>FR990054.1:19077879-21825379 GCA_905404095.1 Glaucopsyche alexis | reverse complement strand
TACACCTGAAATATACCTCATCATAATAATAATTATATTTTATTTGCTAAAGCCCTGTTTAAACGAAATGGACCCCTTAGTTTTTAATGTTAGCAAAAATGTTTGTAAAATAAGTTCAAGTAAAAAGGCTGGCAGGTATCAACATAAGATTTTTTAATCTTATCACTTTTATCTAACAACAACTTGATATAACAAATAGTGTTACAACCACACTCATTTAATGCTTACTTATGGAGGAAAGGAGGACTATCTCTCTAAAGCAGAAAAGCTAAAAAGTCAAATATCAGTTCCTAAACTGGCCATAGTGGTGCTAGAGTCTTAGAAATTTAGAGGGTATGATATGAAGTTAGCAATAAGAGATGGAGTGAAGTTTTAGTTAGTTGTTTTACTAATAAATTTAGTTTATTAGTAAAACAACTAACCCAGAACTAACTCTCAATCAACTTTACATCTTTCAACCCTAATTGGACGCATTTCAGCGGACACTTTTATACATACAGGGAAAGATCTCCTTTCCTCTACACTCCATATTATGGTGACTGGAGTCACATAGAGATTTTAACAGAAACTGTACTTACATTATGTCCAAATCTGTACTAAGTCAAAGAGTAAATAATATCACAAGTGACTAAGTACAGATTTGGACATAATGTAAGTACTTAAGTAGCTCCTTAAGTAAGCATTATATTATGTGTCCGAGTGTGGCCGTTAGATGTTAGTAACACATCAAATTGGCAATTGCTAAAAAAATAGATAGATATTTAAAATATTGTCACTTAATGACTACACAAAAAATAATCATTTTAAAAGGCTGAATGTAATTGGGGTTTTTAATTGCCAAATTTCAACTTGCCATCAAGTTTTTGATCCAAATATTTTCTCATTTATTAATTTGCAAGGAAAAAATGTGTATGTATCTTTTCCAACTCTATTCTTATTAATTTTGATTTTGTTGTTTGCCACTTGTGAGGCTTTTTATTCAGTGTATTCTTTTTTCATAATATTTATTTTTTAATTTTCTAAGGGTCTGTTTCACAATCTAATATTAACGTATTCGGAAGTTTTGTCGCTGTTTACTTTAAGTATATCGAGCGAAAGAGTCTAAACAGCAAATAAGCTGTCTGACACTATTTAATATCAGTAGATTGTGAATCAGGCCTTATGATAAATCTTTTTCTGAGCTACCTACATCAAAAGCCTCTTACGTATGATACTACAATTTGGACTTATTGTAAAGACTTTCGAATGGCATAGTGATAAGTCTTGAAAGTATAAGTTATGATTAAGGCTGCGCTAGTCGGTTTTTTCTCCATACAAACGCTATTGGTTGGTTTACTCCAAAGTCAAACATTGTAAACCCAAATTGTAGCGTAATATCGATTTTTATGACACTTATCTAGGTCGGTATTTGCTTATATTTCTGAAATTCAAATTAGTGTAGAAGATAGTAGCCTCCAAACATCGCATTTTTAGCGCAACTTTGAACGTAAATAAAAATGAAATGAAGAATGATATTAAAAAAGCAATCACATACCGACACAGTTTGATTATTCAGAAATTGAGATAATTTTACTTCAGACAAAAATATTTTATAGTTTTTTTCATAAAACACCAACAGCTGAGTGTCGATTTGCATAATTTGAAGACGCCTTTTCTAAAATACTTTACACAGCTGCATAAATGTGTGCAGTATAGCTTCTCTTAAGGGCCCTATACGGCAATCGAGGGTCGGGAATATAAGAGAATTATACAGAAAAAGATACTCCACAACCTTGAAAAAAATCACACGGCTAGTTAATGAATGATACTAGCCGCTGAAACATTCGAATTTAAGATAATATTTATGGATAAGTGTAAAAAAAAATCTGAATATCACTGAAAACGTGTAAATCGCACTCCCGTATTATAATAACTGAGTCGTAATTATCAAGAATTATTAAACTAATTTTATCAAATAATAAAGTTAAAACTATAAAGAAGTAGATGAAATCTTTATTTCTTAGTAAATATATTCTTATTTTGTGTTAAGAAATCATAAACTTGCCCAATTTTTTCGCTCAAATTCTTCATACAAATTACTATGAACTGGCGAGTTTCCACAAATACATGTGCGAGCGCCCGCTGCGGTCAGTACGCCACGCAACTCCGAGGAGAGAGCACGTCGCTTTACGCCGCATCCACAGATCGCGATCGAACCACAGTATAATTAATAATAGTAGGTACATTTGTTCTGTTGAGCAAGTAAATATTTCTTTTGGAACGAAGTTCCTTATGACGCGTTGCAAAAGGGAGACGGAAAAAATTAAGACCAAAAGTTGTAACGACACTTTTTGCCATAGTTGTAAGCCGTGCGGTGTGTTTCTCTGTCTCTCTCTCTCTCTCTCTCTCTCTCATCATCAATCAACCAAACCCAACAACCCTCCACACCAAAAACCCCACCCCCTATACAATGTAACCCCCCTCCCCCTCTAAAATTTTTTGACCTTACCAATAGCCTTCCCACGAAACCTCCCCCCATCCCCCCACCCCCCGAAAATTCCCCTCGAGGCATATCTCAGTCAACTGGACCCCTAGACCCCTCGAGTCAGGTATCATTGGAATCGCGAGAACGAGCCCTATAATTTGGCTTAATCAGATCCCCTAAATTCCCAACGGGACCCGGGATATACCTCAAAAACCTCAAGAACCCCCCTCCCCCTCTCAAAAAATTTTGACCCCTCCAATAGCCTTCTCGCGAAACCTTCCCCCCTCCCCCCTCTCCCCCCAAAATCCCCTCGAGGCATATCTCAGTCATCTGGACCCCTAGACCCCCCGAGTGAGGTATCATTGGAATCGGGAGAACGAGCCCTATAATTTGGCTCCTTCAGATTCCCTAAATACCTCAAAAACGTCAAGACACCCCCCCCCACCTCAAATTTTTTTTGACCCCTCCAATAGCCTTCTCACGAAACCTTTCGAAAATTGTTTTTGGACTTGTGGAATGGATTTCGATCAGGACTAGTGACTCGACTTAAACTCGCGACAGGTCAACAGGACAGAACAGGACAGGAAAATGCGGTCGGCGTTGTGCACTAAGCATGTGTCGTTCGTTCAATTTCCGCGAACCAGTTTTGAGGTTTTTAGGGCCATTTTGAAATTTAACGTATGGTGAAAACACCATTGAGAAAAAAAGTGTCTCCAGTTAAATGGCCCCACTTTTGAGATTTTTGGGGCCATTTTGAAATATGACGTATGGTGAAAACACTATGGAGAAAAAAGTGTCTCCAGTTAAATGGCCCTACTTTTGAGATTTTTGGGGCCATATTGAAATTGAAAATACTATGTAGAAAAACGTGTCTCCAGTTAAATGGCCCCACTTTTGAGATTTTTGGGGCCATTTTGAAATTTGACGTATAGTGAATGGGGCCATTTTGAAATTGAAAATACTATGGAGGTGTCTCCAGTTAAATGGCGCCACTTTTGAATTTTAGGGCCATTTTGAAATTTGACGTATGGTGAAAACACTATGAAGAAAAAAGTGTCTCCGGTTAAATGGCCCCACTTATGAGATTTTTGGGGCCATTTTGAAATTTGACTCTCGAAGTCTTTGGGGTATTGGTGACGACTATTGGTCTGGTCAAAAAATGTATGGTGTTGGGTTGGGACACTTGTCGATGGTACCTGAAGGTTTACCGGTTCTGCTAAGGAGCAGCAGGCTTAGCATGCACATCGCAGAAACATCGGAGAGTCGACAAAATGAGAGATTGAAGAAACATTAATTCATTTGTAGCAAAATAGGTCTTATTGTAAGGCAGCAAGGTCGATGCATTGTCGTTTGGAAACAATCTTTCTTTTCTTCCCGAATTTTCTCTTTCTTTTCTCACAGAAGATTTCCCGACAGCCATTTTAAAACTAGATAATATGTCTGTTTAGAAATGTTGATTTCTATTGGCAACCTTGTCGCCAAGGATTAAGAACTATTTTGCAACTCACTATTTGGATAAAATATTTCTTCCTTAAATTTATTTCTTCGGATCGCCATGCTAAGCCCGCTGGCTGGTGTTCTTGAAAATTATTATACGAGGTGTGTGCATGCGTGCGGAATTGCGGATTTAAACCGCAACGCGGCACGTTTGTATGCAGATGGTTTACTGTTCTTTATACTGTGGCGCGAGGCTCGATCGTTGTGAGAGTAGCGCTAAAAACCTAAACTTCGCGCGGCGCGTCTCCGAATACGGTCCTTAAAGTATAGATTACTATTTTATGGGTATATCATTTTTTCCCCAATGTTAGGTGAAATAACAAGCATTTTTCCCGCGCGCAGCACTGAGTTCGAGCCGTTGACTAGCGCACTCTTAAAATAGCAACTACATTATACCTACATCTATATATAGACGGACATCATTACAATAATTTTTAAATACTTTATTTAGCATAATATAAACAGCAATTTCAAAATTTAATTGTCATACTTAATAATAAGTAGTAATATTTAAATTGACATGATTATATTAATTTAATACTATCAGACCATCAATATTATCTTTACATACAATATATTTGACTAACTACAATGATATCATTTTAAATATTATGTATATATAACTCGATGCAATAACACAGATCTTAGTTACTAAAAATCTTATAAAATCATTATTAATGGACAATTACATCAATAAAGTACCATCTACAATGGTGTTAGTGTTGTAAATATTTGATAAGGATACCTGTGGACCTAGCAGGAACATTTAACAGCGGCGTAAACGTAATGGCCCTAGTACACAATGGCTTATGATGGGTCATGTTTTGCAATGCACAACTGTAGGCCACAATCACTTGGTGTTCACACAATGGCGCATGGCTCATTGCTGTCCTGCGAAACACTCACAATGGACGTGTAAATAGTTACGGCTGCGGCTATTTATTTATAATTATACTGCATTGCATTTTTTGTGTCCCAAATGACTGGCTCAGTTTGATTGGCTCAGTTGCTCCACGATACTGACATTTTGAGCGATCAACATTTTGTGTGAATACCACAGACCACGCTACGCCACAATTCCTTTGAAGTGTGCCAAAAAACCGACAACTTTCCGACTGCGCGCCACGATGGGCAATTGCCCGCCACTGTGTACGATTACCCCCTGTTCACAATGACGATGGCGTGCAGTAGGCCAGCATGGGTCACTGTGTACTGGGGCCATAACATAGTAAACGTAATTTATTATATTATATATTTGTTAGTTTTATGCGATTTTGTTTGATTTGATCGTAAAATGTAGATACCGCAAAACGGCCAGTTTCTGTCAAATTTTGACTAAGCCTTAGTAACCATCAAATGGATTTTATTTGTATAACTTGGAAGTTGGAAATTTCTGATTTTCCAGAAGACCGGCGTTGTACCTAACTATACTACCCTATCCTAAATAGTCTAACGGCTAAATACTGAAACGCTAATCAAAATTAAGAGCCCTCCTATAGGCTACTTGACCTTGTTTTTATTTATGTCCTAAACGATTCATAATTGTTTAATTGCACAAAAAATATTACAATATTTTGAAACCTAAAAAGCTACAAAAATATTTTTAAAATACACTTTTTAAAAACCGCTGAGAACACTATTCGCCATGTTGGTTGATAGATTATCTGTGATATGACGTCATACAAGTACTATTTGTAATCTGTGCTATAGTCCGAATATAGTAGTAAAATGGCGGTGTGAAGTTCCGTTTGACGTTTTGACACAAATGTAAAATAAGTAAATATGAAGTTAAGAATTTTAGAAAAAACATGAAAAAGAATACAGGAAAACCATTTTGTGCTAATTCAATATAGCATGGAATTAGAGGAAACAAAATACATAAATAATGACTTTAAAAGATGTCATGAACTATTAATTTACAGAAATACGTTCCGTTTCACTACTAATGTGTTTAGTGTATTTGTGTCGTCACATCCTTTTCGGCAGTACTTCGAGGTATTTTCATCAGTAGAAATTATAAAACGAAAATACATATCTTTAAATCAACTTTATTTATCAATCTTAATTTATGATATCGCTAGAATACGTTTTCCTAAGCCAAGTACTAAAGGAAATACTCCTTCAATGTATGAAATCAAATATGAGTTAAGTACCTAGCCTATTCACACTCCTCTGTCGCTGTCTCTACTAGCCGAAATGACAAGGACAGCATTTTACTTGAGCGTCACTTAATTTCCCTATCTTTTCAGTATTCGGCCGTTAGCAATAACACAATTAACACTTAAGTTTTGTCAGTTTTTAATCATTCATGTTCAATAAAGATTATTATAATCGTAATCTAAACAATACAGTCGTTTCATGGCGTCCAATATCCTAGCTCGCTTGGTCACATCGTCGAACTCACAGTCATACACCCTGCTGTAACCCTTAAATAGACACTTCAAGTCGCTCCACGCGTTTTCCCTGAAGCTTAGGTCCTGACTGGACTTTGATCCTGTATTTCGTGGCATGAAATACTTCGATAGGTTAGCGTCAGTCCTCGCAGAAGGTTACCGTGGGCGCCGAGTGGTGGTCCCTCGGGGGGACGAAGCAGGCGCAGGCGGGGGGTCCGGGGGACGACAGCGCGGACCCCGGGCCGAGTGACCCCCCACAGGAGAGGCGGGCCCGGTCGCGGATGTTGAGTATGGACCGATTCATGTTCCATTGCGAGTTGTATGTGTCAGTTTCGGTGTCTTGATCGAGGCCCAGTTCTGAAAAACCGATTAGACATTAGACTCGATGTTACCTCTACCTACTACCCGGGAATCAAATAATTTCCAGAAATACGTATAGAACGTAGTTGTAATTTACATTATTATATATCGTTTGGTTCTTTTACATAAAATGGTCAAATGGGATATAGGCTGGATTTTTTAAAACGAAATGGACCAGTAAACGATTAGATGAATAAGCAATTACCGCCTCCCATGGACACTCGCAACACCAGAGGAGCTACATTTGTAACTACTCTGGTGATGCGCACTTGCTTTCCTGTTTTGTGAGTTAATCACTGAGTTAGTAACGAAACGGAGGATTGAGTAACGGAAAGTCTCACTTTTGTATTCACTATAATACAAAAGTGAGACTTTCCGTTACTCACTCCTCCGTTTCGTTACTAACTCCTCCGTTTCGTTATTAACTCAATGATTAACTCACAAAATGTACGATACAGAATCGGCCAGCTGGTCTTAAAATCCCCATCCCCAACCCCTTAGGCCTCCGGGAACTACACTTACTCGACAAGACACAACGCAAGCGTTATTTCACGCCCGTATTCTGTGAGGCCGTGATATTTACCCGGTCGACCCATTCGTGCTGAAGCATAGCTCTCCCAAGTCTTAAGTTTTATTTTGGATCCAAATGATTAAACATGAATTCGGCAACTTACTATATCTGAACATGGAATTTCTCCTCCTCTCGTGGTCTTCTCCTACAAGCCACCAAGTCTTCATTTCTCCTTTACCCTGAAAAAGTTGCAAAACATTTTAGAGTTGATAACTACGAGTATACAATACAGGCACTCGTAATCAAAATAAGTACCTGCCTAAACAGCAGTATTGTGTTGAATAGTTGCTTGTTCTATCTATCTGCCCCTCAATGCCTTCCGATGCACGCAACACCTCGGCGCGAGACTACGACTCGATACCAAAATAGGGTTGCAGAGCCACTGCTTAGCATACTAAGCAGTGGCTTATTCATAAATTTACATGGAGCACTAAACAATCCATGCGACCCGCCCGTCTGCCCGATCCTGTTGCCCGAGAACCTGGCCTCTAGTCAAGTTGCATTCGATAATTTCGACGGCGAAATTCGAAAACAAAATGTATGGGATTTGACGTAAGGTATCGCAAACGACATATCATTTAGCGATGACTTATGTCAAATCCCATACATTTTTAATTTCAAAGTTCGCCATCGAAATTATCGAATGCATCTTGACTAGAGGCCCTGGTTCGCTGGCTTGCTGGTCGCGGTCGCATAGATTGGAAGGTTACCTTACGAGTCAGCTCACACCGCGACGTAACTCTCGACTCATTTTTAAGATACCTATTCAAAATTGAACTTTATTCAGTCCTCAAGAAGATACACGTTTCATTGCAAGAGCGGCGCCGCGCTCGGTGCAGCTCGAAGTTCGAACTTTTGCGATTAAACGTGTAGCTTCTCGAGTAGTGAATAAAGTACATTTTTTTGTATCGCCATCTTAAAAATGCAGTATTGCGTCACGTCTCTGTGTTGACGCTAAGAGGAACTGACGTTTAATGTGGGCGGTGTGTTGGCGTGCGTGCATAGCGCAAATGCATTCAGAGCTCTTCAACAAACCTTAATATTGATGATTCCCCGCTCCTTAAAGTGGTATCCGCCATGCTGCTTCAACAGCTGATACGTGTCGTTGCTGACGTGTATCCGCTGCGGCTCGCCGGTGGACTCCATGCGCGCGGCGGTGTTGACGGTGTCGCCGAAGAGGCAGTAGCGAGGCATCTTCATGCCCACCACTCCGGCAGCGCATTGTCCGCTGTGGATTCCTGGGAATGGTTTGAAAATAGGGAATATGCATGTATTTTTTTTTAGTTTTTTATAGATCTATATAATCTTGTTTGGTAAATCGTATGGTAAAATCAGTTTTTTGATATCATTAAAAATAACTAAGATATGAACGTTTAAAGTAGTCTATTAGACAGAGAGATCGGACGTGTATCGTGACGTCACATAACACGACCTTCATAGAAAGTTCATACTAAATGTCGTTTTGCTAGAAAGAGATAGAGTACAAACTTTGACCGCTCATATCTTGCTCATTTATCATCAGATATTGAATTTTTTTTCGCCATTTCCTTTATTTTTCAGTCTAGTATCATATTATTATGTTTTAAGCTATTTTTATATTTTATGCATATTCCCTATTATCGGTTTGTTGATTAAAGGCGAAAAGTGCTATCATCAAGTGAGGGTCTTCAAAAGATAAGTGTGTAAGTGAAGACGATAGGAATGGATTTATAGAAATCACACGCCACTTGTACTTATTATTTGAAAATGAGGGATATTTGACTGATGTCTTCGGCCTTAGAAAACTATGAAATCGTGAAAGCCCTTACATGTCGCGTCGAGCGAGGCTCCCCCAGTCTCAAAGGAGCACTCGTTGCTTCATTGCTTGCCGCGAGAATGTGACAAAAAGACATACTTGACACCTTTCCATGGACTATTATCTGGATCGAGGACTTAGATAGCTACAATGGCCAATACCTATCCGTATATGCAGTCTCGCGGCCGGCATGTGTCGCATGCGGATCTTGGGCACAGAGTCCAGCACGTGCAGCGCGAGTGACGCCACCTCGGCGGCGTGGCGCGCGCACCTCTCCGGCAACCCGCCTACCACCATGTACGCGTCTCCTATGGTTTCCACCTGAAATATAGCAGTAAATACGTACTTGAGGTTCACCTTATATACCAGCTGATTAAAGCCTTCCATCCTTCAGGATGGAAGGCTTTAATCAGCTGTCCTTTCAATGAATTGGATATTATCATAATACCTATCTTAGGGAACGTAGGTATACGTGACCTAATTTTATGCAATTTTTACACCCCACGTCTACGGTGAAACGCAAGCGTAAAATAGCGCTTGCGTTTCACCGAGTTAGTAAGGCTCCTTGCCCAAGGAAAGGCCGGCAAAATACTCGTAACTCCGGTTGCAGCATTACCAGCGTCCACGGACAGTGGTGATCGGTTTGTTGATAGAGCATCTCTTAGTCTCTCGATTAGTTGTCACTTTTGGTAGAGGTAATAGTTATTTGGGATCTTACCTTATAAACGTTGTAAAATGATATGATGGAATCGCAGCAAGTGTACAGATCGTTCAGTATTTCCACCACCTGAAAATAATTCCGAAAATTGTTAATCATTTTATTAGAGAAATCTTAAGTTTGGCGACAGTTACAATATAAATTAGAAGGAATCAAAACTAAGTAATATAACTTCAAAGTTTAAAATGTCAGAGCGAATTAACTAATTTAGAAATGATTAAACGTTGAAAGGCAAAGTAAGAAAATATATTAATAACTTTATAGGGCCTATTTGACCTGTCTCAGCTTATTTAGAAGTTTTATCTCGTTGCTGACTTTATATCGAGCGACGGAGACAAAACATGCAAATAGGCTATCTGGCACTAATCAGAATTCTGCGACAGTCCCATAAAAGAAATTTATGATAATAATTAAAAGTCTTAATAGTAACAAAATAAATTATTACTTTTGACAATTTGATTTCAAAACAATATTATGGCCTGAAGAGTCACTACGTTTATTTGCGCAAGTTCTAAAAAAAAATTCACAGATTTCGTGCCTCACACGACTATCGAGCACATTGGAAATGAATCTACGGAATTCGAAAAAATATTGTCGCTGAGTGACTAGAAAGTCGGGATAATAGGAAAAGGTTACAATAAAACTACAAAGTTAAATTCCAAATTTAAATTCCAAAGAGAACATTCCAAAAAATATAGTCAAGTATGAGTCTGACTGTGATAAAAATACACTGTTCACCCCTTTAGCGGTTGAATATCGAAAACCGTGAAATAGTGGTTACTTATTTTATTTTAGGACTACATTTACAAAGTTCCAAGCCGAAATGCTCATTTAATATTTTTCCCCGCACAAAGTTTAATACCCCTTTTTACCAATTAATAAATATAATTTTTGAAAAAAATTAATAAGGGTTTTAGTAGTAGCAATATCACTAAATTTCAAACAGATTTGACCGCAAACAAAAAAGTTAATACAAACGTTGATACACTGTTTTAATTCTTTAGGGGGTGATTTTCGCAAAATCCCTTCTCAGTGGACCTATACGTCACAAAATGAAGCCATAATCCAAATATTCGTTTCTAGCTTCAGTAGTTTTGCCTCGGCGTTAATGAATCAGTCAGTCAGGACATGTTACCATAATATAATATTATACTCGTAATCTAACTAATATACCTATATTAAAAAAAAAACAAACACCGACTTCCAAAGCTTGTACAAAAAGTATAAAATAAAACTTAATTTCTAAATAATTCCTCTTTTAAATTTGGTTAAATTTTAACTATTTCTCTACTCAATTTTCATAATTTTTGAGTCGGTACCAGCCCAAACAACGTCCTCTTCTTCTCTTTTTTAATTTAAGGATCCCAATCCCGATCCCACTCCCAATCCCAATCCCAATCCTAATCCTAATTCTTTAGCAAATTAGTTTTATTTCATACTTTTTTGTACATTTTTACTATGGAAGTCGGTTTTGTTGAATAATAATATTTTTTCTCTTTTTGTTTTTTTTTTTAAATAATATTAGTTATATTTATTAAATTATTATTTAACATATTAACATATTTTAAGAAACTTATAAATACAGTACGCCCCCGCTATTCTCACTCTCTTGGCAAAACGAACTCAAGCGTTTATTTTATGCCACGTTTCTGAGAGGTATTTCCCCAAATAAACATTTCATAACTGTGGACCCCAGTTTTATCATCACTGGTAAATATACAATCACCAGTGATGATAATCATTAGGTACTATAATGTTAAATAATTATTATTATCTATGTAGTAGTCGGTGGAAAAAAAGGAAGTAGCAATAAGCACCAATTAATATAATATTATAGTGATGATGATGATGATCACGAATATAATTTTGCCAATAGTACAATTTCAAAGACATTGATACTGGTAAACAAAACTGATAAGTAGTGAGTGCTTATGTCATCCTAATTTATGTTGGTGTTTCGTGTGATGACGAAGGTGATGATGATGATTACTGTAATTGACAAAGTGGTATAATTATAATATGCTTGTAGTTCTTTAAAAAACGCCGAAAGCCCCAAAACATCTATCTATAGTCATCATAAAACATCTATCTAGTCAGGAGTTATGTTCATTACTTTTGGATCCAGGTTATACCTTGTTGCAAATTCTTACTTTTTGGTAGCACACGCTTGGATTACGTCAGAAAAAAATTTAAATCGCCGTATAAGTCCATATAAATTTCGAGGAGTTCCTTTGATTACTCATGGATCCCATCATCATGTCACCACTTTGAGGTCAAAAGGACCGATTTGGGATTGTACACTCTACATCAAAAAAAGAAATTTGATAATCGGTCCACAGATGGGGAAGTACCTAATCGTTGAACACACAAGAAAAATAAAAAATATATACAGCTGAATGTATATCGCCACTGTACTCCTCCGAAACGGCTTGACCGATTCTTATGAATTTTTTTTTGCATATTCGGTAGGTCTGAGAATTAGTCGTAATCTATTTTTTACATATGGTAAAACAAAGTTTGCCGGATCAGCGAGTACAAGATACAAAATTAATAGATTAACATAAGTATCCTCGACATAACACGTGTGAATAAACAAAGTGCAAAATTTCTACACGCGGATCGAAGTTTGAATAATCGTCGATGTAATGTGGCGCATAAGTATATAAACACCTAGGAGCCCGAGCTTTGCTCGGTGTTTTTTAGAACAATAAAATAATAAAAATAAATACAAAAATCTTTTTAATATTATACATCTATGTAAAAAAACAAATATAAAAGAAAAAGAAACAATGAGAATTACAAAAATATTTTCTTACCGTGATTCGAACCCATCACATTCTAAATTTCCAAACAATGCAAAAGTTACACGTAGGCACGCATACCAAGCTGCCAACGAGACTGACGTAAGAAAGTCGAAATTATTGATATATTGTTGCACGTCAAAATAAAAAAAAACATATATTGCTTAAAAATGCGCAGTTTCTAAGGGATAAGACCTGGCTAGATCGATTTTTCACACCCAAAACTCACCGCGTACTAAATTTATGTAAATACTTGTAACCGTTGTCGAGATTCTGAATATAAACATACAAGATGGTCTCGCTTAAAGCATAAAATATTAATTTTTTTGTTTCAAAAGGTTAGGCTATAGGGCAAACCCTTAATCCGATAATATTTATTTTAGGCTCAAATTGTAGCTGACTTAACTGTCCAGAGGAGTTTTTCTCAAATTTTTGATATCATTCTTCGTTTCGAAAATATCGAGCACCAAAATCAAAAATTCGGAAAAAATTGAATTTTTTTTCACTATTTCGGCCTTAACTTTTTTAGTTTTTGACTTTCTCGAAAAATTCTTTTTGCACTTTATAGATCTCGTGAATACGCATCTTTTAATATATTTTTTTTATATCATATCTTTACAACTCTCCAAGATATAACGGGATCGCACTTTTTCGTGAATTCAGTCCCTATACTGAAGCGATCGAAAAGACATTTCCAATGTCAAAACTTGAACTCTTTTTTAAGAGGGAAAATATTGTGTTTGCGTGCGCGATTATTTAAGTGTAAATCGTTACCCGGTTTGCGTTTAGTTGCGCAAGTTCTAGATGAACTCTTGTTCTCCTTTTTTTTAAGGGGGAAAATGCATTATCCTGCGACATCTAGCAGGGTTGTGTTTGTAAACGAGATGTTTTAAGTGCAAAGCACCGGCCGGTTTAACTATGGGACCATGAGACCCTATGTCTATCACGTTGACGTTTATACCACATTATGAATAATATAGGTACAGTAGCGGAACTGCCACTGTTGACAGTGCGCAAGCGTCGCGGCACCACCACAGAACACTATTATCCTAGGGCACCACTAACTAAAACGGTGCGGCGCGGCGGCGCGCGGCTCGACAAGCAACGTGACACTCCATTCTATTGCTATTTAAGATTTCGTTGCGACCATGTAAATGACACGTGCGTGCGCCGGGCGGTATAAGTAGTATGAAGATGATCTATTGCAGGGTTTCTTGAAGTGGGGTCCACGGACCACCAAGGGGTCCGTAATATGTGTGCCAGGGGTCCGCAGCGTTCTAAGATTAATGAAAAAAATTTGCAGTAAAGTAACACAACTGATTAAAGATGACTTAATTGACATGAGATCAAAAGAAGTGTGGAGAGCTGAATTTCACGCAAAAGGTCTTGGTGAATTTTGGTGTTCTTTGAGTCAAGCTTACACTCTTCTGGTCAAACGAGCTATGTCCGTTCTGATACCTTTTGCTACTACGTATCTTGGTGAGGCAGGGTTTTCGGCTCTAGTGTCGATAAAAACAAAAAACTGCAATCGATTGAATGTCAAAGGTGACATGCGCCTTGCCTTAAGTTAAGCATTAGTAAGTGTGAGATAAAACTCCCCCCCCCCCCCCCCCAAGGGGGTCCGTGGCATTCCAGAAATTCTGAAAGTGGTCCGTGACTGCACATAGTTTAAGAACCACTGATATATTGTAAGTACATTATTTATATTGTGTTTTAAATACGGTTAGTAACCAATTGTTTGGTTATATGACTTACCTGCATGGGAGAGTTGGTGGCGGCTAGTCTGGTGAAGCCGACAATGTCGCTGAAGTAAATAGTGACACAGTCGAAACTCTCCGCCTTCACTGGCTCCCCACGTTTTAGCGCTTCAGCCACAGTGCTGAAGGAGAAATAATAATAATAACAAATTTGAAAGAGAATGAAAATGGGTTGAGAATGAATGAGTTACTCGTCAAATGTTTTCTCTATGCTGATGATCAAGTATTACTTGCGTCTTCGGCCGAGGAGTTGCAGGAGATGGTAACTGCTATGAGTGGAGCTTTTGTATGAAAGGGAATGAAGATAAATGTAAAGAAGACGAAAGTGATGGTGTTTGAAAGAGATGAGGCAGTGACAGACTGCAATATCGTGATTGGAGATGAACAAATTGAACTGGTGAATGGTTTTTTTTTTTTTTTTTTTTTTTTTTTTTTTTTTTTTTTTTTTTTTTAATGAAATATGGGGGCAAACGAGCAAACGGGTCACCTGATGGAAAGCAACTTCCGTCGCCCATGGACACTCGCAGCATCAGAAGAGCTGCAAGTGCGTTGCCGGCCTTTTAAGAGGGAATAGGGTAATAGGGGAGGGTAGGGAAGGGAATAGGGTAGGGGATTGGGCCTCCGGTAAACTCACTCACTCGGCGAAACACAGCGCAAACGCTGTTTCACGCCGGTTTTCTGTGAGCCCGTGGTATTTCTCCGGTCGAGCCGGCCCATTCGTGCCGTAGCATGGCTCTACCACGTATATATTGTATTAGCACAGAGTTCTATTTTCGTTTCTCTGGATTTTCCCGGGCCCGCCGGATTCTGGATCATATAGCCAGCCTGACTATCTACCTATCAATGAGTATCAACTAATCTAAAAATTGTCTGACGAGTCGGGTGGTCAGCCCGCAGACTCAACCAATCGTCAATTTAATAAGTCAGTCTGGTGACTGGTTGGTTCACAAGTTGCCAAATGAATCGCTAGACCAATTAATAAACCACTTTCTCGTTAAGTTCTTTGATCTATTCATTATTATTATCAAACAACCAGTCCATCTCAACTAAAGCTTAGTTACCTGCTGGTACTCGTAGCTTTGACTAGTTAGAACCTCTGGAAATTTCGAGTTCTATGTTTGATGTACAAAAGTTATTCTAGAATGGAAATGTTTATTGTTTAGAATAATATTAATTGTCAATTATACTTATTTATTATCTTCTATTTCAGATTCGAAGAACTAAAAGAAGGTAAGTAGATAATTCAAAAATGTAGTTACTGTAAACAAAACTTACCCTTTTGTGTTATTAAATATTATGTCTAGTCTTATTAAAGACTTTATAAATCTGTTTGCACTAGTACCTAAGTATTAGGTCCTTACATATTATGAAATTGGCGTTTTGTCGTACTGGCCACTTCGATCTCAAATATATCTTTGGTTAGGATCTCCAATTTTAAATTTATACCGCTATAAATTACTCATGAATTTGTGTTTCTAAAACCGTAGTTCATTTACGGTTTGTTACTCTTACAAAATGGAATACTTGATATATCGTATTATTTTCGAGTAGATACGAGTTCCACCGTGGCACCAGTGCTGCAGAAATAGCTCGAAGGATTAATGATGTGTAATGGCGACGGTGTAGCAAAAGAAAACACAGTGCGTTCCAACGTTTTCGTTCTGGAAATTTCGACCTGCAGAACAAGCCCTGTGGACGGCCGGAGACCAAAGTTGATAATGAAGAATTGAAGGCTATTGTGGAAGCGGATCCATCGCTAACCACGTCCGAATTAGCTAAAGGCTGCGGTGTGTTTATGAGTAATAGTGTTCTGTGGCGGTGTGAGTGATAAACCGGTCCACTTGAAGCAAATTGGGAAGGTGAAAAAGCTTGGAGGGTACCTCATGAATTGAGTGCAGCAATCCGACAAACGCGCGTCGACTGCTGTGTTACATTACTCAACCAGTACAATAATGAAGGGATTTTAAATCGAATCATGTGATGAAAAGTGGATCCTGTACAATAACAATCGGAAACGCTCATCGCAATGGCTGAATCGCAATGCCTGCCCCAAGCGAAAATTTACTCAAAAAATTTACTTGTGAGCGTTTGGTCGACTAGTGCCGGTGTCGTTCACTACAGCTTTCTTAAATCTGGCCAGACGGTGTCTATTGCCAGCAACTGCAAATCATGATGGAAATGCTAGCTGCTAAACAACCGAGGTTGGTCATTCGCTCTAGGCCACTGCTGCTTCAGGACCACACACTGCACAACAGACGGCTACCAAATTAGAGAAGCTTCAATTGGAATGTCTCAGATATCCACCGTACTCCCCGGACCTTGCTCCAACAGATTACCATTTTTTTCGAAATTTGGAAGGGAAAAAATTCAAACGCGATGGGACAGTCCAAAGCGCATTTAAAGATTTTATTGATTCCTGTCTGAATGTTTTTTTTTTAGTAAAGGAATCAATAAAGGAAGAAATAAAGGATCGTACGTAGAAAGAACGATTTGTAATTTTTTCTGGCTGGACACAATTTCTTACAAAAAAATTACTAAGAACTAAATGCCTACTAAAGAGGTCAAAAACTACTTAATTTTATTGTTAAACTACTACCACTACCACTATCCGCTGCACAATAGAACAGTGACTTTGGCGATTGTTTCATAAGAGAAACACCGAGCGATAGTCAAATAACGCGTGCACTTGAACGAGTGACGAACGCCTGCCACTACTAGTGTCCAAAAGTGATGAACTAATAATTGGGGACATCGGGAATACGTCTCACTCGCTCACGCGCGATAGACGCGTGCGACACCGCGCGGACTGAAACGAGATTATGATCAGATATAGTTACGAGAATTGGGCTTCAGAACTGCTCTTTGCTTATGATCAGAACTCGTAGACGTAGAAAATTAGGTCGCTAGGTTACTGAGTTTAATAAGAAAACACTTCTAGTTTTATGATTCTAGACTTAGATTTTCAGCTCACAAATCCTTTGTGCTTTACAAAGTTCCTACTTCCTAGGTCTTAAGTCTTAACTAAGTAGGGAAACCTCTTTGTCTAGGCTTTACTGTGAGATTCTCTCACGTTATATTTAGGAACGTGTTCTAAATCTATTCCAGCTCTATTGTGCAATTTAGAAACGAAATTAAATAAAAATAACTTTTATAGAAACTTAGTTTTAGTAAATACAAAACAAAACAGCTATAGGTATGTAGGTAATTGCGTAATACTGGTTTACAGTTTACACCCTTTACCTACTCCAAGTATAGTAAAAAATATATAGGAAAATGGCGATGGCGACTATGAGATAGAGTAAAATAATCCGGCTCTTTGCAATAACCCTAGAATTTTCCTAAATATTTTTTAATCTACCTATATCCTATCCCCTTTACTAATAATCGCTGTATAAGCTTTGAATAGTTATACAGTGTTTTGTCTCCTTCCATCGAATTAGAAATATCACTTGTGTGGCGTGAACAAAACACTGTATAGTTCTATTCAAAGCTTATACAGCGTTTATTAGTAAGGGGGTACTAATATTATAAATGTGAAAGTTTGTGAGGATGGACAGATGGATGGATGTTTGTTACTTTTGCACGCAAAAACAACTGAACGGATTTGGTATGGTAGTAGTTTAGGCTCTGGATTAAAACATAGCTAGTTAGTTATGCTACTTTTTATCCTAAAAAAGTATAGTGTTCCCGAGGGATACTATATGCACGCGGGCGGAGCCGCGGGCAACAGCTAGTAAAACATAAAATTACAAAATATTCAAAATTATCACACATGCATATTAGAGAACGTACCCCTCCCCCCTTCCCTTGGGGGAACCTAAACTCCCTCACTTCACCGGGTGACCAAGGGCCTTACTTTGAAGATCTCTCTCTCCCCTAAACAGGTTACAGCGTAATTAGATATTATGGTATTACATAGGCTGCACTAAAAGTATCGTGAATGGAATATTTCCACTGTTCCTGTCATATTAACATACATACATATAATCACGCCTTTTTCCCGTAAAGGGGTAGGCAGAGACCACTTTTTGCCACTTGCTACGATCCTTACATACTCGTTTCGCTTCGTTCACTTTCATTCTTACCATGCATTCCTCCTCTTACATTCAACGTAGCGAAGCGGCTCTCCATGGTCCGCTTTTCACCTCCGCGAGAAACGAGACGTGATGGGTGGTGAACCACATCGCCGCCATTTTGGATAATTCAATTATTTTTATGATTATCCGTTGCGTTTCCACGGATTGGTGGAGAGGGTAGGAATAGGGAAAGGGAAGGATAGGTGGTGTGGAAAGGAAGATTGGTAAGTTAGAGTGGGAAATAGGAAATGTAGGATATTACCGCCCAGGAGGGCAAGGGATAGGACAGTAATAGCTAGGGAAGCCGGGGTCGCATACCCGTACACTTATACCACAACTACCGGACAGGTAAGTTGGAATGAGTGTCCCATGTCATATTAAAATCTTTTTAATTTAAAACTCCTTGGTTTTAAAAAATCGAACACCGTTTATTTATTTAAAAAAAGGTTCTCGGTCTTGTCACAAGGTCTTGTCAAACTTGTTTAGTCGTTGAGAAAATGGAATTGACTCGAGAAAATTCTAAAGCGATGATATATTATGACTTTCGAAGTGGTTTAACACAAAAAAAGTATGTTGACCGGATGATTTCTGCATTTGGTGATGAAGCCCCATCCAAAACCACAATTTATCGCTGGTTTGCTGAATTTCAACGTGGACTTGTCAAGCTCAGTGATGATCCCCGTCAAGGTCGTCCAAAAACTGCAGTCACCCAAGAAAACGTTGATGCTGTGTGTAAGCTGATTGAGGAAGATCGACATATGACATACCGCGAAATTGGGGCAACTTTAGACATTGGTCAAATACAAATAATCTTGCATGAACAATTAGGTGTAAAAAAGTTGTTTTCCCGATGGATACCACATTTGCTCTGTGAAGAGCAAAAAGCGGCTCGCGTTACTTGGTGCATCAGAACTCTCGAAAGATTCCACGCAGGATCCTCAAATGCTGTATACAACATCGTATCAGGTGACGAATCCTGGATATACGCGTACGAACCCGAAACAAAAAACCAGTCACGAGTTTGGGTGTTCGGAAATGAGTTAAAGCCAACAAAAATTGTTCGTTCACGGAGTGTTGCAAAAAAATGGTGGCCACGTTTGTCTCCAAAACCGGCCATGTTGCGACTATTCCTCTTGAGGGACAAAGAACGGTTAATGCAGATAGTATGCTAACATTTGTTTGCCTCAGGTCGTTTCTGAACTCCGTAAAGAGAACTGCAACCGCCGCATCATCCTCCATCACGGTACAATGTGAGTTCTCACACCGCGCACAGAACAAAAGAGTTTTTAGAGCAAGAAATCATAGAATTATTAGACCATCTGCCGTACAGCCCCGACCTAAGCCCTAATGATTTCTATACTTTCCCTAAAATAAAGAATAAACTGCGTGATCAGAGATTTTCATCACCTGAAGAAGCTGTGGACGCCTACAAAACGGCCATTTTGGAGACCCCAACTTCCGAATGGAATGGTTGCTTCAATGATTGGTTCCAACGTATGAAAAAATGTGTCAAATTTCGCGGAGAATACTTCGAAAAGCAATAAATACATTTTTAAATAGTAATGTTGTGTCACTTCCTTGATTCCCGAAATTTTCAGTGCTGCCCTCGTAATAATGAATATTAAAATACATTCATAACATAAATCAAAAATTACGCCGTTTGGATTGAAAAGACTACTAAAGTACATAATATTATACTTATAAAGCTTTTAAGTTCCCACATTGTGCACAAAAAACCTAGTTGTACTCCAACTGATAAACGGTAATACAAGCTGCGGATGTTATGACAGTTTGATACAACAATATATCTTTATTGTCTTCATACTTGTGGAAAATTGCTAACAATTTCTCGAACATTCGAAGCAATTTGAGTCAAACGGTTTACTATTGACATTCGATTTACTTGGCGTTCGAAATTGAGGCAACCTTATTGTTTTGCGATCAAACCTTTCCGAAATCAATCTTCTAAAATCCTAATCGAGTTGAAATTGAGATTTCAAATATTTCATCCCTGAGGTGGGTGCTTTATTATTTGAATCTGTAAGAAAAAACTTTTTTATGACTACTAGCTGTTTACCGTGGCTCCCCCTGCGTTAATATACTATCGGGTATCCCGCGGGAATACTGTACTTTTCCGGGATAAAAAATATCCTATGTCCTTTCTCGGGACCCAAAGTATGTCTATACCAAATTAAAAAAAATTGGTTCAGCTGTTAAAGCGTGAAGAAAATATGTTGCCTTCTTTTTCATAAATACGAAGAACGAGAGAGATGACATAATATTTAAGCTAGGGTTAACTTTAACCCAGATCTGCACAAGTGGGCCAACTGATTTATATGCAACACGTAGAATACCAAAAGCCCATAGCCGCATTTCCAACCAGTCACTAGCTGCTAAATAAGACATTGATTGCCAATTTACAGACCCCCAGTTTGCGCCTGAGATCACGGAAACCGTGAACTAAATTAATATTAAGTTTAGTTGCGTATGTTCTTGGTTGTCGTAAAAGTCTTCTAAAACCATTTAAGGAATCCTTTCAAAATCTTAATCTTATTTGGAATCTTCCATCTCAGCGGACCCGAGGAGCGTCTGCGGTGTGAGGTACCCGCAACGCCGCTATACGTGTCCCGCCTGCACTGGTCCACGACAGTAGAGGACGTAGTGGACTACATCCGGAAGAAGACGTTTTTCACCTTAAGGGTCGAACGCTTGGAGTCTCGCCACAAGGTTAACTTTAGTTCCTTTGTGGTGAGAGTACCAACGCATCTTCTACCGACCTTTGAGGTGGAGGAATTCTGGCCGACGGACGTGGTCTACCGAACATTTAGGGGGAGGCTCCCTAATGAAGCGCGCATCACGTCGCCGACTTTACGTGATAAACATGTGTGTTAGTGAGTGTGAGTGTAGATTATAGTTTTAGAATAGTATAATATGTATAGTAGTTGTTATAATATAAAATATAATATACCCGATATATCTGGTACTCGTAACACAAGTTAAACTTAGCACGGGACTAGATAGTCGTGGTGTATATATTAATATAGTTATGTATAATATTACTATTTTGTATCTTTATTGTTATTAGTAGATATAAATTAATTATGCGTGTATTGTATAGGTACAATATAATTATATACGTTGTCTGATACCCGTAACACAAGTTCTTCTTACCACGGGATTAGATCGATGTGATATATATTATTTAATTATGTATTAATAATGTTTACATAATATATTTTCTTTGTGTGTGTAAATAAAGAAAAGAAAGAGAAAAATCTCTAAAAAGCTGGTAATATTACCTATTATATGCCACAAAGGTCAAAATAATAATAAAATCTATGGACGCTTCACACCACGTCAATCTGGCCCCGTGCTAAGTACCTACCCAAAGAACTTGTGTTACGGGGATCACACCACCACCTACAACTCGGCGTGAAAAAGTTGACTACAATTTGTATGGCACCAAAACAACGTCCCTAGTGGCAAACAATGGTAACTAATTCGATGCCATCCATGACCTAGGAACACAGAAAACTTTTTCTTCCTTTCCTTTCCTTCGGCGGGATTCGAACCCGCGATCTCCTGCTTGAGCGCCATACGCGCTAACCACTGAGCACATAGATCGTCGAAAAAAAAACTTCTATAGTTCGGTACCGTGGTAGCATCCTGTTGAGCAGGTCGTCGGTTCTTCTCTTCTCTTGCAGCAGTTGCTCTGTTCTCGCCGCAACCAGGGCCTCCAAGTTGGAAGCATACTTCTCCATCATGGCCAACATGTTATCGAAAATGTTTGTTTTCCTGTGGGTTGAAAAAATTATTTGGGTTAAGGCCTAAGGATAAGATCTACATGGACCTATAAACAAACGGTTGTCTTTGAACATTATGATGTTTTTACACGAATTTACTGTTATCACTTGTAGGTTGGTATACGGTTCACGGTTTAATGGCACTTTTATGTCACAAAAACTTATAATAATAACGTTAAAAGAGCTAAAAATATCGACATTAGAAACTCGCAAAAATAAAACTTTGGGTAGTAAGGAATTTTATAGGGTATTTTGGCTTGACAAAATGTCAGCTAGTTTTTTTTATGGTATACGCCATAAACTCTACTCACATCCCCGCATGCATGTCCTTCAGTCGTATTCTGACGAGTCGCACGTCAGGTCGCCTGTCTGGCCTCTCGCTCCAACACGACTTGATGACAGAGATGACAGATGGCCGCGCGGCCAACCCACCCAGCGGTGGTCGGAAAAGCACACCGCCTATTGGTTGTCGCACTCTACCGATTATTTCTGTGATCAAAATTATCCATATTATTTTTTTAATAAACACAACGTCTCTATGAATCCACCCAAGAATAATCATTGGTTCTACAATTTGCTGGTTGGAATGTCGGAAAACATAAAACCTTGGAAAAATCACCAGTAGTTATAAAAATACTGTTATTGATTTTTAACTTCGTCGTCGAAACTACCGATGGCATCTTGGCTAAAGATCTAGTTTACATTAAAAATAATATAGAACATTTTTGAAACTAAATAGGCTTTACAATTACCTACACAACAGAAAGTAAGTGGAGTAACTTTTTTTACCACTGACTGGAACTTTGTCATTTTCTGCCTGATATAAAAACTTTGCAATTTGTTTTACTTAGGTAATTTCATCCTTCGGGGACAAAGAGGTTAATCCAAATAAACTTTTTGACCTTTTTAGGGTTCCGTACCTCAAAAGGAAAAAACGGAACCCTTATAGGATCACTTTGTTGTCCGTCTGTCCGTCCGTCCGTCTGTCAAGACCCTTTTTCTCAGGAACGCGTGGAGGTATGAAGCTGAAATTTATATCAATTACTCAGGTCTACTGTCCCTTGAAGCTGTGAAAAAATCAAACTTCTAAGCCAACGCAATCAAAAGATACAGCCGTTTATGCCGCAAATTTTCGACACTTGCAAGGGAATCAAAACCTACAGGGTGCTTCCCGTGAACTCAGAATCTTGAAATTTGGTACGAAGCAACGTCTTATAGCATAGATAAAGGAAAAATTACGAAAACCATAAATTTTTAGTTACATCACATAATATATTTTTTTTAATAATTTTAAACT
Source organism: Glaucopsyche alexis (assembly GCA_905404095.1). Lineage (NCBI taxonomy): Eukaryota > Metazoa > Arthropoda > Insecta > Lepidoptera > Lycaenidae > Glaucopsyche > Glaucopsyche alexis. Next base: position 21,801,847 of record FR990054.1, on the reverse strand, counting down.
TACTACCCATTTCCTCATAAACGCGTCATTTTGCAATAAAAATACCATAGTTATGACTCGATTGTCGTAATGAACGAACTTTGTCGAGTCCGACTCGCACTTGGCCGGTTTTTTGATATAGCTACATAATTCGTTTCTAAGGCTTTTGAAACTGACATAATATTGATAATACTATGATTGATGATCCTATGATTGATTTTTTTTTTTACGAATAAAAGCTGGCAAACGAGCAGACGGATCGCCTGATGGTAAGTAACTGTCCTTAGAGTTTGGACACGCGCAAGATGATAGTATTTACAAGTGTATTTCTAGTCTTTTAAACCTTTTGCGTCTTAGACTTACTGATTCAACTTAATAACGCAAAACTTTATTTCATACCCCTTTTCTGTAAGGCCGTGGTGCCTATCACTATGGAGAAGCCCCAAATGGGTGCCGAAACTCGATGTTCCACGGTTAAAATATGACATGACCATCAATAGGCTAGTTGAATAATTTTTTTAATTGTATAGATAAATGAATGGTACTCTTAAATATGAGTAACTTCTCAGAAGAAACAGTATACGAAAAATCAATATTTTCAAAAGTACATGATTTTGCAAGTCTAATGAAAACGCTCCATACAAAAGTCTGACGTCACGCGTTCCTGCAGTATATATATTATCAAATATTATAGGTCCTAATATCTCCCAAATTATTAAATTTAAGTTTATAAATACTTTAATAAATGTGGTTGTTGTTTTAAGTAAGTAAACTAATTATGTGGGTTTTTCACACAAATTTTGTAAATAATCTATAATACTTACTACATATAAAAGGCAAAGTTGATTGACAGATGTATCAACGCTCAGGCCACCCTTATGGCTAGAAATTTGAAATTTTGCACACGTATTTCTCTACTAATGAAGGATTTTTCAAAATTCAACCTCCAAGGGGGTAAAATAGAGGATGAAATTTTTAAATCTAATTTCACGCGGGCGAAGCCGCGAGCAATTAATGCTAGTAATTGATATTCTAACTTCCTTTTTGTAACTTTGAATATTGAAATGCATCTAATTACAAAGCTACGCATCAAATTTGATATTTCTTTACATTTATCAAGTAGGTAATAATTTCTCAATATTTCGGAATTAAAAAAATAAACTAAATATTTTACATGTAGGTAGTCAAATTATTGAAATATTTATTTGCAGTAAAAATGAGAATAATTAATAGTTACTGGTATTTAGGTCAGAAAGGACGTGATCTAAATACAGTAAGAGGGATAATGAAGCGCTCAATTAGAGATCTTTTATATTTTTTAATCTCCATCTACGTGCAAACAGCCATTAAAAATTGGAGATAATCTCTTTTAAATAGGTACATTTTTGCACTTATTATATTTTAATACTTATTACGAATTAAGAATGCCCTTGATTAATAAAATAAAAATAAAGTTACGAGTATATTATCTAATATGTAGGAAGCGATTATTTTAAAATTCACCTGAAATTGTAAAATATTTTGAAGAAAAATATAAGCCAGATTACGCAACGCTACGGTCAAAGTAAAATATAATATAATTTACTCGCTAAAGTAAGTACAGTCAACTTCAAACTAGCTTCTGCCCGCAGCTCCGCCTTCGTAAATACATTATCCCGCGGGAACACTACTTTTTCGGGATAAAAAATATCCTATGTCCTTTCTTGGGACCCAAAGTATGTCTATACCAAATTACATAAAAATCGGCTCAGCGGTTAAAGCGTGAAGAGGTAACAGACAGACAGACACACTTTCGCATTTATAATATAATAAGTGTAGATTGATTTAGATACATAGGGGAAGGTGGGGCAGATTCGTACAGTTTTTATATTTCGTCTTGTAGCATGCTTTATAGTATTGATATCAATATCAATTCATCAAAAATCGATAGTCTTACTATCTGACTTGATATTAAAAACATGAATTTTGTGTAAATACAGATCTACGACTTTTTGTAACACTTTTAAGAAAAAATAAAAAATGTATGAATGTACCCCACATGCGGGGCACTTTCATACAGGCTATGGGGCAGATTCATACATGTGAAAAAATACACAAGTTGTACATTAAATGTTTATCAAAATCAAAGCATCAAAACGTTAGTGAAAACAAAAGCAATATTAATATCTACAACCATATAAAACTTACATAATCATATTATAAAAATAACAAATAGGTATAGTTAGTTTTTTTATGACACCGAGAAAATTAACTTAACCGACAGTCTTTCTGATCAGTCACATCAATATTCAAATATCTAATCCTATTGCTTTATTCTTATTTAGTAGTAAGTAGGTACTATCAACAATAATCAACAATTTAACTTGGACACATGTCAGTCCGTACTGCATCTTAGAACACTTTAAATATATTTATTCAAAAGATCATCTTCTGTTTTTGTAAAAACGTGCTGCGATGCAAATTTAGATTCGAATACACGAGTTTCGCTACTAGTAATCTTGTGTTTAGCGTAATTTTTTGATACGGCTTTGTAGTTTTTATGCATTAAAACCGAAAAGAGAGTTTGTTTTTTCAAAACTTCATCGATAGCTTTAAACATTGCCTCTTCGTCCGCCTCTCAACTCCTAGTTCCCTTTTCTTGTAATTTCTGACCATAATCTTTCTGCAAAGCAAAATTATGGTATAATATCAATTTTATAAACTAAAATAATAAGCAATGGGGCACATTCATACAATATGAATGTGCCCCGTACACTACTGTATGAATCTACCCCATCACAAGAAAATTAAATTAAAATATTGCTAGAAAAAAGTCAAACATATATACAATTATTCACATGTTAATTCACAAACTTGACCCTATTATCTTTTAAATAAACTAGAACTGAATAATCTAGCGAGCATTTTTTAGTAAAAAAAAAATACATTAAAAGTGAGGTCATAAAATTACTTACGCCTGGCCGAATCAGTTTCTGTGGCACACCGCCGCGCGTTTTGTACCGATTGCTTTCAAACTCCGTCAGCAACCACACGCATAATACAGCTACGCATACACGTATAAGCCATTCTGACGATATGCGCCTAACTTCAGATATATCTAGTGTATGAAGGTGCCCCTTGTATGAATCTGCCCCACCTTCCCCTAAGGCAAATAATTTAATAAATGACTGGCGAGCGGGGCTTTTTACAGCCAGGACTTTAGCTCACGGGGCTGGCCGCTGGTCGTTTCGTGCTTTGATAATATAATTTCATAATATTTATGATAGATTCGTCTGACGCGACGTTTAAAATTATTTCGGTGTCAACTTACGTCAACATGGCTGACATTCGCCGATGCTGGAGCTGTCATTTGTAGAGAGTGTCGCCTCTGTGTTTATGAATTGTATCGCTGCATTTTCCTTTCAAATGATCATCTTAAGATACAAAAAAATATTAGTACCTACGTATTTACCTGCATTAGTCAAATTAGTATCTCCCCAAGGTCCATTCCTCCCGAGGATCTCGTACAGTATGATCCCAAAGGAGTACACGTCCCCCTTCTGAGAACCGCGAGGTGGGGGGTTCAAATCCCGCAGCAGTTCTGGTGCCCGCCACAGCATTTTGTTCTCCATTCGAAGTGCGTCTTCTGTGTCTACGCATCCACCTGGAAACCGTGCAACTTTATACATTTGTACACAGTGGCGTAACGTAGTAGGGGCGGGGGGGGCGGCCCGCCCCGGGCGGCACTTTTAAGGGGGCGGCAAAACCTAAGTAAGGGGGCGGCAAAACCTAAGTAAGAGGGCGGCAAAACCCAAGTAAGAGGGCGGCAAAATTCACGTCCGCCCTGGGCGGCAGACACCCACGTTACGCCACTGTTTGTACATTGGGTTACCCTACATTTACTATACGTCTTGATTTATGTTTAATACAGGACGTTATCCGCGATATCGTTAGCACAACATGCATTTTTCCGAGATAAAAAGTAGCCTATATGACTGTAATATTATGTTAATCCAGATTACGAACTTTCTTTGTGCCAAATCGTAACAATCATTCAAATCCGTTCAGTGGTTTTTGGGTGAACGGGTAGCAAACACTCTACACACCTTTAGACATACTTACAAACTTTCGTAATTGTAATAATAGTAGGAGACGCCCCCGTGGCTCAGTGGCTTGGAGCTTGGCTCTTGACTCCGGAAGTCGTGAAAAAATGTCAAAACTGGTTTGGACAATGCAGGCTGATCAATTGATTATTTGACAAGAAAGATAATCCATGCGTCGAATTGGCATGTTAAAAGTCACTCCTGCGCCTGATCTCTCGCTAGTCGTGTTGGTCATTCGTTCCACTGGATTACGAGAGTATAGGTGTGTCTTGTGTGAAAAGTGCTCTTGTGTATTACGCATACACTTGGGCACTATAAAAAACTCCTGCATAGTTTGTCACCCAAAATCGGTGTGGGAGCTATCATATTATTTTTAGTAGGAAAGTAAGATTTTAAGAGGGTATTTAAATGCTGTAGTTTTCCTAATAGGATGTAGCTGATTTACAAAAAAACGATGCTATGAAATATTTGTCTCTAACTGTTCGTGAATATAAATTTTTAAGATAAACAATTTCGCTATAATAATCCTCTTTATGTTATCCCAGTTTCCTGACCCTTTAATGTAAGGGTCAGCGGGTAAATTTTGATATTAGGACTAAATAAACAGAGGATTATCCGCATGGACTTCTGTCGGGTGACTGTCAAGAATTTATCAATGTAGGTACCTAAAAAACTTTGGCCTTTACATCAGTTAATGAATGATTTATACAGTATTCTCCGAGCGAAGTAACCACTCTTGAAATACTGTAGTGCCTGGAACAGTCGGTTTTTAATTGTCGTATGGTTGCCCAAGCACATACGGCATTCTCACAACATAGCCAAGTCCAGAGGAATGAACTGGTCAATACGTCTGGGGCCAACTATGTGCGGGTTTCCTCACGATGTTTTCCTTCACCGTTAGAGCGTCCGTATAATGTACTTGAGATCTGAAAAAGTCTCATTGGTACACGCCACAACCTGGGATTTGAACCTGCACTCTCTCGAGTGTGAACCAAACGGTCGACCCAGCGCGTAAATACGGTTAAGGTACCACATTGGTACAAAACTCCCGTCTTATGAATAACATACATTTATATACCTATACATTTACTTTGTTGTACCTAAACATAAAAATGTAAAAAATGAATAAATCTAAGACTGTCTTATAATTAAAACTAGCTTTTGCCCGCGACTTCGTCCGCGTGGAATAGTTACTTTGGGATATCGCTAAAATTTACCCGCGAATTCATTTACGTAGAAGGAGGAGCGCTTGCCCGCGACTCGCGACTGCCCGCAGCGCGCCGCACATCATTATTGCGCGCTGATTATTTTATTACTGCGATATCTTCTAAAATACTAATTGAAATCAAATGATGTAAATGGCAAAATTCTTCTAAATTAAATGCTTGTAATGAATAACGTTTTTATTTGGATAAGGATTAATATCATCTTTATGAAAACACCCTCACAAATAATGCTTAATTTTAGAACAAATTTGGTTAGCATAAAAAGGTTATTGTGAGCCAACCTTAAAAGATAGACATAATATACTGTCGTAAACTTTTTTTTAGAACTTTTAAAGGGGAACAATTCTGTTATACATAATTTTAGCGAAACTTTAACCGTTTCCGCAGCGTACGCAGCGAAAGCTCTCAAAAGGGAAAAAAAAACACCCCGATTTTGAAACATTATTGATTGGAGCTCCGCTCGTATTGAGCTTAGCATGATGTTATATAGCTTAAAGCCTTCCCCGATAAATGGACTATCCAACACAAAAAGAATTTTTCAATTCGAACCAGTAGTTCCTGAGATTAGCGCGTTCAAACAAACAAACAAACAAACTCTTCAGCTTTATAATATTAGTATAGATACTGAAGCTACAAAATCAAATCTTCAAAATCCTACTTCTGTTATAATTGTGAAAGTTTGTGATAATAGATACCTAGATGGATGTTTGTGACTCTTTCATTCAAAAACTATTGAACGGAATTTTATGAAATTTGGTATGGTAGAAGTTTAGGCTCTGGAATCCTCTGGCTAGTTTATATCTCGAAAAATCATAGTGTTACCGTAGGATACTGTATTTACGCGGGCGGAGCTGCGGGCAAAATCTAGTATACTTATATTAAGGTATTACCTATTGATTGCACTGTAGATTCTTGGTGGAATGTTTGTTACTCTTTTACCCAAAAACTACTGAACGGATTTTGATGAAATTTGATGTGGTAGTAATAGTTTGAAGTTCTGGATTAACACAATGCCTACTTTTTATCCTGAGAAAGTACAGTGTTTCCGTGGGATACTGTATTTGCGCGGGCGGAGCGCGGGCAAAAGTTAGTATATACTATTATAAATTAATGTAAAATACCTAAAAGTGAAAAAAGTGTAAGAAGTTTGTGTATTATAAACTGTGTAAATCTTCTAAGTTCTATATATTATAGCATCGTTTCTCAACCATTTTTATGTCGCGACCTACGTAAAAGCCTTAAAGTTAAGTAAAAAGTCTTGCGACCCCGTCACTATAAAATTATAACATGTGGGTACCTACATAGCGCGTTATTTTTATCAGCTATAGGTACTTTGTATAAGCCTTCACTAGTTCGAACGTTCGAATAATTCTTTTGACGTTCAATACAAAAAATTTGTTCGAAAAACGAATCTTTTGTACCTATATGTAGGTTGTATTTTTTATTTTTCAACAGACTCCGACCCTCTTTAAAAACAAACTCGACCCTCTCAAGGGTTTCGACTCTCGACCCACCGGTTGAGAAACGATGCCCTAAACATAGTAACAGCTATCATGTTTCCCTAGTACGAAGTAATCAAAACTTACTCTTCAGCGTGTGCAGTCCGTAGTCCGTAATTTGTAACACCCATCGTCGATCCACGAGACAGTTGCTCGACGTGAGGTTCCCGTGAGAAATCAGCGCCGAGTCGTGGAGGTAAGTCAGGCCTCTCATCAGATCGGCTACCAGGCTCGCAACGAACATGTCGTCCAAATGTAAGTCCCGGTCTGCCAACACGGTCGCTAGCGAACCGCGGGAGCAGTAGGCGGTTAGGACGCAGGCGACGCCGGTTTCGACGCAGACGCCGACGAACGGTGTCAGGTTTTCGTGACGTAGCTCGCGTATCTGTAGACAGAGATCGTGTCAAGTTTGTTGGCTTGGTGTCACGTTGTTATTGGCCAATTATTGGCAGTGTTCCGTGGAAAATAGCGCTAGCAAAAAAAAAACGTAAGCAAAATGGCGACCGCTGGCGTTAAATAAGCAAAATGGCGGATTATGTTAGCAGTATAATTGAAGTTAGCAAACGTGTCCTGGCCGATAATCTGTCTCTTTTCTCTTTAGCGCTAACAAGCGCTTTTTTCCGCGGAACACACACATTGTCTCCCTTTTCTGTAGAGGTTTTGTTTAGTTTTTTTTGGCTATCGGTTAAGAAAGTACTGCCTTGTTTTGTGGAATAGCTATTGATTGTAGCATTGATTGACGGCACTAATTATTGCGATCAGCACTTTGTATGTAGCTTATAAATATGGTGACAATCAACCGCCTGTATCATTAGTACACACTAAGTACTGATCGCAATAATTAGTGCCGTCAATCAATGCTACAATGAATAGCTGTTGCGTTCTTTATAAGAGTTTAGTCTCGGAACCCTTATTGCTAGATAGTTTAAACTCTTCATGGATATAGTATTATGTAGCCGTGTACCCAATATTAATGTGGGAAGTAGGGATATATTATATTAGATACATCTTTGAAAAAAAAATAGGGTTTAGGTTTTTAAGGAGGCCCCCCCTCCTTAAAACGCAACTCCCAAACTCCCAAAAAAGCAAAAGTGCTGGCTCAAAAAATCTGAAAAAAATCATAATTGGTAGTCCATGTGAATGTGTCTTTGAAAGAAAACTAATAACTAAATATAAGATAATTTTATTTGTTCAGGAGTTGTAGACGCCAAACTTGGAAAACTTCGTACAAAAGAAACGGTAAAATATTAGTATATTGGATGTATATTGGTATCGCTACGTACGCCAGTCCAACTCGCACTTCGTCGGATTTTTTGTGTTTTCGCCGTAAAAATGTCTATAATATACCTTTAAATTATCCGAGGAATAATATTGCATTTAATTTCTTTGCGGTAAACGTACATTTTATAATACATAACAAAACTTATCAAATAGTATGTATTTTACATAGTCGCCATTTTTAATTTAAAAGCTCTATACGAACAGTAATGGACAATCCAACTTTTATTCGATCCTAGTTTAAAATGCAATTTAGCGAGAAAAGCAATTTAATGTGGGGCTGAATAATTCTAGTAGAATTACTGTTACTGCAATGAATTATTTGAGTGTCCACTGCATTAGCTTTTTAGGGTTCACTTCTAAAAGCTAATCAAAAAAATTCATGTATTGAACTTTAAACAAAAACTATAACGGCTTTTATAACTTTGTAAGTTTAGGAGTTAAAGACACTTAACTGGTAAAAGGAAACTTCATTGGAAAACAAAAATATGCAGTAGTTTTTGCATGAAAAAGTAATATCCACCCTTCCATACATACATTCATCCATCCATCCATCCATCCACCCATCCATCCATTAGCTGATATTTAAACTTTTTTAAACTGACATATAAATAATGTGTAAATATACTATGTGACATTTAAATAATTTATTGTTATGTAATTAACTTAATTTTATATCAAAAAATCTGACATGACATTACATGAATTTATTAATAACACAAATTATAAAAAATATTAATAATAATAAATTATCTAATATTAATAACGTTGATACTATATTATACCATATATTATAAAGAAATTAAATTAATTTGAGCTGTAATTTCATTCTAATTTAGTTTTGTTTTATTGTAAAATTGCAAATTGCACGCCATTGTGATGGCAGAATGTGAGAACATTAATTAATTTTGTAAGACCATTGTACCTACAACATTCTTGCAATAAAAGAATTTGATTTGATTTGATACTACTGACAAAGCCAGTATAAAACTAGTATATTGCGTAGATATATAACAGTCTTTGTACATCCCATGTACCAAGTCCCCCATAAGTATCATAAGTATCAAGTGTAAACTCTTCTCCCGGATATTTAAAACATTAATTAAACATTTGAAACTATGTTCGAAAATACACTTCATCTATACTAATATAATTAAGAGGAAAAGTTTGTTTGTTTGTTTGCATCGAATAGGCTCCGAAACTACTGAGACGATTTTGATGAAATTTGGCACAGATGTAGAGTAGACCACGGGGAAGGGCACAGTATACTTTTTGTCTCGGAAAAATGTTAAATTTTGCGCGCACGAGGTCGCGGGCAACATTTAGTATTTTATAATACATATCATGAACTGTAAAATTTCTGTTCTTTTAAGAATACATCCCTTTGAGAGTAGGTATGTCGTTTTGGTAATGTTATGTTTGCATCCGAATCAAAAACTACATATTTAGTAATTGCTCTTAGTTTTATATTATAGAGTGGGAGTGTCCAGACTTAAGGCGCTGTGAGTAGTCAACTATGAAGTATTCGAGGGGGTGAAGGAGATGAGTGGGGGACGTGCAGCCCCCGTTACTTCATGCGAAATACGTCAAAGTGATGTGTCTATAATGTACAAAAGCGTAATTTCGATAAAATCGTAATGTGCTTCATAGCCTAGCGGTATTTTGCCCGCCTAAAGCAAAGCGTAGCGTCTAGGTTCAAATCTCATTACAATTTATTATATTCCAAAATGTCTATTTTCTGTCTAGGTCAATTCAAAGAAGTCTATTTCCTAATTTTGTGCCAAATTTAGCCATTGTGATTTGAGAAAGTTAAGTGTTTTAGTAAGTAGTTAAAGGGTAAAAAAAATCTAAAAAAAAAGCTCAATTAAGTCACTGAACTCCTAAACGGCTGTACCGATATTAAGTAATGAAAAATTTTGTGTGTCTTCAGGTTGATTCGAGAATGGCTTAGATTTGGAATCGGACCTGGTAGGTGGCGCTGCTGTCAGTAGTCAGTACGTCAACAAATTTAATTCTAAGGCGGTACGAAGTTTGCTGGGATAGCTAGTATTATTATAATATGCGGTCGAAGTACTGCAGAATACGCACACTACAATATGTAACACATTACACAATACACATTATGACATCACACACATTGACGTTTCTTCCTAGGACGACATTTCAAAATTTTATATATTTCGCATTTTTCAGCGGTTACAAAATCTAAACTTGCTTTTGCCTGCAACTTCGTTCGCGTAGCACAAAGCTAAATTTTATCGACTGATTTTATACAATACATAAATACACTATAAAATTCAATATCAAATATTCCCATTCTACATACATGAAACTTCGGCTATCTGACAGCAAAAAAAAATACAATTTCAAATACCTAGTTTCTGACATTTGTGGTTTAACCAAATAGTCTCTTCGGCTACATCATATTAATTGTAAATATTGTTTTATTTAATCTATTACTAATATAATACAGAGAGAAGGTTTATTTGTTTGTATGTTTGTTTGTTTGCATTGAATAGGCTCCAAAACTACTGGAATGATTTTGATGAAATTTAGGACAGATATAGAATAGACAACGGGGAAGCACATAGGCATACTTTTTATTGCCGAAAAATGTACGGTTCCATCGAGATTTCCTTTTGCGCGCATGAAGTCGCGGGCAACACCTAGTCTAAATATATAAAAGGCAAACCTGACTGACTCATCTATCAAAGCACAACCGAAACTACTGAACAGATGCTGCTAAAATTTGGCACAGATAGTTGTAATGACGTAGGCATCCGCTAAGAAAGGATTTTTGAAAATTCGCCCCCTACAGGTGTAACAAAGGGGTTAAAATTTTGTATGGAAACCGAACTTTACGCGGACAAAGTCGCGGGCAAAAGCTAGTAAAAAATAAACGTAGATTACTGAATAAGTACATGTTCCTAATATCTGTTCATGGTGATTAGCATTAGAATTTATTATAATAATATGTATAAACTTTACAAACCAACAGAATAATATTTAGGTATATATATATTTACTTATTCTGTTGTCAATCAATGTTGTCAATTTATTTTGAATCAAATATGTTTTTTCTTTCGTCGTGTAATAAATTATATCAATAATTTCGGTTATTTTACGTCAGTCTGACTGGCAGCTCGGTTTGCGTACCGACGTTTGATTTTTGGTGGTGAGTTCAAATCCCGGTAAGATAAATATTATTTTTGTGATTCTTATAATGTCTTTGTTTTTCTTTAATAATTTTTTATTTATTTTTTATTAATTTTTATCATTGTACTAAAACTACGACCAAAGCTCGGTCTCCCTAGTACCTACTTATAAAGAGTTTTTGTACCTCCATCTTAAAACTTTGGACTAAAAATTTGGACATTCATCGAATACAATCTTTTCATACTTTATATAATATAATCTACAATAATATTAACAATAACTTAAAGTAACTAATAATAAAATAAGTACATAATTAACCATATACTTTTATAACTGGGAAAACAAGCATCGTTCGGAGTTTTATAGTGCGACAAAAAAAAAAGAAAAAAAATCGTCTGACCGGGATTCGAACCCGAGACCAATTGGTCGCAACAATACAAAAAGCCAAAAGACTACCAAGCGTCTTACGTCAGATTGCGAAATTACGCATATGTTATAAGTATTACACGACGAAAGAAAAACTAATATTGACTTAACCTTTATGCAGACGACATAAAGGTCCATTCGGGGGTAAAATAAATTTGAATGGACTTTCAACAATAAATTAGAATAATTTTTGAGCAGAAAAGAGGGGAAAAATTTGACATACGTCTCATTAGCAAGAGGCCTAAGCCGGTACTGTCTTATTCAATAGATATGAAAGAGAAGGAATGACAGGTCGCCATTTCGCGATGTTTCATTCGACTCGTACGAATTATTTATCATTGAAATAAATTAATACTAACAAATATCAGATTCTATACGAAAAATCAAAACAACAATTCCCTTCCTTTTATTATGTTTTACGAAACTGCAAATAATTTTCTCATTTCTGTTCACAAATAATACAGTTACAACTCCAAGAATTTCTATTTTAATGGTTACTTTATGATTTTTTTTTATCGAGAAAATGTTCAGATAACGTGTTTTGAAAACGAAGGTCCCTTAGCAAATATGATCAAAATTAACATATATTTTTTTGCTGCACTAAAATGTATCCATTCGTCTCAAAAAATTTTTGAAAGAAGCGTATTTCTAGGGTAAGAGCGCCTTAAGAACCAGGATTTAATTAGATTCCGTCTAGAACTCTAGACGTTGCATTTTCCATTCGTAAATATTGATATTTTCAATCGTATTGATGTTTTATTCCTAGAAATTATAATTCAGAGCTAAAAGAAAAGTCCTTTAGATATACATTCTATTCAAAACTATTAGGAATTGAATATTAAAATACATACATTTGTTTTGAATATGCATGTTTCTGTGTTCATGTCAACAATATAATGAAAAGAAAATTATAATATCGTCACTGGAAAGGTAAAATTACTGAAGCGCCATTTCCACACCAATCATCACAATGCCATTTCGAGAAAAAGCCGTTTAAACGGCTTTTTCTCGGCTAGCCTCACACGTGCAATATTATTGACAGAATAAAATTGTCAATACTAGTCAACACCTACAAAAAAACGGCAATATAGCCAGCAGGTCTAAAAAGGCCGTTTTGGCAATTCATTTTCAATTCTTGTTATGAATTACTGTATGAAAGATGACAGCGTTCGTAAAATGGCCACTTGAATTGCAATTCATAATATGATTTGGATACAATTCATATGCTGAAATACATTCATTTGACAGCTTTACAAGTAGAATTGCTTTAGTGTCAAATAGCAATAATTCATAAAAAGTTACTCGTGAGGAACATCTCGCAATTCATATTTTGTGTTTTACGTAAAATATAAATACAATAAATTTAGAACTGTCTGAAAACTTTTGCATTTTAGTTAGTGTGAGCCGTGTTAGTGAAAAATAACCATTTAGTTAGTGAAATTGACCATAAAAGCCATTTGGTTTCGAGGGCCGCATTGTTTATAAACAAACGTGAACGGTGAAACGTCAAACTATCTCCATAGTCCATACGTCAAACAAAACTCGCCCTAACATCTAACGAGTTGCCAGTCGAAGAATAAGAATATATCATGAAATTTTTGTACTTCATTGATTATTACCTTACCTAAATATAAATAATCCTCAATCGCCGAAATCCCCAAACATGTATTTATAACTCCTTAGTCAGGAATTCTGTTCAGTACTTTTGGATCCAGGGTATACCTTGGAGCAAAATATTACTTTTTGGTAGCATATGCTTATGCTTGGACTACTTCAAAAAACGTCGAAATCACCATTATATGTGTATATAAATTTCGAGGAGTTCCCTCGACTCCTTGTGGATCCCATCATCAGGTCACCACTTTGAAGTCAAAAGGACTCTATACAACAAAAAAAATTGAAAATTGGTACACAGACGGCGGAGTAATCGTTTAACATAAAAAAAAAATACACACATATACACAGTCGAACGTATAATCGCGTCCTTTTTTGTAAATCGGTTAAAATTACCTCAAATTTAAAAAATCCCAGAAGTGGTGAATTAGCAACATTAAGCAGAATTGCAAGGAATTCTGCAAATGATGATATTGCGCAAGTGGCCTTTCTAGACTCGCCGCACACAAGGAATATTATTGTCAATATGAGCATTATTGACAATAATATTGCACGTGTGCGGCTAGCCAAAGTTTATTTTTTTCGTTTTTACTTCATTACTTTTTACTCGGTCGATATAATATATTGGTGATAGCTCATTAAACTACTTATTAGTTTAATTTATAAAGAAAGATTTTTATTAAAAATACTGAAATCCAAAAATAAAGTTTTTAAAGTTTTACTAATTTCTTTCTAAAAGGTGGACGGAAGGTGAGTAAGCATTGAGTGAAGCCCAACAATGGCTGCGACTTACGTTTGTGTGAGATTTACGGATAATTGCCATTGGCGTATTGGCGGCCGATCGTCTTATTTTGCTGTGAATGTGTGCGTGCGGCACGTGTCGCTACGATACGGCCGTCTTACTTTGATAGCGTCACTATTCATATTACTGAAGCGGTGTCCGCCTTTTTTTTTTACGTTCATGCTTTCAAAAAATTAAAAGTAGGTTTTCATACATGATTTATATTAAACTAATAAGAGTAGAAACGGAGGAAGACAAGGAAAAAGATGGAGCGACGACATAAAAGATATTGCCGGCTTTTTAAAGTGGTATTTAATAACTAGAATTTTTATAAAAAACTAATAACCCGACTTCGTGAATTATATAGCGTATGTTACCCGGGCTATTATCTTCTATACATATAAAATCCTTTGTCCTGAATGACTGACGGATCAACGCACAGCCTAAACCGCTGATCGTAGAGACCTGAAACTTGCAGGGCTTGCTCTTTGTAATGCGTAGGGATCCGATAAGAAGGGATTTTTCGAAATTCGACTCCTAAGGGGGTGAAAAGGGGGAAAACAGTTTGTATGGGGCAACGTGATTCCTTGGTCCAATCAACTTCATATTTTGCACAAACATTATGTAACAGAATTGATGGAATTCGTGTATCATAGTTTATTGAAATTCGTCCCCTAACGGGGTTAAAAAAGGGAAAGAAAGTTGTTTGGGAGCGATTTGCTTTAAAGTTAATATAAATACTCCTTAGTGCTTTTGATTTAAAGCTCCCATTCACAAGCGATCGATCGATTTAGTCTTTACAATTTTAACATTTACTGGATTCGTAGTTGCAAGTAAATTGGTTTAGATAAAAATTGAATATAGTCGGAGATCCTAGGACCACCTTACTATACTTTTTATATGAAACTCGTATATATACGCGTAAATTTTGTTCCAACTTTTGACCCCACCGCAAAAACTAGCTGGTAGGTCTTACACTAATCATTTTGTATAATAGTTTGTCGTTAGCAATTTACTTTCAAATACGAATTAATTTCCAATTTGATAAAAGCAATCGATAGCCCGTGAGTGGGGAGCTTTATTTTTATTTTGACATAATAATATATTGTCATCATATTGAAAAATAAATCTGACAAGAATTCTAAACTTAAATTTGATGAAAATCTTACTCTTGAAAAAGTAGACACTTAAATATTTGCGAAAGCTGCATTTAATATTATAAATATATTCATAATACATCCATACTAATATTATATATGGGAAAGTGTGTGTCTGTTTGTCCTTCTTCCACGCCAAAAAGAGAGCCTGAGAAAGGATATACTACTTTTTATCGCAGGGAAATGTACGGTTCCTGTGGGATACTTTATTTACAGTTTTATGTAAAAACTACTAAAGCTATCATCATGAAATTTGGCACAGATATAAAGTAGACCACGAGGAAGAACATAGGCTACTTTTTTGAAAAATTATTTTTGTGTTGGATAGTCTATTTAATATTTATATATGAAGGATTTAGGCTATATAGCATCACGCTGCGACCAATAGGAGTGAAGAATCAGTGGAAAATGTGGAAAAAACGGGGAAAATTATTCATCTTTGATGGCTTACGTTGTTTGTTTGAGCGCGCTGACCTCAGGAACTACTAGGTCGAATTAAAAATATGTTTGTGTTGGATAGTCCATTTTTTGAGGAAGGCTTTAAGCTATATAACATCACGCTGCGGCCTGCGACCAATAGGAGCGAAAAATCAGTAGAAAATGTGAAAAAAACGGAGAAAATTATTCATCTTCGAGGGCTTACGTTGTTTGTTTGAACGCGCTGATCTCAGGAACTGCTAAATCGAATAGAAAAATTATTTTTGTGTTGGATAGTCCATTTGCCGAGAAAGGCTTTAAACTATATATTTAGGAGCGAAACATCAGTGAAAATAATAATAATAATAATAATCTTAATTGCACACCACAAAAACATACAATTATGATAACAATAGTAACATGATAACTATAGTACAATTTGAAAATGTTGCAAAAACAGGGAAATTTATTCATATTTGAGCTTTATTTGAGGGCTTCCGTTGCGTGCGCTGCGTAAACGGCTCAAGTTACTCAAAAAATTTGTATGAAAAAATTATTCCTCTATAAATGAACTAAAAAATCTTTAAGATTGACTTACTATAACCTTTTTTATGGTAATCAAATTTGATCGAAATTAATGCATTATTGCGCCATCACTTGCAGCTAGTCTATACATATAAAATCCTTTGTCCTGAATGACTGACGGATCAACGTACAGCCTAAACCGCTGATCGTAGAGACCTGAAACTTGCAGGGCTTGCTCTTTTTAATGCGTAGGCATCCGATAAGAAGGGATTTTTCGAAATTCGACTCCTAAGGGGGTGAAAAGGGGGAAAACAGTTTGTATGGGGCAACGTGATTCCTTGGTCCAATCTACTTCATATTTTGCACAAACATTAAGTTACAGAATTAATGGAATTCGTGTATCATAGTTTATTGAAATTCGTCCCCTAACGGGAATAAAAAGGGAAAGAAAGGTGTTTGGGAGCGATTTGCTTTAAAGTTGATATTAATACTCCTTGGTGCTTTTGATTTAAAGCTCCCATTCACAAGTGATCGATCGATTTAGTTTTTACAATTTAAACATTTATTGGATTCGTAGTTGCAAGGAAATCGGTTTAGATAAAAATTGAATATAGCCTAAGATCCTAGGACCGCCTTACTACACTTTTTATATGAAACTCGTATATATATGAGTAAATTTTGTTCCGATTTTTGACGCCCACAGCAAAAACTAGCTGGTAGGTCTTACACTAATCATTGTGTGTAATAGTTTATCGTTAGCAATTTACTTTCAAATACGAATTAATTTCCAATTTGATCGAAGCAATCGATAGCCCGTGAGTGGGGAGCTTTATTTTTATTTTGACATAATATTATGTTGTCATCATGTTGAAAAATAAATCTGACAAGAATTAAAAAGTTAAATTTGATGAAAATCTATTCT
The DNA here is from genome assembly GCA_905404095.1 of Glaucopsyche alexis. Classification (NCBI taxonomy): domain Eukaryota; kingdom Metazoa; phylum Arthropoda; class Insecta; order Lepidoptera; family Lycaenidae; genus Glaucopsyche; species Glaucopsyche alexis. Next base: position 21,784,785 of record FR990054.1, on the reverse strand, counting down.
TGAAAAAGTAGGCACTTAAATATTTGCGAATGCTGCATTTAATACATATTATCTTCATAATACATCCATACTAATATTATAAATGGGAAAATGTGTGTCTGTTTGTCCGTCTTCCACGCCAAAACTACTGAACCGATTGTAACGAAATTTGGTACACAGATACAGAGAGTGCAGCCTGAGAAAGGATATAGGCTACTTTTTATCGCAGGGAAATGTACGGTTCCTGTGGGATACTTTATTTACAGTTTCACGTAAAAACTACTAAACCGATTATCATGAAATTTGGCACAGATATAAAGTAGACCACGAGGAAGGACATAGGCTACTTTTTATCGCGGAGAAATATACGGTTCCCGTGGAAAACTTTTTTTACACTTTCACGTAAAAACTACTAAACGTATCATCATAAAATTTGGCACAGATATAAAGTAGACCACGAGGAAGTGTTCTTCCTCGTGCTCTACAACTTTAAGCTACTTTTTATCGCGGGACATATACGGTTCCCGTGGGTTACTGTACTTACGCGGGCGGAGCCACGGGCATCAGCTATCTATATTATAATAGTTATTATAAAGCTGAAGAGTTTTTTTGCTTGAACGCGCCAATCTCAGGAACTACTGGTTTGAATTGAAAAAATATTTTTGTGTTGGATAGTCCATTTAAAGAGGAAGGATTTAGGCTATAAAGCATCACGCTGTGACCAATAGGAGCGAAGAACAGTGGAAAAATGTGGAAAAAACGGGGAAAATTATTCATCTTTGAGGGCTTACGTTGTTTGTTTGATCGCGCTGATCTCAGGAACTGCTAAATCGAATTGAAAAATTATTTTTGTGTTAGATAGTCCATTTGTCGAAGAAGGCTTGAAACTATATAACATTACGCAGCGACTAACAGGAGCGAAGCATCAGTGAAAATGTTGCAAAAACGGGGAAAAATATTCATATTTGAGCTTTATTTGCGAGGGCTTCCGTTGCGTGCACTGCGTAAACGGCTCAACTTATTCAAAAAATATGTACCTATGAAAGAATTATTCCTCTTTAAATGATATAAAAAAATCTTTTAAGATTGACTCACTATAACCTTTTTATGGTAATCAAATTTGGTCGAAATTAATGCATTATTGCGCCATCAGTTGACACGGACGAAGTCGCGGGCAACAGCTAGTTAAGAATATATAATTCTTTAAAATCGGATCAGTAGTTTAGGTGCTACGATGGAGCATACAATATACATACCTACATACATAGACTGCCGAAATCGTTACCCTTCCTTTTGGCTTCGCCGTAGTCGGGTAAAAAACCCTTTTAAAAAGCTTTTGGGTATTTGGGTCCCTATTGATACACTTGGTGAAATTTTCATTCCGGTTTTCTGTGTATCACTTCAAAACATGGTTCTCCCGTTCTGTGACTGACCTGTTTGAGTTCCTTCTTCACCGCTCTCGTGACGTCTATACTCTTCTTCTTTAGTCGCTTCACGGCGACGATGTTCCCGCGATAGGAGGCGATGGTGGTGTGGGCCCGCTTTCGGTCCACTTCTTGAGGAACTGCTTCCTGAGGATGAGAAAATAAAATATAGTTCTTCTTCTTCTTTAAAAAATTGCTTCTTAGTGAATCGCCAATGCCAGAGTGTGTTGACGAATACTCTGTCTTATGAGTAGGTTTTATGAAGAAACAAGGGTACGATATAGATACTGAACGAAGTCTGATAGGTTAGTACATAGACGTATATAGGTATTATAGATGATGCATGTCGAGGTAAAAATTTAAATCGACCATCTTTAGGGTTGTTTGGAGCCATTTTGACATTTGACGTATGGTGAAATCAAGATGGCTCACATTTGAGATGGGGTAAATTCAAGATGGCGTAACATTTATTGTATGAAGACTTGTTCTCATAGCCTATAAACGTATCCTTAGTTTTAAAATGATTAGGAACAATTGCCAGCTACGTATTCGTAAAATTATCGAAAGTCCCGTGCTAATTGTGCTATCCGAAAAAATTGTGTTACAGGTACCAGACAACGGGAAATATATACATAATTTAATTTATAATTTTATTCAATTTTATTTATTCAAAAACACTTAAAAATAGATACAAAACATATATACATAATTAAATAGTACCTATATATACCACGTCAATCTGATCCCGTACTAAGTTGAACTTGTGTTACGGGTATCAGACAACGGATATATATTTTTATACTATAAACACACACAATTCTATACTATACATAAATCTAATTTTCTATATTATTCACATTCACTCTTACACACACACACACATACTGTAGTTTATCACGTATTCGACCTATGCGTAGAACAAAGTCCGATGTGATCATAGAGCAAAAGTGTGTTTTTTGGATAAATGAAATAAGGAATCAAAGCTCAACAGACTGACATTTTCAGAATTTTTGTATCTGGCTTAATTTCGGAAATACAGAATCGTACAACGTCTTATTTGACCTTAGCTCCATGTTAAAATGCACCTTGTGTTCATAGGACGGAGAAATTGGAGCGCGCGCGGCGCGGGCGCCTCGCGCGATATTCACTTCAGGCGTTGTCGAGCGGAAATAAGGGTTTTTTGCGTCATGTGTGTGATTTTTTTCCGGTTTGACGAAAATTATAATTTTATTAATTATTGCGTACTAAAAGTATTTTTGAGATGTCACGCTTACGGATATTGCTGGATATACTTTATGAAGAGAGAAAAGAGCTTGAACGTAGTCCTTCTTTTTCAAATAAGCAAGATATTTTTATGAAGAACGGTGTAGATCCAGGTAAGTTGATATTTTTACTTATATTATTCTTCAAATTAAATATTATTATGCTTTGAAATGATTTTTGTTCAATATTCCGCTTTTTAAGCTAGTAAATAGAAACGGGAAATCTATCTTCATATAAGACATTTTTTGACGGAGAATTAGAAAAATACGTTTTAGTACGAAAAGTATGATTAGTTTCATGTTTATTTATAAGGTAAATATTTGTCGTGTTATCAATAAAAGTTGAAGTACCATAAACGTTGACATTATAAGTAATATTAGAATGATTTACGACTAATTCTTTAGAACTTCTGAAGGTTTCATGTAACTATGGGACGTTTTTTTACGGAATCACAGAATAGTTACAATACGTTTTGTCAGTTCGATATGCAGATGGGACGTTATCACCTGAATAATGACATCAGTTAGGACGTTGTTCTTTTAAAAATATCGTTAAATAGAAATATATTTTATATTAAATTAATAAAAATAGTTTTAAGCTGCATTACCTTACAATATATACACATTTGTAGGGTCTTCGGCAAATCATATAACATTATAATCGACAGTTTTAGTTGTGTACTGCGATGTTCATTAAAACTTGTATATTCAAACTTTTTAAATAGCTTTGTACAAATGTTATTAATTTGTATTAAAATGTTATGTTTTCAAGTTATATACTATATTAATTTGTATTATAATGTTATGTGTTCAAGTTACATAATATATGTCATAAGTCATAATATTATATATTATTTTTAATATATTATGGTGCAGTGCAGTAATACAATTTTTAACATTTCAGTTGTTGACAACAAGGTGCAGAAGAAATAAGTCAGCAACTGGGTGATGTTTGGAATGAAATGAATGGCGCACCTAATCCACCTACTAATGAGAGACAATTTATGGCCGACCATCAAAACTTTCTTTAAAAGCGCCTTCTAGTTTCGAAAAATTACCTATAATACAACTTGTGACTTCTGACCATAAGTGTACTCCAGTTGGTCAAGAACTGTCGGTGCTAACTCCTATGCAGTCTCCTAATGATAGTCATTCCACCTATGACAACGTTTTCAGGTTCAATCATGTAGATAGTAGTATACAATTTAATTAATATTATATCTAGCAATATCTCGAAAGTATAATCTATACTTTCGGGAAAAATACCCACAACCTGCAAGCAAACGTAGAGTATACGTTTAACCATGCGTAATGCAAGTCTGTTATTGCTCTATTCTTAATTATTTTTAATTATTCCAGCACGCTCGGTAAAATCATTTATCTCATATATACCTTATAGGAATGGCCATCGGGTACAATATAATAACCACTATCTAAAAGGTGTTTAGCAAAATGTGATTATATGTAACTCTAAAACACGGTACAAAGTTTGACTCAAACTGGACGTAACTTTGAGACTCGGTACAAATAATACATCGCGTCTTATAGAAATGGTTATCGTGATAAATCACATTTTGCTAGACACCTTTTAGATATGATATATCATCGTTTTAAATATCATTAGTCTCTTTATAATGTTTCTAGCGTCTTAAATTATTTTTTAAATGCTTTTTTCGACAACAAGAGGTGGGATTTATACTTGTACGATTAGGCCGTTCGAAATAATTACGCTTCTTAATTTTTCAGTTTATATTATATACTTATTAAAGAAAATTTTATGTAGATTCCAAATATACTAATATAAGCTAGTGCATTCATACAACTTTTCGTCGAAATCGGCATTTTAGCAATGACCGGCAACTTACGTTCGACGTCAGATTTGAAGGCGGGCGCTTGGCGAGATGTGACATAAAACGCTTAAGGCGGCCGAGAAGTTATAGTGTACCTTATGAACATTCCTATATGGTGTTACATATATTGTATACGTGGGTCAAATTGTTTGACCCACGTATACACTATCACATTCAGGATAATCGATTATATAGACACCATATATACTTTAAATCAATCCGGACCTTATTATGACAAAATTGATTTTTTAAGTATTATTTCTCCTGCATACGACATGCTTATTGTTACGGGATTATGGCCATAACAATATTATAGTTATTTTTCATTATTTTAGATAAACGTGCAGATACCTCCCCCATGTAAGTTAATCTGAACTTGTACCTATCCAACTATATTATGCAACATAGCTATTTAGTTTAGATACAGTACCAAATAAGTTCAATTTATAACTACGTTTTAAAAAGGTTTTTATTGTTTTTTAAGTTTAAATTTTGTTTTGGGCTTGTTAATGTAGAATTATACAATTTTTAATTTTTTTATCTCATTTTAAGTTTCAAACAATAGGTATTTATTTTTATGAGCATATCTTAGAGATTTTAATTGTTTTATAGGTTTTAGACTATGGTAACTAGTCTTTAATTTTAAGTTAGTACCTAGTACCGACTATGATTTAATTATAGTTTAAAACACCACCTATTTTGAGATTTTTTAATGTAAATAAACGATTTTAATAAATAATTATGTATTATTGTTCATTTATGCGTAATGCGGCTAATGCTATATCAAAATAATAGACTATAATTATTCACATAGGACTTAAAAATGTCGGATAACTCCAACAAAAAACGAACCATATGAATATAGAACGGCGTTTCATTTAAATGTCGTAATGCCGTAAAACAACGTAATATGATCACTACGAACTCTCGCTTCTCCGCTGTAAAACGTCCTAGGTTGATATAGAACTCGTTATCTCAGTAAATATAATAATTAATAATAAACAGTATAAAGCGGTTAACTAGACTAGGATGTCATAATAACATACCAAAATTTCAAAAATAAAAGTCTCACCGTTTATAAGTTATTCAAGTTTTTCAATTCGCAAAACTTGTTTTGCCTCTACTGAAAAGTAGCAATTTTTCAAATCGGACTTTGTTCTACGCATAGGTCGTATTGTCTTTTTTCGGCGACGTGATACGCGCATCGTTGGGGAGCCTTCCCCGAAACCTCCGGTAGACTACGTCCGTCGGCCAGAACTCTTCCACCTCAAAGGTCGGTAAAAGATGCGTCGGTACTCTCACCACAAAGGAACTGAAATTGACCTTGTGGCGTGACTCCAGACGCTCGACCCTTAAGTTGAAAGACGTCTTCTTTCGGATGTAGTCCACGACGTCCTCGACCTTCGTAGACCAGTGCAGGCGGGACACGTACAGCGGTGTGACGCGCACTTCGCACCGCAGACGCTGCTCGGGTTCGCTGGGTGCGGTGCCGCGGTGGTTGCGGACGGCGGGCTTCCTCTTCTTTCTTCTTTCTACCAGTATGAAGCCCTCCTCATCGCACCTCCTGCTCTCGTCCTTGACAGCTCGAGGAGGCAATACTTTATAATAATAATATCTAACACTTTTATACTATACATACTATATTTAACATTTTTATTATCTAATACATTTATTGAATACACCATCCAAGTCCCGGAAACACAGAAAACTTTTTGTTCGCCTCCCTCCGGCTCGAGCCCAAGGAGCTAACCACTGAGACACAGAGGTCGTCATATAAACGAATATGCGGGCAGACACTGTTTTTAGACTAATACTATATAATAATAGTATTTTAACTTTGATTGCATGCATACATCGGTGTCCGCTGACTTTATAATAATAATATTTGGGTACTACACAGCAGTTATACAACAAATGAGTTGAACTATCTATAACATTATGTATATTAACTAACGCTATCTAGCGCCCTGTACACGTAAATATGTTCGGACCGCGGATCAGCAGTGCTATTCTCTAAGAACATTTTCATATTAATTTGACACTCACCGCGGATTCAGCTGTCGAGATTTGAAAATGTTCTTAGAGAATAAGACTGCAGATTGCGTTCCTAACCGCGGAAGTATCTGTGTGGTTTGGACTGTGTATCGAACTAATTACGGGCGTGCTAATTACAACAAAAATTGTGTCACGGTTTGGACTGCAAGCCAGCCCCGGATCTATAATTTTTGGCGGCGGGGCAATAAAGTGAAAAATGCCGCCCCGCCCACTTATACAGTACCTGACTATAAAAAAAATTTAGGGGCCCCCCAGCGCAAGGGTTAAAATTCACAAAAAAGAAAATTGTTCGTATTTAATTTAAACGAAAGTGTTTTTTTTCAAAAACATTTTTTTATATAAAATTTTAAACAATGGCGAGGAAGCGAAGCGTGCGAGCCGAAATTTTTCGAATATTTTGTTTCTGGAAGGCTCGAAACTTAGAAATAACCTATTTTTAGGTCTGGAAACTTCGAAAGTTTGAAAAACAATTCAACAGCGGAGTAATGCGAGAGTTACGTTAAAAACACTGAATGGTAATAAATTCGAATCTATACTAGCTTATAAATCGTTAGAAACAACATTATATGTAATATTTAATTACCATAGTGTTATGTAATTAATTTTATACACACGCTGTAAAGCACACTTTCATAAACTAATTATTATTATTGATCTGAAGCGTATCATGGATCTTTGAAGATAGTACTATAGACGAATAATTTATTCGTAGAATGTAATTTGGTTATTAGTTTACGTGGATTCTGAGAGAACTGCTAGTGATTGGGAATATTCAATTATTTTGCCTTGTGGTAAACTGTAATTTATAATTTATTGTTATTTTGTAAAGTACCTACAGACACAAACAAAGGTACAAAGGTAATATTTATAACATTATAGTTAGTTATGTATGTACAAAAAAAATTATATTTCCCATGAATGATGATGACAATTAAATATTAGTATTTTGGTCGGCCAGGAATCATAACGTATATTCAGGAAAGACATGGTAACCTTTAAAATAAAAGTGTTAGCAAGGACACTATTCCTAAATAAAATAATATTTTGAATTGAAGAAATCTCTATAGTAATCTTGGCTGCCTTGATCCGAATACCAGATGGTTATTTTGGTCTTGAAATAATTGTAGAAGGTTTAAACGGTGAGAAATGTTGGAAAAGTTAAAGGTGTAGGTCGTAGGTGCAGGAGATGGTGTAGTTGTAGGTACTGATGTAGGTGTAGGTTCTAGTAGTAGTTATTGATTTATTCCAGTTCATAGTTAAAACAGAACGTGTGTCAAGACAGCTAGTCATCTATATTATACTAACCTTGTCACTGCCTCCAGCAATAAATGTCAAGTCCTTGGCCTCTATCCTCCACAGCACAGAGGCAAGTTTCTGCTCATATCTATAATGCCGGGCCAGCAGTGCTGCGGCCAAAATCGCAGCAGCAGCGACGGCTGCCGCAGCGAATATCACCCACGGGTCATGAGGTATGGAGCACTTGCGCCCATCGAAGCCGCAGTCTGGTTCCGCTATTGGTGGCTTCCCCCCTATCCAAGCTATGCGGAGTCCTCCTACGAATTCCTGTTAAAATCAGACGTATTATATATTATTATAGACGAGGCATGTCGAAAGTATGATATCCAGGAATGGTAAAACTGTCCTCACTTAAATGGCCCCACTTTTGGGTTGTTTTAGGCCATTTTAGCATTCGAGGTATGGTGAAATCAAGATGGTTGACATTTTTTTTTATATCTTTATTTATTTAGAGGTTTTTACACTAAAGTATATGACAACCCCATCATAACTTATCCAAAATGAACTTAAGTTAAATTCTAAATACACGTAACTATTATTAATCACTATTATTAATTGTAATGCTCATGGATACAAAACTCAACAAAAGTTTAATCTCGCTTGAACTAGTTTGTGATAATATGTGGTGAAACATTCCTAAGTCAGTTCTGTTGAGATTTAGCTCCAGCAGCAGCCGGCGGCGACGCGGCTCGTGCCGGACACACTCCGCCAGCAAATGGTGCGCGTCCTCCACCACTCCGCACGCCGAGCAGTTCGACGAGTCTCTCAGTCTCATCATGTACTTAAATCTGTTTAGCGGAATGTGTCCGGAACGTAGTCGATACAACAGTACACAGTTTTGTCTATTTAAATCTGTATTCGCACACCAGGGTATGCGAGAAGGCTCGGCTTGCAGTGTCTTATACCATATTCCTTTCTCTTTAGAAATCCTATCGAAGTATTCCTTCCATTCTATTCTACACCTATCTCTTTAAATAAATTTATAAAGTCAAAAAATGTAGTTTTGTACGAAATTCTAATGCCGTCTATAGATCCTTCCTTCGCTAGCTTGTCGGCCTCCTCGTTACCCCTTAGACCGATGTGCGAAGGAACCCATTGCAATCTCACAGTAATGCCTTTTCTCATCAACACTAGTATTTTTTCTAATACTTTATAAGCTATCGGTGTACCTCTATAACTAGAGGTGCAACGAGCTATATGTTGCAAAGAACTTTTACTGTCCGTGCAAATAAGAATGTACCTAGTAGTTATTTTTTCCGCATATATAAGCGCCTGTGAGATTGCAATGAGCTCCAAAGACATAATAGAAGTAGTAGTTTGTATTTTAAATTTTATACTGCTACCTTCCTCACTACACAAGGGGTCATAAAATGCAGCTCCTTGATTATGACCCGACTTAGAAGCGTCAGTGTATATAAAATGAAAATTTTGATATTTTGTTCTTAACTCTCTAATAACATTGAATTTGAGTTCATTACGTTCGTAAAGTCTTTTCGTGGTTGACATTTGAGGTATGGTGAAATTAAGATGGCGTACCTTTTTCTTATATGAAGATTTGTTCTGTCGAATGTACAGTTATAGGCCATAGCCTGTATTGATTTGTTTTGAAATCTTTGGTTGAAATAAATCACGTAATGATAAAAAGTAAAACAAGAAATCCTTAGAACCGTTGTCATGTTGGACGGATAGGCAATCGGACTATTTTTTTTTATTGCATAAATGAATAGTACTCTTAAATATGAGTAACTTCTCAGAAGAAACTGTATATCAAAAGTCAATATTTTCAAAGGTACAGCGATTTGTATAAAAAATTTCGCGAGCCACGCTCCAAAACGCTCCATACTAAAGTCGACCTACAAATGACGTCACTTGTAGGTTATAGTATATGAAGTAGTATAATATTATGAAGTATATGGCCGCCGGAATATATTTGTAAATATCTCCGATATTTGTGCGTTTAAGTTCATACTTACCATAATGAATGTTTTTGTATAATATGATGTAAGTAAACTAATGATGTAGGTTTTGTTTACCAATTTCGCAAAAAAAAAATTTTTTGGTACTTTTTAAATGTATTTTATTAGTAAACTACACATAAAATAATATATTTTTTTTAACACTTACCAATTAGTAATGCCTCAATATTTCTTAATATATTAATGAAACTAAATATTTCAGATGTAGTCCGATCCCCTATTGTCCACAACATCGACATTATTTTGTACTAGCTTTTGCTCATACAGTATCCCACGGAAACACTTTACTTTTCCGGGATAAAAAGTAGTATAGGTATGTGTTAATACGAAGGTCAAACCACTGCAATACTACAAACAAATCCGTTCAGTAGTTTTTGCGTGAAATAATAACATCCATCCATCTGTAACTGTATACGGTACCCTAAAAATAAAAATATATCAACTAAAAATAAATCACACTTTATCTAATTTATGGGGGTAAGTTATTGGGGTTTTGTATTTTGATTTTGAGTGGAAAAGAAATAAACTAACACATCTGCAAATCGTAAAGTTAAACGTTCTTAGAAACTTTAACAACAATAGAAAAAAAAACATCTAAAAAAAGGAGCTTGGAGGCGGAGCTTAGGTATGAGAAGCGGACAGACGCTTGGAGTAAGGACCATTCGGTTTTAGACCAGGAAACCGGGCGGAAGGGTTTTTCAAAACTCGGGTAAAGTTTGACGCGTCGCGAGAGTTTAGGTGTGAGGGAATAAGATCGTGTGGGTTGACGAAGGAGAAATCGCAGAGGGTTGCCGCGCCGGAGCAGTTTAGTTGGTAAATAAATCTGAAGAGATACAAGTAAGTCCTATTATTAATTAGCATTCTAATTTGTTGTATTTTAGATTTTCGGTGGCTAGGCCCAGTAGTGGACAAATAATACTTATTACTTATTTATTTTTCTCCTCTTTTGGTCCCAGATTCCTCCCTTATAAATTGACTGAATATATGTAATTAATTTTTTATGGAATAACTTATTGAATAACTTGAAGATACAGTTAAAGGAATCCTCTCGTCTTTCGATATTCCCGTACAAATTACAGACAGAGTAATGTTCGACTAAGGAAAGATGACCTTGTACTCATCCACACTCATACGCTCACCTTTTATTACTATAATTAATTACTTATTTTACTTGTATTTTTACTGGAATCGACGACGAGAGTAACATGAGATGTGATATCGGGGTGGTCCGTGGAGACCTTTTACTTGTAATACGTTCCGTTGTCTAAGAATACGCGCTTACAGCGGGCTACAAGGGGCTAAGTGCTCAAGGCCAATATTTGACCTATCCCACTATGGGTGCACGGACATCGACCTTTGGTCGGAGTTACTGACATTGACAACCTCTCTTTTCCCCTCAATATGGTCAGCATCAGCGCTGGCTATATTGACAGGCAGGAGGGATTAGTAGGCGTTCGACGGATGAAATCCCACTAGGTCGCGCGGACTGAGGGTTCTAGGAGTAACCTGGACCTAGGAGGGGCGTGACCTTCCCGTAGAAATAAATTATATTTTTACGGGAGCCAAAATCTCAAAATTTGTATTATTTTAATAAAGTTATTCCGTTTATTGAATTAAATACTATTAAATTACTTACTCTCTAAATTCAACAGTGGATAGATTGAAATGATGATTTAATAGTTTAATTTTATAATATGCATATTTCTATTATTTTTCATTTATCTGTTTTTTCCAAAATTTAGTACTTGATTTAACATTTAATTTACCATTATTCGATTTTTATTAGCCTGGGTATGAGTTGGGACACTCACACATCCTCACAAACTTTCACATCTATAATAGTAGTAGAACAAATAATTTAATATCTTGTTCGTTGGCAACTGTCCCGCCACTTTTAAATGTTTCACACGAAAAATTCACATTCTAACGTATATATTCCACGAAATGTACAATATGTACAAAATATAAATTGTAAAGTCAGAATTGTGATCTGTTTTAACGTAAATTTCCGCGCGGTGGGCTTAAAAAGGTTTTAGAATTCATTACATCGTTTTAGATCATAAGCGGTTGGGACCGCTGCTGTATTTTCAAATTATTCTAGGAAAAGTAAAATGGCGAATTTCCTTTTTCGAATTCAATTTAGAGCGCATTACATCCTAGACTTATTTCTGTGGTAGATTTAGTGCTACAGTAATAATGGTACCGTAAAATTATAAAGGCTTTTAAATATAAAGAACGCCTGATCCGTATGTTAAGCTCGTTTATCGCAATCTCCGTTTTATGATACAATAATAGCTCCCCACACCAATTTCGGTGACGGTGGCCGGTTTCATTGAAAACAGACCAACTACGCATGAGTTATTTTATTATGCCCAAGTGTGTGTGCAATACACAACAACGCTTTCTTTTCCTTCACTCTCGAAACCCAGTGGGAGGGGTGATCGACACGACTGATGAGAGATTATGCACAGGACCGACTTTTTGCATGCCCATCCGACGCATGAATCGTCTTTCTTGTCAGACAATCTGGTGTTCAGCCTGCATTGTTCTAATCAATCTTAAGAACAACATTTGTTGTCCAATGCGGGGATCTAACTCACGACTTCTGGATGTTAGGAGTCGATCTCTATACCACTGAACCAACGAGGCGTCTAGAGATAGTAAACAGTTGGCACTTACCGGTAACAAATCCGTAGAGTTGATATAACGGAAAGCAGCCACCGGTTGGGCGCTCCATCCGCCTGGCGCTTTAGGATCCCTGACCACGCCGATCACGGAGAAGTTGCCTTCTGCATCGCCAGCCATGTCCATATTTACCTGAGACATTATAAACTAGGTGTTACTCTTACCTCCATATTTTGATGAACACTCAATGTCATCAAAATTTGGATGTTTTTTTGGTTGGTAGTCTCTTTGCCTGTCCCTATGGGAAAGCGGCCGAATATAGAACATCTTTGTATATCGCAATATCGCAATTAAATTGAATGTCGTCATTCAATGAACGCGCAAGTCATTCAATCAAATAGCAAATTCAACCAGATAACTGCGACATATACATCATCATTACTATGGCATGGATTTTTCTCAATTCGAGGAGAATGTAATTATTCTGCTGCAGCCCATTACGCTTTACCAACTCTCGTATACATATTATGTCTAAATAGAGCCAATTTTGCGCGGGTATAATGTGGGTCATTAGGCACTTGGTATGTGTCGCCAAAAGTTAGCTCAAGACCTCCGAAGTTTAGCAAGTAGGTATCGCTGGTGATATAAACTTTAATAATAATGTTCGAAAGGTTTTTCACTGCCTGCCGGTGCCAAATCGCGAAAATTCTCCTTACATCTCCAAAAAGAAAATTGGATTACTAGAACTTAATTTTAGGGCAATTTTTTCAAATATGACTGTTAAGTTGGCGGGTTTGATCTTCAAATTTGGGACAAAATTATAGACTTTTTTTGAAAAGTTTAAAGGATCATAATAATATAGTCCATGAGGCGTAAGAAAGGCTCGTTTGTACACCTATGAGAATCACCATACATACACCATATACACCATTCTAAATCCTATTTTTCAGCAAAGTGCGTAGATGTTTGTATTAAAATAGCCACTCAGCATGCAAACCTGACCACCATAGATACTCGTTTTGTCTACATAAAAATAGAAATACTGACAGATAATATGGAAAAAATTAGAGCTTTTACTTGACAATCCGTCATTTTATCTATTCTTCCGTAGTAAGAAACCACTTCTACGGTGGTTAGGCTAAGCATGACTACTCTGCTCTAGTGTTGCTACTCATGGACAGTGCGAAACTAAAATCGATGAGCTGTTTCTAAAGACTATAGAGTAACACTCACGTCGAAGCCCTGCAGGGAGCGGTACGTGGTGGGCCGCAGCAGCCTCATGAGGGTGGCGCCGTCGGTGGGCGGCAGGCCGGTCCGCATGGCGGCCGTGGCGGCGCGCGCCCACAGTGTCACCGCGTCGTATAGGTGTGCTGCTTCTATTGGCACCTGTGGAAAATACCATCAGTGCCATTATCCTGTCATGCGTTTTATCATTTGCGCGCGGATCCGTTCCGCAAGCGGCATGAATTGATAGGAGTTCCGAAGCCTGCACGCGGACCAATTCCTTATGCTGGCGGCTATCCACGTGATAGGACCATATCCACACTTTGTAACTACTACTTTGTAACTTTGACTTAGTTAGTCGTAGTTAAATTTGAGCCGCGGAAAGCTAGATGCTTTCCGCTACTCTAACTTTATTACGCGCATTGAATAAAATAAATGTGACTGCTAACAGCAGAGACTGCGCTATCAATAGACAAAACAAAAATCATGACCCATATTGCTTTGTTGCTATTATGAAACGTCCAAAACAAAGCTTTATTATTGTAAGCGTGATATTATATTTCGTAAGCGATTCCATTTGGAGCCGCAAACGCGCCGGGATAATATTCTGACAAATGACAGCTAAATAATTAATAGCATATACGAGGGTAAAGCTTGAATCTGTAACGATTATGATAAACACGACGAGCATATTGAGATTGTGTTTGTTTAATTAATAAAATAATACTTCGCTGATATTGCGCCGCGCGACCTTAAGTGTGGTCGCTGAGCACGTAGAATTTCATACATTGAATTATCGATGATATTATCTTTCACACACGTACGAATATATTGCTATCGTGCTGATATCGTGTACCTGTGTAAAAGGAAAAGAAGTGCTCCGCAACTGCACTTTGGCCTTGGTTCGAGGCAGCTTAGCGTCTTTAGAAACTTTCGCAACTTTTTTTTTATGTACGCTTCACACCACGTCTATCTGACCCCGTGGTAAGTTCTCGAAGAACTTGTGTTACGGGTACCAGAGATGAAAATAACACACGAGTGTCGAGTCAAATGTCAATATCATATATGACAGCTCGACCTTCGACTCTAAATGTATCAGCACAGAGTTCTATTTTCAGTGCTCTTGAATCATCCCGAGCTCACCGAATTTCAGATCATAATAATATAGTCCCAGCTTAATACGAGTATGTTCTATAATGTGGACCGACCTTTTTTAGTCCCTTAGTTACGTTACTAATCAAATCCTCGATTCCTCGTACAGCCGTTAAATCGATCTTAATCTGAATCGGGAGCATTAAACTAAGTCGAGATTACAATTAACGGAGACCACATTTGGATTGTATCAGCTTACTGCGCTACATTTCAACTATCAAGATTATGTCACCGGAGATACTCACACTAATTAGGTATAGTTCCCACACCGATGTCGGTGACGGTGGCCGGTTTTAGTTAAACGAGGCCAGCTATGCAGGAGTTATTTTATAGTGCCCAAGTGAGTGCGCAGTACACAAGAGCTCGTGCTTTACTCTCGAAACCCAATGGTATGGATAACCGACACGAATGGCGAGAGATCAAGCGCAAGACCGACTTTTTATATGCCCGACGCATAGAGCATCTTTCTTGTCCGGCAATCAGGTGATCAGTCTGTATTGTACTAACCCAACTTGGAAACAACATGTTTTGTTTTTCCAACTTGAGAATTCCAAGAGTTAACAGCCAAGCTCTAAAGTTTAGAGTCTAAACGGTCGCGGAGTTGTTACAGTACGGAGATACGCCCTATAAAACGTTAACCTTATTTTTAACTTCTTAACCGACGTGATACGTCGGTAAAATTTTAACAACTTATTGTAAAACATTTATTTGGCTTAAACCCTAAATAAGATTGAAACAAATTTTCATGCTTGATTTGTTATTAACATTTATCAAAGTTATTATAAATTTTGTCACGTGAATAAATAAACACTAGTGCAGATGCCAAGTTAAATTCATTGTTACATCATATTGGCAGGGCTTGGGTATTATATGCCCCCCGATGGTTGCACGCCTTGACGTGGCGGTGGGGCTTAGTAACCGTGGATTGGACACCCACGGTGAAGCGAAGAGGCAACCAGGGCTGGCTTGTTTGCCGCCGGCTGGCCTGAGGAGGGCGCTCCCAGCGGGCTGGAGGAGTCCGCTGCGGACGCGCTAAGAGGTGGGACCGCAGAAGAAGAGGAGTGCCGGTATTACGGTGTGCCGTACTCCCTATCTTCTGCGGCCGTGGAGGGATCGCAGGGGGAGTGGCGCGGTGGTGTTGTGCCACTCTCCCTACCCCCCTGCGAGTTGGCGGGGCCGTTCCGTACGGTTAACGGGATTGGTGTGGCCGCAGAGGAAGAGGCAAGTTGGTATTACGGTGCGCCGCTTGCCCTATCCTCTGCGGCCGAGGTGTGGTCGGTGGCAGAACCACAGTTCAGATCTGCCACCGGGTACCGGTTATGGTGGCTGGTATCCGTAGCCTCCTAGTGGCAGACTCGGGGGGAGTCTGCTACAGTACTAGTGGAGGCCGAGGAGGGAGGCGCACCCTACCATCTGGTGCGCCTGGGGCCTTCGGGCCGTGGATGGAGCCGCATGTGTGCGGCTGCCGCCGGCGGGGTCGCGGATGTGTTTACCGTTCCCGTGGCCCCGTCACAGGGTGGCGAGGAGGAAGGTGGGGGGTGGTTTTTAGTGGGTATACCGTGGGTCTCATTAGCCTATACGGGAGTCCCACATCACCACTCGGGTGCCCCCTGCGCCTGGGTGGTATGCGTAATGCATTTTCCCCCCGAAACAAAAAAAAAGGGCTTGGGATAACGAGGAATACGGAGGGTAGTCGTGAATATCAATCGAAACTGTTCAAGGAGTAAATCGAATGTTGTACACATGATCGGATATTGGATTTCAATGTTAAATAGGATTGCGAATAAAAATACACAATACTAGCTATACCCAAAAGATGTTGTTCTGTCTTATCTATGATTTGGAATAAATAAATTACTACCAACAACTTCACCTACACCTACCCCTACAAACGACGAGAAATTTATATACTCAATCAATAACTTTTTCATTACTCAATCTTCTAAATTTTGAAGTTGCTATGCAGTTTGGACTGCGGATCAAACTGTCGTGCTGATTACAACTAAAATGCGTCATGGACCACGTTAGCCTCTACGTCGTAGCGCCGTAGAGGTTACGCCGTAGCAGCACTACGAAAGCGCTACACACAAATTACAAAAATGACTACTACATGTGAAATATTCAGGTTAACTTATTATATTATTATTAGGTATTGTTACTTGATGTATAAAAAACCAGCTTTTACCCGCGGCTCCGCCCGCGTAAATACATTATCTCGTGGGAACACTACTTTTTCGGGATAGAAAATATCTTATGTCCTTTCCCGGGACGCAAAGTATGGCTATTTTCATAAAAATCGGTTCAGCGGTTAAAGCGTGAAGAGATAACATAGAGACAGACACACTTTAGTATCTATAATATTAGTATAGATAAAATGTTAGCATAGTTTTGTAACGAGTTACATAATTATTACATCTAAAAATTACAAACAATTTTCAAATTTGTAAAATAATAATATTACGAGTAAATATAATAATAATAATGCGTTAAATTATTATAATTAGTAGCATGTTTGATTCAAAATTTCGGTATTTATTATAATCTTACGGTATTAACAATTTTACGGTGACATAATATACAAGGTTTGGTAAAGTCAATTACGGATACTTCGGGCATATGAATTATGATCTACTGCTTATGTAAAGACGTCTAAGCAGATAAACAATAAATGAAAACCGACTTCTATATTAATAATTCTTTTTTAACAAAAAATTAAACTGACTTCCAAAGTA
Source organism: Glaucopsyche alexis (assembly GCA_905404095.1). Classification (NCBI taxonomy): domain Eukaryota; kingdom Metazoa; phylum Arthropoda; class Insecta; order Lepidoptera; family Lycaenidae; genus Glaucopsyche; species Glaucopsyche alexis. The sequence goes on along the minus strand of FR990054.1, from coordinate 21,767,210 downwards.
AAACTACAAAAAAAAAGTATGAAATAAAACTTATTTTCTAAATAATTCCCCTTTTAAATTTGGCTTAAATTTTAAATATTTCCCTACTGAGTCTTCCCAATTTTGAACGAATTATTCTTTATACTTAATTTTTTTACATTTTATACGGGCGAGTTTGCGTTTTGCGGACATGATGTGATTTTTTAGTTTGAGTGTGATAAATATTTTTCTAGTTAATGGAATCAGGCGTTACTTTGCGGAAATTCATAGCATAAAATTAATTAATATTATGTTTATATCAGTTTTACCGCCAAATAATACCCACAACCTGCAAGCAAATGTGTGAGTAAAAACTTAGAAAACTTAGAGTTTTGCAACTTGCATGGTGGTGTGGGGCTTTGTACGATCTTGCTGACATTGTTGCTTGTGTGGTGGTGGTGTTTGCACGATCTTGTTTCTGAGTGTACGCATAAGCAGTGTGGAAGGAGGGAGGTGATTTACGCATGCTTATGCATGCACTCGCACATTTGCTTGCAGGTTGTGGGTATTATTTGGCGGAAAAACTGTTATAAACATAATATTAATAAATTTCAAAATATTTTTCTGCCTAAATGTCTTTACATAAAATGGATCATGTGCCTGAAGTATCCGTAATTGATTTTTGGAGACATTATATAAATTTCTAGTATATCACCACATACTAGAAATTTATATAAGGTCTCCAAAAATCAAAGAAGGTCTGTTAAAACACCTTCTTCGTAATGGCTTGACCGATTTTTATTTAGTAGGTATAAGAGTAGGTTGAAAAGTATTTTTTATACCTCTAAGTGATAGGGATGACCCACCTCATTTTTTACGTATTTAAGTATTTTTATTGTTTTGGCATTAAACATTACACTATGTTATAACCTACCCTTCTAAGTTCTTAAACTAAGCCCCATTGTCTGCTAGCGATATTAATACTGTAACAAATTCATTCACACTTCACCAGCTTTAGTTTGTAGGGGTAATAATAATAATAATAATATCTATGGACGCTTCACACCACGTCAATCTGGCCCCGTGCTAAATATCCGAAGAACTTGTGTTACAGGTACCAGACAACGGGAAGTATATTTAATACTTTTATACTATACATATATTTAAGATTTTTATTATATTATACACATATTTAATACACATCCATGACCCAGGAACACAGAAAAACTTTTTGTTCCGTCGGCAGGATTCGAACCTGCGACCTCCGGCTTCAGCACCAAAGCGCTGAACCACTGAGCCACAGAGGTCGTAGAAATTTATATAATGTCTCCAAAAATCAATTACGGATACTTCAGGCACATAATCCATTTTATGTAAAGACATTTAGGCAGAAAAATATTTTGAAATTTATTAATATTATGTTTATAACAGTTTTTCCGCCAAATAATACCCACAACCTGCAAGCAAATGTGCGAGTGCATGCATAAGCATGCGTAAATCACCTCCCTCCTTCCACACTGCTTATGCGTACACTCAGAAACAAGATCGTGCAAACACCACCACCACACAAGCAACAATGTCAGCAAGATCGTACAAAGCCCCACACCACCATGCAAGTTGCAAAACTCTAAGTTTTCTAAGTTTTTACTCACACATTTGCTTGCAGGTTGTGGGTATTATTTGGCGGTAAAACTGATATAAACATAATATTAATTAATTTTATGCTATGAATTTCCGCAAAGTAACGCCTGATTCCATTAACTAGAAAAATATTTATCACACTCAAACTAAAAAATCACATCATGTCCGCAAAACGCAAACTCGCCCGTATAAAGTGTAAAAAAATTAAGTATAAAGAATAATTCGTTCAAAATTGGGAAGACTCAGTAGGGAAATATTTAAAATTTAAGCCAAATTTAAAAGGGGAATTATTTAGAAAATAAGTTTTATTTCATACTTTTTTTTGTAGTTTTACTTTGGAAGTCAGTTTAATTTTTTGTTAAAAAAGAATTATTAATATAGAAGTCGGTTTTCATTTATTGTTTATCTGCTTAGACGTCTTTACATAAGCAGTAGATCATAATTCATATGCCCGAAGTATCCGTAATTGACTTTACCAAACCTTGTGTATTTTTACTTTGAAAGTCGGTATAATTTTTTGTTTAAAAATAATAATATCAATTTGTAATACCTACTTATTTTTGAATGTTAAAAAAACTATTATTTTTCATGTACACAAAATTACCCAATTCAAGTACTGAATATGTATGTAGTCCAATGACAGTGTATAATGATTTTCGTCATTAGTGATTCAAATCATTAAACCCGTCTAATTACTTTCTATGACAATAGTGTTAATAGTAATTGCATAATCTAAGCCATTTGCTTTGTGACGGGACTATGAATAATTACTAGATGTTCCCTGTGACTTCGTACGTTCAGAAAACAATCTCGCGGGTACCGTACATTTTGCTGTCATTAGATTTGCTATATATACATTTTAACATTTTTATAACTCGTGTTTATAACATAATTAAGGACTAGCTTTTGCCCGCTCTCGTAAACACAATATCCCACCTAAAACTACTACCATATCAAAATCCGTTCAGTAGTTTTTGCGTGAAAGTGTCACAAACATCAATGCATCCATCCATACATCATCATATTTTTTTTCGGAATCAAAAATCGAAAATTTTCGGAACTTATATAAGTAGGAACTTACCTAATAACATTCTCTACTCTAACTGATCCGCCTCTTTAATTAAGTGGCGCTCAAGTCACATGCTGTTAAGCACAGACAATGTACTGTGATTTAGGGGGCCCCTAATTTAAGGTATCATTTCTGTATTCGGCCGTTATTAGTTTAGATAGACATAAGTGAGCGTTATTTTCAACCGACTTCCAAAACACAAGAGGAGGTTTACAATTCGTGTGTATGTTTTTTTTTTTTTGTGTGTATGTTATACGAATACTCCGCCGTTTGTGGACCGATTTTCAAAATTCTTTTTTTATTGTAAAGGATTGACTCCTGGATTGGTCCCATTGTCATCAAATGGTAGATCTGGTGATGGGATCTATGAGGAATTGAGAGAAGTCCTCAAAATTTATAGGGACACCGATAGTGATTTTGACTTTTTTTGAAGTAACTCGAGCAAATGCTACCAAAAAGTGAAATGTTGTGCCAAGGTATACCCTGGATCCAAAAGCACTGAACGGCATTTCTCAGTCTTTGAAGATATACGTTTAAAAATTTCAGCATTGTTTATAAAACTACAAGCAAATGTCAGTATTAAATAATAATTATCATCACCACCACCACCATCATAATCACACCATACATCATGATAAATTATGATGATATAGGTATTTTTCATAGTATTTTACACCGATATCGATTTCTTTGAACATTCACAGCTACCAAAAAGTTAAATGTTGTGCCAAGGTATACCCTGGATCCAAAAGGGCTGAACAGCACTCCTCAGTCTTTAAGTATACACGTTTGATAATTTAAGTATTGTTTATAAAACTGCAAGCAAATGTCACCATTAAACAATCATCACCAGTCACCACCACCATCATAACACCATACACCTTGATATTTTGTTGATATCTAGGTGTTTCTCATAGCTTTTTACACCGATATCGATTTCTTTGTACATTGACAGTTACCAAAAAGTAAAAGTTGTGCCAAGGTATACCCTGGATCCAAAAGGACTGAATAGAACTCCTCAGTCTTTAAATACACACGTTTGGAAATTTCAACATTGCTTTAAGAACTGCAAGCATATGTCACTATTAAATAATAATCATCATCACCACGACCATCATCATCAAACCATACATCATGATAATATTATGATGATATAGGTATTTTTTATAGATTTTTACACCGATATCGATTCCTTTGAACATTCATAGCTACCAAAAAGTGAAATATTGTGCCAAGGTATACCCTGGATCCAAAAAGGCTATAGAGCACTCCTCAGTATTTAATGGTACACGTTTGAAAATGTCTGTATTGTGAAAAGAACTGCAAGCATAGGTCACTACTCACTATTAAATAATCATCATCACCACAACCATCATCACACCATACATCATGATATTATGTTGATATAGGTATTTCTCATAGTATTTTACACCGACATCGATTTCTTTGAACATTCAGAGCTACTCAAAAGTGATATGTTGTTCCAAGCCTATATACCTACCCTAATAACGATAATGGGATCCATGAGGAATCGAAGAAACTCTTAATAGAAAAGTTAATGATCGTTAAGTTTTCTTACAAATTTTTAATTTCCCCGCAACCTTTTCTGTCAACACAACACCACAAAAAATATTTATGAAAATTGGTGTAGCACTTTATGCAATGAATGACCAAGGGAAAGGGGGATTTTTTTTATACAGAAGATGATCACTTACTAAGAACTAATCTGAGACACGGCGCTGCGCCGGCCGATTCAACATTAGGCATTTTTAGTAGATTTCATTTTTGAAATCGTGAGTGTGGGACCTCTTGCTCCAACTAACTTCATTGAGGTGTTTTATGCATAAGTGTTTAAAATCGACATTGAAAAAACATGATTAAACTATAGTAGACGTTAATCGCAACTTCGTGCGCGCAAAAGGAAATCTCGCTGAAACCGTACATTTTGCCGCGATAAAATGTAGCTTCAGCTGGATGGTAGAATGGTAATTTGTATGTTGTTAACGAATTGGTCTCGGGTTCGAAAAACGGTCAGATGAATATTTTTGTGATTCTTTTTATTTCCTTTCTCTTATATATTTATTTATTTTTGAATATTTTATTGTCCTATAACAGCTCCGAACAAAGCTCGGTCTCCCAGGTACTAGTTAATAATATTATAATACCACTGAAAAGAAAAAAATAAAAAATATTTAAAAAAATATAGAAACCGACTTCCAAAGTAAAAGCAATAACATTCTTAAAATCACATAAAAGTATGAAATAATTCTTATTGTCGAAATAGTTCCCTTTCAAATTCTACTAAAATGTTACTATTTTTCTACTCAATCTTCTTATTTTTGAAGTCGGTACCAGCCCAAATAATTGTACCTATAAATCCTTTCAATAAAAAATATTAATTTTAACACAACTACGTCCTTAAACATATAAATAATATTTTAAATAACTCACGTTCAAATTGGCTGGGCTGGTACCGACCTCAAAAATAAGATTGAGTAGAAAAATAGTAACATTTTAGTAGAATTTGAAAGGGAACTATTTCGACAATAAGAATTATTTCATACTTTTATGTGATTTTAAGAATGTTATTGCTTTTACTTTGGAAGTCGGTTTCTATATTTTTTTAAATATTTTTTATATTAGATAAACATACCTAAGTTTGATACGCAGGAGATGTTTGCGTTTGCTTGCGGTATGCTGATGTACTTGGCGAATGCCTGTTATTTCAGTATATCATCAATAGTTTTGAATCTTATCGTATGTAGTTCTGGGTCAATAGTCTGTTGAAGTCTAAAGTTATATGAGAAAGATTTTACTATCGCCTCAGCGTATACCTATTACAGGAGAGGAGTGAGAGAGGTTTTTTTAAATACGATACTAAACCAAAACAATAATATTTTGCGCCCAACGCACCCAAAAATTGCGCTAACATTATGTGACGAAATAGTACCGTACGAGATTAATAGGATCTATTTGCCTGCTTGTATGGGTAATGTGAACCTTATATTGAGAGATATAAAAACAAATGAAAAATATAATGAATATTGGAATTTTATTATTTCAAGGAGCGCAGAAAAAGACAAAGTATCGGTTTGTATTTGAATACAATATTATGTACGCTACGCTTAAACGGTATTATGTTTGACCCCAAATAAATAAACCATACATAGACAATATGAAATACATAACATGCTACCCAGATAGTTTATATTCATGAGATATTATTTAAAGGTAGATAGGGTTTTTACTATCCCAGTAGAAATATATTGAGCCGTAGTCTGTAATAGGTCTGGAGAAATATGTCTGGATCTAGACCAAATATCCATTATCTCAGCCTCGTGAAGATGCTTAACCGAAAAAAATAGTTCACGTCTCTGCGTAGAAAAACCATAATAGTGCTAACAGACGCTCGAATTTAGTCCTGCAGACCAAATCCGTGTACCAAAGCCGGTCTCGCTACAAGCGATTTGATCATAGAGTTATTTCACGACTTACATTCAGAAACAATGTTGCATATGACCCTCGGCAATCGTTTCTTCTATGGAAATTACAGACGACGACGTATGAAAAACGACGGTTCCAGAAAGCCATTGAGATCGATAGTGGTCCTACCCAACTGTTCGTATTTGGTACGGAGCGAACCATATCCTATGTGTAAACTAGCGGACCGCGTCGGCCTCAATAAATAACAATTAAGTTCGCCGGACAGATGGCGGTGAGATTTGGTTCGTAAGCGAATCAAATCCGTGGTCCGTTCGAACCGAATTTGAGCGTCTGTTAGCACTATAAGGCTGGGACTATTGTCCGGAATCCGGAGGTCCGGTGAAAGTTCACAGCGCTGAAAACAGAACTCGCGTTAATATAATCAAGGTGTCCAATATCGAGTTGTCATAATATGTGACATTAACATTTGACCCAACACTCGTGTGTTCGATTTTCATCTCTTTTGTATTAGCGCAGAGTTCTATTTTTAATGCTATGAATTTCCTCGACCTTCCGGTTTCTGGACAATATAGTCCCAGCCCTAAGATTACCCAGAACTGAATGTACAGTCAGGGAAAACAAATATTTAGTAGTTTTGTCGTGATCAAAATTAGTTCGTATTATAATGACGCGACGCAATGTCGTCTACGTCAACAATTGAACAATTTCAAAAGCATGTCAAACTGAAAAACATTAAATCAGTACGTATTATAAACACGTACAGATTTGGTCCGGATCAGACCACCGATTTAGTTGCCATCTTCTATGAGTTTCTTCCTAAAATTTGGGGAAAAGGGTGAAGGATTTTTTAGGGTTAGTTTTGGTGGTTTGTATGTATTTTCGTTTTTAATTAAGTTATATCATAATCGATTTTAAAAGTCAACCTATAGAAAATAAACATTTGGCAGTATATTTTAATGTAAAATGGACAGAATAACATTACAGAGCATTATTTTTTTTATAATTTAATTATAAGTTTATTTAAGTTTAGGGAGAAATATTTTTGACAGTTGGAACACTGCACTGCAAATTGGATTGCACTATAAATAGTAGGTACTATGTGCTAATACAATAGAGCTGAAAATCAAACACACGAGTGTCGTGCTGTCCATTGACCATTAGGTCTGCTCCAGACCAAATCGGTACATGTGTAAGCATTCTTAATTTTCCTGTACCTACTGAATAAAAATCGTTAATTATACCATTATATATTATATTGAATAGTAAGTAAAATCAGTTTTATTACGTAAATGAAATGCGATGTTATCTTGTTGTTATGTCTGAAGTTTATTATATTATGTTTTATTATTTGCGTATATAATATTTCATTAATCCCTACTAAAGTAACTGTGTCTATTGTTAAGTGATTACATTTAAACCACTTAGGTAATGGATTGCGTTTACAATTTACGTTGCTCGGTCTAAAATATGAAGTGAAATAAATAAATCACTACTTTCATACACCCTTAGTTTCTACACCAATAACTACATCTGCCTCCTACACCTACTAGCTACACTCTCAACCTATACCTACTACAGATACAATCTACACCTACAACCTGTTACAGGCGATATATGAAAAAGGTTATCGACCACTGAGGGTTGAAGATTATTACAGTACTAATATCGGTATCAAACAATGGGGGTTGGGGTTAGAGTGGTGAAGTCATAATAAAATACAAAAAAATTTGTAACGTTTCGTTTAGGTGTAAATTGACCCTTAGAGGTATGAAAAATAGCTAAAAATTCTCATACCTATCGAATACATCTGTAAAATTTCATAAAAATCGGTCAAGCCGTTTCGGGAATGTTCCTAACGAACACTGTGACACGAGATTTTTTCATTATAGTAATAATACATTATACATACCTGATACTAGCTTTTCGTCCGCATAAATACAGTATCCCACGGAATCCGTGTATTTCCCGCCATAAAAATTGCCTATGTCCTTCATCGTAGTCTACTCTATGTCTATATGCTTTTGAGTTAAGTAGTTTTTACGTGAAAACGTAACAAACAAACAAACAAACACATTAACATTAATTAAATTAGTAAGGACCAGAGGGGCAATTCTGCTAAATAAAACCTGCATTAATACAATTACAATCAAGTCCCGATACGCTTATACTCCCAAACGGTGTTTTTATGAACGTTAAACCAACGTGAAACGCGCTCTGATTGGTCGAAACGTCATAAAATCTGTTCATGGTAACATGTCGCTACACTTTCAATCTAAACAAAGTAGAATTGACTCTTTAAATTGTCTACTTTAAATACGAGAATTTGAGGTTCAGGTCTTTTCCTCGGCTCCGCCCGCGCAAGTACATTATCGCACGGGTTAATCCAGATTCTACATTACTACCATACCAAATTTCATCTGTTCAGTAGTTAAAGCGTGTGAAGGAGTTATAAACGTCCATACATCCTAACAAACTTTTACATTTGTAATTGTTATAGGAATAAGGATGGATAAGAAGTTAAGTCGATGACGTCATCAACTTACCCCATAAATAGTACCTAAATGACGTTGTTTACTCACCGACGTGTCGTCGAATATCTTGTGGTAATTGGGCACGCAGAACGGCGGCGCCGCGGACAGCTTGCGGATCATCTGACACAGCCGCCTGTCGACAGTTGACACGCCTTTTGTTATACCACACGTCACAAAGTACAAACTACAACCGCAAAATAGAAAAAAAAAGAAAAAAAATCCATATAGGTTATAATATAACGCTTATAGAATTGTCCTACATGATGCCTACCACCGGTTCGGAAACTATCCCGGCGAGAAGAACCGGCGGAATCCAAGAACCTAAGAACTTTTGAGCTCGGAGAGATGGTTTAAAAATAAAAAATGTAAAATCGTCCATGTAGAAATAAAAACCATTAAACTTCTATTTATATTTATGTGCATACTAAGTTTAATGAATTGAATAAGTTTTGTTCGTTATGTCATTCTAATAACAAAAAAAAAAATTAGGTAATACTTTATCAGAATGTGGGTACAATTTTAGCGCCTGAATATTGGCCCACGGCACAGACTAGCGGGTATGCATACGTTCATATACGAGTACATATTAGTTTGAATATAAGGGTAGTCAGGCGGACCTGGGATCTCAGTCAAATAGAGCAAATGAATGTTTTGTAAACGAGTATAAACAGCTTTCTACCGACAAGACTTTTGTTAGTCACGACTCACAACTCATGGCTCATGGAACATTAACAATGCTTTGTTATAGGCAGATACTAGATACATGTTATGGAGCGTATTAATGTTATGGCAGGATGAACTATGAAGTCATGGAGGGTAAGCTTAATGATAGTTTGGTTCGTCGAATGCTACCAACAATATTGTCTTGTTTACATATATTTATGAAGGACACTGGGAATTTTACTATGGAACAATTTATCCATTGGGACGAAAGATATAATTAGGTAAGATTTGCAGGATAAAACTCATTTCAAGGAATATTCGTTTAAAATATGATTAACAATTTATTGATTATATCCACTTCTAAGAGGGTGGGAATTAAAATAAGTTCGGAAAATTAAATACGAATTATATTGTACAATCTAATACTATATAAGTTTATAGTTGAGTCTTTATTTTAAATACAGGTTTTTTAGCGCGCATCTACTTACATGATATCATTTTTAACTGGACAATTTCAAATTCAGGTCTTTACTGTTAATTTTGTGACGGATTTCATTTTTCGCTGGAGGCAACTTGTTTAGATCTGACTGGAATTCGGTCACAGTAGACATACGTCTACTGTGGCTATACTGTACTACTGTATGTGTATACACAGTAATACATCTTCATCATTTATGTAATAGGCTACTTGACCGTGTTTTTATTTATGTCTTTAGCGTTTCATAATAGGCTACTTGACTCATATTTCATTTAATAGATTGAAGGAGTATTTCCTTTACTAGGGAAGCGGGGGGCAAATTGTTACAATTTTTAGATAATTGTCAGTATGACAAAAGCTATCAAATAATTTATACATTAGATTACTTGTATCGTATGTCTATTCAGCTATTAAAATATGATTGAAAGTTATTAAAATGTATGTAATTTTTTCACGATGTGGCGATGTGGTTCACCACCCATCACGTCTCGTTTCTTGCGGAGGTGAAAAGCGGACCATGGAGAGCCGCTTCGCTACGTTGAATGTAAGAGGATGAATGGATGGTAAGAATGAAAGTGAACGAAGCGAAACGAGTATGTAAGGATCGTAGCAAGTGGCAAAAAGTGGTCTCTGCCTACCCCTTTACGGGGAAAAGGCGTGATTATATGTATGTATGTATGTAATTTTTTCACAATGGACAATTTTATCAAAAAAGTCGATTGTAACAACTTAACCCCAATTTGGGGCTAGTTTTTACATATTTGGGGCACGATATTACGGTAGATAAATAAACAAAATCATCAATATTAAATATTTTTTTATTATTTCAAAACGTTATAAACAAAAGAGATCACTTGAAACAGTTTTCTAACATTTATAAAACCAAAAATTTTTTCTTCACCTTATCTTTTCCTTTACCTTTGCCTATTTCTTTATTTTTGACACACTTTTTTCTTCACACTCTTTTTTTAATGAGTCTTTTTCAGGTGTATCGGTTAACGCAGTGGATTTTAACAACGGTACAGTGTAACAGCTTACCCCAAAAAATTTTAACTACCTGCCCAATGGCAAGTTTTTTAATATAAATTGAAGTCACCATTAATGGTTATCGATAGTAAAAAAATGCAAATTAAAGGTATCAGATAAATTATGAACGTTCAAGGTTAAAATTTTTGAGAAAATAAAAAATATAGACATCAGGAATCAAAAATTTTATACAGGATTTTTTATTTACTTGGTTGAAATAGAGACACATGCACACAACCTAGCAGCTTGGCGCTTGTCGGGTATACTCACGAGTGTGAGCATACTCATGGGTGTGATTATACTCACGGGTAGTGCGGGTTGGTGGGGTAGGAGGGCGTGAGCTTCAGCACCGCGCGGAACGCCAACACGTCGCTGCTGCTGTTCTGGATCAAGTGATCTGGCAAAAAAGTGATGATGAATTTACACGTTAAAGATTTTGGGCGTTGTGGCACTAAGAATATCTGTCCACGCAACGCTTTATCACCGCGCGGAAATTTCGCAAATCTGTAATACATTGAATATCATGGTATTAAAACCTCTTAGGGCCTGTGTCGATGCTCCGGTTTCTACACGGCGCGCGCGGCGCCAGTTTTGTATGAAACCGGCTTCGAAATCGAGTCAAACCATTGCTAGCGCCGGCGCGTGTACACGCGTACGCGGTGCTTTTGGTGCTTCATACATAACTGGCACCGGTCCGGCGGTCGGGCCTGCGCCGCGCCGGGTTGAAACCGGAGCGTTGACACGCGCCCTTACAGTTTTTTTATTTTATAAATTTGAATTTTCTCATGACAAGTTTTGAAAGGTCTCTATTCAAATATTTATTTCTTTTAATTTAATATAGATGACAGGTATTTATTTCTACATCATGCTATCAAAGAAATGAGAGTTTTATATTTTTGATACGAATTGTACGCGATAAAATCCGCGCGAATAAAATGAACGCACGATAAAAAATTGCTCTTTGAACAGGCCCTTAATGTGTCAAAGTCAAAGTATAAAACAATGTAGATTGTTAGAGAACAATTTACTTTATGTACACATACTTTGAACAAGTTACGTAATGTTCTATACCACGTTTACTCCTTTTTAGTATTCCGTAATTTACGTCTCGGAACCCTTATGGTTTCGTCATGACCGTCCGTCCGTCTTCGGTTTACCGTCTAGACGGTTAGTGCTAGAAAAAAACATGAAACTTTGCATGTATGTGTATTTATCACGTCCTCAAAGAGCTAGAATAAATTCACGAAAAATATAGTTTTAGGGGGTTCCTTCTCTCTCTACGTTAAAAAGTGGTGATCATTTTTTATCGCGTCTACCTCTGCCCCATAGCATTAGCATAGGTCTTTTAAAAACATTGAGAGGTTGCTAAAACTATTTTTTTGTTTTAGGTATCTGTTTGCGAGATGTTCAACATTATAGCGTTTTTTTCTTTCTTGAAATAAACCCATACCCCCCCCCCTAACTAAAAAATTAGCGGCTCGCTTAAAAATTAACCGTATGTCTACGGAACCATATGACTGACTCGCACTTGACCTGTTTCTTTTATGGCGAATGTTTTATAAATGTTATAACAGGAGTTCTCCACAATATGAATATGCACAAGTCCTTTAACGACTGTCTTTTGTTATATGTACTGCACATTTTTTATACTGGACAATAGATTAAACCACTGCAACTTACTTTATAACAAGCTTACTTCAACTTTTCCGTTTGTTGCTCGTCGAGTTATGATTTCGCAAAAAATGAAGCTGTGGCTTTAACTTTTTCTATTTAACTTTAACAACATCTGTTATCTAGGTTTTAAGTTAAGCGTATGTAAAGGTTAGTTGCTTTGTGGAAACATTTATTATGACTGTATGTCCTACAACCTAATAATGTACTAGTTGCATAGGACATAGTTTGATATGATTTATCCTATAAATAAATTCCTAATCCTAAAATAAATTATGTACACTTAAGCTGGTGCATCAAAACATACAAGGTATGTCTAGTAAAGAATTAGAAATTGAGTTGTTTTAAATAATAATATAGATATTTTGTGTATAACTGAACATTGGTTTAAGAAAAATGAAATTATGTTTAATCTTGGTATGCACCAGCTGGCTAGTTCCTTCTGCAGAGAAAAAGCCATAAGAGGCGGCTCACTTATATTAATTAAGAAGAATTTAAAATACAAAGAACGAAAAGACATAGTGAGTCTCTCTACAGAACGAATAACTGAAATAGCCTGTATAGAGGTGGGACAATTTATTATTGTAAGCGTATACAGGCCACCTTTAGGGTTATATTATTTATTTGAAAAAACAATGGAATTATTATTAACTAAGATAAGTGCATCTTACAAACATATATTATTATGTGGTGATTTTAATATTAATATTTTAGAAATTAACTCCACCACTGTTAGATTTAGGTACTTCATTGTTAAAATCATTTAACCTAACTAATCTGTTCTTTGAACCGACAAGGATCAGTGACAGCTCTGCTACATGCATTGATAACATTTTTACCAACATATATCCATTAAATAAAGAAGTCATTAACATACTAAGCTCTGATCACTGTGGACAGCAAGCTGTTTTCCCTATATATAATAATAATTGCAAACAATTACACGAGGACAGAAATACATGTATATCAATAAATGTTAAACGTATTGAGAAGTTTAGAGGTGAAATTATAGCTAATATTGGACATTTAGAGTTGATACTCTATGATAACTATGTCGATGTCTATACTATGATTAGTAGCCCGAATATGTCATTTAGTAAACTGTTTAAATTAATTAAACATAATTTTGATACCATTTTCACCTCTAAGACAGTGAGAGCAAACAACAAAAGTAAATTCAGTAAATGGGCAACAGCAGGTATTTTAAAAAGTAGATTGAAATTGTATGAACTTTATAATGAAAGAACAATAATTCAAAGTGAAGATTTTAAAAGTTATGTAAAATTATATTCAAAAATATTTAAGAAAGTTTGCTCGGCAGCAAAATCTCTTCACATTAGAAATAAAATTAAGAATTCTAAAAACAAGGTTAAAACAACATGGCAAATCATTGCAAATGAAACTGGAAGAGTCACCAGTCGCAACTCATCTTTTAAATTAAATATAGATAGTAAAATAATTAAATCCGACACTGAAGTTGCAACTGCTTTTGAGAAATTCTTTGCTGACATTCCAGTTTCAACCACAAAAAATTTGAATGCCTCTCCTGCTGATGCTGAATTACTCCTTAAAGAAAATGTAAAAGAGTGTGAAGTCGATTTTAGATTTAAAGAAATAGGACCTCAAGACATTATAAAAAAAAAAAAAAATTATTAAATATCAAGAATACTGCAGATTTATGGGGACTATCTATGAAAGTTATTAAATCTATAATCGATATCATTGCACCTTACTTAGCAACTATATTTAATGATTGTATAAAAAGTGGCGTCTTTCCTGATCTAATGAAACACAGTAAAATTATACCTCTCTTTAAGTCTGGTAGTAAGTCGGATCCATCTAACTTCCGACCTATATCTATTTTACCAACATTAAGTAAAATATATGAAAAAATAATACTCAGTCAGTTGCTAGCACACTTTAATATAAATAAAATTTTACATAGCAAACAATTCAGTTTTACAAAGGGACGCTCTACAACAGATGCAGGCGTTGATCTAATTAGTTATATTTTTGATGCTTGGGAGGGATCGCAGGATGCTCTAGGTGTCTTTTGCGATCTCTCTAAGGCATTTGATTGCGTGCAACACACAACATTGATCAGGAATTTTTTTTTTTTTTTTTTTTTTTTTTTTTTTTTTTTTTTTTTTTTTTTTTTTTGTTAAAAAAATTTTAAAAATTTATTTATTTCTCCCACAACAAGTATAAGAATACAACGTTTGTTTCAAAGTTCAATTGCACTTGCAATGTGGGAGACAGGAGTCCAAACTAGGTTACCCTGTGTCTTGGAACTCCTGGCTCCCCCTCTCTAGCTTTTTAACTTATTTTAGTGTACCATAACTAATTATTTTAATGATACAAGCACATACATATTTAGACACAAGAAATTATAATATAATCTATTTGTTTATTTAATTATGTTAGTATGAAAGTATAAATATTTGTATTTACGTAAATGTGGTTGGTGTGTGTGTGTGTGTGTGTGTGTGTGTGTGTGAGTGTGTGTGTGCGTGTGTGTGTGCGTGTGTGTGTGCGTGTGCGTGCGCGTGCGTGTGTGTGTGTGTGTGTGTGTGTGTATGTTATTATATTAAACTTAAAATTAGGTTCTCTGTCTCTGCATAATCAAGTTTTATCAACCACTCATGCAATTTTTTTTTACATTCACGGCTACTTAGGTGATAAATGGAGTGTAATTTATTAGCTGTGTTGTAAAGTTTCCCGCTTCTGGAGGAGTAAAATTTTTTAGCAAAGGTTGTGTTAACTTTTGTGGATGGACAAATATTAAAATATCTCCGTTTTTTAAGTGAATTATTTGATGCCGTATACGCCATTGTTTTGTGTTTTCTAATTATTACTTCCAAAATATATAATTTTCTAACAGTCAACACATTTGCTATTTCATACAGTCTGGCTGTGGGGAAGAGTCGAGGTTTACATAGCGCTACTTTTAGGATCATTCTCTGAACACGCTCGACTTCCAACATGATCTTTTTGTCCGTCCCTCCCCATATTGTTACACCGTACATTAAGATGGATTGACAGAGCGAGATGTATACTGTCTTAAGAAGTTTCCATTCTGTTATATGCCTTAGACATTTGAACACGTATGTTAATTTGCGTATCCTTTGTATTAAATTTTTTATTTGCTCATGAAAATTTAATTTTTCATCGATAATTATGCCCAGGTATTTGATATATGGAACCCGTTCTATTATCGTGCATGTGCAGTCAGTCTTTTTTAGGCCACAGGAATGTGCTTGGAGTTTATGTTTTTTTAGGCAGCTTTGGAGGTCTGAAAAATGTCTAATGGTAAAGGTAATATATTTCGTTTTTAGTGCATTAAGGGTAAGGGTGTTTTGTTCTAACCAGTGTGTTACTCGGTTAAATCCTTCTTGTGCTAATTTGAAAGTTTCATCCCAAGAAAGCCCGTGGAATGTGAGGCAAGTGTCATCTGCATAGGCAATTATTTTGCAATTTGTAATATTCAGATTACATAGATCATTAATATAACAAAGGAAGAGGGTTGGGCCCAAAATACTTCCCTGGGGAACTCCGAATTTAACAGGAAGCTCATTACTGATCGTATCCCCAATACGCACTGCCTGATATCGATCCTGCAAATAGCTTTTAAGAAGCGAGAGTTGTGTACCTCTTATACCAATTTTTTCTAATTTGTCTATTAACTTAAGAGGGCAAACAGTATCGAATGCTTTCTGAAGGTCGATGAATATAGAGAGACACTTTTTTTTACTGTCAAGACAATCTACTAAATGCTCTGTCAAATTGTGGATAGCATCACTAGTCGATTTTTCTTTTCTAAATCCAAATTGTTCATTAGACAGAATACTTTTTTTTTCTAAGTATTTTATTAAGCTATTATTGATAATACGTTCTAAAAGTTTCGAGACAACTGGCAGTATAGATATTGGGCGGTAATTGCTAACATTTTCTTTATCGCCTGACTTAAAGATTGGTACTATTGTTGATTTTTTCAGTACTGTTGGAAAGACACCCTCATTCAAACATCTGTTAAATATAAAAGTTAGTGGTGGAACAATGACATCTTTAATGTTTTTTAGTATAGTAGCTGTAATACCGTCATACCCAGCTCCGCAGTTAAATTATGCCACTATGGTGTAAGGGGCCCAGCACCCGTCCTCTTAAAATCCTCTTTATCAAATAGGACTCAGAGAGTCGAGATAAATGGGAAAAGATCCACAGGCACAAAAACTGAGATGGGGGTCCCACAAGGGTCCATTTTAGGACCGTTTCTTCTTCTGATTTACATAAATGACCTACCATACCTTATTAATGAAAAAAACGGGATAGTATTATTTGCTGATGATACGTCACTTACTTTTAATGCGAATCGCCAAAACTCATGTGATGACGAAGTAAATAATGCTCTCTTAAAAATAGTACACTGGTTTAGTGTCAATAATCTTCTGTTAAATAGCAAAAAAACTAAATGTATAAAGTTCACGTTGCCGAATGTACGGCAAACTGAAACCAATGTGCTATTAAATGGGGAAGGTATGGAACTAGTAAATACAGCAGTGTTTTTCGGTATTACATTAGACGCGAAACTTCAGTGGGGCCCTCATATTGCTGGGTTGGCCGACAGACTCAGTTCAGCAGCATTTGCAGTAAGTAAAATAAGACAATTTTCAGACGAAAACACAGCAAGGCTTGTGTATTTTAGTTACTTCCACAGTATAATGTCCTATGGCATTCTGCTATGGGGAAATGCTGCAGATATAAATACTATCTGTGTGCTGCAGAAGCGAGCTGTTCGAGCAATCTACAAGCTGGCCCCCAATACCTCATTGAGAGATAAGTTTAAGGAAACTGGGATCTTAACTGTAGCTTCTCAGTATGTTCTATCAAATGTATTATATGTTAAAAAAAATTAAGCCATGAATTGGCTTAAATTTTTTTTAACATAAGTAAAAAAAAATTAATAAAAGAAAAGTGACAACCACAATAGAAACACTCGAAATAAGAATAAGCTTGATGTACCAGTGACTAGACTCAGTAAAGTAAATAATTCGTTTAAAGGCACTGTTTAAAGGCCAATGTATACGCCTATACAATAGGATCCCAGAAAACGTTAAACATTTTTCAATGAATAAATTTAAAAAAATAGTACAAAGAACGTTTGTGTGGTAAAGCTTATTATAAACTTAATGATTTCATGAATGATACCACACCTTGGGAATGAGGTGGCCCCCTGCACGGCTACTTTATACTATTGTACTCTTGTTATGTAGTTTTAGTCATGACATTGTTATATATTTTTTTATTTTCAAAGAACAATTTTCCATCTTTTTGGTAAAAGGTGGCCCCGTGCGAGTTTCTTACGCCGGTTCTTCTCGCCGGGCTATTTTCCGAACCGGTGGTAGGCATCATGTAGGACAATTCTATAAGTGTTATATTATAACCTACATGGAAATAAAAAAAAATGAGTTTGAGTTTGAGTTTTGATATTTACATTTGACGACCTCTGTTACTCAGTGGTTCAGCGCGTTGGTGCTCAAGTCGGGGGTTGCGGGTTCGAATCCCGCCGATGGGATATAAAGCTTTTCTGTCGGGTTTCCCCTGCGTTCTGTCGCGGGGGCTCATCCCTAAAAACAGGTTTATACACCCAGTATTCGTACTGGGTGTAATTTTCGGATCTCCTCATGTAGAGGGGCAAAGCCCCTGGTCATGATTCCCTGCCCAAGGCCCCTTTCAAGGGCCCGGCGCGTGAAGACGTAAGCGATCAAAGCTTTTCTGTGTTCCTGGGTCATGGATATGTATTAAATATGTGTATAATAAAAATCTTAAATATATGTATAGTATAAAAGTATTAAATATACTTCCCGATGACTGGTACCTTTAACTTATTCGAGTACTTAGCACGGGGCCTATTTGACGTGGTGTGAAGCGTCCATAGATATTATTATTTTTTACATACGCGCCTATTCATTAGGTACGTAGGCAGATACCAGTGCTGCAGTGAACCACATAGGGGTAGGTAGTTGCCACAGAGCAAATAATAATAATAATATCTATGGACGCTTCACACCACCTCAGTCTGGCCCCTTGGTAAGTATCCAAAGAACTTGTGTTACGGGTACTAGACAACGGAAACATATTTAATACTTTTTATACTATACTTATATTTAAGATTTTTATTATATTATACACATTTTTAATAGACATCAATGACCCAGGAACACAGAAAACTTTTTTGTTCCCTGGCGGAATTCGAACCCGCGACATCCGGCTAAAGCGCCGCGGCGCTTACCACTGAGCCACGGAGGTCGTCAAAAATCTGTAGATATTTAAACATTAAACATAAAAATATCTGGAGCAATTATTCCCTTCTATATAGCTTCTATTAAAATAAGATAGCAATCTGTCGATCTCCGCTTTGTGCTATAACGAGAGAGCCCTTTGTTACCGTGTCCCAGGCAGTATACTCTATATTAACTTGATATAAAACGTCTCAAGTGGAGTAGAAGTGTAATTTCAAAAGCAAATATTAATTTCGATAAACAGGAATCTGAAAAAAAATTACTTCACTGCATATTTGTTAAATAATATTTTGTATGTGTCTAACGAATGGTAAATACTCAATTACACGACTGAAATAAACGAAAAGTATTTTCGAGCGTTATTAAAAAAATTATCCACGTCAACGAGAAACATTTTATTTTTAATATATTATATTATATTTACATCTCGTGTTCGTGGCCTAGTGAGTAGACTGTTTGATTCGCACTTGTTAGAATATTGGTATTTTTATAGTAATATACCTTTAAAATAAATTTCATTCAAAAGCTAAATTTATCATTTTTATACTTTTGACTGTTATGTCACTATTATTTCCTGTTTTACAATCTACTGTTTAAAACTTAATAATAGTTAAATAATTGATCTAAATTATCAAGCTATTTAATTTCTCTTAATCAATAAATTCATCTAAATTATCAAGCATTGGAAACATATTTTGTATGACAATTTTAGTAAATTCTTACCTGTAAGTTTAGTAACTTCCGGTGTGGTTTTAACCGCCAATTATTTCCTATAAATTGTTGGTCCGCCATTTTAGGCGGCAGTCTTGGCGAAGCTGTGAGATTGATCGTTCAATATATTAAAGATAAGTAAACCTATTTTATAAGTAGTGGCTAAATTATTATGTACCTATATGTTTTATGTCTTATTTGATGATTGATTTTGATGATTTTTAAAATTATAGTGTTAAGATGTTAATGATGTTAGTTAATACTTATTTTTAGTAATTTGGTTTAATAATTACTTTGTTTTGAATATTTAGAATTCTATTCTGGAATTACATTATAAATAGGTTTATCGAAGTGTTGGTATTTAATGTAAATGGTTTAAATTGCTATACTTATCTCGTACAGATATAAAATATCAACTTATCAAAGAATATTATAAGTATTTCTTATTGTGATTAAATTTGTTATAACATGTACAGTAAATAAAATACCAATTAGTTATTATAGACTAGGATAATCAGTATTTCTTTATTTGTATCTTTATTTGCCTATTACCTACATTTGGTTACAGTTTTTGATAAAAGGTAATTTTAGTTGATAAATTAGGTTATGATTTGAAACTATCAGTGTTTACTATTATAATAAGGAAAACTTTTGTACAATAAAACTATTTAGCAATGCTTTTTTTATTTTACTTAGTATCCTTTTGATAGTAGCTATTTTGGTCATTCTGACTTATCCTTCTAATTTTTAATTTTCTTATTTTGATCCTATTTGACATCAGAAGTTGGATAGCTCTCCATCCCGCGATTTCCACTTCATTTTTCTAATCGTATTTTTATATGTTTCAGGTGGACATTCAAGCAGCTCGGAACTCCTGCCAGCGCCGGCGGCCGTGCGTGGCGCCTACCTGCATTGGGAACGGCAGGTCGGCCAATTGTATCGGCGGTCTCCAGGCTGTCTAGGCCTAACGAGGATCTTAATCAGTGTGGTACCAATTACGGGATTCCACGGAAGGTACAAGTTATCATAAATACATTGAAAATTGAATTTATAAATTCTACCCATACAAACTGCTATTATAATTACCCATATTTAAATTACGATATTAAATAGCAAAATATCTCTGACATTATTCTGTTTAGGTACAATGTTTTACTAACTACCCTCATTGTGTTTGATAGTGAATGTTAAGACTGACTATTAATTTGTGAAGTAAATTTTATTTGCGACATGTCACTGTATGTTCCAAGTCTTTGTATTGTGTAACTAATTATAAATATTTTCTCATGTAAAGTGAATTGTGAGTCATTGTGATAAATAAGTGTTTTAAAACCTTAACCGTATGGACTATTAGAGCCAAGTAAGTACCGGGTGAATTATCCTGCAAGTTTTGTGGTTTATTAGTATCAAATTGCTTTTGCGATCTTAATATAATTATATAATATAATTATATATAATAAATATAATTTGACGAAATTGTTCACGGGAGTTTAATCTACGGATTAAATAAATAATATTAACTATCGTACTAATAAATAACTTTTTATTACCGTCTTAAACATTTGTAATTTTATGATACATACTGTTAATGCAAGTAAATACCAGTGAATTACCCTGCAAGTTTTGTGGTTTATTGGTATCAAATCGCTTTTGCGATCTTTTACTTTGTTTTACCTATAATTTGATGAATTTGTTCACGGGAGTTTAATCTGCAGATTAAGTAAATGATTATTAACTGTCGTACTATCTAATAAATAACTTTTTATTACAATAATGACCTGGGAATAAGGGAAATGCGATAGGCAATTAAATTGACACAATTTAAAGTAGTATATTACATAGATTCAGCATAAATAATAAGTACCTACTGATTATTATTTAGGTTTATTTACAATACTATTTAACATGTAGTGACGCTACGCTATGTGCCCATAAATCGATATAGACTAGTCAACAAGTTCAAAAACGTGAAAAATAGAGATAAAGGTCCTAAAAATATGAGCGATGGCTCATTCGATTCGGAATCACCTCTAGAAAAATGTTTTTGAAGGATTTTGGTGCAGGTTAAAAATTGCAATTGTTATTAACAAAATAAGATGAAAAAAAAAGGATATTTCGTTTTTTGTTAATAACTCGAAAAATATTAACATTTAAGCAATTTTGAAAAAAGCTCGTTAAAGAGGAGGAAATTTCCAATAAAAAAGTCCTAACTCCCGGAATTCTATCTCCATTATTTATAATTTTAATTAGACGTTTTAAATAGGGCTCCGCGCGGCAGTTACGGCATGCGCGCGCCGCCGCTAAAGAGAGTTCAGCAATAAAAATATTTTTTTATAACATAAAATGTGATTTTAAAAATTTGAAAAAAATCTAGTATCTTCTTAACACTTGAAAGAATCGATCCCTGAAAAAAAAAAGTTTAATCACCATTTTTCAAAAAGTTATTCAATTGTTAACTAACCAATTTTTTCTCAATCTCCATGGGCATAAACAATGGGATGAAAGGTATAAATAATTGGCCTATAAATTTTAAACTTCGTGGAGCCCTTTTGATATATGTACTTTATAAGATCCTGCGGTTTATTTTCATTAAAGTTTATTAATTTGTTAATTATGATTTTTTATAACTATTGAAAAATTAAAAATCAAAAAAACGTTGATAAAATTTTTTTTTTCAATTAATATTTAGCTATGCCTGTTTTCACATTGAACAATGGCAGTAATTAACAAAGGTTATGAATTTTTTACGTAATTTGTTTATAAAATTGTTATAAACAAATAGAGAAATTCAATATATTTTTTAAATTTTTTTTGCTATTTTGTTGTTTACAAAAAATTATAATTTTTAAAAAAAATTTTTTTTCTTAATTTTAATTTTTAATTGTTTAAAAACGATTTTTTTATATTTCGATTGTTTAAATAATTAGTTAAGAAAAAAATTTTCTTTTAAAAATCATAATTTACACTTTTAAATAGTTTAGCAAAAAAAATATTTTTTTTTATTTATAATTTAATTGTTTATTAGTTTAACAATTTGTTATAAACAAATATCGACCAACGTTATATTTTTTTTCTGAAGCAGAAAAAAATTATAAAAATAGCTATATTATATAATAAAGTGCAAAAAAAAATTTTTTCAAGTACACGCTATAATTACCGTATCGTATGATATTAAAAAGTATTATAATAAATAAATATTTTTTTTTATAACAAATTGTTAAACTAATAAACAATTAAATTATAAATAAAAATTTTTTTTTTTGCTAAACTATTTAAAAGTGTAAATTATGATTTTTAAAAGAAAAATTTTTTCTTAACTAATTATTTAAACAATCGAAATATAAAAAAATCGTTTTTAAACAATTAAAAATTAAAATTAAGAAAAAAATTGTTTTTTAAAAATTATAATTTTTTGTAAACAACAAAACAGCAAAAAAAAATTTAAAAAATATATTGAATTTCTCTATTTGTTTATAACAATTTTATAAACAAATTACGTAAAAAATTCATAACCTTTGTTAATTACTGCCATTGTTCAATGTGAAAACAGGCATAGCTAAATATTAATTGAAAAAAAAAATTTTATCAACGTTTTTTTGATTTTTAATTTTTCAATAGTTATAAAAAATCATAATTAACAAATTAATAAACTTTAATGAAAATAAACCGCAGGATCTTATAAAGTACATATATCAAAAGGGCTCCACGAAGTTTAAAATTTATAGGCCAATTATTTATACCTTTCATCCCATTGTTTATGCCCATGGAGATTGAGAAAAAATTGGTTAGTTAACAATTGAATAACTTTTTGAAAAATGGTGATTAAACTTTTTTTTTTCAGGGCTCGATTCTTTCAAGTGTTACGAAGATACTAGATTTTTTTCAAATTTTTAAAATCACATTTTATGTTATAAAAAAAATATTTTTATTGCTGAACTCTCTTTAGCGGCGGCGCGCGCATGCCGTAACTGCCGCGCGGAGCCCTATTTTCAACGTCTAATTAAAATTATAAATAATGGAGATAGAATTCCGGGAGTTGAGACTTTTTTATTGGAAATTTCCTCCTCTTTAACGAGCTTTTTTCAAAATTGCTTAAATGTTAATATTTTTCGAGTTATTAACAAAAAACGAAATATCATTTTTTTTTCATCTTATTTTGTTAATAACAATTGCAATTTTTAACCTGCACCAAAATCCTTCAAAAACATTTTTCTAGAGGTGATTCCGAATCGAATGAGCCATCGCTCATATTTTTAGGACCTTTATCTCTATTTTTCACGTTTTTGAACTTGTTGACTAGTCTAATAAGGGAATACTCTCAAATAACTGTTGTTCTACTTATCAGAGTTAATATATTAATAGATAATTTAATTATTATAACCATGCTCTGTAACTATTCGCCATGAACATTTCTTTTGTACACTAATTATTCCTACTTAATATAATTATTTTTTTTTTTTGTTAAAAAAAATACAAAAGAAAAATAAACTTATAAAGTAAGTACGTTTCATCTCAAGTTACTTTTCGTTTCATCACAGCAATCCGTTTACATTGTATTAAAGGAGACTAATAATTATGATGACGTAATACATTGGGAGCAAAAGCAAAATATATATCGCACCTTTAGAATTGAAGTGGCTTAATCCAAAATTCTTGATTTTTGGTAAACATCTATTGGAGAATAGACCATTTGTTTTGGTTTTTTGACTATAATAGTAAGTGTGAGCCTTCTTTAGTTAGTTTTCATTATTTGCCGTAGGTGAATAGTTGTTTTAGCAATATATTATACTTAAAATAATTTTTGTAGGATCGCAGGATACTTACTTAAATTTGTTTTAAAATAAATGACTTAGATCACGGTTGGATATGAGGTTCATAAATTGAAATGAAACTTGAGACAGAGACAAATTTAGAAATTTGGCACCATGGCCCCATTATAGTACCCAAAGACGCCACTTAACACAAGTCTATTATAGTCTACGGTACCGTTTGTCTGGGCTGTGAGTACCATGATGACATGACAGAACTGAGCAATTCGTTAACCATTAATAATAATAATTACTGTAGAAACAATAAGAACTACGTATAACTTCGTTAAATATTTATGTAAAGTCACTTCTACATACTTATAACGTATAATATATAAAAGCCTCTTGTTACAGAAACAAATAGGTTTTGTTCAATTTTTATATATATAAATATATTTTTTTTATTGTAATACCAACATTATATAATATGTTTCAAATGGATTTTGTTGCGACAGAAGAGTAATTTTTGGAAAATTAGTAATGTCGGATTGGCCGAACGGAAGTATGAGTAGTGTGATAAATATCACAATTATTGAGTAGGTACGGCCACGATCTTCATGTCTTTTGGATCGTCGTTTCTAAATATCGTCTGCCATTTCCGTGAAAAAAAAAAAAGCAACAAAATATTGTTGAATTTTTGATTTTTTGTCAAGAAATATTGATAGTTTGTTTTTTTCTTTTTACTGTACTGTCGTGTAAATCATGACTACAATTTAGTTTCCTTTTTGACACAACCCTAGTGTACGATGACTGACCTTCTCTCACTTCAAATAAATCACAGTAACAAGTGAGCCACTAATTTATGATATTTCAAGTAGCTAACCGAATAATATATCGAACTAAATTAGTCTGGGTTTATTGTTAGATAAGTAAATAGTAAAATCTAACGAACATCATATCTTATTCAGATATAACAAATTATGAAACAGTTTGACAATTTCGGTAAAACTTGGAGATGAACAATTTTGGTGTTAGACATAATGTAGGTACATTCTTAAGGCGAGGTCATAGCCTACTTTGTCATTTCCTGTCACCTAGTCTACCTAGTCAGAGTTCAATGCAAAAAAAAAAAAAATGGGAAGTGGATAGAAGTGACCCGTGGATTTGAAGAAAGATTGTGTACACAATCCTTGAAGCGTCATGAACCGTACACATTTAAAAAAAATACATATTTTTCCTGAGTGAAAAAAAAATAATTATTATAAAATCACTTCTTAAAAACCACACAATCTCCTAAAACGTAAAGTTTTGTGCAATACCATACAAGATATTTTTTTTTGTTTTAAAAAAACATTGCAAAAACCGTCTACATGAATATAAAAAAAATAATGCTACGCAAAACAGAATCTTATTACAATGAGCATAAGAGAAATGAAAGTCATTTTGTTTTTGAGCTTGGTCCTTGCCTTAAATCATGCTACGGGTATTATGAATTATTAAAATCATAATACAGAAAAATCAGGACTATGACTAGCGAGGAAGTCTAAAATTATTAAGGTTATTCATTTTATGCATAAATTAACATAACAATTAAACACCCTATATGCAATATACCTAGGCTGTGTCAATCTTAATAATTTTGGAAATAAAGTAATTTTGTCAATTTATTTTAAGAAAAGGTTGATTTTGTGTTAAGTAATGTATGATTTCGGTAATAAATAAATCGTATAAAATTTGTTTTTTTTTCTCACTTACATCTAAGGACTGCTAGAGTCAGTGCTCTACTCAAGGCTCGCCTCATGTGTAGCAGGACATGTGGAGCCAGTACAATTAGAGTATCACTGAGCGTTGCTTACGAGTTACAGGGGCAATGAACAATGTTAGAATAAGTTACAATTATTAAGGGACTGCTGAAATCAGTGCTGTACTTGAGGCTCGACACATGTGTAGCAGGACATGTGGAGTCGGTAATTTAATGTATCACTGAGCGTTGCTATGAGCCACAGTGGCAATTGCAATGTTAGAATAAGTTACAATTAAAAGACTTCTAAAGTCAGTGCTCCATGTGTAGCTTATGATTTAAGTGTATTGGAATAAAATAAAATTTGGTACTTCAGAGAACGAAGTACCTGTCAGTATGGCCGTGTTAGAATATTGGTATTTTTATAGTAATATACCTTTAAAATAAATTTCATTCAAAAGCTAAATTTATCATTTTTATACTTTTGACTGTTATGTCACTATTATTTCCTGTTTTACAATCTACTGTTTAAAACTTAATAATAGTTAAATAATTGATCTAAATTATCAAGCTATTTAATTTCTCTTAATCAATAAATTAATCTAAATTATCAAGCATTGGAAACATATTTTGTATGACAATTTTAGTAAATTCTTACCTGTAAGTTTAGTAACTTCCGGTGTGGTTTTAACCGCCAATTATTTCCTATAAATTGTTGGTCCGCCATTTTAGGCGGCAGTCTTGGCGAAGCTGTGAGATTGATCGTTCAATATATTAAAGATAAGTAAACCTATTTTATAAGTAGTGGCTAAATTATTATGTACCTATATGTTTTATGTCTTATTTGATGATTGATTTTGATGATTTTTAAAATTATAGTGTTAAGATGTTAATGATGTTAGTTAATACTTATTTTTAGTAATTTGGTTTAATAATTACTTTGTTTTGAATATTTAGAATTCTATTCTGGAATTACATTATAAATAGGTTTATCGAAGTGTTGGTATTTAATGTAAATGGTTTAAATTGCTATACTTATCTCGTACAGATATAAAATATCAACTTATCAAAGAATATTATAAGTATTTCTTATTGTGATTAAATTTGTTATAACATGTACAGTAAATAAAATACCAATTAGTTATTATAGACTATGATAATCAGTATTTCTTTATTTGTATCTTTATTTGCCTATTACCTACATTTGGTTACAGTTTTTGATAAAAGGTAATTTTAGTTGATAAATTAGGTTATGATTTGAAACTATCAGTGTTTACTATTATAATAAGGAAAACTTTTGTACAATAAAACTATTTAGCAATGCTTTTATTATTTTACTTAGTATCCTTTTGATAGTAGCTATTTTGGTCATTCTGACTTATCCTTCTAATTTTTAATTTTCTTATTTTGATCCTATTTGACACACTCAAGAGAGTGCAGGTTTGATTCCCAGGTTGTGTGTTTTCAGATCTCAAGTACATTATACGCACGCACGTTGAAGGAAAACGTTATGAGGAAACCCACACATGGTTGGCCCCAGACGTATTGACCAGTCATTCCTCTGGACTGGAAGCTGACTATGTCGTGCGAATGCCGTATGTGCTTGGCTGCCGTATGTTGCTTGCACAATAGAGTTTGTTTGAAGAAATTGTTTGTTACCTATATTATGTTTAATTTTTCGTCGAAATTACTCGGGAAATAATTATTTCAATGTTAAGTCAATTCGTTTCCAATCCAAGCGTCGAACGACATCATAACTAACATAGTTCATAATTTATTTATTTATTTTTATTTATTTATACGCGATAGCTGGTACTTTTAAACAAACTTAACTTTCATCCCCTAGCTTAAGGGGTTTGAGTATAAAAGTGTTAACTTTGAAAATGTTTATGTTAGTTGTGTCATAAAACAAGCTTACATACCGAATTTCAGCTTTCTAGGACATGCGGAAGTACCATATAATTTTGTTGATCATCAGTGAGTCAGTGACGAAATCAGGAGTTTTAAGATATCAATAAAATCTAAAGTATAAAAACTATGTAATAAAAACTTTACATGTTTAATATTAATTTATTCAGTATATTATAATTAGACAGCCTAATTATAATATTTATATACTGAATAAATTAATTACATTGCGCTCTCTCAGGCGTTGAGGTCATAAACCTCACAGAAACAACTGGTTTAAAGGGAAGCAAAGACTTTTCCTACACAACTTCAATAAAATCAGATATGTGAGTCCAATGACCTTAACATCATCGGAAAGAACGTACTGTAATTTTATTTAGTATATTTTTTTTCAGCCTAAACGTCTTTACATAAGCAGTAGGTAGATCATATGCCCAAAACATCCGTTATTAATTTTGAATAACCTATATTATGATTTATGGTCCTATACCTATACCTGCATGAGTGATATCTATATTATGGTCCTAAACCTATACCTGCATGAGTGATATCTATATTATGGTCTATACCCATACCTGCATGAGTGATATCTATATTATGGTCTTAAACCTATACCTGCATGAGTGATATCTATATTATGGTCCTAAACCTATACCTGCATGAGTGATATCCATATTTTGGTCCTAAACCTATACCTGCATGAGTGATATCCATATTTTGGTCCTAAACCTATACCTGCATGAGTGATATCCATATTTTGGTCCTAAACCTATACCGGCATATGTGATATCTATATTATGGTCTATACCTATACCTGCATGAATGATTCTATATTATGGTCCTAAACCTATACCTGCATGAGTGATATCAGCGTCATTGGGGTCGTAGATCTCGTCGTCCACTGCCACCACAGCATACTCCCCGTTGTCCAGCAGCCCACGGCGGTGGAGCACGCTCACGAAGTCCACCAGGGCTATGTGCTCGCCCAGAAACACGTATACTGTGGAAGATACCATGTATACAGGAAGAGAATGCCACAAGTAGGGTTACCATCTGACCGGATAAATTCGGTCTAGACCGGATTTTAAGGATAGAGACCGGACTCCGCCCGGATTTCATTCGAGACCGGATTTTTAATCATGTCAATAAATAGAAATTTCTACAAAAAAAAAAAAAATATCCCTCGCTACATACTCGCTAAATATCGGCGCTGGCAATGGTTGCTAAATCCGGCACCGTTACGAACAAAGACCGGACTTTTTAACAGAAATCAGGATTTTTTAACACTTGCAACCGGCTTTTCGATTTCAACCCCTGGTAACCCTAGCCATAAGGCATTATGTCAACCCTTGCACGAGGTGCAAAAGAAGTACTTAAAAACTACCTTTACATACAGCTATAGATTTTGGTCGTTAGGGAGGGAGTAAATCAAATAACTCGAAAAGCTAGGTGAATGAATTAGTTATATAAAGGACGCTGAACAAGGAATATTATGTGCATTTTAAAGTTACGAAAAAGTTGAAATATTTATTTAAATATATTGGTAATTAGTGTAAAAATCTAGGTACATACCTACTTAGTTTAATTACATCAAATCATTTAAATACAAAAAGATTTACTATGCAAATTATGAACATAAACGCATAAACTTCGGAGATATTAAAAAATTTGTGCATGTTTTTGTACATTTCGTAGCAATTTACGAGCAATGTGATGTCACAATCGCAGTGACTTTTGTATGAGGCGTTTTCCCAAGACTAACTAACAAAAATGCTTTAAACAATCCGCTGTTTCTTTAAAACTATTCATTTCTAGTAGGGTGACACACCCAATTGCTAGCACTGTACCTAATTATTATCAGCACCCCGAACAAATAGTAGAATTATAAGCTTCTCTGTAATTAACTTTTGTTTCCACTTAATAAAAACAAAACTTTAATGTTTCTGGAATCTACTGCCAGCGACACCATACTTTAAACTATAAAGTATTTTCCTCTGTAATAATCGAGGTTACAATTGGACCATTTTTTTAAAGTGCTGATAATTGGTACTCTCACCCTATATCGTATTCAAAGTATTTCAAAGTCGTATTCCTTTTGTAAACTTTCTTATTTTTCAGAGCACCATACATTTATGTAATAAGAAATTGCAGTCATGCACCCAGATTCTTGGCTGGGACTATATTATGATCCATCCGGCGGGCTTGGCAAAATTCAGAGCACTGAAAATAAAACTCTGCTCTAATGCAATAGAGTCGAAAATATAGGGTTGAGTATCGAGCTGTCACAAATTATGACATTTGACTCGACACTCGTGTGTTCAATTTTCAGCTCTATTGTAAAAGCGCAGAGTTCAATTTTCAGCTTTAGCTTTTTGAGAGAATTGAATGTGTTGGTATTTATACCTCTAGTCTTGTCGTGGGTCTGGTCTACTATGTGCTCCATATCCAGAATGTGTCTCGGTATGTAGTCGGCGAAGCGATGCTCGGCCGTCACAGTCAAGCCGATGCTTTGGGAGAGCGCCTGCAAAATATTACATTTACGAAAATTGTGCAACCAGCGGAGTATGAAATTTGGTCGGTAAATTCAGGTTTAAACGAGGGAAAATGTGCAAAAGGCTAATCTATATATCCATTGTCCTGAATGACTGCCTAAACCGCTGATCGTAGAGACCTGAAACTTGCAGGGCTTACTCATTGTAATGCGTAGGCATCCGATAAGACGGGATTTTTCGATATTCGACTCCTAAGGGGGTGAAAAGGGGGAAAAAGTTTGTATGGGGCAACGTGATTCCTTGGTCCAATCTACCTCATATTTTGCACAAACATTATGTAACAGAATTGATGGAATTCGTGTATCATATTTTATTGAAATTTGGCCCCTAACGGGGTTAAAAAAGGGAAAGAATGTTGTTTGGGAGCGATAATTGCCTTTAAGTTGATATAAATATTCTGTTATAGGTCTACCAGAATCTGATGGCATTTTAAAAAAAATAAAAAATGTGATTTTCATATGGCAATGTCAAGTATGACCCGTCAAATCAAAGTACGTGATCTGTCAACCGCTGTTAAAATTTTGTGATTATGTTCTTGGAATTTGTTGTTTTTGTGAAAATATCCAAAAAGGCAATTCGATCTCAAGCGAGAAATATTGTTTTCTATGTCTATAGTAAAATACAGAAAGAAGAAGGTGTAAATCGAACTCAATCTTATAATTTAAAGCTTGTGGTAGAGTTGACCGGTAAGTTAGAGTGAGTTGTTTTGATACTTTTAGTTTTTTTTATATTTTCTTAGGTAATTATTGTGACTTCTTTAAATGTGTTTCCAGTACTACTATAAGGTGAATCGTAGCTGATGGCACATCGAATGATGGTTTGTTTTCCATGCCTGGTAAAAGGAGGAGAGGAGGAAAAAAGAAAATCAACATGAGACAGTTTCGATTTATAGTTGATTAGGAATAATGTAAACGAGTTATATACAGTTCGGAAGGAAATTCCAACATTAAATAAACTGTTGCCAATTTAATTGTATGTTATTCGTAATAAATAAATATATAAAGTAATAATTCACGATTGATTTATTTTTCATGAAATATCATTATCATTACATAGTATAAAACAAAGTCCCTTTTTTGTCAGTCCCCTATGTATGCTTAAATCTTTAAAACTACGCAACGGATTTTGATGCCGGTTTTTTAACAGATAGAGTGATTTAACGGGAAGGTTTTTAGGTATATAACATGTATAACATAGTAGAGGTACACAAATAATTTTAGAGGTTTCTAAAGTCCTAAAAAATCACATATTTTGCGCTTACATTGAAAATGCTGGCTGAACACTACGAGATAGATCAAAATTATGTACTATAGTTGTATTAATCTTTAAAAAGCCTACAAAAAAGTCCGCGATGGCATATGTCTATCTCTTAGGGATAACCCACAATAACCATTTTTTTATCCTTTACTTTGATTTTAATTAAATAGGTTATTTACAAAGCGATTTTAAGCAATACAGTATTAATCCTTATCCAATTAAGTACATTTAAGATACATAGTACATTAAGATAGTGCATTTAAGATAGATCAATACTGCCCTTTACAGCATGTAATTGAAATGAATATTTTCGAAGATATTACAGATTTAAAATGCAGGGATACAGTGTTGCTGCGCGGCGCGGGCTCTCGCGTTTCTACATCGCGCTATCGAAAACGCGGGACGTATACAGTATAAAGAGGTTCACGAATATTTTGAACTGCAGCACAGAATACATAATAGTAACTGCAGTTCTTAATTCTTATGGAATATCCAGAGGTGGTTTGTCAGTTTTGTTGGAATATCAAATAACTTTACTTACTACATAGTACATAGTATAAAACAAATCGCTTTATCTGTCTGTCCCTATGTAGGTATAGTATATTGTATGCTTAATCTTGTATGCTTAGATCTTTAAATCTACGCAACGGATTTTGATGCGAGTTTTTAAAATAATAGTCTTTAAGTATAGTCTTTAAGATTATGGTAAAACTTATATTCAAGTGCAATAAATATAATATTATGTAAGTATATTATCAAGTGGTCGCGCATGTCGTGTCGAGGTGATAGGGTCCCATTTTTAACAATTTGCATTGGGCAAACCTAAAAACATTTTCAATATTGTATCAGAAGTATATTGCTGTAAGTAGGTAGAGAGTTATTCGCCGAAGTAGTTTTTTCTCCAAGAACACTATTCCACGCGGGCGAAGCCGCGGGCAAAAGCTAGTTTTCTATATTATACACCGAACATTCTTCACACAGTCTTATTATAATTCATGTTCAATAATACTAAAGACATAATTAAAAATTAACCAGTATCAAGATCGTTTAATCCAATTTCCCCAGTATTGCACACTACAAAATTTTATTTCCCTATTTGCCATGAGATTCTGGTACACCTATAGTGCTTTTGATTTAAAGCTCCCACTCACAAGCGATCGATCGATTTATAATTTAAACATTTAGGTACTGGATTCGTAGTTGCAAGTTAATCGGTTTAGATAAAAATTAAATATACGATGAGATCCTAAGCCCGCCTTACTACACTTTTTATATGAAACTCATATGAGTTTATTTAAAACTCATTTAAGCGTAAATTTTGTTCCCACTTTTGGCGCCCACCGCAAAAACTAGCTGGTCTGGATCTTACACTAATCATTTTGTGTAATAGTTTGTCGTTAGCAATTTACTTTCAAATACAAATTAATTTCCAATTTGATCGAGGCAATCGATAGGCCGTGAGTGGAGAGCTTAATTTTTATTTTGACATAATATATTGTCATGTTAAAAAATAATTATTAATGTCAAAAAGAATTCGAAAGTTAAGACTCTGTCCAGAAAGTGCGTAAGCCTGCGTAAACCTACGCACGTAGAGATTCTTATCTTATCACAACAAAATGTCTGCCGGTCTATCTGTGATGCCAACTTGGAACTTTTTCCCTAAATTTAGGGAGAAAAGGTATCTGAAGGGGTTATTAGGGGGTTTTTATGCTTGTTTTATTTAAATTTGCAATTGATTTGCTTGACGATAAGTAATATAATATACTATTATTATTTAATTACAGCTGACCTATCACTTATTGGTATAAAAAATGTATTGTATAAAAAACCAAAAGTCTTATTGCAAGCGTCTACCTGTTGCCATCTTGCCATTAAAGAATCACGTCAAAAACGTCAAAAAATTCACGTTTGTTGTGTCTAAGGAGGGTTCCGTTACTATCAACGCGTAATAGGTTTTTCAAATTACTTCAAAAGTCACAGTCCGGTTTGGTTCAAAATAATTTTCCCTGAGTTTTAAGCATTATATATCAGCATGGAAACTTACAAGTTTAACCTATAATTTAGAAATCTACTCTACAACTACTCGAAAATTTTGAAAAAAAGTCATGTATGAAATCTTGACTCTATTTTAAAGCGCTATTCAACGTTATGCAACACAATGGGGTACAATGAAAAAATATTTTTCATCCCCACTTCTCATGTAAGCCACCCTCAAAATATAAAATTATTATTATTTTACGATGCTAAATTGGAGATAATATAATATACAAAAAACTATACCAAATTTCATCCATTTATATTCATAATTACAGAAGCTAGAGGCGTGGACAGACAGACAGACGGAGGGACAGAGCAAAACTATAAGGGTTTCATTTTTTATTACGAAATCGACTATTTTTAGTAAAGGTTATGTAAAAGTTTTAACTGTCTAGCTATCAAGAATTATGATCTCATGAGACATAGCCTGGTGACAGACATACAGTTTTTACCCTCTAGATACCTACGAAATAACTTATAGTCTGTAAGTGTTAAACAAGCAGTGAATCATACATACAAATGTCAAAATTTACGCATTAGCTGGGATTACATTAATTTACCTAATAAAGTAAGCCATTTTGACATAGTATGTACGCATGATTCACTGCCTTCATAACGCAAATAGGCTAAAGTATAGACTTTATATAACACGAATAGGACGCGACCACGTCATTCAATGTGCTGCGTACAGTGCAACTAATTTGTTAATGCCCTCGGCAATCATCGTTTTTTTTTCTACGGAAACGACGGATGTTGGAAAGCATGTGTGGGACTTCTGAAAGATATTAGCAAAGTAGTTTTACTGTATAAAGTATCTTTATAGGTATGTTTTTCTAAATAAGTAATACTTACATATTATTTGGTATGTAACTTTTATGATTTTTAACGGTACCTATATATTTTATCGTATTATGTAACTTTATGAAGTTTCGATGTGGCATAAGTACTTTAATAATTATATTTGAGAGTCTTCGCATGCTAGGGAAACCGTACTATTTGTTTTAAGGAGAAATATTTTTTGAAACTTGGCAACTCGATCTTACTACGCTTTCATTGCACTCCAAAATACAGGGGATGACACTTTTGACTATTTCAAATCGATATCAATTGTGCGTTGAAGGTTTTAATAGAAGTTGTCTTCAGAAAAAATTGGTTTTGACAAAACATTGACAGCACAAAATTTCGGAACACTCTGTAAAGTAAAATTTCACTAGTGTGAGTACTGTGAAAATGCCAAAATTACCAAATGCCAAACGGTGTCAACCGATCTGAATGCTGTGTAAGGAATGAATTGAATACTTCTGTCTCACTCTGAATCATACAATCTTAGCGAGAAAAAAATTTTTCTTTCACTTCGTGTCTCGCGCGTACTTGAGGTAGCTGCGTATTACAGCGTAATTGCTGCACCTATTTGAGTCAGGAGCGGAGCACCTATTATTATTTATTTATTTATTAATTCATACAAATAAAAACAAAATATAAAATAAAGTCCTACAAAACTGTTCTTCAGTTTGTCTGTAGGATCAATACGTGTAGTATGGGCATACCCAGAACCCCAACAGCCTTGTGAGTGCATACTTTCAAGGTCCATTAATTTATAATCAAGATAGGTTCAGTGGGTAGTAGTAGTGGTATTGTTAACCTTTTGAGTCTTACCTGGTGCTTTTTACCTGCTGGTCATACTTATATTATTGTTAAAATACATATTTATAGTAGTGGATTTAGTGTTAAGCGGATCTTTAGTCAGGTAGATTGAAGAAAGCGCAAAATTTATCACCTCTCCATAAATTTTCAGCCCTTTTTTATTTACTAACCAACAGATTTAAGAAAAAATAATACTTTGATTGAACCGATAGGAATTACTCCTGCCGATGTTATATAATCTATAATTTGTGTATGTTTCCATACTATATATGCATATATTTTTTATTTAATTAATTTATAATCTTAGTTGATGTTAATTTGTTTAAGGTACCTATATTGAAAGCTTTTTTTTTTTACCAAACATAAAATATTTTTTTTGCTAAATAAGCGAAAAACTTTCTCGCTCACTCCGCGCGTTAGCTTTTAATTAACATAATATTATAAAGAAAATAATACAATTCTTTTTTTAAATTCTAATAACCATTTTTTTATTATTATTTCCTTCATAACAATAGGAAATAATAAAATCAAAATTTTCGGGCCACATCTTCTTTTGAGAGCTGGATCCGTGCCTGAATCAACCAAAGCGGTTTAATAGAAGCTACGTGCGTATTATTTTAGCTATGCGCGTATCGTACAAAATTGACCTATTAAACCGCTTTGGTTGATTCAGGCACGGATCCAGCTCTCAAACGAAGATGTGGCCCGAAAATTTTGATTATATTATTTCCTTCATAACATGGTTATTAGAATATAAAAAAAGAATTTTATTATTTTCTTTATAATATTATGTTAATTAAAAGCTAACGCGCGGAGTGAGTGAGAAAGTTTTTCGCTTATTTAGCAAAAAAATTATTTTATGTTTGGTAAAAAAATAAGCTTTCAATATAGGTACCTTAAACAAATTTACATCAACTAAGATTATAAATTAATTAAATAAAAAATATATGCATATATAGTAAAGAAACATACACAAATTATAGATTATATAACATCGGCAGGAGTAATTCCTATCGGTTCAAACAAAGTATTATTTTTTCTTAAATCTGTTGGTTAGTAAATAAAAAAGGGCCGAAAATTTATGGAGAGGTGACAAATTTTGCGTTTTCTTCAATCTACCTGACTAAAGGTCCGCTTAACACTAAATCCACTACTATAAATATGTATTTTAACAATAATATAAGTATGACCAGCAGGTAAAAAGCACCAGGTAAGACTCAAAAGGCTAACAATACCAATACTACTACCCACTGAACCTATTTTGATTATAAATTAATAGACCTTGAAAGTATGCACTCACAAGGCTGTTGGGGTTGTGGGTATGCCCATACCACACGTATAGGTGCTCCGCCCCTGACTCAATAGATGCAGCAATTACGCAGCTACCTCGAGTACGCGCGAGACACAAAGTGAAAGAAAAATGTTTTTCTCGCTCCGATTGTATGATTCAAAGTGAGACAGAAGTATTCAGTTCATTCGTTACACAGCATTCAGATCGGTTGACACTGTTGGCATTTTACTTTACAGAGTGTTCCGAAATTTTGTGCTGTCAATGTTTTGTCAAAACCAATTATTTCTGAAGACTCTTTATATTAAAACCTTCAACACACAATTGATATCGATTTGAAATAGTCAAAAGTGTCATCCCCTGTATTTTGGAGTGCAATGAAAGCGTA
Organism: Glaucopsyche alexis; assembly: GCA_905404095.1. Lineage (NCBI taxonomy): Eukaryota > Metazoa > Arthropoda > Insecta > Lepidoptera > Lycaenidae > Glaucopsyche > Glaucopsyche alexis. Next base: position 21,730,156 of record FR990054.1, on the reverse strand, counting down.
GTAAGATCGAGTTGCCAAGTTTCAAAAAATATTTCTCCCTAAAACAAATAGTACGGTTCCCGTGGATTTTACCTAGCATGCGAAGACTCTCAAATATAATTATTAAAGTACTTATGCCATATCGAAACTTCATAAAGTTACATAATACGATAAAATATATAGGTACTTACCGTTAAAAATCAAAAAAGTTACATACCAAATATGTAAGTATTACTTATTTAGAAAAACATACCTATAAAGATCTTTATACAGTAAAACTACTTTGCTAATATCTTTCGGAAGTCCCACACATGCTTTCCAACATCCGTCATTTCCGTAGAAAAAAAAAACGATGATTGCTCATTTTCGAGCAAAATGAGTAGGACAATAACAAAAACAATATAATTTTGGCAAGTTGCCTTGCACCAACAATGAAAAACAAAATGTTAATGTATGATTTTAAGAACGAATTGTGAATATGTATTATTAAAATTAAATGTTTAGATAATTTAACGTTATTATTTAAATTCGATTATAATTATAAAATAACCAACAAAAATAATATTTACCCTAAAGCGCCATACTCACGGGCCAAGCAGCAAATCCAGCAACGGTACTTATAGTATAACAGTATCATTATTGTCAATAGTGTCATTCATCATCATCATCATCATCATCATCATCAATCATTTATAATTTTTGCCTGCAAATCCGCGGCCTTCATTGAAATCAGGTCAGTTACGCAGGAGTAATTTTATAGTGCGCAGTACACAAGAGCACTCTCTCTTCCTTTACTCTCGTATTCCAGTGGGACGGATAACCGACACGACTGACGAGAGATGAGGCGCAGGGTCGACTTTTTACATGCCCATCCGACGCATGGATCATCTTTCTTTCAGACAATCAGGTGATCAGCCTGCATTGTCCTAACCAAACTTGGAAACAACATTTTTTGTTGTTCCAATGCGGGAATCGAACCCACGACCTCCGAGTCGAGAGCCAATGCTCTAACCACTAGACCACGGAGGCTGTGGTCTAGTGGTAAGAGCATGGGATAAAGTACACAATACTTGACACGACATGAACCGTACATATTTTGAAAAAAAATATATATTTCTTGAGTTAAAAAATCATAAAATCACCTCTTAAACAACAATCACATCTTAAATTTTTCGAATCGGCTATTCCATTCAATAGATATTACGAATTTAATAAGTTATAGTAAAAGAAAAAATAAACCTTAACAATTTTACATTAAAACTATCATTATGAAATTTGGCACAGATATAGATTAGACCATGGGAAAGGAGGTAGGCTACTTTTAATCGCGGGGAAATGTATGGTTCCTGTATCCTACAGGAACCGCTTTCACGTAAAAATTACTAAACCGATTACCATGAAATTTGGCACAGATATAAACTAGACCATGGGGAAGGCCGAAGGACATAGGCAACTTTTTATCGCGAAATACATATCCGTGGATTACTGTACTTACGCGGGCGTAATGGGCGCGGGCTGGACCTTTTTTTTAAATATTCTTTATTTTCTAAATAAGTCCCCTTTTAAATTCGACTTAAATTTTAACGGTTTGTCTACTCAATCTTCTTAATTTTGAAGTCGATACCAGCCCAAACAATATCCCATATATTTTATAGAACTCACATTCAAATTTGTTGGTACCGACTTCAAAATTAAGAAGATTGAGTAGGGAAATTGTTAAAATTTTAGTCGAATAAAAAGGGGGAATTATTTAGAAAATAAGTTTTATTTCATACTTTTTTGGGTATTTTTACTTTGAAAGTCGATTTAATTTTCTATTTAAAAATAATAATTTCGCCCTTTGTAGTGATATATTTTGTTAAATTATTATTAATATATTATCTTAAAACCTTTAAAATAAACTATCGAATGTATAATTATTGAATACGCGCTAAGATTCCATTAAGTATTGTAAATAAGATGATGATGATGATTATAGTAAGTTAGTTGCATATGCTTGTAGTTCTTTGAACAATGCCGAAATTTCGAAACGCGTATCTTTTAAGACTGAGGAGTTCTGTACAGTGCTTTTGAATTCAGGATATACATTGGTGCAAAATCTTATTTTTAGTAGCATATGCTTATGTTACTTCAGGAAAAGTCTAAATCATTATATGTGTCCATATAAATTTCGAGGAGTCCCTCGATTCCACATTGATCCTATCATCATGTCACCGCTTTTTTCAAAACGGGACCAACTTGAAATTATACCCTTTACATCAAAAAAAGAATTTTGAAAATCGGTCCAGAGACGGCGGGATTATGGTATAACATACAAACAAAAATGAAAAAATATAAATATGTTGCCGAACGTATAGCCGCCTCTTTTTTTGGAAGTCGGTTAAAAAAATAGTGTGCTGTATATTACTTATCGACAAGCAGTTTAATTGCATATTTAAATAACACAAGCATAAGATTCTTAGCCCCTTCAGATACTTTTCTCCCTAAATTTAGGGAAAAAGTCCCAAGTTGGCATCACAGATAGACCGGCAGAAATTTTGTTGTGATAAGATAAGAATCTCTACGTGCGTAGGTTTACGCAGGCTTACGCAGTTTCTGGACATAGTCTTACTCTGAAAAACTAGGCACAGTTACATTTTAATTTTGCGATTGCTGCATTTAATATATTCATAATAAGTACATGTAATATTATATAATATACTATTTCAGTAGAATATTTTTAGTGTATAATTAAATTTCTTTCTCTTTTGTTGTTATATGTAATATTTAATTTATTTGTGCTTGATTTATCAGTGTTTAATATATTAAGTATAGGTTTTTAGTTTTTAACCCAAAACAATGACTTTTAAGATTTTTTTTTGTTTATCTGTACGTTTGTGCGCGCTTATCTCAGGATTAGCGCGCACAAACGTACGTAGGTAGTTTTCAGAAACTACCTACTAATCAGTAGGTAGTTTCTGAAAACTACAGAACGAATTTGTATCGAATTTGTTGCCGTAGTAGTTTAGGCTTTGGATAAACACATAGGAGTCACTTTTTATTGCTTTTTATAATTATTAATTTTATCAATCTAAAGAATAACATACAATAAAATTCTTTAGAATAACCAGATATTTGAATTTACCTAGGTTACCTAATCATTAGTGTGTATGATTATATTATGAGGAATAAGTGAGAAACTCGATGGCTTCGTGGTCGTACTGCTAACTCATCTCTCTCTCAAACTCAGTCTTGGTCCCAACTAGGATGGGCGATCACAATCCAAATTACTATGTTCAAAGTCTACGCGCCTACTGCCAATTGCCAACTAACGTCTTCGCATTCAAAAGATTTTCGAAATCGTTAAAATACTAATTATCGGCTACAAATAAATCCTTACTTAATATTATACCTAAAATCGAAAGTTTGTATGTATATAATAAGTTTAGTTTTTCATGCAATGACTACGTAACGAATTTTGATGAAATTTGGTATAGTAGTAGTTTATCTAGAATTAACACAGAATACTTTTTGCAGCTTATTAAATTTTATTTATGGTAGAGTTCCCGGTAGATTTCTTGAGTGTACGAAGTCGCAGGAAACATTCAAATAAAATACAACTGATACGGCTGTGTAGTGCCTAGACCATTATGTATTCAATTTTGGTACCTATTGGTATTTTTCCGAACAAGCTTTCCCTCTGACTTAAACCCAATTTAACGCGGGCGAAGCTGCGGGCAAAAGCTAGTATTGTTATAAAATAATACTTAGAAATAGTATACAATAATTAAAAAAAATCTCTGTTAAGTCGGTTTACGGACGATAATTTTACGTGATAACGTCATCACAAGCCGATGGCTTAGGTCGATCGTGCCTCTCTATCGCTTGTTCCGCGCTCTCACTTGCACGCTCGGTTCAGGCAGAAGGTGACAATTAGGCGGAACGTGACAATTTTTCGTACGTACGTGCAGCCGGCGTTCGCGCTATTTAGGGATGATGACTACATCTTAAATATTTAGTTTCATTTATGTACTAAGAAATATTAAGGCATTACTACTTGGTAAATTTTAATATAATATATCTATGTTGGTAAATGTAAAAATATATATTATTTTATGAGTAGTTTAGTAATTAGATAGGTACATCTAAAAAGTACAAAAATGTTTTTTTTTTGTTAAATTAGTAAACAAATCTTGATGTACGTTTGTTTGCTTATTTAGTTTGAATTATGATCTATGCGACGGACTTTAATACAGTTTTCATAAATGAACAGTGTAATTCGTGAGGAATATTCGTATATCAATATAATAAATGCATATTATAAAGAAAACGATAGATATTTGCGCGGGCAGAGCCGCAAGTGAAGATTATTGTATCTATTAATAAACTTATATATTTTCCTGTCATACAATATAATATGATAGGAAAATATACAAGAATAATAATGTCATATCATGATACATTACGAACGATTTCCTCTGATAAAATCTTGAGACTTGGCGCAAACGAGCGACCGATTATTATTTTAGCCGTGTGAGTTGCCGGAGCGTGCGGCTGGTAGCGGTGATACGTCATAAATACCTACCTATACTAGCTTTTGCCCGTGGCTTCGCTCGCGTAAATACGTATCGCGTAGTATATACATTCGAAACCTAACGCCACAAAATAAGGATACATGAGCAAAAAGGCAAATCAAAGAAACGAATAGCTTCATTTGGTGTTTTGTTACAATTAATTTAGTTTTTTCCTTCCCATTTGATTCCCATTTCCCATAATGCCAGGGGAATTAACCCATCCCACGGGAAAATTGTATTTTTTCAAGAAAAAAGTAGCCTATGTTTTAATCCAGAGCCTAAACTACTACCATATCAAATGTTATCACAATCTGTTCAGTAGTTTATGCGAGAAACGGTAAGAAACATCCATCCATCTATCTATCCTCACAAACTTTTACATTTATAATAGTAGAAAAAAGCCTCCGTGGTCTAGTGGTTAGAGCTCGGCTCTCGACTCGGAGGTCGTAGATTCGTTTCCCGCATTGGAACAACAAAAAATGTTATTGCTTTGTTTGGTTAGGACAATGCAGGCTGATCACCTGATTGTCTGTCAAGAAAGATGATCCATGCGTCAGATGGGCATCTAAAAAGTCGGAAGTCGGCCTGATCTCTCGTCAGTCGTGTCGGTTATCCGTCCCACTGGATTACGAGAGTAAAGGAAGAGAGAGTGCTCTTGTGTACTGCGCACACACTTGGGCACTATAAAATTACTCATGCGTAACTGGCCTGGTTTTAATAAAACCGGCCACTGTCACCGAAATCGGTGTGAGGGGTGTTATTATTAATAATAGTATATAGGTAGTTGGATGCGTTTTATGAATTACACCAGGAAACTATCTGCTTGTATCCACGTCTTATCGGCGTACATGATGGTAGGTGATTATCGTCGCCCATCAACATGGGCATACAAAATACCAGAGAAGTTACAAGTAAGTTTTCATTCACTTAAACTCCTGAACCTTCTCTCCTCCCCCCTTAGCCCCGGTATATTCTCTTATCTCAATTACACGGCGAAACGGAAGCAAAACAAAGTTTACAATTTCCACCAAGCCCAGCTGACCCGTATTCGTACTGGGAGATACAAGGTTTTCGCACGGTAATTTATATTATTCATGTCGCTCGTCTGCACCGATGCAACTGCAAAATCTTGTGACTGATAGCAGCTTGATGTTTATCAGGTGGTGTTCGGTTGTAATCGAATCTTTATCTGCCGGTGGTCGACAGCAGCTCTAGATCGAGATAAACATACCAACATCGACTATTATGTAAGCAGTGATAATGTATTTGGGATCCTCATAATAAAAGAAAAATTAGTAAAATCAGGCGTTAGTTTGCAGAAATCCGCATGTTTATGCGTGCACTTATACATCTGCTTGTTTTAGCGGGATATTGGTAGATATGATTAACTAGCCGTAGCCCGCAACTCCGTCCGCGTAAATACGGTATCCCTCGGGAACACTGTATTTTTTCGGAATAAAAAGTAGCCTATGTTTTAATGCAAAGCCTAAACTACTACCGTACTAAACTTCATTAAAATCCGTTCTGTAGTTTTTGCGTCAAAGAGTAACAAACATCCATCCATACATCCTCACAAACTTACATACATACACACATATAATCACGCCTCTTTCCCGTAGGGGTAGGCAGAGAGCGCCTCTTTCCCATAGGGGTAGGCAGAGACCACTTTATTCCACTTGCTACGATCCTTACATACTTGTTTCGTTTCCTCCACTTTCATTCTTACCATCCATTCCTCCTCTTACATTCAATGTAGCGAAGCGGCTCTCCATGGGCCACTTTTCGCCTCCGCGGGAACGAGACATGATGGGTGGCGAACCACATCGCCGCCATTTTGGATAATTAAATTATTTTTATGATTATCGGATTTGCGTAGAGGGTAGGAATAGGAAAAGGGAAGGATAGGTGGTGTGGAAAGGAACAATGGTAAGTTAGAGTGGGAAATAGGAAATGTAGGATATTACCGCCCAGGAGGGGAAGGGATAAGACAGTAATAGCTAGGGAAGACGGGGTCGCGTACCCGTATACTATACCACAACTACCGGACAGGTAAGTTGGGATGAGTATCTCATGACATTTCTCTTTCTGTTGACTCACAAACTTACACATTTATAATATTAGCAGGACAAATAAATTTTATAAAAGAACAATTGTAGAGATTGGTAATGAATAAAACATTGTCCTTATATGTATATAATGATTGGTCCCTCGAGTAGACAGCAGTTTGGAAGATCAACAAAAATCGGTTCGTCCGGTTTCCAATTGTTTCCTTTTTCAGGCGATATTCCGACTGTTTACCTTCGTACTCAATAAAAACTGTTACTACCGTAGTGAATTTATCACTGAAAAAACGTACGTTCGGTTAACAAAGTATAAAACAATATGGTTCAAAGGAATTAAGTATGAATATAAATGAAACTTGGAAAATAATAGTATTTTGTACAGAAATTGCATTTAAATGCAACCAGCTTATTTCGTATTATTATAAGAATGATAAGGGAACTTACCCATACCACGTGACCACTTTTTACCTATTTTTAACACCCTACTATCGGCATATATGATATACCTACTACGTATAACTTGTTGACCATTCGTAGTATATGCCGAGACCCTATCCTTTTCCTTATATAGAAAGGAGGGGAGGAGGATATTTCCTACGAGAAGATATCCTTCACGTAGTACTAATCCGTCCTAAAAAAACCGTCGCGCGAGATTTTCCTAAAAGGTGTTGACGTCGTGACAAAAACCTAACGTCCTCCCCTCACTGGTGCCCTGGCGTAGTACTTTGAACTTCGTCTCCCCTAAACAGGTCACGTTGCATGGGCAATGGGTTTGTTGCCTATAGTCATTCAATTTATCTACTGTAAATACTGTTATTTCCTAGATCCAGATTTTCAAGTCGCGGTAACCGCATTTATTTCACTTCATGAATATTCTCTCCATTCTGCATAAAGCTTCTAAAGTTTTCCTGTACCGAATACATCCGTACCTAGGAAAAAAGTATACCTAATAATATTGTGATGTCAAATGTTTGTGTTTGGTATCCATCACTAACCCATTGACCATCTTCAAAGGGTCAATCCCTGAAAGGGTTAGCGACACTCTCTACAAATGACGCCTTGAGCATCGGCGAATGCCAGTCATGTTGGACACCGAAATAATTTCGAACGCCAGAAAAATCTATCCGAAATATTATTGACTATCATTAATTGCCCGCGGCTTTGCTCGCGTAAAATTAGGTTTTAAACGTTTATCCCCTATTGTACCCCCTTGGAAGTTGAATTTTGAAAAATCCTTCCTTAGTATCTGCCTACGTCATACCTATTATGAGAAATACGTGTCAGGCAGCATGTTTGAGACCGAAATAATTTCGAACGACGCGTCAGACAAATCTATCAGAAATATCAATATTATGAATTAATGATATTGTCATTTGTGTCAATCCACGAAATGAGCTAGTAATTGGCTGTGTTTGGCGGAAAAAACGCTAATACGCGCTTGTTAGCAAAATGGCGATCGCGAAGCGGCAGTTATGCAAAATGGCGGATTGTGTTAGCGCTATTGAAGTTAATAAACGTGTCCTGACTCCTGACCGACTACTGTATTTTTTCATATGCGCTTTTTTCCGCCAAAGACAGCCAATGCTTATCGTTTAGTGACGGTTTTTTACGTAACATTATGCTATGCCATCATGCCGCATCTAACATAAAAAACATTAAGCGGCCTTAAAAATAAATATAATACTTCAATTAGGTAATAGTTACAAATTTTATATATGTACTAAAGATTTCATACGGAACCAAGTTAATCTGAATCGCTCTTGCCAAATTTTCATACATAACATAACTTCACGTTTTCATTTTATCTTGTAAACATGCAGTAATTTTAAAAAACAACAAGCGATTCACCTGAATTCACATAAAGTACATCGATTTTGAAGTATTCCATCTTCACATTGCGAATATACCTACTGCAATAGAGTCGTAATATTTTTCATTTCGTAAGGAAAACAATTCCGCGAAATTCCCATTTGACTCCTAGTATGAAATTGTCATCAGTTCTGTAGTTAGAATTTTTTTCGCATGTGGTTCACCTGTATTGTCCCTATTTTTTTTTGTCATCCAAGAAAATAATTACATATTTTTTTTAGAATAACTGACTATCATCATCTGAAGTTAAGTCAACATGAAATTACTAACATGTTTCGAATTTTTCTGGGCTCATTATTATTACTTCATATTTGCTCGATGTTTTATATTGTCGCAGGGATTGCTATGTCAAGTAGGTAATGATATTATGTATATCATAGTAAAGTAATGAAGTAGAATAATCAACAGTCTTAAGGTCAGTTGACAATGCGACGATACGAGTAGAACTTTATTCACTACACTACAAGATACACGTTTCATTTGACATCAGTCGTACACTGCACATGCGCGGTGCCGCGCGGTACAACCTAGAGTTCGAATGTCAGGTTGTACAGGTTGTACCGATATGAAACGTGTATCTTCATATGTGATGAATAAAGTTCAATTTTGAATAGCTATCTTAACCCTAGAATCGTACCCTGGGGTACAAATTGAAAAAAATAAACGAAAATCGCCATAACTTTTTAAGTATGCAGATGACTGTTTTCAGATTCTTGGTAATCTATAAGGGATATAAAACACACTTGTAAGCCAAACGGGAGCTAATTCCACTAACTCTTTGATGATGAAACAAGTGCTTGGGGTACACCAGTATCCCAGGGTACTGTTAACGTTAGTTCAAATACGCAATATTCGCAATATATAATTAAACAAAAATATGTTTAAATTTCGTTTTTATTTGCTCAAATGCTTACATAATTTTAGTAAAGCTAGCATAAATAAAGATTTTTGTGTTTTACAAATTTATTTTCAATTTTTTTTGTATTATTGTTTATATTCCTTGAATGTGGATGTTCACACAAAAACTGATTTTAATTTTTTTCTTGATAGCTTTTGTGTCTTTTTTACTTAAAATACACTTTTACACATCAGTTTAATAGACAGAATATGTCTATTAAACTGATGTGTAAAAATGTAAAGCATAAATTTGTTAACAATAAATGTATCTGATACATTTATTGTTAAAATTTATGCTTGACACTTGATATTTAACTACACCTTGAGACATCTCTTTTTTCCTACAAATATTTGACCTTTGCTTGAAACACCATGATTATTGATATCATTAAAAAATAATTGGTTTCGAATACAACAATCCTTCTACAATATTAAACAAAACAAATATTTGCAAGGACATAGTCCCATTATCAGATATTTCGAAGCTAATTATAAGTGACGTGCGATTCATTCACTTATTATGCGCACCAATTGATTTTTATAATAATACTTTATAAGATATTCTAAATGAAATTAATGTAGTTTTAAATTAAATGGTACATAATTAAGTATCATAATTGTACATTTTGATGTTGAAACATGTCTTACATTTCTCGATAATGAGTTTAATTTCATGGGGTACCTGAGTACCCCAGTGTACTGTTTACGTTCGGCTACGATGGGTACGGTTCTAGGGTTAAAAATGCAGCGTCGTGTCGCGTATCGTTTATTTTCCGTGTGAATGACCCTTAAAGTCTGTTGAACAATTATTTCTTTCTATTCGAGGTTTCTTGCGAATTAAATTATTAAGCTAATTAAATTCTCTAGGCCCAGATTAATTAATGAGGATAAGATACTTTCCATTTTATATTTCGTTTCTTGCGTTCTTCGTTTCGGTATTTTTTCGTCCATATTTCTATACATAGGCTGCACTAAAAGTATCGGGAATGGAATATTTCCACTGTTCCTGTCATATTAAAATATTTTTAATTTAAAACTCCTTGGTTTTAAAAATCGAATACCGTCTATTTATTTAAAAAAAGATTCTCGGTCTTGTCACAAGGTCTTGTCAAACTTGTCTAGTCGTTGAGAAAATGGAATTGACTCGAGAAAATTCTAGAGCGATGATTTATATTATGACTTTCGAAGTGGTTTAACACAAAAACAGTGTGTTGACGTTGCAAAAAAAATGGTGGCCACGTTTGTCTCCAAAACCGACCATGTTGCGACTATTCCTCTTGAGGGACAAAGAACGGTTAATGTAGAATGGTATGCTAACATTTGTTTGCCATAGGTCGTTTCTGAACTCCGTAAAGAGAACTGCAACCGCCGCATCATCCTCCATCACGACAATGCGAGTTCTCACACCGCGCACAGAAGAAAAGAGTTTTTAGAGCAAGAAATCATAGAATTATTAGACCATCTGCCGTACAGCCCCGACCTAAGCCCTAATGATTTCTATACTTTCCCTAAAATAAAGAATAAATTGCGTGGTCAGAGATTTTCATCACCTGAAGAAGCTGTGGACGCCTACAAAACGGCCATTTTGGAGACCCCAACATCCGAATGGAATGGTTGCTTCAACGATTGGTTCTATCGTATGAAAAAAATATATCAAATTTCGCGGAGAATACTTCGAAAAGCAATAAATACATTTTTAAATAGTAATGTTGTGACTTGTGTCACTTCCTTGATTTCCTGAAATTTTCAGTGCCGCCCTCGTAGAATTCCGTCCGTTTTTTTTTCTATAGAAATTGACGCATTCTCTGTTCAGCTTGATGCTAAACGCTACTCAACACAAAAAAATATACATAATTGATGTCATTCACTGACAAAGATTTAATCTTTACCGCCATAAAAAAGCTGACATCAGAACATCAATTCACGTATATGTCACGTATAACTCAGATTTTCAATTTACTTTCAATGAATTATAAAAGAATCGTCTTGATATCATAAACTGATTTTTGGAGTTTGAACCAATGAAAATGCGCTTGACGTTGGTTTGAAGTGGAAACCCTCAAAATGAATAATTTTCCCCGTTTTTGCACATGATTGATCGCCCCTATTGGTGGCAGCGTGATGTTATATAGCCTAAAGTCTTCCTCGATAAATGGAATATCCAACACTAAAATAATTTTTCAATTCGAACCAGTACTTCCTGAGATTAACGCGCTCAAACAAACAAACTCTTCAGCTTTATTATATTAGTATAAATAAAAACCTTAAATATGTGTATAGTATGAGAATATTAAATATTATTATACATAATTCTGTTGTCTGATACCTGTGATACAAGTTCTTCTGAGACCAGATTGACATGGTGTGGAAGCATCCATAGATATTACAAGCAACTATCTCGGTCTATCAAGTGGCTTTTCCAACGTATTAGACAGAGACATCATTCAGCAACATAGATAAGCGTCTACTCCTGGTTTTAAGATAATATCTCCCCACCAATTTTCAGCCAAATCGGTTCAGCCGTTCTCGAGTTATAAATAGTGTAACTAACACGACTTTTTTATATAGATAGATTATAGATTAGTTAAATGATTGTCGTAGCACCCGATATTAAAACTTTATCTTCTAGCTCAATACCGTCTTTGAACTTTATAAAGAGCTTACAATATTAAAAGAACTTATAGCATAAAGCTCTGAAGAGATTATTATTATATCTACCTAGACACGGTAAGATTGAAGGATGAAAAAATCTATTTATAATAATAATAATATATAATACTTTATTGCATTCCATAAAACACACAGTAAAACATTTAAAAATATATTTAAGTATGAGAATGCTTAGAGATTGAAATTAAATAGTCTGAAATTGCTATTGCATATTTAACAACACCTATTGCCATATTATCATTCTTTTTATTTACGCTATTTATCTATCACACCACTGAAGTCATTAAGAAGTTTAAAATAGTCCCAAAATTGACTGTGTTTGAACTTAAAATTATTTTGATACTGAGTCATGAATAGTTTAAACAGAGTAGAAAATATTATACAAACGTACGTACAGAGAAACAGCTTTCACAGAACGATCCAAAATTGATCCAAATTTGAAAATTTTAACATCACCTTCAACGGCTCACATTTTTTCCATACATCGTACGCTTGTAGTGCCTAGTAAGTGTAATAGTGCCTAGTAAGAGCTGCGTGGCATAGTGGGTAGACCGTTTAATTCGCACTCGAGAGAGTGCCGGTTCGAATCCCAGGTTGTGGCGTGTACCAATAAGACTTTTTCAGATCTCAAGTACATTACACGGACGTTCAAACGGTGAAGGAAAACATCGCGAGGAAACTCGCACATGGTAGGCCCCAGACGTATTGACCAGTCATTCCTCTGGACTAGACTGACTATGTTGTGAGAATGCCGTATGCGCTTGGGCAACCATACGACATTTAAAAGCTGACTGTCTCAGGCACTACATTATTTCAAGAGTGGTTACTTCGCTCGGAGAATACTGTATAAATCGTCCAATGTAAAGGCCTAAGTAAAATGCTTGTAGTAGTGAAATAAAATATAAAGCTAACTATGTAGCTGTTTATCTATTCCTCTTTCTTTAATATGTGGTTTAAGTAACATTGTAAGTCAATGCTCCGTTGGGAAGTCCAATAATAAAAAATGTGTGACTTGCTTAAGCGTTCTAGCCTTGACTTTGCCATTTTTATGTCATCATCGCGTCGTGATTATGGTGATTATAATAAATATAATAGTTATTCACAATGATCCTATTCATATTCGAAGGAAGCAACAAATTACACATCGATTATTTTAATATTAGTGGTAAGTACCTTTTGTCACTCGTAACAATGAGTACGGTCGCGATTTAATTTATGTTAGTCGTTTTTTGTCTGACAAAGATATTATTTTTATCGGCGCAACACGTCTCCTCTTTAGTTTGATAAATTCACGATCTTAAAATCTTCGTTATCGACGGACAAATTTTTGCGGATTGCATATAGCGAATGAAATTACAGGAAAAACTCAAGTGTGCGGTAAAGATACCACCAGGACATAATACATGATGACGTGGCATAACGACAGGGCATAGCAGATGTATATAAGGCCGGAATCGAGATGAAGATAACAAACAACAAAATGATTCTCCGCGTAGGTGTTATAGTATTAGCGCTTTTAGCGATCGTAAATGCTAAATCTGTGAATAATTATGAAAACGCAAAACGAGAAGTAGAAGAATATATACTAAATAAGAAAAAGGAAATAAATCCACAGTATAAACTTCACTACCATGTCACACCACCTGTCGGTTGGATGAACGATCCCAATGGATTTTCTCATATCAACGGAGAATACCATCTCTTCTACCAATTTTATCCCTACGACAGTGTATGGGGTCCTATGCATTGGGGACATGTTTCCAGTCCGGACCTAGTGCATTGGAAGCAGCTGCCAACAGCTCTTATACCAGAAGACGAACAATGTTTCTCGGGGGCTGCTTTTAGTTATGATGATATGATGGTGCTTATGTACACCGGACGAAGAATCTCAGAAGAGGAGCCCTATTTTAATGAAACACAATATCTTGCATTCAGCGACGACGGTATTAATTTCGACAAATATGATGGAAATCCGGTACTTTCTATGACGCCGAATAACGCTGCTGACTTCCGCGATCCCAAAGTGTGGAAACATGGAGACTATTATTACGTTATTCTCGGAAGTAAAACAGACGATGAGAGAGGCAGGGTGCTATTGTATAGATCGAAAGATGTGATCAACTGGGAATTTCTGAACATTATTGGCGAATCAAAGGGAGATTTGGGCTACATGTGGGAGTGTCCAGACTTTTTTGAGCTCGATGGTAAGTTCGTTTTACTTATGTCGCCACAAGGATTAGAACCAAAAGGTGACAGGTATAAAAACATTTATCAAACCGGATATATCGTCGGCGATTTTGATTATGAAACTTTTGAATTCAAGCCTGAAGTAGAATTTCAAGAATTAGATTTCGGTCACGATTACTATGCAGCTTCGACAACAGAAAATGATGGGAAACGATATGTGGTTGGTTGGTTCAATACCTGGGAGATAGTTCACCCAGAAGCGGAAGATGGTTGGGCAGGCGCCATGACTATAGTCAGAGAGATGAAATTAGTGAATAATCGTATTCATATGACCCCAGTTGCTGATATGGTATCACTAAGAGAAGAACCAGGTACTCACAAGGAACTTTTACCGAATGAAAAGATGCAATTTGGTAAAGCAGTAGAGATTATTGTTGATGCTGATCTCAATCAGAAAATTGAGTTGCAACTTGATGGTGTTGATGGGGGAGGCCAAGTTTGGGTACGTTGGGACCCAGACGTGGGTAAAGTAGTAGTAGATAGAGGATCAGATGACGTCAGACAAGTGGAATGGGAACCGGTTGGATCTCGTTCCTGGAGAATATTCCTTGATGCTAGCAGTATAGAATTATTCTGCGGAGAAGGCGAGGTGGTTTTCAGCAGCAGAGTATACCCATTAGGAGGATGGAAACTTAAGAATTGGAGCCCCCAAAACATTAACATAACAGCTTACAACCTCCAAACGAGTGTACCAGTGTAAATTGTGATATTAGAATGTATATTTAAGATATTTATTACTATTAACTGTAAGTAAGCATAATATGTAACATACTTATTATTTATTTTATAATAAAATTACTAAAAAAATCTAAATAAAAAAAAATGTGCACACACCACTTCGTTTGCGTAGAACTAACGAAAGCGGAGCCCTATTTTTTTAAACGGAACCCTAAGATTAAAGTAGCCTAAGTGGTGCCTTATATTTTATAACATCAGCTATCTGCTAGTGAAAGTCTCGTGAAAATCGGTCCAGCCGTTTCAGAGATTAGCCGGAAGTCGGAACAGACAGACAGACAAAAAATTTAAAAATGTTGTACCGTATATACTTTCATTTGCATTTAATGAAAAGCTGTTATTTTAAAGTTACAGACATACACTTCAATTTTAATTATTTGTATAGATAAGATCAATTGTTGGAAATGTCGATGGCGATGAGGTTCGATACTTTGAATTCTATTTGTATCTTTCTTATATTATATAATACGTTAAAAGTTTTCTGGGTCATCATCAAGTTATGGCATTTTTTTACCCGACTACGGCAAAGCCAAAAGAAAGAGTAATTATTTTGGCAGTCTATGTATATATTATGTTTGTATGAATGCATGTTTGGTCCCTCGTACCGTCTAAATTACTGGTCCTATTTCTATGAATAAGGCATCAATACATTCGTAATGATGCCGCGGGTAACAAGTGTTATGATATTTATTATTTTTTCAAAAAAGTTTAGCCTAATCTTTCATGTAGACCGTACCTACTGTGCGCAAAGTATTGAAAATGTATGTGATGTAAAAAAGCAAAACATTAATTAATGATTTATAATAATTTTTAGAATTGTGACCTACGATGCAAAAATATTATTGCAGTGTGTAGGTCACAATAACTCATCTGGGGGCACGGTAGTGCCCCCGCCAAGACGAGGGCACTACGCAAGTACTAGGAAACGCAAGGGCACTACCGTACCACCTTTTCTCGAAGCGTTTCGTCGATTTTTTAACCCTCATAATTTGGCTTTGGATTACACCAGATAAACGAAAGTTTTAGGATATGATCCCAGTAGCAGACTAATTAGACATGTAAAGTTGTGTTTGCATAGGTTTTATGCTTTTTTGATATGATATCTTTTTTGAATTTTATTGATATCTAAAAACCCCTGATTTCGTCACTGACTCACTGATGATCAACAAAATTATAGGGTACTTCCGAATATCATATAAAGCTGAAATTTGGTATGATTCATCTCACAAACAATATAAAAGATGTCAAACTTTGAACTTTTATCTTTCAACACCAAACTAGAGGATGAAAATTTGTATAAGACTTGACTACGCAAATATTTTTTTACGCAAACAACTACTCAAATATTTACTCCAGAGGTCTGAAAATTGCTATCTGAAAATCCCACCAAAAACATTTAATGTGATGCCAAGAATGCCATATAACTCGCACTGTAAAAAAGCTATTAGATCTCATGGAAAACCAAGCTTCTGACTTTACCAAACTTCTAACTCTACACGTCTCTACAAGCCTAACTTCACACTCTATACCTTACCTAGTGAAGTTATGTGGCTTGACCGTTTCGATCCTACAAGAATTCTATAACAGAAAAACAGTCCGTCAAATTTTCACCTTACGCCCAAGCGAATGTAGCGAAATGGCCAGGCCATATATTTTGACCAAGTTTGTGTAGTTAGGCATGTAGAGTTAAGTCGTGTATGGTATCGTCTTGGCATTACATTACATGAAAATGTTTTGGTGGGATTTCTTATAGATGATATTTTAATTAAATTAATTATATGAAAGTGCGCCTGAGGGATTAAAAAATGTTTGTTTAAAAGTAATAACTGTTCAATATTAAATAGAATTTGATTAAAAATAAACACCTTTTTACTCAGGTCCTAAACATAATCTGAATTTTCTATTAAAATAATTTAACGGGTATATTTCTAGGAAAAATCGCGTCCATTTTACAGTACTTTATTATGCATAATAAAATACTGTGAAAATAATAATAGATGCTCCGTGGCCTAGTGGGTAGACTGTTTGGTTCGCACTCGAGAGAGTGCAGGTTCGAATCCTAGGTTGTGGCGTGTACCAATGAGACTTTTTCAGATCTCAAGTACATTATACGGACACTCTAACGCGAACGGTAAAGGAAAACTTTATACATCGTGAGGAAACCCGCACATGGTTGGCCCCAGACGTATTGACCAGTCATTCCTCTGGAATAGGCTGACTATGTTGTGAGAATGCCGTATGTGCTTGGGGAACCATACGACATTTAAAATCGACTGTCCCAGGAACTACAGTATTTTAAAGAGTAGTTACTTTGCTCGGAGGATACTGTATAAATCATCCAATAACGGATGAAAGGGCCCAAGTTATATTATGTACAAGATGTCCCGGAGAACTTCGTACCACCTTAGAATTAAATTTGTTGACGTATTGACAGCAGCGCCACCTACCGGGTCCAATTGCAAATCTAAACCATTCTCGAATCCACTTGAACTCACACAAAATTTTACCCGTTTTAGCAATATTTTTACTTTTTACAACTAGTATGGGAGACGGTTATGTTTCAAATGTTTTTGTTATACTGGCAATAAACGAATTTGTATTTGTATTTGTCTATAGATTATGTTACAACATTGTAAAATATTTTTTTAAAAGAACAATTTTCCCATCTTTTTGCTAAAAGGTGGCCCCGTGCGAGTTTCTTACGCCGGTTCTTCTCGCCGGGCTAGTTTCCGAACCGGTGATAGGCATCATGTAGGACAATTCTATAAGCATTATATTATAACCTACATGGAAATAAAAAATTTGAGTTTGAGTTTGAGTTTTGAGTTTGAGTTTGCAGTCGCAGCGTAATGTTACATAGCCTTCCTCGACAATGGATTATCCAACACAAAAAAAAATCAATTTGATCTAGCACTTCCTGAGATCAGCGCGTTCAAACAAACAACGGAATCCCTCTAAGATTAATAATTTTTACCGTTTTTTCCACATTTTCTACTGATTCTTCGCTCCTATTGGTCGCAGCATGATGTTATAATATAGCCTAAAGTGTTTCTCGATAAATGGACTATCCAACAAAAAAAGAATTTTTCAATTCGGACCAGAAGTTCCCGAGATTAGCGCGTTCAAACAAACAAACAAACAAACTCTTCAGCTTTATAATATTATTAGTATAGATATAAAGGTCCACTAGACATGTGATTGTAAACTTTAATTGTAAAACTCGTTTTACAACCAAAATTAAACCATAATAATGCGAATGAATAAATTCGGTATGTCAGGTAAAATCCTTTGGATTCACTTGCAATACAACTTAACATGACTTTAATTCCACTCACAATAGAGTTCATATTCGCGTAAACAGAAATGGTTAGAAATGTTTTTGTTTCTATTACTTTATAGGGCAATATCATAAAACTTGGCACGAAATTGTAACCGAAATAGCAGTATATGTAGAGAGTTGTAAGTATAAAGTTATGTTATGGCTCAATGTGAAGAGATTTTATTTTGTGTTGTAGTTTCCGAGATATGTATGTCACCGTAAAATTGTACACAATCTACTTCTATTTATATATCTATACATCTATACAGATAAATATAATTGAAGTGTCTGTTTGTAATTTCAGATTAACAGCTTTTCACTTAATGCATATGGAAGTATATTCGATACTAACGATAAAATATATTTTTTTTAAATTTTTGTCTGTCCGTCTGTCTGTCTGTCTGTCTGTCTGTTTGTTCCGGCTAATCTCTGAAACGGCTTGACCGATTTTCACGGGACTTTCACTTTCACAATATAGGCTACTTTTATTTTAGGGTTCCGTATAAAAAAAGGGTTTCCTTTCCGTTAGTTGCGGGCAGGCGGAAGTTACGCAAACGAAGTTGCGGGCATCAGCTAGTATACAATATAAATAGAGGTGTGTGTCCCTATATTTCATTTTGCAGCTATTCTGCACGTCGCAGACGCATAGTGTTTATTTATTGCAATAGGCACAAGGCTCCCATCGTGCACTATGGTGGTTGCAAGTTGATACCTATAGGGGTGCAGAAGATACGGGGGTTGAAACATGTAATTTCTAAAAATGTGTGACTATTATTAATCTAAAATGATTTGGATTGTTCTAGAAAATTTAGAATGATCTAGATCTTGAATATTCTAGACAACATATATTATTTTTCATTTTGAACAATTACCACCGGTTCAACCCTAACCCACCGAGAAGAACCGGCGAAACAAACTCGGTCGGGCGTCACCTTTTCCCAAAAAGATGGAAAAATTACAATGTGAACATAATATTGTAAATAACAAAACATAATATGTACAAAGAAACAACCGTGCAAGGTTGCATATTGTTCAATTGTCGACAAAATATATTAGCAATTTATTAACTTTGTAAACAATTATAATAATATATCAAATTATCGTTTGAATTATTACTCATATTAATACTATGCTCTCATGTGCTTTTTATAGACAGTAACCCGTCACTAAAATCTTTTTTATTGAGTGGCTCATATAATCATTGGTTAAAAGTCCAGAGACAACTTACCCGTCTCATACGTAGGTACTTGATTTAGATAACAACAACCTTTATTATCTTAAAATACACTACAATATTGCCACTTGTAAGTTATCTATTTATTTACAGCTTTATTACACACTTTGAAAAATGTATGTAAAGTGTACACATAATGGTTTTGTAGATATAAGTAATATAATATGTAATATATTTGTTTAGGTATGACGTGGTTAGGTTATTAGGTTAGGTTTGACATTAGTCATTTTAACACTTTGTTATTTGCTTTCAGCAGTTTATTCTGTCCACATTTCATTGACAAAAATTTCTTAAAAATTTTCTGCCAAATTTACGTCATAACCCAACCTTAGTTTTAAAATATTTTAAACCATTAATCTTAAGTCACCAGAATGTAACTTTACGATTACGGTAAATTGTAAGTCAAATATGCTCGTCAAGTAGTTTTATATAATGCGTTTCCATCAAAGATCGAACGCTCTAAAATTGTCGCACCTAAGAGTGCCTAAATGTGAATAAGCAGACTTATACATCAGAATTTTTAGGTTCAGATATTGAACCTTACAGAGTAAGAATTAAAATCTATGACAAATTTTATGACAATTCAATCCTAATAAAACAAAAGACAATGAAAGCTAAGGAGCTATTTATTTTTCAAAATAAGGATGTACATACTAGATTTTTTTTAATAACTAATTAATTATTTACTAATTAATTAACAATATTACTATAACATTAACAACATAATTCCATGAAAACTAGCATAGTATATAATTTCAACTCGTAATGTTAAATATAATATAATTATGTAAAACAATGTTATTTTCTTTGTAGCATCATAATATTGTAACTTAATTCCTATAAGCTGTAATAATATAGCCCAGGCAGACAGGTGAATGGTGATCTGTAGGCTGTAACACAGGTCAACCCTAGCACAGAAGTCAGTCTCTCATCACATATTATGCAAATACATTTACTATTTCATTGCTGATAGACTAATAAATTGATGAGATTGCTGCGACATTAATTGATTATTAATTGTAATTTGAATTACTCTTTTTATTGCAATTACATCCAAATGCAACCACTAGGCACTTGTATAAGAGGTTCACCATTTAATACATTGCGGGTAGAAGTAAATACCCTACTCAGGAAAATTATACATTTGTTACATTATAAAGTTCGTAGTTCGTTATCTACGACTTCAAACATTAGCACTGCCACCTGGCAATTTTATAGCAAATTACACGTTATCTTTAACTACTAGAGAATCAGCCAGAAAAGATTCATAATTTGCGTCTTTGCGGATATTCTATTTTGAAGTACATACACGTTAACAAAACATGTACTTTGTTTGTACTTTCTTTTTTTATTTTTCCCCACAGCTTGCTCAACCTGAGAAGCCTGTGTATCCCGATGATGCTCGGGTAATTTCTACCCAAGCACTTAAGTATTCGCTGCCTACTGTTAGTAAATACATTTGTATTGGAATATTCAGTCCAATACTACATATATAATCTGAGCTACTTTATTATCGAGACATTCATCAGACGATTAGCGTCAACTACCCATTATTCCATTTGGCTGCGACCAAGATGTATGGGTATTTTAGGTTCAATAGGCAAGCGGATTGTTTTTTTTTTTTTTGCATAAATGGATAGTAGGTACTATTAAATATGAGTAACTTCTCAGAAGAAACCGTACATCAAAAGTCAATACTTTCAAAGGTAGAGCGACTTTTAAACAAAATTTCACGCAAAAACGCTCCTCACTAAACTTAACCTACAAGTGACGTCACTTATAGATTATGGTGAATGAAGTATACGGCCGCAGGAATACATTTGAAAATATCTCCGACATTTGTGCGTTTAAGTTCATACTTACCAAAATGAATGTTTTTGTATATTATGATGTTAGTAAAATAATGATGTAGATTTGTTGACCAATTTCCCAAAATTTTTTTTTGTACTTCTAAAATGTATTTAATTAGTAAACTACACATAAGATAATATATTTTTATACATTCACCAAGTAGCAATGCCTCAATATTTCTGAATATATATGAACGAAACTAAATATTTCAAATTTAGTCCGATCCCCTATTACCGTTTTTTTGTTTTTTGAAGGCTCGTTGCACTCTAACTATATTAACTGTATTTCTATATAGGTATTTCAATTTTAAATTTGTGGCTTAACAAGATTGATTGTATAATAACTCACCTAGCATATATACAACATTTACAACGCCTACAATTTGATGGCAGAATGTAGGATGTATTTAAATATTGTTTTTTAAGACCTTATGTATACCACATTCTTTGCACTAAACTATTTGATTTGATAACTCTACAGTGATTTCCTGGTTACTGACATCGCAATTACTAATATATCCATTAGAAACTTGCTTTTATTTTTTATTCAAATTTAGAATCGTATGGTTTAAAATTATAGCCTAATACAGAAAGTGTAATTAGGGTGAATGACTTCAATTATATCGGTTTAGGACATTATTAGTTTTAAGTTCAAATTCATTCCATAATAATTAGGATTTGTTTTTTGACAATTTTAAATCAACTATACTTTAAACTTACTTTTCATCATATAACTTAATAAAAAGTAACTGTGCACGTTCTGGCGCGATTTGTAAATAATACCTACACGTTGGTGTAGGTATGGTTTTTATTTCACAGTTACGCCTGTAAAACAACTAAGGTGAAAGTGAAGATATGCGCTATCAATACTTTAATGTGAAAATTAATTTAATTTATTAATGTTTCGGAAATTGTTTGTAAGATTGTAATCCATAATCTTTAAGTTTCGTTTGGACGTCAACCAAACAACTTCTTTGATATCGTAGGTACCGTTAGAAATTTTTCTAACTACCTCTTTTGGTATTAATTTAGGCAACGTTCGGATTTTAACCCAAACTGCCTGTGGTAATTGCAGGTACTAATTGGCTACTAACCAAATTACCTCTGGTAATACCAATCGGATTACAATCAAACTACCTGTTTAATAAAAGTGGGGTAGGGTGCTCTCTGAACTATTTATTCGTTAGAGATTTCACCATTCACAATAATAAAACTTAGTTTTCACTAAGTTTTAAATCAAACTGGTTTCACTATATTTATGCTAGTAGCGACAACGAAAATGTGATGCCCTCGAACGCGTTTAACAAAGTTGCAATTTAGATTTTTAAATTTGCTTAAACGCGTAAAAGGGTTTCTCGCAAACTGACCGCGTCCAACCCCATTGATGAAATTAGCCCTTAGACTTTCAATTAACTTCCAATGAATTCTAAATGAATCGTCCTGATATCATAAACAGATTTTTGTACCTTGGACTAATCAAACCGCGTTTAACATTGGTTTGACGTTATTAAAACACCAGTTTGCTGTTTCAACATGTTGAGACCGAATCCATACTGTTACAACCAACTTAAAAATCAACTAGGCACTGTTTTGTCA
Source organism: Glaucopsyche alexis (assembly GCA_905404095.1). NCBI lineage: Eukaryota > Metazoa > Arthropoda > Insecta > Lepidoptera > Lycaenidae > Glaucopsyche > Glaucopsyche alexis. The sequence goes on along the minus strand of FR990054.1, from coordinate 21,707,144 downwards.
TCCAAACTATCGCTTTAACTTGGACTAGATGTGAAGTTCATATACTTTGATTACATACATATACGACTTGTCCCTCTAGAGATAATAAGTTAATATAGTTAAATCAAATAAACGCGTTTTTCACACATATCACTATAAAACATCGGAACAACAATAGTTTACTTAAGTAGGTAATTAACTAACGATTGCAGCCTTTGTGTTAGTTACCTACTCTAAAATAATACGGAGATGTTCTACTTTTTGAAGAGGGTTTTTTCATCCGAATAATATTTTCCCAAAACATTACGTAAGTTTTGGCAGAATGCATAGCTAAAAGTTTCTTTAATTTACAGAAAAATAACATGATTATTGTTTTGTAACAACTCACACAATGTATGGACACAATCGCACTGAAATACGCCTTACCAGCTTCACGTCGTGACCGCTGTTCTAAAATTAGACTTCAAAACATTATTTTTATAGGACTTCTCTTCACTTCAAAATCTAAAGTCTTTTGTTATAATATATTTTTGGAAGGATGATTCAATATTGGGTAATATAATTTTTTAAATTTTTACAGTCATTACAATATTAAATCGGAAAAATTAATTGGAGTCTTAACAAATAACACACTGTAAAATCCCATTAATTGTAGTAGTAATTATTGGGTAGTTAGTAGCTAATTTTATTAGACAGAATATTTAAACAACATTTGACTTTTACAATTCCATTCCTTTTATTCCTTTTACATTTTTCCCATAAAATTTAAAGATTTGAGTTTATAGTTTAAAATTACGTATTAATTATTATTTCGCTATTTATTCATGAAAAAAATATTTCGTTACCTGACTCGTTTGTCGATTTATCTCCAATTTGTTTTTGTAATTAATTGTTTTACGTCCTTTTTTTTTAGTCACTGGCAGGGTCGCCATTTGTAGAATAGGAGTTGGTAAATGAAACACTTGTATATTGCTGTAAAGCACACCCGCTCTGGTCGGCCGTCGGTAAAGGAATGATAGTGCCAGCGGGTGCGTGGGAGACTCCCACCACTCGCTCAGCCCCTACCACTCTCACACCGATACCACGCCCCATAAGTGTACGTGCTTTATATTTATTATTATAAATGTCAATACACTACAACAACCACAATAGAAATACTCGAAATAAGAATAAGCTTGATGTACCAGTGACTAGACTTAGTAAAGTAAAGAATTCGTTTAAATGCCAATGTATACGCATATACAATAGGATCCCAGAAAACGTTCAACATTTTTCAATCAATAAATTTAAAAAAGTAATCAGAGAACGTTTGTGTAGTAAAGATTATTATAAACTTAATGATTTCATGAATGATAGCACACCTTGGGAATGAGGTGGCCCCCTGCAAGGCTACTTCCGTATACTATTGTACTCTAGTTATATAGTTTTAGTCATAACATTGTTATATTATACATTTATTTATTTATTAAAAGAACAATTTTCCATCTTTTTAGTAAAAGAGGGCCCCGCGCGAGTTGCTTACGCCGGTTCTTCTCGCCGGGCTAGTTCCCGAACCGGTAGTAGGCATCATGTATACCGAGTACCGACGTTCAATAAGTGTATAAAAATACCAACTTTGAATAAAAAATGTTGACTTTGACATTAAGACGTTTTTATATTGTTATATACATTTTATTATGCTACGACTATCGACTATCAGCAGAAACATTTACATTTTATTAACTTATATATTATATTTATATCAACTTCTGCCAAATGATGAAATCATAAAAAAAACTGCCACCAGCTCCCTAGCTAATGTGTTTGTGATGAATTTGATTAGTATCACATAATATATAACATATTATATTAATAACTATTTGTCGGACAGTTAGTTTCACATGATAAATTTAACTCATTCACTAACATACGGGCGAGCTATTCTACAGTGCTTCAATCTGCATTTATATTAAGTAATTATAATCCTAGTAATCCTACTAATATCCTACTATAATAATATTATAAATGTGAAAGTATGGATATATGTTTGTTACTCTTTCAGGCAAAAACTACTGCACGGATTTTGATGAAATTTGGTGTCTTAGTAGTTTAGACTCTGGATTAATTCATAGGCTACTTTTTATCCCGAAAAATTACAGTTTTCCCGAGGGATACTGTACTTACGTGGCAACAGCTAGTTATAAATGTGAAAGTTTGGGAGGATGGATGTATGGATGGGTGTTTGTTACTCTTTCACGCAAAAACGTGGTAGAGCCATGCTTCGGCACGAATGGGCCGGCTCGACCGGAGAAATACCACGGGCTCACAGAAAACCGGCGTGAAACAGCGTTTGCGCTGTGTTTCGCCGAGTGAGTGAGTTTACCGGAGGCCCAATCCCCTACCCTATTCCCTTCCCTACCCTCCCCTATTACCCTATTCCCTCTTAAAAGGCCGGCAACGCACTTGCAGCTCTTCTGATGCTGCGAGTGTCCATGGGCGACGGAAGTTGCTTTCCATCAGGTGACCCGTTTGCTCGTTTGCCCCCATATTTCATAAAAAAAAAAAAAAAAAACTACTAAACGGATTTCGATGAAATTTAGTACGGTAGTAGTTTATGCTCTGGATTAAAACATAGGTTACTTTTTATCCTTTATAGGATTTCGTGTTTGTAGAATAAATGTTATTATCTAGATACATGGCAGCGCACAGTGTTCTATTTGACTCAAAAAATTTCCCTATGCTGTTTATTGCATAAATCGATGAAGAAATGCATTTTAAATGCAAGAGTAAAACACCCACGTGTCTATTTCAAATACTTTTTTTTATAAAAAATAATTTATGTTTCGTGACCTCGACGTAAAAAAAAGACTTAATAAATTCTGTAAGCGTGTCTGATCAATATATATTTTTTTGATTAATATGGTTTAATAAAGGACCTTTAGGCGCATATTTTCCATGTTTTATTTTTTAAAGATCACTTCTGGTTACCGAGTTATTAATTCTTATTCAGTTTTTTGTTTTTATTTTTTTTCTCCCAAACAACTCAAAAGTGCGACTTGTGACTGACACTGAAAGATTGACCTTTAATGCGTCTATCATTGATAAAAAAATCAAATTGCACTATGGAAGCGTTTACGAGTAATCGAATTTCAAAATATTGTGTTAGGGGTGTCATTCAACTTGACCTTTCATTTTTGCTCAAATTAATGAATTTTTTTCTTTAACTACAAAATTGTATATGATTTACAATGATGACTATGGTAATAAATCTTTAGACATATTTTTTACAATCTCTTGAGTTATTTTACAAATTTACGGTGACATAATATACAAACCTTTCAAAATATTGACTTTTGATATACTATTTCTTCTGAGAAATTACTCATATTTAAGAGTACTATACGTTTATACAGTAAAAAAAAAGTCAGATCGCCTACTTTTTGACCTTAGTGATAACCCTAAAATGTACCATTTGACCTTTATTCTAACTCCCAAACGCTTCCATAGTGCAACTTGATTTTTTTATCAGTGATAGACGCATTAAAGGTCAATCTTTCAGTGTCAGTCACAAGTCGCACTTTTGAGTTAGTATTTGGGAGAAAAAAAATAAAAACAAAAAACTGAATAAAAATTAATAACTCGGTAACCAGAAGTGATCTTCAAAAAATAAAACATGGAAAATATGCGCCTAAAGGTCCTTCATTAAACCATATTAATCAAAAAAATATATATTGATCAGACACGCTTACAGAATTTATTAAGTCTTTTTTTTACGTCGAGGTCACGAAACATAAATTATTTTTTATAAAAAAAAGTATTTGAAATAGACACGTGGGTGTTTTACTCTTGCATTTAAAATGCATTTCTTCATCGATTTATGCAATAAACAGCATAGGGAAATTTTTTGAGTCAAATAGAACACTGTGCAGCGTGTCAAGCCAAGTTGAAGCAAAGGGAACTGGCTAGCCAGCGCCGAGTGTAATATTAATATTACCCCGAAAAAGTACAGTGTTCCCGTGGGATACTGTATTTACGCGGGCGGAGCCGCGGGCAACAGCCAGTACTAAATATGTCTACTGTGGCCGAACTGTGCAGTTTTATCGTTGTGGTCTGTAGCGGGCATTAGGAATATTGTGTTAAGCAATATGTAATGCCACTTTAAAGTTTCATTTTAGCGATATAAATTAAATATTTTAAATTAGCATTTTTTCGTGAACTAGATGCTTATAGAATCAAATCACTCAACATTGCAAGGGAGAGTGATTAATGAAGTAAAAATTCAATTTCAAACTAGCACCGTATTTTCCGTTTGGAGAATTCATTTATTTCAACATTGTACTATTGTTGAAAGCTGTTGAAATCGTCGAAATGGCGACAGCTGGGCCAGGTTATTAAGTTACGTGTGCTTGTTCAGTTTGCTTATTTATAAACAGAAAACTGTGTTACGCAATATTATATATTATACAGAAAAACTGTGCCTATATTATCAAAATTTTTACATGCATAATAATTATTGTTGTTAGCTTAAATAACCCATTTTTATTTCTTAACTTATTGTATACTAATCAGTGGCAGATCTACGTCTTTTTCGAACCGGGGCAAAAACTTGATACGGCGCTCCCCGTCTACTTACCTACTTTCGTTTAAGTATATTGTACTATTTATAATATTTATTGTACATCTTTCAGGGACGTCTTGAAAAAAAGCCAGGTCAACATTACCCTAAAGGCCTAAACCGAAGAGCTTGTATGAAGGGAATAATGAAAGTGGATGAAGCAAAACAAGTATGTAAGGATCGTAGCAAGTGGAAAGAAGTGGTCTCTGCCTACCCCTACGGGAAAGAGGCGCGATTATACATATGTATGTATGATAGTGGTGGGTCGTCGACGCTTTTTCGATCAACGAAACGAGACCGTTTATCGTTCATCGTAAACTAGTTGAAAAAACAGTTTTTTTTTCGACTAGTTTACGTGTTCGACGAATACTGAACTGAGCAAAAAACTATGACAAACAAAGTAGTTTTGTTGAATGAACGACTTTCGTCATTAACTGTTTTGACAAACTTGTTGTCGTTTGCTGATCGACGCGACTAGTGATGACGACGAACGACGAGACGGTTTAATCTGTGAGCGGTGGAAATGAACTTCCCTTCATACTTTTTCCAGGCTTACAAATTGCATATCCGTTAACATTTAAGTTTTAACCTTGAATCCTTGACCTACGCAAATCGCATTCCAATCAAGACTGTTAGATTGTCATCATGTCATAGGTAAAATTACGTAAACAAAGTTCAAAGATTTATTTATTTCAGAATTTGTCATTAGAATTGCATCTTTGTTAGCTTACTTTAAAGTTCATTTTATTAAAACACCGCCCACTAAACGAATGTAATTATTAAGGCGTGACTCCTGTTCGAAACATTACACAGAAAACATGAAACAAAAACATTTGTTTTCATACACAAGCTGTCTCCAGCTACAGAAAATGTTTTTGGTCGAAACAAAACATTTTGTCCAGACACGATCTAAGTTCCGACGAGGAAGACGTATTAGCGCTCACAGTTTTAGTGATTGTAGGTGTAGAATCTAGGAGAAAAGAGGGGTTCTGAAAAGGCCACTTTAGGTGTTTCATAAAAGTATTTTTTTTAACTCATAAATATGTGCGCCATTTTACGCATTTCTATTGAAAACTGACAAAAATTGTGTTTTTAATTAAGTCAGGCCGTATATTATGAGCGATCACAAAAACAAACACAAAAAACACAACAAGCAAAACTATAACCCTAAAAAACCTGTACCTAGGTGTCATGTGAACGATGTGAACACTAGATAATAAATGAAACATTTCTTCCCCTCTCTACCCACGCGGGAATGTTTTTCGTCCGTCTCCGAAAACAAAAACATTGTCTATTCCTAGACAAATGTGTATAGCCACGCCCCAATGTTTCATGTTTTCTGTGTAATGTTTCGAACAGGAGTCACGCCTTTACATAGACTAGAGCACGTCGTCAGTTGTGAAGAACGAGATAGACGTATTGCTCGTGCCGAGTCGTCGTGCCTCGCCCGCGCCCGTCCGTCGATCGTGTCGTCGCGTCGCGACGAACGGTCTCTGTCGCACGCACCGTTCCGGCATATTATGGCAACCGTTCACGCATAGTTCACGTTTATCAGTAGGCGCTAAACTAGTTTACCCGTTCATGACAAATAAACAGTTTAATAAAACAGTTCGTTCATTCAACGCCCATCCCTAAATTGTATGTATGTATCTTTTAGTTGTATGTCAATCCTAAGTCAACTATACTTATCGTTATAAACCAAAGCGGAGGTTTCATATTACCACAGTTCTATTATTTCGGTTACACGTGCTATGGTTTACTAATGGGTGGTTCCACTAGAAAACCTTTTAGTAGCATTTAGGTAAAAGTGTAGGTATAGGTCGCGCAACGAATTAAGATCTTTCGACAAAAGTAGAGAGGGTATGCGCAGAAGTCAGTTCTTAGGTGTGTTTGGCGGTAGCGGGCTTGGGCGGGGAGATAAGGTTGCGCCGAACGCATGCCGAACGTGGCTGCCGACACGCTATTGGTACGTTAGTAATATATATTCTTTGCTATTGGTCACATGCGCGAACGATCCCCTCCATTTTCACTGAGCGCTCATAAACCGTTGCGCGACCTACACTAAGAACACTTTAACCTAAATGCTACTACAGAGGTCTACTAACTAAAGTACTATAGAACTTAAGTAAACCTCTGCTACGGTTTCGTAGCACGACTTCACAGCTACGCCGTAGAACTTAAGTTACACAAAACGTATGCTAAGTGGACATTATGTATTATATTACACTAGCCGTTGCCTGCGGCTCCGTCTGCGTAAATACGGTATCTCTACGGAGCACTGTATGTTTTCGAGATAAAAAGTAGCCTGTTTTAATCCAGAACCTAAACTACTACCATACCAAATTTCATCGAAATCGGTTCGGTAAAAGAGTAACAAACATCCATCCATACATCCTCACAAACTTTTACATCTATACTAATAATAAAGAGGAAAAGTTTGTTTGTTTGTTTGCATTGAATAGGCTCCGAAACTACTAGACCGATTTTGATGAAATTTGGCGCAGATGTAGAGTAGACCTCGGGAAAGGATATAGGCTATTTTTTATCGCGAAAAAATGTACGGTTTTTGCGAAATTAAATTTAGCGCGCACGAAGTTGCGGGCAACATCTAGTTTATAAAATTCTTAATCACAATGCCACTTCTTCGCTTCACCTATATCTATGGCACTTGCGGTAATCGTGTTAGTTTGCATGTCCTTACTTTGTTGCACGGTTTACTCAGATTTGACATAACGCATCGCAAGCGACATGTCACATAACGATGACTTGTGTCAAATCCCATACATTTATGATTTCGAAGTTCGCCGTCGAAATTATCGAATGCGTCTTGACTAGAGGCCCAGGTGCATTTTCGACAGAATATTTGTGGTGAAGTAGTCATCGTAACTTCAGCCAAAGCTTTATTGAGACATTTCTTATTTATCGATTACCACAAACATGTTTGTATGTATACATTTTCTAAACCCCCTAAGCAAAACGAGGGGTGTTATGAGTTTCACATGTCTGTCAGTCTGTCTGTTTGTACGTGGCATCGTAGCTCCGAAACGAATGAACCGATTTTGATCTAGTTCTTTTTTTTTATTATTTAAAAGCTGACGCGATAGAGAGTACTTAGCTATAATTAATCATCATCAGCTCGCTTGACGATTCGGGGGTTACTTAAATATTTTTTATTTTGTTTTTAGCAAGGCTTTCGATAAAGCTTCGCGTGTAATATAATATTATTAACTCTGTTTCTCGTTCGACTCTTACTTATGAACAATAAATATTTGATATCTCATCCACGAAATATTGTTATATATCCGCAATAAAGTAAGTTGAATATCCATCCACTACATTACTGTAGATTGTAGAATAGGAATGGATAACAGACACAATTGAAGACTGCTGTATTGTTAGACCCACTCTGTTCGGCGGTTGGTAATGGAATGATTGTGGTAGCTTGAGCTCCCAACCTAGTCCATAACTGGTTCCTCCACTCCGATACCGAACTCACTCCACGAGTGTGCATGTTTTACACCCCCTCCAGACTGCTCGAGAAGTAGGCCGAGGTTGGACGAATAAGAACTGTCTTAGTTCTTATTCGTTCAACCTCGAAACAAAAAAAAGTGGGCACGCACTTTGTTTCGCCTTTTCATACTTCGGGTTACTTTGCGGAGCACTTCCTCGGTCATTATATTTATTATTATAATGTCAATCCACTACAATAACCAATTATTATTGTGGGCTTAAGCTATTCCTACCTTAATAGCGTCCATCTGCTGTCCAGCAGCCGTGGCCTCATCTCCAGCGACGATGGCGAACTTGTTCCACCCGTAAGCCTTCAGCAGCGCCACTACAGACTTGCTGACCTGAAATATAATATTTTAGTAACTATAAATGGAAGATTATATTATGGATATTAAATAAATTAATGATTTATACGTAAGATTATGGATGTTAAATAAATGAATGATTTAATATATGGAAGATTATGGATATTATATCAATTAATGATTATCCATAATCTTCCATATTCACTGGTGATGCACATCCATGGGCGACGGTAGTTGCTTGTCATCAGGCGATTCGTCTGCTTTTTCATCCCACATGCCATAAAAATGTAGGTAAGCTGACCTTATGAGCTGGTGGCAGCGTCCGGGCGAAAGTCGGTAGACCACGTCCGTCGTCTGCGCCGTGAGTTCCCGCACATTTCTATGACAAAAAGTATTCTCACAATCTCGTAGACGTGAATGTTATGAACTGAGGGGCAATTCTGCTAAATAACCCCTGCATTAATACAATTACAATCAAGTCCCGATACGCTAAAACTCTCAAACTGTGTTATTATAAACGCTAAACCAACGTGAAACGCGCTCTGATTGGTCGAAACGTCATAAAATCCGTTCATGGTAACATGTCGCTTAACTTTCAGTCCAATCAAAGTAAAATGAAAGTCTACTTTAAATACGAGAATTGAGGTTCTGGTATGTGAATGTTATGAACTGGGGTCAATTAAATAAAAATTTCAAACTAATTTTATCAGCAAATTTTGGGGTTCCGCACCCAAAAAGGTAAACGTGGCTTTTAATACCACTGTCCGTCTGTCTGTACCAGACAGTATATCAAAAGCCGTGATAGCTAGACAGTTGAATTTTTCACAGATTTCTGTTTGTATATTTTAGACCAGGGTCGATAATTTTTGAAACCAAAAAAAATAGTAGTAGGATGAAACCCATTAGAAAAGGAGGGGAATATGATAAAAATGAAAGGAAAAATAAATTACGGGCGATCTGAGTTCGGGAAGTGGGAGGGGGTGAGTTTTTAAGGGTAAAAAATGGTTTATCTTGATTTCCGGTAAAACTACAAGTCCTATGAAAAAAAGTTAAATGGCAAAGTTGTAGATAATAAAAAGATCTACAACTTTTATATTAACACTCTTTTCACATAACCTCAAAATTTATGTGAAAAATTCAAATAACCAAGTTTTTGGTTTTTAATTTTTATCTTGTACAAAAACAAAAAAAAAATTCACGAAATTTAGTGAAAACTTACCTTTTTATGTCCTAAATACACTGTAATTTTTGTGATTTAAAATATTTATTTTTTCACCTTATTTTGTCTTAATATCGAAAAATTAACCCTAATTTTCAATCGAAAATTCTCCTGTCAAAATATCAGCTTTTTTTAAAAAATTGATGGGCTTCTTGTTTGTTGAAATCTATTCTTTCTGATAATGTAAAAAAATACATAATTACCATAGTAAATGTTCTCAGAAAATGCAAAGAAAAGAATAGGTAGTAAGGCCTAGCCCCAATAAGACATCTACAATATTTTGAGTAAGTTGTCGAATCTTCTTTAAATTATGCGCATACATGTCTATTTATTGCTATTTTAAGATGACTTGTATACTTGAGTGACCTGCGGATAATTTTAACCCATCAAAAGGTATTTCATATACAAGAGGGAAAGGGGCTAGGCGACCTGAGCCTTACTACTTGTTCTTTTCTTTGCATTTTCTGAGAACATTTACTATGGTAATGTATACATTTTTTTACATTATCAGAAAGAATAGAATTCAACAAACAAGAAGCTCACCAATTTTTTTAAAAAAGCTGATATTTTGACAGGAGAATTTTCGATTGAAAATTAGGGTTAATTTTTCGATATTAAGACAAAATAAGGTGAAAAACTAAATATTTTAAATCACAAAAATTACAGTGTATTTAGGACATAAAAAGGTAAGTTTTCACTAAATTTCGTGAATTTTTTTTTGTTTTTGTACAAGATAAAAATTAAAAACCAAAAACTTGGTTATTTGAATTTTTCACATAAATTTTGAGGTTATGTAAAAAAATTGTTAATATAAAAGTTGTAGATCTTTTTATTATCTACAACTTTGCCATTTAACTTTTTTTCATAGGACTTGTAGTTTTACCGGAAATCAAGATAAACCATTTTTTACCCTTAAAAACTCACCCCCTCCCACTTCCCGAACTCAGATCGCCCGTAATTTATTTTTCCTTTCATTTTTATCATATTCCCCTCCTTTTCTAATAGGTTTCATCCTACTACTATTTTTTTTCACTTTTTACCATTTTTGAAGGCTTCGACCCTGGTCTATTTCTGTTTTCTCTATAGTAAAAAATACTTAAAACAGAATTAAATAAATATTTAAGTAGGGTTTCCATATTATAATAAAACGTGTTTTTAGCCGTTTTGTACGGAACCCTTCGTTTGCGATTCCGATTCAGACTTGGACGGTTTTTATTATTATTTGCTATGCATCTTCGATCAATAATACAACCTATGCGCCCACGAAAGACATAAATCATCATACATCTCCGTAAACTTAATGAGGGCTTTATCTTAATGATTTGTTGTTTTTTTAACCCCCGACGCAAAAAGAGGGGTGTTATAAGTTTGACGTGTCTGTCTGTCTGTCTGTCGCTCTGTCTGTCTGTCTGTCTGTCGGTCTGTCTGTCTGTCTGTGGGTGTGTCTGTCTGTCTGTCTGTGGCATCATAGCTCCCGAACGGATGAAGCGATTTCAATTTAGTTTCTTTTATATTAAAGGTGATTTACATGCGAGTGTTCTTAGACATGTTTGATGAAAATCGGTTGAGCCGTTTAAAAGTTGTGGGGGGGAAAGCGGGGAAGAAAATCCGAATGTGCAAATATACTCGAGTAAGGTCTCAAATGAAAGCGCACTGAAAGAGAATATTGATGACTTAATCGAGAGTGTTCGTAGCTTCGTTTGATGAGAAAATTGGTGGTGGGAAGATCAGCCGTTTGAAGATGATCAGCTCTTTTCTAGTTCATGAGGGGATCTGACTAACTTTCCAATGTCCGATCGATTCAAAATTTGGTACCGTGTTGTTTCAACGATATTTAAAGAACATGGTAAGGTAACCATGACCTGATTAGCCGTTTGAAGATCATCTTTTCTTTATTACTTGATGAGGGGTCGTCCGCATGTCCTATCGATTCGAAATTTGGTACCATGTTACTTCAATGACGTTGAAAGTAAAAAATAATAATGAAAAAAAAATATTTAAAAAGGATAAAATAAAAGTAAAATTAAAAATTTTGAGAAACCCCCGACACAAAAAATAAACTCTAAAAAATTATAAATAATATTTTAAACCTATTATAATTATATTATCACATATAATATTAAGTAAGTTGAAATAATTTTATTTTCCAATCGTCGTCTCGTCGGGGGACCGCTATGTGAAAAAAACACGTGTAGTCGCAGAATGAACAAAAAATTTACTCCGAAAAAAATTTGCTCATACCTACTTAAATGTAATTCGTAATAATTAATTAGCTGTTGTTGTAAAAATACTTTATAAACTTTAGCGGTCCCCCGACGAGGCGACGATTGGAAAATAAAATTATTTCAACTTACTTAATATTATATGTGATAATATAATTATAATAGGTTTAAAATATTATATTTTTTTTTTATAGTTTATTTTTTGTGTCGGGGGTTTCTCAAAATTTTTAATTTTACTTTTTTGACTGTCCTGTTGTCGTCCATAAACCAAGTCAATCGGGAAATTCAATAATAACAATCAATAATCATACAATCATTAATTTTCAGAATAAAGGTGAAAGATGTTACAATGGCTGTGTTCCGCGTCAAAAAGCGCTTGTTAGCGCTTGCTACCTCTGAAAGAAAAATAACAGATTATCGACCAGGACGTACGCTTACTAAGTTCAATACCGTTAACATATCCGCAATTTTGGTTATATAAAGCTTAGCGGTCGCCATTTTACTTGTCAATGTTTTCACCACACAGCCAATGTTTCTGAGACATGAAGGGCATAAACTCAAACTCAAAATTTTTATTTCCATGTTGGTTATAATATAACGCTTATAGAATTGTCCTACATGATGCCTACCACCGGTTCGGAAACTAGCCCGGCGAGAAGAACCGGCGTAAGAAACTCGCACGGGGCCACCTTTTAGCAAAAATATGGGAAAATTGTTCTTTTCAAAAAATATTTTTACAATGTTGTAATCTATATAACATTAGTCATAAGTACATAGACATACTTAAGTACATAAAAGCAGCCTTGCATGGGGCCATCTTATTCCTAAGGTGTGCAATCGTTAATGAAATGACTGACTTTATAATAAGCTTTAGCATACAAACGTTCTTTAACAGCTTTTTTAAATTTATTAATGGAAAGATTTTGAACGTTTTCTGGGATTCTATTGTAAAGGCGTATTCATTGACCTTTAAAATATTTACTTACTTTACTAAGTCTGTTCACTGGTATTTCTAACTTGTTCCTATTTCTAGTATTCCTGCAATGTGTGTCACTTTTCTTTTTTCTTATAAATAGAACGTATAGCTCGCTTCTGTAGCACAAATATTGTATTAATGTTCGCAGCGTTTCCCCATAGAAGGATGCCATACGACATTATACTATGAAAATAACTAAAATAAACCAGCCGCGCTGTGTCCTCCTCGGTAATTCCTAGAAATACAGTGGTGTCCACTAAGTTCATTTTCTCATCATTTAATAGTACATTGGTTTGTGCCTGCCTAACATTTGGCAGGCTAAACTTTAAACATTTTGTTTTATTTGAATTTAAAAGTAAATTATTAACATTAAACCAATGTACCATTTTTGAGAGAGCACTATTTACCTCGTGTTAATTTGACTGTCGTCGCTTCACATTAAAAATTAGTGAAGTGTCATCGGCAAAGAGTACTATCTCATGTTTATCTTTAACTAGATAAGGAAGGTCGTTTATATAGATGAGAAAAAGAAACGGGCCTAAAATTGACCCTTGTGGCACACCTAGTTTTATTTTGGTCCCAGTAGACCTTGTAGAATTAATTTCTACTCTCTGCGTCCTATTTTTAAGATAAGAACTTAAAAGTTTAAGTGTCGTGTCCCTAATACCATAATGGTATAATTTTCTGACCAACGTAGCATGCTCGACACAGTCGAAAGCCTTGGATAAATCACAAAAGACACCAAGTGCATCATGTGATCCCTCCCAGGGTCCAAATATGCTGCATAGAAGACTGATGCCTGCATCTGTTTTGGACCGACCTTTAGTAAAAGCATGCAAATGTTCAATCATGGTGGTATTAATAATTATGGACAACAAGTATATAATAAATACACAAAATATATATAGTAATCATTATTCTTTTATTATAAGTTTGTCTACTCATCAAGAATTAAAATAAATTTGTTAAGATGTGATGTTTATACATGAGAGAAAATGTCGCGTCGGCATAATTATATGTCTCACGTGGGCGCATAGACTAAGTACTATTTTTTTTTCCTGAGTGTTTACATTCCCCGAAAACTCTCACATTGATTGAGCCTCTCCAGGATTAACACAACAAAGTAGTTTCATCCGCTTAATCTATATAAACAGACAAGATAAACATTCATTTAGAATTAAAATAATACTTAGATATAAGTCATATGATACCTAGGTATAAGTCATCAGCATCATTACTCCTGACAAACTTATAGCCAATGTCAAATTAAAAGGCGGGAAATAAAATATTCGTTCCAATTTTCATAAACTTATTTCTAAATCGTCAAGTCTAAAGTCTAGTCAGTCCAAATAAATAGTCAGGGTAGTCAATCAGTCAAGTCAGTCAATTTAATAAAGTGGTAGACGCTTTACTGAAACTTCCTAGGGAGTTTTGGCGGGAAACCCAAAAAAGCTCGTATTTTGTAGTTTATCACTTGCCCACACTTGTGCACGGAGACGAATAATATAACGTAACATTGGTTAATATTCTACCAATAATATAAACCGAAATAACACAAGTTTTGAAAGAAACAAATACACACAACGCTGCTGATTAAAATTCCCGGCAAAACTCCGGCAGTAGAATTATTAGGCTCCACTACGCTAGCCTCCGTATGTAATTTGCCGGTAGAGCGCACAGAACCTTATTTGTCGTATTTAAAGTACAGTTTCATTTGACTTTGATCGTATTATAAGTGAAGCGACATGTTATCATAAACTGATTTTGTGAAGTTTGCACCAATTTTAACGGGTATCACGTAGGTAAGTTTAACGTTTACGAGAATACCGGTTTGGCAGTTTTAGCGTGTCGGAACTAGATTGTATTTATATTGTATTGCAGGTTTTATTTACCAGAATTTACACTCTGATTAAAGACCCTGGGTCTTTAGTTCTTTACTCTCTTTAGTCAAGATACATTCGATTATTTCGACGGCGAAGTTCGTAAACAAAATGTATGGATTTTGACATAAGTCATCGCACGCGACCTGTCACTTAGCGATGACTTATGTCAAATCGCATACATTTTTGATTACGTGCTTCGCCGTCAAAATTATCGAATGTCACTTGACTAAAGACTCTCGTCTTAAGGCAATTCCTTAATCGACTATGCACAGATGTCCCGTAGCTTCTCGAATAAATAACTAAAGTCATAGAACGGACGGACAGACGATCGATGGAGCAGCGTTTGAGTGGAGACCACGCTTAGGCAAACGTATTATAGGACGTACTGCCGCATGATGGACCGACGGATTTGAAGGATGGATTTGAAGTAGGTGGCTGGCAGCGGATGCTACGTTCAACAGTGGATAGCAGTGCTATAGGCTGATGATGATGACGCTAACCTACAAATTGACGACTTTCCACATCTCCTAAGATTAAGGTAAGTACCTACTCTTGTAATTCTTTATAGATAGGTCATCTACCTTTACCATTTTTCCGTCTGCTCACCGAATACTTAAAGTAATTGTATTTTATAATATTGTGCCTAATTTTAGTTTATTCCCTTGTATTCCATCTGTATGTTGTGTGATGAAAAAAATAAACGCGTTCTAACACTAGATTTAGAAGGCCACACAAATGTTTTACAATGCACCTTACGTCCTACTAGTAAATCAGATATCCATAGCAATCGATAAAGATTACAAGCTGTTTGTTCTAAACAGTTTGATTGCTACATAAAAGGGTCACTGGTGTGAACAGTGACGTCATTGGCCTTTTGTCCTTCAATTTATATTCGTTAAGTTTACATTTGCCACTCGATTGGGGAAATTAGAAAAAATACACGATGTTTATTTAATTTCTTCAGAGTTCGTCGTGGAAAACAAAAATTCCTTAATTATACTAAGAGGCTGAAGAAAAACTTTGATGATGTAAAGTTGGCAATGGATTTTTTGTCTGTGGTGCCTTTAAGAATATTTGCCTTATTAAATTAATTAAAAGATCAAAATTATAATATTATATTCATTATTTTGTCTTGTAAGTATCACTAATTTTTATGAGACGATCGTTGATTTTTGAGTCGGCCAACCACCAGCCACAATACGAGTATCTATCTTATTATTATTGCAAAATTTCTTAATAAAGCTTGTTCTATTTCTTATATGGATAATTAACAAGCTAGAATCTCATTTATTAATCTTCCGCTTAGGTATCACTAATATTATAAAGAGGAAGGATTTGTTGGTTTCTATCACGTTTCTATGTATGTTTGTTTATTCCCTTGCATTGATTAGACTATTCTCTAAACTACTGGACCGATGTTTTAAGATATTAAAAATTTGGCATAGATATTTTACTGAGTGGTCAGAAAGAACTAAAGATCGGGACTTGTGGAAAGAGAGAGGGGAGGCCTTTGTCCAGCAGTGGGACACTAACGGCTAATAATAATAATAATTTTACTGTGGTCACAACGGGAACGATCATAGGCTTCATTTTATCGCGTCAAAATGCACGGTTTCTGTACGCGCAACGTTTAGTGATTTACATCTATACTCATATTATAAAGAGAAAAAATTTGAATATGATAAAGACGAATTAAGAGATTTTGCATTGATTAGGCTATTACGCAGTTGTAAAGGGACTACGGGAAAGGGATACTTTTTTGGCGGTAAAATACTCGGTTCCCGCGGGATTCTTATTGCGCGCACGAAGTCGCTGGCAACACCTCTAATAATACAATGGTATTACTTAATACATATACCGTATCTCTAACTTGTTTTTTCCTGATTCCAACAAGTGTCATATAGTATATAAGTGAAGTTGGTTCTATTTTGTGATCCGCATTATGTGGAAACTACCGTGAAACTTGTATGAATAAACGCTCTTTATATAGTTTTGACACGACAGCGCGATTACGCGACACCAAACAACACTGCGATAGCGGACAGCGATTAAAGGGTATAAAAAGCTAAGGATCCTATGTAAAGCATTAGAAAGCAAATTGATCGTTGTATTGTGTGTGAGTCTCATCATGTACTGAAAATAATTACTTACCTTCGAAAAACATGTCGATATTTACTATATTTATTATATTTTTTGTATTTACATATGATATAATATTTATTTCATGAGTATCGTATTACTTAAGTTTACAATTAAATATTCTGACTTTAATTTAATAAACTTCTTAGAAAGTAATCTTATACAAAAGTTATAATTGGCTGCTTTTGAATTTGAAACATGAATATATCAAACTTGCTAAGAATATAAAACTTTTAGGGAAATAAGTAATTAATTTAAAAGGTAAATGATACTTTGTTGTGTTAAATTATGTTAAGATATTATAAACAAAAATATTTTTGTGATTATTTTTCTTTTATTTAATTTAATCAGAACTACGAGCAAAGCTCGGTTAATCAAGTACTTTTAATTATAATAGAGGGTTATGTCGCCAAGTAGCTCTTCTGATATTTATATCCCCATTTTACGTAATTTCTTTCCTAACAAGCGTCTGAGTTTGGTTGCTTCATAAATCATATCCAAGTAACCAAACACAGACGGACTTTGCAAAACATCGTACATTCCGTACCGTACCTGCCGTATACTCTGTTGAGATCAAATTTGAAGAATTTTGATGAAATTTGGTACAGTAGTAGTTTAGGCTCTGGATTAAAACATAGGCTACTTTTTATCCCGAAAACATTCAGTGTACCCGGGGGATACTGTATTTACGCGGGCGCAGCCGCGGGCAACAGCTAGTAATATAATAAATGTGAACGTTTGTGAGGATGTATGGATGGATGTTTGTTCCTCTTTCACGCAAAAACAACTGGACGGATTTTGATGAAAATTGGTATGGTAGTAGTTTAGGCTCTGGATTAAAACACAGGCTACTTTTTATCCTGAAAAAATACAGTGTTGCTGAGGGATGCTATATTTACGCGGGCGGAGCCGCGGGCAACAGCTAGTACATTATAGGTAATGCTACTAATTTCAACGTCACTAAGGTATTTATCGTGCAATAAGAAACACAATGGCACATTATTGATCGCGAATTTCATTATTTATATTATGTAAAATATTCAATTTGTACCGCTCTAAATAGTTTGGTCTCTTAGTTTTGTTACCATTTTTATTAGAAAACTATTTAACTAATAATATCTATTCTATGTTGCGGTTATAGAAAATATATAACAATATAAGGTGCTATTTTCATAATAATAACTTAATCATAGTCTAGACAACGCGTACTTTTACAATTTAAATGGAAAACAATTAGTAGAAAACAATAAGTAAATATGTTCAGTCGAGGTAATTTAATATGGGATATAATTAATCGAGCGAACAAAAAATAAGTTGGCGGCTGCACGTGAGCATACTGTATTACTGAATTTGGCAGCGAATTAATATGTTGGCGACTAAATTACTAAACTGGCGAAAACACTCGGGTGACAAAAAATTCAAAAGTCGGCGGATAGAAAGAGACGAAATTTAATCCAAATTAGCACCGACATTTATAAGTTGGAGTATAAGCAGCTATAAAACCAGATTTGGTTGATAAATTAATGGCTGCTAAAAATTCAATTTGCAAGCTACGGAAAATCCTATTTTTGGATACTGTTGGAGTATGTTTTTTTGGCATGGGTGGCATTTTCTAGGTTCCTGGGGATGCAGAATAATATGAAAATAAAATCTGTTTAGAAATTCCACAATGGCGTAAAGGACATCATCCATTTTGGTCCAAAATTGAAAGTGCCGGCCAGAAAAAAAAAGTGGGTTATTATAATAGAAGTTGTCCGTCTAATCATTTCTTACTATGGCACCAAAGTTGTATCAGCATTGTACTTTTTTTTATTTGAGTTCGAAAATTCTATTTTTTCATACATTTTCGAAAAAAATAATTATTAAAACTAATGAAGTAGCTTGACAAAACATGTCATTTTGGATGTTTTTTTAAACAATATACTTTAAACATGAATATTAACTTCCTCATCCGAGCGTATTCTCGGTTGCAACCTCAGCGACAATGCTTCAAAGTCGATGTCCGCTATCTAATCTAGGTGATTTGACAAGGTTACTGGTTTTTACTCAGAGCGACTGCCGTCTGAATCCCGCAACCCAAAGGGCAAACCACAGAACCAATATAACCTAATAAAAAGTAGTCTTGCAACTTGACTTAGCGTAAACATTTCTTGGAATAGCATAAACCTTTCCTCTTGGTTTCTTGCGATGGACATATCATCGACGTGATCGGACCATACGCCGCAGTTACTTTGGACGCAGATAAAATGAATGGCTTTGTAAATAATGAAAACAGTGCGTTCCTCTGGTTTTATAGAAGTGGAGACATATTTATTTTGGACCGTGGAATCCGCGATTCTGTGGCAAATCTCGAATCGTGTGGTTATGTAACACATATGCCAGAAACAAAGTATCCCAATGAGACTCAGTTAACCACAGAACAAGCTAACAAATCAAGACTGATTACGATTTGCCGTAGGGTAGTTGAAGTGGTCAACGGAAGATTTAAACGAGATTTTTGATTGCTGCGTAGCATCTATAATAATAGAGCTCTTAGAATGATGTTTGATTATTTTAGGATCGCGGCAGCCATATTAAATCGCTTTCATGTTTTAATTGAGGACAACCCACATGCTAGAGACATTTTGGAGATTATACATGAAAGGAATAATCATTATCATCATCATCATCAGCCTATCGCCGTCCACTGCTGAACGTAGGCCTCCCCCAATGAGCGCCAACCATCCCGATCTTGGGCAGCCCTCATCCATCCGCTGCCAGCCACCTTCTTCAAATCGTCGGTCCATCGTGCCGCAGGACGTCCTACACTACGTTTGCCTAAGCGTGGTCTCCACTCTAATACTTGTCTGCTCCATCGATTGTCTGTCCGTCTGCAGACATGGCCGGCCCACTTCCACTTCAGCGTGCTAATTCGTTGAGCAATGTCTGTGACTTTAGTTCTCTGGCGAATAACGTCGTTACGTATTTTATCCACCAGAGATACCCTTAACATTGCTCTTTCCATCGCACGCTGAGCAACCTTAAACTTATGAACCAAGCCTACGGTGAGTGTCCACGTTTCGGCTCCGTATGTCATTACCGGTAGAACGCATTGATCAAAGACCCTGGTCTTAAGGGATTGTGGGATCGACGATTCAAGGATGTCCCGCAGCTTCCCGAATGCAGCCCAGCCCAAGCGTATTCTTCTACTCACCTCCTTCTCAAAGTTGTGCCGCCCGAGTGAATGGTTTGGCCAAGACATACGTATTCTTGCACAACTTCGAGACTAGCGCCATTTACGACGACAGGTCTCGGGAGAACGTGTTCATTATACATGATTTTAGTTTTGTTTAGGTTCATACCGAGACCCACCCGTCTTGAAGAATCGCTTAGGCAGTTCAGCATCTCTTCCAGGTCCTGCAGAGAGTGTGACATAATGACTATGTCATCTGCGAATCTCAGGTGTGAGATGTACTGGCCGTTTATGTTCAGTCCCCGTCCGTTCCAATCGAGCGTCTTGAAAACGTCCTCCAACGCCTTACTAAACAGTTTTGGAGAGATAACATCTCCCTGTCTTACTCCTCGACGCAGTTGGATTGGTTTTGTACTCTGTTCTTGTACTTGGACGGTCATTGTTGCGGCCTTGTACAGATATCCCAATACCTCGACATATCGGCAGTCGACGAAGGAATAATACACCAAACATATTGTCAGAACTCGTAGAACGGTATAATTACAACCGCAGACGTGCTCAATTCAGGATGATGACAGCTGATATGGAAGAGTTCTCAGAAATCCCAAGATTGAATGAGCTAGAGTTGTTTTTGTTCGCTCTTGGTATATATCAATTAAAGCAGGCAAGAAGCTATTACGGGGAACACATCCTTGATAATGGATCCTTTAGAATTGAGCTCAACATTGATCTGAGTATGAACACCTGACTGAGTTACAGGAACAGGGATATGATTTATGGATGATTCGTGGGCGATTACAATCCCGGCATGTCAGAGCCAGAACATATCATACATATATTGTGGTAGATAAATCACTCTCGGGAAGACGAGCAATCGCCCACTATTACTGTACATGTATTATTGGAAAAATAACGATTGGGTGCTGTTCTCATATTTTGTGCGTTATATGGTACATGAGCTATGCTCGGCATCTACTA
Source organism: Glaucopsyche alexis (assembly GCA_905404095.1). Lineage (NCBI taxonomy): Eukaryota > Metazoa > Arthropoda > Insecta > Lepidoptera > Lycaenidae > Glaucopsyche > Glaucopsyche alexis. The sequence continues at coordinate 21,686,167 of FR990054.1, read as the reverse complement.
AGTATAGTTCCCCCAGCTTTAGGATTAGAAAATATTACATAGGCGCAGTTGGAAATGCCCGAAATGCATTATGAAGAATCGGCAATGTGGCGATAACTCCAATACACCTGTACGGCAATCTAACCCTACGGCTAGCTCCTCGGGTGCACAAAACATTGATAATGATGAGTACTCTAATAACGTTACTCTGCGTACAAAGAACATATTATCTCAACATTCTAACTCTACCTCATCCTACATCACCGAAGAGCGCCTACGAGACATTTTAAAACAAGAACTCGTTAATTGCCTCAAGTCGACTATACGCGAGGTTATTACGAAAGAACTAGTTAATATTAACCAGCAACTAGCAACCTTTCATGACTCCTTTACTTTCTTCAATGAGACCTTCGAAAATCTTAGGAAGGATATTGAACAAAAATCGGTTATGATAAAAAATCTTCAATCAGAGAATGCAAATTTGATGTCCACAGTTAACGATTTGTCCGACAGACTGAGCAGCTTAGAACAAAATACACGAGAAAATAACGTCGAAATCAACGGAATCCCAGAACGTAAATCTGAAAACCTTCTCAAGATTTTTACACAGATCACTAAGGCAATAAACCAGGAATTCTTAGATGATGACGTAACGCACATTACACGTGTCGCTAAGCTCAACCGCGATAACAAACGTCCTCGTACGGTAATAGTCAAATTAAGAACCACACGCCATCGAGATGCCCTTCTAGCAGCCGTCACATCATATAATAAAAAGAATCCCAAAAATAAATTGAGTACATCCCACTTAGGTTTCGATGGTTCCAGCGCACCTGTATTCGTTTCAGAACACCTATCACCATCTAACAAGTCTCTTCACGCCGCAGCACGCAAAAGAGCAAAAGAAGTTGGCTATAAGTTCGTTTGGGTTCGGGGTGGCCGTATCTACACACGTAAGGACGAACATAGTCAAGCAATACTAATACGCAACTCCGAAAGTTTTAAAAAGATGTCCTAACTCTTTTAGTTTATAAAATAACAATTATTAATGTCAATGTTAATTGTAAAATTATATAGATTTTTAATGGATATTTATTATCAAAATGTAAGAGGCCTTCGTACAAAGACCAATGAAGTTTACTTAAATATTTTACATTCAAATTATAAAATTATTGTATTTACCGAAACGTGGCTGAACGCGGGAGTGTGTACAAGTGAGCTATTCAATGATAACTATGTTGTGTATCGTCGTGATCGCTGCTCTACTTCCAGCATCAAATCTGATGGAGGTGGTGTCTTGATAGCGGTGTCGCGCGACATACAATCTATACGTATGAAAGCTTGGGAGACAGATTGTGAGGATCTGTGGGTCCAATTAAATGTAAGAATTAACAATACCCACAGGAAACTTGCATTATGCGCCGTGTACCTCCCGCCTCCAGTCAACTCAGTTAGTTTATCAAAGTTTTTAAATAACGCCAGTAATGTTACTGATCTTGTAGACGATATCATCATGCTCGGAGATTTTAACATTGGATTTATTGACTGGTCAAGGGTCGATGATTGCAACTTTTTGAAACCAAATAATTTTAACAACATTCTGGGGAGTGCTTTAATAGATTTTATCAATGCTAATGACCTATTCCAGTTTAATGATATCCAGAATTGCGACAATAAATTGCTTGACTTAATATTAACTAATCTTAAGGAATCATATGTAAAGAAACCCCCAACCCTTCTCAGCAGGCTGGACCCTAGGCATCCCAATTTATTATTATATATCCGGTTATCTAGCACTAAATTTCTGCAATCTAAGTGCCGTTATGATTATAACTTTTTCAAAGCTGATTATGCTAGCATCAATGATCACCTAAGTACAACAAATTGGACCGATAACTTATCATGCTGTAGTGATGTCGATGAAATGGTCGAATTTGTTAACAATACACTGCACAATGTAATTGACACGTACGTTCCTAAACGTAAAATAGCAAGGTCAAACAATCCACCTTGGTTTAGCAAGCCTCTTATTAAGCTCAGACGTGAGCAGAATAAAATAAGGCGTCGTTACTTAAAATATAATAACCCTAGAGACAAGCTAGAATTCGATATCATTAGAAGCCGTTGTCACAAACTATTGAACAAATGTTATATTGAATACAAAAACAAGATCGATCAAAATATTCATAACAATCCAAAAGCCTTCTGGAGCTATGTTAAGGTCAAGCGTAAGGGTAAATCATATATACCTGCCCAGATGTTCCTTGATCAAAGTAGCGCTAATACTGGTCTCGAAATCGCAAATCTTTTTGCATCTCATTTCTCCTCAGTCTACGTCCCTAGTATAGACCCTGCTCAACGACCGGTAACTTGTAATGGGAACTCGCTGGGTGATATTAGATTATCCGAAGTGAAGGTCCTTGCACAAATTAAGAAACTAAACATACACAAAGGTGCAGGTCCTGATGGCATCCCTCCCTTATTTATTAAAAAATGCGGTAAAAATCTGGCTTACCCGCTTACTTTAATTTTTAATAATTGACTGTGCTCTGGCAAGTTCCCATCACTTTGGAAGAAAGCTCGTGTAGTCCCCGTATACAAAAAAGGCGATGAAAGCAACGTCTCTAACTATAGACCAATCTGCATTTTATCCTGCTTCTCCAAGATATTTGAATGTCTTGTTTATCCAATTATTTCGTTTCACATTGAACCTATTCTAAATGACTTCCAACATGGATTTAGAAAAAGCCGGTCAACCGAGACGAATCTCCTCGCTTATACATCTTACATTTCTCATGCGGTTGACGCGGGCTTGCAAGTTGACGCGGTTTATACCGACTTTTCCTCCGCATTTGATAAGGTGGATCACGCATTGTTGGTTTCTAAATTGGAGGCTTGTGGTATATTTGGTGCATTGCTGGCATGGTTTACCTCATATCTAAAAGGTAGAATACATTTCGTGAGTGTAGATGGATTCGAATCACAACTTTATTATGCTCTATCCGGTGTGCCCCAGGGCTCCCATTTAGGTCCCCTACTTTTCTCCTTATTTATAAATGATATTTATTTGGTGATAAAACATTGCAAATTGTCAATGTTTGCCGACGATCTAAAACTGTATATGACCGTTCACTCACTTAAAGAATCGTCTCTTTTACAAAAGGATTTAGACAGTTTAAGCAGATGGTGTTGTCACAATAAAATGACGATGAATCCCAGAAAGTGCTTTAATATTAAATTCACAAGAAAGAAGTTACCGCATTGCTCCAAGTACGTATTAGACGGGTATCTACTTAAGGAAGTCAACGAAATACGTGACCTTGGTGTTACTTTGGACACGAAGCTCAGCTTCAACTCTCATGTTAATAACATTGTTAAAAAGGCATCGCAAATGATGGGATTTGTTAAACGCAACAGCAAATGCTTCTCTATTAATACAAAAGTTTACCTTTATTATTCATTGGTAAGGAGCCACCTCGAATATGCTTGTTCTGTTTGGAACCCTACAACCACCGTTTTATCGCAGCGAATTGAAGGAATACAGAGATCTTTTACAAGACATCTCGCCTTCGCATGCAGCGGTGTTTCCCATAGGGCTCCTTATTCTCAACGCCTCGCTTTCTTTGGAATGGTCTGCCTTAAGTCGAGGAGAACTATACATAGTATCCTACTTCTTCACAAACTAGTGAACGGCCAAACAACCTGCTGCGAACTTTTGCAATATTTTTCACTGTCCGTACCGTACAACCTGCCACGTCGACCTATTACTAAACTCCTCCGCGGCCCTCCTTCAAGAACTAATCTAGGACTAAACGCGCCTATCTCCAGAATGTGTAACGAATACAGTATTGTTAGCAACGCTTTGGCCGACATTGATATTTTTCATGACTCACTTAGTCAGTTCAAAAGTAAAATTTGTAATCACTACAGTGATGTGAAATAATAATATTATTATAATGTACTGCAATTAATTTTATATCTATTGACTCTGTGTGTAAAATAGAATTTATACTGTGACTTATTTACATTAATCTTATTTATTTATTAATTTTTTTTTTGACTGTGTAAGATTTTAATTATTTTATTATTGACTTATTTTATTTTTAATGGTGATTGATTAAGGCTCTAATTTATTAATATTGCTTTGTGTTATATTTTTATCCTGATATTGTTTTTATTATTATTCCTGTGCTTTATGTGACTTATGTACTTGCTTTAATTTTATTTATTTTCTTTTGTGATTCATGATTGGCCCTTGTTTATAACATTTTTAAAAATAATTTATGATTTAATTTGTTTGTTATAGAGTTTTTTTTTTTTTTCTATAAGTACTAATATGTTAAGCTCTTTATTGTGAATGTTGTGTCACCTGCTAAGGTACATGCATCGGTACAGTTTACAATTATTGTAGTTATCTCTATAAATGTGTTTAATGTATGTACTGTTTGGTGTCCTTATAATAAATAAATAAATAAATAAATATTATTGTTCTGCCAGATGATGGTGATATTATTGTTTAACTCACAATAAATAACCTAATTACTTATACAAAAAAAGGTATTTACATTTTTATAAGAACCCCTCCCTACACATCCAACATTAACTATGGACTAGGATCCATGGCTAAACAATTGTTTGGTTTTTAATGATTTTTTTCATCGAAAATGTCATGTTCTGTCAAGCTACTTCACTTGTTTTAAATTAATTATTTTTTCGAAAATGTATGAAAAAATAGAATTTTCGAACTCAAATAAAATCAAGTACAATGCTGATACAGCTTTGGTGCCATAGTAAGAAATGATTAGACGAACAACTTCTATCAGAATAACCCACTTTTTTCTTCTGGCCGGCACTTTCAATTTTGGACCAAAAATGTATGAAAAACGGATGATGACCTTTTTGTTATCAATATTAATAAGGTTGTCCTTTTCCAGGTTTCTGGGGGTTATAATAACAAAATTGTCTTCCAAATTTCTTTTTCCAAAATGGATAATATTCAATCTTCGTAAAATGAATATCAATACTAAATTAAAAGATCTTGGGGATGCTAATTAGGATTGATGATTATTATAACAGTATGTTATGTAGTTCAAGGTACCAGGGACCGTATTACGATCTTTTAAAAAACCTGGCAGTTTCCAGGAAATCCAATATACGGCCCTAAAGTGCCTGGTTCTTTTTTCGTATTACAACGACATTTCACTCTGACTGGATTCATCCTAGTTTGGTTCTCGCTGACTGGTATACGAGCGTGAAAGTGACGTACGGAAACGTCAAATTCAACTCAAATTTGACAGTTTGTTTTTTTATGGCATGCTCTTAGTAGGCACAGGGTTATGAAATAACAGAAAACTTGTACTGCCGGAATTATTATTATTGATTAAAATAATATTATTTAAAATAATGCGATATTTAGATGATGTATTTAATGCGATATGGGACATTATTTGGAACGGTATTTTGAAAAGTAATGAATTTTTAACTATAAATAGAATACGTATATAGTATATAGGTATTATATAGTATCCCTCGGGAACACTGTATTTTTTCGGGATAAAATATTTTTTAAATATTTTTATAGGCTACTGCCTATATTTTAATCCAGAGCCTAAACTATTACCATACCAAATTTCATCAAAATCCGTTCAGTAGTTTTTGCGTGAAAGAGTTACAAACATCCATAATAATATAACACAACTTTTTATACACACTTTTCCACTTTATTTAGATTTTTACAATAATTAAATATAAACACGACCGGTTTCGATTAACTCATCATCAGGAATTTCCACCAAGAACCAACAGTACATTCAATCAGTTATTACAAACATCCATCCATCCATACATCCATCCTTACAAACTTTCACATTTATAATATTAGTAGGATGGTGAATTGCTTGGTGATTTTGGTTCTTCTCGTGTGAGGCACTATTACTAGAAATTCAAATACATATTTGTAACTCGTCAGCTGTGCTCGTCAGCGTCACACATGATTATTTTCTATGAACATATGAATAAAACCTATATCTTAAACATAAACAAATATTCACAATTATCTTAGCGATATTTTACGTTACTAAAATACCCAAAATAATTTTAAAAGAGAACACTACAAAATAAACCAGTCAGTATAAGTTAATATTTTGTGGCGTAAACTGAACGGCTTTGTTCGACGTAAATACAAGCCAGCTAATGTCAGTTAAATTGTCGTAATACGAAAATACCATTCAAGTTTCAATGCAGAAGTAAGTCAAGTGTCACGTGACCGCTGACTGGCTGGCAATAGGTGGTCATAATACGAAAATGCAAGCCAGTTTGTTTTATGGCGTAAACTGGCTGGAATTAAGAGCTTGTAATAGGCCCCCAGCTATGTATAGAAATTTTTCAAAATTGAGGATTCATGAATTTTCTGCCATTTATGAAGAAAATATGCGATTTCTAGATTAATAAGGGGGAGGAAATTTTATTATTTTTGCAGTAGGATGCACCGTTTCCGAGATAGAATCAGTTTTATAAAAAAAAGAAGTAAATGCTGTACATTGAGATACGACGGATGTTTAAATAGCTATAGGAATGTTGGAAAATTCAAGATTTTTGTAATTTTTTTTCTCCCATCATGAAGAAAATATGATGTTGCGGGGTTCCTAAGGGGGGCGAAATTTTCATTATTTTTCAATAGGATGCACCGTTTCCGAGATAGAATCAATTTTATAAAAAAAGAAGTAAATGCTGTACATTAAGATGCGACGGATGTTTATAGGTATAGGAATGTTGGAAAATTCAAGATTTTCGAAATTTTTTTCTCCCATCATGAAGAAAATATGATGTTGCGGGGTTCCTAAGGGGGGCGAAATTTTCATTATTTTTTCCATAGGATGCACCGTTTCCGAGTAGAATCAATTTTATAAAAAAAGAAGTAAATTATAAAAAAAGAAGAAATTGAGATACCACGGATGTTTATAGCTATAGGAATGTTGGAAAATTCAAGATTTTCGAAAAAAAAATCTTCCATCATAAAGAAAATATGATGTTGCGGGGTTTCTAAGGGGGACGAAATTTTTATTATTTTTTCAATAGGATGCACCGTTTCCGAGATAGAATCAATTTTATAAAAAAAGAAGTAAATGCTCTACATTGAGATACTAGGAATGTATAAAGCTATAGAAATGTTGGAAAATTCAGGATTTTCAAATTTCTTTTTCTCCCATCATGACGAAAATATGAGGTTGCGAGGTTACTAAGGAAATTTAAAATGGATGACTTTCTTGTAATCAACCCCAGAAACTAATAAAAACCATATTATTTTTATAAAATTAAGTATGTCCACCATATTGGAATTTCAAAACGAATGTCATTTTCGTATCCAGCACTCCCAAAAACCTGGTAAACCATATCAATTTTACGAAAAATAAATATCCGCCATTTTTAAATTTCAAAATTAATCTACACAATAATCTACACCCCCCCTAAAACCGAGAAAAATTAAAAATTGGGAATTTTGTACGCTCCTTTATTTTTTTTGTGTGCGCTCGTTTTGCTGCTTGTATGGTTTTTGAGTTACCTACATCAGGGAAAATATATGTGCCTATTCCTAAATTAAATGTGTACTCACAAATTGTCGCCAAGATGGTTATTTGTTCGCTAAAATATAATCTGTCTGCCAGTTTGGAAAATTCAGTGGTATTATTTAGTCACCAGATTAGTATTTTTTTTGTTCCTTACATTCTTTCGCCAACTTGGTAATTTAGTATTCAATATTGGGTATTTTCACATCCAAAATTTAATTGTTTTGTCGCAAGTTTAAATACATGCCATTTAATATTAAGCAGTTTGACATACTTCTGAACCATTTTCTCTTTCCCAGAAGTAAGCGCCTAATGACAACACCACTTCATTTTTATCTAACTTCAAAAAAGGAGGAGGTTCTCAATTCGACTGTTTTTTATGTTTATTACCTCAGAACTTTCGATTGGGTGAACTGATTTTGACGATTCTTTTTTTATTTGAACGATTCCCGTGTGGTCCCATTTTAATTTGCCATTTGGTCCAGTTCTGACAATGGCGTCCATGAGAAAACCTTGCTTAAATTTTTGCTTTGGAAGTCGGTTTAAATTTTTTGTTTCTAAATAATTGGGTAGATGACTAGGTACGTCTAAAATATTTAGTTTCACTAATATACTCAGAAATATTGAGGCATTACTACTTCGTAAATGTAAAACAATATATAATATTTTATGTATAGTTTAGTAAATATTAGGTTGGGGAAAAAGTTTCTTCGCATTTTATATCAAAATTCAAAAGGTTTTTTTATAAAGTTTATTTACAAGTGACTAAAGTATATAGGTGCCATTTTGTTCGATAACTTTTTGCCATCTTGTTGGTAGGTACATGATCCCATTGCTATAAAATTTTTGGGGCTTCTGATGAAAAAACTGCGACAAGTGGTTTTGGCAGTCCTCTTGTGATGTCAACCTGACACTGCCTAAGGAATTCTGCAGCGACCGAAACAGGTGTAAATCTGAAGGTGCAAGGTCAGGACTATACGGCGGATGCATTAACACCTCCCAGCCAAACTCCCGTAATTTTTTCTGAGTGGCTAAAGATGTGTGAGGTCTAGCGTTATCATGGTGAAAAACCACACCCCTTCTGTTGATTAATTCCGGCCGCTTTCTCTCAACTTTTTGCTTTAATCTCATCAGTTGTTCGCAGTACAGTTCAGAATTGATGGTCCTGCCTGGCGGTAACAGCTTATAATGAATAATGCCCTTCCAATCCCACCACACACACAGCATCACCTTGTTGCGAGTTAACCCGGGTTTCGCCACAGTCTGTGAAGCCTGACCGGCTTTTGACCACGATCTTTTTCGCACGTTCTTGTCGTACGTGATCCACTTTTCATCACCAGTTATCAGCTTCTTCAAAAATGGTTCGGTTTCATTACGTCGTAATAAAGAATCACAAATGAGTACACGGTTCATTAGGTTTCTTTCAGTGAGCTCATGAGGCACCCAAATATCGAGCTTTTTTGTGTACCCAGCTTTTTTCAAATGCGCCAAAACCGTTTTGTGGTCAATCCCCAGTTCTTCAGCTACATCGTAACTACTAATATGCCGATCTTGCTCCACTTTTTCAAAAATGGCAACAGTTTTGTCCGTAACAGGGCCAGGGCGACCAGAGCGACGTGCATCTTTGATATCAAAATTTCCGGATTGAAAACGCTTAAACCAAATTTGCGCTACTCACAGATACTGCATTGGTCCATAAACATCACACATTTTTTTCGCGGCTTGTGTTGCATTTTTACCTTTTTTGTAATAAAATTTTAAAATGTATCGAAATTCTTCATAAGAATCACTCATTTTAACAATAAGAAAAACAAATGAAAATCTCAAATTTACCTATATTTGAATTTGGAATTGTCTTCTGTAAAATTAAAACTTTTTAATGATACCAAAATCAGCCAGATACAATTGGTATAGCCCAAGAATTTTTTATGACAAGTTCATACATACTATAATGCGAAAAGACTTTTTCCCCAACCTATTATTAGATACCTACGTACATCTAAAACGTACAAAAGTTTTTTTTGCTAAGTTAGTAAACAAATCACCTACATCATTAGTTTACTTACGTATCATATACAAAAAAATGCATTACGGTAAGTATGAATTTAAACGCAAAAATATCGGAGATATTTACAAATTGGTCCTGCGGCTTTATACTTCATACACTTTTACTTAGGCACTTTACACTACAGTTAGGTACTTTAGTATGGAGTGTTTTCACGAGACTTGCGAATATTTGTAAACATCTCTTTGGATATCTGAAAATATTGGATTTTGATATACTGTTTCTTCAGAGAAGTTTCTCATAATATTAAGGAGTACTATTCATTTATGTTATAAAAAATCAAATGTCTAGCCTATTATAATAACGCTCATCAATATTAAGAGCCCTTCTATTCACAGGCTGGCGATGTCTCTCATATCCAAAATAACAAGGACAGCATGTAACTTGAGCGGCACTTAATTTAACTATCGTTCCAGTATTTGGCCGTTAGTTCTCACTCGACCAAGCATTCAATTCCAGCTACTTTACGCATAGTAACAAGCAGAGCGTGTATATTATTAATTCTCAGGTTACACTAAGAATATTAGCACTCCATAGTCTGTGATATTAGTGTCTATGTATGTTTACATTGTGCCTACCGCCCGTGTTATGTCTGGCTTCGAGTATGAGTAGAAACCTCGTGTGTCGTGACCTTCACAGGGTCTTTAGAGGGCAGCGTTGCGTAGGTAGGTATTTGAATTTTATTTATTTACTATCATTTACCTATGTATTACACACAAAACAACTTTACAATAAGTTCAACAAAATTGTTTTGCAATTTGATTGTAAGATCACAGTAAATAGAGTACGTAATAAAGTAAAAAGGTACGACCTTAAAATAAAACCAAAATGAAATATACATAATAACAATCTTACTTTTCTTATTAATATTTTAAATGTGAAAGTTTGTGAGGATATGGATGGATGGATGTTTGTTACTCTTTGACGCAGAAACTACCGAACGTATTTCTATTAAATTTGGTATGGTAGTAGTTTAGGCTCTGGATTAAAACATAGGCTACTTTTTATCCCGGAAAAGTACAATATTCCCGCGGGATACCCGATATTATATTTACGCGGGCGGAGCCGCGGGAAACAGCTATAAAAAAATAAATCAAAATTAAACAAAAGATAATCCATGTATTATTCTGATTCGGATTTGGGTCTAATCCATCTAAACCATCTTTGATGGAACTTGATCCTTAAGTAAACAGAAAATATTTGTTATTAGAATCAATGAGTTCATATTATATGTCGAAGAGGTTAATATTTTGTTGCTGAATTGACAAGCAAGTCAATAGTACGGAAGTATAGTTGTTTGGCGTTGATAGAGCCCGGTCGACTAGTTTGCGCGTTCGGTGTGGTGGGAGTTGTGATCACGTTTTCTCCCTCCAAGGAATGATCATAGATTATTATGCTACCAGCCGTCGTGGCGACAGGTTCGGCTCGGGAACTATCGGTGTTCTTGTTATAAAGTGAAAGTGAAAACAAGTGCAAAGTAGTGAAATGAGTGCAGAGTCGTTATTATTTTAATAGACAGTGAAAAGTAATTAAAACAGTGTGAAGTGCTTAGTTTTATTACTATTGAGAATAACGGTGAAGTAATGTTGTATCTTGTCTTCTCATTTTTGATACCAACATTACACACATTAAGCCCACAGTGTAATTTGAGAGCCAGTACTTTAATATAGTACGATGTTTGAGGCATGTTTATCCCATGTCTTCTACATCAGAAAGTGGGATTCATGTTGGTTCAAGATGAGAATTTCAAGTCTTTGTTCAAGTTAAAAAAGTGAGGGTAGTGAAAAAAAGTGTAATCCTTTGTGCGGCTTACAAAAGTGATAATAATCAGTGCTAATAATGTGGATCAAGTTTGATAGTGTGTGCAACCATGGCAGCACGCTATATGTACGGAGTAGTTACGGAAATATGGGACAGCAGCGGAACGAGAGCCGAAAAGAGTGGATCGTGCCGGGAGTTCTACTATAACTGCTGCAGTGCCGTGACAGCGGCAGACTGCGATGTAGTAGAGGAAATAGCTCGGTAAGCTCAAAGATGGGCCGCGGGGCCCCTGACTTATTGTTTTTTAATATGTGCAGGTCCTCGATTGTTATAAATACAAAGTAGCTACCTGCTTTGTATTTATAACAATCGAGGGATAGTGGTATAAACCGTGGCTGGTGGTGATGGTATGAATACGTGACAACGGCGGTGTCACGCGCTCTGGACGGTCCAGTGGCCGTGACTACGGCGGGTCGGAAAGCTCAGCATTGGACTCCGGTGAACTTGGTTACTTTGTAAAAGATTGTAAACGCACTTGTATTCTCCTTTGGTATTATGAGGGTCTAACAGTACTTACATTTTCTTTAGAAAATCTTAGATCGTTAAATTGAAATTCAATTTATTAAATAATGATTTCTACATTTTCCCGTTAAAGTTGAAGAAGTTCTTTAGTAGAACATTATTGTTGTGCCGTTATTTTATGTGCAGATGGAAGTTCGACGTTCGAGCGGTAACGGCAACCTAGTACCGATGGGCGCTCCAAGGTATGCAGCGAGCAGCGCTGTGCGGCCGAGCAGCTTGGGCGACAGCGCCAAGTGCACATCTTTAGTGGACTGGTCTAGTCGCTTCACAATGATGGGAGTTACCAGGTGAAGTTGTTTTTGTATCATAATTAGTGGTGCTTAATTATACTGGATTTATAAGCAAAGGTTTTTAGAAGTTCAAGTAAATGAGTAAAAAGGAACGTAAAGTAATAACGAGTACATAGTAAATACATCTTAAAGCTTATTATTATTATTGTTTGAATGACCGCTGAAGGTCACACCGGAAAATGCAGCACTAAAGTTTAATTCCCTTATCTTTTGGCAATTACATGTCATTATCGAGATTTCATTTCGTGATATCAAAAAAAATTGTAACATGGTAATAGGTGATAAATGAGACGACTATAGTTTTCAGTTTACAATTTCTTATAATGAAATTACCAGTGTTCTTTATTTGTTTTGGGTGTGTCATACTTAAGTGAATAACACCTGTCGAGTCGATACTGACTTAACAGACTTCAGTGATTATTAAGTTGGTTCTTAAACAAACTACAACCTATTTATTGGACATACTATAATCTTTTTATATCAGGCGGAATTGGTAGAGATGACAAATAAGAATTTAACGTTTGATTTTTAACGGTATGATACATGTTGCGGTTGTTTGTTGCAATTGTTAGGCGCCTGCCAGAGGCGGATCAAACGTTGAGAGCGCCATAGGCAAACATGTCATCGGCGCCCCTGGGGGCGGGGGGTGATCGCCCAGGGCTTCGGCCTGACCGGGTATACCACCTCACTTGGTCGAAGCGCCCCTTTGTACCCTCGCGCCCCTAGGCACATGCCTGGTTCGCTTTTAGGATAATCCGCCACTGGCGCCTGCAGTTACTTTAATGAAGCTCAAACTTGCTGTTTACTTTTGAAACATAGACATACAGTTTTAATTCTTTATTGGGGTACTACACATATTGTAGTAAAACAAAATAACAAAAACTTTTTCCAAGTGTTAAGGAACTTTGTCTTTTGTCTTGTTATGGTAGCCACTCTCGCTACGGTCTACCGTATGACATACTGTTAAAACACAGTGTATCTGCTTGTAAGTGAATGAAAAGCTAAAACTTGTTGTAAACTGTAAATTTACAATTTTACATACCTACTTTTTTACTATGCGAATTTCAATGACCGTGACATTACAATAGATTTGTGTGGTGCATCCATTATCCTCTCGAGCGTCCCAACCGCAAATAGCAATATGGCGCAAGTGTCCGCGTGAGTGCGCGAAAGTTTAATTTTTTATGGATTATATTGATCAATCGTTACTTAAACATATTATGCATGTTATATATATTTAGAAACTAGAGTAAATTCCCTATAAGATCATGTAACTGGAATTAAAAAGAAACAGAAGGAATAAAAACAATCTCGATGTGAACACAAAATACTTGTATGTAATTTATTACATTTCTAAGTTTCAAATGTCAACTTAAGCCTTATTTATGTTTTTATTTACTTAAATTTGTATTAATTACATACTATGGATACATTTTTAATATTATTTAATGATAAAATAGGCCCAATGTAAGCAATAAAAATTATGAACCCCTTTAAGCGTCGCGCGGCACTTTACGGAAGAAAGCATTCACGCTTGTTTTTTCGATTTTCATTAATGAATAGTTAGTAAAACCTTGCATATTATATATATTTAGCAACTAGAAGAACCATTCTACACATTGTGAAAAAAAAATGTGCTAGAAATATAAAGTACATCATGCAAAATATCAAATATGATTTCACTAAGAATGAAATTTTAGTGTTGGTTTTTGAAACAAAATTATGACGAAAATCTACGACACTCATACCAAATGTTGATAATTTAAATTTCGCGCCTTTATCCTTGGCTACTCACTTCTATAGTCTATACTATGAATATTGTAATGCTCTGTGCATCCGCTCTCTCTCTGTTCCGTGACACTACTATGGTTGTACAATACTTTGTGATTCTCGCTAAATATATTGTTTAATACAAGTAAATCGGACTTCCAATTATTCAAAATATTAACACCAAAGTTAGTATTTAATTAGTTTAATATATGTTTAAATAACGATTTATGTAAAAAGTTTCAAGATCTGTTAATAAAATATCACTTGCCGCCCGTCGGCATGCGATTGAGAGGATTGCAAATGACAACTGATTAGTCCTAGATTAGAAGCTATTTTTTTTTTAATTTTTTGAGTGTACAGCCCAAAAGTAAAAATGCAGAAACCGGGGTTTAAGTCAGTAGAAAAATAATTGCCACCCGTGGACACGCGACACTTGAGAGGATTTAAAATAAACATCAGACAAAGTCACCCTAATTCGCGGGCGGTCACACCGCCTTGGACACTTGCGTGATAACTGTCAAGTTGGTCACACCGCCCGGGACGCTCTCTTGAGTTGTTATACACACGATGGGGTTAAACTTACTATGGGACATCGAAGTTTAATTGACAATATAAAAGAGGTTCAAAGAAAAGCGGTCGCTATTTAAATAAGTTTAATCGAATTAGCATTTTGATTTGACGGTAACAGCTTAATAGACAGCAATTATCTTCATTCTCGTGGTGCTTTACTCTTTTGTTCTTTGGCTTTTGGCCATTACAACGTGGTGCGTTACTTACCTACTCCTCCTCTAATTTTCTTCTAATTGCATCGAGGATCTCAAGACAGCTTTAGCATGTCCCTAGGGCACCCTTGAGATCACATCAATGAGCTTTATTTGATCCTGGAGTTACAACAGTTACAAGAGTTACAATGGTGGGAATATATGGTGGGGTGACGCCCGTTTTAAACGTAATTTGCACTATGCGTTATACGAGTACACAGTATTTACAGTATCCCATTACAGGATAGTAGTGATGTTATTGTTGATGGTATCCCATTACTACATAGTAATGAGTTAATGATGGAATTCCGTTGCTGTGTAAGAATGATGTCAAGTATGTACGTCATTACTACACACTAATGATGTTGTTGATGGTGGTATCTTGTCGCTACTTATTAATACACACTGAGTAGTGACAAAGGCATAGTATTATGCGGTTCATATTGGTATCCTATTGCTGTGTAGTGACGATGGCATGTAGGTATGTTTGTCGTTACTACATAGTAATGATGTTGCTGTTGACGGTACAACGCTATTACTTGCTGTCTGATACAAAGATCAGAAATGGTATTATTTTTGGGTTTCTATTGTCACTTAGTGACAAGTTTTAAATGACACGTACCTAGTGATGAGGATATAGTAACGATCACATGTTTTGCGTTGCGTCAAAGAATTGCGTTAACATCCTGACATCTAATGTAGATGTGATTTTATGCGGTTTTTAATGCGGTTGATCTACGGCATAAAAGGTATGCGATGGGTACTATGAACTGGATAGTAAATATTGACCTTAAGTGGATATGAAATAATGGATTTAAGTGGGTTTGAGCAATTGGTCTTTCATTCGGTTACGGTAATACGTTCTACCTGGATCTAGCCATTATGTACGGGAGTAACAATCTGGTAGTAGATTGTCTAAATCAAACAAAGTACAGTCAGCTTTATGAATTGAGATAGCCTTCAATTTGAATAGAGGATTTGGCTTGTAACGTAATGTGGTAAAAATGGTCAGGTTGGCCGAGCCAGGGTAAAGCTAATACCTTGGTTTTAAGTTTGGTTACAGGATTTACTCACGAGGACGTGAGTCACGCAGGATGGCCGTGTCGAAGAGGTTAATATTTTGTTGCTGAATTGACAAGCAAGTCAATAGTACGGAAGTATAATCGACGGGAACACTAGCGCCATGTTGTTTGGCGTTGATAGAGCCCGGTCGACTAGTTTGCGCGTTCGGTGTGGTGGGAGTTGTGATCACGTTTTCTCCCCAAGGAATGATCATAGATTATTATGCTACCAGCCGTCGTGGCGACAGGTTCGGCTCGGGAACTATCGGTGTTCTTGTTATAAAGTGAAAGTGAAAACAAGTGCAAAGTAGTGAAATAAGTGCAGAGTCGTTATTATTTTAATAGACAGTGAAAAGTAATTATAACAGTGTGAAGTGCTTAGTTTTATTACTATTGAGAATAACGGTGAAGTAATGTTGTATCTTGTCTTCTCATTTTTGATACCAACATTACCCACATTAAGCCCATAGTGTAATTTGAGAGCCAGTACTTTAATATAGTACGATGTTTGAGGCATGTTTATCCCATGTCTTCTACATATATTTTATACTGTTAACTAAATTAATTATTATTAAGGCCTGTTTGACAATACGCCTATTTAATAATAAGTGTCGGATAGCTTATTCGAAAGTTTTGTCGCTAGTTCCTTTATATCGAGCAAAAGAGAGAAAACATGCAAATAATCTATCTGACACTTATCAAAAGTATGTGAAACAAGTTAAATAACTTGTATCTGACACTAGTCATCTATGTAATCTACATTTGATATAGTTATCATATAGTTATCATTTACTTATAGTTAGTTATCTATCTAATCTTACTATAAACTGCCACCCCTAAATAACACGTTATGAGTAGATACAAAGTGTATTATAATTACTTTTCCTATCTACCGCTTCAGATATCGTAGGATAGATAATTAATATAGGATGCATCAGATACAACCTCAGATTCCGCGATCGACAGATTTTCATCAAGGGATACAAACAGAGGTGTACCTATTACGTGTACAACTTAATGTACATATTATTGTAAGCAACATTTACATATTGGAGGAATTTCACGATGGAAAGACTGGATGTACGTTTGAAGTCCGTGTATTAAATACTATTATATTAAAGAGTTTGAGGCACAATACTTAAAAACAGAAAATCTAACACTATATACATAAACAAATTAGTGATGCATTTTTTATGCAATTATGTGCACTCGACCGCGCAAACTCAGAGACTGTTTTCCCGCTTCCCGCGTATTTAGGCGCGAGCGCGAGTCGAGCGCGGCAAAATTCAAAACATAGACAATAGACATATACTTTTTTACATTTAATGGGACGTGTGGCAAAGGCAGTGCGGCGGTAAGTATACGCGTTAGTCGCGTCGCTAAAAAATACAAACAACCGCGTTTGCGAAAAGTTGTTTGACAGGTCTCCTTGTATGGAGTGCAGATCTTTATAAATGTTTTATGTATTAAATTCCGACAGTGATCCAATTAAATAAACCTTATTGCTACGCATTTTAAGTCATGCATAATAGCAAAACACGTCGTGACAATTTTAAGGAGACTTATTATGATTTTTCGAAATCGATTTTTAATATTTTGCTTTTTAAACAATTTTAATGTGTATTATATTCTCTTTCATTGGTTTTTTTGAAACAAACGAAATAAGCTACTTGAGCAGAAAAATTATCCTAAACACGACAACTTTTTGTAAGTTTTGGGTTTAGAGTTTCTGGCAAATTGTTTTTGTAATACTATAAATCATGATTTTTAAAATGTTTTCAATCATTTTACATACAAAAGTACTCTATTTGTGACAATTGTTAGTTTTACAGAAGTTGCTTTCATTTGGTCGCAAAATCTGCCGAAAACCTGCCAATTTATTTCAAACCGCTGACCCGTGCCCCATTTCGTTGGGCATTAAACATTTTTGATGATGATGATGAGGATAAAAAGGATCCTAAGTTACGCCCTATAATATCAGCTATATGCCATTGAAAGTCCCGTGAAAATCGGTCCAATCGTTTCAGCGATTAGATGGTCGCAAAATCTGCCGAAAACCTGCCAATTTATTTCAAACCGCTGACCCGTGCCCCATTTCGTTGGGCATTAAACATTTTTGATGATGATGATGAGGATAAAAAGGATCCTAAGTTACGCCCTATAATATCAGCTATATGCCATTGAAAGTCCCGTGAAAATCGGTCCAATCGTTTCAGCGATTAGATGGAACAAACGGACAGACAGACAGACAAAAATAAAAAAATGGATTTTTATTGTTAATACCGTACCTATCTATATTCTTTCATATGCATTAAGTGAAAAGCTGTTAATTTGAAATTACAAATAGACATATCAATTTTATTTATCTGTATATAGATTTGTAAATGCTCCAACAATAACTATTGGAGATTTTAATTAAGCTATCAGGTACCTAAAATACTCAGCACCGGATTATTTGGCGATTATGTTGTTGCACATTAAAACTATTAAAATTATTTTACATTGTCTAAATGTCCCTACTGTGCCTCCACAGTATATATATATATTGTACATGTGCACGTATACATAATGATGGTAAAATAAAATCAAAAGCAGTTACTGCTACGTCCTTATTGAAATCAATCAATCACCGCAATTTGAAATCAGTTGAGGCATATTTTCTCCTAAGTCATATTGCAGATCTATTTTTGTAAGCGTGGAATATTGTTCCCGCAATTTATCAGACGCAATTTCTGACAGATAAAGATGGATAAAAACTACCTTATCTAGCCATTTGAAATCAGTTGAGGTATTTCTCGTAAGACATATTGCAGATCTATTTTCTGCAGGCTTGGAGTATTGTTCCGGCAATTTATCAGATGCAATTTCTGACAGATATAGATGGATAGAAACTACCTTAACAGCCTTAACTATTACAAGTTTTAATGAATATTAAAGCGATCGATTGCCAATGTTATGTAATAGTTATCCCATTAAACACTATCCAAAGCTGTAATGTATACGACCTGTGTATAAAGTTTAATCAGACGCAACAGCGTTCGTTGCAGCGACCTAACTGCAACTATTAACTACAACTATTAACTACTAGCTTTTGCGCGCGGCTCCGCCCGCGTAAATACATTATCCCGCAGGAACAGTACTTTTTCGGGATAAAAAATATTCTATGTCCTTTTCCGGGACCCAAAGTAAATTTTTAAATATATATATTTTTTAATTTACTTAGCCCCTCTTCTGACCAACCAGTGCTGTAGTCGTGTTAGGGTACAAAAACTTAGGCCTTTTTTCATCCGTTAATGGATGATTTATACAGTATTCTCCAAGCGAAGTAACCACTCTTGAAATACTGTAGTGCCTGGGACAATCGGTTTTTAAATGTCGTATGTAGTATGTAGGTTGCCCAAACGGCATTCTCATAACATAGTCAGCCTAGTCCAGAGGAATGACTGGTCAATACGTCTGCGGCCAACCATGTGCGGGTTTCCTCAAGATGTTTTCCTTGACTGTTAGAGCGTCCGTATAATGTACTTGAGATCTGAAAAAGTCTCATTGGTACACGTCAGAACCTGGGATTCGAACCTGCACTCTCTCGAGTGCGAACCAAACTGTCTACCCACTAGGCCACGGAGATTCAATAGGGTACAATGGGAGAAGTATTATATTATAGGACAAGGATTCAATTTGCCTTAAACACCTGATCTTAGTTTGCTAGAACCTCTTGGGCTATTAGCTTAATTCCTATTATGAACTAGAACATGCTAGGTGCATCAATCGAAAGTGTGCCGGTTAGACCATGTCCAGAAACTGCTTACGGGTCACCTGGCGTGTGCGAATAAAAGTCATCTGATTTTTAAAGGCGATTCATTGCACAGATTTAGTACATACTACTATATTTAGTATATACGGTAGTATATACTAAATATATGATTCATTGCGTGTTGAAATGATGCAAGATAACAACGTGCGGAAACCTGCGTGTGAAGTCTAAACGATTTAAGAAGGTCTTCAACAACGTGGGCTTAGTTTGAACAATGTGACCTTAGTTTAAACAACGGGGCTTAGTTTAAAAAACATGAGCTTAGTTTAAACAACGAGGGGAAAACCTCCAAAAGACTACCCTCTCTTTACGCTACAATATTATGCACTTAAAATGTACGGATTAAAAGAACGAAGTTATGAAGGTTATCCTAACCAAAGTAAAATCTAAATACATTTACATTTTGTGTAACTCAATGACTTGGCATATTCGGCGATGAAAGCCAAATAAAAAGCCTAGCTGGCATTCATCCAGCCTTTTCATTAATCTTTTTCTGCTCAATT
This sequence comes from Glaucopsyche alexis, assembly GCA_905404095.1. Classification (NCBI taxonomy): domain Eukaryota; kingdom Metazoa; phylum Arthropoda; class Insecta; order Lepidoptera; family Lycaenidae; genus Glaucopsyche; species Glaucopsyche alexis. Next base: position 21,666,016 of record FR990054.1, on the reverse strand, counting down.
TGCCCCACGGTCTAATGACCTATGCCTGCCAGACACGTTCGAGCAATGTAATAAAGTAATCCAATTTCCACACCCGTTCAAATTACTTTGACAAAAACGATAGCATCCACTTCACCACAATAGTCTGTCTTAAATAAACTCATATATCTAAAGATCCAAGAGGTCTAGACATATAAAAATTATTTTAATACAAGTCCCTATCCTTAAATACTTTACTAACTTTTGAACCAGTTTTAACATTATTAGTATTTTCTTAATACAATGTTTTTTCGTCTTCAATTATTAGTGCTTACAGAAACTAAGTCTTAGCGTCAAGTTATAAAACAGTGATTCAGTTTGAACTCTATTTACTACAGAAGAAGACACACGTTTCATTGTAAGAGTGGAATTGCACTGCGTAGTGCTATTCAGCCCGTAATTCGAATCCTTGCTAGCTTAATGCCGGACCGTGTAACGTATGTATGAACTGACCCTGCCAAACCTCGTCCTATGAATAATAATAATAATAACTCCCAACACCGATCTCGGTGACGGTGGCCGGTTTCATTGATATCAACCCAGCTACGCAGGAGTAATTTTATAGTGCCCAAGTGTGTGCGCAGTACGCAAGAGCACTCTCTCTTCCTTTACTCTCATAATCCAGTGGGGGACTGTAGTGTATGGCTGTGTATGTAGCATAGATATTATACTGTCTCGAGTGCTCTTGCCAGATATGACAGTAGACTTGTCACAGTGACATTGACACTTAAGATATCAGTCCTGATAGAGAGGCCATGCGGACAGGGTGTGTGTCAATGGCGAGAGCATCGGCGAGCCAGTATTGTTGCGTGCTAGAATACTACATGTGGCGACGAGGAAAAAAGGTCAGTGGTTAAAATTACAGAAATATACAAAAGATTATCGTATCTTACAAATCCGCATTGAAAATAACAAAGGAGGGAAGTAATGGAGGGACCAGTCAGTTGTAGCCTGTAGGTGCAGTCAATCTTGTAGATTGTTTAAAACAAAGAATATCGTATTGCCCATGCAGGCATATAGCAGCGTCCGTGGTCTAGTGGTGGGAGCTTGGCTCTCGACCCGAGGGTCGTGGGTTCGATTCCCGCATTGGAGCAGCATAAGGTGTTGTTTCCAAGTCTGGTTGGGACAGTGCGAGCTGGTCACCTGATTGTCTGACGGTTAACGGTCGGATGGGCATGTAAAGGGTCGGACCTGCGCCTGATCTCTCGTTAGTCGTGTCGGTTGTCCGTCCCACTGGGTTATGAGAGTGAAGGAAGAGAATGTGCTCTTGTGTACCGGGCACACACTTGGGCACAGTAAGGTGACTCCTGCGTAACTGGTTCGCTTCAATGAGACCAGTCGCCGTCACCGAAATCGGTGTAAGAGTTATATATTAATAATATAGCAAAATGTTGCCAAGCAGGTGTCGCATCAGTTATTGTTTAAAATTTAATCACCTAATATACACAGCCTCTTTGCTTAATTCTTGTTACATTTTCTATGTGCGGGTCAAGATAAGGAATGACCATAGTTGTGGTGAGCTGCTAGTATACTAAAAGATTCCATGGCAATAATTTTAATTAAATACAATCCTAATTTTAATATAAATTGATTGTTATTTACAATGAAAATAAGTTGTTGATTATGTCAAGAGTTATATTTACAATAATAATTTCACGTTATTATGGTTTATTAAAAGCCACCGACATTAAATAGTGGTAAGTAAGCAGGACTCCAATCCAAAGGCCACTATGATTATTATGTTTAAAATATAATTATTATAATATATTATAATATGTTGGTTACATAAGCAATATTAGAACTAGAATCTAAATATCACTAGGCATAACTAATCACAGTTTAAGTGCTAGTGAAACTTGCATAATTACTGTAAGTTTTGATACCATGTTTTATATTGACACATGTAGGTAATTGGAAGTGAATCATTTTGTACTTGATGTATTTTAACTAATGAGTACTGGCTACTTACAAAACTTAGTGAATTAACAGAATCTATAGTAGCAGATAATTGTTGCAGTTACCTGTAAGTTTTAAAGTGTTGAAGTATATGACCTTATTATATTAAGTTTATACTCCAAACTATACTTTTCAGTGCAAGGGATAAAGAATAGTGAAAAGGAATGTAAAATATTATTATCAGGTAATAATTTAAGGTTTCCAAATCATAAAACCAATTGCAAAACAATTGTTTGACTGAGTTAGTGTTACTGCTCAGTAGGCACATCTGTAAGGATTGTGATATAGAAGCGACATGTCGCTGTACCTATAGATATTATCAGATCGGGGGGCACGGCAGTGCTCCCGCCAAGTCGAGTGATTTATATACTAGGTATACTGCATAGTAATGAAATGGCAATGTAAATAACCTCAGTATTTGCTTACGTATTACTGCATAATAATTATGCAATCATCATGTATTGCTAAAAATAAAGAAAAAGTGAAAAAATGTAAAGTAATATGTTGTTACCGATAGCCAAGTAAGGTAAGAGTATTCTGCTACTGCAGATGTTTACTATTTAACGTACCCTAATAAATGAGATCTCCGAAATATTACACGAGCCCACATAACAATATAAGTTCATTTGTTTTATCAAATTAGAATGCAATATGTAAAATGTATGTAGTTTTAACAAACCTAATAGTTTTGATGAACAATAATTGTTAAAAAGTTTAAATGTTGCGTTTGATAGCTATATTAATAAAAAATATTACATTGCTTTATTGTATCATAATATCAATAACATACAATTGTGCATTATATTGTCATCTCTTTTATGACTTACAACTTAAGTAGAAGTTATATAAATTCTACTTATGGTGGGTAATGGGTATATTCTAATTATACCCACAGGGTAAGTTCCAATAGTGGGAAATTTACTAGGATTTCAATTTAATTCAATATAATAATATTATGCCACCAGTGGGAAACGTGAAAGCGTAAATTCTCGCGCGAAGCTTAAAAGGCAGCGCCTCGCGAGTGCAGGCTTTGATGTGTGTATGTTTGTCCGGGCTTTATTTATAAATCTGAGTCTACTGCTTATGAGCATAGCTAAAGTTGACTTACTAAATGGGTAATGTCACGAATGTAACATATAGGTTTTAAGCAGTATATCTGATCATTAAATTGATAATATCAAGTGATATTTTAGCAGTATAACTGAGCATTAAATTGATGACGTTATGAAGGTTACATACTAGCACAGCGCATCATTAAATTGATGACGGTTAAAAAATGTATGAAAGCAGCAAAGCTGGCTGATGATGATTGGTTAAAAAGTGTATAAAAGTAGCAAAGCTGATAATTAGTACAGCGCATCATTTAATTGATGACGGTTAAAATTTTTATGAAAGCAGCAAAGCTGATCATTAAATTGATAACGTCACGAAAAGTTATATTAAAATTTAAAAGCAGTATTATTGATCATAAATACATACCAGTGCAGCGCATCATTAAATTGATACCGTTATAAAAGTGCAAAAAAAGCAGCATAAAAGCTGGTAATTAATTAATATAATAGTATACATGATATATATATACTTTTTTTTTCTACCATAGATCTTTCAAGTGAACACCGTGATTCAAACCTCCCGCTTAAGTCTTAAGTTATCGCGCGTAATAGTGCACAGTTTTAGTGTAAAGTTTTTGTGATTCAAAGCACTATCCTCCGATCTCAGTTGAAACGTATTAGAACAGAAATATGTGTAAAATTTAAACATAAATTAAAGATTTTATTATTGCTTTGACAAGTTCATTTAAATTTTTTTTTTCGGACTACCAGCGTAAAATTTAAAAAATCAAAACAAGAAAGTAGCTGGCCATAGAGAATACAGTGTTGCTATAAAAAATCTACAGTTACCATATACAGTCTTGTGTTGCCACACATAATTTCGTGTTGCCACACTAAAACTTGAGTTACCATACTACAAACCGACGAAAGTTTATTCCTGAGGATGAAGTGTGACTTATGTGACTCCACTTATACCGACGGAGTATTTTGCAATGGGTGTATGCGCAATATGGATTTCACCTGTGCCTCTATATCCGAATCTGGCTACCGCAAGCTAGGGGCCGATAGAAGGTTGATGTGGAGATGTCCTCAATGTAAGCTTTCGACGAGTCCGCGCCCTAGAACGCCGACTGCACCCGAATCTGTTACCCTCGAAATGATTATGTCGGAGTTACGTGAAATGAAGTCACAGCTCAGTAAGCTCCCAGAATTATTTGATGATGTCAAATTAATAAAAAATGAAATCTCTGAGCTGAAAACAACGTGTGACTTCAACAGCTCTAGGGTTGATGATTTGGAGACGAAGGTCGTTGACATCGAAAAACGAGTCTTAGAATCTCAAAAGTTCGAGTCGTCTATCTCCAGAGACCTGGCGCTACTCAAAAAAGATAATACCAATCGGGAGCAGTGGTCCCGGATGAACAATATAGAAATAAAGGGGTTTCCAACAAAGCCAAACGAAAATCTTTTTGAAATTGTTAACTCTATATCTACAGTTGTGGGTTACTCATTCCCAAAAACACAAATTAATTACATTGCTCGTGTCCCATCACATGGTTCTAAGTCCAAATCAATTATCGTGAGTTTCATTAACCGGTTCATTAAAGAAGAATTTATTGCTGCTTCACGGGCGCGTAAACATATAAGCTTAAAAGATGTCGGAGTTGGAGATGAGGACAGATGTATCTACATTAACGACCATCTTATCCCCGATCAAAAGAAGCTGTTAACTAAAGTTAAGGAATTCTCTAGGCTCAAAGGATATCAATATGTCTGGGTGAAATTCTGTAAAATTCATATCCGCAAAAATGATAAGTCCCCAGTTCATATTATTGCCAGTGATTTGGATTTAAACAAATTAGCTTAGTGTGCCAAATGCATTGCTATTCATTTTATGTTATTAGTTCAACCCTGTATATTATTATTTTGTTATTTACTTGCGGTTTAATCCACTGCTTATGTTTATTTTATAATTGTTCTTTGCTCGCTTGTCATTATAGTCACATATTTGCATGTCATGCTTTGGTAATAATTTTAACTGTTAACCACCGTAAAATTTTGCGAACCTCTTTTTTTGTTTTCCTACATTGCATAATTTTATTATCATGCTATTCACTCCACTCACACTTACCTATGCTTGCGATTGATTTGATCTATGCTAATTTTACCACCTTTCTGCTTCACTTTTACTTTGTTTTATATTTACATAATATTATGATTTTGCCTGCAATGCTACTGCTTATTATTGCCTTCATAAATATAATTCTGCATTTCTCAGCCTATTGTCATTTTAATAACCATCTTATTATGCTATTTTTATTGAGTTTTTTAAAATATACATTTATTTATAAATGGATTCTAAAATGACAATTTATTACCAAAACGCGCGTGGTCTACGCACTAAAACTGACACATTTAAAAGGAACGTATATCTCAATTCGTACGACGTTATATCGATTACGGAAACCTGGCTTCTAGAAGGAATTAATGATCAAGAGCTGTTTGATAGTAGATACATTGTTTGGCGGCGTGACAGAGACTACAGTCTAACAAACCAATCGCTTGGAGGAGGAGTACTTTTAGCGGTTAGACGCGATTTAGCAACAATAGGACGTCCCGAATGGCATACCTCTGCGGAAGATCTCTGGGTAACGGTTTCACCAATAGGTAGCTCCTCAGTTAAAATTCACTTCTGCACACTCTACCTTTGCAACCAAAATGATGGAAACAATTTCAGTACGCAACTTGAAAACTTTAGTAATAATCTATTTAACGTAGTTAATCAAAATCCTGATGATATATTTATAATCATGGGAGATTTCAACCTACCATTCATTGACTGGTATCCTCAGGGAAATAACTTCACATCAGGTGGCGTGTCGCTCTCGAGGACCCAAATTAACTTCTTGGATACTCTTGCTCAGTGTAACCTAAGTCAACGTAGTCAAGTTCGCAACTATAACGATCGGTTGTTAGACTTAATTTTTTCAAATTGTGAACTTAATGTAAATGCTTGTGACGATCCCTTAGTCCCTGAGGACATACCTTATCATCGTTCATTATGTATCGATTTAATACGTGGTTTCACAAACGTGTCTAAGACTAAAAAGAGACTGAAATATATTTACAACCGAGGTGACTTTGATTTGATTTGCACCTCATTAAACACAATTGTTTGGGAGGAGCACCTTAGCAACAAATCTCTAGATGACGCTTTAAAATACTTCTACGACATTATCTATGACCTTCGTAAATCTCACATACCCCACAAAGTTATTTCATCCAACTATTATCCCCCTTGGTATGACTCTGCTCTTAAAAAGGTTCTAAAAGAGAAACATAAGTTTCACCGAAAATATAAACTATATGGTAATTACAATGACTACCTCTCTTTTGCCCTTCTAAGAAAAAGAGCCAAATTACTAGAAAAATCGTGTTATGAATCATACATTCATAAAACAGAAAGCTCTTTAATTGATAATCCTAAAGTTTTTTGGTCTTTTGTCAAAAGTAATAGTAGAGCCAATTCCACGTTTCCTTCTGCTATGTGTTACGAAGGAGAATTTGCCTCATCCGGTGACAAAATCTGTGACCTGTTTGCTACCTACTTTCAAACTAATTTTCTAAATTCTAACTGTACTCCTAGTAACTTGAATTTTAAAACGAAAAATGTAAATCACAATCACAATACTATTGGAAACATTCAGGTTACTTCTGATGAAGTTTTAAAACTTTTAAAATCTGTTGACTTAAATAAAGGTTCAGGTCCAGACGATATCCCACCTATATTTGTAGTTAAATGCGCCAAGTGCTTGGTTACTCCACTATGCTTACTATACAATAGATCATTAAAAGAAGGATACGTCCCAAGCATATGGAAATCTGCATTTATTACCCCAGTGCATAAGGTAGGTGATAAAATTAATGTAAATAACTATAGACCAATATCCAAACTTTGCATTTTTGCGAAACTTTTTGAAAATATTGTATATAAACAAGTTTACGCAACGATTAAGTGTTGGTTCATTCCGGATCAACATGGTTTTCTAAAAGGTCGGTCCACTACATCAAATCTTCTAGTCACCTATGATTATGTTAGTGCATATATGGATCAGGGTGCGCAAGTCGACGTTATATTTACGGATTTCAGCAAGGCTTTTGACCGTATTGACCACTGTATTTTACTACAAAAACTTTTGACTGCGGGCATACACGGCAATCTCTATCGCTGGTTTTCATCATATATTAGCAACAGGTCGCAAGCGGTAGCACTTAACGGATTTATATCAAGCTGGATGTCGGTACCCTCTGGTTTCCCTCAAGGATCGCTACTGGGACCCCTACTATTTGCCATATTCTTGAATGACGTGTCAACATGTTTTCATCATTCTAAGCTATTATTGTATGCTGACGACACAAAAATATTGAAAAACATATCTTCAAATGACGATTGTCGGCTTTTACAGGAGGATCTTAATAGATTTAGCAATTACTGTGTGGTTAACAAATTGGATCTAAATGTAACGAAGTGCTTTGCCTTAAACTTTAGTCGCAAAACTAAATTGATTAATTTTAAATATAAGCTTAAGAATGAGGAATTAGCTATAAAGAATGTAATTAAGGATCTAGGAGTAATTATTGATACTAAATTAATTTTTGACCAGCATATTGATTTTATTGTAAGCAAAGCATCAAAGGCTCTGGGATTCATAATAAGATCGAGTAAACATTTTAAATCTATTAAAACTTTAAAAATTCTTTATTGCTCTTATGTGCGCAGTCTTCTGGAATACTGTTCTGAGGTTTGGAATCCTACCTATGATATTTATAAAACTAGAATCGAATCTGTACAAAAACGTTTCTTAAAGTTCCTTCAATTTAAATGCCATCTTAACCTTCCAGACTACGAAGCAAGGTGCAAGAAGTTTCATTTCCTCCCACTGTATTACCGTAGAAATATCTCTGATCTTGTGTACGCATGTAAGGTAATTGATAATATTGTGGATGTCCCTGAGTTATTAAGCAAGTATAACTTCAAAGTCCCTACTAGATACTTCCGTAACCATGTACCGTTTCACGTGCCGCCGTACAATACATACTATCGTCGCAATGCATTTATATGCAGATCGAGCACCGAACTCAACAAATTTCTAAACGACAATTGCCTTGAAGATAGTGTTGCATTAAAATCTACAAAAATAAGAAAACTTTTAAGTAAAGCGTACTTCACTTAATACTGTTTATCAAATTAGCAATAGATCGGACCAATTTGTTCTATTATATTTTTTTTTCTCAAATTGTTTATTTTTTGTATGGGATTTGTGTGTGGAATTGTTTTTATATTTAGTTTTTTTACATTTTTTTTTTTTTTCTTTCGACTTTATTATACAAAGTAGGTTTACTTTTTACGGTGGCCTGGATGCTTTTTTATTTTTATTGTTTTATATAAGTATGTTAAACTAACATTTTTTTTTTTTTAATTTAAGTTCTTATGGCTGTGAGGTTAAGATTAATTTAAGATGTTTTATCACTTTCTAGCTTTATTATTTTGCTATGTATAAGTGAAAACTTGTTATTGGCTTTTTTATTTCTTAGTTAAATTATTAATGTTATCATTTTGTAGCTGTAAGTTTTCCGAATAAAATAAAATAAAATAAAATAAATAAAATAAATGACTAAAATTACATGACATGTAATAATAAATTACATGACATGTAAGCCGTGGGCTGATTATTGAAATTGACATGTAAGACATGTCAGCAATATAGTTGATCATTCAATTGATAGGTATCACTTCTAAGCAACAAAGGTGATCATATAGTAATTGGTAAGGTCATAAGAATTACAGACAAGCTGTATGAGTGATTATTAGATTGATGTTACTTTGTTTAAAAACAATAAATGGTTATTACTTCTTGGTTGCTAGAACTAGCAAAAAGTTTTTGTAATATCGCCGATTATAGTTGATCCGTATTTTGCATAAAAGCAGGGTCCAGTTTCCGGTTCGCCTAGTTAGGCAACATAACAAAACATTATGAACACAAGATTTGATTTGAAAATGAGGAGGAGCGAGAATGCTACGAATAGGGGATTCACTAACATTTAGTAAAGTGGAGTTCATGAGACAAGGAAAAAATGTTAACCAACATTGTGAGGTTCGTCATTTTGTCATAGACTTAAATTATAAATCTGCGAAATTTACCTGGAAAAATGGGGTAATGTCGATGGTTGTCAATTCATATTATGTCAGACGCTAGATAATAATCGCACGGACTACAGTCCGTCCAAGTGAAATTGCTAATATTGTTTTCGAATGACAATGATAAGCTACTCTGGGTTGAGTGGTATATAAAAAACATTTATACGAGAATTGTGCGAATGGAGGAGTATGAAATTTGACCAGTAAATTAAAGTTTATGTGGAGTTAGGTGGAAAGAAATTTAATATTGTTTTAAATAATGCTTAGAAATAGATACTTTAATGAAAATAACAACACGCACTACCTCAGTTACTACCGCGCGTTGGATAGATTCAATTTTGTTACACTTTGATATTTGTGAATCTGCCTGTCTGTCACAAATCCATAGAGAAAGTAAATTATTCTATGCACAAGTTACAATATTTATATATTTTTAATAATTTATATTTAAGAGGCAAAATGGCCATTATAAAGTTCAAACAAAAAAAAATATGATTTATTATGAGTGAGTTGCGACCATAAGACGATCTGTAGTATGGTTATTATTATTCTCTTTCGGGGTTATTGCTTCAATAATATATGCGTATCAGGCAAGTACGCTTAATGACTTTGACAAGTGAAAGTCATGAGTCATGAAGATGGGAAAGGAAATTTTTAAATTCATTTAAATTGAGGAATGTGCAAGTTGAACATAATTTCAGATAGTTTTACTTACATACATTAGCTACTTTTGAAAAAGGAAATGATACATATAGTTGTGGGATGGAGAACAGATGATTTATTATTACAAGATAGAAGTCAAGAGTATTTTATTAGATTAGATTAGAAAGTAAAATTGCAGTTCGACTTTTAATTCGGTATTGGAAATTGATGAAGATAGTGAATTGTAATGTGATATAGGCTGGGGAACTCACAGTAAAAAGTGATTTAATTGATGGTATATCTAATATAGGTTTTCTGTGACAAGGCATTCAGGGGGGCAAACAGACAACATCATCAGTAACATTGTACACAGTTGTAAAATATCCAAAATGACATACTAAGCCCGGTTTCACAACCACTACAGAATACGACCGAAGGAAGAGTCGGCAACAAGATCAGAGGTTTTAGGATAAAATATGCATTCTAGTATAAGCTACAACTACACTAAAGATGAGAACCACCGAGCGTGCCGGGGGTAGACATCAATGTAATGGGAACTTTTCGGAGTGAAATTTTCTTGTCATTTGAGGCGGATCAAGTTAGACGTTACGGTAAATGTTACTGTACGATTTCCAGTTTAAGTTCCACAAAATCTTACACAGATATTATGCAGTCGTTAAGGAAATACATCGGACATAACTGCGTAGTTATAACCAAAATAAATGAACATAACTCTTTTATACCGTGCCCTGTTAGACACAGAAATAGGGAAGTTGAGCGTCAGAATTCACGTGAATTTGAATGACTTATGGTCATAAAAGCTGAAAATACTATGCAGACGGAAAAGGATAAGAAAAAGGGTGCTACGTAGGGCCAAGGGATAATCTTAATAAAGAAACCAAGTTAAGCGTTAATTTGGTTCTCGAATCTGGAAAAAATACAAATTGAGATATAGAAGTTTGGAATAATTTAATAGGGGAAAAAGTACCAAAACGAAGTGTAGTATACTTTATATGACAATGGAAGGTTTTAAAAGAAAGAGAGGAAGGTAGAATACACGTCGGTCGGATAAAGGGTGGAGTGTGGAAATAATTAGGAAGGTGAATGTATTGATTTGAATTGATAGCAGATTACTTGTGTTTTGATGAATTATACTTTATTGGTCACTTAATATGATGCTGAATTGCTGATAAAATAACGACGTTACAATAGAGACGTTACAGCATAAATGTAGGGTATTCTTATTCATGGTTATTGATTCAATTTTGACAGGATACAAGTAGAATATAAATGCACAAAATAAATTATAACAAGAAAGGGATGTAGTGTATGGCTGTGTATGTAGCATAGATATTATACTGTCTCGAGTGCTCTTTCCAGATATGACAGTAGACTTGTCACAGTGACATTGACACTTAAGATATCAGTCCTGATAGAGAGGCCATGCGGTCAGGGTGTGTGTCAATGGCGAGAGCATCGGCGAGCCAGTATTGTTGCGTGCTAGAATACTACAGGGACGGATAACCGACACGACTGACGAGAGATCAGGCGCAGGTTCGACTTTTTTACATGCCCATCCGACGCATGGATCATCTTTCTTGTCAGACAAACAGGTGATCAGCCTGCATTGTCCTAACCAAACTTGGAAACAACGTTTTTTTGTTGTTCCAATGCGGGAATCGAACCCACGACCTCCGAGTCACGAGCCAATGCTCGAACCACTAGACCACGGAGGCTGTTATGTCCTATGAATGTTAATATACTCGATAGCTAATGTATTCCGAGAGACAGTTAGCTTAACATTACGTACGATCAGTAAATACTTTAATACGGTAGGTAAGTAAATTTAGGCTGAGGAACCATTAGTGCGTTGCGTTGCGTCGCTTCGTCGCATTATTAACGTATTGTATGCCACACGTCTGCGTTGCGTTAACCCGACATCACAATGGAAGAGGGTGATAGCGCAGCGCATCATCCATCCTCCGTCCTGTCCTGTCCGTTGTTTTGTTTGTTGTCGACGACGCAACATAAAAACCTATAAAAACGCCGCACCGGCGACGCAACGCGAAGCAGCTCAATAATGGAACCTGGCTCTATCTTGGCATCAGTGGCGAAGGGTTCCTATAACTCCATTCCCTTGTCACTTACCTTTTGCAAACCTTCATAGAAATCCCTACCTATTATACACGCTCCGGCTTCCCTATGAAGGAAAAGCAGCCTTCGCCACTGCATGGCATGTACTTTCATTAAGACGTACTTAATGTTTGCTGATTGAAATGTATATCTATATCATCCTTGATGATATAGAGAGATTTGTAGCAAAGGTTAACATGTGGGAGTTTAGTAAGAAATAATTGTATTCATATTTGTTTTCAGGTTATATAAATAGTACAGTAAAATTAGCGTTTCACAATTTACTGATTTTTTTACTCCCTACACCGATTTCGGTGATGGTGGCCAAGCCAGTTACGCAGGAGTAATTTTATAGTGCCTAAGTATGTGCGTAGTACACAAGAGCAGTCTCTCTTCCTTTACTCTCATAATCTAGTGGGACGGATAACCGACACGACTGGCGAGTCTGACTTTTTACATGCCCATCCGACGTATGGATCAGGTGATCAGCCTGCATTGTCCTAACCAAACTTGGAAACAACATTTTTGTTTTTCCGATGCGGGAATCGAACCCATGACCTCCGAGTCGATAGCCAATGCTCGAACCACTACACCACGGAAGCTGTTAAGCATAATACATCGTAAGTGACAGTATTGTGATATATGAATATTGGTTTACAACTATTAATCCTACTACTAATATTTAAATGTTAAAGTGTATGAGAATGGATGGATAGATAAATGGATGTTTGTTACTCTTTCACGCGAAAACTATGATGAAAATTTGGTATGGGAGTAGTATAAGCTCTGGATTACCACATAGGCTAATTTTTATCTCCAAAAAGTACAGAAGGATACTGTATTTACGCGGGCGGAAACGCGAGCAAAAGCTAGTTAGCTAATAACATTATAAGTTTCATTGTGGTTTTGATACAAAGGACCGGGTAATTAAGCTTTGTGGTCAAATGGCGCAGTGCGAGAAACTATACCTAAGTACCTACTAACTTGACCTAAACTCCTAAAAATAGATGATATATGATATCCGTTATGCCCGGGCTACACGAGGCTATTTGTTCAAGGTATCCTACCTTGAAAAAATAGCCTCGTGTAGCTAAGCTAGCTAGTTTTTTACCAAACTGTCCTGGCTTGTAAACTAGCTTACTAGCTTACAAATGAAGATAGTTTTGTCTACACGAAGCCAGAAGTACTAGCTTGCTAGCTTACTAACACTAGCTTGCTATCCTAGCTTGAAAAACTAGCCTCGTGTAGCCCGGGCATTAGCTTTATGCTAGTTAGCTTCTTTCTTATTATAACAACAGCGGACCCGACAGACGCGGACGTCCTGTACACACGTCTTATATATAAAAAAAAAACAGTCAATTTATTTTTATGTAGTTTAAAAAATATTTAGTTTTACTTTTATTTTGTCTTTTTTAAAGTAGACATAAATAATGATTACCATATACTTTCAATATTATTGAAGTAGCACGGTACCAAATTTAGAATCGATCGGACATAAGGAAGTTAATGAGATCCCCTCATCAACTAGAAAAGAGCTGATAATCTTCAAACGGCTGAACAGATTTTCATCAAACATAGCTAAGAACACTCTCGAGTAATTCATCTTTCAAAAAAAAATCGGTTCATCCGTTCGGGAGCTACGATGCCACAGACAGACACACACACACACACAGACACGTCAAACTTATAACACCCCGTCGTTTTTGCGTCGGGGGTTAAAATGGCCCCAAACAACCCCAAATGTGGGGTCATTTTTGCCTCGACATGCCTCGTCTATATAGTATATGTCTATGATTCTAAGCATGTTTAATAATGTAATTCCTCCATATGGAGGCATCGCACTCACACGGTTACAGTTGAAAACTTGACAGATAAAATGTACCTTAGAATGAGTTATGCCTACGTCCAGCTTGGCAAAAACAGTATGTCGCGGTGACAGGTCACAAAAACAAAAACATTTTCGACTGTTATACTCAAAGGTTATAGCTATCTAATATTTTATCCTTATTAGATTGGAATGACATAGTTTATTTAAATATTTTTAAATATAATATAATGGCTGTGTTCCGCGGAAAAAGCGCTTGCTAGCGCTAAAGAAAAAAAATCAGATTATCGGCCAGGACACTGCTAACATATCCGCCATTTTGCTTATTTATCGATCGCCACTTGGCTTACGCTTTTCTGTTACTTTACTGCGCTTTTTTGCGCGAACACAGCCAATGTCGTTTCAATCTCATATGGATAGAAAATGATTCCTATAGACGAAAATATTTTCAGTTCCTCCTATCACCGCGTACTCTTTTTTGCCAAGCTATAGATCTTATGCTATTCTCAAACAACAAAAGCGATGTTCAAGAAATGTATGAGGCCTGGGCCAGCCCTACGTACAGTATATATACATATGTAAATATAGCTACATAATATAGTAACCGTTTCTCTTTATTTTGTTTAATTTCACTTCGTTTCCATGTACATTTAAATTAACTTCGTCAAGGAGAGCAACACAAAGTAAAATAAAACATGGCGGATCAGATCAAAATTAACTAAATAATGTCATTTTGTCAATGACATGACTTTTGACAAAGAAAGACGTATGGCATTCAAGACGTCGTCTCTTCGTAAAACTGTCTACTACGTCAAAAGTCAAGTCAAAACAACTGTCATGGCCGCCCTAAAAATAGTGTTCTCGCAATAAAAAACTCTTCAAATAATCATTTTTGTACGCATGTACCCTTCTTCAAATTAATTTTTTCGTATTTTTATGATATTCCCATATTTTTTTCCTATTTACCTATGTAGTGTACATAGAACTGGCCCAAAATCAAACATGTCTTTTCCTTTAGTGTATTCCTAATGAAATACTTACGTGTGATATAAGTGGAAGGTTCCAGGCCGAGGCCAGTTTGGCCTCCGTGTGGCAGGTGCCGTCGGGCCCGAAGAACGCGACCACGCCCAGGTCCCGCATCTGTGTCATCACCCTGGGGGGGCAAACATGTATGGATTAATTATTATTGTCATCATCTTTAATTTAAATAAAGAACGTTAGCTGAGCATCTTCAATTCTCAGTTTTTGGTTATAAAAGAACTAGCTTTTTCCCGCGTAAATAGTATCCTTCGGGAACACTGTAATAATTGCTACCGACGCGACGTTCGGCTGACAAGCGCATATAAACCAATACTCGCCGTGAAAAAGTTAACTACAACTTGTATGGCATCGAATTAGTTTCCATTGTTTGCCACTAGGAGCGGTGTTTCTATATGCCATACAAATTGTAGATAACTTCTTCACGGCACAGTAAAAAGAGAATTTTAAGGCACAGAAAACAGAAATTCTCTTTTTGCTGTGGTCATGGCGAGTAGTGACAAATAAACTCAGCACATTGTGAGTGAGGTTACCGGAGGCCCATGGGGGGGATTGGGGATTTTAAGGATCAGGAACGCAAGTCGCGGTACCAGAGGAGTTACAAGTGTAACTCCTCTGGTGCTGCTAGTGTCCATGGGCGGCGGTAATCGCTTACCATCAGGCGATCCGTCTGCTCGTTTCCTGGTTCATTACATAAAAAAAAAAAAAAAAAAAACATAGCCCTCTCCGGTAGGCCCGTAGCGTGTATGGCTTACTTTAATAATACTCCAAGTCCAGCCTTGTCTCACGAGGAGTGAAATTTATTTTGAATGATTAATGAATTTCCTCTCCCTTTTAAGCCTGGGGTATCAGTGAAGTTAAGTTCCAAGGAATTAAAAATTGTAAATCGAAAAGGATTTTTTATTTTTCTTCCGACAATAATATCAGGCTTCTGTTGTTATCTTACTAAATTCTCGATATTTAAAAAAACGAGCTAAATGACAATGTTATTGAATAGATTTGGAATTTCATTTTAGTTTATGAAGAACTAGGTATATTGCTTATCTGCGAGTGAATTCAATCAACTAAAATCTTTGCAAAGTACCTAACTATAATGATGTACCTTGATATAATGTTTTTTTTAAATAGCTGGTTTTTTTAAATACCTATTTACTCGTAATTTGTTTAAATAGGAAAATTGTACTGCAAAATTCTTAATGATCGGTTTGATTCGAATTGATCGATTGTACCTATATAGAAGTCATTTGACTTATGTATAATAAAAATAATAAAAGAAACTCTGCTCACCTTAGAGATAAACTGTCCTTATCCAAGTGCAGCGAATTCCTTGCTCTACCAATATCGGCGCTGATGAAGCGAAGCTTGTACCCTGGGAGGAGACTGGGTTCCCGGTTCACAGCCGCCACCGCCAGGGGCAAAGCCCCCAAGACAGTCTGCAAAAGAAAAGTTAACATTTTTCTGCGGTTCATACTCTTTTGTTATATTTGAGGTTAACACGTTCCAAATTCAATATTTTTTTTTTAGTGTCATGTCGTGTAAATAGCCAGTATGTTTATATTGTTAGAATTTGTTAATTTTGTTATGTTTAAATAGCTTATATAGTAGCAATTTAGCTTCTTTTTTAAAAATTAACTTTCAATTAAGCAATTTAACTTCCATTAAATAATATAGACATTTTGTTTTACTTTGCTTTGGATATTTTCTATATTTGAAGAATGATCCGATCCGATATCGGACCGAATGAGACAGACAATAATATGTTTCAATACGAAAATATACATCTTTCTTTTTCATTTTGATATCACATCAATTAAGCGCGTTTTCCACCTTACTAAATTCAGACGTTCTAAATGAATAAATTACGTTAAGTGAAATACATTTAACAAGTTATAGGATACTAATCATTAGCATTCTACATTCGAAGAGAGATGGCGCTGCCGTCAACGTAAACAGATCGGCTCCGTATATATTTCTCAATTAAAAATAGTTATCCCTTAAATTCGCGTCTGAAAACTAAACTGTGTTAAGTTGAAGCCCTCACTCAGCTGTACAAGTGTTTGCAACAAATAAAAACTACTAAAAAGTGAAATAAAATACAAACATGAATAGTGACTCTGCGAAACAAATATAATTTAAACTAAATTTCTTGTGTGGATAATATTTATAAATCGTGGTTTTAAGACTTTAATTAATATAAAAAGTGAACATAAATAAATAATCAAAAGAAAGTAATAAAATTGCTTAAAAATAAATTATAGTGAATTTGGTGAACGAAGGTATTTCAATATTTTATTCCTAGTTCAAATTTCAAGCAAGTGAACATTACACCAGAATACTAACGGTCGTTAAAATAGCAGTTAATAATAGACGATTTTACGTTGAATCGTCACCATTTTGGTAGCTCAACGGTTCCTGCACCGGCCCGACATCACCCAATACACCTGAGATCAAATCCACGGCGTGCTACTTTTACAAATACATATTTAAATAATAAATTCGTGGAGACGATACAATCTCAAAAACCGATAAATAGATGGCGCTTCAATAAGGCTCTGAAAAGTGATCAATAAAACTTAATTGGAAATAGAGGTCGCTTCAGTACCAACTTTATAAAGAGAAATAAAATATTGTTGCACAATTAAAAATCTAAACACAATGGAGACATACGCAGGCAATGAATTTATTACCCATCGTAAGAAAAGGTTATCGACTTCCCTATCTAATATCGAACAATCAATCATATTTGACTCTTCGATGAATAGTTTGCCCAACACATCACTTAATGACTGCGATACTGACTGTGCAGAACACACCAAAATAATTGAGCAACTATCAAACGATCTTCTTGCTGCTAATAACGAAATCGATAACTTAGCTTTAGAGATTATGTCCTTAAAAAACGAACTAGATAGAAGAAAATATAAAATCATAGAAATGTATAAAAAAATTGAATCAAGTAATTATATCACACGTAATATGCGTAAAGGAAAAAGAAATAAAATATATGATCATAATAGATCCTGCAGTGTCGAAGTTACACCAATAAGGCAAAGAAAAAGTGAAACAAATAATAAAATAATCAATTTTGATAAAACAGAGAGCCCCAGCAAATTAAAAGATCGCTCAGAACTAGACATAAAGACAGGTACTGATAATTATAAAGAAGCCCATTCAAGTACGGGAAAACCCCCTTTCCCAAATATACTGAAACCGGATGAGATAGCTGCGAAAAATCAAACAGAAATCGATTTAATCAAAGATAAAACCACCTGCACATCTAAAATAATAAATGTAAAGAATAATAAATGTCCTAGCGAATCAGAAAAGGAAGAAAAGAATAATATGCAACTTACTAATAAAATAATAAAACGGAACAATTCATTAAATAGAAAAATATGCATCCTCAGCACAAACAGAAGAAATAATATCCTACCAATCGCTCAAAGCACGTTAAACAATCACTCAAATTTATGTCATTATATAAAACCAAATGCTACATTAAAGCAAATGTTATTAGGTATAGAAAGTAAAGTCGCAAACTTTACCTTCAATGATTTTTGTGTTATCATGATTGGAGAAGAAGATTTTAAAACTACAAATGATTATTTTACTACAATAACCTATATTAGAGATTCGCTACGAAAAATACAACACACGAATATTGTTATCTGTCTGCCGACCTATAAAGTTGGATATTATAATAATATGTTTAATTGGCGAGTAGAAACCTTTAACAACCTTTTATATCTGGACGTTACAACACATGAACATGCATATATATTGGACTCGAATAAAAATTTAGAGTATAATTACCATATGTTTCATAAGCATTCTGGACTAATAAATAATCGAGGTACTGAAAAAATATTTAGAAATCTTTATACCATGATGAATGACATAATAATATCCTCCTTCAATGATGCCATGCAAATACTAGAAGAACAAAAGCCGCATCTGTTGGACACCACAGAGCAAACTCCATGTTTTCGAGAATAAATCCTTATATATCCTCCATCAAAATATAGCCGGACTATTGAACAAAAGTGATGAATTAATAGTGAACCTAGATGAACTCTCACAAAAAAAATTGGTCATTGATGTATTATGTATAACTGAACACTTCATGAAAAAAGACCAAGAGCAATACTTGAATATACCAAGCTATTCACTGGCCACTTGCTTTGCCTGCAAGAGCTGACAGAAAACGAGGTGGAGCGTGTATATTAATAAAAAATAATCATGTATGGAGAGAAATCGAAGAAATAAGAAAGCTATCTTTACCAAATATTATCGAATGTTGTGCAATTGAACTCATTCCCTTCAAAATTTTAATTGTATGTTTGTATAGAGTTCCAAATTCAAATAATATTAATACATTTTTTTATAAGCTTGACATGATTTTACAATATTATGTACAATTTAAATTTAATAATATTATTATAGCTAGTGACTTCAATATTGACATATTAAAATGTAACAATATAACTATGAATTTTGAATGTTTGTTGTTAAACTATAATCTTAAAATTGCTATAAAGCAACCAACTCGTTTAGCCAGTAAGACGTGTATTGACAATTTTGTACATGACTTTAAGAGCACATGTAAGACCGAAGTGTTGGAATTAGGTCTATCCGATCACACGGCACAAATAATAAACCTACCAGTAAAAAATACCGTAAAACTACAATATTGGCGGAAACAAGTTCGTGACTATAGCAATGAAAATATATTAAAATTTAAAACTTGTATAAAAAATCTAAATTTTTCTGATATGTACGTTTCTACGAATTCTTCCGTGGCATATAGCTGTTTTATTGAGCAATTTAAATTATTCTATGATCTTTGTTTCCCAAGAAAGTACATCACAATTAAAGTTAATCGTAAACCGAAATGGTTATCGAGGGGTATAAAATTATGTAGTAAAAAGAAAAGAAAAATGCTATGGGAAATTAGAGCACAACCTACAAGAGGAAACAAAATTAAATATACAAAATACTGCAAAATACTTAAAAAAGTAATTTCATTAACTAAACGATCACAAAACAATTATAAAATAGTTATGTCAAATAATAAATCTAAATCCGTATGGCAAATAATTAATAAATCCCGTTTAAATACACCAAAACATCCTATACTAAAGATAAAAACTAAGAACAATAAATATATAACAGATCCAGTAGAAATTGCAAATGAATTTAATAATTATTTTATAGACAAAATAAAACCTAAATCAGGCACTTGTAAAATTGATTTTAGATACTACAAAAATAATAACAATAATAAAACAATGTTCCTAGCCCCTTGTTTGCCCCAGGATGTTTATAAAATTGTAAAAAATCTTAAAAATACTCATAGCGTAGGATTTGACGAAGTCTCTACTAAAATAGTTAAAGCTGTTAATGACCTCTCGAGCGTCCGGCCGCAAATAAGCAAATGGCGCAAGCGTCCGGGGTATGTCACGTGTCCCCGCGCGTGAGCGCGTGAAAATGCCCGCCTTTTATTTTTTATGGATTATATTGATAAATTGTTGCTAAAACCTATGCATGTTATATATATTTAGAAACTAGAGTAAATTCTCTATAAGATCATGTAACTGGAATTAAAAAGAAACTGAAGGAATAAAAGCAATCTCGATGTGAACACAAAATACTTGTATGTAATTTTTGGAGGTTTTGAAGCAAAATTATGACGAAAATCTAACACACACACCAAATTTACTATTTAATAAGTTAAATATATGTTTTAATAACGATTTATATAAAAAGTTTCGAGATCTGTATATAAAATATCACTTCCCGCCAGTCGGCATGCGACCCTTGAGAGGATTGCAAATGACAACTAATTAGTCCTAGATTAGAAGCTTTTTTTTTCAATTTTTCGAATGTACATCCCAAAAGTAAAACTGCAGAAGCCAGGGCTTAAGTCAGTAGAAAATAAATTGCCACCCGTCGGCACGCAATGCTTGAGAGAATTTAAAATAAACAACAGACAAAGTCACCCTAATTCGCGTGCGGTCACACCGTCTTGGACACTTGCGCGATAACTGTCAAAACGGTCACACCGCGCGGGACGCTCAAGAGGATATATAAGTCCTCATATTTGCCATCTAATTAATTTGTCTATAACGACCGGCGAATATCCACAAGATCTTAAATTGACAGTTATAAAACCGCTATTTAAAAAAGAAAATAAAGAAATGGTGGAATTTTATCGGCCGATTGCACTAGTATCAATATTTTCGAAAGTATTTGAGAAATACTTATATGGAGAAATAACGTCATTTTTAGAGAAAAATAATATTTTATGCCCAGAACAAAAGGGATTTCGAAAAAACAAAAGTATTAACATGGCAATATTCGATTTCCTTAAAAATATTATGAATGCAGTCGACAGAAGAAAGCCCGTATGCGCCATTTTTTGCGACATGACGCAGGCATTTGATTATGTTAACCATGAGATTTTGCTGGATAAACTTGAAGCCTATGGTATAAGGGGAAATGTACTACAACTTCTTCGTTCATTTTTAGCAAATCGATATCAAACCACTCAAATTTCTCGTATCAATAATACATCAAAAATAGAAGAAACATTTAAATCTTTAGTGCGACTTAATAAATATGGTGTACCTCAAGGAAGTGTACTTGGGCCGCTTTTATTTATTATTTACATAAACGATATGCCAAAAACATTGAATCACCCCATGACACTATTCGCTGACGATAGTACAATAACTATAAATTGCAATGACATACATTTTTACGAAACTGACATTTTTAATTCATTAAACTCTATAATTCAATGGCTAAATAATAACAATTTAATAATCAATCTCAGAAAAACAAAAATAATTCATTTTAATCAAAGAGCTCAAAATGCATCTAATAAGAAATTGATTTATGACAATAATATTATTGAAGAAGTTTATAATACGAGATTTTTAGGTGTGGAAATAGATAAGCAATTAAATTGGAAAAAGCATGTAGAAGAACTTAGTAAAAAAGTGAGTAGCTTAGCATATGCATTAAACAAGCTATCTTCTACAGTCAATAGGGACACATTAATTATTGCCTATTATGGATTAGTCGAATCTGTTTTGAGATATGGCATTATATTTTGGGGTAACTCAACACTCAAGGAATTGATATTTAAAACGCAAAAAAGATGTATAAGAGCCATGTTTAGAATCAAAGTTACTGACAGTTGCAGACCATTATTCAAACAATATAAACTTCTGACACTCCCTTCTATATATCTGCTTGTAGTAGCCCTATTTGTGAAATATAATTATAACTTGTTTTCACGTTTATCAGACAATGTTAAAAGAAATAGACGCCACGGTGATAGATTATGCATAGAAAAATGTAAGACTGAACTTATGTTAAAAAGTGTATTTTGTATGGGTCCAAAAATTTACAATAAGATTCCAAAAAATATAAAAGAGTTAAATATAAATCTTTTCAAAATTAAATTCAAAAAATTTCTAATAGAAAAATGCTATTACTGTATTGAATCTACTTACTATCTTAATGACACTTTTTAATATTAAAATTGTGACCATAAGCATTCATATTTAATTCATTTTAAGTTACTTATCTAAAAATTATATTTTTTAATGATATTAATAGTTAATATGACCCTATGATGGAAATAACTTTTAAATTATATAAATGACATCAAATTCTCTTACACTTTTGAATTAATTGTTGACATTGTGTATCTTTTCTAATTTTATAATGATTTAATAATTATTATTGATATATATTTAAAAAAAAAAATATCTAATGAATTTTTACCAATGATTTTATGTGTAATGTTTTTAATTATTTTATTGTTAATCTTATTTATTATTATTGTATTCTTTCATACCAATTGAATTTTATATGATATTTTTTTTTTTTAAATACCTTTTTTTTTTTTCATTATTATACTAATAATCGTATTATGTTCTAATTGTTATTTTAAAGGTTTATTCAAATGTAAGGAATCAAATAATAAAAATATTTAGTAGGTACCTATGTAAATAATAAGAACATGCAAGTGTCACACGCCATTATAATGGCAGAATGTACTAGAACTATATATTTTTAATTTACCATCTTTGTAATTATACTACATTCTGGTGATCAATAAATGAATTGAATTGAATTGAATTGAAGAAGTGTCGCTTCTGACTAACTAAATTCTAATAGGCAAGCGGACTGATTTTTTTTTATTGCTTAAATGAATAGTACTCTTAAATATGAGTAACTTCTCAGAAGAAACCGTATATCAAAAGTCAATATTTTCAAAGGTACCTACAGCGATTTGTATACAAAATTTCGCGAGCCTCCTAAAAACGCTCCATACTAAAATCGCCACACAAATGACGTCACTATTGGATTAAAGTGTATTAAGTAGGTATAATTCATATTTAAGAGTACTATTCATTTATGCAATAAAAAAAAATGTCCGATTGCCTATTATCTTTCATTTTAGGATCAAAGAATAAGGATGTCTGATTTTAGAAATATGGAATATATATTTTTGTTCTATTATCGTTATAGACTATGTTATTATTATTCAACAAATGAATGTGCAACATTTTTATAGTAATTAATAATTTTGAGTTTAGCTCGTAGACATAATTATTTTAAAAAATTTGCGTGACAGAGAATTTTACTAAGAGCGTAATACGAAAAACACTTAAGTACATATTTTCTACACTCAATATGTTATTAATGTTGGTAGCGAATATTTTTTAATTTCTATCATATTTTTTTTCAAGAACACTTCATTATAATTCTTGTGTAAATTCCGTGAAACAGCCTATAACCTAACCTAACCTAACCTACCCCAATTTTGTCAAAGGAAATAATTTACGAATACAGTCAGATTATTCAAAAACGAACGTTATTCAGATTTATTCGACCATTATTTCCATCATATTTTAAGTAAATCTCTTAGCTACGGTATTAAGTCTGCATTCTGGCTGCACCGGATTTCCGTTGGCAATATGACGGCCAGGCTTCACAGTCAATAGTGCCGAAGTAATCCGATTTCACCTATCAATGCGTGCTCTTATGAGCTTTGTTGTTTAGTGTGTAATATATTGGCTATTATATCATTATAATTGACCTGTTAACATAGACGTATTATAGACGAGACAATATGTTGAGGCAAAAACTGTCTCCACTTAAATGGTCCCACTTTTGGAGTTCTTTGGGCCATATTGACATTTGAGGTATGGTGAAAACCGAGATGGCGTAACTTTTTACTGTATGAAGATTTGTTCTGTCAAATGTACGTCATAACCTATCTTTAGTTTTGAAATCTTTGCCTGTTAATTTATACTGATACCATACTTGGGATAACACATTCATAAATGTTTTAAAAATTTCACACACCATTTTGTCCTGGTAGAATGTACAGATCCTTTGTAATGTTTAAATATTATCCTTTGTACTGCATTCTTGTGAATAAATAAATTATGAATTATGAATTATTTTATTATGAATTATGAAAACTGAAAACCGTAAACTAACGCTTTTATATTCTGTTAAACTTGGTCTTAAAAGTTATGACACATCGAATTAAATATAATGGATTGAGATCTCAGGCCCGCCAGATTGCTTTTATATTCTAACTGATAAAATGTATATATCATATTGTAGTATTACCCTTACTAATCAAAATATTTCCTTAAGTCTCCGTGGTCTATTGGCTAGAGCATTGGCTCTCGACTCGGTCATGGGTTCCATTCCCGCATTGGAACAACAAAAAATGTTGTTTCCAAGGACAATGCAGGCTGATCACCTGATTGTCTGACAAGAAAGATGATCCATGCGTCGGATGGGCATGTAAAAAGTCGGACCTGCGCCTGATCTCTCACCAGTCGTGTCGGTTATCCGTCCCACTGGATTAGTAGAGTAAAAGAAGAGAGAGTGCTCTTGTATACTGCGCACACACTTGGGCACTATAAAATTACTCCTGCGTAACTGGCCTGGTTTTCAATGAAACCGGCCACCGTCACCGAAATCGGTGTGGGGGAGTTATGTTATTATTAATAAAAATATTTAAACAGTGAATATGCAATACAATGTTTTGTCCTTTTCTGATACGTGGGAAAATTCGCTTGACAGACAAAGACAAAACATTGTCATTGTCTTTCAAGTGGATGAGCAATTTATCGGTTGTGTAAATATTTTTATTAATAAGGGGATAGTGTGTACACTGTACAATGAAGGTATGCATACCCGTTAGTTTGTGCCATGGACCAATTCTCTGGTACACGGCGCCAAAGCTACAAAAAAAAATAACTTTACTTACATTCTGATAAAATACCTATCAATCTTATTTTTTGATTTTAGATTAACGCACGAAACAAAACATATTAAAGTAATTTTTCGCTAAACTAAGTATGAACAAAGATATAAAGGTTAGAATTTTAATGATTTTTATTTCTAGGTGGACAGTTTTTCATTTTTTATGAAAACTACAACATAAAAATAAATTATCGATCTAAATTTCTCTTTAAGTATAGTATTAAACTGTCATTATTCTACTATAACATACGTAAAATAATTTCAAAGGCTGTAACAAAAGTTATTACATTTTTGTACCATGTTCTTACTTTGTGTATTTGTCGTTATAGCGGCAACAGAAATAATATATCATCTGTGAAAAGTTCAATTACTGTCTGTCACAATGAGATACGACCTGGTGATAGACAGATAGACAGACAGACGGTCTGGCAGACAGCGAAGCCTCCGAAATAGGTTAAAGTTTTTAAATTTTGTGTACGGGACCCGAAAACGTAAAGTCTGGTTAAGGTAAGCATATTTTAAAGCAAACATTTACATACAAATTAGGAACTATCAAGTCGCTATTAGAAAATTAATTAAAAAAGAGCCACTAGATTTTTGTTGAAAATTCTCGACAGTTTTAAAGATAATATTAAAAGAGTGAAACTTCAAAATATTTCACACTAAACTTTATTCCCTAGGTCCTAGAGTTTAAATTCGATTGTTGTATGAATGTAGTGCTTCTGAAATTGGAATTTCGATTTTCGGGACGTGACTTCTAGGCCATTGGTGTCCCACAAGGGCATGTGATTGCTTGTGTGCCATTCATTTTGTAGAATATCTTTTAAAGTCAGCAGTTAAAATTTTGTTCGGCTCTTAAAAAACACATCCATATTATAAATACCAAGTAGGGTGAAAGCACCAATTATCGGCACTAAAAATGGTCCAAATTTAACCTCGATTATTACAGAGGAAAATACTGTATAGTTGTCGCCGGCAGTAGATTCCAGAAACATTGTTTTCTGTTTTTAATAAGTGGAAACAGAAATTAATTAGTGAGAAGCTTATAATTCTACTATTTGTTCAGGTCGCGATAATTAGGTACAGTGCTAGCAATTGGGTGTGTTACAGTGCTAGCAATTGGGTGTAGATACCCTATATAGAATAATATATAAGGTTTGGTAAAATCAATTACGAATACTTCGGGCACATGATCAACTACTTATCTAAAGACGTTTGGGCAGAAAAATAATTGTCATACTCAAAGTAAAAAATCATTTCATGTATGGGTGACTCGCCGCAAAACGTAAACTCGCCCATATACAGAAAAAAATTTTTTTTCGAGTATGACAATTATTTTTCTGCTTAAACGTCTTTACATAAGCAGTAGAGCATATGCACGAATTATTCGTAATTGATTTTACCAAACCTTATATAATAATAATATTAGAAGAATAATCTACTTTATAAAAAAATATGTCTGTCCATATTTATGTCATTTACAGAATCGTAAAGTAAGTAATCGTAAAGTAGAATCGTAAAGATTAGCGCGTTGAAACAAACAAACAAACTCTTCAGCTTTAAAATATTAGTATAGATATTGGAATACATATTCTAATTCGAGCTAGGTACACGTAATTTTTATTTCTCGTCCTTACTACAGGTTCCATCTTTTTACTTATTTAAACATTATTTATTTCAACATTTTTTATGTCACGTATACATATAGTAGGTACTAAATAATATTGTTCTGAAAACTGCATCAAAATCGATGCGTACAGAGCTATTGTACATACAAAAAATATCAATATTATATACTTAATCAATCCCATTTATAATAAAATAAACATTTATATTTTACTTACGTATGTGCCACTGAACAAATAATTCCATTAGGTACCATTGAATTATTCCGGCGAAATATTCGACGGAAACATTTGATTGCGGGGTACGAATCTTTCTCGCGCGGGGGAAAACTTCTCCCGCGCCGCCGCACTATGTGGACACTCCTAAGAAAGCCGTGCCATAAATGCTTTTTCCAAAAGTAGCAGAGGTACATGTATTGTACCTCAAATTGTAGACAAAGGTCCAATCTACCTAAATACAAACGATAAACACTTCTGTTTATCCCTATTTTTGAAAAAAAATACGCTCAAAATTGCTGAATGGAAATTTGTTGAAAACTATTCTTGAAATGTAGAAATTTAACTTTGATTTTATAGTAGTTTTCCTCTATGGAATATATAAGTGTTATACCATTTTGGAAACCTTAAAATATGTTCTTTATTATAAATAAATTAAATATTGGGTTTTTGCATATATGACACCACTAGAGACGTGCATCTCGTAGTATGCCATTTTTTCTTATGTTTCATTTTCGATTAGAGTTTTGACAGTTATCGAAATTTGCCGAAGTTCTGTAATTACACTTATTTTATAGCAAATTTAATGTAGATTTACATGGTGAATTTTTTTGTTGCGGCATCAGTGCGCAACATGTGTTAATATGTAAAAATGTGAAGGTATGTTTTCCTACTTTAAACGATGCAAATGATGAGTTTTTGTTTATCGTGTAATTAATTGAAGAGAATCATATAAGTATATACCATTTTAGAATGCTTGAAATATGTTATTTACGGTAGATAGGATCAATATATTTTTCTTCAGTAAATTACACCTTTAGAGACGTAGGAACTGTATCGTTTTGTCTTCTCTTCAATTTTCGACTTGACATTTAATGAAATCTGCTAAAGTACTGAGAATAGTCTTATTTTGTAGTAAATGTAATGCAGATTTACAGAATACAATAGTTTTTGCAGTTTCAGTGCGTAAACTATAATATTATACATTAAAACGTGAATGTATGTATGAAAAAATATCAGTCCTACCAAATTTTGGCCATTACGCATTAGAAATAACACAATTGTATACTTATTATGTATATAAATGGTAAATAGCCTTCTTCTATGTATAAAGTCTTAATTCATGACGAAAGTGTAATACTTAATTTTGCTGTGTTGCCCTTTGGGCAACTCTCTGAAGGCGCCCAGGGAGTTACGGAAAAAAGATTAAAATAGGTCTAAACTAAAGTCTGAACTTTACCACATAAGAAAATACAAGAAATAAGCCCCTAACGAAATCGTTTTACACATACTTTACTATACTTCGTATATTTATACATCGAGTTGAAAGAATCATATTTCTAGGAAGACTCAGAGTTCTAGATGAAGTTGTAGAACTTTTATATAAATTTTGAGCGACTATTTTGTTATATTTATGTCTTAGAATATCATATAAAATTTAAATAATTTCATATTTACTAGGAATTATTGTATTAAACTCGAAAAACATAGCCACAAAGACTGTATGTTTTTTCATGTTTTCATGATTTTTTTCAAAATAGTATAAATTTTTTGTCACTTCATACCTAAAGTACCTTTTAACATTTCATTTTTATATTTTTTTTTGTAAAATTATCTAAAATAAGCTTAAAATACGTATGAGATTATTCAAATTTTCACTTTATTATTTTGGCGTATTATTTAACGGATTTAATAAAAAAATTATATGATCAAAGTGAACGTCATTTGAAAGTGTATGTATTCAAGAGTAAAATATAAAAAAAATGACGTAAATATCTTGAAAAACAAAAAAGTTACAGATTTATGACACGAAAATGGCCTAAAGTCCACATAGTGCGCCGCCGCGCCGTCTCGCTCGTGTGGCAGCGGCCGGCGGGCGACGCATAGAGGGCGGCGCGGCGGCGATCGACGATTAATGCAAAATACGATTTTTCAGCAAAAATAAAAATCTTAATTAAATTCATTTTGAATAATTCTAATTTAAAGAAACTTTCCCAGAAGTATTCCGGAATTATTCGGAAATTTTCAGAAGTTTTGCAACTATAGTCGCGACCCTTGGGGGTCGAGTTTGTTTTAAAGGGGGTTACAGTCTGTTGAAAAATAATAAATACAAACTACATATAGGTACAAAATATTCGTTTTTGAAACAAATCTTTTGATCGAACGTCCAAAAAATCATTTGAACATTCTAACCAGTGAAGGCTAATAAATATAAAGTACCTATATGATTAACATAGCGCGCTATGTAGGTACTACATAATATTAGATATTATAATTGTATAGTGACGAGATCGCAAGACTTTTTACTTAACTTTTTGGCTATTTCATTTGGGTCGCGACATAAAAATGGTTGAGAAACGATGGTGTAGTAGGACTAATAATAAAGTAGTAATGACTACATCTGTAGGAGTAGGTGAAATCATTTATTCATATTTAAGACAAAACAACGTCTGTCGGGGTCAGCTAGTATATTATAATAATATCTGTGGACGCTTCACACCACGTCAATCTGGTCCCCCGTGGTAAGTTCTCGAAGAACTTGTGTTATGGATACCAACGGAAATATATTTAATATTTTTATACTATACATGTCACCGTAAAAATATAAAAACCATTAGAATGTAAAATAACTAACGAGATTGTAAAAATATGATGAAAGATTTTAAATCTAACGAAAAGTAATGTGTTAAATATCATATCTATTTTAGTCACAAATGTTTCATCATTTACTGACATGCAAATTTTATATTTTTACATGAATATAAATTAAGCCATACAATTACTACATTAATATAAAAATTAAAAATTACCCATTTCATTACACACATCTCATTAAAATTACCGCGTCATATATAATTCATTCAATAATAATATCATAATCAGTCAAAAATTAATTAAAATGTCAATTACTTAAATATAGCATTATGATAAATTGTAACCAAATCACAATCAATTTACCTACTCATTATATTTTTACTCAAATGTCAAACAATAAATTAATTATAGCATGTCATATTACGTTGAATAAAAAAATATATTTGAAGAAATGACAATTTATAGTTAAAAAAATTGTCAATTGCTTGAACATAAATGTCAATTTTTATGGATTCACAGTATGTAAAATGATGTCAAAAGAATTCATTTAAATTATAATAACATTTGTCAACAAGCCAATTGTACAATCGTTTTTTTTAATAATATTATGTCATAAGGACATAATATTATTAAAAAAACGATTAATGTTAAGTCATTAGGCAATTTATTATATATTTTTATCGACATACAGTAACAACTCTTACTGAAAAATGTTGTTTTTTCAGGCGGGAGCACTAACCTGTTAAGATATCTGGTATTCCTATTTACTATTTTAACTTTTTTAGTGTAAAATTCAGACATATACTTCCGAACAAACATGCTCATTTCAAAAATATACAAACTGGTTAATGTAAGTATTTTTAATTTTTTAAATAATGGGCGACATGAATCCATGGGTTTAGCTCCACAAATAGCCCTAATACATTTTTTCTGCCCAATAAATAACCGTGATATATCTACCGAGTTGCCCCATACTATTAATCCATATCTGAGCGCAGACACCACAAACGCATGGTATGCAGTTAATGCTGTTTCTGCGTAGGTCGTTTTTTGTAAGCGTCTAAGAACATACACACTCTCTAAGAACTAACTAACTCGTCTAAGAACAGCACTACAGTATTTCAAGAGTGGTTACTTCGCTCGGAGAATACTATATAAATCATCCATTAGCGGATGTAAAGGCCTAAGTTTTTTTAAGAACATATACGTCATATTGATTAATTTTTTGCACGTCATTTCTACATGTGTCTTCCACGACAGATAATTATCAAAATGAACTCCTAAGAACTTAACAATATATGATTCACTTATGTTACTTTGGTCATAATTTATGCACAAATCCTTACCATTATTGTTTTTGTTATAGAATTGCATAAATGTGTTTTTTTTACATTAAATTTTAGATTATTATAGTCCATCCATTCAATTATGTCATTTACAGCATTATTAATTTCTAAGTTATATGTCAAATCATTACACTGGTCAACACTAGTCATGCCACACGAACTCTGATAGCTAATACTGTTTTAGCCACCTGAACCTATTAATAAATTGCAGTACTTTTATTTCGATTGGCCTCAGATTTTTTGTGATGTGTTGATAATGTTCTTCCTTCTGTACCTCTGGACTATGCTTCTATTTTGAAATAAACTTATGAAAACATGAGGTTGTTACTTGAAAAAATCATATTTAGTATATATTCTTTCAAAATATGTGGGGATTCGAAAGTTGTAGCCCTATTTACTTGAACTTCAGCTGGGTTATACCAGATTTTGCTGCTTTCGCTATGAAGGGGACAGTCGGATCAAAAAAACCATTATCATAAAAAAATATGGCCTAAACCAGCCTCTTTAACCCCTATACTGAAAAATTTGAAATATTTAACCCTTGTAGAGCCGTTTTAAATACTTCTTTCACCAGTTCTTATTAAATTAGGGATTATTAAAAAAAAATTGAAACTTGAAATTGAAACATATTTTTGTATTTACAATATTTTTTTTAGAATAAGTGATGCGAAGACAAAAATGGATATTTTCATTGGACCTCAAATTGGGGAGTTAGTAAAACATGCAATGTTTGAATAAAAAAATGAATGATGTTTTAAAAACGAGCATGGATATCTTTTAAGACTTGTTTCAAATTTTCTAGGGAAACATAAGAGTGACAACTACAGAGAGTTTGTTAGCGAGCTGTAAACAGCTTAACAAGCATTAGGTTGCAACATGTCACTGAAGAATAATTTTTTAGACTCATATCTAGCTTTTTTCTTGAGAGTTTTGGTTTCTGAGCGATGAGCACAGAGAAAGGACATTTTACAAATGGAAAAACGCTCTAAAATCAAGTGGAACCCAAGGATGTTAGTCGATTACTGCTGGACGATAAAAAGGGACCAACCAGAAGCTAAATATGCCAGAAAATCTTAAATTGGAAATTGATTATAAAACTTTTTTGATTTTTTCTATCAGAAATACACATTTCTTTAAACATTTTAATTGCATCAATAAATTGAATTCGTGGCCAATAGATTTCTTTAAATTACATATTTTCACTAACAGTCACCCATAAAAGTAAAAAATATAAGTGAAGTCCGTGTGGCGCAACAAAGTTCAAATTTTGTTGCCCAGTGATTATTATTCTTAATTACTATAGATATTTCGTCAACAAAAATTGTGCAATAATAGAGGTAATTTTAGGCATGTCATTAATATAAATAATAAAGAGAAGTGGACCCAGTACACTTCCCTGGGGAACTCCTTTTGTCTTAACTTTAATGTCTGAAGTAAATGATACCGTTTCATGTTTATTATTGACTTCTGTGATTTTAACATATTGAGTTCGGTGGGTGATATAGCTTTTTAACCAATTATTTGCTAGACCTCGTATACCATAATGTTCACATTTCTGCAAAAGTTTGATATGATTTACGTAATCAAAAGCCTTAGTCATATCGAAAAACACTGCCGAAACTGGTATATTTTTATCTATACACTCAGCTATTTCTTTTACCAATGAAAAACATGCTAACGTAGTGGATTTCCCTTTTTGGAATCCGTATTGTTGTTTGGCAATAATTTCGTTTTTTTTTTAATGAAAGACATTAGACGCTTATGCATAATTTTTTCGAAAATTTTTGATATTATAGGGATCAAAGTTGTCGGTCTGTAATTATTAATCTCTTTTTTATCTCCACCCTTAAATAATGGAGTTATAACTGATGTTTTTAATGTAGTCGGAAATTTACCCTCTTCTAGTGATAAATTTACCAGGTACGCCATTACTGGGGCGAGTTCGGATGCACAGTTCTTTATGACGTTAGTACAAATTTCGTCATACCCTGTGGAAAAAGAATTATTTAATGATTTAATTACTAACATGATCTCTTTTGTATTAGTTGGTTCTAGGAAAATACTTTTTTCGTTTTGTGTAAGTGTATAATTTTGTGTTTTTTCTATAATCGGTTCTTCTTCATTACTGATATTTAAAAAAAATATCGTTAAATAACAATTTATTTAACGATTTTTTTTAATTTGTATTGGATTATTTATAACTTCATTTTTGTAATTTATTTCATCTAAGTTTTTTGTGTTTTTGGCGTTTTGTTTGTTTTAATTTATTATTTTCCACGATGCCTTACATTGATTATTCGCATTTAGAACGTACCTTTTATTGCTAGTTTTTTGAGCTATATCTATACATTTTTTTAAGATGTGTGAATATTTTTTAAATTTAGTTTTATTTTCCATAGTTTTACTTTTATAATATTCGAATCTGAGCTTCCTTTTTCAAACACATGATATTTTTATGCCCTTAGTTAGCCATTTAACTTGTGTATCAAAATATTTTATCTTACGTTTTATTTTTGGGAAACATAGATTATAATTATATTGTAATAGTTATTTCATAGAATTCGTTAAAAGCGTCATCTAAATTTGTTGCCTGATAAACGTTTGACCATGTTAAATTTTTGATTGTTTTCTAAAAGTATTTATGTTTCGTTCGCCTATATCCCTCTGAAAAATAATTTGATACTTTTGTGGCAAGATGTTATTTTTTTACAGGAATTGATAAAAAATGCGCTGTGTCGTGATCAGATACCCCCAAAGGCTTCACTTCACCTATAGTGTCTTTCATATTACTTAAGCATAAGTCTATACAAGATTTTTGTCTGGTTGCCACATTAATGTGATTAAAAATATTATAAGTACTTAATATGTCAATAAATTTATTTTTAATTTTTGTATTTTTCAGAATGTCAATATTAAATTTACCAACGATTACAATATTTTTCATGGCCCTATTTCTTAATTTATATAATAACATGTCAAATTTATTTAAAAATTGGGTTATATTTGAGTTTGGAGTTCTGTAAATGCATATTATAATCAATTTGTAGACTGGTATTTTCACCGCACAACATTCAAATATATTCTCTGTACTTAGACTATCTTATGCACTTATATATCTTAATGCACTTACATACAACAAACGTGATTTTTTCACCGTTTTGTATGGACCGATTTTTATTGCTAGTTATTTATGGAGGTTCCGCCGCAATCTTGGAGCTTCGTAAAAAATTTTGAGCGCGATAAATTAAGAAAGAACTCAATGTTCGAAGCAATTCAAGTTGATAGTGATGTATGGATACAGCTTTTAAAAGGCCATTCCCCCGATATCTCTCAAGAGTATTTACGCTGGTTTATTTCGAAATCAATTGAATATTAAAGCAGGTGTATTGAATTTCGACTACGCACGAATAATCCTACTAATATTATAAATGTGAAAGTTTGTGAGGATGGATGGATGGATGTTTGTTACTCTTTCACGCAAAAACTACTGAGCTGATTTTGGTGAAATTTGGTATCTTAGTAGTTTAGGCTCTGGATTAAAACATATATGCTACTTTTTATCTGGAAAAAATACAGTGTTCCTAAGGGATACTGTATTTACGCGGGCGGAGCCGCGGGCAACAGCTAGTACTTTAGATCGAGCGATAGCGACAAAACATGCAAATATAAGCTACTCTTAATTAGCTAGCATTAATATCCGCGGCTTTGCCCGCGTGAAATCAGGTTTTAAATTTTCATCCCCTAATTTACCCCTTTGGGGGTTGAATTTTGAAAAATTCTTCCTTAGTGAATGCCGCCGTTATATGTGAAATACGTGTACAAAATTTCAAATTTCTTGACTTGAGGGTTTGGCCTGTACGTTGGATACATCAGTCTATCAGCTTTGGCTTTTATATCTGGATGCAATTGGAGACCGTCGGGAAACTTTCAGAAGTGAATATAAGCAACTTTTATTATGAAGTCAACTTTCCTACTTGAAGTTTCCCGAGGGACAACAATTGCACCCAGTATATAAGATTGTGAAACTGACCCTTAATCTCATATCGTTACAAGATTTCATTTATTTCTGTAATAATATTAAATTGGCGTTTTATGATTTACTTAATCTTTGATTTAAAATATATTTATGTCACCGTAAAATTGTAAAAACCGTTAGATTGTAATAAAACTAGTGAAATTGTAAAATGTTGATAGACTTCCGACGCGAATTTGCTGCCTATAATTTCACACATTATTTTTCGTTAGATTATAAATATATAGTGTTTAATCTTTCGACATATTTTTACAATCTCGTTAGTTATTTTACAATTTAACGGTTTTTACAATTTTACGGTGACATTTACATAGATAAATCGTAGATCGGCAGAGATATACTTAAGATTCCGAACTGATCTTCGCCGCGTCTCTATGAGCCTAAACTATTTATAACTAGCTTTTGCCCACGGCTCCGCCCGCGTAAATACAGTATTCCACGAGAACACTGTACTTGTTCGGTGTAAAAAGTACTCTATTAAGCCTATTTTAATCCAGGGTCTAAACTACTACCACACCAAATTTTATCGAAATCCGATCAGTAGTTTTTTCGTGAAAGAGTAACAAACATCCATCCATCCATTCATTGATCCATAAAGTCATCATCCATCCATCCTCACAAACTTTCACATTTATAATAGTAGTAGGATGATAGAATAGCTCTCTGAGAAACGTTTAATTTGATTCATCGATTAAAGGCAACTTAATCACTAAGGCCCACTTGCGCAGGGATCTCGGTTAAAGTGAACCCTGGGTTAAATTTCATGTTTGCTCTCTCTTCGTATTTATGAAAGAGAATGCATGATATTTTAACCCAGGGTTAACATAACCCACACCTGCGCAAGTGGGCCTAAGTGATGAAACTTTTTGAAAAAATACGAAGGCAATGTTTTAGGTTTTACCTAATGATTTATATTCAATTTATATTATTATGAACTTCTGCAACGAAACTTTTAGAAGTTATACTGTTATTAATTAGTTTTCAAATGTTCTTTAATGTTCCTTTGCGTCATAAACATAAATGTTAAATATAACTGTTAACAAATTATATATTAAAGTGTCAAAAGATGACAAATTGTTTTATTAAGTTTATTATAGAATTTGTAACTTATGTTTTATTAGCGATTTATAACTTTTCATAAAGAAAAGTTTTCTGCTTCTGTTCTAGTTTCCTTGGTTAATTAATATTTTGTTGAAACATATGAAATAAAACAGTAATTAAAGTAAGGCTTTGGCATATCAAAATTTCATTATAATGGTATTTTGTCAACTTGATGCACTAATGCCTACCACACCGATTTCGGCTTGTTTCAATGAAACTAAGCCAGCTAAGCAGGAGTTATTTTATACTGACCCAATGGTGGAAAATTGGTCAATACCAAGTGTGTGCGCAGTACACAAGAGCATTCTCTTTTAAGTAACTCTCGTATCCCAGTGGGACGGATGACGGATGACGAGAGATCAGGCGCAGGACCGACTTTTGACATATACATCCGACGTATAGATCATATTTCATGTCAGACCTAATCAAACTTAAAAATGATATTTTTTATTATTCTAACGCGGGGATCGAACCCACGACCTTCGGAGGTGAGAGCCAAGCTCTAAGCCACTGGACCACGGAGACATCAAAGGCCTAATCATCAGGCTATTTTTAAATTCTTATATAGGTACTACAGAAGCTTGACTGAGTTGCTATATTAGCCCACCACACGTACTGTATTGTAGCATTACAACTCCTGTGTGGTTCCCTATTTTTTCGCATAAAATCATATGTCATAATTTTACTTGGCATAATTTCATTTGACCTAATAGTAGTTTCGCATAATATTCATTTGTCATAACTTTCTTAGCATAATTTTTTTTCGCATAATTACTAAAAGCATAATAACTGTTAGGCATACTTATTGTAAGGCATATATTTTTTTACGCATAATATTCATTAAGAATAATATTTTTATGCATAATATTAAAAAGCATAAATATATTTACGCATAATGATATTTAAGCATACTATTATATTTACGCATACATCTTTGTAGCATTTTTTTCACATACTAATGAATGATAAATTCTACTGGGTGTGCGAGTTAAGACGAAATAACAATTATAATTGTAATTTTCGACTGATTACGAAATTAAACTCGGATAAAAAACACGAACTGGTATCTAAGAACATACCAAGCCATAACCACGAGCCCAATACACTTAAGGATAAAGTAAGTTTTATTTTCGCATTAATAACCTTTCGTATTTATTATTTTAAACATGTTAGCGGCTTACGGGTGGGCCAAGGGCCACCCCGCCGCAACTTAACCTACTGTTACACATGTTACACTAGATATAATGAGTGTAACACCTGCTTTTAATGTTTCATAAATATGCGTTTAATTACCTTAACCGTGTTTTCATTGTGTCGTTCCATTTAATGCATATTTGTGCCTTGTGACAGAATGCCTTAAATTTTTTATGACAAAAAAATATGCCTAACGAGTTTATGCCAAAAAACAATTATGCCAAAGTATTATTATGACAAGAAAAATTATTCCTTACGAGTTATGCCTCATTAAATTAGGACAAACAATATTAGTCTAAATGATATTTATGCCTAATGATGTGGTATGCCAAGAAACCATTATGCCAAAGTATTATTATGCGTAGTAAAATTATGCCAAGTGAGGTATGCCAAATGAAATTATGACAAATAAAATTATGCGAAAGAAGAGGATCCCCTCCTGTGTAGCTGTGTAGCCAAGATCGACTGAGTGCTTACCTGGCTCCATCCATACGCGCTGAGGAATCCGATCATGATAGTGTTACTGTCGCTCCAGTTACTGCGCAAGTCCGTACACAGTTTAGCACTTCCGCAGTTACTGTTCTTCACTATTTCGAACAGATTCACACCGTCCACCTCTATATCGTCTATTGTCACTCCATCTTCAATCAAATTAGTAGTAACACTAGAATATATGTTGTTCAAGTATATAGAATCTAATATATTATTTTCTACATTGTCCTCTGTTATGTTGTTTAGCATACACTTTTTATGACCTATATTAAATTTGAATACACTGTCTGTTTCGTTTTCACTAACATCTAACACCTCCATTTCTTCTGATTTGTCTTCTGATATTTCTTCTTTTAGAGTTTTATTCACATTATATTTACTTTCCTTGAAATTGTAATATTTTGTTTCACTGTCCGCTGGCTTTGCTTTTGCGTCATTCAATATGATTATTATGAAATAAATCAATTTTATTTGTTTTGCCATTATTGATTCGTGTTTATGCCGACTTCACATCTTTAATAATTCATCTGAAACAAAAAAGTATAAAAATAAGTAAATATAAATGGTAAACAAATTTGAGTGTTCTATATTTTCTAAAAATTAGATGCCTAACGCAAAAAATTTTAACTCAAACAACAATTCGAAAAACATTAGAATGACTGCAAAACTTCATAGATTATTAAAAAACTCTACGATAACTAAAAAAATTGAAATAATATTATAGATAGTTTAATAAGTAAATATAAACGGTAAACAAATTTGAGTGTTCTATATTTTCTAAAAATTAGATGCCTAACGCTAAAAATTTTAACTCAAACAACAATTCGAAAAACATTAGAATGACTGCAAAACTTCATAGATTATTAAAAAACTCTATGATAAGTAAAAAAATTTAAATAATATTATAGATAGTTTAAAAAAAAATATTTATTGCAAGAATTGTCGAGCAATCTTCTATTTATATAAAATTAATGTTTGTCTGTATGTCCTTTATAGAATCGTAAACTATGCATTTGATCATGTGATGATCTTTAGCAAAGTTGTTGTGCATGAGTCAAAGAAGGTTTCTGAGGTCTTAGATTTACAATTGGACCTGGTAGGTGGCGCTGCTGTCAGTGCGTCAACAAATTTATTTCTAACTTTGTCTAACGAAGTTTGCCAGGACAGCATGTTGTCACATGTTATAAAATTTTGTAGCGACTGATTTATAAGACACTTATAATATATTGGTTGCAAAATTCTGAAGAAAAAAAAAGATGGTGCCCGCAACTTCGTTTGCATAGAACTAACAGAAACGGAACCCTATTTTTTAAACGGAACCCTAAGATAAAGTAGCCTATGTTAAACAATAAGATCTTAGAAAGTCATTGGGCGTTTTTTACACATACATACATACATACATATAATCACGCCTTTTTCCCGTAGGGATAGGCAGAACCGCCTCTTTCCCGTAGGGGTAGGCAGAGACCATTTCTTTCTACTTGCTACGATCCTTACATACTTCTTTCGCTTCGACCACTTTCATTCTTACCATCCATTCCTCCTCTTACATTCAACGTAGCCAAGCTCCATGGTCCGCTTTTCGCCTCCGCGAGAAACGAGACGTGATGGGTGGCGAACCACATCGCCGCCATTTTGGATAATTAAATTATTTTTGATTATCCATTGCGTTTCCACGGATTGGTGGAGAGGATAGGAATAGGGAAAGGGAAGGATAGGTGGTGTGGAAAGGAAGATTGGTAAGTTAGAGTGGGAAATAGGGAATGTAGGATATTACCGCCCAGGAGGGCAAGGGATAGGACAGTAATAGCTAGGGAAGCCGGGGTCGCATACCCGTATACTATGCCGCAACTACCGGACAGGTAAGTTGGAAAGAGTATCCCGTGACGTTTTTTACACGTACTTCAAAAAATCTGGAAATCACAAACCAAAACACTATTAGATTGTACAATTTAATTCAAATTCATCCGAAATTAATGAATTCCGGGAAACGAAAGTAATTTATTCCATTTCCAGGAGTTATTTCAATTCAGATCCTTAAAAAACTGGAGATAATCAATAATTTGTAATCATATTTTATATAGCTATCTATATAATATATAAAAGGAAAAACTGATTGACTGATAAACGCACAGACCAAAACCTTAAGGCCAGAAATTTGAAAATTTCCTCATATGACGAAAGTGTCCACCAAGGAATGATTTTTCAAAATTCAACCCCCAGCGGGGTAAAATAGGGGATGAAAGTTCAAAACCTAATTTCAAAACGCAATTAATGCTAGTTCAGAATATTCGTTGAAATAAGTGAAGTGTGAAAATATCACAATATATACATCACCTCCTGCAGAATATGCAATTACGCTTACATCTGACCTAATTTATTTTTTTCTAATCTAAAACTAATTAACTTGTAAAATGCCCCATGTCCTTTCTAAGATAAATCTGTAAAGCCCATTAAATAGTAATTTTAACTTTTATAAGAAATTTCGATTTTACTATTTAAAGTTTTCTTGTTATTACTGTGACGAAACTTGGCTTTACTTTGAGCTTTTTTAATTCATATTTTTTAACAAGCGATTATCTAAATATCTATATAGTTAAAAAGTTTATTTAATCCTATTATATACTAGCATTGATTGCCCGCGGCTTCGCCCGCGTGAAATTACGTTTTAAACTTTCATCCCTTATTTTACCCCCTTAGGGATTGAATTTTGAAAAATCCCTCCCTAGTGGATGCCTACGTCATATGAGAAATACGTGTGCAAAGTTTCAAGTTTCTAGCAAAGTAAAGATAATAGTTGTGCATTTTATTTAATATGTCTTCAAGTTACGTCTTGGCTATTCTTTAAAGAACATGTAAAGAACAAGGAGACACCTTGTTAATATTATCTCAAATAACAAACATGTCCTCTTGTATTGTAAAAAGCAATGCACCTGGATCTCTCAGTCACAATTCCGTTACAGAGTAATAGAGAATATAAATCAAAAATCGTCTTAGCGACCTCTTAATGTTGTTTAAAGAACAATATAATGATACACTTCAGATCATCCTCACTTTACATGTAGGGGAGGTACCCCAAAAATATATTTTTCGTGATTTTATTTCAGCACTTTAAATATCTACAATTCCTTCAATTTGGACCTAGACAAAGCTACATTTCAAGGGGTCAAGACAAAATTCGTCGAGTATTTTGAACCCAAGAAGAATCTGACGGTAGCAAGACACAAATTTTTTACATTGAAACAACGCATGAACGAGTCTCTGGACAACTTTCTTATGGAATTGGAAAATGCAAGTCATGCCTGTGAGTTGGGTTCGCTCCGCGATTCCCTAGTAAGGGACATCCTTATTGCGAATATGGCCACAAACTTCTCGCAATTTCGTTAGAAACTCCTACTAGAGCAAGATCTGATCCTAGAAAAAGCCAAACTTTTATGTAGAACCCTCACCATGGCACAAAAAAGCGAGGAATCCATGAATTCAACAGACAAGAAAGAAGAAGAAGCCACAGTATACAAGATACACAGAAGTCGTCGGGCCACTTCATATCAGAAAAGAAGAAAATCAAGGTCTCCGTCGCGCCAAGGTCAACCGAGATCAGCCACACCTGGATCCAGAGCAAAATGTGTGAAGTGCAACACAGCCCATGGTCCGCGCAATTGTCCAGCTTGGAAGCACAGATGCAGGTCATGTTTTAAATATGGACATTTTACCCATTTGTGTTTTAAAAAGAAGAATAGTGAATTATGAAATAGAATATAGCTTCTGAAATAGGGAAAATGGGTCTCGATGATGAATACTCATACTGACAAAACAATACTCATACTGAGAGATTTACTATTGGGGCGTTATTCAATATTAAAAACATAAATTCTCAAAATACCAGTACAAATTTGATTAAAGAAAATTCCTGGCATTAATTTTTAAAAATAAACAATAAAAATGTAGATTGTTTAATTGACACTGGGGCAGACATAAATATGATGTCTTATAAAGTTTTTAAAGAATTAAATCTTAAATTTGATAAGCAAAGCAAAGAGCAATGTAAAAAATATAATGTCTATGCTTATGGTGGAAATAGAGTTCCCATATTGTCAGTGTCAAACATATGGTGTATTTTTGAAAACATAACAGAACCCGGGCTGCGGGGCTATTACCTAATATTCTGGACATCAACTGACAACCGGCATGGACTTCATTTTGACGTTTGAACTTTTTAAAACACAATTTAAAAAGTTAAAATGTCAAAAAAGACAAGCCTACTGTCATGTCAAACTAAATAGTCCGCCATTTTGTCCTTCATAGAACGAATGAAACGCTCTTTCGACCAATTAAATCGTGTGACGTAGTGCTTTTGACATAGTTCATGAAGCGTTATGACATAGTTCATGAAATGAGAACTGTCAAAGTAAGCAGAGGCCTATTGTGCTCCCGGCTACGACACTTCCAAAAAGAAGACTGATAAGGCACAGATTATTAATAAATTTGTTCTTATTAGTACCTACAAGGCTATGACACCTCGATCGCAAATACAAATGTCAAATTTGAATTCGAAATCGCCAATAACCGCTCTTGACTCTCGTTGTTTTCTGTCATATGTATTATTTAAATATATTGTGAGTCTTGAGTTTTTCGAGTTTTATCCGCTTTTGCTAATAAACTTCCGAGAAGTGTTATAACTTTGATCTGTCGTGTATATACACAATATTACGTGTAAGTCTGTCTGTGCTTAGATTTTAAGCTTGTTTTTTTACAATGCAAGGGAATCTAATTACAAGCATTATTAGCTATAATTCATCATCATACACTCGTTTCCTGCTTACAAATGTCGAGGCTATCTTAATTTTTTAAAATTTCGTTGTTATTACTAATAAAAATATTTACACAGTGGATAAACTATACAATGTTTTGTCCTAGTCTTATGCATTGGAAAAGTCACTTTTGGCTTTGCTGCAGTCGGTTTTTGAGTTTTGAGTCAGTGTTGCTTTTTGTTATAATATATTGTAGCTACAAATTCTAAAACTTTTATCAGGATTATTCCCCAGTCAAAGCTGGTAAAATAGTTAATGCTTGTGTCGTCCTCCATAACCTAATCAATGACTCGCGTATTTCCATCGATGATGATGAGTTGAGTGAGGACAACAATCTTCAGCCGGCACAGCCTGTAAGAGAGCAGAACAGATGGAGGGCGTCAAGTTTTGGTTGAAAGGTTGTGGAGGAATCGACAGCATTAAAAAAGCAACAAGCACTTGCTCAGCAATCGTCTCACATAGTTTAGTGATTGGTAAGGCAACGTTAATATAAGGTCATAGACGTAGAAAATAAGGCAAACACCGCTTCGGTAATATGAATAG
This sequence comes from Glaucopsyche alexis, assembly GCA_905404095.1. NCBI lineage: Eukaryota > Metazoa > Arthropoda > Insecta > Lepidoptera > Lycaenidae > Glaucopsyche > Glaucopsyche alexis. Next base: position 21,622,895 of record FR990054.1, on the reverse strand, counting down.
CGAAGAAATCAAAGTAAGCCGGCCATATCTTAGCGACACGTGCCGCACGCGCACATTCACAAGCAAATTAAGACGACAGACTGCCAATACGCAAATGGCAATTATCTTTAATCTCACACAAACGTAAGTCGCCGCCATTTTTGTGCTTCACTCAATGCTTAGCTCACCTTCCGTCCGCCTTTTATATGTATATATGATAAGGTATGGTATAGTAGAGTAGATACAGGTAGGTTTTATCTAATGGAATAGATGTGAGACAATCTATTCCATTAGAAAAAACTCAGTAGGTACCTAGAATATAAAATCAGGTTAGCAGTGTTCAATATTTACTGTGTATGAAAAACATTAATAAAATTTTATAAAATCAGTAAGAAGTTGTTTTATTGTACATGTTATTATAAAATAAAAATAAAACATAGGCCTTTGCATCCGTTAATGGATGATTTAAACAGTATTCTCCGAGCGAGGTAACCACTCTTGAAATACTGTAGTGCCTGGGACAGTTGGTTTTTTTTAAATATCGTATAGTTGCCTAAGCACATACGGCGTTCTCACAACATAGTCAGCCTAGTCCAGAGGAATGAACTGGTCAATACGTCTGGGGCCAACTATGTGCGATTTTCCTCACGATGTTTTCCTTCACCGTTAGAGCGTCCGTATAATGTATTTGAGATCCGAAAAAATGTTATTATATTACTTAATCATTATGTTATTATATTAATCAGCCCGCAGATTACCTAACTTCGTTGAACTTCATGAACTGCTTCTTGGTCTTCTTCTTCTTTTTAAAATGGCTCCTGAGTGAACTATAATAATTGTATTGAAATTTGCGTTTTGTTGTGTGTATTAAAGCACCACGTAATTTATAAAAATATAAATATAAAATTTTATACTATTATTTAATTATAAAAACTATTAAGGACCTAAAAAGAGCATTTCAAATGAACTGATTTTTATACTTTGAAACACCGCCGATGTTATAATTTAATATTTAAATCAATTTATATAATTTTCTAAAAAGTCCATTTGGAACATTCAAACGCAATTTTACCTATTGTCATTTCACTTCAAAATTATTTTTTTAAATTTATAAACATAAATTGGAGTTTTGCCAGAAATATTAAGCGACGTTGTTGTTCTTATATTTCCTCGAAAATTTGTGTTATTATAATTTGGTTCCTAATGTGTAATATTGGTAGAATATTAACCATTAGCATTCATTGACGTGTACAAGTATGGGCAAGTGGTACAAGAGGTGAAGGAGATTGTCTAAATATTTATTTAAAAGAAAACACTTGAGTATAATCACAATTCAAAATCCGTATATTCAGACACCACAATATACTTAATACACGGTAAACTGTAAAGGCGTTGTAACGGGAGTCGTTTTAGTTGGGCATGCTATATATAATCTGCTTTAAATTTGCTAGTTGCTCCGGGGCTTTAAAACGTTCAAAGTCTGTCTATTAATAAATTTAAAGAAGTAGTTAAAGAACGTTTGTGTGCTAAAGGTTATTATAAAGTCAGTGATTTCATTAACGATTGCACACCTTGGGAATAAGATGGCCCCATGCGAGGCTGCTTTTATGTACTTAAGTATGTTTTATGTACTTATAACTAATGTTATATAGATTAAGTTACAACATTGTAAAAATATTTTTTGAAAAGAACAATTTTCCCATCTTTTTGCTAAAAGGTGGCCCCGTGCGAGTTTCTTACGCCGGTTCTTCTCGCCGGGCTAGTTTCCGAACCGGTGGTAGGCATCATGTAGGACAATTCTATAAGCGTTATATTATAACCTACATGGAAATAAAAATTTTGAGTTTGAGTTTGAGTTTGCTATGTAGACAAAGCTACATCTGCAAAATCCTTACTTTAAAAGAGGGCGAAAAGAAGGTTGACTGGTAAATTTTTGCGGGCGAGGGGGAGGTGGTGCTTGCAGACTTGCTAGACCTTTAAAATATATTCTTTTAAAAACTTCTTAATCGCGATCATGATAACAGAAATTGACGCGGACGAAGTCGCAGGCAACAGCTTTTTTTTTTTTTTAATAAAACAAGGGGGCAAACGAGCAAACGGATCACCTGATGGAAAGCGATTACCGTCGCCCATGGACACCCGCAACATCAGAGAAGTTGCAAGTGCGTTGCCGGCCTTTTAGGAGGGAATACGCTCCCTTCTTGAAGGTTTGCAGGTCGTAGTGGTCCGGAAATACTGCCGGCGACAGTTCATTCCAGAGTTTTACAGTGCGCGGCAGAAAGCTTCGGGTAAAGCGCACGGTGGAGGGCTGCCACTCATCAAGGTGATGAGGATGATAAATATTTTGTCGCATGGAACGGTGGCGAAAATTTGCAGCAGGTATAAGTCCGAACAGTTCCTCGGAGCACTCCCCGTAATATAACCGATAGAGGACGCAGAGCGATGCTACATCTCTACGTAGCTCTAAGGAGTCAAGCCTATTTGAAAAACTATGGCAGTCGACAATTCGAGCGGCCCTACGTTGGATACGATCCAGAGGGAGAAGCTGGTACTTTGGTGCCCCTGCCCAGAGATGAGAACAGTATTCCATGTGAGGCCGAACCTGCGCCTTATAGAGTTGTAGGCGTTGGACCGGACTGAAATACTGCTTTGACCTGTTCAGAACACCAAGCTTCTTGGAGGCTAACTTGGCCTTGCCCTCCAGATGATATCGGAACTGGACCTCGCTCGATATGTTAATACCAAGTATTCCAATGTTGGAGGAGACAGTTATGGGTATGCTTTCAAAACGAGGACATATGACCATTGGTAACTTTTTAGCGGTGAACGCGCAAACTTGTGTCTTAGAGGGGTTGAATTGGACTAAATTAAGTCTACCCCATTCAGAGACCTTCTCCAATGAATTTTCAATTTGAGAGACAAGTTTGTTTCGACTCTCAATGACATTTTGCCGAGAGATGTTCGCGTGGCCGGTATATAAGGCATCACCCGTGCTGTCATCTGCATAGCAATGAATGCCATTGGTTTGTAACATATCATTGATATGCAGTATGAACAGGTGATAGCACACAGCCTTGTGGGACACGAGCATCAACAGACAGAGTAGCTAGTTAATTAATATAATAACATTTTTTCAGATCTTAAGTACATTATACGGACGCTCTAACGGTGAAGGGAAACATCGTGAGGAAATTCGCACATAGTTGGCCCCAGACATATTGACCAGTTCATTCCTCTGGACTAGGCTGACTATGTTGTGAGAACGCCGTATGTGCTTAGGCAACCACATGGCATTTAAAAAAACCAACTGTCCCAGGGACTACAGTATTTCAAGAGTGGTTACTTCGCTCGGAGAATACTGTCTATATTATAGACAGTATTCTCCGAGCGAAGTAATCTATATCATCCATTAACGGATGCAAAGGCCTATGTTTTGTTTTTTTTTACAAAACGTACAATAAAACAACTTCTTACTGATTTTATAAAATTTTATTAATGTTTTTCATACACAGTAAATATTGAACACTGCTAACCTGATTTTATATTCTAGGTACTGAGTTTTATCTAATGGAATAGATTGTCTCACATACCTACCTGTATCTACTCTACCATACCATACCTTATCATATATATAAAAGGCGGACGGAAGGTGAGCTAAGCATTGAGTGAAGCACAAAAATGACGGCGACTTACGTTTGTGTGAGATTAAGGATAATTGCCATTGGCGTATTGGCGGCCTGTCGTCTTACTTTGCTGTGAATGTGCGCGTGCGGCACGTGTCGCTAAGATACGGCCAGCTTGCTTTGATTGCTTCACTATTCATATTACCGAAGCGGTGTCTGCCTTATTTTCTACGTCTATGACCTTACATGAACCTTGCCGTATTGTTGCTTTTTTAATGCTGTCGATTCCTCTACAACCTTTCAACCAAAACTTGACGCCCTCCATCATGTTCTGCTCTCTTACAGGCTGTGCCGGCTGAAGATTGCTGTCCCCACTCAACTCATTATCATCGATGGATATACGCGAGTCATTGATTAGGTTATGGAGGACGACACAAGCATTAACTATTTTACCAGCTTTGACTGGGGAGTAGTGCATAATCCTGATAAAAGTTTTAGAATCTGTAGCAACAATATAACAAAAAGCAACACTGACATAAAACTTATATTATATGTTTTTAAAAAAATACACAAACTTCTCTATTTAACTACTTTTAACCGACTGCAACAAACCCAAAAGTGACTTTTCCAATGCATAAGACTAGGACAAATCATTGTATAGCTTATCCACTGTGTAAATATTTTTATTAGTAATAACAACGAAATTTTAAAAAAATAAGATAGCCTCGACATTTGTAAGCAGGAAACGAGTGTATGGTGATGAATTATAGCTAATAATGCTTGTGATTAGATTCCCTTGCATAGTAAAAAAACAAGCTTAAAATCTAAGCACAGACAGACTTACACGTAATATTTTGTATATACACGACCGATCAAAGTTAAATAACACTTCTCGGAAGTTTATTAGCAAAAGCGGATAAAACTCGAAAAACGTAAGACTCACAATATATTTTAATACATATGACAGAAAACAACGAGAGTCAAGAGCGGTTATTGGCGATTTCGAATTCAAATTTGAATTTGTATTTGCGATCAAGGTGTCATAGCCTCATACGTGTACTAACAAGAACAAATTTATTAATAATCTGTGCCTTATCCGTCTTCTTTTTGGAAGTGTCGAAGCCGGGATTACAATAGGCCCCTGTTTTGTTTGACAGATCTCATTTCATGAACTATGTCATAACGCTTCATGAACTATGTCAAAAGCACTACGTCACACGATTTAATTGGTCGAAAGAGCGTTTCATTCGTTCTATGAAGGACAAAATGGCGGACTATTTAGTTTGACATGACAGTAGGCTTGTCTTTTTTGACATTTTCACTTTTTAAATTGTGTTTTAAAAAGTTCGAACGTCAAAATGAAGCCCATCCCGATTGTCATAATATTAGGTAATAGCCCCGCGGAATGTATTACTTTTGTGATAACAAGTTTAGATTGTCCTACTGTGATTGGCAACAAAAGCTCACAACAAAATTATTCTCAAATTGAAAAGGAATTGTTTGCTATACAATTTGGATGTAATAAATTTCACCAATATATTTATGGTAGTAGAATAACTGTACAAACTGACCATAAACCGCTTATTTATTTATTTAAAAAACCTCTACATGAAGTACCTGCAAGGCTACAAAGAATGATGCTTTCATTGCAAGGCTATAACTTAGATGTGATACATGTACCTGGTAAACATATGTACATAGCTGATACATTATCACGAGCATCACTTAGTGATACCTATATACCTGAATATGAACAAGATTTAGAGTTTCATGTAAATTCAATTTTTTCTAACATATCTGTGAGCAAGCCATATTTGAATTTAATATTAACAGAAAGTAATAAAGATGAATCATTAAATTTGCTTAAATCTTACATTCAAAATGGTTGGCCTCCCAGCAAAAACAAAGTTTGCTGTTCGGTGAAACCATATTGGAATATTCCAAATGAAATACATATAATGAATAACTTACTATTTAAGGGAAATAGGCTTATTATTCCTAAATCTTTGCAAAAACAGATATTAGATAAGATTCACTGTGGTCATTTGGGTATAAATAAAACGCTAAGTGTTGCTAGAGAAACAGTTTATTGGCCTAATATAAATGTAGATATTAAAATTTTTATTAATCAATGTTTAGTATGTGCTAAGTTTAAGCCAAACACAACTAATGAACCGTTGCAGTGCTATGAGATGAGTTACCTGCCTTGGCAACAAGTCGGTGTAGATTTATTATATTTTGACGGTGAAAATTTCCTTGTTTGTATGGATTATTATTCCAAGTACCTATATTGAGCTAGCTTCGTTGCACAAAAATTACACTGTAGACAATGTTGTCAAACACCTAAAGTCGTTCTTTGCTAGACATGGAATACCTAAATCATTGGTGTCCGACAATGGTGCACCATTCAACTCATGTAAATTCAAATCTTTCCTTGTTGATTGGGATGTTGAGCACATAACTACTAGTCCTTATTGGTCCAGATCCAATGGGCAAGCTGAAAGCGCTGTAAAGATAGTAAAGAATATGTTAAGAAGGTGCAAGCAGGATAATTCTGATATATATTTGGCTTTGTTACATTATCGCAACACGGCTAAAGGAAATTTTCCCAGTCCCGCGGCGTTATTAATGTCAAGGAATTTGAGAATAAACTTACCTATTATAGAAAATAGATTAAAACCTGAAATTGTAAAATTTTCAACATATGAGAGGTGTTATAAACAAAGCAGAGACAGAATGTCTTTTTATTTTGACAGGAAGGCTAAACAAACTATTTCTTTCAGCCAGGGGATGACATTTCTTTTTTAAAGAAATCCCAAATCCTGCTGGACGCCGGGAATTATTAAAGAGAAATTGAAATGCGGTAGATCTTATTATGTAGTAGATTTAAATGGTACTGTTTATAGGAGGAATAAAGGACACATTAGACCTAGAAAAAGTGACATAACAAATAAAAATCCTTCTCCTTCTTTTTCTGGTAGTGAACTGAGCGCTGGCAAAAATAACAGTGTGGTTCCCCTAATGGATATTGTTGACCCCATGAGTTCGGCATACCTCGGAAACGGTCCTGTTCAAAATTGTGTTAATGATGATAACTGTGTTCCTATGGAGAGTCCAGCCAATAACAATTATGTAACCAGATCTGGTAGAAATATAAAACGTCCTAAAATGTATATGCATGAAAAATTTGTTAGTTATGAATAGTAGTAAGTTTCTAGTTGTATAGTTCAAAATATTAAGTTGTATTTTTTTTGAAAAGGGAGGTGTTACATAACATGATAATTATTTAAGAACATGTTATGTCAATGCCAAACTTTGTACTGTCACTTTGATGCCTAAGATAGATTATTCAGTTAGCCGAAAGGCTATGTATAGTATAGACATGTATTAGTATGCTCCTCTGTTATATGAGTTATATATATATATATATATATATATATATATATATATATATATATATATATATATATATATATATATATATATATATATATATATATATATATATATATATTAATTATATATGTTGTACGTGTAGTAATAAATCAACATATTGTGATGCTATGATTTGTATCATTTGTATCTCCATGTAACTTATAAGAAGAATCCCCAAGATATTCAACGTAGAGTTCCTGGCTGGAGCATCGAACAATCGACATTGTAAATACACATACATAACTTAAAATTTTCAACTTTCTTGCACCGTTTGGACGGACGGACATGACAACATCATAAAGGTTTCGGGACGTGAACTACGGGTCATTAAAAAGGTGCTTGAACCTACATGGATATTTTAGCATGAAATACGGATCAAAAAATTATTTTATTAGTCCTTTAGAAGTCATACATCAGTCTACAATTAGTCCTTTTTATCTTACAAGTCTTAAATGCTTAGGCCTGGGAGCGTACTTCAAAACTAAAGCATAAAGTATCAAAGCTTATATTGATAATAGCTTTCACTCAACTTCTTTTACGATCATAGTTTTATAGTACCCATAAAGTGAAAAGCTTTCACATAACATCATGTATGAGAAAGTTATTATGACAATACTGTTTTCACCATCTTAAAAAAGAGGTTTTTATTTAACGTGTGATAAGGAATTTTGCTAAAGCAGATTTTACAATTTCATAGGTACTATCGAGCAAGATGCTGATTTACCAGGAATAAGATGAAAATTGCTTAATAGCGTCGTTGATTGACGTGTACCTAGTGGCTAGTGTACCTAGTTAACCACATCAATTGAATAGTCATCGAAAATACTGGACTGATTTAGATGAAATTTGGCACAGACGTAGAGTAGATCACGGAAAAATGTACGGCTTCTGCGAAATTAACTTTTGCGCGCTCGAAGTCGCGAGCGACATTTAGTGTTTAGGTATTTAGAGACTATCCTAAACATGCAAACATTTCCCATTTTAGAAACTAATCGAGTACGAACTTTTCTAAACATTTCAGTTACTGCACAGACTTTTTTTTTGTTCCCAGCCCTCAGTTTAATATATTTATATAAAAGCTGATTGACGCACAGGCCAAAGCTAGAAATTTTGAATTTTGCTCACGTATTTCTCATATGACGTATGCATTCACTAAGGAAGGATTTTTCAAAATTCAACCCCCAAGGAGGTAAAATAGGGGATGAAAGTTTAAAACCTAATTTCGCGCGGCCGCAGGCGAATAATGCTAGTAAGTACTAAGTATAGTAAGGTGGTGGGCTCAATATTTCGAAGAATATTCATGAAGCAAATCATTTCTAACTGCAACTTGTGTCACGTACATGCAGTGGATTTTGGTATTCTGACGTCGCGTCGCGTCGGCGTCGTTCTATCCCACCCCGCTGTAATCAAGTTAAAGCAAACAACATTATTATTCCTGGGGGCCGTGATACTTCCTACTGCGTCTCAATAACGACGTAAACCTATTTTTAACTTAAAAAAAGTTATCTATGTCATGCGGACATTATAATGGAATGGTTTCATCATCACATCGATTTCGGTGACTGGTGGCCCGTTTCATCAAAACCAGGCCACCAGTCAGACAGGACAGACAGCTACGCAGGAGTTATTTTATAGTGCCCAAGTGTGTGCGCAGTACACAAGAACACTCTCTCTTCCTTTACTCTCGTAACCCAATAGGACGGATGACCGACCGACAGCGATCAGACGCAGGTCCGACTTTTTACATGCCCATCCGACGCATGGATCATCTTTCTTAGCAGACGAAAACAATACGGGAATCGAACCCACGACCTCCGAGTCGAGAGCCAAGCTCTAACCACTAGACCACATGAGGACAATGGACATGATAGAATTAAAATAAACAACAATACAACACTTTTCAAACTTAGTTCATTGGGAAATTTGTCCATTAACACGAGATTAACCGACTTTTTTGTCAGCATCCACCCGCACACCCATACACGGTCAGTTCTAAACTTCTAACTGATTAAACAGGCAGTATAGTATATGGCTACCTCATTAAGGCTCTGTATAACGCCAGTGACCTTGAGCGTCAAGTCCCGTACTAATTTTGTAAACGACAAGGGCGTATCGACCCGACCGAAGTATTGAAATCGGTTAAAAAGTCGCTTTAAATATTTAAGACAAAATTTGTAAAAGTAAAACGACCTTCCCCTGAGTCTTGTCTTACTTAAAATACTGAAATAATGTTCACATTCCTGTGACATATAGAAGAAGAGAAAGAAAAGAAGGTTTTAACTTTAAAAGAAGAAGGGTGGACTTAGAATATTTTTAAAACAATATTCAAATAAAGATTTCATTTTATAAAAAAACAGTCCTCGGCTAAATATAATGCAGATTAACATATTATATTATTTGGGATTTTTCAATACGACCATGACAAAGGAAAAAGGTTACAAAGAACTCTAATTTTCAATTCTATGCAGCGCAGAACCCCTTAAGTTTGCAAACGCGCCCTTAAATTACGGACCTATTAATATAATAATCTTTGAAAGCGTTACATATAAACTGCGTCACCAGTACCTAATACGCACTTCCTACCAAACATAATGCCTTTTCAAACAAAATTATATAACCCAAAATTTTATTTTACAATGAAAACTTTGTATTATTTCTGAGAATGTTGGGTCAAGATGACCCTTGTTGAGTTTAACTTTGAGGTGTTCTTTTTTTGGATATCTCGCTGTAAAAATAAAATACCTAAGTTATCTATTATACGAGTAGTATATATTCCCCGTTTCAGTAAAATGCCTACCACTTTACTGAATGAACTGACTTCACTCATTGACCACACTGACGACTTACTAGAACTTTGACAAGACTTTGGACATGACGATACATAAAACGGTGTTGGAAACTGCAACGAAATTTCTATTTTCCAGCATTTTTAACTTGAAACTGACGATGGTTTTATACTACGAGTATAGCCCATTAACACTTTAATAAAAATTGCGTATTGGTTGACAATTAGGCCGTTAGATAATACAAGATCTGGTCCAAGTTTTGTTTTAACACCACCATGGATTTGTTAGGCTAGCGTATTTTTTGTGTCTATAAAAAGTAAAATTAAAAATTTTGAGAAACCCCCGACACAAAAAATAAACTCTAAAAAATAATAAATAATATTTTAAACCTATTATAATTATATTATCACATATAATATTAAGTAAGTTGAAATAATTTTATTTTCCAATCGTCGCCTCGTCGGGGGACCGCTAAAGTTTATAAAGTATTTTTACAACAACAGCTAATTAATTATTACGAATTACATTTAAGTAGGTATGAGCAAATTTTTTTCGGAGTAAATTTTTTGTTCATTCTGCGACTACACGTGTTTTTTTCACAAAGCGGTCCCCCGACGAGACGACGACGATTGGAAAATAAAATTATTTCAACTTACTTAATATTATATGTGATAATATAATTATAATAGGTTTAAAATATTATTTATTATTTTTTAGAGTTTATTTTTTGTGTCGGGGGTTTCTCAAAATTTTTAATTTTACTTTTATTTTATCCTTTTTAAAGTATTTTTTTTTTCATTATTATTTTTTACTTTCAACGTCATTGAAGTAACATGGTACCAAATTTCGAATCGATAGGACATGTGGACGACCCCTCATCAACTAATAAAGAAAAGATGATCTTCAAACGGCTAATCAGGTCATGGTTACCTTACCATGTTCTTTAAATATCGTTGAAACAACACGGTACCAAATTTCGAATCGATCGGACATAAGAAAGTTAGTCAGATCCCCTCATCAACTAGAAAAGAGCTGATCATCTTCAAACGGCTGATCAGGTCATGGTTACATTAGCATGTTCTTTGAATATCGTTGAAGTAACACAGTACCAAATTTTGAATCGATCGGACATTGGAAAGTTAGTCAGATCCCCTCATGAACTAGAAAGGAGCTGATCATCTTCAAACGGCTCATCTTCCCACCACCAATTTTCTCATCAAACGAAGCTACGAACACTCTCGATTAAGTCATCAATATTCTCTTTCAGTGCGCTTTCATTTCAGACCTTACTCGAGTATATTTGCACATTCGGATTTTCTTCCCCGCTTTCACCCCCACAACTTTTAAACAGCTCAACCGATTTTCATCAAACATGTCTAAGAATGTCAGGGATACTCATCCCAACTTACCCGTCCGGTAGTTGTGGTATAGTATACGGGTATGCGACCCCGGCTCCCTAGCTATTACCGTCCTATCCCGTGCCCTCCTGGGCGGTAATATCCTACATTCCTATTTCCCACTCTAACTTACCAATCTTCCTTTCCACACCACCTATCCTTCCCTTTCCCTATTCCTACCCTCTCCACCAATCCGTGGGAACGCAATGGATAATCATAAAAATAATTTAATTATCCAAAATGGCGGCGATGCGGTTCGCCACCCATCACGTCTCGTTCTCGCGGAGGCGAAAAGTGGCCCATGGAGAGCCGCTTCGCTACGATGAATGTAAGAGGAGGAATGGATGGCATGAATGAAAGTGGACGAAGCGAAACAAGTATGTAAGGATCGTTGCAAGTGGAAAGAAGTGGTCTCTGCCTACCCCTACGGTAAAGAGGCGGTCTCTGCCTACCCCTATGGGAAAGAGGCGTGATTATATGAATGAATGAATGTCTAAGAACACTCGCATGTAAATCACCTTTAATATAAAAGAAACTAAATTGAAATCGCTTCATCCGTTCGGGAGCTATGATGCCACAGACAGACAGACAGACCGACAGACAGACAGACAGACAGAGAGACAGACAGACAGACAGACACGTCAAACTTATAACACCCCTCTTTTTGCGTCGGGGGTTAAAAAGGAGGAATTAATACTTATAATTTCTAGCTTTCGGCCGCGGTTTCACCCGCGTGAATACCATTGGAACCATATACTTTTTCGCGATAAAAAGTAGCCTTTGTTATTCCCTTTGGTCTACTTTATATCTCTCCCAAATTTCATGATGTTCGGTGTAGTAATTTTTACGTGAAAGCAAACCAACCGAGCAAACAAACAAACTCTCATTTACATTTATAATATTAGTAAGTATATACGATGTAGAGAATAAAAAATAGTAACATAAGTAGGTGTAAAGTACGTAAGTAAGAAATTTGTCTGGCGGAGTTACAAAACTTGTCAAAATTCAAAATGAATACATCCAAGATAGCTTCAGAATAGCCCGTATCCGGGCTATCCTGAAGCTACCTAACTGACAGAGAGACGCTTGAGATGGTATGTTATGCGCAGAGATGAAAACTATGTTGTCAGAAAAGCAGTCTCTCAGAAACTAAAAGAGGGAGAGGTAGACCTCCAGCTACAACGTGGACCAGTATGACCAAAGCATTAGCTGTAAATAAATTTCCAAAAGCGAAAACCCAAGATAGAGTTTCTTAGCGCAAATGTACTAGGAGAACCGACTCCACGTTAAGTGGGAAAGAGCTAAGAAGAAGAAGAAAAAGAAGTGGGTGTCAAGTAATAATGTTAGAACATTGGCCCTTTTAAGCCCTTAGATCTCATAATTTAACCCATTAAAGTGTTAAGGAGCGTTGGAAGTGACATAATGTTTAACACCCTTTCATCTCTTTAAAGGGATTTCGAAAGGGTAACATTATAAAAGCAAATTTACACCGACTTTTACCACGTTGAAAAAGAGTAAATGTATGTTTAGTCGATAGTGGTTTAAGATTTCTGTGTAACTTTAAGGAAGATTGAATGTTAGATAGTTTTGTAAACATCCGAAAAGGACTATGTTACTATTTCTTGACGGTCAGAGAAAGATGATGACACCACATAATTATAATTTAAACAAAGTAGCTATCCCCGACACAAGGTGTTCTGTCTTAACTACGAACTGGAATAAAAATTAAAGGTAAACTGAACGCACCTAATACCTACAAATAACTCCCCTCACTGATTTCGGTGATGGTAGCTGGTTTCATTGAAACCAGGCCAGTTACGCAGGAGTAATTTTATAGTTCTCAAGTGTGTGCGCAGTACACAAGAACACTCTCTCTTCCTTTACTCTCGAAACCCGACGATAACCGACACGACTGACGAGAGATCAGGCGCAGGTCCGACTTTTTACATGCCCATCCGACGCATGGATCATGTTTCTTGTCACAATCAGGTTATCAGCCTGCATTGTCCTAACCAAACTTGGAAACGACATTTTTGTTGTTCCAATGCGGGAATCGAACCCACGACCTCCGAGTTGAAAGCCGAGCTCTACCTCTACCACTAGACTACGGAGGCCTACAAGTATTTGACAGTCAAGTGAACACAGTAAAAGTTAGTGTGGGAAAATTCAATTGTTGTTTTTCCCATATCTCTCACCGTTTAAGCATTCCGAAATCGGTTCAGCCGTTCTAGAGCTTTAGAGAGACATTCAAATTGCAATCCATTTTTAATCGCCTAGGCAACAAGTGCCTTTTTGGTCAACTTTTTTCAGCAGTCTCCGAAAATTATGATTGAGGTATCATTCGATTCGGAATGGCATCTAGATGATTTTTGAAAAAAAATAAGTTCCGCTTGCAAAAATTGCAAAAATTATTAACAATTAACTAAAAACAAAAAAGGGGGTTTAGTTTTTTGCAAATTTCTCAAATACTAATAATTTTTTTTCAAATTTGAAAAGAGAATCAAAAAGAAGAGGATATTTCCTAAAAAAAGTTCTGACTCGCGGAATTGTAGGACAAATATTTATATTTTTCACAGAGGGTTGAAAATGCGCCCGAAAACGGGTACTCCGGCTTTCGCAAGCCACGCCCCCTTCGGACCTTTAATTATATTTATTCATTTAAACTTATTAAATATGAAAATTAAAAATTGGAAAAATTCAGACGCCTACAAGACAGATCAATGTACAATAATCCGTGGTCAAAAAAAATTATCGCGATTTTTCAATAAGTTATCCATTAATTAATTAACAATTTTTTGTAGCATGAATATTAACATTGCAAGTGCGATATTTGTTAAACTATTAATCTGAGATTTTTTTTCTTTCGTGGAGCTATTTCTCAAAAAATTAAAAAAATGTTAAAAATTAAAACAATTTACTAAGATGAAAAATTATAAATCTTTTTAAACATTGAAAAAAAATATTTTTTTATAATATTATTATTGATTTGTTTTCTTATGATCAGAAGCTACTTAAAAAATATTCTTAATATTTTTTATCTCCTATTGTTTAAATAATTGTTATAAACAAATGCGTTGTTTATGAAATATTTTTTTTTATAACATAATCTTTAACGATAATTATAATTTAAAAAAAACCGTTTCTTAAAAAAAACAATTATTATTGCTGAAAAACGCATTTGTTGATTAACAATTATTTTCTCCCACTTCTTATTAATATTAAGGAACCATTTTCTTTCTTAAATCATTATTTATTTTTCTTTTTGATATAATATATAAAAAAATGTTTTATTTAATTTTTCATTGTTTATGTCAATTTCAATTTCAAACACACATAAAATATATACAGAACAAATGTAATAAACAATTTGTTATAAACAAATAAATTTTTCCCTTTTTTTTTCTATTTTTTTTTCCTTATTATTATAAATAAATTATTTATAATAATAAACAGGAAAGGTTTGTTTGTTTGCATCGAATAGGCTCCGAAACTACTGGACCGATTTTGATGAAATTTGGCACAGATATAGAGTAGACCACGGGAAAGAACATACTTTTTATTGCGGCAAAATGTACGGTTCCCGCGAGATTTCTTTTAGCCCGCACGAAGTCGCGGGGAACATATAATATAAGTATAATATAAGAAGCATAATATTCAATTTTACAATTTTCAAAAACAAAGAAGCATTACTATCTGAAACAAATAAAAAAACAGGCATATAAAATATTTAAAATTGGAGCTTTTACGTGCAGTAATTTATTTTTTATTGTCAAGTTTATAGCTATGCGCTGCAGTTATGTCACAGATTATTAATGAATAGTTACGACGTTAGTTATGTAGCGGTTAACATGATTGTCGGTTTATTTTTAGTTCTTAGCCCTTAAAAACTTTCACATATTTTCTAATATTAGAAACACTTGTATGGTAACAACACAAGTTACATAATTAATAGAATCAGGCGTTACTCTGCGGAGATCCATAGCATACAATTTAATTAATTTATCTAGCAGAATCCTGCGAAAAAAAATCGCACGATATTGCTAGATTTAATATTTATTTAGTTGAACACAAATAACAACTCTTTTTTTTTAGTATAATTGTATATATTCTGAAAATTATAAAACTCTAATAAAGAACTAACTCAAGCAAAGATTCTTAAAAGCGGTTAAGTTTGGGCGAGTAAACTTAACCGGTTACCGAACACTTGAGAGAGCTCAGTAACTTTCTCACGGTGTTTGTTACTCGCTGAAATTCTATTAATGTTCTGAATCTGCAATTCACTGATAGCGAAAATAGTCTTCGACTTGCTGACAATCTTTGAATGGGAAGTAAATATTCGTTTTAAACATGTTTCTGATTTTATCTTGTTTTTTGTACTATTAGGGAAGTCAAGCTTTTAGCAGGTGAATAGGTCGTACTCATAATGTGTTTATGTTTTAAATACAACCTGTAGTCTCAATACAAATACAATCCAAGAAATGAGCAGACGGATCGCCTGATGTTAAGCGATTATCGCCGCCCATGGTCACTGGCAACACCAGAAGAGTTATATAAGCTTCGGTAAAATCAATTACGGATATTTTGGGCATATGATCTATTGCTTATGTAAAGACCATTAAGCATAAAAATTATTCGGATTACGAAAGAAAAATAATCAATTAGGTATGGATACTTCGAGCACATGATCCACTGCTTATGTAAAGACGTTTAGGCAGAAAAATAATTGTAATTGATTTTACCAAATATTATATACATAATTACATATTAGGTTGGGGAAAAAGTTTCTTCGCATTTTATATAAAAATTCAAAAGGTTTTTTTATAAAGTTTATTTACAAGTGACTAAAGTATATAGGTGCCATTTTGTTCGATAACTTTTTGCCATCTTGTTGGTAGGTACATGATCCCATTGCTATAAAATTTTTGGGGCTTATGATGAAAAAACTGCGACAAGTGGTTTTGGCAGTCCTCTTGTGATGTCAACCTGATACTGCCTAAGGAATTCTGCAGCGACCGAAACAGGTGGAAATCTGAAGGTGCAAGGTCGGGACTATACGGCGGATGCATTAACACCTCCCAGCCAAACTCCCGTAATTTTTTCTGAGTGGCTAAAGATGTGTGAGGTCTAGCGTTATCATGGTGAAAAACCACACCCCTTCTGTTGCTTAATTCCGGCCGCTTTCTCTCAACTTATTGCTTTAATCTCATCAGTTGTTCGCAGTACAGTTCAGAATTGATGGTCCTGCCTGGCGGTAACAGCTCATAATGAATAATGCCCTTTCAATCCCACCAAACACACAGCATCACCTTGTTGCGAGTTAACCCGGGTTTCGCCACAGTCTGTGAAGCCTGACCGGCCTTTGACCACGATCTTTTTCGCACGTTCTTGTCGTACGTGATCCACTTTTCATCACCAGTTATCAGCTTCTTCAAAAATGGTTCGGTTTCATTACGTCGTAATAAAGAATCACAAATGAGTACACGGTTCATTAGGTTTCTTTCAGTGAGCTCATGAGGCACCCAAATATCGAGCTTTTTTGTGTACCCAGCTTTTTTCAAATGCGCCAAAACCGTTTTGTGGTCAATCCCTAGTTCTTCAGCTACATCGTAACTACTAATATGCCGATCTTGCTCCACTTTTTCAAAAATGGCAACAGTTTTGTCCGTAACAGGGCGACCAGAGCGACGTGCATCTTTGATATCAAAATTTCCGGATTGAAAACGCTTAAACCAAATTTGCGCTACTCTCGCAGATACTGCATTAGGTCCATAAACATCACAAATTTTTTTCGCGGCTTGTGTTGCATTTTTACCTTTTTTGTAATAAAATTTTAAAATGTATCGAAATTCTTCATAAGAATCACTCATTTTAACAATAAGAAAAACAAATGAAAATCTCAAATTTACCTAATTTGAATTTGGAATTGTCTTCTGTAAAATTAAAACTTTTTAATGATACCAAAATCAGCCAGATACAATTGGTATAGCCCAAGATATTTTATGACAAGTTCATACATACTATAATGCGAAAAGACTTTTTCCCCAACCTATTATAACATATACTCGTAAATGGATCTTGCCCGCGACTTCGTACGCACAAGAACGTCTACGGAAACCGTACATTATGACGCCATAAAAAGTAGCCAATGTCGTCAAAATCGGTCTGGTCATTTCAGCCTATTCAATGCAAACATACAAAATATTTATATTAGTAAACTATCTTATTGATTTCATAAAAAATATTTTAAAGTAAAAGTGTTTTATATTCGATGTAATTTTATGATATGTAAATATAGAATTATCCTGGTCACTAAACGAGCCTCAGTAGCTTTTAGCTTATGGTTTTAGTGTTCATAAAAATGTATAAAGCGTTCATAAAACTTGAGGACGGTAAGCAATTAATAACCATGAAAAATGCTTTCCTAAATCTTTACTTAAAATAAAACGCTTGTACATTGAATTAATTATGTAAAAATGGCAATAAAAGTATTTCAGCTTACACCGATAGTTTAAGAGTGCGCTGTAGTCTGATTCACAGGATCCATTTTAGTGAATTTTTGTCCAAAGGCACCGAAAATTATGATCCAGGGCTCATTCGATTCGGAATGACATCTAGAAACTTTTAGAAAAATTTCAAGAGAGGCTCGAAAAAATTGCAAAAGTTATAAATGATTTAGTTAAAAAAAGAGGGTATGGTATTTTGAAAATATCTAGGAAACTATTAAAGATATCCGATTTTAAAAAAAGCTCAAGAGGACATTCCGAATCGAATGAGCCCTGGATCATAATTTTCGGTGCCCTTGGACAGAAATTCACTGAAATGGATCTTGTGAATCAGACTACTTGTATTGACTAGTAGTCGTTCCAGCCATTAGGCTGGAACTCAGTACGGCTCGCAGGGAAAATGCTTGTTATTTCACCTAACATTGGGGCAAAAAGGATGTACCCATAAAATAGTAATCTATACTACCTGTAAGGCGTCCGCAAATTACGCAAATCGACACTCGACAGCTGTTAGTGTTTTACGAAAAAACTATAAAATATTTTTGTCTGAAGTAAAGTTATCGCAATTGCTTAGTAATAATCAAACTGTGTCGGTGTGTGCTTGTTTTTTTTTTTCATTCTTCGTTTTTTTTTTATTTACGGTCAAAGTTGCTCTAAAAGCCCGATGATTGGAGGAATTAATTTGGATGGATTTGGAATTAATATCTTCTAAAATATTTGAAATTTTAGAAATAAAACCACATATCGACCTACATAAGTGCAGTGAAAATCGATATTATGCTCAAATTTGAGTCTAAAGTTTTTGACTCTACAGTAATCACTAACAGCGTTTGTATGGAGAAAAAACCGACCTTAATTTCGGAAATTGGATCAAACATTACAATCATTAGCTGTGGTTAGCGGAAATAAGTGCTCGGAATGCGCTCGTAAGCAAAATTCTGAAAAAATACGGCCAAGACACGTTTAATAACTTCAATAGCGCTATCACAATCCGCCAATTTGCTTTTTTAACAATTAGCTATTTTTCTTACGAGTCCATCCGATCACTTTTTTCCGCCAAACACAGGCAATATAATCTCGCCTCGTCACCGGGACTGGTGTCACATGTAAAACACGCGTCAAAGACGATTTTTACGACGAATTATGTTGAGTGTGTCTTGTGTATTTCTAAGAATTGAAATAAATACCCTGCCTTATCTCGGTAAATGATTGGATGAACGAAGAGATATTTAATTTGTGTGAACAATACTTTAATAAAAAAAAATTAAGAACACTCTTATGGTAGGTACGTATATTTAATAGCTGACGTATATTTAATGGCCTGTTTAAATAACCTTTTCTTTTTTTTCTTTTTTTTTTCCGGGGGGGAAAATGCTTTACGCATACCACCCAGGCGCAGGGGGCACCCAAGTGGTGATGTGGGACTCATGGAATACCCACTAAAAACCCCCCCATCTTCCTCCTCACCGCCCTCTGACGGGGCCACGGGAACGATACACACATCCGCGACCCCGCCGGCGGCAGCCGCCTACAAGCGGCTCCATCATGAAAGCCCGAAGGCCCTCCACGATGGACGCACCAGATGGTATTAGGTGCGCCTCCCTCCTCGGCCTCCACCAGTACTGTAGCAGACTCCCCCTGAGTCTGCTACTAGGAGGCCATGGGTACCAGATAAACCGCAATACCGACATGCCTCTTCGTCTGCGGCCCCACCAACGCCGTTTCGACGGAACGGCCCCGCCAGCTCGCAGGGGGTAGGGAGAGTGGCGTACCGTAATATCATCACGCCTCTCCCCCTGTGATCCCTCCACGGCCGCAGAAGATAGGGAGAACGGCGCACCGTAATACCGGCACTCCTCTTCTTCTGCGGTGCCACCTCGACACGCGTCCTCTGCGGGCATGTTCAGCCCGCTGGGAGCGCCCTCCTCGGGCCAGCCGGCGGCAAACGGGCCGGCCCCGGTTGCCTCTTAGCTTCACCGTGGGTGACCAGTCCACGGTTACTAAGCTCCACCGCCACGGCAAGGCGTGCAACCATCGGGGGGCTGTTTAAATAACCTATTTACCAATAATCATTGGTGAAAAACGTCACATTCTATCATTATAAAAACCCACACCGATCTCGGTGACGGTGCCCAGTTTCATTGAAACCAGGCCAGTTACGCAGGAGTAATTTTATAGTGCTCAAGTGTGTGCGCAGTACATAAGAGCACTCCCTCTTCCTTTACTCTCATAATCCAGTGGGACGGATAACCGATACGACTGACGAGAGATCAGGCGCAGGACCGACTTTTTACATGCCCATCCGACGCATGGATCATCTTCCTTGTCAGACAATCAGGTGATCAGCCTGCATTGTCCTAACCAAATTCGGAAATAACATTTTTTGTTGTTCCAATGCGGGAACCGAATCCACGACCTCCGAGTCAAGAGCCAACGCTCTAACCACGAGCCACGGAGGCTTTTTCAGTTCCACATTCGGTATCGCTGTCACAGACGAATATTCCTAATACTAAGTAAATTTATTGAAACGCTACAAAACCGGAAAATAATACCAAAGGTTATTATTGGTAGATAGGCTATTGAAATCGGCCGTAAGTAACAAACGTGTTCCATTACTTTCAATGATAAGGATCGCTACGCGGTCGTAGAGCGTCTACGTTGTCGTAGAACTTCTACGCTCTCGTAGAAGTACTACGAGATCATAACAATATCGAAATAATGATTTCAAAATTATGTTTTTTTGATAATACAAACAATACAAACAACAAATTAATAATTTTGCTAAAGACATGAAACAAATAAATAGGTACTTTTACTTTATTATGTTTTCATATACCCAAGTATAATATCATATACACAAAATATCCCCAGTTGATTTTACTAAACCTTGTAATATTATAGTCGTCTAAAATGTAAAACTAACTTGCCCAATAGTTATGACAGTTCTTAACCCTTTGCCAAACACCCGCAAACTTCAATAAATTGTAGGAGCTTATATTACCTATATTACAAATTTTAGTAACCATTACCATAGTATATATTTATTAATCTTTTTGACATTACTACCAAAAACTCATAAATGATCATATATGAATACTAGCTGATGCCTGCAACTTCATTTGCATAGAACTAACGAAAATGGAACCTTAAAATAAAAGGTGCTAATGTTAGCCCTTATAACATTAGCTATCTGCTAGTGAAAGTCCCGTGAAAATAGGTCAAGCCGTGTCAGACATTAGACAGAACAGACAGACAAAAATTAAAAAATATATATTTTAATGTAAGTACCGAACATACTTTCATACCCCGTTAATTTGGAATTACAAACAGACACTTAAATTTTATTAACCTGTAAAGATTTAATTAATAATTATTATTTTATTCAAATTTCGTACATACTGTTTTCTATTCTTGTTACTGGAATATTAATTACTTTTAGAATAGACATTAAGTATTAAAATAAATGAGTAAGGTTCATCATCATCAGCTGCGGATATTCTGGGCATATCTACTGCGTATCTACTGCTTATATGAAGACGTATAGGCAGAAAAATAATTAAAGTTTTCGAAAATTCTGTGTGTCAGCTCCGGCGTACGACTGGAGTTTACTCAAATATTTTTTTTTAAATCTCTGTAGCGTGTACATAGCGTAGTTTTATAACTTTATATATAAAGTTTGGAAAATGTGGTAGAGCCATGCTTCGGCACGAATGGGCCAGCTCGACCGGAGAAATACCACGGGCTCACAGAAAACCGGCGTGAAATAGCGTTTGCGCTGTGTTTCGCCGAGTGAGTGAGTTTACCGGAGGCCCAATCCCCTACCCTATTCCCTTCCCTACCCTTCCCTATTACCCTATTCCCTCTTAAAAGGCCGGCAACGCACTTGCAGCTCTTCTGATGCTGCGAGTGTCCATGGGCGACGGAAGTTGCTTTCCATCAGGTGACCCGTTTGCTCGTTTGCCCCCATATTTCATAAAAAAAAAATTTGAATTACGGATATTTTGGCCATATTATGGGCGAGTTTGCGTTTTTCGGAGAGTCACCCATACATGAGATGATTTTTTACTTTGAGTATGACAATTATTTTTCTGCCTAAACGTCTTTACATAAGCAGTGGATCATGTACTCGAAGTATCCGTAATTGATTTTCGGAGACATTATATTTTGTACTCCACACTTTTTTTATCTAATTATAATAAATATTTTTTTGTTTACATATTAAAGGATGTCAATTTTTATTATAATAATTTTTGTTATTGATAATAATAATAACTTTTTACGTGGTAGAGCCATGCTTCGGCACGAATGGGCCGGCTCGACCGGAGAAATACCACGGGCTCACAGAAAACCGGCGTGAAACAGCGTTTGCGCTGTGTTTCGCCGAGTGAGTGAGTTTACCGGAGGCCCAATCCCCTACCCTATTCCCTTCCCTACCCTCCCCTATTACCCTATTCCCTCTTAAAAGGCCGGCAACGCACTTGCAGCTCTTCTGATGCTGCGAGTGTCCATGGGCGACGGAAGTTGCTTTCCATCAGGTGACACGTTTGCTCGTTTGCCCCCTTATTTCATAAAAAAAAAAAAAAAAAAAACTCCCACACCGATCTCGGTGACGGTGGCCGGTTTCATTGAAACCAGGCCAGTTACGCAGGAGTGATTTTATAGTGCCCAAGTGTGTGCGCAGTACACAAGAGCACTCTCTGTTCCTTTAGTCTCATAACTCAGTGGGACGAATAACCGACACGACTAACGAGAGATGAGGTGCAGGTCCGAATTTTTGCATGCTCATGCGACGCATGGATCATCTTTCTTGTCAGACAATCAGGTGATCAGCCTGCATTGTCCTAACCAAACTTGGAAACAACATTTTTTGTTGTTCCCTTGTGGGAATCGAACCCACGACCTCCGAGTCGAGAGCCAATGCTCGAACCACTAGACCACGGAGGCTGTCACAACAAGATTTGTTATTGAACAGAGAAGTTAAAAGCGTGACGTATTTGGCTAACATCGTGTGACACCGAATCATGTGACATCGTGAATTCACACAAACAATTTTTGTATATGAAAATCGTGTCTCACGGAGTAAACTCCGAAAATTATACTAAATACATTACATTGCGCTCTCTAAGGCACTGAGTTCAACACCTCACACAAACATGTAAATTAAAGGGGAAGCAAAGACTTTTCCCAAATCACGTCAATAAAATCAGCTGTGTGAGGTCAATCCCATCCTACTACTATCATAAATTTGAAAGTTTGTTAGCATGGATGTTTGTTCCTCTTTCAGGCAAAAACTACTAAACGGGTTTCAACGAAATTTGGTATGGTAGTAGTAATGCCCTGGATTAAAACATAGGCTACTTTTTATCCCGAAAAAGTAGTGTTCCCGAGGGATACTATATTTACGCGAGTGGAGCCGCGGGCAACGGCTAGTAACTTTATAAGCGCCGTAAAGAGCGTAATGTCATTTTATTTAGTAATTTTTTTTTATTGTTTTTCATCAGTCTAAACGTTTTGCTATAAAAAAAAAACATTTTATGTCTAAGCAAGTCATTGATTTTGAACTTATATTACTTAAAAGTGCAAAAAATTTCATGCTTTTATAACTTTCGTATCAGAACTGCTCGTATAATACCAATATGAATCGATATTGTTTCAGACATCTACTATCATTTGCATAATTATTCCAAATAAACAACATTTACAACCTCCCAAATAAATAACAGACATCTACTGTCATTTGTATAATTATTCCAAATAAACAACATTTACAACCTCCCAAACAAATAAACGATGTTTAAATCATTTTTATTTCAACATGATCTATCAATGCTTAAATGTTTGTAAACAATCGTCAAATTCGTACATTCCAATATTACGCTTAATTAATTGGGTGGTATTTTTTTTGCGAAAATACATTTAACATTACTTAAATAAATATTTTTTTAAATTTTCTCATAAATCGATGAACGCCGACTGCACGCACGAAAATTTGTCACGCCTGAGTCTGTCTGAGGAAATTGAATAGCCTGAATGCTTGAGTCACGTTCCGCCTGAGACGATCGTGTAAGCGAGAGCACGGTATAAAGCGATGGAGAGGCACGATCGGCGGGCTTATTACGTATCTTGCAAAAGCTAAGCAATAGCAAAAATTGCTCCAAAATCGCAAATTCGTATTACGTATCTGCCAAAACCTAGCAGAAGCAACCTAGTACGACAGTATTGCCTCTACCGAACAATCGAGGAACTATAGATTGCAATCAATCGTTCGATCTCTTCAATGCTGTCAAATTTTTCGTATTACGTAAGACTTTTACAACAAAGCGAAAGCAATCAGAGAGCGATTTGAATTGTCAGTTAGCAATAGAAGAAAATAAAATTTACGGCATCTATTTCACTATCAACAAACTTACTAGTTACTTTGCGAGATGTAAAGTTATTTTGTTCTCGAAACAAGCACAACTAACGCGAACACAGAGTATGCATGAAAAACGCGAATGTGATAGAATATTTTAAAACAAATGTTTCCACTTGAAATTCGGCCCAAACCATTTTCTTCTATAATTTCTTATAAGTTTTTTCATGACCTAAAACAATATGGAAGCACTTGTAAACATAATATGACCGAAGTTTGCTTGACTTGACATGCCATTAATAATTCCTATGATTGCTACTAAATAGTTTTTGGCGCTAGTGTCGTAGCAAAAATGAAGCAAAGTGCATTCAAACACAACAGCGATTAGCAAACACATTAGCAATCGATCGCATAAGTAATACGATTTTATTTGACGTTCAGCAATCGATTGCGAGTCTATCGCGCGATGTCTGCAAGATTTTTGCTAATCGCTATATTTACGTAATACGGCGGCGGCCTAAGCGTTTGGCTAGTGATGACGTTATCACGTAAAATTATCGCCGTAAACCGACTTATCTGACAAACATTTTTTTACATACTCGAAGGGCTCCACGAAAAGAAAATTCTTAACTTCATTCAATACTTTTTGTCTTACAATATACCAATATTTAAAGTCTAACAGATATAATTTTAAGCAAACCATTAATTACAACAATGTTAATCATGTTTTAACGTTTATATGTTGAAACATAATTAATTAAACCTGAATTTGTTTACTTAAGCAAAATATGCCTACATACACACGACGAGCCAAATGTTTTGTGGAAGTTTGAAACAACTCATACCTCTGAGAGTTCGGTTATGATTATACATAAAATTGTTTGTTAAAAGTGGATAGTCCCCGCGTCACACGTACACATACACCATAGAGTAGAAATATAATATGTTACTTACAACAGAGAAATAGCTTTCATAGAACGATCCAAGTATAGTCAGGGTTGCCACAGAAGATACTCATAAACTAAACTAAGTAGCGTCAGTATACGGTAATTGAGAAAGTCTAATTGGTAGTTACTTACTACCCGGCATCAAACCTGCACGATTACGCGTGTGCGATGTGACTTAAGGGGTCGCTTCACTAGGTCATGGAAAATGAAATATTTACTTACCTATTATTATCCTTAGGATAGGTAAAATAAGAGTTACATTTATTTGTTGTATTATTTTTCATGCACGCAGTACAATACATACAAACTTTTTGTTCAATATTATTTGTATTTAATTTTCTTATATTATTATAAAGTTTATAAACATTATTTAGTCATAAATATAATAAAAAAAATATTTATTTATCGCCCTGACATAACACAAAATTTGAAAATTTTAAACGTCCCTTCGACTGAACACAATCTATAATTATTATTATCGGCTTTTTTTCACTTTTGCCGCTAACGGGATGGGATTTTTGTGCACCCGCATACATTCACCGTATGCTTGTAGTAGTGCAATCAAGGGCTGGTAGGGTAGTAGTGCATCAAAAATGAGCAAAACGGGTTGCCTGATGGTAAAGCAACCCGTTTGCTCATTTTCCGGCCTTATTTCATTCAAAAACACCGGATTTTTTGGCAATGTTATTTCTTATTCCTATTAGAAGTCTCGAGTTGCACTTCCAAACTCAAAGGTGTTAAACGAACTTATTTTAAGAGCTATTAAAAACCTTAGGCCTTTTCATCCGTTAATGGATGATTTATAAAGCATTCTCCGAGCCAAGTAACCACTCTTGAAATACTGTCGTCCTGGGACAGTTGGTTTTTATATGTCGTATGGTTGCCCAAGCACATACGGCATTCTCACAACATAGTCAGCCTAGTCCAGAGGAATGACTGGTCAATACGTCTGTGGCCAACTATGTGCGCGTTTCCTCACGATGTTTTCCTTCACCGTTAGAGCGTCCGTATAATGTACTTGAGATCTGAAAAAGTCTCATTGGTACACGCCCCAACCTGGGATTCGAACCTGCACTCTCTTGAGTGCGAACCAAACGGTCTACCCACTAGGCCACGGAGCTCAAGAGCTATTAAATAATAATTAATATATTACAATGTGATCATTAAAAAATAATTATTACTTTATGTCACAAAAAATTAAGTAAAAACGTTTGTAGGTGTGTTTTTTTTAATGTTTATATAGTGGAATAATTATGTAAATGAACTATTTGCTATTCATGTTCGGTCTGGCAACATCTTAAGATATAAAGTAAAACGTATCAAATTCGTAAAAGACGAATAAAGGTCGTAAAAATAAACCTTAAATATCAAGACTATTTAGGGCTGAATTGTTATAATAGAAAAGGCTTTCTGTCTTAGGTATATAATCCTACTCCTATTATGAATGTGAAAGTTTGTGAGGATCGATGGATGGATGTTTATTATTCTTTCAAGCTGAAACTACTGAACGAATTTTGATGAAAATTTGGTATAGTAGTAGTTTAAGCTCTGGAATATAAAGGCTACTTTTTATAACAAAAACGGTCAGTTATCCCGTGGGAAACTGTAGAATCAAGACATTTTACGTCTACATTATTTATGACGTACAAAAGGCTTTATTTTTGATAGGATGAAGAATAAATTGATGATACATGGTCGGCTCAGCGCTTTGTAAATTTTGTATGCATTGTGCCAAACTATATTTTACCAGTAATCCCGGGCGAAACGAACTATTATGATGCTTGCTTTTGACGTAGAATAACGCTGTTTGTCTACAGTAGCACCCACTAAGGAAGGATTTTTCAAAATTCAACCCTCAGGGGGTAAAATAGGATAAATCTTTTTATTCCTGGGATATATTTGTATGAAATTTCGTACGAATTGAGTTCGAAAAAAATAATGAGTTACTTATTTCAACGTTTTATTAAATTCAGCCTTTAGGTGGGGAAAGTAGGGGATGAAAGTTCAAAACCTAATTAAAATAATGCTAGTTGTATATAGTGTACCTTATGTCTAGCCGTTACTATGTTATTAATTTGAAAAAAAAAAAGATTTAGAATTTAGATAATCGCAATGATCGTAAATTCATGGTGCACTAAAAATATTTTTTTTTTCTTTACCACGTTTTACACACAACAAGATTTGTTACTAGTAAGATAAGATCCCACTGCAAATTACTTCGCTTATATACGGTAAATCGCCAATTTTTCACAAAAGATTTTTGTGAATATAATATGTAAAAAATAATATACTAGGTATTATATTTTTTTACAAAAATAGCTATACCTTCAATACAAGATGCTTAACAATAGTTGTGACGCGACCTACTTTTGGCGGAGAGTATAAAAAAGAATTTACGAATAGCTGCTGATTTTCTGATATGTCCGAATAAGGAATATATAATATTAATAAGAAAATTATAATAAGGACGCGTTTACGAAATCTAAATCTCAATTCTCGTATTTAAAGTAGACTTTCATTTTACTTTGATTGTATTGTAAGTTGAGCGACATGTTACCATAAACTGATTTTATGAAGTTTTGACCAATCAGAGCGCGTTTCACGTTGGTTTAACGTTTACGAGAATACTGTTTGACAGTTTTAGCGTATCGGGACTTGCAGGTTTTATTTAGCAGAATTGCAAAACACGTGAAAATGTTGAGTAGACTCTTTACTACGGCTAATTTTGTTTCTGCTAAAATTATTTCATACCAACTAACACAAAATATAAAATCTACAAACCTGTTTTCAGTTTGTCTCTAGGATCAATGTTACAAACTTAAGATAGACAAGAATATAAAAACAAGATTGTTAGAAACAGATAAAATATTTTTTAAACCAAAATTAAAGACTGTAATTATAACAAAAAGCTAAATATTAGGTTGGGGAAAAAGTTTTTTCGCATTTTATATAAAAATTCAAAAGGTTTTTTTATAAAGTTTATTTACAAGTGACTAAAGTATATAGGTGCCATTTTGTTCGATAACTTTTTGCCATCTTGTTGGTAGGTACATGATCCCATTGCTATAAAATTTTTGGGGCTTCTGATGAAAAAACTGCGACAAGTGGTTTTGGCAGTCCTCTTGTAATGTCAACCTGACACTGCCTAAGGAATTCTGCAGCGACCGAAACAGGTGTAAATCTGAAGGTGCAAGGTCAGGACTATACGGCGGATGCATTAACACCTCCCAGCCAAACTCCCGTAATTTTTTCTGAGTGGCTAAAGATGTGTGAGGTCTAGCGTTATCATGGTGAAAAATCACACCCCTTCTGTTGATTAATTCCGGCCGTTTTCTCTCAACTTCTTGCT
The DNA here is from genome assembly GCA_905404095.1 of Glaucopsyche alexis. Lineage (NCBI taxonomy): Eukaryota > Metazoa > Arthropoda > Insecta > Lepidoptera > Lycaenidae > Glaucopsyche > Glaucopsyche alexis. Next base: position 21,594,524 of record FR990054.1, on the reverse strand, counting down.
TTAATCTCATCAGTTGTTCGCAGTACAGTTCAGAATTGATGGTCCTGCCTGGCGGTAACAGCTCATAATGAATAATGCCCTTCCAATCCCACCACACACACAGCATCACCTTGTTGCGAGTTAACCCGGGTTTCGCCACAGTCTGTGAAGCCTGACCGGCCTTTGACCACGATCTTTTTCGCACGTTCTTGTCGTACGTGATCCACTTTTCATTACCAGTTATCAGCTTCTTCAAAAATGGTTCGGTTTCATTACGTCGTAATAAAGAATCACAAATGAGTACACGGTTCATTAGGTTTCTTTCAGTGAGCTCATGAGGCACCCAAATATCGAGCTTTTTTGTGTACCCAGCTTTTTTCAAATGCGCCAAAACCGTTTTGTGGTCAATCCCCAGTTCTTCAGCTACATCGTAACTACTAATATGCCGATCTTTCTCCACTTTTTCAAAAATGGCAACAGTTTTGTCCGCAACAGGGCGACCAGAGCGACGTGCATCTTTGATATCAAAATTTCCGGATTGAAAACGCTTAAACCAAATTTGCGCTACTCTCACAGATACTGCATTAGGTCCATAAACATCACAAATTTTTTTCGCGGCTTGTGTTGCATTTTTACCTTTTATGTAATAAAATTTTAAAATGTATCGAAATTCTTCATAGGAATCACTCATTTTAACAATAAGAAAAACAAATGAAAATCTCAAATTTACCTAATTTGAATTTGGAATTGTCTTCTGTAAAATTAAAACTTTTTAATGATACCAAAATCAGCCAGATACAATTGGTATAGCCCAAGATATTTTATGACAAGTTCATACATACTATAATGCGAAAAGACTTTTTCCCCAACCTATTAAAACAAGTAATAATAAGGTGTTCGTACATATTTTTTTAAAGCTTTTATTTTGGTCTCGTATCGGATATCGGGCAAGCTTTTTAATAGCTGATAAGGTATATCCTTAATGCGCAGATTTGGTTTAAAGTTAAACCTGGGTTAATTATCATATCGTCTTTCTCATTCTTCGAACTTATGAAAGAAACAGCATGATATTTTAACCCAGGATTAACTTTAATACATATCTGCGCAATTGGGCCTTAAGGGTATTTTAAACAAACAAAATAAGCTACAAAAGGACAGAAAAAATATTCTAAACACGGTCTTTTTTGGAAATTTGGATGGAAAAGGTTCTGGAAAACTGGTCTGCTATACTTAAAATCATAATGTTTAATTCTATTTTTAACCATTTTTTTAGAAAAAGAATACCTACTCTATTTATGACTATTGTTAGTTATGTTATAATCAATCAATCAAGTTATAAGTGTGATTTGGTTTTATTTGGTCGCAACATCAACCGAAAAATTTGCAAACACTTCCTTAAATAAATACTCGTACAAAACTTTGTACTTAAGTTTTTGGCGTCAGACCTGCCTTCGCCTCATAATAAAAGAAAACATAACTTTCAATTTACATAAATATTCTAAATATTTTTTGGAATAAAAGGAGCTACACACTCAGAAAATATGCTATAAATTATATTGCTGTTTTTCAAACAAAAAATAGAACATTTTTTTTACTACATGACTCTAAACATACAATTAATATAATTGTATGTTATCCTTAAAAAATCATTAAAACCTACAACATACAATCTACTCTCACTTTTTCAAACGATTTGTTCATTTATCTTATTAAATCAGTATAAAGTATAATATTATAGCCTTTTCCTAGAGGCTCCGCCGCATAAATAGAGTATCCCAATTCCCACGGGAATACTGCACTTTTTGGGATAAAAAGTAGTCTATATTTTAGTTTCGAGCCTAAACTACTAGCATACCAAATTTTATCGAAATCCGTTGTTCTTTTTGCCTAAAAGAGTACCAAACATCTATCCATCCTCACAAAGTTTAACATTAAAAAAAGTAGTAGCATTATCACTCTTAATTTTACGAATAAATAAATGACTTACTTATAACTTCCATCACCACTATCACTACAATCCGTAAATCATAAACACGAAGTTCGCGGTAAATCGCACAGCGGCGGAGACGTGCGAAAACGACGGCAGTCGGGAGCGCACTGACGTTTATCTGGTATCTGTTCTATGGCACTGACTCCTGTAGGAGTGTTTTACCTAATACGGGAAAATACGGCGCAAAAGTTTATTCCTACGCTGATTTAAATTGTGAAGAGAAATGTGGCATAGAGGAGTTTTTCCTCAGGCAAAAGTTACATAGTAAATAATGTGCCAAAGCATTTATGATCGCTCACGTAGGAACGTAGGGCTCTTGTTCGTGCGGGCAGATGTGGGCAGGTACGTGGCGTACGAAAGTACTGACTACCTTGTTCCGTTAACTGATGTAACAACACACAAACCTTACTCTTAAGGCTAGAAAATTACAAATTTGCACACGTATTTTTTATTATATGACGTGGGCATCCACTAAGAAAGGATATTTTAAATTTCAACCTTCAAGGGCGTAAAGTAGGTGACAAAAGTTTGTATGCAACTTTTTATTTATATAAATAAAATTACCTTTATTCCCATTATAACGAAACCAACACGCACTAAGTCTTGTCTAGATCACATAAATATTACTTCTAAATTCCAGGCTGAGTCAGTCATCTGTAAAACTGATGTGACAGACCATGACATTATTATTTGCGGAATTGCCTTTAACACACCCCGAACTTTAGAAAAAAAGCGATTGTTATTGAAAATTGACTATTCATCCGTTATAGCAGATCTTGAGAATGTAGACTGAACCGATGTTACTAAATTAACGATAGTAGATGATGCAGTAATTGAATTCAACAACAAGTTATCAAGCATAATCGACAATTAACATTCATCTACTGTTCGAATTAGTCGCTCTAAGTTCTTTTTTAAGCCTTGGATGACACCTGGCCTCATTAGGTGCTCGAAACACAGGGATGCACTACACGCTAAAGTACGTATGAACCCAGAAGACACTACTTTAAAATTAATATACACGCGCTACAGGAATTTTTATTATAACCTAATACGAAAACTAAAACAGAAGCACGAAGATTAGAGTTAGATAAAAATAAAAAGAACAAGAAAAAGCTTTGGACTACTATTAAACACATAACTTACACAAATAAAGTAAAAAAAATATCCAGTAAAACTTACCCTAATCAAACCGAATATTATAAAGTCACTCGACCACTGCAATGAATTTTTTTCTAGTGTTGGTAATTGTCTCGCAAATAAGATACTCACATCTAGTAATGAAGACGAAAATTCGCTTGCATCCAAAGTTAAAATTAATAACACACCTACCCATTCCCTTTTCTTCCAGCCCACAGACGAAGGTGAAGTAGAATCAATAATTATGAACTTGAAACTTGATAGCGCCCCCGGCTTAGACGGAGTCTCTAATAGACTATTGAAAGCTATTAAAAATCACTTAATTATCCCGCTCACTTTTATTTACAACCTCAGTCTATCCGAAGGATCTTTCCCCTCAAAGTGGAAAACAGCAGCTGTGACACCGGTGTACAAGACCGGTAATCGATCAGATCCTAGCAACTACAGGCCAATTTCTCTTCTCTGCTCTTTCTCAAAAATTTTAGAAAGAATTGTACATAAACGACTCATCAGCTTTATAGATCAAAACAATTTACTATCAGATAGACAATTTGGTTTTCGCGCTAACAAATCAACGGAAGATGCAGTTAAGCTATTGACTGATATTGTTTCAGAACACCTAGATAATAAACGCACGTGTATAGGTGCATTTATAGATCTTGCTAAGGCGTTTGACACAATCTCTATTACAATTCTACTACGAAAGCTGGAACTCTCGGAAATAAGAGATAACGCCTTAGCATGGTTCCGTAGTTACCTGAGCAATCCTACAGAACAAAATAAACATTCAATAATCTAACCCCCTTACTAATAAACGCTGTATAAGCTTTGAATAGTTATACAGTGTTTTGTTCACATCACACAAGTGACATGTTTAATTCGATAGAAGGAGACAAAACACTGTGTAACTATTCAAAGCTTATACAGCGTTTATTAGTAAGGGGGTAAGAATACAAACATTTAAAATATTAATTTCAATAAAAACTGTTTTCTTGTTTACTTTGTTGTTTAACTGAGTTAAAACCATATGAAACAAGATTAAGAATACAAACTTGTTTTTTAATTTTATTTAGATGTTATACATTATTTAAAATAACATTCAATGAAGCAGTTTATAAGTAGGGTTTAATTTCTTAGTAATTACTTTCCATTCTATGGTCGCGGTAATTTCAAATTGCAATTAAGATTAAATATATATTTTATAGGTTTTAAGCGTTTTATACAGATATAAATTAATGTTTTTCAGGTTTAAATTGTGATTCAATTAGTTAATTATTATAATTCTGTTATTACGATGAAATTAAAACATTGACGATTAAAATAATTTTCAGTGTTTTATTATTTTATTACCCTAACCTGGCGCAGGTTTAGCATGCGCGCCGTAGAAACATCGAAGAAAGAATCGACAAAATTATAGATTGAAGAAACATCAATAGCATTCGGAGCAAAATAATGTCTTTATAATATATTGTAAAGCAGCAAGGTCGATGCATCGTCGTTATGCGAAACAACATAAGTTTTCTTCCCGAGCATGAGCTCACAAAATGGCCTCCTTTAACAACTAAAGTAGAAACTATTTCATGTTTTAATGTAAAATAGTCTTACAATCTGCTTATAATAATGTCAATTACTCCACATCACCAAATAATATATTAAATTACTAACGTAACATATTATTAATTGTGCACGGTGCATAATATATGATATCACTGCGCTCCTAGAAACTTTTTGTTTCTTTACGCTCAGTCATTTACTTGCAGATAATTATTATTGGCCGATTGGAGTCGCCTACAGAAGATTCAGAGGACGACTCCCGAACACTTCGCGCCCCACGTCGCAGACAATACGTGTTTAGTGTTAGTGTTAGTTATATACCTAATATAATATAGTAATATGTATGTTAGTCTATAAGGTATTTATAATATGGGCCTATGCAGCCCGTAAATGGTATTTAATTTTATTTTAATTATACTATTTACTTGACTGTTTGTTCGTTTTTGACAGAAGATTTCTCGGCAACAATTTTAAAAATATGGCTGTTTAGAAATGTTGACTTCTATTGACGACCTTGTTACCCTTGATTAAAACTATTTTTCTTCTTTAAATTTATTTCTTTGGATCGCCGCTAAGCCCGCTGCCTAAGAAATACGATGAATACCGAAGTACATTAAGAAGATAGTTGCACTACAATTTTCGTGTAAGTTATATTTAATGTTTATTTATATTCCTTTCGATGTGGCCCAGACAAAAAGAGACGCAAAGGCAGACAATATCGAAGGAGGAAAGATGATATTACAAAGATAGCACGACCATGTTGGACGAGGCTAGCAAGATAGGACTTTTGTGGAGAGCACTTGGGGAGATGCCTATGCTGGAGAGCAAGACAATCAAGAAACCGGTGTCTGATGACAACATTTTGTAATGTACTGTAACTACTAATAAACCTTCTTCATAGTAATAAGTTTATTACAAAAAAAAGCAGTCATAAGTTTAAAAAATGTATGTTGATTGTTAATAAAGGGTATTTTATTTTATTTTATTTTATAGATATTCCTTTCGAACCATTCAAAATACAAAAATATTAGTAAATTTTATATAAATAATAATTATTTGAAGCTAGCAAGTAATATAACATCTCTTAATATTATAATCAGTAAGATTGTATCAAGAGGCTTATGGAAAGGCTGATGGGAGGCTCCAGTCCCCTGAGAGTTCAACGACCGACAGAATAATATTTATTTACCATCAATATTTGTATACGATAAGCACTCAAAGCGCCTACGCGAAATATTTATAGCGAAAATGTGCATTGTTATTCTCATTATTTGTACAGAAATTGAGAAAGAAATGAACTAATGGGCTTAATCTCCAGCCCAAACAATATCCTACAATATTTTATAGAACCCACGTTCAAATTTGCTGGTACCGACTTCAAAATTAAGAAGATTGAGTAGAGAAATTGTTGTAACCGAATTTAAAGGAGGAATTATTTAGAAAATAAGTTTTTTTATTTCATACTTTTTGTGTATTGTTACTTTGGAAGTCGGTTTAATTTTTTGTTTAAAAATAATCAAGGTATATTCGGTACTTAGTATAAAATATCAATTTTTTAAATTCTATCTATCTGTCTGTTTGTTTCGGCTAATTTTTGAAAGGGCTGAACCAATTTTCACTTGACTTTCACTGGCAGATAGCTGCTGTTATGGTCTAACATAGACTGCTTTTATTTTAGGATTCCGCTTTCGTTAGTTGCAATCGAAGTTGCAGGCATCAGCTAGTAATATAATAAAATTCTTAAATATAACATGTATAATATAAAAAATATACTTCCCGTTGTCTGGTCCTCGTAACACAGTTTATCGGATACTAAGCACGGGGCCAGACTGATTGACGTCCATACATAATATTATAATAACAAGAGATAAGAGACAGGTGAACAGCTGCACTTGTGTCTACTCTGCATTGTATTGCAGGTGTCCATGGGCAGCGGTAATCGCTTACTATCAGACGATCCACATACTCGTTAACATTGTTGTTCCATAAAAATATAGAATAAGGAAAGTTTCGGATAGTAATCAGAGAAACGAGGAAAAAGGCCTCTAAAATGATGGTTTTACATCACATCTTAGGCTTAACAGGGCCATCTTGAATTTTATGTGAAGTCACACGAAATGGAAAACGAAACGCTTTTGTTGTTATAACAAGGAAACGCCTCTTATTTTCACAATACGTACGTGATTTATATCGACAAAATGGCTTTAACATATTCAATTGAAAATTCACGTATCAAAATATCTGCTTTTTTAAAACGGTTAGTAAGTTTAATATTATTTGAAATTTCTTCTTTCTGATGGTGTAAAAAATATACAATATTGTAAATGGTATGGCTATGGCTATGATAAATGTTCTCAGAGAGCCACGCTTCGGCATGAATGGGCTTGATCGTCCAGACGACATTGTTAACATTCTTGCTTGTGTGGTGGTGTTTTTTGCACGATGTTGTTTCTGAGTGCAAGCAGTGTCGGAGGAGGGAGGTGCTTTACTTATGCGTGCACTAGTATGAAAAAGTTGTAAAAGTGGAAGAAACATCTAAATTAAAGTGCTTCAAGAAGTTAAGTACTTAACCCTTAAACTCGTAGTCGTGGGTCCAGTGGACCCATGTTTAATCTTTGAACGCGTGTAAAAAACAAAGCGTGTGCCTCAGCGCCTCCCGCTCCTAGGTACCTTCCGACAGTACACCAGAGCGCGTTCAGAGGAACGGCTGTGCTTCGCTCGCTACTACAAAGGTGAGTATTCGTGTGCAGGTGGGTCCCACGGACCCACCACTATAGTTGCGTAACTTTTTTTTAGTTTTTGTTCATTATTAATATTATTTATTTTTTATTTATTTGTGATGACAAACCAAAGAAATATTTCTGCAGATAGAGTTGATATAATAAAGCACTGGTTAAACGAACCAGACAGTGATGAAGATGAAATCGGTAGAAATTCGCCCACATCTCGAAATAGTGCTCTCACCATCCACTTAGAAAATGGCGAGTGATTATGACTCAAACTCTGAATTGTCTGAAAGTGAAGTACACTTACCAAGATGAAGAAGTGGATATACAGACCAGCTCTACCGGATGTTTTTACGGGAAAACGGTTTGCAATTCATGCTTATAACTTAATCATCAGTTTACAATGTCAAAAATTTTTTGGAAGAAGTTTTTTTGCTTTTGTTTTAACTCTTTTAAAAAGTATTATTTTTTGTACATGAAACGAGTTGCAGTTATTTTTTTGTTGCGTTTTTAAATTTTATATGATATTTTATAAGTAAATAACGACTGATTAAAAGAAGTGTCATTGTAGATAAGAATAATAGTATATATTGTTGATTTTGTTTAACATTACGTTTGTTAATGTTTAAATGTAAAGTTTAATAAAAATAAAAACTTAAAACGGAAATGCATTTTTATTTCATTTTAAATCGAAAAATAGGCGGGTCCCGTGGATCCACGACTATATAAGTGTGACTATTTACACCACTACAGTTAAGGGTTAATCAGCAGTTTTAAAACATAACACATTCATGACGACAATATGAGAAGGAATGATAGACCCGTCGTAGGGGAAGGTCAAGGAAAAATAGGCTACGTGACCTTGTTTTCATAAAATGCAGTTATGAAGCGTTTTGATTACACAAAAATATAATTTTATCTAATGCGTCATTTTCGGTAAATAAGTAATAGGATACGAGTGCTTCCGATTTCTGAATGTCAAACCCAGTTGGTGGCTTGGTTAACGTTGTACTTCTTGTGTTGTTGTGGTGTCTCGGGTTCATATCCCGGGCAGACGCGAATATATTCGTGATTCTTTTTATTCATTTTTCTTTTATAATTTTCTATTTATTTTATCGTTCTCCTAATTTTATACTAACGTTCTACTACTCCAAGCATAGATCGCATCGGTCTCACGCTTTCTTATATTTTTAACGCCAACAGTCAACACTAGGTACACTTAAAGCTTGAGGGTAAATCGAGGATACTTTTATCACAGCTACACACGTTCAAGTACCTAAATTTTATTAAATTGTCTCATTAAATAGGCATATTATCACATTGGCTTTGAATGTAAGGAGGAAAATTTGTCGACAATTTGAGTTTTCAATTCAATGGAACAACATCATTTTGTAATGTCGGATTAAATTACTTCTCTATTTGTTATCACATATTTTAACGCGTTTTGACGGAAATTACCACAAAATGAATATTAACAAAGACCCTTTGATAAATAAATTACAGGTTTTATGTGTAGTTTCCAGTAGATCACAATATGTATGCGAGTAAGTACTTCCTACGTAATATTATGTCATGGCCATAGCCGCTGTCTCGCGCTGAGAGTTAAGACCACAGATTAAAGAAAGAGGAACAGATAAACAGCTACATAGTTAGCTTTAAATTTGATTGCACTACTACAAGCATACGATGTATCTACGACTGAGAAATCGTGGGCCGTTGAAAAGTGAAAACTTTTAAATTTGGAAACTTTTGGTTTTGGATAGATTTCATACCATTTATGATAGATTTGTCTTAGGCGACGTTTAAAATTATTACGGTATTAATCTTATGCTTACGTAACATCAACATGGCTGACATTCGCTGCAGTGCTCGAGCTGTCATTTGTAGAAAAGTTCACCCCTGTAACATAGGTCAACTTACATTGTGGGGCTATCAGTTTTTTTTTTTAATATATAATAATTTTGTGAAGACAGCCTCCGTGGTCGAGTGGTTAGAGCTTACTCTCGACTCGGAGGTCATGGGTTCGATTCCCGCATTGTAAAAACAATAAGTGACATTTCCTAGTAATTTGGTTAGGACAACTGCAGGCTGATCACCTGATTGTTTGACAAAAAAAGATGATCCATGCGTCGGATGGGCATGTAAAAAGTCGGACCTGCGCCTGATCTCTCGTCAGTCGTGTATGTTTTCTGTTCCACTGGGATATGACAGTAAAGAAAGAGAGAGAGCACTTATATACTGCGCACACACTTGGGCACTATAAAATTATTCCTGCGTAACTGGCCCAGTTTCTATGAAACCGGCAACTGACACGCAAATAGGTGTGGGGTATTCTTATTATAATTATTTAGTAACTTATACAGTAAACAATACAAAAATGCAAGTACTGCACCGCCCGCCGTCCGCCGTGCTGACGATGTCGGTGCAGTGAGCTGGAACGTGACGTCACGGCTGTCGGCTCGGCTCTGCTCTACAACACGATGTAGCCGACCGAATCTGTCGTCTTGAGACGCCCACGCTATGTTGGTGCCGTTTTTTAGGTAAATTTAATGTGTTGATAATTTTTAAACGTATTTTTTAGGTTCCGTAGTACTACAAGGAACTCTTATAGTTTTGCTCTATCTGTCCGTCCGTCCGTCCGTCTGTCTATCCGCCCCTGCTAACTTATTTGATTATGAATATAAATTGATGATATTAAGTTCACTTAAAGATTGCGTATAGTCTTTACTTTTGGCAGAATATAATAATAAGAGAATTAGAGCTGGCTCACCAGTCACCATACATACAAAGTGGGGTTGGTTTTTTTCATTCTTAACTATCGTATGGAGAGTCTACGTATACCTAGGTCTTTTGAATTAGGTGATGTTTCATACACGACTTTTTATAAAGTGAAAAATTTTCAAGTAATCTGCCTCCAAAGTGATTTTAAAGTGTATGAAGAAGTGATAGTTTACCAATTATTTATACCAATTAAATAATAAGAAGTTATACCTAGTATACTTATTATTATTACCTTAAAAAGGTAACTCGAAATCTGCAATAGGAAATAATCTGCTCCAAATAATAGGTTAATTATTGTTTGATCAATTTTATGACCGATAATAATGTTAACACATCTGCATATCTGAAGGGAATGTTCAATTTTCAGAATATGTAGCGGTGCTTAAAGTGATTATATTGTTTATATTTTTTATTATTTAGTAGAGCTTAAGGACGACCTTTATAAGGTCTACTTCGGGCATTGACCAAAGCAATACGCCCTGCAGTAGCAAGCTGGTTCTCCACCACAGGAAAACCCTAGCCTGTAGATGAAAGATCAGAATTTACAGAACTTATTTTAGTTAGTGTGCTCCGCGAGTAATAGTGTCCTGTGTTAGGGGCCCCATACATGATCCGGTCTGCCTTCAGTTCGGCCTGAACGGATGCAAAATCGTATCGTCTGTGTGCAATTTCGAGATCAGGCCGTACGGACTGAAGCGATTCGTTGCAGTGTTGCCAGCTCTGTTTTTGTGAAACTACTAAACTCGTATTGAATTCTACTAAAAAGTACTAAAAAACTACTTAAGAAGCTACTTAGGAATTCCTGAAGCCCCCCAAAAACCATTGCGTTTTAGGTTTTGTTATATTAATTTTTTTTCATTCATTGAATTTTACTATAAATTTTACCATTAAATTAAAATATACTAGCAAATATTACGTATATAGTAATAAAACGGGTACCTAGCTTTAAGAAAATTACGGACGAATGTATTATTATGATAAGATGTTTTTTCTTGTGTCTGACTCTTTCGTACTAAAACACTACTAATAACTAAATTTCTACTAAGGAGGGAATAAAATACTCAATTTAGTAAAATTTTGTAAAATAACTAAGTTGGCAACATTAATTCTGGCATGACCGGGCGGCCTGAATGCGCGGCCTGTCCGGACCGTGTGTGGACAAATCGCTTCAGTTCTTGCCCGAGCCGCGGCCGTGCGGGTGTGCAATCGTGTACAAGCGTTGTATGAGTTTTCGCGGTGTTTAAATACAAAATTGATAAACACGACCGCAGCGCGCGGCAAACCGGAATGGACTGTTGCCATTTTTCCGTGTGTGGGCCCGAATCCGATCAGCCTGTCTATTCTGTAAGAACATTTTCAAATCTCGACAGCTGAATCCGCGGTGAGTGTCAAATTTTTATATGATATTTGACACTTGCCGCGGATTCAGCTGTCGAGATATTTGAAAATGTTCTTACAGAATAACACTGCAGGCCGAACTGACGTAAATTGGGTTGGATGCGATTTTTTCCGTGTGTGTGCTCGAATCCGTTCAGTCCGAACTGACGTCAGTTCTAACTGAAAAGATCGGCCTCTCGTCTGTGGGAGCCTTAAGTGTGCGACGAGCCGGTCGACGAGTAGCACGTATTACGCATCCCGTGTCAATGTGTGTCGCGGCACAGAAATATATTTTGTAAGGATATTACGTATCTATATAATAATTAATCAAAGCCAACAACGTCGCTACTTATGCCCAGTATCTCAAACCTGAATATGCACTACACAATTTGGCTTTTTTTATTTCAGATTATAACTAAATTTAAAATAAAATATTCGGGATGTACACCTGACACAAAGCTTTCATATGACTGGCTCGAGTATTCCGATCTCGGCGGAGTATTTATTTCAGTATTTGACAAGCACATCTTATATTAGCGCCTAGCGAGACCAATAATATTTTGTCTATGTAAATGCCGTTGCACACGTATCGGTTGCCATGTAGGTAGCTGGTGCCGGGTAGCCGGTCGCGAAATGTATGACCATATACACCGGTATAGGTGTACCAGAATCTCATGGCAAATAGGGAAATAAAATTTTGTAGTGTGCAATACTGGGGAAATTGGATTAAACGATCTTGATACTGGTTAATTTTTAATTATGTCTTTAGTATTATTGAACATGAATTATAATAAGACTGTGTGAAGAATGTTCGGTGTATAACAAAACAACTCACTCTAACTTACCGGTCAACTCTACCACAAGCTATAAATTATAAGATTGAGTTCGATTTACACCTTCTTTCTGTATTTTACTATAGACATAGAAAACAATATTTCTCGCTTGAGATCGAATTGCCTTTTTGGATATTTTCACAAAAACAACAAATTCCAAGAACATAATCACAAAATTTTAACAGCGGTTGACAGATCACGTACTTTGATTTGACGGGTCATACTTGACATTGCCATATAAAAATCACATTTTTAATTTTTTTTTTAAATGCCATCAGATTCTGGTAGACCTATACGTGTGAAAGCTGTCATACACGGCCATGCAACTCGCGACCGACTACCCGGCGCCGGCTACCTGGCAACAGGGACGTGTGCAACGGCACTTACTGCTACGGCCAGCTCTTTTGATATTTTGTATATGTTACTGGTACGGCCAACTCTTTCAGCTTTTACTGTATCGCTGCCGTTGACCATGTGGGTGTCATCGCCGTGGCCGTGAGAAACAGCGATATAGTTAGCTTTCGATTTGATTGCACTACAAGCTTGCGGTGTGATTGTGTAGAAAAATTGTGGTCCGTTGAAGGGGACGTCAACATTTTCAAGTTTAGATCGTTCTATGAAAGCTGTTTCTCTGTACATAAGTGTAAATATATATTTTGTACTTTGTGGTGCCGGTAATTGGAAAAAAATGTTGCCCTCCGGGAGTGCCGGCAGAAGTAAAAACTTGAATATTAACGTTGTGCATTATTGATATTTTGGAATGGTTAGGGAATAATTTTGCACGAATTGCCTTAATTATTATCAGTATAGAAGTACTATCATTTATGTGGTAAAATACAATATTCATTTATTGCGCTATCGTAGACAAACATGACAACTTATATTACATAAAAAATTTAACACGTGTTCGTGTTATTTTTTTTAATTCGTGTTTAAGTTCGTAGGGAGACGAGTGGAGGTAAAGGTCAATGTAAAGGGCAAAGGTCAATGTGATGGGCATTTTTGGGGCCAAAGGTCAATGTCAAAGGATTTTTTTTTATTTAAAAGATTTCATATAATTCCTTACAAATTTCAAGCCACGCATACTTGGGCCAGCTAGCTTAACAACTAAAACGCTATAAATGTTAAGTGGCCGAAAAAAACGCGTTCTATATTAAATATTTCATAAAAATAATTTTCTCGTCAGCATCTTTACCAGTACTGAAAAGAACCGGCGTAAAAATTCACCGAAAACATTCGTCAGATGAAAATTGGCGCAAATTTGTTTCTCGAGTCAGAAATTTATAGAAACGGCACCTTGTGAAATTTCAACTTTAATGAAATATTTACCTTACAAAACTAACTATAAAATTTCTTACCATCATGATCATCATGTCATGTGATTGCAATACACACAATTTTTACTTCAACTACCTGCCTCCAACAAGTTCGTTCGCATGGACCATAAAATATTTATTCCCAAAGCGATTCGCCTAGTCTGAATTTTATAAACATCACTATACATACTATATGTGTCAAGTGTCGAGTTGTCAAATCTGACATAAATTGGCACTTTACACTTTGATTTTCAGCTATTGTTCTGGCGTAGAGTTGTAATGTATGTATGTCAATCTATCAAATAAACATTTTTAATTTAATTTAGGGCCGATTTTTCAATCGTTACTTAACTCTGTCAAAGTCACATATTTATTACCATAATAATAATTTGCTATAATAATAATCACATAATAATTTACAGTGCTGTTTCTTTGTTTGTTTACAAATCTACGGAGCCCTTCGCTACCTGAAGCCACATAAGGACTCGGATGTGTGTATGTGCGTTTTATAAGGCGTGCAGTGTGTACTGTATAATTTTTGAGCATTAGGTACAGTCAGAAAAAATAAATAGTAAGTTGCTTATTCGTCCCCATAATTTGTTGTTATTAAAATGAGTACCAACACGCTTAGCAATAGGGAATATGCACGTATTTTTTTTATTTATTTATATAGATCTATCTTGTTTGGTAAACCGTATGGTAAAATCAGTTTTTTGATATCATTAAAAATAACGAAGATATGAACGTTTAAAGTGGTCTATTAGACAGAGAGATCCGACGTGTATCGTGACGTCACATAACACGACTTTCATAGAAAGTTCATACTAAATTTCGTTTTGCTAGAAAGAGATAGATTACAAACTTTGACCGCTCATATCTTGCTCATTTATCAACAGATATTGAAAATTTTCTCGCCGTTTTCTTTATTTTTCTGTCTAGTATCATATTATTATATTTTAAGCTATTTTTATATTTTATGCATATTCCCTATTATGCTAAGCGTGTTGGTACTAATGGTTGGTACTAAGAAGTGGTGGAAGAAATAAAAATAGACAAAATTACAGATTGACAAATGAAAAGCTGTCATTTTTTGCTGCTGAACATTTATTTCCTCGAGTTATTCTTTAAATACTAATGTTTCGTCGTTAATTCTGGTATTGAATAAACGATGACATATTAAGTATTCTGAAAGGTTCTATGTATTGGATGATGATCGAAATAAAAGTCAGAACAATAGAAAAATACAAAAATATATTCCCTATCAATCAATCAATCAATCAATTGCAGTATCCTGGCTCCGTCGCTGGGCTGACACACGAAAAACACGGGGGTTCCCTGATACTCCGCCAGGATCTTGCGCTTCACACTGTCCACGTACTGCTGCTTGACCTGGGCAATAGAAAAAAAAATAGGATAAGTCTTTAATAATATAATAAGACTTTCTTTTGTCGGTGGGTCCATCTGCATTATGATAATAGCAGTAGCGTGAGGTTCCTATAACTCCATTCCTATCGGCTTCACTTACCAATTACCTTTTGGAGACCCTCATCCAAATCCCCCCTATCCCTACCTATAATTATACCGGCTAGGGCTTCCCTATGAAGGAGAACCAGGCTTCGCCACTGGATAATAGTATGCATAGATAACATTATTATAGACTAACTGTTGCTCGGGAACTTATATCCCATGGGAACACTGTAGTTTTTCGGGATAAAACGTATCGTAGTTTTAATCCGGAGCTTAAACTACTATCATACCAAATTTTATCGAAATCCGTGCAGTAGTTTTTGCGTGAAAGAGTAACAAACATCCATCTATTTATAATAGTAATAGAACGAGACATGTTGAGGCAAAAAGTGTCCACACAACTGCAGTACTTTTAATGATGTTTCCAGGAGCAGACGAGGTTTCACATTTGTCATATTGAAATTTTGACATTTGCTTGCCGCAGTATAATCAGTCCGTTTAAAGCTAGGTCTTCCTGGAAAACTGCGCATTTTAAGCTATGTGTAATAAGGTATGTTTTTTGTTTCATCGTGTAAATATATATAAAAAAATCGACTCTATTGTGTCAGTCCGATTGGCAGTTTGCCTATTTATGATTTTTGCTTTGTTAAAAAATTCGGAATGTGGTGAGTTCGAATGCCGGTCAGATAAATATTTTTGTGATTTTTTTTTATTTATCAAAACTCCGAGGAAAACCTCTCGGTTACTCCAGGTACTATGTATTGTTTCTCCGTGGCACTATCAAACACGTCAAGTAGAGGTCTAGTTTCTGCTACCAACTACTGCAAAAAACTACATAGGCTGATATTCTTAGCGTTAACTTGTTAATAGCTATAAACGATTATCCACACAATGTGCTATAAATTGCTGGACACAACATGTGCAATAGCATTATATATACCGGCCTATTGTCTAGCGTGCACAATATTGCACTCCATATGGCCAGGATACACTACGCCACTCGCACATAACACAAATGAAGACACTAGTGTCGAGAGAACATGGAAGTCAATTTTGACGGTGGCATGACAGTAACAGTATCGGGTTATCCACGGCACGACGTCGTCAACGTAAAACGATGCGTTGACATACAACATGCGGCAATGTCGCCGCAATGGCGCAAAATTTACCGGAATTTACATGGCACGATGCTCAGGCGTCGTGTAGCGTGTTGTATCAACAAACCGTGCCGCAACAGCGTTGCTGTATCAGTTCAGTCCTATCAAAAACATAAATGTGAAATGAGAGTTAAGTTCAATATTAAGATATAATATGCCTTGGTTGTTGACTTCAACGACAAAAGAAGTGAAACCTAAATGGATGCCAAGTTCAATGGTCAGTCCTGAAATTTATTATTAACAACATATCATTTCTTCTTATAACTTAGGATAATATATTGTAGCCTAAGGTCTGACTTGGCTAGTTTTCATATGCGAATTAAATTATAGCCTTCGCAAGTTCTAAGCTGTTCGGTTCTTATTTTATTATTCCTATAATAAATTTGGCTTGCTGATAGAAACTAGCCATCGAACATAAAAATTCGTATATGAGAACTAGCCAAGTCAGACCTTAGGCTACAATATAATATTATCCTCAGTTATAAAAAGAAATTATATTTTATGTTGTTAATAATCAATTTCAATTTTAGCAGTACCGAATGCTGGTTCTTCTTCATAGCGAAGCCCTAGCTTATATTATAATAGATAGGTATTTGGATGAAGGGCTTTGAAAGCTAAGTGGTAAATGAAACCGATAGGAATGGAGTTATAGGAACCCCACGCCGCTGATACTTAGGAAATTCCTTGTTGTTTGAACGCTCGACTGTTTGACACTAGTGTCGAATGTAATAAGAGCCCTAGTGTATACTGAGCGCTAGACTGCGGACAATATGCCGAGGGACCAATCGGTGCGAAATTATACGCAAATATTATGTTCCATATTTCTGTACAAACTCGAGTTAATCTGATTTTACATAATATAATAATAATTAAATAAAATGCTATTTGTTACTCACATATTATAAACTAAAAATACAAATTATAAATTGCGTGTGTGAAAGAAAATATTTCTTTGCACGATAGTATTTTTTTTTTCGTTATAGATATTTTGTTACCTATATTATATTTTATTCCGTGAGACATATATTTTACCCTTAAATGAAATAGTATTGAATATTTCAAACAAAATATCGTATTACAATTTAATACAGTAAGTGTAAATTATTCATTGAATTTATGTTGCGTGGACATCGGAACAATTGCTGTAATTACATGTTACATAAGGCCGCCTACACATTAAACCCTTACTAATAAATATTGACACAACGGATAAGCTATTCAATGTTGTTGTCTTTGTCTGTCCAATGACTTTTCCTACGTCTTAGAGAAAGCTTACCCAACTAACTTTGCCGTAAACGTTTATGAAGCGAACATGCAACGATGAAACGTGCAATTGAAAATCGATTTTTTAAATGAAATTTTGGAGAAATAATATGAATCATTGATTTGGCCAGGCGAAAATCGACCTAAGGAAATCCACCAATAATACAGGTCGCGCAACGGTTTATGAGCGCTCAGTGAAAGTGGAGGGGATCGTTCGCGCATGTGACCAATAGCAAAGAATATATATTACTAACGTACCAATAGCGTGTCGGCAACCACATTCGGCATGCGTTCGGCGCCCGAGCCCGCTACCGCCAAACAGACCCAAAAACTAACTTCTGCGCATACCCCCTCTACTTTTGTTGAAAGATCTTAATTCGTTGCGCGACCTATACTTAGTTGTAATCTGCCTGTCTATTCTCTAAGAACATTTTCAAATCTCGAAAGCTGAATCCGCGGTGAGTATCAAATTTGTATATGATATTTGACACTCACCGCGGATTCAGCTGTCGAGATATTTGAAAATGTTCTTAGCGAATAACACTGCTGTACCGGTTGTTGTACTCGACGGTTCAATTGTCTACGGCGTAGCAGCTGCGTAGCACTTGCTACGATGCTCTACAATGTGCTACGACGTGTAGCATAATATTGTATGTGAGTATTAAATAACTCCCCACACCGATATTGATGACGGTGGCCGGTTTCATTGAAACCAGGCCAGATACGCAGGACTATTTTTTATAGTGCCCAAGTGTGTGCGCTGTATACAAGAGCACTCTCTCTTCCTTTACTCTCATAATCCAGGGGGATGGATAACCGACACGACTGACGAAAGATCAGGCGCAGGTTCGACTTTTTACATGGCCATCCCACGCATGGATCATCTTTCTTGTCAGACAATCGGGTGATCAGCCTGCATTGGCCTAACCAAACTTGGAAACAACATTTTTTGTTGTTCCAATGTGGGAATCGAACCCATGACTTCCGAGTTGAGAGCCATTGCTCTAACCGCTAAACCACGGAGGCTGTTAAAATGTTAGTATTATAACTACACATGGCGTCACAGACAAAGCATATAAAGTATATTAGTAACGTAAAAAACCGTCATGCGATAGACTTACACGATTGACAGCGCAGCTATGTGTGCGTGGCCGGGGGTGCGTGCGGCGAGCGGGCACGCCCGTAATATAATTAATTATTTATTAAATTTAAACGTCTAAAATCAGAAACATCTATTATAAATATTATGGAATTATATTATCAATAATGTCGAAACACGAAACGACTAGCGGCCAGTCCCGCTAACAAACGCCCTAGTTTGTAAAACTCACATCCCGCTCGCCGCACGCACCCCTCGCATATGTCTATCCACGCACAGCTGCGAGATGTCAATGTTGTTATTCTATTGAATGGCGTTTTATATCATATATAATTATTATATAGTCATTGCTACAGGCGATGTTTAAAAGAGTATTAGAGTTATCGACCACTGAGGATTGAAGATAATTACAGTACTAATAACGGTATTAATCTATATTCTATATTAGTATTATAATAAAAAGGAAAAGTTTGTTAGTTTGTTTGCATTGAATAGGCTCCGAAACTACTGGACCAATTTTTATGAAATTTAGCACACACGTAGAGTAGACCACGGGGAAGAACTATTTTTTATCGCGGAAAAATGTACGGTTTCAGCGAAATTTACTTTTGCGCGCACGAAGTCGCGGGCAACATCTAGTAATAAATAAAGTCGGTGGGCTGATGACATGATGAGGGAACAGGAAAAGACTGGATGAAACTGGACAGGGACAGAGAGGCATGGAAGTGGCTGGAGAAGGCCTTTACCCAATCAGGGATCCATATTTCTAAAAATAGGCAATCGGCCTGATTTTTTTTTATTGCATAAATGAATAGTACTCTTAAATATGAGTAACTTCTCAAAAGAGACCGTATACCAAAAGTCAATATTTTCAAAGATACAGCGATTTGTATAAAAAAATTCGCGAGTCTCCTAAAAACGTTCCATACTAAAGTCGACCTACAAATGACGTCACTTGTAGGTTAAGGTGTATAAAGTATATGGCCGCCGGAATATATTTGTAAATATCTCCGATATTTGTGCGTTAAAGTTCATACTTACCATAATGAATGTTTTTGTATAATTATGATGTGAGTAAACTAATGATGTATTGCTGATATGTTTTGTTTACTGATACTAATATGTTTTGTTTACCAATTTCGCAAAAAAAATATATATTTTTTTGGTACTTTTTAAATGTATTTAATTAGTAAACTACACATAAAATAATATATTTTTTTACATTTACCAAGTAGTAATGCCCCAATATTTCTGAATATATTAATGAAACTAAATATTTCAGATGTAGTCCGATCCCCTATTAAAACATAGATTACGAATACTAACAAAGATTTAATTAGAATATATTTTTAATTTACTAACCACATAAATATATATTGAAATATGGAATAAAGAGCTTTTTATTACTATTTTTAACGCTATTAAAATATGATGTAGGTAACTGTCAAACATACATAGAGCCAGATAATCGAATAGGCCAGTGTATAAGCGGCTCTAGCCTCTACGTCACCGTGTAGATGGACACGTGTACGTAACGTAATTGTATCGGACCCGGGCGACGTACTACGTGGAACTACGTAATAGGTACGTTACGTGCATGTTGCGTGGGATTAACGCTTTTATCTCGTTTTGATAGATCTGTAAAATTTTAACTCGATACAGTAAAAAGAATGCAGACAGGGATATATAATTTTCAAAATATTTTAAAAATAGATGAGAGAGGTTCATCAATTTTTAACTTTAATATTACGCACGAAGAATATTACGTAACTGCTCGAAACAGGTCACTGGTGATCCCAAATGATATGTGTATAATATATAATATAAAAATAAATTGCTGAATATGTTTGCTAAGCGCAAATCTCGAGAACAGCAGCTGATACTATTTCGCTAATTCTTTTTTGAGAATTTCCTTGAAGTACGAGGATGGTTCTTACGGAGCGAAAATTTAAAAAAAATTGCCTGAAATAGTCTAAAAACAACACTTTTCTATACTCCCATACAAACGATTCGTAATCTATATATATAAAAGAGAGTCGTATTAGTTACAATATTTATAACTCCAGAGCGGCTTAATCGATTTTGTTGAAAATTGGCTTAGGAGTAGGTGTAGGTGTAGTCATTTATTCATTCCAGTTCATATTTAAGACAGAACAACGTTTGTCGGGGTCAGCTAGTATTATATAGTATTTTAAAATTTATAAATGTGTAAATAAATAAACATTTATTGTGCTTTAATATTTGTTAAATATAAAAAAAAATATATATGTATTTAAAATTTTAATCAAACTAAAAGAAACTGAATTAAAATAATTATCATAAAATAATTATCATAATTTGTAGGTACATAAACTGAACCCCGATTCTCATAATTAACTTATCATTTAATTTTGCTTTTAATCAATTATAAATAAGCCGTTTGAAGTCATAAACTGATTTTTTGAGTTAGGATCAAAACTTGCTTGACGTCGGTTATTAATATGTTCATGAGTATACCTTTTCGCAGTTACCAGTTTTGCATATTGTTCTATTACTATTGCGGATTTAATTAGCAGAATCGTTCTTCTAAGTTCAAAGCTAAATTTATAAATATTTTAGGAACTTGAACTTTTATCATACACTTACAGTACACTTCATAGTAATCGTTGCATATAAATTTAGGGGTTTTGCATTATAATACAAAAATGTGACGGACCATGACAATTGCTTCAATTTTTAATGCGAAAGCACGCTGACCGACTACATAAATTACTAAGTACCTGGGTAAACGAAGTTTGCTCGATGTTCAGATAAATTAAAAAAAATAAAAAGAATCACAAAATATTCAGCTGACCGAGATTAGAACCCACCGCAAAAAAACGCCTACCAAACTGCCAATCGGACTGTCATATTAGTGTCAGAATTATGATAAAAGACAAAAGTAAAAACATATAATATAGTTTTCCAATTAGAGAGCATAATGCGACTCAGTGGCGCACAAGTCGAATTGTGCTGATGCTTAATTGGAACGTGAATAGTTTTCAAATACACCCGCAGTGTGCGTTAAGTTCAGTGTAACCTAACCGAACTAATTAATTAACCTAACTGAATTAACTGAACCTTCATCCATACTTATATTTTTGTAACACAGTCTAAATTTACTTTTATTATTTCCAAAAAACTACGACCTAATGAAAGCTTTAAAAAATGTTTCAACAATAAACAATATGTCTAACGATAACATTTAAATAAATTTCAATCGCTGCCAACTTAATAACTTAAAACATTTGAAAAATTCTACCACTGATATTGGTATCGCTTGCACATACGCGAAATCACTACTTTAGAACTCTCTAAATTGTACGAAGCGTTGTTGTAGTTGAAACATTCAGCGTTGAGCATTATTCCGCTCAATGCGCTTTAGTGCTCTTATTGGGAAACCACGATTTATGACTTAAAATGCGCAGTTTTCCAGACATAAGACCTAGCTAAATCAATTTTTCGCCCCCAAAACTCCCTGCATACTAAACTTCATGGTAATACTTGCGGCTGTTCTCGAGACACCGATAATATATTATATCATACAAGATTCTCTCGTTTAAAGTAGGTATTAAATAGTGTCGAATTTATTGATATTATATTATTGCACGACAAAAGCAAAAACATTTGTAGCTTATAATACGGAGGAGAGCATTCAAGTATTACGTAACGCAATTTGGGGGGAGGGGTGTCTTATAAAATGGTTTTGGGTTCGAACAACGCTTTACATAACATTATCTTTTTCTACTAAAATTTAAAAAAACGTAAAAGGGAGTAATTTTGTTTATTTCTCTATTTGAATAAATTTTTAATTAAATTATTATGACTTTTAGATAAAATTGTCACTTGGGTGTTACGTAACGTTCCAAAGGAAGGGGGGGGTACAGAAAAATGTTATGGGGGGGTACAGAAAAATGTTATGGTGCGTTACACAGGGGGGAGAGGGGGGTTTAAAATCTTAAAAAATTACGTTACGTAATAATACTTGAACGCTCCGTAGTTTCCCAGGCATGAGACCTAGCTAGATTGATGTTTCTCCCTCAAAACTCCCTACATACTAAACTTCAATACTTGCGGCCGGTTTCAAGAAACCGATTATATAAATACAATTTGTGCCTTTCTTTTACGCACAAATTCCATCAAATGCTAAGTCGTACCACTACAATATTTATATAGGAGCTGCTTCGACTCATATAGGCTTTACCTCAGCGCGTGTAGCCAAATATTATCTTGTGCGAGATTGGTACGTAACGTAAATATTGTAGCTAGTACATTTTGTCTATCGCTTTGAACCACGGCTACGCTCGCATTAAATTCTACATAGTATTCTTTACAAAAGTAGCTAATGCATTTATCAAAACGAAAAATAATTTATTTAAGCCAGTTTCGTTTAAATTTTTTTGATAGTGTTTCGCATAAGACGTAACAAATACAAATTTTCACAAACTGTCGCTTAATATTGATTATTGTTTTTAGTAAGAAGATATTAAAAATTATCTTTGCTTGTTTGTTTTGTCTATAATATTGTTGTGAACCGTATTAAAAATTCGTTGACATTACGAAACTTATTACGAAAACTTTGGACACTAAGCTGACTCTCAGTTTAAAAAATATAATACCTCCGTTGTTTCCAAGGCAAAAATACGACTACCATATTTTAAAAGCTTTAACTGAATAATAAGAAAGTTTGTAATAAATTTTCATCAACACTGAAATAATTCTGTTTATTTTTTTACAAACTTTTACTCGCGGACGCAACTCCGCTCAAATAAAACGAAAATATAATATCTCGCGAGAACCGAATATTTGGCTATGATAAAAAGTAGTCTATGTGCCTTTACTAGACCTGAATATTTTATTAAATTATGTGTTAGTAAATATAATGATTATTCATTCTAATTTTAAGAACAATTCTTAGGGAAAATCAATCTCAAAATGACAGTGCTTTAGTTCTCTAGCTAACTTATTTATTTTCATAGTAGCTTTTGTCCGCCTGCGTAAATACAGTTTGCCAGGTGAACACTGTGCTTTTTCGGGATAAAAAGTACCCTATGTTTTAGTTTACTACTACCGTACTAAATTTCTGTAATTCAGGGGTTCTGTAGTTTTTGCGTGAAACAGTAACAAACATCCATACATCCATCCATCCTTACAAAGTTTCACCTTCATAATAATACCTATAGTAGGATTAATTCAATGTAAATTAGGTCTGGAATACAAATTACACACAACGCAGTGGAAGTGTAAATATAAATCTAAAATAGAAGCTAAAATATTATGCGTGAACACGCTAGAGCATTAATTTAGTTTATAGTTCACGTTAATTTCATACTCGATCTAAACCATTTAATCATAGTAACCTAATCGAGCATTGCTCGGAGTTCTAGAAGATTTAAAAAAATAAGAATCACAAAAATATTCGACTGACCGGAATTCGAACCCGAGATACACCATTTGCCAACAACGCAAAAATTATACATAGGTATACCAAACTGTCATTGAGACTGACATGAGTAGAACCGAAAATATTCATGTATTGTTTCACGATGAAAGAAAAAACGTATATACCTACTTAACTTTAAAATGCACGATTTTCTTTTTTTTTTTTTTGATTGGATTGAAAGTGAAGCGGCATGTTATCATGACCGGGTTTTATGACGTTTCGACCAATCAGAGCGCATTTCGCGTTGTTTTAACGTTTATAAAAACACCGTTTGAGAGTTTTAGCGTATCGGGACTTGATTGTAATTAATGCAGGTTTAATTTAGCAGAATTGCTCCTCAGATTACCTTGGTCTTGGTGGTAATGTCAGTGACAAAGCCAGCTAGCTATAGAGCCATTACGGACTGAGATCCCAGGTCCGCCTGACAACCCTTATATTCTAACTGATAAAATGTATGTCATATTATAGTAGGTATCAATGTACAATTAACGTATGCATATTCGCTTGTTTGTGCCGTGGGCCAATTATGAGGCGCCAAAAGTACAAAAATAATGTACTAACTTTTCTTCCAGCCTTTGAAATGATTCTAACGTATGTTATAGTAAAATAATGATAAATAGTTTAAAGTAAAATTTACTCCAATTAGGTAGGCTTACTTTTATGTTGTACCTATATATCTGTTAATACTGAGTTTAAAGAAAAATAAGTATTTTCATGACGTTATTCTAAAACTGAAAAATGAGACAAAAAAGGCTAAAGTAAATATATACAAATACCTTCCATTGCAATATTGAATAGTAAAAAACATAAAGAGTATAATATTATCAAGTTCATTGTACCCGTCTACGGATAAGAGTTTTGTTTTCCAACTAGCTTTCAATAAAGCTGTTCTTTTTTTTGTAAATATACTAATATTAATAATTATTTTCTCTTAACATTCTTAAGACTGCCTACACACTCGAAAAATGCAGTCGCGCGACTATCCAATCATCTCGTAGCTATCGATGCAATATTTACGTAAAGGGTGCTCCTAGTACAAAAACTCACCAGTCCAATAACACATCCACCAAATCCTCCTCCCGTCATGCGCGCGCCATACACGCCGTCTGCCGACTTGAATATGTCCACCAGCTGGTCCACCTCAGGACACGACACTTCCATCAGGTGTCTCAGGGAGTCGTGCGATTGGTACAGCAGCGAGCCCATCTGTCGGTTAAAATAATTTAGAGAATCTGAAGATTTTGCTCCTTTCAAAATAAATGTATGGCCAATGGTCAAATCGAAGATTAACATTCTTATTTACAAACGATTCAATTTGTCATTGCTCTCTTTCTGACGATCTAAAAACAAGCTGGCAACTTTAGTTTCAGTTTAATTTATGCTTTGACCATAGACTTATAATACACGGGCGTAGTCAGGTTTTAGTTTTGGGAACTAAACTTTTTTTTAAAAACAATTATTTTTCCCATTTTACAGGTTAAAATCTGTAGTTGATGATGATGAAACGGCACCGGAGGCCCATGGGGGGATTGGGGATTTTATGGACCAGGAACAGTTACAAGTGTAACTCCTCTGGTGTTGCGAGTGTCCATGGGCGGCGGTAATTGCTTACCATCAGGCGATCCGTCTGCTCGTTTCCTGGTTCATTACATTAAAAAAATAGTTAAATACTATGCGGTTTCATCAGCCTGTTTTTCAATCTACTGATAAGCGCCACATAGCTTATTTGCACGTTTTGTCTCTGTCGCTCGATATAAAGCACGCAGCGACAGAACTTCCGAATAAGCTATCCGATACATATTCGATGATTGCAAAACAGGCCCTTAAATTAGCAACTTACTTTATCCAAGTCCTGCTTGGCGAGCAACTCCGCAGCCAGTGTGGTTCGCGCGATCTCCCCCACCACGTGTGTAGCCCGCTTTATCACTAGCTCGTCATCGCATAGGGACTTCAGACCTGAAAACAAAAATGTCAAAATAGATTATTGCCCGCGACTTCGTGTGCGCAAAAGTAACCCGCAGGAACCCTACATTTTCCAGCGATAAAAAATACTCTTTATAAACGGAAATATATATTTTTAAATCCTTTACTTAAATTTAAAATTTTAATTATATAAGACACATATTTAATACACATCCATAACCCAGGAACAACGAAATTTTTTTCGGATTCGAACCCACGACCCTGAGAGTTGAGCGGTAATGCGATAACCACTGAGCCACAGAGGTCGTCAACGACATTCCTTCCCCGTGGTTTACTCTATATCTGTGCCAAATTTAATGATGATCGGTTCAATAGTTTTTTAAACTCATACACATTTATAATTATACTAGCTGTTGTCCGCGGCTCCGCCCGCGTAAAAACAGTATCTCTCGGGAATACTGTATTTTTCGGGATAAAAAGTAGCCTATGTTTTAAACTACAAAGATACAAAATTTCATCAAAATCCGTTCAATAGTTTTTGCGTGAAAGAGTAACAAACATCCATCCATCCATACATCCTCACAAACCTTCACATTTATAATATTAGAAGGATTAAAAAGGATTAATCTGGCAAACGAAATTTGAACTTGAGAAATGGAGGTATATAAAAAATTCACAGATTTCGTGCCTCACACGACTATCGAGCACATCGGAAATGAATTTACGGAATCCGAAAAAATATTGTTATTGAGCGACGAGACACTCAGAATGTTAGGAAAAGGTTACAATTATACGACAACGTTAAATCATATTATTTTATACTTAAACAAGCTTTTGGCCGCGACTTCGTGCGCGTAGATATTGAGGTGACTAATTTCCTATTATTTTTAGAAAGATACCTTAATTATGCTAAAAATAAATTAAATTAAATGGTAAATGGATTAGGATCGTTTTATTATTATTATTATGCTATTGAAGGACCTCTTTATATACAACATTAACAGACTATATTTTAAGTACTGCTCAAATAAACTCCACCACAACTTCCATATATTTTCCTAATAAAATATTATTCTGTCCTTCCATAACTGGTCAAATGTGTCCAATATCAATATTAACTTTTAACAAAATAAATGTTTTATTTATGTAGCCCCTGGGTTTTTATTGCCTCGCAGTAGGTATGAAAAGTAGAGTGCACCTCTGGGATAAAGCCTGTCTACTCTCTCTACTCTATTGAATAACTCCCTCGCTTCGCTCGGGAGTTAACTCTAGAGTCCCTCGTTACGCTCAGGGTCCAATATGCTGCCCGTGACGTAAGACACTGCTTTATCCCCTTTGTGTATAATCTACTATTATGCCACTTTTCTGAGAGGTATTTCCCCAAATAAGCATTTCATAACTGTGGACCTAATATACAATCACCAGTGATGATAATTATTAGATACTATTATATTTAATTTAATTATCTATTGTAGTAGTCGGTGGAAAAAAGTAGGTAGCAATATGCATTAATTAATATAATTTTATAGTGATGATGATGATCACGAATATAATTTTGCTAATAGCAAAGGTTATATTGGTAAATATTGGTGCACAAAACGGATAAGTAGTGAGTGCCTATATCATCCTAATTAATGTTGGTGTTTCGTATGATAATGGTGGTGATGATGATGATTACTATAATTGACAAAGTGGTATAATATATGCTTGCAGTTCTTTAAATAACGATAAGGAGTCAGGAGTTATGTTTATTACTCTTGGATCCAGGGTATACCTTGGTGCAAAATCTTACTTTTGGTAGCAGATGCTTGGACTACGTCAGAAAAAATTGAAATCGCCGTATGTGTCCATACAAATTTCCAAGAGTTCCCTCGATTCCTCATGGATCCTATCATCATGTCACCACTTTGAGGTTAAAAGGACCGATTTGGGACTGTACACTCTACATCAAAAATATAAATTTATAATCGGTCCACAGACGGTGCTCAATCTTTGAAAACACAAGTATAATTGACTCCCTTTTTGGAAGTCGGTTGAAAATCTCGTGTCATAGTGTTCGGGGACACTGCACTCGTCCGAAACGGCTTGACCGATTCTTATGATTTTTTTTGCACATTCGGTAGGTCTAAAAATCAGTAATAATCTATTTTTTATATATTATGGCAAAACAATAATATAATTATATTATTGTTTTAAATAATATATATAATTTGCCGGGTCAGCTAGTAGAAGATAATAAAATTAATAGATTACATAAGTATCCTCGACATAACACGTATGAACAAGCAAATTGTAAAATTTCCACACGCGTACCGAAGTTTGAATAATTGTAGCCGTGACACATAAGTATGTAGTATAGGTCACGCAACGAATTAAGATCTTTCGACAAAAGTAGAGGGGGTATGCGCAGAAGTCAGTTTTTGGGTGTGTTTGGCGGTAGCGGGTTCGGGCGGGGAGGTGTGGATGCGCCGAACGCATGCCGAACGTGGCTGCCGACACGCTATTGGTACGTTAGTAAGATATATTCTTTGCTATTGGTCACATGCGCGAACGATCCCCTCCACTTTCACTGAGCGCTCATAAACCGTTGCGCGACCTATACTTGGGATCCCGAGCTTTGCCCGGTAATTTTGTAGAACAATAAAAAATAAAAATGAATAAAAAAAAAGAAACATAAAGAAAATAAAACAATGAGAATCACAAAAATGTGATGGGCTCGAATCCCGATAAGATAAATATCTTATCGGGATTCGAACCCATCACATTCTGAATTTCCAAACAATGCAAAAACTATACGTAGGCATGCACACCAAGCTGCCAATTCTGACT
This sequence comes from Glaucopsyche alexis, assembly GCA_905404095.1. NCBI lineage: Eukaryota > Metazoa > Arthropoda > Insecta > Lepidoptera > Lycaenidae > Glaucopsyche > Glaucopsyche alexis. Next base: position 21,565,629 of record FR990054.1, on the reverse strand, counting down.
GACGTAAGAAAGTCGAAATTATTGATAGGTATTATATTGTTGCACGTCAAAATAAAAAAACATATATTGCTTAAAAATACGCAGTTTCTAAGGGATAAGACCTAGTTAGATCGATTTTTCACGCCCAAAACTCACTACATACTAAATTTCATGTAAATACTTGTAGCCGTTGTTGAGATTCTGAATATAAACATACAAGATAGTCTCGTTTAAAGCATAAAATATAATTTTTTTTTGTTTCAAAAGGTTAGGCTACAGGGCAAACCCTTAACCCGGTCGTATTTGTTTTAGGCTCAAATTGTAGCCAACTTAACTGTCCAGAGGAGTTTTTCTCAAATTTTTGATATCATTCTTCGTTACCAAAATATCGAGCGCCAAAATCAAAAATTCGGATTTTTTTTTTTTTTTTTCACTATTTTGGCCTTAACTTTTTTAGTTTTTGACTTTCTCGAAAAATTCTTTTCGCACCTTATAGATCTCGTGAATACGCATATTTTATGAATATTTTTTATTATCATATCTTTACAATTCTCCGAGATATAAGGGAATCACACTATTTCGTGAATTCAGCCCCTATACTGAAGCGATCGAAAAGACATTTCCAATGTCAAAAATCTAAGGGTGGCAAGTGGCAACGTTCTAATTCCTATGAAAATATTCAAATACTTGATGAATTACTTAATAATTAATTAATTTAGTACTAACATCAAATATGTAACTAAAATGTAAATGTGTATCTACATATAAATAAAATATAAAATAAATGTTTTCACCCTTTCATAGTAAGTAATATTGTTTTGTCAAATTGACTTTAAAGGTCGCATAAATTTACCAGACTTCTTTTTTTGTTATTATATACCTTCCTTTTAACTATTATTATACCTACAAACCAAAGAAAATAATATTAAATGAAAGAGTATGTATTTTTCATTAAGTGCCATTGAAATTCATTACGTCAGAAATGTTTACTTGTAGACAGGATTAACTTAAGGTAGCCTTCCGAACTATCGACCGCGAAGCGCGAATGCGATCAGCAAACCAGTAAATCAAGTTCTCTAGCTACGTCCAGTGGTCGCGGGATTTGCTTATTGCTCCATATAAATTCATATTAAGTAGTGGACTGCGCGACTCGGTCTCGGTCATACGTCGTGGTCGTATAGATCGGAAGGCAGGCCTTACGATCGAGGCGAACGCGGTAAAGATACTATAGTAGTTTATCTTAAGATGCCTGCATATAAGTATACTGTAATCTATTCTTAATATTATAAGTAGGACTTTTTTGTTTGTATGAATTAAATGGGCTCCGAAACTATACTGAACCGATTTTGATAAAATTTAGCACAGATATAGAGTAGACCACGGCGCAAGGTTACTTTTAATCCAGGAAAATGTATGGTTTCTGCGAGATTAACTTTTGCTGGCACGAAGTTGCTGGCAACATTTAGTATAAAAATAAATACTTAGTACCATAGCCGTCTGTGATAGTTCATACAAAATGTATAATAAGTGTTATTAAATACAGTTTGTATGAACAAAATATACACAAAGTATTATAGTATTTTCGCCGTATGTGATGCCCCTTAGAAAAAGTGTAGGCGACACAATTACTTTGTGTGATTATAAGTGGGCGAAAGATTATATTGTGCAATTTGTATGTAATAATCATTTATATTATATTTTCCAGATCTAATGTAGACACGTGTTCGATACACATAACGAAAGATTTAGACTCTTTCCAGAAAGTGCGTAAGCCTGCGTAAACCTACGCACGTAGAGATTCTTATCTTATCACAACAAAATTTTTGCCGGTCTATCTTTGCCAACTTGGGACTTTTTCCCTAAATTTAGGGAGAAAAGTATCTGAAGGGGCTAAGAAGGGGCTTCTTATGCTTGTTTTATTTAAATATGCAATTAAACTGCTTGTCGATAAGTAATATACAGCACACTATTTTTTTAACCGACTTCCAAAAAAGAGGCGGCTATACGTTCGGCTACATATATATATATATTTTTTTTTTTCTTTGTATGTTATACCATAATCCCGCCGTCTCTGGACCGATTTTCATAATTCTTTATTTGATGTAAAGGGTATAATTTCAAGTTGGTCCCGTTTTGAAAAAAGTGGTGACATGATGATAGGATCAATGTGGAATCGAGAGACTCCTCGAAATTTATATGGACACATATAATGATTTAGACTTTTCCTGAAGTAACATAAGCATATGCTACTAAAAATTAGATTTTGCACCAATGTATATCCTGGATCCAAAAGCACTGAACAGAACTCCTCAGTCTTAAAAGATACGCGTTTCGAAATTTCGGCATTGTTCAAAGAACTACAAGCATATGCAACTAACTTACAGTAATCATCATCATCTTATTTACAATACTTAATGGAATCTTAGCGCGTATTCAATAATTATACATTCGATAGTTTATTTTAAAGGTTTTAAGATATATTAATAATAATTTTACAAAATATATCACTACAAAGGGCGAAATCATAATTTTTAAATAGAAAATTAAATCGACTTCCAAAGTAAAAATACCCAAAAAAGTATGAAATAAAACTTATTTTCTAAATAATTCCCCCTTTTAATTCGACTAAAATTTTAACAATTTCTCTACTCAATCTTCTTAATTTTGAAGTCGGTACCAGCAAATTTGAATGTGAGTTCTATAAAATATATGGGATATTGTTTGGGCTGGTATCGACTTCAAAATTAAGAAGATTGGGTAGAGAAATCGTTAAAATTTAAGTCGAATTTAAAAGGGGACTTATTTAGAAAATAAAAAATATTTAAAAAAAAAGGTCCAGCCCGCGCCGGTTACGCCCGCGTAAGTACAGTAATCCACGGATATGTATTTCGCGATAAAAAGTTGCCTATGTCAACGTATAACGTATTTTTTTGTATGTTCAACGATTACTCCGCGCCTTTCCGCCGCGCCGTCTGTGGACCGATATTCATTTATTTTTTATTTTGATGATTTTATTTTAATAAAGGATATAATCCTAAATTGATCCCTGTGATGATTGATCAAAGTGGTGACCTGATGATGGGATCCATAAGGAATCGAGGGAATTCCTCGAATTTTATATATTCAGACACCATGTCACACATACGCTGAGCCCGGAATGAAGAACGTCTGTGACGTTCTTCATTGACATTCTTAAAGTTCGAACTGACATTTAAGAATCTGAAAGATTATGCACGTGTGTGGGCTATGCGTGTTTTTTTTTTATATAAAACTAGGGGGCAAACGAGCAAACGGATCACCTGATGGAAAGCGATTACCGTCGCCCATGGACACCCGCAACATCAGAGAAGTTGCAAGTGCGTTGCCGGCCTTTTAGGAGGGAATACGCTCCCTTCTTGAAGGTTTGCAGGTCATAATGGTCCGGAAATACTGCTGGCGGCAGTTCATTCCAGAGTTTTACAGTGCGCGGCAGAAAGCTTCGGGTAAAGCGCACGGTGGAGGACTGCCACTCATCAAGGTGATGAGGATGATAAATATTTTGTCGCATGGAGCGGTGGCGAAAAGTTGCAGCAGGTATAAGTCCGAACAATTCCTCGGAGCAGTCCCCGTAATATAACCGATAGAGGATGCAGAGCGATGCTACATCTCTACGTAGCTCTAAGGAGTCAAGCCTGTTTGAAACACTATGGCAGTCGACAATTCGAGCGGCCCTACGTTGGATACGATCCAGAGGGAGAAGCTGGTACTTTGGTGCCCCTGCCCAGAGATGAGAACAGTATTCCATGTGAGGCCGAACCTGCGCCTTATAGAGTTGTAGGCGTTGGACCGGACTGAAATACTGCTTTGACCTGTTCAGAACACCAAGCTTCTTGGAGGCTAACTTGGCCTTGCCCTCCAGATGATATCGGAACTGGACCTCGCTCGATATGTTAACACCAAGTATTCCAATGTTGCAGGAGACAGTTATGGGTATGCTTTCAAATAGTATGGAAACTTTGCCTTCGACCTGAATTTGACGTTCTTAAAGAATGTAAAATTAAGAACGTCTGTGGCCAGACTTATGGGTCATACTGACCATCCAGCCTACAAGCACAAGGCCGCGGATTTGTAGGCAAAAATTATAAATTATTGACACTATTGACAATAATGACAGCTATAAGTACCGTTGCTGGATTTGCTGGTTGGCCCGTGAGTATGGCGCTTTAGGGTAAATATTATTTTTGTTGGTTATTTTATAATTATAATCGAATTTAAATAATAACGTTAAATTATCTAAACATTTAATTTTAATAATACATATTCATAATTCGTTCTTAAAATCATAAATTAACATCTTGTTTTTCATTGATGGTGCAAGGGAACTTACCAAAATTATATTGTTTTTGTTATTGTCCTACTCATTTTGCTCGAAAATGAGCAATCATCGTTTTTTTCTACGGAAATGACGGATATTGGAAAGCATGTGTGGGACTTCCGAAAGATATTAGCAAAGTAGTTTTACTGTATAAAGATCTTTATAGGTATGTTTTTCTAAATAAGTAATACTTACATATTTGGTATGTAACTTTTTTGATTTTTAACGGTAAGTACCTATATATTTTATCGTATTATGTAACTTTATGAAGTTTCGATGTGGCATAAGTACTTTAATAATTATATTTGAGAGTCTTCGCATGCTAGGTAAAATCCACGGGAACCGTACTATTTGTTTTAGAGAGAAATATTTTTTGAAACTTGGCAACTCGATCTTACTACGCTTTCATTGCACTCCAAAATACAGGGGATGACACTTTTGACTATTTCAAATCGATATCAATTGTGTGTTGAAGGTTTTAATAGAAGTTGTCTTCAGAAAAAAATGGTTTTGACAAAACATTGACAGCACAAAATTTCGGAACACTCTGTAAAGTAAAATTTCACTAGTGTGAGTACTGTGAAAATGCCAAAATTACCAAATATGCCAAACGGTGTCAACCGATCTGAATGCTGTGTAAGGAATGAACTGAATACTTCTGTCTCACTCTGAATCATACAATCGGAGCGAGAAAAACATTTTTCTTTCACTTCGTGTCTCGCGCGTACTCGAGGTAGCTGCGTATTACAGCGTAATTGCTGCACCTATTTGAGTCAGGAGCGGAGCACCTATACGTGTAGTGTGGGCATACCCACAACCCCAACAGCCTTGTGAGTGCATACATTCAAGGTCTATTAATTTATAATCAAAATAGGTTCAGTGGGTAGTAGTATTGGTATTGTTAACCTTTTGAGTCTTACCTGGTGCTTTTTACCTGCTGGTCATACTTATATTATTGTTAAAATACATATTTATAGTAGTGGATTTAGTGTTAAGCGGACCTTTAGTCAGGTAGATTGAAGAAAGCGAAAAAATTTATCACCTCTCCATAAATTTTCAGCCCTTTTTTATTTACTAACCAACAGATTTAAGAAAAAATAATACTTTGATTGAACCGATAGGAATTACTCCTGCCGATGTTATATAATCTATAATTTGTGTATGTTTCTATACTATATATGCATATCTTTTTTATTTAATTAATTTATAATCTTAGTTGATGTTAATTTGTTTAAGGTACCTATATTGAAAGCTATTTTTTACCAAACATAAAATAATTTTTTTGCTAAATAAGCGAAAAACTTTCTCGCTCACTCCGCGCGTTAGCTTTTAATTAACATAATATTATAAAGGAAATAATACAATTCTTTTTTTAAATTCTAATAACCATGTTATGAAGGAAATAATAAAATCAAAATTTTCGGGCCACATCTTCTTTTGAGAGCTGGATCCGTGCCTGAATCAACCAAAGCGGTTTAATAGGTCAATTTTGTACGATACGCGCATAGCTAAAATAATACGCACGTAGCTCCTGGACGCAATGTATGGGGCCCTAGTACCTCGACTACGTGCGTAGACCTTACGTACGTAAGAATACGCAGTTTCTGGACATGGTCTTAAATCGTTATATTAGTTACGTCGTAAAGTACTTAATATTGATGTGGTTATATTGCTAACTAGCTTTTGTATTAGTATCTAACGAGGACACTGTACTTTTTCGGCATAAAAAGTAGCTTATATGTTAATCTAGAGCTTAAACGACTGCCATACTAAATTTCATCAAAATCCGTTAAGTAGTTTTTGCGTGAAAGTCTAACAAACAATCAATATATAGTTTATTACAAAACAACGATGCTTTGTTTTTATTGCGTTTAGCGCCTTATGAACCTTAACCCTCCTTGAAATAATGAAAATCTAATATTTTTGCATTTTCTCATTTGTTTTTATGATATATAATAGGTTATTGAAACCGGCCGTTAGACGTGTGACGGTGTGACGCAGTTATGAGAACATCTGAGGAAGTTATGTATATGAGTCAAATATAGGTCGCGTCATGTCCTCAGTTGTTATATATAATTAACAGACTAGGTGCACCATGTGTTGATAAATAAACAGACAGAGTAGAAGATTAGAAAATTAGTAATGTCTGACAATAGGGATGATGATATCAAAAGTATCTAATTTCATTAATATTCTAAGAAATATTGAGGCATTACTTAATAAATGTAAAAAATAACAATATTTTATGTGTAGTTTTAGCAATTAGATACATCCAAAAAGTGCAAAAAAGTTTTTTTTTTTTTGCAAAATTGGTAAACAAAACCTACATCATTAGTTTACTTACATCATATACAAAACATTCATTATACGTCTATGGCTACGGGCCCAATTAAAGTCAATTCACAGCGAAACGAAACGATAAAGTACGGCTCTATTGCGGCTTCCTATCTTAAGATCTCCTAGACTAGTGTTAAAAATAAAGACAGGACTAATAATAACAATACCTACAAAATTACCGGTATTTTGTGTGTCCCTACAATACACGGATTGTCCTTAAAAAGTGTAACTTATATCCAACAGAACTGCGTACGGCGTTTTCCTGCAAGTAACTTCACCTACGATTTATACGAACAGTTTTCCTTGCGTAAGAACCACTGACATTAGCAAGTTACTTACAAGCACAAATAATAATGTTAATACGTGAAACAAAGACTTTCAGTAGTTTTACGAGAATGGTGCAACGGGAGAAGTATAAAATTTTGTCGGCAGATTAAAGTTTAAAATAATAAGCTATTTTTTAAAATAATGCTTAGAAATACAAAAAAAATATTATATAAAAATAACAACAACACTGAAACTATAACACACACACTACCTCAAATTATTAACACATACTAACTACCGTGTGTTTGATAGATATATTAATTTGTTACATGTTAAAGTTTGTCAATCTGTCTCAACGTTTACATTATTTTTATTTAAGAGGCAAAAAAGTCAAACTTAAAAATTATATGAATTTTAATGGGTGAATGTAGTGGACACAGCTGTATGAGAATAGGTTGTATGCTATTTTTAAGTATTTTATTTCTACTGGCATAATTTCATGCAAGTAGCTGGCACAAACACACGGAAGTTGTGTATTAGTTGTTCACGAGCTCTACTATACACCGAAGGAGCTATTTAATAATAGGAAGTTACTCAAGGACCTTATTATATTCAGCGAGAGTCTTATAAAAGTATTATTGAAGCACTCGTGTGAACTAAATGGAGCATATAATGTGCTTAATGAAATAAGTTAAAATAGAGATTTAAAAATGCATTTCTTCAGTTATTATACTTTCAATAATGCTTTAGAAAAGTTATTCGACTGTATGCAAATCCAATCTATGCCACTTGTTTTGCCTTTGCAATAATTATTATCGAACAACTGTATTATTTTTTAATTACATTTAATTATTATGATGGACTGATTTTAATGAGAAAAGTGTAAAGAATAATAATACTTTATGTTTCACGTTATAGCTTAAAGCATGGAACATGCGCTGATAGACAAACTTAGGTTTTGCTGACACAAGATTTTATAATTTTTTCCACCTCAAGGTGTTCGCATCTTTAGCGCGACAATACACCGCGACTTTGCTTGTTTATGAGAAAACCATTTTGCAGTTTTGATATACGACTGCGTCGAAACTGTATTATTGTAATATTTAATTATCAGAATCGAAAATGTTGTTTCCAAGTTTGGTTAGGACAATGCTAGGACAATGCGTCGGCTGGGCATGTAAAAAATCGGTCCTGCGCCTGATCTCTCGTCAGTAGTGTCGGTTATCCGTCCCACTGGGTTATGAGAGTAAGGAAGAGAGAGTACACTTATGTACTGCGCACACACCTGGGAACTATAAAATTACTCCTGCGTAACTGCCCTGGTTTCAATAGAACTGGCCACTGTCACCGAAGTCGGTGTGGGGAGTTAATAATTATTAGGTAACTAGCTGTTTCCTGCGGCTCCGCCCGCGTAAATACAGTATCCCTCGGGCTACTGTAACATAGGCTACTTTTTATCTCGCAAAATGCAACACTATATAAAAAGTAGCCTATGTTTTAATACAGAGCATAAACTACTAAATACCAAATTTCATCAAAATCCGTTCAGTAGTTTTTCCGTGAAAGAGGAACAAACATCCATCCATCCATTCATACATCCTCACAAACTTTCTTATTTTTATAAATAAGAAAGTTTATTTTAAGTTTATTAGTAGGATTAGTAGGATGCGCAACGTAATTTTGTCTCATAAGCGAGCTTTTAGTTTCAGTTCTGTCTCCATATCCCGGGGTGCATTTGTTGACTCGGTAAAGTCACGTACACTTGGAGTTTGTGTTGCCTACAAGTCGCGCAACGAATTAAGATCTTTCGACAAAAGTAGAGGGGGTATGCGCAGAAGTCAGTTTTTGGGTGTATTTGGAGGTAGCGGGCTCGGGCGGGGTCGGGGAGGAGTGGATGCGCCGAACGCATGCCGAACGTGGCTGCCGACACGCTATTGGTACGTTACTAATATATATTCTTTTCTATTGGTCACATGCGCGAACGATCCCCTCCACTTTCACTGAGCGCTCATAAACCGTTGCGCGACCTATACCTCATATAAGTTCCGCCGGTGCTCATTTTGTTGCAGTATAACTTGTAAATGACGTCGTTATCGTTACCTCTAGAAGATGGTTACGTTCCCACGAGCCTTATTTGTGGTCGCGACAGAAAAAATGCACTGTAAATTGAACTCTGCGCTAAAACAATAGAGATGAAAAACGAAGTGTCAAATGTCAAATTTTACAACCCCAAATGACTTTCAGCACTATTTTACTAGCGCACAGTTCGAATATGAGTGCAGGTTTTTTGTCGCGACCACAAACAAATGCTCTTGAGTGCGAGCTCTAAAGGTACGGGAAAAATATATAAGGTTTGGTAAAATCAACTACGGATATTTTGGGCATATTATGTTCTACTGCTTATGTATGTATAGGCAGAAAAATATTTGTCATACTCAAAGTAAAAAATCATCTTATGTATGGGAGAATTTCCGCTCAATGGCAAACTCGCCCATATAAAGAAAAAAATTTTTTCGAGTATGACAATTATTTTTCTGCTTAAACGTCTTTACACAAACAGTAGATCATATGCTCAAAATATCCGTAATTGATTTTACCGAACCTTATATACCTACCTAGTTTTCTAGTTGTAACAAAAACTACAGACTTTTCACAACAAACTTTCTTACACACGTGTATTATGTAACACAGCCTGATTATCCTGCACTAAAGTTAAAATTTCCATACTCGTGTATACAACATAAAAATTAAAAACCTCGCGCGTGCAATATTCACTGCGAAAATTGCAGCTTACAAGCTGCTAGGTACTAGGGAAGCGAAAGCTTGCTATAAAATTGTGTTTTTTAAACGGCTTTACAAAAGATTCACCGTACGAACTTGTCATGGACTTAGTTAACAAGCCTTTGGAAGACCTTATTCAGTAGTTAAATATATATTACTTATTCCAGCGAGCACTCAATAGGGAACAATCAGCAAAATTCTCACATTTTTCGAAAGACAACATAATTAATATGGACCGATTTTTTTTTTTTGTTTTTTATAAAACAAGGGGGCAAACGAGCAAACGGATCACCTGATGGAAAGCGATTACCGTCGCCCATGGACACCCGCAACATCAGAGAAGTTGCAAGTGCGTTGCCGGCCTTTTAGGAGGGAATACGCTCCCTTCTCGAAGGTTTGTAGGTCGTAGTGGTCCGGAAATACTGCTGGCGACAGTTCATTCTAGAGTTTTACAGTGCGCGGCAGAAAGCTTCGGGTAAATCGCACGGTGGAGGACTGCCACTCATCAAGGTGATGAGGATGATAAATATTTTGTCGCATAGAACGGTAGCGAAAAGTTGCAGTAGGTATAAGTCCGAACAATTCCAAAATGTAAAAAGTATACTAATATGTAACAAGCTATGCGTTGGAACAACAAAACATGTTGTTTTCAAGTTTGATTAGGACAATGCAGGCTGATCACATTGTCTGACAAGAAAGATGATCCATGCGTCGGATGGGCATGTAAAAAGTTGTACCTGCGACTGATCTCTCGCCAGTCGTGTCGGTTATCCGTCCCACTGTGTTATGAGAGTAAACGGAAGAGAAAGTGCTCTTGTGTACTGCGCACACACTTGGGCACTATAAAATAATTCCTGCGTAGCAGGCCTGGTTTCAATGAAACCGGCTACTGTCACTGACGTCGGTGTGTGGAGCTAATATAAGTATTTGCATAATATATTATTTATCATCCTCATCACCTTGATGAGTGGCAGTCCTCCACCGTGCGCTTTACCCGAAGCTTTCTGCCGCGCACTGTAAAACTTTGGAATGAACTGTCGCCAGCAGTATTTCCGGACCATTACGACATGCAAACCTTCAAGAAGGGAGCGTATTCCCTCCTAAAAGGCCGGCAACGCACTTGCAACTTCTCTGATGTTGCGGGTGTCCATGGGCGACGGTAATCGCTTTCCATCAGGTGATCCGTTTGCTCGTTTGCCCCCTTGTTTTATAAAAAAAAAATGTAGGATGAATGGCGGTGGAACGGCGATGCCAAAACAAGGCTGAAGGTTCCCACTTCCCAGGTGTGTCACGTCACAACGTAGCGTCACACTAATTGGATACGTGTGTTCGACAGCTCCGTCACACTGAGTTGTGAGTTGTGACATAACTGTCACAGTGTCACGTGCCACGATGTGAATATTTTATCAATTCCGGGATATTAGTTACCTACTTAACTTATAGTTTGAACAATAAACAAAATATTTATTTACAGTTGGACCATGTTGCTGTTGGCTCGCAAAGCCAAAAAGTCGCAGGGAGTCGGTGGATACCTACAGGCCGCGAGCGACCGGTCGCAACTCGCACTGGAAATTTATGGGGGAGGCCTATGTCGTGCAGTGGACGTCACCAGGCTGAAACGAGATGCCTCGTCTACATAATATTATATAAATAAATCTATGGTCGGGGATTAATAATGACCATCATAATAAATTTTGAAATACAAACTTTTTTTATTAGAAATATTTTGGGCAAGAGTCTTTTCAATTACTGGGTCCTGAAAAAACTTATCTCATAATCCTGTCAAGTGTCAACAAATGGACATAATAAATATCTCTCACAGATGGTGTCCGAGGGAAGATCGAAAAATACCGCCAAATTGTATAAGATGACTAATATATAAGATCTTCCTTATATTAGGGATCCATAGTATTAGTATAATAAAAACCGGTCGAGTGCGAGTCGGACTCTCGCATGTAGGGTTCCGTACCATAATATCCATTTCGAAATTTTTGTGCGAAGTTTTCCAAATAAGCACATTTTACAAGCTAGGCATCTATTACTCCTAAACTAATAAAGTTATTTATGACGTTATAGTTTTCCTTTAGAGATCATCAAAGGAAAACTATAAAGTTTACATAACATTAGGTGTTTTAAAAATACCTATTTAGTACTCCACACTTGAGGGTAGATGCGAGGGAAATAGCTCTTTACGTGTACCCAAAAATTTTTTTTTCATGATTTTAATTTAGCACTTGCTAAATCCATGCAAAGTTTTATCTTTCCGATTTTGCAAACCGAAGACGGATAGATTGACGGAGGGACGGACATGACAAAACCATAAGGGTTCCGACTTCCGAGACGTGATCTACGGTACCCTAAAAACGGGACGCTATTACTAAGACTCCGTTGTTCGTCCGTCTGTCCGCCTGTCTGTTAGTTTACTTTGGGCTTGATTAGTGTTTCTTTCGTGGTCAATACTATAGTCGAGTTCACGAAAAAGTAAACAATGTAAACAAACATTTAGAGGCTTACTTTATTTTCACAGCATTATGACGGATGATCATGGTTTACATACATTATTCTCTCTCGTGGTTTTTACTTGAGTAATGGTAAATACGAGTGCGAAATAAAGAATTATTATATTACTAGCTGTCCCAGCGAATTTCGTACCGCCTTAGAATTAAATTTGCTGACGTACTGACAGCAGCGCCACCTACCGGGTCCAATTGCAAATCTAAATCATTCTCGAATCTTGAACACACACATAAAAAAATCATTAAAATCGTCATGCTTCGCTCCTATTGGTCGCAGCGTAATGTTATATAGCTTACAGCAATCCTCGACAAATGGACTATCCAACACAAAAAGAATTTTTCAATTCGAACTAGCAGTTCTTGAGATTAGCGCGCTCAAATAAACAAATAAACTCTTCAGCTTTATAATATTAGTATAGATTGTATTCATTCTAACACGTATTTTACAGAGTTGCATTACTAAATACAAATCCCTATTAACATTAATTATTATACCTACTAATAAACTTTAATTGTAGCTAAGAAAATTAATTCGTTTTATATTAATTATGAAAATTTCAAAGAGTTTAAACGTTCATGTTTCTTCGAAATGAAAGCGCGAAAGCGCGCAGGAAAAGTTCTAATTTGTTTTATTTGATAGGTATCTGATTTAATTACTTCAAGAACGCAATGTCTATAAAATGGATATAATTTTAAAATGGTCAATACCCAGTGATAACTTATTTAAAACTTTTATAATTAAGTAATTGGTATTGGTTTATCAGTGTTTTAAATGTTTTTAATTTACCTTTAGTACGTAATTTGTATCAGAGTGGGTTATAAATTTTCTCGACTCGCTAGCAAGCTGACTTGATTTTACGTTGATATGAAAACGTGTTTGTTCGTGTAGCGCACGCGCATAATTACGTATTAAAGTACGAATTTCAAAATGGCTTACTCCAATTGGTAGCCCTTCCGATTTATGCGACCGCTACGTGAGATTGCGACCCGCGACCTACGTGTCTCTGGCCACGATCACAGATCGCGCGACGCGGGTCGCGAGGATTGTTTAAGAGTGCGCTAGTCAACGGCTCGAACTCAGTGCTGCGCGCGGGAAAAATGCTTGTTATTTCACCTAATATTGGGGAAAAAAGGATATACCCATAAAATAGTAATCTATACTTATAAGAGAAGCTATACTACACACATTTATGCAGCTGTGTAAAGTATTTTAGAAAAGGCGTCTTCAAATTACGCAAATCGACACTCAGCTGTTGGTGTTTTATGAAAAAACTATATAATATTTTTGTCTGAAGTAAAATTATCTCAATTGCTGAATAATTAAACTGTGTCGGTACGTGCTTGATTTTTTATTATCATTCTTCGTTTAATTTTTATTTACGTTCAAAGTTGCGCTAAAAATGCGATGTTTGGAGGCTATTATTTTCTACACTAATTTGAATTTCAGAAATATAAGCAAATACCGACCTAGATAAGTGTCATAAAAATCGATATTACGCTAGAATTTGGGTCTACAATGTTTGACTTTGGAGTAAATCACCAACAGCGTTTGTATGGAGAAAAATCCGACTAGCGCAGCCTTAAGGTGAACGCGCGCCTATACGCGCCGCAGGAGCCGCACGCGCATATGTAATCGAATTTTATAAATCTTTGTATGAAATCTTATGCAACGCCGCGCAAATTGTAAAATGTTGATAGACTTCCGACGCGAATATGCTGCCTATAATTTCACACATTATTTTTCGTTAGATTACAAATGTGTAGTTCTTAATATTTAGACATATTTTTACAATCTCATTAGTTATTTTACAATCTAATGGTTTTTACAATTTTACGGTGACACATACATAGAAATCGATTCCTGCGGCGCGGATAGGTGCACGGCGTTGCATACGATTTCATACAAAGATTTATAAAATTCGATGACTTCGGCGCGTGCGGCTCCTGCGGCACGTATAGGTAAGCGTTCACCTCAAGTGCTCCATATAAATTCATACTAAGTACTAAGTAGTCGTTCCGCGAGTCTACGGCGGTCTCGGGTCGCGTTCTCACGTCGCGTGTCGCGTGCCACGGAAGGCTACCACTATGCGTCATTAGTCAATTTTCACATTCGCGCTGATAATTCACTGCATTCTTAACGCGAATATCGCGCTTCTTGCATAGCTTTGACCGTCGTCGGCATCACAGGAACTCACGTGTCAGGTCCTCTGTGGTGGCACTGCGGAGCGAGGGGTGACGCAGCAGCTGAGCGGCGGTGTGACACTGCGCTCTCCGCTGCGGGTACTCAGACCCTGTGAGCTGGTGTTTCACGTTGGACACCACCACCAGGATCACCGCGTCCGCCATGTTCAATGGTATTTGCGTGGCTTCTAGTGATCTAAAACAATGAGGGTTTTTCCGTTAGCAACGCAACACAACCCAAATAAAGCGTCATCTGGTGGCGTAAGTGGTATCAAAAACGATCAATAAGAATGTTCGATTTTTCTGTCATCAGACGGCGCTTGGTAGCCCGACGGTGCTTGTCGTGTCAGAACTCAGAAAACTGTCAGATGTTATGAATTCAAAAACCCTCATGTTACTTATGAATGTGAATGTTAGTGAGGATGGATGAAGGAACGGATTTTAATGAAATTTGGTATGGTAGTTTTGGCTCTGGATCAACATATAGCCGATATACCGATGCTAGAAGCGCAGACATACAGGCAGAAAGACGGACGGACAGAACAAAACTATATGGGTTCCTCAAGTATTACGGAACCCTAAAAATGCTAGTATGAGTGAGGTAGTGTGTGTTGCTGATATGTTCATTTTAATGATTTATAAGCGTTATTTTTTTAAATATTAGCTTCCGGCTTAAACTTTAAATGTGCCAAATTTCACACTAATCCGTATGCACAATTTTCGTAAAACAGTACATGAAATTTTTGCTTCACATATATAATATATATTATATAGTGCGATTTAAATGAGAATAGGATGTACTCAACGCCATATTGTTTCGAATTAAGACTATTACGGTAATTAAATTTATGTTTAGATAATTTACTACTATTCAACGTTTTTATTTAAATTCGATGCAAGACTATTATTCGGTCATTCTCCGATTCGACGTTCTTTGCCTAATTACCGTAACCTTTTTTATTTTTCACTGATTTGACTTAAACACATTAAAATATGAAGCAAATCAAAGATACGTATTCAATAATTAATGAGGCATGTAACAATTAATTGTGGTTTTCTAGATAATGAGACTTAAAAATTTTATGAGTATGGTAATTAGAAAAAAAGAATATTTAATGAAACGGTAATTAGAAAATATCATCAAGTCTATGTAAAATGATATAATGAAATGATAATAACACACATTAATAATTGAAGTGATAGAATTAACGATGTCTTTCATAACTATAACCTATCAATAGTAAAAACAGACACTTTATCATTGCTATCATTTAATAAAAATTAGACACTTTTTTTGACATTTCTTTTGATTGCTGATACAAAATATAGTAATTTTAAAAGCTTTTATTTAACTTGCAATGTATGTTAGTTCGGGTGCAATCTAGTTAAGATTCCAATCTTGCTACTAATTTTAAAGCAGATATCTTCAACCGATTTGAGCTGAAATTTTGTACCCTCGTTTAGTTTGGATGACAATATTTAATTCGTTCTCGGCGTTGTTGAGCGACAAGCCTTCTCTTTTCTTTAACTTCCTCTTTGGTCTTTTTGGGTTTTCCCATCCTATAAATTAAATAATTTTATGAATGGTCAGCATATAATATAGACATATTTACGGACAATGATAATAATAATGTACGAAAACCGCGGGAAAACTTTCCATTGGTACGACATCGCGGCTTCAGTTAGTAAACAAGTATTAATTTTTCATACAACGGTAATTATAAACATATGGTAATTAGTATACGGTAATTAGAAAACGATAGATTTTCATAAAATGTCGCAAACTGACACAGTATGCAAATACTAGCTTATTACAACATACGGAGGCCAAAGTACTGTCTCCATTTACATGATCAACTTGGGTCTATCTTAAAAAATCAACTATTAAAATAAGAACAACGGTAATTAGAAAAGTTTTTAACCAAGGCTACGGTAATTATATACTCACGTGCTTCATTAGCGGTACACTAAAGTTAGAGACGTGGAACTGCTGATGGTCCTCGGTACACACGGAAGATACGCGACTCGTACGGTAGTGGTGTGCCAAATACTTTTATTTAGGGATGTGCACCCGAGAACAGCAAATGTTACGGCAATTATAACTTTCGATTGGACATGCGATTACTTAATGATAATTAATTATAGACTGGTTCTATTGAGTCGATATTTTGTTATGCGATACACGTTACTTAATATCGTTTAAAAAGTTGAATGGATCAAAGTAAATCTGTACGTTATAAAAATGACAAGCAAGTTTTAAGATAAAGTCGGTGTGCGGACACGCCACGGTAATTAGAGAATAGAGGTTTTTGAACATAATTTAATATAATTAAGTCTTAATTACTTAAAACAGAAGCCAATGTTTTTGTTTACAGCTAGATACGGATGCTATCTAACATATAAAAAATAATGCATGATTGAATATGATAATATTAAGGATTATATTAGCCCGGACACGTAAAATTTGCTAATCGGAGAATGGCCGTATTATTGATATGCAAATAAGTTTATCTGCAAACCGTACTTTTCTAGTGATATTTGACAGAAAAAGGTCATTGACGTTCCTATTCTTATTTGAAACGCATTGTTATGATAATATTATGTTAGTTACAACTTACTGGCGTAATTACCACAGATTAATAAATAGTTACTGTATTACGCAATAACAATGTTTGTTAATATTACTGTGCGGCCGCGCGAATCGATTGTATACGTTCAATTACTGGCTTTGGCCTTTGGCGGCATGAAACTGATTCCAAGCGCGTGTGTAAACAATTTAAATTACTGAATATTGTTTGTCAATGAATACAAGCAGCTGCTGCGTCGTCGGTTCTTTGGGGTTCCGTAATATTCAAGGACCCCTTATAGTTTCGCTCTGTCCATCCGTCTGTCTATCGTGTCTGTCTGTCCGCGCTCCTAGCTTCCGTAATTATGGATATCAATAGATGAAATTTGGTATAGTTAAATAGTTTTTATGTCACCGTAAAATTGTAAAAACCGTTAGATTGTTATAAAACTAGTGAAATTTTAAAATGTTGATAGACTTCCGACGCGAATATGCTGCCTATAATTATTTTTCGTTAGATTATAAATATATAGTTTTTAACATAATATTTCGTCATATTTTTACAATCTCGTTAGTTATTTTACAATCCAACGGTTTTTGCAATTTTACGGTGACATATACATATCTCGGTTTTGGCCTCATAAAATAAGAATAATTTTATATATTAGGGGTGGCTCTGCCGTATAACGCGCCGGCTTTGAAGGTCGCGCCTGCTGCGCATGTTTGTTATGAGCAGTGGTAATCACCTACCACCAGGCGATCCGCCTGCTCGTTTTGTCCAAACTGACCTGCAATCAATGAGTAGTCCATGGTCTCTCTGCGCCATGGTGACGATGTACTGGTCCATGATGCCGCACGGCATACCGGGGAACTCGTGCTCCGCCTTCTGACACAGCTCTGCCTTTTTAACTGGACTTAAAAACAAAAAGGTTCAATTGAAAAATCTTACCTAATCTTACAAACAAACGTGTTTACGTGTAACAAAATTGTATCTATCAAATGCACTACAGGTACAGTGTGTTAATTAAATATATTTCTTAGCATTATTTAAATAATATATGTATATATTTTTTGTTTCGCCTTTCTCCGTATTCACAATTCCTGTACAGTTTTACAATTTTGCTTCACGTATTTTTAAGTTAATATCATAGACGTTTATATTATTATAGACGAGGCATGTTGGGTCAAAAAGTGTCTCTATTTAAATGGCCCCCACTTTTGAGATTTTTGGGGCCATTTTGACATTTGATGTATGGTGAAAACAAGATGGCTGACATATTTTGAAGTATTGTAAACTGTGGGAGAGCTACTATTCGGCAGGAATGGGCCGGCTCGACCGGGTTAATACCACGACCTCACAGAAAACCGGCGTGAAATAACGCTTGCGTTGTGTCTCGCCGAGTGAGTGAGGTTACCGGAGGCCCAAGCGGGGGATTGGGGATTTGAAGGACCAGGAACGCAAGTCGCAACACCAGAGGAGTTACAAGTTTAACTCCTCTGTTGCTGCGAGTGTCCATGGGCAGCGGTAATCGCTTACCATCAGGCGATCCGTCTGCTCGTTTCCTGGTTCATTACATTAAAAAAATGTGAAAACCAAGATGGCGTAACTTTTTTAATGTAGGTATGAAGATTTTTCTGTACGTCATAGCCTATCTTGAGTTTGAAATCTTTGGTTAATATGATGATATGTACAGATTAAAATTAACTTTTAGGTAATCTCGCGGAAATCGTACATTTTGCGGCGATGAAAAGTAGCCTATATCCTTCACCGTATCTATAGGTATCTGTGCGAAATTTCATAAAAAGCGTTCCAGTGGTTTCAGAGCCTATTCAATGCAAACAAGCATACAAACAAAACTAATCTTAAAATATTAGTATAGATGGGACCAGACTAACATGGTTCGAAAGACTAAAATTCGACATTTCGTATATATAATACAGGGTGTTTTGCTATCTATGCCTTTTATAGGAAACAGCAGTTAAAAAGTCTTTAAAAAACAAATGTTCTTTCTTTCTTCTTTTTTTTCAGTTTTTTGTCTTCAAGTAGGAAGGAAGATTCCACAATAAAAATATTCAAGTTCACTCTTTAAAGTTTGGCCACTGACTGAAAAAACAGACTGTATACATTAAAAACAGATCTCATCAAAAGACTTTAATTAAACTGAATTTAGTAACAACATTTAAGCGAATTAAAAATTCACGAGTGTTTTTCCGTTAAGCTGGAACGCGAACCCGAAAGGGGTAAAAAATTGATGAAATTCTTAATTAAGTATCAATTGAACCGTGAAGTGCGATCGTGTTTCAGCAACATCGGCCATTCATAGCAACACAATTATCATTTTACTGCTGATTTCCAATAAACAGTATTAAATTTATGATATGTTAGGCAAGTCGTTCCTTCATTATTGCCTGTTATTTGACAATAATTGCCCAATTGAACATTATAATTGTACTTTTATATACCTATCAATTCTACCTACCTATAAGATACCTACAAGTATCACAAATCACAATACTGTATGCAATATCATACAGCAGTGTTTTTCAACCTGTGGGTCGTGACCCCCCAGGCTTCTGTAGGGGGTCGCCGGAGGTCGAGAGAACTTTAGTAAAAAAACAATAAAGAATAAAGAAAGATTGATTTATTAAGTAAGAGAATTTTAACAAAAGGATATACTCATAAATCGATCATCGATATCATCGATGTATGAAATTGTAAAATAATGTGTTTGACGTACTACATTATGTACTTATATCCGAATCCTAATTATGGAGACGCATAAAAACGCCGTATGGAATGAATATTTGCAACACTGTAACGTACACACATGATAAAAAAGCGAAGGGTCGGGGGGTCGCGAAATATTTTTTCATACAAAGGGGGTCGCATCATGAAAAAGGTTGAAAAACACTGGCATACAGTATTGTGATTTGTGATACTTGTATTTTTTGTGGTGTGCAATCAAGATTATTAATATATTGATACAGAAATTTATGATGATCAGAATTAGGCTGGGACTAAACTGTCCGGAATCCGTAAGGCCTGGGAATAATTTCAGCAGGTCTAAAAAGGCCGTTTGGCAATTCATTTTCAATTCTTGTTATGAATTACTGTATGAAAGATGACAGCGATCGTAAAGTGGCCACTTGAATTGCAATTCATAATATGATTTGGATACAATTCATATGCAGAAATTGGCTGAAATGCATTCATTTGACAGATTTACAAGCAGTATTGCTTTAGTGTCAAATAGCAATATTGCGATGATATTGCGCAAGTGGCCTTTTTAGACCCGCAGGTCACTAAAAATAGAACTCATAGCTGAAAATCGATACAAGTGTCAAGTTAAATGTCAATGTCATACTATAATTATGACAGCTCGACACTTGATACTTCGATTTTCAACTCTACTGTACTAATATAACGCAGTATTATATTTTCACTGCTCTGAATTTACCCCGGCCTTTCGGATTCCGGACAATTTAGTCCCAGCCTTAGAAGAGATCAGAAGAATTGGAGTACCTAAACACTTATAATAATGCGAAGAGTCTTTAGAGTTACGAAATTGAATTATTTTCTTTAATCGGCTCTTCAAACGGATAACGGCGGAAACGGCTGCTCGCGCCACTCACACGCCCAAGGAACGCGCACGCCTAATGTGGGATCAGCCTAAGAATGGTGTAAGCTAAATGAGTGATAAATGATTAGTTGATTGAACAGTTTCATTTAGTTGGTGTTGTTGTCGGTATGAGATTTTTATTCCATGCAATATTTAATTTAACAAACAAAGAATCCTCTTATTTCAAAATCAACAGCCTTTCTTTACATCCATAAAACAAATCTAGACTGAGTAATCAGGGACAAACTAGTTTGCACTAGAAAATTCCAGTTTCAACGCCCGGGGGAATTGAGGGCTATTTTTACGTTGTAGTTGGAATGACAAGGATCTAACAGGGTTAATGAAGGTTTCTTGTTATAATTGGACATTACAGCTCCACGTGGTACAAGTGACGCAGTACAGGGCCTTTAGTCAAGATGCATTCGATAATTTCGACAGCGACGTTTGAATACATCAATCATCATCGCAATTCGCAAGAACTTAGCGATGACTTATGTCAAACCCATTCATTTTTAATTTCAAACATCGTCGTCGAAATTATCGAATGCATCTTGACTAAAGGCCCTGTACTGCGTCACTATACTAATATTTATTATATTAGTATAGAAGTATAGATGTAGTCCGATCCCCAATAATTGCTCGTATACATCCTAACTAATAAACGCTGTATAAGCTTTGAATAGTTATACAGTGTTTTGTCTTCTTCAATCGTATTGAAAATGTCACTTGTGTGACGGGAACAAAACACTATATAACTATTCAAAGCGTATACAGCGTTTATTAGTAAGGGGTTTAAAGTATAAGATAATTAAATGGTATATAATAGCCATACAAGTTATCATAATTTTTAACTTGGTTAACATATTACCAAAGCCCTAATGATCACATTCGGATTCCCATGCAAACGTTATATTATGCTGCGTAACGCTAACGTAATAAATTTCGCAGAAACCGTACATTTTTTCGCGATAAAAAGTAGCCTATGTCCTTTCCAGTGGTCTACTCTACATCTGTGCCAAATTTGATCAAAATCGGTCCAGTCGTTTCGGAGCCTATTCAATGCAAACAAACAAACAACCTTTTCCTCCTTATTATATTAGTATAGATTTAAACCGATCGCGGCACGTTTGTATGTAGATATTATGTTCTCTGTTTACTGTGCTTGGGGCTTGTGGAGGCTTGCCGAACCTAGGCAAGCGTGGAAACGCAGCATAAAAGCTCAGCCCTTGAATGAGTCACTCGTAGAGATAGGACGTTGCAAATTTGCAATATTGAAAACGATTTTTGTGCTGAGAAACTGTCATCACGTGTCATATGCCAATGGTATGCTTTTGCGGTAGGTATCAATTGAGAATTGCAGAAATAATTGCACAGCTATGAAATGAAAATGATTTTTTTTTTAATTTCCAAATAACTATTTTCGGAAAGTCAACAGAAAAAGCTACCACCGGTTCAACCCTAACCGAGAGAAAAACAAGCGTAAGAAACTCGCAGTCGCAAGTTATTTTGCGAGTTTCATTTAAATTTTTAATTAAATATCAGAATAATGCAATAAGCCAAACCGCAATTGACTGCCGGGCGCCGGCAGATTTCTACGAAACACCTGCCTCGGGTTTGAGGAAAAGATTTATATTTAATATCGTGAATACAGAGATATTTTCAACCCACATTAAATCGTCTTGCCTACCAACTACCTACCTGTATCATAAATTGACAATGGCACGATGAATGACAGCTTTATTAAGCTTCAGCTCGTAAGATCAAAAGTTAGGGAAAATCGACATCCAATCTACATGGGTTAATATTTTTAGATCGGACTTTAGGATTGGTACCTTTTTTGGGTTCCGCAGTTCACGTAACGGAACCCTTATGGATTCGTCATGTCTGTCCGTCCGTCCGTCCTCGACTTACCGTCCAAACGATTAGTGCTAGAAAGCTCATCAGAAAATCATGGTAGTTCATGACAAAAAAAATTGAAGGAAAACTATAACGGCCGCTTATCCTCTCGGGCGTCGGACTGTTAAAATTTCAAAAGCGGGTGGTGTCAGCGGGTCCGGCGTCCGGCACTGAAGGCGTTCGCGCGGTTTCTCCGGTTCCGGTTTTTCAAGATTATATTAATCAATTGATTTTAAAACTATTGCATGTTATATATATTTAGAAAATAGAATAAATTCCTTATATGATGATGTAACTGGAATTTAAAAAAAACTTAACGAATAAAAGCAATCATGATGTGAACACAAAAGAATTGTTTTTTTTTTCCAATTCTTAGTTTTTAAACTCAATAAAAAACATTTTTAATTTGATTTTGCGTTAATTACATTCTGTGGATATATTGTTCATATTATTTAATAACAAAACAGGCCAATGTAAAAAAAAAATCCATGACCCCCCTTGAGCGTTACGCGGTATTATACGCCAGAAGGCACCGCGCTTGTTTTTTCGATTTTTATTATTGAATTGTTAGTAAAACCTTGGCACATTATACATTTTTAGAAATTAGAAGAATCGTTCTACACAATGAAAAAATAAATTAAAAGAAATATAAACTACATAATGCAAAATATCAAACATGATTTCACTGGAAATGAATTTTTTAATGTTGGTTTTTGAAGCTAAATTATGGCGAAAATTTATATTACACGCATACGAAAGTTTTTATTTAATTAAATAAATACGTGTTCAAATAACGATATATATAAAAAAATTCGTGATTTGTGCACAAAATTAACCAAACATCAATGATTAGTGGAGTGGAGTGAAATTGGTGTCAAATTTCTTTACTGTGAGACAAACAATTATTTATTTTATTATTGAGTACAACAGCAAAGACAAAAAACTATAACAGCTTTGTTTTATCCCTGTACTAAGTAAATAAATTTCAATCACAGATAAAAATCCAGATATTTACAAATGAGAATAAACAGAAAATATAGCAATAAAAATGGGCAAATGTGTTGCGGAAAAATGTTTGGTTTCACGAGATTTCCTTTTGTCGCGTACGAAGTC
Source organism: Glaucopsyche alexis (assembly GCA_905404095.1). Classification (NCBI taxonomy): domain Eukaryota; kingdom Metazoa; phylum Arthropoda; class Insecta; order Lepidoptera; family Lycaenidae; genus Glaucopsyche; species Glaucopsyche alexis. Next base: position 21,542,019 of record FR990054.1, on the reverse strand, counting down.
GCGTGCAACATCTAGTAATAAATAAACATGTGAAATATTGGTAATAAATAATAATGGTACAGTACTCTACGTGTGCGAGTCCGACTCGCCCTTGGCCGGTTTTTACAAATGCGAAGTTTCTAGATGGCACTAACTGCAGAAGTCTGAAGCTATATAATATATCCTGTTCCTTTTGTAAACTTTGACACCATTCCTTTAACTAGATCCTAACAAGATTCTTTAACTGCGGAACAAGGTAAAAATCTTGAGTAATATCTGACAAATAACATCGAACCCGGAAAATTGAAATTCAAATCCCACCCGCCTGAAATACTACATTGTGTATTTATCATAATAACGTTTGCCTTTTTTGTGACGTAAATAGCAGTAGACTACGAAGTTTTTAAGAAAATTGCGCCTCTTTCGTGAACAGATTTTATTTATTTATGAGTTTCCAAATGCCGTCTGTACGAGTCGTTAAATTCTAAAATATTAATGACCTCAGATTAAATATTTTTATTTTATAATCTGGGTTAATGACCTAAATATTAACCTTTTAGATTAGTTTAATTTGTCTTGGATGATTAAAATTCTAGCATGGCTATAGATGAAAATATAGCAGATATCTTAATGTTTAAAATTTATGTCATGGGATACTCATCCCAACTTACCTGTCCGGTAGTTATGGTATAGGGTATGCGACCCCGGCTTCCCTAGCTATTACTGTCCTATCCCTTGCCCTCCTGGGCGGTAATATCCTACATTTCCTATTTCCCACTCTAACTTACCAATCTTCCTTTCCACACCACCTATCCTTCCCTTTCCCTATTCCTACCCTCTCCACCAATCCTTGGAAACGCAACGGATAATCATAAAAATAATTTAATTATCCAAAATGGCGGCGATGTGGTTCACCACCCATCACGTCTCGTTTCTCGCGGAGGTGAAAAGCGGACCATGGAGAGCCGCTTCGCTACGTTGAATGTAAGATGAGGAATGGATGGTGGGAATGAAAGTGAACGAAGCGAAAGGAGTATGTAAGGATCGTAGCAAGTGGCAAAAAGTGGTCTCTGCCTACCCCTTTACGGGAAAAGGCGTGATTATATGTATGTATGTATGTATGTTAAAATTCTCTTTAAAACTTACAAACTCAAATTGTTTTTTTAATATTATCTAATTTTAACTTTCTGTAACGGAAACCATTTAGCCTAAATTTAAATTTAGTTATGTTATTAATTATAATAATATTTCAGTGGAGTACTAACTGAAATGGCCATGTTTTAATTAAAATGTTACACGATTGACGAGCTTCAAAATAAAAGCTAAGTATCAATTTACACTGAAACGAAAGGATACGCGATGCAGCGCTGCATAGCTATTTAAAATTTAACTTTATAATAAGGAGAAAAAGTTTATTTGTTTGTTTTCATCGAATAGGCTCCGAAACTACTGAACCGATTTTGATGAAAGTTGGTACAGATATAAAATAAACCACGGGGAAGGCTGAGGGAAGGCATAGGAAAAATGTACGTTTTCTGCAAAATTAACTTTTACGCGCATGAAGTCGCAGGCAACATCTATTTATTATACACAAGAAAATACAATACCCAAGACAGATTTAGCATGTCCCTCGGGCACCCATATCAAAGGGTTTTTGTGGTTGTTACCACTGTCGATCGGCTACACAGGAGTTGCAGTGGTGGGTAGGTATGAATGGTAGGCCAATTTTCCGATAAAAAGAAGCCCATCCTTAGTTTAGAAATCATTGTTGTTTAGAAATCTTAGTTTATAAATCCTTAGTTTAGAAATCACATCACAAGAAGGTAGTTAAAGAACGTCTTATTATAGGGTCAAGGATTTTATTGACGATCGCACACTATGGAAATAGGACGGCCACCTGCAAGGCTGCTTCTAATGTACTATATCTGACTTTTGTTAATATTATAAAGAATAGGTTTTCATATTGTAAAATATACATTTTTTTTAAAGTACAATTTTCGATCTTTTTGCTAAAAGATGGCCCCGTGCGAGTTTCTTACGCCGGTTCTTCCGGTGGTAGGCATCAAGTAGGGACAATTACATAAGCGTTGCTTTGTAACCTATCTATACTAATATAATAAAGAGGAAAAATTGGTTTGTTTGTATGTTTGTTTGTTTACATTGAATAGGCTCCGATACTACTGGACCGATTTTGATTAAATTTGGCACAATTGTAGAGTAGACAACGGGGAAGGACATAGGCTACTTTTTATCCCAGAAAAATGTACGGTTTCCGCGAAATTAACTTTTACGCGTACAAAGTCGCGAGCAACATCAGTATGGGAAAAAACTTTTTTGATTTTGATATTTGATTGGATACATACTCATATCGTGACCCAGTCAGCGCCTCCAGGAACGTAAACACAGCCACCTCCAGTGACGCGCTGCTCGACACACCCGAACCCATGGGCACGTCGGAGACTATCACCGCGTCAAAGCCTGACAGCTTTTCTGAAAATAACGTCATTTTAGTAGCGGCAAACGAGCTGATAGATAGCAGGATAGTAAGAGATAACCACCGCCTATGGACGCCCATGGACGCCCATGGTCACCCGTTGGCACGTCAGATACTATCACCGCGTCAAAGCCCGACAGCTTTTGCGTCAAAGCCTGAGAATAACGGTGTAGGTTTTAGTTGTAAATTTTGGTGTAGGTCTAATCTACACCCACAAGGGTGTAGAATTGTAGATGTCTGTATTGTTGTAGGTGTAGATGTTTGTGCAGGTGTTTAAGCTGTAGACGTATTTATTTATTTTCTCCAATTCATAGCTAAGACAGAATAAAACAACATTTGTTGTGTTGGGACAGCTAGTACCTAATAAAATAAATCGAAAACGACTATTAGTCCGCTCAAAGAATAATCCAAAAGCAGGTGTAGAGTGCGTGAGCGGGGACCTAAGCAATTTCTTCAGAAAATTGTTCAGGATGTTTAGAGAGTAAGCATACTAAAAATCCCCGCCTCTAGGAGGGGCGCCGGAGTGGGGGGAGGGGGTTAAAGTTCCCACTTTTGGGTTTTTCGCTAATATCTTTAAAACGGTAGAGAAAAAGTGTCGTCTACGTAATGAAAGATAATAAAATTTCCTACAACTTTTGTCCTACCCAACTTTTCTGATTCCTAACTATTTTTGAACTACACGATCTGGAAAAGTGAAATTTTCGAAAAAAAAAACGACTTATCAAACACTACCTCTCGCCTGCTACTTCAGTTTTTTGTATATGATATTTGACACTCACCGCGGATTCAGCTGTCGAGATATTTGAAAATGTGCTTAGAGAATAACACTGCAGGTCCTATTATATCAACCTACCAAATTTCATACAAATCTGTTCAGCCATAGAGCTATCGAAACATTTTTCCTTTTTTAACTATTTTATTTTATATCATTTTATGTCATGGGATACTCATCCCAAGTTACCTGTCCGGTAGTTATGGTATAGGGTACGCGACCCCGGCTTCTCTAGCTATTACTGTCCTATCCCTTCCCCTCCTGGGCGGTAATATCCTACATTTCCTATTTCCCACTCTAACTTACCAAACTTCCTTTCACACCACCTATACTTCCCTTTTCCTATTTCTATCCTCTCCGCAAATCCGTGAAAATGCTATGGATAATTATAAAAATAATTTAAGTAACCAAAATGGCGGCGATGTGTTTGCCACCCATCACGTCTCGTTCTCGCGGAGGCGAAAAGTGGCCCATGGAGAGCCGCTTCGCTACGTTGAATGTAAGAGGAGGAATGGATGGTAAGAATGAAAGTGGATGAAACGAAACAAGTATGTAAGGATCGTAGCAAGTGGAAAGAAGTGGTGTCTGCCTACCCCTACGGGAAAGAGGCGTGATTATATGTATGTATGTATTTTATATCTTCATCCGTTTAGGCCGTGAAGGTCCTGGCAAGAGTTCTTCTTCCAAATTACCCTCATCTTCAGTGAACGGTTCTTGCTGGAGGCGTTCTACGTCATCTTCTCCTCCTGCTTTTGCTTCTCCTGAAAGTTGCAGATGTTGTATCGTACCCGGTAAATGAATGTAAGTACAGGTGGGGTTCATATCCATGTTGCTGCATCTCTTGGGTGGATAGTGCGATCGTTTTGGTTTTGCCTCGGCCAGGTTTCAGCAGCATGATGTCTTGGGTGGGAGGAGTGGAAGCTATCAAAAGCACAGCAAGGTCCATCCCTTGATGGATGGATATCCAGGGATGCATCCCTTACATCTTTATAAATTGTTTTAGCTCAGGTGTAATTTTTAGGACAATTCGTGTGAATTAAAAGGGATGTCAAACCACGGAAAATTTGGTGCTTGTCATCATTCCGTTCTTGACTAGCTTTGATAAGACCCAGTATTCCCTTTTCTTTCATCTCCGTGACGTCCTCTTCACATAAATGACACTTTTTAGTACTCATTGCGGATAATCCGATTCGTAACTAATATCGTTTATAGGTCAAAGAATATTTTTGGCCTTGTGTAGGTTACTGCCAAACAGGTTAAAATTAGATGAGAGACGATGATAACATAAGCCCAAAGGCATGGATGATAATGGGAATGGATGGTAATGCCCATTACGCAGAAAAACATTCATTTTCACTATTTCGGAGTGTGATGCTGAGAATTTCGAAAAAGTGTATAGGATAAAAGTTGTAGGAAATTTTATTAGCTTTCATTACGTAGAAGACACTTTTTCGCTACGACGCACCGTTTTAAAGATATTAGCGAAAAACTCAAAAGTGGGAACTTTAACCCCCACCCCCCACTCCGGCGCCCCTCCTAGAGGCGGGGATTTTTAGTATGTTTACTCTCTAAGCATCCTGAACAATTTTCTGAAGAAATTGCTTAGGTCCCCGCTCACGCACTCTACACCTGCTTTTTTAAGTGGACTATACATATATAAATTATAGCCTAGCCTATGTTATTATTACGAATATATTGAAATCTCATTAATTAAAATCGGACATACATATACGAGTAGATTGCCTAAATCTCTACCCTTCCTTCTGGCTTCACCGTAATCGGGTAAAAATATCTCCCAACTACGATATTCTAACCTGAAAACTTAACCACAGTCCACGATGTAGTTCTCCCATGACTGCTTCCTTGGTCTCAGTAAAGCGCACAAGTTCTAGAATTATTAGAAGTAAATATTAGTAGAAGTTACCTGGAAACATAGCGACGACTCCCTTAACGTAATTGGCCCAGGCCGGCTCTCCTGGCCTCAGGGGACTGGCTGCTGGCGCGGGGAAACTGGTCTTCACCTCCTGCCCATCAGCTAGGACGGAGAGCACCCGGCACTCGTCTGTGTGGTTGTAGCTTCCGACCACAACGGTGAGGAACGGGAGAGCCTGGAATGGGAGGGAAGTTGTCAGAATACCTAAAACTTGATAATACCTATATCTATAGACTAAATGAAAAATGAGTTTATACTTAACTTGCTTTTGCCCGCGGATAGGGTTAACGAAACAAGTATGTAAGGATCGTAGCAAGTGGAAAGAAGTGGTGTCTGCCTACCCCTACGGGAAAGAGGCGTGATTATATGTATGTATGTATTTTATATCTTCATCCGTTTAGGCCGTGAAGGTCCTGGCAAGAGTTCTTCTTCCAAATTACCCTCATCTTCAGTGAACGGTTCTTGCTGGAGGCGTTCTACGTCATCTTCTCCTCCTGCTTTTGCTTCTCCTGAAAGTTGCAGATGTTGTATCGTACCCGGTAAATGAATGTAAGTACAGGTGGGGTTCATATCCATGTTGCTGCATCTCTTGGGTGGATAGTGCGATCGTTTTGGTTTTGCCTCGGCCAGGTTTCAGCAGCATGATGTCTTGGGTGGGAGGAGTGGAAGCTATCAAAAGCACAGCAAGGTCCATCCCTTGATGGATGGATATCCAGGGATGCATCCCTTACATCTTTATAAATTGTTTTAGCTCAGGTGTAATTTTTAGGACAATTCGTGTGAATTAAAAGGGATGTCAAACCACGGAAAATTTGGTGCTTGTCATCATTCCGTTCTTGACTAGCTTTGATAAGACCCAGTATTCCCTTTTCTTTCATCTCCGTGACGTCCTCTTCACATAAATGACACTTTTTAGTACTCATTGCGGATAATCCGATTCGTAACTAATATCGTTTATAGGTCAAAGAATATTTTTGGCCTTGTGTAGGTTACTGCCAAACAGGTTAAAATTAGATGAGAGACGATGATAACATAAGCCCAAAGGCATGGATGATAATGGGAATGGATGGTAATGCCCATTACGCAGAAAAACATTCATTTTCACTATTTCGGAGTGTGATGCTGAGAATTTCGAAAAAGTGTATAGGATAAAAGTTGTAGGAAATTTTATTAGCTTTCATTACGTAGAAGACACTTTTTCGCTACGACGCACCGTTTTAAAGATATTAGCGAAAAACTCAAAAGTGGGAACTTTAACCCCCACCCCCCACTCCGGCGCCCCTCCTAGAGGCGGGGATTTTTAGTATGTTTACTCTCTAAGCATCCTGAACAATTTTCTGAAGAAATTGCTTAGGTCCCCGCTCACGCACTCTACACCTGCTTTTTTAAGTGGACTATACATATATAAATTATAGCCTAGCCTATGTTATTATTACGAATATATTGAAATCTCATTAATTAAAATCGGACATACATATACGAGTAGATTGCCTAAATCTCTACCCTTCCTTCTGGCTTCACCGTAATCGGGTAAAAATATCTCCCAACTACGATATTCTAACCTGAAAACTTAACCACAGTCCACGATGTAGTTCTCCCATGACTGCTTCCTTGGTCTCAGTAAAGCGCACAAGTTCTAGAATTATTAGAAGTAAATATTAGTAGAAGTTACCTGGAAACATAGCGACGACTCCCTTAACGTAATTGGCCCAGGCCGGCTCTCCTGGCCTCAGGGGACTGGCTGCTGGCGCGGGGAAACTGGTCTTCACCTCCTGCCCATCAGCTAGGACGGAGAGCACCCGGCACTCGTCTGTGTGGTTGTAGCTTCCGACCACAACGGTGAGGAACGGGAGAGCCTGGAATGGGAGGGAAGTTGTCAGAATACCTAAAACTTGATAATACCTATATCTATAGACTAAATGAAAAATGAGTTTATACTTAACTTGCTTTTGCCCGCGGATAGGGTTAACGGGGCGGCAAAATATGTTAATTGGTCTGGGGCGAAGGTAAGAGCGCCTAGTCAAGATACATTCGATAATTTCGACGGCGAAGTTCGAAAACAAAATGTATGAGATTTGACGTAAAGTATCGCAAGCGACATGTCAGTTAGCGATGACTTATGTCAAATCCCATACATTTTTGATTTCGAACTTCACCGTCGAAATTATCGAATGCATCTTGACTAGAGGGCCAGATCTCTGTATTACATACCAGCCGGCCCATTTCGGCTACGCCCATCTTTGATAGAGCAAATCTTCATACATGAAAAATACGCCATCCTGATTTTCACCATACCTCAAATGTCAGCCATCTTGTTTTCACCATACTTCAATTTATGTCAAAATGGCCTTAAAACTCCAAAAGTGAGTACATTTAAGTAGAGACAGTTTTTATCTAAACATATGCCTCGTTTTTAATATATAGGTACGTCTATGACTACCATATCAAATTTTATCAAAATCCGTACAGTAATTTTTGCGAGATTCAATAATACTATCTACTTACAATTTAGCGCCAAAATCCGCCATTTTGTATTTTCTCTTTGAACTACCCTAATTGTCGAAAATCGAAATCCATCCAGCCGTTTGGAAGGTACGTGGGAATAAAGAAATTTACAAACGTACATACATACATACATACAAGATATGCGCGAAAAACATAACATTCTTGACAGTCGGGTAAAAACAGAATAAATTAAACATGTAAGTGGGGTTTTTATACAACAAGTGTGCTGTACTTTGCCGTTTTTTTACGGAACCATTGTGCGCGAGTCAGATTCGCCTGTTTTTTAAACATTGAATTAAGCATAGTAGTACATACATATTTAATATTATATTGTTTTTAATATCAAAGAGAGCATTATTCATAATAACAACTAGCTGGTTCGTTTACATAGAAGTAACGGAAGCGGAACCCAATTTTTTTAAACGGAACCCTAAGATAAGTAGCCCATGCTATACTTTACAACATCAGCTATCTTCCAGTGAAAGTCGCGTGAAAATCGGTCCAGCCATATCAGAGTTTAGCCGGAACAAACAGACAGACAGAAATTAAAAAAAAATAAAGTGAGTACCTACTTACCGTATACATATTATAATTTCATGTGCATTAGGTGAAAAGCTATTAATTTTAAATTACAAACAGACACTTCAATTTTAATTATTTGTATAGATTTATCTGATGTGAAAACTTATTTATATTTAATCTGAATATAACGCGATCAAATACTTCTCAGAACATTTTAATTAGATATTTGTGTAGATTTATTCTGAATATTTATATTTAATCTGAATATAACGAGATCAAATACTTCTCGGAACACCTAGACGCTACAATTATAGCTAAGGAGCACTTCACAGTTCATAATAGGAATTGCAAACGTTTTCTGCTCCTTCAGGGATATTCATTATTCGTCTTTCCGCTTATTTATTTTATTCCAATAGAATCTAGAGAATTAATAATTAACAAGTATAATCTCCTTCTCCTGTAGGATAACTGACTGACCCACGGATAAGCACCAAGGCCTTATAGAAAATTGGCGTGAAATAAACGCTTACGTAATACGTTGTGTTTTGCCGAGTGAATGCGGTTACCGGAGGCCGAAGTGGGGATTTTTAGCAATGATATATACTTTGATTAAATAAATAATATATTATTATGTTTAAAAAAATTCTTTATGTTCCTCCTTTACAAAACGCCAATTTCATATGTAATGACCTAATATAAAGAAAAATCTTAAATATAATATTATGTACCTACAGTCCTACAGTATAAAATATACCTACTTCTTCTTGTCTGGGTCCTTGTAACACAAGTTCTTCGGATACTTAGCACGGAACCAGAGACAGAGAGACGTAATTAATATGAAATGAGGCATGAAAATTGCTTCATTTCAAGTTCTACGCGGAAGGTTCTTCGGCAAGATTCAATGTCACCTACTCCTGTTTGTTCGAGTTTACAAAGTTCAAAGTTAGAACGTCGCATAGGCTGAAATTAAACACGGACTTGTATCATGTTACATAACAACTTCCAAGTCTTAAAATTAAGTACCTACCTATTTGTCGAGCTCAGAATTTTGTCGAATGAAAAGCTGAGTAGGTGTTCATACACTTCGTCTGTCTCGCTATCTCTTTACCAAAAAGATTGCCATCTCTGTCATACCTATGACAACCATGGCCTACTCGATTGACAGAACATTCTAGAAGGTTAAAACAAAAGACGATCAAGATAGAAAAATAAAAAAATATTCGACATCAACAATTGAACACAAACACAAATATTAAAAAGAGCATTGAATACGACAACACGTTTTTTTATATTGTAAATAATTCTAAGATAATTATAAGCCATAGATGAATGATTAGTCTCGCTGGGCGCTCAACTAGTTAATGCGGCCACAAATTATTGTAGTGTGTAAAGTGACAATTGACTTACATGTGACAAATTCTAGTGTGCGTGAAAAATTGTGATGCCAGCTACTCAACTTTTGCATGATTTGCCGGGAAAAATATCTTATGCTCTAGTCTATTACTTATTGTATGTTATTGGTTATAAATTCAAGTAAGCTAAAACTAGCTTTTGGCGCAGCTTCACCCGAATTCTTTAGAAAAATGGTAGGTTATATGTAAACAAATGATTAGGTCTAATTTTTATTTATTTATTAATCAAGACAGAATAACGTGCGTCGAGGCAGATTGTACGATAGTAATATTACACATCTATACTAATATAATAAAGAGGAAAAGTTTGTTTGTTTGTTTGTTTGTTTGCATTGAATAGGCTCCGAAACTACTGGACCGATTGTGATAAAATTTGGTACGGATATTATAGATTAGACCACGGGAAGCATTTCCACCACTTTTTATCGCGGCAAAATGTACGGTTATAACGGGATAAACATTTGCGCGTACGAAGTCGCGTGCAACATCTAGTAATAATATAATATTTAACTAGCTGTTACCCGCGGTTCCGCCCGCCTAAATATACTATCGAATATCCCGCGGGAACACTGTACTTTTTCGGCATAAAAATCCAGAGCCTAAACTACTACCATACAAAAATTTCATCAAAATCCGTTCAGTAGTTTTTGCGTAAAAGAGTAACAAACATCCATCCATACATCCATACATCCTCACAAACTTTTACATTTTTAATATTAGTAAGACTGTGACGTTTTAATTTTTTTTTTCGTATTTTTGATCTGTATTTTTCGAATAGTTATTTAGTTTCATGGGAAGAATCCTGAAGAATCACAATAAATAAGTTAGGTAAATGAAATACCAAGGATATAATTTATTTCATTGTATCTTATTAGATTATAATAAATACAATGACGATTATAAAATCACGTCATAAAATTATCAACTACGGGGAACTTGATTCTTGCAATACGCGGCAACACTGAATGGCGTTTTGAGTTTACGTAATTTTATGTTGAAATTTCGAATTTATACGATAATTACTGATAATACTATGTGATCCCAGTGTCCTTCTTATTTCTTGTCGAATTGTTTTTACATAGTTTCACTACACAACATGGCATTTTGTTTCCAATTTTAACTAAAATGTAATAAAATATTCGGGATGCACAACTGTCATAAAGCTTTCAATATGAGTGGCTCGTGTAAGCCGACCTCGGCTTAGTATTTAGTGTGTATTTGACAAGCTGGTCGGCTCGGTCTAGTAGAGCGCCCAGCGAGACCAATCATTAGTCTATGTTATAACTTATAAGCATTGCTGTTATATGGAGGTTTTTATAGGAATCCAATACACAAACTGAGTACTCAACAGTATGTGCTAATTAACAAAATTAAAAATTTAATTTCTGGGGTGAATTGTTAAGCAGTGAGCGAGCTGATGATGATGAATTATAGCTACACTCTCGATCACGTCAACCTACAAACAAAGAAAACTAGATGAATACCGGTACGTCCGTTTGGGAGCTACGATGGCACGGACAGACACACAGACAAGTTAAACTTATAACACCCTTTTTGCGTCTGGGGTAAATTCATGGGCGCAGCCAGGGGGGGAGTTTTGGGGGTTCAAACCCACCCGAAATGTTCAGTTAAGTATATGACAAACCTAACATAATTAATTATTTGTCATCTATTTTTGCAACATCAGAAATTACTTTTTGCAACATCAGAAATAACACTAATTGAACATTATTTTAAATTACAAAATGATCCTATTTTCACAGTCTTTTAGGATTTAAATTTTGAACATATATAACCTCTTAAATAGGAAAAAAAATTTAGTACCAACATTTCTGATTTTATGGTATTTTTCCGAAGTTCACCGTTATTTAGTGTTTTAGTTTAACGTTTGAACAGATTTTGACCTGTTAAATGGGGAAAAAATGTTGCTCGCTCGCTCCGCTCACTCGTGTTTGCCTTAAAAAACATATCATAAAATTTTGTACGTTTAATTTTCCGAATTACACAGTCGTTCAGGGTTTAAGCTTAAACGGGTAAAGGAGGAAAAAAATAGGGGCCTCTAATAGGTTAAAGACGGCCCTGGCCCTTATTTAACGTACTTTTTTGTCCGTTTATTTTCTTGAACTCGAAATTAAAACCTGGCCACTCCCGTGGGTAAATTATATTCATGGACACTGAGAAGAACAATTTTCCCATCTTTTTGCTAAAAGGTGGCCCCGTGCAAGTTTCTTACGCCAGTTCCTGTCACCGGGCTAGTTTTCGATCCGGTGGTAGGGAACATGTAGGACAATTCTAGGTGTAAGTGTTAAGAACCTATATGGAAATAACCAAAATTAATTTTAGGCGTACCTACCCATGAGAGGTGGAGTTGGTGCAGTGGAGGTCAGCTCTTTATTTATTAGGTACTTCTACATTCTGTGTATTGTTAGCCGTTTCATGTTTGTTTTCGATTTCAATTAATTTGCTGACAAATTGTTCAAAACAAACGCACACCTTCAGAATGTCATTTGGAAAATATGATTAATGAACGTATAACTCAATAAAAATCACTGTTGACAATTTGATAAGTGGTAGATTAAAATTGATTTGCTGTTTACACAATCTAGCTATCCCATTAAAATTAATTCCACCGAAAAGTAATCAATCAAGAGTTGTATTTGTTTCAAACAAACATCCTAATACAATATTATACAAATGTGAAAGGTGAGGGTGGATGGATGGATGTTTGTTACTCTTACACGCAAAAACTACAGAAAGGATTTTGATGAAATGTGGTTTCAGCTCTGGATTAACACATAGACTACATTTCATCAGCCGCACCAGGGAACACCTCCAGGTACTGACAGATACAGTCAATACCGCCGTTACGTCACGCCGCCGCGCTCGCAGCAGTCGCACCATAGAAAGCCTCCAGGTAGTGACAGATGACGTCATACGTACAACAGGCAGCACGAGCCCCTCGCAGTAGTCCACGTGCTCGCCGATCAGGTTCACCCGGCCCGGCGCCGCTGCTCCCGCAGCAGCTGCACTACCGAAAGCCGCCAGGTACTGACAGATGACGTCATACGTACAACAGGCAGCACGAGCCCCTCGCAGTAGTCCACGTGCTCGCCGATCAGGTTCACCCGGCCCGGCGCCGCTGCTCCCGCAGCAGCTGCACTACCGAAAGCCGCCAGGTACTGACAGATGACGTCATACGTACAACAGGCAGCACGAGCCCCTCGCAGTAGTCCACGTGCTCGCCGATCAGGTTCACCCGGCCCGGCGCCGCCGCCCCCGCAGCAGCTGCACCACCGAACCCTCTAGATACTGACAGATGACGTCATACGTACAACAGGCAGCATGAGCCCCTCGCAGTAGTCCACGTGCTCGCCGATCAGGTTCACCCGACCCGGCGCCGCCGCACCCGCAGCGGCCGCACCACCGAAAGCCTCCAGGTACTGACAGATGACGTCATACGTACAACAGGCAGCACGAGCCCCTCGCAGTAGTCCACGTGCTCGCCGATCAGGTTCACCCGACCCGGCGCCGCTGCCCCCGCAGCAGCTGCACCACCGAAAGCCGCCAGGTACTGACAGATGACGTCATACGTACAACAGGCAGCACGAGCCCCTCGCAGTAGTCCACGTGCTCACCGATCAGGTTCACCCGGCCCGGCGCCGTTGCCTCCGCAGCAGCTGCACCACCGAAAGCCGCCAGGTACTGACAGATGACGTCATACGTACAACAGGCAGCACGAGCCCCTCGCAGTAGTCCACGTGCTCACCGATCAGGTTCACCCGGCCCGGCGCCGCTGCCCCCGCAGCAGCTGCACCACCGAAAGCCGCCAGGTACTGACAGATGACGTCATACGTACAACAGGCAGCACGAGCCCCTCGCAGTAGTCCACGTGCTCGCCGATCAGGTTCACCCGGCCCGGCGCCGCCGCACCCGCAGCAGCTGCACCACCGAACACTCTAGATACTGACAGATGACGTCATACGTACAACAGGCAGCACGAGCCCCTCGCAGTAGTCCACGTGCTCGCCGATCAGGTTCACCCGACCCGGCGCCGCCGCACCCGCAGCGGCCGCACCACCGAAAGCCTCCAGGTACTGACAGATGACGTCATACGTACAACAGGCAGCACGAGCCCCTCGCAGTAGTCCACGTGCTCGCCGATCAGGTTCACCCGACCCGGCGCCGCTGCCCCCGCAGCAGCTGCACCACCGAAAGCCTTCAGAAACCTCTGCCGCGCCCGCCTCAGTAGCTCTGCCTCGCCAGCGGGGGTTAGCTCGTTGGACATCTAGAATCACAGTATTACGTACAATAGAGATACGTGCCATGTTTCCAAAGAAAATAGTACATACAATAGAGAATTATTATTAACAATAGTCGCCTAGTGGTGGAAAATCGAATATAAATTCATTTTATTATATGTTCGGCTGTATATATAATTTTTTAAGCTTAAACTTTATAAGGGGTAAGGGTCCTTTTGCCTCTTAGGCCTCCCCCACATGTGCTGTGCGCGATCCTCGGGCATGTGAGCGACGCATGTGATGATGAGGCGATTACCGCCGCAAACTGTATCATATTTTATATCTTGGTCACTCACAAGCCGTGTGACGTGTGTGCTGCGCGCATGATCTTACCCCTCCACCCACTGGTCCCGCCGCCCTCTACTGTTCGTTCGTCAGTCGCAGCCTCTATACATAATAGGAGTAATAGTGTTCTGTGGTCGCAGCGCGCTCGCTGCGAGCGTTCCATTGTTGTAAAGGTGAGCGCACCTATACGCGCCGCAGGAGCATACAATTTCATACAAAGATTTATAAAATTCGACGATTGGCGTGTGCGGCACCTGCGGAACGTATAGGTGTGCGTTCACCTTTAGTGGCCAAGATATAAATGATACAGTTTGCGGCGGTAATCGCCTCATCATAACCAGACATAGGCCCCCACAGACGAGAGGCCGATCGTTTCAGCTGGAACTGACGTCAGTTCAGCCTGAACGGATTCGAGCACACACACGGAAAAAATCGCATCCAATCCAATTTACGTCAGTTCGGCCTGATCTGATTCGTGCCCACACACGGAACAGTCGCATCAGTCCATTCTGGTTTGCCGCGCGCTACGGTCGTGTTTATCAATTTTGTATTTAAACACCGCGAAAACTCATACAACGCTTGTACAAGATACACGCCCGCACGGCAGCGGGTCGGGCAAGAACTGAAGCGATTTGTCCACACACGGTCAGGACAGGCCGCGCGTTCAGGCCGATCGGTCAGGCCAGAATTAATGTTGCCAACTTAGTTATTTTACAAAATTTTACTAAATTGAGTATTTTATTCCCTCTTTGGTAGAAATTTAGTTATTAGTAGTGTTTAAGTAGGAAAGAGCCAGACAGTAATGATATGCAAAATAGCTACTAAATACGTAATATTTCCTAGTATATTTTAATTTAATGGTAAAATTTATAAATCAAATTCAATTAATGAAAAAAAATTAATATAATAAAACCTAAAATGCAGTGGTTTTTGGGGCGCTTCAGGAATTCCTAAGTTAAGTAGCCTCTTTAGTAGTTTTTTAGTAGTTTTAGTAGAAATCGATACGAGTTTAGTAGTTTCACAAAAAAAGAGCTGGCAACACTGGAACGAATCGCTTCAGTCCGTACGGCCGCCTGATGCGATCTCGAAATTGCGCACACACGATACGATTTTGCATCCGTTCAGGCCGAACTGAAGGTAGACCGGACCATGTATGGGGCCCCATAAATAAAACGTCATGTAAATGTGTTAACGCTTTTGTATATTATGTGTCACGTACGCTGATGGACAGACCTGCCCGAGTGAGAGGTCATCGGGGACAGGTTGACCTCCGCCCTTCGTCCTCACACCTCAGATACAGGGGGCTAATGTACAGTGCCCTAGCAAGGCCCGCAGATATAATCTATATGATGGCTCGTTGGTTGTTTTAGAGTGAATATCAGAACCTCAATTCTCGTATTTAAAGTAGACTTTCATTTTACTTTGATTGGATTGAAAGTGAAGGATATGTTACCATGAACGGATTTTATGACGTTTCGATCAATCAGAGCGCGTTTCACGTTGGTTTAACGTTCATAAAAACACCGTTTGAGAGTTTAAGCGTATCGGGACTTGATTGTAATTGTATTAATGCAAGTTTTATTTTGCAGAATTGCCCCTCAGATTATAAAACAATATTTAATCTGAACTTACGTAGGTATAATATAACTACTCTTTAATCTGTAACACTAGGCACTAGGCAACATCTATATAATATCTATACAATCTATATCTATACATCTATACAAATAAATAAAATTGAAGTGTCTGTTTGTAATTTCAAATTAACAGCTTTTCACTTAATGCATATGCAAGTATATTCGGTACTTACAATAAAATATATTTTTTAAAATTTTTTGTCTGTCCGTCTGTCTGTCTGTCGGTCTGTCTGTCTGTTTGTTCCGGCTAATTTCCGAAACGGCTGGACCGATTTTCACGGGATTTTCCCTGGGAGATAGCTGATGTTATAAGGTCTAACATAGGCTACTTTTATTTAAGGGTTCCGTCTTAAAAAATAGGGTTCCGTGTCCGTCAGTTCTATGCAAACGAAGTTGCGGGCATCAGCTAGTCCCTAATATAAAGAGGTAAAGTTTGACAGTTTGTGAGGTCGTCGGGGGTTAATTCTTGATCTGCAAACGATTTAGAAAACTCTTTTATCAATAAATTACCACATTATTTCAGAGTATAATTAATAGTACCTACAAGCATAGAAAGAGTACAAGTAGTATTTAATAAGGTCAAGATTTAAAATAATAAAGATATCGTGTAAAACCTTATTTACCGCGGGTGAAGTAGATGCTGTTTACCATAGATAATACAGTATATTATACAAATATTATATCTGTTTACAGCGTGACGTTGTATTGGGCTTAATCAATCGTGAACAGTTAGCGATAAGGCTGCTGCCTCAAAGGCTAAGAACACGGAGCGATTTTCAGTCGCGCCCGCCGCGATAGTGGAACTGCCATTTTATTTAAAAACTCACGAGACCGGTTATTGCGCGATTACAAATCGCCGCGGTTGCGGGCGAAAATCGCAAGACGAGTGACTGCAAATCTAAACATAACAATATCTACCGCCAATCCGCCGAGGATGTGGGTGATCGCAGCCCGCGCGACACTACCATAACCCGTGCCCGCGCAACATGCTCACCGCCCTAGCAGGGCTATGATTTATGACCCAAACTGCGTGGACAAAATAATTCTACTAAAGTCGCCCGCCGCGCGCTGGTGCAGCGAACCCGCAAACAATGGCGCAGACTGCGGGCGTAAATCGCGTCGTTAGTTGTGCTTTAATTTTTACTTGTAATCTACAGAGGCTGCGGGCCCGCAATCGCGGCGGGCGCGACAAAAAATAGCTCTGTGAGCTCTTAGCCGAAGACAGCGATGAGCGGCTCGGTGCGGGCGGTGCGGCAGCGCATGACAGGAGTGCAGTGTGTCATGACATGGTCAATGATAATGACAATTGCGATGACTATGGCGCGTGCGTGCTGCTGCTCGCCGCAGTTACGTTAGTAATATAATAATATTATATTCTTTGCCGCGGTCGCGCCGCCGCCGACTCGCCGGTCGCTGTGTTCGAGGCAGCGGCCTTAATATCGCTTGTATTTACGATTGGATCTTTTGAAATATTGGTAGCATACCCGCAGAATAATATACTAGGTAATATGTATTAAGATTTGTCTCGGTAAAATGTGAAACGAAAATAGGGGAACTATTAACAACCTGTCTTTATAAGGTTAAAATTGACAGAGGTAGTCAAAATCGCCGTTCAATTAATTATTATATCAGAATCCTAAAAGTGAGGGGATCCTTGGTGAGGAGGTAGCTTAGAATCAGGAGACTGATATAAGATACTTTTACAATAATAAATGTGAATGTGAGTTTGTTTGTTTGTTAGCTTTCACGTAAAAACGAATTTACCGATCATCATGAAATTTGACACAAACATAGTTTCGTGGTAGAGCCATGCTTCGGCACGAATGGGCCGGCTCGACCGGAGAAATACCACGGGCTCACAGAAAACCGGCGTGAAACAGCGTTTGCGCTGTGTTTCGCCGAGTGAGTGAGTTTACCGGAGGCCCAATCCCCTACCCTATTCCCTTCCCTACCCTCCCCTATTACCCTATTCCCTCTTAAAAGGCCGGCAACGCACTTGCAGCTCTTCTGATGCTGCGAGTGTCCATGGGCGACGGAAGTTGCTTTCCATCAGGTGACCCGTTTGCTCGTTTGCCCCCATATTTCATAAAAAAAAAGAGTAGACTACGGGGAAGGACATAGGCTACTTTTTATCGCGGGAAAATATGTACCCATGAGATACGGTTGATACGCGGGCGTAGCCGCGGGGGAAAGCTAGTATATGAATAAATGTTTAACGTTACTAACAACTAACAAGATACTTACTTAAACTTTCTACGTAGCAACTAAGTACCTAACTACCTAATAAATACAATCTTTACAATGTTTATATGGAACGGTTATTTTTCTTTCTGTTGCTGGGCTGTTACTCTTATGTTACTAGGTTGTTTACATTCCTAATAACGTCTGTACACGGGTAGATAGGTAGGTACCTACTTATTTTTAACAAATTGTTAACTACTAGATGTTGCCCGCGACTTTGTGCGCGCAATAGGAAATATTGAGGGAACCGTACATTTTGCCGCAGTAAAAAGTAGCCTATGTCCTTCCTCGTGCTCTATTCTATATATGTGCCAAATTTCATCAAAATCGGGCCAATAGTTTAGGAGCCTATTCAATGCAAACAAACAAACTTTTCCTCTTTATTATATAAGTATAGTATAGAAGTATATATGTTACAGTCAATGTGATTAAATAGCTATTATACATAATGACTGGTCATTATATATAATAACTATATTGTCTAGATAATGTGATAAATTAATCACTTTGTCCGGATATTATTCATAATAGCGGGCCAAAGTTAGCTAAAGTAATAAACACGATTCAACTTAGTGATGCAACAGAACTCTGCTTCTGCATCCGCTTCCGCGGAAGTTCTGCATGTCTTTTCACTTTCGTTTCGGGAAAACGGGACCAACCTCGATTTATAATCCGAGGTTGGTCCCGTTTTCACTAAAGTGGTGACCTGATGATCACATAAGCTTTGATCAGAACTCCTCAGTCTTTAAATATCGTCGTATTAGTGGTGAACAGAGCTAAGGCACACTTTTCAGTAAATAGAACTATTAACACATTTTAGTTCAGAAAATACCAAAATTTTGCCTAGTGAAAAGATCTAAGTGATATTCCATCTCAAACCGTTTTTTCTCTGAATTGTGAAGGAAAGCTATCTGATTCTATATAATACTTTTTACGAAGGAAGAAACTCCTAATCTGCTTCGATTTCTTCACTTCAATAAAATATAATATATTTTATGGTCTGGTGGGTTAGATCAGTTCACCTCCAATACGACGATATACGCGTTTGAAAATTTCGGCATTCAAACTCAAACTTAAGAACTGAGTTCAAAGAACTGCAAGCATAATATGCCACTATGTAACTTACAGTAATCATCATCGTCATCTTATTTTTACAACTATACAATACCTAATGGAAGCTTGGCGCGTATTCAATAATTATATATTTGATTGTTTATTTAAAACTTTAGTTAATAATTTAACATATATTACTAAAACCTTACCAAGAGCATGTCAGGACATGTGTAAGGAGGGTTCCGTAACTATAAATGCGTAATATGCTTTTTTTTTAATTACTCCAAAAGTTACTGTCCGATTTGGATCACAATAATTTTCCTAAAAAGTTTTTAGCATGATCTATCAGCATGAAAATTTGCAAGTTTCTATCTCCTATAGTTAAAAATGCTAGGGGGGGGGGCAACTTACAAACTAGTTTGGAGACCGATTACTCGAAAATGGTCAACTTTATAAAAAAGTAACATATGAAACCTTGCCTTTATTTTAAAAGACCTATTCTACGATACCCCACACGATGGGGTAGAGTGAAAAAATATTTTTCATCCCCACTTCACATGTATGGAGAGCCACCCCTAAAATATAAAATTATTATTTTTTTATGATTCCGAAACTGTGATCTATACACAATCCATAACTGCACAAAATTTCATCAATTTATATTCATAATTACAGGAGCTAGAGGCGCGGACAGACAGACAGACAGACAGACAGACGGACAGAGCGAAACTATAAAGGTTACTTAAGTATTACGGAACCCTAAAAAGGGTAAAATTATTATAAAAAAAAATATTTCATAAAGTTAAATTACTTTATATAGATCACAATAAAATTGTATCTATGACAATGTTATTATTATAATAATTATAATAAACATTTTAATTATTATTATATAAAGGCAGATTGAAATACAATTTTATAATCTTTACCTGTACCTACTTTTTTATTACTTTATCCAATTCTTCGAAGATATTATATAAAATGGCCAGTCAATGTGATTAATTCTGTGTCATTTATCACTTTGTCTAAATTGAGTAGACATTATAAATAATGGCTGGATAGTATATATAATATCCGGATTTATTACTTTGGCTGTAACATATACATATATGGATCTAACTAACTTCTGTAGACTGCAGTAGTGTAATAAAAAGACAAATCTTACCATGTACCTATGTGTTTTATTCCCAGCTAAAGGCGTGACTCCTGTTCGAAACATTACACAGAAAACATGAAACAAAAACATTTGTTTTCATACACAAGCTGTCTCCAGCTACAGAAAATGTTTTTGGTCGAAACAAAACATTTTGTCCAGACACGATCTAAGTTCCGACGAGGAAGACGTATTAGCGCTCGCAGTTTTAGTGATTGTAGGTATAGAATCTAAGGGAAAGAGGGGTTCTGAAAAGGCCACTTTAGGTGTTTCATAAAAGTATTTTTTTCAACTCATAAATATGCGCGCCATTTTGCGCATTTCTATTGAAAACTGTCAAAATTTGTGTTTTTTAATTAAGTCAGGCCATATATTATGAGCGATCACAAAAACAAACACAAAAAACACAACAAGCAAAACTATAACCCTAAAAAACCTATACCTAGGTGTCATGTGAACGATGTGAACACTAGATAAGAAATGAAACATTTCTTCCCCTCTCTACCCGCGCGGGAATGTTTTTCGTCCGTGTCCGAAAACAAAAACATTGTCTATTCCTAGACAAATGTGTATAGCCACGCCCCAATGTTTCATGTTTTCTGTGAGTCACGAACACACAACTTCCGCTTAATTTTTTTCTTCCCTATGAAGGTGAACCAGCGTTCGCCACTGAAGTACCTATAGATAATGATTTACCTAACTTTTAAAGACTGCAGTAGGTGTAATAAAAAGACAAACCTTACGGTATAATGTTTAATTCCCAGCTAACACATAACACACACATCACACACTGTCATAGCGAGCACAACTCGCTGTTGAGGCTGATAGCTTCATTCAATATAATATCAAATGTTAGGCCGCGGTCATAGTGAAGTATTTTGTTTCCTGTGAACAATTTTTTTTATGAGCCAAAATGACTTCAGTGTAAAGTTTTCAAATAATGAAAATTGTAAATTGAAGTATGTTTAAAATAGGAAAGGTTGCGAAAATATTATATAGGTAGGTACTAGGTACGTGAGGTATTTAGGGGTGAGGCTCCAACTGAATCACACAAAATCTCAATTGGGGGAGAAGGGTTTCAGCAAATATTACGATTTTTTTTTCTAGCAAAAAAGTCTCAAAATGCGAGATAATTTGGCCCTTTGGTCTATAGATTATTATAATTACAGGTGGCCAAGTTCACCTGTAAACCCATGAGTATTTCGCCAGTAATTGAGGTCATCTTTGTCATGTTTATCCCTTCAGGCCCTCGAAGTGTTTTAGTCTCCAAAATACTCAACATTTCAGTCACTTATCAGGTTTATATTCAGACTTCGCTTTTTAAGTCCCAAAAATACATAAATCTTCAATAATATTTTGTAATGATATGCATGGACACGTTCTCCCCTCCAAAAATAAATAATATTGACGCCATAGGCTCGCTGTGATTTTAACCGAATTGACAGCAAGTCTGTGAACTTTGTTTAAACTTGAGAATATTAAGTAAGTATTGTTAAAATAATAATTTAAGGGCCAGTTCACACCGAAACGAGACGCGATTTAAAAAATGAGTTTTGCAACCTGCATGTGGTGTGGGGCTTTGCACGATCTTGCTGACATTGTTGCTTGTGTGGTGGTGGTGTTTGCACGATCTTGTTTCTGAGTGCACACATAAGCAGTGTGGGAGGAGGAAGGTGCTTTTACGCATGTATATGCGTGCACTCACACATTTGCTTGCAGGTTATGGGAATTATTTAGCGGAAAATTGTTTTAAATCCTAATATTAATTAATCATACTTTATTCAGTAGATATAAAACACAAGAAGGCAGTGGCGAAGGCTGGTTCTCCTTCATAGGAAAGCCCTAGCCTAGGTATGAATTTGGATGGGGTTCTTCATACGGTAAGAGGTAAGTGAAGCCGATAGGAATGGAGTTATAGGAACCACACGCCCCTGCAAGAAGGTACACGCTTCATTGCAAGAGAGGTGTCGCGCTAACGTTCAGACCGAAATTAGAACTCTTGCAATGAAACGCGTATTTCTTTTGTAGTGAATAAAGCTCAATTTTCAATCACTAACTTAAAAATACCGCCCCACATCGCGTGACGTCTCCGTGTAAACTGACGCTTATTAATCATTCTTAGATAATTTTTACACTGGTTAAAATAGACTAGCTGTGAGGATAAAATAGAGGACAAGCGTGGGATTACCATGTGTCATTATGAATACACCGTCTCGACTGCAGAGGTACAACTGCAGAACACCGTCGTAAAGTGAGATCGATGAGTGAATAACAAACCTAATTGCTAGCTATACCATATACTATACATACAAAACTATCAGCGTGCAAAATGTTTGTTGCCGTTTCAGCTAGAGCACATGTAAAATGGCCACATAATCTGTTGATTATATAATAGCTACATATTGAATTTCATTAGTTGATTTTTCATAGCAAGGCTTGTATCAACGATGTTTGTATCAACGATGTTCCATTGAAGCAAGGCTGACACTATTTAGGGCATACTGTCAATGCTTCTACACGTGTCAGCTTTGGGTCAACTGCTCTAAAACCGTGAGGAGCAGTATCAGGGTGCAGTACAATAATACATACCGCATTCTGATGAATCTGCCAAAGTACTGCAGTGCATCGGGCATGTTCGCCGACGTCAGAGTTCCCGATTACTTCGCCATTATTAGGGCACGTGTCGCAGCGTTTTGGCATCGCGTTCTTTCTTCCGGGAACGAGATCCTCAGTGTGTGTGTCGGGTGTCTGGAAAACCCGATTCTAACATACTGGCTGACGGTACATCGCGACAAAAACAAAAAAGGCTGATTTATTTTATTTGAAATGTTAATTTTATGTGTCTATTTTTTATCTTTTAACATTTTTAACTGAATGTTTACCTATATTATGTTATCCGAATATTTTTATTGATCTTTTGTTATTTTATACACTTAACTTAAAGAATATGTAGTTTTATGGGTTTTTTGCCTGAAATAAATGTGATTTGATTTGATTTGATAGCAATATTCAGTTTATGTGGTCATTTTAGACTTGCTGCAGAACATCCACTGCTGAACATAGACTTATTCCATGGGTTTGCAGTATGAACGGTCGCTCGGTCGCACGATTAGCTGACATCTTGCGACCTTCTTCGTCAATCAATCATTAATTTTTCAATTCAATTTAAACTATAGACAATATTACGAGTGTCAGTGATAAATTAGTCACAGCTGCCTACCAAGTGTAAGAAAATCATAATTGAAAAATTTGTCTTCGTTCGAAATTATGATTGATTGATTTGTTGATCAATTTAGTTAATGCAGTTAAATAATTTGTTTAATCTAGGTATTTTTTGGATTGGCAAAAGTTACGGACTTGTCCTAACTTAGGTAGGTATACAATATCTAGATTCTAGATGTTGGTAAATTCATTCTTAGAAAACGTTCAATGTTCGACCAATTTTTATTAAGTTTTACATTCTTTTTCCAAAAGTAGTCATTAACATTGTTATTATTTAATACAAATAACTAACAATTACAATAATACAACACGTTTTGCATAGTTATAATATATCTATGGTTTTGCAGGTGTATTTACTAGGTATGATGTTTACGATGGAAACCATTTTACGAATATTGTAGTAAGTGTATGTGTAGATGTGGGGTGTAGAAGTAAGTGTAGTTTGTAGGTGTACTTGTTGGTAGTTATTTAATTTATTCTAGTTCATAGTTAAGAACATCTGTCGGGTACAACTAGTACTTATCATCATTCTTGAATTTCTGAACGTTTATTATCCTTCATCGATCTAGTTCAATACGGAAATAAAACTGGCCCCAGATTGAATATCTCGACCTACATAGGTATTTCTGCATAAATTCCTAATCAATTTTATAAAATAAATTGTACTTAAACAGGCTATTAATAGGACGCGTTCGAACTTCGCAGTTGCTATTTTTATTGCAAAAAAATGCAACCAAGTGCTTCTTTAAAAAAATCTTTCTAAATAACCGAAGTAAAAAACTACCCATGAACGTAACCGAATCTGATATTAAAGCTTCGGACAATTTAGAACGCAACATAATTAGGTATATTCTTATTACGTGAAACAGAAGTATCAAACACAAAAATCATCTCATGTATGGAAGACTCTCCGAATAAACGCAAACTCGCCCATATAAAGAAAAAAATTTTTTTTCGAGTATGACAATTATTTTTCCACTTAAACGTCTTTACATAAGCAGGAGATCATATGCCCGAAGTATTCGTAATTGATTTTACCAAACCTTATATATTACAGTAGGTTTGACACAATTGTTACTCGGCAACGATCTTATATTTGCATATTATTTTAATTGCGTATCTAAAAAAACTTTAAAAAAGGTGAAACTTTAAAATTGAAACATGAATTATGTTCGAATTTCGATCACAGGGCGACCTCTAGTATATAACTATATACTAACTCCCTTACTAATAAATGTTGTATAAGCTTTGAATAGTTATACAGTATTTTGTCTTCTTGTATCGAATTAAAAATGTCACTTGTGTGACGGGAACAAAACACTGCATAACTATTCAAAGCTTATACAGCGTTTATTAGTAAGGGGGTAGGTATATAGGTTTCGCCTCCTTAAATTAGGTCTTAAACTTTAATCTGCTATTTTACCCCATCGTGGAATTAATTTTGAAAAATCTCCCTTAGTGGATACCATCTACTAATAATATGAGGAATACGTATGCAAAATTTCAAATTTCTAGCCTTAAGGCTGGCCTGTGCGTTGATACATCGGTCATATAGCTTTGCCTATTGCATATTACATATAGGTTGCAGAAAATTCGAATTTGTATCCAAATCCGAAATTTCACATCCATAACATCCCTAGTCCATAAACTATTCTTCAAACTACCGAGGATTCCGAGGAAATGCTGAGGAACCGTGGTCCAGTTATGATGACGAAGATGAATTCGAAGAATCTATTTTCGTTACCATCAAACAGCGATCCATCATAAGCACCGTCATGGCAAAATATCAACAAGTTTCCTCTGAGATGAGGACGTAATGGAAAACATTTTAAACTTAATATCCCCAAGAAAAATCCTATTAAAAATATACTTAAATGTATTTTAAACTGCCTCGAATTTTGAATAATGTTACAATGTACATACCTATTAACAGCCTCCGTGGTCCAGTGGTTTAGAGCTTGGGTCTTGACTCGGAGGTCGTGGGTTCGGTTCCTGCGTTAGAACAATAAAAATATTGTTACGTGTTATGGTTCGAAGGATTTGGAGAAAAAGACCTACTGACTCTTTTGAAGACTTTATTCACTAGCACTAGGTGCAACACAAAGCACTAGGTCCAACACTAAGCACTGACGATGTCCTACGTCGTAGCCGAGTCGTAGGTGTCACTCACTGGTATCACTCTTGAATTCTTGGTCACTAGTTTTCACTTCGAAATCGCCTGTTTCGCTGTTCAAATTGAACTCTCGATCACTAGTTTTCACTTATCGCCTGTTTCGCTTCGAAGGAAGCTCAAACTGAACTCTTGATCACTAGTTTTCACTTATCGCCCGTTTCGCTTCGAAGGAAGCTCAAAGTGAACTCCTGATCACTAGTTTTCACTTATCGCCTGTTTCGCTTCGAAGGAAGCTCAAACTAAACTCAACTCGCTCGCATTCCTCCGACGTACTTATATCGGTCGACACGAGTCCCAGACCATTCCAGTAAAGTTCCCGACTCGCGCGACCAGGTTGGATTATTCCGGAAGATTCGCACAGCAGTGATGGGACTCGAGTGATTTTTTTCACTCGAGTCACTCGGTACTGGTAACTTTCTCACTCGAATGCCACTCGAGTGAAGTTAAAACTCGAGTGTTTTTAATTGACTCGAGTCACTCGGAATATAGGTAAAACTCGAGTGACCAAAATTTTAAAACGAATAAAACAATATTAGTTTTACATAGAAAATGTGTATTCATTTTCGCATTAATGTAAAAGCTACTCAAAAATATCTAAACAAAATGTAAAAGAATAGAATTTTCCGTCAAACTAAACCTGTCATACATAATCAAGACACCTCTTATATCAACTATCAGTCAAATTGAAATATTATTATAATCTACTACTAATAAGTTCTAATCCAATTTAATTTATTCTAACAAGGAACTTTCATGAGATCCAAATATGAACAGTTTTATTATATTCTTACACAATTTAGGTAATAATAAACGTTTAAAATCTGGCGCCAAAAAAGTTTCACGGATCAAATACTGGCGCGCTAGTGTCGCAAGCTGTTGGCATTTTATTTGTATGAAGTCGTCTTCCCGTTAGGGTATATATTATGTTCTGTGGTTAATTCAAAGAGAACCTACAGCGGGTAAACTTGTCACAACTTGAATTTCTCACTCGGCTCGGTATAAACCACTCGAGTGGTACGAGTCAACTCGAGTCACTCAAAACTCGAGTTGTCAAAAAATTTACTCGAGTGCGAGTAATATAAAAACTACTCGAGTCACTCGAGTGAAAAGCAACTCGAATCCCATCACTATCGCACATTAGCGCCATCTAGTATTGAGTAGGGGGTTTCACATTGTCTTTGTTCATACCCAGTGGTTTTATTGGTTGACGCTAGATGGCGCTAGTTTCTTTGTGTGTTCGTAACAATATTGTTTCCAAGTTTGGTTAGGACAATGCAGGCTGATCACATTGTCTGACAAGAAAGGTGATCCATCTTTACGTCGGATATGCATCTAAATAACTCCTGCGTGGCTGGCTTGGTTTCAATGAAACCGGCCACCAACACCGAAATCGGTATGGAGAGCTATTATTATTATTTATGTATTAAGACTTTTAACCAAAGATTTCAAAACTAAAGATTGGCTTTGAGTTATGACGTGGGTACGCGTACATTTTGCACAACAAATCCTCATACTAGAAAAAGCTACGCCATCATTACCTCAAATGTCAAAATGGCCCCAAAAACTCTAAAAGTGGAGCCATTTAAGTGGAGACAGCTTTTGCCTTAACGTGCCTCGTCTATAATAATATATTCTATACTATCCATACTTCCATACTTAATATTATAAATGCGAAAGTGTGTCTGTCTGTCTGTCTGTCTGTCTGTCTGTCTGTTACCTCTTCACGCCCAAACCGCTAAACCGATTTTGATGAAATTTGGTATAGGGATACTTTGAGACCCGAGAAAGGACATAGGATACTTTTTATCCCGGAAAAATGTACGTTCCGCCGCGATAAACGAATTTTGGCGCAACGGAGTTGCGGGCGTCATCTAGTAATAATATAATTAAGAAGAAAAGTTATATATTAAAAGTTATAGGCTCCGAAACTACTGGATCGAATAGGCAAGCGGACTGATTTTTTTTTATTACATAGATGAATAGTACTCTTAAATATGAGTAACTTCTCAGAAGAAACCGTATATCAAAAGTCAATATTTTCAAAGGTACAGCGATTTGTATACAAAATTTCTTCGAGTCTTTATACCAAAAAAAAATTTTTTTTTTTTTGCGAAATTGGTAAACAAAACCTACATCATTAGTTTACTCACATCATATACAAAAACATTCATTATGGTAAGTATGAACTTAAACGCACAAATATCGGAGATATTTACAAATATATTCCTGCGGCCATATACTTCATATACTACTTCATACTACTTCATATTCAAGTGACGTCATGTGTATATCGATTTTAGTATGGAGCGTTTTTAGGAGGCTCGCGAAATTTTTTATACAAATCGCTGTACCTTTGAAAATATTGACTTTTGATATACGGTTTCTTCTGAGAAGTTACTCATATTTAAGAGTACTATTCATTTATGCAATAAAAAAAAATTTGTCCGATTGCCTATTTGATGTTTGATACAGTCAAGAAATAACCACTTTTTCGACATTTAAATACGACATTTCTATAGAACACATGAACATTATACACGCGCCCTAGCGTGTTATCTCCGGTCAAACTCATTGTTTAACGTTTATAGCTCCCAGTATCAGCGATATTGTTATCTACAGTGTAAGCTCACAATTGCTTTACAAGCATCTCGTAAAGATAAACTTGCTCGCGTTCTAAAAAGCGGAAAAATAAAATAACGATTAGCTGTTATTTATACCTACTTGCATAATAATAATTCATTATATAAGGTTTGGCAAAAACAATTACGGATATTTTTGGGTACTTAATGATCTACTATTTATGTATAGACGTTTAGGCAAAAAAAATGTCATCATAGACGTATATTAATAGTCTGAATACCTACTCAAAGTAAAAAAATCATTTCATGTAATAATGCTGTGAATAATTAATGGGTAACACCCCGCTCAACGCAAACTCGCCCATATAAAGATTTTTTTTTTCGATTATGACAATTATTTTCCTGTCTAAACGTCTATACATAAGCTACTGCTTATGTACCTACGTATAGACGTTCAAAATCAATTACGGATATTTTGGGCATATGATCTACTGCATGGGCGTAGCCAGGTTTTCGTTTCGGGTGGGGTTCAAGAAAATTAAACGACTAAAACATTACTTTCGGGGGGGGGGGGGGGGGGGGGTGGGGGGGGGGGGCATTCAAGAAAATAAAACTAAAAGTACATTAAATACTAGTATTTAACCTATTAAAAGCCATGGGCTCAATAGAATAATGTGCCCATATTTTTTTTTCCGCATTTTACATGTTAAAAAATCTTGTTTTACAATCGTTCAAACGTTAAACTAAAACACTAAATAACGGTGAAATTCATAAAAATACCATACAATCAAACAGAACATCGGTACTAAATAATTTAATATATTTTTCATGTGAAACGCGAGCGAGCGAAGCAAGTAACATTTTTTTTCTATTTCATATATTAAATCTTTTCAAACTTTAAACCCTAATCGTCGTGCATAATTACAAAATTTTGTGATCAGTGACGTAGCCAAAATATTGTGTCAACTTATTGTACCACCCATAGGTACGAGGATTCGATGGCACGCGTGCCATAGGTTCACCCTTCTTGTTTTAGGCTATTGATTTTATTGTTTTTTTAGTACGACAGTCTTTCAGGGTTTAAAGTTTAAAAAGATTTTAACAGGCAAAGGAGTAAAAAACATTTGCAACATTCTCAGTATGAACGCATTTAACATAAACACATACATATAGTAGGTACAAATTAGTATCAAAGTTTTGTTTAGGCTTTTTTCTTCTAGACATTTTTTTCTAAAATAATTTCAAAAAATCATCTTTCCGATAGAGGTAACGGAGCGGCAAAATATGTTAATTGTCCTGGGGTCCAAAATTTCTAAATACGCCTCTGTATATGGGTCAGATCTCTGTATATATACCAGCCGGCCCATTTCGGGGGGGGTTTGAACCCCCTAAACCCCCCCCCCCCCTGGCTACGCCCATGATCTACTGATCATAATTAATTTTTATGTACCTTATATAATTGTATTAATTTATCATCAAACCATCATTTCATTTAAACGTGACAGATATTTGCAATATTAGGTAAGTATAAATTAAAACTTTTTTTACGAAACAAACTTTTGTTTAAATTACTATCACAAAAAGAATTACTGTCACACTTATAACGTCATTACACAATTTATATTATGATAAGCTTGTCGAGAATCAAACAAATTAAAGTCTCATAAATCTATTACATAAAGTTACTTATAATAATAATAATATAATAATATCTATGAACGCTTCACACCACGTCAATCTGATACCGTGGTAAGTTCTCGAAGAACTTGTGTTACGGGTTACCAGATACTACTACTATACACATATTTAAGATTTTTATTATATTATACACATATTTAATACACATCCATGACCCAGGAACACAGAAAAACTTTTTGTTCCTTCAGCGAGATTTGAACCCGCGACCTCCGGCTTGAGCACCAACACGCTCAACCAACTGAGCCACAGAGGTCGTCATTACTTAATTTACTAGTTTGATTTGTTTAGTTCTCAACAAGCATTTAGATCATATTATAAATTGTGTAATTGCGTTATAAGTTAATAGTAAAAGTTTTAAACGAAAAGATTATTTTAAAATTTTTAGGGCATTCAAATAAAAGCTTGTTTTTTTTTTAAGTTTTTTACTTTTAATTTATTTTTTACTTTTTAGTTATCGCTAGACAGGTTTCTCAGTCTGTTCATCTCATTCAACGCATCATTGTTGCAAGGTCATTTGCCCGTTTATTTAATCAAGCTCTTCAATAGGTAGAAATTCTAGAGATTTTACTCTACTCAGCACCTCAAAAAACCATATTTACACATCATATTTTCTGCCATGTTGGATTTAGAATGACGTCACTTTATTTTTCGAGTTATTCTCAGCAAGCCCTTTCATTTGATACCCATATTATAGGAGTGCATAAAGACTTGTCGTCAATCTTGGATGTTCCTTCATGTTTATATTTGGAGTTATTCTCAGCAAGCCCTTTCATTTGATACCCATATTGTAGAAGTGCGTTAAAAATGACTTGTTGGCCATCTTGGGTGTTCCGCCATGTTGGATTTAGAATGACGACACTTTATTTTTCGAGTTATTCTCAGGAATCCCTTTCATTTGATACCCATATTGTAGGAATGCATTAAAAAGGACTCGTCGGCCTATTAATTCTTGAATGATCCGCCATGTTGGATTTTCGAGTTATTCTCAGCAAGCCCTTTCATTTGATACTCATATCGTAAAAGTGCATTAAAAATGTCTTGTCGACCATCTTGGGTATTCCACCATGCTGGATTTAGAATGACGGCACCTCAGACCGAATAAAAAGTACGGCACTTTATTTTTCGATTTATTCTCAGCAAGCCCTTTCATTTGATACCCATATTGTAGGAGTGCATTAAAAATATATTGTGGGGCATCTTGGATGTTCCGTCATGTTGGATTGTTGAGGTAAATGAACTTAAATAAGTATAGTAACAAACGAAAGAGGGTTTTAATGTAATAAAATTAAGGTAAGTAGGAAACAATAATTTTAGAAACAACAAAGTATGTAGGTAGGTAGGTAAGTAAACAATAGGTACTTTAGTAAAAAACTTATCATCATCAACAAAATTATATACGACCTTATAGGTTTACTTCAGGTCTATTAATATATTTATATATTCAGAACCCCTGGACCAACAGAGATATTGATATGTAGAATATACTAAAATATAGTACCTTTTTGGTACTATTTGGTACCTCACTTCAAAATTTTAGTACCTCAATAGTTGCCTAAAAATCGCGTAAAGAAAGTGGTCAGACATTCTGACGTCAGGTTGTCTGGACCACTTCGGTTTTTCATACTTCGAGACAACACAACTGATTTTTTTCTTTGTAAATATTTAGTACCTTTTTAGTACCTACACATATATTACTTTCAGGTTTTTTTGGCATACCAGAATTTTTTTATACACGAAATAATATTTTTATAGTGGATATTAAATTTTATACAAAGAGCAAACTAGCAACTGCTCGAGGCTTTATGTTTAAGCTATTATAATACACCACATACAAGTTTCACCAGAATCCGTTCAGTAGTTTGGTGCAAAATAGCTGAACAAACATCAGAACAACCCTCACAAAGCTTCGTATTTATATCATTAAGGAATAGAAATAACTCAATTATATTACTACGATATAAAGAAACAAACTGGCCAAGTGCGAATCGACCCGCGCACGAAGGACTCCAGTCCGTACCATCTACACTAATATTATAAAGAGGAAAACTTTGTTTGTATGTTTGTTTGTTTGTTTGTTTGTTTGTAATGAATAGGCTCAAAAAGTACTGGACCGATTTCAAAAATTCTTTCACCATTCGAAAGCTACATTATCCACGAGTAACATAGGCTAAATTTTATTTTGGAAAAAAATAGGATTCCGTAAGATATTTGGGTTTTTCGGACACAAGGTGTAAAAAATCAACCAGAAAAGTTACTTATTTTGCGTACGCTGCCTAAACTATAAAAGATAGAACCATAAAATGTTCTAATTAATTGTAGATCTTATAAATATCTACAAAAAAAGTCCGCGACACACTATCTATGTCGAGTGAGGCACAACGACCATTTTTTTATTTAGAAATCTTGAATTTTTTTTGGACTACATTTAAACGCGTTTATTTTACTCATGTTATTAATCCTTATCAAAATGAATTATTTCATCACTAAGTACAGTTTATGTAGATAATATTTGGTCTGTGAATGATTAAAATTGGACGTTTGGTTTTGAAGTTATGGCGAAATTAAAATATTACGATTTCTGCTGCACGGCCCGTTGCGAAGTGGGCGTCACCAAGGCGGGGTGCGCGTGCGGGTTAATGTTTAGTTTAGTTTAGTTAAATAGTTTAGTTATTTTATAAACATCAAATTGATAATATCTTAAAATATAATACACTAGCTTTTGCCCGCGGCTCCGCCCGCGTAAATATATTATTCCGCGGGAACACTACTTTTCGGGATAAAAAAATCCTATGTCCTTTCCCGGGACCCAAAGTATGTCTATACCAAATTTCATAAAAATCGGTTCAGCGGTTAAAGCGTGAAGAGGTAACAGACAGACAGACAGACAGACACACTTTCGCATTTATAATATTAAGTATAGAAGTATAATATATGAGTATATTAATAGTAGTATATTAGTATAGATTTGGAATAAAAAGTAGACTACGCGTTTGTCCAAAGAATTAACCACTACCATACCAACTTTCATTCAAATCGGTTCAACGTTTTAACAGTGAAAAACAGTCAAATATCCACAAAATAATATATTATCCCTCGGGAACACTGTATCTTTTTGGGAAAAAAGTGGACTGCGCGTTTGTCCAAAGCATAAACCACTACCATAATAATAATAATAATATAATAAGAATAATAATAATATCTATGGACGCTTGCTATGAGTACCATACCAACTTTCATTCAAATCGGATCAACCTTTTAGCAGTGAAAGACAGTCAAATATACACAGAATAATACATTATCCCTCAGAAACACCGTACTTTTTCGGCATAAAAAGTACCTAATAGGGTACTTTTTATGCCGAAAAATTACGGTGTCCTTTCCCAGGACTCAAAGTATGTCTATACCAAATTTCATCAAAATCAGTTCAGCGGTTAAAGCGTGAAGAGGTAACAGACATAGGCAGACACACTTTCGCATTTATAATATTAGTATAGGTATTGTAAAAACTTTTGCGGTTTGCTGTAGAGTAGGCATCTACAGACACACGAATTTGGTACGGAGCGTACAGCGGACCATATCCGCAGACCGAATCTGGTGTCGCTACACACGCAAGGATTTGGTACGATGCAGTGGACCGAAAAGCTCGACACTCGTGTGTTCGATTTTCAGTTCTATTGCATTAGCACAGAGTTCTATTTACAGTGCTGTTTTTCGACGACGCGATGATTCCCGAAATTCATTGATAACAGGCAGTGATATCAACTCTCAAAAATATTTCTCCCCAAACTTTACCCCTGATACCATTGACAGGTCTAAGAGATAATAAGCTAGAAAGAAAGGTTATGTGTTTAACATAAAGACTTACGCGTGAATAACTAACTTGTCTTAATCTGATTTCACTCCCAATATTATATTTTCATATCCCTGACTATATACACACATTTAAATATTTTTTATTATTACATACAAATTGATTCATAAGGAGTAAACTCTAAACGTCCTGGCCCCTAGTAAACCCCCGTAGATATTTTCCCTAATTTTGGGTGGTAAATCCCTAAGTTAGCAACACTGACACCGTTGTACGGCCTAACCGCCGGACTGCTCTACACACGCACGGATTTGGTACGGAGCGGACCAAATCCGATGCGGATAGCTGCGAACTCTTCGCCTTCTTCTTATGTTCACCGGACTGCCCTACACACGCTCTGATTTGGTACGGAGCGTACCAGATCCGCTGTACGCTCCGTACCAAATTCGTGTGTCTGTAGACACCATTATTCGTAATAAGATACCTACCAAGCTTCAAGTTCAACCTAATATACAATTACTTAGTACCTATAATATGGTAGGATACTCAAAGATATAACATCAATTTAAAGTTTATTTCACTAAAATTAAAGAAGACGAATGTTATAAAAGTTGAAAATATTTTTTCACAGAATAGAATAGTATTTGATATTATAAAACAGTTATTCTTCTATTCTGCTCAGTCAATATCAATACGGTAAAAAGACTATGGCTGTGTTCCGCCGAAAATAGAGCTTGTTAGCGCTTGCTAGCGTTAAAAAAACAGATTATCCGCCAGGGCACATATTTTGCTAACTTCAATAATGCTACTAACATAATCCGCCATTTTGCTTATTTAATACCAGCGGTTGCCATTTTGCCTACGTTTTATTTTCCGCGGAACACAGCCTATACATGCGGTTTAATTTTGAATTTCGAACGCAAATATTTCAAGAGCCTGAACGAAATAATATCAAGGTACATTTTACCAGCTAAAAAATAGTAGGTAACTTATTAAAGACCACCAAATAAGTTGACCTCTCGCTCAAAGCAAATTCTTAGTTTAAGTAGATCTTGTACTATTGGTTTTGTCCTTCGCTATTTATTATTTGTGTTGAGTAGGATAAAAAATTAATTTATTTTTATAATTTTAATTTAATAGTTTTATTTCAAGAGAAAACATGCGAAAAATGATGATTTATTTCGGTTTGTGAAGCAAGTTCAAAAATACAGTTTTTTCATGATCCCGTGGGAACCGTTTTGGTTTCCAAGAAAAAAAAAAATACTGTTAGTTATTTCATGTTCCAATCTACCTTTGTGCCAAGTTTTATTTAAATACGTCGAGTAGATTGCCTGAAATAACGTCAAACAGGTAGGTACAGTTTTTTGAAGATCCCATGGGAACCCTTTAATTTTGCGGGATAAAGAGTATCCTATTTTACCCTTCAGGTCCTAAGCTACCTACCTGCTAAATTTCATTTTATTCCATCCAGTGGTTTCGGCGTGATGTGATAACAAACACACAGACAGACAGACAGACAGACAGACAGACAGACAGACAGACATTTTTTTCAAAAACGTTATTTTTAGGTTCTGTGGCCTTTATAGACCCCCCATTTTGATTTTCACTTAGATAACTTTAATGTACAGACATGACCCCTCTACAGATTTATTATATGTATAGATTATAATATCTATACATCTATACAGTTAGATACAATTTAAGTGTCTGTTTGTAACTTCAAATTAACAGCTTTTTACATAATGAATCTGAAAGTATATTCGATACTTACAATAAAATACATTTTTTTTTAATTTTTGTCTGTCCGTCTGTCTGTCTGTCTGTTTGTTCCGACTAATCTCTGAAACGGCTGGACCGATTTTCACGGGACTTTCACTAGCAGATAGCTGATGTTATAGGGTCTAACATAGGCTACTTTTATTTTAGGGTTCCGTTTAAAAAAATAGGATTCCGCTTTCGTTAGTCATAAATAAAGTCGCGGGTAAATTTCAGCGATATCCCAAAGTATTGTTCCACGCGGACGAAGTCGCGGGCAAAAGCTAGTTATCAATAAACTTTTAGTAGTAAGTAATATAAACATAATTATAGAGCACTAGTACGTATATATTAAATAGAGCAAAATAGTTAAAAAACATTTTTATCTCTTTGTGCAATAAATAAACCCGCGGAAACTTTTCCCGCGATAAAAAGTAGCCTATATCCTTCCCTGAGGTCTATTCTGTTAATTGTATACCTATATAGATTAGATGCAGTAGTTGTTGCGTGAAAGAGAAAAATCCATCCAACCATCCATCCTCACAAACTTTCACATTTATAATATTAGTAGGATATGTAAGTAATAACTTATCCCTCTTAACTTAAAATATATTATCTAATCTATATATACAATTAACAATAATATACCTATACTTATATTATAAAGAGGAAAAGTTTGTGTGTATGTTTGTTTGTTTGCATTGAATAGGCTCCGAAACTACAGGACCGAATTTGATGAAATTTGAACTCAGATATAGAATAGACCTCAGGGAAGGATTTAGGATATTACTTACATATCCTACTAATATTATAAATGTGAAAGTTTGTGAGGATGGATGGTTGGATGGATTTTTCTCTTTCACGCAACAACTACTGCATCTAATCTATATATATAGAGATGTGATAAACGGCTTAAAATAAAAAGTTAACTTATCCGTTATTAAATATTCAAAAGCAGTTTTTGTTAACTGCTTAGTTGCTTATTTGGTTATCTACTTATTGCCACTTAAAATATTTTTTGCGCTTATGTTACGTTTTTCGATGATTTCGCTAAAAATGATTTCAATGAACTTTCCTTCGTACTTTGCAGGCTTAGGACTGTCTGAAATCTGAATAATATTAATATAATAATATGAACTTATAAAAATGTTTTTACATGTTGATAATATTATAGTATAGGTATTTACTAACTTAGGTTTTGTCATATTCAGGCGTACTTAAAAGTTCATTGATTTTATGTACATATCTTTATATTTTTTATATTATTTACATATGTTTTTTTTTTTTTTAAATATTTTTTTATATCTACACTTATTTCTATTTATATGAAGATTATTTTAAAATCAGATAAACAAGATAAAAAACAATATTTAAAAAAAATTTAAAACTTGTGAAAAATACTTATTAAATTGAGTGTTCATTAAATTTTTCTTTTATTTTATTTGTTAACATTTAAAAACATAATTTTTTCTACTTTCGAAGTTTTTAATCGACTTCTCCTCTCTGTCAAAGTATATCCTGCTCTTGAAAACGCCCTTTCACATGGGACAGAAGTTACTACAATATTACATTTGATACAAAAATATGACTTAGAACAGGATACAGGGATCGACGCTCCTTCCACCATAACGTAGGAGATTCGTTTCTTGGGATGAGGGCCTCAGACATATAAAGATCTAGTTCATCTTTACATTTGTCGTCAGTAGACCTTGGTACGTATGCTGAGGCAATTCTGTTTTCAAACCGCACAAACAACAATGATCTATCAGTCGATGATGAAGCTGTGGTAGGCGTACTTTCGCACGGGACTGAGTCGGAACGTAACCCTACGTCAGATTGGCTACATAAAAACAACTTCATCTTATCAAAAACCATTTGTTTTACCCACTCCATAGTCACATTATCTTCAAAGGCGTATTGTTTGAATCGTGGATCCAGGAAAGTACAGACAGAAATTTCATAATTTCTCTCGATATCCTCAAAACGAGCACTTAATCCTAGTTTTAGGTTTCTTAGTAATTTTTTGGAAACTTCATTAAAATCTGAATTTTGCAAGATTTCGCACGTATCGATTAGACCAGCCGTTACTACTATAGCTTTGCTAGCCGTTAAGTAATTTTCACTACTCATTGCTGAGGTTGCTTCCTCAAAGTTCTGAAGGATCTTGTAGATCTCCTCAATACACTTCCATTCTTCAGTAGGAATCACTGGCAAATCGGCGTTCAAATTCGGGATTGTAGCCCGTATAGCCTCTTGTAGCTCACTAAATCGCTTAAGCATATAATAAATGGAATTCCATCTCGTAGGAACAGATAGCAATAAACTACGTGGCTGAGAAACATGTTGTGCGTTGGTTTGATATTTTAAAAGTTTATCTTTTGCGATAGCGCTTCTTTTAAAATGGCCTACTGTCTTTTGGACTTTACTTATAGTAGGCGATATTGATGAATCACCAAGGGCCGATTGCACTACCAAATTTAATTTGTGCGCATAACATGTGTAATAGGGCCATCCCAATATACGTGCAGCGGCTATCATGTTCGCAGCATTATCTAAAACTATAAAATTAACTTTATCAGTTATTGCCCATGTACTGCAAACTTGTCGCAGCTCGGCTGCAATATTTCCACCCGTGTGGTGTCCATCGAATCCTGCGCATTGTATCAATATGCTACAAAATTCAAATGAGTCTTTGTCTATGAAATGTCCTGTGATAGCCATATAGCTTTCTGTAGTTTTCGAGGTCCAGCAATCTACGGTCAAGGAAATGCTTGTGCACCTGCGTCCTATTCTTATTATTTGGTATTTGGAAAGCCGACTATAATATTCCTGCGACAATAGTGATGTAGACAGTGTCTTTCTGTTCGGCAACTGATAGCTTGGATTCAAAGCCGAAACAAATTGTTTGAAGCCATCGTCTTCCACGATGCTGAAAGGCTGGAAATCCTCCGTTATCATTTTGACCAAACATTGGTCTATTTTTTTTTTCTCGGCTGAATTTAATTGTCTAGGTAATTACGTCGACATTGGCCGTTGTACAAATCTAGAAGCTTGCCTTCTCGCGTCACCAAATTCGCCACCACCAGAAACACTGACACTGACAGTAGGATTAGATGTTGCTTGTTGAAGTTGTACAAGACTAGAAGCTTGCCTTATCTCGTCACCTAATTCACCACCACCAGAAATACTGACACCGACAGTAGGATTAGATGTTGCTTGTTGACCTTGTTGATCGCCACCACCAATGTTACGAACACCAAGTTCCCCATTACCGCCATTCAAATTTACATTACCTGTCACAGTACTTGAAGTTCTGGCTAAATACTCCTGGTACACACCAATATGCTTGAATCTTAAATGTTGCTTAAGATTAGTAATGGTTGATTTAAAGGATAATAACTTTTTACAAACATTACACATTGCCACTTTTTCCACCTCATTTCTTTCAAAGAAGTTCCATAAATTACTGTTCAAATTTCTACGCCTAGTCGTCATTTTTATATACAACAGTACTTACGACAAAAACTTAATACTAAAACACTACACGAAAGGTTTATATTACGTCCATATGGACCATTATTATATTTATTAAAAGTTCACGATAAACCACCAAAACACCACTATTACGATTAAAATACGAATTATTGCGTAACGTAATATAACGTGTTTTCGTCAACCCGCAAAGCGCACTGCGCAACTAACAAAAAGCGACTAAACATGAAAAAATATTTAAGTTATAAGTACAAAAAATAACCTGTTTATAATAATAATAATAATAATAATATCTATGGACGCTTCACACCACGTCAATCTGACCCCGTGGTAAGTTCTCGAAGAACTTGTGTTACGGGCACCAGACAACGGAAATATATTTAATACTTTTATATTATACACATATTTAAGATTTTTATTATATTATACACATATTTAATACACATCCATGACCCAGGAACACAGAAAAACTTTTTGTTCCTTCGGCGGGATTTGAACCCGCGACCTCCGGCTTGAGCACCAACACGCTCAACCAACTGAGCCACAGAGGTCGTCATAAATTATTAAAACTTTAAATTTTAACATTAAAGAATTTTCACTCTTATTGCGCTGTCATAAGAACTATTTTTCTTTGCTCATACCACACTTATGGCTTAATGACTATAAACGATATAAACGATAAGAATAAGTGTTAAATGCTTACATTTATAAACGAATTTTCAACTTATTTTTTAAAGCACGCTTTTTTAAACGCTTTGCGTTTAAACGGCCATCTCTATATATATACAATTAACAGAATAGACCTCAGGGAAGGATATAGGCTACTTTTTATCGCAGGAAAAGTTTCCGCGGGTTTATTTATTGCACAAAGAGATAAAAATGTTTTTTAACTATTCTGCTCTATTTAATATATACGTACTAGTGCTCTATAATTATGTTTATATTACTTACTACTAAAAGTTTATTGATAATGGTACGGACTGGAGCCCTTCGTGCGCGGGTCGATTCGCACTTGGCCAGTTTGTTTCTTTATATCGTAGTAATATAATTGAGTTATTTCTATTCCTTAATGATATAAATACGAAGCTTTGTGAGGGTTGTTCTGATGTTTGTTCAGCTATTTTGCACCAAACTACTGAACGGATTCTGGTGAAACTTGTATGTGGTGTATTATAATAGCTTAAACATAAAGCCTCGAGCAGTTGCTAGTTTGCTCTTTGTATAAAATTTAATATCCACTATAAAAATATTATTTCGTGTATAAAAAAATTCTGGTATGCCAAAAAAACCTGAAAGTAATATATGTGTAGGTACTAAAAAGGTACTAAATATTTACAAAGAAAAAAATCAGTTGTGTTGTCTCGAAGTATGAAAAATAGAAGTGGTCCAGACAACCTGACGTCAGAATGTCTGACCACTTTCTTTACGCGATTTTTCGGCAACTATTGAAGTACTAAAATTTTGAAGTGAGGTACCAAATAGTACCAAAAAGGTACTATATTTTGGGATATTCTACAAATCAATATCTCTGTTGGTCCAGGGGTTCTGACGCTCACTATCTTTTAACTTTGAAATTAATGAAATTGACCTCGTAACCGTAGGTCAAATTCATTGGACATCCCACACTCCACAGTCAATCCGTATTCTGGAAAAAATAAATATAAACAAGATTAAAGTACTTAGTACTTACAAAAGAAATGGAACTGAAAACTGATTCTGTAAACTAAAATAAGTATACGTATTTTACCTTATTTTACTTTTTAAAATCAATAATTGTAGTACACTTGTTATGTAGCACGCTGTTATAAAGAGAAAAGCGAACTCTGGCTAACGCACTAGTATCTCCTGATACTAGTGTTCATCAGTGCTCATCAGGTTGATTCTCTGCTCGTTTGCTTCCTATCTCATAAAAACCTCACTATTGAACCTCCACACTTTATAGATTAGGAGGTCACGACATTTTTGGTAACGATATCCAAAATGACTTATTTTAGATTGACAAGATAAAGAGCAACTCTCTGATGCCAAATATGTCGGTCTGCCTGCGTAAAGTAGTTGCGTTCTCTGTATAGGGCGCCTGAAAACCCAGTTATCATGACCAAAAAAAATGATAAGGTAAATGGCTGAGTAAGTTATATTAGGTAAGTACTAGTTGTTCTCATATCAGTAGCGTAAAAACTGACCAAATATTCGGTTGCGTTATGAAGCAACGAGCGTTCAAACGTGACTTATTGTGACCAAAAAAAAATGATTAGGTAAATGGCTGAAAATTACAAATCGTAAACTGTCAGTACGTACTAGCTTATTGGCACCAAAACTGACCAAATATTCGGTTGCGTTATGAAGCAACGAGCGTTCAAACGTGATTTATCGTGACCAAAAAAAAAAAAGCGATCAGTTAAATGGCTGAAAACAACATAGTGTAAAGTATCAGTATGTGCTAGCTTAGTGACACCAAAACTGACCAAATATTTTGTTGCAATTCATGGGTATAAGGTTGTTTAGGTTACAGTTATTTTTTATCACTATCACTGCATAGTATGCAGTGCATACCTACCTAATTTGAAAATTTTATTAAAGTTACTGATGAAAACATTTTGAAACATGATGTCGTTATCATATTACTAAAAATATTCCTATTCCTTCGTCGGTTACTATGACAAGAATGAATATAACTTCTGAAAAACTTATTGGTACAAGGCTACTTATTGGCACGACCCTACGATCACGATTATTGGGATCATGATAAGTACATATGTAAATCGAAGAATCTCACCTGTGCGGGTATCTTACTTAGGCCTTTACATCCGTTAATGGATGATTTATACAGTATTCTCCGAGCGAAGTAACCACTCTTGAAATACTGTAGTGCCTGGGACAGTTGGTTTTTTAAATGTCGTATGGTTGCCCGAGCACATACGGCATTCTCACAACATAGTCAGCCTAGTCCAGAGGAATGAACTGGTCAATACGTCTGGGGCCAACTATATGCGGGTTTCCTCACGATGTTTTCCTTCACTGTTAGAGCGTCCGTATAATGAACTTGAGATCTGAAAAAGTCTCATTGGTACACGCCACAACCTGGGATTTGAACCTGCACTCTCTTGAGTGCAAACCAAACGGTCTACCCACTAGGCCACGGAGCTCTGGTATCTTAACACGCTTTTTTATTAGCTTCACCTGTAACTGAGTCACAATGTAAGAAAATCTTGAAATTCAATTTCAGCCTACTTCTAATTATCGTATCGATTTGAAACTTTGTACGTTTATAACACATGTCACGACTGGATGAGGTGGGCACAAGATCGCTGTAAAGGATGGAAATGGAAGAGGCCTATGTCCAGGAATGGACTCTTAGTGGATGACGATGATGACGATGATGAAGTTTATAAGAGTCCGTTGATAATTGCAATTGCTACCATCGAGCTGATCGATGATGGTGTCGTGGTGGGCAATATAACTCTTCCATGGCTGTTGCGAAACCCCTTGAGCTTGGGCTCATTTGTTTTCTACTGATGACCTAATTCGCTACTCTTGGTTGGTGGTGAAAGTCTGATGACGGAGCAGGGTGAGATTTCAGATTTTTTAACGATTAGATATTTTAATCATTGATGAAAAGTTTCCTCACCGGTCATAAAAGCGTGTGTTTTTCGTTTTTAAACCAAGCAATTTACTAGTAACATCTCTCGGCAAAATGTCATTGAGAGTCGAAACAAACTTGTCTCTCAAATTGAAAATTCATTGGAGAAGGTCTCTGAATGGGGTAGACTTAACTTAGTCCAATTTAACCCCTCTAAGACACAAGTTTGCGCGTTCACCGCTAAAAAGTTACCAATGGTCGTATGTCCTCGTTTTGAAAGCATACCCATAACTGTCTCCTCCAACATCGGAATACTTGGTGTTAACATATCGAGCGAGGTCCAGTTCCGATATCATCTGGAGGGTAAGGCCAAGTTAGCCTCCAAGAATCTTGCTGTGCTGAACAGGTCAAAGCAGTATTTCAGTCCGGTCCAACGCCTACAACTCTATAAGGCGCAGGTTCGGCCTCACATGGAATACTGTTCTCATCTCTGGGCAGGGGCACCAAAGTAGGTACCAGCTTCTCCCTCTGGATCGTATCCAACGTAGGGCCGCTCGAATTGTCGACTGCCATAGTGTTTCAAACAGGCTTGATTCCTTAGAGCTACGTAGTGATGTAGCATCGCTCTGCATCCTCTATCGGTTATATTACGGGGAGTGCTCCGAGGAATTGTTCGGACTTATACCTGCTGCAACTTTTCGCCACCGTTCCATGCGACAAAATATTTATCATCCAATGCCAATCATGTATAAGTTTATTTACTGATGAGATAGGTAGGGACCTGGGTAAACACTTAAACAGATTGTGTCAGGGACAATTAGTCACAAATACTTGTATGCCCGGAACAACATATGAAGATATAATTAGAAGGGCCTTTACTGTAACTCATTGTCCTAATTCAACTGTTGTTATATTGGCATGGAGAAGGGGAAAGGTAAACAAAAAACAATTGTCAGAACATTTAGGCTTGTTATTAAATATTAAGAATATTAAAAAAATTATACTGTTTACTTTTCC
Source organism: Glaucopsyche alexis (assembly GCA_905404095.1). Taxonomy (NCBI): domain Eukaryota; kingdom Metazoa; phylum Arthropoda; class Insecta; order Lepidoptera; family Lycaenidae; genus Glaucopsyche; species Glaucopsyche alexis. The sequence continues at coordinate 21,498,411 of FR990054.1, read as the reverse complement.
CTACATTAAAGAGTTGCCACATGCCGGGAAAAAAGAAAATGAAATTAGATATAGTTTAACAGCCTTTTGTACAGCGCTGTAAATAATAATTGCCAAGTTGTAAATAATACCCAACAACAAAAGTGTTATGTTGTTGATATTAATAATTTTAAATTTAGTAACTTGACTATAGATAAGTATAACTTACCTTACTTTTGTATGAGACATATAGCTAAGACGCTATCAAATTTTATATATTTATTACAAGCCAAAGATTTGGCTATACCAACTTCTGCTTCTTTTGAGCAAAGAATTAGTATAAGTAACGACTTGGAACATGTTCCAAATAATTATTTAAATTAGATTGTATGACAATAGAGGATGTCTCTTGCAAGAAGTTAGTTAATAATTTACAAAATCCTACCAAAAAAATAAATGATGAGACTTTATGTGATAATAAGAATAAAAATGTAATTAACCTGGTGCATCAAAATTTACAAGGAATGGTAGGTAAAGAACTTGAAGTTGAGTTGTTTCTAAAGCAATTAAATATCGACATTATATGTATTTCAGAACATTGGTTTAGAAAACACGAACTCACTTTCAATTTAATTTCAATGACCACCAGGTTGCAAGTTCGTTTAATAGATAAAAAGCCATTAGAGGAGGCTCTTTAATATTAATTAGAAAGTCTTTAATATTCAAGGAACGTAAAGATATTGTGAGCCTTTCTACTGAACGAATAACTGAGGTAGCTTGTATAGAGTTGAGCCATCTTATTATTGTAAGCGTATACAGGCCTCCATCTAGTTTATACGATTCATTTGAACGAATTATGGAACAAATACTAACAAAAATATGTGCTTCTAATAAAATAGTTATTTTAAGTGGTGATTTTAACATTAATTTATTAGACTTAAACTCCACAACTGTTAGATTCACATCATTGTTAAAATCGTATAATCTTTTTTACTTATTTAATGAACCGACAAGAGTAAGTGATACAAGTGCTACTTGCATTGATACTATTTTTACTAATATTACTCCTTTTAAAAAAGAAATAATCAATATGCTTAGCTCTGATCACTGTGGACAGCTAGCTTCATTTAATATTAATTGTGATAATAATCCGAAAGAAAAGATTGTGCTTATCCCTATAAATGAAAAACGTATAGAGCAATTTAGAAGTAAATTAGTTGAAAATATTCAATACTGGGATGAGTCCAGCAGTTCAGATGAAGCTTTTAATAATTTATTTAAGTTAATAAGAAAGCCATTTAATTCAGTATTTACTTCTAAAACTGTTAGACCAAACAGTAACAAAAGAAATTTTAATGACTGGGCAACTGCGGGTATTAAAAAAAGTAGGCAAAGATTATATGAATTATATAACGAAAAATCGATAAATAACACTGAGAGATTTAAAACATATTAGGTTGGGGAAAAAGTTTCTTCGCATTTTATATAAAAATTCAAAAGGTTTTTTTATAAAGTTTATTTACAAGTGACTAAAGTATATAGGTGCCATTTTGTTCGATAACTTTTTGCCATCTTGTTGGTAGGTACATGATCCCATTGCTATAAAATTTTTGGGGCTTCTGATGAAAAAACTGCGACAAATGGTTTTGGCAGCTCTCTTGTGATGTCAACCTGACACTGCCTAAGGAATTCTGCAGCGACCGAAATAGGTGGAAATCTGAAGGTGCAAGGTCAGGACTATACGGCGGATGCATTAACACCTCCCAGCTAAACTCCCGTAATTTTTTCTGAGTGGCTAAAGATGTGTGAGGTCTAGCGTTATCATGGTGAAAAACCACACCCCTTCTGTTGATTAATTCCGGACGCTTTCTCTCAACTTCTTGCTTTAATCTCATCAGTTGTTCGCAGTACAGTTCAGAATTGATGGTCCTGCCTGGCGGTAACAGCTCATAATGAATAATGCCCTTCCAATCCCACCACACACACAGCATCACCTTGTTGCGAGTTAACCCGCGGTTTCGCCACAGTCTGTGAAGCCTGACCGGCCTTTGACCACGATCTTTTTCACACGTTCTTGTCGTACGTGATCCACTTTTCATCACCAGTTATCAGCTTCTTCAAAAATGGTTCGGTTTCATTACGTCGTAATAAAGAATCACAAATGAGTACACGGTTCATTAGGTTTCTTTCAGTGAGCTCATGAGGCACCCAAATATCGAGCTTTTTTGTGTACCCAGCTTTTTTCAAATGCGCCAAAACCGTTTTGTGGTCAATCCCCAGTTCTTCAGCTACATCGTAACTACTAATATGCCGATCTTGCTCCACTTTTTAAAAAATGGCAACAGTTTTGTCCGTAACAGGGCGACCAGAGCGACGTGCATCTTTGATATCAAAATTTCCGGATTGAAAACGCTTAAACCAAATTTGCGCTACTCTCACAGATACTGCATTAGGTCCATAAACATCACAAATTTTTTTCGCGGCTTGTGTTGCATTTTTACCTTTTTTGTAATAAAATTTTAAAATGTATCGAAATTCTTCATAAGAATCACTCATTTTAACAATAAGAAAAACAAATGAAAATCTCAAATTTACCTAATTTGAATTTGGAATTGTCTTCTGTAAAATTAAAACTTTTTAATGATACCAAAATCAGTCAGATACAATTGGTATAGCCCAAGATATTTTATGACAAGTTCATACATACTATAATGCGAAAAGACTTTTTCCCCAACCTATTATATAAAAAATTATTCTAAAATTTTTAGAAATGTATGTAAAGTAGCAAAAGCTCTTAATATTAAAGATAGAATCAGAAATTCTAACAAAAGAATAAAAACCACTTGGAAAATAATTGCTAGTGAGACTGGAAAAGTCGCCTGTCGTAGCTCTGACTTCGAAATTTGTGTTAATAATAAGAAGATTACTTCAGTCTTTGAGAAGTTTTTTGCTGACATTCCGGTCTCAACTACAAAATGCCTAAATTCTTCGCCTGCAGCTGCTGAAAAGATACTTAGAGATAACGTCAAGGAAGGTAATGTCAATTTTAAATTTATAGAAATTGATTCCAAAGATATTATTAATACATTTAAATTGTTAAATATCAAAAATACTGCCGATCTCTGGGGTATGTCTACCAGAATTATCAAATCAATAATTGACATTGTAGCTCCTTACCTAGCCATAATATTTAACAATTGTACAAAAAGTGGTGTTTTTCCTGAATTGAGGCACAGTAAGATTATGCCTCTTTTCAAGGCTGGAAATAAGTCTGACCCAGCAAATTATAGACCGATATCGATACTACCGACCGCGACATTTAGTAAAATATTTGAAAAAATTATTCTACTTCAATTAACAGTACACTTTAATACAAATAATTTATTGCATACTACACAATTCGGTTTTACTAAATGTCGGTCTACTACAGATGCAGGTATCAAGCTTCTCTGTAGTATATTCGAGGCTTGGGAGGAGGCGCAGGATGCATTAGGAGTTTTTTGCGACCTTTCCAAAGCATTTGATTGTGTAGACCATGCTACACTAGTCAGAAAACTACACCACTATGGCATCAGGGACTCAGCTCTTAATCTTTTGAGTTCTTATCTTTACAATAGGACTCAAAGGGTAGAGATAATTAGCAAAAGGTCAACTGGGACTAAAATAGAATTAGGTGTCCCACAGGGATCTATTTTAGGTCCATTTCTTTTTCTCATCTACATAAATGACTTGCCTTATCTAGTTCAAGATAGGCATGAGATAGTACTTTTTGCTGATGACACTTCACTTATATTTAAAGTGAAGCGACAACAATTAAATTACGACGAGGTAAACAGTGCTCTCTCAAGTATAGTAAACTGGTTTAGTGTTAATAATTTACTTTTAAATGCAAATAAAACAAAATGTTTAAAATTTAGCTTCCCAAATGTTAGGCAAGTACAAACCAATTTACTACTCAATGATGAGAGAATGAACATGGTAGACTCCACTGTATTCCTAGGTACTACACTAGATTGTAAATTACAGTGGGGTCCTCATATTGCTAACTTAGCAAATAGACTCAGTTCTGCAGCATATGCAGTCAGAACAATTAGAGAAATGTCAGATGAAGAAACGGCGCGCCTGGTCTATTTCAGCTATTTTCATAGTAGAATGTCTTATGGCATACTTTTATGGGGAAATGCTGCCGACATAAATTCAATATTTGTGCTGCAGAAGCGAGCTATTCGTGCTATTTATAAAATGTCCCCTATTGAATCTCTGAGAGAAAAGTTTAAAGAAATAGGCATACTGACAGTCGCCTCTCAGTATATTTTGGATAATTTGTTATACGTTAGAAAAAATTTAAGCAATTTCAAGAAGAAAAGTGATAGTCATTGTATAAACACTAGAAATAAGAATAAGCTAGATGTAGCAGTGATAAGACTTAGTAAAATAAGTAAATCTTTTAAGGGCCAATGTATACGCCTATAACCACACTAGGATCCACAATAGGATCCCAGAAAATGTTCAAAACCTTTCTATTAATAAATTTAAAAAAGTAGTCAAAGAACGTTTGTGTGCTAAAGCTTATTATAAAGTAAATGATTTTGTTAACGATTGCACACCTTGGGAATAAGATGCAACTTTTATTATAATAGGTTGGGGAAAAAGTCTTTTCGCATTATAGTATGTATGAACTTGTCATAAAATATCTTGGGCTATACCAATTGTATCTGGCTGATTTTGGTATCATTAAAAAGTTTTAATTTTACAGAAGACAATTCCAAATTCAAATTAGGTACATTTGAGATTTTCATTTGTTTTTCTTATTGATAAAATGAGTGATTCTTATGAAGAATTTCGATACATTTTAAAATTTTATTACAAAAAAGGTAAAAATGCAACACAAGCCGCGAAAAAAATTTGTGATGTTTATGGACCTAATGCAGTATCTCTGAGAGTAGCGCAAATTTGGTTTAAGCGTTTTCAATCCGGAAATTTTGATATCAAAGATGCACGTCGCTCTGGTCGCCCTGTTACGGACAAAACTGTTGCCATTTTTGAAAAAGTGGAGCAAGATCAGCATATTAGTAGTTACGATGTAGCTTAAGAACTGGGGATTGACCACAAAATGGTTTTGGCGCATTTGAAAAAAGCTGGGTACACAAAAAAGCTCGATATTTGGGTGCCTCATGAGCTCACTGAAAGAAACCTAATGAACCGTGTACTCATTTGTGATTCTTTATTACGACGTAATGAAACCGAACCATTTTTGAAGAAGCTGATAACTGGTGATGAAAAGTGGATCACGTACGACAAGAACGTGCGAAAAAGATCGTGGTCAAAGGCCGGTCAGGCTTCACATACTGTGGCGAAACCCGGGTTAACTCGCAACAAGGTGATGCTGTGTGTGTGGTGGGATTGGAAGGGCATTATTCATTATGAGCTGTTACCGCCAGGCAGGACCATCAATTCTGAACTGTACTGCGAACAACTGATGAGATTAAGCAAGAAGTTGAGAGAAAGCGGCCGGAATTAATCAACAGAAGGGGTGTGGTTTTTCACCATGATAACGCTAGACCTCACACATCTTTAGCCACTCAGAAAAAATTACGGAGGGTTTAGCTGGGAGGTGTTAATGCATCCGCCGTATAGTCCTGACCTTGCACCTTCAGATTTCCACCTGTTTCGGTCGCTGCAGAATTCCTTAGGCAGTGTCAGGTTGACATCACAAGAGGACTGCCAAAACCACTTGTCGCAGTTTTTTCATCAGAAGCCCCAAAAATTTTATAGCAATGGGATCATGTACCTACCAACAAGATGGCAAAAAGTTATCGAACAAAATGGCACCTATATACTTTAGTCACTTGTAAATAAACTTTATAAAAAAACCTTTTGAATTTTTATATAAAATGCGAAGAAACTTTTTCCCCAACCTAATATTTAACATAGATTTAAGTTTACAGTGTAAAATATAATATATTTCTTTTAAAAGAACAATTTTCCATCTTTTTGCTAAAAGATGGGCCCGTGCGAGATTCTTACGCCGGTTCTTCTCGGCGGGTTAGGGTTGAACCGGTGGTAGCCTTTTTTTGTTGACTTTCCGAAAATAGCTTTTTAAGTTTTATTTGGAAATAAAAATTTTCATTTTCATTTCCATCCTCATCACCTTGATGAGTGGCAGTCCTCCACCGTGCGCTTTACCCGAAGCTTTCTGCCGCGCACTGTAAAACTCTGGAATGAACTGTCGCCAGCAGTATTTCCGGACCACTACGACCTGCAAACCTTCAAGAAGGGAACGTATTCCCTCCTAAAAGGCCGGCAACGCACTTGCAACTTCTCTGATGTTGCGGGTGTCCATGGGCGACGGTAATCGCTTTCCATCAGGTGATCCGTTTGCTCATTTGCCCCCTAGTTTTATAAAAAAAAAACTTAAAGAATATACGTTCAGACATAGGTCGCCGATAACTATGAATTGCAACCAAATATTTGGTCAGTTTTGGTGCCAATAAGCTAGTACGTACTGACAGTTTACGATTTGTAATTTTCAGCCATTTACCTAATCATTTTTTTTTGGTCACAATAAGTCACGTTTGAACGCTCGTTGCTTCATAACGCAACCGAATATTTGGTCAGTTTTTACGCTACTGATATGAGAACGACTAGTACTTACCTAATATAACTTACTCAGCCATTTACCTTATCATTTTTTTTTTGGTCATGATAACTGGGTTTTCAGGCGCCCTATACAGAGAACGCAACTACTTTACGCAGGCAGACCGACATATTTGGCATCAGAGAGTTGCTCTTTATCTTGTCAATCTAAAATAAGTCATTTTGGATATCGTTACCAAAAATGTCGTGACCTCCCGTAATATTAGACTATGTCCAGAAACTGCGTATTCTTACGCACGTAAGGTCTACGCACGTAGTCGAGGTACTAGGGCCCCATACATTGCGTCCAGGAGCTACGTGCGTATTATTTTAGCTATGCGCGTATCGTACAAAATTGACCTATTAAACCTCTTTGGTTGATTCAGGCACGGATCCAGCTCTCAAAAGAATATGTGGCCCGAAAATTTTGATTTTATTATTTCCTTCATAACATGGTTATTAGAATTTAAAAAAATAATTGAATTAATTTCTTTATAATATTATGTTAATTAAAAGCTAACGCGCGGAGTGAGCGAGAAAGTTTTTCGCTTATTTAGCAAAAAAATTATTTTATGTTTGGTAAAAAAAAATAAGCTTTCAATATAGGTACCTTAAACAAATTAACATCAATTAAGATTATAAATTAATTAAATAAAAAATATATGCATATATAGTATAGAAACATACACAAATTATAGATTATATAACATCGGCAGGAGTAATTCCTATCGGTCCAATCAAAGTATTATTTTTTCTTAAATCTGTTGGTTAGTAAATAAAAAAGGGCTGAAAATTTATGGAGAGGTGATAAATTTTGCGCTTTCTTCAATCTACCTGACTAAAGGTCCGCTTAACACTAAATCCACTACTATAAATATGTATTTTAACAATAATATAAGTATGACCAGCAGGTAAAAAGCACCAGGTAAGTCTCAAAAGGTTAACAATACCAATACTACTACCCACTGAACCTATTTTGATTATAAATTAATAGACCTTGAAAGTATGCACTCACAAGGCTGTTGGGGTTGTGGGTATGCCCATACTACACGTATAGGTACTCCGCTCCTGACTCAAATAGGTGCAGCAATTACGCTGTAATAACGCAGCGCAGCTACCTCGAGTACGCGCGAGGCACGAACTGAAAGAAAAATGTTTTTCTCGCTCCGATTGTATGATTTAGAGTGAGACAGAAGTATTCAGTTCATTCCTTACACAGCATTCAGATCGGTTGACACCGTTTGGCATTTGGTAATTTTGGCATTTTCACAGTACTCACACTAGTGAAATTTTACTTTACAGAGTGTTCCGAAATTTTGTGCTGTCAATGTTTTGTCAAAACCATTTTTTTCTGAAGACAACTTATATTAAAACCTTCAACACACAATTGACATCGATTTGAAATAGTCTAAAGTGTCACCCCCTGTATTTTGGAATGCAATGAAAGCGTAGTAAGATCGAGTTGCCAAGTTTCAAAAAATATTTCTCCCTAAAACAAATAGTACGGCTCCCGTGGATTTTACCTAGCATGCGAAGACTCTCAAATATAATTATTAAAGTACTTATGCCACATCGAAACTTCATAAAGTTACATAATACGATAAAATATATAGGTACCGTTAAAAATCAAAAAAGTTACATACGAAATATATAAGTATTACTTATTTAGAAAAACATACCTATAAAGATACTTTATACAGTAAAACTACTTTGCTAATATCTTTCGGAAGTCCCACACATGCTTTCCAACATCCGTCGTTTCCGTAGAAAAAAAAACGATGATTGCCGAGGGCATTAACAAATTAGTTGCACTGTACGCAGCACATTGAATGACGCGGTCGCGTCGGTCGCGGTCGCGCCTATTCGCGTTAAGAAGGCAGTGAATCATGCGTACATACTATGTCAAAATGGCTTACTTTAAAAGGTAAATTAATGTAATCACAGCTAATGCGTCAATTTTGACATTTGTATGCATGATTCACTGCTTTTTTTAACACTTACAGACTATAAGTTATTTCGTAGATATCTAGAGGGTAAAAACTGTATGTCTGTCACCAGGCTATGTCTCATGAGATCATAATCCTTGATAGCTAGACAGTTAAAATTTTTAGATAACCTTTACTAAAAATAGTCGATTTCGTAATAAAAAGGAACTCTTATAGTTTTGCTCTGTCCCTCCGTCTGTCTGTCTGTCCACGCCTCTAGCTTCAGTTTAGATAGGTCAGCTGTAATTAAATAATAATAGTATATTATACAACTTATCCTCAAGCAAATCAATTCCATATTTAAATAAAACAAGCATAAAACCCCCCCTAATAACCCCTTCAGATACCTTTTCTCCCTAAATTTAGGGAAAAAGTCCCAAGTTGGCATCACAGATAGACCGGCAGAAATTTTGTTGTGATAAGATAAGAATCTCTACGTGCGTAGGTTTACGCAGGCTTACGCACTTTCTGGACAGAGTCTTAAAGCTCCGGGGTAATGCTGAGAGCGTTTTCATTTCACGCGATACACATTTAACATTGATTTAATAATTCTGATATCGCGCCAATAGATATGTCACGTATAGATGACAGGTAGGTGTGTGTTCCACATAATAAAATATTAGGTCATTACGTATGAAATTGGCGTTTTGTAAAGAAGGAACTTAAAGTCGATTTTTAACCGACTTCCAAAAAGGAGGCAGTTATACGTTCAGTTGTATATATTTCTTTTTGTATGTTAAACGTTTACTCCGCCGCCTGTGGACCGATTTTCAAATTTTTTTGTGTGATGTATAGGGTGTAATCCCAAATTGGTCCTTTTGATATCAAAGTGGTGGCCTGATGATGGGATCCATGAGGAATCGAGGGAACTCCTCGAAATTTATATGGCCACATAATAGTGATTTCGACTTTTTCTGAAGTAGTTAAAGCTTTCTGAAGTAGTTCAAAATCTTACTTTTTGGTAGCATATGCTACCAAAAAGTAAGATTTTGCTCCAAGGTTATACCCTGGGTCTTTGGACTGTACGTACTGAAGTACTGAACAGAACTCCTGACTCCTATAGATACATGTTTGGGGATTTCGGCGTTGTTTAAAAAACTGCAAACATATGCCACTATGTTAATTAGAGTATTCATCATCATCACCACCATCATCACACCAATCACCATACATTATAACATTATGATGATATAAAAACTTCTTATAGTATTTTACACCGACACGGATATCTTTAAACATATTTTATACTATGTTGTTTGTGGACATATTTCCAAAATTCTTTTGTCGTTGTAAGGGGTACCTATACTTCGAAATTGTCCTATAGTAACTAAAGTGGAAACCTGATGATGAGATCCATAAGAAATCGAGGGAACTCCTCAAAATTTATATGGACACATATAGTGGTTTTGACTTTTTCTGAATTAACACAAGCATATGCTACCAGAAAATAAGATAATGTACCAAGGTATACCTACCCTGGATCCAAAAGCACTGTACAGAATTCCTAGTCTTTAAAGATACGCGTTTCGAAGTTTCGGCACAGAATAGATATTAGTTACGCATTGTATAAAGAACTGCAAGCATATGCCACTATGTAACTTACATTAATCATCATAATCTTATTTACAATACCTAATGGAAGCTTGGCGCGTCTTCAATTATTATACATTCGATCGTTTATTTTAAACGTTCTTAAGATTTATTAATAATAAATTAACAAATATCACTAAAAAGGGTAAAATTATTATTTTTAAACAAAAAATTAAACCGACTTCCAAAGTAAAAATACACAAAATAGTATGAAATAAAACTTATTCTCTAAATAATTCCCCTTTCAAATTCGGCTAAAATTTGTACTATTTCTCTACTCAATCTTCTTAATTGTGAAGTCGGTAGGTACCAGCAAATATGAACGTGAGTTCTATAAAATATTGTAGGATATTGTTTGGGCTGGTAGCCTGGTACCGATTTCAAAATTAACAAGATTGAGTAGAGAAATAGTAAAGATTTTAGCCGAATTTGAAAGGGGAATTATTTAAACTCTTAGAGAATAAGTTTTATTTCATACTTTTTTGTGTATTTTTACTTTGGAAGTCGGTTTAATTTTTTGTTTAAAAATAATTTTAAATATATATTTATTTAATCAAAGTATAATACCATTGCGATTTTGCCATCTCATAGGTAGTTCATTGAGTCCTTTATAAAAAAACCATTCGGACAGGAATCAATAGGTAAAATATTCAAAGGCGCTTTGGACCGCCCCATCGGAGTTGAATTTTTTCGTTGCAAGTTAGCCAAATTTCGAAAACAATGGTAATCTGTTGGAGCAAGGTCCGGGGAGTACGGTGGATGTTTTAGACATTCCAATTGAAGCTCCTCTAATTTGGTAGCCGTCTGTTGTGCATTGTGTGGTCTAGCGTTGTTCTGAAGCTGCAGTGGCCTAGAGCGAATGACCAAACTCGGTTGTTTAGCAGCTAGCTTTTCCATCATAATTTGCAGTTGTTGGTAATAGACATCTGCCGTAATCGTCTGGTTAGATTTAAGAAAGCTGTGGTGAACGACTCCGGCACTACTCCAGCAAACGCTCACAAGTAACTTTTTTGAGTCAATTTTCGCTTGGGGCACGCTTTGGCTGGTTCGCTAGGGTTCAGCCATTGCGATGAGCATTTCCGATTATCATACAGGATCCACTTTTCATCACAGGTAATGATTCGATTTAAAATCACTTCATTATTGTGCCGGTTCTTAATGTAACGCAGCAGTCGACGCGCGTTTGTCGGTTTGCTGCACTCAATTCATGAGGTACCCATTTTTAATATTATACATCTATGGGTACCCACTTTTCAACCTTTTTCACCTTCTCAATTTGCTTCAAGTGGAATAAAACAGTTCTATCACTAGCACCGCAGCCTGTAGCTAACTCGGACGTGTTTTGCGATGGATCCGCTTCCACAATCCACAATAGCCTTCAATTCTTCATTATCAACTTTGGTCTCCGGCGGCCGGCCGTCCATGGGGCTTGTTCTGCAAGTCGAATTTTCCAGAATGAAAACGAAACCAAAAACGCATTGTGTTTTCTTTTGCGACACCGCGCCGCCGCCATACACATTATTAATCCTTCGAGCCGTTTCTGCAGCACTGGGCGTGGAACTCGTACCTACTCGAAAATAATACGTTAATTCAAGATATCAATTTTGTAAACAGAGTGACGCAAAGAAAAAACCAAAAGAGGAAAAAACAAATGAATTACGGTTTTCGAAACACAAATGCGTGAGCAAATAGCAGTTTAAATTTCAAATTGGAATTCTTAACCAAAGAAGATATAGTTGAGATCAAAGTGCCAATTTCGTACGACAAAACGCCAATTTCATATTATGTAAGGACCTAATATAAAGCTGCCTCTCACATTATCGCGTGCGATATTGGAAATCATTATCGCATAATGTGAAACGCTCTGAATATTATTAGTTATGATCAACTACTAGCCCAACTAGCCCATAGCAATGACCAAAGAATTCAATGTTACATATACCAAGCATATACCTCAATGGCCCATAGCTGTACAGTGCCCAGATAAAAAAAAAATGTCTAATCATGACTGTCATAAATGCTGTCATCTGTCAAGGTGCTGTCAAAATATAAATGTCTTGAATTTTGAAGACGAACAAACATTTTATTTGTAATTTTAATAATAAATAATAGTAATAAATAGAGTTTGAACTTTTTATAAAGCGTTTATAGAAATTTAAGAATAAATTCTTTAGTAAAATTAACAAGCGAAAAAATGTCGTTCAAAACTAAAGACGTAATCCTATCTGAAGACCGACCTAAAACTCTTCTGCTACAAAAACACTCGGATTATTTAGCAAGCTATGGACTAAACAAAGATGATTATGAGTACTGCATGACGGAGTATCTCCGAATGTCTGGAATATACTGGACTCTGACTGCTATGGAACTTATGAACCAATCTTCAAGGTATCAGCTTTTACTCGTCTGTTTCATCATGTATATGCAATAAATCAATATTTTACAGGTCTTCCTCTATTATTTGCATTTATTTATCATATTAATCAGTCTTACAATTTTTATAATTATTACAATACTTAACAATTTAATAATTATAATATTATTACCTACAGAATGCCTAAAGAAGACATAATCAATTTTATTACATCATGTCAAGACAGTGAATCAGGAGGAATATCGGCTAGCAACGGCCATGATCCTCACATGCTTTATACTTTAAGTGCAATACAGGTAAAAATATTTTTTTTTTTACAATCAGAATAATAAATTAAGTATATTGACTAATAAACAAATAGACATAATTTAAATATTAACACCTTATTCAGGTTTAAAGTTGGAATTTATAGTGAATTAGGAAAAGATATGTGGGAATGTGGCATCTAAAAAGCATACTCCTTATTAATTATTTTATTTTTCAGGTGTTGGCTATGTACGATAGGTTAGATGCCATTAATGTTGAGGGTGTAGTCAGATATGTATCATCACTGCAACAAGAGGATGGTAGTTTTTATGGTAAGTGAAATAACTAAATAAGGTTGTATTTTATATACACCTTTTGTTCATTGGTTACTGGTTTGGGAACAAGCCTGATGAGAAGAACTAGCATTGGAAACACATGCAGGCCATCTTTTATCAAAATTATTAAATTATCTTTTAGAAGTAGTCTTGCAACCTCATTCCCAAGGTGTGCTATTTTTCATGAACACATAAACTTTATCATAGGCTTTAGCACACTAAAGTTTCATAACATAACAAAAATTAAACCTTCAAAAGTATAAGGTAGAGAATTAGACCATTACCTATTTGTCCTGTACATATTTTTTCAGGTGACAAATGGGGTGAGGTGGACACAAGGTTTTCGTTTTGTGCTGTGATGTGTCTGTCACTGCTCCATCGTATGGACGCTATTAATGTAAATAAAGCTGTCGAGTTTGTCCTGAGTTGTATGAACTTTGATGGAGGTTTTGGGTCCAAACCGGGCTCAGAGAGTCATGCAGGTATGTGTGATAAATTATACACAAGCATTTTGTGTGCTGATGAATCTGGATAATTTAAAAAATAGAAGTCAATATCTACCCATAGACAATTTCTTCTGCTTCTTTCTTTGTTTTAATGTATTTTGAAAAAAAAACTAGGTCTCATCTATTGCTGTGTGGGAACACTGTCAATATGTAAGAGAATGGATGCACTCAAAGCTGATGAGCTGGCTTGGTGGTTGTGTGAGCGTCAGCTGCCTAGTGGTGGACTCAATGGCAGACCAGAGAAGCTCCCAGATCTATGTTATTCGTGGTATGTATATATTTGTTAAATTAAGGCAGAACTAGTTTTGTTTTTATTTCCTTATAAATAATTTGTTTCAAAGTGAAATAATTAATGTTTATTATTTTTTTCAGGTGGGTGATGTCTTCACTGTCTATGTTGAACAGAATACACTGGGTTGATAAGAAAACTCTAGAAGAGTTTATATTGGCTTGTCAAGACTCGGAAACCGGTGGATTCAGTGATAGGCCTGGTGATATAACAGATCCTTTCCATACACTATTCGGATTAGCTGGTCTTTCTTTACTTGGTAACCCCAACATAAAAATGGTGAATCCCACATACTGTATGCCTCAAGAAACCATCGACAGACTAAAATTAGATCCACAAATCCTCAATATTTAATTTTAAGGTAAACTATTTACGAAATAATGTATATTTTAATAAAATTTTATTTAATATATTGTACAAATTGTGTATCGTATTAATAACTGTCTTTTTTTTTAAATTAACATGACTTAATTAATTAGACTTTAATTAGAAACTTTATTTCCTCTCTTTTCAGAATGTAATGTTTTTATTCCCAAATTTCTAGAATCCAATCAACTTTTACTTCAGTCTCTGTATTGTGCTTGCACATTAATTTGATATATTATTAATACAATCTTATTATTTGATTACCTATAGGCTATAAATCGTGCGTACAGAAATAAACAAGTGTATTTTTTATTACTTTATTGCTAACTATAAAAGAAGAGTATTGCCGGGAACGTCAATCATGTTGAGTTTTTGTATAAATTTTTTAAATGTGTGTTATTTCGGTATTTAAAGTGTTATATTCGTAGAATATTAACCATTAATTATTTGTTGATGAGCACAAGTGTGAGCAAGTCATACAATTACAAAATGCGTGCTAAATTGGGTTTCCCGCCAAAACTCCCTAGAAAGTTTCAGTAAAGCGTCTACCACTTTACTGAACCGACTGACTTGACTCATTGACTACCCCGACTATTTATTTGCACTTTGACTAGACTTTAGACTTGACAATGTAGAAATACGGTGATGAAAATTTGAATGAATATTCTATTTCCCGCCCTTTATTACTTGACACTGGCAAATGGCTATAAGCCGACGCCATATATGATAAAAAACTATAAAAGAAAACGGGCTGTCACTATTGTCTATGAAATTTTTGACTTTGACAATTGACCTGCAAATTGCAAAACATGTAAACAAATTCCTCTTGAACGTTACATATACCATGCTATAAACGTATATTTCTAATAAACTTTTTGTTACTTTTATAAATGAAATAAAATCGGAAAATCCTTGAACCTTATATAAAACTATGTAGTCTATAAAAGTATTAATATTATGTCTCCTGTGCACTGTTTTGAGTTTTTGATATTTAGTTTTTGCATTCAATCATTTTCGATATTTACTTATTTATACTACTACGCAGACTTTGCAGCGAAATCAATAACACAGGAACTTAAATATGAATACGACTACATCATTGGTACGTCATTTATTTTCAATATATTATTATACTGATGATTATGAGTCTTATTGGCTAAAATGTTTTTATTGTAATACTACATGATGCGCGCAAAAGGAAATCCCGCGGTAACCGTACATTTTGCCGCGATAAAAAGTAGCCTATGTCCTTCCCCGTGGTCTAATCTATATCTGTACCAAATTTCATCAAAATCGGTCCAGTAGTTTCGGAGCCTTTTCAATGCAAACAAACTTTTCCTCTTTATTATATTAGTTTAGACTATAGATTCACAATAATTGCCATTAATATTCTATTCACCGTTGTTTCCAGTTGGGTCTGGCACAGCTGGTTCACTGATATCTCACAGGCTTGCAACAGAAACAAACCACACATTTATTGTATTGGAAGCAGGTGGAGGTAGCCACAACTTTCATGATGTACCAGCTTTTGCGCCGCTCCTTCACGTATCTGTTTATGATTGGCAGTATGAAACTGTACCTCAGAAGCACGCTTGTTATGCTATGGAGGACCAGGTAATTATAAATTTATATTACATAATATTTATATAATATATTCTTCTTATATTAAGTATTAAAAAAAACATTTTTTTTATGTTCTGCTAATTTATACTGCATATAATATACTGCTAATAATCACTGCATCAAAAGTGTATGTAAAAATTTTAAGCAATATTTTCAGAAATGTAAACAAACTCAAGGCAAGATATTTGGAGGGTCTGCAAAACTTAATAATATGATTCATGCAAGAGGCAACATGTCGCATTATGTTGACTGGTTTCATGGGAAATATACTATTGAGGACATAACATACCACTTTGAACAAACAGAGAAAATGTTTCAATTGAATGATATTCAACACCAAAGTAAATTTAGTGAATCAGTTTTAAATGCTGCCAAAGAATTAGGATATAATGAAATAAATGAGTTCAGTGAAGGGTTTATGAAACCAAAATACACTCAGAAAAAGGGAAAAAGGTGGACGCCGGCAGAAAAAGTTTCTTCACGTCACATTGTGACAAATGTATTGGTAGAAAAGCTTTTAATAAAGAACAATAAATGCTTTGGTATTCAAATCAGTGGTAAGAAGTTGTTTGCAAGAAAAGGAGTCATAGTTGCCGCAGGAACCTTTAATACGGCCAAAATTCTACAAGTCTCTGGAATAGGTCCTGCAGATTTGCTGAAATCGCTTAATATTCCTGTGATAATGGATCTTCCGGTTGGCAAGAACTTACAGGATCATATTGGAACAGGATTAGATTTGATACTGTTTGACACGAAGCAGATAGTCGGTATGTGGGAGATTATGCATCCTTTGAGTCTTTATAATTACTTTGTTAACGGCAAAGGCCCGATGACGACACCTGGATGCGAGCTGATTGGATTTTTATCCACCAAAAACACATCTACACCGGACATACAATTCATGGTGTTGCCTGTAGGTATATCTGCCGATCGAGGTAGCCATCTTAGAAAATCATTAAGAATAAATGATAAAACATGGTACAATTATCATAGCAAACTATTCAATAAGTATACAGCAACAATTCTTCCCATACTACTACATCCGAAAAGCAAAGGCGATGTAAAAATACAGAATAAAGATCCAAAAGTACCACCATTGATCAACCCAAAATATTTAACTGATAAAAATGATGTTAAAACATTAATAGAAGGTTTGAAGTTGGTGAAAGACTTTATAGAAACTAATTCAATGAAATCACTGGGTGCTGAATTGAATACTTTGCCATTCCCTGGCTGTGAACAATATAAGTTTTACTCGGACGAATACTTAGAATGTTACATTCGACATTTGACGTTAACAAGCTACCATCCTGTTGGAACATGCTCAATGGGATTAGATTCGATAGAAGCTGTTGTAGACACATCATTTAAAGTATTTGGTATTGATAATTTATATGTTGTGGATGGCTCAATACTACCAACCTTACCAAGTGCAAATATTAATGCGGCTATAGCGTTAATAGCTAGCATTTTCTTTGAAGATGTAGTGAAAAGAGAGAGCATTAATAGCCTATATTGTGATGCAAATCCATTCATACAAGAAATAGATAAATGCTGGCCATCATGACATCTGTTATGATGACACTATATTGGCATTTGATTAGAGAATAAAAAGTCATTCCAGTCAACAAGATACTAATTAAGAAGTTGATTTGTGGGTAAGTGTATTTATTGCAAAAGCTGTTAAATAATATTTAAGAGTACATACCTACTTCGCTTATTGTTATTTAGTTTATATTGAGAATATAAATTACGGACTTGAAAATATAAATCTAGTTTTATTTTCAAAAATCTGTAGAAGTTAATGTAATTTCTAAGGTAAATATAATTTTTCGGGTGTCTATTGTCTAATTATAGAGGTAACTGGTATTTATTAGGTTTAGGGGTCTGTAATTTTTTTTTATTGAACTAAACATGAACGTAAAAAAAGGCGGACATCACTTCAGTAATATGAATAGTGTAGCAATCAAAGTAAGACGGCCGAATCGTAGCGACACGTGCCGCACGCACACATTCACAGCAAAGTAAGACGATCGGCCGCCAGTACGCCAATGGTAATTATCCCGGGTAATCTCACACAAACGTAAGTCGCCGCCATTGTTGTGCTTCACTCAATGATTAGCTCACCTTCCGTCCGCCTTTTTTTACGTCCATGGAACTAAATAAAACACACATTTAAACTTTATTGTAATTGTATTTAAGGTCACTTCTACAAATATTATGTTCTACATAATTTGAGTCATGGTTTCTAAACAACCTCATAAAACAGCACAAGAAAAAAATCGACAAGTATTTTATTATAATAGCACTTTAACCAAGATGCTTCTAGATATACTATAGATAGTATTATTAGACATACAAGACAAAACACTTAGTCATAAAAATTATTACAATAATCAACTATTCTAGAGCTAAATACTGATTCGATTTGCAGAATTTTTGTTTTCTTGAATGGTGTTTCAATAGTCCACTATTGAAATCGCAGAAGTGGCGCGACGTCGTGCAGTTTCAGTATCAAATAATTTTAAGAAACATCTCTAATATTAATCCCTTAAATAGTCTTAAAAAATTAAACATCGCGTCGCCGTTTGGTGTGAATCGACCCTTAATGCCTTTATTTTGTTCTTTAAATCAAGTATATTTATGCCTTTAAAAAATCCTTAATATTCAAATTCTTAATATTCATTCCATATTCAAAATTCCTTAACTTTGGTATTAAAATTGCACTTTTGCCATGAATTTTAAATGCCTTACGTACATAATATAAAGCCATACCTAATTTATTTATATGTATAACGTAGCTTAGTAAATGCTACAGTTAATTTTTTATTTGCATTTTGCTAGTTTAATTAAAATATTAAAATACATACGAAAGTGTACAATGTAGATAGGTATTTGGGAATTCGTATGCAAACTGCAAAGCGAATGAGCACAGACTACACTTAAATTCATTCATCATTTCATCATCATCATCATTCATCATTTAAAATCCAAAAATACTCTCATCGTGCCCAAAGAGACCACTTAAAAAAATGTACATGTAACGCCATCTGTGTATTGGCCCGTATTTAAGAAAGTTAAGTTTTCATCTAAGAAATATTAGTTGCTTCCGACAGATAGGCGGTTTATTTGAGAGTTTTTTGTTGAGTCTCCAACAAAATATTCTTCAAAAATTGAAAAATAACATTAGTACATCAAAGACGTATATAAGTAGTTTCCGATAGATGCTTTAAATATCTAAAATCGTGACGCTCGAGTGATATTTCAATATCAGCACGCCTAAAGTACCTTCACTCCAAAAAAGCCTATAAAATTATTTTAGTCTTACTAACAAATAAGGTAATGCTTAAAACATCTAAACATACATGATATCTACTGGGTACCTAGGATTATAAAATAATAAGTACCTACTACAAAATTTTAATTTTAACACTAGGTAATTAAAAAGACAGTTTATGACTAGAAATTATAAAATCTACTTACCCACAACTAGTTAAGTTTTAATTTAATTGCTTATTACAAAAATAATAATTAAACGTTGGACAAGCAATTACATTAAAAGTAAGGTATTGCCTAATATAAGCTAGTAATAGACGATGGTAATTTACAGACAGTGCAATATTTTAAAAAAAATAGAAAATTAATAAAAGTAGAGAGTTGCATAAACTGGCTGGCGATAGACAATGCAAAATGTGTGTGGAAAATCGATTTTATTACCACAATAATTATAAATATAAAACTTACTTCCTATGATGATAAAGTGCTGATGTTTACTTTATTTTACTTATTTCTGATAATAAGGCAATATTTAAAAGATATGGGTATAAAATATGTTTATCTACATACCTAGTTATTGATATCATGCAAGTATTTTTAATACTTTAATACAAACATGTAAAGCTGCAATTGTGCAAAAACGTCTCTTAAGTAAATATAACTACTGAATACAATTAAAAATTAGTACGTAAGATTTTATTAAATGTTAAACATGCCTTAGATTATTTGTAAAAATATTAAATTTTTAACTGCTTCTGAGCAAATTTACTAAACATTTGTAATGTTATGTTTGAGCTCTAAACATAATAAATAATAACTTTATTTATTTAATATTTGTGCAAAGTTCTGAGCAAAAATTTCACAATTAACTTTTTTAATACTGGACGGACTAATACTTGTACAGAATTATTATTATTCTTATATAAACTCTACAAGTATAAAATACATATTTGATTATATTCTATGGTGTATAAATATATTTTGTGCTGAGCAAACATTGTCTACATAATAGCTAGGAAATTTTAGAATACTGGACGGAATACTGATCTAGGCACTATATTTATACATATTATTCTGTAGTAACTACACTAGTCATATAATATTAGGCTTTTAAATAACATTAAGGACGTATCTGATAGAGTTGATGGACTAGTTAGGGGACATACCCATACCACAGCGTAATAAAGAGATACAGTGGGCCAACGCGTTTGAAGTCGCGCGAAATGCCGGCCGCTTTTGTGTAGGTATTCGTCATTGCTGCAGGGTTGTCACAATAATGTGTTTTATTATAATCTGTTCTACATTTTGTGTATTCGTAGTATGTGTATGTAGAGTACTAGGAATAAAACAATATATATATATATATATATATATATATATATATATATATATATATATATCTATACTAATATTATAAAGCTGAAGAGTTTGTTTGTTTGTTTGTTTGTTTGTTTGAACGCGCTAATCTCAGGAACTACTGGTTCGAATTGAAAAATTCTTTTTGTGTTGGATAGTCCATTTATCGAGGAAGGCTTTAGGCTATATAACATCATGCTAAGCTCAATACGAGCGGAGCTCCAATCAATAATGTTTCAAAATCGGGGTGTTTTTGTCCCTTTTGAGAGCTTTCGCTGCATACGCTGCGGAAACGGTTAAAGTTTCGCTAAAAGTATGTATGACAGAATTGTTCCCTCTTAAAAGTTCTAGAAAAAAGTCCGCGACAGTATATGTCTATCTTTTAAGGTTGGCTCACAATAACCTTTTTATGCTAACCAAATTTGTTCTAAAATTAAGCATTATTTGTGAGGGTGTTTTCATAAAGATGATTTTAATCCTTATCCAAATAAATACGTTATTCATTACAAGCATTTAATTTAGAAGAAATTTGCCATTTACATTATTTGATTTCAATAACTATTTTAGAAGATATCGCAGTAATAAAATAATCAGCGCGCAATAATGATGTGCGGCGCGCTGCGGGCAGTCGTGAGTCGCGGGCAAGCGCTCCTCCTTCTACGTTAATGAAGTCGCGGGTAAATTTTAGCGATATCCCAAAATAACTATTCCACGCGGACGAAGTCGCGGGAAAAAGCTAGTATATATATATATATATATATATATATATATATATATATATATATATATATATATATATATTAACATAGCAAGGTGATGCCTCTTTTTAAGGCTGGGAATAAGTCTGACCCAGCAAATTATAGACCAATATCTATACTACCGACTTTCAGTAAAATTTTCGAGAAAATAATCTTAAATCAATTGCTAGCCCACTTTAACATAAATAATTTATTACATAGTAACCAATTCGGGTTTACTAAAGGTCGGTCCACAACAGACGCAGGCATCAGTCTTCTATGCAGCATATTTGGGGCCTGGGAGGGATCGCATGATGCACTTGGTGTCTTTTGTGATCTATCCAAGGCTTTCGACTGTGTTGAGCATGCTACGTTGGTCAGAAAATTATACCATTACGGTATAAGGGACACAGCACTTAAACTTTTAGATTCTTATCTTAAAAATAGAACGCAGAGAGTAGAAATTAATTCTACAAGGACTACTGGGACCAAAATTGAACTAGGTGTGCCACAAGGGTCAATTTTAGGCCCGTTTCTTTTTCTCATCTATATAAATGACCTTCCTTATCTAGGTAAAGATAAGCATGAGATAGTACTCTTTGCCGATGACACTTCACTAATTTTTAATGTGAAGCGACGACAGTCAAATTATGACGAGGTAAATAGTGCTCTCTCAAAAATGGTACATTGGTTTAATGTTAATAATTTACTTTTAAATTCAAATAAAACAAAATGTTTAAAGTTTAGCCTCCCAAATGTTAGGCAGGCACAAACCAATATACTATTAAATGATGAGAAAATGAACTTAGTGGACACCACTGTATTTCTAGGAATAACACTAGATTGTAAATTACAGTGGGGTCCCCATATTGCAAATCTGGCAGATAAGCTCAGTTCTGCAGCATATGCAGTGAAAAAAATTAGAGAAATTACCGATGAGGATACAGCGCGGCTAGTTTATTTTAGTTATTTTCATAGTATAATGTCATATGGCATCCTTCTATGGGGAAACGCTGCGGACATTAATACAATATTTGTGCTACAGAAGCGAGCTATACGTTCTATTTATAAGATGTCATGTTTTGAATCTCTGAGAGAAAAATTTAAAGAAATAGGTATTCTGACCGTTGCTTCTCAATACATTTTGGACAATGTGTTGTATGTCAGAAAGAATTTAACGAATTTTAAAAAGAAAAGTGACACACATTGTAGGAATACTAGAAATAGGAACAAGTTAGAAATACCAGTGATCAGACTTAGTAAAGTAAGTAAATCTTTTAAAGGTCAATGTATAGTATTTTAAATAACCTCCGAATTGCCTAGCAGTTTTCGAGCTTTGCAAAAGAGAACATTGTTCAGCATCATCTAAGTGAACACTCTTTACACTTCCCTAGATAATTATATATTCGTTTTTAATTTTCTTTTATGTATATTTCTATATATGTATATTATATAACATACGGACAGAGAAAATCTCGTTATGCTTCATTATCCTAGACGTAATTTAAGATGATATGCGTCCATAACTGCAAACAATATGCTTATATACCTATAGCGTAGAGGTAAGAAGAATTATCTATCTTTACTTGTTTATGATATAATAAATGTTAATGTACTGAAACAAATTAATATTTGTGTACTTAAATTAATCAGTAGATATAAGTTTGCGGCGCTTGAAGGCTTGAAAGCAGAGGCAACATGCATAGTTTTTTTAGTGGATTGGCTTTTCGAAAAGTACATACCTAATAAGCCAGGAAATATTGTCTTTGCAATATCATATCTACGATCAATCGTTGACAATATGACAATCATCACAAAAGTGAGGTCGTTGGAGACCATTAAAACGCTCTATACAAAAAATGATACACTAGTGACGTCACAATAGTTGAAAATGTATGAAGATATATACAAAATTGATTTTATTAACTTAAATACTGCGTTTATGTATATCATTGTTGTAACAAAAATTTCACAAATAACAAATTAATTAGTCATTTTCGTTTTTCGTTGTCGTCGTTTGTCCTGTAACTTTTCAATTAAGCAACTGATTACTTTATGTTCCATATTTATGTTGCCTTTCGGAAAATAAAAGAATTTTGCTGATTTAAAACAAATGCAGCATAATATGTTCCCTATTCAAAATTTACGATACCACTAGCGCCATCTAGTTTAATACCTCATCACTTTGTTCACTTTGATACCCCTTTTTACCTCTACTCTACCCTACCTAAATATGATCTAAGACTAGACTAGACATTGTATGCCCTGATTTAAACTATGTACTTAGTTATATATTGCAATCGATTCTTTATGTGAATCACTAGGTCAAGAAATGACATCGAGCAAATAATTTTCCTTTACAAGTTTATAACTTTGCAAGTCACACATTTAATACTGAGCTGGTAAAAAAGTCATTGTTACAAAAGTTATAACCTACTTATCTAACCGTTTAATTTAATCAATACTGTTCTATAATATTTTAGCAGATACAGAACGATATATCTATGAAAATCGTAAGAGGTAATACTCGTATTACTTTTTCTCGACATTTAGAACTCGCACCCATACACGACAATTTCTTTGTGGTCGCGACTACACGATTTATAGAAAGAAGAAGAAAAGAGCTGAAAAAGTCTCAAGTGTCAAATGTCGAATTTGACAGCTGTGTACGATTTCCAGCTGTATTGTACACAAGTAGTTTTATTTACAGTGCAGTTTTGTCTGTCGCGACCACATAAATGCTTGTGGGAATGTAGTCTTAGGTACTGATACCACGTTATTATATTTTATAAGACGAACAAGGAAAGCGGACGGTCAAACTGCTAAACATGCATTTTTCTTAACTGTACCTAGTACCTACGCATAGAATGCATTAACGTATCGTTCGATAATTACACATTTCTAAAAGTTAGGGTCAGCTCAGCACTCACCGACTCGTCTGTCGTATTCAAAATTGAACTTATTTCACTAGAAGAAACTGCACCGCTCTCCATAGCGCGGCACCGATCTTGCAATGAAACGTGTACTGAATTAAGTTCAATTTTGAATTACTATTTAAAAAATGCAACGCGTGGCGTATTGTCTCGTTTTGGTGTGAACTGATTAAGTGCATTTTTATAGACATTCATTGGTACCTGTAGGTAGATTTTTAAACATCTACTTAGTACTTTGAGCTTTCGTTGTCTTTTATTCATTTACCTACTAGATTTTTGTATATTATCATACATATTGATTGATTTACAAACATTATATTATTATATACTTGCATTGCATTATATACTTGTCCATGTGAATCAAGTATTTAAATGTGGCAATATTGCCGTCCTGAGAATCAGAATCGCGTCTTATTCTGCCACTTACTCACCTACTTGAAGCAAGAGTCCAAATAATTGTCCAGCATATCGAGCTGCAGGTCATCCCAATCTGTCGGATTTAGCAGAAGAGATGACAGATCATCTTCTGCTATCAAAGAAGGTGGCGCCACTGGTTCTACTATCACATTTGCCCCTATATGAGCCTCCATTTCCACGTCTGGCAACACCTGCAGATCATATTCTGGAAGATGTAAAGTGACCGCTTGGCCGATATCCGTTAAAATATCCGTATTTTCCATTTGCGGTATGTTGGCGATTGCTATTGTGTCTTCGTTCATTTCGGCGGTTTTCGTTTCTTTTTTCTCTGAGTTCTTCTTCTTCTTGTGCGGTCGGTTGGAGATTCGTTTCGTGCCTTCCAAGTGTGCGAGGTCCAGCTTCCAAAATCCACCTTTTCCTGGCTCGTGTTTCGATCTGGCTTCCTTTACAAATACTTTGTTGAGGGATAGATTGTGTCGTATGGAGTTCTGGAAAAATAATAATATGTCTTGATATCTACAGAATATTAAAGGTTGAATTTGTAATTACTAATGTCATTTGACTAGAATGAGTAATATCGAACTATGATTCATAGGAAACAAACGTTATTAGGGTTCCGTACCCAAAGGGTAAAACGGGACCCTAATACTAAGACTACGCTGTCTGTCTGTCTGTCACCAGGGTGTATCTCATGAACTGTGATTTTACACAGATGATATATTTCTGTTGCCGCTAAACAAGAAATTCTAAAAACAGAATAAAATAACCATTTAAGGGGGCTTACAACACACGCGATTTTTTGCTCGATTTTATAGACAACTAGCATAAATAGCCCGCGGCTTCGCCCGCGTGAAATTACGTTTTAAACTATCATCTCCTATTTTACCCCCTTGGGGGCTGAATTTTGAAAAATCCTTAGTGAATGTCTACGTCATATGAGAAATATTATACCTACGTGTGCAAAATTTCAAATTTCTAGCCTTAAGGGTTTGGCCTGCGCGTTCTTACATCTTTGTCTTTTTTATATATAGATGATGGTACATAACCCTTCGTGCGAGAGTCTGACTCGCACGTGGCTGGTTTTGTGATAGGTATTTTATAGAAATCTATATTTAAAATATATTCATTGCAGTAGGAAAGGTATGTGGGATTCATAGTTTGGTCCTTCGAGCTTTATGTGCACTTAACATTATATGAATGAAAATAATGCCAGAAAGGGAACCCTAAAAAGCCCCATTACATATTAGTGCACTCGTGTAGTACCTACCCGTGTTTTGGCACGTGTACCCAGCAAACAACTCCCCCAACTAACTAACACTCAACACGCCAACCTATCACAAGTATTAGCATATCACTATTGTCTATAGCTCTTATGTAATGCTTCTACAAACGGTTGAGAGGTAGTCAAATTACTTAAAAGTTCTAGGTATTTGCCTAGGCCTAGTAATCTACTATCGAATACATAATTCGTTAACCTAGAAAAGGCTGTTTTGAAATGTGAAAGAAATCACACGATTTACATTTGCATTATTGTAAATACTTAATGGATGTATCGATTAGCATAAAAATATCTTATTCTATTTTGAAAAGTTAATGCCTAAGATTTTTTATTCCAATTAAAAAGTATTAAGTATTTTTTATGTAATGAAAAAAATAATTCGCAAAAATAGGTCGACTTAACCCGCAAAAAAGGCGCCATCGCCATGTGCTTTAAAATCAATAGGATTTAACTAGGTGTAGGTACGTATTTCTTTGTTTTTGTTGTATAATGGACAACATCACTTTAGTGGTCATTGAAAAGAAATAGCAAACTTATAATACCTATTCGTCTACTACCATAAATCCTAGAACCTTCCAGAAAACTAAAGAAAACGATAAGAATAGAAAGACATCTATTACGTGTACCTAAATATGACTCATTTACTACTGCGTCATCTAATAAATCGTCAATCGTTATACGATTTTACAATTGGGTACAACGTAAGGTTTTATTACAATAAAATAAAGTTTTTAGTAACAAGTAACAGCTACAAAATTAATACATTCCCAAAAAGATTCACCGAAATCGAACCGACATACCAATTTTCAATAACATACAAATTCAAACGGCTAACTGTTTTCAGCGTGTGTAAGCGTATTAATCGATAACGTGTCAACGATTCCCCTAATCCATGCCTAATCCCGACAGATTCAATAAGCACTATCTTATCTAAACGCAGATTTAATGACCATAGATAACTGACCTGCCAAGTGGGATCCGCGTTCCGGTAGTACTTGAAGTTGTCCCGGATCCACGAGTATATCGCTGAGAGAGTCATCTTGTCGTTGTTATACCTCATGGCCATGCAGATCAGGGTGCTATACGAGTATGGAGGTTTCTTCTCGCTGTCCCTCTGGTAATCTGCCTTGTTCTCCGTAAAATCCGCCTGACACTTCGCTATGGTCTGGTTGAACTTCTGCAGTCTGGTGTTCTGGGGTTGGCATTTCACGTCCGGGTTGGGAGACATGGGCGGTATGGGGAAGTCTGGTGACATGATATTGGTGATGTTTTGCAGCCATGTCAGGTTCGTTAGGTCCGGCTCGTCGTCGACCTTCGGCTTGGGCTTTTCTTTCGGCACCTTGACCTCGTACACGTACGGGATCTCGACGGTATGGGAGGACTCGGGTACATTGTCCGCGGTGAGGTACTGGCCGTCCAGCATTTCGCCGGAGGCGGGGGAGAGGCCCGCTGTGATGTGCATGGTCTCAGGGCTCTCTGGTCTACATAACACTGATCGATACTGACGTCAGAGCGGTCAGCGTGCGTGCGGCGCGGCGCCCCAACGGCTTGTGTCAGGTGCGCGGCCCACAGGTGGCGGGTCGATAGTTTTCCAGCCGGCCCGCATACGACAATTAGTCAAACGCTACCGTCACACACCGTCGCCCTCGAGCCTGCGGGTGCTTCCTTGTTATTGAACTTAACTAATTGATTTTTGAATATCGACCTCCAAAATCGATACCTATGTATATTGCGCAATTGTTTTCAGACAGTGTAGGTACCTACCTACACGTTAAACCAGACAACCAGACATT
Organism: Glaucopsyche alexis; assembly: GCA_905404095.1. Taxonomy (NCBI): domain Eukaryota; kingdom Metazoa; phylum Arthropoda; class Insecta; order Lepidoptera; family Lycaenidae; genus Glaucopsyche; species Glaucopsyche alexis. Next base: position 21,470,712 of record FR990054.1, on the reverse strand, counting down.
TGTTTCCGATACCCACACCCACATTGTCTAAATGGCCTTCGCAGTATTCATGATATTTCGTTTCAGAGTAACAACTCCTCGTCTAGGAAATCTTACGAGAATGCTACCTTCGAAGTAGCTGCGACGTTAGTATGTAGTTAAATAGCTACCAGGGTCATAAGAGCAGGTGGCCCGATAGGGGTTTTAGATGTCCGGCACCGCAGCTGTAACTCCTCTGGTGTGTCCGGTGATCACCGACGCCCAAGGACACAATTCGCCTACCAAGGCAATCCGTCTGTCCGTTTGACGTTCTTGTTCCATAAATGGTGGTGGTAATCTCTTGCCATCGGGCAATTCGACTGTTCATTTATCCAATTATCCCATGTGTTATTTCAAACCAATGTGCTTCAAGGTAGGTATCTAAACAAGTGACTATACCTAGTAAGTAGTACCTATACTTACAGTTACTGGGTCTATAGACGTTCTTACAAGTAAGTCCGCTGTCCGAACAGATCGATATATTTGCCGAGAACAAATAGCGTCACTCACCCTTAAGGATGAGTCAACGAACCACCAATTATAGCGAGTGCTTCGTTATTTGCCTGAAGTGTTTGCTGCTAGTAATACTTTCAAGTGTAGCTACCTATTTTTTATTCGCGAAGGTTGCTGTCCGCATCGTTTACAAGTCTGTCTCTATAATAACCGTACATTTTGCAGTTATAAAACGACGTTAATTCCGCATTAATTTATTTCATTGATGGGATTTGATTTACATTTTGCAGGAATAAAACGACGTTAATTCCGCATTAATTTATTTCATTAATGGGATTTGATTCTTGTGGAATTCCCTTCAGAACTTCCATAAGTACCTAATGTAAAGTCCTCTCTGAAATCCTTATTCATATCCAGTGATTACAACTTCAAATAAATAATATACAGGATTTATTCTCCATAAATTAACATAACATGTGCCTCCATGGCCGTCTCTCGGTAATAATGCCAAACCCGGCGTCCATACCAAACAAGCGACGATACTGATCTTGCATTTTTTATACAAATTGAACATGGCACTGAATATTATTTCTTATGCCTAAGAAATAAACTATAAAATCATTTCATCTCATAACCAAATAATAATAATTATATATTAATGCACATTTAAACCATTCATTGCACGTTTACATATTATTAATTAGAAGTATTTTATAAAACCTTCAACTATAAGCTTACAGCTCGGCCTTCCTGCAAGAAGCGAGTCCCTTCGCTTCAGTTATATAGGTAGATGGATAACACTTTATCTACACACAATCATAATATTATAACATACAACAATAGTTAGTATTAGTTTACTAACTAAAAAAAAAACGCTCAATTTAATGAAATATCCCCTTGTCTGTCGAATGCACTCTCATGGCGTTTTTATAAACAGGCGTATCGATAGATGTGCCAAATATATATTTTTAAAAAGCTTGTGGTTTAAAAAAACACAGTATGTAAAAGTGTTGTTTTTTTAATGAATTATTGTAAAACAGTATATCCATTTGTACGAAGAATATAAGAAATTTGAATGAATGATTTTTTTTTTATATTATCACTCGAAATATTCGCGTATACTTTCACTTACTTTCACCTATTTTCTCCTTAGGATTACAAAATATTTTAGGGTAAAAGAATATAACTTGTATTAATTCTGTTAGTTTACATTGCACAGATTCTAACAACATAATATGTTTTATATAATTATATCGTTCATACAAAATTAGGAAGTTTTCGTCATTTTAATGCGTCGGGGCGCTATTTCTAGACCTAGGCCGAAATCTAGTCCGACAGATACAAAATGGACACTTTTGACAATTGAGAGGTAGAGATATAACAACGTGGTTATATACTCAAAGATAACAACTATGAATTTCTTACTGACTATTGTTATTAAAATATATTTATAACTATTAGGACCACTTCTTCATTCTCAGAAACATCGTCGTCACCACTAGTATCTAAATAGGCTACTTTTCGTGACAAAATTTTCTTTGCGCGTATGAACATCTAGTATGACATAATTTACATTTACTTTGCAGTACACTCCCCGATAGGGACTTATTTGAGTAGTAATTTTGAAACTGACCATCTGCATCGTGGGGAATCTGCCTCTCTACTTGCGCTTCCTACTACTATAATTATTTTTTTAATTTTTATTTTTATTCATTTTTAGGGTACCTCGAAAGGAAAAAACGAAACCCTTATAGAATCATTTTGTTGTCCGTCCGAATGTCTGTCAAGACCCTTTTTCTCAGGAACGCGTAGAGGTAAGGTCTACGGTCCTTTAGAGCTGTGAAAAAAACAAACTTCTAAGCCAATGCAATCAAAAGATACAGCTGTTAATGCCGCAAATTTCCGAAAATTTTTGAAGTTCACAAACTCAAAACCAACAGGCTACTTCCCGTGAACTCAGAATCTTGAAATTTGAAATACATAGAGTAACGTCTTATAGCACATATAAAGGAAAAATTACGAAAACCGTAACTTTTTAGTTTTTACATAATATAATAAAAATATTTTTAATAATTTTAAACTTACTACCCCTTTCCTCATGAACGCGTAGTGATATTAAATTGAAATTCATATCAAACACTCAGCTTTAAAGTACATTTAAGGTGTAACAAAATCACTACCGGTTTGTACTGAACCCTCGGCGCGCGTGTCCGACTCGCACTTGGGCGATTTTTTTTATTTTGTTATGAAAGCTTACAGCAACAAATACAATAATAATAAATTAACATATTAAAAAAAATAAAGTACCAATGATAAGTTTTCACAACTACAAAACAAATTAGCAAAGCTCAAGTTAAGCCCCTGAATGTGTCAAAAAAATATCCATATATACCTTAAAGTAAAAGCAGTCATAACCACAAACATAATAAACCGAATGAATGTTAATATTAAAATTCAAAACTACACTCGTACACATAATTATTTGATAGTCTTATATTTGTTTAGTAATTAAGATTAATATTTAAAATGGTTTATTAGTTACAATTGAAGAAGGGTATCAGTTAGGAGTCTCCTAATTTTAGGTGGATTTAATGAAAATATATCTTCAAGTGGATTTTCATTAAGGAATGTATTCATTTGAGCGCTTGATCTAAGGATGAAAGAGTTTCGACGATAATAGGTGTTAAATGGTGAGACATAAAAAGGCATAAAACTATGATTACCTAGTGGGAACGTTAAACTGTATCAAATTAGTAAGTCAGGAACATCTATTTTGTTAATAATTTTACATAAGTAGACTAGATCGGAGATGTTCCTACGATAATGCAGGGGAAGAAAGTGGAATCTTTGCATCTAGTACCAGGTACCTATCATAGTCCGCAAGGTCAAATATTTAAACTGTAAAAACCTAAGAAAACTTTATTATTTATATTGTATACTATAAATATACTTTCTCTATCACTTGTCTATTTTTTAACCAGCCAGCTCGGTATCCTCAAGTTCGATTATTATTTCGGTCAGAAGCCCATATTCAAAGCCAAAGCCCAAAGAAAATATTAAACTATAATTATTATTTAGTTAAATTTTCATTTTAGATAAGTAGTTATTGTCTATTCAAATCAGAATGACAATTATCCAAAGTTTCATCTCTTTAAGTTTTACAAATTGTAATCGTTCAAGTACACATGTTTAAAAGAATTTTAGTCTTTAAAATTTTACTAGTGCCTCACGTCATATCTTTATCACCCTATCTTTTATACCGTATAGCTGTTAAAAATCTACAGCTCACAACCTTACATCGATTTAACAATTTTTTTACATACCTAGTCGTTCTATTCGATTCATTAGAACAAAAAGCCGTGTGATGTCGTTGGACACCAGATAGGAACGAAGTTCCTCATTATAAAATTTTGATTTCAAGTTCTATTTGAGGTTTATAGAAAACAATATTAATTTCCTGGGGCTTCGCCTGCGTAAAGTTAGGTTTTAAACTTTAATCCAATATTTTGCCCCCTTGGGAGGGTTGAATTTTGAAAAATCCTTCCTGAATTTTCCAAATTTTCTACAGATTTATACACCGTTCGTGTCTCAAAGTAGAGCATTGCCGTATTTTTTTCTTCTATAATACTTCTATCTCAGAAACGGTGTATCCTATTTGAAAAATAATGAAAATTATCTCCACCCTAATAACCCCGCAACCAATTCCTGTCATATTATGAGAAATACATGTGCAAAATTTCAAATTTCTAGCAATGGTCTGTGCATTAATACATCAGTCGATCAGCTTTACCTTTTAAAACTGTACTTTGTCTCGATAAGAACTACGATCGCTTCCGATATGAACCCTAATAAAGTACCGTTTCTAGATCACAGGTGGCGTTTTACGTAACATTGTTTGCAAAAATATTATTTTTATGTGAAGAAAGTTTGTGTAGGTCACATTATTATTATTAAGTGATAATTATAAATACTTATTTGAGTTAAAATAATGTAAAAGTTTAATTCCAATACCGGGAATCAAACGCGAGCCTCCTGGGTGAGAATCCAGGCATCCTTGCCACTAGACCATAATGAAGGATGTCAATTGATCGATCGATCGAATTTTGCTTTTTACTAATACATAAAAATCTTACGGTTTTATTTAACGTTACAGACCCCTTTTTTTTTGCCGACTAGAGTACCTCTCCGCAACGCCCCATAGGAACTTTCATTCCAATAACTAATACTTATTTTACTTGTAAGCCACATTAACATTGTCTGCTCTTTAGACATAGGGTCAACTCAATATTTATGGTAAAAGTAGGTTAATAAATTTTTGTCTATCCAAACCCTTGACTGACTCTATTATTGTCAAAACCTTGTTCTATATTGATTCTGTAAATTCATTTAAATCTCAGGTTACTAAATTTTTGTCTATCCAAACCATTGACTGACTCTATTATTGTCAAAACCTTGTTCTATATTGATTCTGTAAACTCATTTAAATCTCATATATGTATAATCTCTTACTATAAGCTACATTAACATTGTCTTATTTTTAGACATAGGGTCAAACTCAATATTTGTGGTAAAAGTAGGTTAATAAATTTTTGTCTACCCAAACCATTGACTGACACTATTATTGTCAAAACCTTGTTCTATATTGATTCTGTAAATTCATTTAAATCTCATATATAATCCCTTACTATAAAATTGATACAAACAAAATCTGTACCTTACATCTCTCACTTTTACACCTCGTTTCAAATTCATTTTTTTTTTCTTTTTATATCGTTCTCTCCACTCTACTCGAACTGTTATGTCGAAAGTACTATATAGTGCTCTTAAATAATTATGATTGATCTCTATCACACTTTTGGTGTTCCACGGTAGACCCACGATCTGGCCTGGCTACGGCAGAAAAATACACCATCCTCACTCCTCATACTCCATGAATAATCAAAACTTTTCGTGATCGACACACTCCATTAATCCCATCCTCAAATCTCGTCTGGAATAGGCGCTCTCCGCCAATGCTCTTGAATAGGCACCCACCAATACTCTCTGATAGGTGCTCTCCGTCAATACAGTCCTCGTCTCGTTTCGTCTCGGATCGGCCTCCACCAATCCCCTTACAATTTGTTTCGTCTCGGATTGGCCTCCACCAATCCTGGGATCGGCCTCCACCGATCCCCTTACAATTCTGGTCTCGGTAGCGCTACTCTCCTGCGCCACCCCTGACCACTCACCTCCACCGGCTGATCTAACCACTTACACCTGGGTCGTCCTGAGCAACCGGCAGTAGTCTATTTCCTGACCCTGTCCCAATAACCTTGGGCTCCCTGGGTATCCCTCTGTATTGCTCCACCGGCTGATCTAACCACTTACACCTGGGTCGTCCTGAGCAACCGGCAGAAGTCTATTTCCTGACCCTGTCCCATTAACCTTGGGCTCCCTGGGTATCACTCTGTATTGCTCCACCGGCTGACCTGACCGCTTACACCCGGGTCGTCCTGGTCAACTGGCATATTAATTTTGGCAATTTATTTTCTCACCTAGTATTTTCTAATGGTATTAGGAACTTCCTGACTTTCACTCTCATTTTGGGCTCCCTGGGTCCTTAAATACCCAAAATAGATAGTCGTAATCGGAATTCCATCTGATCTGAAACTGACAGAATACAGCTTAATACCATGTCACTCCAAATAAAAAGAAATTAAGAATCTTAAGCGTTATTCTATATTAAAATTAATAAATCATAATATATATTGAAGTTCAACTAATAGATGCTCTTTTAAACATAAATACAAATCTTTTGCTCCAGTCGAAAAAACCCATATTATTATTTTGAGTTCTATTTCGATCAAGTTGTCATAACATTTATAAATTATAATAGTCAAAATTATAGAAATAATTATATTACATTGTTACGAGACGAAAAAAAAAACCATATACATAATGTAGCAAAAAAATGCACAGTTCTCCAGATATAAGCCTTAGTGAGATCGATTTCACTCCCCCACATTTCTTTGCAAATTTCATGGTAGGTAATACTTGCAACTGTTTTCGAAAAACCAATTGTACTTACATATTAATAAACAATAATTATGTATAAACAATATCGTCTCGATTAAAGTATCTGATATAATATCATAAAATCGCAAAACCTATTTATTAATAACTAACTACTATTTAAATTATTATTTTAATAATATTATCTCTTCCATCATCATTCTATCTCTTTTGCACTCATATGACGTCATGACTCATGAGTACGTTCGAGAATAAAATATGTATTCCATTTTCAAATTTCTTCCGATTCTCTATGCCCCCTTTTCACGATATGCATCAAAAATTTAATTTAATCCCTTTAGATAATATTACGATTTTTCACTTTACTATTATCTAAGCAATTAATTATAGTTTACCATAACATTAATCATTATTAGGTAGGTAGTTAGGTACCACAAAACCAAAGAAAAATTTTCAAAATAAATGTCGATATAAACAACGATACTTACGTAGGCTCAGAGCGAAAAAAAATATAATTTTCGCCGATCCCACTTCTGAAATGTAAAGTCCTCTCTGAAATCCTTATTCATATCCAGTGATTACAACTTCAAATAAATAATATACAGGATTTATTCTCCATAAATTAACATAACATGTGCCTCCATGGCCGTCTCTCGGTAATAATGCCAAACCCGGCGTCCATACCAAACAAGCGACGATACTGATCTTGCATTTTTTATACAAATTGAACATGGCACTGAATATTATTTCTTATGCCTAAGAAATAAACTATAAAATCATTTCATCTCATAACCAAATAATAATAATTATATATTAATGCACATTTAAACCATTCATTGCACGTTTACATATTATTAATTAGAAGTATTTTATAAAACCTTCAACTATAAGCTTACACTATACATAAATAATATTTGAGGAATTCTTAGGCCCACCTGCGCAGAGGGTTAAAATATCACGCGTTCTCTTTCCTGAATACGAAGAACGAGAGAGATAACATGATATTTAACCCAGGGTTAACTTTAAGCCCAGATCTACGCAAGTGGACCTTAGAGAACCGAATTTATAGAGTTCACTTTAGTTCACTCCATTAAAAAAATTAGGAGCACACGTTCTTATTTTAGGCTTTCTATCTGTCTTAAGCCCTAGGTTTTTATCAGAGTATAACGTAACATACTTCGGTAAAATATCGTCACCGTGATTCATTAACTGCCCCTACATACCGTAACATTTCCCGCGCTCTGTCCGCCATGCTGTAAGTGCACCGGGGCGGAACGGCACGCTCGTACCAGACACTAAACAACCCCTAGGGAATAATAATTGCATGTGGAAAGGGGTGCTATCCATTCATAGAAGCAACGCACATGTGAGCTCTGGTACATGTGGTCTTGGAAGGCTTTACGCCGCGATTGTATGTAGGTACAAGAATCACAACGTCGCAAATTAAGCTTTGTCGACTAGACCAGGGGTTCCTAAACTTTAAAGGTAACGGAACAACAACCAAATACCTATTTTATGGAACCCCATAATCCATATTAATAAAATTATTACAAACTAGATGTTGCCCCCAACTTCGTGCGCGCAAAAGAAAATCTCGAGGTAACTGTACATTTTCCCCGAAAAACCTTTGTCCTTCCCCGTGGTCTTATTTCTGTGCCAAATTTCATCAAAATCGATCTAGTAGTTTCGGAGCCTATTCAATGCAAACAAGGAAATGACAAATTGATATAGGGTTCCATATCAAATAAAACAGCGCTATTTCATTGTATATTTTTAACCGTAGTATTATTTATCAATTACTTACTAATACATTATTTTGGCGGAACCCTGATGACTGTTGTACCTGTAGATTCTGCGGAACCCACTAAGAATATCTGAACCATAACGTACAGAATTAAAGGTTCTAAACAATTACTTACTTTAATACGATTGTGTCCAATTAATTGTAGTTATTCTCAAGATAAACCGAACATAATATAAATTTGAATTTAAGTCACACAGATGAACTAAGCTTTAATGCCTAAAAGTCCTATTAATATGATTGTCTCGAATATAGTTATTCTCAAGATAAACCGAACATGTATTTGATTTTAGGCACACATAAAGTTTAATGCCAATAGGCTCTAAGTTTACCTTTTATTCCTGTAAAATGTACGGTACCCGTAGAAATAATTATAGCTCTACTACTAAACTCTATTATTATGTTTAAGAATTTAAATAAAATCCTTAAATTTTGAATAGATGTAATGGTTATTCATTAGGTATTTAGGGTCATGGGGTACAATGACCCCTGAGTTCACGACCTTAGGGTCAACATTCGGTGTAAGTAATTACGATGTCTTACGTTCCATACCGTGTATCGAATAGCTCACTAAGTATTTGGTACTAAGTACACTGACGGGCACTAATAATACGAACTTTGTATTATTGGTGACGACCTTTGTGGCTCAGTGGTAAGCGAGTTAGCGCTCAAAGCTGGAGTTCGCGAGCTTCAGTCACGCCAGGGAGCACAAAAGTATTCTCATTATCGGTCCGATATAAAATCGGATAATGTGAAAGCGCCTTAAAGTCTAAGGCCGCTATCCCCAACCGCATGCGGCCCGCCGGGCCTTTATCTGCGGCCCGCGTGAAATCTGTAACTTAAAAATCAGCCAAGGAAAAGCCATTTTAGGAAAAAAAATAGACAAAAATTGTATTTTTTATGAAAACCCCTTTTATATTAATTTTTATTTTGAATTATGTATTGGAGTAGACATCAATTTAGTATCTTGTGAATATTTAAAGTATTGCCATCGACTAAAGAAAGGACAAAAAATCGCGTTTTGTTGTCATAAAAAGGGCTTCTCCTAATATTTTTTGTTTTATCTTGTTTTTTAGATATGATATTATCTTGTTATAGCGGCATCAGAATTAAGACATGAAAATATCAGCTTTCTAGCTAAAGTGGTTCTTGAAATACAGCCTACGATGTAATAAGGATAGCATGCAGCGACAAGCCAGCTCTAGATAAAGTTGTGAAAAAGCGTTCACAATTCCAAAAATCTCACTGAGTGAACATAATTATTATTATACATATTTGTTATTTTATTTTAGTTTGTGTCGTTATTTCATCTTAAATGTTTAGTTTCACTCTTTTAACTACCTTGTGTTTTTCTATTATTAAATCTTTAAATTTAAACACCGTATTTTTTGTCCCTAAAAATTTTGGTTACGGCCCGCGACACCAAGAGTACAACGGGTTTGTGGCCCGCGTGAAAAAAAGGTTGGGGACCTCTGGTCTAAGGGTAAATAACTGGCCAAGTGTGAGTCGGACTCGCGCTCGAAGGGTTCTGTACAAAACGCCGAAAAACTTGTATGCGAGTCCCACTTAAATATATTTTACTAGCTGTTGCCCGCGGCTCCGCCCGCGTAAATATAGTATCCCTCGGGAAAACTGTACCTTTTCGAGATAAAAAGTAGCCTATGTTTTAATCCAGAGCCTAAACTACTATCATACCAAATTTCATGTGAGAGTAACAAACATCCATCCACACATCCTCACAAACTTTCACATTTATAATATTAGTAATTTAGTAGGATATTCTTTTTTTATTTATTTAGAATCTGTTGATATAACCATATGTGAAAATTTAACTTGGTGACGGACGGACGGACAGTGGTGTCTTAGTAATAGGGTCCCGTTTTTACCCTTTGGTACGGAACCCTAATAAGCGCGGCGAACAGATGACGCAGCACCTGTCTACTATAATATTTTATCGTGTACCTACTTTAAAACGTTTCGTCAGCTATTCTACTTTCCTAGAATGGTGCTCTAAAAAATAAAAATTATTACAAAAGCAATAGAAGTATACTAAAAATCAATATTTTCTAACAAACAGCGGATTGTTTGAAGCACTTTTGTGGGTGATTATACTTATAATAGAAGATCTTGAATAGAAAATGAAATTAAAATTCGTCTTTTTTGTACCTTTGAAATGCACGTAATTTAAAAACTACATATTAAATCTTTTTTTGTTTTTTTGTTTAAAGTTATGATGTTCAGACCTACATTAATATCTGAAAGTATTAAAAAACAAAAATTTTACATGTAGGTATGCAAATACTGTATTCATATTAAATTCCGGTAGTAGGTAATGAATTTAGTCAGGTTAAAAGTAAATGAGTTCAAAGATTTGATCAAATTAAACAAATGCTGAATAAAATACAATTTTATTTTAATGACAATATTATACAAAATACTCCTAACGCAATAATGTATACTTAGATAAATTATCATATAATACACTAGTTTCTCAATACCAAGCGGCAGTCTCTCATTTTCTTTAATTTTGGCAGTCTGAACTCTGAACACAATTTATTTACAAAATGTAGCCTCAATACTATTATAAAATTATAATCTGATATTTATATTACATAATACATTACAATATACATTTTTTTTTTCAATTGATAGAAATATCTTGCTTACTTTAGGCTCACATCACATTGGCGCAGAATCGTCGCGACGCGATGCATCATTATTCATTACCGAAAAAATGTGAATTGAGCCTAAGTCCTGATTTACACAAGGAGAGTTTATCGTACGATTTGGGCGAGAATGTCGTATCATATTCTCGTATACGAGACTCGCCATACGATTTTCGCCTTCAAAGGTTGTTTACACTATGCAAGAATATTCTCGCCTGACATTGTCGCCTGCACCCGTTCGAGAAACTCTCCTTGTGTAAATGAGGCTTAAGGGTCAGTTCTAGCGACGGAACACGACGCGGCGTTGCAATTTCAAAATGGCTATTCAGAATTTAAATTTATTTACTACCCAAGAAGATTCATTTCAAGAAGTTTCATCGGCAAGACTTCAGCAAGACCGCTCTTGTAATGAAACGTGTATATTTTTGTGTACTGAATAAAGTTAAATTTTGAATTTCTATTTTAAAATGGAGCGCCGCGCGCGCGTCTCGTTTCGGCATCAACTGAGACTTACGTAACCTAAAATAACATTATTATCAACTTATTAAAGTGACCACAGACATCCATTGATTAGACCACGCAACTGTGGGTTATTGTCAAATTTCGCGCAGGTCCCTAAAAGGCACGTGTCCCTAAACCGTCGGATTTTTAAAAATAAATCTCACAATATTACAAGTTTTATATTTAATATAAAAATTGCATCGCAGAAACAATAATTTATTAGGTACTAAAATTAAAACTTCATCATAATTTAATAAGTTTTTTTACAAGGAACAGAGTGGTTATTCCTGGTAACAGATGGGTTTTCCTTACAATGCTGCGACGTCCCCGACACTAATCCATTATACTTTATCACCATGTACTTCGCGTGTAGAAGAGGATTAAAAATTACTCCTTCTAAGCCATTCCCTCTCGAATATTCTCGGTGCCAAACGTCAAACGAAAACTACAAAACTAAAAAACGCGACGGGGCGGCGCGCGGCGACGGCCTTTGAATCGGGGAATTTGAATTTACACGGGGACGGGGACTTATCATCATTAAATCGCTGTTGTGACGTCACAGCATGTAGTAAAATAATGGCACGCTTGGTTTCTAATAGCGTGTTCCACACGGTACTAATTTTGCCCAAAACGCTACTATAATTTTTACCAAAAAATGGTGTTTCTTTAGCGAAATAACGTTATTATTGAAAATTTCGAAAATGTCGTTTTTAGCATTTTTGTGACTAGTGGAACAACTGACAGCTGATCACAACTGATATTGAAAACGTCAAAAAGTGCTAATTTTAACCCAAGTAAGCTGGGTAAAAATATGCAAAATGTTGTGATCATTCTTAGCGTTTTTAACAGTTTTTGACAGATGACAGTTGCGTGTGGTACAGGGGTGAAAACAGTTACGAATGATCATAGTAGTGCTAAAGAAACAGAATGTGAATGAAAATAATGAAAATTTCGTTTTGACCGTGCAAATGGAACGCTGCATATATTATAGACGATGAGACTTGCGTTGTCTAGTCAATATATATCTGTGGTATTGACAGTTTTATTACTATCGTAGTTCGCCTTTGAGCGCAGTGATGAGCCAGTCGGCGGCGTTGATGAGGGAGTCCATCTCCACCGGCAGGCTGCCCAGGGTGTGATTGTCCTCGTACATGTGGATCCTGGAAGTGGAGGGTGTATTGCGTTTGTGGAATGAACCAGGACAGGCTGACGGATCGCTGACGGTAGGCGTTTACCGCCGTCCGTGGACACTCGCAAAAGTCGAGTCGAGCTGACCTATTCGAGCCGAAGCATGGCTCTCTTATATATCTTGTCAGTTTTGACTAATATTTAAAACTCAACTGAGTTGGTGCCCTCAAAGAAGCTAATTTAACCTAAATATTGTAAAAATACTTATATTACAAACATTCTCCTGTAATATTTTCAGACCAAAAGTCAAAACAATGTATTTTAAAGTTGATATTTTATGTACACTTTCTGAACGTTGAGTTTATGTTATGATGCCTAACTAGGGAACAAGCCCGGCGAGAAGAACCGGCGTAAGAAACTCGCGCGGGGCCATCTTTTATTAAAAAGATGGAAAATTGTTATTTTAAAAAAATGTAGGTACTCAACAATGACTAAAGCTACATAACAAGATTACAACAGGGGCGTGCGCTCCATAAAGGCAGAAATGCAGTGCTTTACTTAAAATTCACAGATATTTTAATAAAACGTTCGGACGTTTTAGATGACTTTAATTAATAGTAAATAAATGAATAAACAAAATATAATAACTTAAAAACGCCTAATATTTTATAATAGCACCTATTTACAAGTACATTATGTTTGGCAGGCGTTTCACTCACATTTGGCGACATGTTGGTGATGCGACTCATGCCATGTCGGCTAGCAGTAGATTTGTTCGCATGTGTGTAGTAATTTTAGTGTCCGTACACAGTTCGCAAACGCACACACCTATGAATATCCCAAGGCGCGAGTCGTCCAACTCCTACGGCATGCTTATAGACTTCGGCGAAGTTCGGCAGTTGTCGGGACACGGAAGTAATCGGGTATATTCGTGGCACGGTGGCCTATAATGCGAGTAATTATAATTGACGTAAAATCTAATTACTCACTACGCACATGATGCGTTTTTGTTTTAGTAAGGTTTTATTTGTTTAAATATCAGATTAAAGGAAGCCATTTTTTCATGTGAAAACGCATTGTTATTTTTCGGTTGCCATTATATTTAATATTTATAGTTTTCTTAAAATATTTTTCATTTTAACTTTTGAAAGTGTGTACCTACATTTAACAGTTTATTACTGAAGTTCTATAAAAAATGTAGGTAGTGATTTGCTTTTTAATTGATTTGAGTGATAATAAGTTCTCACAATTGTCATTCAGTGAAAAGATTCAAATTGTGTCTACTAGTGATGTAACGAATGTCTCTTTTTTAGCATTCGCGAATGCGAATGCGAATGCGAATATCTGCTACCGACATTCGCGAATGCGAATGCGAATATTCAGTTTTTGTTCATATTTGGCGCCAATTTGTCGCGCAGTCGCGTTCGGACAAGGTTCGTTATGGGTTCGTTACGTTCGTATCTTCCGAGTATTGCCGAGTTCATACGAACTCATCTATGATCTAAATAAAGCGTCATTCATTCCGCTCCGCTGACTCAAACTTAAACTCAAAATTTTTATTTCCATGTAGGTTATGATATAACGCTTAAAGAATAGTCCTAAATAATGCCTACCACCGGTTCGGAAACTAGCCCGGCAAGAAGAACCGGCGTAAGAAACTCGCACATTTGCTTTTGTTTTCTGATATTCATATTCGCAAAACATTCGCAAAATTTTTGCGAATGCGAATGCGAATATACAAAAATGTGCGAATATTCGCGAATGCGAATGCGAATATTCGTTACATCACTAGTGTCTACTAAAGGTAGGTGTGTATCCGAGTTACAATAATTGAATCAGCAAAAAGGGAATGTAACTCGAAAGTTTCATGTTAAAAGTTATGAAGTTCTGTTAGTTCTGTTGGCATGGTTTCCGACTTAGAGATCCGTCGCTTGGCTGTGGCTATGCTAATTGCTAAAAATCAATAAAAGAAAAAGTTTTTGTGACCGACTACTCCGCCGCATACCCAGTGTCATAACCCACTGCACGCCGCTGGATTACAATAGAAATATGGAAGTAGCCTTGCAGGGGGGCCACCTCATTCCCAAGGTTTGCTATAATTTATCAAATAATTAACTTTATAATAGGCTTTAGATCAACTTGTGAGTTGTGTTGTCGTTGCGCGTGTCGTTAGGAGACGGAATTCATTTATTATTATTATTGATTTTATTGCTTGTTTACTGAATGAGGGTTTTTTTAACACGACAAAGACCGTCGGGCTACCACCAAGCGCCGCCTGGTGATAGAAAATAATCGACAATTCTTAATGACCGTTTTAATACCACTTACGCCACCAGATGACGCTTCGTGTGAGTTGGATCTGCCCCCTAGCGGCAGAAAAAATATGAAACACCCTCATTGCATAAAGAAGAAGGGGCATTTTTGTATGGAGTCCGTCCCCACTACTGTAGCACTACAAGACATATATCAAATGAAAGGGCTTAAAAAGTGTGTAATTTTATTGTATGACGAAAAATCTCTAAACCATGGGAGAAAAAAGTTAATGAGGGTAAAAGGTTAAAAAAAGTAGAAAAAATCACCCTGTATTATCGCACATTTTGTAGTGTTGCTATTAAGGAACAATTTTTGGAAAGTAATGGTATACAGCAAACGTCATAAAAGTGGTATATTTTGATAAACTGCCTCATATTTTGAAGAAATGTATGGAATAATAATAAAATGCTACAAAAAAGCTATTTCCTTAATTTTTTCGCACATAATATAATACATTCTGTATTATTGCACCATTCGATAGCATCGTCAGTAAGAAACAATTTCTAGAAAGTAATAATGTGCGAAAAAATTAAGGAAATAGCTTTTTTTTAGCATTTTATTATTATTCCATACATTTCTTAAAATATGAGGCAGTTTATGAAAATATACCACTTTTATGACGTTTGCTGTATACAATTACTTTCCAAAAATTGTTCCTTATTAGCAACACTATAAAATGGTGCAATAATACAGGGTGATTTTTTTCTACTTTTTTTTAACCTTTAACCCTCATTAACTTTTTTCTCCCATAGTTTAGAGATTTTTCGTCATACAATAAAATAATACACTTTTTAAGTCCTTTCATTTGATATATGTCTTGTAGTGCTACAAGGGTGGGGACGGTTTGCCCCTTCTTCTTTATAGTTTTATATGTATTATCGCCTAGCTTACCAATACCGGCACGCTTAACACGACAACCATAAAAATGCATTTTGTTTGCACGAGAACAGATATAATGACAGACAATATTGACTAATTTCCTTTGTCATTTTGTATTATTCCGAAGAAAAAAAAAACAATTTCCACAGTGGATATGCTACGCGTCCTAATAGAAAAAAAATCAATATGGCTTACCTGGTCTTAACTCCATTGGCCTTCAACCTTTTGCCATACTCAAGCCCCTGGTATGCCGGCACTCGCTTGTCATTGGACCCCAGGAGCAGACACGTCGGCGCCTTGACAGCGTGCACGTGGACCAGGGGGGAGCAGCGGCGCAGGGCCAGCAGCTGGTCTTCCGTCACCGGACCGTCCTCGTGGTACTGCATGCCGGCTTCTACTGCACACCTGGGAGAAGTCACGAAACATTCTAGACAAAAAATTAAACATATACCAATATAGTAAAGAGGAAATTTCTCCGAAATCCGGCTCCGAAACTACTGAACCGATTTTGCTGAAATTTAACGCGGCGAAATGTACGGTTTAATTTTCTACCATGTCTTTTTAGTACAAAACAATGAAGGTAGGTTATGATTGTATACGTTAAAAGAATTTAAGATAAAGCGCCATCTGTTAGCCAAACCGACAAGTTATTTATATTTGGCCAAACTCACCCATCAGGGTTATCCGCGTAATTCTCTTTGGTCACCATATCAATGAGAGGATTCCTCATCACCACAGCTCTGGGCACACTCGGGTACTGCCCAGCCAAATGGGCCACAGTGAAACCGCCGAAACTCCCACCATAGAGTACTACATTTTCAGTATATCCGACTCTCTCTCTCGCGTCGTTCAGAGCGAGAAGGCAGTCTGTGACGTCATAAACTCCAGCGTTTCCCAATAGACATCTAGCGTGGGCATCTCCTGCGCCGGTTGAGCCTCTATAGTTTATGCGAAGTAATGCGAAGCCTAGGGAATATTTTACATATTATTTTTTATATCTGGCAAGCGTTATTTTGCTATAAGTTAGAATATAAAGTGTTCATAATTTGTACTAACAGATGGCGCTTTTACATAATTAATATTAATTTCTAGGTCGTTAGCTAATACTTGGCACCTGCAACATGTATCTACACATGTAACATTGTGTGTCGTCTGTGAATATAAACATTATGTCACAACGTAACATTTGTACATTAACGAACGACCTATATGGAAAAATAATTTTAAATTATATATATTTACTGTATCAAAGATTAATACGTCTAGTAAAAAAATAAGCTCTAAAAAATAATAAATAATATTTTAAACCTATTATAATTATATTATCACATATAATATTATGTAAGTTGAACTATTTTTATTTTCCAATCGTCGCCTCGTCGGGGGACCGCTAAAGTTTATAAAGTATTTTTACAACAACAGCTAATTAATTATTACGAATTACATTTAGGTATGAGCAAATTTTTTTCGGAGTAAATTCTTTTGTTCATTCTGCGACTACACGTGTTTTTTTCACATAGCGGTCCCCCGACGAGACGACGATTGGAAAATAAAATTATTTCAACTTACATAATATTATATGTGATAATATAATTATAATAGGTTTAAAATATTATTTATTATTTTTTAGAGTTTATTTTTTGTGTCGGGGGGTTTTTAAAATTTGTAATTTTACTTTTATTTTATCCTTTTTGAACTAGGTATAAATAATGGTTACCTTACCATATACATACTTTCAACATCATTGAAGTAACATGGTAGGTACCAAATTTCGAATCGATAGGACATGTGGACGATAGTCAGATCCCCTCATCGACTAATAAAGAGAAGATGATTTTCAAACGGCTAATCAGGTAATGGTTACCTTATCATGTTCTTTGAATATCGTTGAAGTAACACAGTACCAAATTTTGAATCGATCGGACATTGGAAAGTTAGTCAGATCCCCTCATCAACTAGAAAAGAGCTGATCATCTTTAAACGGCTGATCTTCCCACCACCAATTTTCTCATAAACGAAGCTACGAACACTCTCGATTAAGTCATCAATATTCTCTTTCAGTGCGCTTTCATTTGAGACCTTACTCGAGTATATTTGCACATTCGGTTTTTCTTCCCCGCTTTCACCCCCCACAACTTTTAAACTGCTCAACCGATTTTCATCAAACATGTCTAAGAACACTCGCATGTAAGTCACCTTTAATACAAAAGAAACTATATTGAAATCGCTTCATCTGTTCGGGAGCTATGATGCCACAGACAGACAGACAGACACGTGAAACTTATAACACCCCTCTTTTTGCGTCGGGGGTTAAAAACCGTAGAGCGGAATAAGTTAAGCTGAATTAAATAAAGACTAGATGATTATAATCCTACTATACTGACATTGACTAAGACAAATTACGACTCCATAGGTTGAGTCATCCCCTTCATATACTGTTTAGAATTTAGATTCAAGTACACTATACGTGTACGTGCAATAGAAAAATACATTGACACATTAAATTGGTCAAATTTTATCCTTTTATTTACGCTTACATTGGAACTGAACGGAGTAACAACACAACACATTACTCACCAATCTGGGATGTCACTGGTATTCATCATGGAGGCGACATCTGTAACCGGATTCCTGGTCACGACCGCCTTGTACTGATCCGGGTATTGCCCGCTCAGTGACGTCACCAGGAACCCGCCGTGGGAGCCGCCGCTCAGCACCACCTTCTCGCGGTCTACCGGGCACTGGTCTACTACGTCCGACCTGGCCTTCTCGCAGTCCTTGACGTCCGCGTCGCCCACTCTGCTCGGCAGGTAGCGGACTGAGTTCTCCCCCGCGCCGACCGAGCCGCGGTAGTTTATGAGAACACACGCGAACCCTAGAGGTGAATGGACTATTACGCAAAGCTAATCGTAGAGGGCGCCACCCAAAGTCGAGATAGGCTATGACGTACATTTGACAGAACAAATCTTCATACAAAAATTAGGAAAACAGTTGACCTAAAGGCCAACTCGTGCAACTTAGCTACAGCTAAGCGATTAAATTTTATGTAATGCGTCATTTTTGAGCTTATCGAGCACAAAAAAGGTGCTTCTAAAAATTTTCACTGATAATTTTCTTTTATTTATTTAATAAAACATAATTTCATCAATTTCATCAAAAGCGATGTTCAAGAAATGTATGAGGCCTGGGCCAGCCCTACGTACAGTATATGTAAATAATAATATAGTAACCGTTTCCTATTCTTTATTTTGTTTAATTTCACTTCGTTTCCATGTACTTTTAAATTAACTTCGTCAAGGAGAGCAACACAAAGTAAAATAAAACATGGCGGATCAGATCAAAATTAACTAAATAATGTCATTTTGTTAATGACATGACCTTTGACAAAGAAAGACGTATGGCATTCAAGACGTCGTCTCTTCGTAAAACTGTCTACTACGTCAAAAGTCAAGTCAAAACAACTGTCATGGCCGCCCTAAAAACAGTGTTCTCGCAATAAAAAACTCTTCAAATAATCATTTTTGTACGCATGTACACTTCTTCAAATTAATTTTTTCGTATTTTTATGATATTCCCATATTTTTTCCTATTTACCTATGTAGTGTACATAGAACTGGCCCAAAATCAAACATGTCTTTTAATAAAACACTATTTTTTGAAATTTCAATTTTGACCGGATTAGCGGCGATCGACGTGGTTTATCAAGGTTAAGAGCTGATTAATTTTTGGAGTTGATCGATAAAGCAGTTTAAAAGTTATTCCAAAAAAAACACTAATTGTATTCAATATCTTAAGTTTGGCCAAGCCCTTTCGAATGGCGCCAGCCGCGATTAAATCGGTCAAACCGTTCAAAAGTTATAAGAGGTTTACATACTTACACACACACATACATACATACAGACATAGTGACACCCTCGCGGGGGTAGTCAGGGAAGCTTCCTGTGACCTCAGAACGTCGAGATCTGATGAGAATTCGTTTTTGCAAAACGGGGTAAAACCAATAACTTCCCGATTTTTGAAAATCTTCGATTCTGGATGGAATAAATAAATAACTACCTACAACCTACACTAAATACCTACCTACATATACATCTACAAACTACATATGCTCATATACCGACATCAACAACTACCTACGCCAAAATACACCTACTACCTACAACCTACCTGTGCGATATGTGAAAGAGTTATCGACATAGATATATGAAGATTTATTTAAGGGAGAAGGGTACAATTTGAGGGTTATTTTATGTAATATAATAAATACTTAATAATAGTCATAATAAAATAAAATTAAAATTAAAAAGAGTTGGAGAAGGCCACCTTAATCACGGGTATGAAAAACAACTTACAATATATTCTGATACCTACTGAAGGAGTTCTGTAACAGACATTGTTGATTTCTGACAAAATAATTCTATACATAACATTGCGATTAACCAAGAAAGCCAATGAAAACTTAAATGGTCTATCAAAATCGAATAAAATAAAATACAGAAGTAGCTAGGTATTAAAAATAAAAAGACAAAAAAAAGCCTTTAACGAATGTACAAAATTATGAACACTTTGTATAAAATAAAATTTAAAAAAAAATAACTAAAAATACAAAAGAGTAATAATATTTCTAAATAAAGCAATATCTAGGATTTTTGCATATTTATTGATTGAAATATACCTAAAAACAATGCGTCATATGAATTGTTGAATGTATGAATGAATGTATGAACCATTTTAATCGGTGATTATTTTCAATTAAAATGGTCCTATTTTTTTCTGTCTGGATCTGCTAACAAAAATTAAAATATCCTAACTAACCCACGTACACAGTGACAGCAATTGTATCAAAACTCACCTAGCATATGGAAGAAGGCGGCCTCCAAGAAGTACGTGTTAGCGAAGGCAGAGTGCGGCCCGCCGTGCGGCCACACTATTAGAGGGTGGTCCGACCCCGAGCTCGGGCCCATATATATGGATGTAAACGATTCTGAAAAAAAAAACAAACAAAAAAAGAAGTAATAATTGATATAAAGCCTGCCGGTTCTAAACTTGGCGTTTTTTTTTATTATTGATAGTTTTAGCGCGGCAAAGTAAAATTAATTCGTGTTGTTATTACTCTTTATAATCAACTGTTATTCACTTTTTATACCCTATCGACGAATTTGTAAATAAATGCTTTATATTTATTTGACATTTTATCAATTTATGACGGCGGCCATTTTGAAATCACAATCATATTGTATTACTGTGACATAAACACTAGTGTCCGACCGAAAGTTCGGTTTCGGTTTAGGCCAAAAATCAAGTTTTGGCGGCAGTTTCGGTTTCGGCCAAAAGTGGCCGAAACTTTTGCCGAAACCGAAACTGATTTCGGAAGTTTTCGTGCACGCTCGCCTAACTTCGTTTCTTGCGCAACGCTTTGACAACGCAACTGAATTTAAAAACATAATTAATATTTTTTTAATATTACATTAAATAAATGATTACAACAGAATTAATACACCGTGTTTCCATTTCATGTCCTAATTAATGCAGAATAATGGATAAAATGCACCAAATTTCAGTATTTTAAGGAATTTTCTACTTGACCATGGGAGTTTCGGTTTCGGTTTCGGTTTCGGCCGAAACTGAAGCCACGGCCGAATATTCGGTTTCAGTTTCGGTTTCGGCCGAAAAACCAGTTTCGGTCGGACTCTAATAAACACTAAATTTTATTGGCAATAAAACTAAAAGTACCTATACAGTACAAAATATAAGATCGGATAGTCAAAGGGGTCAAAGTGTTCGAAAGTTTAGTTGGAAAACTTACAAACGGGAGTTTCGTAAATTCGAATACATGTGTTTCATTCAGTTTTATATTTTAGTCTAATCAAAACTCAATTTTATAAAAAACAAAATTTCAGTCTCTCGTGTTTATCAAATATCTATGAATATTGAATATAAAAAATACCAGCTTTTCCAGCGGCTCCGTCCGCATAAATATAGTATCGGGTATCCCACGGGAATATTGTACTTTTCGGGATAAATAGTCTTTGTTAGAATCCAGAGCATAAACTACTTCCATACCAAATTTCATCGACATCCGTTCTGTAATTTTTGCGTGAAAGAGTAACAAACATCCATTCATCCATCCTCACAAACATAATAAGTAGTAGGATATTAATAACGTTTTGAATTACTTACTGACGTCATCACTCGAGTCTACATGTTCGTGGTGCAGGTATTTGACAGTGGCCGATTTGATGCACTTCGCTCCTCCGAGCTGCGGTCCCCATACGTAGCTCCATTGGATTGGCTGGTCCACGCCGTGCGGGGGAAGTTTACCCACGAACAGCTGTCACAAATTAGTTTGTATACTGGTTTTTTGAGAGGGACATTGGTCATCTTTTACGTGTAATTTCACGTTCCCTTATGCTGATTTCTTTCTTTTTAACATACATTTCACGTTCCTCTATCTCTTTCCACCACTCCATAGTCCATTCATGTGAAGTGGAGATGAAAAATATTTTTTCATTCTACCCCATCGTGTGGGGTATCGTTGAATAGGTATTTTTAAATAAAGGCGAGATATCATACAGCACTTTTTATATAAGGTTCGGGGAAATCAATTACGGATATTTTGGGCATATTATTAATATATTGCTTATGTAAAGCAGAAATATAATTGTTATACTAGAAAAAAAAATCTTTATATGGGCGAATTCTCGTTTTGCGGAGAGTCACCCATATATGAGATGATTTTTTACTTTGAGTATGACAATAATTTTTTTGCCTAAACGTCTTTACATAAGCAATGGATCATGTGCCCGAAGTATCCGTAATTAATTTTCGGAGACATTATATAAACTAAGTATAATGCAAACCATTTTTGAGAAATCAACCTCCAAAGTTATTTACAAGTTGCCCCTCCACCCTGACGTTTCTAAACTACAACAAGTTCAATTTTGTAACTTTCCATGCCGATAGGTCCTGTTAAATACTCTTTAGAATAAATATTTTACGCAAAACTGGACAATAACTTTTTAAGTTATTGGAAAAAGATTGACATGTCCTGACATGCCCTTGGCAAGAATCATCCAGAAACCGTCAACGCGCTTGAAAGTGAAGCCGTCACTACTACTCCAAATTGGAGTGGCTAACACATAATATGTTGCCACAGAATAACGGAATATTTTACCCAACTTTTTTTCATATTATTTTTATTGAATATCTACATATGTTGAATAAATTATAAATTTATAAGTTATTGGTTATAGACCATAAATAAGTTATTATTATTTAATACTGGCAGCACTGTGCTATTTTTGCCTTCCGGTACAATTGTTGGTAACATTATAAGCGCCATGTTCTTCTTGTGCATATTGCTAAGTTAGTAAGGTTAATAAAAGTTGTAGTAAAGAAATCTAACGTGATTTTCATTAAAATATTATCCACGTTCAATAACCTAATTGTCGTAACATAACACAATTTGTTTTATAAGTGTAAAGAGTAAAGTAAAGAGCGGGCTGGGTGGGGTTTCGTCATAGTTTTGGACACAGTGCGCTGCGTACAAATGTGATCGAACACTCATTCTGGATGTTCTGTATTCTATGGCTCTTGGTTATGTTAGGTTAGGTTATTTTTTTGTAGACATTTTTATACGTTAAAATATACTAATGTTACGAGTATCTTACCCGGCCGGGAGTGGTGAGGTTGGAACAGACGGCGAGCACCACGTCAGCGCGCACGCTGGTCACCGTCGTGGAGCCCGGCTCACACTTGTTGTTCGATATGTCCACTATGTCACGATTATCTGCAAACCAAAAAATTTATCCGCAGTCGTAAATTACAACAGTCTACATCAAAATTGTCTACACGATAGAACTATAGTTTTTCACTCGTTGAATATAATTTCTATACAAATAGGCTACTTGACCTTGTTTTTATTTAAATCCTAAACGCTTTATAACTGTTCCATTACACAAAAAAGAACAATATTACATTATTTAGAAACCTAAAAACCTACAAATCTTTTTTATTAAAAATACACTTTTAAATAACCGCCGAGAACACTATTCGCCATGTTGGTTGATAGATTATCTGTGATATGACGTCATACTAGTACTATTTGTAATCTGTGCTATAGTTCGCTCCGACAGAATGGCGGTGTGACGTTTCGTTTGACGTTTTGACAAAAATAACTTTATAGATGTCATGAACGATTTATTTAGAGAAACACGTTTCGTTTCACTACTACATACGTGTTTAGTGTGTTTATGACATCACATCCTTACCAGGTATTTTTATCAGTAGAAATTAAAAAACAAAAACACATATTTTGTAATGAACTTTATTTATCAATCTTAAGCTTTTAGTTTATGATATCGCTAGAATAAGTTTTACTAAGCCAAGTTCTAAAGTAAATACTCCTTCAATGTATGAAGATAAATATGAGTCAAGTAGCCTATTATAACTACCTTCTTGTATAGCATTTGCTTTTCTCATGCCATTTCTATTTTATTATTTAAAGTCCTATCGCTTACAAATACGACGTGGTGAATTCTCGAATTCGTTTTTCATTTTAATTTTCGTTTCACAAATGTTCACAATAATATAAGTAGGACTTATACACACCCAAATGCACGACATAACTCCTCACTTCGTTCTTCTGCGGCGTGCTGAACACTAATCTCTTGCCATCCTCACTGAAGCAGCGCCTCGGTAGACTCTGGCAGTAGATACCGTAGAACGTGTCCCCCGATATCTCCATAGACGTCTGCACTATATCCACAACGGTCTGTACTTTTGATGAAATGTCTTCCGTTGTATCCAAGTTGTTATTCTGAGAAAAAAATACTATTATTAAGATCGCCGGCGGGACTCAGGCGCGGGGAACGCACCGATGCACCGTCTCCAGACAACTTGTCTATGGCCAGCTCTGCCCTCGCTCTATATTGTCTATGATCATCACGCTCTATCTTGTCTATGGTCAACTCACTACGCTGGCGGGCAGCCGCAGCATCTTGTGCGCGGCGTAATGAGGTCCGTCCGCCGCTCGCTGCAGCCACATATCGCCGGCGGGACTCAGGCGCGGGGAACGCACCGATGCACTGTCTTCAGACAACTTGTCTATGGCCAGCTCTGTCCTCGCTCTATATTGTCTATGATCATCACGCTCTACCTTGTCTATGGTCAACTCACCACGCTGGCGGGCAGCCGCAGCAGCTTGTGCGCGGCGTGGTGGGGCCCGTCCGCCGCTCGCTGCAGCCACACTAGGTCGCCGGCGGGGCTCAGGCGCGGGGAACGAACCGATGCACCGTCTTCAGACAATTTCCCTGTAATAAAAGACAATATTTATGAACAGTTTTACTTCTCGTGTGTATTATATTGTATTATATATTTAAATGTGTATTATATATAAATATAAAATAATAAACGCATTCAAGTATATGTATGCTATGGCTGTTGGAATACATTCAAAGTTATCTTGGGTGCTTAAAACAAGAATAGCTTAGTCGATAATAGAATTAGCCTTGCAAGTAAAATATATCTTTCGTTATTCGGGTATGTAAAGCGTAAAGCGATTGTCAAACAGTGTGACATAGTCGCCTTGTCCTGTGACATGTAATTCTATATTTTTTCTATTATTAAGACCGACCTTTAGGGTCAATTCACACTTAAACGCTCGACGCGGCGCTTCATTTTAAAGATAGCTATTCAAATTTGAACTTTATTCATTACTGAAGAAGATACACTTGTGAGAGTTCGAACGTCAAGTTCTACCGCGCTGCACAGCGCATGTGCAGTGTATGACTGACTAGCTTTTGCGCGCGACTCCGCCCGCGTAAAACATTATCCCGCGGGAACACTACTTTTTCGTGATAAAAAAATATCCTATGTCCTTTAACAGGACCCAAAGTATATCTATGCCAAATTTCATAAAAATCGGTTCAGCGGTTGAAGCGTGAAGAGGTAACAGACATACAGACAGACACACTTTCGCATTTATAATATTAGTATAGATGCCACATGAAGGTTGAAACGTTTATCTTTTTATGTAGTTAATAAAATTTTATTTTGAATAGCTATCATAATAAAGTAAATTAATTCAAAAATAAAAAAAACCCGACTGCAAAAAAATGTTAACTAAAAAGACCGAAACAAGACCTCATTCTGCTGGAGGCGTCTAGTCCATGTTTAAAGATGAATAGAAGGCTACATAGAAAAATGTAGAAGAAAAATGTGGAGTCCTACAAAATGCAGAGGCATATTTATGATTTATGAAATGTTAAAATTGGTGCGACATGCCTCCGACTGCATTTTGTAGGACTCCACATTTTTCTTCTACATTTTTCTATGTAGCCTTCTATTCATCTTGGCATGAAACTCGTAAGCAATAGTGATATCAATTTAAACATGGACTAGACGCCTCCAGCAGAATGAGGTCTTGTTTCGGTCTTTTTAGTTAACATTTTTTTGCAGTCGGGTTTTTTTTATTTTTGAATTAATTTACTTTATTTATGTCTTTTTAGTTAAGAAAGATTACGTAACCGGATTAATTCTTTAAATGAGTTTACAGAAAACCGGCGTGAAACAGCGTTTGCGCTGTGTTTCGCCGAGTGAGTGAGTTTACCGGAGGCCCAATCCCCTACCCTATTCCCTTCCCTACCCCCCCTATTACCCTATTCCCTCTTAAAAGGCCGGCAACGCACTTGCAGCTTTTCTGATGCTGCGAGTGTCCATGGGCGACGGAAGTTGCTTTCCATCAGGTGACCCGTTTGCTCGTTTGCCCCCATATTTCATAAAAAAAAATACAAATATTGTAATAAAATATGTAAATACTAATTTAAATAATTTCAGTATTTTCAGTTGCTTTTGAATTGTAGAACTATCTATGCAGGCGGGTTTTTATTTTTTATTATTATTATTTATCGTTATATTTAATATAAAACTGCAAGTTATATACATATTTAGAATCAGTGTTTAAAATCCTTCATTTTGATACCCCATTCGATATACTTGGTAGATATATATTTTTTTTTTACCTCACAACATGGCGTCAAACATCCGCTATTTTGTTTTTTTTTTAATGTCACCTATCTAAGAACACTTGGGCTATTAAGACGAATCTAACGATACCTCAAATGTGAAAATCCGTTTAGCGGTTCTGAAGATACAAGGTAATAAAGAATATTACATACATACATACATACAAGATACGCGCTAAACACATAACCCTCAAGTCGGTGGTTGCGGGTTTGAATCCCGCCGATGGAAAAAACAGTTTTCTATGTTCCTGGGTCATGGATGTGTATTATAAAGAAATTTCCGTTGTCCCGTAAACAAGTTTTTCGAGAATTTATCACGAGACCAGATTGACGTGGTGTGGAGCCGTCCATAGACATTATTAATATTATATTTTGTTAAAAGTGAAGCGCCGCATCGGTTCGCGTGAAGTCTCGGTGTGTACCGACCGTCCGATTGACCCTTATAGTTTTATGGAATGGTACATACTGTAAGCTCCCGTCCTGGTATTGAGGCCGAAGATGTAGCTGTGTCGGTTGGTGCAGTAGATCAGGCCCAGCCTGTACTTCTCCACGTCCCAGGCCACGCCTATCAAATGTTCGCCGTCGGGCGCGAAGCAAACCTGTAGTGGACGTGTTGAAATAAACTTATTCAGGACTAGATAACCTCGCTAAAAACGTAAATTTTTTTCGCGATAAAAAGTAGCCTATTTCCTTCCCCGTGGTGTACTCTATATTTGTGTTAAATTTCATCAAAATCGGTCCAGTGGTTTCGAAGCCTATTCAAAGCAAACAGATAAAATTTTTCACTTTATAATATTAGTTTAGACTAGCTTTTACCCGCGCCTTCGCCCGCGTAAATACAGTATCCCACGGGAACACTATACTTTTTCGAGACAAATAGTAGCTTCTGTGTTAATCCAAAGCTCACACTACTACCATACCGAATTTCATCAATATCCGTTAAGTTGTTTTTGCGTGAAAAGGATAATAAAGGTAATTAACATCCATCCATATATCCTCACAAACTTTCACATTTATAATAGTAGTGTTTTATGCCTCAGCCAGGATGTCCATGTTGAATCTCTTGGGGATTCTTCTTATGATACAGTGGAGATACAAATGATACAATTTATAGCATTCCAATGTGCTTCTTTATTCATACACATGTGATAGATATATTTAATATACAACTCATATAACAGAGACCATACTACCAATACATGTCTATGCTGTACACAGCCTTTCGGCTAACTAAATAAACTATCATAAGCATCAACATGACAAGAGGGAGTTTGGCATTGACATAACATAATATTCTTAAATAATTATAATGTTATGCAACAAGTAGTAGTTAATTTCCACATACCTGTCCAGGACACCAGGTGTCCGGCAAACCCTGAACTACTGTGAATTTCTCAGCTTCAACCTCACACAGCACAATCACCGTTTGTATCTTGCCAGTCAGCTGTTCGCCCCAATCCTTCTTGTACAAATGCTCTTCGCCCTGTAAAAAAAATTTGTAAAGCAAGAGATACTAGATCATCCCGTCTCTTTCTAAGGTGTAATATACAATATTATTAGTAATTAGATACATCTAAAAAGTACAAAAAAACATATTTTTTTTTGCTAAATTAGTAAACAAAACCTACATCATTAGTTTACTTACATCATATACAAAAACATTTATTATGGTATATATTAACTTAAACGCACAAATATCGGAGATATTTACAAATATGTTCCTGCGGCCGTATACTTCATACACTTTAACCTAGACGTGACGTCATAACTATGTACGACTCTGACGTCATAGCTATGTACGACTCTAGTATGGAGCGTTTTCACGAGACTTGCGAAATTTTGTATACAAATCGTTGTAACTTTGAAAATATTGACTTTTGATATACTGTTTCTTCTGAGAAGTTACTCATATTTAAGAGTACCTACTATTCATTTATGCAATAAAAAAAATCTGTCGTGTAGCCGTTATGGAAGAGGATGGGGGAGGCCTACAAATAACTAGGTGGAGGGTTTACTAAGGGATTGTACAAACTCAATGATAGAATAACGGCTTTTTAATTTTTTATTTTATGTGACCAAAAATGATAATGAACTAGAATTAAATGTGGAAAAGTGCTTTTAAAATGCATACAGTCAATCAGGGTAACTTTAAATCATCGACATATTTCTTAAACAAACTTTTACTATGTTAAGAATTAGTCAAAAGAGTTTAGTTAATCTGTGCTCTCAGGTTGGTTTTCATGCTATAAAGTTTTATAACGTCTTTAACAATGACTAATTATATTAAAAACTGGCAATTTTGTCGTGTGTCAAAGTTACCACCCATAAATGGGTAACTTTGACACACTCTAACTTTTAATTATTTTACAGCTTCAGGATAACATTAGTTTATGTTTTTATCAAATATTGATGTAGTGGGGTCATAGACAAGTCAAAAAAACCATAAAGTTATTACATTGCATTATGTTTTTATATACCTTGATAGCAGCAAAGTTAACGAGATTTTTTTTAAGTTTTGCACTGATTTTTACCCATTATGTTGCGCGCGGTTAAAAACAAAAGTTTAGATATTATCTTCTTTTGAGAGCTGCTTTTTTTTTAGATTTCGTTTACGAAGTATGTTACGTACACGAATTGTTATTAAATTTTAAGCGCCAATTGTTTCCCACATAAAACCACAGATCTAGCAAGGTTCGCGCTCTGCGCTTACAAGATACATGAAGCGTGGGAGTGAGAAACTATAATCAAGTACAAACAGTGCGAGAGAAAAAGAGACAGCGAATGAAGTACCAATATGTCAATGTTTTCGCGAGTAAGAGGCCATAGCGTCCCGGCACAGGGGCGACACTCTCTACAAATGACAGTTCGAGCACCGACAAATGTCAGATACGTTGACTTAAGCCTAGGGTTGACATCGAATTAATTTAAAATATTTTTTTACGTCTGCGTAAATATAATATTATTACGCGGGCGAAGCCGCGGGCAGCAGCTAGATACTTAATATGGAAAGGGAAATCATACCTACCTTCTTTAATCCACGTTTCAGTTATTTATTGTACCTACTGCGTGTGACAAAAAAAAGGGTTAGTTTAGAAAAAATAAGTATTAATTATCGAGGTAGGTTAAGCGGAAGGAACTTTTGTCACAATTTTTTTCTTGGTTAATACGGCCGGCGACCATATACAACTACAATTATTAACCCCACTCATTTTAATACCGATCAGGAAATTTCTAATATTTTAGGTACACGGTGCGTGCGCTTTGAACTTTTGAACAATACTGATATTTACAACGAAAATTCAAAATAGTCTCCATGCAAACGTCTTATTGCCATATTTTTTTAATCAAAAATGTACTCAGCCATTGGGCCCATAAATTGGAAAAATATACCTTGTGTCCTTAGCCATTGGGTTTAATTTGTACTTAATTCTTAAGTAGTATAAAGACTATTTGAATTATATCAATGCAATTTTAAATTTTTATTACCACTCAATAAGTGTTGTAACACAACTAAGATCGTCGCACAATATCGATAGGTATCGACTGATTTAAATGCGATTAAGTACTACATGTAATATTTAATCTAAAATTTTATGCGGAAATCCTTACTAATATTTTACTACTATTATAAATATGAAAGTTTATGAGGATGTATGGATGGACGGATGAATCTTAAACGGGCAAATGGCACGTTTGTTTTTCTTTATCGCAATAACTATTGAACGGGTTTTAATAAAAATTTGATATACGTTCGAGGTTAACCTCCTACAAACTTTACCCAACCCAAGCATATTTCGTTAAAAATATCGATAAAATCAAATTATTGCATGACTACATCACTAGTGAAACAAAAAACAAAAAATATTTTTATGAACGCCGCGTCAGCCAAGTCTTTCTTATGAAATTACACTGTCGCGTCGGCGAAACTGCCAGCCCCGTGAACCATAGTCCAGGCTGGGAAAAAGTTACTCCCCACCCGCCCCCGCATTCGCCCAGACACGCACACACAGCTGCGAACGGTGAGTCGTGTAAATCGGTAGAGTGACGGTTCTTTACGTTAGTAATATATATATTCTTTGGTCCCGGTGTGTTGCATGCGGCAGTGAGTTTTGTACATTTTTATGGTGATTCTTAATTAAAACAAGCTAATATTACGTTATACAATAGGGTATTATCCTATGATGAAAATATACATCAGATTGTTGATATTTTATCGCTAAACATTAATTTAAACCACTTTAACCAACTTTTTACACAAAAATATGATTGATTTTTATAAAATATAAAAAATAAAATTATGAATTTTTCACGTTTGACCACGTGACTAAAAACGCACGAGATTGGAATGTGACGTCATACTCTTGTACTTCTTCTTTTTTTTTTAATGGCCTCCCGATTTCCATAAAGAATTACCAGCATCGAATCATTAACGTCATGCGTCAGCGAATAATAGCCACTTTTTCCGCATTTCAGTGTTCTTTGGTATGGTTACAGAGATTTTCCTCAGTGTTTTTATAGACGTATTAGTACATTTTGGCACTGCGCACCATTTATAAGGCATTTTTAATAGGTTTAAAACATTTACTTACAAACGTAAACAGTAGGTATTCTGGGATTTGGCATTTTCAGTGTAATTTGACAATTGACACTTGACAGTTACAGTGTTACAAGAATGTGACGTCATGACAACACATTATAGGTATATATAAGGCGTTTTCGCGCCTTTAATATTAATTTAAACTTTTACGCTAATTTGCAAGGAAAATAAAGAAATTCACAAATAATGGTTCAAACTGCTAATGTATTTTGGTATTAGGAACAATTTGACATACTTTTCAAAAACTTGGAAAATACCCTATTATGGTATCGTGCTCTGTACCTGGATGTGACGTTACAAGACGAAATAATCCGAATCAACACACTTTTCATAGGTAAATACAATATAATCAATGGAATTTTTCGAACCACATTCTGCTTAATTTCGTCTACTAATCGGATCAGAAAAAGATTTTATCGATATAATTGTATTTCCCACGTATATATTTCAGTATATTTTGTGATTTTAAGCTAAATTCGAACTTTAAGCTAATTTCGAAGTTCGCCGTCGAAATTATCGAATGCATCTTGTCTACAGGCCCTGGTTTCATCACGATTGATCTTATAAAGAAGCCCGTCTACTGATAAATTATCGATAGTGAGAAGTTTTATCGAAAACAACACTATTTCGAACTCGCACATAGGCATCCACTAATACAAGTACATATATTTTTTTGTCATGCCTCCAAGTTGCCTTTGTGTATCTTGTACATTCTATATTTATGCATAAAACAATAGAAAAGAATTTTGTGAACAAACTGTCAAAGTTACCCTCGTGATTCAAAGTTACCCTGAATGAGCGTATAGTTTTTGTATAGAAATAAATTTATTGAACTTTACATAATTTACAATATTTGTGTTACTTACTGGCACAATTTTTTTATCTGTAGTATCTCTGTCGTCATTCTCATCCTTAGGTTTCCTTTTAATAAAGGGTTCAGATTTTTTCGGTTTTTTCTCTGCTACATAGACCAAAAATTTCTCATCCGGTGACCAATCTAAGCATCCAAACTCGGCTGAAATTGTTAATATTTTTTTATACATACATACATAATATAATCACGCCTCTTTCCCGTAGGGGTAGGCAGATACCACTTCTTTCCACTTGCTACGATCCTTACATACTTGTTTCGCTTCATCCACTTTCATTCTTACCATCCATTCCTCCTCTTACATTCAACGTAGCGAAGCGGCTCTCCATGGGCCACTTTTCGCCTCCGCGAGAACGAGACGTGATGGGTGGCGAACCACATCGCCGCCATTTTGGATAATTAAATTATTTTTATGATTATCCATTGCATTCCCACGGACTGGCGGAGAGGGTGGGAATAGGGAAAGGGAAGGATAGGTGGTGTGGAAAGGAAGATTGGTAAGTTAGAGTGGAAAATAGGAATGTAGGATATTACCACCCAAGAGGGCAAAGGATAGGACTATAGCTATACGATCTGGCCAAACGTGGATGACAAAATCGTAAAATGCTAACGATTTAATGATCTGATCAAATTAAGTTGGCCACATCATGAAATGCGACCATTTCATGAAATTTTCAAGCATTTCATGAAGTGAGCAAATCTGCGATATGGCCACGACATATACATTAAACATTTATGTTTGCATTAAACATATTCACATTACATGTTATCAGTTACTTACAATCCCCATAAACATTGCCATGGATGTCCAGAGCTGTTAGGTCTACGGAGTGAGCGAGGGTATCATTGGACCACACCTCCAAAAAGGTTTTATTCTCTTTACCAGTCTTATCTTCATATATAACAGCTTTAAAGTTTTCATTTGGAGAATCAGCTGATAGCAGGCTAGAAACAGGACCAAAAATGTTTATTTCATAAAATACATGTCGCAATCTACAACAATCTATAATTCTTAAAATCGTTAGTGTTTTAAAAAATATTTGCATATAAGACTAACAAGACTTAGGCTAGGTGTACACTAGACAGCCAAGCTCGGGCAGCCAGAAAACATGAACATTTGGGGCTTAGTGTGTGGGCATGTCACGTCATATGTTCAACAGGCTGGCTAGTGTGTGGTGAGCTTAACAAGACTAAGGCTGGTTTTAGTGTCGCGTTGACCGTTCGCTGACCGTCGGCGCGGACACCGAAATGTATGAAATGTCCGCGCTGACCGCTACGCGTTATAAGAAAACGCTTCCTAGAATTACATATATCTGTCAGCGCTGACCGACAGCGCGCGGTCAGCATGACACTAAAACCCGCCTTATAGTATTACTATTTACAAGTAGTTGCCCATGGCTCCGCCTGCGTAAATACAGTATCCCTCGTGAACATTATACTTTTCCGGGATAAAAAGCACACAATGTTTTAATCCAGAGCCTATACTACTATCATACCAAATTTCATCAAAATCCGTTCAGTAGTTTTTGCATGAAGGAGTAACAAACATCCATCCTCACAAACTTTCACATTTATAATATTAGTAGGAAATGTAATGCTAAAGAAGTAAATTCAAATTATATGTGTATTATTGTCAATAAGCTATACACCACTGAAAGGAGGGCTGAGGGCTCCTTTTGATGTTGCATAGTACTAATGGTCAATACACAAGATTTTTTGAAGCTGGTGACTATGTGACAAAAACCTACTTCTCCCAACATGGTGACCAAACATAGTAATAAGTACTTTGAAGAACCAGTGGAAAGAAATAAAAGAAAAGTAAAAATATTAAACTTATGTTTTACTTTTTTTATGTGTGTTCCCCACAGAATACAGAAATCATCCAGAAGCCATCAACACGCTTGAAAGTGAGGCCGTCACAACCACTCCAAATTGGAATGGTTATCCACACATAATATGTTGCCACAGAATAACGGAATATTTTACCCAACTTTTTTTCAATTAATTTTTATTGAATACCTAATTGGGGGCCATCCACATATTACGTCACGCAAAATTTCGACTTTTTGAACCCCTTCCCCCCCACCCCCCATTTCACGCTTTTTAGTATCCCTGTACCTGTATTTAACATGTACTGTCACACTTTGTATGACCCCCCCCCTCCCCCATCAGGTGTGACGTAATATGTGGATGGACCCTTGTCGTAATATAACAACGCAATTTGTTTTGTAAGTGTAAAGAGTAAAGATTAAAAAGAGCGGGTGGGGCGGTATTTCGCCCTGGTTTTGGACACAGTGCTCTGCATACAAATGTGATCGAACACTCATTCTGCATGTTCTGTATTCTGTGGTATTCCCTAAGTATTATTATATATACATTTTAAATATATATACAATGATAAAAAAGTAAATTGTAAATGTCTGTCTGTTGTTGTCTAATGTAAATTCAATAAGATAACACAGATAAGTAAACTTACTGATTGCTGATGTTTACTCCGAATGTAGATTTGTTGAGGACATTAAATTTTTCATCAATTTTAAACTCCATGCTGTAGTGAGTGTTGCTTCCCCGATCTAAGTTCCTTATTGACCATTTAGAATTTATATTCCTGCCACTCTTATCCAATTTAGCTGATAAGACATTTGGTATCTTTGTCAGAGTTTTATAAGTACTTATAACACTTTCCATCTGTAAAAATAATAAAAAAAAAAAAACACTTTTAAGTATATTGGTTTGAATGCCAAATAAGTAAAATTGCCAAAAAAATTATTGTGACAAATAAGTTTTTATGGTTCTATGTAAGATCTCTTGTATAGACTCTGAAATCTAATCAGATATGTTTTTATTAAATTTGTTTCTTTGCATAGAACCCATTTTCTTTCAATGGAACCTTGGTAATTTAAAACTACAAACAGACACTTCAATTTCATTTATTTGTGTAGACAACTAGATAAGGTATAGATAACAATATAATATTTGCATTTGGTGTAATTGTACAATGTAGGGACATATTGTGTACACCTGTTTCCCGCGGCTGCGCCCGCATAAATATACTATCTAGTATCGAGGGAGTGCTGTACTTTGTCGGAATAAAAAGTAGCCTATGTTTTAATCCAGAACGTAAACTAGTACCATACCAAATTTCATCAAAATCTGTTCAGTAGTTTTTGCGTGAAAGAGAAACATCCATCCATCCATCCATCCTCACAAACTTTCACATTTATAATATTAGTAGGACAGACAAAGTGTTCTTTGTCTAAGCAAATCCAGCTTTATCTCGACTAGGTACCGGTATCTTGACTTTCAACTGGAAACTTATTTATCTTGACCTAACCATTTATTATGTGGATGTAAACTAAACTTACATGTGAAGGCATTTTCCAGATAGAAGCCATTGTAGAAAGTACTTCCTCGAGTCAACTTTAATACACAAAATACAAATGGTTTATGAATTTACGTGAAAATTGATCGAGATTCGAGACACGATATTATTTTTGAGTTTTGACACGTTTTTTTTTCTCTTCTGTTTTAACCAAAGAAGTAGGAATTTCATAGAACTAAAGCTAAAATCGAAACTGTAGGCAGCTATTTGTCTCACAAAACGTCAAAGGCAAAATCCATAAGAGTGAAAGTGAAAGCCATGCCACATTATTATGTCTTTACGTTTTTTTCGAAGGTTTGCTTAGCTTGGAGTCCAAATTGGATTCCAATTTTACGGCCGCACTCAGAGTCATTTAATTGTTACTTAAACCATTACTTAGTATAGATTTAAAAAAACTCACTCTCAGAGTCAGTTAACGGATCGTTAACGTGACTTAATGATGATTAAATTTAAGTACTGCAAAACCTCTATTTAACTTGCTAATTGTGGATTAAGTCGATCGAATTTGAGGTTATTTATTTGTTTTTGTAAAAAAAATTACATTTGAATTTTAATAATACGCTATTACTAGTTATTGTAGTTATTATTTCAGTTACTACTACGTTGTTTTTACCATTTTTATGCAAAATGTCTAATCAGATGGACTTTATAGATTTTGAAAATTTTTCTTTAAGATTCAGAAATGTGGGACCAAGATGACCAAGACGCTATAGAAGACATTATTCGGATCCTTTCACTAAAATATTCAATCCAAGAATTCCATGTTAGATATAGATTCACTCCGAAGTCCTATGTTGTAAAAAAACTTAATAATATAATAGGTATGTAGAAATCAGATTTAAATAGATCAGATACCTATTAGAAGAGGATTACCATTTACCTACTCCCAAAATAATGCTTCTGTTTACTGTAATATATTTAGCTACAGGCAGTTTTCAGGTTAGTTTCTAAATTATAGTACCTAAAATAATAAACAAAACTAGAATCATGAGAGTTTACTATGTGCTTGTAATAAGTAATATTATTTGTATGTTGCTATCTTATTTTTATATTAATATCTGTCAGTAATCGGTCTCACGAATTGTCAGCAAAGTTTCTGCATTAATTGCTATGAAAATGCAAGATTTTGTCAAGTTCCCGGCTACTGTACAGGTACTGATACTACTACTGATATATTTTATTCGTTTTGAACTAAATGTATGCCAAGATAATGTATTATTATAATATTAATTAAACTACATCTAATGATTATATTATAATTATGTAATTTAAATATTATATTCTTGTTACAGACGAAAGTTCTATGAAATTGCACACTTTCCTGGGGTGATTGGGTGTATTGAATTAAATATCATTATTAAAATAAAAAGTCCTGGAGGAATCACTTCAGAAGTGTACAGAAATAGAATACACAATATTTGTGCTACAGAGGCAAGCTATACCTATGTTCTATTTATAAGATGTCATCATTCTTTCCATTCCGAGCTACCAAATCATGAATTTCCTTTGAATCTCTGAGAGATAAGTTTAAAGAAATAGGTATTCTGACAGTCGCTTCACAATACATTTGGACAAATACACAATTCAATGGACAATGTGTTGTTTAACAGAAAGAATATACTTAAATAATTACAAAAAGGTGTATACAATAGAATCCCATAAAACGTTCAGATTCTTTCCATTATTAAATTAAAGAAGGTTATTAAAGAATGTTTGTGTGCCAAAGCTTAATATAGGGTCAACGGTTTCATCATTTTACCACCTTGGGAATAAGATGCTCCTTGCAAGGCTGCTTCTATGTATGTACTTATTATGTATATTGACTTTTGTCTTAGATTATGGTACTATATTGTAAAAAAATATTTTTTGAAAAGAACAATTTTTCTTCTCGCCGGTGGTAAGCATAATGTAGCAGAATTTGGATTTGATTAATAAAAGACAATACATATAAAATAATTTCTTTTATTTATTACTATTTTGTAACTTTTCTAATATTTTTCCGCTTCTTGTTTTATTTCTTCAATCTTCCTTCACAACAACAACGAATTTCAATTTTGGTAATCATAATTCATATATTCACCATAGACGGATATTCACCTTAATATTAATATTATAATTTGAAACACAATTCAAAATTACACTAATACTAAAATGTAGAGTGCAATAAACTTTAAACTTTAGATTTTTTTGTATTAGGTAGGTACCTATTCACGCTCGCCGCCCGCGAAGATTTGACAGTTAGCAACTGTAATGCCATATTAGAAAATTGAAATTATTTTACCAAAATATTCGATAAATAGCTATTTTGGATAATTTTTTGTCGATTTTCTTTGTTAATTAAATAAATTCTAACTATATTACTACTTTACATGATTTCTGATGTTTATTAAAGCCAAACTTAACAATTTCATATTAATTAATTTTAAGTATGGCTACATCTTCTCCAAGTTTTTAAGTAATCGACAACTCATTTCGGAGATGCACCGCCCTACGAATGATTAAATTTGTCATTAGCTAACGATCCATTAAATGTTGACTCTGGGAGACACGCTTCATTAAGATATTTAATGTTCATTAAATACTGATTAGGGCTAATTTAATGAACGTCTCTGAGTGCGGCTGTTAGAGGTTGGAATTACGACTTTATTGCTCTAACAATAAGTGTCAATCACTACGTTTGAATTTCGTGGTCTACACCACTTTAATGACATAAGGCCTTCGTAAATATACATCCAAGTTAAAATGAATTGCTCTCATCCGTCGGGCTCTTGTCACCGCCGGAGTGCCAGCTGTGCTGGAACCCTCTGGTTTGACGCGCGACGATGGCAAGAGACCAGACGGTATGACCCTAGTGGTTCCCTATTTTTTCGCATAAAATCTTATGTCATAATTTTACTTGGCATAATTTCATTTGACCTAATAGTAGTTTCGCATAATATTCATTTGTCATAACTTTCTTAGCATAATTTTTTTTCGCATAATTACTAAAAGCATAATAATTGTTAGGCATACTTGTTGTAAGGCATATTTTTTTACGCATAATATTAATTAAGAATAATATTTTTACGCATAATATTAAAAAGCATAAATATATTTACGCATAATGATATTTAAGCATACTATTATATTTACGCATACATATTTGTAGCATTTTTTTTTTCACATACTAATGAATGATAAATTCTACTGGGTGTGCGAGTTAAGACGAAATAACAATTATAATTGTAATTTTCGACTGATTACGAAATTAAACTCGGACAAAAAATACGAACTACTATAGGTGTACCAGAATCTCATGGCAAATAGGGAAATAAAATTTTGTAGTGTGCAATACTGGGGAAATTGGATTAAACGATCTTGATACTGGTTAATATTTAATTATATCTGTTGTATGTTGGATCTGTTGACCCAGCAGCATTTATCATAAACTCACGGTGGAGATATTCAATGATACAATGATTGTATATTCTTCTTTATTACATATGTTCTACATATAACATCCATACAGTATATCTTATCATACATATAATATGTTAAGGAGGCCAAATAGACATACACACGTCTAAGCTATACATAGCCTTATGGCCAGGGGTGGTCGACTTTGTTCTCGTCATGTGTCGCAGCGGGGGGCTAGACTTGGGTTGCCAATGTAAAAATATTTCCAAATTGCATAATATTAACCACTGGTCACCCCATCACAATCTGTCATATTGTGGAAGCAAATAATTTTATCACAAGAAAAATGTCTGCCATTGCTTTCGTTGCGTGCGCAAATTATTTCTTGTGAATCCTATGCTCTTTGAGTTTTCATATTAACTAAATTGTTTTCGCCAATTAACGTTG
The DNA here is from genome assembly GCA_905404095.1 of Glaucopsyche alexis. Classification (NCBI taxonomy): domain Eukaryota; kingdom Metazoa; phylum Arthropoda; class Insecta; order Lepidoptera; family Lycaenidae; genus Glaucopsyche; species Glaucopsyche alexis. The sequence goes on along the minus strand of FR990054.1, from coordinate 21,431,224 downwards.
AGTTGAGCTTCGGTTCCTCCGTTTCTTAGCGCTTTAGATATATTTAGTGCTGTGAAAATTTTGAGATAGAGACTCTTTACTAGATAGTGACTATTTGTGTTTGTGTAAAATGAAGGAAAATAAAAGAAAATGTGTAAAGTGTGGGTCTTCGCCTGCCAATGACTCTGACACAAAACTCTTTAGATTTCCAAAACCTGGTTCCACAAACACTCTCCGGTAAGTTAAATAGTAATTATGTACTTAGGTCTACGACTAATATGTAGTAAACGTACCTATACTTTAGAATTATTTAATTTTGGTTAGTCTATTGTTTTCTATACTTTACACTAAGTATACATCGTCACAAAATGTCAATTTCGTTTCATTGCTATTAAAAATGATTGCTGATTGCCACTTCATGTAAATTAATAAATTTATTGGAATGTACTAACTTAATAGTTAATACAAACATGAGTTAATGTTATTTTACATTGCAGTTGTGAATTATGGGCAAAATATTGTTTCCCGGATCAACGATGGGGGTCAAGAGATTTTCAAAATCTGCTGCATTCCCAACATAATATGTTATGTCACCGACATTTTAAAGAAACAGATTTTGTGGACTTGTCCATAAAAAAATTGCGACGATTTGCTTCTCCAGATTTTGAGGTTAGTATAATATATATTATAAATTCCTATATCCTAGAGATATGTATTTGTTGTTAAGAAGGTATGCAATGTAGTGAAACATTTTTTCTATTGGTAATAGGTATAATGTGTATCTAAAGGCGTGACTCCTGCGAAAGTTTTTTATTGGGAATGTTTTCCGTCCGTTGTCCAAAAAACATTGTCTATTATTACACAAATGTTATACACATTGCCACGCCCCAATGTTTTGATGTTTTATGTAATATTTTGAAAGATACGCAGGAGACACGGCTTAAGGGATGTTCTTTAATTTACTCAATTTACATATAATATTTTTGTAGGAGGTGACAATGCCATATTTGGAAGTACCTATCGAACCAATTGCTGGACCATCCCAGCCATTAATGGATATAACTAATATGCCACTTCCTGGACCCTCTTCACTCAGTGGCAAAAGTTGTGGCAATATAATCAAAAAGAAAGAATCTGGATTTGAGAAATGCAAAAAATATGTAAAGAAAATTTCAAAACTGCAAAGAACAGTCAGAAATATGAAAAATAAGAAGTATTTAAATAAATTAAATGAAAATAGTGCTCTTACGTGCCTATCTAAAAAGATAAGTCCTACGTTTGCACTATTACTACATGCACAGGTAAAAAATTATAACAGAGATCCTAAAGGAAGAAGATGGAGTACATCTGACAAAATAACAGCCTTGAGACTATTTAAAAGGTCTCCCACATGCTACCGGCTGCTAAGGAGAATGTTTTCGCTTCCTTCGCCAACATCTATAAAATCTCTGCTTAAAACATGTGTGCTTAATATTGGCATAAATGATAATATATTTAATATAATTGGTACATTTGCAAAAGCTCAAAAACCAGAAAATAATGAATTCATATTGATGTTCGATGAAATGTCGATTAAAAACCATTTACAATACAGTCCAACCAAAGATATTATTGAGGGATTCCAAGATCATGCTGAACAAGGTAGAACATCACAACCGGCGTCATATGCATTGGTGTTTATGATTGCTGGCATAAGAAAAAAAATTAAGCAACCAATAGCATTTTATATTTCAGGCTCTTCAGTTACCGCTGATAGATTAGCTGTGCTAATAAAAGATGTAAGCAACATTTTTTATAATATTATTTTGTTATAATTTTGCTGCAACATAATTATATTAGTTTAATATTAATTATTATGTTTAGTAATAATCAGTATTACACTAGTTAAAATTTGTGAAAAACAAGTGTTTTAAATATTATTATCTATTTTAGGTACTTGGAGCATGCTATAAACACGGCATCAATGTATCGGCAATGGTGTGTGACATGGATGGTGTAAATAGAAGAGCCATTAATATTTTGGGGGCAACTGTGAACAAACCATATTTCAACCACAGCAGTCATGAAGTTGTTGCGTTATTTGATCCTCCACATTTAATTAAGTGCTTCAGAAATTTGTTTCTGAAGTATGATATAGAATGGATGACAGACATATCATCTGAAGATAAAACTGGAACAGGTAAAACTTTTTTTTTATATAATTTTTAAATTGTTGTTTTATTCTGTACTAGAAGATGTAACCCACGGGAACCGTATATGTCCCGCGATAAAAAGTAGCCTATGTCCTTCCCCATGGTCTAATTTATATTTGTGCCAAATTTCATGATGATCAGTTTGGTAGTTTTTACGTGAAAGTGTAAATAAAGTATCCCCCAGGGACCGTACATTTCCCTGCGATAAAAAGTAGCCTATGTCCTTTCTTAGGCTATAGACTATCTGTGTACCAAATTTAATTCTAATCGGTTCAGTAGTTTTGCCCTGAACGATGGACAAACAGACACACACACTTCACATTTATATTAGTATGGATGAGCATCCCGAGTGGTATGTTTCTGCATAAATGTCAGTTTACCTACTATTTTAAATATTAATTTTGCAGGCATAGCTAAGTGGAGCCATATTGTTAAATTCTTTGAATTAGATAATGCAAATCCTAATTATGCATTTGCACCACTACTGAGACAGGATCACCTAAATCCTAACAATAAACAAAAAATGAAAGTAAAATTAGCTGTTCAGGTGCTAAGCCATACAGTGTCAGCTGGAATGTATGCCAGCATTGGCAAGGGTAAATATCAACTTTTTTTATGTCAGTCAACATTTTTTATTCAAAGTAAATATTAATATACACTTTTTGATCGTCGGTATACATGATGCCTACCACTGGTTCTGGAACTAACCCGGCGAGAAGAACCGGCGCAAGAAACTCGCGATACATAATATATTATTATAGTATATAATATACTATATTAAATTCTTGCATTATATGGAAAATGTGTTACCTCTTGCATGTGTTTTGATAATTTTAAAAATATTAGAGATTAATATAATGGTAACTATGTACTTACATTTGAACTCAAATTCTAACTGGGTATTTAATGAATAAGAAATATAATTCTGTGGTGGTTGCTTAACAAAACACTCAATGTTAATATTTGCTAAAACTCTAAAAAAATAAGGGAAACAAAAGAAAAATTATTTGACAATGAACAAAAATTTAACAATTTTTTTTGCCAAATTGCTAATTACATTAACATTATCTTACTAATAAAAATCATGACAGTTTTGGAACAAGCATACTAACGTTAAAAAAATAGGTTATTATTTAAAAAATTATATTATATTATAATAATTTGCCATTCTTATAATATTACATTAACCCTGCTGAACCCATTAACAGAATACTCTTTTATTGCAGGTCTACCTGCAGATGCAATAACAACAGCAGATTTAGTGTCAAAAATGGATAAAATATTTGACACCCTCAATAGTGACACTCCAGATTTACGGCGAGGGAAACCCTTTTCAACCAATTTAAAGGAGTCCTCTCCACATTTAGGGTTTATGAAAGACATGATTAAACATTTTAAACAAATGAAATTTATTGGGTCTAAAGGCACCCCACCATCTCAGGAGGGGTGGATTTGGACTCTAAATGGTGTAGAAAGATTGTGGCAAACTTTGCGCCAAAAACACACCTCAATAAAAAGCTTGTCGACACGAAGATTGCAGCAAGACCCAATTGAAAATTTGTTTGGGTGTATACGAGCCAATTGTGGTGCAAACTGCAACCCAACTACAGGACAGTTTATTGGCGCATTAAAAACTGTGCTTCTAACGCGTATCTCCCACATTGGGGTGGGCACCAACTGTGAAAGCGATTCAAATAGACTGATAATCAATAATTTTAAATTGCTGTTGCAAAGCAACAATGACCAAGCAGTTAGTAGTGATCAAACAGCTAGTTGTGATTATGATGATGCAAAAACTATCGAGGACAATATGTTGGAAGGAAGTAGCGAGCTACAGGCATGTGCTTATGTCAGCGGATTTTTATTAAAAAGATACAATAATGATTGTGATCAGTGCTCATCAATTATCTCAACAAAAAACTACATGTCAATGCACACATTCATAGAGTATAAAGAATATAAAGAACGAGAAAAGTCGTTAAACTATCCAAGTGAGTCCTTTGTGCTCTGCGTAGAAATGTGTGCTAATGTCATGAATTTATATTTAGAGAAAAATGCACATAACATAAAAATAAAAGAAAATGTAACAAAAATTTTAAATGAAAATGTAAATTTTGATTTTCTCAATAGTTGCTCAGAGCACAAAGAACTAAATATTAATTTTATAATACAAAATGTATTTTATATTAATATTAAAAGATTTTGTATTAAAAAAAACAGAGCATTTGCCCAATCATCCGCTGAACGAGCACTGAAAAGAAAAATCGACATATTAACACATAAATAATAGTATACTATTATTTATGTGTTAATATGTCGATTTTTCTTTTAATTTTAATTTATGTTATTGTGTATTAATTTTAATTTATGTAATTTCGCAGCCGGATCCTATAGGATCCCGCTGCGAAATTACATACTACATGAATAATGTAGACAATCAAAATTTCATTTTAAGTAAAATAGATATATCTATAACTTGTAATAAACAAGTTGAGGAATCCATTTTTCATTAGGTGCCAATTAAAAATTTCCCACCAGTACCATCAAGTTAAATATTATTAATCGACTTAGAGAAACATTTCATTTACATCTTATGTTAATAAAACCTATACCACTTTATAACAATTATAATTTATAAATTAGCACCATTTGAAAAATAGATTCCCCAACTAACTGTAAAAATACTTCAAGTTTGATTTTGATTATCTATATTATTAATGTACTAATTTCACATAACAGCCGGATCTTCGACAGTAGGCTTTATTTTATTATTAAGTTTTAAATAATAATTTTCGATTTTTTAGTTATTATTGATAAGCTGTTTCAGTGAATAAAAGTCTTATCAGAAATTTAAAATAAGTTTTTATAAGCTCCAAAATTTTAATTTTCGTGCTATTTGCTATGATATTAAATACATACATACTTATTTTAGATTTCTAATAAGTCTGTTTTTCACTGACATAATTAATTGCGTAAAAAGCAAAATAATTATTTCCTGACAATATTTCAATCTTTATATTATTATGTTATGTCTACACATGTTGTCCATGTGAAGATCAACGACAACATGTGGACAGCACAAAATGTGTAGGCGACTTTACGCTGTTTCAAAAACATTATGCTTGTTCACTTGAGTAGGGTTATAAATGTTAAAAAGTTTAAAGTAATATTGTTAATGGTTGCTATACTTTAACCCGCGCAGGGTATGGTGGAGGTGGATCACACCTTTGCTTTGAGGAGTGTTTTATAAGCAATATTATTGTATTATTTTAGTAAAACAGAAAATGTGTATATGTATAAAATAAATTATTTTTTTATTTAAATGTTGATTTTGTTGTTATTTTTACATTAGTAAGAAACTTGATTTCAGTAATCACTGATGGAAATCATGTCTCAAGTTTCTTACTAGTGTAAAACAATATGTACCTACCTTTAATTATAAATTAAACAAGTGCATACTTACCGTATAAATTATTGACGTACGTTCAAATTTCGCGGGTTAGTTTAGTTTAATAGGGGCACCCAACAGATGGCGCGGATGGCCTAGTCTATTCGCGACATTTTATTTGTATGAAGTTGTTGTTCTTCTCCGTGAGTATATTGTGTTCTGTGCTTATGGCTAACTGAATATTCTATCATAGGCATCAAAGTGACACCTATGAATGACAGATTATCTTTTTAATAATGTTACATCATTATGCAACAATATCTTTAGTATTATTGAACATGAATTATAATAAGACTGTATGAAGAATGTTCGGTGTATAATATAGAAAACTAGCTTTTGCCCGCGGCTTCGCCCGCGTGGAATAGTGTTCTTGGAGAAAAAACTACTTCGGCGAATAATTCTCTACCTACTTACAGCAATATACTAAGTACTGATACAATATTGAAAATGTTTTAGGTTTTCCCAATGCAAATTGTTAAAAATGGGACCCTATCACCTCGACACGACATGCGCGACCACTTGATAATATACTTACATAATATTATATTTATCGCACTTGAATATAAATTTTACCATAATCTTATAATATCTTAAAGACTAAATACATAAAGACTATTAAAAACTCGCATCAAAATCCGTTGCGTAGATTTAAAGATCTAAGCATACAATATACTATACCTATATGCATAGGGACAGACAGATAAAGCCACTTGTTTTATACTATGTACTATGTAATATTATGTAATAAGTAAAGTTATTTGACCAACAAAACTGACAAACCACCTCTGGATATTCCATAAGAATTAAGAACTGCAGTTACTATTAATACGTATTCTGTGCTGCAGTTCAAAATATTCGTGAACCTCTTTATACTGTATACGTCCCGCGTTTTCGATAGCGCGATGTAAAAACGCTAGCGCCCGCGCCGCGCAGCAACACTATATCCCTGCATTTTAAATCTGTAATATCTTCGAAAATATTCATTTAAATTACATGCCGTAAAGGGCACTATTGATCTATCTTAAATGCACAATGTATTTAAGGTACTTAATTGGATAAGGATTAATACTGTATTGCTTAAAATCGCTTTGTAAATAAGCTATTAAATTAAAATCAAAGTAAAGGATAAAAAAAATGGTTATTGTGGGTTATCCCTAAGAGATAGACATATGCCATCGCGGACTTTTTTGTAGGCTTTTTTAAGATGAATAATAAAACTGTAGTACATAATTTTGATCTATCTCGTAGTGCTCAGCCAGCATTTTCAATATAAGCGCAAATTATGTGATTTTTTAGGACTTTAGAAACCTCTAAAATTATCTGTGTACCTCTACTATGTTATGCATGTTATATACCTAAAAACCTTCTCGTTAGATCACTTTATCTGTTAAAAAAACGGCATCAAAATCCGTTGCGTAGTTTTAAAGATTTAAGCATACATAGGGACAGACAAAAAAGGGACTTTGTAATGATTTACTATACTATGTAATGATAATGATATTTCATGAAAAATAAATCAATCGTGAATTACTTTATATACTTATTTATTACGAATAACATACAATTAAATTGGCAACAGTTTATTTAATGTTGGAATTTCCTTCCGAACTGTATAGAACTCGTTTACTTTATTCCTAATCAACTATAAATCGAAATTATTGTCTTATGTTGATTTTCTTTTTTCCTCCTCTCCTTTTACCAGGCATGGAAAACAAACTTTCATTCAATGTGCCATCAGCTACGATTCACCGTATAGTAATACTGGAAAGACCTTTAAAAAAGTCACAATAATTACCTAAGAAAATATAAAAAAACTAAAAGTATCAAAACAACTCACTTTAACTTACCGGTCAACTCTACCACGAGCTTTAAATTATAAGATTGAGTTCGATTTACACCTTCTTCTTTCTGTATTTTACTATAGACATTGAAAACAATATTTATCGCTTGAGATTGAATTGCCTTTTTGGATATTTTCACAAAAACAACAAATTCCAAGAACTTATTCACAAAATTTTAGCAGCGGTTGACAGAACACGTACTTTGATTTGACGGGTAATACTTCACATTGCCATATGAAAATCACATTTTTTATTTTTTTTAAAATGCGATCAGATTCTGGTAGACCTTTATCTAAGAATATGCCGAGCCATAACCACGAGCCCAATGCACTTAAGGATAAAGTAAGTATTGTTTTCGCATTAATAACCTTTCGTATTTAATATTTTAAACATGTTAGCGGCTTACGGGTGGCCCAAGTGCCACCCCGCCGCAACTTAACCTACTGTTACACATGTTACACTAGGTATAATGAGTGTAATACCTGCTTTTAATGTTTCATAAATTTAATTACCTTAACCGTGTTTTCATTATGTTGTTCCATTTTATGCCTTGTGACAGAATGCCTTGAATTTATTATGACAAAATAATATGCCTAACGAGTTTACGCCAAAAAACAATTATGCTAAAGTATTATTATGACAAGAAAAATTATGCCTTACGAGTTATGCCTCATTAAATTAGGACAAACAATATTAGTCTAAATGATATTTATGCCTAATGATGTAGTATGCCAAGAAACCATTATGCCAAAGTAATATTATGCGTAATAAAATTATGCCAATTGAGGTATGCCAAAAGAAATTATGACAAATAAAATTATGCGAAAGAAGAGGATCCCGACCCTGGTCCCTTGGAGAGTGGGACGGGCTCTTGTATGGGACGCTACTTGCGTCGATACACTTGCTCCGTCCCATGTCCAGGGCACCTCGAGTTCTGCAGGTGCGGTCGCCAATCAGGTGGAAAACCTCAAGCGGCGCAAATGGGCATTTTTCAAATCTTTTGACCCGTTACTAACCGGAATGTCATTTTTTTTGTGTATTAATTATGGCATTTTTTTACATTAGTAACATTTGTTTCATTTTGTACCCGAATTATACTCTGTTATTAAAAAATCGCAAAGTATACGACAGAGTCTCTTGGTGATTTAGATGAAATAAATCCAAATAAACATTATTTATTTATTACTTTAATCATTTTCTTATAAATTAACAAAGAAAAATAACATTTTCTGGAAAATATCAGACTAAACGGAACATAAAGTTGAGTTCACAAATACAACTTTTTTTATAAACTTGTCTACTTATTACAATTTAATCAGTCTTAATTAGAATCACAAAATATCAATCACAAAATATGTTATATTAAATTAATAACACAGTGTTGGCGAAATGACGCCATATAAATTTCAACCTTTTATTCATATTCTGTTTTTTTACTTTCCTTGTTAATTTTATTTATTGGTGCGTTTTCTTTACCAATTGATGCTTTTTCTCTTTCTTTCTGATTTATTTTCTATTTTCTCTACTGTTCACTTTGCTTTTCTTTCTCATTATCATCTAAATCATTAATTTTTTCCGTGACTTACAAACTAATTCTCTTTGTTTTTTTTTTTATATAATTTTCATATTTTTCGGGATCCTCCTTCAACTTCTCTCTAAATTTTCTAGCTCGTTCAGCACCGGTCTTTGGCTTCATTTTTAAATAAAATAAGTTATATAAGTTAGTGCCCAGTTGTATTACTTGTTGCAATATTCACATTCGTCCTCCCGATAGTGGCCATAAATAGTAAATACTGAACAAGTTTGGCAGGCAGAAAAATGAAAGATATAAAAGATAGTATATTTGATTGTCACTAAACAACACAAAATGAATAGGTAATCCGACATTTGTTTTAGTGTTGCAGTAATGAAATTTTTTTGCTCGTATATCTTTTCAATAGTTTTAAATCATTGCAAATCAAAATTTTGTCAATGTTTAAAATCACTACCATAGTATTTCTAAATACTATAGATTTGCTATTTAAATTATCTGTGTAATGAGATCTGCAATGTGAAAAGGTATTGCTGATTACATATGATATACAAATCAGTATGAAATGAACTGCAGACAAGTAAAAATTATGTGAACTTTACATAATGTGAAAATTTTACGAAATTAAACATCTGCTTCCAAAATAAAAAAAAAATAATTTTTATTATTTTTTAAATATCAGTAAATCTTTTACTGAGGACTCGGCCTTATAATTCCAATTAGTAACAAAATCTATTCCGGTTATATGTAACGTTATTTACATGACGTTACTAAAGTACATAATATCATGAGCTTAGATTACAAAATTTTGTATTTAACTTACTAAAATATGCAATTCAAATAAACTTTTCTTATTCTTGGATACTTTATACGCAACTTCGTATAATTTTCATCTTAAAACAATTATATTGACCTATTAAACATCACTCTACTTACTGGAAGACGTTTTCGTGGACACGTTGCTCGACGACTGAAGTAACGAATTTTTTTAATTACAAAGGCCCAAAACCAACCCAAAACAGAAACAGTAATGACGTTAACTGTCAAAAAATAGTTGCCACATCACAAAAAATACTTAAATTGCTATGATTTATTTTTGGAAGTTGATAAAAAACGACGTTACCTACCGGAAATTCCGGATTTCTCGAAATCCGGGACAAAACAAAATTTGATTTATTTTCATATTTTTATATAACAACATATAAACAAATGATAAAATTAACAAAATTATATATTATTGTGTTACTAAAAAATAAAATATTTTAATATAAGTTTCTAAGAATATTTCAAGATATAAGTTAGGAAGGTATACAGGGGACATGGTGAAATTGGCACACCTGTTGTAACATTTTGTTATTTTATTTAAATTATGATTTCATTTTCAATCATTTTTCTATTTTATATTATTTTTAATGAAATTTGCTACCGATTGCCATTTACCGCGACATTTTTACTAGTTTTCATTAAATAATATAATAGCACAAAGTCAGGGGACATCTTGTTTTCGCCGTGGTCAAAAGATTTGAAAAATGCCCAAATATGAGAACCTTAGTGGGGATCTCATATTTGAACCGTTTGGGGTTGAAACCCTTGGTACATGGGGTCTGGGTGCGCACAAACTTTTCGGAGAAATATCCAAAAAGCTCATTGAGGCCACCCGAGACCCCAGAGGCGGCACCTACCTGGCCCAGAGAATAAGCATCGCAATTCAGCGAGGAAATTCTTTGAGCTTTCTAGGTACTCTGCCTGGTGATGGTGGGACGACCTGGGAGATTTCTTTTTTTTTGTAGCATTTTAAGTTTTTGACTAGTTATTTTTTTTTTTTAGTACTTACCTACTTTTATAATTTGTAAATATTTTAAATAGATTTAAGTTAATTTTAGCTTTTAACAACATTTGTTTCTAATTGATTACCAAATAAATAACATATTCTTATTAAACTATACAATAATGTGGAAAGTGCAAAAAAAAATGCTCTTTATACAAAAGAAACAATAATCAACAACTTTCACATTTTGTAGCGTTATATTTTACGTAACTATATAATGATAATATAATACAGTTTTTATAGATTTCCCAACAATGAAGAAATGCGACAAAAATGGCTCAATAGTGTTTAAGTAAGGCAGAGAATTACATAAAAATCTGTTACATATTAATGTAGCCGTCACTTTGAACCTTATTGATTTTACACTATTCAATCTAGTCGACTTTTAAAGCCTCAGCTGTATGTCATTCAGTGTTTCACAATTTGTCTCACACAGCTTTGCAGTTTGCCACAGCAGAAAATATTATTGTCACCCTACTAGGGACACACGGCCTCTCTTCCAACCTCTCGCTCGGCTCGTTTTTTTGCTCACAGTACTCGGTCCTGTTGTTATACTAGGTCCATTCTGAGTGATAGTACATATCTCACTTATTCATAAATCGTTCCGTTCCGTTCATTCGGTTCGCTTAAAATCTTAAAAGTTATTTAGCATCGTTTCGGGTTTGTAAGTTTTCTTTATCATAGCTTTTATTCTATTTTGCATCAAAGTTACTTTTTAAATATGACTTATTTATTACTTCCTCTATATAATAGTAATTATTTTAAATAAAAATATTATGAAATTAAAATCAAAGTTTATTATTGTTAACCACAAAAAAAAAAAACTTAAATTTCATTCTTCATGTTAGAGCTAGTTATTAGGAGCTCTAAACTGTACTATTGCTTCAAGTGATTGCCGTGTGACGTCGGATATGATGTCACCTAAGCGGTCTATTGCTGCCGCCATTATGATGGGCCAGATGGGGCCCTGTGCAGCGGCCTCCCGCGCCCTTGCTAAGGCCGGTAAATATTCCGTATCGCGCCACCAGCGATTTTGAGGCCAATTTTTTTTTACAGTCGCGTTATAATCTGTAAACATCAGAACTAGTAGGTATTGTTATGATGGCGCATGACCTTTTTTGCAAAGAAAAAAAAAATTAAAAAAAAATCTTGTGTTAATACAGGAAAATCAATTCCGAATGTAATTATATTTTATATATAATGTGATATAGGAAATGTATGAGAACGGTATATAATTCTTAGGTAATTAATAGCAGCGTTTTACCCTGAAATAAAACGCTTATTAAATACTTACCTTATTCGAATGTTATTATTTGAGATAGGTTGTTCCTTTCCCAGCCGGTTGACGTCTAAGTTGACCCTAAATCCACCAGGCGAGGGTTGTGACTTTTGCCACAGGCTAGTTTGGGATACTCTGTGTCCTTTGTGCTGTCATCTGTCACAACCTGTCATTCTCATTTGTCGAAAAGCACCAGGCAGAAATTATATATATAACATTCGAATAAGGTAAGTATTTAATAAGCGTTTTATTTCAGGGTAAAACGCTGCTATTAAATCCTGTACGTTATTCGAATGTTATTATTTGAGACGTGTTTGTTATCGCCTGGTGGGTGACACCAATGTGATCTATGATAAAATGAAACATGAAGTAATAAGAAATACTTACTAAAGATTTTAATTCAAAATTTGCAACAGAACCAGTCACTCACTATTAAAATAAAAAATATATCTAAGCTTCAGATGGAACATAACATTGATAATATCTGAGCTCAGACTGGAACATAATATCAACATCTGAGAACAAGTATATGAAATAATATCAGCATCTGTCTGACATAGAAAATATACATATTATAAAAATAAAATTATTATTCTTTTATTAAACAACAGGTTTATACATACTTGTTATACTGTTTGAGGTAGAACCTGGCATAACTTGACGCTTATAATAACGAGCAAAAGTATTCTCTGATTTCCAGTTTTCCCTAGCCATTATTTCATCTAATGGGAAATGATAGGTCCAATTTTTTGGAAGCTACCGCAGATCCGAAACTTCCTGGTGTAGCTTTTATGCCAGTTTCTAATAACAGTGTTTTTATCTATCCTGCAATTACAGTATGACTTGTAGGTTTAGCCTGGCCTCTGAGGCTAACAAATAAATTTTTTAAATTGGCTTTGTTCCGTCTAGATTCAACTACCTCTGTTGCTCGTTTAACTCACAGTACGGGGTCAAGTTTGGAGTTGGCCGGGTTAGACAACAGTCTTCAGCCTGATTGTCTTTGAGAACTGTTTTCTGTTTTTGAACCAAAGAAAGCCAAATAAAATTATGCCTCTACTATCTTCTACAAAATGTTCGTGGTCCACTGCTAATAATGTTAGGTCATGTATTCTTTTACCTGAACACAGTAAAAGTAATGATGCTTTGTCTACAAACTTGAAAAGAATTATTAACATATATGTTTACACTGCCCATGTATGATACCAAAACATCTATATTCCAAACAGGCAGTTTTCTTGTAGGCGGTTTTCTTAAGGAAATTGACTTAAGTATAATATACTTAAGTCAATTTCCTTAAGAACATAAGTCCAACATATTATGTTGGACTTATGTATGTGAGCTAACTACTAGTCTCTTCGGTGTTACATAATGTAGACACAACTGATTTATGTAGCATAATAGTGTTGTAGGATAGTCCTTCTTTTATGTGCAGATTCACCAGAAACCTAGCTAGACTGGACCCACTCGGCTTTCACAGGTCAACCAAGTGCTTTTGTATCTAACTGAGCCATCTTTTCCAAGCGACTCTATATGTTTTCCATGCTGAAAACCGCCAAGCTGACTGTAACAACTGAAATTGATATTTATTCCAGTCAGTTAAGTTCCCAGACCACCCACATTTCCATATTTCCAGTGTCATTTCTCGAACTTTCGGTGGCGGCAGTCCTGTCTCTGTGTCTACTAAGTACTGGCTGAGGATGTTGATAGTGAATGGGGCCTCCAGTGCCCTTGCCTTCAGATCTGGACGCCCTAAAATCCTGCTCCCATCGAGGGACTGCTAGGAGGTAGGTTTCACACGCTTTGTTGAGGTGAAGTAGCACTTTGGGAATCAGGCAAGGTGAAGGAAAGACCCACATTAGCTGATAATTCCAAGTCCTCGAGAATGCGTCGTGACACATGGGCTGTATGTCTGTCAAGTTCTGTGATACATAGTCTATCACCGTGTGTGCGGTGCTTGACGCAAAGAGATCTATTACTGGGACTCCGAACTTCTTGAATAATAGCTGCATTCCGCTTGATTCTGGTGGTAGGCGATGTCGTGAAAGGTGATCCACGTGAATATTGTATTTGCAGGTAATGCGTTTTGAGATTTATCTGATATTGGCTCAACATGTGAAATATTTCCCTTGTCAGGTTCATCCTTATTGTTGATCTTGTGCTCCCCTCGTTTTTCAGATGAGCTATGACCGTGCGGTTGTCGCACTGGACTAATACAGTAGACTGACTTAGGTATTGACCGTAGGACTGCAGGACCTTCTATACTGCGAGCATCTCTTTTAGGTTGCAGTGCGCCTTCTGACCAGGTCCCCGACAGAGGGGAATTGTCTAAATGTGCACCCCAAGCTAGGTCGGACGCGTCCGTAACCAGGAAATGTGTCGGGGGTGCCACATGAATTGGAGAGGACAGTTCGCAATTTCGAAACCACCACATCAACTCTTGTATTGCAACATCCGATAAAAGATGACTTTCCGAAGTCGGAATCTTGCTGATATCGTTCAGGAACTGTAGCAGGGCTTGAAAGTGCAATATTTCCCTGGGCACTACAAAGCTCGCGAAACTCAGGAGGCCTACGAGGCCTTCGAGGCAGTTCTTTCAAGGTGGACTTCCTCTTTCTTAGCGTGGTCGAGACTTTTGCAGTAAGGGTCATAACTTTTTCTTGGGGTAATTAGTATTTTCGTTGGATCAGGGATTCCATTGAATACCCAAATATGTGAGGTGTTTCTGGGGTGAAATTAAGGACTTCTCAAAGTTGATATTCCAGTCCAGATATTGGAGTCCCTCTATTACCATTTTTACATGTCATTTTCAGGACTGCCTCATCTTGATGTACTATGAGGAAGTCGTCCAGATATACTGCAATGCGCAACCCTTGATCCCTTAGAGTTTGTGTAATCCAGTTTGTCAGTGAGGCAAAGGCTTTCGGCGCCGAGCCGAGGCCAAACGGTAGGCAAGTCATTTACAGCAGTCTTCCTTTGAATAGTAGGCGAAGGAATCGCCTGTGGCTTTTGGCCATTTTGCACATCCAATCTCCCGGTTGTAGGAAACTTGGAAATTCTATACTGGCTTGTCAGCCAAAACTTGCTCGTACTTACATATTTGTTCAGAGCCTTCAAGTTGAAAATAGGATGGTCCTGGCCGTCGCTTTTGGGTACTAGGAACATGGTTGACATAAAGCTTGGAGTGGGGTCAGCTTTCTCTAATACTCCTTGTTCTATCATCTGGGATATCGTAGCTGATATTGATTCGGTTTCCACCGTGCTGTAAATTTTTTCTTTTAATTTTGGAAACACTAGAGGTTGGTTTCTGAATGAATGGTATGCGGTACCTATTTATTATTTGAAGTAGACTGTGTGGAGCTCCCAGTAGTCTCCACTGCTGCAGGTACCCCGCTAACTGTCCTGCCCTGAAGTTGTGAGAGTCAATATTTCCGCATCCTCTTACCGGTGTAGGTGGATGTGGGTGCCGCGCGTTTGCGGGTACCACTGTTAAATTCTTAGAGGTTTACTGCTTTGTACACCTTCTCGCGGACGAAATATATTTTTTGTTGAGTATCCCATGCGATGGTTTACAACATTCTGCCCTTGTGGTGGACGGATTTCTTTAAAACTATGCCAGAGTTGAAGAGAGTGTGATGGTGCACTATGAATAGGGCCCTGCGAGGGTCCTCGAACATAAGAAGTCCCCTGCGGGGGGAGTTGTGCTGGTTGGTAAAATGTGGCTCACGAAGCCAAAAATTTCTGTTTTGCTTAAGGGCATGAACACTTTTCTAACCCCTCTATTCTCTTCCAACACCGAAACAAAATGTTTTGGATCAAACAAATACTCCGAGGTTGGTGGTATTTTTCTTCAACATGGTCTTAATAAGTGGATCTCTTATATTTTTCAATATTGCATCTCTCCTCATTTCGATAGTGGTGGCCACATAATATTTGCAACAGGTCCGATGAAACTTTCAAATATTCACCAGATGCAAAAGCCTCCTTTATTTTAGACTGTACAGAATCCCTAGACACCTCACTGCTCGTCTCTGCCCATTGTGACTTGTGAGAATTCATGTAGGCAGCTTCTGAGCGCTTCATTTTGCTTAAGCACGCATGAATTTAGCGCAGCAAAGGTTTTGTCATTATATGAGATATAGCGGAGGGAATCATAGGTCTTCACCTCTTTGTTTGCCTCTAGTTCTGTAAAACCCGGTGCATGATTATATTTTTTTCTGAGCTTCGGAATATTGGACCTCTGCCCACTCCTTCTCGCCAAAGTGTTGCGCTTGGATTAACTGTTTTAATAATTCATCACTAGTATTGGGAACTGCGGGTTCCTTCAATTTAGTTGTTAATTCAAAACTAAATGCCACCCCACAAGTAGAGGGCTGTTGAATTGGTGAGGTTTTAGGATCTTGGAAGCCCAAATCCAACACATCCTCATCTACATTATAATATGAATTTTGTGAGCTATATACTTGTAGCCATAACTCCTCAATTTGATTCTGTATAATGGCTAACTTGGACTCCACTTTATTAAATTGGCGGTGACGTCTGCGTCTGCGGCTGCGCTTTTTGGCCAGCGAGGAGTCAGATGAACCTGAGCTGGTTCCATCCTTACTTGTCTTGTTCATGCTATAGAAATAAATTAAAAGTCCAGCTAAATAAATAAAGAACATATCTAAGGATTAAGATGATTAGTATATTATATATAAGACATTAGCCATGTGCTTGATAGTTATAAGTTTATTTGTTATTGCATGTACCTACTTATAAAACAACACAAACGTTAGTAGGTAGGTACTTTATTTATATTTGTAAAGGGCTATGCAAACTATTTTTCATACGTTAGACTCACTATTAGCTGAATGCAAAAGCAAATAGGTACATGTTAAAAAGGTAATCTTGCGTTAAGCTTGCGAAACACGTTTTTCACAAAACACGTGCGCCATTTACAAAAACAAACTTAACGTTTGTAATAGCTGAAAATGTCGAACGACTGAACGTTTTTGAATTTATAGCTTGTAATTTAACAAGATAAAGTCACTTACGCGTATTTTTCAATATTTTCACAGGTTTTTTATTCACTTAACACACTGAAATTTTTTAGCGTCGTTTCCAGAGGGAAAAAGTGACACCAATGAGAATGACAGGTTGTGACAGATGACAGCACAAAGGACACAGAGTATCCCAAACTAGCCTGTGGCAAAAGTCACAACCCTCGCCTGGTGGATTTAGGGTCAACTTAGACGTCAACCGGCTGGGAAAGGAACAACCTATCTCAAATAATAACATTCGAATAACGTACAGGATTTAATAGCAATGTATTACTCCGAGTTGGCCCAATACGACTTCATTGGGTTAGGTTAGATTAGCTTAGCCATCGTGGTTATTTTTTTGTAAACCACCCAGAAGTAGGAGCCCCGCGTAGCGGGGCTCCGTCGACTCATAATTGAAGCCAGTTGTTTGTTATTGAGGGCTTATTATAACGCGACTGTAAAAAAAAAAATCGGCCTCAAAATCCCTGGTGGCGCGATACGGAATATTTTTTTTTTTAGCCAGAAATAGTCATGCGCTATCATAACAATACTAGTTCTGATGTTTACGGATTATAACGCGACTGTAAAAAAAAAATCGGCCTCAAAATCGCTGGTGGCGCGATACGGAATATTTACCCTAAGGCCTCCCGCTTGCTCTTCGATGGCAATAAACCATTCAGGAAGGCTTGCCAACTTGAAATGACGCGACGCTGTAACGGGGGAGATGTCTGCGTATTAATTTACCATTTCAACTCTATCTTGTATTCATAATTTCATTTCATACACCTTAAGGCCCCCACAGACGAGAGGCCGATCGTTTCAGCTGGAACTGACGTCAGTTCGGCCTGAACGGATTCGAGCACACACACGGAAAAAATCGCATCCAATCCAATTTACGTCAGTTCGGCCTGATCTGATTCGTGCCCACACACGGAACAGTCGCATCAGTCCATTCTGGTTTGCCGCGCGCTACGGTCGTGTTTATCAATTTTGTATTTAAACACCGCGAAAACTCATACAACGCTTGTACAAGATACACGCCCGCACGGCAGCGGGTCGGGCAAGAACTGAAGCGATTTGTCCACACGCGGTCAGGACAGGCCGCGCGTTCAGGCCGATCGGTCAGGCCAGAATTAATGTTGCCAACTTAGTTATTTTACAAAATTTTACTAAATTGAGTATTTTATTCCCTCCTTGGTAGAAATTTAGTTATTAGTAGTGTTTAAGTAGAAAAGAGCCAGACAGTAATGATATGCAAAATAGCTACTAAATACGTAATATTTCCTAGTATATTTTAATTTAATGGTAAAATTTATAATCAAATTCAATTAATGAAAAAAATTTAATATAATAAAACCTAAAATGCAGTGGTTTTTGGGGGGCTTCAGGAATTCCTAAGTTAAGTAGCCTCTTTAGTAGTTTTTTAGTAGTTTTAGTAGAAATCGATACGAGTTTAGTAGTTTCACAAAAAAAGAGCTGGCAACACTGGAACTAATCGCTTCAGTCCGTACGGCCGACTGACGCGATCTCGAAATTGCACACACACGATACGATTTTGCATCCGTTCAGGCCGAACTGAAGGTAGACCGGACCATGTATGGGGCCCCTAAAACTCATCTGGTGAAGTAGCAATTATTGGTGTTAGTAGATTTTCAGCTACTATGTCTCCCACAACAGCAGCTGCAGTTTCGTCCTAAAAATCAATATACTTTTTGTAAAGTCCTCTCTGAAATCCTTATTCATATCCAGTTATTAAAACTTCAAATAAATAATATACAGGATTTATTCTCCATAAATTAACATAACATGTGCCTCCATAGCCGTCTCTCGGTAATAATGCCAATACAAAACAAGCGACGATACTGATCTTGCATTTTTTATACAAATTGAACATGGCACTGAATATTATTTCTTACGCCTAAGAAATAAACTATAAAATCATTTCATCTCATAAACAAATAATAATAATTATATATTAATGCACATTTAAACCATTCATTGCACGTTTACATATTATTAATTAGAAGTATTTTATGAAATCTTCAACTATAAGCTTACAGCTCGGCCTTCCTGCAAGAAGCGAGTCCCTTCGCTTCAGATAGATAGATAGATAACACTTTATCTACACACAATCATAATATTATAACATACAACAATAGTTAGTAAACTAGAGAAACTACCAAAAAAAACCGCTCAATTTAATGAAATATCCCCTTGTCTGTCGAATGCCATCTCATGGCGTTTTTATAAACAGGCGTATCGATAGATGTGCCAAATATATATTTTTAAAAAGCTTGTGGTTTAAAAAAACACAGTATGTAAAGGTGTTGTTTTTTTTTTAATGAATTATTGTAAAACAGTATATATCCGAATATATACGAAGACTATAAGAAATTTTAATGAATGATTTTTTTTTATATTATCACTCGAAATATTCGCGTATACTTTCACTTACTTTCACCTATTTTCTCCTTAGGATTACAAAATATTTTAGTGTAAAAGAATATAACTTGTATTAATTCTGTTAGTTTACATTGCACGGATTCTAACAACATAAGTTTTATATAATTATATCTATAATACAAAATTAGGGAGTTTTCGTCATTTTAATGCGACGGGGCGCTATTTCTAGACCTAGGCCGAAATCTAGTCCGACCTTAGATCTTATACTACGGGATACGCCTTACATGAGCTTTCCCCTCTGCCGAGGTATAAGATTTTTGAATCTAATGCGTTCATAAAAACTATTTGCGTAATCGATTTTAATCATTATGTGCATCGGTATAGCATCGAAAGGACGTCCGAAATGCTCCGCTAAAAATGCCGATTTGTGCTCTTATGTCCTGTAAAAACAAGTCCAACACGTCGAATCTTAAAAAAGATGGAATAACCTTTCATTTATGAGTATTTTTTTATTTATTTATTGTATATTTCTATTTAAATGTAATTTCGTAAAAATCGACGATGTATCGAATAGCGGTGTACACGAGACAGATAATCGTAGAATATTCGATCGTACTCCCCACGAGACTATTGTTGTTAGATATAGAATTTTAGTCTTTATTTCCTATGCAATAGATTCGAATTTTACTATGGCACTTAATTCTCGAAACATGGCGGAACTTTTTTATTACTTTTTGAGTGACGTGACAATCACTAGAATAACGATGTCGATAAAAATTAATTTTTTTCTTGGTAAACTAATTTTATATTTTGTGATGTAAAAATATTGGATTGCTCTTACACTTTATACGACAGATCAAGCAATGCATGTATGTATGTGATGTTTATTATTTACCCTACCGCAACTTTGAAACTTGAAAGGCTGAACAGTTTATTTGGATGTTTGAAATATGGACTATGGGGTATCGTAATAAAATCAAGATGTTCCCAGCCAGAGGGACACAAGTTTTCCTTGTTTGAAGCGCAGTTAATTTTTAGGGTTCCGTAATACTTGAGGAACGCTTATAGTTTCGCTCTGTCCATCCGTCTGTCTGTCTGTCCGCGCTTCTACCGTTAGCCTAATTATGAATATAAATGGATGAAATTTGGTACAGTCATAGATCACAGATTAGTATTATGTAGCTAGATCATAGATTGTGTATAGATCTCGGATTTGGCATCATAAAATAATAATAATTTTAGTACCTGGGTGACTATTTATTGTAATATGGTGGGTGGTGTTTAGGTGATAATCTACATAAACTTAAAAAGTAAAATGTGAACTGATAATTATTATTATTTACAATCGATTTCTGTGTAGATTATGTGTTTAATCTCAAACATTAACTACATTTTTTTAAACTTGTCTAAAAACTATAAAAAATAAAAAAATTATAATTATATACTTGAACATATAAAAAAAACAAAAGTAAGGCACCGAGCAGGTTTCGAACCCGTAACACTCGTTTCTTGCCATTCGCGTCTTAACCCGCTGGACCAAACGGACAGTGGCCGGCAGGACGAAATTAGCGACCATATTCTGCGTGGAAAGAAAAACGCATTAAAACACGAACACGCATTTTCCCAAACATAAGACTAATCTAGATCGATTGTTTACCCCCGAAAACCCCCATATACCAAATTTCAGCGAAATCGTTAAGAGCCGTTTCCAAGATCATGGTTATATACATATACATAAATATACAAGAATTGCTCGTTTAAACGTATAAGATATTCTTTTTTTTACTTTTTTTATTTCTATCCCATCGTGTGGGGTATCGTTTAATAGGTATTTTAAAATAAAGGCAAGGTTTCATACATAACTTTTTTATAAAGTCAACCATTTTCGAGTAATCGGCCTCCAAAGTGATTTATAAGTTGGTCCCCCCTAGCATTTCTAAACTATAAGACTTAAAAACTTACAATTTTCTATGCTGATAGATTATGCTAATAACTCTCTAGGAAAAATATTTTGAACCAAATGAGACAGTAACTTTTGAAGTAATTTGACAAAATATTACTCGTTTATAGTTACGGAACCCTCCATAGACGTGTCCTGATATATTCTTGATTAGGTTAGGTTATTTTTTCTTTGATGTTTGCAAAAAAGGAGAGTTGTATGTTTAGTGTTCATAATAATATCTACGTATGTGAGTATTAGCGTATGTATGTGCGTATATGCAGTCTATAGTATACGTAGAAGCTATGGCGGTTTTAAAAAGCTTCACATAGATAAGTGGTAAATACAGCCTATAGGTACGCGTTAAGTTTGCAGTGAGTCATCAGTGCAAATGTCTAGAAAGCAATGACGCTTAGCTCGTGTTCACTTTTGACAATAAAGGTAAGCCAGTT
The DNA here is from genome assembly GCA_905404095.1 of Glaucopsyche alexis. Taxonomy (NCBI): domain Eukaryota; kingdom Metazoa; phylum Arthropoda; class Insecta; order Lepidoptera; family Lycaenidae; genus Glaucopsyche; species Glaucopsyche alexis. The sequence goes on along the minus strand of FR990054.1, from coordinate 21,409,311 downwards.
TAACATTTGTAATTTGTACTGACGACTCATTGCAAACTTAACGTGAATAGACTGTATTTACTACTTATGTATGTGAAGTTTTCTATTCTTTTACGTGTAATATAATATAATATGTATATCGGAATTATTCGGAATGGTTTTATTTCAACAAAATACATTATTTTCAAATAACGAAGATGTGACCAATACAAATTCGTATCGACAATATATCGATATAATTTGTATTGGTAACATCACTTAACATGTCAGTGTATTAGTGCGTACGCTACACTGTTAAATTAGCGCGAGTCTTATTTGTGTGAAATAAATAAGCTAGTGTTGCAGTTTTATAAATGTGTGAGTTTGTAACGATTACAATATTTTTGTGAATGTGTGATTTTGTTTTCATTGTGGGAGTTACCCTCCCCGCACCAAAATTGGCAGAAAGTTTTGTTTGAAAATTTCCTCGCGTGCCTTATCTTGTAGTATATAATCTAAGAGTCCGACAGATACAAATCGACACTTTTGATAATTGAGAGGTAGAGATATAACAACGTGGTTATATATACTCAAAGATAACAACTATGAATTTCTTACTGACTATTGTTATTAAAATATATTTATAACTATTAGGACCACTTCTTCATTCTCAGAAACATCATCGTCACCACTAGTATCTAAATAGGCTACTTTTCGTGACAAAATGTACGGTTCCCGCGGGAATTTTCTTTGCGCGTATGAATATCTAGTATGACATAATTTTACATTTACTTTGCAGTACACTCCCCGATAGGGACTTATTTGAGTAGTAATTTTGAAACTGACCATCTGCATCGTGGGGGATCTGCCTCTCTACTTGCGCTTCCTACTACTATAATATTTTTTTTTAATTTAAATTTTTATTCATTTTTAGGGTACCTCGAAAGGAAAAATCGAAACCCTTATAGAATCATTTTGTTGTCCGTCCGAATGTCTGTCAAGACCCTTTTTCTCAGGAACACGTAGAGGTAAGGTCTACGGTCCTTTAGAGCTGTGAAAAAATCAAACTTCTAAGCCAATGCAATCAAAAGATACAGCCGTTAATGCCGCAAATTTCCGCAAATTTTTGAAGTTCGCAAACACAAAACCAACAGGCTACTTCCTGTGAACTCAGAATCTTGAAATTTAAAATACATAGAGTAACGTCTTATAGCACATAATTATAGGTAAAGGAAAAATTACGAAAACCGTAACTTTTTAGTTTTTACATAATATAATAAAAATATTTTTAATAATTTTAAACTTACTACCCCTTTCCTCATGAACGCGTAGAGATATTAAATTGAAATTCATATCAAATACTCAGGTTTAAAGTACATTTAAGGTGTAACAAAATCACTACCGGTTTGTACTGAACCCTCGGCGCGCGAGTCCGACTCGCACTTGGGCGATTTTTTTTATTTTGTTATGAAAGCTTACAGAAACAAATACAATGATAATAAATTAACATATTAAAAAAAATAAAGTACCAATTACAAGTTTTCACAACTACAAAACAAATTTCCAAAGCTCAAGTTAAGCCCCTGAATGTGTCAAAAAATATCCATATAATATACCTTAAAGTGAAAGCAGTCATAACCACAAAAATAATAAACCGAATGAATGTTAATATTAAAATTCAAAAATACACTCGTACACATAATTATTTGATAGTCTTATTTGTTTAGTAATTAAGATTAATATTTAAAATGGTTTATTAGTTACAATTGAAGAAGGGTATCAGTTAGGAGTCTCCTAATTTTAGGTGGATTTAATGAAAATATATCTTCAAGTGGATTTTCATTAAGGAATGTATTCATTTGAGCGCTTGATCTAAGGATGAAAGAGTTTCGACGATAATAGGTGTTAAATGGTGAGACATAAAAAGGCATAAAACTATGATTACCTAGTGGGAACGTTAAACTGTATCAAATTAGTAAGTCAGGAACATCTATTTTGTTAATAATTTTACATACTTAAGTAGACTAGATCGGAGATGTTCCTACGATAATGCAGGGGAAGAAAGTGGAATCTTTTGCATCTAGTATCATAGTCCGCAAGGTCAAGGTGATATTTAAACTGTAGAAACCTAAGAAAACGTTATTATTTATATTGTATACTATAAATATACTTTCTCTATCACTTGTCTATTTTTTAACCAGCCAGCTCGGTATCCTCAAGTTCGATTATTATTATTTCGGTCTATCTGAGCCCATATTTAAAGCCAAAGCCCAAAGAAAATATTAAACTATAATTATTTAGTTAAATTTTCATTTTAGATAAGTAGTTATTGTCTATTCAAATCAGAATGATAATTATCCAAAGTTTCATCTCTTTAAGTTTTACAAATTGTAATCGTTCAAGTACTTACACATGTTTAAAAGAATTTTAGTCTTTAAAATTTTACTAGTGCCTCACGTCATATCTTTATCACCCTATTTTTTATACCGTACAGCTGTTAAAAATCTACAGCTCACAACCTTACATCGATTTAACAATTTTTTTACATACCTAGTCGTTCTATTCGATTCATTAGAACAAAAAGCCGTGTGGTGTCGTTGGACACCAGATAGGAACGAAGTTCCTCATTATAAAATGTTGATTTCAAGTTCTATTTGAGGTTTATAGAAAACAACATTAATTTCCTGGGGCTTCGCCTGCGTATAGTTAGGTTTTAAACTTTAATCCAATATTTTGCCCCCTTGGGGGGGTTGAATTTTGAAAAATCCTTCCTGAATTTTCCAAATTTTCTACAGATTTATACACCGTTCGTGTGTCAAAGTAGAGCATTGCCATATTTTTTTTTTATAATACTTCTATCTCAGAAACGGTGTATCCTACTTGAAAAATAATGAAAATTACCTCCACCCTAATAACCCCGCAACCAATTCCTGTCATATTATGAGAAATACATGTGCAAAATTTCAAATTTCTAGCAATGGTCTGTTCATTAATACATCAGTCGATCAGCTTTACCTTTTAAAACTGTACTTTGTCTCGATAAGAACTACGATAGCTTCCGATATGAACCTTAATAAAGTACCGTTTCTAGATCACAGGTGGCGTTTTACGTAACATTGTTTGCAAAAATATTATTTTTATGTGAAGAAAGTTTGTGTAGGTCACATTATTATTATTATTAAGTGATAATTATAAATACTTATTTGAGTTAAAATAATGTAAAAGTGTAATTCCAATACCGGGAATCAAACGCGAGCCTCCTGGGTGAGAATCCAGGCATCCTTGCCACTAGACGATAATGTAGGATGTCAATTGATCGAAATTTTGCTTTTTACTAATACATAAAAATCTTACGGTTTTATTTAATGTTACAGACCCCTTGTTTTTGCCGACTAGAGTACCTCTCCGCAACGCCCCATAGGAACTTTCATTCCAATAACTAATACTTACTTATATTACTTGTAAGCCACATTAACATTGTCTGCTCTTTAGACATAGGATCAACTCAATATTTATGGTAAAAGTAAGTTAATCAATTTTTGTCTATCCAAACCGTTGACTGACTCTATTATTGTCAAAACCTTGTTCTATATTGATTCTGTAAATTCATTTAAATCTCATATATTATAATCTCTTACTATAAGCCACAATAACATTGTCTTCTCTTTAGACATAGGGTCAAACTCAATATTTATGGTAAAAGTAGGTTAATAAATTTTTGTCTACCCAAACCATTGACTGACACTATTATTGTCAAAACCTTGTTCTATATTGATTCTGTAAATTAATTTAAATCTCATATATAATCTCTTACTATAAAATTGATACAAACAAAATCTGTAAATAAATCCTTACTTCTCTCACTTTTACACCTCCTTTCAAATTCATTTTTTTTTATATCGTTCTCTCCACTCTACTCGAACTGTTATGTCGATATAAACAACGATACTTACGTAGGCTCAGAGCGAAAAAAATTTAATTTTCGCCGATCACACTTCTGAAATGTAAAGTCCTCTCTGAAATCCTTATTCATATCCAGTTATTAAAACTTCAAATAAATAATATACAGGATTTATTCTCCATAAATTAACATAACATGTGCCTCCATGGCCGTCTCTCGGTAATAATGCCAATACAAAACAAGCGACGATACTGATCTTGCATTTTTTATACAAATTGAACATGGCACTGAATATTTAGTGATTAAACGAACTTACCTGTAGGTGAAGTTCAATCATAATTATACGAAGTGCTGCGCCCGAAGAATCAGTATAGACAAATATCAAACACTTGTAGTAACGCTAGGTCACACCACTGTTACACTATAGTCTAAAAGAGAAAAAAAAATAAAAAAAACAAATGGATTATACTTTATCTATGTTCCGGTTAGTCAATATAATATGCATATCCCTCTTCCGGTCCAATCCCAGCCTCACCCAGTATTTGCCGCCAAGCTTCATTTAGTTGAGCGAATAAAAATGATGTTTCCTTAATAACTAGGGTTCGCTTGGGTGGGCGGGTTACTGATTCTTCGGGCGCAGCACTTCGTATAATTATGATTGAACTTCACCTACAGGTAAGTTCGTTTAATCACTAATTATACTTCGTGCTGCGCCCTCGAATCAGTATAGACAAATATCAAACACTTGTAGATGTTGAGAGATATTGAAGGAAACATCATGTTTTGATTAATCATTATTTAATAGGAAAAAGAATGATAGACAAAAAAAAAATATAACAAACAAATAAGACTTCAAAGTGAACAAATTGTTTTAGCTAAGGCTACATTGTTTTCCTTATTTATTATTGGCCTATTATAAAACTTTGCAAAGGTAGCGGAATTGACACTCCATCCAGCAGTCTGTCGTATGACATCCAGACTGACTCCAAGCTTATATGCCATGGAAGAGGCGGCATGCCTAGTGCTATGGGACGAAAAGGACGAGATGTCAATTCCACTATCCTTCAATGTGCACTTTATCCAACGGCTTAATGTTTGTCCTGTAACACAGTTATGGGGTTTTTGAAAACTTATGAAAAGATAATCAGACTTTCTTAGTTCTTTTGTTTTCTCAATATAAGCTATTAAAGTTTTTGCAGGGCAAACCTCTGCACGTTCATTAAAGAAAGGTAAATATAGAGTTGGTTGTTTGGTTCCTATTTTTGAAGTCTTAATCAAATCTCTAATTTTTATAACAATTTGATCATTAGAAATAATTAATTCACTAACTTTTATTTTAGAGAGAGTTTGCACTCTATGTGCAGTGACAAGGCCAAGTAAGGTAATACATTTTTTTGAAAGTTTCTCAAGTGAAAGACTTTCATTAGGGAACAAAGATCCTATGTAATTTAAAACTACAGCTGCATCCCAAGTGGTGTTATACTTGGGCAACGGGGGCCTTATATTGTAAACACCTTTACAAAATTTTGAAATTCGATCGTCAGTAGAAACATTACTGGTTATAAGTGCTAGAGCAGATCTATGACTATTAATTGTACCGTACTTGCCTCCATCATTAAAAATGTTAGTTAAAAATTCTATTACCTGTGTAACCGATGGCTTGTAAACATCGATGTTCTTATTTTGGCAAAATACATACCAACGTCTGAAACACACATCGTACTGTTTTATGGTATTGGAAGACCACCCTGCCAAGGTTATTTCTATTGAAGCATCGGGAACTCCGCGCTTGAGCAACGCTTGCCTGATAATATCCCGGCAACCAGGGTAATGTGTTTTTGAATATTGTGATTGCTGTAACATTGTAATATAATATCGTTAGGACTTAACTTAATTAAATTAGAAATAACAAGGCGTGTAAATAAAGGATACCATGGTTGTGTAGGCCAATAGGGTACAACCATGATACCTTTTGCTTTATCCACGATAACCTTTCGTAGGCATTTAAGAATAAGCGTGAATGGAGGAAACGCATAAAATAATTCTTGAGACCAGTCTAGTGTAAACGCGTCTACAGCTACCGCGTCTGGGTCTCTATGCCAGGAGACATATTTCTGACATTTTTTATTAATTCTAGAGGCAAACAAATCAATTTCTGGACTAAAAAATTTTTCTATTAATTTTCTGAAAGCAAAATCCGTTAGAGTCCATTCAATATCGGGATGTGTTCTTCGCGATTCAAAATCAGCTATTACGTTATCTGAAGATTTGACATAAGATGCAAAGATAATTATTTTATTTGCCTCACACCATTGCCATATATCTTTTGTGATTTTATTTAAGTGTGGATATTTTACTCCACCCATGCGGTTTATATAACTTACGGCGGTGGTGTTGTCGATTCGAAGTAAAACCTGACAATTGCTAAAACCATTGGCAAATATTTTTAATGCAAAAAAGGCGGCCAATAGCTCGAGATGGTTTATATGCAACAAAATTTCCTTGTTAGACCAACATCCACTGGCCGTTTTCCCATTGCATGCTGCCCCCCACCCAGTAGTTGAGGCGTCAGAATATATCTCTAGAACATATTTATCTAAAAGTATTCTGTGAACAGAATGTTTGATGGCCTCTGTCCACCAGTTTAAATCCGGTAGTAATGAATGGGGAATATTCATAAATGCTTCGTAATCATCGCAGCTATTTTGTAAATTCAGAAACTTAGTGCGTTCTAGTTCTTTTGTATATAGCCTTCCGTATTCGATGGCAGGGCATGCAGAAGCTAATAAACCCAATAAGCGAGCGAATTGCCTTATTTTACAACGCTTCAAACGTTTAATGTTGTCTAGTTCTGATTTTATAAAATCTCGTTTTTCAGATGGCAGACTTATTTGCCATTTACAAGTATCTATAAGAAAACCTAAATATTTACAGGATGTAGATGGCGTAAACAAACTTTTTTCTTTGTTAATTATAAATCCTAATGATTCTAGTACATTTTGAGTTGTTATAATATTTTGATAGCAATCTTGATATGTATAACCTACCAAAAATAAATCATCCAAGTATATAGAAGACATAAAACCACCTGATCTTAACAACTTAACCACTGGTTTCATAAGTTTTGTAAAGACATATGGGGCCGTACAGAGACCAAATGGTAAAACATTAAATTGATATATTTTATTATCGATGGTAAAACGGAGATATTTACGTGAATCTGGATGAACCTTAATAAGAAAATAAGCGTCTTTTAAATCAATATTAGCTACAAAACAATTTTTAGCTACAAGCTTAAGAACTGTTCGAATGTCTTCTAATTTAAAATGTTGTGTTTTAATAAACTTATTCAGATTCTTTAAATTTAATATTAATCTCATTTTACCATTTGGTTTCGATACTAAGAACACGCGAGATATAAACTGTTCTGAAACTGGTTGACATTCAGATATAGCCCCTACATCAATGAGCTCCTGAATAACGGATGCCAAACGGGTTTTTTCAAATTCAGAAAACGTATTTTCTGTGGGTACATAATTTTGATGAGGTTGTTTATCAAATTCTATCTGGTATCCGTTTATCCATGATAATACTGTACAATCCTGTGTTATAAGCGACCATTGCTTGTAAAAATAGGAGAGTCGTCCAGCATAACGTACCTCGTTCACCGGTGGCGGTGGCGATTTGCCTTGGTGCGCTGTGAGAAGTTGCGTGATGGTCCCGGACGAGACGTCCCGCTCTGCGCAGCAGGCATCTGCTGTCGTGGCGCTGGACCCGGCTGCCTGCGGTTCGAAGTCCTCGCCTTCCAGTTTAAATTTCTAGCTGTGTTAGTTAAATTTGCCGATTTATTATTTCTAACTTGAGCTTTCAGTTCCAGGCTTGACTTTGACACGGCTTTAGCATTTTTTATTGATTCGGTAAAATTCGAACCAAATAAAAATTTATCGATTTTTGTTTCGGTTAAATGACTTCGTAGGTCACTTTTTACTAAATTTAAAATAAATTGTTTTCGCGTTTCCGAATTACAGTACTGAACATCGCAAAATATTCTGCTCACGTCCATTAAATCTTTAACTAAATTTTTATCTACCTCCGAAGAAGCTAGTTGCGTAGAAATTATTTGACCTAAACCAGCCAGACCCGCAGCGATTAACTTCTGGCGATTTTCTATGGCCACGTCTCTTTTGAGAGCATGTTCATAATGAGCAGAATTTTTAATTTCTGGGTTCAATAAAGGGGCTGATATGTAGTTACAATTAGCGGGTATTATATATTTTTTCAACATTTCTCTGCGAGTTTCTTTGCCTACCCCCGATGTCGCTATATGGTTAAATCTACTTGCGACTTCTTTATTAATATCGGGACCATATTCAACGGAAATGGACGGATCGTTTCCCAATATGTCGGTGATATCCACAGCATTATTTTCAGCAGCGTCGCCACTGGTGACGTCAATACAATAATTATCACATGGTGGCGACAGTATTTGGCTAGGCCCATCCGCCGTAGGGTCACTGGTCTCAGGTATTGGCAAGACCCTTTGACCTGAAATACGTTATAAGTATTGTACATAATGTAAAATATACATACCCTCTAATTTGGTGTAATAGCGACGATATAGTTCTATCAATACTAATCTGATGCGTATTACACGAGACAGTGCGGCGATATACTCAAGCACCCTTATTAATAAAAATATTTACACCATGGATAAGCAAATCCAAATCGCTCTCTTTGTCTATCAAGTGACTGTTCCAAAGTATCTGACAGAGACAGCCATGTTGGATTAGCTAATCCGTGGTGTAAATAATTTTATTAATAAGACTGCAAGAGTATTCTGATGCACTTCTTTGACTTTACTTGCAATTATTCACCATAATTATAGTAGCGGAATTTCTTCAGATTACCCTCATAAAATTATGGCAATTGCGACGAATACGGCGAAGAGGTCTTAGAACCAATTCTGGTGTATTCTAAAGTCTTAAATCTTTGCAAGGTTGAAAATTGGAATCTGAAACAAATCTATCAAAAATACTTACAAGTTGAATCCTCAATTTCTATTTCCGAATCTGAGGAGGAATTCGACGATGCCGAGCTAGAACTCGTTGAGGAGTTATTACGTCTAGTACGTTTTATTTCCTTTTCTAATTTAGCTAATTTTTTAACTATAAAATCAAAAGTATTTTCGTTGGACGCACGTTTCGACATTTTATTTTAAAAGTTTAACGGAAAAGTAAGTAATTGTAACGTGGCGCGGCACTAAAAAGCGAATGAAGCTTGGCGGCAAATACTGGGTGAGGCTGGGATTGGACCGGAAGAGGGATATGCATATTATATTGACTAACCGGAACATAGATAAAGTATAATCCATTTGTTTTTTTAATTTTTTTTTCTCTTTTAGACTATAGTGTAACAGTGGTGTGACCTAGCGTTACTACAAGTGTTTGATATTTGTCTATACTGATTCGAGGGCGCAGCACGAAGTATAATATTTCTTATGCCTAAGAAATAAACTATAAAATCATTTCATCTCATAAACAAATAATAATAATTATATATTAATGCACATTTAAACCATTCATTGCACGTTTACATATTATTAATTAGAAGTATTTTATGAAACCTTCAACTATAAGCTTACATTTTTAAAACCCAAATACATTGAGTAGGCAATTACTTAAATATCTAAAATTATTGTTGACTTATATTTACATAGAAGGCATTGAAAAATACTGAAGAGAAATACTGGTACGTCGGTCGTCGTACGAGAAACATAATACGTGATAGTAAAATAATACTTACTTGTTCAAATCAGATTGTTTATGTTCACTGTGCGATGCACAACAATTCGCAACAGACAACAGTCTAACGTTTTGGTTAGATACCACTGATTTAGCGAACACACATTATTTAATGCCGCGTCCGCACGTTTGCCAAACCTCGACAAGTCTTCACAAATTCAAACGTGCGGATAGAGCGTTTGCCATGGTTTGTGTAGGCTTGCAAGAGCTTGCGGCCGTTCCGATCGAGTGTCGGTTTTTTGACACAAATCAAAGGGAATTTGTCGCAAGCGCTTGCGATGCATCCACACGTTTGCGCGCGCTCAGTCTGGTTTGTGTACTGGAGACGGGCAGACGTGCCTACGCTCGCACAAAATGAGTGGTGATTGGTCAAATAAGACATCTTGTTTTTTCTCGAATGTTATCAGTCTGAACCATGCATTTGGGACCCGAAAAACAAGCATAATTATTGTATCTAAGTGTATAATACACTTAAATAAAAATCTTAAATATGTAGGTATATGTCACCGTAAAATTGTAAAAAACCGTTAGATTGTAATAAAACTAGTGAAATTGTAAAATGCCGATAGACACAATAAAAATCTTAAATATGTATATGTCACCGTAAAATTGTAAAAACCGTTAGATTGTAATAAAACTAGTGAAATTGTAAAATGCCGACTTTGGACGCGAATATTCTGCCTATAATTTAACACATTATTTTTCGTAAGATTATAAATATATAGTTATAAATATTTCGACCTATTTTTACAATGTCGTTAGTTATTTTACAATCTAACGGTTTTTACAATTTTACGGTGACATGTATAATATAAAAGTATTAAATATATTTCTGTTGTCTGGTACCCGTAACACAAGTTCTTCGAGAACTTACCACGGGACCAGATTGACGTGGTGTGAAACGTCCATAGATATTATTATTATTATGAGAAAAAAATAGCCGGTGCGTAGCCACGCACCGGCTACTTTTTTACGATTAGCCAAGTACATTATTGAATAAGCCACTATACGGTTAATTTGTAACTTAATCCACCATCTTCTTTGCCGTTTTTTTTGTTTGTTTTTATTTATGTATTTTTTTACAACAATAATAATAATAACTCCTCACACCGATTTCGGTGACGGTTTTATTGAAACCAGGCCAGTTACGCAGGAGTATTTTATAGTGCCCAAGTGTGTGCGCAGTACAAAAAAGCACACTCTCTTTTACTCTCATAATCCCAATGCGGGAATCGAACCTTCTACCTCCGAGTCGAGAGCCAAGCTCTAACCACAAGACCACGGAGGCTGTTGTTTTTACAATAAAAATAACTCAAAGCAAATGCTATAGCCGATACCTACGAGCTCAACGTCCGTCATGCTTGCCTGTTCAGAACACACTAACTCACTGTCTCACTCGCAAGCGTGCGGATGGTGACGTTTGATTCCCTTTTTCAAGTCAAGCGTTTGTGGAGGTTTGGAGTTTGCGGCAAATGGCAAACGTGCGGACGCGGCATCACATGTTCCCCATGTTGTATCACAAAGTTTATTCTGTAATTCTGTGATCACAAAATATTTTAAGTGGTTTTCGTAGGTCGCTCGAATCGACCCATATCCAATTTAAAGCATACAAGACATTAGTGTGGCACTTGACCTTCTAACATGTTCGAGTGGATTTTTTAATTTTTTCACATAAAAGAGTTTAAATAGGTTACCTACGTTTTTCACATTTGGTGTTCCTTTTTGTTTACAAACAACTCTGCTTATGATTTGACAAGTAATTTTTTTTAACTGTCACTTTAATAATGCTAAGACCACATTTACTAGAAATATTTTTACCTTTTTCTCAGCAATTTGCTATTATTCTTAAACAAATACATTCAAGTAATTCGTAAATATAACTTTGTATTCAAAAGTACTAATAAAAATAATAGTTATGACAAAGAAACAGCCAATATTTACGAGATAAAATTATATCGATAGTGCAAATTCGGCAGCGCCCATCCCTCAAAAACAGCCTTGCGGACAGCCGTGCGCTCACGCAGCCGAGAGATCGTCGACAAAGAATATATATTACTAGCGTATCGTCGACGAGCTAATAGAGCTTAGAGAATACGAAAAATAACGCCTTGACCACAGTGAACGATGTGATGGCTGTGACATCCGTGATCACAGCGACGAGCACAGCCTCAACACGTCGCTTAGAGAATCGCCTAGCTGGCTAATTTCTGCAATGACAGGACCGATTTTGACCAGACTGTCACTGGCAGATAGCGATATTATAAGGAGTAACCTTGGCTACTTTTATCTTAGGGTTCCGTTTAAAAAAATGGTTCTGTTTTCCATTTAGTTTATTTCCACGCACAAAAAATACCCACCAGCTTGAAATCAATAAATATATTTCAAAGATATATGTTTTTATGCAATTTTTTCCCTTCACATCATAAATGAACAAGGAATCAAACAACATACTGATAGTTTTGCAAAAAGGAACCAGCTAGTTTTTCTTCAAAATTATTAAAAAGTGTTAATGATTTTCATCTAAATGATATTTGTATACATATAACAAATTATTATGAATTATATTGTATGCAAGCTTTATTCAAAATTACCACAAATTACACATAATTTTACAGAATACAACATTTTAACAAAAATGGCTTTTTCTCAAAACTGTCATTGTGTGGGTTGATTCTATTTTGCATAAGTAGGTCCAATTATATTTAAAAAATAACCCCCTTACTAATAATCGCTGTATAAGCTTTGAATAGTTATACAGTGTTTTGTCTCCTTCTATCGAATTAAAAATGTCACTTGTGTGACGTGAACAAGACACTGTATAACTATTCAAAGCTTATACAGCGTTTATTAGTAAGGGGTTAAATGTTTAGGCATACTGCATTTCGTGGACATGTACACATAAGAAGCTCGTTATTTAGAACAATGTACAAGAACTCAAATTTATCAAAAAACTATAAAATTATTAAACAAATAAAATTGGGACAAACGAAAAATAATATTTGTACAATTTTTGCCGACCATACCCAAATATATTATTAAAGCCTATATTTAGGGGTTTTCAGGGGTATTTAAAAAAAACATGGGGGTAAAATTTGGAACAAGTTGGCAACACTGCATTCGCGGTTCGCGATCGCGACAGTTTGTTCATCGAATGGACCTAGTATAACAACAGGACCTAGTACTGTGAGCAAAAAAACGAGCCGAGCGAGAGGTTGGAAGAGAGGCCGTGTGTCCCTTTCTAGTAGGGTGACAATAATATATTTTCTGCTGTGGCAAACTGCAAAGCTGTGTGAGTCAAATTGTGAAACACTGAATGACATACAGCTGAGGCTTTAAAAGTCTAGTCTAGTCTAGACTAGATTGAATAGTGTAAAATCAAGAAGGTTTGAAGTGACGGCTGCATTAATATGTAACAGATTTTTATGTAATTCTCTGCCTTACTTAAACGCTATTGAGCCATTTTTCGCATTTCTTCATTGTTGGGAAATCTATAAAAACTGTATTATATTATCATTAAAGGCCTTACTCGACTTCACACGTTTTTTTCTCAGTAGGTACTTACTACGATTCTAGGCGAGTCGCTACTGACTAGTTTATAAAATTATAACAAAACGTAGTACAATTATTATAACTCTTAATAACGTCAGTTGCTTTAATGTTAACACTTTTATACTAGAATAACTAGATTAGCATTAACAATTAACTTACTAATGTTACTAATAAACGAAATATTGCAACCAGCATAACTTTTACTTCGACAAGAATATACACAACATTTTTTCACAATTTTGACTGGTAAATCATCAAATGAATAATAAAAACATAGTTACGGAGATACATGAAGTAAGAAATAAAAACTATTTTCAATTTTAATATTATCCGGTGTTCAGCATAAAATATGTGTAATGGCGTATCTATTGTCTTGCGAATGATACCATCTAATAAAAAAGAAGGAAAAGTATTTAATGTAAACTGCGTTTTTATTTATACTAAATATGACTATTTCTAACTTTTTTCATTAGAATATGATATAGTTATAAACATTTGTAAAAATAATAATAAAGTACACTTGTTTTATCTAAGATTTTTCAAGTTACTTTTTATAAATACCAACATTTTTCTGGTTGGCAACATGCAAGAACGAGACACACAGCCTCGCTTCTGGCTATCTCGCTCGGCTCGGATTTGCCTCTATGATACGTGCATTGTGAAATACACTATATTACCAAGGTAATACAGTTCTTTTTAGCAATAGGGTATTTTCCAAGTTTTTGAAAAGTATGTCAAATTGTTCCTAATACCAAAATACATTAGCAGTTTGAACTATTCTTTGTGAATTTCTTTCTTTTCCTTGCAAATTAGCCTAAAAGTTTATATTAATATTATAGGCGCGAAAACGCTATAATGAGTTGTCATGACGTCACATTCTTGTAACATTGTAACTGTCAAGTGTCAAGTGTCAAATTACACTGAAAATGCCAAATCCCAGCATACCTACTATTTACGTTTTTAAATAAATGTTGTAAGCCTATTAAAAATGCCTTATAAATGGTGTGTAGTGCTAAAATGCACTAATATGTCTATTAAAACACCGGCGAAAATCTTTGTGACCATGCCAAAGGACACTGAAATGCGGAAAAAGTGGCTATTACTCGCTGACGCATGACGATAATGATTCTGATGCTGGCTATTCTTTATGGAAATCGGGAGGCCATTAATAAAAGAAGAAGTAGTACAAGAATATGACGTCACATTCCAAACTCGTGCGTTTTTAGTCACGTGGTCAAACGTGAAAAATTCATAGTTTTATTTTTGATATTTTATAAAAATCATACATATTTTTGTGTAAAAAGTTGGTTAAATTGGTTTAAATTAATGTTTAGCGATAAAATATCAACAATTTGATGTATATTTCCATCATAGGATAATACCCTATTACAAAATTCGGAGTCTTCTATGATCTATCCATTAAGGTACCTACTATATCCAGGAGGTCTACTCCGAAACCGCGCATTCAAATCTTCGGATCCGACCGATACCCGACCGAAGTTTAGGCAGTGACCTTACTCCGAAGTTACATCGGACTCGCGGACGTTTATCGGAGTCACGTGACAACTTTCGTGAACGAACAAGTTAGTGAGGAAAAACGCGCCGTTTTACATTCGTTCCGGTTTTTATTTCATAATTGTATTTTAAAATATTTACATGTATATCAGACCTTAAATATTTAGAATAACATTCGAAACGGATTGTAAAAGGTTTTAAAGTAATAAAAACATTATTATCTTTCTTATTTCGATAAAACTTAATTAAGTTTGGCTGTACACACCTTTGTCTTTGCCTATGAATGCAAAAAAAAAGTTCAGTTTGACACGAAAACGTTTTTGTTTATAAACAAATACATGCTGTGCTGCGAGGTCATAAATAAAGTTTAGTCAAAGGAATACTTGTAAAAAAAGTTTAACCAAGTGTTTTATATTATGGAATGTAGACATACTTAACGTGAGGTGTTGAAGTGGACGATTGCAACCTCTTAAAATCCTGTCAAACGATTCATATGAATGATCCACTTATCCCAAAGCGTTGTGGATTTCTAATATGATTTCTCCGGGTTACGAAGATTAAATTATGTGCTCAGTAGTGATTGTGTGTGAAATAGAAAATGACGGCCCCAAGCACAGAACAAACTGAAACGCTTCTCAATTTTCTTGAGGAGCACCGTGACTTGGCTCGCGGCGCATGTGGAGTGTGGAGCGGAATGTGGAGGGAAGACTGCAAGCCCAGCGCCTTTGGGGTGAAATATGCAGCACCCATAATGTGATGGGTGGTTATAATAAAACTGTGCAACAATGGCAAAAGGTAAGTTTTACACTAAAAAAATATCAGAATACTTTTAGGCTAAACTTTCCCACATTTGTCCTATTAATTGGTTTACGGTAATTTTACTGCTTATAGATATTTTATTATCGAAGCAATTTCGCAATAATTATAAGATCTATAGTTTTCGAGGTAAAAAATAATTCTATTTCTAGTAATAATAATTTTAGGTGTTATTAATATCTAAGAAGATCTTATTTTTTATAGGTGTGGACAGATAAAAAATATCTGGCTAAGACAAACGTGGTAGCTGCTCGTAGATCAGCCACTGCTACTAGCGGTGGACCGTCACTGACTCCCAGCCCACCAGAGACTCAAATAATTAGGGAAATTCATACTGGTAGGTACCTACTTCTTAGATACATATTTTGTTTAGACAGAGAGAGAGAGAGTTGTCCAAGTGACCTGTTAGTTTTAGCAGTTCAGTATATATGCTCTTGATAAAGCTTTGGATTATTGTTAGTCATATACTTAAAATTAATGTTAATTAAACTATTCTTAGAATTTTCATATATAAAATATCTACACCACATTCAAGAATGTAAAAAAAAAACAAATTTACTTATTTTAATACTTTGTATTAATTATGCAAATTATTATCTAAGTTATAGAACCACTGCAACCCACAGTCGGTGGAAGGCTGACAGCGACTCCTATGGAACAACCTTCCACACAGAGCTGTAAATATGAGTTTACATTAATAATTTAGTTTAAATAAGTAATGAGCAAGTGTAACTGAAATACCAGGTTTAGAATTTTTAGTTTAGTTTGATCCACAAAGTTTCAACTTATTTTCATTAAACATTCTTTTGAAACAAAATTCCTTCCCCTCATTTTAATAATTTTTACTAACTGAGGTTGACTTATTCTACAAGTGCAACATTTGTAACATTTCATTTTTTAATCAATAAAGTTAACTATTAATTAATTTACAAGATTAAGAAAGTAATTAAACAAGGTGTATGTATATAGTGCAAGTAAATAAAATGATTATTTTGTTTTTAGCCACACATTCAAGACGGGAAAGGAGAATGCGGCCTCGTACTGAGGATTCAGTAAGGAGTAGATTTTTCCGACTCGAAGAAGAATGTGTAGCACAAGGAGTGCAGTGGAGCCTCTGCTCTGGAGGTTGTGGGCATTAAGGAGGCCCTCGTGGATATCAGTAATGGACTGGACCTCCATGAAATATGCGTTTTGAATTTCCCGCAGTACCACTTTTATTTTATTATAGGTATTTTAACAAAATTAAAATGATTTTTGATATCAACTTTATTTTATTCTAAAATTGTATCATCTACTTACATCTAAATCATATAAAATCTGTCACTGTAATGCTACAGTGATAGATTATTGATAGAGAAATATGTATTACATGAAGGTATGTATGGCTATGCAGCCATACATACATGAAATACATATTTCTCACAAGACCCAGACCTGTTGCTCTTATTTATTTAGTTTTCTCTGATCCAGAACAAACAATTATTATGCTTATCAATAAAAATCTATTTTTTTTTGTTTTGCATAGGTATTTATTACTTACATTCATGACATATTTAAGAGTTATCATCTAATATATTTTTATTAACATAACTACAACCTTAAAATACATTTTTTCTTGTTAAATATAATGTCAATTAAAGCTATCTACTTTTAAGACTATGATACTCTAAATGAACTGGCATTTTACCTGAAATAAAAAATATTTTATAAGTATTATTAATGCTATGCTATTGAGTAATACAGATACATACAAAAGTTGTAGGATATGCTTTTTACCTGTTGCATTGATTTGGTTCCACGGGCAACGGGCAAGATTAATGTAATTGCAGCATTAATCTTGCCCGTAGCCTATGACCACGTTGCAGAGCTTCAGTGGAAGATTGTGCAGCATGCAAAGCATTTTGCCTGCTGTCTTCCACTCTTAAATCGTCTTCTGTCAACTCAGAAGCTTTCCACCCAGCCTGTGTGCACAAATTGTACAAAACACAGTAGGCTATTATTATTTTTCTTGCTGTTTCTGGAACATAATGAAGCTCCCGAGCTGCTAGGAGACACCTCCATCTCCCTTTCAGTATCCCAAATGTGCGCTCAATGGTGCAGCTTACTCGTTTGTAGAGTATGTTATACCGGCCTTCCGGATAAACTTCAGGTACATTTTCAAAAGGTGTCATCATATACTCTCTTAATGCATGCCTAAAAAAAATCATGATTCATGATTCATCACCTAAAAAAAATTCATGAAATCACTTAGGTAAGTACTTAAAATCATATAAAAATATGACACACAATAAAATATGGTAAAAGACATGCAGTGTGCAGTATCTTCTGTGCTCCAAGTGTTCTTCTTTAATACAATCTTCAAGTAAGAACAGTCTCGCCATTTTACACTAAACACAATTTTATATTATCTTAAATATAGTTTGACATGAGTAAAACCTCATTATAATGAGATATCATGCCTTATTTACTGATTTTAACACTTTCTTATTGCTTCCGATAATCCAAAGGTAACTCTTTTGTTATCGTAATTTTTGACATAAAACTCCCGAGAAATCTGCTGTCAAATTCAAAACTTCGGTCGAGTTCATTGAGGTATATACATGAAGGGGCCCTTACAGTTCTATACATACTAGCGCTTATACAAATATGATGGAAATATGAGACAGACGGTGAAATATCATTTGGTCTCTTTCTATCTAATGCAATAATTTTTATGTTAGAAGAAAAAGCAATATTTTTGTTTTTGCTCATTTTAGAAACATTAGACTTCAAAACTTTGACAATTAACGAAATGTGGAACGATCCGCCATTATTTGCTCATTAACTGTCAATTAACTGTGGTAGGTCTCCTGTCAAAAGGTTGTTTATGTTTTGTTTAATTATGAATTTCCAAGAGATTATAAGGACTTATTCTTTAAAATTTTATTTGAATGTTGTAAAAGTGATAATTAACATGCCTAAACGTTATATTGCAAGGTGCAATGCATTAAAGAGTATAAATCAACCTCAATTGTATTTACGCAGGTTAGTAGCCGGTTTTATGCAATACTATAAACATTTCATGAAATAATTGCGTTGCAATTTGATTTTTTCATTTATTATATTCATATCCACTTAAATTTCATTAGAACAGTCGTTTTAATTGCATTTTAAGTCATTAGATTTATTTACGTAATTGAAAAGTGTTGTACCTACCGTTTGTAATAGTTATCGATAAAGGTACAAATAATAATTACATCGATAAAAACATAATAATTACATTTGCCTCAATATGTCTCAACAAGCAAGCTGAATGTATTCGACGTGGTTTTAAAAATATAAGTTTAATAGCTTTTAATAATATTGTTGTGACCAAAATTATTTGACAAATGATAAAACTAATAATACTTGTTTTTATAGGTTTCCGAAAAGTGATACAATAAGCAAATTATGGTTGAAAGCTGGAGAAGAAAATATCCCCGGACCCAGTCAAGAGAATAGCACAGCCAGTTTTTGAACAAACTTAATTTTATTTAGAAATGGATAGACTTATTCATTTTAATATAAGTGGATATATTCCTTTGTCTTTTATTTCTATTCCACCTTAGATAGTTCAAAAAGTTTTTAGTTCCATCTGTCGATGCCACAAGGACTAATTATTTGCCAAGCTGTAAAAATGTAACACCTATTAATTGTAACCATATTTTCACCAAATAAAGCATCTTGTCATTATGTATAAGATTAGGTTACGATGGGACTGGCTTACGCTGTACATCAAAAGTCATATACCAATTTATACAGTTGGCTCAGCTCGTATGAAAATAAATATTTAACCATATTATAACCTCTAAGGACCTAGGAGTTAAAGTATCCTTAAATAATAAAAGATAAACGTGTTGACTTCAATAAAGAAATGGCACTTCTTTCCCATGGTAAATAAAGTTAAGTCTTACTTGATTAATAAAGGTATTACAATTTTTTTGAAAAAATGGTCCAGTTAGAACAAATAGAATAAAACTATCCTCAGCAATCAGCATAGAATACTCAGGATGTCGGTTAAAAGATATTATCGATTAATAAAAGTAGTTAAATGTACAATGTCATTAGTAAAATAAGTTTTTTTACTTACGTATGCATAAATTAAGAATAAAAAAATCATAATTTCATGTCATAAACCAATTTATACAGTTGGCTCAGCTCGTATACAAATAAATATTTAAGGATCTTTTAACTCCTAGGTCCTTAGAGGTTATAATATTATAACCTATAAGGACCTAGGAGTTAAAAGATCCTTAACTAATAATTATACTTAAGCGTGTTGACTTCAATAAAGAAATGGCACTTCTGTCCCATGGTAAATAAAGCTAAGTCTTACATGATTAATAAAGATATTACAAAAACTTTTTTGAAAGTAGTCCAGTTAGAACAAATAGAATGTATACCTAAATATATCGTCAGCATCGAATACTTTTTTGGATGTCCGTTAAAAGATGTTATCGATTAATAAAAGTAGTTAAATGTACAATGTCATTAGTAAAATAAGTTTTTTATTTACGTACATGTACATGTAAGTTATTGTAAAACTTATGAAAATTTAAAATATCGATACTGTCGATACCCATAATTGCAACTCTAGTTCGGCAGCCATTTTTTGCTCATAATAAGCTGATAAATTGGACACGTTTTTGTCATAGGTAGGGCCTGTCCTTTGAATTCTTTAGTCATTGGTCGAGTTACGCGCGTTCAGAGTAAGGTCCGATACGAGCAGCGTTGCCGATTTGTGGGGAATTCCCCAAACTGCGGGGAATTTCAAGTCGATTGGGGATTTATTGGGGATTGGCACTATGTGGGGAAAATGTGGGGATTTTAACATTTCGACATCTTATTCTCATCGGTAAATATTTCATCATTCATTATCGACACGATATCGACCTTTTTTAAAATCATTATGTATGGCATGGGCATGGCACATCTCTAGTTTCAAACTACTAGTAGATTGACATTTGTTTATGATCAGGGGATTCCCTTTTTCCCTTTCTTTAACAGATACTGTTGTATCATTTATGGCTGTAAGTAGGGTTGCCATATCTTACATATGACTCCCCGGACAAGACGCGTGAAAACCCCGGATTTTGGAGTACGAAACCCGGACTTAGAACAATTTTTACCCGACTACGGCAATGTCAAAAAGAAAGGAAGATTTATAATTGCTGCAAATCAAAAAAAAAACTTAGGCCTTCCTAATTCTGCCTACAAAAACCCGGATAGCAAATAAAATCCGGCCCGGACGTTTCCCGGACGCCCTTTAAACTAGGACAAATCCGGGGAAACCCAGACGGATGGCAATCCTAGCTGTAAGAGAAGGAATAAAAAACCGGGCGGCAGCGTCAAGTTCTACCCTTCAAACAAAATGCTTTCCACAAAAATATGGAAAAGAATATGAAAGATATCAATATTATTTAAATAATCTATATATACCTATTACCTATATAAAAATGAATCCCCATCTCCATTGGTCACGGCATCACGTGTGAACGGCTTGACCAATTTCCCTAATTCTTTTTTTTTTATTGTGTTTGTTTCAGGAGAAGGTTCTTATGCAAGAAAAACTAAGAAAGTAGCGTGGAACGATAGAATTAAAGAAAACTTATTGATCATATTAACTGTTTGTTTGACTCTTTATTTTTATTAATTACTTATACTAATGCGAATTATACTCAGCTAGTAGAATATTGTTTCATTTTTTAAAAATCCTATGTGGGGAATTTGTGGGGAATCAGCGGATTTTTGTCCCCAAATTGGGGAATTCGATCCCGATTTTTGGGGAAATACATAAATTAGCATTGGCAACCCTGGATACGAGAAACGTCACTTGAAGTTCGGTCCACAGAACATATGTAGGTACCCTAAGTTCGGTCGGAGCGAACTTCCGAACGAAAGTATTTCGGAGTAGGAAACAGCCCAATCCATAGATAATACAGATATATATTAGTAGCCCAATCATTCGGACGAAACATTGATATTTGATGTTCGGAGTAGACCCCCAGTTCATCGTTGATTGTTTTAGATTGTATTATTTATTGTTGCTGAGTTTTAATTTTGTTGAAGTACCTACCTTCTTTTAACAAACGTTGTGTGTTATTAAACGACGATAGGATATGATTATCAAGGTAATGATTAGCCTCAAGTTTCTATTTTTGTTAACAACTTTGTACAAAATCGAACCCGGCTTTTAGTATTTTGGAACATCCTAATTGATGAAATCACTAAAAAAGTTAAATAATATTTCCAATGTTTAATGGTATAATCTTTCAATTGCAGAATTACACAATGGAGCCTATGGTAAGACTGGATAAGGTTGAGATACACCGGTGTCGAATTTGCGGCTTCGGGAGCATGTGTCACCAATCCTATACAAATCATATTATCAAGCATGTATGTACAATGTTCACTAAATTTATCAATCAATCAATAGCATTCTTAATCAAGCACAAGTTCAATGCTGTTGTTGTTTGCCTAGTATAAATTTTGTATTTGTAAAAACCCAATTTATTAGCAGTTTCCATAATGCATGTTGGTATTTATTTTCATATAACTACAACAATAAAAAGTATTTAAAATAACTTTATTTTTATAATAAGTGAAAAAAAAGTAAAGAACCAATCTATACATCTATACATACAGATAAATAAAATTGAAGTGTCTGTTTGTAACTTCAAATTAACAGCTTTTCACATAATGAATCTGAAAGTATATTCGGTACTTACAATAAGATACCAATTTTTTTAATTTTCGTCTGTCTGTCTGTCTGTCGGTCTGTCTGTCTGTTTGTTCCGGCGAATCACTGAAATGGCTGGACCGATTTTCACGGGATTTTCGCTGGCAGATAGCTGAGGTTATAAGGTCTAACATAGGCTACTTTTATTTTAGGGTTCCGTTTAAAAAAATAGGGTTCTGCTTCCGTTAGTTCTGCGCAAACGAAGTTGCGGGCATCAGCTAGTTAAAAATATTATTGTTTAGTTAAAAATATTAGTGTTGTTAGTTGTACTAATTATACAACTAACAACACTAATATTAATATACTTTTTTTAGGTTCCTCAGAGTAAATTAATCCTATCGCGAGCTACATTTTATAAATGTAACAAGTGCCTTTGTGCCTTTCTCACCGACCGTGCTCTAAAACTTCACAAAGTGGCTCATGTTATTAAGGATGTTAGGTAAGGTGAAACAGTTTTTATTTATATATCTATACGGTAGAATGTTTAGAAGATATGCAACGATTTTATTAACTATGTAGTTTAACAACCTCCGTGGCTCAGTGGTTCAGTGCTTTGGTGCTCAAGCCGCAGGTTCGAATCCCGCCGAAGGAACAAAAAGTTTTTCTGTGTTCCTGGGTCATGGATGTGTATTATATAGTAAAAATCTTAAATATGTGTATAATATAAAAGTATTAAATATATTTCTGTTGTCTGGTACCCGTTATTTTGAACTTTTGAACATTCTTTGAGAACTTACCATGGGACCAGATTGACTTGGTGTGAAGTGTCCATAGATATTATTAATACAGTATATATTATGATTGTATTATCTAATGTTATACATATTATGTAATAAATAATTAGTAGCTGTACATAGAATAATATTTTATTTCATTTTTAAGCCTCAAAGAGAAGAAACGTGACGAAATGAGATACCCACTCGATGAGAAATATTTGAAGCGCTTCAGTTGTAGCGAGTGTGACTACAAATTTGTACTGGAGAGTACGTTGCAAATGCATATGGCCCTGCATGAGCCTTATAAGTATGTATGCAGCTGTGGCATAGGATATTATAAGAGAAAAGATCTGAAAGGACACATAAGATTAGTGCATATGCAAGAAAACCCAAAACCAGAAGCTAAAACAGAAAATAAGACAAAAACACCACATATGGTAATAAATAAAGGTGATAAAAGCTTATGTGACAAGTCTAAGAAAGGGGACAATAATGATGATAGTGAAATAGAAAAGAGGAAACAAAAACAAGACAAAAGAACTAAAGTGGTGAAAGTAAAGAATATGTTGAAAGTAAAGTTAAAATCTGGAGCAAACCCACTCGGTAAACGCAAGAAAACAGTTGAAATTATATCGTGCAATCGCTGTGACAAAAAATGTTATTCTCTCGAAATGAAAAAACATGCAGAAGAAATGCACGCAGATGTACCGTACTCATGTAGATATTGCTATTTGAGGTTTACATCAACAGAACTGTTGGTGGAACATCAAAACAATACACACAAAAAGTTATCTTGCAATATTTGCGGAAAAAAACTTATGACAAATGCCTCTTTATATTCACACTTAAAACTTCATAAACCTAACCCTAAACCATATCTTTGCACTGTCTGCGGCAAATACTTTTCGCAGAAAGCAAGTCTAAATTGTCATTTAAAAAGACACAAGGGTGAAAGAGATTTCAAGTGTAAATACTGTGTTAAGAAATTTTATGATAAAGCTGCCTTGGAAAAGCACGAAAGAACACATACTGGTGATAAACCCCACGTCTGTCGACATTGTAACAAACCTTTTGGCGATCCATCGGCCCTGAAAAGACATGAACGTATCCACACAAAAGAATACCGCTACTTCTGTACTGAGTGCCCAGAGAAGTTTACCGATGCGAGTTCAATAATAAGACACAGACGTAAGCATGGTAACAAACAAGATGTTTTAAAGTTCAAATGTAATATCTGTGAAAAATACTTTTCACAAAAAACTGGTCTTCAAACTCACACTCTTCTAATGCACACAGAAAAGAAATTTGAATGCAACGAATGTAGTGAAAAATTTGGAACCAAACACCGTTTGCTGGGGCACATTCAGAAAACTCACGTATATAGGTTTGAGTGTGCCTACTGCGGAAAAATGTTTATGGATAAAACACGTCTGCAGAAACATAAAGATAAATATCATCCCATAACTTTGTATTGCAGTGACTGTCCTCTAAAGTTTAATAGTGAAAATAGTTTTCAAGCTCACAAACTTGTGTGCTGCCAGAAAAACACACAAAAAGGATAATTTTGTTGATTTACGGGACTTGTCATCTCCTTGATCCTAATGGGAGATCCTTTATTTACCGGATCAGTATGTATTTTAGAGTGGAGCTCCTGGTAGTATATGATATCAGCAAACTTTTCCAAATG
The DNA here is from genome assembly GCA_905404095.1 of Glaucopsyche alexis. Lineage (NCBI taxonomy): Eukaryota > Metazoa > Arthropoda > Insecta > Lepidoptera > Lycaenidae > Glaucopsyche > Glaucopsyche alexis. The sequence goes on along the minus strand of FR990054.1, from coordinate 21,384,611 downwards.
AGTAGAATCATCAGATTTGTAACTTTTTGGACAAAAAAATATTTTCGTTGCAATAGGGGAGTGGACTGATTTTTTTTATTGCATAAATGAATAGTTCTCTTAAATATGAGTTACTTATCAGAAGAAACAGTATGTCAAAAGTCAATATTTTCAAAGGTACAGCGATTTGTGTACAAAATTTCGCGAGTCTCGTAAAAACGCTCCATACTAAAGTCGTACCCAAGAATGACATCACTCGTGGGTAAAATTGTATGAATTATAAGGCCGCAGGAACATATTTGTAAATATCTCCGATATTAGGGATGTTGCCTTCTGTGGAATATCACAATTTTACAAATAAAATTTTATAATTGTTGATTAAAGATACATAAATCTGAAAGAAATAGGTATTTAGAGTGACGCGATTAAAAAATATAAGCAAATAAAAAATATTGTCCATCTCTTTCTCGCAAAACGATTCGTGACGTCACAGCCTGCTACCGCCATACATTTTGTGATGACAAATGTATGGCGGTAGCAGGTTGTGACGTCACAGGTCGATATATCGCTCTCTTTCATATTGTAAATTTTAATGGTTTGTATCTACGTTATTTTTTCAGATATACAAAAATGAGTTCTGGATTGTTTATTAACATGTTGACTAACATCGATTAGACGAAAAAAATTTTTTTCGGCAACATGCCTTTTGTGCATTTAAGTTCATACTAATTACCATAATGAATGTTTTTGTATATGATGTAAGTAAACTAATGATGTAGGTTTTGTTTACTAGTTTAGCAAAAAAAAAGTACTTTTTAGGTGTATCTGATTAGTAAACTACACATAAAATAATATATTTTTTTACATTTACCAAGTAGTAATGCCTCAATATTTCTGAGTTATATTAATGAAACTAAATATTTTAGGTATAGTCTACTCCCCTATTACCTTTTATTTTGTAAGTTTTTATCTTGTCTTGAATTATAAAATAAATACAGGTATTTAGAAACTGTATTTAAGATGTCGCACACCTAGATCTAAACTAAGACAACTCAAAAAATGTCTTTTTTCAGGAGACGAAAAAAACGTATAGCCGCGTTTTTTTGTAAGGAGAGACATAGAATTTAATATTATTCTAGGGAGTTAATAGCATGTAATATGATATTGTATTTGAACCGGGATTTAAATTCAATCCCTTTTATCGAAAATTGCATTTTTTTGAGTTGTTACACTTCTGGTTGGTTACATTGTATTAAAAATGAAAAACATTTCGACTTGAAACAGTTTTATTTGACCATTTTGAGTTATACCTGGTATTAGTCATACAGAATTCCTGAGAACTTTAGCAATATAAGATTTCCATGCCGATTCTCTTCTTAATATCTTTTTTGCTCTTTTTACTTTCTCATTTGGCTGATTATTACTAACTTCATTGACAACATGACTGTGAGGTTGAATATAACTGACACTATGTCAGTTATATTCCTGGATTCAATATCACAAAGTTTTGGCTTACTTAAAACAGCTTCAAGCTGTTCAGAAGTATCAGTAACAACCCTGGTTTTAGTTTCAGAATCAGAACTACTGTTACTAGAACTATCATCTATTGTTATAGTTCAAAGAGTTTTCTGACGTATTGTCTGGTGATGATGATGAAAAAGGAATTACTTTACATGGAAGAGTTACTTCTTTTTACAGACAGCTTGGATCAGTGTCAGAGTCATCTGTGAAACTTCCTTCACGTTTTGAAATAAATAAATAATTTCCAATTTGCCTGCTATGACCTGGTCTAGTCATCACGCGAGTGTCTACTGGGATATTTTCATTATTTTTTTGTACTTCTCTATTTACAGACATAGTTAAATCTTCTTCGTTAGCCGTTGAAGAGGACTCTTTATACCTTTCATTGATAATATTGACAAGAAAACAGTCACACTGCATTTTTCTCTGAAATAAAAAAAAACAAATATTGTAAGTTCTAATTAACCAGCAATAGTGAGTCAACTTAAAAATCATTAAATACATAGCGCTGAATAGTTTAGATTAAAAAATTGTGTTTGAAACAGTTAATTTATAATACCGTAAACTATTTTTATGCAACGCAAATAGAATATCACATTCTGATGTATCGAAAAAACAATGAAATAAATCGTTTCAACAAAAGTAGGATAACTTGAAATTTACATATTGATCCATCTAAACAGAGTCAAATCAAAATAGTAACCAAATATTTACATACCTTATCAAACAAAAGTCGAACAAGTCAAAATATCCTAAGTAATATTGCAGAAAAAGTCACCAATACTGTAACAACTCTAGTTAACTCATGATTACGTTTTATAAAAACTGTAACTATTCAAAATGTCCGCGCTTTCTTTATCGTTAGTACGTCAATTCTATATGGCTAGTAAAGGCAGGGGTGGTCGACTCTGTATGAATGACCTTGGACCAAAAAGGGGGCAGTTCGGTGCGACAAGAATGGTTATATTTCAATATATCGCTCTCTGTCTTACATGGTTAATATTACATAAAAGTTACTTAAAAACCATAACAGATGGCGCGTAACAGACACTATGCCGCTTCTAGATCGCGCTAGCGAAAACACTAGACGTATGTATATATAAGGGCTCACGAACGGTTTGTAACGTAGTGATTATTTGGTCGTGGAGGTGGTTGCTCGGTTTTGTTGAAATGTAAAATTTAACTCTAAAGAGAAAAACGCTAACTTAAACTTTAATTACGTATCTTCAATTTCCCGCCATATTCATATAATCAAATATATACTCCTCCTTTGTTGGTAGGCGGTTAAAAGTTTGAGGGGGCAGCTCACTAGAGGCGCTAATTTGGTCCCAATTTTTTTGTATGAAGTCGACCTTCTTCTCCGCGAGTAATAGTGTTCTGTGAGTAAAGGTCAACTGAAAATACACTTGTTTAGGTGGGAAGCAGTGACTGACGTTGATTCAACAAAACAAAATTAATGCCATCTAGCGATTGACTTTTCAAGGTATTATTGAATCTGTCTTGATGGATAGTTGCGTATGTTCACTGAACGTTCGAATATACGGATAACTTAAAATTAACGATTTTTGAGTTGTCTTAGTTTAGATCTAGCTGTGCGATGTGTATATGAATATAAAACAAAAGCTTATCTATTTGACTTTTGCTTCTATTATATAAAAGTGTTTATATTAATCATCTTAAAATTAAACTACTCCTGGGTATACATGGTACATTAATTAGGGGAGACTTGATTGTTTTTGAATTATTGAGTATTTCCGTATTCCTAAGGTATAAAAAACATGAGAAGGTACACAAGAAAAAGTACAAAACCACACAAAAGGGTGGTGAAAAAGGTTATGGTAAAATTAATGCTAAAACACATGTATGCATGTATCGTATATATACAATAATAGTAATTTATCCTTTTGGTGCTCTAAATGAAGGTTATATCAACATTTATAAAACTATTTTTAAGTTTCGTAGTAGTATAGTTGCGCCTCGGGTTTAAATGTTTTGTAAGTAAATTTGTATTTTTTTTTTCATTGATATTCTGTTGGTTAATCACAGATTTTTGTAGCCGGATAAAGTCCTTTGCCAGTATTGTTCAAATAGGACCAAATATGTGTAGGAAGTTAGGGTTAAAACCAAGTTAAAAATCTAAAGGTTTCATCTATTATTTTGAACTAAATGTTATGTTTTATTGTTGTAATATTATGTGATTTAAACTAAATGTTAATTGTTATGTCTTACAGTTTTTTGTATAAATCTCAAATCTTTTCTTCTTGAAATTATTATATTACGAGATTTCCTGAATATGAATTTAAAATATTATTTAGTTATACCATGGAGGAATCAGATGGTTATTGGTACTATATATTTGTGATATTCCACATTTATGGGCAACTAATGAGTTTAATAAAAAAATATTTTAATAATATCGTATTGGTTTTTATTTAAATTTACTTGGTGAGGAAAGGTTGTATGCGACATAACAGTTTTTTTCCTTCATGTTTCTTGGCGTTTTTACACCCATCCAATTTTTTTAAAATTCAAAGTTGGTATTAATATACATTCTTTAAAAGTAGGTATACATGATGCCTACCACCGGTTCGGAATTCGCGCGGGACCATCTTTTACCAAAAATATTAAAAATTGTTATTTTAGAATAATATAACACGACTAAAACTACATAACAAGAGTACAATAGTACATAGAAGCAGCTTTGCAGGTTGGCCATCCTATTCCCAAGGTGTGCAATCGTTAATAAAATCCTTGACCCTATAGTAAGCTTAGGACGCAAACGTTCTCAAATATTTTTTTTATTTTATTAAGTAATAGACAGATTTTGAACGTTTTCTGGGATTTTATTGTATAGACGTATAAAGTCTGATCACCGGTTTATCTAATTTGTGTTTATTTCTAGTGTTCATACTTCGGTTCATACAGTGATTATTACCTACTTTTCGAATTGAACATATTTAATTTTGTTCTAACATACAAGTTACAACACATTGTCCAAATGTATCACAAGTTCTTCGAGAACTTAGTACAGGACCAGATTAACGTGGTGTGAAAGCGTATACAGATAATAATATTATTATTACTATTATTATTTTGGACTGTGTATTTTGTACACCATCATCATTAAGTATAAAATTGAATCGATTATTATAATACAGGGCAGTGTAGCCCTACACTGTATGACGTAGGTAGTACTTATAACACAATGACTGTATGTGGTATTTTACACTCTGCGTCACGCACATGCCTAAGGCAAAGAATATATATTACTAACGTACGTAAGGTATAAAAACGAAACGACTATAGTATAAATGCTTGAGAACATTTTGGACTTTGCGTCCCACGCATAAGGTATAGGATATTATAACATAAAACGCCAGTGAATAGCCGAGGGTAGCCCTACACTGCACATGGGATTTTAGACACAACATCGCGCACATAAGGCATACAATTAAACGCCATTATATATATTAGGCTGAGGGTAACCCTTCACGCTTCGTGCTATTTTGAACTCTGCGTCCCCAACCTAAGGTGTATATTCGTATTGATTAATTTGACATAGGGTGCTGTAGTACTGGGGTTGCAGCATTGCGTCGAATTGCCGCGCCGCTCGATACGTACGGCGCGCGCGTACCGTGCGCTACGCGCGTCATCGGTTATCAGTTACTCTGTAATCTCCGACAAAAACAACCCCATTGCCAAAAAAAGAAAAAGTGAGAAAAAAACTACTTTTTGTTGTGGGTTTCAAGTTTTAAAGTAGGTAAGTGTTGTTTTGTTATTGGTAAAAAAAAGTTTATAAACAAATCATTTCGTAATTCAATTTGTATTATTACCTGCTACACATAAATATTAGCATGTATCAAAGATATTTTACGTATTAATTAATTGCTTGTCGCTGAACTGCCTGATCAAATGTGGTAAAACTTTAACAACTAATTTGAACTGTTTATGATTTTAGATAAACAAACACTGAACATATCAAAATCCAACTGCAGCTGTAAAATCTATCGGTTACGAGAGATAAGAAAACTGTGCGTAACGGGTAAGTGTCTACCGTTCAGTAGGTTTCAGGTAACAATGATGCATATTGTCGACCACCTCTGTGGCTCAGTGGTCAGCACGTTGGCGCTCAAGCCGGAGTTCGCGGGTTCAAATCCCGCCGAGGGAACAAAAAGTTTTCTGTTTGTGGGTCATGGATATGGCTGGGACTATAGATATATAATACCTATTACTGGCTTGGACTATATGCTCCGGAATCCAGAACGCAACGCCGCGCCGGTGAAAATTCAGAGCACTGAAAATAGAAGCTCTAATACAGTGGTCCCCAACCTTTTTTTTACGCGGGCCACAAACCCGTTGTACTCCTGGTGTCGCGGGCCGCAACCAAAATTTTTAGGGGCAAAAAAATACGTTGTTTAAATTTAACGATTTATTAATATTAAAAAAAAACACAAACTAAACATTTAAGATGAGATAACGACAAACTAAAATAAAATAACAAATAATATGTATTATAATAATAATGTTCACTCAGTGTTAAATGTTAAAGTTTAAAAGTTATTGAGTGTTTGTTATTATCTATAATTCATAACAATGTCAGGAGTATCTTCTAACTTTATACGTACATACGTTATGAAAAAATAGATTGTTTCAAGATGAGTGGGAAATTGAATATTTTGTTGTGCCGATCAAAAACAGCGCGGCTTTCTATGTCATGAAAGTATTCATTGAAGTAGGTAATATACCTCGTCATTTTTCCACCAAACATAAATCGTTTAACGATATTTCTTCCTGGGTCATCTGTATGAAATGAGAAATAATTATATGCGGTGGCGGTGCGGTGGAATTGACTATTCTTCAATTTTCTAATTAAAATTTTTCTCTTTGCGCTTAGCTTTATTCAGCGATTTTTATATACATAGTTAGAATACAATATACATAGCAAACAGACGATCGAAATTGATTTGGGGCTCGGGCCGAACCACGACCTAGGTACGCTCCGAACCAAGTTCGATCGTCTGTTTGTAATCGGGCACGACGGACGTTCTCTCATCATATCTATGAAGTTTAAACATTTTTAATTTGAAAAGGGCAAAAATGGGGCCGTATTACTAAGACTTCGCTGTCTATCTGCCCCCGCCACCAGGCTGTATTTCAAGAACCACATTAGCTAGAAAGCTGATATTTTTATATGTCACTTAATTCTGATGCCGCTATAACAACATAATATCATATCTAAAAAACAAGATAAAACAAATAATATAAGAAGAAGCCGTTTTTATGACAACAAAACACGATTTTTTGTCTTTTCTTTGGTAATGGCAATACTTTAAATATTCACAAGATACTTAAATTGATTTCTACTCCAATATACATAAAAATATATAATTCATATATATAATTCAAAATAAAAATTAATATAAAAGGGGTTTTTATAGAAAAAACAATTTTTGTCTATTTTTTTCCTAAAATGGTATGGAACCATTCGTGCGCAAGTCCACTCGTACTTGACAGATTTCACGCGGGCCACAGATAAAGGCCCGGCGGGCCACATGCGGCCCGCGGGCCGCGGGTTGGGGATAGCGGCTCTAATACAATAGAGTTGAAAATGGAAGTTTCGAGTGTCGAACTGTCATATATGACATTGACATTTAACTCGCCACTGGTATTTTATTTTTAGCTGTATTGTAGTAGCGCAGGGTTTTATTTTCAATGCTCATAATTTTCTACGGCTAATGTAATAAAAACCGGCCAAGACCTAAGTGCGAAGCGCACGAGCAAGTAGTGAGGGTTCCGTACCTTTATAGCAATCTTTTACGATATGTTTACTTAAATATTATTAAATAAATACAGTTTTCCAAGTAACTAGTTAGCGCATTTTACAAAATAAAGGCATAGTAACATGCAAGTATCCGTTAATGTTCATAATTACATGAGCTAGATAGACAGACAGACGGACGGACGGAGCGAAACTAAGGGTTCCTTGAGTATTAAGGAACCCTAAAAAAGTGACAACCATATTCCATAGTATCAAAAATTTACTCGCAACTTCCAGACTCCCTATCCACAATGAACGAGATAGATCTCATAAAAGAGGTGGAGAAGCGGCCGATACTGTACGATAAGTCCGTCAGCGGCTTCAACAAGACCAAGCTGCGGGACGACGCGTGGAAGGAGGTGCAGGAGGCGCTCAATGTATCCGGTGCGTAAAATGAAATTTTTTTGTTTCCAAATAAAACTTAACAAGCTATTTTCGGAAAGTCAACAAAAAAAGCTACCACCGGTTCAACCCTAACCCGGCGAGAAGAACCGGCGTAGAAACTCGCACGGGCCCATCTTTTAGCAAAAATATGGAAAATTGTTCTTTTAAAAGAAATATATATTTTACATTGTAAACTCTATGTTTTTTGTTAAATCTATGTATGTTAAATATAACAAAAGTTAGTACACAGAGACAGCCTTGCAGGGTTGCATCTTATTTCCAAGGTGTGCAATCGTTAAGAAGTGTCCTTAGATATTACTTCAGAGGTATTTAACCTCAAAAAGGGACTTCATGCCGACGAAATAAGGATCATTCTTATAGAAACTGTGAACGGACTATAATTTGCGTCGCCGCCGCACAGTGTTTTATAAACCCAAAAAAAGTGACATCGTTTTTTTATTGCAGTTCTTTAAAGATTAGATCAAAAGAAATGCGAGAGTAGAATTCCCGATTTTCTAGTGTGCCTAAATCCGGAGATAGAAGCCTTCGAAAATGCGAAATTTTTCACCCGGATTTACAGATAAAAATTAATTAAAGATTACTGGTGCATATTAGCATCAAGTGGATTTATTTCGTCGATGAAGACATTAAAGACGCACATAATTCAGTTACAAAATTTATTTTAAGTTTATTAGAAAATATTTTACAATCATTTTTAACATTTTAGATTTCATTTAATAACTCGAATAGTCCGCAAAATCGATACTTCGTTCTAATTTATAAAATATATAGGTATTAACTTGGTATACACGCATAAAAAAAATCATAGGTCGATCTCGTGAACTAACAGAGTTATGACGATTATACGTACACCCGGCGTATTACCAGGTCGGATTGAGGTTAGGGTTGTCAAAGAGCAATGCCGATTTTGTAGTCTTTTCGTTTACGGGCGGCCATAAATCAAACATTGATTTTGGTTTTAGACTGATTTAAGAAATCAAATTTGCTTAAGCCATTGGTCTTTAAACTCAGTATGAACGGGGATATTTTAGATTGAAAGTCACAAAAAAAGTTTAAAAAAATATCGTCCTATATTATTGTGCCATTTGAAAGTGTTGCTAGCGAGGAACATTTTTTTGTAAGTAATGTTATATGATATTTTTTTGTAAGTGATGTTATATCGAAAATTTGATAGAAATAAATTTATGCACGATATTTTCCATAGAGCTCATGTCATCAGATCCAATAATTGCTACACACTCACAGCTCAATAAAAAATAAAAAAGTCATTGCCTGCTGCCGCTCTAGCTTAATACTGAAAGCCAATGAATATATGTTGGGATTTATTGACGAGATATGATCAGAAAATATTGTTAACTGAAGATGAATAATAGACTTTATTTACGTACTTTAAATTTCCCGCCATATTCATTACATTCTTCTTTTGATGTTTCCCGCCACTTTGTGCACGCTAAAGGAAAGCGGCAAAATGTACGGTTCCTGCGAGGACCGTACATTTTGCCGCTACAAAAAATAGCCTAATATGTCCATCCTCGTGGTCTAATCTATATCATTTAAAGCGGTCCAGTAGTTTCGGAACATATTCAATGCAAACAAACATTCCTTTCCTCTTTATAATATTACTTTTTAGTATAGATATACTCATCCTTTTAATATAATAATATATCAAGCGGTCTCACACGTCGCATCGCTATCGCTTTGATATGATAGGGTCCTGTTTTTATCCATCGGGTACGAAACCGTAATAACATTTTCAATATTGTATACAGAAGTATATAGCAGTGAGTGAAGTTATTTGCTGAAGAAGTTTTTTCTCCAAGAACACAATTCCACGCGGGCGAAGCCGCGGGCAAAAGCTAGTAAATATAATGAGACGAAATCTAATATTTAAAGAATTGTAAAACTGTAGAAAAAACGATGTCACTTTTTTGGGTTAATAAATTAGAGTTTCATAAACGCGTGGGACGTCTGTTGCAAAAAAAGTGGTCGAAATGCAAACAAATAAGTATAATAAGTAAACCAAAAACAATTCTGCCTATGACAGACGTTTATATTAAATAGTTACAACTTACCAACAAAAGATATGTGAGTTAACAAAAAAAAAATATTTACTCGAATTATGCATCAATTGTGTTAAATTATGCGTAAATATTCGAAAGACATTATAGATCACCATATTAGATGAAAATGACGCAATCCCTATAATATCAAATTGATAATATCTTTTTTTGTTGGTTAATATAGCATACAAGCGTTATGATAATATTGGCTCATGCATAAAGTTTTAAAATTTCGTTTAAAAAATTACAATTCATAATATTATCAAATCCGGGTTTAAGTGACAACCCTACGAATAATATTTGAATGCTTTTAACTCTGTTAGTTCACGAGATCGACCTTTGATTTTTTTTATGTGTGTAGACCAAGTTAATACCTATGTTTATAAATTAGAAAGAAGTGTCGATTTTGCGGACTATTCGAGTTATTAAATAAAATCTAAAATGTTAAAAATGATTGTAAAATATTTTCTAATAAACTTAAAATAAATTTTGTAACTGAGTTATGTGCGTCTTTAATGTCTTCATCGATGAAATAAATCCACTTGATGCTAATATGCACCAATTATTTTTAATTAATTTTTATTCGTAAATCCGGGTGAAAATTTTTGCATTTTCGAAGGCCTCTATCTCCGGATTTAGGCACACTAGAAAATCGGGAATTCTACTCTCGCATTTCTTTTGATCTAATCTTTAAAGAACTGCAATAAAAAAACGATGTCACTTTTTTTGGGTTTATAAAACACTGTGCGCCGCAACATTAAAAACGCCATACAGAAAGTTTTTAAATTCGTGACATCTGACGTGTGTTTGTGTAGACAAAATTACAAGTTTGTATGGCTGCGGCGCGGTGCTGAACGTAACGTGTCCTCCTACAAGCCACGGGCGTAGCCAGGTTTTAGTTTCGGGGGGGTTCAAGAAAATAAAACGACTACCGGGGGGGGGGGGGGGGGCTGTATTATCAAAGTTCTGATTTTAAGCTTCTGATTTAACTTCAAAAATCATCTTTCAGATAGGGTTAATGGGGAGGCAAAATATGTTAATTGGTCTCGGGCGCAAAATTTCTAACTACGCCTCTGTATATTGCTCAGATCTCTGTATCATATATACCAGCCGGCCCATTTCGGGGGGGGTTTGAACCCCCTAAACCACCCCCCTGGCTACGCCCATGCTACAAGCACTACCTACTAGTGATGTAACGAATATTCGCACATTTTTGTATATTCGCATTCGCATTCGCAAAATTTTTGCGAATATTTTGCGAATATGAATATTAGAAAACAAAAGCAAATGTGCGAGTTTCTTACGCCGATTCTTCTCGCCGAGCTAGTTTCCGAACCGGTGGTAGGCATCATGTAGGACAATTCTATAAGCGTTATATCATAACCTACATGGAAATAAAAAAAATGAGTTTAAGTTTGAGTGAGCGGAGCGGAATGAATGACGCTTTATTTAGATCATAGATGAGTTCATATGAACTCGGCAATACTCGGAAGATACGAACGTAACGAACCCATAACGAACCTTGAGGGCTAGACAAGATGCATTAAATAATATCGACGGCGAACTTCGTGAATAAAAAATGTATGGGATTGACATAAGCGTGCGTTAAATGACATATTCAGTCGTATCGTTAAAAAAATTGGTAGCCAAGCAGCCACTTTGAACGAATACGCTAACGATGCACTCATATAACGAATTGCTCTAACGCGTTTCTCCATACAATGCCTAGACAAGCGGCCGTAAGTGACATTTAGTAGATCGTGATCTTTATCTTTATCGACCTAACGATAAAGATACCCAGGGGGCTACCTTTATCGCCTCAACGAACAATATGGCGGATTTTTATTGATCAGCTGTGTGCTGTGAGTCTTGTGTAGAGTTTGTGTCGTGCTTTGAAAATCATTATAATGCATGCTTTGCGCTTATTGTGGGCCGCGCACCATGAATACACATGGGAGAGGCGCAGGCGAAGACTTTTGTTAAGACGGCAATTGGAGGCAATAGAAAAAATACCCGAACTTCTATTCTGCCAACAATTCCGGCTTGACAAAGCTTCGTTTAGAAGCCTCTGTGTGGACCTGCGAAATGCAAATTTAAAGGGCACCTCAGAGATATCCTTGGAGATCAAAGTAAGTAACAATATTATTTGTCACATACTTAAATTATAAATTGTTGTGTACCCACGAATAAGTAGCGGTTTTATTATATTTTAGGTATTGTGCGCCCTTAGCTTTCTAGCTACAGGGTCGTATCAAAGGATTGTGGGTGTGGGCCTGAATTTGACGCAACGAACCACCAGTCGCTGCATCAGAGAAGTGGTGGACGCCCTCAATAATCCTTGGATGGTGGGTCGGTGGATCACATTTCCACAGACACCACAAGCAAGGTCTCAAATCAGAGCTAAGTAAGTATATTAATATGATTCATTTATGAGTTCAAAGTATAATTAAGCTCCTTACTTATTCCAAGACATTTTAGTAGGGCTAGGATGCTAAATAAACACGAACATATTACCTATACAAACTCCTTTCTACTTTTTAAGTTTCCGTAATAAGTACTTACTCAAGTAACCCTTTAGCTCTGTCCATCTGTCTGTCTTCCCTTCTAGCCTTGATAATTATGAATATAAATGTATGAAATTTGCCACAGTTATAGATTGTGTAGGTATAGATCTCGGTTTTGGTATCATAATAATTTTATATTTTTGGGGTGGCTCTGCATTCATGTGAAGTGGGGGTGAAAAATAGTTGGGGTGTTGTTGAATATGTCTTTTTAAATAAAGGCAAGGTTTCATACATAACTTTTTTATAAAGTTAACCATGTTTGAGCAATTGGCCTTCAAAGTGGCTTATAAGTTGATCCCCTCCTAGCATTTCTAAACTATAAGAGATATAAACTTGCTGATAGATCATGATACAAAATTTTTAGGGAAATAAATATGAGAAATATATATATGTTATGTGCAAAATTTCAATTTTCTAGCCCCTGTGCGTTGATACATCAGTCAATCAGCTTTGTCTTTTAGGTATATATAATACATAATATGTCCTCATTGCTCCTCCCTGATACACTTTTTAGACTTGACAATAAAATATGTCAGAACAGACTTTTGTATTTAAAATTCATATGAATATCTTGTGTTATAGAATATTATTTATAATATATTATGGATTATAAGCATTATATATAATATGTTCTTTCTTTCATTCTAAAGCACCACATCTTTTATTTCAACATTGTTAAAAAATCAATAAGTAATGTGGAAATAAAAGATACTTAATGTGTTGCTTTACAGTGTAAGAAATAACATTTATTCCTCTTTTTTTAATATAATATATCTATGCATTTAATGATCACATCACATCACAGTTTAAATTACACTCTATAACACATAGATATATAATATTAAAAAAACTACTATAACATAAGATATTCATATGAACTTAAATGTATTATAGATAAAGGGCTGGGCCAGGGTTACCAAAGTATGTCAGCATACCACAGAACTAATAAACAAAACTTTGTAAACCAAATCATGGTGATCAAATAAAGTTTTCTCTTTTAATTATTATATCTATTATTTTGTAATGAATCTATCTAATAATTCGGTACTTACTACTGATAATAGATTTTATTATTGTTACAGATTCCAAGAGAAGTATAATTTACCAGGTGTAATAGGGTGCATTGACTGCACCCATATTGCAATACATAAACCCAATGAGGAGGAACATATATTTTTCAATAGAAAAGGATATCATTCTTTAAATGTTCAGATGGTAAGCATCAACTTACTATATTATTAAGGTAATGAATTCATATTACCTATGTAAGTGAACTTAAACCATGTCCACACATAATCTGTCTACTTTTCAGGTTGTTTATTTGTTTTATTTTATTCCTAATTAAAACTTTATATTATAAGATATGCACCTACTTCAACCTATCTCTGCATCACCCTAAGGTTGGCTGGTAGAGAATGCCACAAGGCCTTAAGCCTTCCTTTGTACAATTTTTGTATAAAATGTTTTAAATAAAAACAAAACTTAGTATCTGTTCCAAAATACAAAGTAATTTATTAAAATATAATAATTTCCTCTACTTAATAATATTTTTCAGAATTCATTCATTAATTAAATAATAATATTTTATTGCATTTTTAGATATGTGACTATGACCTAAAAATAATAAGTGTAAACGCGAAATTCGGTGGAGCTACACACGACTCTCACATATGGTCGGCGAGTCATGTGGAGACGTACATGCGAGAACTCCACACAAGAGGTGAACGTGTTTGGTTCTTAGGTAAGACATTATTTATTTGAAAACTAGCTGACCACAACAGACGTTGTTCTGTCTTAAATATGAACTAGAATTAATAAATGACTACACCTACTCTTACACATACTCCTACACCTACGCCTACACCTGCTCCTACACCTACACAATTAATATTGGTATTACAAAAAAAAGGTCCAAAAATCTTATCTGGCTCATGCACAACAACTTTGCTAAATATCATCACATCATGATCAAATGCATAGTTTACGATTTTATAAAGGACATATATATGGACAGACAGACATACATTATTATACAGTGTGTTTTAGTCACCATCCAAACTTCCAGAAATGAACATACTCTTGATTCTTGAATATAAGCAACTTTTACTATGGGATCAACTTTACTATTTGAAAAAAAAACTGCTGCTTCATACGAAATGCTATCTATGCCGTAGGTAGCCCTTTTGTATGAAACAGCTGATTTTTTTTTCACGTGGGAAAGTTGATCTCATAGTAAAAGTTGCTTATATTCAAGAGTATAATATTAACTCTTGATATTTTCGATAAAGCACCCGGTAAAGTAGATATTGTACAGCTTGGCAAATAAGTCCTGGTGGAGTTGACAGATGGAACTATAAACTTTTTCCAACTAATTTATTTTACTTTATTATCTTAAAGACACTATAGATTGGCATAAAATGTATAGCATGTACTTATTATATTATTATATACATCCTATTTTAACATAATTCTAATCTATTAGGTATGCATGAAAGCTAACAATTGAAAAATGTTTAGTTCCATCTGTCACTACCGCCAGGACTTTTTTGCCAAACTGTACATACCTAAGTAAAATAGCGAATCTAATTTTTTTTAGGCGATTCAGGCTACCCACAACGGCCCTGGATAATGACGCCAATATTGAACGCGAATCCAGGATCCCGGCAAGAAACCTATACTCGGCGCCATGTTCAAGCCCGATCAAGCATTGAGCGCTGCTTCGGCTTACTTAAAGCTCGTTGGAGGTGTATGCTTCGAGATAGAGTTCTTCACTATCATCCTGAAATGGCTAGCAAAATAGTTAATGCATGTTGTGTATTGCACAATATTGCATTACATGCAAAATTACCACCACCTCCACTCTGGGATATACCAGAGGACCCTCAGGATAATAGTGAAGATCTTGACTTGGAGCAAACCACCCCCGATGACGAGTTAATCCGTGGTAGGGCCATGCTCAATTGCTTGATAAATAGGATGAACTGACTGATTATATGCTAATAATAAATATGTGGCGGTGGATAAAAATTTAATAGGAAATAAATAAAATAAAAATAAAAAACATTTTTATTATTATGATAAACCGTTTATTAATGTTATTCAGCATTTACTGAAATGAGGTTCTCCAAATAAGGTTTGGTAAAATCAACTATGGATGTTTTCGGTATAATATAATCTACTGCTCATATAAAGACACTAGCTATATTGTATATTATAAAGTTATAACTTTGTGATATTGTAATCAATTAAACAGACTAAATAATCAAGTTACAGCTTGGCAAAAAAGAGTATTGAGTGGTGAGAGCAGGAACAAAAAATATTTTTATTTGTATCATCTTTTATCCTTATTAGATTGGAATGAGTTGTTATATATTCAATAAAATATATCATTCTACTCAAATAAGGATAAAAGGAGATACAGTTGAGAATGTTTTTAGTTCCTACTGTCACCGCGTCACACTCTTTTTAGGGTTCCGTACGTCGAAAGGAAAAAACGAAACCCTTATAGGATCATTTTGTTGTCCGTCCGTCCGTCCGTCTGGCTGTCAAGACCCTTTTTCTCGGGGATTTGATATAAATTCCAGCTTGATAACTCCGTATCAAGCTGGAATTTATATCAAATACTCAGGTCTACTGTCTGTGAGCTGTGAAAAAATCAAACTTCTAAGCTAACGCAATCAAAAGATACAGCCGTTTATACCGCAAATTTTCGACACTCGCAAGGGACACAAAATCTACAGGGTACTTTCTGTGAACTCAGAATCTTGAAATTTGGTACGAAGCACAGTCTTATAGCACAGATAAAGGAAAAAATGCGAAAACCATAAATTTTTAGTTACATCATAATATTATAATAAAAATATATTTAATAATTTTAAACTTACAACTCCTACTATGACTCGATTGTCGTGATGGGTGAATTTTACTTATATACCTACAGGTTTGTACGGAACCCTCACTTGGCCGGTTTTTTAATGTAATAATGTTAAAGTCGTAATGTGTAAATAGTACGACGCTCTGTTTAGCACCAAAGTGAATTGTACTTGCTTTTGTATTTGCTTAAGTGGTTTCGAATTTTTTTACATATATTTTTTTTATTTAACCATCAACTTAAGAGTGGAACTAATAATGGAAACATAACCCTAAGATAAAAGTAGCCCAAATTACCCCTTATAACATAGGCTATCAGCCAGTGAAAATCCGGTCAAAATCGATACGCCGGAACAACGGACAGACAGACATCTAAAACTAAATATATTTTTGGTGTAGGTACCATGTGTATGATCATAATTTGCATAACTCTTAATTTGAAATAACAAAAATACGCTTTAATTTTATTTATTTGTATAGATATTATATCTATACAAATAAATAAGTCATTAGACTATGTACCTATACTAAAATCCATATAAAACACACTAATCAGTCTTCAAATTAACACCTTACAATTAAAAACGATCAAACATAAAAAAAACCCTTTTAGCAAAATTCAAAAATCCTTAGACTATACTAACATTGATTTAAATAACACGCCTGACTTTGTCCGACTATATTTTTGTACCTATAATTAAAATAAACTAATCAGTCTTCAAATTAACACCTTACAATTAAAAACGATCAAACATAAAAAAAACCCTTTTAGCAAAATTCAAAAATCCTTAGACTATACTAACATTGATTTAAATAACACGCCTGACTTTGTCCGACTATATTTTTGTACCTATAATTAAAATAAACTAATCAGTCTTCAAATTAACACCTTACAATTAAAAACGATCAAACATAAAAAAAACCCTTTTAGCAAAATTCAAAAATCCTTAGACTATACTAACATTGATTTAAATAACACGCCTGACTTTGTCCGACTATATTTTTGTACCTATAATTAAAATAAACTAATCAGTCTTCAAATTAACACCTTACAATTAAAAACGATCAAACATAAAAAAAACCCTTTTAGCAAAATTCAAAAATCCTTAGACTATACTAACATTGATTTAAATAACACGCCTGACTTTGTCCGACTATATTTTCGTACCTATAATTAAAATAAACTAATCAGTCTTCAAATTAACACCTTACAATTAAAAACGATCAAACATAAAAAAAACCCTTTTAGCAAAATTCAAAAATCCTTAGACTATACTAACATTGATTTAAATAACACGCCTGACTTTGTCCGACTATATTTTTGTACCTATAATTAAAATAAACTAATCAGTCTTCAAATTAACACCTTACAATTAAAAACGATCAAACATAAAAAAAACCCTTTTAGCAAAATTCAAAAATCCTTAGACTATACTAACATTGATTTAAATAACACGCCTGACTTTGTCCGACTATATTTTCGTACCTATAATTAAAATAAACTAATCAGTCTTCAAATTAACACCTTACAATTAAAAACGATCAAACATAAAAAAAACCCTTTTAGCAAAATTAAAAAATCCTTAGACTATACTAACATTGATTTAAATAACACGCCTGACTTTGTCCGACTATATTTTCGTACCTATAATTAAAATAAACTAATCAGTCTTCAAATTAACACCTTACAATTAAAAACAAATAAACATAAAAAAAACCCTTTTAGCAAAATTCAAAAATCCTTAGACTATACTAACATTGATTTAAATAACACGCCTGACTTTGTCCGACTATATTTTTGTACCTATAATTAAAATAAACTAATCAGTCTTCAAATTAACACCTTACAATTAAAAACGATCAAACATAAAAAAAACCCTTTTAGCAAAATTCAAAAATCCTTAGACTATACTAACATTGATTTAAATAACACGCCTGACTTTGTCCGACTATATTTTCGTACCTATAATTAAAATAAACTAATCAGTCTTCAAATTAACACCTTACAATTAAAAACGATCAAACATAAAAAAAACCCTTTTAGCAAAATTAAAAAATCCTTAGACTATACTAACATTGATTTAAATAACACGCCTGACTTTGTCCGACTATATTTTCGTACCTATAATTAAAATAAACTAATCAGTCTTCAAATTAACACCTTACAATTAAAAACAAATAAACATAAAAAATCATTCGTCATTGTTAATTGGTTCCGTATCCGTATTGCTTCTTAAATATTCTAAATATTGGGCAGCTATGTTTACAATGGAGGATAGAGCTCTAGTTCTTTCTTCTTCCATTGCTAAAGTTCGCAACTCACGTTCATGATGCAGCTGGACCCGTTTGTGTTCCAGCTGCATCATCTGCTGGGTTCTTTTATCCTCCAACTATATATTTTGCTGTGTCCGCTTCTCTTCTAATTGTATAATTTGAAGAGCGCGTCTCTCCTCCAGCTGCGTCATTTGTTGGGCTCTCCTTTCTTCTAACTCCAGGCGCGCCATCTCGACCGCCGTAAACTCATTTGCCGCCCTTTCAAATGGGGTCGGGCCACGTCTACGGCGGGAGTGTACGTGCGGGCGCCTGGGAGAGCCTGCCGAATGCGGTGTCAATGGTGTCGTTGACAAACGACGCCTTGCGGGTGGAGGGGAAGCGTTTGGACGTCTTCGTTCTAGCCTTGGTGGTGGTGGTTGGTTGTTAATTGGTGATGGTGGCTGTGGGGTGAGAGGCTGCAGAGGCAGTGCAGGATTCGGTGGCCGTTCCAATATTTCAGCAGGGATTACTTCCAGTGTCGTATGTGGTGGCCGTGGAGGTAGTTCTGATGTGACGAGAAGTTCATCTGCAAAATATTTTTTTCATAATTAGAATGATGAAAAAACTTTGTTTAACTTTTTTTTTATTCATAAGTTTATAAATTTAAAAAATACATTTTTAAACAAGTAATGTAAACCGACTTCTAACGTAAAAATGTACAAAAAAGTATGAAATAATTCTCATTTTGAAATAAATCTTCCTTTTAAATTTGACTAAAATTTAAACTATTTCTCTACTATAAACAAAATTTTATAGAACTCACGTTCAAGTTGATGTTCAATTGAGTAGAGAAATAGTTAAAATTTTACGTACGTACATTTTTACATTTTTCCGCAATAAATAGTAGCCTATGTCCTTCCCCGTCCCCGTGGTCTACTCTACAAATGTGTCAAATTTCATCAAAATCGGTCTAGTAGTTTCGAAGCCTATTCAATGCAAACAAACAAACAAAATTTTCCCCGTTATTATATTAGTAAAGAACGTAAGAAGCAACATATTATGTTGAGAAACTTATTAATACAAAAAAGCCTCATATTATAAAATAAGGACCAAATATCTATATATATAATACGGTCCACAGACAGCATCGCAATCGATGAATATAAAAAAATGTATACACAGCGGGACATAATATTATAACCACTCCTTTTTTGGAAGTCGGTTTAAAAACTAAATAAATGCATCCGTATTTTAAAGTTTTTCAGTAATTAGGTTTTAAGTGTCTTATTTATTTTAAATGAATACCTAAATCCATTGCTATTAAAACACATACCATCCATATTATCAATTTGCATCATAAAATTGGTATCATTATGCATGACTGATGTTGACACCTCAGGCTGAGAGCTTGGTAATGCAGTAGGATTGTCTGTCTGGAAAAAAAATATTGGTAAAAATTTTATCGAACAAAAAATAATAGGTAGGTGCCTCATACATTGCAGGCACTTAAAGATAACAAATTATAATTTATTTTAATCACTTACAATAAATCCAAGCTCTTCAATTGAGTCTTGGCCTAGCACTGCTAATGGACCCATAAGGCCCAGCACCCTCTGATCAATATCAGAGAGGGACTGATGGCTTGCTGGCCCACCTCCTGTGCCATTTGCAGCTCTGCGTAACATAAGTGATTTCTTTTTTGTTTTTGATTTCCAGTCTGCCCAAACCTGTAATATTGTTGTTGGACATGTTCTTTTTAATAATCTCTTCAAAATTGCAAAATGTTACCAAATATATAATTAATCAATAATTTAAATTATTAAAATATTTTAGTATATTGAATAAATATTAGGGGCACTTAAATTGGTGTATCAAGTCTCTCAAAAGGATCAAATTATAAATATTATTCTGAATTTTAACATACCTACTAACCCTTACTGAAATAATCAGCTACCATATTATGTTACAAAAATTCATTTTAAATGTTTTTCAAGCATTTATTTCATTCATGATTTAATTATCAAATATTTAGTATATTAATAATTAATACTATCGTCCATAAAATAAAATATGGGCTATAAAAAATAATCAGTACCTAATTAATTTTAAATATTGAAAACTTACCTTTCTCCACTTGTCTGTCGATTTAGTTGTTCCTCCACCAATGGCATTTAGACTATTAGTGAGATCACACCATAAGCGGTCTGATCTCACTCTACCTTGAGGGCCACCAACAGGCCTAGCAAGATCACCATGCCTGTAATATATGTAGGTATTAAACATATTTAATAAAAAGGTTATTATGAGCTAAATACATGACAATCTAATACCAATTTTATACAGGTAGGTACCAACGCTAATGGTCTTCCCAGAGGAGCAGGTGAAAATCACATATCACAGAAAAAGTTCCACAGTAATGCAATCCAGATATAGTACATATTTGATTCACTCGCTCACAGGTTACGGGTCGCCACTGGCCTTATCCTTTTAAATCCTTTTAACGTAAGTTAAAATCAAATTTTACTTACATTTCCATAAACTCCAGCATCGTGGTGAACTGCTCCGTACTAGTACGTGCCCTTATGTTCATTTTATTCACAGATTAGTATTACGTAGCTAGCTAATTTTATTAATGAATCTAGTTAGTTAACTCTTTTTTACGGTTTATTACTTCAAAGGTTTATTATTAAGTAGGTACTCACTACTCAAGAGTCAAATAATCGCGCATATTTTGAAGATTGTTTTTTTTTTTTTTTTGTTTAATTCGTCCCGAAATGGAACAGGCTAAGGTCTTAGACCATACTGCCTCGTCTGTCGTTTGAGGTATTTCTTTGTCATATTTCTAAATCGTCAAGTCCAAAGTCTAGTCAAAGTCGAAATAAGTAGTCAGGGTAGTCAATTAGTCAAGTCAGTCGATTCAGTAAAGTGGTACCTAGACGCTTTACTGAAACTTCCTAGGGAGTTTTGGAGGGAAACCCAATTTAGCACGCATTTTGAAGATTGGCCGATAATAAACTATCTTCTAACTTTAACTAACTAACTATCTTCATCTTTTATTATTGGCCGTTGACACTTGGCACATTATTTAATTCTTGCACTAACTATTAAAATTTTGGACTTTGAATAGACATTAGACTTGAGCATTTAGAAATACGGTGTTAAAATCTTAGTAAGGCAAATAGAATTAACGTAGATAACGTAGGTATACCTACGTTAATTCTATTCGCCTGCCTTTTTAACTTGACACTGACAAATAGTTTTATGCCGTAACGCCATCAATAATTAAAAAAAAATATATGACATTTGACAACTTCACAACTGACGGCTAAATTCTTGAAATCATAAACAACTAACGTTTGAGCAATTCGTTGTTGCGATTCGAACAACAGTGTCCGTTTGGCTAGGGACAAAATGTCGTGATCTCAAAAGAGAAGTCGATACGACAGATCTTTCCGAATTTTAACGAAGGTAATTTGTCTAGGCGCCCTTGTCCGAACTCCGAACCCGACTGCCGCCAAGCCATAGACAAATTGGCGCCAAACGTGAACAAAAACTGAATATTCGCATTCGCATTCGCGAATGTCGGTAGCAGATATTCGCATTCGCATTCGCGAATGCTAAAAAAAGACATTCGTTACATCACTACTACCTAGTAGGTACTACCTACTACTACTAGCGTACTAATATTTACTATTTCGATACGCCGCGAATAGATGGCGTTGAACCCTAGTTTTATAGTGCTGTAGCGTATTAAAATACAGGAAAATATTCGCTAACCTTACCTACTGATAGTTAAGATAAAATGTCTCAATTTTGTTTCATCAATTTGAAATCACATTAAAAAAAAGTCTTCAAAATTAAAGCTGTAATATCTACTAATGCCATCTTTTGGAGATTATTGAAAGTAACAAATGAGAATTAGAAATTAGAATTTATATTGAAATTAAATCACCAACTCCATAAATTCCAGAGTCGGAGTGCAAGAAGCGCTGGCGGTCCCTGCGCGACTCGTTCATCAAGTTGCAGCGCACGCACGGCGGCCGCACGCGCTGGCCGTACCACCACCACATGCGCTTCCTGCTGCCGCACGTCGAGCCCAAGATGGACGTCATGTGAGTCACTAGAGCTCCTGTCCGCCATAAGGTACAGTCGGAGTGCAAGAAGTGCTGGCGGTCTCTGCGCGACTCGTTCATCAAGTTGCAGCGCACGCACGGCGGCCGCACGCGCTGGCCGTACCACCACCACATGCGCTTCCGCTGCCGCACGTCGAGCCCAAGATGGACGTCATGTGAGTCACTAGAGCCCCTGTCCTCCACAGTCGGAGTGCGAGGAGCGCTGGCGGTCCCTGCGCGACTCGTTCATCAAGCTGCAGCGCACGAACGGCGGCCGCACGCGCTGGTCGTACCACCACCACATGCGCTTCCTGCTTCCTCTGTCCGCCGATAGGGTATTTTATTGATTGGAGCTAAATGGAAGTGATAAAATCTGCTTAACATATACTCTACGCATGTATTAATAAACAAAAACTTTTTTCAGGTCGAAACGCGAAACATCCGATTCGGAGCCCGAAGAGGAGATCCGTCGGCCGGGCAACTCGCTCCCCGACTTGTCCTACAACGAGAACAAATTCGACGAGGAGGAAGACTCGCCAGTCAGCAAGAAGCCGCGCCTCAGTTCCACCGAGGACGAGCCGTGCCAGTGTCGCACGGACCCGGACGAGTTGTTCCTCCTGAGCTGCGCCCCGACGCTCAAGCGGCTCAACTCCAAACAAAACGCCGTGGCCAGACTCAAAATACAGCAAGTGTTGTACGAGGCGGAGTTCGGAACGCACATGGAGTTGCCGTATGTGACGCCGGCGAGTGACTATGAGAATGCCGAGTGTAACGAGTGAAAGAGTTTATTTAACCTAAAATATTATTATTTTTACACTGTTTTATAATCTAGGGCATTGTTACTTAACCACTGATCCGCAGTCTCATCTATGGAAAAATGCAAATAAAAAAATTGCACCAAGTCTCGTAATCGCTACGCTTAATTAGAACAGTCAGCATTAGTCAGCGGGCGGCGTCCGAGACTGACTAAAGTGAAGAGTGAGTGGTCAGAAAATTGTTGATGTTTCTTTTTATTAAGGGGGTCCTTGAAATTGTGCTTGATTTTCTAGGGGTCCGTGGAATGAAAAAGGATAAGAAAGTCTTTTGTCTGGCTGAGATTATAAATCGTACTTTACTTATTATTAGAAACTAACAAAACTTACCTACATCGAAATTATAATAAGTTTATTTTTTTTGCATAGTAGGTACATTAAGTACTACCGATTTTCGGTGACGGTTGCCGGTTTCATAGAAACCAGACCAGCTACGCAGGAGTAATAAGTAAATTTATAGTGCCCAAGTGTGTGCACAGTACACAAGAGCACTTCCTTTACTCTCATAATTCAGTGGGACGGATAACCGACACGACTGGCGAGAGATCAGGCGCAGGTCCGACTTTTTACATGCCCATCCGACGCATGGATCATCTTTCTTGTCAGACAATCAGGTGATCAGCCTGCATTGTTCAAACCAAACTTGGAAACAACATTTTTTGTTGTTCCAATGCGGGAATCGAACCCACGACCTCCGAGTCGAGAGATAAGCTCAAATCACTAGACCACGGAGGCTGTTAGTTTATAGTGCCCAAATGAGTGCGCAATACACAAACGCACTCTCTCTTCCTTTAGGTACTCTCTAAACCCAGTAGTCACCGATACGATCGATCACTGATAAGACTTTTTACATGCCCAACTGACGCATGGATCATCTTTCTTGTCAGACAATCTGTTTTTAGGACAATGCAGCCTGCAGGTATTAAAATTTAGTTGAAAAGGTAAGAGAAGATATTCCTTACGCCACTGCGCTCATATTCCATCTAAAATGGTAATTTTAAAGTATTTATTATAATTTTAAGACCAGAAATCATTGTACTAGTTATAAAGTACAGTGTAGGTACATTTTAAGTTTTAACGCCAATGAATTAAAGTAATATTTAAGTATGATATAATGAATTAGTTAATTAAGAGATAAGATAAAAATACAAACATGTAATAATACAATATAAATTTAAAATACAATTTTATTTCAACAATAATTTGTTTGTTTTTGCCAATTAATTTAAGTTTATTGTTGGTAACTCAATTAACTGGAAATAAGCTAGCTAAGCATATTATTGGCTTCCCTTATGAATATGACTTACCTATCTATAATCACAGATAAATAAAATTGAAGTGTCTGTTTGTAATTTCAAATTAACAGCTTTTCACTTAATGTGTAGGAAAGTTATACCAACGGTACTTACAATAAAAAAATATATTTTTTAGTTGTATATGTAAGTTTCCTCAGAGTGAAAAGTGTAGAAAAAAAAGTGAAGAAAACATATGATTTTATGCGAAAAAACAGGGAACCGTTTGTGTGTTAATATGAATAATCTCTTATTACTTAATTACTTACCTAAGGGGAACGCATGACAATTTTCACATTTCTTATTAAGATAAAATATAGCCTATGCCTGCCTATCCATAATTATTATTTATGAACGGAAAAATGGATGCATTAAATTTAATATTATGGGACGTCAAAACGTTGCCCGTGACTTCGTATACTCAAAAAGAAATCCCGCGGAACCGTACATTTTGCCGTGATAAAAACTAGACCTCCCCGTGGTCTATTATATGTGCCAACTTTCATCAAAAGCGGTCCAATGGTTTCGGAGCCCATTCAATGCAAACAAACAAACAATTAAATCTATCCTTATTTTTATAATGATTATTAAATTGTTAGTATGTACCTACGTGTTGTGAGTAAGTAACCTATCTAGACTAATCTTGCATAGGTAAGTACTACACTTACCACCCTTATTATCTATTAACTAATATACCAGCTATATGTAAGTTTGCTGCCGTTTTTTTAAAACAAGCAAAGTCGCGAGTTCAACCTAACCCACATAAAATTAGCTGTTAGGTGCTATTTTAGTCCACTTAAAAAAGCAGGTGTAGAGTGCGTGAGCGGGGGACCTAAGCAATTTCTTCAGAAAATTGTTCAGGATGCTTAGAGAGTAAACGTACTAAAAATCCCCGCCTCTAGGAGGGGCGCCGGAGTGGGGGGAGGGGGTTAAAGTTCCCACTTTTGAGTTTTTCGCTAATATCTTTAAAACGGTGCGTCGTAGAGAAAAAGTGTCTTCTACGTAATGAAAGCTAATAAATTTTCCTACAACTTTTATCCTATACACTTTTTCGAAATTCTCATCGGGTTTAGAGCATCACACTCCGAAATACTTAGTGAAAATGAATGTTTTTCAGCGTAATGGGCATTACCATCCATTCCCATTATCATTCATGCCTTTGGGCTTATGTTATCACCGTCTCTCATCTAATTTTAACCTGTTTGGCAGTAGCTTACACAAGGCCAAAAATATTCTTTGATCTATAAACGATATTAGTTACGAATCGGATTATCCGCAATGAGTACTAAAAAGTGTCCTTTATGTGAAGAGGACGTCACGGAGATGAAAGAAAAGGGAATACTGGGCCTTATCAAAGCTAGTCAAGAACGGAATGATGACAAGCACCAAATTTTCCGTGGTTTGATATCCCTTTTAATTCACACGAATTGTCCTAAAAATTACACCTGAGCTAAAACAATTTATAAAGATGTAAGGGATGCATCCCTGGATGTCCATCCATCAAGGGATGGACCTTGCTGTGATTTTGATAGCTTCCACTCCCCCCACCCAAGACATCATGCTGCTGAAACCTGACCTAGGGAAAACCAAAACGATCGCACTATCCACCCAAGAGATGCAGCAACATGGATATGAACACATCCTGTACTTACATTCATTTACCGGATACGATACAACATCTGCAACTTTCAGGAGAAGCAAAAGCAGGAGGAGAAGATGACGTAGAACGCCTCCAGCAAGAACCATTCACTGAAGATGAGGGTAATTTGGAAGAAGAACTCTTGCCAGGACCTTCACGGCCTAAACGGATGAAGATATAAAATACATACATACATAATATAATCACGCCTCTTTCCCGTAGAGGTAGGCAGACACCACTTCTTTCCACTTGCTACGATCCAACATACT
Organism: Glaucopsyche alexis; assembly: GCA_905404095.1. Lineage (NCBI taxonomy): Eukaryota > Metazoa > Arthropoda > Insecta > Lepidoptera > Lycaenidae > Glaucopsyche > Glaucopsyche alexis. Next base: position 21,358,017 of record FR990054.1, on the reverse strand, counting down.
TGTTTCGTTTCATCCACTTTCATCCTTACCATCCATTCCTCCTCAACTCAATTCAACGTAGCGAAGCGGCTCTCCATGGGCCACTTTTCGCCTCCGCGAGAACGAGACGTGATGGGTGGCAAACACATCGCCGCCATTTTGGATAGTTAAATTATTTTTATAATTATCCATTGCATTTCCACGGATTTGCGGAGAGGATAGAAATAGAAAAAGGTAAGGATAGGTGGTGTGGAAAGGAAGTTTGGTAAGTTAGAGTGGGAAATAGGAAATGTAGGATATTACCGCCCAGGAGGGGAAGGGATAGGACAGTAATAGCTAGGGAAGCCGGGGTCGCGTACCCTATACCATAACTACCGGACAGGTAAGTTGGGATGAGTATCCCATGACATAAAATGATATAAAATAAAATAGTTAAAAAAAGGAAAAATGTTTCGATAGCTCTATGGGTGAACAGATTTGTATGAAATTTGGTAGGTTGATATAATAGGACCTGGATGTTAATGCAGGCTATTTTTCATCCCGAAATAATACGACTGAAGTAGCAGGCAAGAGGAAGTGTTTGATAAGTCGTTTTTTTTTTTTCGAAAATTTCACTTTTCCAGATCGTGTAGTTCAAAAATGGTTAGGAATCCGAAAAGTTGGGTAGGACAAAAGTTGTAGGAAATTTTATTATCTTTCATTACGTAGAAGTCACTTTTTCTCTACGACGCACCGTTTTTAAGATATTAGCGAAAAACTCAAAAGTGGGAACTTTAACCCCCTCCCCCCACTCCGGCGCCCCTCCTAGAGGCGGGGATTTTTAGTATGTTTACTCTCTAAGCATCCTGAACAATTTTCTGAAGAAATTGCTTAGGTCCCCGCTCACGCACTCTACACCTGCTTTTGGATTATTATTTGAGCGGACTATTTGCTAAGTCGCTAGCTTTATTATTGTATGTTAATTCATGTTTGTGTAATACAATAATGTTACTTGTTACATTCAGCTAAGGTTTATTTTAGTATGATTTTAATAATCAGCACAAATCAGTAGGGTCAAAATTTAAAACATGAATTAGCTTTACAAATGAGCTCGTGGACCAAGTAAACCAACAGTTGAGGAATTGAATGTTTGTTGATTCCGCATTAAGTATTGTTATAAGTAGTAATAAACTATGACGGCTATTAAACTGCTATACATTCACGGCTTTCCACTGTAACTGTACTCCCTAAGTCCCTACCTATTTCATACCACACTCTTTAAGGCTTTACCATGTTCATACATGATACAGCGTAACTAAGTAGGTATAGATAAAATAGCTCCCCTACTACTAATATTTTCATTATCGACAATTTCCGATTATATATCATGCAATCTCAACGTAAAGCAAGTCATTGATTCCCATAGGAGATAATGTTGTATGAAACTCCCAAGGGATTAAAGTGATACGAATTTGGAACGTTAAAATTTGTATGAAAACTCCTAATAGATACATATCTATCATAGAGTTTTTCAATAATAATATGGTATTGCAAAGAGAGTTTATTCTAAAATCGAACTGGCCACCTATAATTTTAACATTCTCACGTGTCAAAATCGTCAGCCACAAGTTCCTGAATCTTTAAGTACTGCTCAAATAAACTCCACCACAACTTCCATAAATGTTCCTAATAAAAATATTACTCTGTCCCGCCATAACTGGACAAATGTGTCCAATATCAATATTAACTTTTAACAAAATAAATGTTTTATTTATGTAGCCCTGGGTTTTTATTGCCTCGCAGTAGGTATGAAAAGTAGAGTATGCACCTCTGGGATAAAGCCTGTCTTCGTCTTAGGCAGCTTGAACCCCTCGCTTCACTCAGGACTCCACTGAATAACTCACTCGCTTCGCTCGGGAGTTAACGCTGGAGTCCCTCGTTACGCTCAGGATCCAATATGCTGCCCGTGACGTAAGACACTGCTTTATCCCCTTGGTGCATAAACTACTATTACCTATCAGATAATAAAAAAATAATACTTTATCTATCATTCTTGGTGATGAAATATAATATAAATGACTGATTGATTGATTGATATGTAGGTATTCAATGTTGCTGTCTTTGTCTGATACATTGAAAAAGCCACTTGACAGACAGAGCAACATTGAATATGTAGCTAATAAGGGCCTTTAGTCAAGATGCATTCGATAATTTCGACGGCGAAAATGTATGGGATTTGACATAAGGCATCCCATACATTTTGTTTTCGAAATTCGCCGTCGAAATTAGCGAATGCATCTTGACTAAAGGCCCAGAGCTTAAGCCATGTTGCCATCGCCAATCACAACGACGAAGAACGAAAACAATAGTGTATGGGCAAATATTATGTATGGGATGTACTTAGGTAGGTACATAAATATTTTAAGGTGTAGGAATAAACAAATAGACTTTCATATTAAAGTAATAATAAAGTAAAAGGAGGTATTTTGTTTTTCCATACGGGGATCGAACCCGCAACCCATAGTCTAATACAGTCGACGATTTTGTTACTTAAACTGTAATACCTACTTAGTCATAATTTATGCTTGGTAATTGGTATGGGTAGTAATTAACCTATTAATTATTTTGCTGATCCTACTAAAATAAGCGAATTTGTATTTTAAGACTAGGTATTAATAATAACTTTAATAATATGAAAATATATCTAATATTAAAAACTTAGGCCTTTGCATCCTTTAATGGATGATTTATACAGTATTCTCCGAGTGAAGTAACCACTCTTGAAATACTGTAGTGCCTGGGACAGTTGGTTTTTAAATGTCGTATGGTTGCCCAAGCACATACGGCATTCTCACAACATAGTCAGCCTAGTCTAGAGGAATGAACTAGTCAATACGTCTGGGGCCAACTATATGCGGGTTTCTTCACGATGTTTTCCTTCACCGTTACAGCGTCCGTATAATGTACTTGAGATCTGAAAAAGTCTCATTGGTACACGCTACCACGGGCGTAGCCAGGTTTTAGTTTCGGGGAGGGTTCAAGAAAATAAATCAAAGTTCTGATTTAGGCTGTTGATTATTTTTCTAAAATAACTTCAAAAATCATCTTTCAGATAGGGTAAATGGGGCGGCGAAATATGTTAATTGGCCTCGGGCGCAAAATTTCTAAATACGCCTCTGTATATTGGTCAGATCTCTGTATTATATATACCAGCCGGCCCATTTCGGGGGGGGTTTGAACCCCCTAAACCACCCCCCTGGCTACGCCCATGCACGCTACAACCTGGGATTCGAACCTGCACTCTCTCGAGTGAGAACCAAACGGTCTACCCACTAGGCTACGGAGCTCATAATATAATATTATGTACCATATTATGCAGTATGATCGTATTTCGCAATACGATCACCTCTCTTCAACTTGCATTTTCATTAATGGTTGTTGTCATTGATATAAAACATCTAGACTCCGATGTTAATCTATACTTATAATATAATAGGTATACCTAATATTTAAAAGGGAAAAGATTTGTTTGTTTGAGTAGGCTACTTGACCTTGTTATACATAATTGTTTCATTACACAAGAAAAAAAAATTGGAAAATAGTTGACCTAAAGGCCATTGATCCGTGCAACTACCCGCTAAGCGTTTAAATTTGAGTAATGCTCCATTTTTGAGCTTATCGAGCTCAAAAATAAAAGGGCTTCTAAAAATTTTACTATCTACTTTTTGCCCCGGTTCGAAAAAGTCGTAGATCCGCCACTGCTTTATCGCGCCAAAATGTACGGTTCCTGCACGATTTATTTTTGCGTGCACGAAGCGGCAACATCTAATCTAGTTTTATAATAAAATTTGCGCTTCGGAAGAAGACGGGAATGACAAGTCAGCAAGGATAACATGGTTTAAATCTACAAACTAAGGGTCAGTGCATACCACAGACATCTATTGACTCTACCACGCAAGTGTATGTACTGCGCGTAACTTCACGTGTAAAAGAGGAGTAAAAATTACTTCCTTCATTTCCTTTCGAATATTCTCAGTACCAAACGACAAACGAAAACTAAAAAAAACGCGACGGGGGCCTCATCATTTTATTCCTTCTGGGATGAAAAAGATCATTGGTCATCGGTCGTTCATTTTATCATAGAAGCAAAATATTCTTTACATTGTGGAGATTGTGGATAATAGAATTTGTTACTTTAAATTTCAGGATTCCGCTGCGGTGCGACTGCGCTTGTATGAATTGACACTGATTCTCATAATATTAGGTTGGGGAAAAAGTTTCTTCGCATTTTATATAAAAATTCAAAAGGTTTTTTTATAAAGTTTATTTACATGTGACTAAAGTATATAGGTGCCATTTTGTTCGATAACTTTTTGCCATCTTGTTGGTAGGTACATGATCCCATTGCTATAAAATTTTTGGGGCTTCTGATGAAAAAACTGCGACAAGTGGTTTTGGCAGTCCTCTTGTGATGTCAACCTGACACTGCCTAAGGAATTCTGCAGCGACCGAAACAGGTGGAAATCTGAAGGTGCAAGGTCAGGACTATACGGCGGATGCATTAATACCTCCCAGCCAAACTCCCGTAATTTTTTCTGAGTGGCTAAAGATGTGTGAGGTCTAGCGTTATCATGATGAAAAACCACACCCCTTCTGTTGATTAATTCCGGCCGCTTTCTCTCAACTTCTTGCTTTAATCTCATCAGTTGTTCGCAGTACAGTTCAGAATTGATGGTCCTGCCTGGCGGTAACAGCTCATAATGAATAATGCCCTTCCAATCCCACCACACACACAGCATCACCTTGTTGCGAGTTAACCCGGGTTTCGCCACAGTCTGTGAAGCCTGACCGGCCTTTGACCACGATCTTTTTCGCACGTTCTTGTCGTAGGTACGTGATCCACTTTTCATCACCAGTTATCAGCTTCTTCAAAAATGGTTCGGTTTCATTACGTTGTAATAAAGAATCACAAATGAGTACACGGTTCATTAGGTTTCTTTCAGTGAGCTCATGAGGCACCCAAATATCGAGCTTTTTTGTGTACCCAGCTTTTTTCAAATGCGCCAAAACCGTTTTGTGGTCAATCCCCAGTTCTTCAGCTACATCGTAACTACTAATATGGCGATCTTGCTCCACTTTTTCAAAAATGGCAACAGTTTTGTCCGTAACAGGGCGACCAGAGCGACGTGCATCTTTGATATCAAAATTTCCGGATTGAAAACGCTTAAACCAAATTTGCGCTACTCTCACAGATACTGCATTAGGTCCATAAACATCACAAATTTTTTTCGCGGCTTGTGTTGCATTTTTACCTTTTTTGTAATAAAATTTTAAAATGTATCGAAATTCTTCATAAGAATCACTCATTTTAACAATAAGAAAAACAAATGAAAATCTCAAATTTACCTAATTTGAATTTGGAATTGTCTTCTGTAAAATTAAAACTTTTTAATGATACCAAAATCAGCCAGATACAATTGGTATAGCCCAAGATATTTTATGACAAGTTCATACATACTATAATGCGAAAAGACTTTTTCCCCAACCTATTATTATGAAGAGGCACCGGTCCCAGACTCCCAGCAGTGGGGATAGTACTCGATGACGATGATAATCTTTTTTATAAGCAATGACGATTAAATTACACATAGTTTATATTAACAAAGACACTTTATTTCACGATAAGATAACAATTATAGCATATTGACCTCTCCTGCCCTAACATTACGGATATAGGTACCTACGTTATATAAAGTTAACATACTTATAAATTATGTTAGTGACAATTCAAATATAGAACAATTTGAATTAGGTTCGGTATCCTAATGTAAATTTAGGTAGGTACTAAGTAATCTATGTTCTTTATATAATTATTATATAAAAAATTTAAAAACCCGACTGCGTAAAAAGTGAAGCAAACTAAGTAGTACATAATGAAAAACTGAAAAGAAAAAAACAAGCACTTAGATGTCCGGTGGTCTAGAATTCTATAGTATATTATTGAATGAATACTATTGAAGAAAATAAAATATAATCTATTATTGGAACATAACAACTAAACAGTTAGGATCCATTGAAAAATTAGATTGGCTGTCGAATAATGGATCCCGACTGTTCAGTTGTTATGTTCCAATAATAGATTATGTTTTATTTTCTTCAATAGTATTCATTCAATAATATACTATAGAATTCTAGACCACCGGACATCTAAGTGCTTGTTTTTTTCTTTTCAGTTTTTCATTATGTACTACTTAGTTTGCTTCACTTTTTACGCAGTCGGGTTTTTAAATTTTTTAAATTATTATTTTTTATTTTATACTTTTTAGTTATGAGTACCTAGCTAGCTATTTACCAGGCTGGATTTCCTATCAGCATCAATACTATATCACAATTGCACTGGAATGTGAAAATGGTTGTTACGCAACTTTAAATCGATATAGATCCTAAACGGTCAGTCAAATCGAAAAATGGTGAGAGAAAACTAAAAATGATTTTTAAATACCTATTCAACGATACCCCACTTGATATAGTTTGTTGACTTTCATTTTTTTCATTTTCACAATATGGCGTCCAGTAGTCAATTGAATTTTCACTAACGTCATGTCTTTAGTGACACTCCCCGGACTATATAATATATTGCGAAGACAAACAATCAAAAATACAATAGACACATACAAAATTATAAAATGTATTAAATGAAGTAGGTATGTACCGTAAGTAGGTACTTACCTAAAAAAATAGTTTTCATTTTTAGCATTAATAGCCATCACTGATCTATTCCCTCTATAATCAGCATTAAATATACAGGATGGTATTAAACAAAAATACTTATAGATATTCCAGGAGACAGGAGCGTAATCATACGTTGCCCAGATTAAGTGCAGCCATTCACACGAGAATCGATTGTACCCATGAAATATGTAACAACTGACAAAACTAATAATTTATGTACGATTGGTTAGATATTTCTTCAATTTTACAAATATAATAATAAATAGATAAGTATATAACTATATATATATATATATATATATATATATATATATATATATATATATATATATATATTGCTGTAATGCACAAACTATGAAGGTTTATGGTAAACACGCTGTATCAAAAGTTGTATCATAAAACATATTATGTTGTTTAATAAATAAATAAAATAAATTATAAAATGTTTAAATTCTATTCGTCGCGCGGCCGATACAGCGCGCCGGGCGCGTAACCGTCGAAGCCGGCGCGTCGTCCGGCAGTGTGCATAGGATGTCCATGCGTATTACGAGGGCGTATACGTATTACATTAATTCTGTTATTTTTCTGTAAAATGTAAATTACGTAAATTTTTAGGTATGTATGCTGTTGTAACAGTAATAATGTTTAATTTAAAAAAAATTAATATTAATTTCGGACAAAAATACATCCTGTATGTAGTTTTTTTTATTATAAAACTATTAGTTAATTTGCACTTTGGAACTACACATTAAAAACAGCTGACAATCGAATTAAGTATCTTTGCAAAATGGCCATGATGTATAATATTTAAAAATCTACATAATGTGCTGTTTTATATTTTTACCCGACTGCGCAACGCAAAGGAGTGGTAATGTGTTTATCAGCCTATGTATGTATGTATGTATGTATGTATGTTCCTTTGAAGCACTATAGAGACCAAACGCCTGGGCCGATTTTAATGATTCACACGTCAATCGATTCCTCTTAGTCCGGGGAGTGTCACTAAAGACATGACGTTAGTGAAAATTCAATATGGCGACTACTGGACGCCATATTGTGAAAATGAAAAAAATGAAAGTCAACAAACTATATCAAGTGGGGTATCGTTGAATAGGTATTTAAAAATCATTTTTAGTTTTCTCTCACCATTTTTCGATTTGACTGACCGTTTAGGATCTATATCGATTTAAAGTTGCGTAACAACCATGTTCACATTCCAGTGCAATTGTGATATAGTATTGATGCTGATAGGAAATCCAGTCTGGTAAATAGCTAGCTAGGTACTCATAACTAAAAAGTATAAAATAAAAAATTATAATTTAAAAAAATTAAAAACCCGTCTGCGTAAAAAGTGAACCAAACTAAGTAGGTACATAATTAAAACTGAAAAGAAAAAAACAAGCACTTAGATATCCGGTGGTCTAGAATTCTATAATATATTATTGAATTAATACTATTGGAACATAACAACTGAACAGTCGGGATCCATTATTCGACAGCCAATCTAATTTTTCAATGGATCCTGACTGTTTAGTTGTTATGTTCCAATAGTATTAATTCAATAATATATTATAGAATTCTAGACCACCGGATATCTAAGTGCTTGTTTTTTTCTTTTCAGTTTTAATTATGTACCTACTTAGTTTGGTTCACTTTTTACGCAGTCGGGTTTTTAAATTTTTTAATATTATAATCTGTTCACAATAATGTGTTTTATTATAATCTATTCTACATTTTGTGTAGGTATTCGTAGTATGTGTATGTAGAGTACTAGGAATAAAACAAAAAAATATATATAGAAGTATAAATGAAGTTTTATTATAAAAAATACAAATGCGTATACAAAAGCTCAAGGTTAGCATGATATATATCAATTGATATATATCGTATATATATCATGATATATATCAATTGATATTTATGCTTGATATATATCAAAATTGATATTTATATTTAAAAATGTAAAATAATGTTTTAAATGTAAAAAATCTTACATCAACACAGGTCATATTTTCCGAGAGTTTCACAAGCCTAGGTCATCAAAAACTTGCTATTTGACACGACATTAACTAATCATAGCCGTCGACGCGGCTTGTAACGGCTTATGACATCCACGTGATCCCCTGTTTTTCGGAAGAAAATTCCTTGTTTGTTATTATACTATTGTTATACCATTTATACCATGTGTCAAATTAATTCGACTGATAAAATTAATACACTTTTTTCTTTCTTCTGGTTTTAAACATTTTATGGATTTAAGACTTAAATTGATACTCAAAAGTAAGTACATATCTATCGTTGATTTTTAATTTATTTGAAAACTTTGAATATCAATAATAAATAAATGAGTTTAATTTTACTTCCCTATCTTCAAATTATCAGACATACCTGAGATGAATTGAAATATGTTGGCGTCTTCGCCCAGATTTGACAACTCTATACGATTTTCAGCTCTATTACAATAACGCAGAGTTCTATTTAGAATGCAGCCTTTTCTGTCACAACTATTTAAAAAAATCTATTTGTTGTACAGTATGATAATTGTTTTGTCCTGTCAATATTTTGCCGGAGCCCGGAACCAATTTTTCAGAAGACATTTTATATGCAAAACTTCACTAAGAAAGTATCGATTTGACAAGTGACCGTCATTGATAAACAAATTTAAAAAATTATGTATCACGCTGTATTTGTAAACAGAACTTAGAGCGCTCAGGGCCGGCATAACCGAAATGAGGCCCAAGGCCCGTTTCTTCTTCGGTGCCAACCTATCGAAGTAACCTTTTTGCTTTTTAATGTGCTGGTAAAGGTTTATAAGTAGATAGTGTGAGCTGACTATAGCTTAACTCCTTAATATATTGAGGAAACACCCGAAAATATAAAATTGTTAGGACGAAGTTGCTTGAGTTAAGTAATTTGACAACAACTTATTTCTATCACAGCTACTTAAATCGAATAGCCTTCAGGAAGTATACTTCTACTTACACACGTATCAATATACAGAAGGTAATACTACTTAACAAATTTGTTACACAGGGCCCTGCTCAGATAAATATTTTTGCGATTTTTTTTTTATTTTTTATTTATCAGGGGGTCTAAAAGGCCACTTTAGGTGAACATAAGATAAATCATATGCAATTCATATTATGCATTTAACGCCATTTAACGCATTTCTATTGAAAACTGTCAAAATTGTTTTCTATAAAAATATATGAAACATAATATGAAACACGGGTTTTAGGCCCCCAGAACTCGGAGCAAACTCGTTACCTAGGTGCAAAATACTACAACTTAGAAATTTATTTAAATTACGATTGTCAATTCTCTTTAGGAAAAGAAGAATAGACCTCATGTGCTTCATAAGCTTTACACGGCTAGTCTCGGCAATACTAGTGAATCGGCCTATAATAGACAGATTTTTATATTTTATACCGTATAATAGGTATGCTCCTAATAAAACAGTTTACATTTTATAAGTAACACAAAATTGTTTTTATTTATTCTCAACTAAGTAAATAATATGTACACAGTTTTAATTAAAAAATTTGACTCATTGCTGTTATTTTACGAACTCTATGACTAACTGATTGAGCGTTTTGGTATTTCAACAAAAGGAACAAAATAGTTTTCTGTATTCCTGGGTTATGGATGTTTATAATACTAAGAGCATTAAATGTATATTATAATAAAAATCTTAAATATATTATGTATAGACAATATAAAAGTATTAAAAGGATTGTACATTTCTGTTGTCTATAGTACCCGTAACACAAGTTCCTCGAGGATACAATTTAATTATTATCTAGCAATATCCCCCCAAAAAAAAAAATACAACCTGCAAGTAAGTACTCAAGGAACCGTGTGATGAGTTAGATAAATATATAAAGCACCAAGCATGTAGAAGCGGACTAACCGTCGGAGCCATTGTAATTGTGGTGAAATGTTATCCACCTATTTTCCATTTGAAAAGTACTTAACAACTTAACAATTTTGCATATACATAATATGACCGTGAAAAGGCACGGGCCCTAAGGCCAAATACCTTAAGGTTAATCCGGCTCTGCACACTTTTATACACATATACACACATACAAATTAATAAATATAAATAATATAAATTATACAAATTATTTCGATTCAACTATTACAAAACTAACCTAACCAAGAGCATGTCAGGACATGTCTAAGGAGGATTCTGTAACTTTAAACGCGCAATATGCTTTTTTTTATTACTCCAAAAGTTACTGTCCGATTTGGTTCACAATAATTTTCCTAAAGAGTTTTTAGCATGATCTATCAGCATAGAAATTTGCAAGTTTCTATCTCCTATAGTTTAAAAATGCTAGGGGGGGACCAACTTACAAACTACTTTGGAGGCCGATTACTCGAAAATGATGAACTTTATAAAAAAGTAACGTATGAAATCTTGCCTTTATTTTAAAAGACCTATTCTGCGATACCCCACACGATGGGGTAGAGTGTAAGAATATTTTTCATCCCCACTTCACATGTATGGAGAGCCACCCCTAAAATATAAAATTATTATTTTTTTATGATCCCGAAACCGTGATCTATACACAATCTATAACTGCACCAAATTTCATCAATTTATATTCATAATTACAGGAGCTAGTGGCGCGGACAGACAGACAGACAGACAGACAGACGGACAGAAAGACAGACAGACGGACGGAGCGAAACTATAAGGGTTCCTTAAGTATTACGGAACCCTAAAAACATATCAGAGTATGAAATTTGTATGTAATTTTGTAAATATCAAAAATATCAAAAAATCAAAAATATCGGATATATATCAAAGATATTTTGATATATTTTATTATAAATATCGGATATTTACGAACCCTGCAAAAGCTACAAATGCGAAACTGAAAGGTATTTTAGACATTTGGATTTACTAGTTTTTAGATTGCGATTGTTGAATTTGACGATGTAGTTAGTAAATTCTCATACGTAGATACCTACAATTTTATTAAAAATTCTGACGGGAAACAGGCGCATGGTTTTGTATTAAAATTAATCTTATTTAGCTGTTCATATAATTGACCATTGTAAATAAGTACCTACATACAACTTTGCCTGTTAAAAACTTTTAAAACTTTAAACCCTGAAAGGTAGTACCTGTAGGTACTTACATTAGAAAAAAAATCATTAATATCCAATAAAAAAAGCCTAAAACTATAGCACAAAATTTTGGGAAGATCACTGATCACAAAATTTTGTAATTAAGTTATGTACGACGAAAAAAATGTGAAATAAGTATTAAGTATATATCAAACCTAACTTAATTTTGTCATCTATTTTACAACATCAGTAATTAAGCATATTTTACTTAAATTTAAATTACAAAATCATCCTATTTTTACAGTCTTTTAGGGTTTTAAGTTTTAAGAAATTTAATCTATTAAATAGGAAAAAAAAAACAATTATCGGTTGTCTTTAAAGTCGGTTTACTGACGATAGTTGAACGTGACAACGTATTATGGAACGCCTCAGAGGGAGGTAACGCCGCATACGTCATGTTTTTTCGTGCGTGCAGCCGAATTATAAGACGTTGTCACATCCAAATTTTTGCTCGCTCGCTTCGCTCGCTCGCGTTTAACATAGAAAGCATATTATATTATTTATATGGTTGATTGTATGGTATTTTTCTAAATTCCACCGTTATTCAGTTTTAGTTTTTAACCTGACGTTTGAACAGATTTTAACCTGTAAAATGGGAAAAAATTTTGCTCGCTCGCTTCGCTCACTCGTGTTTGGCATATTATAAAATTCAGTACCGACGTTCAGCTGTAGGCTATTGATATTTGTATTAAAGAGGTCATATTTGTAAAATGTGCCCTGGGTTTCTTATAGGAGTATTTAATGTACTTTAAGTAGATTTATTTTCTTGAACCCCCCCTCCCCCCCCACCGAAAGTAATATATATTCAAAAAAAGAAATAAAAATATAAGAGAATGGATATAAAAATAATCACAAAAATATTTATCTGACCGGGTTTCGAACCCGAGACTAATTCGTTAACAACGTACCTACAAATTACCATTCTACCATCCAGCTAAAGCTACATTTTATAGCGGCAAAATGTACGGTTTCAGCGAGATTTCCTTTTGCGCGCACGAAGTCGCGGTTAGCGTCTAAAGTTCTTAGTAAGTGATCACCTGTATAAAAAAATCCCCTTTTCTCTTGGTCATTCATTGCATAAACTGCTAGACCAATTTTCATAAATACTTTTCATGGTGTTGTGTTGACAGAAAAAGTCGAAGGAAAATTAAAAATTTGTAAGAAAACTTAACGATCATTAACTTTTCTATTAAGAGTTTCCTCGATTCCTCATGGATCCCATTATCATCGTTGTTAGGGTATACAAGCTTGAAACAACATATAACTTTTGAGTAGCTCTGAATGTTCAAAGAAATCGATGTCGGTGTAAAATACTATGAGAAATACCTATATCAACATAATAATATCATGATATATGGTGTGATGATGGTTGTGGTGATGATGATTATTATTTAATAGTGACCTAAGCTTGCAGTTTTTTTAGCAATACAGAAATTTTCAAACGTGTACCTTTAAAGACTGAGGAGTGCTCTTGAGCCTTTTTGGATCCAGGGTATACCTTAGTACAATATTTCACTTTTCGGAATTCGGTAGCTATGAATGTTCAAAGGAATCGATATCGGTGTAAAATACTATAAAAATATCATCATAATATTATCACGATGTATGGTTTGATGATGATTATGATTATTATTTAATAGTGACATATGCTTGCAGTTCTATAAGCAATGATGAGATTTCCAAACGTATATATTTAAAGACTGAGGAGTTCTATTCAGTCCTTTTGGATCCAGGGCACCTTGGCACAACTTTTACTTTTTGGTAGCTGTCAATGTTCAAAGAAATCGATATCGGTGTAAAAGACTGTGAGAAATACCTATATCATCAAAATTTATCATGATGTACTTATGGTGTGATTATTAGTTGGATACTCAAAGGATTATGATGACGGTGGTGATGATTATTATTTAATACTAACATTTGCTTATAGTTTTATAAACAATGCTGAAATTTTCAAACGTATATCTTCAAAGACTGAGAAATGCCGTTCAGTGCTTTTGGATCCAGGGTATACCTTGGCACAACATTTCACTTTTTGATAGCATTTGCTCGAGTTACTTCAAAAAATGTCAAAATAACTATCGGTGTCCCTATAAATTTTGAGGACTTCTCTCAATTCCTCATGGATCCCATCACCAGATCTACCATTTGATGACGATGGGACCAATCCAGGAGTCAATCCTTTACAATAAAAAAAGAATTTTGAAAATCGGTCCACAAACGGCGGAGTAATCGCGTAACATACACACAAAAAAAAACATACACACAAATTGTAAACCTCCTCCTGTGTTTTGGAAGTCGGTTGAAAAGGGTGAGATAGGAGTTGAAAATTTGTTTGGAAAATCTTTAAATCGATGAAAATTGACATTCAGCTCTTAAATACATTAAATTAAATACGTGTTTCAGGGTTTGTTAGAAATTAGAATTCAGTATTCACCCTCTGAGAGTGTAAAATAAGGGTTGAAAGTTTGAATGAAAAATAAATTAAAATCTAGCCCGATTTCCATGAAATTTAATATGCGAGGAAATTAATATAAATTATTTATTTCGTATACGAGTACGAGTTTTACAGTTTATATAAATTCGGCCCCTAAAGGGGAGAAATGTGGGTCAAAAGTTTGTATAGTGAATTCAACTTGTAGACTAGTCAACAAGTTCAAAAACGTGAAAAATAGAGATAAAGGTCCTAAAAATATGAGCGATGGCTCATTCGATTCGGAATCACCTCTAGAAAAATGTTTTTGAAGGATTTTGGTGCAGGTTAAAAATTGCAATTGTTATTAACAAAATAAGATGAAAAAAAAATGATATTTCGTTTTTTGTTAATAACTCGAAAAATATTAACATTTAAGCAATTTTGAAAAAAGCTCGTTAAAGAGGAGGAAATTTCCAATAAAAAAGTCCTAACTCCCGGAATTCTATCTCCATTATTTATAATTTTAATTAGACGTTGAAAATAGGGCTCCGCGCGGCAGTTACGGCATGCGCGCGCCGCCGCTAAAGAGAGTTCAGCAATAAAAATAATTTTTTTATAACATAAAATGTGATTTTAAAAATTTGAAAAAATTCTAGTATCTTCTTAACACTTGAAAGAATCGAGCCCTGAAAAAATAAAAGTTTAATCACCATTTTTAAAAAAGTTATTCAATTGTTAACTAACCAATTTTTTCTTAATCTCCATGGGCATAAACAATGGGATGAAAGGTATAAATAATTGGCCTATAAATTTTAAACTTCGTGGAGCCCTTTTGATATATGTACTTTATAAGATCCTGCGGTTTATTTTCATTAAAGTTTATTAATTTGTTAATTATGATTTTTTATAACTATTGAAAAATTAAAAATCTAAAAAATGTTGATAAAAAATTTTTTTTCAATTAATATTTATCTATGCCTGTTTTAACATTGAACAATGGCAGTAATTAA
The DNA here is from genome assembly GCA_905404095.1 of Glaucopsyche alexis. Lineage (NCBI taxonomy): Eukaryota > Metazoa > Arthropoda > Insecta > Lepidoptera > Lycaenidae > Glaucopsyche > Glaucopsyche alexis. Next base: position 21,342,762 of record FR990054.1, on the reverse strand, counting down.
CAAAGGTTATGATTTTTTTACGTAATTTGTTTATAAAATTGTTATAAACAAATAGAGAAATTCAATATTTTTTTTAAATTTTTTTTTGCTATTTTGTTGTTTATAAAAAATTATGATTTTTAAAAAAAATTTTTTTTCTTAATTTTAATTTTTAATTGTTTAAAAACGATTTTTTTATATTTCGATTGTTTAAATAATTAGTTAAGAAAAAAATTTTCTTTTAAAAATCATAATTTACACTTTTAAATAGTTAAGCAAAAAAAAATTTTTTTTTATTTATAATTTAATTGTTTATTAGTTTAACAATTTGTTATAAACAAATATCGACCAACGTTATATTTTTTTTCTGAAGCAGAAAAAAATTATAAAAATAGCTATATATAATAAAGTGCAAAAAAAATATTATTTATTTATTATAATACTTTTTAATATCATACGATACGGTAATTATAGCACCTACTTGAATTTTTTTTTTTTTGCATTTTATTATATAAAGCTATTTTTATAATTTTTTTCTGCTTCAGAAAAAAAATATAACGTTGGTCGATATTTGTTTATAACAAATTGTTAAACTAATAAACAATTAAATTATAAATAAAAAAAATTTGTTTTTTGCTTAACTATTTAAAAGTGTAAATTATGATTTTTAAAAGAAAAATTTTTTCTTAACTAATTATTTAAACAATCGAAATATAAAAAAATCGTTTTTAAACAATTAAAAATTAAAATTAAGAAAAATTTTTTTTTTTAAAAATCATAATTTTTTGTAAACAACAAAATAGCAAAAAAAAATTTTAAAAAAATATTGAATTTCTCTATTTGTTTATAACAATTTTATAAACAAATTACGTAAAAAATTCATAACCTTTGTTAATTACTGCCATTGTTCAATGTGAAAACAGGCATAGCTAAATATTAATTGAATAAAAAAAAATTACCAACATTTTTTAGATTTTTAATTTTTCAATAGTTATAAAAAATCATAATTAACAAATTAATAAACTTTAATGAAAATAAACCGCAGGATCTTATAAAGTACATATATCAAAAGGGCTCCACGGAGTTTAAAATTTATAGGCCAATTATTTATACCTTTCATCCCATTGTTTATGCCCATGGAGATTGAGAAAAAATTGGTTAGTTAACAATTGAATAACTTTTTGAAAAATGGTGATTAAACTTTTTTTTTTCAGGGCTCGATTCTTTCAAGTGTTAAGAAGATACTAGAATTTTTTCAAATTTTTAAAATCACATTTTATGTTATAAAAAAATTATTTTTATTGCTGAACTCTCTTTACCGGCGGCGCTCGCATGCCGTAACTGCCGCGCGGAGCCCTATTTTCAACGTCTAATTAAAATTATAAATAATGGAGATAGAATTCCGGGAGTTAGGACTTTTTTATTGGAAATTTCCTCCTCTTTAACGAGCTTTTTTCAAAATTGCTTAAATATTAATATTTTTCGAGTTATTAACAAAAAACGAAATATCATTTTTTTTTCATCTTATTTTGTTAAAAACAATTGCAATTTTTAACCTGCACCAAAATCCTTCAAAAACATTTTTCTAGAGGTGATTCCGAATCGAATGAGCCATCGCTCATATTTTTAGGACCTTTATCTCTATTTTTCACGTTTTTGAACATGTTGACTAGTCTATGCAATTGCGTTGAATTCGTCACGCAGATAGTTATTATGACGTAGAAATCCGTTAAAACGGTTTTACGAAATACCCCACGGGGTACAATGGGGATCCACGCGGACGAAGTCGCGCGAAAAAGTTAGTGTACCTAATATTAAGTATACATATTATATAATACACATCCGTGACCCAGGAACCCAGAAATTTTTTTGTTCCCTTGGCGGGATTCGAACCCGCGACCTCTAGCTTGACTAACCTAACCACTGAGCCACTGACGTCGTCAAAATATATTTTAGTAGGATCATATTTAATTATCAACATACAATTTTTTATTAAAGTACGAGACAAATTAGCAAATGGATCGTCTGATGGTAAGTGCCTACCATTGCAGTTTGTAGACGGTCAGTAGAGGAGTGAGTGAGGAGGAGACAAATAAAACTTAGGCCTCTACATCCGTTAATGGATGATTTATACAGTATTCTCCGAGCGAAGTAACCACTCTTGAAATACTGTAGGGCTGTACAGTTGGTTTTTAAATGTCGTATGGTTGCCCAAGCACATACGGCATTCTCACAACATAGTCAGCCTAGTCCAGAGGAATGAACTGGTCAATACGTCTGGGGCCAACCATGTGCGGGTTTCCTCACGATGTTTTCCTTCACCGTTAGAGCGTCCGTATAATGTACTTGAGATCTGAAAAAGTTTCATTGGTACGCGCCACAACCTGGGATTTGAACCTGCACTCTCTCGAGTGCGAACTAAACGGTCTACCCACTAGGCCACGGAGCTCTTGTGAGTTGACTATCCTGCGTAAACATATTAGAAATATCTATGGACGCTTCACACCATGTCAATCTGGTCCAGTGGTATGTTCTCGTAGAACTGGTGTTACGGGTACCAGACAATGGAAATATATTTAATACTTTTATATTTTACAAAAATTTAAGATTTTTATTACAAAATACACATATTTAATACACATCCATGACCCAGGAACACAGAAAAACTTTTTGTTCCTTCGTTATTCATTCGCATCCGCGCTTGCCGCTTGAGCACCATCGCGCTCAACCACTGAGCCACAGAGGTCGTCAAATTTCTTCTTACAATTTTACACGTTATTTTTCGTTATATTGTAATATTTACCGAGCCGATTGGTTAAACGGCAGGTGCCCCGCGCCGCCATATTTGTTTGCCTTTTCATAATAATAATTATAACGAAAAATAATGCAATTGTAAGGAGAAAAATTTATTTGACAATCTGTCGACATTTTATAATATCTCTAGTAATATTAAAATCTAACGGTTTTTACAATTTACGGTGACACAGCTACCAGGGACATAGGACCAGCGCACGGCTCAATGACCGCCTTAGCGAACAATGTACAATATGCTTTGAAGACGCCGCGCGATAACCATTTCCAGCCAGTTACAACTTACAAACATAATTTCATTCATAGGTATTGATGGTCGTTGTTTTTGAAGTGAATTTTATGGCGTTTTCGACATCTAAAACAGCCCCGGGACAGGGCAGCTGAATGTGTACGAAAATAGCCTAATATCAATTTCTATGTCTAAATCAGTGCTATAACATATTCAAATACAATATATAAGAAGAAGATGGAAATCCCACCAAAAACATTTTCATGTAGGTAGGTAAAGTGATGCCAAGACGATACCATATGACTCGCACTGTCAAAAAGCTATCTCATGTAAAACCAAGCTTCTGACTCTATTAAACTTCTAACTACACGCCTACTCTACACGCCTACTCTACATGCCTACTCTACACGCCTACTCAACTATGCCTTAGTCAAGATATGTGGCGTGGCCAAACATAATATTATGTATCGCGCGTGAAAATGCGAAAACTAATTTAGTAGTTAGGTATTGAAGTGAACGTGTAAAGATGTTTCAAAAATCTACCCTCCAAGGGGTGAAATAGGGGTTGAAATTTTGTATGAAAAATCTTTACCTAAATCTGCACCGATTGATGAAAATTGGGATTTACATGCTCTTAAATACTTACATTTAATGAGATACGTGTATCAGGATTTATTAGAATTTACCCTCTGAGGGTGTAAAATAAGGGTGAAAAGTTTGTATAAAAATATTTAAAACCTGCTCCGTTTCGCATGAAATTTAATATCCGAGGTAATAAATACAAATTATTGAACACGTAAGTATTTTATACTTTTTTAAAATTCGTCCCCTAAATGAGTGAAATGGGGGTACAAAGTTTGCATAGTGAATTATATCAATAACTCGGTCGGATTACGTTGAATATGGGCACGCATAGTTATTATGACGTAGAAGCGTGTTACACACTACGCTATCTGCGTATTAATATTTTATCTGCGTATAAACACGGAATTATCTGAAAGCATCACACACTAAACAGATACGATAATATACGAGACGATCACTCGGGATCCTTCAGACTAAGTGGACTTGTTTTTTGGTAAGGATTGTTTATACAGAGTACCTATTACAATGAGTTCGCGATTTACGGAACCATAAAAACCCCGTTTATTGCTTCTGGATTTATAAGACAGCTCGTCAGAACTCTGTCTCATCGCAGACCCTGCCCCTGCGCATCCATCCTGTATTTACATGCAGGTAGAATTTAAATAAAATTTGTATCGGCAGATGTTACCTACAGATACCTATTTGTATACGCAGATAATATCATAATAATCTCACCGTCTTTATAGAAAGACGCTGTCCCGACACACTTTGTTCTGTCTTCAATTGTTCTAAAATCTCTCATCGTTTAAACCGTCCCTGAATCTCTACAATCATTTCAAGATCAAAATTAGTCAAATCGGTTCAGCCGTTCTCTAGTTTTAGCGAGACTAACGAACAGCAATTCAATTTTATATATTATAAGATGGTGATATTATTATCTGCGTATACAAATATAGGTATCTGCCGATAACATCTGCCGTCATATATGTCAGTGCCCACAGATACTTTACGATAAATTATAAATTATTTGCGCTGTGTGTGTTAGAACTTCATACAAATAATATAGAGAACGATATTGAAAGATATATCTAATATGCTCAGATATTACGTTACTCCAGCCAGATCTGTTTTTCGAGTTTTTCTCGAAAACTACAAAGGAGCAAATTATGAAAATGCAACGCTCAATTACAGGAGATAACGCTCTAATTGAGCATAGGTTAAAAGATAACAAAATCCACAACATCTGGCTGGGGTAACGCACACTATCTTACCGTATCTGCGTAGTGTGTGATTAGCTTAAGGCGCTGTGAGTAGTCAACTATGAAGTATTCGAGGGGGTGAAGGAGATTAGTGGGGGACGTGCCGCCCCCGTTACTGCAGGGGACTTCATGCGAAATACGTCAAAGTGATGTGTCTATAATGTACAAAAGCGTAATTTCGATAAAACCGTAATGTGCTTCATAACCTAGCGGTATTTTGCCCGCCTAAAGCAAAGCGTAGCGTCTAGGTTCAAATCTCATTACAATTTAATATATTTCAAAATGTCTATTTTCTGTCTAGGTCAATCAATAGGTCAATTATAAGAAGTCTAATTCCTAATTTTGTGCCAAATTTAGCCATTGCGATTTGAGAAAGTTAAGTTTTTTAGTAAGTAGTTAAAGGGTAAAAAAATCTAAAAAAAAAAAGCTCAATTATTAGTCACTGAACTCCTAAACGGCTGTACCGATATTAAGTAATGAAAAATTTTGTGTGTCTTCAGGTTGATTCGAGAATGGTTTAGATTTGCAATCGGACCTGGTAGGTGGCGCTGCTGTCAGTAGTCAGTACGTCAACAAATTTAATTCTAAGGCGGTACGAAGTTTGCCGGGATAGCTAGTATTATTATAATATGCGGTCGAAGTACTGCAGAATACGCACTACAACATGTAACACATTACACATAACACATTATGACATCACCTACACACACACATAACACATTATGACATGACCTTCAAGAAGGGAGCGTATTCCCTCCTAAAAGGCCGGCAACGCACTTGCAACTTCTCTGATGTTGCGGGTGTCCATGGGCGACGGTAATCGCTTTCCATCAGGTGATCCGTTTGCTCGATGGCCCCTAGTTTCATAAAAAAAAAAAAAAAAAACATCACACACATTGACGTTTCTTCCTAGGACGACATTTCAAAATTTTATATAATTATTTCGCATTTTTCAGCGGTTACAAAATCTAAACTTGCTTTTGCCTGCAACTTCGTTCGCGTAGCACAAAGCTAAATTTTATCGACTGATTTTATACAATACATAAATACACAATAAAATTCAATATCAAATATTCCCATTCTACATACATGAAACTTCGGCTATCTGACAGCAAAAAAAAATACAATTTCAAATACCTACTTTCTGACATTTGTGGTTTAACCAAATAGTCTCTTCGGCTTCGTCATATTAATTGTAAATATTGTTTTATTTAATCTATTACTAATATAATACAGAGAAGGTTTATTTGTTTGTATGTTTGTTTGTTTGCATTGAATAGGCTCCGAAACTACTGGAATGATTTTGATGAAATTTAGGACAGATATAGAATAGACAACGGGGAAGCACATAGGCATACTTTTTATTGCCGAAAAATGTACGGTTCCATCGAGATTTCCTTTTGCGCGCATGAAGTCGCGGGCAACACCTAGTCTAAATATATAAAAGGCAAACCTGACTGACTCATCTATCAAAGCACAACCGAAACTACTGAACAGATGTTGCTAAAATTTGGCACAGATAGTTGTAATAACGTAGGCATCCGCTAAGAAAGGATTTTTGAAAATTCGCCCCCTACAGGTGTAACAAAGGGGTTAAAATTTTGTATGGAAACCGAACTTTACGCGGACGAAGTCGCGGGCAAAAGCTAGTAAAAAATAAACGTAGATTACTGAATAAGTACCTGTTCCTAATATCTGCTCATGGTGATTAGAATTAGAATTGATTATAATAATTGATATAATTATATGTATAAACTTTACAAACCAACAGAATAATATTTAGGTATATATATATATTTACTTATTCTGTTGTCAATCAATGTTGTCAATTTTGAATCAAATATGTTTTTTCTTTCGTCGTGTCAATCAATAATTTCGGTTATTTTACGTCAGTCTGACTGGCAGCTCGGTTTGCGTACCGACGTTTGATTTTTGGTGGTGAGTTCAAATCCTGGTAAGATAAATATTATTTTTGTGATTCTTATAATGTCTTTGTTTTTCTTTAATATTTTTTTATTTATTTTTTATTAATTTTTATCGTTGTACTAAAACTACGACCAAAGCTCGGTCTCCCTAGTACCTACTTATAAAGAGTTTTACCTCCATCTTAAAACTTTGGACTAAAAATTTGGACATTCATCGAATACAATCTTTTCATATTTTATATAATATAATCTACACTAATATTAACAACAACTTAAAGTAACTAATAATAAAATAAGTACATAATTAACCATATACTTTTATTACTGGGAAAACAAGCATCGCTCGGAGTTTTATAGTGTGACAAAAAAAAAAGAAAAAAAATCGTCTGACCGGGATTCGAACCGAGACCAATTGGTTGCAACAACGCAAAAAGCCAAAGGGCTACCAAGCGTCTTACGTCAGATAGCGAAATTACGCATATCTTATAAGTATTACACGACGAAAGAAAAACTAATATTTACCGGACTTGACCTTTATGCAGACGACATAAAGGTCCATTCGGGGGTAAAATAAATTTGAACGGACTTTCAACAATAAATTCGAATAAATTTTGAGCAGAAAAGAGGGGAAAAATTTGACATACGTCTCATTAGCAAGAGGCCTAAGCCGGTACTGTCTTATTCAATAGATATGAAAGAGAAGGAATGACAGGTCGCCATTTCGCGATGTTTCATTCGACTCGTACGAATTATTTATCATTGAAATAAATTAATACTAACAAATAAACATTCTATACGAAAAACCAAAACAACAATTCCCTTCCTTTTATTATGTTTTACGAAACTGCAAATAATTTTCTCATTTCTGTTCACAAATAATACAGTTACAACTCCAAGAATTTCTATTTTAATGGTTACTTTATGATTTTTTTTTATCGAGAAAATGTTCAGATAAGGTGTTTTGAAAACGAAGGTCCCCTAGCAAATATGATCAAAATTAACATATATTTTTTTGCTGCACTAAAATGTATCCATTCGTCTCAAAAATTTTTTGAAAGAAGCGTATTTCTAGGGTAAGAGCGCCTTAAAATTGGATCTTTTGAAATACATACCCCACGGGGGTGCAATGGGGATCCACGCGGACAAAGTCGCACGCTAAAGTTAGTACTATATATAAGGTTTGGTAAAATCAATTACGGATATTTTGGGAATATAATCTACTGCTAATGTAAAGACGTTTAAGGGGCAAATAGCCCCTAAATCGCTCAGTTTGAGTCCTAACTACTCCGAAAAATGGGAATAAAAAAATTCAAAAAAATATACATTTCACACTTCAATCCTTCATCTTTAATATCATCGTTAATTTTTTTAATACGACGAAGATTAATATTAAATAAATTAAAATTAAGTTGCCCTGTTTTCAGATTTCTTTTTCTATCTACTTACTACCTACTACGGCTATAAAGATGGTTGTTTTACGAAAATGTGAAGAATATATTTATCTAACATTTCATCGTTGGGTTTTTCGAAATACCGTTTTGTTTTCAAAATATACGTAAATAACTATTATTTTGTGAAAATATTTGTAAGCGGTGCGTGCGCGGGCGCGCGGGACAGTGAGCCGCTGACTTTCGTACGAGGAGGTTGTGTCACTCTCCGCGGTGCCGCTATTTCGCAATCGTTTATTTTACTCTTGAAATAATAGGGAACAACATGCCGTAAAAAATAAATTATGAAAACCTTAGCGAGCACTCTGCCTGTGATAGAATGAAAATGTTCGATCGTTGAATGTACTTTTTAGGGTTCCGTAATACTTAAGGAACCCTTATAGTTTCGCTCTGTCCGTCTGTCTGTCTGTCTGTCTGTCTGTCTGTCCGCGCCTCTAGCCCTTGTAATTATTAATATAAATTGATGAAATTTGGTGCAGTTATAGATTGTGTATAGATCACGGTTTCGGGATCATAAAAAAATTATAATTTTATATTTTAGGGGTGGCTCTCCATACATGTGAAGTGGGGATGAAAAATATTTTTTCACTCTACCCCATCGTGTGGGATATCATAGAATAGGTATTTTAAAATAAAGGCAAGGTTTCATACGTCACTTTTTTATAAAGTTGACCATTTTCGAGTAATCGGCCTCCAAAGTAGTTTGTAAGTTGGTCCCCCCCCCCTAGCATTTTTAAACTATAGGAGATAGAAACTTGCAAATTTCCATGCTGATAGATCATGCTAAAAACTCTTTAGGAAAAATATTGTGAACCAAATCGGACAGTAACTTTTGGAGTAATTAAAAAAAAAGCATATTACGCGTTTATAGTTACGGAACCCTCCTTAGACATGTCCTGACATGCTCTTGGTTAGGTTATTTGTTCCTTCAACTTCTTACTTGAAATTTTAATAATATATTAATATAATATTATATAGTGTATATTATAGTATAATATTTTATTTTATATGTACTTGTAAATTTCACAGAAAGTGTATAGTTATATTTCTATGACGACCTCTGTGGCTCAGTTGGTTGAGCGTGTCGTTGCTCAAGCCGGGGGTCGCGGGTTCAAATCCCGCCGACGGAACAAAAAGTTTTCTGTGTTCCTGTGTCATGGATGTGTATTAAATATGTGTATAATATAATAAAAATCTTAATTATGTGTACCAATAGTATAAAAGTATTAAATATACTTCCGTTATCTGGTACCCGTAACACAAGTTCTTCGAGAACTTACCACGGGATCAGATTGACGTGGTTTGACGCGTCCATAGATATATTATATTATTTCTTTTTAATTGTCTATTTAGTATATCAACGCTTTGAGCTATATAGTATATGAGGTAAAAATGCCTAAGCGACATTTATTTATTTATTTAACACACATACAACTACTATTACAGACAAAATCCAATTCGATAGCGTAGGAAAGCAAATTCATATTTTATAATATAATACATATTATGATATTTCCAGTTTAAATAATAATAATTGATAAAAAATAATAATTAAAGAAATAATAATTAAAAAAGACACATATGACGCATAAATTTAGTAAACTTTATAGAAGAGTGATTTAAAGTTAAAATTTTTAGAAAAAAAATCATTAAAAATCACAAAATAGTCGGATTTAGATGGTTTTAACATACATCTATATATCAATAAAATACAACGTGTATCTTATTTTTATAGCAATTTTTGATATTAAAACGAATCATATAGCTTTCGAATTACAGGCAGTTTATGTCGCTTAGGTAAAAAAGTCCTAATTCGAAAAATAGGTAAAATTATCTAAGCTATCAACGAAAGTTATGTAATAGCAAGTAAAATTGCCTAAATTTTATTTTAAAGGTTTTCAGCAACTTGTAAAAATAGATAAGCTATAGATACATTTTCTGTAGTAACAGGTAGAAATAACTAATTCCAAACAAAAAAAAAATATAGGAGTATTCATCTAAATGGCCTAAGAGTTTATAAAATAAAACAAGATAAGATACATAAATGTTGCTTCCATTAAGAATTTTCTACGGCTAAAGTTATCTTAGTAAATTTATTATTCAATGACATTGTAAATTTTTGCTCCTAACTGACAATATTTTTCTTCTTCTTGTTTATAAAAATTAATTGCAGTTACAAAAACGAGCTAATTTTGATCTTGAAATAATAAAAAGTATAGAAATATAAAAACTCAAGGCCTAGGATTGCAGCCCATTGCTTTATACTTAAGCTGCGGTCCCATTCCTTGAGTTCTCTTTTGGTAGTGCTGGGAGATATTCCAAATACCGATTCTGGGCATGACACCGTGACACAATTGGCCCAAAGCCTACCCAGCTCATCCGCGGTTTTGTTGCCGGAGATGTTGCCGTTGCCTAGAACCCATACCAGACTGATGCTGTTGTCTCGTCCTAGCATGTTTAGCGTTTGAACACAAGCCATAACTTATTTAGATGAAAGAAGAAGGGGCAAAAAGTCCCCATCCTTGTAGCACTATAAGACATAATATATCAAATGAAAGGGCTTAAAAAAAGTGTCATTTTATTGTATTACCTCTAAACCATGGGAGAAAAAGTTAATGAGGGTTAAAGGTTAAAAAAGTTAAAAAAATCATTCTGTATTATTGCACCGTTTCATAGTGTTGCTACTATGGAACAATTTTTGGAAAGTAATGGTATACACTTAACTTTAGAAAAGTGTTATATTTTGATAAACTGCCTCATACTTTGATGAAATGTATGGAATGATAATAAAATACTAAAAATAAGCTTTCCTCAATTTTTTCGCACATAATTACTTCTGGAAATTATTTCTTACTTGCAACGCTATCGAATGGCGCAATAATACAAAATGTATTTTTTTCCTAATTTGCGGGTTTGAATCCTGGCCTGGAAAAGTGGTTTATGTAAAATCAAATAATTCAGATAAAACATTAAAATACATATAATTAAATAGCAAAAATAATTTTCAAACGATTAGGTACAGAAAAAAAAGATATAGTACATGGTAAATTATACTTCTGGGCGTTGTAAAAGAAGTCAAAAAAAATTAGCAATAGCAATTTAGCCCTACGGAATATCGAGTCCATGAAAATTTTTAATAACTCAATTTTCCTAGACAGGATTGGAACCCATAAATTATGAAAAAAATACATCCTTTCAATAGTATCGCAAGTAAGAAACAATTTCCATAATGTTATTATGTGCGACAAAATTGAGGAAAGAGCTTATTTTTATCATTTTATTATCATTCCATACATTTATCAAAATTTATCAAAATATTATAAACAGAGGCAATTTATCAAAATATAACACTTTTCTGAAGCTTGCTGTATACCATTACTTCCCAAAAATTGTTCCTTATTAGCAACACTATGAAATGGTGTAATAATACAGAATGATTTTTTAACTTTTTTTTCACCTTTGGGTTAAAACTTTTTTCTCCCATGGTTTAGAGATTTTTCGTCATACAAAAAAATTACACGCTTTTTAAGTCCTTTCATTTGATATAATATGTCTTGTAGTGCTACAGTAGTGGGGACGGGATCCATACAAAAATGCCCCTTCTTCTTTCTGCTGCTGTCAGTGCCTTCAGCGCAGTGTGATTGTTTTGATAGACTGCGCTGAAAGCATTGACAGTAGCAGAAATATCATCTAAATTATCCTAATCTTCTCTATAAGATTAGGATGTTTTATGGACAAGGACAATCTGTAGGCTCTGTATCAGATATCTTCATCTAAACTGATTCAATTTAAGTCTCTATAACTCCTGAACTTATGAAGTTTTTTGGACCGTTATAGTTTTCGTTCAAAGTTTATTACATGGATTACCATCATGAATTTTCCACATTTTTAGAGCCAGCCGTTTGGCTTTTAGAGGGGGGATGCCGTATTTTAACAAGAAATGCGCTTAAAAGTGGAATATCGCGCAAACGGAATGTACGTACATCAAAATATAATCTCAGAAACCTCTTAATGTTCTTAAAATATCTATGTACCTAATTATATCTCCCCCTTTCGTGTAGGTGTACCCAAAAATTATCTTCATTTATTTTAGCATTGTGTTGACGTGATAAATAAACTTACCCATTCAAAGTTTTATATTTCAAGCACCACCGTTTGGATGGACAGACGGACGGGCGGACGGTCGGTCGAACGGAAGGACATGACAAAACTATAAGGATTCCGAGACATGAACTACGGAACCTTAAAAAAGGAATAATAATGAAACCACGCCGATTTCAGTGACTGTTGCCAGTTTAATTGAAAATAGACCAGCTTTAGGAGCTATTTTATTATGTCCAAGTACTAGTAACAAGTAAGTTTACTCCCATAACCTAGTATATTGATATTTACTACTACCGACAGGACTAACTAGCGAAACATTAGGCGCATAAATATAGAAATATATTTAGCAATGTTTGCGTTCATTTATGTTCCCACACACTATTAATTTAATACTTTAAGTTACATGTCATGGGATACTCATCCCAACTTACCTGTCCGGTAGTTGTGGTATAGTATACGGGTACGCGACCCCGGCTTCCCTAGCTATTACTGTCCTATCCCTTGCCCTCCTGGGCGGTAATATCCTACATTTCCTATTTCCTACTCTAACTTACTAATCTTCCTTTCCACACCACCTATCCTTCCTTTTCCCTATTCCTACCCTCTCCACCAATCCGTGGAAACGCAATGGATAATCAGATAATAATTTAATTATCCAAAATGGCGGCGATGTGGTTCACCACCCATCACGTCTCGTTTCTCGCGGAGGTGAAAAGCGGACCATGGAGAGCCGCTTCGCTACGTTGAATGTAAGAGGAGGAATGGATGGTAAGAATGAAAGTGAACAAGTGAAACGAGTATGTAAGGATCGTAGCAAGTGGCAGAAAGTGGTCTCTGCCTACCCCTTTACGGGAAAAAGGCGTGATTATATGTATGTATGTATGTATGTTTAAGTTACATTTTGTCAGTTTTATAAACACTCAGATCATTTAGCTATTTATTCCTGTCTATAAATTCATACGTATTGGAATTTATTGATACTCATGCGATATTTTTGATTTCGTATTGTATCTTAGCGACGTAAGATAATATTTTGGGTACAGGAAAAAATTACATTTTTTTTCGTCATTCTTGAACATTTCAAAAAAAAAAAGGTATCCCCTTTTTTCGCATAATTTTAATTGTCATAATTTCATTTGGCATACCTCTCTTGGCATAATTTTGTTACGCATACTATAACTTTGGCATACTTAATGGTTTCTTGGCATACTACATCATTAGGCATAAATATAATTTAGACTAATATTTTTTGTCCTAATTTAATGAGGCATAACTCGTAAGGCATAATTTTTCTTGTCATAATAATACTTTGATATAATTGCTTTTTGGCATAAACTCGTTAGGCATATTTTTTGTCATAATAAATTCAAGTAATTCTGTCACAAGGTACAAATATGCATAAAATGGAAGGACATAATAAAACACGGATAAGGTAATTAAACGCATATTTATATTTATGCTTTTTAATATTAAGCATAAAATATAATTATTCTTAATTAATATAATGCGTAAAAAATGTATGCCTTTTATTAAGTATGTCTAACAATTATTATGCTATTAGTAATTATGCGAAAAAAAATTAAGCTAAGAAAATTATGCCAAATAAATACTATGTGAAACTACTATTAGGTCAAATGAAATTATGCCAAGTAAAATTATGACATATGATTTTATGCGAAAAAATAGGGAACCAAAAAAAAATATCTAACCGACATACTAAATAACAAAAGTTTGAAATAAAAATATCTACATAGCACGAATAGTTATTGTGATAAATATGTAAAACTATCTTTACGCCAATATTGTTTTATTTCACTGTGGGTAAAATTCTACAAGTTGCACTTTCGTAAAATAATGGTATCAAATTAAATGCACTGTAAGGACAATTCACAAATAATTTGTATGAAGAAAATGTACAAAGTGTCCACGAAAAGAATTTTTTAAACAAGTAAAAATATTTTTGTGCAAACAAAAAAAGTAAAAACATAAAAATAGACTAAGTTGATTTTTAAAATTCTTCAAAATATCCAAGTGATTTTTTTTTATAAATCGCTTTTTGTTGTCGCTTAGTGAACATAACATTCATGATTTTGTATAAATTTCACTATATCTAAGCGACAAAAAAATATTAAAACTCATTTTCGGTATTTTTGTCGCTTAGGCATTTTTACCTTTCAAGCGTCGATATGAAACTTCTTTTTTAGGAAAGCGAAAAAACACCTAGCGGATATTTTAGTGATTCTGTCAATAGCACTAAGTATTGCATTTTGGTGGGCGTAGAGGTGGAAAATGAAATCAAATATGATGGGTTGGAAGCCGCATTGCCTACCAAATAATTTCCAGATTTCGGGAATAACCTCGACCGGCTTCTACAGAAGAAGGAGAAGCGGCTAATACATTCTACGTTTTTTTCTTTGCTCCCAGACCAGAAATAAATTAATATTTTTAAGTTGCATTTAAATCAATCCTAAAGTCGTATAAAAGGGCCGTTCCTCAGTTTATAATTTGAGTCGCGGCGCGGCCGCGCGCGGAGATCGCGAGCGCTGCGGGGTGTATGCGGGTGGCGCGGCGGGAAGTGTTAGGCCACGCCCGAATCTGTGACGTCATCTACGTATATTTTCGCCTTAAGCAGAAAAATAATTGTCATTCTCGAAAAAAAAAATTCTTTATATGGGCGAGTTTGCGTTGAGCGGAGATTTTCCCATACATGAGATGATTTTTTACTTTGTGTATGACAATAATTTTTCTGCCTATACATAAGCAGTAGATCATATGCCCAAAATATCTGTAGTTGATTTTACCAAACCTTATATACATATACCTAGTTATTCGACGACCTCTGTGGCTCAGTTGGTTGAATATGTTGGTGCTCAAGCCGGGGGTCGCGGGTTCAAATCCCGCCGAAGGAACAAAAAGTTTTCTGTGTTCCTGGGTCATGGATGTGTATTAAATATGTGTATAATATAATAAAAATCTTAAATATGTGTATAGTACTTATAAAAGTATTAAATATATTTCCGTTGTCTGGTACCCGTAACACAAGTTCTTCGAGAACTTACCACGGGATCAGATTGACGTGGTGTGAAGCGTCCATAGATATAGATATATATTTAGTTTTTAAGAATGTTATGTAATGTAAATAAAAAACTTTTAGTAAGTGAATATAACATTTATTCGCATTTTATTAAAATATCACATTCTTGTAGCCTTAAATAAATTGCGTATTTGCTATTACAACAATTTAAAGCTAGAATAAAATAATTAAAAATAAAACAAGTTACGTATAACAACAACCATAATAATTTATTTACATCTATGTACTTGAGGTCATTAATAATAATTATAAAAATCACCGAACACTTGTTACGTATAGATTTTGTTAACATTTTAATATACTTACAAAATTCGTTTGGCAACAAAGAAAAAGAAATAACTTTAAAACAACTTATTACTGAATTATTTTGTTTTATGTAATTATGCTTGTTTTGTATGGTAACTTTGCCTTCGACCTGAATTTGACGTTCTTATAATTTATCGAATAAGAATGTCAAATTAAGAACGTCTGTGGCCGGGCTTACAGTCGGACGAGGATCTTTTGGCACTTGGATGGGGGCGTGAGTGTCGCAAATAAGCAGAGTTCGAAAATATCCGATATTTATTATAAATATCAAAATATCGGATATTTTTTATATATATATATCCGATATATATCCAAAATGTTGATATATATCCAGTTCGTATGAAAGCCATATTATTATTTTATTGTATTATTTATGTATACTAATTGCATAATATGTGTTACATTATAAACATAATTAATTATTTAAAAAAAATTACGGATTGCACTCCGGGAGTGCCAGCAGAAGTAAAAACTTGAATATTAACGTTGTGCACTTTTGATATTTTGGAATGGTTAAAGAATAATTTTGCACGAATTGCTTTAATTAATTATCAGTATAAAAAACCTATCATTTATTTGGTAAAATACAATATCCTACACAAACAACATGACAATTTATATTACATTAAAAATTATCATTAGAATATAGAGGTATCATTAGAATCGGAAAAACGAGCCCTACATTCTGGCTTCAACAGATTCCAAATTCATGATATACCCCAAAAATCTGAACACTTCAGATTTTTGGGGTATATCATGAATTTGGAATCTGATGGAGCCAGATTGTAGGGCTCGTTTTTTCGATTCTAATGATACCTCAATCGAGGGGTCTAGGGGTTAGGAAGGCATAGTTATGGCTCGAGGGGATTTTTGCTTGGAGGGGGGGGGGGAGATGAGGGGGTTTCGTGAGGGGGGGTTGGAGGTAAATCTGTGTAAAGGTCAATGTGATAGGGATGGTTGCGGCAAGCCAAGGTCAAATGTTAAGGTCAAAGGTCAATACCTTGGCAAGGTTGGGGTCAAAAGTCAATACGAACTAAAGTAGTTTCATGCTCGCCTAAACTAAGACAGCAAACAATTGCAAGATGAATTTTACGCATTTTGGATCCGGACACGTGACCTGTCGCGCGAGTTAGGGGTCGTCCATTAATCAGGTGAAGCCTAAAGGGGGAGGGGTGGTCCGAAAAAAAATTCACCAAGTATCACAAGGGGAGGAGGGGGTGTAAGGAGACATCACGTGTATTAATTTTCGAATTTAGTCTATACGTACCGAAATTCTTATCGGTTGTAGATTCGTAATGTTGTTTAAATACTTACAAGATAAATTACTCGTATAGTTTGTAATAATTGCTTAAATTGTTTTTTAAGTTAAAAGTTTTTCTTCAAACATTACCAGCTTACTATGCACAAATAAATACACGTGATCTTAGGTGGGGGGAGTAGTATAAAACCTCACCACGTATCACCAGGGGAGGGGAGGGGTCTAAAAAGTTGTTAAAAACATCACGTGATTAATGGACGGCCCCTTAACAGTTTTTACCCATCTCAAGAAAAGTGCACAGCGCCGCTAAAGAGGTATTTACTTCAAAAACTGAAATGTTTTTAATGTTTTATTTATTTAGGTAGGTACTTAAAATCATCCGAAAAAATCCGAAAATTTTACATAAAATCTATCAGTCTCGAATCAACATATTATAAAAGGGCCGGCTTTTTTAACACATCATAGCTTGGCTCTGATAACGCTTCTGTTTAAAATAAAGACATAGCCTAAATATTATAAAATTCATGATTTAATAAACAGTTATCTATACTTTATACTAATATTATAAATGCGAAACTGTGTCTGTCTGTCTGTTACCTCTTCACGCTTTAACCGCTGAACCGATTTTTATGAAATTTGGTATAGACATATTGGGTCCCGGGAAAGGACATAGGATATTTTTTATCCCGAAAAAGTAGTGTTCTCGCGGGATAATGTATTTACGCGGGCGGAGCCGCGCGCAATAGCTAGTATTCTATAAATACGAAAGTTATTTAATGCTTCTTATATACTCAGTAACGAAGTAAAATCGTTTCTGCACTTTGTCAATTACTTTCTTTGTAAAAAATAATAGAGTAAACACAAACAAAAACTTAATTTTTTCTGACATGACTCATTAATGCCGGCAGAAGTGTTGCTATTGCTATTAATGGATTAGAACTTATTAGTAGGGAAAATGTTTTACCTCTACTCCAACGCCATATAGGTACATTTAGGAAGTAGAAATCAAACGCCAAAAATTACTTAATAGTATAAAATTTTAAAAACCAATTTTGTATTGATATATATCATAAAAAGTCCTTTGATATATATCGGATATATATCACGATATATATCCATTGATATAATATATCCTCGAACCCTGCAAATAAGAACAATATTTATTACTAAAAGTGAAATTTTACAAGACGGCGATGTTAGAACTGATTTTATCCACGTGCCAAAAGGTAAGTGTCGCAACTACAAAACAATACATAATACTAAAAGTGACATTTTACAAAACGGCGACGTTAGTTCTGATTTTGTCCACGTGCCAAAAGATCCTTGTCAGACTGTAGTTATCTAATGAGAACCATACACTATGCAGCCCGTAACATTCAGTTACAAGCAGTGGCGTAGCGTGGATGTCTGCTTACTTAGGTTTTGCCGCCCTCTTACTTAGGTTTTGCCGCCCCCTTACTTAGGTTTTGCCGCCCCCTTAAAAGTGCCGCCCGGGGCGGACCGCCCCCTCCGCCCTTACTACGCTACGCCAGTGGTTAGAAGGGACTTAGCAGGAACAATTGACATCAACGTATTCGTAACTTTATCGATACTAGGTATGCCTATGGTGCATAGCTATTGGCTACTAAGAGACAAACTTTCTCCACAATTTTCTCTGAAAATTGCCGCCACCAAATATGAAAATATTACGTAGTGTCTATATTACGGTCCATGTTTTTTATGCAACTAGAAAACATTTTTACTTAAATATGTTCTACTACGTATTGAATAATGTAACTGTAAAGTTACCAGTCACGAGTCACGACTCACGAGTGCTAAAATTATTTTAGGAGTTCGTAACATTAATACAAATATTTGGGCGTTTGTTTACATAATATCAGTTATAGTGTGTTATGTAGTTTACATAATATTTATATCCACAAAATTCAGAACTTATGTAACTTGTTAGCAGTGCTCCAGTCTTGGAGAATTGACTAAGTAGCCGCTCATTTTATTATTCAATCAATGAACTCATAACCTTAATAATAATATGAATTTACAAAAAACCTAGAGAATAAATTAGTCTATAAGTCTCGCCATGTCTCGCAGACTTTGCTAGAGTCTGGCTAACGAAAGATGAGACTGGAAAAAGACGTTAAATTCAAAAAGTCGACGTACGGCAACCTTGTCTATAGTCGGAATTATAGTTTTGATACTTAATAATTTATGACAATTATATTATATTTTGTTAGGAACAACTCATTTCATGAAAATGAAGTTTATTGTCCTTGTTTACTTACTTTTTTTTGAATTTGCCGCCTTTTTCCAGTCTCATCTTTCGTTAGCCAGACTCTAGCTGTAATTATATTATAATCATTTCAATTTTGCAATACATTAAACAACTCAGACAATTTTAGCTACGTAACTTATGATTGTGTGTGTAATATAGTTATAAAAATACATATACCCCCTTACTAATAAAAATATTTATACAGTGTAAACACTGTCATGTTTTGTCCTTCTCTGTCAAGCGACTTTTCCAACGTATAAGAGAAGGACAAAACATTGTATTGCTTATCCACTGTATAAATATTTTTATTAGTAAGGTTATCGTATAAAATATTTACACTAAGTCAACAAAAATTTGAAAATCGATAAAAATTTTGTAACATTATAAAATTCAATATTTGAAAACATTAACTAGGTTAATGGTGTAATCACCATTAATATAAAATTTTAACTATATTTTCGCGGCAAGATCGCGTAAGGTAAATGTGATACAAAAATATAATGTAATCATTTTCTTATTACACTTATAACATTTTACAATATAACAATCAAATACAACGTAAATAATAATTATTATCTAAGAGAATATCTCCTTGGCGAAAGTAGCAGTCGAGTGTACCGTCTTATCTATAGTTTAAACTAATAATAATATAATAAAGAGGGAAGACTTTTTTGTATGTTTGTTTGCATTGATTAGGCTCCGAAATTACTGGACCGATTTTAATGAAATTTGGCACAGTTATAAGTAGACAACGGGAAATGACATAGGCTAATTTTTATCGCGGGAAAATGTACGGTTCCCGCGAGATATTCTTTTGCGCGTACGAAATCGCGGGAAACACCTAGTACATCACAATCAGCCGAAATCAGATCGTTACTTCAATTAAGTTATACTTAATCACATACTGTCTCGTAAGTAGAGACATCCAAATTAAATGTTTAATTAGAAGTAGAGACATCAATTAGAGGGCCCCCAAATCACAATCTGTTGTTACCTCCAATTCTATCCTCTAATTTTAAGAAGCGTTTAGTATTCGGCCGAATGCCGAACGAGCTAGCATGGAGCTAGCTGTTGGGGCTCGGAAGCTACTTCTCGTGAAATATTGAGCTAAAATATCCGCACCACGGGCTCGGTGGCGGAGGTGCCGTGCATCTTAATCTCGTGACCGTACATCTTCAGTAACTCCAGGACTACGCCGTTGGTCCAGCCGAAGCCGTCCTGCACCGTGTACTCCCCCCCACCACCCTCGTGGCCCGGCTGCACCGCGGAATACTTCTCGAACATCTTCTTCCATCTGAGGTAGCCGAAGTAATTAGATTGGATCCAGAGCCGCGCCTGCTCCCGCGCCAGTTTCTGTGCCGGGTCGCGCCCGCTCATCTCCAGCCCGCCGATGAGGATGCTCTGCAGCGGCGGCCACGCGTTGGGATAGTCCCACTGCTCGCCCGAGTGCAGGATGGAGGCCGGAACGCCGCCCGGGAACTCCGTGACGCCCATATCCAGCAGGTACTGCACCACGCGGTCCGCGCGCTCGGGCACGTCGCTGATGTTCACCGCCCGCGCCCACAGCGGCGTCACGCAGCTGGGGTAGAAGTGGCGGCGCGGCGCCTTCGCCAGCAAGTCGAAGTCGTACCACAACCCGTCGATCGGGTCCCACATCACCTTCTCGATCGCGGCCCGCCAGTACCGGGCCAGGCTCCACCACTTGTGCGCCCGCCGCCGGTCCTTCAGCAGGTTGCGGAAGTCGCCGGCCAGTTGGAGCGCCCGCGCGAAGAACGCGTTGAGGTCGACGGGCAGGATGCGCGACACGTGCACGCTCGTAAGGTTGCCGACCATCTCGTTGTCGGCAGTCACGAACCAGCGCGACGAGAAGTCCCAGCCGGTCTCAGCGCCGCTGCGTATCTCGAGGTAGAACTCTTTGCGCTGGTCCAGGTTCGGTAAGGTCCGCGCGTTCGAGTAGTCCTCCATGTAGGATTCCGGCCTCGGTTTGTTGCCGTCGGCGTCCGCCAGATACCGCAGGAGCACGTACTTCGTCCCGTCGACGTCGACGGTGACTCTCTTTTTCTCCAGCCAGTAGCTCAGCTCCTTCTCCACTGTTTCGACGGCCCGACCCAGCCACTCGTAGTCCTTCGTCGCTGCGAAGTACTCGGCAACCATCGCGGCCAGCAAGGGCGGCTGACTCCTTCCTAGATAATATACTCTGCTTCCGTTCGGTATGTATCCTATTTTATCTACGAGATGCAAAAGATTATCTATCATACCTCTCGCCGTCTCCTTCATGTCGCATATCAGAAGCCCCCGAACCATCCAGTAGGAGTCCCAGTAGTACAATTCCTTAAACCGTCCGCCTGGGATGATGAAGCCGTTCGGGACGTAGAGAAAACTGTACCGATCGGGATGTTTATTGACGTCGTCGGACACCCTTCGCCCCAACTTCGACCATATTCCTACCACACTCTTGGCAAACTCGCGCAGCGCCGGGTCTACTATCTTTTTTAGGAAGGGTGGGTCGGGATTAAAATCGGGGGGCATCCAAGGCTCGAGCTCGTTTCCGTCTGCGAAGTATTCGTGAACGAATGTTTCGAGCTGCTCCGGTGAGGGGTTGTGGTCCGTGTGATTCATCAGTTTCGCGAAATCGGCTAGAGTTTCATTTGTGGGCCGCAGCATCTTGAGATCGACGAACGTTTTCGAGTCGGGGAATATTCGGGCGAGCTGTACTCGGTGTAGGAGTTCTCCTGTGCAGTATACTGACGAGTTGCATGTGGTCACCAACGAAATCGCCTGAGCGCACGCACCGAGTATCCCGAGCACCGGATAAATGGGATAGTATCGCCGAAGAGCAAACATTTTCTATTTATTTCTTATTGTGTACGCGGAGATCGATGGCGTTAAACAAAACGCGATAACACCTCGGGACACGCGGCTCGGTGTGAGTGCGGCGATGTCCCGCGCGTGACTGTAAACAAATACGGTGCACTCTTCATAACGGGACGTGTACCATATCGTAAATAATAATACTATACATAATATGTTATATTACTGTTTTATTATTCATTACGTTTAATTCTCTTGTAATTTACTTTTGATTGGAATTTGTACGTCACAAGTGACAGCTGAAGTCTGAACATCTGTTTGCTGTCATGTGTCAATCAAGTGACAAAGTTTTCTTATTTTTTTATTAAATGGCGTCGGCTTATAACCATTTGCCAGTGTCAAGTTAAAAAGGCGGGAAATAGAATATTCGTTAAAATTTTCAACACCGTATTTCTACATCGGCAAGTCCAAATAGACTAGAGCTTTTACCATTTTACCTTTGAAAATGATCAAAAGTAAAATAAATTTATAGTATGATGTGTAGTGTATGTATCACCTCCCTACCTATACATATATTGTAATATTAGTGTATTAAGGGGCAGTTAATAAACGTTATTCGCGAAGACAATATCTTTCTTTGGACTCCCTAAGCCTGCACATTGCATGGCGACCCTGCCAGGATTCCAGCTTCTGAGTCTTCTGATTGATCTGGAAACTCAAGAGAATATAACAAAAATTAAGGGGAAAAATAAATTACGGGCGATTTGAGGTCGGGAAGTGTTTATCTCGATTTCCGGCAAAACTACAATTTCTATGGAAAAAAGTAAAATGGCAAAGTTGTAGGCAATAAAAAGATCTTAAACTTTTGTATTTACACTTTTTTTACATAACCTAACACAAGCAAATGGACCAATATTGTTTTGACGCTAACGTCGAAAGCTGCTGCTAATTCAGTCGTAGATTGTGTACCTATCATCAGCTTCCACAATCGCCTTTAATTCGTCATTGTCGACCAAAGTCTTCGGACGACCGCGAGGTTCATTTTTCAGGTCAAAATTTCCAGAACGGAAGCGAGCAAAGCTCCCAGATTGCGAATTAATTATTTTCCTATATAAGGTTTGGTAAAATCAATTACGAATACTTCGGGCACATGATCTACTGCTTATGTAAAGACGTTTAAGCAGAAAAATAATTGTCATACTCGAAAATTATTTTTTTTCTTTATAAGGGCGAGTTTGCGTTTTGCGGCGAGTCACCCATACATGAGATGATTTTTTAGTTTGAGTATGACAAATATTTTTCTGCGCAAACGTCTTTATATAAGCAGTAGATCATGTGCCCGAAGTATTCGTAATTGATTTTACCAAATCTTAATATACCACACTTAACTCAAATTATGGATAATTAAGATTTTAATTTTAAAATTTATTTTTAAAATCGTTCAACATAAATAATGAGTGTTGGTGCTCAAGCCGGGGGTCGCGGGTTCAAATCCCGCCGAAGGAACAAAAAGTTTTTCTGTGTTCCTGGGTCATGGATGTGTATTAAATATGTGTATAATATAATAAAAATCTTAAATATGTGTATAGTATAAAAGTATTAAATAAATATATCCGTTGTCTGGTATCCGTAACACAAGTTCTTCGAGAACTTACCACGGGATCAGATTGACGTGGTGTGAAGCGTCCATAGATATTATTATTATTATATTATTATAAATTCAAAGTGTATCTACATTATTTTTTTAATATTAAAATAATGTTTATTTATTTTTACTTATTTGAAAGGCTTTATCTATATATAGGCGTGTGGCCATATAAGGTCCGTAGGTTATTTCCGATTAACGAATTATCATAGATCACGTTACTTTATCACTTCTCTACAATAAAACCAACTAAATTATGACATTCACTACGGGAAAATAATAAAGTTATCCGTCTTTTATCTAGCCCTAGTTCGTACTGCAATTTTAAAACCGCGCGAACTGCGAGTTAGACGTTTGACGTTTAACCATGTCGCCACAGATAGCGACATACCCGCAAGATACTTTTTTGTACATATCCTGTAAATGTAGGCACGCGCCTACACGGCCGGACTGACAACCGCACGTCCTCGGGCGAATAAGTAGGTATATCTGCGCGAAGGAACCTCTCAATGCAATTTATCAAATCATTACGCTCGTCCACCCTGACGAGTAAACTTAACGTTTGTAGTTTCCGGCAGCTTCTCAATTCTCAAAAGTCCCATGGTTCAAAAGTCATCAAAAGTTATCAAAAATCACAAAGTCATCAAAAGTTGAAGACTAAAAGTTATTATAAGTTTAAGGTCACTGGAAGTTACAGTTCACGGAAAGTTAAAGTCATTAAAAGTTATCAAAGTCACCAGTGACTCCACCACACACAGCGAGTGGTGGACTCCACCACTCGCTAACAAGAGCCAAATGATTCAAAGGCATGGATTAGGTGATAAGTGTCGACCAGCATTGGCAAATTTGCTGTGATGGTAGATTCAAATTCGTTACATCGATTTGTAGATCACTCCGCAATGACAGACTCTGCCATCTCGCAAGATTAAACCCGCTAACTCAACGGTCACCCGTCTCCCTTGAATTACCTGAGCTCAACAATACTTCACACATTGGGTTTGCTCCCCTTTGCAACACCCACACACAAAATCCTCTAGGTTTGTATCGCTCCTGCGGCGCCACAGGCTACAAGCCCCACACACTTCACACATTGAGTGTGCTCCCCTTCCAATTGCAACGCAAAAGCGGAAGACAACACCCACACAAAACCAATAACCAACATGTAACACAATCGCAGTTTCAGCATCAACTTCTGCGTCAACTACGTCATCTCATAAGTTAACGTCAACATCTCTATGTCAATAGCATCACCCATCATCGCCTACATGGTCATTTACGCGCAAATACCCAAACACACGACGAGGATTGTCACGTTCAATTACCATATTATAGCCATATCCAACGGCTGAGCTCAGCCCACATTTAACACCAATGCATTGTGACACGAAATAAGCGCAAAAGCGACTACCAGGCGGTCACCCCCGCCGAGCCTCGTCTCCGGGGCAGGTTACCCGCAATGTAGGTAAATTCTTTGATCTCTCCCGAACTTCGTGCAAACTAATATCGGTTGATAACCAAATGCATGTTCGAAGTAACACGATTTACGAAAAGAAAGAAGCGCTCGGACTTCTCTTCAAAGAATCGAACTAGAATAGAACTGGTAGCTACAGAAGGTAGCTTGGGCTATCTGTAGGCTATTAGAAAACTTGATGCGGGAAGTGGGGTGCTACCTTTAAAATACAGAGCATTAAATTATATGGAAACAAAATCTTTGTGCCCGATAGCCCGCACCGCTTAATCGGTAGGTACCAGAATCCGGATCTTAGATTGCTTAAATAGCACCAAACTTTATTATGACTATAGCAGTAGTGTTTCGTCTATGTCTTGTCTATAGCAGTACATAGTGTTTCGTCAACGATATAGAGCTATATTTATTTGCGCAACAAGAACACCTCACATCACAGTGTTCATAGTAACGGCTTATCCTCATTAGTTGTAACCTAATATAACTACGTCAACTGAAGCCGAAGCATCCATGTAGATTGTGGATAGCACATTATATGAATTAGGTACATCTAGGCTGCTCACCGGAGTCCCCGTGGACTGTAATATTCATAATAAACCCCGTTTCGTAAATCACTATTGAACTAGGTATGAAAGCATTTAGCTTTTCATTAGGCATACTAAACGTAATTCGAATATCATCTTATAATCTGTATCGGTGTCAAATTACAGGTAAGCGCAATTCATTGTTATGTCAGCCACAGCGACGGTACCTAACAATAGTCCTCTTCAACGTAGCATACGTCTTAACCAATCTTATGAAAACGCGTTTATTATGTGTGTAATACACTTTTTTTTTTTACCCAGCTACAACTACTGCACGTTATATTCCTACTTACGCACACTCTCTGTTTAGTGATTAGAGTCTACACCACGGAACACAATTCAATACAATTCTCTTTTTTTTTTATATTGTACTGAATCAGAGCAATTTACCTTAATTATAATCTTTTTAGTCATTGCTACTATCTGCTTACGGTAGATATCTGGATTACTATGCATTTCTAAAAATTACCACGAGAATGTGTGTTTAGTAATAAAACAAGTCATAAAGATTTCTAATTACTCCACTACATAATACAGAAATCATCCAGAAGCCGTCAACACGCTTGAAAGTGAGGCCGTCACAACCATTCCAAATTGGAATGGTTATCCACACATAATATGTAACCACAGACCAACGGAACATTTTACCCAACCCTTCCTCAATCAATTCTGATTGAATGCCTAATTGTCACAACCCAACAACGCGATTTGTCTTGTAAGTGTAAAGAGCAAAAATTAAAAAGTGCGGACGGGGCGGTATTTTGCCATGGTTTTGGACACAGCGCGCCGCATACAAATGTGATCGAACACTCATTCTGCATGTTTTGAATTCTGTGTGCTCCACACACGCAACTAACTTTATATTACTGCAATGTATTGCCTTTATACGGGGAATTTCTTAGTTTTTTTTTTACTACTTAAATATACGGGCAAATGGCCCACCACAAATCCCCACCACTGCAACCCGTGTGCAGCCAGGATCGACAGCGACAACCAACCACATAAACCCCCTTAACATGATCTTAGGAGCGCCCAGAGGACACGCCAAAGCCACCCTGAGACCCGCAATGAAACTAATAATTTAAATTAATAAAGTTTAGTTTTAAAATTGCCACGAACGACTGAGCGACGCGACGCAGTGATTAATTTCTATCCAGTGCCTAGATCGTTCGCGAACCAAAGGGAAGAAATTATAAAGGTGACATCCTCTGACCGTGTTCTCCCACCGGTCCTGTCACTCGGAAATACAGTTATTTTTTAACTATTTGAATATCCTTATTTTATGATGATAGGAAAATCTAGTCGTTTATTTCCCTTTACAATATAATGAATTACTGCGCTGCAACTCTAAATCTACAGGCAAGAACTGCCCAGTAAACCCGTTTACGTCAAAGTGACGTCAAAATGATATTGCGCTATGTCAGGATTTACGTAACATATAAGTCACGAATGAGTCACATGTGACTCATTATTTCACACTTCTTGACGTAAAACTTTTACGTAATAAATATGACGTAAATATGACCTTAATCTTACCTTCATGTGTTCTCAAATTTACTTCAATGTGATTTAACTTTGCTCATAAACTATGTAGGGGATGCAAAATCCGATTTTTTTCAAAACCCGGGCGGCACAATAAGAGGGACGGCAAAATCTCACACCACTATATACCTGTGGTGTTTCTAGAGTTTCGCCCTTGTTACTAAGCTAGGCTATTTAGTTTAAGCCTAGCCTAAACCTGTGTTGGCTGAAAAAATAGTATGTGATAGTATCTATTATAATACAAAACAACGCTAATTTGCATTTTTCGCGCTTAGTGCCATCTATTAGGCGAGGTAGGAGGTTTTAGTTCACCTAATCGACCGCGCGTGCACATTGCGCTCGAGTCGACAGCCAATATGAGGTCATGGTCATGTCATACATATGACATCAAATCAAACATAGTCACAATTATGTCATACCTATGTAAAACTTGGACTTTGGACGTTGGACCTCTGTGTTACCTATATGTGACGTCACTTCAATATCACGCGTTCACTGGGTGAAAGCGCCTCCGTACGGGCGGTACGGTAGGCCTTACACAAGAACACTAAAGCGAGATGTCGACTTTGTAAAAGTTTACGCGATTCGCGCCCAGCGCAACCCAGGCGCCCAGGCGGGCGAGGTGCAGCCACAGAACCAGGTATAATACTCACGGAGCGCACGTTGCACAGAGAGATTACTACGTAGCCGTATTATTTTTCAATGCTTCAAAAGTAAGGCCTCAAATCGATTTTGACTTTTGGATAAACAGTAAAAATAGGTTTTATGCAAAGAAATAGGAGTTTCATAGAACTAAAACAAAAATCGAAGCCGTAGGCAGCTATTTGTCTCACAAAACATCAAAGGCAAAACCAATAAGAGTGAAAGAGAAAGCCATCTCTATGCCTATACGTTTTTTTTCGAAGGTTGCTCCAATTTGGAGTCCAAATTGGAGTCCAATTTTAGACGTTGGAATTACGACTTTATTGCTTTAACAATAAGTGACATTTTGAATTAGTAGCAGTAGATGTGACCTGAAGTTAGCCACTAACAGCTATTGTCATTTGTTTACGTGTGCCTTATGACACAAGAAGAAGAAGAAGCAAATCATGAATTTATAGTGTGTTATTGGGTAAAAATCTCAGCTTATATTAAAAAGTCTTATTAGAAAACAAAGCTGTGCTCAAGTTAATATGGCCCGTTTGGTGGAGGGCTGTAAATCACACTCTGCGAGGAAAGAAAAGAAAATCGTGAAGAAGTGTTAACTTTTCACCAGTATGTTGAGAATTGTTTCAGGTTATATAAACACAAGCAATTACACTGAAGTTATTATATTCTTGTAGATAAATGTGTTTATTGTCCATTATATACGGATTTCAACAATATATAATAGAAATTTTGTATAAATTTCAGAGGTTGTGTATTTACATAGTGATGTTTTGGATATCGATAAACCTTCGAAAGAGAAAATATGTTAATCTGAAAGAAAAATGTTTTGCCTACTTTATATTTACCAAACACCATACAATTATACAAATTAGTAAGATCTTAAATATAAACTAAGTGATAATATAAAATATAAAATAGTGTGGTGTATTTTTTATTAATTATAATTATTAATTAATAATTCCTGTATATTATAATGGAGTTATGGTTTTACATCATCACAAAAACATGTCACAAATTTTCAAATTTAACTTTAAATTAATTAATATTATGTTTATAGCAGTTTTTCCGCTAAATAATACCCACAACCTGCAAGCAAATGTGTGAGTGCACGCATAAGCATGCGTAACGCACCTCCCTCCTCCCACACTGCTTATGCGTGCACTCAGATGCAAGATCGTGCAAACACCACCACCACACAAGCAACAATGTCGGCAAGATCGTGCAAAGCCCCACACCACCATGCAGGTTGCAAAACTCGACGCGCGTTTCGCCCCGAACCCGGAGCATCCTCAGGAAGTGGACCTGCGAACAAAGTTCGTTAGTCAGTTAGTTAGTTAGTTAGTTAGTTGACTAACGAACTTTGTTCGCAGGTCCACTTCCTGAGGATGCTCCGGGTTCGGGGCGAAACGCGCGTCGAGTTTTGCAACCTGCATGGTGGTGTGGGGCTTTGCACGATCTTGCCGACATTGTTGCTTGTGTGGTGGTGGTGTTTGCACGATCTTGCATCTGAGTGCACGCATAAGCAGTGTGGGAGGAGGGAGGTGCGTTACGCATGCTTATGCGTGCACTCACACATTTGCTTGCAGGTTGTGGGTATTATTTAGCGGAAAAACTGCTATAAACATAATATTAATTAATTTAATGCTATGGATTTCCGCAAAGTAACGCCTGATTCTATTAACTATTTTAAATTTAACTTTGCTTTTTGGTTTTGCAGGGAATTAGGTGGCCTTTTGCAAGGATACTTCTATGTACTTTTTTAATTGACCAAAAACGGGCAGACTGATCGCCAGATGGAGAGCGATTATCGCCACCTATACATACTCGCAATAGGAGGAGTCACAAGTACGATCCCGGTCTTAAAATCCGCAACTACTCCTTGAGTACCCGGAGGCCGTAGTATTTATCTGGTCCAGGTGGACCGTTCGTACCAAAGCATGGCTCTCCCACGTAAACGGACTGCTGTGCTCTGTTTTCTTCACATATTTAGCTCCATGCTGACAATCTGAGAGCTTTTTGGTGTTGCCGTAACGTGTAAGCTAATAAATGATGTCCAATTGTTAATAAATAATAAATATATCTATTAAAATTTCCTGTTTTCATTTATCTTTCCACGTAGGTACCCCAACTAAAGGGAGAAATGCATAAAGACATAAAAAGTCTATACGTCTACTGTTTATATATTTACCAGCTGTATCCAAGGGAAAAATATCCTATGTTTTAATCCAGAGCTTAAACTACTGCCATACCAAATTTCATTGAAATCTGGTCAATAGTTTTTACGTGAAGGAGTAACAAACATCCATCCATACATCCAGCCATCCTCACGAACTTTCATGTTTATAATAGTAGTAGGATATAGAACTGACAAGTCGATTGGACGATAGCCTGCATACCTAGTGTGTGGGTGTATAGTTCAAGAGACTAGCTTCTCCAACATACTTCTGTTTGTTGTAGACAATACTGCATAAATTCGTTTTTGATCGACTGATAACAATTTATAAATCACAAAGGTGCATAGATCATTACACATAAATATTCCACTTTAATCATTCTATCTATTGGCTGCAAACTGCATTTAAATTCATTAAATAGTTTAAAAGATCTAAGCAAACATAAAGCGGAATAAAAGACTTCATTTTATGCTATAAAAAGATTAACATTTTCATCATCATTTTGATTTTTATCGACTCAAAATGCCGACTAGGGACTTCACTGGCGGACGGGAATATTTACATATGAAGTTGCTAATAAATACGAGCAATGCAACTTGTAACCAACTTCAGACAGCTGATCTGTCTGAAGTAGGTTACATATGTTCAAAACCTGTAACCGTCTACAAAAATTGTAAGTAACGAACCACTAGATATCTCTTTCTTTCTCATTGGCATGTGTCATGTAGGGGGATAAGGTACGATATATAATTTTCCTCTTGCAAATAGCCTTTACTCTTTATACTCTATGGTTTTATGCACCGCAAATTGTAATCGATCTCTATGATATCTCAACTCGATATTAATAACACGCAAAGTAATTAACACCAACTAGTGTCGGTCAATTAGATTATTTTCTTTAGTCAGATTCAAAATGTACTCTGACAAATATTTCTTCTTAAACACTAAAATTCTCTTAAACACCAGTATATAAGAAATGTTTTAGACTTTTTAAAACCAATATAAAATAAAATAACATACAACTTTACTGCTCTGTACTCAGTACTAAATATATGGCCCATACATTACTCTATGAGTAGGTACTTACAGTTATCAAACTTTGCTTCTCGAGTACTTTGCAGCAGAGTTGTAAAAAGAACAGTTAGACTCACCCTAAAGCTTCTATTAGTAATAAAAGAGGACTGGAGTCGCATACAACTCCTCCACAAGACTCACTTCGAAGTGCTTCTACACTACCATGTGTGACGGTTCACAGTAGGCACTAGGCGACTCCCGCGCCGCTCATGATGTAGCCACCATAATATCTGCACAGAGAGAATAGAAAAGCACAACAGGAGAACAAGCGACCAAACTAAACTTGATTTAACAAATGAGTAGACGGATTGCCTATTGGAAAGCAATTTATCACCCACAGACACTCGAAACAGCAGGGGAATAACTAATGTATTGCTGTCTTTAAAATTATATCAGAAATTAAAAAAAAAGTGGGTTACAGCCTTTTACGTCACGTGCAGCCGCCACTGAGTCGTCGTTCTCAACATAGTACCACCGCGCTCATGACTCCAGCGTGCCACTGCCGCGGCCGCCGTCACGTCACCGTCATGTTGCCGTCGTCACGTCGACGTCATGCTACCACCGTCGTGTTGCCGCCGTCTTGCTGGCGCACAGTGTTCTATTTGACTCAAAAAATTTCCCTATGCTGTTTATTGCATAAATCGATGAAGATATGCATTTTAAATGCAAGAGTAAAACACCCACGTGTCTATTTCAAATACTTTTTTTTATGAAAAATAATTTATGTTTCGTGACCTCGACGTAAAAAAAAGACTTAATAAATTCTGTAAGCGTGTCTGATCAATATATATTTTTTTGATTAATATGGTTTAATGAAGGACCTTTAGGCGCATATTTTCCATGTTTTATTTTTTGAAGATCACTTCTGGTTACCGAGTTATTAATTTTTATTCAGTTTTTTGTTTTTATTTTTTTTCTCCCAAAAAACTCAAAAGTGCGACTTGTGACTGACACTGAAAGATTGACCTATAATGCGTCTATCATTGATAAAAAAATCATATTGCACTATGGAAGCGTTTACGAGTAATCGAATTTCAAAATATTGTGTTAGGGGTGTCATTCAACTTGACCTTTCATTTTTGCTCAAATTAATGAAATTTTTTCTTTAACTACAAAATTGTATATGATTTACAATTATGACTATGGTAATAAATCTTAAGACATATTTTTTACAATCTCTTGAGTTATTTTACAATTTTACGGTGACATAATATACAAACCTTTGAAAATATTGACTTTTGATATACTATTTCTTCTGAGAAATTACTCATATTTAAGAGTACTATACGTTTATACAATAAAAAAAAAGTCCGATCGCCTACTTTTTGATCTTAGTGATAACCCTAAAATGTACCATTTGACCTTTATTCTAACTCCCAAACGCTTCCATAGTGCAACTTGATTTTTTTATCAGTGATGGATGCATTAAAGGTCAATCTTTCAGTGTCAGTCACAAGTCGCACTTTTGAGTTATTTGGGAGAAAAAAAATAAAAACAAAAAACTGAATAAAAATTAATAACTCGGTAACCAGAAGTGATCTTCAAAAAATAAAACATGGAAAATATGCGCCTAAAGGTCCTTCATTAAACCATATTAATCAAAAAAATATATATTGATCAGACACGCTTACAGAATTTATTAAGTCTTTTTTTTACGTCGAGGTCATGAAACATAAATTATTTTTTATAAAAAAAAGTATTTGAAATAGACACGTGGGTGTTTTACTCTTGCATTTAAAATGTATTTCTTCATCGATTTATGCAATAAACAGCATAGGGAAATTTTTTGAGTCAAATAGAACACTGTGTGGCGCCGACACGTCCCGGCGCACGAACGATTATTGCATTAGGTCGTACATAGTAGACCAGCACTAATATGGAGCCCGCTACAGCTATACCGCAAGTCTGCGGAGTCCTGGCTCTTAAACACTGTCCCACTGTGTTACACTGGTCCCACATTGTTCACGTTTTATAGTTTCACAGAAACCAGGGGGTCATATTATAATCAACCCGTTCATAAACCATATCTATCTCTTTCCATCTCATGTGTTTAGTAGTACCAACTCTTTCTTACAGCATGTCTCGACATGCTCGTGTGAAAATGTCCCTTTTTCATCTTTAGCACAAGTACCCACACGATAAAAAAGTCAATATATTTCCGAAAATTGAAAAACCGAGCAATATCATCATTTTCATGCTTTCGTGGGTCGTAAAGTTCGAATCCCACGGACTGATATAGGCGTGTGGCCATATAAGGTCCGTAGGTTATTTCCGATTAAGGCGAAAATATACGTAGATGACGTCACAGATTCGGGCGTGGCCTAACACTTCCCGCCGCGCCATCGCATACACCCCGCAGCGCTCGCGATCTCCGCGCGCGGCCGCGCCGCGACTCAAATTATAAACTGAGGAACGGCCCTTTTATACGACTTTAGGATTGATTTAAATGCAACTTGAAAGTATTAATTTATTTCTGGTCTGGGAGCAAAGAAAAAACTTAGAATGTATAAGCCGCTTCTCCTTCTTCTGTAGAAGCCGGTCGAGGTTATTCCCGAAATCTAGAAATTATTTGGTAGGCAATGCGGCTTCCAACCCATCACTTTTGATTTCATTTTCCACCTCTACGCCCACCAAAATGCAATACTTAGTGCTATTGACAGAATCACTAAAATATCCACTAGGTGTTTTCGCTTTCCTAAGCGACAAAAATACCGAAAATGAGTTATATCAATGAGTTTGTTTTTTTTTTCTGCGTCGATTGGTCTAATCGTCGTCTTCCTACGACGATTTTTTTGTCGCTTAGATATAGTGAAATTTATACAAAATCATGAATGTTATGTTCACTAAGCGACAACAAAAAGCTATTTATAAAAAAAAAAAATTTGGATATTTTGAAGAATTTTAAAAATCTACTTAGTCTATTTTTCATGTTTTTACTTTTCTTTTGTTTGCACAAAAATATTTTTACTTGTTTAAAAAATTCTTTTCGTGAACACTTTGTACATTTTCTCCATACAAATTATTTGTGAATTGTCCTTACAGTGCATTTAATTTGATACCATTACTTTACGAAAGTGCAACTTGTAGAATTTTACCCATAGTGAAATAAAACAATATTGGCGTAAAGATAGTTTTACATATTTGACACAATAACTATTCGTACTATGTAGATATTTTTACTTGAAAACTTTTGTTTTTAAGTATGTCGGTTAGATATTTTTTTTTTGTCGTCGGTTAGATAAAATGTAACTAAAAGTATTAAATTTACAGTGTGTGGGAACCTTAATGAACGCAAACATTGCTAAATATATTTCTATATTTATGCGCCTAATGTTTCGCTAGTTAGTCCTGTCGGTAGTAGAAAATATCAATTTACTAGGTTATGGGAGTAAACTTTGCGCACATACTTGGACATAATAAAATAGCTCCTATAGCTGGTCTATTTTCAATTAAATTGGCAACAGTCACTGAAATCGGTGTGGTTTCATTATTATTCCTTTTTAAGGTTCCGTAGTTCATGTCTCGGAATCCTTATAGTTTCGTCATGTCCTTCCGTTTGACCGACCGTCCGCCCGTCCGGCTGTCCATCCAAACGGTGGTGCTTGAAATATGAAACTTTGAATGGATAAGTTTATTTATCACGTCGACATAGTGCTAAAATAAATGAAGATAATTTTTGGTTACACCTACACGAAAAGGGGAGATATAATTAGGTACATAGACATTATAAGAACATTGAGAGGTTTCTGAGATTATATTTTGATGTACGTACGTATCCGTTTGCGCGATATTCCACTTTTAAGCGCATTTCTTGTTAAAATACGGCGTCCCCCCCTCTAAAAGCCAAACGGCTGGCTCTAAAAATGTGAAAAATTCATAATGGTAGTCCATGTAATAAACTTTGAACGAAAACTATAACGGTCCAAAAAACTTCATAAATTCAGGAGTTTTAGAGACTTAAATTGATTTCAGACTTAAATTGACTCAGTTTAGATGAAGATATCTGTGGCTCAGTGGTTAGCGCTTTAGTGCTCAAGCCAGAGGGCGTGAGTTCGAATCCATAAGAGAATAAAAAGTTTTCCGTGGATTCCTTGGAAAAATTACGTTAAGAATTAACTTCAACGATTAACGAATTAACGCTGCCGACAAAATATGTTACTATGATAAAATTTTAAAGCGATTTTGCCAAGTTGATGTTCATAAAAAAATTATCAGAATATAACAAATATTGTTCATCTCTTTTTTACATCAAAAGCTGCTATCACCGTACATTTTTAATGACAAATGTATGGTGGTAGTAGCGTTTTTCAAGGCCAGGAAGCCAAATGGACAGATGCAATAGTCTCTTCTTAAGACACCTATCATGGCCATGCCATCGTCTGATATGATCAAGGTGCATAGCTTCTCAAAGCAACACCAGGTTTTCCTATCGTCTAGGGAGAGTAGAGGATAGGAATCAATGTTCACTCCAATGACATAGTCTGGTACACGGACGGATCCAGGAAAGACAACCGGGTGGACGGACCTTCTACGGGGGCATGCCACCTACAGGCTTGCCAATATACTTGCTTAGGACAATTTACAACCATGTTTGAGGCTGTGATGAGTTGTTCACTACAGAGCCTACAGATTTAGATGATATTTCTGCTACTGTCAATGCTTTCAGCGCAGTCTGTCAGAACAATCACACTGCGCTGAAGGCACTGACAGCAGCAGAAAGAAGAAGGGGCATTTTTGTATGGATCCCGTCCCCACTACTGTAGCACTACAAGACATATATCAAAGGACTTAAAAAGCGTGTAATTTTTTTGTATGACGAAAAATCTCTAAACCATGGGAGAAAAAAGTTAATGAGAGTTATAAGTGAAAAAAAGTTTAAAAATCATCCTGTATTATTGCACCATTTCATAGTGTTGCTAATAAGGAACAATTTTCGGGAAGTAATGGTATATAGCAAGCTTCAGAAAAGTGTTATATTTTGATAAATTGTCCCATATTTTGAAGAAATGTATGGAATGATAATAAAATGCTAAAATAAGCTCTTTCCTCAATTTTGTCACATACTTACATTATGGAAATTGTTTCTTACTTGCGATACTATTTAAAGGTGCAGTACACAGGATGTTTTTTTTTCCATAATTTATGGGTTCGAATCCTGTCTAGGAAAAATGAGTTATCAAAAATGATGCAGTTTAAGTTTTCATCAAGTCGGCCTCGATATTCCGTAGGGCTAAATTGCTATTGCTAATTTTTTTTGACTTCTCTTACAACGCCTAGAAGAATAATTCACCATGTACAATATCTTTTTTACTTTTTTTCTGTACCTAATCGTTTTAAAATTATTTTTGCTATTTACTTATATGTATTTTAATGTAATTGTTTTATCTGAATTATTTGATTTTACATAAACCATTTTTCCAGGCCAGGATTCGAATCCGCAAATTAGGAAAAAAATACATTTTGTATTATTGCACCATTCGATAGCGTTGCAAGTAAGAAACAATTTCCAGAAAGTAATTAGGTATGTGCGAAAAAATTGAGGAAAGAGCTTATTTTTAGTATTTTATTATCATTCCATGCATTTCATCAAAATATGAGGCAGTTTATCAAAATATAACACTTTTCTAAAGTTGAGTGTATACCATTACTTTCCAAAATTTTTTCCATAGTAGCAACACTATGAAACGGTGCAATAATATAGAATGATTTTTTTAAACTTTTTTAACCCTCATTTACTTTTTTCTCCCATGGTTTAGAGGATTTTTGTCATACAAAACAATGACACTTTTTTTAAGCCCTTTCATTTGATATATGTCTTAGGCCCACTTGCGCCAATCCGGATTAAAGTTAACCTTGGGTTAAAATATCATGCTTTCTCTTTCACAAATACGAAGAACGAGAGAGGTAACATGATTTTTAACTCAGGGTTAACTTTAACTCGGATTGGCGCAAGTGGGCCTTATAGTGCTACAAGGATGGGGACTTTTTGCCCCTTCTTCTTTCATCTAAATTAGTTATGGCTTGTGTTCAAACGCTAAACATGCTAGGACGAGATAACAGCATCAGTCTGGTATGGGTTCTAGGCAACGGCAATATCTCCGGCAACAAAACCGCGGATGAGCTGGGTAGGCTTTGGGCCAATTGTGTCACGGTGTCATGCCCAGAATCGGTATGTGGAATATCTCCCAGCACTACCAAGAGAGAACTCAAGGAATGGGGCCGCAGCTTAAGTATAAAGCAATGGGCTGAAATCCTAGGCCTTGAGTTTTTACTTCTATATTTTTTATTATTTCAAGATCAAAATTAGCTAACGTTTTAGCTCGTTTTAGTCAGACAAGGGAACTGCAATTAATTTTTATAAACAAGAAGAAGGAGAATATTGTCAGTTAGGAGCAAAAATTTATAATGTCATTGAATAATAAATTTACTAAGATAACTTTAGCCGTAGAAAATTCTTAATGTAAGCAACATTTATGTAACTTATCTTTTTTATTTTATAAACTCTTAGGCCATTTAGATGAATACTCCTATATTTTTTTTAAAGTGTTTGGAATTATATCATAATATGTATTATATAAAATATGAATTTGCTCTCCTACGCTATCGAATTAGATTTTGTCTGTAATGGTAGTTGTATGTGTGTTAAATAAATAAATAAATGTCGCTTAGGCATTTTTACCTCATATACTATATACCTCAAAACGTTGATATACTAAATAGACAATTAAAACAGAAATAATATAATATATCTATGGACGCTTCACACCACGTCAATCTGATCCCGTGGTAAGTTCTCGAAGAACTTGTGTTACAGGTACCAGATAACGGAAGTATATATAATACTTTTATACTATACACATAATTAAGATTTTTATTATAATATACACATATTTAATACACATCCATGACCCAGGAACACAGAAAACTTTTTGTTCCGTCGGCGGGATTTGAACCCGCGACCCCCGGCTTGAGCAACGACACGCTCAACCAACTGAGCCACAGAGGTCGTCATAGAAATAGAATATACACTTTCTGTGAAATTTACAAGTACATATTATATAATAAAATATTATACTATAATATATACTATATAATATTATATTAATATATTATTAAAATTTCAAGTAAGAAGTTGAAGGAACAAAAAAGTACATTCAACGATCGAACATTTTCATTCTATCGCAGGCAGAGTGCTCGCTAAGGTTTTCATAATCTGGGGGCACGGCAGTGCACCCGCCAAGTCGAGCGCGAAGCAAACACTGCCGTACCATCCTTTACTGGAACCATTTCGCCGCATTTTCAGGCCCCTATTTGAGAACCTCTGGATAAGACCAGAACGCAGAAATTTTCGTCATCCAGTAAGCTATAATCACATACTTAAAATCCAAAATTTCAAGTCTGTAGGTCATTTAGTTCCGAAGTTAAGCGAAAGCAAAGTTTCGCATTTACGACACTCACTCACTCACTCACTCACTCACTCACTCACTCATGATCATCAAAATAGAACTAGTACTTCCCATAAACTCAGAGAGCTGAAATTTGGTACAGAGTTAGGGTTTAATGGCCACATAAAGGGAAAACTATAAAAACTAGGATGATCGATCTGGGGGCACGGCAGTGCCCCCGCCAAGTCAAGCGCGAAGCAAACACTGCCGTACCATTATTTACGGGAACCATTTCGCCGCATTTTCAGGCCTCTATTTGAGAACCTCTGGATAAGACCAGAACGTCGATCTGGGGGCACGGCAGTGCCCCCGCCAAGTCAAGCGCGAAGCAAACACTGCCGTACCATTATTTACTGGAACCATTTCGCCGCATTTTCAGGCCCTTATTTGAGAACCTCTGGATAAGACCAGAACGCAGAAATTTTCGTCATCCAGTAAAGTATAATCACATACTTAAAATCCAAAATTTTAAGTCTGTAGGTCATTTAGTTCCGAAGTTAAACGAAAGCAAACGTTTGCATTTATGACACTCACCCAGTCACTCACTCATGATCATCAGAATAGAACTAGTACTTCCCATAAACTCAGAGAGCTGAAATTTGGTACAGAGGTAGGGTTTAATGGCCACATAAAGGGAAAACTATAAAAACTAGGATAATCGAAGATCTGGAGTACCTGGTGGCCCTTATTAGAAAACACAAGAGCCCAACCAAACTATTAGAGATCGACATACTACCTTTACAAAAAATATTCAACTTGGTGGGCCACTTCATTTGATGTCAAAAATCAAAGGTCTGAAGTATCTGATGAAGAACCCTCAGCTGGTCTCAGCTGATTAGAGATATGGTAATGCCCCCTTCTACTATTGGTACATAAAAAAATCTACTGTCATTGCAAAAATCCAGTGAAGTGGGACACATCTTCTAATTTAATCTAGCCCGTAGCGTCCCACTGCTGGGCGAATGCCTCCCCTTCTGCTTTTAATAGGCATATAAATAAAATTAAAGGAAAACTCTGGATAAGACTGGACTGGCTTTTACAAGTTTTCAAGAAGAAATAGTCGAACAATTAACTTTATTCTACTCGAACATTACACAAATTAAACAAACAAATTACACTAAAATCTAGTAAAATAAATCAATATTCCCACGTTTCTACAAAAAGAAGTGAAATCCCACCAAAAACATTCTGTAAAAAACTAGCCAAGTCTCGATGGAGCTGCTTGTTTATCTCTAAAAAGTAATGAAATCTAGACAAAGTCGTGCCAAGTCTAAGGATCCTTACTGCGATTTATTTATTATTATAGTTAATGTTGTGTGACTTGGCCGTTGAAGGGTACACAAGGGTACAAAAGGGGCTCCATGACACCATTGCTCCAATACATGTGTTGTACAATAAACAACAGCCTAAAATAAGACACTAGCGTCCAATTACCAATACCAGTATGGGCTATTATCTCGTTTAACAAACATAGGTAGTTACAACAGAATCTGATATAACATTACGTGTAAACAAAATTGACTTGTAACGTATAAAGAATTTTCAACGGCCAAGTCACACAACATTGACTATAATAATAAATAAATCGCAGTAAGGATCCTTAGACTTGGCACGACTTTATCTAGATTTCATTACTTTTTAGAGATAAACAAGCAGCTCCATCGAGACTTGGCTAGTTTTTTACAGAATGTTTTTGGTGGGATTTATTTTTTACGGCATGTTGTTCCCTATTATTGCAAGAGTAAAATAAACGATTGCGAAATAGCGGCACCGCGGAGAGTGACACAACCTCCTCGTACGAAAGTCAGCGGCTCACTGTCCCGCGCGCCCGAGCACGCACCGCTTACAAATATTTTCACAAAATAATAGTTATTTACGTATATTTTGAAAACAAAACGGTATTTCGAAAAACCCAACGATGAAATGTTAGATAAATATATTCTTCACATTTTCGTAAAAGAACCATCTTTATAGCCGTAGTAGGTAGTAAGTAGATAGAAAAAGAAATCTGAAAACAGGGCTTTTTAATTTTAATTTATTTAATATTAATCTTCGTCTTATTAAAAAAATTAACGATGATATTAAAGATGAAGGATTGAAGTGTGAAATGTATATTTTTTTGAATTTTTTTATTCCCATTTTTCGGAGTAGTTCCGACTCAAACTGAGCGATTTTTAAGTTTTAGGGGGCTATTTGCCCCTTAACGAATTATCATAGATCACGTCACTTTATCACTTCTCCACAATAAAACCAATTAAATTATCACATTCACTACGGGAAAATAATAAAGTTATCCGTCTTTTTAACCGACTTCCCAAAAAAGGAGGCGGTTATACGTTCGGCTGTATATATTTTTTATTTTTTTATTTTTTTTGTATGTTCAACGATTACTCCGCCGCCTGTGGACCGATTTTCAAAATTTTTTCTGTGATATATAGGGTGTAATCCCAAATTGGTCTTTTTGATATCAAAGTGGTGACCTGATGATGGGATCCATGAGGAATCGAGGGAACTCCTCGAAATTTATATGGACACATATGGTGATTTTGACTTTTTCTGAAGTAGTTCAAGTATATGCTACCAAAAAGTAAGATTTTGCTCCAAGGTTTACCCTGGATCCAAAAGTACAGAACAGAACTCCTGGCTCCTTATAGATACATGTTTGGGGATTTCGGCGTTGTTTAAAGAACTGCAAGCATATGCCACCCTGTCAGTTAGAGTAATCATCATCATCATCACCACTATCACACCATACATCGTCAGATTATGATGATATAAAAGGTATTTCTCATAGTATTTTACACTAACACGGATATCTTTGAACATTACTCTGCCGTTTATGGACCTATTTGCAAAATTCTTTTGTTGTTGTAAAGGGTTTAGTTCGAAATTGGTCCTTTAGGAACTAAAATGGGAACCTGATGATGCGATCCATGAGGAATTGAGGGAACTCCTCGAAATTTATATCCGCACATATAGTGATTTTGACTTTTACTGAAGTAACACAAGCATATGCTACCAAAAAATAAGATGTTGTACCAAGGTATACCCTGAATCCAAAAGCACTGTATAGAACTCCTCAGTATTTAAAGATATGCGTTTGGAAATTTCGGCATTGTTTAATGAACTGCAATCATATGCCACTTTATAACTTACAGTAATCATCATCATCATCTTAATAGCAATACCTTATGGAAGCTTGGCGCGTATTCAATTATACATTCGATCGTTTAGTTTAGACGTTCTTAAGACGTATTAATAATAATTTAAGAAAATATATCTCTAAAAAGGGTGAAATTATTATTTTTAAACAAAAAATTAAACCGACTTCCAAAGTAAAAATACACAAAAAAGTATGAAATAAAACTTAATCTCTAAATAATTCCCCTTTCAAATTCGGCTAAAATTTTTACTATTTCTCTACTCAATCTTATTAATTTTGAAGTCGGTACCAGCAAATATGAACGTAAGTTCTATAAAATATTGTAGAATATTGTTTGGGCTGGTACCGATTTCAAAATTAAGAAGATTGAGTAGAGAAATAGTAAAAATTTTAGCCGAATTTGAAAGGGGAATTATTTAGAGATTAAGTTTTATTTCATACTTTTTTGTGTATTTTTACTTTGGAAGTCGGTTTAATTTTTTGTTTAATATCTAGCCCTAGTTCGTACTGCAATTTTAAAACCGCGCGAACTGCGAGTTAG
The DNA here is from genome assembly GCA_905404095.1 of Glaucopsyche alexis. Lineage (NCBI taxonomy): Eukaryota > Metazoa > Arthropoda > Insecta > Lepidoptera > Lycaenidae > Glaucopsyche > Glaucopsyche alexis. Next base: position 21,300,403 of record FR990054.1, on the reverse strand, counting down.
ACGTTTGACGTTTAACCATGTCGCCACAGATAGCGACATACCCGCAAGATACTTTTTTGTACATATCCTGTAAATGTAGGCACGCGCCTACATATATATATATATATATATATATATATATATATATATATATATATATATATATATATATATATACTAGCGACCCGCCCCGGCTTCGCACGGGTACAATGTATATATCTGTATAATCTATGGGTACAATACTGATACTAATACTGCGGCTACCTCATAGATCTAAACTCACACCCGCACGCACACCCCCGCTTTGGTGACGCCTACTTCGCAACGGGCCGTGGAGCAGAAATCGTAATATTTTAATTTCGCCATAACTTCAAAACCAAACGTCCAATTTTAATCATTCAAAGACCAAATATTATCTACATAAACTGTACTTAGTGATAAAATAATTAATTTTGATAAGGATTAATAGCATGAGTAAAATAAACGCGTTTAAATGTAGTCAAAAAAAAAAATCAAGATTTCTAAATAAAAAAAATGTTGTGCCTCACTCGACATAGATAGGTATAGTGTGTCGCGGACTTTTTTGTAGATATTTATAAGATCTACAATTAATTAGAACATTTTATGGTTCTATCTTTTATAGTTTAGGCAGCATACGCAAAATAAGTAACTTTTCTGGTTGATTTTTTACACCTTGTGTCCGAAAACCCCAAATATCTTACTGTTAGAACGGACTTTTTAAAAGACTTTTTAAAAAAGAAAATTTATTAAACTGGAAAAAATTCACAATTATAATATTTAACTGGATTACACCATAAACTAGGAGATTAGATATGTGTCCGTGATGGCCCGTGTCTAGCTCTGAACTAAACTGTTGCTCAGACCAACTAAGATAGCAGAGTGGTGATGATGTATCAGCACTCTGTCAGCAATTCTAAAAACAGAATAGGGATGTAACAGCCCCCCGCGTAAAATAAAACTTACCGGTTAAGGGTAAGTTTTTATAGAACTCTTCTAAGTTGGGGTAAAGGGGTTTCCTCTACAACTTAAAGAATAAAGATATCACTGGGGTTAAAAACTAAAAACCCTTTGTAAAAACCTATGTATTAAACACTGATAAATCAACCACAAATAAATTAAATATTACATATATACCTAACAACAAAAGAAAAAGAAATTTAATTATACCTACACTCAAAATATTCTACTGAAATAGTATGTAATATAATAAGTATTATGAATATAATTAATGCAGCAATCGCAAATATTTAGGTGCCTAGTTTTTCAAAGACATTTTCATCAAATTTAACTTTCGAATTCTTGTCAGATTTATTTTTCAACATGATGACAATATATTATGTCAAAATAAAAATAAAGCTCCCCACTCACGGGCTATCGATTGCTTCGATCAAATTGGAAATTAATTCGTATTTGAAAGTAAATTGCTAACGACAAACTATTACACAAAATGATTAGTGTAAGACCTACCAGCTACTTTTTGCGGTGGGGGTCAAAAGTCGGAACAAAATTTACGCGTATATATACGAGTTTCATATAAAAAGTATAGTAATGTGGTCCTAGGATATATTCAATTTTAATCTAAACCGATTTACTTGCAACTACGAATCCAGTAAATGTTTAAATTGTAAAAACTAAATCGATCGATCGCTTGTGAGTGGGAGCTTTAAATCAAAAGCACTAAGGAGTATTTATATCAACTTTAAAGCAAATCGTTTATTTTTATAACTTTACAGGGACCTTTCCAGATTGCCGACAATGCTTTACGGAGATGAAGATGATTTTTAACATAAACCATGTCACCCGCTTTATATTTAACCGGTTTAGAATGTTTATCATAGTAAGTTTTAGAAATGTTTTTAGATTTTAGGATATTTTCTATAGCTTTTTCTCTAGAACCTTTCTCTTTCAACCTTTGTTGAAGGACTCTGACGTAAGAATTATAAGTTGGTTCTAATGAGGTTTCAAAGATAGAAGTTGGGATAATCGCTTTATGACCGAATACGAGTTCATATGGGGTGAAATTGGTTGTTGAATGTACTGTAGTGTTATAAGTTAACATCGCTGTATAAACATATCTATGCCAATTGTTTTGGTTCTCATTAATAAAAGATTTTAAGTATTCCTTCAGAGTGGAGTGGCTCCTTTCAAGGGTGCCTTGAGTTTGGGGATGGTATGGTGTTAACCATAATTGCTTAATTTTCAGAAAATTACAGGTTTGTTTAAACAATTCAGCAGTGAAATTTGTGCCTTGATCGGTTAAAATAGATTTTGATATACCAAACTGAGAAATAAAATGAATAAGACATTCTGATGTCTCTTCGGCTGTAGTATTATAGATTGGATAAGCGGCTGAATATTTAGTTAAATCGTCCTGAAGGGTGAGAATATATTTTAACTTGGCACTACCAGCTTCAGGAAGTGGACCTACTATGTCTAATGCTATTCTTTCAAATGGCTGAGTTGACGTAGTGGTGATTTGCATGGGAGCGCGATTACATTTACGAAGAGCCTTATTACTTTGACATAATTCACATTTACGAACATAATTTTCAACGTCACTAAGCATGTTTCGCCAATAATATTTTTCTTGAATACGTTTTAGCATACTATTAGAGCCTAAATGACCAGAAATAGGAATGTTATGATTTTCTTTCAGTATTTTAGGGATTTCACTCATTGTGGGGTAAATAAGGATGTTTTTATATATATGAATAGTTATCTCACTATTATTAAAAAGATGCATTAATATATTATAAATTTTAGTAAAACTATGACTATCGAAAGGATTTTTAAAATCTGTAATACTAAGTTCTTTTACACCTTCGACCACTAATTCATTTCTAAGATTTTGGAGACTCATAAAAATATCTTCGTAAGTGTTTTTATCGTAATGATAAACCTTTACAAATAGGAAGTACTTAATAAGTGACATTATTATTAGTGAATTTTAAAAATGAATGTAGGGTTCTTTCACAATCTCGGATTGCGGCAGAGTTTGGCGTATTATTAAGGATTTCTTCGACGTAAGCATTTGACTCGTCAAGATCTATAGAGGTAGGTATAATAATTCTTTTTACTTTGGTTTTTAATAAGTTTTCATTATATTCTAGAATTTTAACATTGGAAGTAGATGATATATTATTTGTTTTTTTCAGGTATTCGGAGTACGTCTCTCTATGACTTAAGGATTCATTGGATGCAGTTGACTCTACGTCGGGATTGGGAAGGACTATTTCCTTCGGCGCTTCGGGATTTTCAAAGTATTCTTCAGGTAAATCAAAAAATTCAGGTAATTCTGGAAGTTCTGGTAAATCGGGACTTTCTACTAAGGGTATATTTTCAGGTTGAACTACGATAGGAGGAGCTTCTTGATCTTGTGTTTCATTATCACCAAGGACATTAATTAGGTTATCGGATTGGGTTAAGTTTACAGGATACCGGGAAAGAGCATCGGCGTTGGTATTTATTTTGCCCTTTTTATACTGGATCTCGTAGTCATATTCCTCACGTTTAAGTCTCCAACGAACTAGTCTGGAACCTGGATCTTTGCAATTAAATAGCCAATTCAATGGTTTATGGTCTGTTATTATTTAAAAACGACTAAGTAGGGGCGAAACACTTTTGTTCCATAAACGATTGCGAGACATTCTTTTTCGGTTACTGTATAATTAGTTTCTGCTTTATTTAATGTTCTTGAGGAATATGCTATTGGCCTGTCTTTACCTACATCGCCTTGTGATAGGATAGCGGAAATAGCGTAGTTCGAAGCATCACATGTCAACAAGAAAGGTTTCGTAAAATCAGGATAGATTAGAATAGGAGCAGTTACTAATTTGGATTTTAATTGTTCAAAGGCTAATTGTTGTGTATTAGTCCATACAAAGGGTACATCCTTTTTAAGTAAACTTGTAAGGGATTTTGCGAATTTTGAGAAATCTGGTATAAAGCGACGATAATAGGATGCTAGTCCAAGAAAGCTTTTAATATCTTTGGGACATTGAGGAGTTGGAAAGTCTTCTACTGCTTTTACTTTCTCATGATTGGGTTTTACGCCTTCGTCGCTAATAATATGACCTAGGTAACCTACTTCATTACGGAGAAATTCGCATTTGTCAGGTTGTAATTTTAGTTGGAAATTTCTGAGTCTGTCAAAAACAATGGATAATTTATCTATGTGACTTTCTAAAGAGTGTGAATAAATTACAATGTCATCTAGGTAAACGAAGCACTGTAATCCCTGCAAACCTGATAAGACTGTATTCATTGTTCTTTGAAAGGTTGCAGGTGCGTTTTTAGGCCGAAAGGCATTCGATTAAATTCAAAGTGACCTTGCGGAACACTGAAAGCCGTTTTTGGTGCATCATCAGGGCTCATTTTAATTTGGTGGAATCCTGATGCAAGATCAAGGGTTGAAAAGTACTTACTTTGTCCTAATTGGTGTAATATTTCATTAATTTGCGGAATTGGATAGGTTTCTCCTATAGTAATATCATTGAGCTTCCGGTAATCAATTACTATTCTCCATTTTCTATTTCCAGACGCATCGAGTTTTTTTGGTACGACCCAAATAGGGGAGGACCATGGTGATTTAGATGGTTTTATAATATTCTCATTTAACATTTTATTTATTTGTGTTTGGACTTCTTGTTTATGTATTTCAGGAAAGCGATACGATTTTACATTAATAGGTTGATTTGAGGACGTGCGGATTTCATGATGAACTATGTTTGTACTGGTTAATTGGTCACCAGATAAATGGAATATATCTGAATATTCACTACAGATATCTATACATATAAAATCCTTTGTCCTGAATGACTGACGGATCAACGCACAGCCTAAACCGCTGATCGTAGAGACCTGAAACTTGCAGGGCTTGCTCTTTGTAATGCGTAGGGATCCGATAAGAAGGGATTTTTCGAAATTCGACTCCTAAGGGGGTAAAAAGGGGGAAAACAGTTTGTATGGGGCAACGTGATTCGTTGGTCCAATCTACTTCATATTTTGCACAAACATTATGTAACAGAATTGATAGAATTCGTGTATCATAGTTTATTGAAATTCGTCCCCTAACGGTAATAAAAAGGGAAAGAAAGTTGTTTGGGAGCGATTTGCTTTAAAGTTGATATAAATACTCCTTAGTGCTTTTGATTTAAAGCTCCCACTCACAAGCGATCGATCGATTTAGTTTTTACAATTTAAACATTTACTGGATTCGTAGTTGCAAGTAAATCGGTTTAGATTAAAATTGAATATATCCTAGGACCACATTACTATACTTGAAACTCGTATATATACGCGTAAATTTTGTTCCGACTTTTGACCCCCACCGCAAAAAGTAGCTGGTAGGTCTTACACTAATCATTTTGTTTAATAGTTTGTCGTTAGCAATTTACTTTCAAATACGAATTAATTTCCAATTTGATCGAAGCAATCGATAGCCCGTGAGTGGGGAGCTTTATTTTTATTTTGACATAATATATTGTCATCATGTTGAAAAATAAATCTGACAAGAATTCGAAAGTTGATGAAAATGTCTTTGAAAAACTAGGCACCTAAATATTTGCGATTGCTGCATTAATTATATATCCATAATACTTATTATATTACATACTATTTCAGTAGAATATTTTGAGTGTAGGTATAATTAAATTTCTTTTTCTTTTGTTGTTATATATGTAATATTTAATTTATTTGTGGTTGATTTATCAGTGTTTAATACATAGGTTTTTACAAAGGGTTTTTAGTTTTTAACCCCAGTGATATCTTTATTCTTTACCTCTTTTTAATATTATACAGCGTGTCCGGTAATTAATGGATAACCTTGAAATGTCTTATAGTAGAACTTATGGCCGTTCAAAAAAAAAATACAAAAAAAATCTATCATAATTACTGTGCATAATTAGTAAGTACCTAAGATAAGTTATTTTTAGAGAAAAGTCTATTTTTTAGCTTATTTTTTAGTTTTATGAACACTACGACCAGAAATGAATGAATTACATCGGTTTTTTAATGTTTTCATATTGTAGTATAACTATGCTGATAGATAGAAAATAAATTGTTAAATCTTTTCTTTTCATGCTTAAAAGTAACAATTTTAAACATATTGCATTACTATTACATTAAGCATTTCTGTAGTAATTTTTTCTCCTTTTCTACATTAATAGCAATAATTCACTATTTATGGTAGATACAATGACGAATTGTACCATTATAAAATCTACTTAAAACCAGCATTATTTAAAAATTATTGGTCACTCATGCCTTCATAAATTTTTTTTATACCCATAATGTTTAAAATTCGATGAAAAAATAAATTATGCAATTTTTTCTAAAATAAATCAACTTGCAAACATTTTTTTTTGAAAAGTGCAATAGCTAGTGATACAATTTATTTTCTATCTATCAGCATAGTTATACTACAATATGAAAACATTAAAAAATCGATGTAATTCATTCATTTCTGGTGATAATGTTCAAAAAACTAAAAAATAAGCTAAAAAAATAGACTTTTCTCTAATAATAACGTATCTTAGGTACTAATTATGATAGTTTTTTTTTTTGAATATTTTTTGAACGGCCATAAGTTCTACTATTATACATTTTAAGGTTATCCATTAATTACCGGACACACGATATATCTATGTTTAACCCACAACAATGACTCTTAAGATTTTTGATTTGTACGTTTGTGGGCGCTAAAAACTACGGAACGGATTTTTATAAAATTTGTTACTGTAGTAGTTTAGCCCTTGGATAAACACATAGGACTCGTTTTTTATCGCAGAAAATTTTTGGGTACCTTACCTACGGGTTCCACGCGGATAGGAATTAGGACTGCTTATAATTTTGTGTAAGTATTTCAATTCAATCGGTTCATACCTACAAAAAGTTTTATCAATCGAAAAAATAACGTAGTATAAAATGCTATAAAATAACCATATTTGAATTGGTTAAAACTTTACCTAGGTTAATCCTAATCATTAATGTGTATGATTATTATATGAGGAATAAGTGAGAAGCTAGATGGCTTCGTGGTCGTACTGCTAACTCATCTCTCTCTCAAACTCTGTCGTGGTCCCAACTAGGATGGGCGATCACAATCCAAATTATTTTCTATTTTTTAGTTCAAAGTCCACAACGTCTTCCCATTCAAAAGATTTTCGAAATCGTTAAAATACTAATTATCGGCTACAAAGAAATCCTTACTTAATATTATTCCTAATCGCGAAAGTTTGTATGTATATAATAATATTATGTTTAGTTTTTCATGCAATAAAGTAAAGTCTTTACTTTACTTTACACACGTAATAAATTTTAATACAATCAGGTATGGTAGTAGGTGAAGCATAATTAACACAGAATAATTTTTCAGCTTATTAAATTTTATTTATGGTATAGTTCTCGGTAGATTTCTTGAGTGAACCTACGAAGTGCAGTGCCTACACCATTATGTACCTATTCAATTTTGGTATTGGTATTTTCCCGAACAAGCTTTCCCTCTGACGCGAGCGAAGCTGCGGGCAAAAGCTAGTCATGTATATAATTTGTTTCTTCTAAATTTAAATGATCAGTTCGTAAGAGATTTAATAACTGTTGTTTTCTTTCAGTACTACTTTGGTTTTTATTACAATTATACATTTGATTTTCATTATCAATATTATAAATTTTTAATAGCAGGTTAGATTTTATCGTTACAGGTTCATCAGATGTATTAAGGACTGTTAAATTTACTCTATTATTATTTTTCACTTTAACCAGGCAATTTGATATTAAAAGTGAATTAGAAAGATGTTGATCACATATTATTCCTTCTTTTATATTTTCTGGATTATCAACTAAGCATTCGATAACCTTTTCAGATCTTGGTTCAATAATATAGGAGGGTTCATCGAATGATAATTCTGTGTTAAAATTATTTATTTCTAAGGAATGTGATTTATAGTTGATTTTACAATTGTATTTTAAAAACAGATCGTTACCTATTATACCATCGTATGGAAGATCAATTTTATCAAAAATGTGAAATGTATGTGAAACATTTTTATTTTGATTAAATTGTAATTGCAGATTGAAATGACCTACTTATACTTTTTAATGAATTATTTTTTGAGTCAATTCCCTTGACTGTGATATTATCTTCATTGCATATATTAGGTTTAAGTTATAGAGCTGTTTTTTACTATGCATAAGGACGCTCCAGAATCTATAAGGAAGGTAAGTTCTTTTTCGTTTATTGACGTTTTAAGTTTAATGAAAGGTAAGTCTTTTATTAGTAAGGATTTCGTAGATATTATTTATTTCTTTTTTACAGGTTTCATTTTTTTTGTTAGAGAGATCGTGAGTTTGGGGCTAGCTACCCTGTCCATTGATCTTTTCAACATCAAAAGGGAGACCGTGAATTTGGGGCTGGCTACCCTGTCCATTGGTCATATTTTTATTTAACGAAAGACCGTGAGTTTGGGGCTGGTTACCCTGTCCATTGGTCATATTTTTATTTAACGAAAGACCGTGAGTTTGGGGCTGGTTACCCTGGCCATTGGTCATATTTTTATTTAACGAAAGACCGTGAGTTTGGGGCTGGTTACCCTGTCCATTGGTCATATTTTTATTTTTTATTTTATATTTTGTATCGACTTGAACAAGAGGGACTTGCCCCGCGCGATGCTTTAACGGGACAGAAGCTAGTTTAAATTTTGATTGCCATCGGTTTCATCGACGCCTTGGTCATCGTTATTTATTTCAGTAAAATTTACTCTTGGACGCGGATTCAAGGGAGTAAATGGTTGATTTTGTGACCTCCTACTATTATTATATTATCGAAGGCTATAATTTTCTAGCACGTGCCCGGATTTCTTACAGTAACGACAAAACGGTGCGTCTCTTGATGATGATGAGCTAGGATTCTGATTATTATTATAATACGGTCTTGGTTGTGGTTTAAAATTCGACTCATTTCTATTAGGAATTCTTCGAGATGACTCTGATGGTCGGAAGGATTGTGATGATGACGATTTTTGACCATTAGAATATGTGTTGTAATTATTATTTACTAATTGGGGTCGCTTATACAGGCTTTGCTGAATGCGTTCCTCAGAAATAGCGATATTGATTGCCTGATTTAAATTTCGTGGGTCCCTACAGCGAACTATATTTGAAATTCGGGGGTGTAAACCCATAAGGAAATGGTGCAAAGCTAAATCTTCCATGGCCGCTGAACGGCCAGGGAGTTCACGGAGTGTGCAGTTGGATAGTGTTATTTCTGTTAAAAGTTGAGATAGGTAAGTCTCAACACGCAATGAATATTGAGTTACGTTTTCGTTTAAAGTCTGCTTGCACTCCTGTAGGTCCATTAGTGTATATGCATAATGTTTTCGCTCACAGAATTGGTTCAGTAGGAACTCTTTAAGCTGTCCCCACTTTTTAAATTCTTTAATAGAGCAAGCTATTTCAGCTTTACTAATTAACGCATTATTGCAGTTTATAATGAACGAATTTACACTTTCTCTCGAACCATCAAATGGTTTTATAAATTTAAATAAAGTACTGAGATCTAATTCGACCCTGACTGGACCTGGGGCAGTTCTCTTCCGGGTAGTTCCCTTGGGAGAACTAGGCGGAGGATTTATTTCGCCGGACGGACCGGCATCGGGACCCAGCATTGGAAATTTGGAATGTTAACAGTTAAACCTTCCGAAGTTTTTTCGCTTTTCGACATATTGAAAATTTAAAAGTAAAGATCAGTTTAGTTCTTGATCGGATTGTTCCACTGAACCCTAAAATATCTTAGTAACCTAATACAATAACAATAGCTTAAGACTTACAGTATTATAATCAATACGTGGGCGATGGAGATAAGCACGGCGACTTGATGCATGCCCGCTGGATGGGATAATTCGTTCGGGATCACACGGATATTATTTAATTAATATTTTTTAGGATTTAAGCACTTTACACTTTGGATATTCAGTTTGCACTTTTGGAAATTTTTTTTATATACACTTTATTTTGGACATGGATGTCGGGACGTCACCTTGCCTGGTCGGTGCTGGATACCGCTTTCGGGCTGACTCGGCCCGCAGCTGAGTACCACTTATGACACAGTGGACACAAGGGGTGATGATGAAAACCACAGGAACACACTTTAGATTGATATGTTTATATTATAAAATTTATATACTTTTAGTTTGATGGAATTTACAGAATATGCCGGATATTATGTTTAGTGAATTCAGATCACGGGACCACAATACAAAGAGTAGAGAGTATATCGATACACCTTTTATATTTTATTTCACGAAAATTTGAGTTATTTCACTTTTCACTTTTTTTTTTTACACAAAAACGGTCTTCGGATAGCGTATTTGGGTGTTTTAGGGATTTACGGATCCCACCGCTGCCACCAATGTTAGAACGGACTTTTTAAAAGACTTTTTAAAAAAGAAAATTTATTAAACTGGAAAAAATTCACAATTATAATATTTAACTGGATTACACCATAAACTAGGAGATTAGATATGCGTCCGTGATGGCCCGTGTCTAGCTCTGAACTGAACTGTTGCTCAGACCAACTAACTAAGATAGCACAGTGGTGATGATGCATCAGCACTCTGTCAGCAATTCTAAGAACAGAATAGGGATGTAACATTACGGAACCCTATTTTTTCCAAAATAAAATTTAGCCTATGTTACTCGTGGATAATGTAGCTTTCGAATGGTGAAAGAATTTTTGAAATCGGTCCAGTACTTTTTGAGCCTATTCATTACAACCAAACAAACAAACAAATAAACAAACATACAAACAAAGTTTTCCTCTTTATAATATTAGTGTAGATATGTTACAGTTAAAACCAGTTTTTAGATATAACGCGTTTTCCCTAGTTAGAACTTGTTTTTACTAAACACCTTTGTTAAAACTAGAATTAGCTAATGCTCAAAAATCAGTTAAAACTAGTTCTTACTAGTCAAAACGTGTTTTTCCAAAAACTCGCAGTTAAAACTGTTCTAACCGAGGTCAAAGTTCATCGGATGATCGTATCTTACTCTGATTGGTCGTGAGGCGTCACAAGGTTCTCTCGTCAAGATGCAATCGATAATTTCGACGGCGAACTTCGAAATCAAAAATGTATGAAATTTGACACAAGTCATCGTTTAATAACCATCGCTTGCGATGCCTCATGTCAAATCCCATACATTTTGTTCACCGTTCACCGTGGAAATTATCGAATGCTTCTCGACTAAAGGCTCTTCGACAAAGCGACGTCCGCGTGCTGTGCGCAATAACAAGTAGATTCTAATTTTTTTTTAATTACATTTTTAGGTTGTTTGATTATTTTTTATTGTTTGATATCCAATTGTGTTCTGTTAACTTATTTGATTATTTTATTTTACTTTTAATATTGTCACCTTGGCAACTACTAGTCGATGTTCCCTAATCTGTTTCTTTTGTATAAGATTATTATTATTCTTACTAGGTATATGTCTCTATGTCTTAAATCTTATAATAAATATTTTTAAAACTATATCTTGCTTTTCATCCCAAATTAGTTTCCCTAGTGCTCTTTTTAACTAAAAGTCAGAGTTACAACTAGTTTTATCTGAAAATCAAATTCTAGTTTTGACTAGGTATTTCTAGTTTTAACATAGGCATTTAGTAACACCTAGTTTTAACTAGGGAAAACTAATTATAACGAAAAACGGGTTTTAACTGTAACATCTTATTTATAAAATTCTCGTGTCATAATGTTTGTTCCCGTACTCCTCCGAAACGGCTTGACCGATTCTCATGAAATTTTGTGAGCATATTGAGTAGGTCTGAGAATCGGCCAACATCTATTTTTCATACCCCTAAGTAATAAGGGTTGTTCACACTTAATTTTTTTTTTAAATTTTTGGACGAATTTTTTTGTTTTTATTTTTTTATAATGTGGCATTAAAAATACATACAACCCTAAATTTTTACTTTTTTATCACCAATCCCTATTTTTTTATAGCCATTTTAGTAATTTAATCATTTTTCATCCCGCTCGATAACTGATCAATTATAGTGTTTTTAACTTTTTATAAGGCAAAACAACGTTTGCCGGGTCAGCTAGTATATAATATATAAAAATGTTATGTTGGTTTGTGTACGCTTCAAAAACTCAAAAAGTTCTGCAGCGATATAGCTGAAATTTTAGCATGATAAATAATCCGTATCAAGGATTGTTTTTATCTATTTTTTGCATCAGTCACATATTCGCGACCGCGAAAAAACTATATTTACGCGGGCGGAGCCGCGGGCAACAGCTAGTTATATATAAATCAAAATGATAACTCATTTTTTGCAGCAATATACCTACTGTAAAGTTTTCAAAAGTACGTAAAGACCGTCGAACAATAATAGTCTTGTATTGAATTTAAATAAAAACGTTAAATAGTAGTAAATTAAATTTACTCATCATTAATCTGGCGCTGAGTCGATCCTATTCTTATTTGAATCGCATTGTATAGCATTTAATATTCTGAGTTTCAAAGAGCTTTCGGATTCGTTCGAGAGATAGAGTTGTGTAGTAGGTTTACTTCGTTTCTCAATCTCAAGATTAGAGTACCTACCTACTTCAATTAAGTGATTTTTATGCGCTTAAAATTAGTACTCAATGACTGTGTTCACATCACACACCACATTTAATGTACAAATTCCTGTTTTTCTTAAACTATTACAATAAAACATTGAACAAAATAATATTTCATTATTAAAATAAGTCCTAAGTTACACTTTTATATACATTTCATTGTTTGTTGCCAAATCGTAATCAAACTAGGGAAAACTTTATCCCCCTTATGTTTTTTGACACTAATTTCCTTTTAAATACTCAATATCTCTTTTCAATTTTTGAAGTTGGCCGCGCGAAAACGAGAAGGCTTAACCTTCCAACCACAAAATCGGCATTGCCCTATCTTCAAAATCGGTTCTGATTTAATTACCCGACTGCGCAACGCAAAGGAGTGGTAATGTGTTTATCAGCCTATGTATGTATGTATGTATGTATGTATGTATGTTCCTTTGAAGCACTATACAGACCAAACGCCTGGGCCGATTTTTATGATTCACACGTCAATCGATTCCTCTTAGTCCGGCGAGTGTCACTAAAGACATGACGTTAGTAAAAATTCAATATGGCGACTACTGGACGCCATATTGTGAAAATGAAAAAAATGAAAGTCAACAAACTATATCAAGTGGGGTATCGTTGAATAGGTATTTAAAAACCATTGTTAGTTTTCTCTCAACATTTTTCGATTCGACTGACCGTTTAGAATCTATATCGATTTAAAGTTGCATAACAACCATTCTCACATTCCAGTGCAATGCTTATAGGAAATCCAGTCTGGTAAATAGCTAGCTAGGTACTCATAACTAAAAAGTATAAAATAAAAAATAATAATTTAAAAAATTTAAAAACCCGACTGCGTAAAAAGTGAACCATACTAACTTACTGGAAAAAGGCCTAAAGCATTGCCCTAATACCGAAATCACGAACAAACAAATAGACAATCTTGCAGCTGATCTTGAAATAGCATCAAAGGATAATAAAATTGTAAAACAATCCTGCGCTCTCACTTTACATAAAATCAAACATGATCGAGCATTCACAACCATTCCAGATGAGTCTTGTTTGATTAAAAGCCTTAAGAAGAAGATTAACAAAAATGACTTAGTAATCACAAAAGCAGACAAAGGCAACACAGTAGTAATTGTTACAAAAACGGAATATGATAATAAAGTAATGGATTTCTTAAATAACAATGATTTTGAAATTTTAAAAAAAGATCCAACTGACACATATAATAACGAGGTCAAAGACATAATTCGCTCTTCGGACAGTGTACTTAAAAATATCTACCTACCATCTATTCTATCCATGAACCCCTTGCCACCGCGATTGTATGGATTTTACAAGCTACACAAGCAAGGGGAACCTATAAGACCAGTGGTTTCATACACAACGGCGCCTGCATACAAACTCGCTAAGAAGGCAAATACTATCTTTAAAAATTTATCAAAATTTAAGCCGAAATATATAATAAGTAATAGTCTGGAATTAATAAATAAAATTCAAGATGTTCCCGTTCCAAAAAATGCGATCCTGGTTTCCTTTGATGTAAAAAACCTATTTTCTAACATACCCATTAAAGAATGTTTAAATATTATTGACGAAAATTTATGCACTTCAAATTTAGACGCACAAGAAGTAATAGACTTAAAGGCCATAATTAAGGTTTGCCTAGATCAAAATTATTTTATTTATAATGGTATAACTTATAAACAGAAGGATGGATTGGCGATGGGTAGCCCCTTGTCTCCTCTCTGTGCAGACATTTTTATGGATAATTTTGAATCAAGGATACTGGAAACCTCATATAAAGAAAATATTATTTATTGGTACAGATATGTGGATGATATAATATGTTTATGGAATAGCGAAATTTCAATTTTAAATGAATTTTTTAATTATTTGAATACTATTAATAATAAAATACAAGTGACATTAGAAATAGGCAATAAAGTTTTAAACTTCCTTGACTTATCTATAGATATTACACGTGGTCATCATACGTTTAGAATATTTAGGAAACCCACATATAGCGAAAATGTCCTCCATGCTCACTCCTCTCACCCGCGCCAACACAAACACGCCGCTTTTCACGCTTTTGTTCACCGTTTGCTAAATGTGCCCCTAGAAGGAAACGATTTCAGGGCAGAACTAGACACGATAAGACATATCGCTGTAAGCAATGGTTACAAAAGTGAACTAATTGACACAATCCTTAAAAAAGCTAGGATAAGGATGGCTGACAGACTGCTATACGATCATTCAGAATGTAAAGAAAAAATAAATAGCACTTGGGTAAAAATCCCTTATATTAGCCCTTTATCATATAAGTTTCAAAGGATTTTGCAAAACAAGGAGACCAGAGTAGCATTCTACACTACGGGTTCCCTAAAAAGTCTATTGTGCAATAACAAGGACAAGTTTAGCATCTCGGACAACAGTGGAATATACAGCCTTTCTTGTGAAACATGTGGAGGTATATATATAGGTCAGACGGGGCGGAAATTTAAAACCAGGATAAAAGAACATATCACAGCCTGGAAAAGAAAAACAGAAAGATCTACGTTTGCTGAGCATTTAAATAATAACGACCATAATTTTGAACCTGACAAAAACATCAAATACCTACATGTTTTGCCCAAAAGTAAGAAAATGGACGCATTGGAAGCACTTGAAGTGAACAGACACAAAAATGTGGGAACTTGTTAAACGACCAGACATGCCTATCAAATTCAATACTATTGCAAGATATTTAAATTATTACTAATCCATTAAGTTATTTTACATTTCACCATTAATTTGTTTAATTGACCTGATATTTATTAATTTTATATACTTTTATGGACATTTTATTTTATTTATTGACATTATTTAATTTAGTTTAATTTATTTGACATTGGTATAGATATTAATATTTTTATAATTTTTAATATTATGGACAATTCAATTAAATTATTGGTGATGTAATTAGACAATAGTATCGTTTTATTAAGTTAGTTTGACATTGTTTATATTATTTTATTGGACATTTAATAATTTGATAGTAATTTTAATTTTAGGATCTGACATCTGTATATATGTGACATTCTAACCATAACGTTATTAATTTATCAATATAAAAATCGGTAAAACCAATTAAATATTAAGTTTAACATCAGTAGAAAATAGTCGTATTTGGGAGAAAAATTCTACCAAATGGTATAAAATTTCATGATGCTGACAACCCCTTTTATTTGTTTTGAACATATTTAATTATTTAAAACTACCTACACTAATTAGCTACACCTGATGATGATTTATTTCGAAACCGGTCGTGTTATTTATTAAAACTTATAATTATATCTTAATATAGTGGAAAAAGTGCACGAAAAATTGTGTTTTATTAGTGTTCAACATGAATTTCCACCAAGAACCGACAGTACAATCAATTACATGAACCAAACTAAGTACATAATTAAAACCGAAAAGAAAAAAACAAGCACTTAGATATCCGGAGTTTCTAGAATAGAATTCTATAATATATTATTGAATTAATACTATTGGAACATAACAACTGAACAGTCGGGATCCATTATTCGATAGCCAATCTAATTTTTCAATGGATCCTGACTGTTTAGTTGTTATTTTCCAAAAGTATTAATTCAATAATATATTATAGAATTCTATTCTAGAAACTCCGGATATCTAAGTGCTTGTTTTTTTCTTTTCGGTTTTAATTATGTACTTAGTTTGGTTCACTTTTTACGCAGTCGGGTTTTTAAATTTTTTAATGATTTTATAAGACGTGTCTAGGTTAACAGACGGACAGAGTTTCTTTCGCTTTTAAATCATTAAAGTATCTATATATTATAACGTGAGACTCGGATTAAATATTCTGAGTGTGAGACGTAATATTTTAACTATTTAAGTAATAAAAGAATCAATTAGTTTGATGTTTTATTTATATCAGGAAGAAACAGAAACATAACACAAATTCGTACAAAGTAACAACGAGTATCAACTATATCAGCAAAATTTTTCAGAGCGTCATTGTCCTATATTGTGTAGCAATGTTCATTGTTTATTCATCCAGCAAGTGAGAAAACACCAGGAGCGTCATATATACTTTCACTAGATCCTCCAAATCCCGATGCATAATGTCCTGATTGAGCTACGTATCCAGGTTGGACAGCGGGTGCTACTTCCTCAACATTCGGACTTTCAGCGTGCAGAATGGCAGATTCAGACGAAGAAATGTCCGAAGCCAAGTGACCTTCAAGTGATTTCTCAGCCTGAGGCAAGTCAGAAAGGATGAGAGCCTCCTCTTCATGTACAGCTGGCTTGTTGTAAAAAACATCATCTTTGTATTCGATTGGTTTGATCGACGCCGAAGGGGTAAGTTCGGGGTGGACTGATGGAATCACTTGGGGCTTAACTGGTGTAGCTGACCCTGATGGTACAACCAAGTCGTGGGTAACCTCCGAGATATGAAGGTTGCTTCCATAAGAAGATGAAATTTGTGCAGGGTACAGAGAGTCCTGGTGAACTGCTGGAATAACTTGTGGCTTAAGTGTAGCAACTGGGACTACTTCGGGCTTAAGTGGGATGAGTTCTGGCTTAATCTGAGCAGATTGTACCAACTCTGGCTTAACGGGAACAGGTTTAATAATCTCGGGTTTCGATGGCAAAGAAGGCTTAACTGGAACCGATGGAACTAATTGTGGCCTTACTGTATTAACTGTTACTAATTGGGCCTTAAGTGGAACAGCATGGATGTATTCAGGCTTAATGGTAGAAAACAAATCAATTTCCTTTTCAATTTCGTAAGATGGTTTTGTGGGATCAGATTGAATAATTATTACTTGCGTCTCAGGCTTGACAGTTTCTGATACTTGTTCATTGGAGACCGACGAAATAACGGAAATTTTATCACTGTTCAAGTTTGAAGATACATTTTCAACCTGACTCAATGAACTAGTAAAAACGGGCGCTGTTTTAACTGATTTGTAATAAGCGGGCAAATAAGCAGAGGTTGGGATATGCCAGAATACGGGATTAGGTTTGTACGTATGGAAGTTGTAGTAGCTGTCTTGGGCTTTCAAAGTGTTTCCATACTTGGTAAGCATCTGTAGAGTAGCGCCAATTGTCCATCCAAAGCCGGCATAGAGGGTGTAAATGTCTTCAGAGCTTAACTTTCCGGGGGTTTCTACGTCGTATCTATCGAATAGTTGCTTGTAGGTATTGTAGCCTAACAGATTGGAACGAACCCAATTTTTAGCAACTTCGAAGGCCAGTTTCTCGGATTCCTCAGTTTTCAAAGCTTCCAAAGATTTCACAACCATGCTCACTAATGGGGCCCATGCGTATGGGTAGTCCCACTTTTGACCAGAACGAGATAATGAAGTAGGCACGCCACCGGGGAATTCGAGACTGTGAGTCTTCTTCAAGTATTCCAATATAGCTTGAGCATGTTCCTTCTTAAACTCTTCGTCAACGACATCCATCCACAAGGGCGCGATGTTGCTAGGGTAGAAGTATTTACGTTGACGGTCATTGAGCAGGTCCCAGTCATACCAGATTCCATCTTCATCATTCCACATGACTTCGTTGATGCTGTTCCTAAATTGCTTAGCAATATGGGCCCAATGGGCGCCTTTACGTGAGTTGTGCATCAAACTGTAGTAGTAAGCCATGTTTTGCATGCAGCTGGTGAAAACGGCGTTCAGATCAACAGGCACGATATCGGATGCACGGGTGGTTGAAATATCTCCGATGTTAGTTCCATTTTCGTTGATAAACCAGCGAGATGAGAAGTCCCATCCACTCTCTGCGGCGCTCTTGATGTTACTGTAGTACTGTTGTTGAAATTCTTCAGATGGGAACTTCTGTGCTTGAGTGTAGTCCTCGTAATACCATTCAGGGCGGGGTCCCGAGCTTGGGGTGTAGTACCTCAGCAAGGTATGCTGTTTACCGTTCTTCTCGAAAATTACGCTCTGGGTATCGATCCAATATTTCAATTCGTTTTCGAGAGCGTCAATGTTAGACTTCAAAAACTCGACATCGTGGGTGGCTTCGAGGTACTTCATGACCATGGCAGACAAGAGCGGTGGCTGACTGCGTTGCTGAAAGTACCATCTGTTTCCGTTGGGAATGTGGCCGAATGTCCTCTGCAGGTCCAGGAAGTTACTCAGGATACCTTTGACGGTGTCCGTCATCCCACTCACGAGCAGACCCTCGATGATCCAGTAGGTATCCCAGTAGTACATTTCATTGAGCCTGACTCCAGGAATTATGAATCCGTTGTTAACTGGAAGCATACTGAACGATTCGGGCTTAGCCAAGACCTGAGGGCTGACTTTGCGTCCAAGGATCGGCCAGATGTTGTGGATGTTTCTGGCGAATTGGCGCAATTCAATGTCGTTAATTTTAAGGAGGAATTCGGGTTCCTTCTTGTAGTCTTCGGGGGTCCAGCTCTCGAGTTCTTCAATTGATTCGAAGTGCTCCTTAAGGAATTCTTGGAGTTGCTGCTTCGATGGTTGCTCGTGGGTTCTTTGGAGCAGAATATCGAAGGCATTCAGGATGGTCCTTTCGTCGCTTTTCATGTGGAGGTCGACGAAGGTCTTGGAGTCGGGGAAGATCCGGGCAAGCTGGACATAATGAAGCAGTTTGCTGTTGCAGTAGACGGGCCTGTCGCACGACGGCAGCAACTGACTCGCGCTCACCGCGGACACGGCCAGCGCTATAAGGAGTAACTTCATCTGAAACAACATCATAATCACTATTAACATTGTGAAACATATATAACTCCCCACACCGATCTCGGTGACGGTGGCCGGTTTCATTAAAACCGACTCTTCCTTTACTCTCATAAGTCATAATCCAATGGGACGGATAACCGATACGACTGACGAGAGATCCGACTTTTTATATCCCATATCCGACGCATGGATCACCTTTCTTGTCAGACAATCGGGTGTGATCGGCCTGCATTGTCCTAACCAAATTGGAAACAATATTTTTTGTTGTTCCAATGCGAACCCATGACCACCGAGTCGAGAGCCAATGTTCTAACCACTAGACCACGGAGGACCATTGTGAAACAACACAATCATTGGACCAACTGCATTAGCTAAATGTTACGTGAAAGGCACATGTATTTGATTTTAAAACAGCTTAAAAGCTCAAACATTTTTGACGTTACAAAACCAACAGTTAACAGAATTATAAGCTGTAAGCCTTATTTTCAGCGCACTTTTAAATCGTTACAAAATCATCATAACCTAGATGATTTTTATTTTATTTTCTTTGGTACTTATTGATAACGTACACAATATATTTTACAGTACCTAGTTATAACAATTAAGTATAAGTAGGAAAACAATTTAAATGTTACATAATGTAGAATCAGCTTATCCGGTCATCTCTATAAAGTTCGTGCACAAATAAGTACAAAGTTGAACATAAATTAATATTATTTATAAGTGACAAACTTGTTTATGTTCATACAAAAATCGGCATTGGTGAATTTGAGACTAAGTTTTTGGTAGGAAATTGTTTTTATATGGAAGGGCAAATTGCAAAACTACTGATCCTAGATAAATGTCTCTGTCTGCAGTTACCTAGTAAGGTAACTGCAGACAGAGACACTGTAGGCTGGGACTATACGGCACCGGAATCCGGAAGGCCGTGAAAAATTCTGAGCATTGAAATAGATCTCTGCACTAATACAATAGAGTTGAAAATCGAACATCCGAGTGTCGAGTCAAATGTCAATGTCATATATGACAGCTCGACACTCGAAACTTCCATTTTCAACTGTATTGTATTAGCACAGAGTTCTATTTTCAGTGCTCATAATTCTCTACGGCCTACCGGATTCCGTTGCATATAGTCCCAGCCTTATACTAAAACCGTTTCTCGAAAACGGCTGCAAGTTTAACCATGAAACTTAGAATGCAGTTTTGGGGAAGAAAAATCGATCTAACTTGGTCTTATCCCTGAGAAACTGCACATTTTTAAGCTATATATGTTTTTTCTTTCTTAATTTAGACTCTAATTTGTCTGTTCAGATTCGATTTACTCTATACGTAAACAAAGTCATTATTTTCGACCAAATTAATGAACTGTCATTGTATTTCTTAGGTGCACACTGAATAGGTGATACATATTTAAATTGGTAGCATTATAGCACTCTATTGTCCCTTTGTTTACATTTAGATCGGAACGGACTATGGTGGTGACACCCTGAACCTCAATTCTCGTATTTAACGTAGAGTTTCATGTTACTTCGATTGTATTATAGGTGAAGCGACTTGTTATCATATAAACGACCTCCGTGGCTCAGTGGTGAGCGCAGTGGCGCTTAAGCCGGAGGTCGCGGGTTCGAATCCCGCCAGGGAACAAAAAAGTTTTCTGTGTTCCTGGGTCATGGATGTGTATTAAATATATGTATAATATAATAAAAATCTTAAATATAAGTATAGTATAAAAAAGTATTAAATATATTTCCGTTGTCTGGTACCCGTAACACAAGTTCTTCGGATACTTACCACGGGGCCAGACTGACGTGGTGTGAAGCGTCCATAGATATTATTATATTATATTATTATAAACTGATTTTGTGAAGTTTGGACCAATCAAAACGCGTTTGCCGCTGGTTTAACGTTTACGAGAATATCTGTTTGGCAATTATTGCAGGTTTTATTTAGCAGAAGGGGTGTTGTCTTTTTCGACAATGTCTAGTCAAAATATGAGAACAAAGTAGAGAAACGCCAAAGTTACCTTGGATATTCCGGCCCTCTCCGCCCGAAGTCTGGTGCAAGATTGGATGCATTCCCAGGGACCGATCCGCTTTTATACTTCCTTGCCGACGTCATTTGTTCAAGACACGCCTAACTAGTTCGATTATTAGAGAAATTGTTGGCGACCGAACATTTAACCTTTTTGACTTTCAGTAGTCCAAATATATTATTTCATCGCTACTTCGATCGCTATCGATATAGGGAAATATGTTGTACCTTGGAGCCAGTTGTACATTGGCCAGTTGGGTTTTTCCAGATATTCTTGAGCTAGACTAGGGTTCGCTACTTCTTTACGGACCACCTTAAGTAGAGTAATACGTTTACCGCTATAATAACAGCCTCCGTAGTCTAGTGGTTCGAGCATTGGCTCTCAACTCGACTCGGTCGTGGGTTCGATTCCCGCATCTTTCTTATCTGACAATCAGGTGATCGGCAAATGACAATCATTCTCCTAACCAAACTTGGAAACAACAATTTGTTGTTTCCAAGTTTGGTTAGGAGAATGCAGGCCGATCACCTGATTGTCAGATAAGAAAGATAATCCATGCGTCGGGTGGGCATGTAAAAAGTCGGACCTGCGCCTGAACTCTCGTCAGTCGTATCGGTTATCCGACCCACTGGATTATGAGAGTAAAGGAAGAGAGAGTGCTCTTGTGTACTGCACACACACTTGGGCACTATAAAATTACTCTTGCGTAACTGGCCTGGTTTCAATGAAACCGGCCACCGTCACCGAAATCGGTGTGGGGAGTTATTATATTTTCATACCACCTGCTCGACAATGTCCGATTATATATCACGCAATCTCAACGTAAAACAAGTCATTAACTCCCAAGGGAGATAATGTTGTATGAAACTCCCAAGGGATTAAAGTGATTTGAATTTGGAACGTTAAAATTCGTATGAAAACTCCTAATAGATACGTATCTATCATAGAGTTTTTCAATAATAATATGGTATTGCTGAGAGTTTATTCGAAAATCGAACTGGCCGCCTATAATTTTAACATTCTCACATGTCAAAATCGTCAGTCACAAGTTCCTGAATCTTTAAGTACTGCTCAAATAAACTCCACCACAACTTGCGTAAATATTCCTAATAAAAATATTACTCTGTCCCTCCATAACTGGACAAATGTGTCCAATATCAATATTAATTTTTAACAAAATAAATGTTATATTTTTGTAGCCCTGGGTTTTTATTGCCTCGCAGTAGGTATGAAAAGTAGAGTATGCACCTCTGGGATAAAGCCTGTCTTCGTCTTGGGCAGCTTGAACCCCTCGCTTCACTCAGGACTCTACATAACTCCCTCGCTTCACTCGGGAGTTAAGTTTTAACTCTAGAGTCCCTCGTTACGCTCAGGGTCCAATATGCTGCCCGTGACGTAATACACTGCTTTATCCCCTTGGTGCATAATCTACTATTAGTTACTATAGGAAAATTCAATGGACATTTTCAGTACCTCGATGACGACCTCTGTGGCTCAGTGGTTCAGCGCTTTGGTGCTCAAGCCGGAGGTCGCAGGTTCGAATCCTGCCGACGGAACAAAAAGTTTTTCTGTATTCCTGGGTCATGGATGTGTATTAAATATGTGTATAATATAATAAAAATCTTAAATATACCTATGTATAGTATAAAAAAAGTATTAAATATATTTCCGTTGTCTGGTACCTGTAACACAAGTTCTTCGGATACTTAGCACGGGGCCAGATTGACGTGGTGTGAAGCGTCCATAGATATTATTATTATTATTATTATATAGTACCTACTTTCTCCGTAATATTTCCAATATTTCTCACCGTTTAAACCTTCTCTAAACTTGGATAATTATGTCCAATATTAGCCAAGTCGGTCCAGCCGTTCTCGAGTTTTAGTGAGATATTAAAACTGCAATCCATTTTTAGGGTTCCGTAATAGGTACTCAAGGAATCCATAGTTTCGCTCTATGCGTCCATATGTCTGTTTGTCATAAGGTAATTACAAATATAATACAATTACACAATTTGGTATAGTCATAGATTGTGTATAGATCTCAGATTTGGCATCATAAAGTAATAATATTTTTATATTTTAGGGGTGGCTCTCCATACATGTGAAGTGGGGATGAAAAATATGTCTTCATTCTACCCTATCGTGTTGGGTATCGTTGAAATAGGGTTTTTAAAATAAAGATAAGGTTTCAAACATGACTTTCTTACAAAGTAAGTAGAAAGTCGACCATTTTTGAGAAATCGGCCTTCCAGTGCAGTGGTATATTTAAGTTGGTCCCCCCCGGCATTTCTAAACTATAGGAGATAGAAACTTGTAAGTTTCCATGCTGAATGCTGATAGATCATGCTAAAACTCCTTAGGAAAATTATTTTGAGCGAAATTGGATAATAAGTTACTTTACTGTAATTGTATTTCTCTTATATTAGAAATATCTGTAAAATTACAGATGGGCATTCCTTCATTGTATGTATATGTCACCGTAAAATTGTAAAAACTGTTAGATTGTAAAATAACTAACGAGGTTGTAAAAATATGTCGAAAGATTAATAATTATCTATAATAATAATCTAAAATAATAATCTGTCTGTGTGTTTGTTAAAAAAACAGTACCTACCTATTTGACGATATTTCAGGCAGATATTTCGACGTACTTATTTAAATGAAACTTGGCACAAAGGTAGATTAGAACATGAAATAACTAACAGGATATTTTTTTTTCTTGGAAAACAAAAGTGTTCCCACGGGATCATGAAAAAACTGTATTTTTGAACTTGCTTCACAAACCGGAATAAATCATAATTTTTCGAATCAATTCATCTTAATTAACTGCATTATTTTGTTTTCTTTTGAAATAAAATTGTGGAAGTGAAACATCTCAAAAGTGGGGCCATTTAACTGGAGACACTTTTTTCTCCATAGTGTTTTCACCATAAGTCAAATTTCAAAATGGCCCCAAAAATCTCAAAAGTGGGGCCATATAACTGGAGACACTTTTTTCTACATAGTGTTTTCACCATACGTCAAATTTCAAAATGGCCCCAAAAATCTCAAAAGTGGGGCCATTTAACTGGAGACACTTTTTTCTCCATAGTGTTTTCACCATACGTCAAATTTCAAAATGGCCCCAAAAATCTCAAAAGTGGGGCCATTTAACTGGAGACACTTTTCTACATAGTGTTTTCATATACGTATACGTCAAATTTCAAATTGACCCCAAAAATCTCAAGAGTGGGGCCATTTAACTGGAGACACTTTTTTCTACATAGTGTTTTCACCATATGTCAAATTTCAAAATGGCCCCAAAAATCTCAAAAGTAGGGCCATTTAATTAGAGACACTTTTTCTACATAGTGTTTTCACCATACGTCAAATTTTAAAATGGCCCCAAAAATCTCAAAAATGCGTCCATTAAACTGGAGACACTTTTTTTCTCCATAATGTTTTCACCATACGTCAAATTTCAAAATGGCCCCAAAAATCTCAAAAGTGGGTCCATTTAACTGGAGACACTTTTTTTCCATAGTGTTTTCACCATACGTCAAATTTCAAAATGGCCCCAAAAATCTCAAAAGTGGGTCCATTTAACTGGAGACACTTTTTTCTCCATAGTGTTTTCACCATACGCCAAATTTTAAAATGGCCCCAAAAATCTCAAAAATGGGTCCATTTAACTGGAGACACTTTTTTTCTCCATCGTGTTTTCACCATACGTCAAATTTCAAAATGGCCCCAAAAATCTCAAAAGTGGGTCCATTTAACTGGAGACACTTTTTTCTCCATACTGTTTTCACCATACGTCAAATTTTAAATAGCCCCAAAAATCTCAAAATTGGGTCCATTTAACTGGAGACACTTTTTTCTACATCTGTGCCGCCAACGAGCGCGAAGCAAACACTGCCGTACCATCCTTTACTGGAACCATTTCGCCGCATTTTCAGGCCCCTATTTGAGAACCTCTGGATAAGACCAGAATGCAGAAATTTTCGTCATCCAGTAAGCTATAATCACATACTTAAAATCCAAAATTTCAAGTCTGTAGGTCATTTAGTTCCAAAGTTAAGCGAAAGCAAAGTTTCGCATTTATGACACTCACTCACTCACTCATGATCATCAGAATAGAACTAGTACTTCCCATAAACTTAGAGAGCTGGAATTTGGTACAGTGTTAGGGTTTAATGGCCACATAAAGGGAAAACTATAAAAACTAGGATAATCGATCTGGGGGCACGCCAGTGCCCCCGCCAAGTCGAGCGCGAAGCAAACACTGCCGTACCATTCTTTACTGGAACCATCCCTATTTGAGAACTTCTGGATAAGACCAGAACGTCGATCTGGGGGCACGGCAGTGCCCCCGCCAAGTCGAGCGCGAAGCAAACACTGCCGTACCATTTTTTACTGGAACCATTTCGCCGCATTTTCAGGCCCCTATTTGAGAACCTCTGAATAAGACGAGATCGCAGAAATTTTCGTCATCCAGTAAGCTATAATCACATACTTAAAATCCAAAATTTTAAGTCTGTAGGTCATTTAGTTCCGAAGTTAAGCGAAAGCAAAGTTTCGCATTTATGACACTCACTCAGTCACTTACTCATGATGATCAGAATAGAACTAGTACTTCCCATAAACTCAGAGAGCTGAAATTTGGTACAGAGTTAGAGTTTAATGGACACATAAAGGAAAAACTATAAAAACTAGGATAATCGAAGACCTGGAGTACCTGGTGACCCTGATTAGAAAACACAAGAGCCCAACCAAACTATTAGTATACTTACATTAGTACATACTAAATAATTATACTTACAAGTTTACAAGAAGAAATAGTCGAACAATTAACTTTATTCTACTCGAACATTACACAAATTAAATAAACAAATTACACTAAAATCTAGTAAAATAAATCAATATGCCCACGTTTCTACAAAAAGAAGTAAAATCCCACCAAAAACATTCTGTAAAAAAACTAGCCAAGTCTCGATGGAGCTGCTTGTTTATCTCTAAAAAGTAATGAAATCTAGACAAAGTCGTGCCAAGTCTAAGGTTCCATACTGCGATTTCTTTATTATTATAGTTAATGTTGTGTGACTTGGCCGTTGAAGGGTACACGAGGGTACAAAAGGGGCTCCGTGACACCATTGCTCCAATACATGTGTTGTACAATCAACAACAGCCTAAAATGAGACACTAGCGTCCGATTACCAATACCAGTATGGGCTATTATCTCGCTTAACAAACAGGTTGTTACAACAGATATAACATTAAGTGTAAACAAAATTGACTCGTACCCACTAACGTATAAAGAATGTTCAACGGCCAAGTCACACAACATTAACAGCTATAATAATAAAGAAATCGCAGTAAGGAACCTTAGACTTGGCACGACTTTGTCTAGATTTCATTACTTTTTAGAGATAAACAAGCAGCTCCATCGAGACTTGGCTAGTTTTTTACAGAATGGTTTTGGTGGGATTTTTTGGCATAAAGTAGGACATCCCCGTCTAGAAGCCAAACTGCTGGCTCGAAAAGTCTGAAAAAGTTCACGATGTAGTCCATGTGATAAACTTTGTGGGAAAGTTATACCGGCTTGGATAACTTTGTTAGATTAGGAGTTCTAGGCGCCTAACTTGTGCCACTGTTGTTATCGCCTAGGCAGGTCCGGACTCCGGCGGCCCAGCAGCAAGCGGCGAAGGACCCTGGGGTTTTAGTGCGGTATCCCCGGGTGCGTTCCTCATCTCGCGCCCGAGAGAGTTTCATTTACCCCGGCCGACGTTCCTAGTCCGCCGGGGATTCATAAAGGATTTTTCCCTAAAAAAAGGGGGCCTAATCAGAAAATGCGCTTACTTGGAAAACTTCATACACAAAAATCCTACTAAAAACATCTTCACAAACTAAAAGTTTGTGAAGATGGATGGATGGATGTATGGATGGATGTTTGTTACTCTTTCACGTAAAAGGTTCAGTAGGAACGGATTTCGATGAAATTTGGTATGGTAGTAGTTTAGGGTCTGGATTAAAACACTACTTTTTATCCCGAAAAAGTATAGCGTTCCTTTAGGATACTGCATTCACGCGAGCGGAGCCGCGGGCAACAGCTAGTCAGCTACTAACAAAAATTATTTTGTTAGTAGCTGTTGCCCGCGATAGCATTAGTATTAACTAATGCTATCTACAGACACACGAATTTGGTACGGAGCGTACAGCGAACCATATCCGGAGGCCAAATTCGGTGTCGCTACACACGCACGGATTTGGTACGGTGCAGTGAAGCGAAACGCTCGACACTCGTGTGTTCGATTTTATGCTCTATTACATTAGCACAGAGTTCTATTTACAGTGCGGTTTTTAAACGACGACGATGATTCCCGCAATTCATTGATAACGGGCAGTGATACCAACACTTTAAAAAATATTTCTCCCCAAATTTTACCCCTGATTACTTATACCATTGACAGGTCTAAGAGATAATAAGCTAGAAAGAAAGGTTATGTGTTTAACATAAAGACTTACGCGTGAATAACATAAAACTAACTTGTTTTAATCTGATTTCACTCCCAATACATTTTCATATCCCTGGCTATATACACACATTAAAATAATTTTTATTATTACATAAAAATTAATTCATAAGGAGTAAACTCTAAACATCCTATCCCCTGGTAAACCCCCGTACATATTTTCCCCAATTTTGGGGGGTATATCCCTAAGTTGGCAACACTGATACCGTTGTACGGCCTAACCGCCGGACTGCTCTACACACGTACGGATATGGTACGGAGCGTACCAGGGCCCCAATTCTCGTACCTCGAATCTCGATTCGATTCTCGCGCTGACTCATTCACACAGGCGTCAAATCATGCGTGCACGAGCAGGACAGACTGATAATCGAACCGATATTCGAAGCACGAGAATCGGGGCCCAGATCCGATGCGGACAACGGTCAACTCTTCGCCTTCTTCATATGTTCGCCGGACTGCCCTACACGCGCTCGGATCTGGTACGGAGCGTACCAGATCCGCTGTACGCTCCGTACCAAATTCGTGTGTCTGTAGACACCATTATAATGGCTCGGAAATCGAAACTCTACGTGTGCCAGTCTGACTTGGCCGGTTTTATTTAAGTAGCTACTAACTTACAACAAATCAAACAAATCAGAAACAAGAGATTCTGCTCATCTCATTCTAAGATTTGTTGTAAGTTGCAGACAATAGCTAGCCTAATTATAATATTTAAGTGTATTATTAAATGATTTTCTTTTGATGATGATGATGATGATGATACCTACAGTATGATTAAATAATTATTACACATAAATGTTATAAGAACGAGAGCGAGATATTTTATTCCTCTACATTTTTATCTGACCCACTGTTACTAGGTCGAAAGTACGGTCGTCAGCAGACTAGGTGTATCAATTTTCGATCTTATTCCGATAGCAATAAGGTGCAAAATTGGTACACTGCGTCTGTCGACGACCGTACCTAGGCTAGTTATGGGATGCGCTAATACTAGTAATAAATATATTATTTACTAATAAATAACACGACATAGTATTAGATATAGCAAAAAATGCAAATACAAATATTTATGATAATGATTCCATCTTGAGAAATGGCAGTCTCATCACTCTCATGACAATACTTGTTTTTGTAGAATTCATTTTTTGTAACAAAGCGACATTTATAATTTCGAATCAATAAGGCGATAATCTATTAAGGCTCCCACAGACGAGAGGCCGATCGTTTCAGTTAGAACTGACGTCAGTTCGGCCTGAACGGATTCGAGCACACACACGAAAAAAATCGCATCCGATCAAACTAGGGTTGCCACCCGTACTTTATAATAAGGTATTGTACGTTATTTCAGGTAATTGTACTCTATACTATACTAGCTGACCCCCACAGACGTTGTTCTGTCTTAAATGTGAACTGGAATTAATAAATGACTACACCTACTCCTACTCCTACACCTACTCCTTAAAAAAGGTCCAATAACCTTCTCTGGCTCATGTACAACAACTTTGCTAAAAATCATCACATGCTTTAATCGAAGCACGTTCAAAATGAAATGACCGCATGAATGACATAACAACATGCTTGTACTGTCAACACTGAAAAAGTTTCAATTTGACAGCGAAATCCCCATTATTTAAATGATCCGCCATTTATTGAATTAATTTGTTACAAAAAATTTCATAAATGAAGAACCGCTCGAATGATTTTGTGCAAACTTCACATAAACCATCTACTAAATAGTCCGAACAAAGCTTAAGCATTTGGTTTGGATAGGTGAGCCCGTTCTTGAGTTATAAAATTACAACGAAAAGTGGCATTAATTTTATATATAATATTTATATCAAAGATGTATTATATTAAAAAGAAGTAGATATGGCATTGCAACATAAAAATTCTCAAAATTGGAACTTTTATTTTCCAACCCCTTAAACAAGGGAGTTAAAGTTAATTATCTGTGAAAGCGCCATATATCGCGTTATTATGAACTAAGTATATAAGTTACAAAAAGAAGTGAAATCCCACCAAAAACATTTTCATGTAAAAAAATTATGCCAAGACGATACCATTTTTTTTTTTTTTTTTTTTTTTTATGAAATAAGGGGGCAAACGAGCAAACGGGTCACCTGATGGAAAGCAACTTCCGTCGCCCATGGACACTCGCAGCATCAGAAGAGCTGCAAGTGCGTTGCCGGCCTTTTAAGAGGGAATAGGGGAGGATAGGGAAGGGAATAGGGTAGGGGATTGGGCCTCCGGTAAACTCACTCACTCGGCGAAACACATCGCAAACGCTGTTTCACGCCGGTTTTCTGTGAGCCCGTGGTATTTCTCCGGTCGAGCCGGCCCATTCGTGCCGAAGCATGGCTCTACCACGTAGACCATATGACTAGCACTGTCAAAAAGTTATGAAATCTCATGTAAAACCAAGCTTCTTACCCTACACGCCTTAACTCTGCAAGCGTAACTTCACAAACTCTACACCTTAGTCATTTTATGTGGCCTGGCCATTTCGCTACATTCACTTGGCCGTAAGGAGAAAAATTTATAATCGACTGTTTTTCTATTATACTCTCTTATAATAACGAAATGGCCAAGCCACATAAAATGACTAAGGTGTAGAGTTTGTGAAGTCACGCTTGCAGAGTTAAGGCGTGTAGGGTAAGAAGCTTGGTTTTACATGAGATTTCATAACTTTTTGACAGTGCTAGTCATATGGTATCGTCTTGGCATAATTTTTTTACATGAAAATGTTTTTGGTGGGATTTCACTTCTTTTTGTAACTTATATACTTAGTTCATAATAACGCGATATATGGCGCTTTCACAGATAATTAACTTTAACTCCCTTGTTTAAGGGGTTGGAAAATAAAAGTTCCAATTTTGAGAATTTTTATGTTGGTTGTGTACTAATACAATCTCACGTAACAAATTTCAGCTTTCGAGAACATCCGGAAGTACGATATAATTTTGTTGATCATCAGTGAGTCAGTGACGGAATCAGGGGTTTTTAGATATCAATAAAATCTAAAGTATAAGACGTAGGTAATCGAAACTTTACATGTTTAATGAGACCGGTGATGGGAACAAATCCTGAAAATTTCATTTATTTGGTACAATCCAAACTCAAGTTATGAGGGTTCAAAAAATCGACGAAACGCTTCGAGAAAAGGTGGTTTGGTAGTGCCCTTGCGCTTCGCTTGACGTCTTGGCATGGGGGCACTACCGTGCCCCCAGATCTGCAAAAACTTAATGTAGATATGGATGATCTGTATGGAAAAAATTATTTACTAACTAACTAGCTAACTTTATTACAATATACTTTAGAACTATCAACTCCACAATAAAGGCAGCAAGTGTTTAATAAAAGTAATGATAATTTTTTAAACTTGTATAGTCATTTCATTTTTATTATATATTCCGAAAAATATGTTCTGTGATCTATAGCAAATGGAGAGACGAAAGAAATAAAGTGTCTCTGATTAAAAATGTATTATTACTTATTTAATTTAATTTAAATATGGACTGCAGTGGCGAAGGCTGCTTCTCCTTCATAGGGAAGCCGGAGCCTGTATAATCGGTAGGGATTTCTATGAAGGTTTGCAAAAGGTAAGTGACAAGGGAAGCCGATAGGAATGGAGTTATAGGAACCCTTCGCCACTGATGGACTGTAAAGGTAGATATATGTATACTAATTTGATACAAAGTGCAAAAAACAAAAAAAGTAGGTATGTATTTAAACATACTAATGATAATAATAAATAAATTGTACTTTATTTTAAATACAATGTACTTTTTTCCTACATACAATAATCATTGTACTTTATCTGCAAAAAAAAAGGTGGCAACCCTAGACCCAACTGACGTCAGTTCGGCCTGAACGGATTCGAACGGGCCCACACATGATACGATTTTGCATCCGTTCAGGCCGAACTGAAGGCAGACTGGACAGTGTGTGGGGCCCCTTACGTGATATTCGATTCTAATCTACACTAATATTATAAAGAGGAAAACTTTGTTTGTATGTTTGTTTGTTTGTTTGTTTGTTTGTAATGAATAGGCTCAAAAAGTACTGGACCGATTTCAAAAATTCTTTCACCATTCGAAAGCTACATTATCTACGAGTAACATAGGCTAAATTTTATTTTGGAAAAAAATAGGGTTCCGTAAGATATTTGGGTTTTTCGGACACAAGGTGTAAAAAATCAACCAGAAAAGTTACTTATTTTGCGTACGCTGCCTAAACTATAAAAGATAGAACCATAAAATGTTCTAATTAATTGTAGATCTTATAAATATCTACAAAAAAGTCCGCGACACACTATACCTATCTATGTCGAGTGAGGCACAACAACCATTTTTTTATTTAGAAATTATGTTTTTTTTTTGGACTATATTTAAACGCGTTTATTTTACTCATGCTATCAATCCTTATCAAAATAAATTATTTCATCACTAAGTACAGTTTATGTAGATAATATTTGGTCTTTGAATAATTAAAATTGGATGTGTGGTTTTGAAGTTATGGCGAATTTAAAATATTACGATTTCTGCTGCACAGCCCGTTGCGAAGTGGGTGTCACCAAGGCGGGAGTGCGCGTGCGGAGTTTAGATTATTGGGTAATTTTTTTTTGTTTTGCGTTCGTTGTAACTATGATGGATAGTTACTTGAATACCTATTTATTTAGTGTTTGTTGTATTGTTAGTCCTGAAGTGTATAGGTATTTCGTACGATAAAAGTATACCCACCTACTTATTTCATTGAGTTTTAGTATGATAATTATGTATTAATCACTCAAATTCTACCACCATATTGCCATATTGGCAACAATGCTCATATTGACACTAATATTCCTTGTGTCCATTACCGTTTTGTTTTGTATGTATTGACAAATTTATTCTGTTAGTAATATTGCATGTGTGCGGCTAGCTATACCTAAATTAATTATATATTATTCTTTAATTCTACTACATTGAGTTGCTTTTGTCAGCTCACACAGTTTGTCTGTCTGAATGTAGGTTACATTCAGACAGACAAACTAAAATTATAACTACATATTATCTTAGATCATATTATTAATTAATATGGCCTACTTTAACGTAAATTAAAATTGGTAGGCTTCAAATTGAATTTTTATCTCTGACTCTGTGTAAGTACTTAATAATTTTTTTATTAAAAATTAAAAGATTCGTCATTTCAATAATTATTATCTAATTATTCAGGATTACTATAATAAAGAATAAATTAATATATTAGTAACAAAATGTTTTATTAAATATTTATCTTTTATAATAAACGGAAATCTCTTTTGGGGCGGGCAGGAGGAACTCAGATCGGAGTCGTGACGTCACAGTCATTACGTCACTGGCCTTCAGTGTGCCGCCGTACTTGTAGAGCATCTCCAGTATAACACCATTGGACCAGCCGTACCCCCTCTGAGGGATGAAATCACCGCCAATTCCGTTCTTCCCCGCAACTTGAACGTGGTACTTCTTATGTATTTTATTGTTCTTCATATACCCCATGTAGGCCGAGCGGATCCAGTTTTGGGAGACCTGGAATGCAATTTGGTCGGCTTCTGGTGTCTTCAGCGCCTCCAACGCGCTGACGGTCATACTCATTAGTGGGGGCCAAGCGTTTGGATAGTCCCACTGCTCCCCGCTGAAGCAGAGAGACGTAGGAATCCCACCGGGAAGGTCGAGGGTCTGGGTATTGTTCAAATATTCCAGAATGCGATGGGCTTTGGCGCGAACGAATTCTGGGTCGACGGCTGACATGGATAAGGGGGCGATGTTGCTCAGATAGAAGTAGTTTCTGTGACGTTCGTTCAGTAAGTCGTAGTCGTACCAGATACCATCTTCTTCGTGCCACAAAACCTCCTGCATTGTGCTCATCCATTGCTTCGCGAGGTAACCCCAGTGTGTGCCTTTGCGTGGACTCTCTAGCTTCGTATAAAATTCTTCGAGGTTCAGGAGTGCGTTTGCGAATATGGAGTTCAAATCTACTGGAATAATATCTGTGACGTGGATAGCAGAAAGATTTCCCTTGCTAGGGCCCTCCTGGTTAATGAACCAGCGCGTGGAGAAATCCCAACCGCTTTCAGCGGCGCTCTTGATGTCGACATAGAACTGGTCTCGTCTGTCTTCGGACTCGAAATCTTCGGCGTCTGAGAAGTCTTCGTAGTACGCTTCTGGACGAGGACCTTCGCTGGGAGAGAAGTAGCGAAGTAGAGAATACTCGGTACCATTCTTTACGAATGAAACGCTGTGACTATCGAGCCAATATTCCAATTCGTCTTCTAGAATATGTACGTTATCCTTTAGGAACTCGATGTCATTTGAAAATTCAATGTAGAGTGCCATCATGGCTGACAGAAGTGGTGGCTGGCTGCGTTCTTGATAGTAATATCTGCCTCCATTGGGAACATGACCGAATAGCTTTTGCATTTGGATGAGATCTCCGATGATTCCCTTGACGGTCTCGTGCATTCCACTCACGAGTAAGCCTCTAATGATCCAGTAGGAGTCCCAGTAGTACAGCTCACTGAATTTACCCCCGGGAATCATGAACCCATATGGCAAAGGCACGAGACTGGAGAGCTCGGGATGTTGGAATACTGACGACTTTACTTTACGCCCAAGCGTAGGCCACAAGTTGTGGATATCCCTAGCAAATTGTTTGAGATCGTTGTCTGTTATGAAATTTAAAAACTCCGGTTCCTTTTTAAAATCTTCCGGCGTCCATTCCTCTAGCTCATCCGTGGAATTAAAGTTTAAGTTTACGAATTCAGTTAATTGTGTTTTAGTAGGCTTATTCTGAGTTTCTTTAAGCAGTCTATTGAACGACTCGAAAATGATATCTTCGTTATATTTTAAATTTAGATCGACGAAGGTCTTGGAGTCTGGGAAGAGTCTGGCCATTTGGACATAGTGCAGCAATTTGCTGTTACAATATATTAGTCTTTGGCATGATGGTCTCAGGAACTGCGGTGCAATCTGTGCGCTGGCATTGGCTACAACTAGCACCAACAGTATTGGTGTTAAAAGCCACATCTGAAAAGATTAAAATCATAATTTTAACTAAAACATATTTTAGACAAGATCTTCGATCACAAATACCCTATGTTCATTTTTTTAGTACATTTTATGGTTCCTTACCTCAAAAGAAAAAAAAGAACCCTATAAGATCACGAATACCAATCCGTCCCGTCCGTCTATCCGTCCGTCTGTCTGTCTGTCTGTCTGTCAAGACAGTTTATTTCGATCCTTGAAGCACTTAAAAATTAGACTAAGTCAATTCAAATGTTCTTTTTAGATTTTTCTAGGAAAGTTATAAAATAAATTTAACAATAATGTGCTACTGGTCTATACTAATATTATAAAGAGCAAAGATTTATATTTTTGTATTAAAATGTTTTCCCTCGTAATGACACACACTGTATTCGTAATAAAATTTGATAATTTAGAAGGGCGGCCAGGCAGACGGACAAACGGAGCTAAACCATAAAGATTCTATGGAACTACGGAATCCTAGAAAGCTGACGGATCACCCAAAAGCAAACTATAACACCCACGGCACCAGGAGAGCTACTGGCTGATAATAAATAAAACTAGTTTGGGTGTGTGCTTGCTTTTTAAAGTAGATATTAAAATTTTAGTATTGTATCAGGTTATGTAACTATTTCAATATCTAAAAAGTTGTTTAAATGATTCTTAATATTCCATAACTTTTCCTTTCGTAAATAATGTAGGTTAAATAATGGTATTTTATAATAATTATTCTTAAAATGTTTATATATTGTCAAATCTCTACTACCTTTATGTACTTAATATTACAAGGAAGAAAGATTTGTTTGTTTTTAATTTTTATGCATTGAATAGGCTCCGAAACTAGTGAATATTTTTTGATGAAATTTGACATAATATATATAGAATAGGCCTGGGGGAAGGACATAGACTACTTTTTATCGCAAAATTCCCACGGAATTTCCTTTTGCGAGCTATTTAAAATTATACTTTATTTTTTATTATACACAGAAGATACACGATTCATTGTAAGAGTTCGAATGTCAGGTTGTTCAGTGTATAACTGATGTGATGTGTATCTTTTTATACAGTGACTAAAGTTCAATTTTGAATAGCTTATAATATCTTATCGCCGCGTAGCGTCGCGTGGCTTTGCGGTCTGAAGTGACTCTAATGTTTCGTAAGTAGTGCAGATCGACCGTTGGTTGTACGTTAAGTCAAAGGAAGACCAGGGACTTTAGTCAAGATGCATTCGATAATTTCGACGGCGAAGTTTGAAATCAAAAATGTATGGGATTTGACATGGAATCATTGTGACATGTGGCTTGCGATGCCTTATGTCAAATCCCATACATTTTGTTTTCAAACTTCGCCGTCGAAATCATCGAATGCATCTTGACTAAAGGCCCCGTATGTAATAATTAATTACGAGTCCATATCTTTATCTTTACTAATATAATAAAGAGGAAAGGTTTGTTTGTTTGTTTATATTGAATATGCTCCAAAACTACTAGACCGATTTTGATGAAATTTGGCACAAATATAGAATAGAGCACGGGGAAGGACATAGATAACTTTTTTATTGCAGCATAATGTACGGTTCCCTCAAGATTTCCTTTTGCGCGCACGAGGTCCCGAGCAACATTTACGGTTCGTTTCAATAACCTTTATAATAATAATATCTATGGACGCTTCACACCACGTCGTTCTGATCCCGTGGTGAGTTCTCGAAGAACTTGTGTTACGGGTACCAGACAACGGAAATACATTTATTACTTTTATACTATACACATATTTAAGATTTTTATTATATTATACACATATTAAAATACACATACATGACCCAGGAACACAGAATAGCTTTTTGTTCCTTCGGCGGGATTTGAACCCGCGACCCCTGTCTTGAGCACCAACATGCTCAACCAACTGAGCCACAGAGGTCGTCATCTATCTATTATATCATAAAAACTTTTTGTTAAAAACGTCGTCATTCAATCATTTGCCAGTTTTTTTGCGTTACAAGTTTGACGTTTTTAACTTGGTCGATTCTTATTTCTAAGTTCGCCTTATAGACATGCTTAAGGTGACATTTCGATTCACAGTCGTAACTTAAGCATTGTCTTCAGTATTATTTCATACAAATAAGGCGGACTTATTCGAAAATTCTTAAGTCTTTTCTCAAGCAACGACCAAGAATTCCGGCCATAGATTGCAAGGTTATTGAAACGAGCCGCTAGTCTATACTTAATAATATAAAGAGGAAAAGTTTGTTTATTTCCATTGAATAGGCTCTGAAATTACTGGACCGATTTTGTCGAAATTTGGCAGAGATGTACAATAGACCATGGGGAAAGACATAGGCTACTCTTCATTGCGGAAAATGTACGGTTTCTGCGAAATTAACTTTTGCGCGCACTAAGTCGCGGGCAACATCAACTAGTAATAATTTCATGCCGAAGTAACAAATCTGGCTCTTACCTCCACGGCCGCTCTGGGTGTCGATGTTTTTATAAAAATCCTCACCTTTTTACTCTGACCATCCCCACCTAATTGGATGCAGTTTAAATGTCACGACTTAATTAATTAATAATTTAATCTTACAATAATTCTCAGACAACGATTGTTCTTTTGGCGTTATTTAATTAATTAAAGTTGTTAATACTCTGTTAAAGAATTATTATCCTTTATTATAAATACTGTGTCATCTATTAAAATGATAATTGCAATTTACTTGTTTTAAGTAGTAGTTACTTGTAAAAGAAAGTTGTGTTAGTTACACTATTTATAACTCAAGAACAGCTGAACTGATGTGGCTGAAAATTGGTGGGGAGGTAGCTCAGATCCAGGAGACGGATATAGGATATTTTTTATTCCGTTCCCGAGGGATGTGACATAAAATGTGGTACTCGTATTTTGTATATAAAAATTGATTGCAATTCCAATGTCTCTACAACTCGAAAACGGCTGGACTGATTTGACTAATTTTGGTCTTGAAATAATTGTAGAACTTCAGGGAAAGTTTAAAGGGTAAGAAATATTGGAAGAGGTGTAGGTTGTAGGAGTAGGTTTAGGTGTAGGACTAGGACGTAGGTTGCATTGTAGGTGTAGTTATTTATTCATTCTTCATATTTAGGTCAGAACAACGTGTGTCGGCACAGCTAGTATACAATGGAACAAATACATATGTAATATATATCACGTCAAACTAATCCCATGGTAAGTTAAGCATGTGTTATAGGTATCAGACAACTGATATACATTTAACAATTTCACTAACCATTTAACAATAACACACTATAGTTTATCACGAAGTCTTTATCGGCGACGTGACGCTGGCTTTGAACCACGTCTGTAGTCGTTGCGGTCACTTCCTTTGTGTTTAATTTTGAGGCGTCTAAGTGTCAATGTTTATAAACTGGTCGAGCAGGAAAATTGACGATAATGTACATGAAAAGTCTTGAGTTTTATATTTCGTAGGCCCTCTACGAGACCTCTACGAGACCTCTACGAGAAGTTAACTACACTAAAAACTTATGCCATCCGTTATTGGATTATTTTTTTTAACGGGAGATTGGCCCACCACACATACCTACCACTGCAACTTCTGTGTAGCCAGGATCGACAGTTTGATATGATCTCAGGGGTGCCCGAGGGACATGCTAAATCTCTGCTAAGTCTTGGGATCCGCAACGAAATTAATCACAAGATTGTCGAAGGAGTAAGAAGTGTTTCTTGTTGATAATAATATGTCGACAGATTGTCAAATAAAATTTTCTCCCTACAATTGTACGCATTATAACGGTACGTAACGGAACGGTAAATATTATAATATAACGAAAAATAATGCGTAGGGAAGGAGACATTTTTTCACAGACAGACAGGAGACAGACTTTCCGAACGAAGTAACCTCTCTTATAATACTGCAGTGCCTGGGACAGCCGGTTTTAAATATCGTATGGTTGCCCAAGCACATACGGCATTCTCACAACATAGTCAGCCTAGTCCAGAGGAATTACTGGTCAATACGTCTGGGGCCAACCGTGTGCGGGTTTCTTCACGATGTTTTTTGTTACCGTTAGAGCATGCATTCAAGAAAATAAAACTACTAAAAGTACATTAAATACTAGTTAGCCCTGGGCTATTCCTCGCTTTCTCAGTTTGATCCTACTTAACATAAACACAATATAGTACAAATTAGCATCAAAGTTCTGTTTTACAGCACTGTAAATAGAACTATGCGCTAAAACGCTCGTGGAAACGTAGCCTTAAAGACTTTAGACAAATCGTATTGTTATGTATAACATGCAAACTTATTTCATTATATTCTTTTCAAAGGTTGAGATACTTTTATTATTGATTTAATTGTAAAAGTATTTTATTAATAAAGGTGTTCTACTGGTAAAGAATTTACAAGTCGATTGAATTTGGTAATTTGACTTTATTTTCCTTAAAGTGTATTAATAATATAATATCAAATAATGATATTTTCTCGTAATAAACAACAATATTATTATTTATATTATTTTATACGCGGATCAACTAATTTACAAACAAATTGACTGTCTCAATATCAGACGAATGTCATTTAAATTAGCTAAATGCCAAGTATGAACCTTGTTTATGTGAAATGGTTCCGTTTCTTGTATATACCTACAGTTCAATCAGAGCCTAAAAAGTTAATGAACGCTTTAATTATACATTGTTATATATAAAAGCTTATTTATATAACCTCACCCAGAGCATGTCAGGACATGTCTATAGAGGGTTCCGTAGCTATCAACGTGCAACAGAGTTTCTTTAAAATACTTCAAAATTTGTTGTATAATTTCGCACAAAAATCTTTTCCTAAAAATAACTTAGCATGACCTTAGAAAATTGGGAAATTAAAAACCTTAGAACTTAGAAAATTACAAGTATCTACCTCGTTTCATTAAGAAATGCCAAAGGAGGACCAACTTAATTAAGATGAGGCCGATTACTCGAAAATGATTGACTTTGTAATATGCATAGATCTCGTTGAAATTAAGCTGATTTCTCAAATTATTAAAAAATTGTCGGTATTTGGTCCTATTTTAAGTGCCCTAACACACGAGCCGCAGCTGCTGCGGCGCCGCAGGAGATGCGGTGTCCACTGCTGGCGCTGCGGCAAAAAACAGCATAGGTACTAGGTGCAGCGGCGCCGCGGCGCGAGATCTTTACATTTAAAAAAAAACTATACAAAAGTGAGTTTTTCACAAAGGACAACGTAACCCTAGAAATCCTAAAACCAGTAAAAGGAGCACGCTGTGTAAATTAATATTTATATAGTTCACTACATCATAATAATAAAAGAAAAAATCCAAATACTATGCACTTCACAAGTTATTATTTAAATGAGCGTAATTTTTTTTTGCAAACCAAAATCTAAATGTCGTAGGTGTCACAAATGACAAATGCAACAACATGTTATAATAATTTTAAATCGAGATTTTATATGAGGCTACTTTACGAATTGTAGTAAACGACAAAAATATATTTGAATTTTTTTCATTAAAAGGAGGATTAGAAGAGAACAAAGATAAGGCCTAGAAAAGTTGACATAATTTAAATTTGTACATTCATTTGGAAAAGTAAAGATGAGAAGGCACCAAGAGTGTGACTCTTAAATTAGAAAAAAATATTTTAATTTTTTATGCTGGGTTGATAAAATAAGCTTAAATATCGCTGGTGTGAGAAATCTCAAAAGAACTGTGATTTTTTTAAAGTGTTTCTGGAATAACATTTTTTTGTCATTGATGATTGATGTAAGTATGGTACTTGTATTATTCATAAGTATATTAGTAAAATAAACTTTTTAAACTTTAATTTCCATGTATTTAGATCTAGGCTCGTCATGTTTGTTGTCAAGTTTGTATACTATATATTCTATAGCTATTAGTGGAAACCTATTATTGGCTTAACTCTAACTGTGCTGCTTTCTACTTTCCTAATTTATAAGCTGTTGGTTTCCCGAATAAATAAATAAATAAATAACTTTTAAACGGCTTTATTAATCAACGACAAAAACTAATCAGCTCTTAACCTTGAAAAACCACGTCGATCTCCGCTAATCCGGTCAAAATCTGTTGATTCGTTCGAGAGATATCGGGAAGGAAGAAAACCGAAAAAAGTGTTTTTCCGGAATTACCCCGAAATTTTTCATCCAAAAATTTTTTGTTGTCGTCGTCTTTCAAAGGACATGAAAAACTGCATCGATTTCTGCCAATCGTGTAAAAATCTGTTGATTCATTCCAAAAAAAAAGTGTTTAGAAAATTATCAGTGAACATTTTTAGAAGCGCTTTTATTTTTGAGCTCGATAAGCTCAAAAATGACGCATTAGATAAAACTTAAGCGCTTAGCGGGAAGTTGCATGGATGGGCCTTTAGGTCAACTGTTTTCCTAATTCTTTTTTCAAGCGTTGTCATGCACTTTTTTCTGCCAAACACAGCCATTGGTCACTGTAATAATACACACTACTTCTTGCACTATTTCCACTTTAATAATTATGGCAATTGATTGTGAGGACGATCAACCTGCTAGGTATGTAACAGTAGGTACTATTTTTCCTCGAGTGAATTTTTTGCTTTGCCAGGCCCTAAATATTTGAGGAAAACAGTAAAATATGTTTAACCAACTCAATCAATAGCGATCATTATTGTTAATTAATACTCAATATTATGAAGGCGCAAATTGCCTTTTTATTTAGTGATGATTTTATAAATCTGTTGGCGTCCGTGACCTTATGGTCTATTATATTATGGCAAATGTAAAATAAAATTCAAAAATACTTGTTTACTAAAATACCGAAGATGGCAAATTTATTGCTACGATAATAAAACTAATTGGTTGTATTGAGTTTTCTAGTGAATGTAATTTAAATGGTGACAACCAAGCTGAAAAACTAAAAATAAATGCCTATAACTGCAGATTCTTATATCCTTTAGATACCCTGTCATGTCCTTTTCTAGGTACTGAGAAAAACTTCGTACATACAGCATAGGTTCAGGTCTTCAATGTTTATTGGGAGGAGGAAATCCCTTCAAAATTTCAAGATTCTGAGTTCACGGGAAGTACCCTGTAGATTTTCATTCCCTTGCGAGTGTCGAAAATTTGCAGAAATTTGCGGCATAAACGGCTGTATATTTTGATTGTGTTAGTTTAGAAGTTTGATTTTTTCACAGCTGCAAGGCACAGTCGATCCTGAGTATTTGATATAAATTCCAGCTTGATACCTCCACGCGTTCCTGAGAAAAAGGGTCTTGACTCTTGACAGACAGACAGACGGATGGACGGACGGACAACAAAGTGATCCTATAAGGGTTCCGTTTTTTCCTTTCGAGATACGGAACCCTAAAAGCGCGCAAAAATGTATGTGACCTGGGACCACCCTCCAACAGAAATAAGATACGAGTATGTATTTTAGGAGGCTGATTATTTAAATCGTAGAAATACATTGTAGGAATATTCCTACAAATACAAACAAAAACACTTTAAAAATTTGCACAATATACAAAAAAATATATAAATAATGTTGCTCTAAGTTTTTACTAAGATCCGAAGTGTGCAAAAATTGAGAAAAAAACCATCGTAACTCAAAAACTAAGGATCGTCGAACATAATATATGATTGCCGGTTGGTATTTCGATAGATCAAGGGATGCTATATATCTGTCTCTGGACCTCGGCTTAACAATAAATTCTTGGCCAATTAATTACTAAGACTAAGCATGTTGACTAAAAACATATTTTTCGTCTATTCAATGTTAGACAACACGATACATGATTTATGAACAATATTAAACCCATTTTTATAAGTCCAAAAATAAAGTCAACCTAAATAAGTTTTTCTTTCAGATTTATGTATCAATTTTAGAGATTAATTTGTAAAAATGTGATAATTGACATAAGGCAACATTCCTATTAAGTTTGCTAAACCTGCTAAGTATAATAATATTTTTCTTTATTTATTTTATACATTTTACAATTAAGCCAAATAAATAACTTTTTATACTTAAGAAAACTTTCATTATATTTTTACAATTTCTTAAGTTTATTTGAGAGTAGGACGTACATGAATTCAAACTATTACGGCTTAGTGTAATATATAATGTTGTATAAAAAAAACTGAAATAGACAAAGCTGATTGCTATTGTGGTAGATACGGGAGGAGAGGGACACTTTATTCATAAGGGAGACTAGGTACACTCAATATACCGAGTCAGTATAATACCTACTTTAACAGTAGCTATGTCGATGTATATATGGCATCAGCAAAATTTTACAAATGAAAAGAATCCTTCGATATTATGGCACTTTTATAAATGGTGGATGAATATTTGTTTTTGTTGCAATCAACTTTCATTTTTATTTTTAAGTTTTATTCTGATTAAACAATCGGAAACTATATTTAAGATGTATAATATGAATTTATAAATGAATTGTTATCTATTAGTCTTTCGTTTTATAAAAAAAGTGTTATTCAAAATCGACTTTTTTGTTTATAGCATAAAACTATTTCACTTTATTTGGGGAAACTTAAACTTCCTGGATGCAGTGCCCCTTAAAATAATTTTAATTAATGATTAATTATTGTATATTTGCATAGTCCTAAAATATAGAAAACAAGAAAAGGTATGACAAGAAAGAATACTAAACCATAGCGGTAAAAATGGCGGTAAAAATATTATGATAAAACTAATGCTAAAACACCCTATGCGAATAATATAATAATAATTTTAACTTTTTGTGGTTTTTTAAACTTTTTAAATTATGTAGTAATTATTTGTGAGATCAAGTTGTATGGGGACACTTATTCCGTCTTTAGTCGGTAAATAATAAATTAGTATTTTTTCCACTGACATTCTGTTGGTGGTCACGGATTCTTGTAGCCACATAAATTCTAGGTATTTCAGTGCCATTTTCGAAATAGGACTTATATGTAAGACTAGCTTTTTCCCGCAGCTTCGCCCGCGTGAAATTGGGTTTAAGTCAGAGGGAAAGCTTGTTCAGAAAAATACCAATTAGTGTAGGCACTGCACAGCCGTATCAGTTGTGTTTTATTTTAATGTTTCCTGCGACTTCGTACACTCAAGAAATCTACCGAGAACTCTACCATAAATAAAATTTAATAAGCTGCAAAAAGTATTCTGTGTTTATTCTAGATAAACTACTACTATACCAAATTTCATCAAAATTCGTTACGTAGTTATTTCATGAAAAACTAAACATATTATGTACATACAAACTTTCGCTTTTAGGTAGGTATAATATTAAGTAAGGATTTATTTGTAGCCGATAATTAGTATTTTAACGATTTCGAAAATCTTTTGTAAAGGAAGACGTTAGTTGGCAATTGGCAGTAGGCGCGTAGACTTTGAACTCAATGAAAGTAATTTGGATTGTGATCACCCATCCTAGTTGGGACCAAGGCTGAGTTTG
The DNA here is from genome assembly GCA_905404095.1 of Glaucopsyche alexis. Taxonomy (NCBI): domain Eukaryota; kingdom Metazoa; phylum Arthropoda; class Insecta; order Lepidoptera; family Lycaenidae; genus Glaucopsyche; species Glaucopsyche alexis. Next base: position 21,256,052 of record FR990054.1, on the reverse strand, counting down.
AGAGAGAGATGAGTTAGCAGTACGACCACGAAGCCATCCAGCTTCTCACTTATTCCTCATAGAATCATACACACTAATGATTAGGTAAAACCTAGGTAAAGTTTTAACCAATTCAAATTTCTGGTTATTCTAAAGAACATAGTAATGTTATTGTTTAGATTGATAAAATAAATATTAATAAATAATTATAAAAAGCGATAAAAAGTGAGTCCTATGTGATTATCCAAAGCCTTAACTACTACGGTAACAAATTCTATACAAATTCGTTCTGTAGTTTCTGAGATTAGCGCGCACAAACATAGACAAACAAAAACAAATCTTAAATGTCATTGTTTTGGGTTAAAAACTAAAACCTATATATTAAACATTGATAAATCAAGCAAAAATAAATTAAATATTACATATAACAACAAAAGAGAAAGAAATTTAACTATACACTCTGAAACTGAAATAGTATATCAGAAAATCCCTTCTTATCAGATGCCTACGCATTACAAAGAGCAAGCCCTGCAAGTTTCAGATCTCTACGATCAGCGGTTTAGGCTGTGCGTTGATCCGTCAGTCATTCAGGACAAAGGATTTTATATGTATAGATAATATAAGGGTTTTTTTTTTATTCGGGAAACCAATTTATCCCAACCAAGCTTATAAATAGTTAGGGTTAAAAAACAAAAGGGGGGCTAAGTGTAAGCCCTTATGTTATTTACTTTGTTTTTAGTTTCTAATATTTGGATTAGTTAAAATAATATATTAATCATCTGTAACAATGATCACTGCCGTGGATTAAAATAAAAACATACGTAAAATTATTATTAATACTTTTATTGAATCACAAAAAAGTTTGTACAAAAACAATTCATTTTGTAACAATAACATAACATTTTAATTTCTACTTAAAGTCATAAAAACAATTTCTGTACATTTCTAAAACAAAAGGAAAGAAGTGAAAGAGTTACAAAATTTAATATGTATAAGATCATCGGTCATTTAGGGGTTATTGGAGGTTGGCACCTTACCCAGCGATAGCGAGTAGGCTAGCTGGGAAGGATTTGACGTTGGTGCTGGAGACCAGGGGCTTAGCGGTGGTGCTGGAGATCGTGGGCTTGTACAGACCAGTGTTGTACGCCCCGGAGTTGTACTGAGCCTGGTACTGGCCCTGGTATTGGCCCTGGTACTGGCCTGGCTGGTACTGGCCGGAGTAGGTGTTGTACCTGTTGGGCTTGGAGTAGTAGCTGAAGGGCTTGTTGTAGCTGGAGCCTTGCCAGCTGGAGGAGGACACGTATTGACCGGTCTGGGGCCACTTCTGGTTGTTTTTCAGAGGCACTCCGCTGACGTTCACGGTCGATGTGACGAAAGAGGGAGTGACTGTCTTGTTGAAGGCGTATCCGGAACCGAATGTACCGAAGGAGAATTGGGGCTTGGATGACACATAAGTGTTCGTGGAGCTGGAGTCCACTTTAGTTGCGTTCACACTGTTGATGTTCAACTTGGTGAAGGAGGCGAACCCCTCGGTTTTGGGGGGAAGGGTGGTGACGACAACTGGCACTGTAGCGGGCACTTTAGCGGGTTTGTCGAAGTAGGAGAAGTGAGACTGTTGGAGGACTGTGGCCTGATCTTGGGAAGCGATCTGTCCCTGGACCTGTTGTTTAGCCGGGATCGATACACTCACAGCTGGGGTAAGCTCAGCTACGCCTGAAGCCTGAGACTGAACCGATGAGACGTAGGTGGTTTGGACCTTGGGACCTTCTTGTTTTTGTGATGAGAAAGTGCTGTATCCTGCGAAGTATGGTTTCTTCTCTGTTGAGGCTGAGCCACTGACGGCGAAAGCGGCCGCTTGTGGTTTAGATTGCACTGAAAAGTAACCATATTGGGGCTTGACTGTGGCATCTAATAATTGAGATTCAGTGGTTGCGTAATCAAACTCGCTTTGGGTGGTCGAAGGATATTCTGATTCGGCGACTGTGGTGTACTCTGGTTTGTATGTGGTGTATTCACCAGCAGCTAGTGTGGTGTATTCGGGCTCAATAACTGTGGAGCTTTCGTACTCAGCGGTCGCTGGGTATTTGGATTCAGAAATAGCTGGTACCAAGTAACCGGGTTGACGGTAAGATGATGAAGTGTACGAAACTTGTTGAGATACCCCCTGAACGGGAACTGAAGCAACTAGTGATGGCTTAGTTGGAGCGAAGAAAGGCTTGGCAGAACCATAAGTCTGTGAACCATAAGCTGGCTTGATGGGAGAGGTTTGAATGTTAACTTCTTTGGCGGGAAGGCTTGCTACAGGGTGAATGTACTCATGCTGGATTGGTAATGAAGCGACGTAGGAAGGCTTAGCTGGGTACAATTGTTCGGGCTTAGAAGTAGTAGTGGCTTCATATTTGGGCGCAAGAGTTGTAGAGACCTCCTCAGATTGGAACTCAGTAGTAGAACTATATTCAGGTTTAGCTTGCACGTTGTTCAATGGTTTCACAGCAGAAACAAATGGAACCTTCACAGAGGTGTATTTGGACCATGATGGGAATGACGAAAACGTAGGCTTAGTTGGGTATGATGAAACTTGGGTAGGCTTAGCTGGGTAGAATATTTGAGCGGGCTTAGCTGGGTACAGAGTAACTTGCTCAGGCTTGGCTGGGTACAGAGTCACTTGCTCAGGCTTAGCTGGGTACAAAGTAACTTGCCCAGGCTTAGCTGGGTACAGAGCTACTTGCTCAGGCTTAGCTGGGTATAGAGTAACTTGCTCAGGCTTAGCTGGGTACAGAGTTACTTGCTCAGGCTTCGCTGGGTATAGAGTAACTTGCTCGGGCTGAGCGGTAGTAGAAACATACTCTGGTTCAGATGTAGTAGATAAAACAATTTCTTCAGCTTTGTCGGTCACGTATTCATGTTCCTTTTCAAGAAACTGGGATTCAGGTTTCGCTTCTACAGAGGCGTATTCAGGCTTGAGTGATAACGGCGCCACATAAGAAGTCTGCACAGGCTTAGAGTATAAAGGTTTAGTTGGGTACCTTGAAGGAGCTACTTCAGGCTTAGCTTCAGTTACGAAGGCAGGCTTGACTGCGGCGGGTGTAGGGTAGGTAGGGTAGAGAGGTTTGGTATAGACTGTGGGCACTATTTCAGGCTTTACTTCAGGTGCTGGAACGGATTCAGGTTTTTTCTCAATCCATAGAGACTCTGGCTTAGCTTGAACTGTGACAGGCTTAGATACGAACGATGAAGTGTACAAAGGCTTAGCTGGGTAAGCTGTGGGAGCTACTTCGGGCTTAGCTTCAACCACGGAAACGTATTCAGGCTTCTTGGTAAGCCACTGGGATTCTGGTTTGGCTTGACCTGATATATATAGAGGCTTCTGTGTTACGGGTGCGACGGGTAAGTATTCAGGCTTCTGTGGCACGGGTGCGACGGGTAAGTATTCAGGCTTCTGTGTTACGGGTGCGACGGGTAAGTATTCAGGCTTCTGTGGCACGGGTGCGACGGGTAAGTATTCAGGCTTCTGTGGCACGGGTGCGACGGGCAAGTATTCTGGCTTCTGTGGTGCGGGTGCCACCGGTAAGTATTCTGGCTTCTGTGGCACGGGTGGGACAGGCAAGTATTCTGGCTTCTGTGGTGCGGGTGCCACGGGTAAGTATTCTGGCTTCTGTGGTACGGGAACGGTGGGTAAGTGTTCTGGCTTCTGTGGTGCGGGTACGGCGGGCAAGTATTCTGGCTTTTGTGGTACGGGTGCAACGGGCAAGTATTCTGGCTTCTGTGTTACGGGTGCGACGGGTAAGTATTCTGGCTTTTGTGGTACGGGTGCAACGGGCAAGTATTGGGGCTTCTGTGGTACGGATGCCACGGGTGCTACGTGCAAATATTCAGGGTTCTTTTCGAGTAATTGGGGCTCTGGTTTAGCCTCAACTGAGTATTCAGGTTTCTGTGGTAAAGGTGCGGCGTAGGAAGGCTTAGATGATGGCAACTCAAACTTAATGTTAGCGGGCACAGGTGATGCAGGCTTCACCGGAGCAACGTAAGTAGGCTTCACAGTTGAGAAGTACTGAGGCTTTGATACAAATGATGTATATATAGGTTTGGCGGGGTAAACAGTGGGAGCTACTTCAGGTTTAGCTTCAGTCACAAGAGTAGGTTTCTGTGTAAATGTTGTATACGAAGGCTTGTTGTAAACTGTGGGTGCAACTTGAAGCTTAGCTTCAGTCGGTTTTGGTTGATAAGGTTTAATTGGAGCAGATGTAATGTATTCTGGCTTGTAAGTAGTTGAAATATACGCTTCATCCTTGAGTGTTGTAACTTCCGGCTTTTCTTCAATAGATAAGATATGCTCGGGCTTTGCTTCAGCCAATGTTGGTTTGGTTGGTTCTGAAGGCAAGTATGTAGTCTGTGCTAAATATATAGGAGCAACGGATGGCTTTTTGTAATCATTGATGTAGACAGGCTTAATTGGAGATTCTGGTTTTGCTACTGATACAAACGGTTTGGCAGGGAAGCCTGAGTATTGATAATTCACGATCTGTGGGGCTGATGTTGAGTAGAATTGAGAATATTGACCGAATTCAGACGGGAATGGAAGGAAACCACTGACAGATGTCATTGTTGCACCATATTTAGCGAGCATTTCGATGAGAACACCGATAGTGCATCCGAAAGCTTCTTCATTAAGGTATTCGTCGCCAGCAATAAGTGGTTTGCCGGGGGTTACTACGTCGTATTTAGCATACAACTGTTTGTTGGTCTGGTATGCCTTGTACATAGAACGTACCAAGTTTTGGGCAACTTCGAAAGCCAATCTGGAGGATTCTTCTGTTTGTAAAGCTTCCAAAGCACTTACAACAATACTAACTTGGGCAGGCCAAGCGTAAGGAAGATCGTACAGGTATCCGCTCTTGGTCAAAGACGCAGGGACGCCACCAGGGTATTCAAGACTGTGAGTCTTTCTTAGGTAGTTTAAGATGTGTTGAGATTTAGCTTTAATGAATTCTGGCTCGACAACACCCATCCATAATGGGGAAAGATTGCTGGTGTAGAAGTATTTACGATGTTGAGAGCTTGATAAGTCCCAATCGAACCACATACCCTCACCCTCGTTCCACATGACTTCCTTCATGCTGTTAACCCATGTCTTTAAAATTTCCAGCCAGTGTGCTCCACGGCGAGCATCATTACAAACGGAATAGAAGTGAACCAAATTTTGTACAGCATTAGCGAAGATAGCGTTGAGATCGACTGGCACAATGTCGGTAGTGTGCATCCAAGAAAGATCACCAAGGTTGCTTCCATTCTTGTTAATAATCCAGCGAGATGACAGTACCCAACCACTTTCTCCAGCGGCCTTCATGTCAGTATAGAACTGCTCTTGACGTTGTTCAGTATTGAATACTTGGGCATTGGTGAAATCTTGGTAGTATTCCTCTGGACGAGGGCCGCGGGATTTAGTGATGTATCGGAGTAGAGAATGTTCCCTGCCAGCAACTTTGAAAACAACGCTGTGAGTGTCCAGCCAGTATTCCAATTCACCTTCGATGGCATCAATGTTAGCCCTAAGGAATTCGATATCGTTGGTCTCTCGGATGTAGATGGCCATCATAGCCGAGAGAAGTGGTGGTTGACTACGACCCAGGTAGTAGTATTTGTCACCGCTGGGGATGTAGCCGAATTCTCTTTGGAGTTCAATAAAATTGCTGATCATACCCTTGGCTGTCTCCTTCATGCCACCGATAAGCAAGCTCTCGATGATCCAGTAGGATTCCATGTAGTTGAATTCCTTTGATTTACCACCGGGAACAATGAAACCATTGTGAACGGGGATCATGCTGAACTGTTCAGGGTTCCTGAAGACGATGGGTTTCATCTTCCTACCAAGAGTGGGCAGCATGCTGTACACATTCCTAGCGAACAGCTTGAATTGGGAGTCCTTGATCGAGTTCAAGAAGATGGGGTCAGAGACGAAGTCGCTGGGCTTCCATGACTCCAATCCAGATTCGGAATCGAAGTTGTAATTGATGAAGTCAGCGAGCTGCTCCTTGGAAGGCCTCTCGTGGGTTTTGACAAGGAGTTCGTCGAAGGCCAACAGGATAGTCTTCTCGTCACGCTTCATGCGCATGTCGACGAAGGTCTTGGAGTCGGGGAAGATGCGGGACATCTGCACATGGTGAAGGAGTTTGCTGTTGTACAGCTGCCTCTTCTCATGCGACGGCTTGGAGTCGAAGCCCACGTTGAATGTACTCGCGTACACCGCTGACACTGTCAGCGCCAATATAAGCAGTTTCATCTGAAAATGACATCATTGACATGTTAATAATTACTTCAAATACAAGTTTTCATGTGGCGATCTTTTTAACATCATTTTTTTTTTTCATTTTTCATCAAGTTTATTTATAAATATTTGATTGTTAGAGGTATAATAAATCCAATAATAATTAATAACCAACTGGTAGGTAAATATTAATTTATTGATGTGTTTTCCTTTTAAAATCTAATGCGCGGCGCCTAGTATCCCTTCTAATAAAAATATTATGGATAAGTTATTATGTTGCTGTATTTGTCTGTCAAGTAACTTTTCCAACGAATCAGGGCCTTTAGTTAAAATGCATTCGATAATTTCGAATTATTTATCTTCTATATAAGTTAGTTATGTTATTTATAATGTTTAATAAGCTAAAAATATTATTACTAATGGTTATTCCTTTATCAAGGACAGATTAACTACATTCTTATAAAAATATCAAGTATAAAAAATACTAGCTTCATAAAACAAAAAAATATTTAAATATAAAAATCTATGATGTCACCAAATAAGACAAAGGTATTTAACGTAACCAGCTATTGCCATCGAAACCGGTCCATTTTTAACTCACTTTTACATATTATTATCAATTACTACATCTTTTATTTAAAAATAAAACTATAAACCGACGACGTAAATGATAGCCTATGTTATCCGGGCTATTATTACGAATCTATTGTCACCTCATTTATTAAAATCGGACCAGTGGCTTAAGCGCTACGTCGGAACAAACATACATACATAGACTGCCAAAATCACTACCCTTCCTTTAACGTAGTCGGTTAAAATCAGCTAGAGCATTAGCTACCTAATGCTCTAGCTGATTTAAACAATACTTTTACATAACCAAATGTCTAAGGGCGGTATTCTTGGTCGATTCTTATTACTAAGTTCGCCTTATAGACATGCTTAAGGTGACATTTCGATTCATAGTCGTAACTTAGGCATTGTCTTAAGTATTATTTCATACAAATAAGGCGGACTTGTTCGAAAATTCTTGTCTTTTCTTAAGCAACGACCAAGAATTCCGGCCTAATAATAAATTAAAATATATTTAAGTTTACTTATCACTCTAAAAGCAGCTTAATTATTTATCCCATAAAACATTATAAGCTTAATATTAGATTTAAAATATACTCTACTTTGCGACATACCAATGAGAAAAGAAAATACACCGAATTAATGTTAAAGTTCATATATAATGTTCACTTCTATTAAAATGTTTAATGTATTGATCACTTATTCAATACTTAAAAAACTTAGTAATCTAATATTATATCTCTTGAGAAAAATATATAATTAAGACACATTATAAACATTTATAAAAAAGTCTTCTTAATTTCCTTTAGTTAAAATGCACTTTTTTAATGTACTTTTAATTAAAATTCACTTAGAATTCACATTATTTACGCAACAATTACTGTAAGCTATACTAGTTTAAAGCAAATGTAGAATGCAAATCGTACTAATGTGTCTTAGCCTTTATGACACACTTTTCAATCATTTACTTCATAATCATAACCAAAATATTTCATTCCGAATGTTTTTTCAAAAATATTTTCAGAAAGTCTACATAACCTAATCTAGCCTAATTCTGACTAATCAGTAATCACTAAGACATACTTTAGTTAAATTTTACGTTAATTTACGATTAGAATGTCGATATCAAATCATTCTAATGATGATAATGAAAAGAATATGTAATGGAAGCGAATGAAAAAACAATAGAAATAGTAACAAAAGGAATTAATAATATAAACCAGGATGTTAGAAAAGAATGTGAGGATATGAAAAGGGAGTTGAATGGTAGGATGGAGGAAATCAGACAGATAAGTCAGAAATCGGTGAAAGAGAGTAAGGAAAATTTAAACAAGACATTTGAAATAATAAAGGGGGCAAAAGAGCTAAGTCAGGGAATAAAAGAGGAAATAAGTAATAAATTTAAAGAAATAAATAAGCTAAACCAAGATATTATAAAGGAAAGTAAGGGAATAAAAGGGGAAATAAATAATAAAGTAGAAAAAATAAAACAAATAAATCAAGATTTGGCAAAAGAAAGCAAAGAGAATTTAAAAAAGGCAGTTGAGTTAATAAATGGGGTAGAAAAGCTAAATCAGGATATAAGAAAGGAAACTAGTAATAAACTAAAGGAAATAAATAAGATAAATCAGGAGGTTATAAGTGAATGTAAGGGAATTAGAAAGGATAATCAGGAAATTGCAAAGGAAAATGAGAAAAATTTAAGTAGGGCAGTTGAAGAGTGGGGGGCCAGGGGCCCGGCAGAACCAAGACCCGCGACTTATGCGGCGGTAGCCGGTGGCGGAAGGGAAACCACGCCGCCGAAGCCGAAGCGCGTGACCCTCCACTCTCTAGTAGTGACAGATAGGGAAGACATTATGACAGGTGCAGAGATAGTGACAGAAGTAGGAGCAATTATAGAGGCAAAGAAAGAGGGAATTAAAATAGATAGGATTAGAAAGGGAAAAGATAGGAAAGTCATTATAGGATTGAGTAATAGGAAGGACAGAGACAAGGTCAAAGAAAGAATAGAGAAAAGTGGGGGAAAACTAGAAGTCCAGAGTATTGAAAATAAAGATCCGCAGGTCGTGCTGTATGGGGTGCTTAAGTCTAACACCAATGAAGACATAATAGAAGCAATAAAAAGTCAAAATAAGCACCTCACACAGCAGGTCCCGGACGAGAAGGACTGTAGGATGGAAGTTAAGTATAGAAAGCGGGGAAAGGATGCAAGCACTGAGCACGTGGTGCTGACTGTGTCGCCGGGGCTGTGGCTGTGCTTCACCGAGGCGGGCTATCTATATTTAGATATGCAACGTGTTAGAGTCGCCGACCAGTCCCCCCTGATACAGTGTTCACGCTGTTTAGGGTACGGACATGGGCGGCGATTCTGCAGTACCGCCGAGGAGAGGTGCAGCCATTGCTCCGGGACACACCACCAGTCTCAGTGCGAGGAGCTGAAGGCTGGGAATAATGCTTGCTGCATTAACTGCAAAAACGAAAAGGTAGATAACACCAATCATAACGCATTCAGCGCGGGGTGTCCGGTCCGTCAGAGGTGGGACGCCATAGCACGTGCAACGGTTGCCTATGCCGAACACCAATAGTGCCAGTAAGCCCTGTAAACCCCAGCATTGGATATTGTAATTAATTGTATTAATTCTAAACCAATGATGTGAAGGAAGGAGGTAGGCAGACAGCGGTGGGTATAAAAATTTGGATATAAGACTTTGCATATATATGGAATTATGTAAATAAGGAAGCATATATAGCATAAGCTTTGTAAAAACGTAACCCCCCGCTGTCCCAAATAATTGTACACTGGGACTATCGGCAAATAACGCGCTGTGGAAAAACACACATTGCAAACAATTATTATTATGCAAATAATTTTTGTGCAAAACTCCGGGGCGGACGTCCCGGGCTGAATGATGGTAATGGATAGGAGTAGTGGGATGAGTAAGAAAACACAAAGCAATGTAAATATACGGAAGGAATGTAGAAAAGTGTAAAGAAATGTAGAACATGATAGAAACAGGAAATGAGTGTAATAGTTAGACATAGCAAAATACAAATTAAAAATGTGAATCAAAAGAGAAATGTAAGAAAATAAGGAAATGTATAAATATAAGTAAGAGATGGAGTTATATAAGTAAGTAAGAAAATGTAAAAAAGTGAAAGAATGTAAGGAAATGTAAAATTTAAATGCGAATGCAAAAATCAATGTAAAGTAAATAGTAAAGGATTTCAAAGATATAAACGTAAGATTAGAAAATTTAAGAAAATGCAAAAATGTGATGAAAAATTTAAAGCAAAATGTGTAAAGTAGATAGCTAAAAATTGTAAACGTAAAAATAGAAATGTAATAAGAAAAGATAAATGTAATGTGATAGAAATAGGAATGTAAATGTAAGAATAAAAATGTAACCAAACACAAACACAAACTGTAACCAAAAAACAAGCAAAAAATTGGCCTTGCTTATGGTAGGGGGAACAAAAAAAAAAAAAAAAAAAAAAAAAAATCATTCTAATGAGCCGTTTATAATCCACTTAAATTTCAAATCACTTTAGTTTATTCTTATTCCCCCTTACTAATAAACGCTGTATAAGCTTTGAATAGTTACACAGTGTTTTGTCTCTTTCTATCGAATTAAACATGTCACTTGTGTGATGTGAACAAAACACTGTATAACTTTTTAAAGCTTATGCAGCGTTTATTAGTAAGGGGGATTGTGTTTTAGTTCAGTTTAATAGATCGTACTAATGTTAAAAAAATTCAACCACTACTTGCCACTACCCTAATTCAGCTCTACGAGACTCTACGATTACGATGAATAAATCGTACAGGATCGTAAAGGATGTATTTTCATTGTCGTTTTAAAATATATAAAAAATAGAAATGTAATAGATCTACTATTTCTATATTATAACTACAACTCTATTTCAACTCTACATTACTGTTAGGGTCAGATTACACTGAGACGGGATACGGCGCGGGCGCAGCATTTTTAAGATAGTAATTTAATTTAATTTTGTAAAGCTTAGTTCAATCTCGATAAAAATATGATAATATCGTAGATACTAAAAACACTTACCTTTCCCCAGCTACTAATCTATTTATTAAGCTTTACGCCACTATTTTAAGATTAAGTCGTATGTACTAAAACACTTATTTTTCCAAATATTACTCTAATTATTAAGCTCTACGCCACTACGACACAATAAATAGTACATCTACTTTTTTGGCACTCTATATATATAAATAGGTCGTGTATATACGATAAGTAGGTACACCTACCTTTATTTTCACCACCACTTCTGGTCGAATTGCGAAGTGCGACTCGATATGGAATCCTGTGGCCGCTTGGTTTTGACAACTTCCCCCCACCACTGCCACCTGGGATGAGCAAATGTCAACTAGTTGTGCGGGACAAACTCTTTTTTTTAACCGAAGACAGGTTTGGGATCTAATGCGATAGATTCTACCTACAACGTGTTCTACACATTTTATGTCTTATTGTTATTAATCACCTGATGCTTTTGATTGTCAATAGATGTGGAATAATAAATTATAGAGGCATAGAGGTAATTCATAATAATAATATAGTAATATCTATGGACGCTTCCACACCACGTCAATCTAGTCCTGTACTAAGTATACATACTTAGTACAGGACTAGTCTTACAAGACAACGAAAATAATTTAATACTTTTATACTATACACATATTTAAGATTTTTATTATGCTATACATTAATTAAATACACATCCAGGATCCAGGAATGCTGTAAAAATTGTTATCCCTTCGGCGGGATTCGAACCCGCGGCCTTCGGGTTAAGTTCAATAACCTATCTATCTATAACTATATTTTGTTAAAAACGTCAAATTTGTATCGCGAAAAATCGGCAAATGATTGAATGACGACATTTTTAACAATAAGTAAATAGTTATAGATAGACAGGTTATTGAAACGGACCGAAAGGAGGGTTCCGTAACTATTAACGCGTAATAGGTATTATTTAAATTACTTCAGAAGTTATTATTTGATTTCGCTTAAAATAATTTTTGTAAAGAGTTTTTAGCATGATCTAACAGCACGAAAACTCTTCAATCTATTTTTTTCAATCTATTATAGTTTAGAAATGAAAATAAAATAAATAAAAGGGGCGACCAAGTTATAAACCAATTTGGAGGCCGATTACTCGAAAATGGTTGACTTTGTAAAAAAAACCATGTATAAAATCTTGCCTTTATTTTAAAAGACCTATTCAACAATATGCCACACGATGGGAAAAAAAGAAAACAAAAAAATTCATCCGACTTCACATGTATGGAGAGCCACTCCTAAAATATAAAATTATTAAGTATAATTTTGTGATGCTAAAACTGAGATCTTTTATTTAAATTACCTTTTTGAGAGAGATTATATAACATTAAACCAAATTTCATTAATTTATGTTCATAATTACAGAAGCTAGAAGGGCGGACAGACAGACAGACGGATAGATAGAGCGTAACTATAAGGGTTCCTGAGTATTACGGAACCCTAACAGGAAACAGAGCGACTTCGTTATATGCTAACACTTTACACATATAAAATACAGTATAAAATGAAGTATAGATCTTTTAAACTAACTACTAAGCAACGGATTTTAATGCAGTTTTCAGCAATGGATAGAGTGATTCAAGAGGAAGCTTTTTATGTATGATACATGGTACCCGTGCAAAGCTGGAGTGGGTCGCTAATATAAACAATAAAAAATTAAATTCCAATTTCTGTCAAAATCCCACTTCTGAGGTGAATGTCGCCATAATAATATTTTCACCGTGGCAAGAGACTGAGATAGATTTGAAATCTGTTGGAGGGTGGGGACGATTTTTTGCTTGGTCCAAAGTAATCAATGCATTCAAAATATAGTCGTATAATGTGTGTCAAATGAGAATAGGAACGTCAATGACCTTTTTCTGTCAAATATCACTTGAAAAGTGCGATTTACGGACGTATAAATATAAATATACTCGCATCGTATATATAAATACAAACGTTAAATAGTAATAAATTAACTAAACATGAATTGAACTATCATGACAGTCTAAATTAGAAATAATATGGCGCCGACTCGATCCTATTCTCATTTGAATCGCACTATACGATAATATATTTGTGTAAGATTTATAATTTGCAAATGGGTCCATTGCGCTGCTATAGGTATAGATCTGTCTTTTTTTGCATTCGGTTTTTTTATTTTTTTAAATATTTATTTTTTTAAATTAATGATTCGCATTTTTATATAAAACTTAAGTGCCCTCACACAATAGACAATCCATCAATAGTATTTTTTAAGATTTTACCTCATAAATGAAAATAAACGATTACTATTATAGTAAATTATGACCATTGAAATAACACTGTTTTTCCTGCTCAAGACATAAAATAAATTTTTAAGAGGATCCAAACTATTTATTAAGTAAAAAAAAATCGTTTAATAGTCACAGATTTAAAGGTGCCGATGTTTTAGTGTAATTTTCGCGAATTATTTTTAGATTTCTGATTTTTTAATATCCTTGTTTTGTGTTGTTTAATATTTTTTTACGATATCGAGATTCAAACTAGTATAGCTTGTCGGCGGCTGTATTTTCGTGGCAACTGCATTTTCGTGATCAAGTGTCAATTTTTAAATTAAATAATACCTATAATACTATGACCTATTACACTATGACATTCCGTGACAAGTTTATACATAATACTGCACAGCAGTGCTATTCTTTAAGAACATTTTTGATTTTCATATATCTCGACAGCTGAATCCGCGGTGAGTGTCAAATATCATATACGAATTTGACACTCGCCGCTGATTCAGCTGTCGAGATTTGAAAATGTTCGAGAATAGAGAGGCTTATCGAAGATTGTACTATAAATTATAATATGGAGATTGCACAAAGATTTTTGACAAAGAATTAATATCTTATTGAGCGGGCGCTATATTATGTAGTTGAGTATGCAGGACCGACCGATTTTTTGACCCATCTTCAGCGGATGCTTACGCCATTACAACTATCTGTAGGTATGCCAAATTTAAGCAAAATCCGTTCAGTAGTTTCGGCTGTGCGTTGATAGCTATGAGTCATTCAGGTTTGCCTTTTATATATTTAGAGCAGTGTTTTTCAACCTTTTTCATGATGCGACCTAATTAAATAAAAAAATATTTCGCGACCCCCCGACACTTCACTTTTTTATCATGTATGTATGTGTATTGTGTATGTTACAGTGTTACAAATATTCATTCCATACGACGTTTTTATGCGTCTCCATAATTAGGATTCGGATATAAGTACATAATATAGTACGTCAAACACATTATTTTACAATTATTACATACATCGATGATCGATTTATAAGTATATCCTTTTGTTAAAATTCTCTTACTTAATAAATCAATCTTTTTAATCTTTATTGTTTTTTTTACTAAAGTTCTCTCGACCTCCGGCGACCCCCCTACAGACGCTTCGCGACCCCCCAGGGGGTCGCGACCCACAGGTTGAAAAACACTGATTTAGACAATGTAAAATAAAAACTGGGCAAGTGCTAGTCGGACCCGCGCACGAAGGGTTCCGTACATAACGGCTAAAATTCTCGTTTGTTGTAAGGAGTCCCCTTATTTATTTATTTTATTTTGTTTTTAGTATTCGTTGTTATAGCGGCAACATAAATATATATACATAATGTGTGTAAATTTTAATGTCTATCATCATGAGATACAGCCTGGTGACAAGCGGACAGACAGACAGACGGACAGCCGAGTCTTAGTAATAGGGTCCCATTTTACTATTTGGGTAACTTAGGCCTTTTTCATCCGTTAATGGATAATTTATACAGTATTCTCCGAGCGAAGTAACCACTCTTGAAATACTGTAGTGCCTGAGACAGTCGGTTATTAAATGTCGTATGGTTGCCCAAGCACATACGACATTCTCAAAACATAGTCAGCCTAATCCAGAGGAATGACTGGTCAATACGTCTGGGGCCAACCATGATTTCCTTCACCATTAGAGCGTCCGTATAATGTGCTTGAGATCTGAAAAAGTCTCATTGGTACACGCCACAACCTGGGATTCGAACCTGCACTCTCTCGAATGCGAACCAAACGGTCTACCCACTAGATCACGGAGCTCACCATTTGGGTACGGAATCCTAAAAACAACATTGTATTCTCTGTGATCAACCTTCAAGTTTCAGCGCTGTAGCATGTAGAATACTGAAACTCTAATCGAAATTAAGAGCTCTTCTATTCACAGGCTGTCGCAGTCTCTGCTAGCCGAAATAACAAGGACAGCACGTGCCTTGAGCGTCACTTAATTTAACTATCGTTCCAGTATTTTACCGTATTCTATTTACTTTCACATTTAAAATATCAATCTATATATTAATAAACTCGTGTTAGTTACACCATTTATAACTCAAGAACGGCTGAACCGATTTGACTGAAAATTGGTGAGGTATCTTTAAAACCAGGAGAAGGAGATAGGATACTTTTATCCCGTTCCTGAGGGACTCAAAACTCGAGAACAGCTGAGCCTCTACTCAAGATGCATTCGATAATTTCGAAGGAGAACTTCGAAATCAAAAATGTATGGGATTTAACATAAGTAATCGATAGGTTTAATAGGTTTAATAGGTATAATTATGACGTTTGCAATGCCTTATATCAAATCCCATACATTTTATCTTCGAAGTTCGCTGTCGAAATTATAGAATGCATCTTGACTTGAAGGGACTGATTTTGAAGGTATTATAAAAGAAAGTCGTGTTAATTACACTATTTATAATGAAAGAACGGCTGAACCAATTTGGCTGAAAATTGGTGGGGAGCTATCTTAAACCCAGGAGAAGGACATAGGATACTTTTTATCTCGTTCCCGAGGGACTTAAGACTCGAGAACAGCTGGACCAATTTGGCTAATTTTGGTCTTGAAATAATTGTGGAAGTACAGGGAAGGTTTAAGCGGTCAGAAATATTGGTAAAATGTGTAGGTTATAGGAGTAGATGTAGGTGTACCTTGCATTATAGGTGTAATTATTTATTCATTCCAGTTCATATTTAAAACGGAACAACATGTGTCGGGACAGCTAGTAATTACTAAGATTTTGACACTAAACATTTTTAATGTTCCATCGACAAAATATTTTTGCTTAGCAACATGTTAATTTGCAATTATTATTTAAAATGCTTTTATTTGGGAAGCTGTTATGCTAATGATGAAAACAAAAACATGATTTGAAATGTTGATTAGTGAAATTATAATAGTCTCATCATTAAAAACCTGAATCTGTTTGTGAACTTTACTCAGATGTTATATCACAAACTTTCAAGGTCAACGACGATGCGATGTAAGGGTCAGTTTCACACTGCAACGTAAGGATCAGTTCACACAGCGACGATACGAAGCGCTGTATTTTTAAAGATAACTATTCAAAATTGAACTTTATTCACTACACAGACATCAGTCATATATAAGGTTTGGTAAAATCAATTACGGATACTTTGGGTATATAATCTACTGCTTATTATAAAGACGTTTAGGTAAAAAAATATTGTCATACTCAAATTAAATAAAAAAACATCTCGTCTATGGGTGACTCTCCGCTCAACGCAAACTCGCCCATATAAAGGCAGATTTTTTTCTCGAGTGTTTTTCTAATAGTAAGTAATTATTTTTCTGCCTAAACGTATTCTAAATTACTTAGGCCTTTACATCCGTTAATGGATGATTTATACAGTATTCTCCGAGCGAAGTAACCACTCTTGAAATACTGTAGTGCCTGGGATAGTTGGTTTTTTAAATGTCGTATGGTTGCCCAAGCACATACGGCATTCTCACAACACAGTCAGCCTAGTCCAGAGGAATGAACTGCTCAATACGTCTGGGGCCAACCATGTGCGGGTTTCCTCACGATGTTTTCCTTCACCGTTAGAGCGTCCGTATAATGTACTCGAGATCTGAAAAAGTCTCATTGGTACACGCCACAACCTGGAATTCGAATCTGCACTCTCTCGAGTGCGAACCAAACGGTCTACCCGCTAGGCCACGGAGCTCATTATCTAAATTAGCAGTAGATCATATGGCCTAAATATCCGTAGTTTGTTTTAACGAACCTTATACACAATTATACATACGCTGTGCTGCGCGGTGCAACTTGACATTCGAACTCGTACAATAGGCAAGCGGAATGATTTTTTTATTGCATAAATGAATAGTACTCTTAAATATGAGTAACTTCTCAGAAGAAACCGTATATCAAAAGTCAATATTTTGAAAGGTACAGCGATTTGTATACAAAATTTCGCGAGTCTATACCAAAAAAAATTTTTTTTTTTGCGAAATTGGTAAACAAAACCTACATCATTAGTTTACTCACATCATATACAAAAACATTCATTATGGTAAGTATGAACTTAAACGCACAAATATCGGAGATATTTACAAATATATTCCTGCGGCCATATCATATACTACTTCATACTACTTCATATACAAGTGACGTCATTTTTAGGTCGACTTTAGTATGGAGCGTTTTTAGGAGGCTCGCGAAATTTTTTATACAAATCGCTGTACCTTTGAAAATATTGACTTTTGATATACGGTTTCTTCTGAGAAGCTACTCATATTTAAGAGTACTATTCATTTATGCAATAAAAAAAAATTTGTCCGATTGCCTATGAAACGTGTATGTTTTTTTGTAATAAAGTACAATTTTATGCAGCGCCGTGTCGCGTATCGTTTAGTTTCGGTGTGATTTGACCCTAATAATAATATGATGGCCTTATAATCTTAAAGTGACAGGCTCTTCAAAACAGGTAACTGCTCTACAATTCGAGCAAAATATGGAAAAATCTGGACGTATCCAGACAAAAAAAAACTTTTTTTCACAGTGATGCTGGTAAATGAGCAATTTATCCGATTACTCGTACCTGATGGTACCTAGTTCTACAAAACTTGAGATTTAACTAGTGCATTGAGAAGGTTTTCAAGGAATTACTTAATGTAAATTATACTAATAATTATTAATAAGAAATAGTTAAATAATAATTAATAAGATAAAGTTAAGCTTATTAAGTTAATATCTGCCGACAAACTGCTATGCAGTTTGGCAGGTTTACTAACTAATAAGATAAAGTTAAGCTTATTAAGTTAATATCTGCCGACAAACTGCTATGCAGTTTGGCAGGTTTACTAACTAATGTAAAATTTTTTACCAATAAAGTCTTTTTATTATTATTATTAAGCAAGTTAAAAACGTAATAAGTTTGTAATATTTGATTGGAACTGAATATTCATTGGCAACGGTGAATATGTCATCACATAAGTGAGGCCCTGTGATTATTTGCGAAAAATTGTTATTAAAAAAATGCTTAATAAGATAATTTATGGAGGAAAAGAAGGGAGGCCTTTGCCCAGCAGTTAGACACAACAGGCTAGCATAATATTATAATAATAATTTAAATGAGTATTCTGCAACAAATCTAAGCCTCGAGGACTCAACTATGTGCGTAAGATAAATTACTTCCAAAATCGTCCACTAAAAATGCTGACTAATGATTACAATTATTATTTTTACATGAAACTCGTTCAAAATGTTTAAATTTCTTCACATTTATGTTGTTATTCCTATATTTCTGTGCAAAATAATAAGCGCGTTTAACTTATGATGTTTTAAATTAAATTTTCCCAACCTTCGGAAAATAGGAACAAAAGTGGATTACTTGTTTCATTCCCTCTTATTCACCTTAAATGTTTTGTGAGTCACATAGCGATATTTTGCTCTTATTATTACTAAATAGTACAATATACTTCAGTTATACCTAAATCTACGTTCTTAACAAAAAGTCTACATTTCTTATAGTAGGTACACGCTTCCATACTGTTCCCCCCTTACTAATAAACGCTGTTTAAGCTTTAAATAGTTATACAGTGTTTTGTCTCCTTCTATTGAATTAAACATGTCACTTGTGTGATGTGAACAAAACACTGTTTCAAAGCTTATACAGCGTTTATTAGTAAGGGGGTTCGAGATTGAATCGTGGTGTAAAGTTCTCATTACTTTCCCCCCGTATTCATCATCAAACACCTATCATGAGATGAGTCACCTGCTCGTTTCTATCTCTCAGGCCTTGTAGGCAGCACGTGAGCCAAAGGTCACGCCGGCGGTACAGGTGATATCGCCCGTTGTTGTCAAGCTGACCACAAAACAAAGACTCCATCTGCCAAATTATACCAAACAGGTTTATATCTTGGTATTGTAATGTAGAGCGAAAAATGGTATTGAGGATTCTGTACAAGTTTGTCTCATATAAAGTCTATTGAATCCTCAATACCATTATATAAGTCACCGTAAAATTGTAAAAACCGTTAGATTGTAATATGACTACTGAAATTGTAAAATGTTTATAGACTTCCGACGCGAATATTCTGCCTATAATTTAACACATTATTTTTCGTTAGATTATAAACATATAGTAATGAACATTTCGACATATTTTTACAATCTCGTTAGTTATTTTACAATCTAACGGTTTTTACAATTTTACGTTTAATATATTATATTCGGTATCTCGGAAATGGCTGCAATTATTTCCATGAAATTAAGTATGCAGGGAGTTTAGGGGGAGTAATCTTAAAATTTAAGTTTTTAGTTAGAAACTGATTGTTGC
This sequence comes from Glaucopsyche alexis, assembly GCA_905404095.1. Taxonomy (NCBI): domain Eukaryota; kingdom Metazoa; phylum Arthropoda; class Insecta; order Lepidoptera; family Lycaenidae; genus Glaucopsyche; species Glaucopsyche alexis. Next base: position 21,236,548 of record FR990054.1, on the reverse strand, counting down.
GCCCTTTGAACTTGAATATCTAAGATATCTTCTACGTTGGAAAGTCAACAGAAAACAAATTTTTTAAATTTTGAGTCACTTTTAATGCTAAAATAAAGGTTTACATACGTATAAAAATGGAGCTTATTCCGTTACATTATTTTGTCGAAATGAAACCTAACAAACTTTTTTCGGAAAGTCAACAGAATAAGCTACCACCAGTTCAACCCTAACTCGCCGAGAAGAACCGGCGGCGTAAGAAACCCGCACGGGGCCATCTTTTAGCAAAAAAAAGATGGAAAATTATAATTATGAATAAAAAAAGAAAATATATTAAAAGAAATATATTTTACATTGTGATCTTAATCTGTTACATATCTGGGGGCGCGGTAGTACCCCTGCCAAGACGAGCTAAACGAAGCGGAAGGGCACTACCAGACCACATTTCCCAAAACGTTTAGTGGATTTTTTGAACCCTCATAACTTGGGTTTGGATTATACCAGATACACCAAATTTTCAGGATATGTTCCCAGTAGAGGACTTATTAAACATGTAAAGTTTTGATTATATAGGTCTTATACTTTAGATTTTATTGATATCTAAAAACCCCTGGTTTCGACACTGATGATCAACAACATTATAGGGTACCTACTTCCGAACTTCCGAATGTCCTAAAAAGCTGAAAATTGGTACGTAAGCTAGTTTGAGCACGTTATGGCCCTATAGAAAAGGGCTATACTGACCATTCAGCCTGCAAGCCCAAAGCTGCGGACTTGTAGGCAAAAATTATAACACTATTGACACTAATGACGGCTATTAGTACCGGTGCAGGGCCTTTAATTATGATGCATTTGATAATTTCGACGATGAAGTTCGAAATTAAAAATGTATGAGATTTGACATAAGGCAACGCAAGCGACATGTCACTTATCGATGACTTACGTCAAATTCCATACATTTTTGTTTTCGAACTTCGCTGGCGAAATTATCGAAAGCATATCTTGACTAGACGCCCTGGATTTGCTGCTTGGCCGTGAGTACGGCCCTAAAGGCGACACAACTTGCAATTTTGCTGGACAGAATGTTAGAGCAAAGGGTTTTCTAAATGTGACAGAGGAACCCTGAAACAAGATATTCATTTTAATGAGCATCATCTAATTTTGTATTTTCATATTTGTCTATATTTTGCTCCAATAAATTAGTTTTAAATGTAAGAAAAATATTATGTTTTTAAAATAAAAATGTCAGCAAAGGTCTGTCTCGGCGGCAAATAAAAAACAAACTTTCAGTCTTTTAATCTTATATTTTGTATCATGATATTATGCTGATAATATATTATATTATGTAGATGTTAATCCTACTAATCCTACTAATATTATAAATATGAAAGTTTGTGAGGATGTATGGATGTGTGGATGGATGTTTGTTACTCCTTCACGCAAAAACTACTGAACGGATTTTGATGAAATTTGGTATAGTAGTAGTTTAGGCTCTGGATTAAAACATAGACTACTTTTTATCCCGATAAAATAAGGTGTTCCCGAGGGATACGGCTAGTAATAGATATATTTTCTTGCTCGTTTTATACTTTATCTTTGTATAGGATTCATTTACAATGATAAAATTTGAAAATGCGGCGCTATGTCACGTATATATCGTTTCAGTACCATACGCGACATAGCGCTATACATTTTTAAGACAGCTATTCAAAATTGAACTTTTTTATTACATAGGAATTACAGGAAGATACACGTTCCATTGTAAGGGCTGATTCAGTGCGACGCGGATGACCTACGCGGACGTCCGCGGCGGACGGTAAAATGTATGAAACCTAGCAACGCGTTCAGTGCGACGCGGACTGAACGCGTTGCTGGTCTCATACATTCTACCGTCCGCCGCGGACGTCCGCGTAGATCATCCGCGTCTAGGGTTACCAGATGAAAAAATCAAAAGTCCGGAGAAAAGGCCTCATTTCCTAGAAAAGTCCTGAGATTTTCTACAGCTTGAGAATTTTCTCTCAAAAACGTATTATTATTATCTTGCGCACGCGTTTTACGCGACTTTTTTGATTTTAACTGCAATTGTTACCAAAAGAAGATTATTTTTAGTTTGTTTCACTTTGATAAATAAGTATTGATGCAATTTTAAAAGAAAATTCTTTATAGTAGTTTAATAAGAGATATCTTTAAAATGTAACCTGTGTTTTATTAAAAATCCTGAGCTATCACTAGATTTGCTGAATCTGGCCGGAATCCTGAGAAGAGTCGAAAAATCCTGAAATCTCAGGACAAATCCTGAGATATGGTAACCCTATCCGCGTCGCACTGAATCAGCCCTCATACATCCTACCGTCCGCCGCGGACGTCCGCGTAGGTCATCCGCGTCGCACTGAATCAGCCCTCAGAGTTCGAATGTAAAGTGGCAGCTCGCTACACAACGCGTGGGCAGTGTATGTAGTTATGAAGCATGCATCTTTTTGTGTAGTGAATAAGGATCAATTTTGAATAGCTATCTTAAATACCGCAAAAAAAGCCGACTGCGTCAAATAATTTTGTGTACCCACTACCCAGTGTTACTCTCACAGAAAATACGAATCTAACGACACCTCTCAAGATAAAATCCATCGAGCCGTTCAGGCTGCAGAGCGGGCCAAACAATTATACATACATACATACGTATATACGCGTGTCGTCGCGGTGTGAACAGACCCAGATCTGCAAGCTGTAACCACAGTGTAAAAAATATATATGAACCTACAAGTACGTACAGAGATATAGATTTCATAGAACGATCTAAAAATCGATTGAAATTTGAAAATTTGTCGTCCCCTTTATCAGCCCACAATTTCTTAACACAATCGTGAACGCACCGTACCGTACCTACATGATTGTAGTAGTGCAATCAAATCGAAAGCTAACTATGTAACTGTTTATCTGTTGCTCTTTCCTTAATTTATGGTATTACTGGGGGTCTAGTCAAGATGCATTCGATAATTTCGTCAGCGAACTTCGAAAACAAAATGTATGAAACTAGAGATAAGGTATTGCAAGCGACATGTCACTTAACGATGACCTATGTCAAATCCCATACATTTTTGATTTCAAAGTTCGCTGTTTAAATTTTCGAATGCGTCTTGACTACAGGCCCTGCACCCATGATGATCCGCCAAGAAAAATGGAATGCTACATGGATATTTGCTACATACTCTTCTGTCGCTACAGGTTCGCTTTAAAAACGCAACTGAATATAAGGCATAAAAACATAGATATATAATATTAATAAGAGGCATAAAAAGGACATTTCCACATAACATAGTTTTCGTAGAACGTAAGGTGTTTTAGGCTAACGGTTTTAGGCTAACCTTTCTATCTATAACTATTTGATATTAGAAACGTTGTATTGCGAAAAACCGGCAAATGATTGAATGACGACGTTTTTAATAAATAGTTATAGATAGGTTAATGAAACGGTAAGCCGGCGACAGACAGTAGGAACAATTGACAAGAAAGTTTTCTTACTTCATAACGTAAAATTTGTTATACATGACAGCCAATGATTATTTTATTAGATTTTAGATGTCGCCCGCGACTTCGTGCGCGCAAAAGTTACTTTCGGAGAAACAGAAAAAGTAGTCTATGTCCTTCCCCGTGGTTTACTCTACATCTGTGCCAAATTTCATCAAATCAGTCAAGTAGTTCCGGAGCCTATTCAATGCAAACAAACAAACTTTGCCTCTTTATTATATTAAGTACCTATAGATTGCTCAAACAGTTTGATATGCCCGTTTACTCCTGTCAAGCGTCTTGATCAAGCTAGGCCCATTTTTCTTCATTTTAAACCCGATCGTCCACCAATTAAATTGTCCGCCATTATTGTTCATTCTCAAAACGTCACGTCAAGCCGCCTTGTCAAGTAAACTTGACTTGACTCAAAATGCTTGCTTGTTAATGTAGAGTTGTAGACGGTCAAAATGCTTGCTTGTTAATGTAGAGTTGTAGACGGTCAAAATGCTTGCTTGTTAATGTAGAGTTGTAGACGGTCAAAATGCTTGCTTGTTAATGTAGAGTTGTAGACGGTCAAAATGCTTGCTTGTTAATGTAGAGTTGTAGACGGTCAAAATGCTTGCTTGTTAATGTAGAGTTGTAGACGGTCAAAATGCTTGCTTGTTAATGTAGAGTTGTAGACGGTCAAAATGCCTGCTTGTTAATGTAGAGTTGTAGACGGTCAAAATGCCTGCTTGTTAATGTAGAGTTGTAGACGGTCAAAATGCCTGCTTGTTAATGTAGAGTTGTAGACGGTCAAAATGCCTGCTTGTTAATGTAGAGTTGTAGACGGTCAAAATGCCTGCTTCTTAATGTAGAGTTGTAGACGGTCAAAATGCTTGACGCAAGCAAAAAACTATATAGGTAGGTACTTGCCGACAACATCTACGTAGTCACTATTTATAAATCTGTACCGACTAGCTGCTCTATCGTCTCGGAACCCCCTTAGATAACGTTACGAATACTTTGTTTTCAATTGTTCCTGCTTGGGCAACTGCTCGTAGCGCAAATTACGGTTTGTATATTTTCTGAGCGCCGCGCGCCGTATAAAATTCTGTGAGCAATCATATGATTAACATTTTTATTTTGTTATATTTATATGTCAGGAACATCGTCTTTTATTTATTTAAATAAATGTATTGCAATTTCTGTATCTCACTAAAACTCGAGATCGGCTGGAAATAATTATGGAAGTTCAGGAAAGGTTTAAACGATGAGAAATATAGAAGAAAGTGTGATGAAATATTAAAAACTACAATTAAATTTTTCTTAAGTGTTCCTACTTCTCAGACATTTGATGTGACGACTGGTCAGTATCGTTTGGTTGTTAAATATTTCTAGGTGAGTTCAGTTAATCTGTTTGGTTGGAATACAAATATGAAGATTTATTCAAAATACTTATTAATAGCTAAGTGTAAACCAATAAAATAATTAATTTATCCGTCGCAAACATCTCTGAATCTCCAATACATATTAAATCAAATTTAAATTTAGTACTTTTACCTTATAAATCTAACGACTTTAGTAAAAAGAACTCTCCGATATCCGTTAATTCTCTTCACGCTGTATCATACACAAATAGTTTTCGACGCACTCAAGAAGTTTTAAATTAATTACAAATATCTCACCTGAATAAAGAAGAAATAAACGCTCTTTGCAAACTTTGTTCTGACTATTCCGATATCTTTCATCTTCCCGGAGAACAACCTCAAGAAATTAAAACTGTATCCGGCGTCCCAATTCACATCAAAACCTACCGTTTTCCGGAAGTTCATAAGGAGGAGGTGAATAGACAACAAGGAATTATAGTAACTTCATCATCTCCATGGTCGGCACTCATATGGCTAGTCCCAAAAAAAATTAGATGCATCCAGTAACAGCAAATGGCGAGTTGTTATTGATTATAGGAAATTTAATGATGTTACGATTGGAGACTCTACCGAAGTATCGCCTACCGAGAAATATCAACGAAATCCTAGACCAATTAGGCAAAAGCAGATATTTTAGTACCCTCGACCTTTCTTCCGGCTTCCATCAAATTAAAGTTTCCCCCGAAGACTCAGTCAAAACCGCATTTTCCGCCCCTCAAGGACACTACCAATTCAAACGCATGCCATTCGGACTAAAGAACGCGCCCTCGACATTTCAACATTCGACTTATGAACACTGCACTTTCCGGGCTTCAGGGCATGCGCTGTTTCGTATATCTAGACGATGTAGTAATATCTTCCTCCGATCTTACCTTCCAAATCCAAAATTTTACCGCAATATTCGAGAGACTCAGGAAGTACAATTTAAAACTGCAGCCGGATAAGTGCGAATTTCTTCGACGAGAAGTCGCCCATCTTGGCCATATTATAACCGAGAACGGTGTCAAACCTAACCTGGGTAAAATCGAAGCGGTCACTCAATTCTAATTCTACGCCACAATCTCCCAAAGGCATAAAATCGTTTCTAGGTCCAGTCTCTTACTATCGCAGATTCATACCTGATTTTTCAATGACAGCAATAATGACTTTTTTAATAGAGAGGTTAGAGCTCTCCCTATTAAAAAGGGATGTAATATTTAAATGGGAAAATCAACAACAAGTAGCTTTCGATACTCTAAAACACAAACTTACCACTGCTCCCGTTCTCTGCTATCCTGATTTTAGCCTACCTTTCATCCTTACATGTCTCCTCCATGCCTCCAATCACGCCATTGGCGCTGTACTATCACAGGGTCAAGTGGGTAAGGATCGTCCCGTTGCATTCGCCTCTCGTACACTTAATAAAAGTGAAAATCATTATACGGTAACAGAAAAGGAACTTTTAGCAATAATATTTGGTTGTAAAACGTTTCGACCATATATATATATGGTCGGAAATTCACTATGATTACAGATCACCAACCCTTAAAATGGCTATTCAATCATTCAAATCATAATAGTAACCTTCAGAGATGGCGCATACAATTAGAAGAGTACGAGTATGAAATAGTCTACCGCAAAGGTAGGCTAAATTCGGCAGCCGATGCCCTATCGCGCTATCCAGTCAATCCTATCTTTCCTGACGATTATGATACACATTTGTTCCCTGAATTAATGAATACCTCTGAATCCTGTTGAAGATCCTCTTGACTTGTTCCTTCTCCAAATAACATATTAGAGGAAATAGCCACAACTCCTCCGAATCTTGAACAAGTACATAAAAAACTGCTCACCAAGATAATAATAATATTGACAATAACGTCGTCCCTAAAAATTCTAATATATTACCTCAAGCTACAAGATCACCAATACCTAATTTGTCATTTGAAGACATTCTATCTCCGTATCCTCCATATGCTGGCGTCGATCCTGAAAACGTTATTCCTTTACCCAACTATTACCTCTCTGACATCGGTTCCTTAGGTCTAACCCATGAAGTTCTGACATATTATCACTATACCCACAGCTTCAAAAACACCGCAGCCATCACCTGTAAACATAAATAATAATGAAAAATATTCTCAATTCCTGAAAACAATCGCGGATAAAAATGTAAGTTTTAACACTTATTGTTTTAACACTTAATTGAACATAACGTTGACGTGCCCGGTGTGCCCTGGAATTCATTTTGATTATTTAGGACAACTTAAAGTAAGAAAAGCTTCTTACCTCGATACCATGATTTTTTTTCCCGAAGGCTGGTCAAAATCGAACCTGACGTCACTGCGACCCAAGTAGATCTATTGTGACTCCTTCGCGTTATAGTACCTGCCCCAGGCCTATGCTGCTCATAAACTGAACGATGTGGTTGGGGTTGGTGTCACGAATTTCGTCTGTGGTGGAGTATTTGTGCTGCCCAAGGTATCTGTTTCTGTTCTGGTGAAGTGTCGGACAATCAAGGAGAAGGTGAAGGGGAGTTTCATCCTTCTCCCTGCAGAATCTGCACGTCGTTGTGTCACCAACTCCTATTTTGTTGATGTGTTTGTGGAGCTTGCCCAATTAGGTTTTTGGTAAGGATTCTTAGTTGATTCCTACTCATTGACAGCAGTGGCGAAGCGTGTATAGATGCCGATTCCCATCGGCTTCCCTTTTATGTTGGATACATTTCAGTAACTATGACCATAGTGGTTATATTCTCTTTGACTATGACAAATTAGTTCGAAAACTAATTAATTACAGCAATGACTTATATATACCTTTCTTATCGTACAAGCTATAGCACGATGTAGGGCCGTGCGAGCGCCATCTATGCAACAGACATCACAATGTTACATAAGCCGATCAATAAGGGCTTTTCGCATTGTATAAAAGACCTTATTTCGTTCGAAATATAGTTGAAATTTAAATATGCCGTCCTATTAGACGACCAGTTCAAATTTTGAAAATCGTAATACGGTGTCTGAGCGTTTCAGTAACGAAATATATGTTTCATTCTATAATAGTCATTATTGCGTTTGTTTTAAGGTTAAATTTAAACTGTAGGCCTAATGGCTCTTAATACGTTTTGGAAATGAATGACAAAATATTCTTTATAATTTAATTGGTCGAAATGATCATTCAGTAAGCCGCTCGGATACCGGTTATGGTCTCTCATTGGTTGAAAATCCCAAACATTAGAAAACTTAAAAATTATTTCTGCCATTTTTTGCATACGACAAGTACGACAGTCGACTGCATATTATTGTTTACTAGCTTTTGCCCGCGACTTCGTCCGCGTGGAATAGTTACTTTGGAATATCGCTAAAATTTACCCGCGACTTCATTTACGTAGAAGGAGGAGCGCTTGCCCGACTCAGGACTGCCCGCAGCGCGCCGCACATCATTTTGCGCGCTGATTATTTTATTACTGCGATATCTTCTAAAATACTTATTGAAATCAAATGATGTAAATGGCAAATTTCTTCTAAATTAAATGCTTGTAATTAATAACGTATTTATTTGGATAAGGATTAATATCATCTTTATGAAAACACCCTCACAAATAATGCTTAATTTTAGAACAAATTTGGTTAGCATAAAAAGGTTATTGTGAGCCAACCTTAAAAGATAGACATATACTGTCGCGGACTTTTTTTTAGAACTTTTAAAGGGGAACAATTCTGTCATACATTATTTTAGCGAAACTTTAACCGTTTCCGCAGCGTACGCAGCGAAAGCTCTCAAAAGGGAAAAAAACACCCCGATTTTGAAACATTATTGATTGGAGCTCTGCTCGTATTGAGCGTAGCATGATGTTATATAGCCTAAAGCCTTCCTCGATAAATGGACTATCCAACACAAAAAGAATTTTTCAATTCGAACCAGTAGTTCCTGAGATTAGCGCGTTCAAACATACAAACAAACAAACAAACAAACTCTTCAGCTTTATAATATTAGTATAGATTATGCGTAATTGTAATATTTTGTAGTGTAGACTGTAGTGTAAAATAGTATATTTATGTTGTGAAGTTGTGTAGTGTACCTATTTGGATTGTAAATTGCATTATTGTGGTGAGTAGATTAGTGTGTGAGTAGAATATATTAACTGGCTTTTCCAAAGCCGCCTTTTGTCATTCTCGAAAGACGCTGTTTTATAATATCAGTGCTTACTTGTATAATGAAGGTGAGCTGCGGTTGGTACATCTCGAAGAACGAAACTCTAACTCTGTACCGAAATAGATAGAATCCCACGAAGCAGCCTCTAGGTATGTAGGTACTATGTACTTGCTTAATAAGCATAAAGACCATAGTGGCTTCCCTCTGCGGAAAAACCACCCTTCGCCACTGATTGACAGTGCTAGTTCCGCATGCCTTCTGTTAAGGCCGGGATTAGCGCCTTGGAGTGCACAAGGCCGGGATTGCAGCCCATTGCTTTTAGCGCGGTCTCATACATCGCTAGAATTTCACCAGAACATCGCATGTCAACCTGCAGGGAACCACCAAAACCTGCCTGTCGGGGAAGTCCAGGCCGCGAAAGTCTTTAAGGTAGTTCAGAATAGCCGCTCCCTTTTCTATCACGAAAGCCACGTCGACGGCCCGCATCCACAGGGTGGCGACGTTGCTCGGGTAGAAATATTTACGGTGCTGACCGTGCTCTATTTCCCAGTCGTACCAGATGCCGTCTTCGTCGTTCCATAGAACCTCCTTGAAGTCGTTCCTCCATTGTTTAGCGAGTAGGTCCCACGAGTCGCCCTTGTCCGGTTGTCCGAGCATGGCGCGATAGCGCGCTTGATTTTGTAGAGCGTCTGCGAAGATCGAGTTCAAATCCACAGGAATTATGTCAAATGTGTGGATAGTCGAGAGGTTGCCCTTGTTGTCTCCGTTTTGATCGACGAACCAACAGGTGGAGAAGTCCCATCCGCTTTTGGCGCCGCTCTTGATGCTAACGTAAAACTTCCTCTGAAGCTCCTCGGTAGGGAACGATTGGGCGTTCGTGTAATCTTCGTAGTAGGACTCCGGCCGGGGTCCCTCGCTGGGAACGAAGTACCTGAGCAGAATGTACTGCTTGTCGAACACGTCGAACGTTACGTTTTGCGTCTTCAACCAGTACTTTAATTCGCTCTCGAGAGCGTTGATGTTTACTTTCAAGAATTTGAAGTCGTGGGTGGCTTGCATGTACAGAGACGCCATACCCGACAGCATTGGTGGCTGGCTTCTCTGCTGGTAGTACCACCTCGCTCCGTTGGGGATGTGTCGGAATTTCCTCTGCAGCTGAATAAGATTGCTGATGATACCTTTGACAGTATTTTTCATGCCGCTGATGAGGAGACCCTTGATGATCCAGTTCAGTGAACCGTCCACCGGGTATGATGAAACCGTGCTGGACTGGAATAAAACTGAACAGCTCGGGTTTCTCGTGGACGATGTCCTTTACTTTTCTGCCTAGGACAGGCCAAATGTTGTTGATGTCGCGGGCGAACTGGCGGAGCTTCTTATCTCTGATGCCCAGGAGGAACGGTGGATTTTGGTTGAAGTCAGTCGGCGTCCACTTTTTCAGTTCACTTACGTTGCTGAAATGCTTGAGGACGAACTCTTGGAGCTGCTCCTTCGTGGGGTTCTCGTTTGTCTCTTTGAGGAGTTTGTCGAACTCGGACAGAATAGTCTGCTCGTCGCTTTTCATTTGTAGGTCAACAAAGGTTTTGGAGTCTTTGTAAAGTCTCGCCATCTGGATAGTGCAGCAGTTTACTGTTGCAGTAGACTGGTTTCTCGCAGGACGGCGGCAGGGCGGCCGCTACCACTATGCTGGCGATCACCGCCACCAAAATCAGCTTCATCTGTAACAAACGAAAGTTTTCTTAGTGATTTATAATAACATTCCTTTGTTTTTTAGGGTTCCGTAATACTTAAGGAACCCTTATAGTTTCGCTCTGTCCGTCTGTCTGTCTGTCTGTCTGTCTGTCTGTCCGCGCCTCTAGCTCCTGTAATTATGAATATAAATTGATGAAATTTGGTTCAACTATAGATTATGTATAGATCACGGTTTCGGGATCATAAAAAAATAATAATTTTATATTTTAAGGGTGGCTCTCCATACATGTGAAGTGGGGATGAAAAATATTTTTTCACTCTACCCCATCGTGTATCGGGTATCGTAGAATAGGTCTTTTAAAATAAAGGCAAGGTTTCATATGTTACTTTTTTATAAAGTTGACCATTTTCGAGTAATCGGCCTCCAAAGTACTTTGTAAGTTGGTCCCCCCCCTAGCATTTTTAAACTATAGGAGATAGAAACTTGAAAATTTTCATGCTGATAGATCACGCTAAAAACTCTTTAGGAAAACTATTTTGAATCAAATCGGACAGTAACTTTTGGAGTAATTAAAAAAAAAAGCATATTACGCGTTTATAGTTACGGAACTGTTATGATTTTATTTCCACAGTTATCATATTTAAAGTAAATAGCTGAGATAGCAGTCTCACGCTTGCACAATTTCATACATCAGCATTTAATTTTCCTTTGTCCATTTCTAATGAACAACAGTTAGAGTAGATTTGAACTTCGGCGCGACAACACATTTTTGTGTTATTTTTCATAAATAAATTTTAGTTTGTGTAATAAAGTTTTTTTTTAAAAAGCTAAGCCTGACCCACTCCGTAACAGTGGTGTCAGAAGTGGGATGTGCTTGAGAAACCGTCACGTTCCGGCAATCCCAATCGCGGCGCGAGTGTTGTGATAAGTAAAACTGAAAACAAAAAAGTTTGTAGAAAAACTCAAAAGTTTAAGTGATAGTGATCACGACAGTAAGTCTCTATCTGATTGAGCCTGCTGATCATTTCTCGCGCCATCTCGCCGTCGTCTCGTCGACAACTCGGGCTCCTAGCGTTAGGAGCACACCAGTTGCAAAACCCGGACGCACCGCGCATCTTGCCGGGCTCGCTGCGCTGCCGCTGGCGTCTTGTTACGCCGCTCACGCTGTGCTGGTGTTGCTGCTGCCGTCGTGCCGGTTGGGCCGTTACCTTCGTGAGCACTACCTGGTGGTGCCACGCAGCTGCTAGCTGTCTCCTGGTCATCTCGAGCATCCCGCAGACTGTGGGTCTAGGACATCGCCGCTGAAGAACATCGATGGATTCTACTCTCCTTCTCGCAGCAGTACTGTGAGTCGAACATATTATTTTCTCTATATATTGTGCGCAACAATCCTCCTATTCCTTCCTGAAAATCGTATAAGATTTCCTCAAGTATTTAATAAACAAGGAAAAAATTTTAATAATCGTTGCGTGTAATTTAATTTAAATTTATTATAAATCTTTGATTACGTTAAATCGTAATTCACTCGAGGAAATATTATAATCTAATATTTGTGACCTATATATCCTGTCCATTAACTTTTATTATTTCTCATCATTCTAAGTCTCGATTTTATAAATTTTTGAGTTATCACTTGCCTAGAAAACATATAAAATGTCTTTAAAATCGGATAAATCGGAAAGTAAATTAGAATTAGCAGTAGGTCCGGAACAATATCCTATTAAAATTTTATGTGATTTTATCAATAATTATAATGGGGAGCGTGATACTCTAACAGCATTTTTGACAAATTGTCGGAATGCTTTAGAATTAGCATCCCCTAGTCAGCGAAATTTACTCCTAAAATATATACTTTCCAAATTGGGTGGTAAGGCTCAGATTGCTTGTGCAAATAAGGTGTTTGAAGATTTCGATAGTTTAATGAGTTTCCTCCAGCAAAATTTTGGAGAGAAAAAACATCATAATCATCTTTTACTAGAATTACAGTCGTGCAAACAGTCCTCAGATGAATCTGTATCACAATACGCGTTACGCATAGAGACTTGTCTCACTTCCCTACAATCGGAAATAATAAATTCTAATTGTTTAGAAAAAGAAATTCCCGGACGTATTGCAATGACGGAAGATCTAGCTTTATTTTCATTTTGCATAGGGCTCCGGCCCTCACTCAGTAACGCGGTTCGTAATAGAGAACCTAAAACTCTCAATAACGCAATTAATATCGCTATCGAAGAAGAAAAGATACAGAATCATATTTCTAAAATAAATTCAATTAAATTATGCTCATCGTGTCACCGAACGGGACACGCTGAGAAGGACTGTCCGCGTAAAATTAAAATTAGATCATTCTCATCTCGAAATCTCTCAACTTCCACTACGTCACAAAATCAAAATATTTCGAAGGTCTTTTGCCGGTATTGCAAAAAACCAGGTCATGATATTTCGCAATGTTTTAAAAGGAAACAGAATTCTCATGGTTCACCGCGTGACAACAGTATTCCTAGCCAGCATCATGTTACCGCTGAGTCGCCGCCCATCGCTACTTGTGAACACGATGAAACGTGTGAACAGTGCGAAATCGAATCATGCGAGTCAGAAAATTTAAACTAAATAATCGGGTATCATTATCGTGCCGTCGATCACCCGATAATAGGACAGGCACAAATAACATAAATAAAACCAAAAATATTTCCTCTCATTGTGATGACGTTTTTAAAAACCCTCAGCCTACTCCCTCTGGAGTTTCTCATTCGCTGAGCCGTATTCGACCGATACCTTCGGGATCTTCTTTGTCGAACCGGACGGTTTCTTGTCACACTCACCATCGTAATGATGTGTTTAATAAAAACCCTCAGCCTACTCCCTCTGGAGTCTATAATTCGCTGAGCCGTGTTCGACCGATACCTACGGGATCTCTTTTGTCGAACCGGATGGTTTCTTGTAATACTGAGCATACTCCATCGAGAGTATCTGTTTCGTTGAGTCCTATTGAAAATAAAACTCTAATTAATAAGAGTTCCTATAAAAGTGTTCAAGTGCAAACTGAACCTCCTTCTAGTAATAAAAATGAAAATTTAATTTCTAGTAGAAAATATAGCTCTAACCTAATATCTAGGGATCGTAAAATTGATAAAGATATTCCTATCTACGAGTTAAATTCTCACACAGCAAAAATATCTTTGCCTCACGTATTTTTAAAAACGAATTATTCACAAAAGCCTCTTTGTTTTCTATTAGACACAGGCGCCTGCGTTAGTATTTTCCGGTTAACAAACTTAGAGCATAAACCGACCTTATCGGATGAAAAAATTAAATTAAGGGGTCTTAGCGACAACGATTCATATTATGAAACAATAGGATCGATAAATATTAATTTTAAATATAAAGACCTAGATTTCCCCTTCAAATTTCATGTAGTTAGTGAAAATATTAATCTTAAATATGATGGTATATTAGGTAGCGACTTTTTTAAGACGTTGCAAGCTGACATTAGATACTCTAGCAACTATTTATTTATTAAGGGTAAGCGCATACCCATTCACTATAGCTTACCGTCATATAATGTTCCTGCTAGGTCTGAAGCCGTCATAGAATGCGGTATCATAAACGAAACATCCGAAATAAACGGTTTACGCGAAGCTCTTGTATTAGATAACGTTTATAGTGAGGGCGTATATATAGCTAATTGTATAGTTTCTATTAAACCTAATAACCGGGTAAATCTAACAATTCTTAACACTACTGAATCAGATATCTTGGTACAAGACTACCGTGTGCGGTTGTCATTCATAGATCATGACACCATAGAAAAATGTAAATCGCAAAATATTCACGAAATTAATAATCTCAACATTTCTTCTCTCGATAGATCTCAACGCGTTATTGATTTAATACGCACTAATCATTTAAATCCTGAGGAAACAAAGTTATTATTAGAATGTTGTTCTGACTATTCAGACATATTTTATCTAGAAGGAGATCCCCTCTCGTGCACTAACGCTATTGAACACTCAATTAATACAGGGAATGCAGCCCCTATTCACGCTAAGTCGTATCGTTTTCCGGAGTGTCATAAAGCTGAAGTAGGAAAACAAATTAAAAGTATGTTGGAACAAAATATTATCCGACCTTCCAATTCTCCTTGGAGTGCTCCTGTGTGGATTGTGCCTAAAAAGAAAGATGCCTCTGGCACCCAAAAGTGGCGGCTAGTAATTGACTACAGGAAACTTAATGACGTCACCGTCACTGAAATATATCCTTTACCATTGATCACAGACATATTAGATCAACTAGGGCACTCGAGATACTTTACCACCCTTGACCTTGTGAGCGGATTTCACCAAATAGCCCTTAAAAAAGAAGATTCCCAAAAATCATCTTTCACAATAGTTACGAATGGGGACTTCTCGGGTCATTACGAATTTAATCGTATGCCTTTCGGTCTAAAAAATGCTCCCGCAACCTTTCAGAAACTTATGAATTTAGTTTTATCTGGGCTTCAAGGTATTCATTGTTTTGTTTATTTGGATGACTGTATCATATACAGTCATGATCTTCCCTCTCATATTCAAAAATTAAAATTAGTATTTGACAGATTCCGAAAATATAATTTAAAATTACAGCCAGATAAGTGCGAGTTCTTACGCCGCGAGGTAGCATATCTTGGTCATATTATCACAGAAAAAGGGGTATCCCCAAATCCAGACAAGGTCAAGGCAGTCACCACCTTTCCCACTCCTAAAAATGCCAAGGACATAAAGTCATTTTTAGGATTGGTTGGATATTACAGACGCTTCATAGAGAATTTTTCAAAACTCACGAAACCTCTTACTTCTCTTCTTAGAAAAGACGCTGCATTCCACTGGTCTCATGAACAGGAGCAAGCATTTAATATCTTAAAAAATAAATTAACATCCGCTCCACTTTTACAATATCCTGACTTCAGTCAGCCTTTCGTTCTCACTACCGACGCATCAAATTACGCTGTCGGTGCGATATTATCTCAAGGTCCTATAGGTAAAGACAGACCTATCGCTTACGCATCCAGGACCCTTAATAGAGCAGAGGGTAATTACTCAACTACCGAAAAAGAACTACTAGCTATTCTGTTCGGTGTAAAGAATTTCCGTCCTTATTTATACGGTCATAAGTTTAAAATAGTCACCGACCACAAACCGTTAGTGTGGTTATTTAATGTCAAAGACCCGGGGTCGCGTCTTATTCGTTGGCGATTAAAGCTGGAAGAATACGATTATGAGATAGTTCATAAACAGGGCAAACTTAATTGCAACGCTGATGCGCTATCACGTTTCCCAGTGAACATATCCGATGACGTCAGTGCGGACCCCGAGCCTCAATCGCGCGCGCCGGCATCTAACCCGACGACATCACCCACGTGTGAAGCATCCGTTTGCGAGACTTATGATCAGTTTCTAAGATTTAGTAGAGATCCTAGCCATCGTAACGATACAATAATTGTTGAGCATAATGAATCTCTTTTAAAAGCTAAATGTAAATTGATAGCATATCCAACATCCATAGATTTGGATGATTCAGTGCCCTACTGTTCCGAAATAATAGATTTATCTACGAGCGAACCTAATATTAGAGATATAGAAAGAGAATTGTACGGTTATTATAATACTTCAAACGATAAACACTTATTTACTCATTTATTTACACGTGTACATCACTATGATGAAATGTCATATAAAGATATATTTAATTTACTAATTGGTTATCGTGACATGATAAAATATTGGTTTATGGAAGAGAAGGAGTTTGCTATATCAGACTTCTCTGATCCTTTCAATAAATTATCTTATACAAAAATATATAATATATTAGCTTTTATTTTTCATAACACGGGTATAAAAATAAATATATATAAAAATTCTATACTATTCCCTACTCCAGAGGAAGTAAAACAAATTCTCAAAGATCATCATGACTCCCCATCGGCGGGTCATCCTGGCATAGCGCGTATGCTAGAAAGGATTAAATCTATGTATTGGTGGAAATCAATGCGTCAAGATGTCGAGGACTATGTTAAAAGTTGCAGGTCGTGTCAGGTTAATAAACCTCTACGTCAAACCAATCGCGCTCCTATGATAATTACGAGTACTGCGACAAAACCTAACGAAAAAATATATCTAGACATCGTTGGTCCTCTTCCAGAGACTTACGAATTTAAATACAAATTTATATTAACATTACAGGACGATTTGACAAAATATTCCCAAGCATATCCGTTACAGACATGCTCGGCGGAAGAAACCGCTAAGAAACTAATTCATTTTATATCTCATGTAGGTATACCCAAGTATATAGTGACAGACCAAGGGACAAATTTTAGTTCAGAAGTCTTACGCCAGTTAACTAAATTATTCGGTATAAAACACATATTTGCTTGTTCACATCATCCACAAACCTGTGGTGCTCTCGAAAGGAGTCATTCAACGCTTAAAGAATATTTACGTCCGTTTGTCCACGAGAATAATAATACATGGGACTTATACTTAAATACTGCTATGTTTTCTTATAATTCTAATACTCACTCTACTACAGGTTTTCCGCCATTCGAACTCCTATTCGGTTTTAAGCCTTACATACCTAAATCTATAGATACATTAGAAAATAACACATATACTGACTACATACGAGCGGTTAATCATCGATTATATTATAGTAGGCAAAAGGCTCTTCAAAATATTCAAGTCTCTAAAGAAAAATCAAAAAGATATTATGATAATCACTCTAAACCCGTAACTTATAACGCCGGTGACATGGTTTACGTAAAATGTCACCACAAGCAAAATAAGGCCTTATCACCTATATGGAAAGGTCCATTTAAAATCATTAAAATAAATGGCAATCATTCAGTTACGCTACTTATGAATAGGAAACATGTACGTCATCATTATGACGAAATAAAACTGGCCTCTGATGTTACGTGATACGTTATAATATCTCTTTCAGGTACTGCTTAGTCCCGGTGACTCATTGTATGTACGTCACGCCCATACGCAACAGCCCAGGGCTTTATTTTGATAAGCTTATGGATATTAAGTTCACTAATACTAAATGGAATATTGTTACGCATCTAGATGTAAATCACGTGAAGCCTAACCTCAATGAAATAGAGTTCATTTTTGAGCGAGTCAATAGCCTTTGTAACTCTATCCAATTCAATAAAATTAAAACTGACTGTAGAAACTCTTTGGTCGCGTTACGTAATCAACATATAAATAATGTTAACAAATTTTCTTCAATTTCTTATTTGATAGACGATGAACAACCTCATCGGCGCTCAAAACGTGGATTGTTCGATTTTGGTGGCTCAATTTTAAAAACATTTTTCGGCACCTTAGATTCTGAAGACGCTATAAAATACTCTGACGCTATCAATAAAGTACAGACGGATGAAAAACAACTTATAACATTAATGAAAGATAATATACACATAGTTAGGTCAACCATAAATTCATTCAATAGTACTATAAATAGAGTGAATGAGAACGAAAATATTTTAATTAAAAATATGGACATTATTCAAAAATCTATGGAAGATATTTCTATTAGCAACGATCAGTTAGTAATTAAATCTCAACTAAACTCCCTAATTACTGCTTTAGATTCTATTATATTGTCGCTCTCATTCAGTATTGATGACATTAATAATGCCATACTATTTGCAAAGTTAAACGTTTTGCATCCGACTGTACTCAGTCCACACCAGCTGTTCAGCGAGTTAGATAAACATAGAAATGATTTACCTAAGCACTATGACTTACCTGTAACATTATCCTTGCAACATATACATGAATTAATAGACATCTCCGATTTAATATGCTACTTCCATGATTATAAAATCATTATTATTGTTAAAATCCCTTTAGTTTTACCGCAAACATATGATTTGTTTAATGTAGTGTCATTCCCAGTTCCGTATGATATTGAACATCCAGATACCTTTATCCTAATTGCCCCTTCTAGCCCATATGTTGCGATAACCCAAGACCATATGTTCTACTCACTGCTGTCGAGATTAGATGAGTGTAAAGTGATTCGTGAAAAGTGCTATGTATGTGAGTTAAAAAACGTGTATTCAGTGATTGCGAACCCCACGTGTGAAACTATTATTTTAAGTGAAGTAGTTGATAAGATTCCTTCCTCATGCCAGACAAGATTAATTCATGGAACTGTAGATCTTTTCTATAAATTAAGTAATAACAAGTGGATTTATGTGCAGTCTGAACCAGGCAAATGCCACGTTAGCTGTAATGACGATCTTACCACCCACGAAGTCATCTTGTTTGGTACAGGTATTTTTACTTTACCTAGGCACTGTAAAGGCTTTTATAAAACTTTGCAATTTACTCCTTCTGACCTTGTCTATACAAATGATAATATAACCAATGTAATATCTAATTTCAATATACTCCAGGATGATTGTTGCGATAGGAATAAAATTAATAAAACATTATCACAAATTAAATTGTCAAAAATAGATCACATCAATAGTTTGGATTCGTTACTGCATGCCAGTATAAATTTAGATTCCTTGCAAAAAGAATTAGATAAGATTCAAAATCCATCTCATTTTAACACGTATGCAATTCACTACCTAATGTCAGGCTATATCATAACATTTATTGTTTTCCTTTTTATTATATGTAAATATAAGAGGGTATTCTTTCGGAAACCCTCATCCTCAGGGTGTTGCATAAAAATATTTAATCAATGCTACAATAAGAGGACAGAAGACAGGTCAGTCTCAAATTCTATTTGTATACAAGGTATTGATGATGAATTATCATCATCATCAGATGTTGAAATAAAGAAAACCCCTATACCATGTAAACGAAATATTTTAGCAAACTCAAAGAATATGTAATACTAAATATATAAAACTGGCCTAGGAATAGCATTTAAGTGCCCAAATATAATATAGAATTAACTAGAAATAGTTTTATTTTAATTAAATTTTAATCTCATTGGATTACTTCTATTTTTATTTACCTATTATTATGTAATGTTGTAGCGAAGTTCAAAGCTCTTACAAGTTACAAGTTTTAATAATTTTTAGATTTCGCATCTCCTTAAGGGATAATGCTCCATCTTATCCGGGGGGCTGTTATGATTTTATTTCCACAGTTATCATATTTAAAGTAAATAGCTGAGATAGCAGTCTCACGCTTGCACAATTTCATACATCAGCATTTAATTTTCCTTTGTCCATTTCTAATGAACAACAGTTAGAGTAGATTTGAACTTCGGCGCGACAACACATTTTTGTGTTATTTTTCATAAATAAATTTTAGTTTGTGTAATAAAGTTTTTTTTTAAAAAGCTAAGCCTGACCCACTCCGTAACAGAACCCTCCTTAGACATGTCCTGACATGCTCTTGGTTAGGTTATTTGTTTTTCATTTTTATCGTTCATAAAGATGTCTTTATTTACATTATCATTGTAAATAAAGACACATCAGTGTATTTATGCGAGTAAAAATATTTTTGAGTCCCACATTGTTTAGTGCATTATTTTTAAATGAAAAATGTTTTACTTTATTAGAGAGTGCGATTTGCGTCTAGTAAATATGCATAGTTTTATTGCATATTGTTAAAATACAACAGATAATTTTATGTTTCAATCCTACAGTTAAACAGATTAGCATTAATATTCATTCTAAATGTCGGAACAATAATAATTATTATATTTGTATGCTGTAATAGCATCAGCTTTTCTTGCATTAGTTTTACAATATTTAAATAGTTTTTTTGTAATTTGAAAATCAATTTCCCCTATAAAAAGAACACAGTAGTCCTTACTAGTGAGATCGCTTACTTTACTTTCTATTCCAGCGAGCTGCTGCTCTATGCTAGCACCTGGTGAAGAGTAATGACAAATATCATCCCACCAAAAACATTCTGTAAAAAACTAGCCAAGTCTCGATGGAGCTGCTTGTTTATCTCTAAAAAGTAATGAAATCTAGACAAAATCGTGCCAAGTCTAAGGTTCCTTACTGCGATTTCTTTATTATTATAGTTAATGTTTAGTGACTTGGCCGTTGAACATTCTTTATATTTTAGTGGGTACAAGTCAATTTTGTTTACATTTGTAACTACCTATGTTTGATAAGCGAGATAATAGCCCATACTCGTATTGGTAATTGAACGCTAGTGTCTCATTTTAGGCTGTTGTTGATTGTACAACACACGTATTGGAGCAATGGTGTCATGGAGCCCCTTTTGTATCCTTGTGTGCCCTTCAACGGCCAAGTCACACAACATTAACTATAATAATAAAGAAACCGCAGTAAGGAACCTTAGACTTGGCACGATTTTGTCTAGATTTCATTACTTTTTAGAGATAAACAAGCAGCTCCATCGAGACTTGGCTAGTTTTTTACAGAATGTTTTTGGTGGGATTTCACTTCTTTTTGTACAAACGATCATGATATTGATTTATTTTCCTAGATTTTAGTGTAATTTGTTTATTTAATTTGTGTAATGTTCGAGTAGAATAAAGTTCGAGTAGATTAAAGAGGCCTGAAAATGCGGCAAAATGGTTCTAGTAAAGAATGGTACGGCAGTGTTTACTTCGCGCTCGACTTGGCGGGAGCACTGCCGTGCCCCCAGATCGACGTTCTGGTCTTATCTAGAGGTTCTCAAATAGGGGCCTGAAAATGCGGCGAAATGGTTCCAGTAAAGAATGGTACGGCAGTGTTTGCTTCGCGCTCGACTTGGTGGGGGCACTGCCGTGCCCCCAGATCGACGTTCTGGTCTTATCTAGAGGTTCTCAAATAGGGGCCTGAAAATGCGGCGAAATGGTTCCAGTAAAGAATGGTACGGCAGTGTTTGCTTCGCGCTCGACTTGGCAGGGGCACTGCCGTGCCCCCAGATCGATTATCCTAGTTTTTATAGTTTTCCCTTTATGTGGCCATTAAACCCCAACTCTGTACCAAATTTCAGCTCTCTAAGTTTATGGGAAGTACTAGTTCTATTTTGATGATCATGAGTGAGTGAGTGAGTGAGTGAGTGAGTGAGTGAGTGAATGAGTGTCGAAAATGTGAAACTTTGCTTTCGCTTAACTTCGGAACTAAATGACCTACAGACTTGAAATTTTGGATTTTAAGTACGTGATTATAGCTTATTGGATGACGAAAATTTCTGCGTTCTGGTCTTATCCAGAGATTCTCAAATAGGGGCCTGAAAATGCGGCGAAATGGTTCCAGTAAAGGATGGTACGACAGTGTTTGCTTCGCGCTCGACTTGGCGGGGGCACTGCCGTGCCTCCAGATAATTGTTGAATATTTTTTCACAGTTTGTAGAATGTTATTCGTTTTGTTGCATCTTATGGTAACCAATTTATTATTTTCAGATCGTTTGTTGTTGACTTTTAGAACTTTGAGTTTGTCCGTTATCAAGTTGTGATAGTTAACTTGTGACACTATCTTGTTTCTTTGTGCTGCCATCAGGTGAACCGTTATTGAGTTGTTGAGAACAAGATCAATTACTTATTTTTGCATTAAGTGAATTTGGAGTTCAAAACAATCCTCGCGATTTACCCCATAAAGAGGTAATGTTGTGTTACGCTGGTAACCCTACGCGGGGAGATAAGGAGCGGGCGCTGTTTCGCCGTGGTTTTGGATACAGTGCGCTGCGTACAAATGTGATCGAACACTCATTCTGGATATTTCTGTATTCTCTGATGGAACCTAATGGCGTTTGACATAACATTGACAGAATGCGTGCTGCAAATCGTCATTACCAAGTATACCACGTGTAATGTTAGTAACGTGTATGGTAGTCCATCCAAAATATTATATAGGTATGAATATTACTAAGTTATAATAGAATAGTTATATATGAATTATTATTATAATAGGCAAGCGGACTGATTTTTTTTTATTGCATAAATGAATAGTACTCTTAAATATGAGTAACTTCTCAGAAGAAACCGTATATCAAAAGTCAATATTTTCAAAGGTACAGCGATTTGTATACAAAATTTCGCGAGTCTTTATACCAAAAAAAAATTTTTTTTTTTTGCGAAATTGGTAAACAAAACCTACATCATTAGTTTACTCACATCATATACAAAAACATTCATTATGGTAAGTATGAACTTAAACGCACAAATATCGGAGATATTTACAAATATATTCCTGCGGCCATATACTTCATATACTACTTCATACTACTTCATATACAAGTGACGTCATTTTTAGGTCGACTTTAGTATGGAGCGTTTTTAGGAGGCTCGCGAAATTTTTTATACAAATCGCTGTACCTTTGAAAATATTGACTTTTGATATACGGTTTCTTCTGAGAAGTTACTCATATTTAAGAGTACTATTCATTTATGCAATAAAAAAAAAATTGTCCGATTGCCTATTATTCCCCTTGGGCACATTTAGTGAATAGTCTATGCAACAAGTTGAAAATGGTACAAAATAGAGATACTGCTCTTAAAATTATGTGGTATGTTCGCCGATTACTTCGCTGTCTGTGAACCGATTTTCAAAATTCTTGTTTTTGATGTAAAAGTTAACAGCCGAGGTTGGTTCCATTTTCAAAAAAGTGGTGACCTGATGATGGGATCCATGAGGAAACGAGGGAACTCCTCGAAATTTATATGGACACATGGTGATTTTGAGTTTTTCCAAAGTTATCCAAGCATATGTTACCAAAAAGTAAGATTTTGCTCCAAGGTATACTCTGGATCCAAAAGTACAGAACAGAACTCCTCTTTCACTCCTCTTTCCTTACAGATACATGTTTGGGGATTTCGGCGTTGTTTAAACAACTGCAAGCATATGCCACTATGTCAATTAGAGTAATCATCATCATCACCACCATCATCACATCATACATCATCACATTATGATGGTATAAAAGGTACTTCTCATAGTATTTTACACCGACATGGATATCTTTGAAAATTACTCTGCTATTTATGGACCTATTTGCAAAATTATTTTGTTGTTGTAAAGGATACAATTCAAAATTAGTCCTTTAGTCACTAAAGTGGAAACCTGATGATAGGATCCATGAGGAATCGAGGGAACTCCTCGAAATTTATATCGACACATATAGTGATTTTGACTCTTACTGGAGTAACACGAGCATATGCTACCAAAAAATAAGATGTTGTACTAAAGTATACCCTGGATCCAAAAGCACTGAACAGAACTCCACAGTCTTTAAAGATATGCGTTTGGAAATTTCGGCATTGTTTAAATAACTGCAAGCATATACACTTTGTAACTTACATTAATCATCATCATCTTATTAACAATACCTAATGTAAGCTTGGCGCGTATTCAATTATACACTCGATCGCTTATTTTAGATGTTCTTAAGATTTAATAGTTCTTTAGTAGAGTTCTTAATAATAACTGCACAACATTTATCACTAAAAAGGGTGAAATTATTATTTTTAAACAAAAAAATAAACTGACTTCCAAAGTAACAATTCACAAAAAACTATGAAATAAAACTTATTTTCTAAACAATTCCACATTAAAATTTTGCTAAAATCTTCTTTTGAAGTCGGTACCAGCAAATATGAACGTTAGTTCTATAAAATATTGTAGGATATCGTTTGGACTGGTAGCGACTTCAAAATTAAGAAGATTAAGTAGAGAAGTTGTTAAAATTTTAGCCAAATTTAAAAGGGGAATTATTTAGAAAATAAGTTTTATTTCATACTTTTTTGTGAATTGTTACTTTGGAAGTCGGTTTAGTTTTTTCATTCTCATATCCCAAGTAGATATGAGCGCCGATGGGAGGTAGGTCGGCGGCGGCGCGCCGACTATTTTGGGTCGGCGGCGGCGGCGTCGGCGGCGTGACCTTGAAAGGGTTTTTTTGAAGACCAAAAAAAGTGTAGTAAATAGATTGGTTTACATACAATTACAATGCAACACAATTTATGGCACTATTTGTAGTGATGAAAAAGACAATTATAGAATTCCAAAGTAGTTCCAGCAGTTAACTGTGCTTTGATTCCAGAGAGTATAATCACTGTAATCTTTTTCTATTTACGTTTTATAAACGTCAATATTTTTAGGAACTGACGTTGAAGCCATTTGTATAACTATCTAGGCTCTCTCTAGTGAACAACCAATAATAGCGAAGACCTATCTTTCCCGGTCCTCCCCAGAAGTTTTGAAAAGCAGGTATAGCTTTTAGAAGCTATGCACCTTGATCATGGTGTCAGATGGCATTGCCATGCCAGGTTTCTCAGGAAGAGACTGTTTCAGTTGTCCAAGTAGGATAGAGGCCCGTTACATTCTACCCGCCGTCATGGCCCTGAAAACAACCATCTTAGCCTCCATATGAACAAGCAGTGGAGTCAGGTTAATCAAGGCTTCAAGTGAAGCTCTGGGTGCCGAAGAGAGCGCACCCGTGATTTGAGATAGACCATTCTCTGTACACTATTTAATGTTTTGATGCAGTTGACCTGTACAGTTTTTGGCTGCGTGGTGTGGCATACCACACTTCGCAATATGTGACAATCGGCCTCACTATAGCTGTATATAACCATGCATAACATTGCCTTCGACCGAATGCCTTATTTAGAGCTGACAAGTCTCGGGCAGAACCCCAGAGCACATCTCGCTTTTTTCATAATGTCCTCGATGTACTTATTCCAAGTAATCCTTATTAAGATATTTGACCTCGCTCGCAAACGTGGTAGTTCTCCCGAAGAGTGTTGGGGGTTTTAGTCCCTCCAACCGTCTTATTAGTGTTGACTGTTAGTTTGACCCTTTTGCACCAATTTTTGACGACTTTCTGCAGTGCTGATTACATTAGCCCAGGAACTACTGACGTGCTTTTGCTCACCAGCACCATTAGTATCGCTAGGTTCCTCCGTGGTCCACTGGATAACGGAGGCTGACAACCTAGCGATATTTAGAGCGTGGCTCTCGACTCGAAGGTCGTGAGATCGATTTCCGCATTGGAACAACGAAAAAACGTTGTTTTTGTTAGGACAATGCAGGCTGATCACCTGATTATGTGACAAGAGAGATGATCCATGCGACGGCTGGACATGTGAAAAGTCGGCCCTGCACCTAATCTCTTGCCAGTCGTTTAGGTTATCTGTCCCAATAGTTTTCGGGAGTAAATGAAGAGAAAGTGCTCTTGCGCACACACTTGGGCACTATAAAAAAAACTCCTGCGTAGCTGGTCTGGTTTTAATGGATTTGGCGCCCAACTTGAAGAGAACGGCTGCGGTTCTCGGGCGCCTCCTGTCCAACGGAAGACACAGCGCGGTGAAAGGGTATCTCCCGAATTGACAGCCCGATGGCGTCGTCAAGCGCGCATTATTACAATGCGCGCCTGGCAGGACAGAATGGTATCTCCAACTGCTGGCCACAGAATAGCGGCCGCAATCAGACCGGTTTTGCCAGAGCCGAATGGTGCAGGTGCTGACCGGGCACGGGTGTTTCGACCATTACCTGCACTACACGGTCCAAAGGGAACCGTTGCCCCAGTGCCACCACTGCCCGGACACCCTAAAGGGCTCGGATGAAGGATTGGGGAATCCGTCACCCATTGCACGAGTCCTCCCGGTAGCATAGCGTCCAGTCCCGGAGTGTTGGCAGAACAAAATGCCATGCGAAGGCTCTGCAGTATCATGCAGATGCCGCTTGGTAGGCCGCTGCTGTTATCGCTTTTTTTTTTTTTTTAATTGTTCCCCCAGCCATTAGCCAGGCCAATTGTTTGCTTTTGAATATTAATTACTTTATCAGTGTCTTGTGTTTGTTTACATTTCTATTTTTGCTTTACATTTATAGCTATTTCTTTTACATTTAGTTGTTAATTCGTTACATTTCTGTTCTAATACACTTATTTCTTATATTATACCTTTTGTGGTTATCTTCTTACATGTTTTCCTATTTTTGTACATTTTTATTTCGTATTTATATTTATTATTTATTTCTATCACATTGTCTATATCTCTTATTTCTATTTGTTTACAATACTTGTGTTTGTCTATTTTTCTTTACATATAATTATTTACTTTACATTACTTTTCTTTTACCTATCTTATTATTTAATATCTATTCTTTTATTATTTTGTTCTTTCTTGTTATTACATGTTACACACCCTTTCACATAACTTACTTTACAATTTATTGCCCATTTTGTTCTGTTTACCTTATACTAATATTTCCTTTCCACTCTGCGCCTGGCGCAGAGCGCCCGGTCGACGTTATTTCTTAGCTTTAAGATTATTGCAAATTTCGCTATAAAAAAAAATATCGCTTTTGTTGGTCCGGCGGTCTAGCACTACAGCGGGGAAGAAGGCATCATGGGGTTTTGGTGGCTAACCCCGGGTGCGCTCCTCATCCGGGTGAGTCCCACATATCTCGGCTGGCGTCCGCAGTCCGCCAGGGATGCATAAAGCATTTTTCATGAAAAAAAAAAGGCTAATCACATGATTGTCTGACAAGAAAGATGATCCATGAGTTGGATGGGCATGAGAGGTCAAGAGATCATTCTTACCAGTCGTGTCGTTTATTTGTCCCACTGGGTTACTGGTTGTAAAAGTAAAGGAATAGAGAGTGCTCTTGTGTACTGCGCACATAGCAGGGCACTATAAAAATAAATCGGCTACCGTCACCGAAATCGGTGTTGGGAGCTATTATTATTATTAGATCGTTAGTGTATACTTGAGCATATAACCTTCTATCGTTCAGTTCTTTTAGGAGCCCATTCACTACCAGGGACTACTCTAGCGGCGACAGTACCCCACCCCTTCCTGTGTGCATCCTGGAGTCAAACTGCTGCTGAGTGTTAAGCCCATAATATTTGATGACGCTACGCTGTTATTAAGCGTGGATTTGATCCACTTTATTGTAGTTGAATCTATATTTCTAGAAGCCAGGCTATCAGGGTTGAGGTTGAGATGTTATCGAACGCGCCTTCAATATCTAGAAAGGTGCTCAGCGCAAACTCCTCAATGGCTATATTAATGCGATCTACTAGCTCTATTAACGCCGTATCAGTAGATCTGCTTTTCTAGTAAGCATATTGTTATCTTTGATGCTTATTTCCCTTTTTGATGAGTTACGTGGAGGTTAACCACCTTCTTTTCGTTTAAAGGTCTAAATAGTTATATTATATGACTTGGGTAATATGAATGCTCATAGTCACTAACTGAAATCTCTCACTCGGCGCGCCGATAGATTTTCGCGGCGGCGGCGGCGCGGCAAAATCATCGGCGGCGGCGGCGCGCCGGCGCGGCGCTCATATCTAATCCCAAGAGCAAAGCAAACTATCTTCTCGTCCTCGTTTCAGCCTGGTGACGTCCACTGCAGGACATAGGCCTCCCCAAAGATTTCCAGTGCGACCGGTTGCTCGCGGCCTGTATCCACCTGGTACGCTTCGACGTCCAGTTCATGGTCTCCACTCGAGAACCTTTCGGCCCCAGCGGGCATCGGTTCTACGGGCTATATGTCCAGCCCATTGCCACTTTATCTTGCTAATGCGCTGAGCTATGTCAGTTTAGTTCCACGGATTTCCTCATTTCTGTTTTCTATCACGTAGAGAGACTTCGAGCATAGTCATACTCTCCACAGCTCTTTGAGCGACATGAAGCTTATGGATAAGCCCCATTGTGAAGGACCACGTTTTGGCTCCATATTTTGGCTCCTTTCATCAAGACAAAAATTTTCGAGCGTGTGTTACCGGTCAAATTTTTTTGTCTTCAGGCACTGGGGGATTTTTGATTGTAAATGTAGACGGTCAAAATGCTTGATGCAAGCAAAAAAACTACGTAGGTTCTTGCCGACAACATTTACGTAGTAACTATTCATTAATCTGTGCCGACAAGCTACTCGATCGTCTCGGAACCCCCTTAGATAACGTTACGAATACTTTGTTTTCAATTGTTCCTGCTTGGGCAACTGCTCGTAGCGCAAATCACGGTTTGTATATTTTATGAGCGCCCTATAAAATCCTGAGAGCAATCATATAATTAACATTTTTATTTTGTTATAAGTATCAGGAACATCGTCTTTTATTTATTTAAATAAATTTATTGCAATTTCTGTGTCTCACTAAAACTCGAGAACATAAAAAACTAAAAAAAAATATTATATTGTTGGTTGTGTACTAATACATTCAGAAGTACCTACCATATAATTTTGTTGATCATCAGTGAGTCAGTGACGAAATCAGGGGTTTTCAGATATTAATAAAATCTAAACTATAAGAACTATGTAATCAAAACTTTACATGTCTAATAAGTCCGCAACTAGGAACATATCATGAAAATTTCATTTATCTGGTATAATCCAAACCCAAGTTATGAGGGTTCCAAAATCGACGAAACGCTTCGAGAAAAGGTAGTCTGGTAGTGCCTTGCGCTTTGCTTGGCTTATCTTGGTGGGGCACGGTATAATAGCTGTGTATCTATATCTATGCTATTTATAGTTGGTAATCGGAGGACCGAACTAGAAAGTGACAGTTCAAGCCGGGATCGAACTCGCGACCTTAGACAATACATCTCATTCAATCTCACTACTTGACATGCGGGTGGAAAAGCCAAACAAGTGGAAAGCGTAATTAAGGTAAGCGTCAGTTCACACCGAGATGCGACGCGGTGTACTTTTAAGACAGCGATTCGAATCTGCAGTCGATGCGGTCACTTCTTTGTGATTAAATATATATAATATAATATCTATGCACGCTTCACACCACGTCATCTGGCCCCGTGCTAAATATTCGAAGAACTTGTGTTACAGGTACCAGACAACGGGAAGTACTTATATTTAATACTTTTATACTATACATATATTTAAAATTTTTATTATATTATACATATATTTAATACACATCCATGACCCAGGAACACAGAAAAACTTTTTTGTTCCTTCGGCGGGATTCGAACCCGTGACCCCCGGCTTGAGCACCAACGCGCTGAACCACTGAGCCACAGAGGTCGTCAAATAATTACGTACAAAGGGAAATGTTTAGAAACTGGTCGAGCAGGAACTTCGTCGATATTGTACCACAACACCACACAGACGCGTCACGCGACCAAACGTGGTCAAGCTGTGTACGTATGGGAAAACCCTAAATCGTCGATAAAAAATTAAGGGCACATAAGCAATATTATTATTTTTATTACATATTTTGAAGACCCAATACCCATTTGTAAGGATCGTTTGTATAATTGGATTCAATTGAATAAACAATCAATCTTCTTATATTAATTTTATTTCACAACCAAAATTGTTTGAGTTACGTAGTCGACACACAACATTAATAATAGGTATGTAATTAAAACTATTAAGTACTTTGTTCAGTAGTTAAATATCTTTTAATTAAGTACTAACTTTAGGAGTTCATTTCCAAAAATATAATAATAATAATCAATATTATATTGTCAAATAACATATGAATAATCAATTGCTAGTAGAATTTTTCGTGGAATATTGCTAGATAAAACATTAAATAAATTGTTTATAATTGCACTAATAAATTAATTACTTGCAACATATTTTTATAACAATAAAATAATTTGTGTGACTAAAACGTATTCTTATTAAATAACAAATCACACAGTATAATGGATACTATTACATGGCACCTATTATTCTTAAATATCAGCTCGTCACAATAGATCCACTTGGGTCGCAGTGACGTCAGGCTCGATTTTGACCTGCCTTCGAAATAAAAACTGGTGTGCAGTTCACGCCTGATAGAAGTGAAACCTTCAAAAATATGTCTATCTCATAAATATTTCCTTCCTTATCGACTTTCAAATCATAATGATGCTAAAGAAGCGACAGTAAAAAGAGACTCTTTTACTGTCACTTTTTCGTTTCATCGATTTTCAAATCACAATGATTATAAATAATTTTTCAATTCAAAAATAATAATCTCAGCTCACAAGAAGAATGTATGAAATAGCAAATGAACTTTATTCACTACACAACAAGACTCGTGTTTCGTTACAAGAGCGGCGCCGCGCCACAGGGGCGACACTCTCTACAAATGACAGCTCGAGCACTGGGGAATGTCAGCCATGTTGACGTAAGCCTAAGGTTGACACCGAAATAATTTTAACCTGACGCGTCAGACAAATCTATAATAAATACTATCTGTCCCGACAAACGTTCTTCTGCCTTAACTATGAACTGAAATTTCTCACCGTTTAAACCTTCCCTGAACTGATACGATACAGCCGTTCTCAAATTTTAACGAGACTAACGAACAGCAATTCATTTTTATATATAAGAAGAAGAATAAGAAGATTAAGAAAGTATACTGTCAATTATGTCAAAGCACTAAACGACCTGCGGCCAGCCCCGTGAACGAAAGTCCTGGCTGTAAACCCACGCCCCGCCCGCCCCCGCATTCGCCCAGCCACGCACCGAGCGCCGCCGCGATCTGTCATTCGTGCCAGTGGAATGACGATACATAATGCTGCATTTTTACATTAGTTTATAAATTAATAATTAGTAATTACTATAGAAATATTTTGATTTTTGAACATTATCTTAAATCAACCTTTTATACAACTCTAAACTTATTTAGGAAACCATAACTGTTACATACAAAAGCGTATTTTAGTCTATAAATGCGTGGAACTTGTAAATGGATAAATATAGCCTATAAACTACATAACAGATAACAAAATCAGACAGACTAGTTTGTATTATGCTTACTGATACTCGCTTATGTAATATTTTGCACAATTGGTAACAATGTAAAAGTCCAAAAAATATCTACGCTAAATATTTCAATAATACTTTGTCTAAATGGCTCCTCCCGCGACGTAGGGCGGTACATGCTTGACTTCTGGGTTATCCTCGGCAGTCATATATTTGCCGTATTTGGACAGCATTTCTAGAACAACTCCGTTAGACCAGCCGAAGCCGAGCTGCACCTCGTACTCGCCACCGCCTCCGATCTTCCCGGGCAGTTCTACATCGTACTTCTCAAACATAGCTTTGGTCTCATTGAAACCCTTGTAGTTCGCTCGGACCCAACTCTCGGCGAGATTGAAGGCCATTTTTGAGGCCTCGTCGATCTCTAGCGCTTCCAAACCGTTGATCATCATGCTGACCAGAGGTGGCCAGGCGTTGGGGAAGTCCCACTGCTCGCCGCTGCGGATCAGGGACGTGGGTACACCGCCGGGGTAGTCCAGGCCGCGAGAGTTTATAAGGTATTTTAGAATATCTGCTCCCTTTTCTTGCACGAATTTCTTGTCGACGGCTCGCATCCACAGGGGAGCGACGTTGCTCGGGTAGAAATATTTACGGTGCTGACCGTGCTCTAGTTCCCAGTCATACCAGATGCCGTCTTCTTCGTTCCATAGAACGTACTTTATGTTGTTTCTCCATCGCTTAGCGGCCAGGTCCCACGTGACGCCCTTGCGCGGTTGTCCGAGCATGGTGTGGCAGCTCGCCATAAATTGCAGAGCGTTTGCGAAGATCGCGTTCAATTCCACGGGAATAATGTCAGGCGTGTAGATATTCGAGAGGTTGCCCTTGTTGTCTCCGTTTTGGTCGACAAACCAACGGGTGGAGAAATCCCATCCACTCTCGGCGCCGCTCTTGATGCTGACGTAGAACTCCCTCTGGAGCTCCTCAGTCGGGAACGATTGGGCGCTCGTGTAATCTTCGTAATAGGATTCCGGCCGGGGCCCCTCGCTAGGAGCGAAGTACCTGAGCAGAGTGTACTGCTTGTCGCACACGTCGAATGTTACGCTTTGCGTGTCCAGCCAGTACTTCAATTCGCTCTCCAGGGCGTCGATGTTTTCTCTCAAGAATTTGAGGTCGTTAGTGGCTCGTATGTACTGAGACATCATACCCGACAGCATCGGCGGCTGGCTTCTCTGTTGGTAGTACCACCTCGCTCCGTTGGGGATGTGTCCGAATTTCCTCTGCAGCTCAATGAGATTGCTGATGATACCTTTGACAGTATTTTTCATGCCGCTGATGAGGAGACCCTCGATGATCCAGTAGGTGTCCCAGTAGTACAGCTCGGTGAACCGTCCGCCGGGTATGATAAAACCGTGGTGAACTGGAATAAAACTGAACAGCTCGGGTTTCTCGTGGACGATGTCCTTTACTTTTCTGCCTAGGACGGGCCAAATGTTGTTGATGTCGCGGGCGAACTGGCGGAGCTTCTTGTCTCTGATGCCCAGGAGGAACGGTGGATTTTGGTTGAAGTCGGTCGGCGTCCACTTTTCCAGTTCACTAACGTCGCTGAAATGCTTGAGGACGAACTCTTGGAGCTGCTCCTTCGTGGGGTTCTCGTTCGTTTCTACGAGGAGTTTGTCGAACTCGGACAGAATAGTCTGCTCGTCGCTTTTCATTTGTAGGTCAACGAAGGTTTTGGAGTCTTTGTAAAGTCTCGCCATCTGGACATGGTGCAGCAGTTTACTGTTGCAGTAGACTGGTCTCTCGCAGGACGGCGGCAGGGCGGCCGCTACCACTATGCTGGCGATCACCGCCACCAAAATCAGCTTCATCTGTAACAAACGAAAGTTTCCTTAGAGATTTATAATAAGTTTTCTTTATTTATTATTTTCGCTGACTGGTTGACGATAGCTGAATGGAAAAGCAATTTTTAGCTGCGAATTATGTACTATTTACTAGGTACTACTATTTTTGATTTATTTTTTCATCTATAATTCATATTTGTAGACTTTAAGTAGCTATATTAAGTTTTCAAATAACTACCTATTGATAACTAATAATAAACCTAACTCATTTTCATACATCAACAATAACCCAGCGCTTGTTACTTAGATGATATAGACGCCTATGAGTTTGCCGATTTACAATCGCTAAAGCATGTGTCGTTTGCGAATGATTGAACCAAACGAGCTTGTTCGCGTGGTTCACGAATTAGCATCAAAACTCGTATAATTAATTGGTCGCTAGTTCGGCTCATTGATTTATGAAAGAACCATGGGATTCATGTTCCGTATAGACACAGCGGTCTACTGATATATGATTGACTGTTTTGTTAATGGAACGTGTTATTTTTGTAACTGTAAGAAAAAGTGTTGGAAGGGGTAGACCTAGGCGGACGTTCCAAGACCAAATCGGGGACGTCTTGAAAAAAGGCCAGGTCAAGAGTACCCTAAACCGAAGAGCATGTATGAAGGGAATAATGAAAGTGGATGAAGCAAAACAAGTATGTAAGGATCGTAGCAAGTGGAAAGAAGTGGTCTCTGCTTACCCCTACGGGAAACAGGCGTGATTATATGTATGTATGTATGTAAGAAAAACTTACATTAGTTTTTTTATTAGGTGCATCATTTTTTAAATAATAAATAGAATCAGACTTCCGTTTAAACACGCTCACGAATGAGCGATCTACTGATTCATATATCTATTTAGCCCAGTACAAAGCTCGTGATAAGAACCAAGCAAAAACTTAGATTGACACGTAAGTCTACAGCTAACTTAGGTATTTTAGGCAATTTTTATCGGTTGGTCGATTAAAGGGTTGAGCCATTCAATCGTTGAACCAGTTCATTCACTAAACGAACGGCACATACTTATTTCTTCGATTCGCAGCCTTAATTTTTTAGACCTCTGTTATGGCATTGATATATAATACGTGTTGTCACCTTGAGCCGTAATATTTCGTACAAGTAATACATTAATAGATAAATATGCAAATTTTTAAATGTTTATTTATAATTTTGCATATTATTATTTCTTTAAAAATTGTTATGTTATAAAAGAGATATTCTAGAAATGTATGAGGCGTGGGCCAGCACTATGTACACTATATGTAAATATAACTACATAATTTAGTAACGGTTTCCTATTTTTTATTTTATTTAATTTCACTTCGTTTCTATGTACATTTAAAATGACTTCGTAAAGGAGAGTAACATAACGTAAAATAAAACATGGCGGATGAGATCAGAATTATCCCAAGAATGTCATTTTGACAACGACATGATCATTGACAAAGAAAGCCGTATGACATTCAAGAAGACGTCTCCTCCTAAAACTGTCAACTACGTCAAAACTCAAAAGTCAAGTCAAAACAACTGTCATGGCCACTTTAAAAATAGGGTTCTCGAGATAAAAAACGCTTCAAATAATCATTTTTATACGCACGTACCGTTCTTCAAATTATTATTTTTTGTATATTTATGAAATTCCCATATTTTTTTCTTTAAATGTTAACTTTAAAATAAACGTTATTCGCGAAGACAACATCTTTCTTTGGACTCGCCAAGCCTGCACATTGCATTACTTATGTAGTGTAATAGAGCTGGCCCAAAATCAAACATCTCTTTTGCAAAGACAACATACAGTATACATTGGATAGTCGAAATGTTCTGTTTTATTTATTTTACGAAATGGACCAGGACACGAGCAGCTGCATCGCTGATGGTAAGCGATTACCGCCGCCCTTGGACACTCGCAACACCAGAGGAGTTACACTTGTAACTCCTCTGGTGTTGCGCACTTGGGTTCCTACTTCCTGGTCCTTAAGATCCAAAACCCCCCGTACTGTACTGCAATTAATATTAATGATTATTATTAAATAGATTTATTTTACTTTGTTGTAAAGCGTGCAAAGTTTGCAGAATCCCATGACAACAGATATTTTAGGCTTTTATGATCGTTCAACAAATTTAATTAAGCAAGCAAATTTAATAATGCTATTCTTATTTCTTAAATATAAGTTTTGATGAATTGTATTGGATATGTGTTGATAATAATACAATATAAATTAATTAAAATTCCATTTTTATTTTGAACTTGTTAGACCTGTTCTAATTTTAAACGAGATCCTAATCGGTGCGGGCGCCACATTAGGATGGCAATATCTTGAAAAACCTAGCACGACCTTCAAATGTAACTACTTATACAATATTAATAAGCAAAGGTTATTCAATAAATCCGACAAACAGTCCACAAACTTTTTACAATATTGTTCTCAATTTAGGGCAAATAGAAAAGGAAATCTTTGATCTATCCTAGAAAAATGGAAAATAAAATATTTCTAGTTTTGGATATGTATAAAAAACCCTTTTTGGATAAGGTTAAAATTGCCTTGAAATGCAACACAAAAAAAGGAAGAAACACTATTATATAAACAAACTTCCTTAAAATTACCATTTTATTTTTCTTTAGAATTCTATAAATATAAAATTTTATGATTGTAGATAATATGTATTAATAAGATCTATAATTATATCTACAATGCGACCGTGATTCATGTTTCGGGAATCATCGGAAAGTAGTTTTTCATATACATATTATCGTCTATGATTTCCACAGAAAAACTATGATTGCCGAGCGACATAGCAGCGTAGTTTTGCTGTAGCTTGTTCGGTTGGTTTTGCTCTCTAATTTAAAGTTTGTAAAGTTTTCAAAAATGTTAATGTAATAAACAAAAATACTCATTAAATATTCAAAAGATTGCCCGATAGTAAATAATGTGTGTCAAAATACCTTGAAATCCTATTTCCACCCACTCCCCTCGGTAGCTTTGGCCAAACTCGGCGTGGCTCCTCTACGTGTGATATTTTACACAGGCCTCCCCTCCACGGCTAAACTAGTCGCATCACATATTCATGAAATACTAACAATATATTATTTTCCTTAATATCCTTGCTAAGTGACCAATCGGTAACAATATTAGTAACAAAAGACGAGCCAATAACATATTTACGTACGACAATGCAATTGTATTTATTTTAATTGTAATTATTATTATATTGTAATTTGTAAAATCGCCAAAATGGTAGACTAAAATATAGTCATTATTTCTTTCTAAAGGCCTTTCCAGACTCAACATACTTGTACAGACTTCTCAGTTCTTACGAGAGCGAATGGATAGCGTTTATGCAATGAAAAATCTAGTGTATTTAAAACCTTTGTAGCTCGTTAATATCACAAAATAATTATGATAGAGCAGCTTATGCCCGCGGCTCCGCCCGCGTAAATACGCACGGAACAACGCACTTTAAAAAAAAGACAAAATATTCTATGGTTGAACCCAGAGTCTAAACTACTACCATAACAAAATTCATCAAAATCCGTTTAGCGCGTGAAAGAATCACAATCACAAACAGATATCTGATATGTCCACACAAACTTTCAGATTCATAATAGTTGTAGGGCATAACCTACAAAAGCCTTCCTGCATGCTTGACCAATCTTTCTTCTCGAGGACTCAGGGTCGGAAGACTTACCACTAGAGGAAATAAGAGCCCATTCTTACTACACAATACGTCACGCACACTTGACGCCCGTGGCATTGATATTGGTGATGATTAATAGGGCTGCCAAAAACATAAATGTCCTAATCTCTAATTTGTACGAAAATTATCACAGCGTGACAACCGTGTTGTTGTGTTGTTGACAACTCCAGGTTGGGTGGTGGAAACATATAGGGCAATGGCCCATGGCATTAATTTTGCTGAAGACTGATAGGGCTGCCACTCATACCAGGGCAGGTTTTGATGAAAATATAGTAATTTTGACAACCCTGGATAATGGAAACGCAAGGCCGCTGCGACTGTTCAACCGTTAAAAATTAGCGTAATTTCTTTAACAACCATTACAAGAAAGATTTTATGTTGATAAAAAGTGTAATTTTACTTGTTTATCAACCCAAATGACAACATAGTAGGTACATGAACATTGAACATAGTATCAATGTTTAGGAATCTCACGCATTTCACGCAAATTAATTTTCAAAGTCACGCAGAGGTTTGGCAGATCCGAGCAAATTATTTGTCCAAACTAAAAACCAAAATTTAAGCTCGTATAAATCTATAGTACCTATATATTTTCCTCTTTTCTCCTTTTTTTTTGAAAAGTTTGTTTGTTTGATCGTTTGCATTGAATTGGCTCCGAAACTACTGGACCGATTTTGATAAAATTGGGCACAGATGTAGAGTAGACCACGGGACATTGGCTACTTTTTATCGCGGAAAATGTACGGTTTCTGCGAAATTAACTTTTGCGCGCACGAATACGCGGGCAACATCTAATACTTCATACTTATAAATGCGAAAGTGTGTCTGTCTGTCTGTTTGTCTGTCTATCTGTTACCTCTTCACGCTTTAACCACAGAACCGATTTTAATGAAATTTAGTATAGACATACTTTGGGTCCCGGGAAAGGCCATAGGATATTTTATTATATACTTCCCATTTTCTGATCCCTAGCTTTAAAAAGAGTTCTTCAGATACCACGGGGATTGACGTGGTGTGAAGTGTCCATAGATATTATTATTATTTTATATGCTTACAGTTGCTTAAATTATATAATTTATTTATGTTGTTTCTATTTGCTAAATATTATCAAGTATTTGATATTACCTCTGACCTATAATTTCCGTAACCTTCACTTTTTGTACCTACTGTTGTTATTTATTTCAAACCAGATTTCATAAAAAAATCATCAACATCTTGATTTGATTGCCAATCGTCTCGAAGTAAAAAATTAATTTCGTTCGTGATTTTTTGTTCATATTTATTTTATAATAGGTTTAGATTAGTCCAATTTATGGGTCATAAATATTATATCATTCAACTGTTTTTGCATTATTGTTATGAAAAAAGTTATCTTATGAGTTATGTAATGGTAGACGCAAGAAAAAAATCACTCCCACTTTACTAGTATATAAGGTTTGGTAAAATCAATTACGAATACTTCGGGCACGTGATCTACTGCTTGTGTAAAGACGTTTAGGCAAAAAAAACAAAAATAAACCCGTGTATAAAAATACAAACTAAAATTATTAAATTAAAATATTACAAGAAATTAAATATTTTGCATAAAGCATCAGCGCGAGACAAGGACAGCAGATGTAGCACGACAGAGACAGCGATACATATTGCCATGTAACTTGATGTAACACCAGGAAAGGTCATTCGAGTTCATATCTGAACAGCTGTTCGCGCGTGGTCGATATAATGCAATAAGATGTAATTTCCTGCAACATAATTTAATTTTGTATAAAAAGAATCCACGAGTTTAATTTTTTTTTTTTTTGCCTAAACGTCTTTACACAAGCAGTATATGACGTACCCAAAGTTTCCGTAATTGATTTTACCAAACCTTATATACATATTAGTAACGATTTTCTTTACTTCGTATAGGAAGTTAATTTAAGACTTTGTTGATAATGTGACGTCACTTATCGATAAAATAATCATTCATCATCTATCGCTTCGTACAAGCGACACAATAAAACATAAGTATCTTTTGTTCGCCTATCCGGGATACAATTATTAGTTTATCTCTCTCACGTACTGGCATACATTGAATAACTATTATCGTGTACAAAAGTGCAGAAAGAACGCTCTGTAAGAAAAGGTTTAGGTATAACTAGCTGTTTCCCGTTAAGTACCTAGCCTATATTTTAAACCAGAGCCTAAACTACTACTATACCAAATTTTATCAAATTCCGTTCAGTAGTTTTCGTACATTTATGTTTCATAAACTTTGAAATTTCTGCTATGGAATGATAATAATTTTTAGACAGCCATCTTATAATTTCCTTTTTTAACTTTATTTAAGGTAGTGATTTTATTGCTGTTGGAATTGAATTGTAAGTCTTAACACAAAAAGTTTTTGCGTGAGAGTTACAAAAACAAAAATCCATTCATCCATCCTCACTAACTATCACATTCATTATGATATTAGTTATTAGTCGGATATATTATACACCTTTGACATACCTATACTCCCTTACTAATAAACTCTGTATAAGCTTTGAATAGTTATACAGTGTTTTGTCTCCTTCTATCGAATTAAAAATGTCACTTGTGTGACGTGAACAAAACACTGTAATACTTAAACAGCGTTTATTAGTAAGGGGGATAGGCTATAACCACAGATTAATAAATACACAGTGTGCGTGCCATATATTATACAGATATATACTAGGTGCGTGCGTTAGTGTGCACCATAGATAATACAGATATATATTAGTATAGATGCGCAACTCTAAAATTGAAACTGAGTCTTGCAAAAGTTTCGGAATGTCGTTTTTAGATGGCGTTGTACCGTTTTAGTTACTATCAAACCCGCTAGATGGAAGTAGTACCGCCTGATAATTTTTATTGAACTGAATTATGGACAGAAATTAAGTTTTATCGAAAGTCGTAGACACAACAACGACCAAGTTCCTCTTTAATAGTGGGATATGATTGCTGCATAGTAAAATGTTCGCGAGCCCTTATAAATACGCCTTGTGTTAGCGATAGCGCGATGTAGAAGTCGCTTAGTGGCATCTGTTGTGACAATCCGAAAACTTTCAAACTGTTAGTACCGGACAGTCATTTTTAGATGTCTCTGTACTCTGTTAATTTGTGCATGTATGAGAGTTTCACCCCCCTGGTGTGCACACAGCACACTAGCTACTACAAAAGAAGTCGGTTATATTTTTAAAATAGTTATGTAATAAAATAGGAGTTAGGTTTACTCTGTCCATTTACTAAATACTATTATGTAAACATAATGGTATAATGGTACGGAACACTACGTACACGAACCCGATTCGCACTATGGTAGGTTTATGATAATAACTGTACACTGTACCCACATAGTGTAGTTTATACCATTTTTAGGTTTCCGTAATACTTGAGGAACCCTGATAGTTTCGCTCTGTCCGTCTGTCTGTCTGTCCGCGCTTCTAGCTTCTGTAATTATGAATATAAATAGATGAATTTTGGTATAGTTAAAGATTGTGTATAGATGTTGATTTTGCCATCATAAAAGAATAATAAATTTAAATTTTAGGGGTGGCTTTCCAAAATCCATACATGTGAAGTGGGGATGAAAAATATTTTTTCATCCTCCAAGACCTATTCAACGATACCTCATGTGAGGTATCGTTGAATAGGTCTTTTAAAATGAAGGTAAGGTTTCATACATGGCTTTTTTACAAAGTCAACCATTTTTTAGTAAGCGGCCTCCAATATATTGGGAGTAAAATCAGATTAAGACAAGTTAGTTTTATGTTATTCACGCGTAAGTCTTTATAACACATAACCTTTCTTTCTAACTTATTATCTCTTAGACCTGTCAATGGTATAAGTAATCAGGGGTAAAATTTGGGGAGAAATATTTTTGAGAGTTGGTATCACTGCCCGTTATCAATCAATTGCGGGAATCATCGTCGTCGTTTAAAAACAGCACTGTAAATAGAACTCTGTGCTAATGTAATAGAGCATAAAATCGAACACACGAGTGTCGAGCTTTACTGTCCACTGCACCGTACCAAATCCGTGCGTGTGTAGCGACACCGGATTCGGTCTGCGGATATGGTTCGCTGTACGCTCCGTACCAAATTCGTGTGTCTGTAGATAGTATTAGACATGTCGTGACGTGCTCTTGGTTAGGTTTTATAATTTTTTGAAAATATTTTTAACCATAAGGCGTGAAAAACACTCTCTGAATTAATATAATCCAAGTAGTAACTACATAATTTAACGTAATTATGTCAATATCAGATACTTTACACCATCGTTTCTCAATCGGTGGGTTGCAAGTCGCGACCCTTGGGCGGTCCAGTTCGTTTTTAAAGGGGTATGTTGAAAATTAATAAATACAAACTATATAATTAGGTACAAACTTTGATTAATTATTACATTAATATTATATATCTATGGGTACAAAGATAGTTTTTCGAAGGAATTTCTTGTATCGAACGTCAAAAAACCATTCAAATCACCCGAACGTTCGAACCAGTAAAGGCTAATGCAA
The DNA here is from genome assembly GCA_905404095.1 of Glaucopsyche alexis. Lineage (NCBI taxonomy): Eukaryota > Metazoa > Arthropoda > Insecta > Lepidoptera > Lycaenidae > Glaucopsyche > Glaucopsyche alexis. The sequence continues at coordinate 21,195,099 of FR990054.1, read as the reverse complement.
CGTTCATATAGCTCATTAAAATAGCGCGCTATTTAGGTTCATATTATAATTTCATAGTGATGCTATCGCAAAACTTTTTACTTAACTTTTTGGCTTTTTTGTGGGTCGCGACATATAAATGGTTGAGAAACTATGCTTTACACTATCAGATGATTTACGTTTGAGTCATATTATCAACACTTGTACACACAAGTATACAGACACAGCTATGTATACAGCCAGGTAACATAGTATCTGACGTATTCCGATGAACGATTATTAAGAGTTTGCAATTGTGTAAAATGGGGGTGTTTCTATGACGACACATTTTTTAAAACTAAATTAGGCAAGACCGGCCAAGTGCGAGTCGGACTCGCGCACCTCCCCTAGGTTTCGTACTTGCAATAAAAAATAATGGTTCACGATTTATGCATAAGTTTTATGTTTATGAAATTAATTATAAAAAATAATGGTTCACGATTTATGCATAAGGTTTATGTTTATATAATGTACTATTAAAGGCAGCATGCCTATAATTTCACACATTATTTTTCGTTAGATTATAAATATATAGTTTTTAATCTTTCGTCATATTTTTACAATTTTGTTAGTTATTTTACAATCTAACGGTTTTTACAATTTTACGGTGACGCGTCCAAAAAAACTTTAGTGCATCATATTAAATAAATTTTGACGGCCTCTGTGGCTCAGCAGTTAGCACGTCAGCGCTCAAACCGGAGGTTGCGGATCTAATCCCTTCGAGGAAACAAAACGTCATGGAATATGTTTATCTAATCATTACATAGTATAAAACAAAGTCCCTTTTTTTGTCTGTCCCCTATGTATGCTTAAATCTTTAAGATAAATTTCTAAAACTACGCAACGGATTTTGATGCGGTTTTTTTTAATCGATAGAGTGATTCAACGGAAAGGTTTTTATGTATATATCATGCATAACACAGTAGAGAAACACAGGTAATTTTAGAGGTTTCTCATGTCCTAAATAAACACTTTTTTGCGCTTACATTGCAAACGCTGGCTGAACCCTACGATAAGGTCCTGTTTTTATCCATTGCGTACGAAACTCTAAAAACATTTTCAATATTGTATACAGAAGTCATGAACCTAAAAAATGACAGAAGTATAATATAGCAGTAAGTAAAGTTATTAGCTGAAGAAGTTTTTTCTCCAAGAACACTATTCAACGCGGGCGAAGCCGCGGGCAAAAGCTAGTATTATATAAAGTTCTCGTGTCACAGTGTTCGGGGACACAGTCGCAGTTACTAATCTGTATAATCTATGGTCGCAATACTCTGAAACGGCTTGACCGATCCTTATAAAAAAAAATGCATGGTGGGTAGATCTGAGAATCGGACGTAATCTATTTTTAACCCTTAAATGATAAGGTTGACCCACCCCTAAATATTTTATTGTTTATTAGTTCGTCAATTTTTTTTATTTTTAAATGAATTGACCTTTGAGAATACATACAATGCAATGGCAAAACAACGTTAGCCGGGTCAGCTAGTAATAGGTATAATAAAAATCTTAAATATATCTTTAGTCTTAGCATAACAGTATTGAATAATACATACTTCCTGTGGCGGTAGGCCTGGGCCTTTAGTCAAGATGTATTCGATAATTTCGACGACGAAGTTCGAAATCAATAACATAATGGGATTTGACTTAAGTCATATTTGCAGCTTGCGATGCCTTATGTCAAATCCCATATATTTTGTTTACAAACTTCGCCGTCGAAATTATCGAATACATCTTGACTAGAGGGATCTTAATCCATTCAGTTATATTCGATTCTATACTTTTGTAATACATTTAATTCCTTGTCCTTTGAATAAAATAAAAAAAATACATTATTTTCTTTCTCGTTATCGTGACTTGTTTGTTCGGAATTAAATAAATGTAATAACTCTTGTGATCCACAAACTAGTACAAGGCTGCCCATAATAAGTTCAAGTACCACCATAGATTAGATAAGTTTTAACATTTTCTTTTAATTCACCGAATCGAAATTATTATTGTTTTCTGCAAACACAAAACAACTAATAATATTCTTATAGAAATTTTAATTTTCAGTATTGAACTGGCTAATATCTAATAAGTATAATAAATAATATGCATATTTTAACAATGATAATAATAATATATAAAAATTTAATAAAGGCTACAAAATTAAGTATAAGTGGTATAATTGTACGTAATTATATAGTTTACCAGAAGTTTAAAATCCCTTTGCAAAGTGTGATGGTACAAACACATAGGTACAAACGCCATTTCCTATGTAATTGTAAATTCAATTAATTTAATAATTATTATATTTTGAACCTAAAAATGTTGTGGCCTGTGGGAGAGAAAAGAGTTAAAAGAGGCAGGCATAATATCGTAACTAGAGATTTTTGAGTACTGCATTTTGCAATCAATTTCCGATTTTACCAAAGATTTCAAAACTAAAGATAGGCGTAATTTAATATATAACGTACATTTGCCAGAACAAATCTTCATAAAAAAATTACGCCATCTTAATTTCACCATACCTCAAATGTCAAAATGGCCCCAAACAACCCAAAGTAGTAACCATTTACGTGGAGATAGTTTTGGCCACGAGCACGACATGCCTCGTCTAATGTCTATAATATATACGTATAGACGAATCCTCCCTGAATCCATAGGAATTATTATACATTAATATGTACACTGAATATGTGATTAACTGATTAGTCATAATACACATAGATTTGACACATGTCACAACATACGTGTCAAATATGTGTCACAGCATTCGGATTTTAATAATTACTATTGTGTGACGTAAAATTAAAACCCGCATTGTTTTATTGACTATGATGATTTTCCCAACACACTGATTCAATTAATAAGTACATACGACAGTATAAATAAATTCCGTTTTCAACTAAGTGGTTAGGAAATTAAGTTGTGAAAACGGAACAAAGGATAATGACTACATAAACTACTACTCGTAGCTATGATAGCCTTTCAATAAAAAACTACTTCCAAAGTAAAAATATAGAAAAAAGTATGAAATAAAACTTATTTTCTAAATAATTCCCCTTTCAAATTCGGCTAAAAGTTTAGTTTAAAAACTATTTCTCTACTTTTTAATTTTTTTGAATGTTCTTAATTTTGAAATCGGTCTCAGACCATACAGTATCTACAATAGTTTATAGAAGTCACGTTCCAATTTGCCGGTACCGATTTCAAAATTAAGAAGATTGAGTAGATAATAGTTAAAATTTTAGCTGAATTTAAAAGGGGACTTATTTAGAAATTAAGTTTTATTATTTTTTGTGTATTTTTACTTTGAAAGTCTGTCGGTTAAATTTTTATTTAAAAATAATTGTAGTTTTGGTGTACAATAAAGTTGCAATAATGTGCAATAACGTTATATACGGCCGAATATAAATGTCACCATAAAATTGTAAAAACCGTTAGACTGTAATAAAACTAGTGAAATTGTAAAATGTTGATAGACTTCTGATGTGAATATGCTGCCTATAATTTAACACATTATTTTTCGTAAGATTATAAATATATAGTTTTAAATCTTTTGACATATTTTTACAATCTTGTTAGTTATTTTACAATCTATCGGTTTTTACAATATTACGGTGGCATATATAACCGCCTCATTTTTTGGAAGTCGGTTATAAATAAATTTATGTGAATTTTTACAATAAATTTCACATAAAATGATATACAAGTCTAAAACACTATATGAGGCCATATAAATTTCGGGGAGTTCCCTCGATTCCTCATAGATCCCATCATGTTACGATGAAAATTTTAATTTTTAATTGCCTCTGTGACACATGAGTACCATCGTAAGGAAAATCGGTTCGTCCTTTCCGAAGGTTATTTCGTGATAAGAAATTGAGATACAAATGACGAATGTGTTCCGTGTATTCATCATCAGTCATCACCATGTCATCATCGCCACTGTTCACAAACATCGAACGTCATTATGGGGAACTAAGTGCTACGTGCTTATTGTAATGGGTTATTACCCGTTTTCAGCATTACAAAAAAAAAAGCTTCTGCTTATCCTCCACGTAAACTTTAACTGTGCCAAATTTCAACCTACTCCGTTAGCACAATTATCGGAAAACTGTACTGAAAGTTTTTCCTTCACTTAATATATAGGTATATGATTTTTTTATTTTACGTATTATCTAATGATTATCTATCTGAATTTAATAAGGAAAATTCGAAAATAAGGTATAATATACTTTAATTGGTGTAATTTCTTGGTGAAATTAAAAAAATACGTTTCGGCCTTGACACAGGAATCTAATTGATGAGGAAAATCAAGAACAAAGTGGCGCGAGAGTACGTGATAGATTATAATCTAGATAATCTAATGATAATATTACAAGAGCAACGTACTTGTACCTATTGTTTTACGTTTTTTTTTTTTTTTTTTTTCAAACTTATTTCTATCTTTACAGGTATCTACAGTCGCCGACAGGATCGGCCCTTTTGGACCCTATTGCCAAGAAATAAGGTCGAAACAGGTACACTGGGTTTGTCTTCGACTGTACAAACCATCGACATCATGTAACAAACGTTATCTCTGCTATCTTTGTGTATTTTTAAACAAACAAATTAAGTTTCATAAGAGCAGAAAATGATCCTAAACACGACTTCTTTTTGTAAATTTTGGGTGAAGGGTTTCTTGAAGATTGTTTTTGTTGTATTAAAAATCATATTTTCTAAATTACCTTTTAACCATTTTACAGATAAGAAGTACTTAATTTGTGTCAATTATTAGTTTCGTCACAAAAACGACCGAAACGAACAGCCAATTCATGTTAAATTTGCAAACGCGTCCCTAGTTTTCAGTAAATAAAATATTCAAACGTCATACCTGTGACTAATTTGATATCAGTGACACCAGAATTACGATCACTAAACCTAAATAGGTAACAAACAATGAATGTTATCTTATTGTATTGTTGAGTGTTTTGTTTCTTATCATGAAGATTTCCCACAGTTTTGATAAGATAAGTATTAGAAATTTCTTACTTTTAGAGGTGTAATCTTTATTATTATTTAAAACTAGCTTCGACACGAATGGGCCAGTCTGAACCGCCTCACAGAACATCAGAATGACGTGAAACTTTGTGTTTTAAAAAAGTGGGAACGCACTTGTAAACTCTGATGTTGCCATACCATTAGGCGCTTCCTCTGCTCGTTTCCTAGTATATTCCATAAAAATTCGAAGGTATATTAAAGGGCTTCATAGACGGCGAATAAACTATAATATTTTATCTTAAGATGTCTGGGCCGCTAGTCAAGATGTTTTCGAACTTCGCCGTCGAAATTATCGAATGCATCTTGACTAGAGGCTCTATACACACATAGTACGTAATATGAAAATAAATAGTATCCTATGTAGCCATCTGTGATAGTTCATACAGACTGTATAGCAAGTGATATTGATATGATATATTAACACTAGATGTTGCCCGCGAATTTAATTTAATTTTATTTCGTGTGTTAATTTCGTGAATTTCGTAAAAAGTTAATTTCGCAGAAATCGTACATTTTTCCGCGATAGATAGTACCCTATGTCCTTCCCCGTGGTCTACTCTACATCTGTGCCAAATTTCATCAAAACCGGTCCTGTAGTTTCGGAGCCTATTCAATGCAAACAAACAAACTTTTCCTCTTTATTATATCATAGTAGTTATAGATGTCACCGTAAAATTGAGAAAACCGTTAGATTGTAATATTACTAGAGATTGTCAGATAAAAATTTCGTCTTACAATTGTACGCATTATTTTTCGTTAATAAGAAAAAGCAAACGAATATGGCGGCGCGGGGAAAAATAATGTGTACTGTAACTAGAAATTTTTATTTGACAATCTGTCAACATTTTATAATATCTCTAGTAATATTACAATCTAACCGTTACATTCTAACGGTTTTTACAATTTTACGGTGACAGATATAGATAAAACATTATAGCATATTCGTCGTCTGTGATGCCCTTAACATCTTTTATAACTATGTAGTTAATACACATCACAAAAATGTAACATTGTTTTAGGTTTACATATTGTAAATATTGTTTTAGGTTTCAGTATCTTAAAGTTATGTATGTAGTACGTGCGGTGACCGCTCTAGATAAACACTACAATGTATTCTTATGTATATTTTATGACCATTTACATCCAAGTATATTCTTGAAGTATAGATAAGATATACTGACGACCTCTGTGGCTCAGTGTTAGAGCGCATCGGTGCTCAAGCCGGGGATCGCAGTTTGTATCCCGCTGAAGGAACAGAAAGTTTTTTCTGTGTTCCTGGAACATGGATGTGTTTATGCCCGGTTATAAGTCGGTTTCTATATGTATAATTTTTTTTTTAATATTTTTATAGTCGGTACCAGCCCAAACAATACCCTACAATATTTTAAAGAACTGACGTTGAAATTTTCTGGTACCGACTTCAAAATTAAGAAGATTGAGAAGAGAAATAGTTAAAATATTAGCCAAATTTAAAAGGGGAATTATTTAGAAAATAAGTTTTTACTTCATACTTTTTTGTGTAAGTATTTTTTTATTTAAAAATAGTAGTTAAGAACTTAGAGAACTTGAATCATTCGTTAATAAAGGTTAGTCGGAGGTGTTTTCTAGATCAACTTGTCTCGTGTCTGGCGCCGCGCGCCGCGCCGTCCACTGTTGCAAAACTTAGACTGGGACTTAGATTAATAAATAGTTACTACGTAACTGGGACTTAGATATGCTCCGGAATCCGAAACGCCGGTGAAAATTCAGAGCATTGAAAATGATACTCTGCGTGAATACAAAAGAGTTGAAAATGGAAGTTTCGAGTGTCTAGCTGTCATATATGACATTGACATTTGACTCGACATGTGATCGATTTTCAACTCTATTGCGTTAGCGCAGAGGTCTATTTTCAACGCTCAGAATTTTCTGCGGCCTTCTGGATTCCGAAGAACCGATAGCCCTAATGCTGAGAATATAATATCGTGCTAAACAGTTACTTAGCATGTTCATTTCATTGTTTGTCACAATAGCGGGCTTCGAGTCAAATAAAACCGGCCAAGTGTGAGTCGGGCTCGCGCATGAAGGTTTCGTACGTAAGGTTTCCTGTTTTAATAAAGCAAAGCGCTTTAAAGTTGAATATCTCGCAAACAGATACCTAAATACGTAGACGCGTGAAAAAATCATCCCCACTTTACATTTTAGGGGAGGTACCAACCTTAAAAAAATATATATATAATTTTCGTGATTTTGTGAAATTGAAAACGTGATGTTTCCAATTTTGGTTAAGCTACGCAGGCTGATCACCTGATTGTCTGACAAGAAAGATGATCCATCTGTCAGATGGGCATAAACACATCCATGTTCCAGGAACACAGAAAAAACTTTCTGTTCCTTCGGCGAGATACAAACTGCGATCCCCGGCTTGAGCACCGATGAGTACCTAGCCAGACTGGATTTCCTATCAGCATCAGTACTACATCACAATTGCACTGGAATGTGAGAATGGTTGTTACGCAACTTTAAATCGATATAGATCCTAAACGGTCAGTCGAATCGAAAAATGTTGAGAGAAAACTTACAATGATTTTTAAATACCTATTCAACGATACCCCACTTGATATAGTTTGTTGACTTTCATTTTTTTCATTTTCATAATATGGCGTCCAGTAGTCGCCATATTGAATTTTCACTAACGTCATGTCTTTAGTGACACTCGCCGGACTAAGAGGAATCGATTGACGTGAATCATAAAAATCGGCCCAGGCGTTTGGTCTGTATAGTGCTTCAAAGGAACATACATACATACATACATACATACATACATAGGCTGATAAACACATTACCACTCCTTTGCATCGCGCAGTCGGGTAAAAAGATGTTAAGGGGATCACAGACGACGGATATACTATAACATTTTATCTATATCTATACTAATATAATAAAGAGGAAAAGTTTTTTTGCATTGAATAAGCTCCGAAACTACTTGACAGATGTAGAGTAGACATAGGCTACTTTTTATCGCGGAAAAATAGCTTTTATCGGGCAACTGAGTAGTTAAATATAAATCAGTAAATTTTTCACTTCAACATACTTAAACCGAATCAATGGACAATCGGACAATTTTTTTTTATTGCATAAATGAATAGTACTCTTAAATATGAGTAACGTCTCAGAAGAAACCGTATCAAAAGTCAATATTTTCAAAGGTACAGCGATTTGTATAAAAAATTTCGCGAGCCTCCTAAAAACGTTCCGATACTAAAGTCGACCTACAAATGACGTCACTTGTAGGTTATAGTATATGAAGTATATGGCCGCCGGAATATATTTGTAAATATCTCCGATATTTGTGCGTTTAAGTTCATACTTACCATAACGAATGTTTTTGTATATGATGTGAGTAAACTATTTATGTAGGTTTTGTTTACCAATTTCGCAAAAAAACATTTTTGGTATAAAGACTCGCGAAATTTTGTATACAAATCGCTGTACCTTTGAAAATATTGGCTTTTGATATACAGTTTCTTCTGAGAAGTTACTCATATATGCAATAAAAAAAAATCAGTCCGCTTGCCTATTAAGCATGGTTTTTGTTCAAATGTTACAACTAACTTCGCCTTAATGAGGCGTTTTTGTAATGTCAGTTTTTTGCCGACCTATCGTCACGCAATTAAATATAGACTCAGGCAAGGAATATATTATATTTGGCTCAAGTGATTTGAAGTATGTAATTAGCCAAAGATTTAAATCTATAGACATGCCTCGATATCGAAAGACAATCTGCATTGACTGACGATCGACCTTACTGTATTTTATGTCTTTGAATCTTTGACGAATTATAACACTTTTAAATATAATGCAATACCTCTTTTTAATGTAATACATATATGCTTATAATAGATAAAAACTATTGATCTACTTATATGTTGTCTTTCTCTGTCAAGCGTCGTTCAACGTATCAGACAAAGACAGCAACATTTAATAGCATATCCATTGTGTAAATAGTTTTATATTTTTAATAGAGGGTTATTAAAATTGCAGTATTAATTTATTACGACTTCTTTCATGGAGGGCAAACGAATCAGGGTATCTATACACCATAATATGTCCAATCGGCATAACGCTGCCAATTGGACCAGTTAGAACGGACCGTGTGGATCGGCATGACAGTTATACGTTGGTCTCGTATATGGACAAACTGTAGATTGTATCAAACCTGCAGTGTCGCGGTCGTACCGATTGGACGGTATGCAGTATGGCTACTGTAAGACTTTAACTATATGCTCCGGAATCCGGAATATCAGTGAAATTTCATAAAACTCTGCGCTAATACAATAGAGTTGAAAATTGAAGTTTCGAGTGTCGAACTGTCATATAGGTATTTACATTGACTTTTGATTCGACACTCATATGTTCGTTTTTCAACTCTATTGTATTTACGCTGAATTCTACTTTCAAATCTCTGAATCTTCACCGGTGCTCCGGATTCCAGGCCATATAGTCCAAGCGGCCAGCCTCAGCGGCGGTCTTACCCATTGCGAGGCTCCGGGCGGCGCGACAGGTATTTGCGAGGCCCTATTTGTCTTTCTTAAAAATTATGTAGATGCGAAAGTAGGTCTGGTTGTTTGGTTTAGGTATTTGTCATGTTTGACGAGAAATTCTAAAGTCATACAAATAGATACAATTTGAGTTTAAAAATATTTTATATTGAAAGATTTAATAAATTAACAAATACAGTACGGTACAGTAACGATTTTGTAACGTATAACTTAGGCCTTTATATCCGTTAATGGATGATTTATACAGTATTCTCCGAGCGAAGTAACCACTCTTGAAATACTGTAGTGCCTGGGACAGTTGGTTTTTAAGTGTCGTATGGTTGCCCAAGAACATACGACATTCTCACAACATAGGCAGCCTAGTCCAGAGGAATGAACCAGTCAATACGTCTGGGGCCACTATGTGCGGGTTTCCTCACGATGTTTTCCTTCACCGTTAGAGCGTCCGTATAATGTACTTGAGATCTGAAAAAGTCTCATTGGTACACGTCACAACCTGGCATTCGAACCTGCACTCTCTCTAGTGCGAACCAAACGGTCTACCCACTAGGCCACGGAGCTCACAATCATAATAAAGTGAAGGCTTATCTAACGATTTATATCTTTGTAATTATAAAATAGTTCCATTTTTAGCACTAGCTTTTAATGCTGGCACCAGTGACTGGCACTCTGGCGTCTGCAGTTATGCAACATATAACTTAGTAAAGGAAATCCATCTCGTAAGTATAAGAGGAAAATTTGACTACCTACTAGGAACTAGCTGTGACCTACTCGTGTTTTTACTCTGACGAAAGTATATAATAATAATTGTTTAAACGAGATTTTATAAAACCTTTTTATAGTTAATATTATATATATATATATATATATATATATATATATATATATATATATATATATATATATATATATATATATATATGCCTTTTTATATTTATTTTTCTATAGATTTTAATTGTGACAGAGTTTGAGATGACGTATTTATATAGAAAATTATTGTTAAAGTAGAGTTTTAGAGTTTGAAAAAATTTTGAGGAGATCATTTATGAGTTTTAATAATATAATATAAAAGAGCTGAGCTTATTTCGTTCATAATAATACTTTATTTGAGACCATGGATCCATAATTGTGTTAGCAATTAGCAAACACATTAGATTCGAATCTAATTAATTTGTTTTGAATTAAAAATAACCTAACCAGGAGCATGTCAGGACATAACATATTGCGCGTTGATAGTAACGGAACCCTCTTTAGATAAAATAGGGTTCCGTAACTATCAACGCGCAATATGTTTCCTTTAAATTACATGAAAAGTTAAAGTCCGATTTCGTTCAAAATTATTTTACCACTTTGGAGGTTAATTACTCGAACAAAGTTGACCGATTTTCGCCTGATGTCAAAATATGTAACATAGGCTACTTCATCTTAGGGTTCCGTTTAAAAAACCAGCCCCCGTCCCAGAAGATAAAATAAACGTCAATTTTCCCTAAAATTTAACGTCAAGTTCTCGAAACAGGTATGAGCTGCCCCCCTCCCCCTCCCCTAGCTGAAATCCTGGGTACGCCCTTGGGCACTACGGTGTAACAAACATACATACATAGACTGCCAAAATCATTACCCTCCTTTTGGCATCGCCGTGGTCGGGTTAAAACTAGTTCGACAGCGAACCTCACGCAAAGTTCAAGGTTACTAAGTCACTAACTGTTAGTTTTTGTCGGACATTAATCGATGCTAATCGACAACTTTTTGTTGTTTAATACCTTTTATTAGTTTTTATTGCTGAAATTTTGACTTCAAGGTTGTGACTTGTGTAGTATTGATGAGGATTATATATTTTTTTCCTAGAAGATGTTGACTACTTACCTAACCTAAACTACGTTAGTAATATATATTCTTTGCCTGAACCCCGCCCGGTGACATTTTTTTAAGTTTCGATGGTTAATTTTTAATTTTCCACTTTCTAAAGGTTATTTTGCCTCTTAGATACGAAATAAAAAATGTTTTTTTTCGAATGGTAAGTTTTTTCCGAATGGTAATAAAAATCGCTATTTGAATATGTGATACATCTGCCTACAAAAAACATCGTTTCTGAAATCTGAATGCAAGATTGTTTAAAATGATGTGTGATGCGTGCGCGTTGATGTCTTTATCCCGTAAGCTTCACTCCGACACGTACAAGCTTTCGTATACGACCTATTAACACAAGATGTATGTTATTATGATGTATCCTACTTCTGTTATAAATGTAAAAGTTTGTGAGGGTGGATGTTTGTTATACTCTTTCAAGCAAGAACTACTGTACGCGGATTTTGGTAAAATTTGTTATGGTAGTAGTTTAAGCTCTGGATTATCGGATGCGCGCGCCGTCGCTCGCCGCTATCACAGATTAAAGACATAGAACCAGATAAACATCTACATAGTGAATTGTCGATTAAATTGCACTACTGGCGCCCGAAATTAATTATCAATCATAATCTCATTTTAGCTAACTGAGATCAAGATTTTAATACATTTCAACAATCTTAGGATTACCTTCACGTCAATTTTTGTTTGAGAATCTGAGATTGAAGTCAATCTAAGATTTTAGATACGTTATTAATTACGGGCGTAAGAGTATAACGACATGTGCACAATTCTCCTATCGCGCGTCGCGCACACGGCAAAAGTGTCAAAATCCGGTCAAGATTGTGCGCCGTCAAAGGGACGTCTAAATTTTCAAATTTCGTGTTTAAGTTTTTATGTCATGTGAGATTTACAATAATGTACATAATATTACTGGATATTTGTCATAATAATTTTTTTTAAATATTTTGTGTCCAATGAATGTTACAACTTTATAATATTTGAAAAATACAAATAATATCAATAATCGATACCAGCCCAAACAACATTTTATAGAACTCACGTTCAAATTTGCTGGTACCGACTTCAAAATTAAGAAAATTGAGTACTTACAGAAATTTTTAAAATTTTAGCCGAATTTAAAAGGGGACTTATTTAGAATATAAGTTTTATTTCATACGTTTTTGTGTATTTTTACCTTGGAAGTCGGTTTAATTTTTTATTTAAAAATAATAATTTCACCCTTTTTAGTGATATATTTTATTCAATTATTATTAATATATCTTAAGAACTTTGAAATAAACGGTCGAATGTTATTATTCTTGAATACGCGCTAAGATTCCATTAGGTATTGTAAAGAAGATGATGATGATTATTGTAAGTTAGTGGCATATGCTTGTAGTTCTTTGAACAATGCTGAAATTTCCAAACGCGTATCTTTAAAGACTGAGGACTTCTGTTCAGTGCTTTTGGATCCAGGGTATACTTTGGTGCAAAATCTTATTTTTTGATAGCATATGCTTATGTTACTTGAGGAAAAGTCTAAATCACCAATATGGACACACCATATAAATTTCGAGGGGTTCCCTCGATCCCTCATGGATCCCATCATCCAGTTTCCACTTTAGTGACTAAAAGACCAAAAACCGTATATCAAAACCGTATATCAAAAGTCAATATTTTCAAAGGTACAGCGATTTGTATACAAAATTTCGCGAGTCTTTATACCAAAAAAAATTTTTTTTTTTTGCGAAATTGGTAAACAAAACCTACATCATTAGTTTACTCACATCATATACAAAAACATTCATTATGGTAAGTATGAACTTAAACGCACAAATATCGGAGATATTTACAAATATATTCCTGCGGCCATATACTTCATATACTATAACCTACAAGTGACGTCATTTGTAGATCGACTTTAGTATGGAGCGTTTTTAGGAGGCTCGCGAATTTTTTTATACAAATCGCTGTACCTTTGAAAATATTGACTTTTGATATATGGTTTCTTCTGAGAAGTTACCCATATTTAAGAGTACTATTCATTTATGCAATAAAAAAAATTGTCCGATTGCCTATTTCGAAATATACCCTTTACAACAACACAAGAATTTTGTAAATAGGTTTATAAACGGCAGAGTAATGTTCACAAAATCTCCGTGTTGGTGTAAAATACTATAAGTACCTTTTATATGTGATGATGTATGGTATAATGGTGGTGATGATGATGATGATTACTGCAATTGACATGGTGGCATATGCTTGCAGTTCTTTAAACAACGCCGAAATCCCCAAACATGTATCTATAAGGAGTCAGGAGTTCTGTTCTGTACTTTTGGATCGAGGGTATACTTTGAAGTCAAGTCTTATTTTTTGGTAGCATATGCTTGGACTACTTCAGAAAAAGTTGAAATCAACATATGTATCCATATAAATTTCAAGGAGTTCCCTCGATTCCTCATGGATCCCATCATCAGGTCACCACTTTTTTCAAAACGGGACCAACTTGGGATTATATCCTTTACATAAAAAAAAGAATTTTGGAAATCGGTTAAAAAAGTGGTTATGTATTGTATTGTAATAAGTAAAATATATCTTATTTTACATATCCTAAGGATAATAATAGGTAAGTAAATATTTCATATTCTAGAATCTAGGAGATATCTTGCTTTATTATAAGAGCCTCTTAGACCTAGTGAACAGACCCCTGAGTCACACGCGTTATCGTGGAGGTTCGATGCCGGGTTATGGTGTGTTCCAATCAGATTTTCTCAATAACCTTATATACTGACGCTAGACGTAGTTTAATTTACACCCATTTTCTGTGACAACTCTGTCAAAATTTCGATCGTCCCATGAAAGGTGTTGCTCTGTACGTAAGTATATATTCTACTCGGTGCCACTACATTCGAGCCTTCGAGGTAGCGGTTACGTATTAACTATTTAGTAATCTTTGGTATAGTGCGATTCAAATGAGAATAGGATCGATTCGGCGCCATATTGTGACGTCATAGCTGTCAATTTTACCCAATTGGGTACCTAATTAGGTAAGGTGGGCAAAAAAAGTTTTTTTTCTTTTAATATACTCTATTTATTTACAAAATTGAGTGAAAAAAATGTATCTGAATCTAGCTCTTCAATTTTGCTCATCTCTGTATTAGTAGTCCGAGTAGTCATCGTCGTCTATGTAACACAGCGCCACGTTTACTCATTTTCGAGCAAAATGAGTATGACAATAACAAAAACAATATAATTTTGGCAAGTTGCCTTGCACCAACAATGAAAAACAAAATGTTAATTTATGATTTTAAAAACGAATTATGAATAATATTCATAATTCGTTTTTAAAATCATAAATTAACATTTTGTTTTATGTGTTTTATTATAATTAAATGTTTAGATAATTTAACGTTATTATTTAAATTCGATGTAAGACTATTATTCCTCTTCTTTTATTTATGGCAATCGCGGTTGCAAAGGTTTTGCACCATTCTGCTAGTGTCGAGTATACAAAGAATTATTTCGACTATTATTATTGGCAAATAAGTTTTTCTGCTAACCGTACTTTTCAAGTGACATTTGACAGATAGAGGTCATTGACGTTCCTATTCTCATTTGAATCGCATTATAGCGGCATGCCCCGTCCAGAGTGCTCGCGAAATAGGCTGATAGTATGAAAAGGCGAAGCGAAGTGCATGTCCACACTGTCTTATTCAGCCAACCTTGGCCTACTTCACGAGCAGTCTAGACGGGGCATTAAAGTATTACCTAACAAAAATGCCGAAAAATCTTAAATCTATGTAGGTGTTTGACGTTTGTGTTTTGCCAAATTTGAGAACTCATTGTATGCAAATTGATGGCACTGTAATATTTATTTTTAACTCAGAGTCTTTACACAATTTCAAGAGTTTTGCTAAAGCATCGATTACATTCATTCGCTCTGCTGCTGCTCTAAAAACTGACGAAAATAAAATGTTATGTTAGGGCAGAAATGTTCCTTCGCTGGCAGGAACAATATAATGTTATTTGGTCACGGTCAGCGTTGTTTAAATTTTCCCTGAATGACAATAATGTGTGATCGCAACTTTATATACCTACACACAGACCTAGAACCATTAAATAGAGACTTTAAATATTATTATGACAAAATCACCGTCTAGCTATAAAAACAATATATTATTCCCGTGGTGCTTTCAATTCTGACTTTCTTTGTCATTTCAACTTTTGCTGTCTCCCGCTTTGCTTGGGGAGGGAAACTGGAATATTTCCTACTCCTACAATCTTCTGATTAATTTCGTTGCGGGTCCCAAGACAGATTTAGCACGGCCCTCGGGCACCCCTGAGATTATATCAAAGGGTTTTTGTGGTTACCTCTGTCAATCCTTCCTATACAGAAATTGCAGTGGTGGATAAGTGTGGTGAGCCAATTGACCGTTAAAAAAAAATACAAAAAAATCCACCGTCTAGCTCCAAGCTCATCAAACTGCGGCGATAAATGGCCTCGGCCCTCGCAGCGGCGTATTTAGGTACCCTGGGCCCGAAAGGTTCTATAGATGAGACTGCGGCAGCGGTCTCGTTAAATCTTTAAGCAGCCGTAGTATCTTTTCTCGATCGCTTTTCGTTACCTATTTATTGTACGTATATTCACTATAAAATTGTTCTATTATTATTATTTTTTTTTACAAAAAGCATGTAAACGGACTTATACTACACGTGTTGAGCAAAAACTTAAATAAATATAATTGCAATTATTCGTACTCGAAGGTCGTCGTACTACAAACAATAATTTATGGACTTAGATAATAATTTATATTTTACCACAAATTATTATAATCATTGAACCAAGCTTTGTACCTAACAATAATATTTATTGCTTTGTGATTTTTTTTGGAAGAGCACTGTGGTCTAGTGGGTAGACCATTTGTTTCGCACTCGAGAGAGTGCAGGTTTGATTCCCAGGTTGTGGCGTGTTCCAATAAGACTTTTTCAGATATCAAGTACATTATACGGACGCTCTAACGGTGAAGGAAAACATCGTGAGGAAACCCGCACTCGGTTGGCCCCAGACGTATTGACCAGTCATTCCTTTGGACTAGGCTGACTATGTTGTGAGAATGCCGTATGTGCTTGGGCAACCATACATTTAAAAATCGACTGTCCCAGGCACAGTACAGTATTTTCAAAAATCAAGATTTTATCCAATAGCGGATGAAAAGGCCTAAGTTTTTTTTGTGGTATTTTGATAAAATGGACACGGATTCTGTTATATTTGTAGTATCCTATATACTATGTGTTGTGTACTTCCCCGAATTCAGTAATAAATTTGTTTTTAAATGACTATTGACTATTTCAAAAAGCATTTTCCGCTCGCTTTATTTAATGCGCGAAAATACATTTAGGTACGTACAAAATATATCGGCTATTATATTATTTAATCTGAGGAATAGAAGTCCTATTTATTTATGTTAAATGTACAAATTTTGGTTTAGTTTCATTTTTAGTTTAACCATACGTGACATATGAGTTTTCGGTAAAGTTAAATCGCAAGATTCTATAAATCCTATAACGTACGAGGATCTAAAAAAATATATCCGTTTACTTTCGCGCCAAAATTTTAGGCACTGTAAAAATAAATATAATTAAAACATCCAAGCAAAATACTCCAGGCACTTAAAAACTTACCGTCAAAATTTGAAGGTTTCCAACTTAAGCGCACTTTTTTTTTCTTTTTTTTTCTTCTCGTTCTTTTTTATTGTTGTTTATATATTTGTTAGTTCATCACGCGCGGTGCGGCTGGCGGGCGAAGCGAGACTGTTTATATGGCAGTTATCAGCTGTTGGTTATCATTTGTATTATGTTATCAGGGTTAGCGAAGCAATTTCGACTGAAGATTAGGGATGGGGAACCTTTGAAGGATAAGTCTCAGGTCAGTTCACAACGCGACGATAAGCGGCACTGCATCCTACTAATATTATAAATGTGAAAGTCTGTGAGGATGTGTGGATGGATGTATGTATGGATGGATGTTTGTTCCTCTTTCACGCAAAAACTACTGAACGGATTTCGATGAAATTTGGTAGTAGTTTAGGCTTTGGATTAAAACATAGGCTACTTTTTATCCCGAAAAAGTACAGTATTCCCGAAGGATACTATACTTACGCGGGCGGAGCCGCGGGCAACAGCTAGTTTTTTAAATATAACTCCCCACACCGAATTCGGTGACGGTGGCCGGTTTCATTGAAACCAGGTCAGTTACGCAGGAGTAATTTATAGTGCCCAAGTGTGTGCGCAGTACACAAGAGCACTCTCTCCTCCTTTACTCTCATAATCCAGTGGGACGGATGACCGACACGACTGACGAGAGATCAGGCGCAGGTCCGACTTTTTACATGCCCATCCGACGCATGGATCATCTTTCTTGTTAGACAATGCGGGAATCGAACCCACGACCACGGAGGCTGTGCATTTTTAAGATAGGTATTGAAAATTGATCATGGCGTTTTTCGAGTTTGCCCTTTTGGTGACATCATAAATCTTATTATATGATTTATAGTGAAGACATTAATAACCATTTCGTTTCTGTCTCAATTTCTTTCTGGGTCAATTTCGGACCAAGCCCTTTAGTTTGATTTTCTGTAAAATTTATTTATCTTAAAATATTATTCTAGTATTTTAAAAAATATATCCTTTTGATTTGCTAATAGCATCCACAAGAATAAGACGTGTCAATTTCACGAACGCCTGTTAAAGTTAATCGTAGATTAAATTCATGTTATCTCTCTCGTTCTTTGTATTAATGAAAGAGAAGGCCTGATTTTAGGCATAACGATTAACAACTAACAGGCATTAGAACTAATAGCAAATATTAACAGCAAATATTTTTAGGTACAGAACATTGGAGATTTTTGTTTTGTTCGGATATTTATTTGGCTGTAGAAAGGAATTTCCTTGCCATAGTCAAATAACTAACCCTTATGCTAGGACTTAAAAAACTAATTCAGGAAACAGTCAAAGTAAAATGTAATTTTCGTGTTTTCCACTTTTTCTGATACGGGCTGATTAGAATGAAGGCCAAGGTAAAAGCAGTAAAGACTAAAGACATATTATTGTAATTTGTACAGTCATGAGAGAAGTGGGTATGAATATGTAGAATATGTTACTACTATCTATTATAAATGTTAATGTTTGTGCGGATGGATAGATGGGTGGATGTTTGTTATTCACGTAAAAACTATAGAACGGATTTTGATGAAATATGGTTTGGTTGGATTAAAACATTGGCTAAATTTTATCCTGAAAGAGCATAGTGTTCCCGTGGGATACTGTATTTATGCGGGTGGAGCCGCGGGCAAAAGCTAGTGTGGCGGATCAATTAATGAAATTATTACAGTTCGGCATACAACATATGAAAAACTGGGGTTTGGCCTGACCGAGTATACTACCAGTCTAGTGTCTACCACCCGCTCGGTCGGAGATATGCCTTTGAGGCTGCCACTAAATCCCATACTAGTGACTTAGGAATCATCTCCAGGGCCTCTAATCAAAATGCATTCGATAATTTCGATGACGAAGTTCGAAAATAAAATGTATGGGATTTGACGTGAGATATCGCAAGCGACATGTCACTTAGCGATATTTTATGTCAAATCGCATATATTTTGGTTTTCAAACTTCGCCGTCGAAATTTTCGAATGTATCTTGACTAGAGGCCCTTGTCATTTTCGTTGACCTAATTCCCTTGCGACCTAGCCAAATAATTGTCATTTACACGGTCAATTATTGGCGGAAATCATGCGGCGAAAATCGTCCGATGTAAATAACCCATTACTGCAGGTACAATGTAACTGTAAGTAACATGCTTGCATTGGATGCACGTAAAGAAAATATCATTATTCCGATAAGCTACTTAAGCTAGACTTCCACGCTAGACAAGTAAATCCCTTTGTTCAACTCGAGCCACCCCACTAGCTTGCCAAGCTGGTTGCCTAGCGTGTGAGGTAGCTTTATTACATCTATCTATATAGGTCGATAGTAAATACTTGGCGCCTACAACATGTACACATGTTACGTTGTGTGCTGTATATGCATAGTCATGACGTAACACGTCACATAATGTTTATATTCACAGACGACACACAACGTTACATGTGTACATGTTGTAGGCGCCAAGTATTTGCTATCGACCTATAGCATCGTTTCTCGACCATTTTTATGTCGCGACACACAATAAAGCCAAAAAACGTTAAGTAAAAAATCTTGCGACCCTGTCACAATAAAATTACAATAATAAATAGGATACCTATATATCGCGCTATTTTTATCAGCTATAAGTAGGTACGTTGTAATAGCGTTAGAACGTTCGAATGATTTTTTCGACGTTCGATACAAAAAATTGGTTCGAAAAATGAATATTTTGTACCTATATTCATTAATTTTCAACCGATTGCGACACCCTTGAGTCCTTACACTGGGAACTGAGAAGTGGGACCTTCTACTAATACACTATTAGTATCTGTTTGTACATTAGTATTGTATTAGTCGAAGGATTCCCTTCACTTCCTCCTGAATGCTCCTTTGGCCGTGATCTTTATAACTGTTAAGGCTATGAATTCATAAAATACATTATTAATTCAAATTATCCGTGTTCTAATGTGCTGTTGAAGTGACACGATTTAAAAGAAAGTAAAAAGTGGAATCTCGAATTTTGTATGGAAGATCTTTCGTTTTTGTACGGCCATCAATAAGCCTTGATTTTTAGATGTAAAAAATAAAACTTGCTGCCTATTAGCGTATTATTTATTCTGTGACCCTATCCATACTAATATTATAAATGGGAAAGTGTGTGTGTCTGTCTGTTTGACGTCTTTCACGCCAAAACTACTGAACCGATTTCAATGAAATTTGGTACACAGATAGTCTAGAACCTGAGAAAGAACATAGGCTACTTTTTATCGCGGGACATATAAGGTTCATTACTGTACTTACGCGTGCGGACCCGCGCGCATCAACTAGTTATGCAATAATAAATAATTATTGTAACATTAATTTATCAATTGTAAGTAGGTATGTGGTGTAAAAAAATATTAGAATAACAATTATTTATATGGTATATATATGGTAATTAACTTGCGCGCATGAAGTCGTGGGCAACACCTAGTATTTTATTAATTGAAAGTTAATTACTGTCAAGTCATGGTGCAAGAGCTTCGCGTTTTTTTTTTTAAATAAAATAGACCACGATAGGAAACGAAAAGACGAATTGCCTAAATATGGTAAGCCACCCCCGCCCATAGACACTCGCATCACTAAAGAAGTCACACTTGAACGACTCGCCGAAACACACCGCAAGCGTTATACCACGCCGGTTTTCTGCGAGGCCGTGGTATTTATCCGGTCTAGCTTGCCCATTCGTTCCGGAGCATGGCTCTCCCGCGTTTAACATGAACATTTTTAGTCACAGGTTACATTTTAGTTAGGTATTCCGTAAGTTCAGATTACAGAAGTTATCAATCTAACGAAGATAAGTTGACAATATCTAGGGGCTTCCCTTAAAAATAATTTACCTACATATTTAGTTATGTTGATACGATAGGTAAGTAAATACTTATTTCATATTTTCCATTGTCTTTAATAATAATAGAGTATTATTTACAAGTGATATTTTTCCCAAGCATATCAATTATTAAATATAAAGGATCGTAAAAGATATAAAAACCATACCTAAGAGCTATTTTCTAGGTAATTTTCTACATGGAAACCACAACGAGAATGAGAGAAAAGACTGTAAAAGGTAATTTGTGACTATTATCTTAAATTATGTTAAATCGGTAAATCGATCACGACAAAATTTATTGATTAGGTACTCAGTACCTACTCGGTAGTTTTAAGACATGTAGATAATAATAATCTGGTCACTAAGTTATAGGTGTATAATTATAATAATAATAATAATATAATTTATTTGCAAAATATGCTGATACAGTTTTATAGCGTCTCACATATTTTTGTCGAAATTTTCTCGACGTGCAAATGTCGTTGGTTATATTTTGTTTCTTTAGTCAACATTAGTTAGTCAATAGTCAATACATCATAATATTCATAATTAATAATCATTACAACATTACAAAATAATAATACCCTTATACCTAATTTATCAATACGTTTTTCACCTTAAGGGTCGAACGCTTGGAGTCTCGCCACAAGGTTAACTTTAGTTCCTTTGTGGTGAGAGTACCAACGCATCTTCTACCGACCTTTGAGGTGGAGGAATTCTGGCCGACGGACGTGGTCTACCGAAGGTTTAGGGGGAGGCTCCCTAATGAAGCGCGCATCACGTCGCCGACTATACGTGATAACGTGTGTTAGTGAGTGTGAGTGTAGATATAATTTTAGAATAGTATATGTATAGTAGTAGTTATAATATAAAATATATACCCGATATATCTGGTGCTCGTAACACAAGTTGAACTTAGCACGGGACTAGATAGTCGTGGTGTATATAAATATAATTATGTATAATACTATTATTATTTTGTAACTAAGTATATTGTTATTAGTATAAATTAATTATGCGTGTATTGTTTAGAATATAATTATATCCGTTGTCTGATACCCGTAACACAAGTTTTACTTAGCTCGGGATTAGATCGGCGTGATATAGATTATTTTATTATGTATTAATAATGTTTGTATATATTTTATGTGTGTGAATAAAGAATTTGAATTTGAATTATTAGTCATATTATTATTAGTCATACATACATTATTTAGCCAACATTAGTTAGTCAATACATCATAATCAATAATCATTACAACATTACAAAATAATAATACCCTTATACCTAATTTATCAATACATTATTATTTTTACCTAAGTCAATTCAATATGTTAATATAAATAATACAATTTTAATGAATTCATATTTTTTAAAATAGTTACATAAAATTATAATTTAACTGTCACAATTACATAAGCCAAACTTTTTTTCATTTTGCCTGTCTTCAAAGTATTCTTTATTTGAGTAAAAACATTTTTCTAATAGCCAGGAGAATAGCTCATTTTTAAATTTATTGTATATTAATATATCTTTTATATTTTTTGGTAACATATTATATATTTTTATTGACATACAAAATGAATTTCTACGATATATTTCAAAATTTTGTTTAGGTACCCAAATTTTACTTCTATGTCTACTTGTTCCTTGGTTATGTATATCTTGATTGATTGGGAAGAGATATTTGTGCTTTCTAATAAATAGACAGACCTCAAATATATAAAGACATGGGAGTGGAAGTATTTTAAAATTTTTAAATTAGTATAAGTAATAGCCCGGGAAACATGTAGCCTATGTTTCCCGGGCTATTACTTATTATTACTTTCAATTAAGTACTTACCAGTGGCGTGAGGTTCCTATAACTCCACTCCTATCGGCTCCAATTATGAATAAATAAATAAAGCTTTATTACATTCGTACATTAGATAGATACAATAATTATAAATTTCGAAAAAGGAAAATGTTACAAACTAACTATAGAGTTTTGAGGATTTGATATACTTAATTATTATAATTAAAATTATTAATATTGTAACCATGTAATTAAAAATATTATAAACAGTTGTCAAGCATTATAAATTACATCAAAATGTCATTATAAATGTGAAATTAAATTACCAAACAAATTATTATGTAGGTAATAATATCCATAGTCATTTCTGTATAGTCTAAGGGTAAAAGCCTCCTTCAATTAAATCCTCTGTCAAGCTCTGTTTTGCGATGTCTACTACTACTGCTGCCTTTTGCCGCTACCGCTTCTATTTCGTCTGCGTGGACGACCTCTCACTCTGATGTCTGTAGGTCCGATCCAAGCACCTGATCTTATTGTCCATCTATCGTCAGTCATCGGTGTATCTAGCTATATGACCGGCCCACTTCCATTTCCTTTGCAAGTAGAATAATAATGCGTCGGTTACCTTGGATTTCTTACGAATTTCAGTGTTTTTTACTTTGTCGTTTAATTTTATGTTGAGATAGCTTCTTTCTATTTTTCTGTGTTGTCTGAATTTTCATTTGGGTTTTTATATCGTAAGTCCAAGTTTGGCAGCCGTAGGTAAGACATGGTAGAATCTCTGAATCCATACGATATTTTTCGACGATAATAGGATGTTACTGAATTTAAATATTCTATTGTGGGCCCAGTATTTTTTCCACGTTAAGGCTATTCTCTTGTCTAATTCTTCTATGTTTCTTTCTTTTCTAAATGAGATTTGTTTCCCTAAATAGACATAATTTTAAACATACTCGATAGGAGTGTTGTTTCTGACAACTGGCATTTTTTGGAGATTAATCAAGATTTTTGTTTTATATCTAGGTTCATTTCTAGCTCATTGTTTTAGTCTAAGTCATCGGCTTCACTTACCACTTACCTTTTGAAGACATCCAAATCCCTACCTATTATTATATATTAGGTTCAGTAAAATCAATTACGGATACTGCGGGCATATCTACTGCATAAGTAAAGACGTTTAAGCAGAGAAATAATTGTCATACTCTAAAAAAATTTTTCTTTATATGAGAGATTAAGGTTTAAAACATAATAGAAAATTAAAATAAAGATAGTTAACTAATTCATTAATTCAAAACATAATTGAAAAATTAATTATGTAGTACTTGAATATCGCGCCTCGAAACACTTGAAGATCGGTTTTTTAATCCATAGCACTCGGGTCAATGCAGGAGTCGGATAAGGTTTTGCTCCTTTATCGCTCAGAGAATCCCTGTGTTTCATTTCGTTCGTCTAGTCGTTAACTCTTGTCACCTTGGAATTATTATGCTTGCAGTATGAGTTACAAAATCATCATCTCTGTATTTGTTATTTGTAAGGGATATAATTAATCGTGCGAACAAGAAATAAGTTGGCGACTGCACGTGATCATACTGTATTACTAAATTTGGCAGCTAATTAATATGTTGGCGACTAAATTACTAGCGAAAGCAGTCAGGTGACAAAAAATACAAAAATCGGCAGATAAAAGTGGCGAGATTTAATCCAAATTGGCACCGAAATATAATGTTGGCGATTTAATTTCCGAGTTGATGACTATTATAATGCAATCAAAACTATTACGCAATGAAAAGATACAGCCGTTTATACCGCAAATTTCCGCGGCAAATCTAAAACTCTTGTTACACGTAAAATGAACCTAACGCGATAAAATTTTCGGTCATTGATTTATTATGACCTTCGTTGTGGGCTTACTCAACAACAAAGCTATGATAGGCTACGATTAGCATTTCTTAATGAAGCCCCATCTCGTGCAACTATTTACAATTGGTTTAACGATGATGATCCGCGTGAGGGACGTCCTTTAATAATGACTACTGAAGATAACATCAGTGCTGTGCGACGCATGATAGAGGAAGATAAGAGAGTGACCTATCAGCAGATACGGGCAAGCCTAGGCATTGGTATGAGTCAAGTTCAAACAATATTACACGAACATTTAGGCGTCAGGAAGCTTTGTACCAGATGGATTCCCCATACTTTAACCGACGACCAGAAACACCTTCGCATGGACTGGTGTAGCCAAATGTTAGATAAGTTCAATGGCAGTGACTCAAATGCTGTATTGGATATCGTTACAGGTGATATATTGCTACGAATCTGAAACCAAAAGACAATCAGCTCAGTGGGTGTTTCCTTTCGAGGATCAGCCAACTACGGAAAAGAAAGGAAGAAGTCAAGGAAAAAGGATGATTGCCTCATTCTTTGGTCGGAAAGGTCATTTCGCGATAGTTGAATATTTGACTATGGCAGGTGTCGAGATAATGAGCCATCCGCCATACAGTCGTGACCCGGCGCCCTACGACTTTTGTTTATTCCCAAGAACTAAAAATAAAATTCGAGGTATTCGCTTTACGTGCCCTGAAGATGCGGTGAAAGCGTACGGAAATACCATAGAAGAGACCCCCTAAGAAAGAATGGGCCCACTGCTTTTCTCAGAAGTTCCATCGAATGCGACGATGTGTATAGAGGAACGGAGATTACTTCGAATAACAATAAAAGTATTGGCAACTTTCTACAATTAGCCGTTTTTCATTTTCTTAACATTTTTAGTGTTACCTAGATATAAAGCTACTAGCAGTTGCCCGCGGCTCCGCCCGCGTAAATTCAATATCCTTCAGGAATACTGTATTTTTTTTTTGAGATCAAAGTAGCCTGTGTTTTAATTCAGAGCCTAAATACCAAATTCAACAAAATTCGCTCAATAGCTTTTACGTGAAAGAGTAACCTCACAAACTTGAATGATAAGGGGGAGAAAATTTTTATTATTTTTTTTCAGTAGGACGAACCGTTTTCGAAACCGAAGAAATTTTCAGAAATTAAAACACATCCGCCATTTTGAAATAACAAGATAAAAATGTAAACTAAAAAGGACACCTAGATTCATTTTATTAAAAATTAATGTTCGCTCTTGGAAATTGAAAATGAATATCATTTTTGTATTCAGCACCTCTAAAAACCTCGAAAACGACAAAACCTTGAGGGCGTCATTTTCGAGGCTTTTATTACAGAAAAATAAATATACTTACGCCATTTTTAAATTTTAACAAAACCGAGAATTTAAAAATGTCCCTTAATTTTTTTATATGCGCTCGTTTTGCTGCTTATTATGTTTTTTGAATTACATACATCAGGGTAGGGAATATTATTCGAATATTCGTTTTATTCGAATATTCGACGATTTTATTATTCGAATATGACTGGGTTCAATATTCGAATATTTCGAATAAAACGAATAATAAAAATATTTTATTTATTTTTCAAAAATATGTTAATAGTAGTAATAAACTTGTATATAAACCGGAAAAGTTTCGTTATTTAATACATTATTTTTATTATTAATTAATATTGTCGTCAATAATATCCTAAAAAAATTTTACTACACTGTTTGTGAAAGAATACAAAACTGTTTAGATTTTTAATAACTCAATTTTCCTAGCCAGGATTCGAACCTTAAGATTGTAAAAAAAAATACATCCTATTTTAGCATTTTTTTATTATTCCATATATTTCTTCAAAATATGAGGCAATTTATCAAAATATACCACTTTTATGAAGTTTGTTGTATACCATTACTTCCCAAAAATTGTTCCTTATTAGCAACACTATAAAATGGTGAAATAATACAGGATGATTTTTTAAACTTTTTTTTAACCTTTAACCCTCATTAACTTTTTTCTCCCATGGTTTAGAGATTTTTCATCAAACAATAAAATTACACACTTTTTAAGCCCTTTCATTTGATATATGTCTTGTAGTGCTACATTAGTGGAGACGGGCTCCATACAAAAATGCCCCTTCTTCTTTACATGTTATATAAAATTGCGGTTTTGAATAACTCTTCGAGGCCTGACAATAGCTTGGAGGAGGTTTGTCATACTGAAAACGAGGTTTTGGAGCCGAATTATGCAATATTCTCTCCCATTCTTATATCAGGGCGTGTTTTAGTGCTGTGAGGGTACTAACTGTAGGTGACAATTTGCGGCTTCTGACTAACTTTCTAAGCTCTTCTCAGGGTATACTTAATCGGGTTGAGGTGAGGACATTAATGATAATCTTTAAGAATCTCTTGACAATATCTTTCTCCAGGTAGAAGTCCAATTGTCATGGCCACATACTCAGTGCGGATTCCTGAAGGTATGCCAGCCCATTGTATATGTACTCTGCCTGAGCATACTGGAATCTATTTGAAAAGTAGGCTTAAAGACATCCCCTACCAGGTCACGTTTACTTAGCCTCCTATCAGAAGTTCACTTTAACTTGTGAAGTTAAAGTGGGTAAATCCACTCATCTGGGACCAAAATTCTGGATCATTTTCGTTCATCCTTTTGTATGTGACGTATTTGTTAGTATTGCTACTCGATACTAGGGCTCTCGAGTTTGGTCTCGAGGTGAGACCACTCGCTCTTCGCCTCGGTCTTTAGGTTTAAGATTTACTTAAGCAAGTCTTCTTCACTGTGCTGTCAGTAACATAGTCCCTTCGGGCCTGAAGAAAAAACAGTGAACTTAATTGCATCTAAGTGTTGATTTTCAACAAGTGGAAACAATTTAAGGATTTGCCGAGCGCTGAGTTTGCCATTAAAGTTTTGCACGGCCTTGTCAAATGTTTTTTAGTCTCTTTGTACCGTCGCTTCATCTTCTGAATGGTTCGTAACATGACACACTCAGTTCTTGCAGTACAACGCCTGATACCTACTTCTGCACTAATGCCTTCTGCTTAACCTAACTTTCTTTTTGTAATAAGACTCATCGTTGAAGAAAAAAATTAAAACATGAAGAGACCAAAAATATGGCTAACTTGAAAATGGAAAAGGTTATTTTTGTTTTAAAGATTTTACACCCACTTTTTACCAACTATGAAGTTTTTTGTTGTTAACATAACAATAAAAATTTTTTTGAGTGCTTTTTATTTTGACGGTTTATCTTGTTAACTTATTCTTAATACGGTTTATATACATTTGTACCAATTAGGTCTGGAGTAGACCATTATGACAGCACGATACTCGTGTGTTTAGAGTTTTCAGCTGCATTATATTAGAACAGAGCACTATTTACAGTGCATTCCGATTTCTGTGCAGTGCTCTAACTGCAAATATATTTCTCTCCAATCTTAAACAATTAATCCTAATCCAATCTTAATAATAAAAAAATATGTTCTGTTATCTGTAATATGCGTGTTCTTTATAGGTACATTAAATTATACTACCAAAAGCTTAATTTAAAAAGTCAGACTGTAGGTCTGAAATTTAAAACTTAAAATAAGATTTTTTTTATTAAAAAAAATGTTGATTTTTTATAGTAATTTGTGAAACACGTCACATTTTAATATTATTAAATATGCAGGTATATATAAACGCATTATATTACTTGTATTTCAAGTTTATTACCAATATTCGTATTATTCGAATTATTCGAATTTATTCGAATAGTGTTTAGCCATTATTCGAATAGTAAAATTTGTCGAATAATAACATTCCCTACATCAGGAAAATCATATGTGCCTATTTTAGAATTAAATGTGTACTCACAAATTGTCACCAAGATGGTAATTTGTTAGCTAAAATAGTATCTGTCTGCCAGAAATATTCAGTGAACAAAACTAGTATTATTTAGTCACCAGATTTGGAAATTTTTATTCCTTACATTATTTCGTCAACCTATTTAGTATTCAAAATTCGGTTTTTTCACACCCAAAATTTGATTGTTTTGTCGCAAGTTACATGGCAAATCCTTCAAATAAATCCTTCAAAAAACCCTACTTTCACATCACACAATTTTCACGAAGGGCAAAAGGCCTCGCAAACACCTGCCGCCCGGAGCCTCGCAATGGGTAAGGCCGCCTCTGCATGAGATGTTTTTTTTTTACTTTGAGTATGATAAAAAGTTTTCGCCTAAACGTCTCTATACAAGCAGTGAATCATGTGCCCGAAGTATCCGTAGTTGATTTTCGGAGACGTTATATACAGGCTAGGGCTTCCCTATAAAGGAGAACCTGCAGCCTTCGCCACTGGTAAATTATATTCAATGAATTACAAATTAATCGTCTTGACATTATCATAAACTGATTTTTAGAGTTATAATATAGGAGACATAATATTGAGATGAAACTGCATCGAAACTGTATTATTGTAAGATTTAATTAGCAGAATCGACTTATTGATATCACGTTACAACAGGGGCGGATCATGAATTTGTGGGGCCCTGGGTTGTAACTACTTAGGGGCCTATCTAAGTAGGTACTCAACTAATAGCCATGTCAAAAACCTGTTTCTATAATTATATTATTACATATTCTTTATCGCACAAAAAACATAAATTTTATATTACTTAAATCTACGCAAGTAATAGTTGTACAAAAGGCGTCCTTATTGCTGTGGTATCAATCTCTTCCAGGTAACCTTTGGACGAGAGAGAAACCGAAATAGATAAGAATATAAAAAAACAATAAAATAATTTTATTTATTTATTATGAATTAGTAAAAGAATTGACAGATAAGGGTGTGTGACAGTTATGTTATATTACTATTAAAATATAATCGGAATGACAATACAATACGAGAAAAGATGATTTCAGCAAAACCTAAACGTATAAAATATAATATTTAAGGCTTGGGATTTTCTATAAATATAAAAATATTGGGTATTTAGGGCCATCAAGCAAACTATGCTTGCGTGCGAAACAAGGGCTCGAAGGTATTTGCTAAACTCAATGACTCAGGTTGTCATTTTTGACAAAACGCAGCCGCAACTTGCAAGACACTATTGTCACCACGAAATCGGAGATTCTCGATGAAGTCGAAATGGGGAACAGTACACCTAAAACACGAGCCTACCCTAAACCCATCTTGCATGTGATTCACGAGCCATACTTATGCGCCACCTTACAGATTAGATTCTTGATATTGACATGAGTGAGATTAGAATAGCTCTCAGGCAGCTTCATAATAATAAAGCACCAAGAGATGACGAAATAACCACAGAGCTGCTCAAGGCAGGAGGAACACCTGTCTTGACTGAGCTCCTTAATTCCGTCATTCACACTGGCACTACCCCGGAAGCATGGAGCAGGAACATGGTGATTTCATTTTTAAAATATGCGATAACACACGACTTGAAACTACCGTCCCATTCCGCTCCTGAGCCACGTTTATTAGCTATTATCGAAGGTTATCTCTAATCATCATTCCCAGAAGTTCAACGACTTTCAGCCAGTGGAGCAGACCGGGAACCACATACATACATCGAGAAGTATAATCAGCCTCTCTGCTCAGCGTATGTGGACTATGAGAAAGCCTTCGATACCGTCAAGACCTGAGAGGCAATTCTACTAAATAAAACCTGCATTAATACAATTACAATCAAGTCTCAATACGCTAATTTCAAACGGTGTTTTTATAAACGTTAAACCAACGTGAAACGCGCTCTGCTTGGTCGAAACGTCATAAAGTAAAATTAAATTCTACTTTAAATACGAGAATTATTGAGGTTCTGGTCTGTGCTGGAATTCATGCAGAAAGGCCTCGTTGACTGCCAGCAATATTTCGAGTTGTTAAGATTTCTGTTCAAGGCCGCAACGATTACCGTCCAAGTAAAAGAACAGACCATAAAACGGATCCAACTTCGTCAAGGAGTGAGACAGGTAGATGTTATCTCTCCGAAACTGTTTACTAACGCGTCGTAGGACGTTTTCAAGTCGCTTGATTGGAACGGCCTGAGACTGAACATAAACGGCCAATACATCTCACACTTGCAGTTTGCGGATGAAATAATCATTATGTCAGAATATCTGCAAGACCTGGAAGAGATGCTGAACAGCCTAAGCGATTGTTCAAGACGGGTGCGTCTCGGGATGAACCTTAACAAAACCAAAATTATGCATATTGAACATATTCTCCAAGGACCTGTCGTCGTAAATGGTACTAGTCTTGAAGTTAAGAAGCAAGAATAGGTATATCTTGGGCAAACTCTCATTCAACTAGGGCGGCATAACTTTGAGAACGAGGCAAATAGAAGAATAAGCTTGGGCTGGGTTGCATTCGGGAAGCTCCGGGACAACTACTACGAATTAAAGCACTGACATTGCTCATAGAATTAGCACGCTGAACTGAAAGTGAGCCGGCCATGTTTGCAGATGGACAGATGGTTGATGACACAGACAAGCGGAGACCACGCTTAGGCAAACGTAGTGTAGGACGACCTGCGGCACAATGGACCGACGATTTAAAGTTGGCTGGCAGCAGATAGATGAGGGCGAGATCGGGATGGTTGGCGCTCATTAGTGGAGGCCTAAGTTAGGCCCCCCGATGGTTGCACGCCTTGTCGTGGCGGTGGGGCTTAGTAACCGTGGACTGGACACCCACGGTGAAGCGAAGAGGCAACCAGGGCCGGCTTGTTTGCCACCGGCTGGCCCGAGGAGGGCGCTCCCAACGGGCTGGAGGAGTCCGCTGCGGACGCGCTTGGAGGTGGGACCGCAGAAGAAGAGGAGTGCCGGTATTACGGTGCGCCGTACTCCCTATCTTCTGCGGCCGTGGAGGGCACGCAGGGGCTAGGCGTGGTGGTGCTGTGCCATTCTCCCTACCCCCTGCGAGTTGGCGGGGCCGTTCCGTATGTTAACGGCATTGGTGGGGCCGCAGAGGAAGAGGCAAGTTAGTATTACGGTGCGCCACTTGCCCTATCCTCTGCGTCCGAGGTGTGGTCGGTGGCAGAACCATAGCCCAGATCTGCCACCGGGTACCGGTTGTGGAGGCTGGTATCCGTGGCCTCGTAGTAGCAGACTCGGGGGGAGTCTGCTACAGTACTGGTGGAGGCCGAGGAGGGAGGCGCACCTTACCATCTGGTGCGCCTGGGGCCTTCGGGCCTTGGATGGAGCCGCTTGTGGGCGGCTGCTGCCGGCGGGGTCGCGGATGTGTGTATCGTTCCCGTGGCCCCGTCACAGGGCGGCGAGGAGGAAGGTGGGGGGTGGTTTTTAGTGGGTATACCGTGGGTCCCATTAGCCTATACGGGAGTCCCACATCACCACTCGGGTGCCCCCTGCGCCTGGGTGGTATGCGTAATGCATTTTCCCCTCCGGAAACAAAAAAAAAAAAGGCCTAAGTTAGGCAGTGGGCTATCCATATGTCCGTAGGCTGATGATGATGAAATTTCCCCGTCGATAATAATTAATATTGACCTCTGATATTGAAAGGCTTGTTTAAAAAGAATTTCCTTTTCCTACATAATAAACATTGTTTTGATAGGAAAACGCCACGGTAATGTACCTTATTTTTTTATGTACACGGTAAATATAGAAAAATAATATAAGGTACCTAATACATACAAATTAAGTATAAGTTTAACTTTATAACGCACAAAATAAAAGCTTTTTTCAGTGTCCTCTATTCTAATTTACCTTTAATTTTAAAAGTCAAATTAATAAACTAGCATATTCCAAAATTAGTCACCAAAAATAAATTTTACATTAGAAATAAATAGCCTATTTTTAAAATAAGTTACGTTTTATTTTTAAATGCTTTAGTAAAAAATAGATACAAAGCTAATAAGCCAATAAAATTTTAAAATTTTTGGAAAAAAGTGACACCTTTTTTTAATGATTAATTAACAAAGATTCTAATTATTTAAACTCATATTTTTAAAAGGCTTACACTTAACTATTATAGTCAAAGAAACCAAAAAATGGCCTATTCTCCAATTACATTTTAAGTGTTTAACAAAAATCAAGAATTTTACATTAAGCCACTTCAATTCTGAAGGAATATATTGTATAAAATAACCAAATAGTTTCAATAAATAATATTCATTTTTAATACCTTAAAAATTAATGAAAATCAGCATGAAAACATCCTTTCACGCGTATTTTCCGCCTTAACTCAATTCATAGAAGTATGCAATTTTTTTACAATGTTTTCTTATGACAATATCACGTAAAAATATCGCCCGTAAACCGACTTTACAGACAACTATTTTTTAAATTCAAATTATCGCCTATTGTTTTTAGCGGGGTTTAGCGGCCCCTTGTAATCTCGGGGCCCTGGGCTGCAGCCCAAGTAGCCCTTAGGTAGATCCGGCCCTGCGTTACATCATTAGGTATACCTATACCTAATATAGGCACAGCGTAATTAGGTATAAAATACAAATTAAAATAGTACTCCAAGCTCGTGGTCTATAAATTAATTGATAAAATTACCTGTTTAATGACGTCGTTCTACATGTAAATACAACATTATCATTAGGCATTTTAATTAATTTTAATTACTCGCAGCCGACATTTTACTTATGTCAAATCCCATACATTTTTGATTTCGAACTTTGCCGTCGAAATAATCAAATATATCTTGACTAAAGGCCCTGAACAGGAGTGCGAACATAGGCGTAGCAAGGGGAGGGCAAGGGTAGGCAACGCCCACCCTAGAAACTTCTTTGCCTACCCTAGGCCATAGACAGTGTTAATGAATTACTAACTTAAATACCCCCCCCCCCCCCACGCCACGGACGGCTGCCCCCCCTAGACAAAATTCCTAGCTACACCAATGAGTACGAAGCAAACGTGGTTCGCGATTACGCGTTCTTACGCTTAGAGTGCTTTTCACAAAATAAGTCCCGTGGAAATTAGTGGAACTAAATTTATTAGATTGTTATTACTTATTTAAAATGCCTGAGGTTGTAAAAAGCGCTGAGCGAGAAATGATAGGTACTCAAGGTAAAGGGGTTTTGTGAAGCAGAACAGCAGAATAAAGGCATTCTGATAATACCCATAAAATATAATGCTGGCAAAATTTGACCCACGAACACACTTCACAGCGCTGCGTACATGGGACTTCTTTCATGAAAAGGACTTTATATTCTTAATTTCATTTAAGATCCGAAAATTTCATTTTACTGAATACTAAACGCACGGACACATCACTATAATGCTAGTATTCGCGTTAAGAGCTTTAAGAACACAGCAAAGGTAAAAAAATCTCTCGTACATATAATGTCAAAATTGCTTATATTCTCATTTCTCGGAAATCCGGAACACCGGTGAAAATTCAGAGCACTGAAAATTGAACTCTGTGCTACAATAGAGTTGAAAATAGAAGTTTCGAGTGTAGAGCTGTCATATAAATATGACATTGACATTTAACTCGACACTCATGTGTTCGATTTTCAACTCTATTGTATTAGCGCAGGCTCCGTGGTCAAGTGGTTCGAGCATTGGCTCTCGTCGAGAGGTCGTGGGTTCGATTCCCACATGGGAACAACAAAAAAAGATGTTGTTTCCCAGTTTGGTTAGGACAATGCAGGCTGATCACCTGATTGTCTGACAAGAAAGATGATCCATGCGTCGGATGGGCATGTAAAAAGTCGGTCCTGCGCCTGATCTCTCGCCAGTCGTGTCGGTCATCCGTCCCACTGGGTTACGAGAGTAAAAGGAAGAGAGAGTGCTCTTGTGTACTGCGCACACACTTGGGCACTATAAAATTACTCCTGCGTAACTGGCCTGGTTTCAATGAAACCGGCCACCGTCACCAAGATCGGTGTGGGAGTTATTATTAGCGCAGAGTTCTATTTTCAATGCTCAGAATAGTCTTCGGCCCTACGGATTCCGGATGATATAGTCTCAGCCTTATAATCTATTGTAGTAACTATTTTTGTCCACCCGTATACAAAATATGTAGTTATGAATCGCATTATTGTTTACACGTTTTCATAGTAGGTATTCTAACGTATGAGCTCAAGGCCAAATATAGAGGCGGGTCTGTCACGAGGCACCATGCCTGTACGCCATTGGCTTACACGGGCACATTCCATTCGGAATTATTTTACCTCTAATATGACCTTTATGCCGAAGATATAAGGACCACTCTCATAGAAACGCCGTGTTAAAATAACTGAACGGACTGTATAAAGAGCCTTATCTACAACAGATGTCACTGCAACAACGAGAATTTGCATGAAATCACATAGAGTTAAAGTGTGAGATATGCCAGAAAATAGTGGCCTTTACTCTCAGTCAGAGTAATGACTAAAGCATAAAGACCCGGCTATTAGTGGGCTATTAGTTAAAGACGAAACATATATCCTTCCTGGACCTTTAGTCAAGATGCATTCGATAAATTCGACAGCGAATTACAAAAAATGTATGGGATTTGACATACAGTCGGACAAGGATCTTTTGGCACTTGGATGGGGGCGTGAGTGTCGCAAATAAGAACAATATTTATTACTAAAAGTGAAATTTTACAAGACGGCGATGTTAGTACTGATTTTATCCACGTGCCAAAAGGTAAGTGTCACAACTACAAAACAATACATAATACTAAAAGTGACATTTTACAAGACGGCGATGTTAGTTCTGATTTTGACCACGTGCCAAAAGATCCTTGTCAGACTGTAGGCATCGATAAATGACATGTCGCTTATGCCTTATGTCAAATGCCATATATTTTGTTTTCGAACTTCGCCTTCGGCTTCGATTTTAGTACATACTCCTCACTCAAGCTAGTATTCTTCTGTTCCACTTTTTGAACCGAAAATTTGTACGCATTTAGCTAAGTTTGGTTAAAATTGTGTTTTTCATCTCTATGGACCAATAATTGATCCGTGCTATTTTTACCCGGCTACAGCGAAGCCAAAAGTAACGTATAATGATTCTGGCAGTAAGTATGTATGTTCGTTCCATCGTAGCGCCTCAACTATTGATCCGATTTTAATGAATGAGGTACTGTCAATAGATTCGTAATAGACGTTTACTCCTTTACTAATAAATCGCTGTATAAGCTTTGAATAGTTATACAGTGTTTTGTCTCCTTCTATCGAATTAAAAATGTCACTTGTGTGACGAGAACAAAACACTGTATAACTATTCAAAGCTTATACAGCGTTTATTAGTAAGGGGGTTAGCATGGGCGTAGCCAGGATTTAGTTTCGGGGGGGTTCAAGAAAATAAAACGTACATTACTTTCGGGGGGGGGGGTTGTGTTTCAAGAAAGAAAAACTAAAAGTACATTAAATACTAGTCTTTAACCTATTAAAAGCCATGGGCTCATTAGCTAATGGGCCCTCATTTTCTTTCGTTTTTACCCCTATCAGCTTTAAAGCCTGAAAGACTGTGTTATGCGAAAATATACAAATATCAATAGCCTAAAGCTGAACGTCGGTACTGAACTTTATAATATGTTCTTTAAGCCAAACACGAGCGAGCAAAGCGGGCGAGCAATTTTTTTCCCATTTTACAGGTTAAAATCTGTTCAAACGTTAAGCTAAAATACTAAATAACGGTGAAATTTAGAAAAATACCTTATAATCAACCAGTTAAAACAGAACATCGGTTCTCAATAATTTAATATATTTTTCATATGAAACGCGAGCGAGCGAAGCGAGCGAGCAAATTTTTTTCCTAGTTAATAGATTAAATATGTTCAAACTTTAAACCCTAAGACTGTAAAAATAGGGTGATTTTGTAATTTCAATTTAAGTAAAATTTACGTAATTTATAGATGACAAAATTAAGTTAGGTTTGTCGTATAATACTTATTTCATACTTTTTTCATCGTACATAATTACAAAATTTTGTGATCAGTGACGTGCCCAAATTATGTCAAAATATTGTGTATAGGTTCGAGGATTCGATGGCATGCGTGCCATAGGTTCACGATTCCTGTTTAGGCTATTGATTTTATTGTTTTTTTTTTAGTACAACAGTCTTTCAGGGTTTAAAGTTTAAAAAGATTTTACAGGCAAAGGAGTAAAAAATATTTGCTCGCATTCTCAGTTTGAACGCATTTAACATAAACACATACATATAGTACAAATTAGTATCAAAATTCTGTTTTAGGCTGTTGATTTTTTTTTTATTGCCTTAAAAAAATCATCTTTCAGATAGGGGGGCAAAATATGTTAATTGTCCTGGGGCGCAAAATTTCTAAATACGCCTCTGTATTATGGGTCAGATCTCTATATACCAGCCGGCCCATTTCGGGGGGGGTTTGAACCCCCTAAACCCCCCCCCCCCCTGGCTACGCCCATGGGGGTTAGTCTTTTACGACTAGCCGGGTAACATAGGCTTTACAAAACCGTGAAATGGCACAAACGCATAATGCATTGGTCACATGTTCATTGAGATACGTATAGCGCGATTCAAATGAGAATAGGATCGAGCCGGCACCATATTGTTTCGAATCTAGACTATTATGATAGTTAAATTTATGTTTAGTTAATTGATTATTATTTAACTTTTTTATTTAAATTCGATGCACGACTATTATTATTTATAAGCACATAAGTTTTTCCGAATATCGCATTTTTCAAGTGATATTTGGCAGAAAAAGGTCATTGACGTTCCTATTCTCATTTGAAACGCGTTATACTTGTGCCTACTTATATCCTAATAATACTCACAGAATTTGCGATATCACCTCTTACTCAATCATTCCGTACATATTATGCTGACTGGTTTCGGTGGTTATTAAGAATAGCAGAGAGACTAATCTAACGATTTACATCCTTGTAAAATCAAGACTAACCTCGAAATTCAGACGCATATCATACGGGACTTGTTATTATACAATATGCGGCATACCGTCTACGTTATGTGGGCAATTATTTTACAAATATAAGGCCACTGCCAGTCGAGGCACGCGGTGAGAGGCGCGGCGGCGGGCAGTGACAGCAGCGGCACTGCGCACATGCGGGCGCCATAGTCTCCGGTTGTCAGAAGTGCACTTCTGTCAAGCCACAATACAAATAATGTATAGACCATCTCCATAGTCGCACGCCCACATACGCGTCATTTACACGACCGATAACGAATCCTTAAATAGCAGAAGTATACAGTTTTGTCAATTGTCACGCCTGACGCCGCGCCGCTATAATGCGCCGCTAAGACTTGGCGCTGCATTGAATGACTTTATTGACTATAGTCCATTGAAATGTTACAATTTAGGACCTAATATTGTATTTGTTAGAGGACGCAATTGTATTTTTTTTGACATGTGGGGGGGTCAATAGAAGCTTAACCCCAACTTTGTGGGGTAGCCGCCCTTGTCTCCCGGCCACCATCTTGGAAAAAGCGGTGCATACACCTTTTTCGCGATATCTCGGAAACTGCGTCCTACAAAACATTTGTAAAGACATAATTTGTAGGAAATCGCTTTGCCTACAAATATGTTCGTATAACATTTTTGCCTTAAATAAAAATTACAGAAGTTATAAGCAAAAAAGAGAAAACCATAAATTTTTCTTTTTCGCTTTATTACCTTTTTATTAGTGTCCGACCGAAAGTTCGGTTTCGGTTTCGGCCGAGTTTCGGCCAAAAATCAAGTTTCGGCGTCAGTTTCGCTTTCGGCCAAAAGTGGCCGAAACTTTTGCCGAAACTGAAACTGATTTCGGAAGTTGTCGTGCACGCTCGCCTAACTTCGTTTCTTGCGGCAACGCTTTGGCGGACGCTGGCGGCCCTGTTCGGGAATTGTCGTGCGCCGTTCGGATAGCTCTGTAGCAACACAACTTACGTCCGAAATTAATAATCAATCTTAATCTCATTTTAGCTATCTGAGATCAACATTTCAATACATTTGAACGATCCAAGGATTGACTTTATGTCAATTTACGTCAATTTTTGTTTGAGAATTTAAGATTGAAATCAATCTAAGATTATAGATACGTTATTAATTTTTCCGTTAGTCAGTGCGTTATCGCCCGACGCAAACATTCTTTAGATGTTGTTTTGATGGAACTGATTACATGTAAGTTTTTGTTTCGTTTCTGTACTTGAATGATTTATATAGTTAAATATTGAGTCAGTAACTTTGTTTTGTTGTTACTAACAAATCAAGTCACATGTAAAAAAGAGATTGTAAATGAAAAAAAGTGTTTAATTTGTTAAATTACGTTGTATAGGTAATAATAGTCTGGGAAAATTAAGGAATTCAGACCGAATAATTCATGTAGTTTTGAAAGTTGCTATAGTTATTTCTAAAGGTGTCCAGATGAATATACTAAAAGCCCCCGAGGGAGGGACACGAGCCGGCGGTGGGGGAGGGGGGGGGTCTCTTTTTCAAGGTTTTTGCTTGTGACTCGAAAATTATTTATAATATCTCTTTAGTGACTTCTACATTAAATTTCCTATAAATTAAGTCTGAACATTTTGACTGTACGATCAATACTT
This sequence comes from Glaucopsyche alexis, assembly GCA_905404095.1. Classification (NCBI taxonomy): domain Eukaryota; kingdom Metazoa; phylum Arthropoda; class Insecta; order Lepidoptera; family Lycaenidae; genus Glaucopsyche; species Glaucopsyche alexis. The sequence continues at coordinate 21,155,958 of FR990054.1, read as the reverse complement.
TAGGAGATACAGAGTATTAAAGATGATAAAAATAAGAAGCTAAATTGTTTTAAAAAATTTAATTCTAAAAAATTTAACAAGTTTTTTTGCACGAGTATGCCGACTTATCAATCAAATTGTGTTTCATCTTCGGTATCTTTATCATTAACATCGATGGGGGTTCCATTAGTACAAGTCGCTTCCAACCCTATATTTCAGGAGGCAGTTGGTTCCCAAGCCACTCCTGTGCTTGATGGAATACGCTGTAAGCGTGATATTTCGCTGACCTTTGGTAGGGGGGAGGGAAGAAAGATCCGGTTTGGGCTTTGTACAAGATTTCAGAAAAACTGTGAATCGATGTCTATTAATCTCAGACTGAGTACAGGGCGCTCGGTATACTTCAAGAAACATTTTTTCCCCGGCTTCTGCTATAACATCCGGAGTTGATGTTGGGCCATAAAATACAGTTGCTATTTCCTCTAGTAATGGGTTTTGATCAAAAATCTTGATAATTGATCCCTTCCTGTAAATAGCTGAGGTTGTATCACACCCACTGAAACTATGCAGAAAGAGAATAGAACCACAAAATTTCTTGAAGTATACCGAGCGCCCTGTACTCAGTCTGAGATTAACAGACATCGATTCACAATTTTTCTGAAATCTTGTACCAAGCCCAAGCCGGATCTTTCTTCCCTCCTCCCTACCAAAGGGTCAGCGAAATATCACGCTTATAGAGTATTCCATCAAGTACAGGAGTGGCTTGGGAACCAACTGCCTCCTGAAATATGGGGTCGGAAGCGAGGAGTCGATGGAAACTTAGAACCAATCACGACCTTGGATCCTCCTGCTCCTGACGCGTTGTTAAATTAAATTTTTTGCCGATGTAAAAGTGGTTGTTCTGGAAAATGCAGTTGCCGAAAAGCGGGCATTAAGTGTAGTCTTATGATCTGTAACGGGTACCTAGGAGCTTGTACTAATGGAGCCCCTATCGATGTTAATGATAAAGATGACGAAGATGAAACACAATTTGATTGATAAGTCGGCATACTCGTGCAAAAAAATTTGTTTAATTTTTTAGAATTAAAATTTGTAAATCGATTTAGCTTCTTATTTGTATCACCTTTAATACTCTGTATCTCCTAAAGTATTGATCGTACAGTAAACATTTTAAGACGTAATTTATAGGAAATTTAATGTAGAAGTCACTAAAGAGATATTATAAATAATTTTCGAGTCACAAGCAAAAACCTTGAAAAAGAGACCTTTCCCCCCCTCCCCCACCGCCGGCTCGTGTCCCTCCCTCGAGGGCTTTTAGTATATTAATCTGGACACCTTTAGGAATAACTGTAGCAACTTTCAAAACTACATGAATTATTCGGTCAGATCGACGATTCTGAAACTAATTTTATTACACTATAAACTTAATTCAAGATTTGTTTTTCATTCCGATGACCTATTGATATAGTTTTGCTGTATAAGGGTTATTATTACATTTTTATTTTTAATTGTTTCAGACTAAAATGTCGCAAAGAGAAAAAAATTGTTTCCATTTCATGTCCTAATTAATGCAGAATAATGGATAAAATGCACCAAATTAGAAGAAGAAAGAAGAGATAGGTGTGATTGAAGAGTTGTGGGAGAAATTTAAAAAAGGAATAGTGAATGTTGCTATTGAGGTATGCGGGGTGGCTAAAAGAAGGAAAGGAAGAAATAACTATAATGTGTGGATGGATAAGGATGTACAAAGGGCTGTGCAAAAAAAGAAGAAAGCGTGGTTGGATTGGTTAGCAACAAAGGCTAACCAAAAAGTTCAAAAGGCAACGGATGATGAGATAAAGGAAGCAAGATCGAAGTATAAAAGATTGAAATCAGCAGCGAAAGAAGTTGTGTCTAGAAAGAAAGAAGAACGAAAGGATGATTTTGATAGGAGACTCACTGAAGATTTCCAGTCAAACATCAAGTTTTTCTGGAAATCCATTAAAACAGTCAGAGGAAAATCTTCTACCTCGGAGCTGAGTACAATTAGGAGTCAAGATGGAAGCATTATAAAAGGAGAAGAATGTGTGTTAAAGAGATGGAAAGAGTATTTTGAAAGTTTGTTTGAAAGAGAGGAAGTGCAGGTACAACATCCGGCACCTTCCATAGAAAATAATGTAAATGGTGATGAAAGTGAGATAAGCATGGATGAAATAGTGAAAGCAGTGAAAAGTATGAGATTAGGTAAGGCTGCAGGATATGACAGGATTACCGTCGAGATGCTGAAGGCTGGACAGGGCATAGCGGCTAGCCAGCTGTACCGCCTTTTTAATTTATGCTGGCGAAATGGGCAAGTACCAGGAGACTGGTGTAAAGCCGTAATCGTGCCATTGTATAAGGGAAAAGGGTCGCGGCAGGACTGCATAAATTACCGCGGTATAAGCCTTCTCAGCGTCGTCGGTAAATTATATGCGAAAGTGTTGATTGAAAGAGTTGTGAATGAAACAGATGAAAAAGTATGGGATGCACAAGCGGGATTCAGAAAGGGAATGGGATGTACGGATCAGGTCTTTTCCTTGCGGTGCATAGCCGAAAAGTGTTTGGCTAAAAACAAGAAGGTCTACTGCGCGTTCGTGGATCTAGAAAAGGCCTATGATAGAGTGGTGAGGAATGAATTGTGGTCAGCTTTGTCCGTGAACGGCGTGAGCAGTATCCTCATACGAGCATTACAATCTCTTTATAGGGATTCTAGTGCTTGTGTAAGGATAAACGGGGCATACACTGAATGGTTCAATATCGAAAAAGGTGTTAGACAGGGATGTGTAGCGTCACCGTGGCTGTTCAATCTGTTCATGGACAATTGCTTGACAGATTTAAAAGAGAGTGAAAGTGGGCTGAGAATGAATGAGTTACTCGTCAAATGTTTTCTCTATGCTGATGACCAAGTATTACTTGCGTCTTCGGCCGAGGAGTTGCAGGAGATGGTAACTGCAATAAGTGGAGCTCTAACTAGAAAGGGAATGAAGTTGAATGTAAAGAAGACGAAAGTGATGGTGTTTGAAAGAGATGAGGCAGTGACAGACTGCAATATCGTGATTGGAGATGAACAAATTGAACAGGTGAATGATTTTGTGTATCTGGGTTCAAAGTTTACAAGAGATGAAAAGTGTGAGAGTGATATTGAAAGAAGAGTGAATGCAGGAAACATGGTGAATGGAGCTTTGCACTCCTTTATGAACAGTCGGAAGGTGTCTAACAAGGCTCGTTTGGCTGTGCATGCGGGGGTGTTGGTTCCGACACTCATGTACGGAAGTGAAAGTTGGGTATGGCAGAAGAAACATGAAAGCAGAATAAATGCAGTTGAGATGAGAGCATTAAGAAGCATGATAGGAGGTAAACTGGGTGACAGGATAAGAAATAGTGAGATAAGGAAACGTTGTGGTCTAAAAGAAGATGTAGTGACAAAAATTGAAAGGTATGCTGAGATGGTTTGGCCATGTTGAGAGAATGAATGAAGAACGATTGACGAAAAAAGTGTATAATGCGAGTGTGAATGGAAGTGTTGGAAGGGGTAGACCTAGGCGGACGTTCCAAGACCAAATCGGGGACGTCTTGAAAAAAGGCGAGGTCAAGAGTACCCTAAACCGAAGAGCATGTATGAAGGGAATAATGAAAGTGGATGAAGCAAAACAAGTATGTAAGGATCGTAGCAAGTGGAAAGAAGTGGTCTCTGCCTACCCCTACGGGAAACAGGCGTGATTATATGTATGTATGTATGTATGCACCAAATTTCAGTATTTTAAGGAATTTTCTACTTGACCACGTGAGTTTCGGTTTCGGTTTCGGCCGGAAAACCAGTTTCGGTCGGACTCTACTTTTTATATATATTTACAAAAAAAAATACCTCAGTATAATGTATTTTTAACTGAGATATCGCGAAAAAGGTGTTTGCACCCCTTTTTCTAGGATGGCGGCCAGGGGACAAGGGCGGCAACCCCACAAACTTGGGGTTAAGCTTCTATTGACCCCCCACACGTCATGTCCCAAATATAAAATAGCGTCTTCTAAAAAAATGTAAAGCTCATGTAACATTTCAATGGACTACTAACGACATTTTAGCTAGTTGTGTGATGTGTCGCGACTCGCGACGTGACGCAATAAATAAAAACAAGCTTACTTACTGAAAGTGAAAATAGTATTTATTGACTTATGTGCTTTTGGCGGGCTGATTGTCGTAGCCCAGTTTCCGCAGATCCTTGGACACCATCGTCATCCGCGCAGTCACCGTCCCATACGATGACGTCCGGAGCACTGAAACGATGAGCGGGTGATGAAAGTTAATGATGATGAATATTAAAAAATAGCACTCCACGCCGGTTTCGGTGATGATTTTCATTGAAACCAGACCAGCTCCGCAGGAGTTATTTTATAGTGCCCAAGTATAAACACAACAGGTACACAATAAGAGTACTCTAGTCTCTTCTAGTGATGTGCCGGATATCCGTATCCGTATCCGTATCCGCGGATATCCGAGGCAGAAGAAAGATCCGTATCCGTGTCCGTATCCGTTACTATTTGGCGGATCTTTTACGGATCTATTTACCTTATTAATATTAAAATTATAGATGAATTATTTAAATTAGTGATTACTGATTAAGGTGGCGACTAGCAATAAAAACTATTAAATTCAATACAGATAATATTCTTGAGGATGTTTTCTTTGTAAATGATTTTTACAGAGTTGTGCTTTTACCCTTACGGGAATATTTTCCATCACAAATTTTACACTTTGCACATTCATCATTTACTAACACAAAATAATTCCAAATTTTACTACTAAACTTTTTTGTAGTCATTTTTTTAAACTCATGTACCAATACCAAACAAGCGTTATCTATGCTGTCCAGTGTCACACAAAACTATAAACAAAAGAAAGAACCACCGTGAAATGCAAGTCGAAACATGTGCGAAGATCGCGCGCACCGACACCGACTGCGTGAAAGTTAAGATCCGTATCCGTATCCGCGGATCTTGACACCAAATATCCGTATTCAGATCCGTATCCGCGGATATACATTTTTAACGATCCGGCACATCACTAGTCTCTTCCTTTACTCTCGTAACCCAGTAGGTCGGATGACCGACACGACTGGCGACTGGCGAGAGATCAAGCGCAGGTCTGACTTTTTTCATGCCGAACCGACTCATAGATCATATTATTTTATTGTCAGACAATCAGCCTGTATTGTCGTAACCAGACTTGAAAACAACGTTTTTTGATGTTCCAATTATTTTCATTCTTTGCAAAACCTAAATAATAAATAGATTCCGCAAACAAATGAGTGTTTTACCAATTTACACAATTTTAAATACAATGTCAACCAAATAGTAATAATTTAAGGCCGCGTAGACCCAATTTTACATGACTTTGAATCGATAATAAACAAACAAATAGTAACTTTAAAAAGCCAAAAAAAAATTCACATTGTTGTTTACTTAATGTTCTTTTACAATTTGTGGTTCGAAACATAATATTGAAAACTTCACTCGATCAAAAATAATTCCGAAGAGGAGGCTAAATTTGAATATTTTTCTTTTTGTTCATGAAGTTCATGATAGTTTTACTTTCAAAAATCATATCTACGAAAAGCTAATAACTTAAAGAAGAATAATTTGTGGTTACATTTTGCATGTTGGTTTAATTATTTTGACATTAAATAATTATTGAAATGCAGCGTGCGTAAGCCGCTTGAGTCGCCCCACAGTCGCCCGCTAGGCGTTGACGAGGACAGACCTATGTCAGTTTTGCTAGCGCACGGCTTACCCGCGTATTACATTTAGCTAGCGCCTTAGTACATTATTGAATAAGCCAGTAAACAGTTTTTATGAATTTGTAACATCTACCATCTTCTTTGCGGTACTTTTCGTTTCTTTTTATTTCGATTTCTGTTTTTACAATAATAATAATAAATAACTCCCCACGCCGATTTCGGTGACGGTGGCTGGTTTTATTGTAGCCTAGCCAGTTACACAGTAGTGTTTTTATAGTGCCCAAGTGTGTGCGCAGTACACAAAGGCACTCTTTTTTTTTACTCTCGTAATCCAGTGGGACGGATAACCGACACGACTGACGAGAGATGAGGCGCAGATCCGACTTTTTACCTGCCCATCCGACGCATGGATCATTTCTTGTCAGACAATCAGGTGATCAGCCTGCATTGTCCTAACCAAACTTTAAAACAACATTTTTTGTTGTTCCAGTGCGGGAATCGAAATTAGAACCTACGACCTCCGAGTCGAGAGCCAAGCTCTAACCACTAGACCACGGAGGCTGTTCTATTTACAATAAAATATAAGGATACGTGCTCAACATCCGTCATGCTTGCCTTTGCAGAACACACCAAGTCACTCGCAAGTAGGGGTTGCAATCCGGATACTTCGAAATTCGAAAAATTCGAAAAATCCGGATTTTCATTTAAAAATCCCGATTTTTCGATTTTTTCGAATCTTGGTTACTACTATGAAAATTACATATTTTAATTGTAGTTAGTTTGTACTCTAGACGTACAATATTTGAATAAGGGATATAATTAATCGAGTGAACAAAATATAAGTTGGTGACTGCACGTGAGCATACTGTATTGCTAAATTTGGCAAGGAATTAATATGTTGGCGACTAAATTACCAAACTGGTGAAATCACTCAAGTGACAAAAAATACAAAAATCGGCAGATAAAAAGTAGGGAAATTTAATCCAATTAGCACCGATGAGTTGGTGACCAATATACCATGTAAGTAGCTAATAAAGATTTGATTGATAAATTAATAGCTGCTAAAAATTCAATTTGCAAGCTACGGAAAATCCCAGTTTTGGATACTATTGGAGGTTTTTTTTTTCTTTGGTATGGGTATCGTTTTCAAGGTTTTTGGGGGTGCAGAATAATATGAAAATAAAATCCGTTTTAAAATTCCAAAATGGCGTATATTTTTTTTTTTTATGAAAAATGGATGTCTTTTTCCATGTTTCATATGCTGATTATAAAATTGTCTTCCAATGAAATTGGATTTTCCAAAATGGAGACTATCCAATCTTCGTAAAATTAACATGTAGTTTGTAGAGGTGCCAGCTATGTAAGGTATAGAAACTTTTCGAAATTCAGGATTTTCAAATTTTTTTTTTTTGGCATTCATGAAAAAAATATGCGATTTCCGGGTTAAGGGGGAGGAAATTTTTATTATTTTTCCAGTAATAGTATTATTTTTCTGTTTCTTAATTAGAAGCGATTATAGAAAAAAAATATGGCAATGTTCTACTTTGACACGAACAGTGTATAAAGCTATAGAAATTTTGGAAAATTCAGGATTTTCAAATTTATTTTTCTTCCATCGTGAAGAAAATATGGTGTTGCGGGGTTCTTAAGGGGAGGAAATTTTCATTATTTTTTCAATAGGATGCACCGTTTCCGAGATAGAATCAATTTTATAAAAAAAAATTAAATGCTCTACATTGAGATACGAGGGATGTATAAAGCTATAGAAATGTTGGAAAATTCAGGATTTTCGAATTTCTTTTTATCTCATCTTGAAGAAAATATATGGTTACGGAGTTATTAAGGGGGAGGTAATTTTCATTATTTTTCAAGTAGGATGCACCGTTTCTGAGATAGAAGCCATTATAGAAAAAAAATACGATAATGCTCTACTTTGAGACACGAACGGTGTAAAACGCTATAGAAAATTTGGAAAATTTAGGATTTTCAGATTTTTTTCTTCCATCATGAAGAAAATATGATGTTGCGGGGTTTCTAAGGGGGAGGAAATTTTCATTATTTTTCATTAGGATGCACCGTTTCCGAGATAGAATCAATTTTATAAAAAAAATATAAATGCTCTACATTGAGATACCGGGGATGCATAAAGCTATAGAAATGTTGGAATATTCAGGATTTTCGAATTTCTTTTTCTCCCATCATGAAGAAAATATATGGTTGCGGGGTTTTTAAGGGTGAGGTAATTTTCATTATTTTCAAGTAAGATGCACTGTTTCTGAGATAGAAGTGATTATAGAAAAAAAAATGGCAATTCTCTACTTTGAGATATTATGAGCGATGTATAAAGCTATGGAAATTTTGGAAAATTCAGGATTTTCAAATTTCTTTTTCTTTCATCATGAAGAAAATTTGAGGTTGCGGGGTTACTAAGGAAATTTAAAAATGGATGACTTTTTTGTAATCAGCACCCCCAGAAACCAACAAAGGGACAACCATATTATTTTTATAAAATTAAGTATGTCCGCCATATTGGAATTTCAAAATGAATGTCATTTTCGTATCCAGCACCCCCAAAAACCTGGTAACGACACCTATGTTAATTTTGTGAAAAATGAATTACCGTTATTTTTAAATTTCAAAATGAATCTACACAATATCTACACCCCCCCTAAAGTCGAGGAAAATTAAAAATTGGGAATTTTGTACGCTCCTTTGTTTTTTTTATGTGCGCTGGTTTTGCTGCTTGTATGTTTTTTGAGTTACCTACATTACGGAAAATATATGTACCTATTCTTAAATTAAATGTGTACTCACAAATTGTCGCCAAGATGGTTATTTGTTCGCTAATATAATATCTGTCTGCCAGTTTGGAATATTCAGTGGTATTATTTAGTCACCAGATTTGTAATTTTTTATTCCTTACATTATTTAGCCAACATGGTAATTTAGTATTCAATATTCGGTATTTTCACATCCAAAATTTAATTGTTTTGTCGTGATTGTTTTCCGTAAGTGTTAATCGATTTAAAGTTGCATAACAACCATTCTCACATTAAGCCTATATGTTAGTGTTCGTATCATCGTATTTTTGCTTTAAATCGACCAAACGTGTGTTGGTTAAACTAAAAAATCATAAATAAAATAAATAATAAATAAAATTAAAAAACCCGACTGCAAAAAAATGACTGATACCTAAGCAACGCACTAAAAAGACCGAAACAAGATTGAGAAAACAGACTACACTATGAGCTGAAAGCCTAAGTGAAATAATTGATGTTATGTTTGTTAGCAGGCGGGGCCCATATATTTTTGTACGATTTATAATTTGCGAATGGGTCCCGCCTGCTACCAAACATAAAGTCAATTATTTCACTTAGGCTTTCAGCTCATAGTGTAGTCTATTTTCTCAATCTTGTTTCGGTCTTTTTAGTGCGTTGTTCAGGTATCTGTCTTTTTTTTGCAGTCGGGTTTTTTAATTTTATTTATTATTTATTTTATTTTATATTTATTGAATTCTTACTAACGAAAGTCGAAACATATTATTGCAATTTTAATTTCTGCAATCATAGAATGCCAAATTAATATGACAGCTTAAAAAGAAATGTAGTGGTTTAACTATATTTAATTATCTTCTAAATAATAAATATCTAAGTCCAAATACCTAAATCTTATCTCTATGATATCAGGAAGAAGTTTTGGAGTCGATAATACCTGACTGGTTGGTTTAAGATTAGAGAGACTTTTGCCGAATGAATGAAGGTAATATTTTTTTTTATTATTAAAATTAATTTGATTGAACTAAACTAACCTAAACTTACGAGTCAGTAGCAAAACTAAATGAAAATCAACGCTCCTGTTTTTGCGTAGAAATAATTATTTTTAGATAATATTTTAAAGATAAGATATAGGTGTCAAAAATAGCACCAACGATTTGTGTAAACCACTGTTATTTTTTTTAAGTAATGTAGTTTTCATCTTATAGCGGAAACTTCAAAGTGCAATGAAGAGTAAGATGTTACTGTTTATTTGTAAGTAAAATGTTAAAATAAAGATCTTACAACAGTTACAGATTTTAAATTGTGCTTAGAATTGCTTATTATACTTCTGTTAGTTACCGAGGGAATTAAAAGCACCATTTACGTGTTTAATTATTACCCAAACAGGTGGGTGGTTTTTACCCGACTGCGCGACGCAAAGGAGTGGTAATGTGTTTAACAGCCTATGTATGTATGTATGTATGTATGTTCCTTTGAAGCGCTATACAGACCAAACAGCTGGGCCGATTTTTATGATTCACACGTCAATCGATTCCTCTTAGTCCGGCGAGTGTCACTAAAGACATGACGTTAGTAAAAAATCAATATGGCGACTACTGGACGCCATATTGTGAAAATGAAAAAAATTAAATTCAACAAACTATATCAAGTGGGGTATCGTTGAATAGGTATTTAAAAATCATTGTTAGTTTTCTCTCAATATTTTTCGATTTAACTGACCGTTTAGGATCTATATCGATTTAAAGTTGCGTAACAACCATTCTCACATTCCAGTGCAATTGTGATGTAGTACTGATGCTGATAGGAAATCCAGTCTGGTAAATAGCTAGCTAGGTACTCATATCTAAAAAGTATAAAATAAAAAATAATAATTAAAAAAATTTAAAAACCCGACTGCGTAAATAGTGAACCAAACTAAGTACATAATTAAAACTGAAAAGAAACAAACAAGCACTTAGATATCCGGTGGTCTAGAATTCTATAATATATTATTGAATTAATACTATTGGAACATAACAACTGAACAGTCGGGATCCATTATTCGACAGCCAATCTAATTTTTCAATGGATCCTGACTGTTTAGTTGTTATGTTCCAATAGTATTAATTCAATAACATATTATAGAATTCTAGACCACCGGATATCTAAGTGCTTGTTTTTTTCTTTTCAGTTTTAATTATGTACTTAGTTTGGTTCACTTATTACGCAGTCGGGTTTTTAAATTTTTTTAATTAATTTCAATAACTCAAAAGTGGTCCAATTTCGTCCATACAAAATTATGTGTTCAGCCCCATGCTTCAAATGATTTGTCTTCACTCCCCGGATCTCGATTTAAAGGATTTTCAGTTTCCTACGTTTTATTAAACTGTATTAATTTTCCTACGTTAGTACTTTCACATAGAAATGGAACTTTACGAAAACGGTAGTGGTGAACTGTGGCGTAGATATGTAAAAAAAGCGTTAAAAAGATCACAGGCTATTCCACTTTTTTATAATTCTTTCTACTGGAACAATTAGTAAATAACAATATATACATACCTTATTTAAAATAATATACTAACTATAAAACTGAACATTGTAGGATTTGAAACGTAATCAAAAATATTTCTAAAAATGAAAAAATAAATATAATTAAGTATATAATTTTGATATAATCTCATTATGTTTTTATTTATTCAGATTGTAATTCTAATACCTACAACTTAAAATAAGAATTTATTTAAATTAAATTATAAAAAAGTAACTCTTTTTTTTTTACTAATGAGTGTAAGTTTTGCTACAACATAGTAGTAAAATGAACATTAAAGTTTTATAAAATATGCAACAAATTTAAAAAAAATGAAAAAATCTGAATTATCCGGATAATCCGGATTTTTGGGAGAAAAATTCGGAAATCCGGATTTTCAAAAAGTCAAACGTTTGTGGGGGTTTGGATTTTGCGGCAAGTGGCAAACGTGCGGACTCGGCAGTAGGAATACATTTTTTGCAAGTGTCTGCCTAAGTAGTTACCATCAAATCGTCAGCACCTACCTGATACAGTATTTTTATCTCACGAAACGACACGTACTTTAGTGACCACACGAGCTAACGATAGGTACTCGTCTCCATGCACACATCGAACACAGCGTGTTGCGTGCGCTACGTAAACGGCTCAAGTTACCCAAAAAATATGTATAAAATAATTATTCCTCTTTAAATGATGTAAAAAAATCTTTTAAGATTGACTCACTATAACCTTTTTTATGGTAATCAAATTTGGTCGAAATTAATGCATTATTGCGCCATCAGTTGACGCGGACGAAGTCGCGGGCAACAGCTAGTCCATACTAATATTATAAATGGGAAAGTGTGTGTTTGTCCGTCTCTCACGCCAAAACTACTGAACCGATCTAAATGAAATTTGGTACACAGATATTCTAGAGCCTGAGAAAAGACATAAGCTACCTTTTTATCGCGGGGAAATGTACGGTTCCCATGGGATACTTTATTTACAGTTTCACGTAAAAACCACTAAACCGATTATTATGAAATTTGGCACAGTTGAAAAGTAGACTACGGGGAAAGTCAAAGGCTACTTTTTATCGCGGGGAAATGTGCGGTTCCCGTGGGATACTTTATTTACTGTTTCACGAAAAAACTACTAAACCGATCATCATGAAATTTGGCACAGACATAAAGTAGACCATAGGGAAGGGCATAGGCTACTTTTTATCGCGGGACATATACGATTCCCATGGGTTACTGTACATACGCGGGCGGAGCCGCGGGCATCAGCTAGTAATTGAATAAAATTTAAGCATTTTTTACTTAGGTACCTACCTATAATATCTATGCAAATTATGTGTGCTATGTGTTGCATTAAAACAGTTACCTATGGATTTTATTATCTTTTTCAATACAAATAATAAAATAAGATGACCTACTGCCGACACGACTACACTGTAACACTTTGGGTTCATGTAAGTTCATGCCGGCGACGTAGGCGCGCGGCTCGCTTTGCGGCAATTGCGGGCAACTCTTGGAAGCGTTAAATGCCTATTTCGCTTGGTCTACCCGGTCTTAAGGCATACTTTCTCAAGTATAAGTATTTAGGTACTTATTACAGGCTCAAAAACTTACAGTAGCTATCCTTGCCTTTCGCCAGCATCTTCGGGTCAGATAACTCCGGGTGCTTGCCAGTAGCCCACGCTAGCCACTCGCCCAGTATAGTAGCGGAGCGGGGGCAGATCAGGGGCGCACTCAGCTCTCGCGTGCCGCACGTGGGGGGCAACAGGAATAATGCGTAGCCTCGTATACAGTTCCCTGTGAGACTGTTCTTCGCGCGGACTGTTACGATGAGTTGCGGCCCTGAAAGTTGGGGGAAAGATAGGGGACTGTTAAATTGTTGTTTGCAATTTGCATAATATGGCAATTTTTTTTGTCAGGTAGAGGTACTAGGTAAATTGTAATAGTTTGCTGTTTCATATTTTATAATTATTATGATTATTATCATTATTATATCATATTAATGATAATTATGATTATTATAATTATCATATTTTTATAATTATTATGAACAACAACATACAGTAGGTACAGTAGGAGAGGTATATCTACTGAAATCTTTTTCACAAATTTAACTATATTCACAATCTGCTTACATCCATACACATTCGTGCTACCAAACGTCATTTCCACTGGCATATTGAACACCACTCGCTCCGGGTCGTTTCCAGATCTGGCCATCTGGCTTATACCCGAGTTAAGACCAGAAATGGGGTCCCAATCTGGACCCCAAGTCACCTCATAGTGCAAATACAACTGGTCATCAAACACACCCGCAGGAAACCTTACAAACTCTATGTGACCACTAAAAGATACTAAGAACTTTGTTATATCGTTTTCACTCATAGTTGTAACTTAGGTACTAACACTGTAAAATAATGAAATGCATGGCGCTACAAGACTACATGCGTATTGCGTACAAGACCGGGCTTTTCACTAAAGTAAACAAAAACAAATGTAACTATAGCAACCAATGTTACCAGGGCAAACAAATATTTCTCCTCAAAATGACCAAGTGTAATAAAAAGATTTACATTAACTGTTCATTACTAAAGCATAAATTATAACTGTGTTTATCATGTTTGTCGTCTTTAAAATAATAAATTAAACTTATTTCAAAATATGTTTAATGTCAGTATAACGATTTTGTCTATGGTACAATATTTTTCCTGTATTTCCTAATGTTTCCGTTGTGCTGTTTTACCTACGGTAAATGTTTTCGAAATGGACAAAAGATGGCGCTCCACAAGCTTTCAAAATCCCAATCGGCCACCATTGTTGGATGTGATCCTTGTGCATAGTTTCATTTGATTTGCATTTTTTCTCTGAGTTAGTAGAAAAAGTGTGAAGATTTTTCGCAAAAATAAGCAAGCGAAAGCTAAAGGCATAACATAGGAGTGTAAATGCACCAAATCAAGTTTACAATCAAAGAATAAACGCATCCAAAATGTCTCACGAAGTGAGCTTCGGATTCGTGAACACCATACCGTACGAAAAATAAATGTGCTTTTATGTGAAACTAGTGTAAAAACCGCAGTGTAGAGGTGCTATATTCTTATGTTTTGGATAATCGTTATTGTGAATCGCAAAGATAACAACGTATTTCTATGAAAACACCTGAGAAGTTTCTGTACACGTCGTAAGGGAGTGTAGTTACGCGGGCGAAGCCTCGATTTGCCGGTATCATTATGGTGGACTGAATCAATTGTTTACTGTGGAATAGAAGCTCGAACACGCGGAAGATAGTGCCGAGCAGGCTGCACGCACCATGTCCGGCGGGTCGCAACACAACCCCAACGGGAGACAATCGCAGCTCGGCTCGGGATGGAGCCCCTTGCAGGTGCTCATTATTTGTTTCCTTTCAATACTCACACAATAAAATTCGTCCGCAAGAAATTAGCAACAGCTGTAATTTCGTCGAGTTCATAAAATCAGTGTAGCTGTAAAAATTCGTATATCGGTATTTATGATATAAATTTAATTACAAATTTATGGAATGTTTTCCTTTAGTTTCGTAGTGTCGGTTTTGTGTGCTAATGAGAATCAGCTGTTTGAGCTACATAAAGTGACCTTTCTACTCACACATTATCATAATCAAGAGTTGCCATAATAATAAAGCAAACAATAAAAATAACACTAAATTACATTTTATTACATAATTTTATTAATTTATTATTCAATGAATTAATCATATCATTTTTAATTACACTTATTGAAACATTGTATTCGTTGTTATAATGTTAACAATTAAGAAATAACAAACAGATTTACCTTTTGCCTAATAGGAAGAATGTATATTTTTTCTTCTAAGAACACCAATATGTATTTTTACTTGAATGAAGAAACTAGTTCATATTTATCATGACTCACATACTATAAAACTTTGCTATTTCTGTGTTTAAGTTATCAGTTCTAAACTAATTTTATGAAAGTGTTCCAAAATTCAGTACATCCTATAATTATAATGGACATCAGGTATTATTTGACCATTGTAATATCACTTTCTGTAACAAAAGGATGCAATTAGCGTGTTGCAATATTTTATACTGCATTACTGTTGCAATGCAACATTATTTTCAGTACCTTTTTTATTTATATATCAATTATTCATTTTCAACACAACAAAAGGAAGAGCTCTCAAGACTTTATTTAATATCTTAGGGAAAAAAATTTGAAGTAGCCACTGGGTTAGATTCATTCAAAACATAAAAAAACTCATAACCTCTAGCTTTATGCCCCGGTTCAGGCAGATTGCAAGAAAAGAATAAAAAGCTAAAATATATTTAATTCCTGGTTTTCATAATAACTGAGCCTTTTAAGATTCTTTTTACAGACATTTGCAAGTTGTTATTTTATTAAAATTTTTTATTAGCAAGTTGTTATTTACATAATTTGAGGTCGATGTAATGTACTTGATTAGCTTCTATTGTGTGTGAATGAGAATATCAATTGAGGACTTTATTACAGAAGAAAGTAAGCCTATCCTACTAATATCATACTATTACAAATCTGATAGTTTATTAGGATGGATGGATGAATTTGAAATTGAAACAGCTGAGCAGATTACAATGAAATTTGCTATGGTTGTCGTATAAGCTCTGGATTAAAGTGTAGGATACTTTTTATTCCGTAAAAGTACAGTGTTCCCGTGGGATACTATATATATATATATATATATATTTACGCGGGCGGAGTCGCGTGTGATAGATTGGGGTATAGAATATCTTACAAATATAATTTAACATAGTAGTTATTATATTTAAATGGCATTAATATTAGTGTTGCCAAATAAGTATTTAACGGAACTAATGAAGCGAATTGACTAATAAAACCAAGCAACATTAATTATGTTTGCTTCTTAAGTATGAATATTTTATCGATATCTATACCTCTATAATATACTATAACCATATCTAATACTTGCAACAGCTTGTATAATAATATAAGGAGTAATTAACAAGTCTGTTTATCAGTTGCAGGTGGCGAATCTACTGGCGCGTGTGCCACAAGCGCACATGGCCTCGGACCGTGGAGTGACGTGGCACACTCCGACACCACCACCGCACCTCTACCACGTGCCGGCTCCATCTCCACCCGACCCATTGCAGGTGATTAACTATAGAGACACCAAACGATGATAACATTAAAAATCATAGTTAAAAATAATCACAATAATATTGTAATAAACTGGGCCGATGTGTGTACCACATTCATGATAACTGATGTGATTCATAGGATCCAGTGGCGTGGGGTTCCTATAACTCTATTCCTATAGGCTTCACTTACCACCTACCTTTTGAAGATCCAAATCCTGACCTATTCCACAGGCTAGAGCTTCTCTATAAATGAGAACCAGCTTTCGTCACTGATAGGATCATCACTTTTAATAGTATATGAAAACACAATTCAAACATTTTGATATGGTCATCAGCCAAAAGCTGCTCAATCGTAGTGAGTAATAATAATACCTAGAAATAGATTTGTTCATAGATTAAATTGTACTCTATGCAAGGGTGTTGGTTAAATATGACAGGATTTAATTTGTGTCGTAATGGATTTTCTAAATAAAAAAATATCATGCAAGTCAGCAAATTTTTTAATGTATGAGTAAAAAATATAACACATAACACAAATCACTGTGGTGTTGCAAAGACTTCATGTATATTGTATCATTAAGTGTTTTTTCTCTCTTTCATCAACATATAATAATTCTGTATAATTTTTGTATTGCTCTTTATAATCTTGCTCTTTCTATTTATTACTGTCTCCAATACACTAAGTAATCATCCACATATTTCTTTTAATTCTCTATCTCCCTTGCTCATTCTTTTTCTTTCTTACTCTATCTTATACAATATAATAATCATATGATACAATATGGCAGGATATGTTGCATTTTTACAACCTTTAAGGAAATATAAATGTTAGTTTTTTTTTTGTAGTAAAACTTCTTTACCCTTTTAGTTTGACATGAGGAGTAAGCTGGTGAATGAGTGACGAGAGCGTTACGAAAACTGTGATCGGGCGATGCGAATGATAGTTGAGAGGGAGATATGAGATAGTGAATTATGTTTCGTATATTACTGTAGGGGCAAGAGAACACATTTTCTTTCTCTCTTCCTCTGGTAGCCAGTGCAAAGAATTTTTACTTCACTCATGTACCTAGTCTACAGCACACTGTTTTTTTTTTAGTTTTCTGTTCTCTATAAGTTACCTTTTTTTTTTCTTTTTAATTTCTATATACACAATAATAACCGTGTGATACACATGGCAGGATGTGTTGTTGCAGGCGATGAAGAGCGCCGGCAACTCGGTGTTCCGGCACACGGCGACGCCGCCCGAACTCTACCGACACACGGCGACACCGCCCGAGCTCTACCGACACACACCGACGCCGCCCGACAAGCATATGATGAGGTAATAATAATATCCACGAATGCTTCCACACCACATCATTCTGGTCCTGTGCTAAGTATCCAAAGAACTTGTGTTGTGGGTACTTTTATAGTATTCACTAGCTGTCCCGACTAGGGAATGTTATTATTCGACAAATTTTACTATTCGAATAATTCGAATAATGGCTAAACACTATTCGAATAAATTCGAATAATACGAATATTGGTAATAAACTTTAAATATAAGTAATATAATGCGTTTATAATATATACCTGCACATTTAATAATATTAAAATGTGAAGTGTTTCACAAATTACTCTAAAAAAACAACGTCTTTTTAATAAAAAAAATCTTCTTTTAAGTTTCAAACTTAAAATACTAAATTGCAATAACTTTTTAAAACTCTTAACACATGAACGGCTTAGGTCTGGAGCAGACTATGGATTTGGTTGCCAACTAAGAGGTTTTGGAGTTTGTTTTAGAGGTTCGTATTTTCTGGTTTTTAATTGAGTTGAACGATTCAACATAGACAATCGATTTTGGTAAAAGCTTTTGGTAGTATAAATTAATGTATAAAGAACACTAATATTACAGAGCATTTTTTTTTATTATTTATACATATATAAGTTTGTTTAAGATTGGACAGAAATATATTTGCAGAGTTGGAACACTGCACAGAAATCGGAATGCACTGTAAATAGTGTTCTGTTCTAATATAATGCAGCTGAAAACTCTTAAACACACGAGTATCGTGCTGTCATAATGGTCTGCTCCAGACCTAATCGGTACATGTGTATATAAATCTTAGTAAAAATAAGTAAACAAGATAAACCGTCAAAATAAAAAGCACTCAAAAAAGATTTTAATGTTGTTATTATAACAATGAACTTCATAGTTGGTAAAAACTGGGTGGAAAATATTTAAAACAAAAATAACCTTTTTCCATTTTCAACCTGTTGTTGTTGCAATGTTTTTGGTCTTTTTGTTTTCAATTTTTTTCTTGAACGATGAGTCTTATTACAAAAACGGAGTTAGACAACAGTAGATTTAAAAATTGTATCATAGCCTGAAGAATGTGTTAATGATTTTTCTGAAACTAGGCATCAGTACAGAAGTAGGCATCAGGCGTTGTACTGCAAGAACGGAGTGTGTCATGTTACGAACCATTCAGAAGATAAAGCGACAGTACAAAGAGATTGGAAAACATTTGACAAGGCCGTGCAAGACTTTAATGGCAGATTCAGCGCTCGGCAAGACGCTCAAATTGCTTCCACTTGTTGAAAATCAACACTTAAATGCAGTTAAGTTAAGAAACAGCTTCTTCATACTCGAAGGGACTATGTTACTGACAGCACAGTGAAGAAGACTGGCTTAAGTAAATCTGAAACCCTAAAGACCGAGGCGAAGGGCGAGTGGTATCACCTCGAGCCAAACTCGAGAGCAACACATATGATACGTCTGTGAATACATACAAAAGGATGAACGAGAATGGTCCAGAATTTTCGTCCCAGATGAGTAACTTAACAAGTTAAAGTGAACTTCTGAAGGGAGGCTAAGTAAACGTGACCTGCTAGGCGATATCTTCAAGTCTACTTTTCAGATAGAGTCCAATATGCTCAGGAAGAGTACATATACAATGGGCTGGCATACCTTCAGGAATCCGCACTGGGTATGTGGCCATGACAATTGGACCTCTACCTGGAGAATGATATGGTCAAGAGATTCTTATAGATTATCCTTAATGTCCTCACCTCAACCCGATTAAGTATACCCTGAGAAGAGCTTAGGAGGCTAGTCAGTTAGTACCCTCACAGCACTAAAACACGCCCTGATATAAAAATGGGGGAGAATATTGCAAAATTCGGCTCCAAAACCTATTTTTCAGTATGACAAACCTCCTCCAAGCTGTTGTCAGGCCTCGAGGAGCTATTTAAAACCGCAATTTTATATAACATGTAAATTTTGTCTTTAAGACTAAGATGGTTAATTTTTGTTTAAAGATAAAAATAATATACTGATATTTATAATTTATTAATTTTAAAGAAAGCTGAAATCTTGTTATAATAATTTGAAAACTATGAAATTTTAAACGATTTGTACTTTTGCAGGCCAGTGTAATACTGTTATAATCAACTCTACTATCCTTTATAGTTTCACTCTGTTCGTCCGCCTCTTACTCTTTCTATCTGCTCTTCTAGCTATATTGCATCTAGATATCGGTTTTGGGTTGATTAAAAAATATAATTTTAATATAATATATCTTAATCACTTCGCATGTATGGAAAGCTACCCCAGCTTTCCATACATGTGAAGTGTGTGTTGAATATTATGTTTTTTAAAATAAAGGAAGTTTTATACATGAGGATTAGGAACTTACAATTTTCCATGCTGGTAGACCATGGTAAATTCTCTTTAGAAAAGTTATTTTGAACGAAATCTAACATATTAAGAAACTAAAAATCGTAATCGTTAACAGAATCCTCCTTAGACACGTCCTAACACGCTCTTAGTTAGGTTATTTTGACAAGCGTGTGAGCATGGATTTCTTTCGCTGAGGCCTGTGTTTTAGGACATTATTGACGACAATATTAATAAATAATAAAAATAATGTATTAAATAACGAAACGTTTACGGTTTATGTACAAGTTTATTACTATTATTAACATATTTTGAAAAAATAAAATAAAAAAAATATTATTCGTTTTATTCGAAATATTCGAATATTGAACCCAGTCATATTCGAATAATAAAATCGTCGAATATTCGAATAAAACGAATATTCGAATAATATTCCCTAGTCCCGACACACATTGTTCTGTCATAAATATGAACTGGAATTTATAAATAACTAACTACACCTACAATGCAACCTACGTCCTAGTCCTACGCCTGCAACTTACACCTTTTCCAATTTCTCACTATTTAAACCTTCCCTGAACTTCCACAATTATTTCAAGGCCAAAATTTGCCAACTCGGTCCGTTCTCGAGTTTTGAGTCCTACAGGAACTAGATAAAAAGTATCCTATGTCCTTCTCCGAGTTTTAAGCTACCTCCCCACCAATTTTCAGCCAAATCGGTTCAGCCGTTCATGACTTATAAATAGTGTAACTAACATGACTTTCTTTTATTATGTTACACACATCCAATGTCCATGAACCTGGAATATAGATGACTTGCCGCTTTATATACAGAGGTCATTTATCAGCTCTGTGGCATCTGAGGACCATTTCTGGGCTCGACTGGAAAGACACCATGGCCTCTCTTTACCGCCGACTGAGTGTGGTTAACCCGGGCTTAGATTAGGTGTGGGGTTGAAGAACTAGCTATTTGTAACTTCTCTGGTGTTGAGCTTGTATACTAACCCCCTTACTAATAAACGCTGTATAAGCTTTGAATAGTTATACAGTGTTTTGTCCCCGTCACACAAGTGACATTTTTAATTCGATTGAAGAAGACAAAACACTATAACTATTCAAAGCTTATACAGCGTTTATTAGTAAGGGGGTAAGTATATGCGATTCTTTTGCTCTCATGCTAGTCTTATTGCATTAAAAATATACATTTAAGTGCTTTTGCCTACGTACAGAATCCCACGAAAACACTAATTTTTTGGGCATAAAATGTAACCTTTGTCTTTTGACCTGAAACTACTACCATACAAAGTTTAATTAAAAAAAATTTCAGTAGTTCTTGCTCGAAGAACAAACATCTATAAATCCATCCATCCATCTTCACAAACTTTAACATTTATAATAGTAGTAGTAGTAGGATTGATTCTGTTATCACGAGGAAATTAAAATCATCAAGATGAAACCCATTTTCAGTGTTTCTCATTATGGCCCAAAATGGGTCAGGTCACCCACTATTGAAAAAAAATATAAAATGGCGCATATCTTAACGGTCCAATTTCGGCCATGCAAAGGGTTCAAAATATGACTTATCACTCACCAGTTCTATATTTCACGAAATGACTACGATCTACCAAACAACCTGTACCTATATTGTAGTGTTTATAATAATATATAAATAAATAATTTATTCCAGTTAAAAGGACTACACTACCACATAACATATTATAACACAAAATGTATTCATTTACAAAAATAATCCAATCAAAAGTAAAATTAAAAAAAAAACACAAGGTATTCTCTTAAGACTAAAAACAAGTGGCAGTGCAATGCCTAAAATTGGAAAAGGGGACCCCTCAGGCTATGACAGCGACTGTTGACACTATCCCTGGTCTTCCGTGGTCCCCTAGCCCCATGATGTATCTAACCAGCCATAAAGTATAATCGTGATTGTTTTCAGACACACGCCGTCGCCCGGTGATGTGAAGTTGGGCGCGCCGCTGACCCCTACCGAGATGTACCCGCATCTGCCGGGACGAGGCAAGTTACATACAAAAATACTATCGGGTATATTTTGTCTACTTGTAAAATTTTAGATTTTTTTTAACAAAAAAATTGGTATTACAACTTGATTTGTGTAAAAAGAATTATGATTTTATGTGTAGTTTTGGGGGGAATGTTTTTTACAACATTTGTATAAAAATCTACATAATTACTTTACTTACATTAAATACAAAAAGATTCACTATGGTAAGTAAGAACATAAACGCGAAGATGTCAGAAATTTTGTGCATACATTACTCATAACTTACTAAAGTGCTTCAAACAATCCAGTTTTTTTTGTATACTATATTTTCTGTTATAAACTTTCTTCTTTTTTTTGAGCAAAATTATTTATGTAATAAATTACAGACAAATACCGTAGTAAATATATTACTAAGTCGTAACTTACAACTTTGCTAAACTTTTATCACTACTAGCTTTTGACCGCGGTTTCGCCCGACGTAAATTGGGTTGTACACAACGATATTAAAAAACCTAGATTCAACATTGGCTACAAATCAAATCTGCAAATTATATTCTATAAAAAGCTATCACATATATGGCAAGACTATATTTTAGTCTCAAGTCCTTTATTTAACATGATTGAAAATTAACCTTTCTGCTCAATATTACAGCTTTATTTTGCGTAGACGCTTAGCACGGTTACAACTTCAAATAAACGACTAAGGCCATAAAATTTTTGGCCAAAGTTAATTGGATTTCTAGACTTTAATTCCTACAGTGCATTTAGTTCAATATTAACTGAGGTAAGCAATAACTAGTGCCCGCGATTTCGCCTGCACAGGATTAGTTCTTCGAGTAGCTAAACTAGCTTTTGCCCGCA
Organism: Glaucopsyche alexis; assembly: GCA_905404095.1. Lineage (NCBI taxonomy): Eukaryota > Metazoa > Arthropoda > Insecta > Lepidoptera > Lycaenidae > Glaucopsyche > Glaucopsyche alexis. The sequence continues at coordinate 21,133,279 of FR990054.1, read as the reverse complement.
TGAAGTTAAGATTTTAAACCCATGTGTTGTCTGGTATGGTTGTGAATTAAAATTTCAGATTAATGGGCAACTAGCCCATTAATCTGAGATTTTAATTCACAATGCGATATTATTTTTGGTAAATAAAAATATACAGAAACAAGTTTACGATCTAACTAGGTAGTATGTTTTAATCCTTTCTTCTCAGTCCTACTCCTAGTCCTATTATGAACTTCCACTGACACGTGGGCATGGGCTTCATTTTGAATTTTTAACTTTTTAAAACACGATTTTAAAAAGATAAAATATCTGAATTTTGACATAAGAACTTTTTAAATTGTGTTTTATTAAGTTTCAAACGTTAAAATTAAGCTCATGCCCACTTTTGAGTGAAAGTTCTTATTAGGGCAGCTATATTGTTTTTTTTTATTTATACTTGTATCGCCTACAGACAAGGTGCACCGCGCCGACTCGGAGCTGTACCCGCGCGGTGGCGTGGACCTGAGCGTGCGCGGCGCCAACGGCTCCCCCGCGCCACCGGCGCCCTCCGCGCCCGCCGCGCCCGCAGCCGGAGCGCCGGCACTGTCCGTGCGCGACGCGCCCACTATCAACAGGTAGACATATTATATATTATATTATAGACGAGACATGTTGAGGCAAAAAGTGTCTCCAGTTAATGGGATTATATTATTATATTATTAATCTCCACTTTTGAGATTTTTGGGGCCATTTTGACATTTGAAGTGTGGTAAAAACAAGATGGCATAACTTTTTTCTTGTATGAAGATTTGTTCTGTCAAACGTACGTCGTACGCCTATCTTGAGTTTTAAAATCTTTGACAGGTATAAACAAAATGTAAAATTTTAAGTAACCCCTGAGTTCTGACTGATGATCATGAGTTATAGCTCAGAAAAATCTCGATCACGTCACCTTTCAACCATAAAAATACAGTTTAAAAATAGCTTCGTCCATTTGTTAGCTAAAAGTCTACAGACAGACATAGATACAGAGAGATACACAGACTCGACTAACTCATAACACCCCTCAATTATCATGTTTACTATAATATGGTATGACGTCAGCGATACTATCCGGCTCATACTTCAATGCAAAGTTCCATCAGGGGGTCTAAAAAGGCCACTTTAGGCGTTTCATATTATGTTTTATATATTTTAACAGTTGAAACAATAATTGTGACAGTTTTCAATAGAAATGCGTAAAATAGCGCACTTAATATGAATTGCATATATGATTCATCTAATGTTCATCTAATATTTGCCTAAAGTGGCCATTTTAGACCCCCTGATGGCAGATGTCTGTCATATGATTAATGTTGAAAATAAGTTCTGTGATGATAAATGGTAAAGATAGAAGTGATATCTAGATAAAGATGGAATTTCGGTCATCATTTTGTAATTGTATCGCTAGTAGATACCAAAAGAAATGTGTCAACCAATAAGGCGAAAGATGTTTCAAGTCTTTATTGGTCCTGTGCCACTTGTAATAAAACGGATATTTATGACTAGTGTAGCGTACTAGATCCTTGTCACTACAATATAATCTGTGGTATGACTTAATAAAGGCATCAACCCAGTGCGAGCGGCAGTGACGGATTAAGACTACTTGATGCCCTAAGCAATCCACGCCTGTGGGCCCCCGTATGTCAACTTTGAATAGGTCTTTAAAAAGTACCATGGGCGTAGCCAGGTTTTAGTTTTGGGGGGGCGGGGGTTTCAAGAAAATAAAACGACTACAAGTATATTAAATAACCAGGGCTGTCTTTAACTTATTAGAGGCCCTAAACATATAATAATATATATATTTTTTCGTTTTTACCTGTTTAAGCTATAATCTTTCAGGGTTTCCCCTTAAACACTGAATAACGGTGAACTTCGGAAAAATATCATAAAATGAACTGAATAAAACAGAACATCGCTACTAAATATTATAATATGTTTTTATGTCTAATATTATAAATTTTTTTCCTATTTAATAGGTTAAATCTGCTCAAATTTTAAACACTAAAAGACTGTTACCCTGAAAGTCTGTGTAATTCGAAAAATACAAATATCAAAAGCCTAAAATTGAACGTAGGTACTAAATTTTATAGTAATATGTTCTGTAAGCCAAAAACGAGTGAGTGAAGCGAGCAAGCAAAATTTTTTCCCATTCTATAAGTTAAAATATATTCAATCGTTAAACTTAAAACTTAAATAATGGTGAACTTCGGAAAAATATCATGAAATAAACCGGCTAAAACAGAACATCGCTACTAAATAATATTATATGTTTTTTATGTTAAACGCGAGCGAGCGTAGCGAGCGAGCAAAATTTTTTCCTATTTAATAGGTTCAATCTGCTCAAATTTTAAACCCTAAAATACTGTGAAAATAGAACCATTTTGTAATTTAAATTAAAATAAAATTAGTGTAATTTCTGATGTGGCAAAATCAAGGAATTTGTAAGTATTATTTACAACTGGAAAGAGCTCTCGGCATCAAATCTGTGCCGAGAGGGAGATACAATACAAACCGCTCCGTCTCTTTTTAACAAGGGTGACAACAATATTTTTAATTTGGGGACACATTAGTTGAAGTAAGGAAACATATGGTGATTTCAACTTTTTCTAAAGAAGTCCAAGCACATGCTATCAAAAAGTAATATTTTGCTCCAAGGTATACCTTGGAGCAAAATATTACTTTATGCAAAAGTATAGAACAGAACTCCTGACTCATTATAGATACATGTTTGGAGATTTCGGCGTTGTTTAAAGAACTGCAAGCATATGCCACCCTGTCAATTAGAGTAAACATCATCATCACCACCACTATCACACCATACATCATCACATTATGATGATATAAAAGGTACTTCCTATAGCATTTTACACTAACACGGAGATCTTTGAACATTACTCTGCTGTTTATGGACCTATTTGAAAAAATATTTTGTTGTTGTAAAGGGTTTAATTCGAAATTGGTCCTTTAGTCACTAAGGTGGAAACCGGATGATGCGATCCATGAGGAATCGAGGGAACTTCTCGAAATTTATATCGACACATATAGTGATTTTGACTTTTACTGAAGTAACACAATGCAGCATATGCTCCTAAAAATAAGATGTTGAAACCAAGGTATACCTTGGTTTCAACATCATATTTTTGGATCTAGGGTATACCCTAGATCCAAAAGCACTGAACAGAACTCCTCAGTCTTTAAAGATACGCGTTTGGAAATTTCAGCATTGTTTAAAGAACTGCAAGCATATGTCACTTTGTAACTTACAGTAATCATCATCATCACCTTAACAACAATACCTAATGGAAGCTTGGCGCGTATTCAATTATACATTCGATCGTTTATTTTAGACGTTTTTAAGACGTATAATAACAACTTAACAAAATATATAACTAAAACGAGTGAAATTATTATTTTTAAACAAAAAATTTAACCGACTTCCAAAGTAAAAATACACAAAAAAGTATGAAATAAAACTTATTTTCTAAATAATTTCCCTTTTAAATTTGGCTATTTCTCTACTTAATCTTCTTAATATGAACTTTAAGCCACCGCCACGGTACCGGCAAAATATATGATCGTGAGTTCTATAAAATATTGTCGAATATCGTTTGGGCTGGTATCGACTTCAAAATTAAGAAGATTAAGTAGAGAAATAGCCAAATTTAATAGGGGAATTATTTAGAAAATAAGTTTTATTTCATACTTATTTGTGTATTTTTACTTTGGAAGTCGGTTTAATTTTTTGTTTAAAAATAATATGTCATAAATGATAATACAAGTTGCTGAAACGTATATTATAGAGTGACTTTTAATTAGTGTAAAACACTTTACTACGTGATAATGCTCATGATAACAAACATCTTAACCAAATAAACTTTTTAGAGCATTTGTTATAAGTGAAAATTCCTTTAGCGGCACTGTGCACTTTTCTTGGGATGGGTAAAATCTGTTTAACTCGAGCAGGACACGTGAATCTGATCGAAAAGTCATTAGATGCAACTTGCAATTGTTTGCTGTCTTGGTTTACGCGAGCATGAAACTATTTTAGTTCGTATTTACTTTTGACCCCAACTATTGACCTTTGGCCTTGACCTTGACCGCTAATCATCCCCATCACATTTACCCTTACATTGGCCTTTACCTCTAATTGTCCCCCCACGAAAATTGTCTCGAGTGAAATGGCTCGACTTTTGAGATTTTTGGGGCCATTTTGAAAGTTGACGTACGGTGAAATCAGTATAGAGAAAAGAAGTGTCTCCAGTTAAATGGCCCCACTTTTGAGATTTTTGGAGCCATTTTGAAATTTGACGTATAGTGAAAACACTAAGGAGAAAAGTGTCTAGTTAAATGGCCCCACTTTTGAAATTTTTCACTTCTACCGGCACTCCCGGAGTGCAACCCGTTGTTTTTTATTATTATTTGATTCGCTACCTAATGTTAGGTTGAGGTGAATTAAATAAAAAAGTTCCTTTGGGAAAGTTTGTAATCATGAGCACTACCACGTGGTTAAGTATATTTTTCACTAATTAAAAGTTTGACGACCTCTTTGGCTTAGTGATTGAGCATGTTGGTGATCAAGCCGGTCGCTGGTTCGAATCCCGCATTTTTTTCTTTTAATCAAAGAAGTAAATCAAGTAACTTGTTCTGATAGATTTATGAGACAATTTATTTGATTCTCGACAAGCTTTTATATCATATAAATTGTGTAATTATTACGTTATAAGTTGATAGTAAAAGTTTTAAAGGAAAAATATTTTATTATTTTTAGCGCATTCAAATAAAAGCTTGTTTTTTAAAAAAGTTTTTTTTTTACTTTTAATTTATTTTTTACTTTTTAGTTATCGCTAGATAGGTTTCTCAGTCTGTTCATCTCATTTAACGCATCATTGTTGCAAGGTCGTTTGCCGGTTAATTTAGTACAGTCAAGCTCTTCAATAAGGAGACCTCCTAGAGATTTTACTCTACTCAGTAAGGACCTCAAAAAACCCCAACACACCATACTTTCATTTGATACCCATATTGTACGAGTGCATTAAAATAACTTGTCGGCCATCTTGGGTGTTCTGCCATGTTGGATTTTCGAGTTATTCTCAGCAAGCCCTTTCATTTGATACCCATATTGTAGGATTGCATTCAAATTGACTGTCGGCCATCTTGGATGTTCCGTCATGTTGGATTTTTGGTTTTTCTCAGCAATCCCTTTCATTTGATACCCATATTATAGTAGTGCATTAAAAATAACTTGTCGGCCATCTTGGATGTTCCATCATGTTGGATTTTCGAGTTATTCTCAGCAAGCCCTTTCATTTGATACCCATATTGTAGGATTACATTAAAATTGACTGTCGGCCATCTTGGACGTTCCGTCATGTTGGATTTTCGAGTTTTTCTCAGCAAGCCCTTTCATTTGATACCCATATTGTAGGAGTGCATTAAAAATGACTGTCGGCCATCTTAGACGTTCCGTCATGTTGGATTTTCGAGTTTTTCTCAGCAAGCCCTTTTATTTGATACCCATATTGTAGGAGTGCATTAAAAATGACTTGACGGCCATCTTGGATGTTCCGCCATGTTGGATTTTCGAGTTATTCACAGCAAGCCCTTTCATTTGATACCCATATTGTAGGAGTGCATTAAAAATAACTCGCCGGCCATCTTGGATGTTCCATCATGTTGGATTTTCAAGTTATTCTCAGCAAGCCCTTTCATTTGATACCCATATTGTAGGAGTGCATTAAAAATGACTTGGCGGCCATCTTGGATGTTCCGCCGTGTTGGATTTTCGAGTTATTCACAGCAAGCCCAAGCCCCAATTCATTTGATTGCATATTCACGCCAACCAAGATACTCGTCAAGACGAATCATACGAGCCCAAACTCGATGGAACCTCATCATCGTTTAATTACATAGTTCCTATGGCCATATTCTAGCTTCCTGGTTACCATATAGTATCAAAGTACTCGTCAAGACGAATTAAACGAGCCGAAACTCGATGGGGTTGCATGAGTTCCTATGGCCACCTTCCAGCTCCATCATCAGATCCTGGTTACCATATAGTATCAAAGTACTGGTCAACATAAATTAAACGAGCCCATACTCGATGGGGTTGCGTCGTTTAATTACAGAGTTCCTATGGTCACCTTCCAGATCCATCACCAGACCGGTTACCATATAGTATCAAAGTACTTGTCAAGACGAACTAAACGAACCCAAATTCGATGGGACTATGTGGTTTTATTTCGGAATTCCTGTGGCCACCTTCCAGCTCCATCATCAGTTCAGCTCCACGTCATCATAATATTGCATTGTCATGCGATTTACATATTCGTGCAAAATTTCAACTCAATCGGAAACCGGAAAGTGGATCAAATTTAACTTGCAAGAATCCATTACAGACCGACAACGGGACAGGTGAAACTAAATAAAAGCTTATAAAATTAAACACAAGTTCTTCGAGAACTTACCACGGGACAAGATTGATGTGGTGTGAAGTGTCCATAATTATTATTATATTATTATAAGTCATCCTATACAGATAAACCTACCTACTAATATTATAACTCTGTCTGTCTGATGTCGCCCGCCCGCCCGCGAGGTTCTTACGTAACTATGCGCACATAATAAGCACTCAGGGATTAAGAATTTTTCTACCAGTGAAAGAATTTTTCAAATCTGTTAGGTTTCAGAAATTATCAATAACATACAAACATACAATGGTTTCCTCTTCACAATATCATGAAGGTAGGTAAAATAATATAAATGTCCTATATTCCCTATTAAATCATATTGTCACCCGAACATCCAAGGGAAATACACGGCGTTTTGTGTTGCAACTATTCTATTTTCATTTCTTCCATTTTACTCTACCAAAATGCAAATAATCAAAAAATAAATAACAAATTTATAATTATCGGTTAGTAGGTAGGTTCTAAATAACTAGTAATTTTTATTTTACATTTCTCTCTCAGATTATGAATAACATAATATTTAACCGATTTTATTAGTATTTCTTGCTTATACACTATATCGCACATAAAATCTACCAAACCTGAAATTTAAGGAAAGATATAAACTGGCTACACTAGGTTACTTGTTAGAACGAGACACAGGGATAACTTATAGCTATCTCACCGGGACCGGTTTTTTTATTGCGCACGTGATAAGCTTTAAGTCTGAGTAGTAAAGATCATTTTTGATTGAATTAAAAGAAAATAAAGTTTGAAGTACTCTTTCCTGTTGTATATAATACTTACAAATTCCTTGGGCAAAATACATGGATGACAAATAACTTATTATGTTAGGTTTGTCATATTATAATACCTATTTCACACTTTTTTCGTAGTACGTAATTAAAAAAAAAATTGTGATCAGTGACGTGCCCAAAATATTGTGTCGCATGCTATACGTTCGAATATTTGATGGCACGCGTGCCATAGGTTCGCGATCCCTGTTTTAGGCTATTTATTTTATTGTTTTTTTTTTTCTAAAGTACAATATTCTTTCAGGGCTAAATGTATAAAAAGATTTTAACAGGTTAAAGCGTAAAAAAACATTCGTTCGCTTTCTCAGTTTGAACGCACTTAACATAAACCAGTGATAACTATGTTATACATCTATGACATAAACACATACATATAAACAAGTTAGTATTAAAGTTCGGTTTTAGGCTGTTTTTTTTTTTAAATAACTTCAAAAAATCATCTTTTAGATAGGGTTAATGGGACGGCAAAATATGTTAATTGGCCTGGGGCGCAACATTTCTAAATACGCCTCTGTATACTACGCCCATGAAAAGTACCGCCTAAATACATTAATTTCTAGGGTTCCGTAATACATAATAAATTGAATAAATCTGGTCCCGTGGTAAGTTCTTGAAGAACTTGTGTTACGGGTACCAGACAACGGTAGTTAATTGTATTACGTATGCATAGAAGCCGGCTGATACAATTACCTACTACTCAAAAAACAAAACATTTGATTGACTTGGCATAGATTTGCGGGGCCAGGTGGGGAGCCCGCAGGGAAGGGGTAGTTTGTGATTGGCTGATCACAATTCCGGTACATTCGAATTGCTGAATGCACTAGCAGGCAGCGAATAGGCAAGCGGGAGCGGGGTTATGACTTATGACTCTAGGTCGGACTTTATGTCAACTTAAAATGCGCGAATTTTCAATTTGTCCTAGAACCTTTTTTTATGTGTGGTTTTTGGTGACATGTTTGGTTTGGTGATGAGAGTGAGACGTGATGCCCTAAGGACGAATTCTTTTTTGGGCTTCTTCTGGTGCCCCCCAGACGTGATGCCCTAGGCAATTGCTTAATTTGATTAAGGGTTAATCCATCACTGGCGAGCGGGGTCCGAGTGGCAACACTGTTGGAGGTCATTCGGATCATTCAAATGGCGGATACTGTGAGCACTGGACGTCTGAATGCAAAAAGTGTATTTTATTCAACCAAGACATTATAGTATAATTACAAGGACACCACAACTAGCATTAATTGCCTTCGGCTTCGCCCGCGTGAAATGAGGTTTCAAACTTTCATCTATATATAGGAGATACGTCATATGAGAAATATATGTTCAAAATTTCAAATTTCTAGCCTTAATGGTTTGGCTTGTGCGTTGATACTTGATACACCAATCAATCAGTATTGCCTTTTACATATATCGATTATAGATTGTTTTGTGATAAAAAAAAGTAATCGCAACATTTTATTTTCCAGTCTAATAGCTCGCGCGGCGCCGCACGGTCGCGCGGTGCACGCGCGCGTCGACGCGCTGCTGGAGCGGCTGTCGGCGGCGCCCGCCTCCCCGCACTCCGTCATCGTGCACCCGCGCGTGCACACGCCCTCGCCGCCCAGCTCCAACGAGGTGAGCGAAGTGAAACCCTCCATATGCATTCCGATCTCGCTAACTCACGAGCGAAAAGATGATCCTATACTTCTAGTTCATTCTTACAGTCGCACGAAGTAATCAAAACCGACTTTTTCAGGACTCCGCCGACTCGTGCGGCGCGCCACCGGGCTCGAAGCGGAAGCGGAAACCGGAGCGCACGATACGCGTGCCGGTGCCGGCGCCGGAGCGCGCGCCTACGCCGCCGCCGCCTCCCGCCGAGAACGGGGACGCGCACCCCCCGCACCCACCGCCTTCCCCCCAGCGCAGGGCGCGCTCCGGCTCCGCGGAGACCATCGACGACATCGCCGCCATGATAGCCAGCACCGACCCCGTCCCCGCGCCCGCACCGCCGCCGCCGCCCGAGCCCGACACCCCCGTCACCGTCGACAAGCTCAAGAGCGTGCTCGCCAGCCCCGAGCCACCGAAATCTCCCCCCAAGTCGCCGGAGAAATCCCCCAAGAACGACGAGCCGCCCTCCGCGGCCGCCGCGCCCCGGCGGCGCAGCGCCCGCACCTCCAACACGGAATCTACCAATGTACCTGTCGAGTCGCCCTCCGAAGCGAAGCCCGCCGAGCCCGAGGCGAGCGAAGCGAGGAGCGCGGAACCCGTTTCGGCCAGTTTGATCGAAGTCGAAAAACAATTGGAGAGTATGTTCGCGGGTATCGAGGAGGCGCCCGTCGAAAAACCACCGGCCCCGAGCGAGGTCAAAGAAAAGAAACAAACGGCGAAAGCGAGGAAACGGAGAAAATCTGCCCCGACTAAGGGGGAGAAAAAGGCGTCTAAACGGACGAGCCGCGCCAACACGGGAGACGAGGCCTCGAGAAGAAAAGTAGTGAGGAAAAAGGGAGCGGAGAAAAAGAAGAAAGACGGATCTGTAAAGGACGCGTACGCGTATGACTCCGGCAGCAATGCGAGCTCGAGCAGGTCTAGAGGGCCTTATATACAAGTATGTTTTTGAGTAGATTAAATCAATTTTTAGGACATTGAAAGTTAAATAGGAACGGGGAAAATTATTTATATTGGACAGATTTTAACGAATTTTTTTGTGTGTTCAAGTGGATTCGAGAATGGTTTAGATTTGCAATTGGACCCGGTAGGTGGCGCTGCTGTCAATACGTCAACAAATTTAATTCTAAGGCGGTACGAAGTTCGCATATTATACATACTAGCTGTCCGCTAGTATGTATAATATGTAGCAAATATGTGCATATTATGTAGAATGTGATACTTACAATCACGATATCTTAGGAACAGTGATACTTGGAGAAAAAATCATTAGGACCATTTTTGTAGACAATTTTGAGATCTACAATTGTAGTCTGCAGTATTTTTTGATAAAACTTACCGTTTTCGAAAAAAATATCAAAAAGCATTTGACCCCGCATAATGCTCACATGGGATTCATGGGGACTTTTAAATTTTTATATTTTTGGGTAAACTCAAGATCTCCACCAAAATTTGGCTCTGTCGGAATTTTTGTTACTTGACCCCTATTTTCATGTCTAAATTGACCGGAGTAAATTCCTTAATGTAGATAATTATTAATTGGGTAATATATCAATCGTAAATTTTTCTAGATCGTGGGACCCCGAGATTCGCCTGTATCAGTCGCAGTGGTGAACGCGGCTGCGGGCACGTCGAACGAGGAGGACAGACGGACCGGTGACGAGTGGCGTAACGGGCTGCGAGCGCGCGGGCTGCACGCGAGCACGCTCGGCCTGCGGTACGACGCGTCCACGCCTGATGCGTCGTGGCTGTGCGCGTTCTGCGAGAGAGGACCTCACTATAGTGGGCTCGGGGATCTGTTTGGACCGTATGCACTTGATACCGAGTGTGATGAGTACAGGTTAGTAACTTAGTATGTATTCAAAAACTTAACATTTATAGGGACAGAGAAAGCGACTTTGTTTTATACTATGTAGTGATACATACATAGAAGCATGCAAAACATCTTATTGCCATGGTGTGCATTCATTAATGAAATCATTGACTTTATAATAAGATTTAGCACACAAATATTCTTTAACAATGTATCGTAAGATTTGGTGATGATTAGACTTTTTAAAAAAAATTCCCTACAAATAATTATTGAGCATTATTAAAAGTTATTATTTTTTATGAAATATTGAACAATAAATAATAAATAAATTATTTGTTCCAGAATTTCGTCCTTAGTATTATTCAATAAGCCATAGAGTGATTCTTGTTCAATTAAGTAGAACTTGATAAAAGTAAAAAGAATTAAGATTCTATATGTAGTTTTGTAATTAGATGTATTTCAAAGTCACCAAAAGTAGTTTTTTTTTTTACAACATTAGTGTAAAAAACCTACTTAATTAGTTTTACATCAAATACAAAAAGATTTTAAGACTAATATGAACATAAATGCGCAGACTTTGGTGATATCAATAATTTTTTTACATATTATGACCATTTTGTATCAACTTATAAGCGTGTGACGTCATCTGCTTGTACGACTTATTTGTATGGGGTGTTTTCACAAGACTCAGATACAGTTATCTTCACAACCACCACTTTAATCGCATGAAGCAGTCTTCAAACAATTGTACAATATAGTATACTAAAAATCAATATGATTTCTGAAATCAAATGAAATATTGATTTCTAGAATACTTTACCTTTATCATTTTTCAGAGTACTATTCATTTATGCATTGAAAAAATACAGGAAAATACCGTATTGTATTATTATTGGCCTAAAGACTTAATTGAAAGCGGGCGTGATAATTTTTCTATTGTTTTCGGTATATATCCTGTGAAGAAAGGCATGCTTTAAAAAAATAAATTCATTTTAGGTCTCTCGACGAAGCATCGAAACGTCGCTTCGCGTCTTCATCTGGTGGCGCGGAGGTGTGGTTCCACGAGGCGTGCGGAGTTTGGGCGCCTGGGTTGCTAGCGGCGGGCGCGCGGATATGGGGCCTAGCGGCAGCCGTGTGTAACGCGCGCGGGGTCCGCTGCGGCACGTGCACGCACGCCGGCGCGGCATTGTCGTGTGCGTCGCGCGCGTGCCCCGCCGCCGCGCACTACCCCTGCGCGACTACGTGGGCACTGCGTGATGACTTCCGAGCGCTGTGTCCGCGACACGCCGACTCGCCATAGTGATAGACCATGAAAACGCGAGTGCTAGTGACAAACTCTTGTGCGTGTGATGATTGCGCGATCCCGTTACCTGATTCTGTGACGCTGTGAGCAGCGCAAGCAATAGACTGGTGCGTGTGAACACTGTGGAAGCTCAGAAGAATCGTTACCTGACTGTGAATGCAGATTTTGTGACAAAGATACTTAGTGTTAAATCGTATTACTCATTATGGTATTAGAGTATAACATTGCAAGGGAGAGTATATTGGATGCTTTGATTTGGTGTACTTATTAATTGATATTTATATATTTTGGACTTGACACCTGTGTGCATCTGATGATGGAATCTCTAGTAATGGAACGGGGCTCTCGGATGTAGGTATTGTTATGTAGTTTGTTGTAGTTAGAAAAGCCATCAATGTGTATGTGAGAGTAGAGTATTGTGACGTACCTCAACCTCGGTATTAGATAATGCCCATCACATTATGGGTGTTCTGATGCCAAAACGTGAATTTATCATACTATATTTTAGCAAAAATCTTTTATAATGTTTTTACATGATATGTGCACAAAATATTTTGCCAATATTTTTATAGTATACTGATAGTGTTTCTTATCTGTTTGATATACAACAGCTTATGTTTGGTATTTATTTTTTTGAATACATGTACTCATTCTTAAATGAAATCTCAATGATTGGTTTTAAACAAGACAATTATGCATCAAAGTTTTAATTAATTAACATGCAAATTTTTTGTGGTTGATTAATCAAAATGTTTTCATTTAACATTTTTAATTTATTTATTGGGGTAAAGTTATCTAATAAAAATGAAAAGTGGGCCAAATATAATAATATTTTTGCTTATAATTTATATTATTTTCAGAAAACACAAACAATTTTATTTAAAAAAAAGGCTAGTATTACTCCTCACATTTTATTTACCCAAAATATCTATTGAAGCTTTTTATAAAAATCACATGATGCAAAATAATATAATAAATTCAAATGTTTAACCTACTGCTGAAAAGATTCAGTAAATGAGATCACCATCATAATGGCTAGGAGGCCCAAGAGGGGATTTTGGGATTTGCTCAAGCACATCAGAATAATATAAGTGGTGATACCTTACATACCTTCAGTGAATATGAGCCCTTAGTTTAGGGGGGTACGCTGAGGGGACCCTGTCAGATTAGTAACAACATCGAATAATTATCTGAAATACTCAAGCACGTCAGATTAAGATAGGGGGGGGGGGGGTAATTTCTAACTAACAAGTGTCAATTTTGCTAATCTAACAATTTGAGAATAACCTTAGGGTGTGGGAGGATATGTTTGGAGTTACTTGAGCATGGTTGTTTTTATTTTTATTTTACTGTAGTCGTAATTATACCAAAAAGCAGAAAAAAATATAAATGGACGGACTTAAGATCAGCGGGCTTAGCATGGCGATCCGAAGAAATGATTTTAAAGAAGAAATATTCTATGCAAAACAGTTCGTTGTAAAATAGTTCTTAATCCATGGTAATAAGGTCGTCAATACAAGTCAACATTTCTAAATAACCATATTTTAACCCGGCGAGAATGTGGTGAAAAAAAGGAACGCGAAGTATGTGGCAGGGTAAATTATACCCTTATGTATTAATGCATACTGTGATGTAAATTATAGCTGTATTATATAATATTTACTATTTTATTCACTTTTAGTATATCCTGTATGATATTAAATAAAAAAACAGAGTATACGTATTTAAATTTATATTTATTAATTTTACCGAAAACAAAAATATAGATTTAACATTCAACAAAAAGTAATAACTTCGAAAACCAAAAGAAAACATAAAGTAACTTCTTATTTTTTAGGTAATATTACGTTGAACGTATAACTAATGAGGTCTTCTTATAAAAAAATTAAATCAACTATATAATAATCAGTCTTTACTTATTTTTTTTTAGTTTTGAACATTAGCACAATTATAGAAAAAAAATATCGCGTGTTCCTTACATATGGCTTTGCCACAGCGCTTAAAACTATGTTTAGTCTTCCGATCGTTCTTATAGGGACAGTCACGACATCTGACAGCTCGTCCAGGAATATTTCTTGATACTGAAGTTGAGGGTTCACCAAGTTGAGAGAAGATACGCTCACGAATATATATCGGAATGTTCATTTAACTTTACGCTGGCGTAAATGTTCGTATACCAGCGACAAGCCCAAATTGCGAATAAACTCAGTTCTTTTTGTATTCGACTTTTCCTATACTACTAATATTATAAATGTGAAAGTTTGTGAGGGTGTATGGATGGATAGATGTATGGAGGGATGTTTGTTCTTCTTTCACGCAAAAACTACTGAACGGATTCCGATGAAATTTGGTATGGTAGTAGTTTAGGCTCTGGATTAAAACATAGGCTACTTTTTATCCCGAAAAAGTACAGCGTTCCCGAGGGATACTATATTTACGCTGGCGGAGCCGCGGGCAACAGCTAGTAAATTATATTGGCATTAATAGTCGAAAGAATCGTTCAAAACTTTGTTTAACATAAATTCAATTCATTCGTCACTCATTTTGAAAGAAAACTGCAAAAAACATAGTGAATTATTTTTAATAATTAAAAGCCAAATAAATGACAACAAAACAAATTTCAAAACACATACACCAGCTATGTGGCAGGGTAAAACTTACCCGACACAGGTTAGCACGCGTGTAACTCCCGCGCAGGTACGTGCAACACTGGGATCACGCCACTAACTTCCCCCACACTCCCTTGTCTGCAGCTACTGAGCGTCGCGTTGTTGCTAAGCGCGAAATAAAAGAACTACGCGAGTTTAAGTAATGGGCAGGGTGTAAAATACCCTGCCACATTCTCGCCGGGTTAAAATGGCTGCCGGGAAATCTTCTGTCGAAAACGATAAAATTACAAGTTAATGACTGAATGTAAAGAAACTATTTGTCTTGAACCGCTATGATGTGGAGTAGTTGACATTATTGTAATACTATTTGACATCGAAATAAAACGTTTCTACTTATATCTGTCAAAACAGGCCATTTTTAGAGCTAATGCTATGGAAAGAAAAGAAATGTTGATTCTCATAACGACGACACATAAACCTTGCTGCCTTACAATAAGAACTATTTCGGATTTTGCTCTAAATGGTATTAACGTTTCTTCAATCTGTCATTTTGTTGATTCTTCGATGTTTCTAGGGTGCACATGCTAAGCCTGCAGAGCATGATCTGCATGTATTTCCGAATCCACTCTATGTCCCTTTCAATCTTCCTCTTTTCAACACTGCTATCTACGTTACGATAAGTAGAAGTGAGTCAAGTCAGGAAACTTTATTATGAGCAGAAGATAAAACATAACAAAAAAATATTGATACTCCTGATAATAATCGTCAGTTTTTTGTCATCAGATTTTGACATCATGATAATAATATAATAATAATAATATCTATGGACGCTTCACACCACGTCAATCTGATCCCGTGGTAAGTTCTCGAAGAACTTGTGTTACGGGTACCAGACAACGGAAATATATTTAATACTTTTATATTATACACATAATTAAGATTTTTATCATATTATACACATATTTAATACACATCCATGACCCAGGAACATGGAAAAACTTTTTGTTCCTTCGGCGGGATTTGAACCCGCGACCCCCGGCTTGAGCACCAACACGCTCAACCAACTGAGCCACAGAGGTCGTCTGTGTACGGTACGGTACGGTACTGATAAAACTTCAGTATTCTAATCTGACATACTACCTGCGCCACCTCCAAATCAGCAGATTAAGAAATTGAAGCATCCATAGGGTCCACCGAACACCCCCTATGAAAATCTGACATGCTTGAGTAATTATATTTTCATCCTCACCATGCAAATTGTCAAATTAATTTATATTTCATAGCAGAAACAATATGTTACATGATGAAAATATTATAATCTGACATGCTTTAGCATTTCCATGTCATATTTTTTTTTAATTTGAAAACAAGTGGAAGCTTGAAGCACCACTAAAATGAAAACACTACGATTCTTTCTATGATCTAATCTGCCAATTCTAGGTCCCGCGACTCTCGAGTTAATCCACAATTAGCACCATGGGCTACCCTTATATAACTCAAGTGAATTCTATTAATAATGCTTGCCATACAATAAGGCATAATGTAAGGACTGCAGAATTTGCCGACTATACAACATATACATAACTAATTTGTTTTAATTTTTAAATACAGTATAAACTAAATAAATGTCTTCTTTAACAACTTCCAAGCTGCCCAATATCTGTTATATGCCCTTATAAATGTCATTAGGTGTAATATAGTGAAGTGTAGATAAATTCTTTGTTATACATCTAGTATGTATCTACCACTGAAGTATGTGTACAGGTTAGCTGCTAGCGTTAGAATTTGCTTGTAAATATAGTCGTAATGTATAGACGCATCAGAACACCGTGTTATAGCGGACAACAGTATTTCCGTAGGGGCTATCTCTATGTAAATGTAATTTTAAAGTTATACTTATTGGCATATTACAATACAACGAAAATTCTTAACTCATTCTTCATTTACAAAAGAGTAAAAGCATTATTTTAAACTAGAATACTGTAGAGTGTAGACAGATCAATCCACTCACTGAGCCATTGCTTTAAATATATACAAAACTGGAAAACTATCAAATTGGCATAAATGTTGTTTGTAAGAGCCCCTACACATCTATTGGCATTATACCTAGTTGCTTACAACTAAATCAAAAGAGGGCCTTCAAAGCTCAAAGATACAACACTATTCAGAACAAACTCACAAAAGTATATTATATATAATATAAGAAATTTGTTAAATCAAAAATCGCATTTGTTTTCAAGAATTCTATACAATATTTATCAAAAATAAAAAGGTTTTTTCTGAAGAGTTTTATTTTATTTGCCAAAATTTTCCTTTTATGTAGGGGCCTTACTAGCACACAACAATGATGTTACCATATTATAATATTATTTACAAAAAGAGGAATAATTTTTAATGTGACCACTAAAATGATAATAAATAATTATATATATTCACTAGAGTGAACTTGGTAATAAATAAATTAAGTTATTGAAATTTAGTAATGTTTAATTACCATAAATCTAATGTTTAAAGTCTTTGAAAAGAACATATTGCATATTATGATGCTATATTTGAAGCATAATCATTTTTATTATTATTTTTTACAAAACTAGTCATTGACATCACTACTTTACAAAATAAAAATTATGATGGTATTTTATATATATTTTTTAAAGTAAATAATCACAAATTCATAACATTTACCTCCTTACTAATAAAAAATATTTACACAGCGGATAAGCTGTTCATTGTTGCTCAGACTGTCACTTGACAGACAAAGACAGCAATATTGAATAGTTCATCAGTTGTCTAAATATTTTTATTGGACTAAGTACGTGTTTGACACTTTAAAATATATTAATAATAAATCTAATAATAATTGTTCTCAAAGATAGCCCCAGTAATATTTTGAGGAGATATTTATTTAACAACCACATGCAAAAATTGTGACTCTTAAAAGAGCTGAAAATTTAATACCTTTTTCTCCCAAATTCTTACAACTCTTGAAAGGTAGAATTTACTTCAGTTATTTTGTAGGAGAAAAAGGTCTTACCACTTATCACCTCTTTTACTAACTCGAAACTGTAACTAGTTTAGACTTGGAGGCCATATTTATAAATTATTGTACTATAAGTATGTATATTGTATTTTAAATGGCTAGTGCTAGGCTTAAGGTATGCGTGTTGGACGTTGGACCATACTCGAAAGAACTTTTACCAATTGAGTGTGGTAGAGGCATAGAACAATCACAATCGAATAAAAAATCTACCGAGTAGTAAATATAGACGCGGTGGTAAGAAATGGTATAAAAACCGACCAAGTGCGAGTCGGACTTGTGCACGAAAGGTTCGGAAAAAAATACATTCGGTGTATGGGTTCCGGCTTGCATACTACAACCATATTTTATTGTTTTTAGACCTACTAAGTACCTACTTATTTTCTGATATAGTTGTTACTGAAATAATAAATATATCATCTGTGAAAATTTCAACCGTCTAGCTTCCACGGTTAATGATATACGGCCTGGTGAAAGATGGACAGACGGACGGACAGTGGAGTCTTAGTAATAGGGTACCGTTTTTAATCGTTAAGGTACGGAACCCTAAAAATGCACAAAAAGGAAATTCATGTTTTATTGTATGTACTAAAAAAGCTCCTTTTGGTTCATTATTTATTTCAAATGAAATTGGCAGTTTTCAATTCTTAATTTATTAAAGTATCGTTTGTTTATTTCTAAAGTGCGGTCGTGGAGCATGCAGAATTTCGTATATTGATTCATCGCTACTTGTCTCTTTCACGCGCGCACGAATATATTGCTATCGCGTACTTGTGTTTAATCATCACGATAGCAATACTCGTGCGCATTCAGTCGCGCACGAATTTTCTACGTGATCCGCAACCGCACTTTAAGGAAGAATTTTTTTCTACAGTGTCTATGTCAATTTGTACTCTGTAGTATTTTGTCGTCGCGATTGTAACACTTGGGGCGCGCGTGTGAAGTAAATAATGTACTTTAATTCCAGTGAATAGATATTAGACTTTATTTAGTGAATGTTAAGGTACAAATTTACAGTAGGTGATGTCAGGCCAGTTTAGCGTTTTTAAAATCTTAAATCGGATACATCATCCCTAAAGCCTTCGTATTGTAAATGGTGTAAGAGTTTTTTTATCACTTACGGGCGAATGAGTAACTTGATTAATTATGTAATTGTTATAAATTATATTTATCATGACATTATAAGCAAATTAAAATACAACATGTTTAAATGAGCCACGCTTGTTTTATTTATAATAATTGTAATTTCTGATGTAAGTTTTAAATTGTGTTTCAGAAATGACTGCCCTCTCTATTTCAAGATTATTACAAAAAGAAAAACTACTTAGTAAAAAAGAAAAGTTTTAGGATAAAGTTATTTTTACATAACTATTACGAGTTTTTAGGGTTCCGTAATACTCGACTTTTGAGCCCTTAACCCTCGTCCAGCCTACTCGCGAAGTAGGCCGAGGTTGGCCGAATAAGATAAGGAATTATGCATTTCTACATATCGTGCGGGACAGATCAAAAATGTAGGCATAATTAAAATAAAAATCTGAATAAATCCAACTATACTTACTTAATATTGTCCGACTACTACTATATTAAAAATGTAAAATTTTATGAGGATGAACGGATGGATTGGTGGTTGTATGTATGAATAATGGATAGATTGACGTTTGTTACTCTTTCACGCAAAAACTACTGAACGGAATTTGATGAAATTGGGTATAATAGTAGTTTGAGCTCTGGATTAACGATAAAAAGGTACAGTATTCTCATGGGATATTGTATTTATGAGGGCGGAGCCGCAGGCACTAGTTAGTATTGTATATACGTTTATTAATTACACGTTGGTCGTTGTAATTCCATATTGTAAATACTCAAAGCTTTTATCACAAATAATTCAAAAGTCAAATCAGCAACTTGAATCAAAATTCACTTGACTAATATGCAATTTACAGTCGTAGAACGAGCACGTCGCTATAAGCGGTCCATCGTACTTCCAATCAGCACCGTACGCTATGCTCGCGTGCTCCATGTACTCGGAGACCACGTAGGGCTGGTCCTCCATATTCAGTATTCGGAACCCACCGTACATGCAGGCCACTAGGAGGGTTTGATGTCGTTGTGGGTGCCATTTTAGCCGCCAAACCCCTCCGCTCACGTCGGTGTCTGTGACGCAACGCTTGAGGTTACGAGCGTCCCAGACGCGTACTTTTTCATCGTAGCTGAAAGATGCGGGCAATTTGTTAGTAGCTAGGTTTTCTTTGCTCTGTCCGCTTTAAAATGGGAGTTTATAACAGTAGCACAAGCAGGAACAATTGACAACTACGTATTCGTAAAAATGTCGCATGTCAAATGTATATGCGCCGTCACAGATAGAATATATCTATTGATTAGACCACGCAATGCTCTGTCCGCGTTAAAATAGGAGTTTATAACAGTAGCACAAGCAGGAACAATTGACAAGTACGTATTCGTAACTTTATCGCATGTCAATTGTACCTATAGGCGCTGTCACAAATATCTATTGACTAGACCACGCAAGCGTATGTACTTCCTTCAGCGCCATTTCCTCTCGAATATTCTCGGTGCCAAACGTCAAACGAAAACTAAAAAACGCGACGGGCGGCGCGCGGCGACTGCTTTTGAGTCGTTTACTCGGTGACGGGGAGTTAGCTCTATAAAAACGCTCTTGTGACGCAATAGGTAGAAAAATAATGGTACGCTTGGTTTCTATACAAACGATGAGACTTGCGTGGTCTATCTATAACTATTTATTAATATTATATATCTATGGCCCGTCGATGTGTAGATTGAGTGGAGACTGGTGTGATGTTTCTATAGCCATTACTTTCGTTTTTGAGATGTTTATTTTAAGCCCAAATATACAACAGGCGATGTTAAGACTGGTTATTAAACGCTGAAGTCCTGTAGGTGTTTCTGCAACAAAACAAAGATCATCCGCATACATCAACACAGTGATGAGATCGTATGATACTTTGATACGAGCTCTTAGCCGGCTTAGGTTGAAGAGGCCGCCATCCGTCCGATAACGTATGCGAATTCCCTCCGTGGTTTCCGTTAATGCCTCTCTCACGACAACGCTGAAATAGGGAGCAAAAAGCGTTGGTGCAAGGACACAGCCTTGTTTGACGCCGCAGGTGACAGCAAAATGCTCACTTTCCTCTCCGTTACAGGTAGGTAACGCAGCAGGTTCTGCCGTCGTGAAGAAGCCTTATCAAGCGTACAAATTTATCGGTGCATCCCAGTTTGGATAGAACTATCCGTAAGGCTTCGCGAGGCACGATAAGCATCTACCCCAAAGAACGAGCTAGTCGCCGTAGCCGAAATCGGCTAGGATAGGATGATGATGATATCTGTGGGCGCTGTCATAACTAGGGAATATTATTCGAATATTCGTTTTATTCGAATATTCGACGATTTTATTATTCGAATATGACTGGGTTCATTATTCGAATATTTCGAATAAAACGAATAATAAAAATATTTTATTTATTTTTCAAAAATATATTAATAATAGTAATAAACTTGTACATAAACCGGAAAAGTTTCGTTATTTAATACATTCTTCTTATTATTAATTAATATTGTCGTCAATAATATCCTAAAACAGATTTTACTACACTGTTTGTGAAAGAATACAAAACAGTTTTGAAATAAAAAGAATATTTAAGGTGAATACTTCCTACAGGCCTCAGCGAAAGACGTCATGCTCACACGGTTGTCAAAATAACCTAACCAAGAGCGTGTTTGGACGTGTCTAAGGAGGGTTCTGTTACTATAAAGCGTAATATGATTTTTAGTTTCTTAATATGTTCGATTTCGTTCACAATAACTTTCCTAAAGAGAATTTACCATGGTCTACCAGCATGGAAAATTGTAAGTTCCTAATCCTCATAGTTCAGAAATGACAGAGGGGGGTGAAACCAATTTGGAGGCCGATTACTTGGAAATGGTTGACTTTGTAAAAGTCATGTTTAACTTTGCCTTTATTTTAAAAGCTGATTTTGAAAGCTGATAAATATTATCTTTAAACAAAAATTAACCATTTTAATCTTAGTATTAAAGACTAAATTTACGCTATATAAAATTGCGGTTTTGAATAACTCAGGACTGAAAACAACTTGGAGGAGGTTTGTCATACTGAAAACGAGGTTTTGGAGCCGAATTATGCAACATTCTCTCCCATTTCATATCAGGGCGTGTTTTAGTGCTGTGAGGGTACTAACTGTAGGTGACAATTTGCGGCTTCTGACTAGCCTTAAGCCCTAAGAGCTTACTCTTCTCAGGGTATACTTAATCGGGTCAACCCGATCGGGTCGTGGGTCGGGTCCTCAGCTCAAGGTGAGGACATTAAGGAGAATCTTTAAGAATCTCTTGACCATATCTTTCTCTAGGTAGAGGTCCAAATGTCATGGCCACATACTCAGTGCGGATTCCTGAAGGTATGCCAGCCCATTGTATATGTACTCTTCCTGAGCATAATGGACTCTATCTGAAAAGTAGGCTTGAAGATATCGCCTAGTAGGTCACGTTTACTTAGCCTCCCCTCAGAAGTAAATCCACTCACAAATCAGTAAATCCACTCATCTGGGACGAAAATTCTGGACCATTCTCATTCATCCTTTTGACATTACGACGTACGTTCACAGACGTATCACAGTATTGCTACTTGATACTAGGGCTCTCGAGTTTTGTCTCGAGTCTCGGTCTTTAGGGTTTCAGATTTACTTAAACAAGTCCTCTTCACTGTGCTATCAGTAACATAGTCCCTTCGAGTCTGAAGAAGCTGTTTCTGAACTTAATTTTCAACAAGTGGAAACAATTTAACGGTCTTGCCGAGCGCTGAATCTGT
This sequence comes from Glaucopsyche alexis, assembly GCA_905404095.1. NCBI lineage: Eukaryota > Metazoa > Arthropoda > Insecta > Lepidoptera > Lycaenidae > Glaucopsyche > Glaucopsyche alexis. Next base: position 21,110,757 of record FR990054.1, on the reverse strand, counting down.
CATTAAAGTCTTGCACGGCCTTGTCAAATGTTTTTCAATCTCTTTGTACCGTCCCTTCATCTTCTGAACGGTTTGTAACATGACACACTCCGTTCTTGCAGTACAACGCCTGATGTCTACCGATTGTACTGATACCTAGTTTCAGAAAAATACAATGTTTAAATCTACTGTTGTCTAACTTTTTGTAATAAGAAGTAAGAATAAGTTCAATAAAAAAAATATAAAATAATGGTATAATCGGTATATACACATGTACCGATTATACCTGGAGCAGATCATTATGACAGCACGATACTCGTGTGTTTAGAGTTTCAGCTGCATTATATTAGAACAGAGCACTATTTACAGTGCATTCCGATTTCTGTCCAGTGTTCAAACTCTGCAAACATATTTCTGTCCAATCTTAAACAAACTGATATATAAATAAAAAAAATGTTCTGTAATATTAGTGTTCTTTATACATTAAATTATACTACCAAAAGCTTTATTTAAAAAGTGAGACTGTATGTCTGACTTTTTAAATCGATTGTTTATGTTGAATCGATCAATAGAACTCAATTAAAAACCAGAAAATACGAACCTCTTAAACAAACTCCAAAAATTCTCTCCCTAGAGGATCTTTTCCTCAGTTTTTGTGAGAAACCCCTTAGTTGGCAATCAAATACATGGTCTGCTCCAGACCTAAGCCGTTCATGTGTTAATAGTTTTAAAAAGTTATTGCAGTTTGAAACTTAAAAGAAGATTTTTTTTATTAAAAAGACGTTGATTTTTTAACAGTTATTTGTGAAACACTTCACATTTTAATATTATTAAATATGCAGGTATATATAAACGCATTATATTACTTGTATTTAAAGTTTATTACCAATATTCGTATTATTCGAATTATTCGAATTTATTCGAATAGTGTTTAGCTATTATTCTAATTATTCGAATAGTAAAATTTGTCGAATAATAACATTCCCTAGTCATAACTTACATAAAACTCCTTTTCGATAGAGTTACGAATACGTAGTTGTCAATTATTGTTCATGCTAATCCCACAGCTACTTTCTTAATATCATTCGGCAATCATTTTATTTCTATGGCAGTGACAGACGATGTATATGCGAAGTTTACCCAAAACAAATTGAGAACGTAGTTGTACTGAACATAATTGATAATACATAATATATAAACTCTCTTGGATACAGTTTGATTACTTTTTTATATAAGTATATTAATTTTAGCACTAGCAAGGGCTAACAAGCGCTTTTTCCGCGGAACACAGCCAATATATCTTTTTACTGTGCAAAGAATGAGGGCTTTTATAGTCGTGACACGTGACAGCTTTTTGACACGACAAGGACCGTCGGGCTACCGAGCGCCGCCTGGTGACAGAAAATGAATCGAAAATTATTATCGACCATTTTTGGTACCACTTACGCCACCAGATGACGCTTTAAGCCAATTTACACTTCCATAAGTACAGTAGCTAGTTAACTTGCGTCTTCGGCGAGTTAAGTTCTTATCGTCGTTTGAACGGCAAAAACGAGTTAAGTAATAAGTTAACAATTAAGTTCAACGCGATAGCCCGCCTGTCTATTTTTCGGTGAGTTAAATTCGAAGTGTTGCCTCCCCGCGCGCGTCTCCTGCCACCCGTTAACTAAACTCGCCGCTCGTGTGGACGAGCGAGTTTAGTTGTATGCATAAGCTGACCGGACATGATGATCCGAGTACTGGAGACATTTTTAGCGTATTTTTTTTTTTATTCAAGAGGGTCTTCATCAAAAAATATTTAAACAACTGATAGGTCGCGCCATGTTAGTTTCTTCTACCAATCCATTTTTTTACCCCGAGTCTTGTGGGCCTTTCACATTCTTTGTTTATTTCATCCTCAACTTCCTTAACCACGACCAGTAATATTTCTCTGATTACCTATATCATTTAATTCTTGACATAATCCTAGACTCAAAACAAGAAGATCCTCTCTTGAAGTGTCACTCTCAAACGAATTCTACAAACTAATGAACTTTAACTAAACTCGCTACGAAAACGTTTGAACGCTACTGTCCACCTAACTGTTAACTATCAGCTGCCCTGTAACTAAACTCGCTAATGTACTTATGGAAGTGTAAATCGGCCATTTGTGTAAAATTGGGTCTACCCCATAACAACAGAAAAAATATCAAAACCCCCATTAGGCTCCACCAAGTTGGCCTACAACGGATTAGCAATAACAGCAGCAATTTACCTTCCAGTCAGCAGCTGATGTTCCACATCTACGTGACTCCTTATGGCGGTAACGCCGGCGTCGTGCGAGCGGTTTGTGGCCGTCGGGTCGGGTAATCTCACGTCATACGACTTGAATACGCAGTCGTCTCCGCCTGAAATTAGATTGGATGTTTTTAGGGTTGCGTGCCTCAAAAGGAAAAAACGCAACATGAACGAACCGGTTATTATAAGGAAGCAAATCTTCGCCTAATAAAAAAAAATTGTCGTCGACACAAAAAACGCCAATACAGTTTACACTTTTATGGACATACAAATATGTAAAGTGTAAAAAGATACCTTTCTAATGACATAATATAGCTTGTGTGTATTGAGTAGGTAGACCATTAATTCTGCCTATCCTCCTTTCCAATATTTGACACAACTCTTTGCTTTTAACCAATAGATGGCGCTACTGTATCTAGTCCGTAGAGGTCCGCAGCATCGAATTATTACTATAAATTAATAAATAATAATTGAACAATTATGCACATTCTTACCTGAATAAAAAACATTTCGATCCCAGTAATTAAACGCCGCTATCCACGCTTCGAAACTGTGACTTTTCCATTCGCCTCCTCTTGTCAAACTTTTGCCATCTACCCTCCACAACGTAATTGACCCGGAAGAATCACTAACCACCAAAGTCGGTTCTTGTCCTGATTTGTTTGACGACCAATCGATAGAAAGTGCTAGAAGATCTTTAGCTATCTCCTCTTCTGTCCACAGTTCTAAATTAAAAGTTCCTTCCTTTTCAATTAAACGATACAACTGTAGTAAACCTTCTGAAGTAACAACTGCTAACACTGGATGCCCTTCAATGAGATGGTAGCACCACTTTTGGTCCAACACTCCTGAGGTTTCGATGGTTTGGGTGGGAGTTAGTTCAGTCGTTTCGTCGTCTACCGTGAATAAATATATTTTGCCTAGCCTTTTCTGTTTAGGTTGTCCTGCAAAAAGAAGGGTAAGAACAAGTCATTATAACAATAAAAACACATACTTATATGGACAGAACATATTGACTATTGAGTAACTAAGTGGATAGCTAATCTCTCTATAATGTGATGAATTGATGATAGGCGTAGTCCATCTCACTCGATGGCTCGGCTACGGCGATACTTATGTCATTTAATATTGGTACAAGTCTTGAAAATGGCCAAGTGCGAGTCGGACTCGCACAGAAAGGGTTTCGTACAAAACAGCAAAATAACGTGTTGTGTAGGAGCCCCCTTAATTTTTTTTTAAGTATTTGTTGTTATAGCGGCTACAGACGTACCTACATCATCTGTAAATTTTCACAGATTTGTCTAGCTATCACGCTTAAACATAACCTGGGGGGCAATTCTGCTAAATAAAACCTGCATTAATACAATCACAATCAAGTCCCGACACGCTTACACTCTCAAAATGTGTTTTTATGAACGTTAAACAAACGTGAAACACGCTCTGATTGGTCGAAACGGCATAAAATCCGTTCACGGTAACATGTCACTACATTTACAAAACTAATGAAGTAAAATGAAAGTCTACTTAAATACGAGAATTGAGGTTCTGGTGTCAGAAGACGGACGGATAGACAGACAGACAGACAGCGAAGTCTCAGCAACATGATCCCGTTTTTAGGATAAAGAATCTACTATACCTTCGGTCTCTCTCAACTGGTAAGTCCCACAGACCAGTACATGAGTATACGGCTGCACGGGACACCACTCCACAGAGTCAGCGCTGAGCCCGGTATCCCAGCGACATTTCGTCGTCCACTCCAACATTTCACTGAAATTAAATGCACACGTTGAAACAAAAGATACTATTTTACAAGTAAAATATTAGTAAGAGGTAAGTTACTCACCACAGAGCAAATATTTATGTATTTAATTAGTTATTTCACGCCTTCGAAAAGTGTTTATAGTTTAAAAATATTTTTAAAAAATTGCTTGATTAAAATTTAAATGAGTAATGAGTATACAGGAATACATTTTGTAGTCTTATTATTTCTTGGGTATGTAGGGCAATGAAGATTGTGAATGTTGGTAAACAAAAAGAGACATAGTTTTAAACCATTTATTTATGTTAAAAATAAGTCCATGCTAATAAATATAAGTAAAATACATTATGAAATAGGTTAACATATATATTTTGTATCATATTAACATTATCTAAAATTTGTACTGTGTATTTATTAGGTATACCGTCACTATTAGTTATTACACTATAAATGCAACTCGAGGCAATCTGTTACAATAAAATACAAAAATGTGTACAATGTGGGCAGGTACTTGAGAGTAATTGTTTCTTGGCTAAGGGCCTTCGCCATCTAAAAAACTATGGTTGGGCTTCAGTATTCAGGCCTATATAGAGCTGCATACATTTTGTTGGTAGTAGAGCCGCCACCATAGATTCTGAACCAAGTGGGGAGGGCTTAACTCTTACTTGTTTAAAATTCGTAACACAAATTATACTATTTTTCCAAAAAATTTTTACAAAACAGTAAACATAATATGCCCAATATGTATTCTCACATTTGCCAAATATTCTGATTTTACTTTACATACTCTTACATACTAAACATTGTTTTTATATTTGCCATAAAACTTTGGTAACAAATGCTGAAAATTGGTTGGTTTAATTTATATAAGGTACTTTAAACATCTGGAAATGTCTGAAAATTTTAGGTAGGGAGGGGACTTAAAATATAAACCAATAAAACAAAAAAAAAATGTGGTAAGATTTCATAAAAAAGTAGCAATTGTCTTTTCCCCGAGGCTTTTTTTAATCCGAGGCTAATTATATAATATATATGTACCAAATTTAGTCAAAATATGTCCAGTATTAACGAAGCCTATTCAATGCAAACATATTAACAAATCTTTCCTATTTATATTATTGGTATAGAACTTAGAAATATATTATCAGTAATAATAGTGATAGATATGATAACATTTTCATTTCAGATATCAAAGTGACCAAAATTCATGAAGCAGTAAAACCCCTGATTAAATCCGAAAATTAAATATATACATAAATAAAAAATCCAATAAAAAAATATAAATGGACTTCTAAAATAACGTTATGTAAGTACTAATTAATTATTATTATTAATGGTAACTTATTCATATACTTAACAACTATTTCGTAATTTCTTCTTAAAACTACTTACAACTATCAAGTATACATCCACGGCAGTTGGGGACTGAATTGGTACTATTTAAGTTTTTTTTTTTTGAGAAAAAAATACAGTAAGATTCTGTTGCAAAATTCAAGTGTTATTATAATGATAATATGATTGTATTCATTATTCTTGTTCAGTAATAAGATAAACAATATCTCAAATGAAGTATGCATAGAAAACTATTTACAACTTATAACTAAGAAACTTATTAAAAATAATTATAATGAGCATAATTTTAATATCGAGTTGACTATTTTATAAAACAATGTAATGAAGAATTCACCCTAACATGCTATTATATAAAAAACTGAAGTTGAATTAAGGTAACTCTTATAAATGCTGCAGTAATTAAGGATATTTTCAGCATAAAACGGTCACTTTTACCTTGGTCATAAAATGTGTTAGCGAAACAAAGAATCTGTGCTAGTATAGTGAGTTTTTTTTTAAAGATAAGTCCCATGAAAAGAATCTGCCTCAATAGTGGTTATCCTAGCTACTAGTAAAATTAAAATTGACCATGTTCAGTTTGACACTGTACCATGTTAGAACAATAAATACATCTTTATTATTTATCTAAATTTATGATGAAATTACTTATCATACATTATTTAAAATATTAATATCATTTGTTTTGATTTGAGGTAGATGTTCATATTAAATGTCACAGCCTGCGTCTAACCAGGGGCCAGGGCTACTTACTATAGATGAATGTGTATAATATTTTGTAAATAAAAATTTAAGAAACCCACAAAAGCACATGTTGACTTTAAATAAATTGAAAAGTTCATTGTGAGCAATAAAGGTAGTGTCGACATAATGGATTTAGTTTGCTTTGTATGATTTTACATAGAGGTGTGTCTAGTATCTGCGCCGCCCGCATCGTAAGCTGTCATCGGTTAAGTCATTGTTTCTTAACCTGTGTGGTCCGCAAATATATGTATGGGGGTCCGCAACTCATCTATGGACTATTTAACAAAAATAAACAAATTGCGAAAAGTCTTGTAATTGCTACACTTAATTAGCACAGCGAACATGCACCAAGTAGGCGATGTCCCAGACTGACTGAAGTAAATAGTCAGAAAAATGTTTCTTATTATTAAGGAGGTCTTTGAAGTTGTGCTTGATTTTCTAAGGTTCCGTGGACTGAAAAAACCCCAATTTCTTAACCCAAGAAACTGGGGTTAAGTCATACAAAGCAAACTAAAATCCGCTGCATGTAGTGTGTCGTGCATCTGACACGGGCCAATAAACACGTACCTTAAATAGCAGAGATCTAGGTATGTATGTTCTAAATCCTAAAGCTTATGCTAAACTAGCTATTTGTTGTTCAATAATCCAAAAGCACTCTGACTTCTTAAATAGAAAATATTGTTCTGTAATTTTTTTTTTTCACTACTTATTTCACCATAGTAACTAATATAAATGCATGTTTGTATCATTTTTGTACTATATGTATACTAAGTAATTTCCAAAATGTTTAATATCCAAGTACTAATATCAGAATAATTATCTGTTACAATTTCATGATAAATTAAAAAAAAAGACTACAATAATATGCAAAGTGTTCTGTAACTTCTGAAAGTGTGATTATGTTGGTTACAGTAATTCAATATCTTTAGTGGCAACTTTACCAATGCCTGTTAAAGTTTATTGTTGATTAGATAACATGTTATGTCTCTCGTTCAGAGTAATAATGAAAGAGAAGGCATGATATTTATACAAAGGATTAACTCTAACAGGTCTTGGTGAGTTTGGGACTGAATCTTACTCTTTTAACAACTGCCATAACCTTATAATATTTAATAACACTATAATATTTTAAATATTTAAGAAAGTTAAATATAAGGTATACATTATAAAGCGGTAAGTTTTGGGATTAATTTTAAAACTATTCATTTTTAACACAACGAGTTTCTTTTTAATATAACCTGAGAATAACTTGTAAATTTAATGTCTAAGTACCCTGAATAATAAATTTTTGTTTAATCTAATCTAAATTATGCACATAATATCATTTATTTGCACCTAAAATATTACTTGAGCTATAAAACTTTGTTACAAATTTAGCGCGGTAAAAACAAACAAATTGTATTCTTAATTCAAAAATATCAAATACTTTCAAAACTATCTATGACTGAGGTATTCAAAATTGACTGTAGGGAATGTTTACTGCCGGGCAGACCTCTCTGTTTCAATTAAGCACTCTCTCACCAGTATGCGAGCGTGGACGATGCCACGCTTCAGACGTTCCGCAGAACTGCGACTGCCGGAGTAGCTGGGCCGTACTTCCTTGCCCATCTCCTCGATGACCGCCAGGAGCTGAGCGTACTTCGACATCCCATTGTCCTTGTCCTTCCCATTGGACGAAGGAGACGACGCCGGCACAGACGATATAGTTGCGTGGCTGGTGGTATTTATTGAGAGATCTTTGTGTGAATTTTTGCCACTCATCGGTATAGCGGTCACGGTCACGTCACTGAGCTTTGACTCGACTGCTTGAATATCCATGGCTTCCATCTCTCTGTAAATAACATTTCGTTGTCACAATAACAAAAAGCTGACTATATCCATAAATGAAACTTAACTTACCGAAATAAATAAATAACATAAGTTCGATGTTGTAATTCACTGTTTTTATATCCCGAGGATTAAACGCAATTGTAAAGATAAATTATCATAACGTACAGGTAAATAATAGCAACATACCCGAATTGTACTTGTTCGGATGCCTTGTTCAGGGTGCCGGTTATGAGCGAGATCCACTCAGTTATTCTTGATTTAAAACAAAATATTAATTATATTTATCTCACTAAAATTAATAAGATATTCTTTGTCTACAATATTCAAATTATATTACATAAAATAAAGCCCATTTAGTTAAAAAACAAGAACAAACATCGCCACATTGACAGTTTTAATTTTTAAATAGTTTCTTTTTTTTTTTAAATTCGTCCTGAAATGGAACAGGCTAAGGTCTTAAACCATACTGCCTCGTCTGTCGTTTGAGGCATTTCTTTGTCTTAATTCTAAATCGTCAAGTCTAAAGTCTAGTCAAAGTCCCAATAATTATAACAATCAGTCAAGTCAGTCGATTCAGTAAAGTGGTAGACGCTTTACTGAAACTTCGACTATGACTATTTAAAAAGGAGCTTTGCCGGGAATGTCAATCAGCAATGTTGTGTTTCTGTGTTAATTTTCTAAATTCGTGTTATTGCGGTTTTTAATGTATAATATTGGTGGAATATTAACCATTAGTTATTCGTGACGTGCACTAATGTGGAGGAGTGATATAGCAACTACAAATTAATGCGTGCTAAATTGGGTTTTCCGCCAAAACTCCCTAGGACAGTGGTCCCCAACCTTTTTTTTACGCGGGCCACAAACCCGTTGTACTCCTGGTGTCGCGGGCCGCAACCAAAATTTTTTAGGGGCAAAAAAATATGTTGTTTAAAAGAGATGTTTGATTTTGGGCCGGCTCTATGTACACCACATAGGTAAATAGGAAAAATATAAGGGAATTTCATAAAAATACAAGAAAAGTAATTTGAAGAAGGGTACGTGCGTACAAAAATGATTATTTGAAGAGTTTTTTAATGCGAGAACCCTATTTTAGGGCGGCATTGACAGTTGTTTTGACTTGACTTTTGACGTAGTTGATAGTTTTAGGAAGAGACATCTTCTTGAGTGTCATACGTCTTTCTTTGTGAAAAGTCATGTCATTGTCAAAATGATACTGTCTGACAAGGATCTTTTGGCACGTGGACAAAATCAGAACTAACATCGCCGTCTTGTAAAATGTCACTTTTAATATTATGTACCTATTGTTTTGTAGTTGCGACACTTACCTTTTGGCACGTGGATAAAATCAGTACTAACATCGCCGTCTTGTAAAATTATTTCACTTTTAGTAATAAGTATTGTTCTTATTTGCGACACTCACGCGCCCATCCAAGTGCCAAAAGATCCTTGTACGACTGTATTCTTTGGTTAATTCTGATCTAATCCGCCATGTTTTATTTTACGTTGTGTTGCTCTTCTTGACGAATTTATTTTAAATGTGCATTGAAACGAAGTGAAATAAAATAAAATAAAGGATAGGAAACAGTTTCTATATTATGTAGCTATATTTACATATAGTGTACATAGGGCTGGCCCACGCCTCATACATTTCTAGAACATCTCTTTTAACGATTTAATAATAGAATAACACAAGGTAGTTAAAAGAGTGAAACTAAACATTTAAGATGAGCTAACGATACAAACTAAAATAAAATAACAAATATGTATTATAATAATTATGTTCACTCAGTGAGATTTTTGGAATTGTGAACGCTTTTTCACAACTTTATCTAACGGTTACTGATTTCACGCGGGCCGCAGATAAAGGCCCGCGGGTTGGGGATAGCGGCCCTAGGAAGTTTCAGTAAAGCGTCTACCACTTTACTGAATCGACTGACTTGACTGATTGACTACTCTGACTATTTATTTGGACTTTGACTAGACTTTGGACTTGACAATTAAGAAATACGGTGACGAAAATTTGAACGAATATACATTCTATAATTCCCGCCTTTTATACACTCGACACTGGCAAATGGTTATAAGCCGATGCCATAAATAAATAAATAAAAAAAAAAAATAATGAAAATAAATTAAAAGAGTGGACGAGTTTTGCCGGGAAAGTCAATCAGCAATGTTGTGTTTCTGTATTATTTTTCTAAATTCGTGTTAATTCGGTTTTTAATGTGTTATAGTGGTGGAATATTAACCATTAATTATTCGTTGAGGTGCATTAGTGTGGAAAAGTGATACATTCTACAAAATGCGTGCTAAATTGGGTTTCCCGCCAAAACTCCCTAGGAAGTTTCAGTAAAGCGTCTACCACTTTACTGAATCGACTGACTTGACTGATTGACTACCGTGACTATTTATTTGGACTTTGACTAGACTTTGGACTTGACGATTTAGAAATACAGTACCTACGTTGATGAAAATAATATACTTGACATTGGCAAATGGTGATAAGCCGACGCCATAAATAAAAAAAAAAAAAAAAAGAGTGGACAGCCTGTTGACATTGACATTAATTGACATTGACAAAGGTGAAGCTACTAACATCAAGGGGAATCGGTATCGAATTTCTTACGAGTATAAAATCTTTTGTCGTGAAAATGTACTGTATTAAATCGAACACGGTAATTAATTAACGTTATTAGTATATAATTGACATTAAAATATATGTATCAGAGCATTTCCGTCGCGCATTAAAGTTCTTATGATGTCATGAATCCATTGAATTAAAATCAAGAGCTCGGCGTTAAGTGAGATCTCCGCCTACAGCGGCTCGTTTAAATTATGCGGTTATTGAGATAGATTGTTTGATGATGGCAAATATGTCTGGGGAAACCGATCGCGCGTCTCGGCCAAACTCCTTACTGTTGGAGGCGCCAGCACCAGAAAGGGAGCCCCTTCGCTTCGATGTGCAACTCGTAGGAGCTCCTCCGGAAGTGGAACAACTCGTAAATAACATCAAACAAGTAGCTGAAGACTTTCTCTATCACTGGAAAACTTTTCCCATTGGTATGTAGCATAATTAATGTTTCATTCATTACATTACTGATAATGAAAAAATAATGAATAAAATTTTATCTTGTTTATATTATGAACATTACATTCCATTATATTGTTATTAAATTTAATATATTATACCTTTAGTAAGCTAGTACTGATTATTACACCTCCATGGTCCAGTGGTTTAAAGCTTAAATCTAGAATAGGTTGTGGTACCTGCATTGGAACAAAAAAGATGTTGTTTTCAAGTTTGGTCAGACTGATCACCTGAATGTCTGACAAGAAACGCCACCAGCACCAAAATTGGTGTGGGAGTCATTACTAATTACAAAAAATCTCATGTTTACCTTTTAGTTCTGCCTTCTTCGAGGTTCACTGGTCCTGGCAACAGGCCATCAGACATTATCATCGCTCCACCATGTGACGAGCTGGACGCGGCCGCACTTGATGCTGGCTGTGAACCCCATCCACTCACACCTAAACAACTACACAGCATAAGGGAGAGAGGGTATGTTTGTCTTAGTTTTTTTTTCTTAAAAGATATAATATTTATGTTAGCTGTCTTACATAGTTAATTCTATTACAAATTAAAATTCATACTATGTAGTTTATTTGTACACAAAACAATCATTTTCACCTAAAAAAAAAAGATACAGTAGTCACAATGTATGTGCTTACTGCACAGGTTAAAATCACACAGGTTAAAAAAGTATTTCTATAAAATTTAGCGTTGGTTTTGAGGGAGAAAAATCTATCTAGCTAGGTCTTATCCCTGGGAAACAGTTCACTTCATATTTTCGACTTTATAATTGTCAATCCGGATGTCAGTTTGATATTTTTATCCTGGTCATATAAACATATCTGTGAATCTTTTTTTAAATATCATAAAAAAAGATTTACTTTTAATTTAAATTCAAATCTATACTTATATAATAAAGTGGAAAAGTTTGTTTGTTTGCATTGAATAGGTTCCGAAACTACTGGACCGATTTTGATGAAATTCGGCACAGATGTAGAGTACACCACAGGGAAGGACATAGGCTTTTTTATTTCAGAAAAATGTACGGTTTGTGCGAAATAAACTTTTGCGTGCACGAAGTCGTGGGCAACATCTAGTACTAAATAAAGAAATAACTTAATAAGTTCTCCAAAATAAATTTGAAAACAAAAGCTAGATAAAATAAATAGGTATGAGTTGACAATAAAAAAAATGTTGCGAAATATGTAATTTTTCTACAAAACTTGAAGTAAAAATAGTAAATGTTTTTCTACTTTTTATAAGAGCCATGTAAAGATCTGATAATTAATTAAAGTAGATTTATTAAAATTGGAAGTGAGTCATTTTGTGCTCTTTAGTTATAATGTCATGTTTTTGGTATTAAAACATTTTAAATGTTGATGTCTGTTCATTATAATTTAACACAGGAAATAGACTATTTGTGTGACATTATATTATCATATTTTGATGACTCCGCAGCCGCTGCCTCGAACAGCGTCGAGAGGAGCGGCGACTACTTGTGTGACATTATATTATTTGATGACTCTGCGGTCGCTGCCTCGAACAGCGTCGAGAGGAGCGGCGTCTACTTGTGTGACATTATATTATTTGATGACTCTGCGGTCGCTGCCTCGAACAGCGTCGAGAGGAGCGGCGACTACTTGTGTGACATTATATTATTTGATGACTCTGCGGTCGCTGCCTCGAACAGCGTCGAGAGGAGCGGCGTCTACTTGTGTGACATTATATTATTTGATGACTCTGCGGTCGCTGCCTCGAACAGCGTCGAGAGGAGCGGCGTCTACTTGTGTGACATTATATTATTTGATGACTCTGCGGTCGCTGCCTCGAACAGCGTCGAGAGGAGCGGCGACTACTTGTGTGACATTATATTATTTGATGACTCTGCGGTCGCTGCCTCGAACAGCGTCGAGAGGAGCGGCGACTACTTGTGTGACATTATATTATTTGATGACTCTGCGGTCGCTGCCTCGAACAGCGTCGAGAGGAGCGGCGTCTACTTGTGTGACATTATATTATTTGATGACTCTGCGGTCGCTGCCTCGAACAGCGTCGAGAGGAGCGGCGACTACTTGTGTGACATTATATTATTTGATGACTCTGCGGTCCCTGCCTCGAACAGCGTCGAGAGGAGCGGCGTCTACTTGTGTGACATTATATTATTTGATGACTCTGCGGTCGCTGCCTCGAACAGCGTCGAGAGGAGCGGCGACTACTTGTGTGACATTATATTATTTGATGACTCTGCGGTCGCTGCCTCGAACAGCGTCGAGAGGAGCGGCGACTACTTGTGTGACATTATATTATTTGATGACTCTGCGGCCGCTGCCTCGAACAGCGCGGCGGTGAGAGAGGTAACGTGCGCACGAGCGCCATACATACAGGGGTTACTTTGTATGAATGACCTTGGAATAAAAGTAGGCAGTTCGGTGCGATAAGAATGGCGATATTTCAATATATCGTTCTTATAAGGCACAATTACAGATGACACTATCGCTTCTGCATCGGGCTATCGAAAACGCTAGACGTATGTATAAGATGCTCACGAATATTTTGTACTACAGTGATTAAGAATAATTGTCCATGGAGGTGGTTGCTCAGTTTTGATAGTCAGATCAGAGTGTCAATTAACATTAGATTGAGAAATTTAACAATAACTTTAATTACGTATCTTAAATTTCCCGCTATATTCATTTTATCAATTAAGTAAGTAGTTCTCCTTTTTTGGAAGTCGATTAAAAGTTTGAGGGGGCATCTAACTAGATCCGCTAATCTTATCGCAATTTTTTTTGTATGAGCTTGACATTCTTCTCCGCGAATAATAGTGTTCAGTGCGTCCATATCACCGCTTGACAGAAGTGCACTCCCGTCGCGCGCCCCGCCGCTCTCGCCGCTGTGGTCGAGGCAGCGGTATTAAGAGGATAAAATATTTATAAATATATTGATGGTATTGATCTCAGATTAAATAATCTGAGGTATTGATATGATAGCCACTTTACTTTTTATTATATTTAACCATAAAAAACTGTTTTTTTATTATTCATCACACTATAATAATTATTATTATCTTTCATTTAATGTAAACATCATTTTATTGATGGATGAATATTTACTTTCCCAGCTTTTTAAAATTATAATTTAAACATAAAAAATGTTTTTAATTCATGCCATATTGATCAAAACCATAATAATATACTTCAGCAACATCATTATTCATCAACAGCTTCTTACAGTGTATGTATGTAGTATGTGTATTATCATATGCCAACATTTTCCATGAAGCTTGCTCAAGGACAGAGTTTATGTGGAGCGGAGGCTAAATGCTAAGCAATTGGAATCTATACGTGAATTGGGGTATGTGGCCCTGATATGTGTAGTCACTTTATTTGAATACTGGCTTCAATATAATATCAGACAATGAATGTTATTGTAACATTGTAACTGAATGTTCAATTTTTCGAATTTCAACATGACTTTCTATCTTTATTTCAGTCTTTTTAGATTATTTTACATGTTATTATTTATTTCGGTTTGTAAATAGCTTTGTTTGGAAAAAATGTTGATATTTTATTTTAAAAAGTTCTTTACGGCCTGGATAGTCCAGTAATCAAGCAATACAATGTTAATTTTCACAGTGTTATTGAAGCCAATATTAAAGATCCAATAGCATGCACTGCATCCCATATCCATGGATAACACATCAAATACTTTATTTAATAGAAATGTAAAGTAAATTATTATGTTATATAATATATTTATACTTAAATCAAAATAGTTTATATTATTTACAATTTCTTTGTAGTAAAGAAACCTCTAGGTATCCCAATGAACATAAAATTCTACAGTGAAAATTTTGCCTAGCATGAAAAGTAAATCCCTACAGCACAGTTACTAGTTAAGTAAATTATAATATTACAAAAACATTAATAAAATAAATTTTTTTATCATTAATAAAAATATTCCCCAACTTGATAGGCAGTATTAGTAACTGCACTTGCAATTATATAACAAGTTTTTATAGAGAAGTATATCAAAATAGAGGTCTGTGTCTGTGGACTGGGCCTTTAGTCAAGATGCATTCGATAATTTCGACGGCGAATTTCGAAAACGAAATGTACGGGATTTGATTTATGGCATCGCAAGAGACCTGTCACTACTCAATAAGCGATAAATTATGTCAAATCCCATAAATTTTTGATCTCGAACTTCGCCGTTGAAATTATCGATACATCTTGACTAAAGGCTCTGTTATCTGTGCATTCCTGTAAAAATGGTGTGTTACATTATGTACTATCGAACAAGTTGCCGCTCGATCAGGCATAAGATGAAAATCGCTTAGTGCCCTTGAATCGTGGACACGCACACATACTCTCAAATAAATACGTAGTTCATCCGCGTCTGCAGCCGTAAGGCACACCCCACACTAGCGTCTTTCGAGCGTCGTCGTCGTGTCAGCCAGCGCTGGCCGCCTTCCAGACGACGACGTTCGAAAAACGCTAGTGTGAGGGGACTCTAACGGTTACTTCTTTTCTATACTAATTATAAAGAGGAAAACTTTGTTTGTATGTTTGTTTGTTTGTTTGTTTGTAATGAATAGGCTCAAAAAGTACTGGACCGATTTCAAAAATTCTTTCACCATTCGAAAGCTACATTATCCACGAGTAACATAGGCTAAATTTTATTTTGGAAAAAATAGGGTTCCGTAAGATATTTCGGTTTTTTGGACACAAGGTGTAAAAAATCAACCAGAAAAGTTACTTATTTTGCATACGCTGCCTAAACTATAAAAGATAGAACCATATAATGTTCTAATTAATTGTAGATCTTATAAATATCTACAAAAAAGTCCGCGACACACTATACCTATCTATGTCGAGTGAGGTACAACAACCATTTTTTTATTTAGAAATCTTGAATTTTTTTTAGACTACATTTAAACGCGTTTATTTTACTCATGCTATTAATCCTTATCAAAATAAAATATTTTATCACTAAGTACAGTTTATGTAGATAATATTTGGTCTTTGAATGATTAAAATTGGACGTTTGGTTTTGAAGTTATGGCGAAATTAAAATATTACGATTTCTGCGGCACGGCCCGTTGCGAAGTGGGTGACATTCTGTAGTATTAGGCTAAGCGCGCACCACGATTTTTTTGTAGTGCGACTATTTTGTCGCATAAATGCAACGTATGGGTTTTTTTGTCTGTGCGCGCATATGTGCGATTATTTTGTCGCAGAAATGTATGTAAAATTTCTGCGTCAAAATAATCGCACTACAAAAAAGTCGTAGTGCGCGTAACCGTAACCTAGCCTAAGTATCAGTATTGTACCCGTGCGAAGCCGGGGCGGGTCGCTAGTGTGTTTATATTTTGAGACGTCCAAGTTCAAAGGAAAATGTTTAGACACTGGTCGAGCCTGAACTTTGTCGATACTGTACATATTCAACCCTAGTCCTTGTCTTCATAAACAACCCTTTGGGGCCGTGCATTAATCACGTGATGTTTTTTACAACTTTTTAGACCCCTCCCCTCCCCCTGGTGATATTTGGTGAGGTTTTATACTACCCCCCCCCCTCCCCCACCTAAGATCACGTGTATTTTTTTTACATAGTAATCAGGTCATGTTTAAAGAAAAACTTTAACTTAAAAATCAATTTAATCGAATAATTTAAGCAATTAAAACTATACGAGTCATTTGTCTTGAAAGTATTTAAACAACACTACGAATTTACACCCGATAATAATTTCGGTATGCATAGACTAGATTCGAAAATTAATACACGTGATGTCTCCTTATACCCCCTCCCCCCCTTGGTGATACTTGGTGATTTTTTGAGACCCCCCCCCCTCCCCCTTTAGGCATCACGTGATTAATGGACGACCCCTTTTGAGAGTAACACCTTAAAATGCTCTACCGTACTGTAACAAATAATATTGTGTTTCCTTACCAGCGAGTTTGAAGTGCCCTCCCGCCATTTCCCCGGGCAAACGCACGTATGGCGCGTGGCTGGCTGGCTGCAGCGGGGCCGAGCTCGGGCTAGGGAGGAGCTCTACTGCCATGTCGCCCGAGCGGCCGCGCTCATAGTGGTGGTGGCCAGGGACAGGCTGCTGCGGGACGAACCGCTGTCCGTCATAGCGGGAGCTAGAGCGCTGCTGGATGGGCTGTACAGGTGAGCCGTGACAGTTTTATCTCTATATTAACTATTTTATCTATATAAATATAAAAGGCAAAGCTGATTGACTGATGTATCAACGCACAGGCCAAACTCTTAAGAGCATTGATCGGCGCGAGACTCAGATTTCACGAAAAACGCTACTTTTCAAATGCGTCTATATCTAACAAAAACTGGTTATTCTGATTTTTACATGTAGAAAAACACTAGAAAATATTGTATTCTAATTTTTCACTTATCATTTATTTTAAAATAATTTCAAACTTTTGAATAAAACTGACAAAACTAACCAGAAGTTTTTACAAGTTTAGGTTCAGGGGCAATTTCAAAACATATAATAGCTAAAACAGCTTACATTTTTTAAAAACAAAAAATCTTTACAAACTTGTTGGATCCTCTTCTAGATTATCTCTTTGTCAGATTATTTTTATATACGTTTCTATCTCATAAAAATAAAATTTAAAGAATGCGTAATTATCAGGAATTATAGTTATTTAAAATGATGATATTTATGTATTTTACTTACTCCTTTTGTTTCTTACTTACATAATCTATGAGAAGAACCTTTTATCTTTAATATGCTATTTAAATTTTTAACTAAATTAGTTTGACGAATTTTATATGAATTTTTAAAACTACTATATAAATCGAGGCGCACGAGCGTTTACAAATACTGTTGGAAACGCTCGTGCGCCTCGATTTGTATAGTAGTTTTAAAAATTTCGCATTCTTTAAATTTAATTTTTATGAGATAGAAACGTATATAAAAATAATCTGACAAAGAGATAATCTAGAAGAGGATCCAACAAGTTTGTAAAGATTTTTTGTAGATTTTTTGTTTTTAAAAAATGTAAGCGATTTTAGCTATTATATGTTTTGAAATTGCCCCTGAACCTAAAGTTGTAAAAACTTCTGGTTAGTTTTGTCAGTTTTATTCAAAAGTTTGAAATTATTTTAAAATAAATGGTAAGTGAAAAATTAGAATACAATATTTTCTAGTGTTTTTTTACATGTAAAAATCAGAATAACCAGTTTTTGTTAGATATAGACGCATTTGAAAAGTAGCGTTTTTCGTGAAATCTGAGTCTCGCGCCGATCAATGCTCTTAAGGCTAGAAATTTGAAATTTTGCACACATATTCCTCATAGAACGTACTAAGAAAGGATTTTTCAAAATTCAACCTCCAAGTGTCCTTGACATAATAAATATGTCATACATATACAAGATATACATACTTGATACCTGCTCTTGCAGGTAATTGTATAACTTGTTTATGTGAAGGAAACGTTTTATCATTAGAATAATAATTTTATCCTTGTGATAAGTGTGTGACGGACAAGTGCACAATGCCTTGTACCACAGACATCATAAATTCTATTGACTAGACCACGCAATTATATGTCGGAACTTCGCGTGTAAAAGAGAAGTAAAAATTACTTCCTTCAGCGCCATTTCCTCTCGAATATTCTCGATGCCAAACATCAAACGAACTAAAAAACGCGACGAAGGGCGCGCAGCGACGGCCTTTGAATCGTTTACTCGGTGACGGGGAGTTATCATCACTAAATCGCTCTCGTGACGTCACAGCAGGAAGAAAATTAATGGCACACTTGGTTTCTATACAAATGACGAGACTTGCGTTATCTAGTCAATAGATGCTGTGGCTTGTACAGTGTACACTTGAGTGACAAATATTATCCTTAGGGCAATCACGAGGGCGCTGAAAGGACTTTAACGCCTTTTTCGTAGCGACATTTACCTACTAAAAAAATTTCGTCTCCTTATTGACGTGTAGGATTTGGGGATGCCCCAAAGAGAGATCTTCGACCGAACGAGGTATTGAGCATACCAGTGAGGCCAAAGCCCACTCACTTGTAAGCGTTTTCGATGTTATAGCGCCGAACTGTGGAAACTTCGATAGCGCGATTCATGATCGTGGCGTTAATTGGTCCTCCACAGACCTTTATCTGAAAAACTACTAGTGTAAACTAGTGTAAACGCTCTGTGTTTAATTTACTGATATTTTTTGCATTTTTGTTCAATAGGTTGCTGGATCTAGCGGTGGGTATGCCATCTCTCGAGGCCCGTGACCTGGAGAAGAAGCTGCGAGAAGAGAGGTCACGATATTTGGTTGCCGAACTTATCTGTAAGGTAAAACTTTACTAATTGGTTATAGTGTAATAATTGGTTACTGAAGGCTAACGCTTGTTAGTGCAGTATTTAATTCTATAATTACACAATCATGTATAAGCTTAAGTAATATAGGTATGGGGACCAAACGGATGTGGTGTGAACTGTTAATTATTATTATTTAACCTGCATAAAGTTATGTAAGCGCTTACTTCATAACATTCTAAACGTTTAGAATGTTATTAAGTTAGAGCTTAACGGGCTTTTGCCCGCGACTTCGTCCGCGTGGAGTTGGAGTGGAGAGGAGTTAAAATTTTGTATGGAAACCATACAAAATTTTAACTCCTTTTTCACCCCCTTAGGTTGCGAATTTTCAAAAATCCTTTCTTAGCGGCGCGGCTATCTGTATGCCAAATTTCAGCAAAATCCGTTCAGTAGTTTCGGCTGTGCGTTGATAGATGACTCAGTCAGGTTTGCCTTTTATATATTTAGATTAGAGTCTAATTTATAATCTAAACGTTTTTGATCATTTAAACCCCCCTTAATAATAAAGATATTGACAAAACTGATTATAGCTATTCAATGTACCTGGCCATGTCTGATAAGCTCTTTGCGTGAAAGAGTGACATTAATCCATCCATCCTCACAAACTTTTACATTTATAATATTAGTAAGATATTGTAGGATACTAATAATTTTAAAAATACCGCATATAAACAGCCGGAGAACCAAGAAGATGTAGCGGCACTGGCGGCGTGGGTGACGCGCGCCATGCGTCGTGCCGCATCCGAGAAGACGGACGCGCGCGACGCGCCACGTGCCCTGCCGCGCGTGCCTTACCTCTACACCACGCCGCAACGGACGCAGGTCAGAGCGAGACAGATATATATAATGCAGCGTACTAGTAAGTAGTAGCGCCCAATCTATCGTGCCGCGCGTACCTTACCTCTACACCACGCCGTAACGGACGCAGGTCAGAGCGAGACAGATATATATAGCGTACTAGTAGCGCCCAATCTACTCGTATCTAGAACTAGTTACTTACCGAAAGATTAACGGCCCGTTTCAATAATAATCTATCTATCTATAATATTTGTAAGAAACGTCAAAATTGTGTCGCGAAAAACCGGCAAATGATTGAATGGTGAATCACAAAAGGCGGCGGGCATTTTGAGTTCATTTTGGTGCTTATTCATAATACAAAATACGATCATATCCGTGACACAGCTATACCCCGTTTTTAGGGCTCCGTAGTGCACGTTTTGATTTCGTTATGACCTTCCGTCCGTCCGTCTTCGCCTTACCATCATGTAGTGTGGCTAAAGGACTTGTACCCGTTAGACAAAAAAAAACATGTAGTAAATTGTGGTCGCATTCCCCAGGTGGACCTGCGCCTGTACAAGCGCGACATATTCCGCCGCGCGGCGCCGGCGCTGCAGCAGATACTGGAGCGGGAGTCGCGCGGCTGGTTCCTGCACTTCCGCGAGCGCACCGCCGCCCACCTCGCCAGCCAGAAGGTGCCGCGGGAGGACATCGAGGAGGTACGTCGTGACGTCATAGGACATTGAACATTCTCCGTTCAGTCATATTGTACGGTTCGTACAACTTGAGATGCTGCTATAGATTTGCCGTCCTATACTAAAAGGCGGCTAAATGACAAAAAGAGTTTTTGAGGTAGAGCTAAAAAACGTGGGATTATTTTGAAATTGATGCTAGTGATTTTGTATAAACAATTGTTAATGTTTTCATGAATGTCTTATGACAACATTAACAATTGTTTATAGAAAATAACTAGCATCAATTTCAAAATAATCCCACGTTTTTTAGCTCTACCTCAAAAACTCTTTTTGTCATTTAGCCGCCTTTTAGTATAGGACGGCAGCGATGATGCTGTATGCTAAATGAAACTTAAAGTTCCTGCTGCTAATATGTATAATTGCTAAACGATAAAATGCTATATTATGCTACTGAGTTGCACTAGTCCGCATTGCGCGTCGGTTATGCGTGAACTAAACTTAAAACTAAAATATATCTTAAATGAGCGTGCGCGTGAAATATAAAAAGTTGATGATGATGCGAATTTATGAAAATGCACAAAAATGCTGATGATGCTCTGTGCGGTTGTTGCACCGTACACATATCGAAGATTGATTTGAAAAATTATGACTAGATTCTCAATTTTCAAAGTTCAGAATTAGAGTCCGACCGAAACTGGTTTTCCGGCCGAAACCGAAACTGAAATCGAATATTCGGCCGTGGCTTCAGTTTCGGCCGAAACCGAAACTCACGTGGTCAAGTAGAAAATTCCTTAAAATACTGAAATTTGGTGCATTTTATCCATTATTCTGCATTAATTAGGACATGAAATGGAAACACGGTATATTAATTTTGTTCTAATCATTTATTTAATGTAATATTAAAAAAATATTAATTATGTTTTCAAATTTAGTTGCGTTGTCAAAGCGTTGCCGCAAGGAACGAAGTTAGGCGAGCGTGCACGAAAACTTCCGAAATCAGAAACTGCCGCCGAAGCTTGATTTTTGGCCGAAACTCGGCCGAAACCGAAACCGAACTTTCGGTCGGACGCTATTCAGAATAAAATCGGAAGTCGGTTTAAAATTGACGTATTTTTTTAGTTTCAGTATTTAAAAAAAGAAAAATAGCCCGTTAACATGTTAATGATGACGCAGGAGGTGCGCGGGGCGGCCCTGCGCGAGTACGTGTCGCGCGTGTGCGGCGCCGTGGCGGGCAGCGCGGAGCTCGCGGCGCTCGGCGCGCACGTGCCCGCGCTGCTGGCCGACCAGCTGCGCGCCGCCGTCATCGTCGACAGGTACGCACTGTAATGGCCTAATAATATTGCTGTTTGCTGATGATATGAAGATCTTAAAACAAATTAAAAATGTTGATGATGCTTTTAAACTTCAAAACGAAATCAACAACTTTTACAATTACTGCATATCTAATCGACTGGATCTAAATGTATCTAAATGTTGCGTTTGTTCTTACAGCCGTAAACCTACCCCAATAAAATATGATTATAAATTTTCTAACATATCTATAACACGAGTTCACTCCATTAAGGACCTGGGTGTAACATTCGACTCCAAGCTTCTATTTGACTCGCATATAAATAACATAGTTAATAAAGCATCAAAATCACTTGGTTTTATTTCTAGGATTGCAGCAGATTTTAATAACATAAAAACAATTAAAATATTGTATTGTACCTTTGTCCGCACTCATTTGGAATACTGTTCTCCAATTTGGAATCCCAATTATCTCACATATATTGAGCGCATTGAAAAAATCCAAAAGAAATTTTTAAGACTTATCCAATTTAAATCTAAAACTTATTTACCGAACTACTTGAAACGTTGCGAAAAATTTCATATTCTTCCATTGTTTGAGCGCAGAAAAATAGCCGATATACTTTTTCTTTTCAAACTAGTTAATGGTATAGTGGACTGTCCCGAACTTATTGAAAAAATTAATATAAGTGTTCCATCATTATCACTCAGGAAACATCAACCTCTGTACGTTCCCCCAGTATCAACGAACTATCGTCGGAATTCCTTTGTTTTTAGATCAAGCAGAGCATTCAATGAAGCGTCTCGGAGCATCGACTTTGACTTATTTTTTACTAGTATCAGTACACTAAAGAACAACCTCAGTGACTACTTTTTTAAGCAATAACTATTATTACCTATATATTTGTTTTTAAAATATATTATTATTATTTATTTTTTTAATTTGTTACAAATAGTGTTTAATTCTTGTTTGCTGTTTGTTTGCTGTCTAACATTCTTTTTTTTTTTTTTTACTATACTTTACTTCTATCTGTGAAAACTTTTAATTGGCCTTCTTGTACTATGTCAAAAGTATATTATGTTCTAGCTGTAAGTTTTCCTAAATAAATAAATAAATAAATATGTAAATATAGCTACATAATATAGTAACCGTTTCCTATTCTTTATTTTGTTTAATTTCACTTCGTTTCCTATTCTTTATTTTGTTTAATTTCACTTCGTTTCCTATTCTTTATTTTGTTTAATTTCACTTCGTTTCCATGTACTTTTAAATTAACTTCGTCAAGGAGAGCAACACAAAGTAAAATAAAACATGGCGGATCAGATCAGAATTAACTAAAGAATGTCATTTTGTCAATGACATGACTTTTGACAAAGAAAGACGTATGACATTCAAGACGACGTGTATTCGTAAAACTGTCTACTACGTCAAAAGTCAAGTCAAAACAACTGTCACGGCCGCCCTAAAAATAGTGTTCTCGCAATAAAAAACTCTTCAAATAATCATTTTTGTACGCACGTACCCTTCTTCAAATTAATTTTTTCGTATTTTTATGATATTCTCATATTTTTTTTCCTATTTACCTATGTAGTGTACATAGAACTGGCCCAAAATCAAACATATCTTTTGATTGCCATAAAAAAGTTATAGTGAGTCAATCTTAAAGATAAACATATCGGAGATTAATTATTTAGATCATTTAAAGAAGAATAATTATTTCATACATATTTTTTGGGTAACTTGAACCGTTTACGCAGCGCACGCAACGGAAGCCCTCAAATATGAATAATTTCCCCCATTTTTGCAACATTTTTCACTGATGCTTCGCTCCTTTTGGTCGCAGGGTAATGTTATATAGCTTACAGACAAATGGACTATTCAACACAAAAAGAATTTTTCAATTCGATCTAACAGTTCCTGAGATCAGCGCGTTCAAACAAACAACGGAAGCCCTAACAGATGAATAATTTTCCCCGTTTTTTTCCCACGTTTTCCCCTGATTCTTCGCTCCTATTGATCGCAACATGATGTAACATAGCTTAAAGCCTTTCTCGATAAATGGAATATCCAACACAAAAATATTTTTTCAATTCGAACCAGTAGTTCCGGAGATTAGCGCGTTCAAACAAACAAACAAACTCTTCAGTTTTATAATATTAGTATAGATTGTCTCGTTTCGGTTTGTACTCACGCTTAAGTATATTTTACTGTATTGTGTGGCCGCATGTATTTTTACCTAAATGTCGCCTGCACGTGCAGGGCCGAAGAGAGTGTACGCCGCGCGGTCGCTGCGGGCGCACGGGCGGCGGAGGCACGCGCGCGGGCCGCACACCCCATACTCTCCCGTGCGGGCGCGTGGCGGCGCGAGCGTGCAGCGCGTGCGGCGGCGGCGCTACGTCGCGACGCTCGCTGGGCGGCGCTCGACGACGCGGCGCAGCGCCTGCATCATCATGCGCTGTACCAGCACAGATACTTCCTGCTGAGGGATATAGCGTTCATGCGCGACCGCGAACCGCTGCTAATGAAGGTAAATATAATAAGTTCCTAGGTTCAAACTTCTATTATAATAATTGACTTTTGTACACAGACATCTATTGACTAGACCACGCAAGTATATGTACTTCGCGTGTAAAGAGGAGTGAAATTCACTTGCTTCAGCGCCATTTCCTCTCGAAACGTCAAAAGAAAACTAAAAAGCTAAAAAACGTGACAAGGCGGCGCGCGGCTACGGCCTTTGTATCGTTTACTTTTTACATACACAATAGATGTATGTGTTTTTATTTACTTCTTATAATTAAACACTTTGTTAAAATATTATGTATGTTCAACACTTAATATCAAAATTCCTTTTATTTTTTACGAAAATCATTCGTTTGTAATATTCTACCTTGCCTTATACTAATAATTTGTTTACCACAGTATAGTTTTTTTTTAATGACACTCAGCTACTACAATTAAATGAGGGTTTTTAAATTTGATACATCCGACAGCTTTTTGACACGACAAGGACCGTCGTACTACAAAACGCCGCCTGGTGACAGAAAAAGAATCGAAAATTCTTATTGACAGTTTTTGATACCACTTACGCCACCAGATGACGCATTGTGTGCGTTGGGTCTGCCCCCTAGCGGCAGAAAAAATATCAAAACTCATCATTGTTTATCTGTTCCTGTTACGTTGTAACAGATACTCATTGTGTGTCGCACAGGAGCTGCAAGCGGCCAAAACGCCGACGCGCGAGTTCACATTCGCGACTCGCATCTGGCTGCCTCGCAATTGGACGATCACGCGACATTTCCGCGGACGCGCCGAGCGTATACCCACCGTCATTAGCACGCGGGCAACGAACATAGTGACGCCACGGTCGGATCCATCTCAGCCGGTATTCCTGGCGGATAGAGAGAAGATGCGCACGACCACGACACGATGGCTCGGGTGGAGACTGCTCAACTTTGCGCACAGGTACCTGCACGCTCAACTATTCATAGTACAACTTTGCATATACGTCGCACAACTTTGCGTGCTGGTACGCTTAATTTTACGTGCAAATACTCTCATCGATGCTTACTGGTTACGTTTAATTTAGCGACATACATTTAATCTTAGATATTTATTATGATGATGTAATAGAGAAATTGACGTGAATCCTACTATCTTACTAATATTATAAATGTAAATGTTTGTGAGGATGGATGGATGGATATTTGTTACTCTTTCACGCAAAAACTACTGAACGGATTCTGATGTAATTTGGTATGGTAGTAGTATAGACTTTGGGTCTAATCCAACTTTTACCCCGGAAAACTACAGTGTTCCCGCGGGATACTCGATAATATATTTACGCGAGCGGAGCCGCGGGACAAAGCTAGTTTGATATAATGATGATGACCATAGATCGTGGAGCTGGTCGTGGAACCTGATGTTCGTGCTAGGCGTGCTTGTGCCGTGGTGCTCGGCGCTGTCGCTGCGCACGCTGCTCTGCGTCAAGCCCTTCGTGCCCGACCTCGACCTCTCGCAGGTACTGACCCCGACCCTAAGCTCTGCGTGGGAGATACTGACGTTGACCTCGCTTGGTTGGAAATAAGTGCTAGAGTTGCTGAAAATTTTAGCCAATCGGTCATTGATAACGGACTAGTTCTATTTTTAAAACAGTGGCGCGTACACTTTAATATATATGTATATTTTTACTTAAAAGAGATGATGCTCCTAATCTCAAGTCTCCATACGTATTGCACATGTAAATATAGCCTATATGTCACCTATAACGTATACAATGTGTCGCAGGTAAACGGAACACTGTTCCCGAAGCGTAGCAGCGAGACGCAGACGATGTGGTCGCGGCTGCTGAAGCTGTGGCGACACGTGTCCAAAGAACGGACGCGCTTCGAAACCGAGCCGGATACAGGTAACATACTACAGTCGACTATCGTTAATTCGAAACTCGGGGGACTCTTAAAATATTACGAATTATCGAGTGTTCGAAATATCAAATGGTTCGAAAACGAAAAAAAAATATTTGAAACTTAATTAAATAAAGATTTCAAATTTCTAGCCTTAACGGTTTGACGTGTGCGTTGATACATCAGTCAATCAGCTTTGCCTTTTATATACTACTATGTACATATTATAATGTGGAGGGTTTTTTTTTTTTATGAAATTAGGGGGCAAACGAGCAAACGGGTCACCTGATGGAAAGCAACTTCCGTCGCCCATGGACACTCGCAGCATCAGAAGAGCTGCAAGTGCGTTGCCGACCTTTTAAGAGGGAATAGGGTAATAGGGGAGGGTAGGGAAGGGAATAGGGTAGGGGATTGGGCCTCCGGTAAACTCACTCACTCGGCGAAACACAGCGCAAACGCTGTTTCACGCCGGTTTTCTGTGAGCCCGTGGTATTTCTCCGGTCGAGCCGGCCCATTCGTGCCGAAGCATGGCTCTACCACGTTTAAAACTCTACGGGTTTGTGAAGATTGATGGACATTTGTGACTCTTTCACGGAAAAACTACTAAATTATGTTTGATGAAATTTGTTATGATCGCAGTAAACGGCTTTGGATTAAAACACAGGCTACATTTTATCCGTAAAAAGTACAGTGTTCCCATAGCATACTGTATTTACCGTGGGCAATACATAATGTCACGTGGGCATAATGTATTTAGTGTGCCCGAGTCG
The DNA here is from genome assembly GCA_905404095.1 of Glaucopsyche alexis. Taxonomy (NCBI): domain Eukaryota; kingdom Metazoa; phylum Arthropoda; class Insecta; order Lepidoptera; family Lycaenidae; genus Glaucopsyche; species Glaucopsyche alexis. The sequence continues at coordinate 21,083,466 of FR990054.1, read as the reverse complement.
GGCTAAATTCTTGCTAGCCTACCTACTAAATGAGTCTTCTCAACACAATTTTGCAATATCAAAAAAAATATTATTTAAATACGATACGAAATACTTTTGGCGGAAACCCGATATATATTTCACGGAGCTCCTAGGTTTCGTGGAACAATTGATTAGGATAAAGTTCACACTCACTTGTCATCTAGGTCTGCTGGGGAAGGGTCTCAGTCGCCAAGCCAACCGTCTCTGGTGGTACTGCGCCGGCGGGCTGGGTTCTGCGGTCCTACTGCTGCTGTTCCCGCTGGTGGCGATAGTAGCTAGCGCCGGGGCCGTGGTGCTGGCGGCGGCCGGCCCGCTCGTCGCGCCGCCGCTCGCCGCGGTACTGCACGCCGGGCACGCCGTAGTGTACGACGCGGACTGCCCCGACCCGCCGAGACTCAACAGGTAACGGAGATGTTTATGCGGTTGTAATGTAAGAAATATGTGTGTCCCCCCCTGTAACTTCCAAAATAAGAGAATGATAAAACTAGAAAAAATATATGATGTACATTACCATGCAAACTTCCACCGAAAATTGGTTTGAACGGGATCTAGTAAGTAGTTTTCTTTAATATGTCATAAATTGTAAACCGCAATTTACCTATCATTCAATCAACTCAAATATAAAAATTAAAAACATTTGATTTCATAAACATAAACCTTATGCAAAAACCAACCATTATTTTTTATTACAAGTTTGTACGGAACCCTCGGTGCGCGAGTCCGACTCGCACTTGGCCGGTTTTTTCTATTATTTATTTTATTTGTCTTATACAGATGGTTCGTGTTGTTCGAGGCGGTGATATGGCGTATCGGCATACTGGGGCTCCTGCAGCCGATTGTGGCGGTGGTCGTCGCCGTGCTCCTGTGTCCTCTGGGTGCGGTGTTGTTGCTAGTCGGTGAGTATTCGGTTTGCTTGTTACTTTCTATTTCACTCCAAATTTACATTTGTCAAATATGTATGTGTAACACGTCCATGTGTAACATGTCCACGCATGGACATCGCATCGACATCGAGTGCAACTTCCCTCGCGCACGGACCTCGCTGACCTGAGCGGGGGTGCGGGGTGAAGGAAGGGGACTGGACTGGTTTTACGGGCGGACAGCGCGGCGCGGCGGCGAGCATCACGGACTCACTCCTCTTTCTATCCGATCCACCAGCGCTGGCGCACATCCACTAGATATTGTTCATGTCTATTAGAATATATCGGAGTTCTATCTTACATCTTTTATTTCTTCACCAAAGTAGATAGGACCCGACAGTAATGTTTGTTATTTTTTTTTTATTCTTATGTATTAACAAAATTATCTAAATATATAAAGAAAAACCTGACTGACTCATCTATCAACGCACAGCTGAAACTACTGAACGGATTTTGCTGAAATTTGGCATACAGATAGTTGTAATGACGTAGGAATCCGCTAAGAAAGGATTTTGAAAATTCGTCCCCTAAGGGGGTAAAAAAGGGGTTTTAAAATTTTGCATGGAAACAGAACTCCACGCGGACGAAGTCGCGGGCAAAAGCTAGTTTCATATAAATCACCAAACTAAGAGAAAAAATGCGTTTGCGGTGTGCCAATAGAAGTTTTCATTTCAAAAATCCAAAAATTTACAAAATTATTCGATTCAAATATGATTCGAATAAAAAAGTGCCCGTAATGAAAGTTTGGCAGTTATGAGTTATTTTGTTAAGTTAACGATTGTCGTAGGTGGGAGTGTTTGGTGGGCGTGCCGCGGCGCGTGGGAGGCGTGCGCGTGGCGGCTGGTGATCGTGCGCGGCGCGCGCGTGCCCGCCCACGACTCGCGCTTCGCCCGCCGCGTCGCCGGGCCCGCGCTGCACTCGCACCTGTCCTACCAGATCACGTGTGTTATTGTAAAATAAATTAATGATGCCATTTTAACTGTGACTGATGCCGAAAAATAAAATATCTAATGCACTTGGAGAAAAAGAGTAGCGAGAATAATCTAAATCAAAAAAGTTTTATTTCCATATAAGTTATTAAATAACTTTCACGGAATTGTCCCTACGTGATGCTTACCACCGGTTAAAGAAACAATGGAATAAAACTGAAGGTTACACTAGGACTATAGTATTTTACTGTGTCTCTTGTATAATTGGTTGGTTGAAATGAAAGATTGACTTTAAAAACGTGAATTTATTGCAACTTGCATCATTCTCTTTGTTCTCACAAGAACAAAGAGAATGATGTAAAAAGGTGAAATGACAAGGCAAATATATAAAAATGACCAATGCGTAGGGTACTTGTAATATAAATTTGTAGGTGGCCGTATATTAATCGCCCGTTGGCATGAAGAAATTGTAGGCGCTCGAACACAGAACCTCAATTCTCGTATTTAAAGTAGACTTAATTTTACTTTTTTGCGATTGGAAGTGTAGCGACATGTTACCATGAACGGATATTATGACGTTTCGACCAATCAGAGCGCGTTTCACGTTGGTTTAACGTTCATAAAAACACCGTTTGAGAGCGTAAGCGTGTCGGGACTTGATTGTAATTGTATAAATGCAGGTTTTATTTATCAGAATTGTCCCCTCTGTGTATAATTAGTGTTTATTCACTCAGGCCCGCGCAGGCGCTGGCGGCGGTGATGGCGCGCGCCGAGCTGGACGCGCTGGCGACGTGGGCGACCGAGCTCGAGGCCGTCATAGAGCGCCCGCTGCGGGACTACAGACACTTCGTGGACGCCTGCTTCGGGCCGTTCTCCGTGCAGATCGCCAAGGTAATACATACTCCCCACACCGATTTCGGTGATGGTGGTCGGTGTCATTGAAACCGGGCCATGCTAGATGTGCCTCCGTGGTCCGTTCCAATGTAAATTGTAATGTCAATTAGAATTGAAGCGTCAAACTACACTACACTGATCACCATTTCAAGAAATTTAAAAAATTATACATTTTACGAGTACCGTATTACGATAATAAAATCTGCAGCTATTTAGTAATCTTGCGGTCGAATACTGGAACGATAATTTAATTAAGTGACGCTCAGGTCACATGCTGTCCTTGTCTTTTCGGCTAGCAGAGACAGTGATAGCCTGTGAATAGGAGTGCTCCTAATTTTGATTAGCTTTCCAGTATTCGGCCGTTAATCTTTATAGTATAGTAAGATTATATTACTCTTTATATTAATTGACAATATAATTTATATTATAGTAATCTTTATATTGTAGTAAGAAGTGCTCAAATACACTGTCTAGTCTCTCGCCCGGTGAGGTAGTCTTTAATATTTTGTTCAGACTTAACAATCGATTTGCCATGTCAATATAAATATGTTCGAATACCGCGTCGGCTTATCATTTGACGTTTTATTCAACAGACAGGCGCTTATAAGCAGCTGGAGAAGGAGTGCAGCGAGCTGGTGCTGTCCATGCGGGAGAAGGTGGCGGCGAGGAAGCGGGACCTGGCTCTTGGGCTGAGTGACGCGGCGCGTGCGAGGGTCAGAATGCCGGCGCAGGATCTACGGGTGAGATATTGGCTGTGTTCCGCGGAAAATAGCGCTAACAAAAAACGTAATCAAAATGGCGACCGCTGGCAGTAAATAAGCAAAATGGCGGATTATGTTAGCAGTATTGAAGTTAGCAAATGTGTCCTGGCCGATAATCTTTTTTTTTTAACGCTAGCAAGCGCTAACAAGCGCTTTTGTCCGTGCAATAGCCATTATTTGCATTTATTTTGTTTGTAGGCCCTGTGATATGCACTGTTTTGTGGGCACCCAGAAATCAAAAACTTGTAAACCACTTTGAAGCTCTAAAAAGCCCAAAAGGGGTAAGGACTGGGAACGCGCTTGTAACTCCTCCATTGTAATGAGTGTCCGTGGGCTGCGGTAAATCGATAAAAAGACGACTCGTCTGCTCGTTTCCGTACGTGAAATGGGTCAATTTCCTAAAATAAAAAAAGCTGTTATACAGATAGACAAACGTAGTGTCGGACGTCCTACGGCACGATGGATCGACGATTTGAAGAAGCTGGCAGCGGATGGACGAGAGCTGCTCGAGATCGGGATTGGTGTCGCTCATTGGGGGAGGCCTACGTTCAGCACGATAGACGGCGATAGGCTGATGATGATGATGATGATACAATATATTAATTTTCACAGACGGCTGTGCAAGCGGCGGCGGTGGAGCTATCTCGCGGCGCGGGCACTCGAGCCGACGAGTGGTGGGCGGCGCGCGGCCTCGAGCCCGCAGACTGGCACGCGCTCGCCGCGAACACGCTCGTGGAGGTGCGTACACGTGCACGCGATATATGCGTACACGCTTGTGGAGGTGCGTACATGTTGCTAGAGTTGAAAATCGAACACTTAAGTGTCGAGTCAAAGTCAAAATTGTTTATTCAAAATTAATATTTTTATACACTTTCTGAACGTCGGTCTACATGATGACTACCACCGGTTCGGAAACTAGCCCGTCAAATGTCATATATAACAGCTTGACACTCGACACTTCGATTTTCAACTCTATTGTATTAGCGTAGAGTTCTATTTTCAGTGCTCTGAATCTGCCCAGCCTAAGACATTTTTTTTATTGGTGGCTAGGCTATGGCTATATGTTACGGCTTAAAACCATTTGCCAGTGTCAAGTTTAAAAGGCAGGAAATTAAATTCCCGTTTAAGTTTTCAGCACCGTATTTTTAAATCGTCAAGTCTAAAGTCTAGTCAAAGTCCAAAGAAATAGTCAGTGCAGTCAAGTCAGTAGATTCAGTAAAGTGGTAGAAGCTTTACAGAAAGTTCCTAGGGAGATTTGGAGTGAACACAAAATAGCACGTTTTTTGAAGTTGTACCACTTGCCCACACTTGTGCACGTTAACGAATATTTAATGGTTAATATTCTACCAATATTACGTACTAAGAACCGAAATAACACAAATTTATGGATGAAATACAAAAACAACGCCACACATTGAACGTCCCGACAAAACTAGGATAATTTTTTCGTGACAATGTTGACAATAATTGTGTTGTGCCAGGTATTCGATGCGGAAGTCCTAGTCGCGTTGGAGGAGGGCGAGGCGCGCGTGCCGCTGGAGGAGGGCACGGGTGCTGCGCGGTGGGCGGCGCGGTGCGCGCGCGACCCCCCACCCGACGTGCTCGGCAGCCGCGACACGTGGCCCGCGCCAGGTGAGTGCGTGCGTGCGTGCGTGCGTGCGTGATGACCGTTGCACCAGAGAAGGAGAGCGTTGAGTGGTCGGCGTAGTAGTATTTGTTTTTAGTTTTTTTAGAGTTTAGTACCTCGAAAGGAAAAAAACGAAACCCTTATAGGATCACTTTGTTGTCCGTCCTACTGTCTGTCAAGACCCTTCTTAGGAACGCGTGGAAATAATAAGCTGGAATTTATACCAAATACTCAGGTCTACTGTCCCTTGGAGCTGTGAAAAAAATCAAACTTCTAGGCCAACGCAATCAAAAGATACAGCCGTTTATGCCGCAAATTTTCGACACTCGCAAGGGAATCAAAACCTACAGGGTACTTTCCGTGAACTCAAAATCTTGAAATTTGGTACGAACTTCTTATAGCACAGATAAAGGAAAAATTGCGAAAACCGTACATTTTTAGTTACATCATAAAATATTTTAATAATTTTAAACTTACCCCTACTATGACTTGAGTGTCGTGATGGGTGAACTTTTACTTATATACCTACAGGTTTGGACGGAATCCTTGGTGCGTGAGTCCGGCTCGCACTTGACCGGTTTTTTTTTTTCAACATGGCCAGGAACATTGTGTTTTTCATTACTTTGACTACCATATTATTGTTTCCATCAGGCGTATGGAGCGAGTGGTCGGGCACAGCGGCGCCGCGCGTGCCCGCGCCCGCGCTGGAGGTGGGCGCGTTCAGCCCGCGCGCGCCACACATGCCGCCGCTGCCGCACCCCGCTCTCGTTGCGCTCGTGCTGCACAACAGGTACAAAAAAAAACCAAATCCCGCGATAAGGTTAATAATGCCGGGAAATTGTATGTGATTTATACAGCGCCACCTAGTTGTTACGTTTTCAACTAGCTTCAATCATATACAAATTTCTAGTAAACGCCAAACGTGTTCATGATCGAATGCGGAGAGAAAAACTGACACTTCGCACTCAGTTCTCAACCTTTAAACCTAAGGGGGTTCAAACACAATGGGGATCTAAACTATTCTCTGTTACAGGGAATCAGACACTCCGGTGCCGCTGGACTCGGACTTGTGTGCGGAAATATTGAAGACCTTAGAAGACGCTCCCGACTGCGACGACGCGAGAGGTAATATCTTCTTCCCATGTAAAACATGCGACCGAGAAATCTAATTGCCCATTTAATTATATTCTTTTAACCGCCTTAATATATTATCTATTATCATTAAAATATTTCATCAAAAATACGCTAAAGGCCAATTTACACCAAAGGTGACATAACTTTGGCTAAGGTGTTGCTGTTAAATGTAGACGTAATTTGCTAAAGTTCGGTCGCGTAACTTTGGTGTGGGTAAAAACTTAGTCACTTTCATCCGTTATTTAATTATGTATACAGTATTACGATCGATCGAAGTACCCACTCTTGAAATACTGTAGTGCCTGGGACAGTCGGTTTTTAAATGTCGTATGGTTGCCCAAGCACATACGGCATTCTCACAACACAGTCAGCCTAGTCCAGAGGAATGACTGCTCAATACGTCTGTGCGGGTTTCCTCACGATGTTTTCCTTCACCGTTAGAGCGTCCGTATATTGTACTTGAGACCTGAAAAAGTCTCATTGGTACACGCCGCAACCTGGGAATCGAACCTGCGCTCTCTCAAACGGTCTACCCACTAGGCCACTTAATATTAAAACCGTGGTGTATTCATCAGAAGGTGTCGAGAGATACCGCGGCGGCGCGCCCGGGAGTGAGGCCACGAGCGACGCGAGCGGCTCCGACACGCCCGAGGACGACACTCGCCGCGTAGAACCGCGGGAGGACGCCACCTGCAGGTGATACTGTCTCTTTCTTTCACAAACGTATACTGGTGATTTTCTCTCTTTCTCACACTTATTTTGCCAGTCTCATTTATTTTTCACTAGCTGACCCGGCGAACTCCGTACCGCCATATTTTCAGACGTCTTCTGTCTCATTTGCACACTCACTTTTCGGAAGTTTTTAAATATTTGCCATCTTTTTTTTTTATACAAACCTGACTATAACGAACACATAAAAGTAAGATTTATCCAATTCGTTGCAATCGTTTGGAAATTATGCGCATACAAACATTTCGGTAATTCATTTTTATTTATTTAGATTAGTATAGATATTATTTATAATATTGAAAATCACGTCAAATTATATATAAATAACACAGTCAAGTTTGCGGCGATATTAACGTTGTGACTATTGCGGGATGTACACCGGTTTTTGCCGCACATTAATCGTTCGGCTTTAGTCACTCGTGTAAATCCCGCATAAGCTGACACTAGTGATGCAACGGAAGTGTCATAACGGAAGCAGAAACGGAAACAGATGTTATAAGTAAATCTTAGCAGAAGCGGAAGCGACATCGGAAGCGGAACGGAAGTGTTAATACTATGAAAATTATTATTTTTAAACAAAAAATTTAACCGACTTCCAAATTAAAAATAAACAAAAAAGTATGAAATAAAACTTATTTTCTAAATAATTCCCCTTTTAAATTCAGCTAAAGTTTTAACTATTTCTCTACTCAATCTTAATTTTGAAGTCGCTACCAGCCCAAACAGTATCCTACAATATTTTATAGAACTCATCTTGAAAAGAGAATGCCCATTCATGGTTTCGTTTTGTTCTAGAATGAAAGTAGTGTTAAAAATCAATACTTGTATTAATATAAAAAACTTAAGAGTTTCGAGTCATAACTTCGCCGGATAAAAAAGCCACAAAATGAGTCACTAAACGTTTTTCTACATCTAATATCTCTTCAGCCATGTTTTGCTTAGTTGCCAGTATGAAAAAAGAAATATTTCTAAAGTTGTTACTTTTATCGCGGAACCTAATATGTTTGTACACGCATTAATATTGTCAAGTTTTTCTTGTTTGTATAAAACAAAGGACATAGACTATGTTAAAGATATGCATGTTAATCCAAAAAGTGTTTCGCCGCCCTTTTGCGTATGGTAGAAACCAAGATGGCGTAACTTTTTCTTGTATGAAAATTTTGCCTGTCAAATGTACGTCATAGTCTATATTGAGTTTTGAAATCTTTGGCGCAGGATATCGCCGTCGACGGAGCGCGCGGCGTGCCGTTGGACGCTGACGGGGCGCGGCGTGCGCCTGCGCGCGGACCTCGCCAGCCCTGAGGATGTCACGCTGGACACTGACCGTCATGTTGGCACCTCGGTTTGAGCGCATGCGCTGGGTGAGAGACAGAGAGAGAGAGAGAGTAGATGACGAAGGGAGACGGTACGGATCGGCAAATGATCGAAGACACGTCGGTACGTATGCACGACGCACTATGTGCAAGGTGAATGTAGGGTTGAAAAAAATAATGCCTTCACCACGTACGCACGAAACAATAGGCTTGTTAGGTCTAACGTCAGTGCAAGCTCCAAGTATAGTTCGTGTAACGAGCACGTACAAGTAAGGATGTATTATACGCACGCACGTACACGTAAGGATGTATAGGCTAGACGACTGAATTTTTTTTTGCATAAATCAAGTATGAGCAAGTCCTCAAGAAATCGTATATTGAAAATCAATATTTTTAAAGGTACAGCGATTTTTTTATAAAATTTCACAAGTGTCGTGAAAACGCTCCATACAAAATTCCTACCTAACTGTGACGTCACAAATAGGTAAAAGTGTATGAAATATAAAGCCACCTCGAAATAGGCTATTCCATATTTTTTAATTTTTTTCAAATATATTTTAAAATGTTCTTATCGATTCGATAGTCAAATAGTATTTTTTATTTCCTGGCAATAATATCTCTTTATGCAAAGAAAGAAATATTAAAATTTAAACGATAAATGTTTGCGCCAAAACTACAGCCACCATTATCGTGGAGTCATAAGAACAGAAACAATAAATGTCATATTATTATGTAGTGTGTAGTGCATGAACTTGAGATTTAACTTTCGCTGTTCTTTATTCGATTCGATTATGTTCTTATGACGTCACTTACAAGAAAAATATGGCGGCTGGCGTTTTCGGTCAAGTGACATACAGTTAATAAAACTATAGTTTTATTTTCGAAATTATAAATAAATCACATATTTATATAACAAAATAGTGTTGTATTCGCATTTCTTACGATACAAACTATATAAATATCAAATTTATATCATTTGATTTTGATAGACGAAACTAGCCTATTTGTGCGTTTAAGTTTATACTTACAATAATGAATGTTTTTGTATATTTTTTTCTAAAACTTTATTGATTTTTTTTATGTATCCAATTACTAAATTACACACAAAATATTTTTTTTTCACGTTCATCAGTTATACCAGTTAACCTGAATATTTCTGAGTATATCAATTAAACTAAACATTTGACACGTAGTCGTCTCCCCTATTAGCGTATACGTGCGAACGCTGCGCGCGGACCGTACGGCGTGGAATGTCGTGTATGTACGAAAAAGTGGTAGGGAAAGATATGACCAACGTATAAGGCCCTGCGCAGACGTGTATGATTGTTTTCTTTTCAAGTACCTGTAAGTAAGATAAGCCCTCGTTCCCACGAGCGTTTTAAGTGGTCGCGATAAAAAAAAGCAAATGGAACTGCACTAATACGAGTTGAAAATCATGTAGAGCAGTGGCGTGGGGTTCCTATAACTTCACTCCTATCGGCTTCACTTCCAACTTACCTTTTGAAAACCCTCATTCAAATCCCTACCTATTATACAGACTGGGGCTTCCCTAGAGATCCAGCATTTGCCACTGGTGTAGAGTTGACAAATCTGACATTTGACATTCGATTTTCATCTCTATTATATTAGCGCAGAGTTCTATATACAATGCTCTTTTTTCTGACTAAACAACTCTTGGCTCAACGTAGCCTAAGCGAATGATGGCAAACATAAAAAGGCGTTAAGCATAACCCGAAATTTTGGTTTTGACTTTTATGAGAAAAGCTATCGTCTGCGCAGGATCTTAGTTGTAAGACTGTCCATGATGCAAAAATATTATCTTATATTCAGAAAGCATTGTGAGGTAATTGTAAGCGCCTTAGTCCACTAAGCTTAAGCTTTAAGTCAATTGGATATTATTTTTATTGGAATTCAGTTTGAATGGCAGCTATTAAGATTCGATGACGAATCGGCTCAGAAAATAGTCTAGATTGTAGTTAAAAAAAAAGGAAATTGAAAATTTTTGACCAATATGGACACGGCAAGTTGCGTCCTAAGTTATAATTTTTATGCCTTTTTCCAGCCAGTTGCTAGCTTTAAAAAATTAAAAAAAAAAACAATTCGAATCTCATATTTTGCATTTGCCTTAGGTATCCCATCCCGCGTTATAACGCTTTAGTTTTAAGAAATAACGAACTCGCTTTAAGGATATGTGAAACACTAAAGTGCTTTTGTAGTCGTCGGTAGGTTATTTATAAGACTGCACGATAAAATTCTAAAAGTACCCACCAATGTATATGTCGTATAGCTAATTTAGTAAAGATTTGGGCGGTGTCCTAACGACGACAAATTGCAATCGCAAGCGATAAATAGAATAACATTATTAAAAAGACAAACATCCAATCGACTGCCCAAGTTCGACAAATAGAGACATACATTAAACCCCTTACTAATAAACGCTGTATAAGCTTTGAATAGTTATACAGTGTTTTGTTCCTGTCACACAAGTGACATTTTTAATTCGATAGAAGGAGACAAAACACTGTATAACTATTCAAAGATTATACAGCGATTATTAGTAAGGGGGTCAATGTTTTATCTTAGAAAAGATCGTTTTTTCTTGTCATTTATAAAAACGAATGAAACCTACATAATATATTACATATTTTAAATTAAAGTTATTTTTAACTGATGTATATTAACGTAGAGTTATATAACGTTTGGTCAAATCGATTACAGTAAATCCGGGCACATGTTTTACTGATTGTATAAAGACATTTAGGCCGAAAAAGGAATTTGAAAGCGAAATAAAAACCTAGTTATGAAACGAATCTTCGCTACTGAGGTCATTGACACTGTCAGCTGATTCGCCTCGCAGCTGATTTCAAACTTTTTTTTTTTTTCAAAAAAAGGTATTTTCCTTGCTATTGCGATTTGTCGCCGCGAGAGCTGCAAGAACGTTGGAATTGAGGATGTACCTTTATAGCGCACTAGTCGCACTCCGACCGTGCTAGAGTAACAAGTTAAATAATGTATCGATCCGGTTGATCCTTGTATATGTCACCGTAAAATTGTAAAAACCGTTATATTGTAATAAAACTAGTGAAATTGTAAAATGTTGATAGACTTCCCACCCGAATATGCTGCCTATAATTTAACACGTTATTTTTCGTTAGAGTTTGTAGTTTTTAATCTTTCGACATAATTTTACAATCTCGTTTGTTATTTTACAATCTAACGGTTTTTACAATCTTTTTAAAAGCTTTATAATTTCGAATCTCGTCTTCACTGCAAATGCTAGTGCGCTAGGATAAATGTTATATATTTTAGATTGAAACTTCAATAACGAAAAGACCATGTCACACAATAAGTTGTATAGTTTTGTTTAGATTTTACACATTATATATTTTATTTACTGGATCTCCCCTACAATCTGTAGATAAATTAATGTATTAATATAAAGTAACAGAAAAGCCTTGCCCGTCATTGCGTTTTATAAATAAACATAACGCGTAAAAAAAAATTGCCAAGGAATAAGAATGGAAAGATTTATCTTTTATTATAAAATGGCAACTAAAATAACATCTTTTTTTTTTTTTTGGAGTTTTGGGCTTTAAGAAGTGTTACATAAGAACTAAGAATGCATATTATACAACAATCTTAAGATTGTTAATAGTTTATATCTCAATTACTTTAAGGATAATTTTAATATTGCATTTTACGCAACCATGACATTATCAAGCTTTACTTTTTTAGTATTTACTATTGTGTTGTTTTTTATATTATAAGTTATATATACAATAATACGATAAATATACAGCTACCGTTGTGTATGTTTTTAAATAAAGTGATGGTTTTATTAAACTCTAATTTTCACTGTTTCGAGCTATTATCATAGAATGTTAAAAATTTTTATGCAAAAAATTTGTAACTGGCCTAGAAATCTTTTATTTACTAATATTTTTGTTTTTTTTTTATTTGAACAATACTCAATGTCAAGCAATAGCAATCGCAAACCAAAGAAAAAGCATTAAATTAGTAAAAATTATATTATACAAGGCTTTTAATAACAGAATAATATATGGAATAGATCACGGGCGTAGCCAGGTTTTAGTTTCGGGGAGGGTTCAAGAAAACAATTCGACTACGGGGGGGGGGGGGGGGGGGGGGTTAATCAAAGTTCTGATTTAGGCTGTGAAGATTCGATTATTTTTCTAAAATAACTTCAAAAATCATCTTTCAGATAGGGTTAATGGGGCGGCAAAATATGTTAATTGGCCTCGGGCGCAAAATTTCTAAATACGCCTCTGTATATTGGTCAGATCTCTGTATTATATATACCAGCCGGCCCATTTCGGGGGGGGTTTGAACCCCCTAAACCACCCCCCTGGCTACGCCCATGGAATAGATAATAATAAGAGAGGCTTAGGTATAATTATTAATTAATATGATTTGTACGCCGCATCACCAAAAAAATAAAAAACCTCGCCATATTCGATATTGCGGAAAAAGGAAACTAAATTTAAATTTCGGAGTTTTGGCGGGATGTCAATGTACGAAGTTGTGGTTTTTGTATTTCTTGCAAATTTTGTGTTATTTCGGTTCTTAATGTGTAATATTGGTAGAATAATACCATTAGATATTCGTTGAGGTGCACACGTGTGGGCAATAGGTACAATTTCAAAAAGCGTGCTATTATAAATAAATCCCGAAGATTTAACATTATTGACGTTTAAATTTAAAAAAAATATATTAAATTTTTTTAAAATAGAAATTCGGGATTTAACCAATCATAAAGCGCCTACATTGCGGGTTTTTTATTTTTCTGATCAGGCTTTTTATTTTTTTAATAGCACAACTGCAGCCCTTTTTCTAGATGTTAGAGCGTTTTCTCATCATCTGTCCCGATATCGGACGCCGATAGCCAAGGGCGAATGTATTAAATATGTGCATTACAGCTTGGCAAAAAAGAGTATGACGGTTACAACAGGAACTAAAAACATTTTCGACTGTACTCTATTTTGTCAAGCCGCGCCGCACCTATCTTTAACATTATCGTGATAGTGGGAAAACGCACTTGTGGTCCAGTTTAAGGAACTTGGCAATATAGAACAATGAATTGAAGTAACGGCTCAAGGAATTTATTATATAATTTAGAACTTTAATGTATTACTCATACTGATTACTGAAATATTTGTACGGTCGCAACAGACCCGGTGTACCACTTTTCGAACTTATAACTAGGCAATCCTATAGTATAGGATGAACAAACTATAGTATAGTTATTTTGTCCGTGCAGTTTGGTAGGTCATAAATTATTATCGGAGCGGTGCAGCGAGTATTTCGCTCTCTCTCTCCCACTCACGGGCGCTATGAGCGAGCATAATGATGCGCATAATTGTTGTCGATAAGCGTTATCGATAGTGTATTTAGTAGCCATTGTGTCACTAAAGAAATTCAGAGAGAGAATGCGTAAAAACGTATGTAGCATTGCACTAATTTGCAGGTATTAGGCGGGCGTAATAATGGAAAACAAATGACTCATAACATAACGATGTCGCACCATCCTTTCTTTGTATACAACGCCTTCGATGACTCATATGTTTTTATCGATAATGGCATTCCGCCCGCGCAACATGCTTATGTCTATGATTTATGACCCAAATTGCACGGACAAATTAATTATAGTATTCTTAATACTGGTAGGATTGCCAGGGCCTGTGTCACAGACTGTGACTTCGGTTATTCGGCACTTCTTAGGCGACTGTGAGTCGCTCACAGTCGCCTAAGAAGTTCCGAATAACCGCAAAATAATCCACAGTTTTGTCACCGCTTACTTTATATCGAACGACAGAGACACTTATTAGAAGATTGTAAGACAGACCCTATATGTGAAAGTTTGTGAGAATTAATGGATGTTTGTCACTTCTTTACCCAAAAACTTCGTTTCGATGAAATTTGGTATGGTAGTAGTTTAGACGCTACATTAACACTTAGGTTATTTATCCCAAAAAAATACAGTGTTCCCGTGGGCTGATTGAGGCCAAAAGCTAGCAAAGTCCAATAGTGGTACACATGATCTGCCGGCGATGTATATAAGGCCCTGTTATTGGCACTTCTGTAGTTATAATTGAGCATATGAAGGGTAGGTAACCCTCCAAGATTTAAAACCTATCCCAGTTAATAGCTCTTGCGGCGCTGATAATTATTGAGTATGGCGACTTCATTTAATACTGTGTAGTGTTAGACACCGTATAAAACGAGACGCTCAGTTTCCTATTTGATTAGATCTAAGCAACGGATTTTTTTCAACAATGGACGGAGTGATTCAAGAGGAAGCTTATTATGTACATAGTACCCGTGCGTGGAGTGGGTCGCTAAATAAAACAATAAAAATTTAATTCCAATTTCTGTCAAAACCACACTCCTGAGGTGAATGTTGCCATACTAAATAATTATTATCAGCGTGGCAAGAGCTATTAACTGAGAATTCTGAACGGGTTTGAAATCTGTTGTAGGCTGCCAATAACTGGATAGTTTTCTTTGAACTATAATTAGGTTATTCAACAGGCCTGTTTAGAATTTATATTAAGCTGCACTAAGTATTAATGCCGATTTGAGATTACCTATCATGTACCTATCAGGATATTATGTTGTAATAGTGTTAATAAAACAACAAAATCTATATTTATTGTATTTGATTTAAAAGTGACAACTCGAAAAATATGTAATAAAATAAAGTTTATTTAATAAAAACGTCTTTAATTGGAGCTCTAAAGTTGTGACCATGGATTCTCATAATTTTGAAACAGCTGTCTACCAAAACATAGGCCTTCTATTGACCATACTTCAATGGCGAAGGCTGGTTACCCAATAGGGAAGCCCTAGGGCCTAGACTGTTTATTAGGTAGGGATTTGGATGACTTCAAAAGGTACATTGTAAGTAAAGTCGATGGGAATGGAGTGTTAGGAACTCCACGCCATTGACATTTGCTTTGTTTTAATCAAATTGACCGCTGAAAATATTCGCTCTACATTGGCGGAAGAATGAGGCAAAGCTAAAATATTAAAAACAAAGTTACATAAATGTAGAAATTTAAATCTATTGAATGGCAAATGAATGCCAAGCTAAAACTTACCTTACTACAACCAAATAGGGGTGATAAAACATTTTGTTAGACAAAGATGACTGATGGTTTCACATACCTACTGCTTGTTTCCGGTCATAGTAAAAGGGTAATCCGCGACCAAATATTTCTCAATACGGAGATTAGGGTGCGTTCATTTCACCTCAGGGTTGCGTTCAACACCTACACTCGAAGCGCGTGAATCGCTCGCCTATTTCGGGAGAAAATCATTGCCTAACGGGAGATCGGGAAATGAAGTACAAAATCAGTAGATCTCCCGTAAAATCGGGAGGTTCGGGAACACTGGGGTACGAACTGGAGCCCTTCGTGCGCGGGTCGATTCGCACTTGACCAGTTTGTTTCTTTATATCGTAGTAATATGAGTTATTTCTATTCCTTAATGATATAAATACGAAACTTTGTGAGGGTTGTTCTGATGTTTGTTCAGCTATTTTGCACAAAACTACTGAACGGATTCTGGTGAAACTTGTATGTGGTGTATTATAATAGCTTAAACATAAAGCCTCGAGCAGTTGCTAGTTTGCTCTTCGTATAAAATTTAATATCCACTATAAAAATATGGTATATAATTAATCGAGCGAACAAAAAATAAGTTGGCGGCTGCACGTGGGCATACTGTATTACTGAATTTGGCAGCAAATTAATATGATGGCGACTAAATTACTAAACTGGCGAAAACACTCAGGTGACAAAAAATTCAAAAGTCGGCAGATAATAAGAGGCGAGATTTAATCCAAATTAGCCGGTGCTGAAGTCACCAACTTATAAATGTCGGTACATTTATAAGTTGGTGACTTCATTTCCGAGTTGGGGACCATTATACCATATAAACAGCTATAAAACCAGATTTGGTTGATAAATTAATGGCTGCTAAAAATTCAATTTGCAGGCTACGGAAAATCCTATTTTTGGATACTGTTGGAGTATGTTTTTCTTTGGCATGGGTGTCATTTTCAAGGTTTCTGGGGGTGCAGAATAATATGAAAATAAAATCTGTTTTGAAATTCCACAATGGCGTACATTTTTGTTATTAAAATTAATATGGATGTCCTTTTCCAGGTTTCTGGGGGTTCTGATTACAAAATTGTCTTCCAATTTCATTTTCCAAAATGGAGAATATTCAATCTTCGTAAAATGAATATGAATACTAAATTAAAAGATCTTGGGGATGCTGATTAGGATTGATGATTATTATTACTGTATGTTATGTAGTTCAAGGTACCAGCTATGTATAGAAATTTTTCAAAATTCAGGATTTATGAATTTTTCTGCCATTCATGAAGAAAATATGCAATTTCCGGGTTATTAAGGGTGAAGAAATTTTAATTATTTTTCCAGTAGGATGCACCGTTTCTGAAATAGAAGCGATTATAGAAAAAATATGCCAATGCTGTATTGAGATACGAGGGATGTATAAATCAATAGAAATGTTGGAAAACTCAGGAATTTCGAAATTTTTTTTCTCCCATCATGAAGAAAATATGATGTTGCGGGATTCCTAAGGGGGAGGAAATTTTCATTATTTTTTCAATAGGAACGGTGCATCCTCAGCAGCAGTTCAGAGATAGAATCAATTTTATAAAAAAAATGTAAATGCTGTTACATTGAGATACGAGGGATGTATAAATCTATAGAAATGTTGGAAAATTCAGGATTTAGGAAAAAAAATTCTCCCATCATGAAGAAAATATGATGTTGCGGGGTTTCTAAGGGGGAGAAAATTTTTATTATTTTTTCAATAGGATGCACCGTTTCCAAGATATAATCAATTTTATAAAAAAATGTAAATGCTGTACATTGAGATACGAGAGATGTATAAATCTATAGAAATGTCGGAAAATTCAGGATTTTCGAATATTTTTTTCTCCCATCATGCATCCCCCTAAAACCGAGAAAAATTAAAAATTGGGAATTTTGTACGCTCCTTTGTTTTTTTAATGTGCGCTCGTTTTGCTGCCGTTATGTTTTTTGAGCTACCTAGGTACATCAGGGAAAATATATGTGTCTATTCTTAAATTAAATGTGTACCTACTCAAAAATTGTCGCCAAGATGGATATTTGTTCGCTAAAATAATATGTCTGCCAGTTTGGAAAATTCAGTGGTATTATTGTATTATATACCAAGTTGGCGAAAGAATGTAAGGAACAAAAAATTACAAATCTGGTGACTAAATATTTACAAAGAAAAAAATCAGTTGTGTAATGTGTTGTCTCGAAGTATGAAAAACAGAAGTGGTCCAGACAACCTGACGTCAGAATGTCTGACCACTTTCTTTACGCGATTTTTCGGCAACTATTGAGGTACTAAAATTTTGAAGTGACAATTATTATTCTTTTTTCTAAGTGATAGGTATTTTTGCCGTAAATAAAACGCTAAATATTGAATGGAATTTAAAATTTATTAAACCTACCTACCTAGAATATTATATTCTTCTTTATCTCTGTTACATGTTATATCACATGGATTTCAAAATTATTTTGTTATAAAATATCTACTATGACAAAGTATAAGCTTGAATGCATATATTATACATAAATAGAAAAATTTAAAAAAAAGACAATTCATTTGATCTTTACGAATGTTACCCTACATATTTTCGTCTCTAATTAACAATAATAATTTGAAAGAATTTGTTGAACCTACCTAGCTAAAGATTAAATAATTGAAAAATTATATTAAAAATAATAATAATTAAAACGGGTAATTATTATGCTTACACATTAATAAGAGTTCAAACAAAATTGGTCCTAAGTTAAAATAGAACTAACAAAAATGCTATGTAACTGCTTTGCTATTGATGTGGAACTATTCTTAAAATGCGTCCATTAATTCACTTCGTATATATATTGAAGCCAACATTTAATGTATACGTGTTTGGTAGATATGTTTGCAAAATTACACAACTTATCTATGCATAGGTAAATAAGAAAACTTCACCTAGCTGTTTAGACATCTCAACACAAATTTTGATACAATTTCTGAACGCACTTTATAGATAACTCCAACTATGCAACACCAAAAATAACAAACCACACGCTGTTATCTGAATAAGTGAAAATTAAAACAAAATTGCATGCAAATACATTATACTTCCAAATACAGGGTTACCGGGTATACATTTTGATATTATTACTGTAAAATCGGTATAAACGTGTGCCTTCATTTAAAAATATGTAGTAACCTTGTTTTAAAAGTGTCAGCTTTCGCCTCTGATATGTGCAAGCGAATGACAACCGATCTGCAAGATTATAGCAAACCCTCCAGCAAAATGCAATATACGACCGCATACCGTTGTAAAATAATTATATCAACGTAATCTCCATGTGATAAAGTTAATATATAAAAATAAATGTGATTCTAATACACGTCTAATTTTAAATAAGTAATACAAACACTAGCAAGCTACATTAGGCAATGACAACACCGTACATCTTGTATCCTACTCGAGTTAACCCTACACGCGTCTTAGCTTGCGACATATTCGGCCTCGCGAAACGAAAACTAACCGCATTTTGTTGCAACGTGGCGTAGCTCATGTTGATATTGCCAGCTCTAAATTCTACTTCGGTTTTGGTATAATTTGTTCCGATAAATATACAGACGGCGCCATCTTTTGACCGACACGACTCTGGGTATTGCAGTTCGATAATTTAAATCGCTTTAAGTTTAGAACACCCTACCTGGGTTATCTATTCTAGAACAAAAAAAAATCCGAATAATTTAAAAGCCCTTCTTAATAATTTAAAGGCTTTGTAATTCAATTTTAAAAAGAGTACAAGTTGTGCCACCTGTATTTTATCAACGAACAAAGTTTAGTCTCAAACTAAAATTACAAGCAGTTTAAAAATTCTGTATATTTTCATTAATTCCTCAACCATATCGGAACAAAGTATACCTTCAATTTCAGTAAAATATTATAAGCAAGTAGGTATATTACATAATAACAATACAAAAAGGTACAATCAAGTAATATACATATCTTGAAAGTCTCAATATATTCACTATAGGGATATAATGTGATTTATAAATTCTTTATCTATATACAATACTCGCAAAATTGTATGAGGTGATTTGTTACTCATATTGCTTTAGTTTTCAATATTTTCTATGTATAATTGTGTATATAATATGTATATACTATGCTTTAAATCTTGAAGGCCACGCTGCGGGCAAAATTGGAAATTGTTTGGCGTCATATTAGTGGCGTCGCTATTGACAACTAATAAAAAATGTGAACGTCGAACTTTAGCGGGGAAATCTACGTATTGAAATCACGCCACTAGTGAAAATTCTAGAGAATTCTAAGCGATTTAGAAAAGGAATACTCCAACACGGCCTACAATAGTACATCCTACACTAGTAATACCACCACAGTACACGCAAACCCCCCCGGTACAAAATGTGCCGCATAGTCACGACACACGGCGACCGACCACGATACCACTACAAGCTATTCCCACATCATGCGACAGTTTCTTTGTCAAATTTTTGGTAGTATAAAAATTTGTATACACGTAATTTTCCTTAAAATAAATAATAAGAAATTTAATATTGCATAGGAAAAAAAAGTGTACAAATGCAGGTTAATCTAGAAACAAAATCGATTTGATAGAAAACAGTCTTACGGTATTATTTACGTTCTCATTCTTAAATGCAGTTTCGCTTTGTGCTAGACAACTGTTATTATATTTTTTCTTTTCCATAATCGATAATTTGTTGAGGAAACTCTTCCTATAGGAGTACGTGTGATATTTGGCCGATCACCCGCAATAAATATAATTTAGGACGAAGGCGGTGGCGGATGTATTGCTTCAGATTACAATGAACGACTCACGCGACTACACTTAAAAACAACTTCAAATACAATTTGAAAACACTACTTACATCTAAACGTTACATCTAAATTCAATTTGTTATTTCTATTTAAATATAGTGATTATATAAAAAAAACGAAAAACTAACTTTAAAAATTTCAAAATATATAAATTTTCTTCTTTTTTTGTAGTAAATTAAATAAAAAACAATATAAAATGCTTCACTTTAGGATAGTACAAAAATCTAAAATAATATACTTTAATTTGGGGTCTTTGCATCATAATTTTTCTGTCAAAGTATAAAAATTTAAAAGTCCAAAATAAAACCCCAAAAGTCAAAGACGAGATTACTTTTGTCTTGAGAGTGTTTTAGTTGTTGAGAAACGCTCCCTAAATGCTCAAAAAATCGGATCGTCACTGAAATGTATTCCATATCTTACACAAGACTCAAAGATATGAAATACCCACAGTGATCTCTAGTTGTGACATTTGTAGTTAAAATATTTCATTAAAAAAAAAACACTGGCAAAACGTCAAACAGCTTCGAAGTCCTCCATGAAGCGAAACTTTTTGCCAAAATGCCTTTTTAATTCATATATGAAATAATATAGGTACATACTTTTATTTCGAATAAAATACATAGCTTTTATCACAATGAATATTACAAAATGCGAAGAAAGATCTGTTAAAAGGAATGAGTTAAAATTAAGTATCAAAAAATTTCGCTTGATAGAAAACACACAGCAACAATTTTGAAAACATTTAGTAATGTGATGTTTAGTACAATATCTAAAGACTGCATTCAAATCCACTTTTCATTTTGTTAAGTGAATTTCTAAACGTTTTCAAAAATAATATATAAAAACTCTAGTCTTTAGAAACTGAAAATGAGCACAGAAAAGTAGAAAGAAAATAAAGTTGATAAGTTTATAAAGTGTGAATGCGGCTTTTACTGCTATTGAGGTTTTTGCAGTGTCTTTTACACCATTATAGACCCCCCTTACAAATAAAATATTTAATCATTGACTAGTTATTCAGTGTCCTCGTCAGGAACATTGAATAGCTAATGTAAATATTTTTAATAGTTGGTGGGGTTATAGTTAGTAATTCCGTTATAGTTCCTAATCATTCTATGGAGAAAAATGTGAAGAATATTATAAAAGCCATAGAATAATGGGAACTTGGATCTTATATTGTCAATACATCCACAATAGGAATGTTTACAAAATGCATGTTTTGATCTCTACGACAGATTAATATATTTATCATTTACGTTAAGAAGTATTTGCATTGGTCGTTAAATATTCAAAAAAGCATTAATAATTCTAATCGTTATAAGATTCTTTACAATAAGAAAAGTATGAAATAGTCATTTAGAAAATGTAAAAAAATAACAGCCAACAACATTTATTTAAATATTATAGTCGATCTACCTATGGTTCCAAATAAACAAAACTTTTTGACTTGGGTTTCTAAGAAAATATTATATCAATGGTCGTTTACAATGTTATATTTTAGAAAATTAGTCTCTATGTGTATATTATGTCATGTTACGCTAAGTTATAAACATACGATCGTAAGTTTGACAGCTGTAAAAATAAACTCGATCAAAACTCTATCCGCACGTCAATTCCTTAAAACATGTCCTCTGGAAATATTCTGGGTATCAGATAAACTTTACTCTAGTAATAGTTTACAAAGGGGAAAGCAACAAGTCGTTTACTACGAGTCTAAAAGTAAAAATTAAGTAACATCAAAAGCATATTACTTTAGAATATCAAAACTACATGTGACCATGCCCTATAATACTATATCATAGTATATTTGTTTACGAAAAATACTCAGTAGAGACTATAATATGTATCAATAGATGAATATTAAAACGTTACCATATTTTAGTCAGACACCTGACCCGTCATCGAACTACCTCAAGTACCCGCTACGGATAAATATCGGAGACAGTGTAAACGCTGAGACTATAAAATATAAGTATGTAGCATAGAAACACGAGCGCGCTACTGGTGGTGCGTGACGGGCGTCTGGCAGTAGGGGCACTCGCTGGCCGTGGCGGCGCACACGTCGCACACCACGTAGTGGTTGCACGGCGCCAGCGTCACGGCGCGCGCGCGCTCCTCGCACGTCATGCACTTGGTGGCCGTCTGCAGGTACAGCGCCTTGTCGATGTCCTCCAGCTCGGCGCGCGCCTGCGCCTGCAGTGCCTTCAGCGCGGCCAGCGGCAGGTTGCGCGGCTCGCGGCGGGGCGCGCGTGCCGCCTCCAGCTCGCGAGACAGTGCGCGCGCCGCCGCCAGCGCCTCGTCCCGCTGGCGCTCCGCAAGCGCCGCCGCGCGCGTCGCGTCGTCCGCCTCGCGCTGCCACGCCTCGCACGCCGCGCGCGCCTGCGCGATGCGCTCGTCCCAGCGCGCTGCAGCCGCCCGCGCCGCCGACACCTCCTCGCGCAGCCGCGCCATCTCGCCGCCCTCGAACTCGAAGGGCCCACCGCCGCCGAAGCTGCCGGCCTTCATGTGCGAGTTGAACAGGCGCTCGGGGTCGGCGGCGTAGCGCAGGAACAGCGGCGAGGCGGCGGCGGGCGGCGTGTAGCGACGCGGGATGTTGACGGGGGCGCTTGCCGTCGGCGGGTCGTCGGCTAGGTCGCGGTCGAGCGAGGCGACGAGGTGAAGTGGGTCATCGATGACGTCGTCGAGCGCGTTACCGACCACCTCGTGCAGCACGGCGCTGTCGAACGCGGCGCGCGGCGGCCAGGCGGGCACGGGCGCGGGCGCGACGCGCGGGGGCATCGGGGCGGAGCCGCAGCTCGAGGTGGAGGCGCACTCGGAGCCGTCGCCGCTGCCATTGGCGTGCGCGGGCGAGGCGGGCCGCGCGTCCTTCTTGTCGCCGGGCAGCGCGGACGAGAGGAGCTCGGCGAGGTTGGTGCCGCAGTCCAGAGGGGCCGACAGATCGCGACCGCCGCCTATATCTTCAGCTATTCAAAAGAAAATTTGTTATAGGCATGCAATAAATTATTATCAAACATGTCACAAAAATTATCTACACAATATTATTTATATTTACGTTCGACATGGGCGAAGGCACAGAAGAGTCCTCGGGGGCAGTAGCCGGCCTGCTGAACATCATTGCATTTGGTGGACTTGTATATCTCAGGGTGGAACTGCTGCTCGGTACGTGTATGACAGTACCCGCAGGCGTCTCCGGCCTCACAGTTGCTGGGCTCGCCCCACTCCTCTCCGTGCTTCACATTCGGGCAAGGCGTACTACGGTATTTGCATTTGCGTGGTGATCTACGTTTATCCTGTAAATCGTAATTGATTAAATTAAACATTATATTGACTACTACCATTTGTTTTATTTTTATGAAAAAATACCTACTTTACTATTGTGATACTGTGGGCATGCATAACCTTGTCTACATAATCTAGGTGGTCTTTTGCATGGTTCAGTTTTATATGATGATAATACATAATTTGTATCTGAAAAAAAAAAAAATATGTTTAGTACCCAATAAATTTGATACCAACTTTATATTTAAATTCAGTAAAATTCAGTAATTAATGAATATTACCTTGCCATTTTGGATCTTCATTCATTAAATTTCGTTCCCTATCAAGAGCATTAGGTGCTGCTGCATCCCCATCAGTACCATCGGGGTTCTCCAAAGCTTGCAACTCCCTCATGTCCAAGACAGGTGGTCTAAGGTCTGGAGCCCCATGCGCAAAAGCACAGTGGGCTCCATTTTTGGTACATAGGCCTCTAGTGTCTGTATCGTGAACGCACATACAAGTTTTATAATATCGTAAATGATACCGGCGCTCTGTATCCCCAGCAGTACGGTGTAGATATGGGCATCTTAAATAAAAAACGAGTGTGCTTTAGACCACAAGACTGAAGTAAAACTCGCAAACGAACTATGGCATTCCATACTTCGTATATATGTATATTATATATATGTCACTGTAAAATTGTAAAAACCGTTAGATTGTAAAATAACTAATGATATTGTAAAAATATGATGAAGTATTAAAAACTATATATATAACTAGCTTTTGCCCGCGACTTCGTCCGCGTGGAACAATACTTTGGGATATCGCTGAAATTTACCCGCGACTTTATTTATGACTAACGAAAGCGGAATCCTATTTTTTTACCCTAATTTTGAACCCTAAAATAAAAGTAGCCTATGTACCCTATAACATCAGCTATCTGCTAGTGAAAGTCCCGTGAAAATCGGTCCAGCCGTTTCAGCGATTAGTCGAAACAAACAGACAGACAGACCGACTTACAGACAGACAGACGGACAGACAAAAATTAAAAAAAAATGTATTTTATTGTAAGTACCGAAAATACTTTCAGATTCATTATGTAAAAAGCTGTTAATTTGAAGTTACAAACAGACACTTAAATTGTATTTAACTGTATAGAAGTATAGATATTATTAATGTATTATATTTAGAGATATTATCAATTTGATGTTTATAAAATAACTAAACTATTTAACTAAACTAAACTAAACATCAACCCGCACGCGCACCCCGCCTTGGTGACGCCCACTTCGCAACGGGCCGTGCAGCAGAAGTCGTAATATTTTAATTTCGCCATAACTTCAAAACCAAACGTCCAATTTTAATCATTCAAAGACCAAATATTATCTACATAAACTGTACTTAGTGATGAAATAATTTATTTTGATAAGGATTAATAACATGAGTAAAATAAACGCGTTTAAATGTAGTCCAAAAAAAATTCAAGATTTCTAAATAAAAAAATGGTTGTTGTGCCTCACTCGACATAGATAGGTATAGTGTGTCGCGGACTTTTTTGTAGATATTTATAAGATCTACAATTAATTAGAACATTTTATGGTTCTATCTTTTATAGTTTAGGCAGAGTACGCAAAATAAGTAACTTTTCTGGTTGATTTTTTACACCTTGTGTCTGAAAAACCCAAATATCTTACAGAACCCTATTTTTTTCCAAAATAAAATTTAGCCTATGTTACTCGTGGATAATGTAGCTTTCGAATGGTGAAAGAATTTTTAAAATCGGTCCAGTACTTTTTGAGCCTATTCATTACAAACAAACAAACAAACAAACATACAAACAAAGTTTTCCTCTTTATAATATTAGTGTAGATATATATATATTTAAAATCTAACAAAAAATAATGTGTGAAATTATAGGCAGCATATTCGCATCAGAATTCTATCTACATTTTACAATTTCACTAGTTTTATTACAATATAACGGTTTTTACCATTTTACAGTGACATATATATTTCATGCACTGGCTATGAGAGAAAGATCGAAAGAAATTCTGGGAGTACACTGCTCTCTTGCTACTATAGTTATTTATGAAACATAACTCTCTCTCTTTTCATCTTCACAAACTTATATCTCCCTCTCAACTTCCGTTTGCCTCGCCTGATCACACTTTTCCTATCGCTCTCGTCACGCAGTCACCAGCTTACTCCCCAAATCAAGCGTGAGTAAAGAAGTTTTACTTCAAAATGTTAACATGAAATAATACACTACACTAAAATTATAAATATGCAATAGCTGTACTAGACAAGGCATTGTTTATTTTTTTTAACTAAAATTGAACCATTTTATCTAACAATATAAGAATGTAAAAAAGTTTTACTCAATAGAAAAAAAAATTGTAGACACAACTTACAAGTCTATTATATTTAATTACTTAAGAAAGAGTTTTTTTTTTTTAATCTAAAATAGTCAAAATGTCTATCAAATATTTTCATTTCTGGGTACAAAACCTACTGTAGCCAATCACCAATGTCTAAAGCCGGGTCTCCTTGTACGAAACATTACACAAAACATCGAAACATTGGGGCGTGGCTATACACATTTGTCTAGGAATAGACAATGTTTTTATTTTCGGAGACGGACGGAAAACATTCCCCTGCGGGAAGAGAGGGGAAGAAATGTTTAATTTCTTAACTAGTTTTCACATCATTCACATGACAAGTTTTTTAGGGATATAGTTTTGCTTGTTGTGATTTTTGTGTTTGTTTTTGTGATCGCTCATAATATATGGCCTGACTTAATTAAAAAACATAAATTTTGTCAGTTTTTAATAGAAATGCATAAAATGGCGCACATATAATATTGTATTTATGAGTTGAAAAAAATACTTTGATGAAACACCTAAAGTCGCCTTTTCAGAACCCCTGTTTTCTCCTAGATTCTAGACCTGCAAGCACTAAAACTGCGAGCGCCAATACGTCTTCCTCGTCGGAACTTAGATCTTGTCTGCACAAAATGTTTTGTTTCGACCAAAAACATTGTCTGTAGCTGGAGACAGCTTGTGTACGAAAAAAATGTTTTTGTTTCATGTTTTCTGTGTAATGTTTCTAGCAGGAGTCACACCTTAAGAAAGATTACATTGGGATGAACAAACTATATACAGTATGACCACTCTGCCTATAAACCTTTGCAATCATTGGCTGTGTTCCGTGGAAAAAAGCCCTTGTTAGCGCTTACTAGCACTGAAATAAAAAAAAAAACAGATTATTGACCAGGACATATTTACTACCTTCAATACCACTAACGTAATCCTCCATTTTGCTTATCTAATGTTAGCGGTTGTCATTTTGCTTACGCTAGTGTGTTAGCACTTTTTTTTTGCAGAACACAGCCATTGTTTTCCCCACAACAATACCCGAAAGACATGAGAAATATGGTTTTACTGTACATATAGTAAATATACACTATACATACACAATTTAACTTTAAATATTGCTTACTGTAAGTATCAAGAAGACAAACATCAAATAAGAAAGTAATAAGATTAATACATGAACAAAGGTTAAAACTGTATTTAAAAGTGTTTTAATTAGGTGTGTGTTTATTAAACAGCCTCTGTGCTCCAGTGGTTTAGAGCTTGGCCCTTGGTTGGTTTGATTCCCAGTTTGGAATAACAAAAAAAAATGTTGTTTCCAAGTTTGGTTAGGACAATGCAGGCTGATCACCTGCTTGTCTGATAAGAAAGATGATACATGCATCTGATGGGCATGTAAAAAGTCAGTCCTGCACCTGATTTCTCACCAATCATGTCGGTCATCCGTCCCACTGGTTTATGAGAGCTAAGGAAGAGAATGTGCTCGTGTACTGCGCACATATTTGGGCACTATAAAAAACTCCTGCATAGCTGGCCTGGTTTTAATGAAACCAGCTACCGTCACCGAAATTAGTGCGGGGAGCTATTATTATTTATATATTGTTATTATTACTAAGGTGTGTTTATACAACAAAGAAATGTCACTCACTCGTCCCCATCCTCGCATATTCCCGAAGTTTCATTGTATTTTGTACAATAGTTATCTGCACTATAATTGAAAGTTCCGTCCCTCTTTCTTACTGGCCGTCTTCTCCTTTGATTATTGAAATGCCAGTGAAAACACGTAAAGGGCCTATGTTGTGTACATTTGTGTTGTAGAAATGACGGACACTGCTCCACACGAAACTCTTTGAGATATCTGAAAGATGCGAGGGCGAAACTTAATGAAACGAAACTCATAGTAAATAAGAGCACTGGTATTTTCATTTTATCGTTGAAATCTATATCGAAAAGCATATTTACTTGTAATGATTCGGTTTTTCTGTTTGCGCTGTCAACAAAGGTTTAGATTCCGACGGCATTTTGATAAACTATTATTGCGCCTTCGCGTCGCGCAGGGCACGCTCACCGATGACCAATTAAAATTCAATAAACTATCACTTTTGTGTAAATATTATAAAAGGATAAAGATATTACGATAACTATTTCTATAAAATGCGATTATTAATAAAAACATTTCAGATTTATTAGACCTTGAACTTATATATTAGACACATAACTCTAGCCAGACTTCCAAGCAAAATTCACAAACTGTGTACGCATTCGTCAATTGACAGATATGTCACGTCGAATGTTTTCTACTTGTCTCACCTAACCCATATGAATACATACGGCTGAAAAGTGAGATAAAAAATAGGTCGCATTTCACTTTTTTTGTGTTTTCGAAGTTAGATAGGTACATACTCTTCTTTTCAAAATCTAAATTAAAATAAACATAATAGGTGCATAAAAGTTTTAATAAAATAAAACTTCTTGTTTTATTATTCTAATCACATATTATTGAATTAGATATAATACCGCAATTTTACTCATCATTCCTAGTTAATAATGGTACGCTGAATAACGTAAAAAGTCATAACTCTTGAAAATAACTCATATTTCATATTTGTAATATTCAAAAAATATACGTAAAAAGTAAATAAATAATCTAATATAAATTATATTATTGTTAATTACCTATTTATTATTTTTTTTATTTTTACTCTGACATCCCTAGAGAAATTTTTGGTCCAATGAAAACGCATTTTTAACAAAAGCTCTGTTTCTGTAACCAATAGAATCTACGTTTCTTACTACCAATCACAGGTCTTAAATAGCTTTGAGGCTAACCAATCCCGAACAAGTACAATGGCGTCAGTATTCGCCCGCCATTCTCTCGACGCCATTTTGTATCGTCCCTGAGCATATGATCGTTGTTGTTAGCTCTGTTTAAATTTTGTTTTAATAGTTTATTTAGCGCGATTTCAACTTAAAAAAGGTATGTAAAGTGATTGCAACACGATTTTAATTATATTATGATATAAATGGAAACAAATTCGACGTGGTTTACTATGTTTTAGGTGTTATTTTTCCAGTCGAATGTTGCAACTGCAACTCTCGACTTGTTTATTGTGATCCTAACTTTCTCTTATCTTTGCAGGCATTAATAAAAATGGCACGTACCAAGCAAACTGCCCGTAAATCTACTGGAGGAAAAGCTCCCCGTAAACAGTTGGCCACAAAAGCGGCGCGAAAATCAGCACCCAGCACTGGTGGAGTAAAGAAGCCCCATCGTTATCGCCCGGGTACAGTCGCTCTACGTGAAATTCGTCGTTACCAGAAATCTACTGAGTTGCTCATCCGCAAACTGCCTTTCCAACGTCTCGTGAGAGAAATTGCTCAGGATTTCAAGACTGACCTTCGTTTCCAGTCCGCGGCCATTGGTGCTCTGCAGGTGGGATTTTTCTTTATTTTCATTGTTCTGTATAACCTTATATTTAAAAAAAAAATTAAGCACATACATACAGATAATTAATACTCGTTTTACAATTTTAATGAGGGGAAATTAAATTCTTTTGCAGGAAGCGAGTGAGGCATACCTTGTGGGTCTGTTTGAAGACACCAACTTGTGCGCGATTCACGCCAAACGTGTGACCATTATGCCTAAAGATATCCAGCTGGCCAGACGGATCCGTGGCGAGCGGGCTTAAGTTAGCTATAGTTTAGATCAACTTAATATAAATTATTCGTAATTCGATTAGACATTAATAATTTTTTTTGTCTCATATATTATGATAAGTAATTCATTAAAAATAAACATAATCGTTAAAGTAAGGAGACAGCGGAACTGATTTTTTTTATATATTTTTCTTGTACTCTTAAGTATGATTATGTTGTTTTGCAAGGTATTTCTGAGTAGTCGCGACAGTTTCTCGTCATATTTGCTACATGGTTGCAGTTTCAGTACATCTTTCAGCCATGCCTTACATAACAGCATAGCACATTTATATTATAATGACTTGTGGATTCGTAATTAGTGTAATAGACAATATTGTAACCACATCATTGGGGATACTGTGTTTGGAGCAAATTGATGTATAATGAATATGTGTAATGGTGTTAAATAAATTTAATTAGGATTATTTGGTGTTTTTCTTTCTCTTTATTATTTTTCTGAGAGACTTGCAAAGAAGGAATGTATGTCACTGTAAAATTTTAAAAATTGTTAGATTGTAATATAACTAGTGAATTTGTAAAATGTTGATAGACTTCGGATGCAAATATGCTGCCTATAATTTAATACATTATTATATTTTGTGAGATTATAAATTATAGTTATTAAATTATTTATCTTTTGACATTTTTACAACCTTGTTAGTTACTTTACAATCTAACAGTTTTTACAATTTTATGGTGACACATACGATCTCATTCCCGCTTTTTTATTTTTATAAACAAAATAAAAATGTGGTTGGATTTCAGTAGCATTTTATCTATGGGCTGGATAGATACTGGAAATAATTACATTTGATAATCTAAATACCTATATAAAAGGCAAACCTTACTCGTATGCACAGCTGAAACTACTGATTGGAACTATGCATCTGCTAAGAAAGGATTTTTGAAAATTCACTCCCTAAGGGGGTGAAAAAGGGGTTAACATTTTGTATGGAAACCGAACTCCACACGGACAAAGTCGCAGGCAAAAGCTAGGTATTATAGAGAAATTCAATATAGCCTCGTAAGTTTTATCTGAGATGGGATTTGGATGATTATAACTTCTACTGAATTCTACGTATGGTACATGCACATGTTAGGCTGTATCGCAAAATGTGTACTTTACACAATAGGATGGGCTGCAGCATGGCCACAAACGCATTGATTGATTTTGAACCAGATGTTGATGAAGGTTAGTGTGGGACTTTAGTTTAATAATGTTTATCTATATCTAGTGTCTACGCGCCCACTATTTATCTTGACAAGATTTATTGCCAGCTCATGATGTGCACCAGCAGGCAATGCCGCTAAACATTGAGTATCACATGTAGCGCATCAATTGATGTGGATGCTGATTCGTGGCTTTTAGCATTGTATCCACTAGACCAACTGTTGTCTAATACAACCCGCGACATATTGCCCAACATGCACAAAGTTAACGCTCAACTTTTCCGTATGTAAAAAATATGGAGCAAATTATTGCGATGTTTCCCGCCCTGCTCCGGCCCGACAAAATGTATGGTTTACTCTGAATATTATATTCCTTAGGTCAACACACAAAAAGAACAGAATAGATTTAATAAATAATTTATTGATTTAAACAAAACATTGCTATAATTTTAATCACTTATTTCTATGCTAACTTTGCTTCTTCCAACTCAATTTCTTTAAGCCTTTTCTCTATCTCTTCTACACTCAATCCATTTTCCTTATTGAATTTGTATGTTTGCAAAAGTTGATTTTTTTCTAAGCCTTTTATCCTTTCATAGAGTGTCTTATTGAATTCATGATCTATATCGTTTTCCTCTCGGATGAAACAAAAGTATACAAGGAATATTGCTAAACTACCAACAATACTGAAAGGCTGATACCATGGCATGGAATCTTTTGACTGTACCCTAATTACAGGTCTCAGTCCTCTCTTAGCGGCGGGACTGGTGGAGAACTTAATTGGTGTATTTTCATCACAAGTTTCAGTTTTGCTGCTGAAACATCTAATATGTCTGTTGGTCCGTACAACAGTTCTGCAATGAAAACAATATATTATTATGTTGGTTTTTACTTATGTATAACTATATCATATAATCCAGTCTTGCAATGATTACAAGCTCATAGAAACTCATTCAAATATTAAGATGAACTATCATTTTATTATCTTGATATTTTTACTGGTCTTGCTTAGTGTGCATAAAATCTATGGGAATTGACAAACACTTAATCATGCATGAGTAATGTTTAGTAATGTTGAGAAATAACAACTTTTATTAGGCAACAGTAAACTATACATAATTATTTATAACCTTAAATGAGTGCAATATCGATTCATCTCTGTATCTTTGTTTAAAACAAAAATTGCACAGTAGCCACTTTTACACCTAAAATATTGTAGTAAAAATACTTTGATTAAAATTAACACAACTATGTACTTTTTAGAATTAAAATTGTGTAATGAAACGTAGTGAATAAATTCTCTTTGATGTTTATAATTTTTTCTTGGATTTGAAGTTTTTAAGATTTCTTTTGACATTTTGTTTTTTTTTAACGCATTGGAAAGAAAAGTAGGTAAAGGTAAGTAGGGTTTGTGTAAAATAGGGATGCTCGATGATCATCGATGTTAGACGATAAAACATCGATGTTGCATTATTCAAAACATCGTAACATCGATGTCACGGACACACATAATCGGAAACCCAGTTGAAAAAACTTGCGGTAAAATATTTAACCACTATTGTAATATCAACGCCATCGGAGACAGTAACCCACGGGAACCTTATATGTCCCGCGATAAAAAGTAACTTATGTCTTTCCCCTTTATATCTGTGCCAAATTTCTGATAATCGGTTTAGTAATTTTTACATGAAACCGTAAATAAAGTATCCCATGGGAACCGTACATTTCCCCGCGATAAAAAGTAAGTACCTTATTTCCTTTGCCGTGGTCCATTTTATATCTGTGCCAAATTTCATGATAATCGGCTTAGTAGTTTTTACGTCAAACTGTAAATAAAGTATCCCACAGGAACCGTACAATTCCCTGCGATAAAAAGGAGCCTATGCCCTTTGTACCTCATTTAAATCGGTTCAGTAGTTTTGGCGTGAAAGACGGACAAACGACTTTCCCATTTATAATATTAGTAGTATAGATGTATTGATGACGGACGGCCGTGAAGACGTTTGCAATAAAACATCGATGTTGCCTGACATCGATGTTTAGAGCTCGATAAACATCGAACATCGATGACAAGCTATCGATGTCATTATCGATGCCAACATCGATGTTATTGCAACATCGAGCATCCCTAGTATGAAATGGATCTTGGTATATTATTTAAAATAATGCTCTGTTAAATGTTTTTTTAATAAAGTTATGATACCAGCTGGATTAAGGCCACAAAAACGGTTCCCTATTTTTTCGCATAAAATCATATGTCATAATTTTACTTGGCATAATTTCATTTGACCTAATAGTAGATTCGCATATATATATAATATTCATTTGTCATAACTTTCTTAGCATAATCTTTTTTCGCATAATTACTAAAAGCATAATAATTGTTAGGCATACTTATTGTAAGGCATATATTTTTTTACGCATAATATTAATTAAGAATAATATTTTTATGCATAATATTAAAAAGCATAAATATATTTACGCATAATGATATTTAAGCATACTATTATATTTACGCATACATCTTTGTAGCATTTTTTTCACATACTAATGAATGATAAATTCTACTGGGTGTGCTAAGTTAGGTGTTAACTACTGAGTTAAGACGAAATAACAATTATAATTGTAATTTTCGACTGATTACGAAATTAAACTCGGCCAAAAACACGAACTGCTATCTAAGAACATGCCGAGCCATAACCACAAGCCCAATGCACTTAAGGATAAAGTAAGTTGTGTTTTTGCATTAATAACCTTTCGTATTAATTATTTTAAACATGTTAGCGGCTTACAGGTGGCCCAAGGGCCACCCCGCCGCAACTTAACCTACTGTTACACATGTTACACTAGGTATAATGAGTGTAATACCTGCTTTTAATGTTTCATAAATATGCGTTTAATTACCTTAACAGTGTTTTCATTATGTCGTTCCATTTTATGCATATTTGTGCCTTGTGACAGAATGCCTTGATTTTATTATGACAATAAATATGCCTAACGAGTTTATGCCAAAAAACAATTATGCCAAAGTATTATTATGACAAGAAAAATTATGCCTTACGAGTTATGCCTCATTAAATTAGGACAAACAATATTAGTCTAAATGATATTTATGCCTAATGATGTAGTATGCCTAGAAACCATTATGCCAAATTAATATTATGCGTAATAAAATTATGCCAAGTGAGGTATGCCAAATGAAATTATGACAAATAAAATAATGCGAAAGAAGAGGATCCCCACAAAAACTGTCGTAATTTATTATAGTTAAGTGTTATACACACTGTCTAGCCTGCGAATCCAATCTTGTAGGTAATATAAATGGTTAGGTAAATTATGGGTAAATTTGATACTAGCCTTTAGTACTGGTGCTGGATTTGAATGCTGGACCGTGAGTATGGTACTATAATTATGAACCTTACTCACGGTCCTGCCTGCATATCTAGCAGCCGGTCAATAGTGTCAACTAAAGCGGACAAGCAAAATTTTAGATTAATCGACATGACACAAGTTACAGCCTTGATTACTGGTGCTGGATCTGCAGGCTGGACGATCAGGACTCAGGATGATTTCTGTCACGATCACAACTAATCGCTCGTGGGATAGTTGGCTTAATCTGCTTCAATTTTAAGTATTGACACGCCGCTGTATTTGCACTGGCTGGACCGTGAGGATGGTCCTTTTTAAAATCAGTCAGTATTATAATATTTTCTTTGTTCTTTCTACATTTAATTAACATTACTAACCTTAAGTAACATACCAATTATAAGGGAATAAAATACATAAATAACGGGTGGTACATTTTTATTTAATTTCTTTGTCTTCTCATTTCTGCAATGTTGTTTATGGAGTAATTTAATGCATTTTTTATCCTGAGAAAAAGAAAATTATATTGTGAATACTTTATCAGAATCTACTGTATACTTACCGAATAACAATAGGGTATTATCCTATGATGAAAATATACATCAGATTGTTGATATTTTATCGCTAAACATTAATTTAAACCAATTTAACCAACTTTTCACACAAAAATATGTATGATTTTTATAAAATATCAAAAATAAAATTATGAATTTTTCACGTTTGACCACGTGACTAAAAACGCACGAGATTGGAATGTGACGTCATATTCTTGTACTTCTTCTTTTTTTATTAATGGCCTCCCGATTTCCATAAAGAATAGGCAGCATCAGAATAATTAACGTCATACGTCAGCGAGTAATAGCCACTTTTTCCGCATTTCAGTGTTCTTTGGTATGCATATTGGTCACAAAGATTTTCCCCGGTATTTTGATAGACTTATTAGTGCATTTTGGCACTACGCACCATTTATAAGGCATTTTTAATAGGCTTAAAAACATTTATTTAAAAACGTAAATAGTAGGTATTCTGGGCTGGGCTTATAATATTTGGCATTTTCAGTGTAATTTGACACTTGACACTTGACAGTTACAATGTTACAAGAATGTGACGTCATGACAACTCATTATAGCGTTTTCGCGCCTATAATATTAATTCAAACTTTTAGGCTAATTTGCAAGGAAAAGAAAGAAATTCACAAAGAATGGTTCAAACTGCTAATGTATTTTGGTATTAGGAACAATTTGGCATACTTATCAAAAACTTGGAAAATACCCTATTATTACTATACAAGAAAGTACCAAACCTATCAGAACAGTGGATTTACCTTTTAACCCCTTTTTTGTGGGTTCGTATTATTTTAGTTAATGTATCGATCACAAAACTATTTCATGGTACTTAGCTACTAGCTGGTAGGTAGGTACCTATAGATAATCAATAATATTCGAGAACAAAATTCTTGATTACTAAAGCGCCATACTCACGGCCAATCCATGTCATTACTGAAATTTCTTATTCTTTTCAGTTTGCGTTTTATTTTTAAAAATTCTTTTGTTTTATATAAAATCTTTCTGAATTTGATAAAATCCTTCTGAAAGCTTGTGCACTTGAAAAAATATAAGTACTTAAGTAGGTACTATAAAATTTACTTTTTAATTTAAATTTACAAAGGGCTGTCTTTGTCGCCATGAACAAAATAAAGCACTCAGAGAAATCCGCGAGGGCCGGCTTTGTCGCCCCTCGGTGTCTGCCAGGGCCATGGCCCTTTTGTCCCTTGGGCTGCGCGGGCCGCACCATTCACTCGCTACTGAATTATAGAGCCTTATTATCATTACCTTAAAAACTCTTCTCCTTTATCAGGCTCGGCTCGTAAACGATCACGTTCCGCTATCAGCTTTTGTAGTTTTTCCTTCGCAAATTGTAGCCTATTTTCATTTTTTAGTTCAACCTTAACATTTTCAACTTTTACAGTCACCGGTAATAATTCGGGACCAATTGGCTTAACTAATAACGCCCATATATCACATTCATCAGATATATTGCCTACAGTTTGGCATAACGAAGACCGCAGATTCCAGACATCAGAAATTCCTTGTTCCTAAGTACAAAATAACGGATAGATTAATTAGACATATTTATAGTTCACTTTCTAACTGGGCTTTTGTCGTTAAGACTGCGCTAGTCAACGGCTCGAACACAGTGCAGCGCGGGGAGAAAATGCTTGTTATTTCGCCTAACGTCGAGGAAAAAAGGATATACTCATAAAATAGTAATCTATACGTCATATAAGAGAAGCTATACCTACTGCACACATTTATGCAGCTGCAGCTGTGCTGTGTAAAGTATTTTAGAAAAGGCTTCATCAAATTACGCAAATCGACACTCAGTTCACAGTTTGGGATTTATTGAAAAAACTATATAATATTTTTGTCTGAAGTAAAGTTATCTCAAATGCTGAATAATCTGTGTCGGTATGTGCTTGCTTTTTTATTGTTATTATTTATTTTTTATTTACGATCAAAGTTGCGCTAAAATCCGATGTTTGGAGGCTATTATCAGGACCGCTCCGACCTCCGGCAGCGCCTGTGTGCGAAACCCATGAAGCGCCTCTTAATTTTACGAATTTTCATGTTTTAACTTTTCGGTGGCGGCCCGCGGCGCCCTCATCGTCTTGGCGCCTGTGTGCGCCGCACACATCGCACACAGGGGCGGCACGGCCCTGGCTATTATCTTCTAAACTAATTTAAATTTCATAAATATAAGTACATACCGACCTAGATGAGTATTATTAAAATCGATATTACGCTAGAATTTAGGTCTACAATGTTTGACTTTGAATGCTTTGGAGTAAATCACCAACAGCGTTTGTATGGAGAAAAAGCGACTAGCGTAGCTTTAAGGGCACAAGGGGCATCCTGACAAGGGATGCCAGACGTCCCGTATTTCCCGGGACATCCCGTATTTTATTTTAAAATGTCCCGCAAATGGAGCGAACTAGGGTCAAAAAGTATTCAGTAGTTATGTACTCACGCTGTCTCACGCACACAATGCTCGCAATAGACTTTACCTTATTATACATTACACATAATATTATTAAACCATAAAACATATTAACAGCCTCCGTGGTCTAGTGGATAGAGCATTGGCTCTCGACTTGGAGGTCGTGGGTTCGATTCCCGCATTGGAACAACAAAAAATGTTGTTTCCAAGTTTGGTTAGGACAATGCAGGCTGATCACCTGATTGTCTGACAAGAAAGATGATCCATGCGTCGGATGGGCATGTAAAAAGTTGGACCTGCGCCTGATCTCATGCCAGTCGTGTCGGTTATCCCACCCACTGGATTATGAGAGTAAAGGAAGAGAAAGTGCTATTGTGTACTGCGCACACACTTGGGCAATATAAAATTACTTCTGCGTAACTGAACTGGTTTTAACAAAACCAGCCACCGTCACCGAAATCGGTATGGGGAGTTATTAAACCATCAAAAATGTTGTCTGGATGCCCTATTATACAGGTCATACTGACCGTCCAGCCTGAAAATCCAGCACCGGTACTAATAGCTGTCATTAATCGCTTACCATCAGGCAATCCGTCTTAGTAACAAATAAAAAAATAAATTTAGGTAACTACTTAGTTAAAGTATATATACATTATTAACAATTATATTTTCATTTCTCATACTCGGAAAGTAGTGTTGTTTTGATCTGATTATTGGGTGGAAAACGCTACTTTCCTTTCATAGGGAGGGAAAAACTCATACAAATTCATTGCAGCCCTCGGGCCATGGGCGTAGCCAGGGGGGTGGTTTAGGGGGTTCAAACCCCCACCCCCCCCCCCGAAATGGGCCGGTATATATAATATAGAGATCTGACCAATATACAGAGGCGTATTTAGAAATTTTGCGCCCGAGGCCAATTAACATATTTTGCCGCCCCATTAACCCTATCTGAAAGATGATTTTTGAAGTTATTTTAGAAAAATAAAAATAATCAACAGCCTAAATCAGGACTTTGATACTACCCCCCCCCGTAGTCGTTTTATTTTCTTGAACCCCCCCCCGAAACTAAAACCTGGCTACGCCCGTGCCTCGGGCCGAAATGAATTTGTACATATTATATATCTTCAAAACTTCAAAAATAGAACTGCTGTCAGCTGTGAAGAGTTTTATGTAAAAAAAAAACTATTAAAAATGGCATGACTTTATAAACAGCCAGTGTGAATTTAGCGCAAACTTCTTTGAGCGGAATAAGCCGCGAGTGCCGCGGCGAGCGCCAAGTTCCATAATTAAAAATTAAAAAGTCAACACAAATTGCCGGGATACTAAATTACTAATATATTATTATCAATAAATAGTTTAGATAAACAACTAGTTTTATTTTCCTCATATTCTAAATGAAAAGTAGAGTGTATGCCACGGGTAAAAGAATGAATTCCTACTCGGACTATAGCCTCGGGAATTGATTCCTTTCAACCATAGGCTAACAATCTACTATTAAATGTTTCATACATTGCTTCTTGTACTTCAATAGTATATATTTAAATAGTCTGTTCAGAGTTATAAATTTACCTCGGACATTATATATTTTAATATTATCCTGTTACAAGTAAAATAACTCTAGACGGACTGTACTTAGTGTGCGTGTGGTTTGAGGGACCTACCTGAATATCCCCAAAATAAGTATAGCAAGTTTTAGTAGAAGTCTAAAAAAAATTGTAGAACAAATCTGGGAATTTGTAAAAAGATAGTTTAAAAGATATAGCCCTCAGAGTGTGGTCCCTCAGTTCACACACCGCTATTTTCCAGATCTCGAAAAGTATGTGGAAAATTATGGTTTTTTCACTACAGAATTTTAGTAGAACTTTTGTAAAAGTTTTTACAAATTTATCAGATACATAGCATTAGAAATAAAAAAGCTACAACCACCGAAGTGTGGTCCCTCAGTTCACACAAAAATGACATACTCATTTCGCGATATATTACTGACTTTTTTAATTATTTTTCAACGTAGAGTTTTAGTAGAAAATTTGTAGAATTTGTAGACAAAATTTCAGCAAAATCTATCGGCGCATTCGGAAGATATATACCATTATGTTGGGTCCCTCAGTTCACACACTTGTGTATAAGAAAAACTCAAATAACTAATAAACGAGAAAACTAACAGAAAGTCTACTATACTTAAATTTTAGTAGAAGTTTTTTTCTCCTGGATTAGCACATAAAATATTTAATTTCTTGCTTCCTAGCTGAGATAATGTTAATTTTTTGATTGTATGAAAATGCAGAGTAAGTTACCACACAAGAGGCAAAATGAGGACAAGTCCTAATATTATTGTGTATGTTATACCTTATTAAATTTACGTTTTGCTCGCGGTTTCGCACCTTTTCACTATTTTAGGGGTTCATAGTACTACAAACAACCCATATACTTACCAGTTATTAACTATGTACCTATTTGTGGTTTTGCTCTGCCCGCCCTTTTCTCTGTCCGTTCTTTCTAACTCCTTATATAATATAATTACATATGTATTATATGAATACAAAACTGGCCAAGTGCAAGTCAGGCTCGCGCACAAACGGTTCCGTACAAAACGGCAAAAATATCACGTTTGTTGTATCGGAGCCCTCGTTAAATATTTATTTTATTTTGTTTTTAGTATTTGTTGTTATAGCGGCAACAGAAATACATAATTTGTGAAAATTTCAATTGTCTAGCTATCGCGGTTCCTGAGATACAGCCTGGTGATAGACAGACGGACGGACAGACAGAGCAAAGTCTTAATAATATTTTGGGTCCCTTTGGATACGGAACCCTCATTGATGAAATTTCATATTTTTACTAAACCTACCTATTTTCTATAAAAAAAAATATAGAAATCTTAGGTCTTCAAATTAATGTCAAGCTTTTATGAAAAGGAAAAAGTTAATTTGTGGGATGTACGGTGTACATAATGTTATTCTTAAGTGTGTGTGCTTTTTTTGTGTGCATATTTTTGTAGGTACACCAACACACGATAGCATTCCACTTTTAAAATACAGTTCACGATTGGTCTTAGTATTTTTTACCACTTCGTAGATGTCCAACAACGAAAGCATGACGCAACGAATGTATATTCAAGCGCGACAAATATAATATTATGTATATATCAAGCGGTCGCTCATATCGTGTCGAGGCGAAACTCGAAAGGGTCCAATTTTTAACCATTTGCATTGGGTAAACCTAAAAACGTTTTCAGTATTGTATCAGAAGTATATTGCTGTAAGTAGAGACTTAGAGAGTTATTCGCCGAAGTAGTTTTTTCTCTAAGAACACTATTCCACGCGGGCGAAGCCGCGAGCAAAAGCTAATTTAACAAAAATATTAGGTGCAGTTATAATATTACATTGAGTATGTATAATCTTTGGTGCTGGGGGCGAGACGACGACGAGACGAGGACGAGGGCTCCGATACAACAGACGTGATTTTTTTTTTGCCGTTTTGTACGGAACCGTTTGTGCGCGAGCCTGACTCGCACTTGGCCAGTTTTTTATTCATATAATACATATGTAATTACATATAAGGAGTTAGAAAGAACGGACAGAGAAAAGGGCGGGCAGAGCAAAACCACAAATAGGTACATAGTTAATAATTGGTAAGTATATGGGTTGTTTGTAGTACTATGAACCCCTAAAATAGTGAAAAGGTGCGAAACCGCGAGCAAAACGTAAATTTAATAAGCAGCGGCGTGCACAGCTTTATGACACTGGGTATGCGGCGGAGTATTCGGTCACAAAAACTTTTTTTTATAGATATTTACTTAGCATAGCCACAGCCATAGATAATACAGATATATATTAGTATAGATGCGCAACTCTAAAATTGAAACTGAGTCTTGCAAAAGTTTCGGAATGTCGTTTTTAGATGGCGTTGTACCGTTTTAGTTACTATCAAACCCGCTAGATGGAAGTAGTACCGCCTGATAATTTTTATTGAACTGAATTATGGACAGAAATAAGTTTTATCGAAAGTCGTAGACACAGCAACGACCAAGTTCCTCTTTAATAGTGGGATATGGTTGCTGCATAGTAAAATGTTCGCGAGTCCTTATACATACGCCTTGTGTTAGCGATAGCGCGATGTAGAAGTCGCTTAGTGGCATCTGTTGTGACTATCCGAAAACTTTCAAACTGTAAGTACCGGATATTCATTTTTAGATGTCTCTGTTCTCTGTTAATTTGTGCATGTATGTAGGGTTACCAGATGAAAAAATCAAAAGTCCGGAGAAAAGGCGTGATTTCCTAGAAAAGTCCTGAGATTTTCTACAGCTTGAGAATTTTCTCTCAAAAACGTATTATTATCTTGCGCACGCGTTTTACGTGACTTTTTCGATTTTAACTGCAATTGTTACCAAAAGAAGATTATTTTTAGTTTGTTTCACTTTGATAAATAAGTATTGATTTTAACTGTTATTGTTACTAAAAGAAAATTATTTTTAGTAGTTTAATAAGAGAGATCTTTAAAATGTAACCTGTGTTTTATTGAAAATCCTGAGATATCACTAGATTTGCTAAATCCGGCCGGAATCCTGAGAAGAGTCGAAAAATCCTGAAATCTCAGGACAAATCCTGAGATATGGTAACCCTACATGTATGAGAGTTTCACCCCCCTGGCCACAGCCAAGCGACGGATCTCTAAGTCGGAAACCATGCCAACAGAACTAACAGAACTTCATAACTTTTAACATGAAACTCTCGAGTTACATTCCCTTTTTGCTGATTTAATTGTTGTAACTCGGGTACACACCTACCTTTAGACACCATTTGAATCTTTTCACTGAATGACAATTGTGAGAACTTATTATTTTTAATTTTTAATAAACACACATTTTCAACACAACATTTTCAAATAACATTTTTAAAAAATCAAATCAATTAAAAAGCAAATCACTACAATTTTTATAGAACTTCAGTAATAAACTGTTAAATGTACACACTTTCAAATGTTAAAATGAAAAATCTTTTAAGAAAACTATAAATATTAAATATAATACAAACAAATAGCAAACGAAAAATAACAATGCGTTTTCACATGAAAAAATGGCTTCATTGAAACACATTTCTGATATTTAAACAAATAAAACCTTACTAAAACAAAATTGCATCATGTGCATACATGAGTAAAGATTTTACGTTAATTATAATTAGTCGCATTATAGGCCACCGTGCCACGAATATACCCGATTACTTCCGAGACCGGACAACTGCCGAACTTCGCCGAAGTCGATAGCATGCCGCTGGAGGCGGACGAGTCGCGCCTTGGGATATTCATAGGTGTGTGCGTTTGCGAACTGTGTACGGACACTAAAATTACTACACACATGCGAACAAATCTCCTGCGAGACGACAAGGTATGACTCATGAGTCGCATCACCAATATACGCCTGGCAAACATAATGTTCATGCAAATAGGTGCTATTATAAAATATTAGGCGTTTTTAAGTTATTATATTTTATGTATTCATTTATTTACTATTAATTAAAGCCATGGTAAGTAAAGCACTGCATTTCTGCCTTTAAGGAGCGCACGCCCCTGTTAATAAGGTATAACATACACAATAACATTAGGACTTGTCCTCATTTTGCCTCTTGTGTGGTAACCTACTCTGCATTTTCATACAATCAAAAAATTAACATTATCTCAGCTAGGAAGCAAGAAATTAAATATTTTATGTGCTAATCCAGGAGAAAAAAACTTCTACTAAAATTTAAGTATAGTAGACTTTCTGTTAGTTTTCTCGTTTATTAGTTATTTGAGTTTTTCTTATACACAAGTGTGTGAACTGAGGGACCTAACATAATGGTATATATCTTCCGAATGCGCCGATAGATTTTGCTGAAATTTTGTCTACAAATTCTACAAATTTTCTACTAAAACTCTACGTTGAAAAATAATTAAAAAAGTCAGTAATATATCGCGAAATGAGTATGTCATTTTTGTGTGAACTGAGGGACCACACTTCGGTGGTTGTAGCTTTTTTATTTCTAATGCTATGTATCTGATAAATTTGTAAAAACTTTTACAAAAGTTCTACTAAAATTCTGTAGTGAAAAAACCATAATTTTCCACATACTTTTCGAGATCTGGAAAATAGCGGTGTGTGAACTGAGGGACCACACTCTGAGGGCTATATCTTTTAAACTATCTTTTTACAAATTCCCAGATTTGTTCTACAATTTTTTTTAGACTTCTACTAAAACTTGCTATACTTATTTTGGGGATATTCAGGTAGGTCCCTCAAACCACATGCACACCTGTACTTACACATTTTTTCTTCAAATTCGTGTACTCATTGTTCATATCAATAAATTGGTCCGAAATAGCGCGATGGTGTACTTTTTCAAGTTCCAATTGAACGTAAAGTTTATCAATAGTTGCTGTAAGTTTTTTTTGGTCAGTAATCGACTTTTCAATTTGTAATTTAATGTCTGCTCTCGATCTTTTAAGAACAGATATTGCAGAATCCACTGGAACAAAATATGTATTTTGGTAGCTTTAAGCTTACAACAATGATACTTAATAAATTAAGAACGGGTCCTTAGCTAATATAATATACTCATTACTCACTTTCTCTTTTTTCTTTTAATTTAGCTTCATTGTCTTGTTCTTGTAATTTGATTTTTTGGATGGTGGAACCGACAGAATCATTCATGTTTTTATTTTAAAAATAGTTTTATATTTTCTGGTTTTTAAACTAGGTAGGTATGTACTTAGGTCTTTGAGTATAAGTTTTAGGTTTTTTTCCTGCGCGAAAGAAGAGCAAACATTTTGCAGTTTTCAAGTTTTCCCGCGTTTTTTGTTTTTTTTTTCGTGGCGCTCCATAGGGCACGAGTAATTTAGGGAACTTTGTAAAATAATAAATTTATAGAGCGTCCAACTAAAGTAGACCTTCATATTATGGTTAGCAGTTACATACCTTGTTGCTTTTAGTAAATAACAAAAAATATCTTTATATTATAAAGAAAGCAAGGAATTTGTAAGTAGGTATTGTTTTACTTACAAAATATTCAAAGGGTTTCGTTACCGTGGTTACAACTTTGTAGGTTTGATTTTCTATTTTGAGTTTGACTTTTGTCTATTGTTTAAATTTTTAATAAAATTTATGCGATATGGAGAAACCAGACGAAAAGGGATATGTTCAAGTTAATTGGCCAAGCAAGAGTATTCCCCATGGAGGTATATTTCATACTAAAGTTGTTGAACCATCAACAGAGCAACAAGGATTTCTTAAAGGTTTGTATTACTCTCAGAATACAGAAACATTCTGTAATTCTGTAGTATTATTATAGTACTGGCGTGTTTTATGTAAAGTACAGTACAATAGTATTATAATATGTATTAGTATAGTAAACTATATAGTAAGTATCAAGCCGCATTTTTAGGGTTCCGTAGCTCGCGTCGCGGAACCTTTAGGCTACATTCCCACGAGAGCTTTTTTTGTGGTTGCGACTGTGCGACAGTTCTATTGTATAGGGTT
Organism: Glaucopsyche alexis; assembly: GCA_905404095.1. Lineage (NCBI taxonomy): Eukaryota > Metazoa > Arthropoda > Insecta > Lepidoptera > Lycaenidae > Glaucopsyche > Glaucopsyche alexis. Next base: position 21,038,807 of record FR990054.1, on the reverse strand, counting down.
GGGAGTTGGGACTACCTATAATAGTTATGATCCAAAATCTAGCGGGCACGGGAAAATTAGAGCACTGAAAATAGAACTCTGCGCTAATACAATACAGTTGAAAATCGAAGTGTTGAGCTGTCATTGTCATGCGACTCGATAATTGTGTGTTCGATTTTCAGCTTTATTGTCTTAGCGCAGGCCGCAGAGTCCTATATTCAATGCTCTGACTTATACATAAATTACCTTACCTTATAAACGGTTGGAGCTAGATAGATGAAACTTTGCATAGATATGTAGGTATGTATTTGTCACGCTGCGCCGGTAAAACGCTAAAATGGAATATTTAACTAATTTTTTTGGTACCTACCTCCTATACACATAGCAGGGTGATTTTTTTTACGTCTACTCCATAGCGTGGAGTATCATTAGGCAGGTATTTTAAAAACATTGCGAGTTTGCTAAGGCACAAGTACACAAGAGCACTCTCTCTTCCTTTTACTCTCATAACCCAATGGGGGGATAACGTCTTGATAACCGACACGACTGGCGAGTAGAGATGGGCAACGTTTTTACGCCCATTTTTATTAATATTTTTATGCCCGATAAATGCCCAATCACTGGGCGTAAAAAATTGACACTGTATTCGAATAATTTAAGCTAGAAGAAGCTAAAAAACAATCGAGAACGCATTGTTACCGATCGCCGACTCAGAACACGCCGGGTTAATTTATTTTCAAGTGCAATAATTAAAGTTTAAGTAGAAAAACATACTTTAATCTGAATAATTATTAGTCTTTATCACAATTACTTTTAAAATTGTCTGAAATAAACTTTTATTATTGGGATATAATTAATCTTGCGAACAAAAAATAAGTTAGTGACTGCACATGACCATACTGTTTTACTGAATTAATATTATGTTGGCGACTAAATGACTAATCTGGTGAAAGCACTCATGTGAAAAAATACAAAAATCGGCAGTTAAAAAGTGGCGTAATTATTCCAAACTTGGCGACATAATTTTCGAGTTGGCGACCACTATACGATGGAAGCAGCTATAAAACCAGATTGAGTTGACAAATTAACGGCTGCTAAAAGTTAGCTTACAGGCTACGTAAAATCATATTATTGGATACTGTTGGAGTTTATTTTCCTTTAGTATGGGAGTCGCTTTCAAGATTTATGTGCTGAATTATATGAAAATTAAGTCCGATTTTTGTATTTTTTGGAAATTCGTATTTTTTTTTTAATTCGAAAATGGCGTACATTTTTTCAAATTTCTTTTTCTCATATCATGAAGAAAATATGTAGTTGCAGGGCATAGTTGCAGGGATAATAAGGGGGAAGAAATTTTAATTATTAATTTACTTTATGTAATTAATACATTTTTCACATATATATTTATAGAGAATGCCATTATTATGCCTCCATGTCGAAGACTGACCACTTTTGGGGTTAAAAAATCTGGAATTAATTAAAAAATATATTGAAGCAAGAAACTTAACGTAAATTAATCATTTAGGAAACAAAGTACCTATTAAAATATTTAGTTTACTTTCTAAAAAAAAAATTATGCCCAGATAAATGTAATTTATCGGGCATTCATGGGCATTATGCCCAATTTGCCCAAAACGCCCGGGCGTTTACCCATCATTACTGGCGAGAGATCAGGGGCAGGTTCGACTTTTTACGTTCCCATCCGATGCATGGAACATCTTTCTTGTCAGACAGTCAGGTAATCAGCCTGCATTATCCTAACCAAACTTGGAAACAACATTATTTGTTGTTCCAAAGCGGGAATTAAACCCACGACCTCCGAATCGAGAGCCAAGCTCTAACAACTCGACCACAGAGGCTGTTATTAATCAAGACAATAAACAATTAATTCTATTTTATGACTTTTTTAAAGTTCTGCTTGAAGAGTCTAAACTCACAATTGCTCAGCGTCGGAAAGGTGCGTATGTTTTGCGGCAACATGACGAAGCGCATGCGACAAAGAGGGAAACGCAAATACCAGTGGTGCGACCACGTACATCGCGCCGAAGATCTTTGTCAGCCATTCGTGAGTCGGGAATTTATACTGTTGATGAGTGAGTAAATACTTTTTCTTGTAATATTATATTTTATTTTTTGTTTACTTACTTAAAAATTGATATAAAACTTGTCAACCAATTTCAGATGTGACTAACATAAAATGGATAGAATCCATGACCGTCTTCGAGAGCTGCAGCTTTGTGTGTGTATGTGGAACGAGGGACCCAGCTAAATTCCCTAGAATAAATATAGCCACTTTTTAGTATAAGTCTAAAAAGAAATGTAGAACATAATATGTGTAGGGAGCTAGTAGAAATATAGTTTTAAAAACTTCCCTATTACCTACAAGCCAATTACCCAGATCTCTAAAAGTATCCTCATGATGCTTTTTATTTAGATCCTACTCCATATTTTCATAGTATCAAAAACATTTTCAATGACATTTTCAGGTACCGTCCCGTGAAAACAGGCGAAGATCGCGAAAAGCTAAAAGACAATCTTGTACACCAAATGGCTTACGGCGATAAGGAACAGCGATTACCATCGGTACCGCGCCCGAAGCTTCCAACCAGACTGCCCACAAAGAAAGAACAGTGGAACAATTGTAAGAAACGCTTTAATGTTAGGCTGGGACTATGATCCGGAATCCCGGACAAAATTCAGAGCACTCAAAATAGAACTCTGCTTAGTAATATAATATATTCTTTGACTCTGCGGACTGTGCTAATACAATAGAGTTGAAAATCACAAGTGTCGGGTTAAATGTCAATGTATTATATACAGCTCGACAATCGAAACTTCGATTTTGAACTTTATTGTATTACCGCAGAGTTCTATTGTCAGAGCTCTGAATTTTTCCGGGCCCGCCGGATACCGGATCATTAATCCCAGTCCCAGCATAAATGTTAAGGTTTTTTTCTGTTAAATTTGGCAATGCAATACTCATCGAATGTTTTTGTTTTACAATATCCTATGTTAGTGGTAACACAAATACGAGAACGCGCGGATTGGTTGGCCGAGATGGAATATTTAGGACAAGGAGCACAATATCGTGACCTAGTGAACGGCCAAATAGCTGAAAGGATGAGAGCATTAGACGCGTTAGGAATCGACAGTGAATGCTCCACTGCGAGATCTAATACTTCGGCTTCAAGTAAGCCCACAAGCGAGCTTAGTGTGAGGACTACAGCTGGTGCGGGTTCAAGTAAGAATAAAGAATTTCATATTATGTTCATAAATTTAAGAACCTGACGCACATTGAGTACGACCTTTAGTTGTTTAAACACTTACGGATTTTGTCGCGGACCGCGATGCACTTTGTATCATTGTATTGTGAATTGTGATACAAATCCGTAAGTGTTTAAAACATTGAACAATATTCGCGTAAACATAAGAAATTAATATGATTTTTAATTTTAATCAAATGCTTAATTTTCGATTGTTTTAGGGCATTCCAGAAAATTAACTTCTAGTTGTAACAAGCAAAGATCTAATCGAGAACCTCCTAAAAGTATGGTTAAAGAAGAAAATGTTGCAGATTACGAACATCTAACAGTATTACAATATTCGCCTAGACGTCGAGTTTAATGGAAATTTAAAGTACATAAATCTCATTTTTCAAAAAAAGGGTTTTATTTTGTAACAAAGTTTCATAATTTATATTCCATAAAGAGTACTAAGTCACTACTAACAGCATACATATACAAGGTGTGACAAAAATAAGTGATAATACTCAAGGATGTGTTTGTGTTCCTTATAGAGAGTTCACTGTGAAAGTAGCAGCGCTGAAAGAGCAAAAATTTTTTTGCGATTTGCATGGGAAAGCGCTCCAGCGTCGCGAGTTTCCCCATACAAAAGTGAAAAAAAAAATTGCTCATTCAGCGCTGCTACTTTCACAGTGAACTCTCTTCTATAAGGAATACGTACACACCTTAAAGTATTATCACTTATTTTTGTTACACTCTGTATAATATTATTATATTATGTACAAAGTTTACAAAAAGTAATATTAATACTAAAGCTACGTTTCCACGAGCGTTTTTTATGTGGTCCCGACGGAAAAACTGGACTGTAAATTTTAGTGATGTGCCGGATATCCGTATCCGTATCCGTGTCCGTATCCGTTACTATTTGGCGGATCTTTTACGGATCTATTCACCTTATTAATATTAAAATTACAGATGAATTATTTAAATTTGTGATTACTGTTTAAGGTAGCGACTAGCAATAAAAACTATTAAATTCAATACAGATAATATTTTTGAGGATGTTTTCTTTGTAAATGATTTTTTAAAGATTTGTGCTTTTACCCTTACGGGAATACTTTCCATCACAAATTTTACACTTTGCACATTCATCATTTACTAACAGCCTCCGTTGTCTAGTGGTTAGAGCATTGGCTCTCGACTCGGAGGTCGTGGGTTCGATTCCCGCATTGCAACAACAAAAAATGTTGTTTCCAAGTTTGGTTAGGACAATGCAGGCTGATCACCTGATTGTCTGACAAGAATGATGATCCATGCGTCGGATGGGCATGTAAAAAGTCGGATCTGCGCCTGATCACTGAATTATGAGAGTAAAGGAAGAGAGAGTGCTCTTGTGTACCGAGCACACACTTGGGCACTATAAAATTACTCCTGCGTAGCTGGCCTAGTTTTCAATGAAACCGGCCCCCAGTAACCGAAATCGGTGTGGGAAGCTATTATTATATTATTTACTAACACAAAATAATGCCAAATTACACTACTAAACTTCTTTGTAGTCATTTTTTAAAACTCATGTAGGTACCAATACCAAAAAAGCGTTATCTATGCTGTCCAGTGTCAACACACAAAACTATAAACAAAAAAAAAAGAACCACCGTGTAATGCAAGTCGAAACATGTGTGAAGATCGCGCGCACCGACACCGATGCGTAAGAAAGTTAAGATCCGTATCCGTATCCGCGGATCTTGACACTAAATATCCGTATTCAGATCCGTATCCGCGGATATACATTTGTAACGATCCGGCACATCGCTAGTAAATTTAACTGTGCGCTAATACAATAGATATGTTTTTTCTGTCGTGACCACTAAAAACGCTCGTGGATACGTGGCCTTAAGACCCAAGGATCACAATAATAATTAATATTATTATTACAGAACTCAATAGTACTCTTACTAACAAACGGGACTAGAAAATCCGGAATCCTGCGGTACCGGGAAATTGAAAATAGTACTCGGCGGTAATACATTAGAGCTTAGAATAAAAAAATACATAATCAACATTAGGCTGGGACTATATTATGTTCCGGATTCCGTATCATATAGTCCCAGCATTAGAGCTGAAAATCTAACACGCAAGTGTTGGGTCAAAGGTCAATCCGGTCAAAGCTGGGTACACAACAAGCGATCCAGCTTGGATCGGCGATCCCGCGATCCGCGATCCAGGATCACGGAGCGTGGATCGTGTTAGACTGATCCAGTTTTAAAAAACTTGATGAGATCGCTTGGAGCGTATTTTTAGGATCGCAAGTTTCCAAAAATTGGATCAGTGTAACACGATCCACAATCCGTGATTCTGGATCGCGGATCGCTGGATCGCCGATCCAAGCTGGATCGTTTGGTGTGGACCCGGCTAATGTCACACGACAATTCGATCTTCAACTCTAAGGCTAAGCGCGCACCACGATTTTTTTTTATGTGCGATTATTTTGTAGCAGAAATGTTACATACATTTCTGCGACAAAATAATCGCACATATGCGCGCACACGGCACAGACAAATAAACCCATACGTTGTATTTCTGCGACAAAATAATCGCACTACAAAAAATCGTGGTGCACGCTCCTCCTATTGTATCATGGCGCAGAGATCTATTTCCATTTAAAATTTTTTCTATTTTCATTTCGTGCTCTGATTTTTCCTCAGCCTATCGGATTCCGGATCATACAGTCCCAGCCTTATTACACCCATATCCGACAACAGACCGGAATTCGGAAACTCCTAATCCTTTAGACTTGCGTTTTTTCAATATCCAGTCCGACCCATCGGATATCGCGCCGATAATGACGGGAATTTTTTTCATACTTCCTCTAAAGGCCTGTATTTACTTTGATTAGTGCGAGTGCGAGTGTGTAGTGCAGGTGTGTAGTGCGAGTAGTGTCCAGTAATCACTAAGCACTCGCACTCGCACTAATCAAAGTGAATACAGGCCTTTTTATGTGGTTTCATATACTGAAATTTGAAACATATCTCTGTCTCTCTCATACCTTCGTAATTTATCGGTGCGATGTCCGATATCACATGAGACTCGCTCTCGCTCGCGCTGGCTCGCCAACGGCAGTCGACAGCAACCATTAAGGGTCAGTTCACATCATGACGCGACGCGTCGCTGCATTTTTAAGAGCAGCGCCGCGTTGCGCATCGTCGTGAAGCTCAGAATTAGAACTCTTGCAATGAAATGTGTATCTTTTTGTGTAGTGAATAAAGTTCAATTTTGAATTGCTAAGCTACGTGAGCTGACACTTGCGCATCAACAAAACTTGATAGCAAAGGGATCGTCCATTAATCACGTGATGCCTAAAGGGGGAGGGGGGTCCGAAAAAAAAATCACCAAGTATCACCAAGGGGAGGAGGGGGTATAAGGAGACATCACGTGTATTAATTTTCGAATCTAGTCTATGCATACCAAAATTATTATCGGCTGTAGATTCGTAGTGCTGTTTAACACTTTCGCTGCCACTACGATTTTCATGATGTCTTCTCGAATGCCGCCTACATTGTACGGCGGACTCAGCAGGTGAGTCGCCGGTACTGCAATATGAATTGAATCGACTCACCATATGAGTTCACTGGCACTGCGTAAGGGTAAATTCAATTTTTTGTTATTTCTGTGGTCGTTACAGTGTAACTAAGGTGTTTAACGCAATTAAAAAGTGTTAGGTGTTGTTGTAGGACTATTCAGCTTGTAAAAATGACAAAAAACTCTTTGGATAAAATAAAAGGTAAGTTTGTTTCGTAATTTAAGCAGTGGTTGTCAATCTTTTAAACATTGGTTATTGTTAAGGTTATATTTTGAATTTCTAATACTTGTAAATAGTCAATTTTACCCTGAAATATTTTAATACGGGCTTTAGATTAAAATGTATTATTTTTATTGTGGAAACGACGAATTTAATTGATAATAATTAAAAAATAAACCTTTTTTTAAAAAGTTTAAAATCTGCTGAATTAAAATTAAATGATAACTTATTAATATGCAACAATAATAATGTCTATACGTGAAACAACATTTTACTGATAATAATAATTATAATTTTTTTTTCATTTTTATTATCCTATTCCCGACGAAGACAAATCCGAAAACACAAAAATCATAAAAATCTGTTCAGCCGTTCTTCAGTTATAATTAGTGTAACTAACACGACTTATAATATTATATATATACCTACCGTATAGATTCTAATGAAACTAGTTTGTTGTATATTAGTTCCATATCACAAGTATGTAGGTCGTCCATGCTATTATGTTGACGTCGTTTTCTAACATATACATACAGTCATACATATTTCCAGTTTGAGGATCTATGTCCGGGAACTCACCTGTGTAGTTCATGGCATTGCATAATCGTTTTTTTCCTTTCAAAAATAAACGGGATCTCCACGCCCGGCCCACCGCATAAATCTTTAGTTTAGCATATATTTAGTCTAAACTATAATTTTGAGCAGAAAATACGGATGCATTTTGGAAATATTAGTGAAAAACACTGAACTATACAGGTGAGTCGTCGGCACTGGAATCAAATTTACGTGAACTATACAGGTGAGTCGGTGGCACTGAACGTGTTAAATACTTACAAGACAAATGACTCTTATGCCCATTTGTACTAAACTTAAGGATCGCCTAAGTTCTTTCCTAACTTGTTTAGGCTGCTCCTAGCAAAAAATACTATTGCACTAACCTTAGGCCATTCCTAAGTCCACTTAGGATATTCTTAACTTTATGAGCCCGATTAGGAAATGCGTAAGCGTAGGCAACACATAAGTCGGTGTTTTATCTAGTCTTGTAGATTATATTTTGTAACTATTGATATAGTTTTATTGATAAACTATTGTCAGAGATATAGCCTTAGATGTATTACAATAAAAAGAGGTATATTTTTAGCAGATTTTTTATTACAGTGATTTTAAAAATTCAAAGCTTAAAAATAGTCAGATCACAATCACCATGGCAGGGGATTTAATATTTATTGAATTTCCTTAAATTTGTAGAACTCGATTTTCATAATGAACGACACGCGAGAACTAGAATAACAAGATCACGACCAAACTGCTCCAAAATTTCGATGAAATCGTCTTCTTTAAGCGATATAGGATGTGCAAAAGAATTATTTCTCTTTATTCTTCGTGGCATCGTGAGAAGTTACTTTCGATAGAATGCACGGGCCTTCGTCGCACAACAATCGCACAAAATTTATTTTTTCCTCCGCCGTAAAGTTTGCGGTTTTTACTGTTTATTTTAACTTATTTTACATAATAGGTATATCAATAACGATTCCAAATCAATCGATGTATAATTTTAGTCAACAGTAAATACCTACGTATCCTGTCAAGCGTCGATTGCCGACGGTCGGTAAGTGACAGCTATATCCCCAAGCGTCGCTTGCCGACGGTCGGCAAGGCGGGAAAGCCCATAGAAATGTATTTATAATTTGTAAGTGGTTTGTTTGTACCACGTAATTTTAACATTTATGTAATTAATATTAAGTTTTTTATGCGTATATGTAGTATTTTCTATAATTCTACTATAAATTACTTCGGAAAATCGATCGAAAACTATACGTTTTTATTGAGATTTTTATCATAGTGAGTTTATGATTTTCTTGTAAAATGCATTTTGAATTGAACATTTTATTAGATATTTTATTAGAACAGTATTTATTGTAGAATCTAGGAATAGAATTTATGGATAATAATAAGTAAATTAGTTACTATGATTGTTTTTGTAAGACATTTCCGTCAAAATAGGACTATTTTCGGAGGGTTCAATCAGTTACTATTTACATTGTGCGTTGTAAAAAATTCATGTGTTATTGTAATATTTAACATCCTGAACTGCATAAAAATATAAAAATATGCATATAATTATGTCCCAGTTACAGTTTATTGAGCAATCAAAATATGTACTATGTCAGATATTTTTCATAGTAATTGTAATTAGTTTTGCTCCAATCCTTGTTAGTACAACTGTTTTTGTATTTAAATATTTTGTATTATATATCCAATTACGTAATTAAAGCAAAATTCACTGTATAGAAACATAAATTTTATATTTAATTGAGTTTTCAAACAATATATGAAAAAAAAATCAAAGTTCATTTGTTTGCATCAAGATTTCATTTAATAAATGAGTATATTTCTAAATTCCATTTACGTCATCACTTAGGAAATCTATTCTACTTTTTAAATATATATAATTTGCATAGGTTTTACATATATTATAACAATATAATTCGGAAAAATAAAAATCGCGGGAATCGAAATTAGACTGACAATTTTATAGTAGGTAACTGTAATTTGTTTTATATCTGTTTTTCTATTTAAATTTTATGTATAATGTGTGCATCTACGTAAATTAAGCAAATTTCACTATATAGAAACATAAATTTGGCCTTACTTTAGGTTTGCAATGGAATATTAAAAAAATACGTGTGTGTTATGTTTGAATCAAGATTTCTTTTATTAAATTAGTATTTTTCTTAATTCCAGTTATATCATCAATTAGGATATTTAATCTCCTTTCTAAATATATATAACATGAATAGGTTTTATTTAAAATAAAATATTGAAATCCTGAAAAATAATATCGCGGCAGAAGGCGGGAGACGTGGGGGGGTATCGTTTTTTGGCGCGAAAAACACTTCGACGCGTGAGGGGGGTAACTGTCAAAAAACTCTGACACGCTTATATCTGTTTGACGTCTTGTAATGACAAGACAATTGACAGCCTACGTTACCAAATAAAATAAACCAAGGTCTTATCTTTTGTCACTTTTTAACACACGACGGAATCAATGTAAAGAGAAGGCCAAAATATTTTCTATGGACTACATTACTTAGCCGGTTTATAAAACCATAAACAACCAATCTTTACATTCGTTCAATCATTCACTTATCTAGGCAATGCCTAAGCTACGACATAATTAAGTTATATCTATTAGTGCAAACAAAATGTTTAGCTAGGCTGTTCTTATGTTTAAGTATATCTTAACTAGGACTGGCCTAACTCACGTTTAGTGCAAATGGGTATTATAGTTTTCAATTGCTTAAATTATTCGATTAAATGGTTTTTTAAGTTAAAGTTTTTCTTCAAACATGACCTGCTTACTATGTAAAAAAATACACGTGATCTTAGGTGGGGGAGGGGGGGTAGTATAAAACCTCACCACATATCACCAGGGGGAGGGGAGGGGTCTAAAAAGTTGTTTAAAAACATCACGTGATTAATGCATGGCCCCAAACATAAACAACCAGTTAATCATCATCATCAATCAGAATAATTTTTGATTTCTTTGCTTTATGTTCTTCCACGACTTTTCTTTTGACCACACTATTTTCTTTGCCTTGAGATTTATTTATTCCTAAATCTTTTGGAGCAGGAGATTCTAATTCAAACTTGGTGTACCTTCTTACGGTCATTTCTAATGACAAACCTGGATCATCAAGTGCCTCCATATTGACACCCTTTTTCAGATATACAACTGTTGAATATGCAGTAAAGTGAAAATCTTCCACTAAATATCCTTCAATTAATAAAAATGCTATTATGTCTTCACCTTGGTTGCGACTGAAGTTGGGCTCCTTTCCCTTGTGCCTGAGTGCAACTGGTCCTTTTAAAAACCAGGCATCTAATAATTTCTGCGCAGTCAGTTTTGTGTCTTGAGCTTCAGCATTTTGGATAATACTAGCTAGTACTCTACAGTGTGGAGCAATATTGATCCGAGTTGAGTTTGTGGCAGTGTTACTACAAACATCACACATTTTGTTACAATCTGCGTCACCCCAGTCCTCATCAAAGTGTTGTGCTATTATTTGTCTCCGACATAAGGTTCCATTTAGACAGTATTTGACCATACCGTACAAATGTTCTATTGATCCAACTGAAGAGAACACCATTGAACTGACTTTGAAAATATCTTGCATTCTGTATAAAGTTATACATTCAGCTCTAAGACCATCACGACCGGCTCTACCACTTTCTTGGTAATAATTTTCCATTGATTTACTTATTGTGTGATGAATAACAAATCTTACATCTGGTTTATCTATGCCCATACCAAAGGCAACAGTTGCTACAATAGCTTGATAATGTTTCTCATGCCATTTTATGTGTACTTTTGATCTGGCATCGGACTCCATGTTGCCATGGTAACATCCGACTTTTAGATTCCTCTTCCTTAAACCATGTGCTATGTCCTCGGCATCCTTAATACTATTTGTGTATATAATACCACTTTCACCCTTATATCTATATTTCAGGAGCTTTTCTAATATTGTTAAGCATTCTTCCTGTGAAGTTGGTTTCTCGAGTATTTTATAATACAAATTAGGTCTGTTGAATGTGGATTTTATGACTAGACAACCTAGCAAATTAAGAATTTTCTGAACATCGGAAATAACATGTGCAGTTGCTGTAGCTGTTAAACCTAATATTGGTGTATTAGGGAACATGTTGGACAATATGCCAAGAAATTTATAGTCAGGCCGAAAATCATGGCCCCATTGAGAGCAACAGTGCACTTCATCTATTGCTATCCTCTGTAATCTACCCTCAGCGTAGCACTTTTGTAAGTTAGACATAAACCTCTTGCTTTTAGCTAGTCTCTCAGGTGTAACATATAAAAGTTTTACATCAGTATTTTTATCTTTGAGTAAATTTAAAGCGGCTGCTGCATCTTCTTTAGAACTACTGCTAGTCATGAGTTTAGCTGGTATGTTTTTGCTTGTTAGAGATCTCACCTGATCTTCCATTAGTGAAACGAGCGGTGATATAACGATAGTTACGCCCGGTTTAATTAATGCCGGTAACTGATAGCACAAGCTTTTGCCGGCTCCCGTTGGCATGAAGACTATCGTATGTTGACCAGAAAGAGTTGAATTAATAGCGCTCAATTGTTTTGGTCTAAACGATTCTAATTTAAATACATTCTTTAGGGTTTCACTAACTTTTTTTGACCACTCATAAGTAGTACCTCCCCAATCGACGCTGGCTAAAGTTTCCGATTCTAATTTGTGAATAGAGTTTTTTAAGGAGGTTTTTTTTTCTTGTAGCTGCCTTTGAATGGTTCTCAACTTTGCTATCTGAGCATCAACACTTGATAACTCTTTATCGATCAGTTTAATTTCCTTTTCTAAATCCTGTGTTGATGTCATTTTAAGTTGTAAATTTTTTTATAGGAATAGTATGTACCTCTGAATATTATAATATTTACTAACCCTATGTTTCTAATTATAATTTTAAATATGTAATATAGCAATTTACTGTTTTGAAAAACTGGATCTTGGTGGGAATTGGGATACTGGCAGTGTTGTCAACTCTCAAATTATTTCACCCCAAACTTATGTCAATTTTTGTATCATTAAAGGCGTGACTCCTGTTCGAAACATTACACAGAAAACATGAAACATTGGGGCGTGGCTATACACATTTGTCTAGGAATAGACAATGTTTTTGTTTTCGGAGACGGGCGGAAAACATTCCCGCGCGGGTAGAGAGGGGAAGAAATGTTTCATTTCTTACCTAGTGTTCGCATCGTTCACATGACACCTAGGTACAGGTTTTTTAGGATTATAGTTTTGCTTGTTGTGTTTTTTGTGTTTGTTTTTGTGATCGCTCATAATATATGGCTGACTTAATTAAAAAACACCAATTTTGTCAGTTTTCAATAGAAATGCGTAAAATGGCGCACATATTTATGAGTTAAAAAAATACTTTTATGAAACACCTAAAGTGGCCTTTTCAGAACCCCTCTTTTCTCCTAGATTCTACACCTACAATCACTAAAACTCGAGCGCTAATACGTCTTCCTCGTCGGAACTTAGATCGTGTCTGGACAAAATGTTTTGTTTCGATCAAAAACATTTTCTGTAGCTGGAGACAGCTTGTGTATGAAAACAAATGTTTTTGTTTCATGTTTTCTGTGTAATGTTTCGAACAGGAGTCACGCCTTAAGAATGTCTATTATTAATACTAAAAAAATCTACAATACCAAACAAATAATAAAAATTAATGTTCTGCAAGATAATTAATATAATTTTGTCGAACTTTATACATTATGATACACTTCCAAAAGATTATTTTCGACAGGCTGACTTTTCAAATCACGTTTCGATATTTCAAATCGCTTAATTTAATCAAAAACAAAAAATAAAAAACCCTAAAATTAATAACCCTAAAATTAATAACCCTAAAAACCGCCCTGTAGAGACTTCCCCCTAAATTTAGGGGGAAAACCCCTAAGTTGGCAAAACTGGTTACTCATTGAGGTATATACATGGAGGGGCCCTTACAGTTCTATACATACTAGCGCTTATACAAATATGATGGAAATATGAGACAGACGGTGAAATATCATTTGGTCTCTTTCTATCTAATGCAATAATTTTCATGTTAGAAGAAACAGCAGTATTTTTGTTTTTGCTTATTTTAGAAACATTAGACTTCAAAACTTTGACAATTAACGAAATGTGGAACGATCCGCCATTTTCTGCTCATTAACTGTCAATTAACTGTGGTAGGTCGCCTGTCAAAAGGTTATTTATGTTTTGTTTAATTATGAATTTCCAAGCATAGACGTATATTATAGACGGGGCATGTTGAGGCAAAAAGTGTCTCCAAAAAAATGGCCCCAATTTTTAAATTTTGGGGCCATTTTGACAGTTGAGGTTTGGCACTTGTGATCTTACCATTTCTACATTTGCTATATATGCAGTTTATCCAGTCCGCATGTAATTCATAAAATGCCGAGTAGTTGCGTAATTAAAGGCTGTAAAAACTATGACAAACGTGTAAAAAAGATAGACGGGATATCTTATCACAGGTAATTATCACAATATTTTTTGTTACAATTAAAATACTTATGGAATTTTAAATAAATATTCAAAAAATGGCGGCCAACTATGAAATATAACACTGGTTATTATATGCGCAACAGTGAAAAGGTAACTTTGTAAGGACGTCATTTTTATTATTGTAAATTACAGAAATAAGAGATTCAGTTTTTTTTTATTTCAGTACCTAACCAAACCTAACCTTACCCGTCAGTATTCACATTTTTGATTAATTTAAATAAAATGAAACTAAGGCTTACTATTTATTTGATTTTTACATATTATATTTAAAAATATTATTTACTATCTGGCCTGACAGACGTTGTTCGGTGAATTATGAAATTGAATAAAAAATGCTCGGGAGAATTTTCTTTCTACGGGAGAACTACACTTGAAGGTTGTAAGCGTAGGTTGCTACACCCATAAGTTATACCCTACACCTACAACCTACATCTAGACCTACTACATACCTATAGTTGGTAGGTGATAGGTTGGTAGGTAAACAGTAGTTACCCCACTAAAAACCTACAAGCTACATCTACTAGATGTAGATCACCTATAACCTGCACCTACTGTCTATTCTACTCCTAAACAACCACCTACAATGTTCAGGGGCCAGCCGATTTAACATTATGCACTTTTGGAGAAAAAAAAGTAATATTTCTGAAATATTACTATGTTACTGGAAGCACCTTTATACCGAGTGATTTTTTAATCCGTTTCAAGAGAAACAGTGTATAATAGTTACACAAAATAGAGTACTTTGTTTATTATTTTTTTCTTTTGTCTAATTTAGTGAACATTTGTTGTAAACATCGCAGAAATTTATAGTATTTAAATTACAGATTTCCCAATAATCCAGAGCGCAAAGAGATTTGGACTCGCCTTATTCGAGAACAACGAAATGAGCCTAACAAAAAAGTTACTCATAGATCTAAACTCCCCTCCCGCTCGCGCCTTGGTGACACCCACTTCGCAACGGGCCGTGCAGCAGAAATCGTAATATTTTAATTTCGCCATAACTTCAAAACCAAACATCCAATTTGAATAATTCAAAGACCAAATATTATCTACATAAACTGTACTTAGTGATGAAATAATTTATTTTGATAAGGATTAATAGCATGAGTAAAATAAATGCGTTTAAATATAGTCCAAAAAAAAATCAAGATTTCTAAATAAGAAAATGGTTGTTATGCCTCACTTGACATAGATAGGTATAGTGTGTCACGGACTTTTTTGTAGATATTTATAAGATCTACAATTAATTAGAACATTTTATGGTTCTATCTTTTATAGTATAGGCAGCGTACGCAAAATAAGTAACTTTTCTGGTTGATTTTTACACCTTGTGTCCGAAAAACCCAAATATCTTACGGAACCCTATTTTTTCCAAAATAAAATTTAGCCTATGTGATAATGTAGCTTTCGAAAGGTGAAAAAATTTTTGAAATCGGTCCAGTACTTTTTGAGCCTATTCATTACATACAAACAAACATACAAACAAAGTTTTCCTCTTTATAATATTAGTGTAGATGTAGATTATTACTTTCAAACTGAATTAGATTATGTATAAGTTTTTATAAATTATAATTCAATATTCTTTTTATGGTTCTTAATATAATTAGTTTTGTTTTTAATGAGTCTTGTTTTATTTATGTAGGTAATAAAGGAATATTAAGTGCTGTTGCGCTAGGATTTGTATGTAATTTTTGCTGCAGCGCTGGCTGTGAAACGTCACAGCTCCTACGGCTCCGCCCCTTCTGTGGCGCCGCTGGAGCTACGGCACATGTGTAAAAACAAATTTGTTGTCTGGTCTAGGTCCATACGCCGTATAGAAGAAAAAAATTGGTTTTCTTGTAAAATCCTTTAAAATATCTTGCTTAGGTTAAAATATCTAGTATCCATACACCATAATAGCCATTGCACTAATCTATTACACCGATATAATATCTGTATAATATTCTAGTATGTAATTATCGTCATCTATGGGTACTAATCACCAGAGGAGTTAAAAGTGCGTTCCTGATCTTTGGCATACATTTGACAAATAATGTAGGTATAAGAAAAAGTTACGCCATCTTGATTTCAGAAGATTTATTCAAATAAATGTGGACTGAAAAATCTGCGGAAAGCAAATGTCGAAATGTCAAGGTGACAAAATATGAAACCTCGACTGCCCCA
This sequence comes from Glaucopsyche alexis, assembly GCA_905404095.1. Classification (NCBI taxonomy): domain Eukaryota; kingdom Metazoa; phylum Arthropoda; class Insecta; order Lepidoptera; family Lycaenidae; genus Glaucopsyche; species Glaucopsyche alexis. Next base: position 21,022,518 of record FR990054.1, on the reverse strand, counting down.
AAAAACCCCAAAAGTGGGGCAGTTTAAGTGTGGATACTTTTTGCCTCAACACGCCTCGTCTATGCTTTATGATAATGAGAGTAATGTAATAAGAAATATGAAATATGTAAATTATATTACGTACCTGTAAAATTTATATTTGTTTGTAAGCCTTATTGATTTATTGTTGCTAATATTTTAGTAATTCCAGTATTAATGCGAGCTAAACTTATATTAAATACGCCGGACAATTTTATTAACATTTCTTTAGTCAAGATATGTATTTAAAAAAAATGTATGCGTTGTACGCCCTTACAAAGTTATATCATACGACTAGCGACTGTTCCATCCTAAGATAAAGTACCTAGTTCCATCGGAATGGTAAAATGTGGGTAAAATCGTAAAATCAAAGGAACATCGAAGTTCCGTTGATTTTACATAGATGGCGTAATTTTTTCTTGTATGAAAATTTTTTCGGCTAAATGTACGTGATAGCCTATCTTGAGTTGAAATCTTTGTTTCCAAGAGATTATAAGGACTTATTCTTTAAAATTTTATTTGAATGTTGTAAAAGTGATAATTAACATGCCTAAACGTTATATTGCAAGGTGCAATGCATTAAAGAGTATAAATCAACCTCAATTGTATTTACGCAGGTTAGTAGCCGGTTTTATGCAATACTATAAACATTTCATGAAATAATTGCGTTGCAATTTAATTTTTTCATTTATTATATTCATATCCACTTAAATTTCATTAGAACAGTCCTTTAAATTGCATTTTAAGTCATTAGATTTATTTACGTAATTGAAAAGTGTTGTACCTACCGTTTGTAATAGTTATCGATAAAGGTACAAATAATAATTACATCGATAAAAACATAATAATTACATGTGAATGTATTCGATGTGGTTTTAAAAATATAAGTTTGATAGCTTTTAATAATATTGTTGTGACCAAAATTATTTGACAAATGATAAAACTAATAATACCTACTTGTTTTTTATAGGTTTCCGAAAAGTGATACAATAAGCAAATTATGGTTGAAAGCTGGAGAAGAAAATATTAATACCCGGACCCAGTCAAGAGAATAGCATAGCCAGTTTTTGAACAAACTTAATTTTATTTAGAAATGGATAGACTTATTCATTTTAATATAAGTGGATATATTCCTTTGTCTTTTATTTCTATTCCACCTTAGATAGTTCAAAAAGTTTTTAGTTCCATCTGTCGATGCCACAAGGACTAATTATTTGCCAAGCTGTAAAAATGTAACACCTATTAATTGTAACCATATTCTCACCAAATAAAGCATCTTGTCATTATGTATAAGATTAGGTTACGATGGGACTGACTTACGCTGTACATCAAAAGTCCCTAAATAAAGAATAAAAAAAGCACCATTTCATTTCATATACCAATTTATACAGTTGGCTCAGCTCGTATGAAAATAAATATTTAACCATATTATAACCTCTAAGGACCTAGGAGTTAAAGTATCCTTAAATAATAAAAAGATAAACGTGTTGACTTCAATAAAGAAATGGCACTTCTTTCCCATGGTAAATAAAGTTAAGTCTTACTTGATTAATAAAGGTATTTAAAAAAAAAATGGTCCAGTTAGAACAAATAGAATAAAACTATCCTCAGCAATCAGCATAGAATACTCAGGATGTCGGTTAAAAGATCTTATCGGTTAATAAAAGTAGTCAAATGTACAATGTCATTAGTAAAATAAGTTTTTTTACTTACGTATGCATAAATTAAGAATAAAAAAAGCATAATTTCATGTCATAAACCAATTTATACAGTTGGCTCAGCTCGTATATAAATCTTTTAACTCCTACCTAGGTCCTTAGAGGTTATAATATTATAACCTATAAGGACCTAGGAGTTAAAAGATCCTTAACTAATAATTATACTTAAGCGTGTTGACTTCAATAAAGAAATGGCACTTCTGTCCCATGGTAAATAAAGGTAAGTCTTACATGATTAATAAAGATATTACAAAAACTTTTTTGAAAGTGGTCCAGTTAGAACAAATAGAATGTATACCTAAATATATCGTCAGCATCGAATACTTTTTTGGATGTCCGTTAAAAGATATTATCGATTAATAAAAGTAGTTAAATGTACAACGTCATTAGTAAAATAAGTTTTTTATTTACGTATACATGTAAGTTATTGTAAAACTTATGAAAATTTAAAATATCGATACTGTCGATACCCATAATTGCAACTCTAGTTCGGCAGCCATTTTTTGCTCATAATCAGCTGATAAATTGGACACGTTTTTGTCATAGGTAGGGCCTGTCCTTTGAATTCTTTAGTCATAGTGGTTACTGGATTTGGCATAGATGTCATTTGTCAACGAGTTGTCAACAATTTGACAAATGTCAGTTAAGAAGTGTTTTTTTTAATTAATGGTGGAAGGTAATAAACAATTGCCAGTGTCAAGTTAAAAGTCTAGTCCAGTGGTCCCCAACCTTTTTTTTACGCGGGCCACAAACCCGTTGTACTCCTGGTGTCGCGGGCCGCAACCAAAAATTTTAGGGGCAAAAAATACGTTGGTTAAATTTAATGATTTAATAATAGAAAAACACAAGGTAGTTAAAAGAGTGAAACTAAACATTTAAGATGAGATTACGACACAAATACAATATAAGCAAACAGACGATCGAAATTGATTCGGGGCTCGGGCCGAACCACGACCTAGGTGCGCTCCGAACCAAGTTCGATCGTCTGTTTTCTGTTTGTAATCGGGCACGACGGACGTTCTCTCATCATATCTATGAAGTTTAACGTACCCAAAGGGCAAAAATGGGGCCGCATTACTAAGACTTCGCTGTCTATCTGCCCGCGCCACCAGGCTGTATTTCAAAAACCACTTTAGCTAGAAAGCTGATATTTTCATAAGTCACTTAATTCTGATGCCACTTTAACAACATAATATCATATCTAAAAAACAAGATAAAACAAATAAGGAGAAGTCCTTTTTATGAGAACAAAACGCGATTTATGTCCTTTCTTTGGTCGATGTTAATAATGGAAATACTTTAAATATTCACAAGACACTAAATTGATTTCTACTACAATATATAATTCAAAATAAAAATTAATGTAAAAGGGGTTTTCATAAAAAATACAATTTTTGTCTATTTTCTTCCTAAAATGGTACGGAACCATTCGTGCCGCGTTACAGATTTCACGCGGGCCGCAGATAAAGGCCCGGCGGGCCGCATGCGGCCCGCGGGCCGCGGGTTGGGGATAGCGGGTCTAGTCAAAGTCCACTTAATATCGTCAATGTAGTCAATAAGTCAAGTCAGTCAATTCCGTTTAGTTACTGTAGTTATGCACTTATTCCACTTCATTTTTAGGGTTCCGTAAAACTTAAGGAACCCTTATAGTTTCGCTCTGTCCGTCTGTCTGTCTGTCTGTCTGTCTGTCTGTCTGTCTGTCTGTCTGTCTGTCTGTCTGTCTGTCTGTCTGTCCGCGCCTCTAGCTCCTGTAATTATGAATATAAATTGATGAAATTTGGTGCAGTTATAGATTGTGTATAGATCACGGTTTCGGGATTATAAAAAAATTATAATTTTATATTTTAGGGGTGGCTCTCCATACATGTGAAGTGGGGATGAAAAATATTTTTTCACTCTACCCCATCGTGTGGGGTATCGTAGAATAGGTCTTTTAAAATAAAGGCAAGGTTTCATACGTTACTTTTTTATAAAGTTGACCATTTTCGAGTAATCGGCCTCCAAAGTAGTTGGTAAGTTGGTCCCCCCCCTAGCATTTTTAAACTATAGGAGATAGAAACTTGCAAATTTCCATGCTGATAGATCATGCTAAAAACTCTTTAGGAAAACTATTTTGAACCAAATCGGACAGTAACTTTTGGAGTAATTTTAAAAAAAGCATATTACGCGTTTATAGTTACGGAACCCTCCTTAGACATGTCCTGACATGCTCTTGGTTAGGTTATTAGACATCTAATTAGTACACTAAAAAGAAGGCTAATTAGAAGCTAGCTATTCCACTTGTCATAATTAGTAACCGATTCAGTTGAGAACACACGGCGAATTCGGTCGGACGTTTTCGGAATGGCTCCAGTCCTGTCAATGCAATAGAAAATCGGTCTTTTCGTTGGCCGTTTCTTTTATTAGGTCGTTTTATTAATAAACTAGCTTTTGCCCGCGGCTCCGCCCGCGTAAATATATTATTCCGCGGGAACACTACTTTTTCGGGATAAAAAAAATCCTATGTCCTTTCCCGGGACCCAAAGGATGTCTATACCAAATTTCATAAAAATCGGTTCAGCGGTTAAAGCGTGAAGAGGTAACAGACAGACAGATAGACACACTTTCGCATTTATAATATTAAGTATAGAAGTATAATATATTAGTATATTAATACTATATTAGTATAGAAGTATAGATTTGGAATAAAAAGTAGACTACGCGTTTGTCTAAAGAATTAACCACTACCATACCAACTTTCATTCAAATCGGTTCAACCTTTTAGCAGTGAAAAACAGTCAAATATCCACAAAATAATATATTATCCCTCGGGAACACTGTATCTTTTTGGGTCAAAAAGGGGACTCCGCTTTTGTCCAAAGCATAAACCACTACCATACCAACTTTCATTCAAATCGGATCAACCTTTTAGCAGTGAAAGACAGTCAAATATACACAGAATAATACGTTATCCCTCAGAAATACCGTACTTTTTCGGCATAAAAAGTAATAGGATACTTTTTATGCCGAAAAATTACGATGTCCTTTCCCAGGACTCAAAGTATGTCTATACCAAATTCTTCAAAATCAGTTCAGCGGTTAAAGCGTGAAGAGGTAACAGACAGATAGACAGACACACTTTCGCATTTATAATATTAGTATAGGTATTGTAAAAACTTTTGCGGTTTGCTGCAGAGTAGGCATCTACAGACCACTTCTGTATTCTGTGCTACAGACACACGAATTTGGTACGGAGCGTACAGCGGACCATATCCGCAGACCGAATCCGGTGTCGCTACACACGCACGGATTTGGTACGATGCAGTGGACCGTAAAGCTCAACACTCGTGTGTTCGATTTTCAGTTCTATTGCATTAGCACAGAGTTCTATTTACAGTGCTGTTTTTCGACGACGCGATGACTCCCGAAATTCATTGATAACAGGCAGTGATATCAACTCTCAAAAATATTCAATAATAATAATAATAATAAAAATAAGACATTTATTCAAAGAAAGTTTGGACATCACACTACACGACTACATTACATTAAGATTAGGTAAGAATTATTTACAGAGTTGCTAAGGCATATGTAGGTGGTGTAATGCTCAAACCAATGAAAAGGAGTCCACTCAGGTAAATGACTGAGGAAAACCACAGTCCCTGATATTCTGTGGATCCGAACCTGTTGTCAGGCGTGAGACAGACCGCTCAAGGCGACAGCGCAGTGATATACTTACATTTAAATTTTATAATACCTAAATAGCAATAATATAATATATTTTAATTGATGAAAATAAAATTATAAAATTATAACATGTGGTGCACCGCAAACATACAAGGTGCCGAGGTTGCCTACTGCAGTAGGCATCTAGCAAACAACGGGAGGCTGTAGGGGGCAGGGGGCAAAGTGCGGGCGCATTTCTTCCTAAACTTTACCCCTGATAATTATACCATTGACAGGTGTAAGAGATAATAAGCTAGAAAGAAAGGTTATGTGTTTAACATAAAGACTTACGCGTGAATAACATAAAACTAACTTGTCTTAATCTGATTTTACTCCCAATATTATATTTTCATATCCCTGACTATATACACACATTTAAATAATTTTTATTATTACATACTAATTGATTCATAAGGAGTAAACTCTAAACATCCTGGCCCCTAGTAAACCCCCGTAGATATTTTCCCTAATTTTGGGTGGTAAATCCCTAAGTTGGCAACACTGACACTGTTGTACGGCCTAACCGCCGGACTGCTCTACACACGCACGGATTTGGTACGGAGCGGACCAAATCCGATGCGGATAGCTGCGAACTCTTCGCCTTCTTCTTATGTTCGCCGGACTGCCCTACACACGCTCGGATTTGGTACGGAGCGTACCAGATCCGCTGTACGCTCCGTACCAAATTCGTGTGTCTGTAGACACCATTATTCGTAATAAGATACCTACCAAGCTTCAAGTTCAACCTAATATACAATTACTTAGTACCTATAATACGGTAGGATACTCAAAGATATAACATCAATTTAAAGTTTATTTCACTAAAATTAAAGAAGACGAATGTTATAAAAGTTGAAAATATTTTTTCACAGAATAGTATAGTATTTGAAATTATAAAACAGTTATTCTTCTATTCTGCTCAGTCAATATCAATACGGTAAAAAGACTATGGCTGTGTTCCGCCGAAAATAGAGCTTATTAGCGCTTGCTAGCGCAAAAAAAAAAACAGATTATCCGCCAAGCAAGGAATTTGTAAGTATTATATACAACTATAATACTTACAAATTCCTTGCCGCCAAGGCACATATTTTGATAACTTCAATAATGCTAACATAATCCGCCATTTTGCTTATTTTATACCAGCGGTTGCCATTTTGCATACGTTTTATTTTCCGCGGAACACAGCCTATGTATGCGGTTTAATTTTGAATTTCGAACGCAAATATTTCAAGAGCCTGAACGAAATAATATCAAGGTACATTTTTACCGGCAAAAAAAATAGTACCTAGGTAACTTATTAAAGACCACCAAATAAGTTGACCTCTCGCTCAAAGCAAATTCTTAGTTTAAGTAGATCTTGTACTATTGGTTTACTCCTTCGCTATTTATTATGTGTTGAGTAGGATAAAAAATAGATTTATTTTTATAATTTTAATTTAATAGTTTTATTTCAAGAGAAAACATGCGAAAAATGATGATTTATTTCGGTTTGTGAAGCAAGTTCAAAAAAAAAGTTTTTTCATGATCCTGTGGGAACCGTTTTGGTTTCCAAGAAAAAAAAAATACTGTTAGTTATTTCATGTTCCAATCTACCTTTGTGCCAAGTTTTATTTAAATACGTCGAGTAGATTGCCGGAAATAACGTCAAACAGGTAGGTACAGTTTTTTGAAGATCCCATGGGAACCCTTTAATTTTGCGGGATAAAGAGTATCCTATTTTACCCTTCAGGTCCTAAGCTACCTACCTGCCAAATTTCATTTTATTCCATCCAGTGGTTTCGGCGTGATGTGATAACAAACACACAGACAGACAGACAGACAGACAGACAGACAGACAGACATTTTTTTCAAAAACGTTATTTTTAGGTTCTGTGACCTTTATAGACACCCCATTTTGATTTTCACTTAGATAACTTTAATGTACAGACATGACCCCTCTACAGATTTATTATATGTATAGATAAAATACATTAATAAAATTATAATTTTGTTGCTGGTTTTATTTATTTCTCAAAAAGTAATTTTCCTAACAATAATAATGATCTCATTCGAAGAGCGTCATATAATATCCAAAATTATATTTTTATTTAAATAAAAAAATCGGTTGTCTGTACAATCAGTTTACTGACGATAGTTGACAACGTTAATAACGATAAAAAAGGAGCCGAAGAGGGAAGTTCGGGATTAATTATGTTCGACCACATCAGATTAATATATTATTATCCAGTACCGGTTTTAGCATTACCAGCGACCTGGCGATTTAATACTTTTTATCCCGTTCCTGAGGGACTCAAAAGAACGGCTGGACCAATGTGGCTAATTTTGGTCTTGAAATAATTGTGCAAGTTCAGGGAAGGTTTAATCAGTGAGAAAAATGGGAAAATGAATGTGTAGGTTGTTGGTGTAAATGCAGGACTAGGACGTAGACCGTGTAGTTATTAATTCCAGTTCATAATTAAGACAGAACAACGTGTGTCGGTATAGCTAGTAGGTATATAAAAGAAAATCGTGTTAGTTACACTATTTATAGCTCAAGAACAGCTGAACCGATTTGGCTGAAAATTGGCGGGGATCTTAGAATTAGGAGGACATATAAATAAGGATACTTTTTATGTTGTTCCCGAGGGACTTAAAACTCGAGAACGGCTGGACCGATTTGGGTAATTTTGGTCTTGAAATAATTGTGGAAGTTCAGGAAGGTTTAAACAGTGAGAAATATTGTTAAAGGTGTAGGTAGTAGAATGTAGGAGTAGGTGTAGCCTGTAGGTTGTAGGAGTCGGTGTAGGACTAGAACGTAGGTTGCATTCTGCCGTCTTAACGAAGAGTGCAGTAAGTCGAGTGTTTGGGCAAATCGAGTTCAGACCATATTATACCAAAATATAAGGTCTTAATCCAATTTGCCCAAAAACTTACTGCACTCTTCGTTAAGACGGCAGCATTGTAGGACGTAGGTGTAGTTATTTATTCATTCCAGTTTTTCTTTATATGGGCGAGTGTGCGTTTTGCGGAGAGTCGCATGAGATGATTTTTTACTTTGAGTATGACAATTATTTTTTTTGCCTAAACGTCTTTAAATAAGCAATGGATCATGTGCTCGAAGTATCCGTAATTGACTTTCGGAGACTTATCGTAAAAATCTGAATAAAGTTGTGTGATATTATTATGAACCCAAATTTACGATCGTTCTTTTGACCAACTAGATGATGATGAGCCACTGTCACTGCGTGAAGTCATTGCTGCCATTCAGCAACAGCAAAACAATAAAGCGGCTGGCATTGACAATCTCCCTGGAGAACCATTGAAGTACGGGGGTGCGGAATTATATGAAGGGGTCTGGAAAATTTTGGAACGAAGTTCCTTATCGCGCGTTGTGAAAGGGGGCTAGACGGAAAAAAATCTTACGAAAAGTTGTCACGACACTTTTTTAATTACAAAAGATAATTTTATTTTTTATAAAAATTAAATATTTACGCGTATACATTTATTATATTGATGTATGTATGTATGTGTGTATGTATGTATGTATGTATGTATGTGTGTATGTATGTATGTATGTATGTATGTAATGTATGTATGTGTTACGGTGAATGTTTAATATCGGCGGAAGTCAGTCCGATATTATGACTCAACATCGGTCCGACATCGCATGACGTAACACATTATAACTAATGCAGTAGGCAATCGCGATAAAGAGACCGAAGGCCGATTTCACATGGAACGTTTCCAACGCGCCTACTGTTGATATGTTTTTTTTTCAATTCTATAACTTAATCTTTATATTTCTAATAGAGTTGACTTATTTAATTGCCCACCTCTTATTTTCATGAAAAACCCGTCCTCCATTATCATATAAATCGCCCGTTCAATAAATTAAAATGTAAGTTTTGTGTAGTAACTCTACATGTGAACGGATACCTTATTTATTGCATCATAACGAGTAATGTAAATTATAGCCTCATTATCTTGTCATGTTAAATAAAAAACTACGAGAGTTAATTAGGTATATAATACCTAGACTATTAATTGCTATTTACACGTAGAATTTATTAGCTTGTGTATGTGTGTGTATGTGTGTGTCCGGGCAGAAACTTTTAAGAAAGAAGGGATGTAGGAACTAGAATTGTACGTGTTATTATGAAGACGCGATACGACGTGCTCACCCGATGGCCGATAGGTTCGAGATATATAATAATATTGTATAGCCAGAATGTAGCCGTGATTATCGATCGGGTAAACTTTCTTTATTCTAATAGTACACTATGACGACTCGCTCGGGTACGGTGCTCTCGTCGTCTCGTCAGTCAACGTTATACTTACTCTAGGTATGCGTTTCAGCGCCTATGTTAATTTAAATATTTAGCTTGTTTAAAGAAGTATTGCTACCTTTAATTTGTAGGCGTTTTTTTTATAATATGTAACAATTGTGGTCCGCCATAAAGTACCAGTAAATCCAGTTGCCTTACACAACAGTATGTAGTGTATGTACCTACTATAATTCGGATGCACATACCGCGGTTCGGTACACGCGGACGCGGCGGCGGACCTCCCCAGACGGCGGCGACAAGTTTAGGTGTTGTGTAAGTACTATGCGATCTAGTAGGTATTGGGTAGATAATATTACTATCATCTCCACCTGTCCCGTATCGTACGGTTCACTATGAACCATAAAAACATATATATATTGCGTTTATTTTTCATTAAAATCTTCAATCTTGAATAGTCTGTCAAAGTGAAAACATAGTATTATTTACAATAATAATAATAATAATTATGATGGTAAAAGAAGCGACGCAAATTGCTCATCCCCAGCTGAGCGATCCTGACGCTCGAATGCGCACCTTCGCTGATTGGCCCATCAGTATGGCGCAGAAGCCGATGGAGTTCGTCGAGGCGGGACTGTTTTACGTCGGTCGTGGTGACAGGACAATGTGTTTTTGTTGCGGTGGTGGTCTGAAGGATTGGAGAGCCGAGAACGATCCGTGGGAGCAGCACGCGTTTTGGTTCCCTCGGTGTCCTTACGTACTATCGTTGAAGGGGGTGACGTTCATCGAAATGGTTAGAAGAAAATCGTATATCACCATTCCTTACTTGAGTGGAAAATATTGAGGTCGTCGAAAAAAAATTATGCATGTTTATTATTATTATTATTATTATTATTTTATTTTCTTTTCTCCTTTATGGGTTATTAGCCGAAGTTGCGGGCTTGTGACCAAGCAACTTCAGGTACGCTATGTAATTAATTAGTCGATAGAAATTTTCTGACAATTCGGCATGTGTTGAGGATGACTGCTTTTTTGTAGTGTGTTATTATTATTATTATTAGTATTGTAGATAGGTAAGTTTAGTATATTGTAATAATGTATTTTAGATTAGGTACATACATACTCACGTCTTGTATTATTCCATAAAATATTTATACCTAGAATTGTAATTTGTATACTTATAATATTGTGTATTGATGAATTTTTGTAATAGAGTTGTTTATGATTTAGAGTGTTCTTTTAATATTTTATGGCCGCTTCCCCCCCCCCCCCCTCCCCCTAACTTTGATCGCACACATTCTAAATAAGAGATGACGCCGAATCGTACAACTGAGGCTGAGCGAAAAAAATTGCAGCCCAAGGGCTATGAAGGTGTCAATGATAATGATGATGATGATAATTCAAACGTTCATGCGAACGTTCCCCCGTCACAGTCGATGGGCGGTGGTGGTGACTTGACGTGTCCGAGTCGAACCAATTTCAGTTTTGCCAATTACACCACCGTCGATGAATTGTGCGACCGGTCGGACATGATCGGAAGCACACCCGCGTGTTTCTTCTCGAGTCACGAGTATTGCGCGGGAAACGTGTACAACGGTCTGTGTACGGTGCATTCGAAAATGTTGTACCGCAAGTTCGAGACGTGTCACGATCAAGTCTCCAAGTACAAGCAGATTTGGCCCGTGGCCACCAAGGGTTTTCGAGATCCGAAATTTGTCTTTCCTCTACTCTCGATGTTGGGCCCGACGGATCCCAAGGACATTTTCATCAATCACGAGTCCCTCGAGGTGGAGGAACACGCCAAGATTTATCTGTCCAAAGGCAGCCAGCCCGACTTGGACTCGGCCGTGCAACGCAAGTTTGTCAACAAGATGATGTTTTTCCACTCGGGCCATAATAGTTGGCTCAATCGTCACATTTCCGAACTGTCGGATCGCATCGTGACTGTACATTTCAGCGCCAATTATGTGCCCACCACACGGTTCGCCAAGAAACTGTACGACCGGGCGCATTCGGGGCAGGCGGCGCAGGGTGAGGACAGTCTAAGGGCGGTCATGGTGCGTCTACCCGAGTTTGGTAACCTGTTGGATATTTTGAATTTGGCGTCCTTCATACCCAGTCAACATTATAATCGTGATCAAAGGGTGACCACGTTCGTGCCGAACGTGTGCATAATCGACGGTTACATTAGCTACGGTCTGGGCAACGGCGTACGCGCACCCGCGTCCGAAGCCAAAGAGTACTACTGCGGCCACGAGATTGTCGACTCGGTGCTGAACGACATCAAACGAAACGTACATCGTATCGTTTCACCGCTGATCCTCGACGCGGTGGCGCCACAGAGCACTAATCTATTGCACATTCAACAACCGGTGGGACGCAACAATGTCGTCCAAGTGCCCAGTAATATTGGCAGCGATCTCACCGATTGGACCATGTCTGACGTGTGGCAACAGCCACCACAGCGTTAATACACACACACACACACACACACACACACACCCTATGTAGGCACTACTATTAATAAATATTATAAAAAAAATTAAAAGTTGCAAGTCATCATTGCACAAAGACGGATAGAAAGATGTGAAAAAAAAAAAAAACAACAACAACAATAAGAAACTGTGTTTTTTTTTTAAGTAACGATAAGCAGAGCCATCAGCTGCTATCGGCCGGAATGGATACGACGAAAACGTCGGCGGCAGTAAACGTGAAAGAACGCTTCGAACGATTCACGGCCACCTTTACATCGGACCCTGACAACAATCACCGACAACGACAGCAGCAGCTGATCTCACAACTATTGGATATTTGCCGAATTTTGACGTTTGACGCTCTGAAAGAGTTGCGCGACGATGTAGAGTTTTTAGGTTACTTTGACACTTTTTACAATGCTTTGAGCAACTACGTGTCGCACAAGATGGCATCGACAGACAACAGCAGCTGTAGCTCAAAGCCAGATGCACCTATTAAACTATCGAATCAAGTGACACGAGCCGTTTTGTTGTGTTGTTCATTCAAACAGTACAAGGAGACTGTCATGATGACGTTGTCGTCGTCGCAAAACCGATCGATAGACTCTACGGCGGCCGCGTCTATAGTACACCCGTCGTCATCCTCATTACCATTTTTAACTACCATGGCGTGGAACCAATGGTTGCTCGGCAGTACCAATCTGCCCGATAAACTGTGTTACTATGAACTGCCTTTAGATTTTAAAATTAGTACTCGAATATAAACATATTAATATTTAAAAAAAAACGTTGTTATACATTTTTTTTCATAGTGAGATGAGTCATCATCATTCTATACGTCATCATTTCAAGGTCACACAATATATAAATAGATTTTTTACATTAGGCAGATTCGTGTTGTGTGTTCCCGCTCACAGATTTCTGCACAGCTTGTTACCCTCCTCCTGCACTACCACCCCCCCCCCCCCCCCCTCCTATTACAATATTTTATATCAATTTAGGGCAGGCGTCAGGGTGAGGTTAAATCTTATACTTTAAATCTGGACAACTGCCGTATGAGATATAGTACGCGCGCGAAGCTATCGCTCAATTTATAGAAAACTTCAAGGTCATCCCCACTCTCCATACATTTTCACAATTTTGGAGTGGGGGTATCACAAATTACTCAGTCGCTCGTCACCTGCGACGAGCGGCAGACGTCTCAGTAAAAGGAGAAAAAAAAGAATACTCAATATGATCATGGTCATAATATACAGCACCTCAAGTATGTCATATAGTTGTACACACACACACACACACACACACACACACACCTAGTCGAGGTGTGAACTGTGTGTGAACAAGGTCACAGTAGCCGATGTAGACGGATAGATTTTTTTAGAATAAAAAAAAAAAAACAATTGCTGGGACAAAAAAAATATACGTTAACATTTTATTGGTAATTAATTAGTATACATACATTCAGCTGTAATATTATTGTAATAATCATCGACTATAGGATTTGAACAAGGGTACACGGGGTTTAGAGTAGGACAAACAGTTGACGGATACAATGGGTCGTGATACAATAATATTATTACTGCTATTGTTGTTGTTGTTGTTACCCTTGGCCACTTCACGGCACCACATGTCGCGGAACGTCTGTGCAGAGACAATCATCCTTCGACGTTCGACTACAGCTCGACCTTTATTACCCTCCTCCTCCTCGTCCACACGGTGATCACTTACAGCTGCTGGTGGTGCTGCTGCTACGTCCAAAATCTCAACTTCGTTATGATAAAAGGCCGGTTTTAGGAAAAAGAGCAAATCATCAACGTCCTCGGTCATGATTGAATGACTCCCGTTACGCTCAGCGGTGGCGGCGGAGATTGCGTTAGAGGTGGGTCTAGCGTCGTACGTCAGAGTCAAACGCATCAAAGCGACCACGGCATCGATCGAGTATGTGTCGTGCGCACCATTCTCTGCAACTAGGATATAAGACGTACGTTTACTAATGTCATCCGACTGTCGCGCCCGATACGACATCTTCGGCTCGGCGGCGGCGGAGGCGGCAATGACGGGAGTACGAAAACGAGGAGTAGGACGCCAGCCGCCGCTGCAATCGTCGTTGTCACAAGATGACGCCATAGTTAACGCTCCTATCGAACGCCTCGGTGAGTTGTTAATGTCGAGCGGTGCAATCGGCGGACAATTTGGAGTGTGGTCGCGCGAAGTGTCCTTCGTGGATCTCTTGAGACCCGTAGTGGATTCGGCCGCGAGCGTCGACATGTACGCCGAAATGTTGATGGACGGATCGGCGTCCAGAATGAATCCAGTGGCGCTCATAAACAAATACGGGTCGCGTGTCAAATCGATGCGAGAGCTCAACGCGTTCCTTCTGTGGTTGCAATTGTTGCGCTCCGAATGCAAGGTGACGTTTCGTCTCGATCGACACAGGCTCGCGTTCGACAGTCGAATGTGTACTGATTTTGTGAATCCTCTGTTGGACGCGTTCGTTTCGTACTTCAATCGACCCACACCCCCACCACGCGTCACCGTGTCGCCGTACCGTAACGACGACGACGACGACGCCGGCGTTGATTGTGGCGACGATGACCGCCGCCCGCCCGCCGCCGTTTACGCGGCACGCGTAGATAAATTGTTGTTCGATTATGTGTTTCGTAAGATTGCAGCCAATCAATGTAGACGATTAAACTTTAAACTATCTCCGACGACCACGACAACAACAACAACAACAACAATGCCGACGACTTCGACCACTCTCGGTGCAGATGATACGCTACCATCGACTACACCGCCAAAGGCTATCATAAAGTATCTCGACGACACGGCCACCGCTTGTTTGGTGCACATGGAGTTGGCGCAAGTTTATCCCAAAGGTTACTTTGGGCGAATCGTCGCCGCTCCAAATTAACGAGTTAACAAATACTCAAACAAAGTGTAAATGTAAACCGTCACTGGTGTCATAGCTACGCGATAGGATGCGTGTAATTTTTTTCCATCGATCTCCGCGAAATTTATCGACTCGCGTGCGCACAAATTCCAACCGTACATTGGACACTTCAAATTCTAGTATAGTACTCCGCGGTAGTAGTGGTGGTGGTGGTGTCCATCGACAACGTTTTTCCGTAGCGTGCGGCCACTTTCGCCAGTTTGGATAGTCGGTGACGTTCCACCTCGATCGTGTGGTTCAATTTCACTTTGCCGATGCGCTCGTCCCTCGTGAATACCAACAATCCATCCAAATCGCCGTGCGCCGACATTGAAGGTGCAGCAGCAGCACCAGTAGTTGCGGACCTTGACAAATACACTAATAATTGTGCATCATCAGACTTGTTTTTGTCGTCATCCTTCTCCTTTTTCTTTTTCTTCTCTACCTCGTACTCCTCATCGTCCTCCACTTCGTCTTGTTTCTCCTTGCGCAATGGCGGCGGTACAGTGTAAAAAGTTTGAAATGGAGGGTTTGGCATAGGCAGTGACGCGACATCGATGTATCGTCGCGGCAACTCGCAGATGGGCCGTCCGGACCACGCCGATAGTAATCTGATGGCTTGACGCTGTGAGCATTTGTGAAATTCCATTCTGGTGTATGTGCTCGTAGCGGCTGATTGATCCCCGCCGCCGCTGCCGCCGCCTCGATAATTACCATGGAACCACGTGGAGGCGCCGAGCGCTAGTGACCGATGTGCCGTGAAAACACCGAGTACGTCAACTATGAACACCCGCGGCCTGTCAAGCGGTGGCAACAACTCCACCACTACTAAATATGTGCCGTATACGTAATCGGGTGGCATAATATTGGGCATATCTAACGTACCTAGAGTGTACAATATTACCAATTGATTACCATTCAATATACCCTTGGCACGAATGCCGTTCAATTTTAGAGTCAAATGTTCAGCGTCAGCGATATATGCGCAAGCGCCTACGACGCGACGACAACCGCTGTGCTGCTGCTGCTGCTGCTGCTGCTGTTGTCGCTGCTGCTGCTGCTTCATCATCATCACCTCGACGAAGGTGCGTGATCCGTGTAGAGAAATCATTTGTAAGAGCATGGCATAGGAGATTTTTTTGCCTTTGATTGTCCAGTGACGTAATCGTGAAATCCAAGACGGGCCGAATACGGCTACGGTGGCGGAGACGAATGAGGTGAAGGTGGCGGCCGCATCTTCGCACTCTACTTGAACGCTGTACTTTTCGGCGCAGCCGTGGTGCGTGTGATGGTTGAACGCCAAGCGAATACGGAGACCGGTGTGTGTGTCGCGAACGTAGCACAAACGCTGTACAATCTTGTAGGGGGGACAACGTGCCGTCGTACGTGGATGGTAAGCGTCGTCGAAGCGCCACACTATTTCGTCGAGTAGCGTCGTATCTTGTACGTCGTACTCGGTAGAACGCGTGAAACGCACCGGCCACAGATCGTTTACGGTGTCGAGCGCCATCAGCGTGTGTTCGGTCACGGTGGTCACTTTCACTTGAACACGAATCGCACACCGTGCAGGCTCGACCAGTCGTCGGACACACCACGTTTCGCAGTCGTGTGGAATACCATAACGGTTGGCGATAATCTCGTCCGATGATGCCGCCACGTCGGCTATGCGCGTGTCACCCTTTGGCGACACTGTCTTTTCGCGCACGATCCACACAACATTAGCATCATTATAATTATTATTATTATTATTATTGAAATATGGAGCAGCGTCGAAAAGAGTCTGCATTGCGGAGAGCGGAAGATCATCGAAATGTATCGAATATTCCCTCTCGGTGGTACAAATCACCATCTTTAATTATGTGTGTGTGTGAGAGAGAGAGACAGAGTGACAAACGCCAGCATATACAAATAAAACACACGTTCGCTCGCGTCGAACGATTAACTCGAACTGAAAAGAATCAAAAATAAATAAATAAATATATTACATATTATTATAGGCATAGGCGTATCAAATTAGACTACTATTACCTACTACTACGTTTTTCGGTGTGCACTGACTGGTGGTGGGGGGGGGGAAGCGGTCAAGGAGGAGATGCGTACTGACGACGACGACGATGATGATGATGATGACGTACAACCGTGACCACCAATACGACGATACTCAACGATAGTGCCGCCAGTGAGGAAGTAATACGAATTCCTAGTGCGGGTAAAGCTGACGACGATGACGACGATAGACGCGGTCGATGTAGTGCAGGTGACGTCCCAGTGTTTAATAAGATTTCCATAAAATACTTTGTATACACCATCCCCTCAAAGTCGAGTAACGAAAGACGCGACCACTCTGTGGCTGAAATGGAATATGGTGTTTCGGTGTTGGTGGCGAAGAAAGCACGCGCCCGATCCTCCGACACCGGTGCCGTGGCGGACGATAGACTGTAGAATTGGGGGCCGCCATGATTGTCGCTCGTGTTCTCCAACAGTGCGCACAACATGTACAGATCTAATTCTACGTTGCGCGCACCGAAAATGCTAATGTTTTGAGCCAGGTTGGCCTCGGCCAACGCGTCGAGATTCGCCTGCGTGGTCTGACCGTTGACAGAGTACGGATCGTATACGTTTAGACCAATGTCGATAATGTCGAGTACACATATAACGTTGGTGACAAAACTCAGTGTCGAGGAGACGGCTGTCAACACGCTCCTCGCCACCGACACCAGAGTCATGTCGACGATGCGCGACAACATTAGCGATCGCCGCAAGACGTCTAATAGCGCAGGGGGGAGACGCGAAGACGCAGTGGCAATGGCGATGGCGCGTTCCGCCGGCCCAACGACCTCGTCGAGAAGTATCCTCTTGAGTTGATTGACGCTACCCGGCGCGGCCTCCATGACAACGTTGGCCACAAAGTCGACAATTTCGTGCAAATCACCTTTGTGCATGAACTTTCGATTACATTTATCGACGGCGCTGGCACGCTGTGACGTCTGCGTCACGACAGACGACAAACGCATACCGTACGAGTCGATCCAAAAGGGATCCGGCGGCGGCGGCAGTTCATCGCCGTTGTCATCGCCCATCATCGGCGCAAAGGGCTTGGAAGAGGTGACTACATTATAGGCTCGTCCGCCGGCTTCTATGTCGTTGCTCCACAGATGGTCGTCCGTCTCGAGTCCCAGCTGGTCCGCTTTGACGAACGGGTGTATGGCCACCGCGCCCGGTCGAACGTCTCGGTACCATGCGACCGATGGTTCCGTGACAACGGTGAAATGTTTCACATCCTCACCCACCAGTTTGGCGGCTAGCACTCGATGTATATAACTCAATCCAAAAAAGGTACTATATTCTATCGAGCTAGGTTCGGCGCAACGAGGTTCGCCCCCGTCGTCGGGGTGCTCGTCGAAATTAACACCGAACGCGTTACAATACGGTGGATTGATGAGAAAGCGCACCGTCTCGTAGCCGTATTTATCGATGTACGGACGACGCGCATCGACGGCGAATCCGTCCTTCAATCGTCCATTGCCGGGTGTGTTGATTTTGTTGCGTGTCATCACGTCCAATCCTAGACTTAGGTACGCTCGATTTTCAAAAATTGCACATTGCAATCGATCACTGTAGCGCACGTACACGCCGAACCTGCGTTGAGGTCCGCAAATGACGAAATCGGGCGTTTTTGTGGCCGCATCATAATCGTAGCCGGGCGTGAATCGCAAAATTTTACTCACCGTACCACGCTCATTGTTGTCGTCGTCGTTGTCGTCGCACTTTACCGGCGTAAAATTTATCGTAGACAATTTTTGAGCCAAACGCTTGGAGACCATCACGCGTACCACGATGGCGTACGGTCGCATCTCAGGCGGGTAGTGGTAATCTTTGCTAGTGGCTCGGCGAATGCGCACAATCAAATGGGAGCCGAGCTCGGGATATCTGGCCAGGATCGCAGTGTACCTGTGAAGCTTCTTGTGCTCCTCAATCAGTAGGGCGGCATTAATTTTTGCCCGTCGAATTTGCTCGTACATGACGTTTATGTTATTATTGCCAACTTTCTTATCTTCTTTGTTTTTTTTTTTAGTAATAATAGGGTATATGTGTGTGTGTGTTTTTTTTTACTTAAGACGTCTACTTCTCGTCGTAGGTGAGGAGCGATTGAGTCATTTGCGATACCCCCACTCCAAAATTATGAAATGTATGGAGAGTGGGGATGACCTTGTAGTTTTCTATAAATTGAGCGATAGCTTCGCGCGCGTACTATATCTCATACGGCAGTTGTCCAGATTTAAAGTATAAGATTTAAACTCACCCTGACGCCTGCCGGAAAATAATATAAAATATTGTAATAGGAGGGGGGGGGGGGTAGGGGGTTCTAGTGCGGTGAGGGGGCGAAGAGAGTAACGCAGAAATCTATGAGCGGGGACACACAATACGAATCTTCGCAATGTGAAAAACTTCCTAATATATTGCATGACCTTGAAATGATGACGACATGTATGATGATGACTCACCGCACCTACGACAAACTAGTCATTCGTGTATAGAGTGTCTCATCAGAGAGCACAAAACTTGGCGGCGCGCGATATCGAAGGTGAGGTAGGTTACTTTCGAATGTACGCGATATGCGGATGTGACTGTGATTTCACATCACAGTCACATCCGCGCGTATCGACCGACGACGCCTGCCTTAAAACCAACACGACCAACTTCCTGCTGGTGCTCTGTACAGAACTATCGTTTTTTTTTTTTACATGTCGCATCTTGCGTTTTGTTGTCGTTGTTGTTGTTGTTGTTGTTGTTGTTATTGCTTAGACGTCTGTCCCTCGTCGCAGGTGAGGAGCGACTGAGTCATTTGCCATACCCCCACTCCAAAATTATGAAAATGTATGGAGAGTGGGGATGACCTTGTAGTTTTCTATAAATTGAGCGATAGCTTCGCGCGCGTACTATATCTCATACGGCAGTTGTCCAGATTTAAAGTATAAGATTTAAACTCACCCTGACGCCTGCCGGAAAATAATATAAAATATTGTAATAGGAGGGGGGGGGGGGGGGAAGGGGGGTGTTAGTGCGGTAAGGAGGCGAAGAGAGTAATGCAGAAATCTATGAGCGGGGACACCCAACACGAATCTTCGCAATGCGAAAAACTTGCTTATATATTGCATGACCTTGAAATGATGACATCATGTATGATGATTACTCACCGTCCCTGCGCCTACGACGAACTAGAGTCACACGGACAAATCTTAGCAGCCAGTGTAGAGAATATAATATATTACTTTACGATTTCGCCGCCCACCAGGACAGTGGTTCTCTGTTCATAATTAGTTACCAAAAAAACAGAATTACATTCACTAAAGGGTTTTTTTTTTCTAGTGATAAACTAGATGAAAGCTATGATGTTCCACACAGACCGTTGGAAATTAAATTTAGTGATTAATGTTATTAAATAATTTATTTAAGTAATAATTACATTGGTAAAAAAAAACAATACATTACAATTTATAAAAAAAAACTAGTCAACTTATTAATATATAAACTATATTAGGTATATACTATTTTAAAAAAAATTATATGTATAATTATTATATTATCTAAAATAATCCCAATTACTATAAAAACTAAAATAACATTATAATATACAAACTTACATTCTAAAACCTAAACTCTCTTCACTCCTCGTCCGACAAAGTAATGGACATCTGCTCGGCGCAGAGAAGAGACGGAGGAGGAGTTAACAGATCGATTGTCCTCCTCCTTCTCGTCCGTTCTGTTAATGCATTCCGCCTTTCTGCTGCAATTGTGAGCGGTGACCTGTACGGAGGTGGTCCAATTGGTGGTGACGCCGGCGTATACCCACGAGTCATGACCGATTGTCGTCGGCGTCGTCGTCCACCGGCTTCCGATCTTGCTGCTGCTGCTGCTGCTGCTGCTGCTGCTGTGTTTGTTGTTGTTGTTGTTGTTGTTGCTGTTGCTGGTGCTGTTGTTGTAATTGTTGTTGTTGCCGCCACTCCTCCGTCGTTATCCTCCTCGTCTCCTAAATTAAGTATCTTTCTTAGAATAGTGCGCATCGGTGGTTGTAACGATGGCAACTGCTGCGGCTGCGGCTGCTGCTGCTGCGGCGAGGATGACGGTGGTGGTGTAAAACATGACGGCGTTGTTATTGCCGCCACTCCTCCGTCATTATCGTCGTCGTCTTCTAAATTAATTATCCTTCTTAGAAAAGTGCACATCGGTGGTTGTAGCGATGGCAACTGGTGCGGCTGAGGCTGGTGCTGCTGCTGCTGCTGCTGCTGCTGCGGTGGCGGCGAAGAAGGTGAAGATGGTGGCGGCTGCTGCTGCTGCTGCTGCTGCGGCGGCTGCTGTGGCGAGGATGACGACGGTGGCGTAAGCCATGACGGCGCAATAGGCGACGGTGATGCGTACGGAGGCGGCGGCGACGACGGCGCGTAACATGTCATTTCGCCCATTTCCCTGGCCGCCAATAAATGAACCAAACAATCCTGTTGTGTCGCCGCACGCTTTTTATGGTATATGAGCTGGTACCCTAAATATATTCGCAGCCCCTGCTCGATGTAGCATAAATGCGCGAATACACGAGCCATTGTCGCCTTCGGTAAATCATACAGCACACTCTCCAAATCAGTGGACCTCATGGTGATGATGGTAGCTGCGTCGTTGTCGTCGTCATCATCATTGTCGTTGTCGTTGTCATCGTCAAAGCGGCCGTTCACCTGACGACTGCAGCTATAGCGTATATACGGATGGCGCAGCAGAAGCCTTTTGAATTCACTCATCTGTTGACATCTTGTGGTGCCACTCAAATTCATCCATTTGAGCACTTCGGAGTCCACTTCAATTCGTTTACACGTGCGCATACCGAACGGCACGGCGTCACTTTCGCCGGGGTTGATTTTAAAATCGAGTTTTCCAACAAACTCGACGAGGGATGGGAGCGGCTCGAACACCGACACTGGTAACTCTTCTACGTCGATTGTCTCCAAAGCGTTGCGGCGGTGAATGAAAATGTCCTCTGGTGACATCATAGTATATTGTTGGTGTTTGTCGTTGCACCTCTGAAATCAGTGAGAGATTGTCAGCTATATGGAAAATCATCCTATATTTATAATAATCTGCTACCGTACTGGCGGTACGTTTACGAATACATACATATTATTATTTTAGTATCGAACCAATTAGACTGCAGTAGCAGCTGCACTGCAAAGTGACAATATCTATGGACGCTTCACACCACGTCAGTCTGGCCCCGTGGTAAGTATCCGAAGAACTTGGGTTACGGGTACCAGACAACGGAAATATATTTAATACTTTTTATACTCTACTTATATTTAAGATTTTTATTATATTATACACATATTTAATACACATCCATGACCCAGGAACACAGAAAACTTTTTTTTGTTCCCTGGCGGGATCGAACCCGCGACCTCCGGCTAAAGCGCCACTGCGCTCACCACTGAGCCACGGATGTCGTCAATGACCATTATATATATATATATATGGCGGGGTACATCGCGGTGGCAAAGCCGCGTAGCTCCGCACGTTTGCCGTGAAAATGTCTCAATATTTCGTGCGGCGTGATCCGCGATGCCGCACACATTCCGCAAAAATGTCCTATTTTTTCACCGAATATATAGGACATTTTTGCGTAATACCCGCGTAATCGCACTTTTTTCCGCGGCAAAATCGTGCGTAATTCCACCATTATTCCACCACACCCGAAGGGCGGTGTGGGTGCATCGTCTTGTGTCTTGTTTATTATTATTGTACACATACTACGTCACATGTCCACAAACTAATGGTGTCCATTTTTTTTTGCTTGTTTCAGGTACGTATGCATATAAGTTGTACTTATTTAAAATTTATCAGCGTGTACAGGTATTTATTGAATATTTATAATAATATAAAATAATAATAACCAATAAGACGATTGCTGCTGCAACGCGATAATATCATGGTGCTCTTTGCGGAACGTACTTATTCGTATACGACATCGAAGAGTAAACGAAGCCACGTGAAATATATGCGATTCTTGGGTACCGAAAACGGCGGCGGTGGTGGTACCGAGGAGGATTTCAAACGTCTCGTCAAACATTTTCTCGATAGGGGTCGGACGAGAGCCTATTGTAAAAAGGTCATCTCGTCCCTGTTGCTCGTGTTGCGCGAGCAAAACGCCGCATACGTGAGACCGCCGTTCTTAAACGACATTGTCAACAATGCGTTTCGCGCGGCGAAACGATTCAACGATTCGGAACGTGCTGATGCCGTTTATGACGTTCGCGGTGATCGTATACCCGTACCGTACGGTGCGCTACGGCCACCGACGCCGCAAACAGCTGGCGCGACGCGGTCGGTGGAGCGCAGTGAACTCTTAAACTTGTACGACTATGCACTAGACGAGCTAATCAACAACAACAATAACAACAGCAAGAGCAATAACAACAGCAAGAGCAGCAGCAGTAACATACGCGACGACGACGAATACGAAGACAATCATCATCAAAGACCACAACGAAAGGAAAGAAGAACAACAACAAAGACTTCAGAGTCGCACTTTGAAGTTTGCGTTCTCGTGGTGGTGTGCCGACATACGGGCGCACGACCCTCGGAGATTATCGGGCTCGACGAGAGTGGGTGGTGCGAGTTACGAAAATCGGGACAGACGGAGATACACTCGAAGACGGGACCGAATCGTTTGTGCATCGCTCCGAAACTTGTGGAGCTCGTGTACAAGGCGAGTGAACGACACTACGGTACGCCTCGGTGGCCGTTTCGACCACCCGCCGAGGGTACGAAGGCCGGGTCCTCCTCCTCCTCCTCCTCCTCCTCCTCGGCTGCCGTCATGCGTCAAGTGAATATTATGCGCACATATTCACGCGCTCATCGCCAATTGGATAGGATTTTTCACCGTGTCACGGGTCGACGACCGCCCATGGGATTCGGATTTAAAGCGTACCGCCAGTTGGTCGCCGCCGAGGCTCTCGAACGGGGTGAAGTGGAACGCGCTCGTTGTCTACTACGACACAAGCGTTTGGATATGACACGACATTACGCTTCCAAATTTGACGCTGACACGGCGCTGGCGTACACGATCGAAAAGAGCGATAACCTCCTCTCCTTTTCCCCTTGCGCCGAACACCACACTGTGGTGTTATAGCCGTGCTATGGAGGCGGAGGCTGGAGGTGGCGACGGTGACGCCTTGTAAGATGAACGACGATCATAGCTGTACTGTGAATCTGTTCGATGCCGTAATACACGGTAAAACGGTGGTGGACGTGAGCAAAGGTAACGTAGATGCGGCCGAGGTGCGTCTATTGATCGAACTGGATCGCATGTATATGATCAATTACAACGATTATCTGCCCGTACACATTAAACGTTACATTGGTGCAATCTTGAAACGTCCCAACACCACGGAAACGGTGAAGCGAAAACTCTACGAGACCGTGGATCTCGTCACCGAGGACATGCAATTGATTCACTTTGTTACACTGATCGTCGGCGAGACGATAGAATACCGTCGAGCGCAACACAGATTGTTGGCGTGGGCGCAACCGATCGCCGCAGAGTATTGTCGCGGTTACGCGCATCGGCCCGACGTCTTTCACTCGGCCCTAGTTAACGCCGGACACGCGATGCGTGATCGAAACGATACACCGCAATCGTTGGTGGGCAAGTTTTTCAAAGATTTCATTCGAGAAGCCGTCACCGTTTGGACCATGCACGTCGGTTACCCTCAGCGACAACGAGAAAAAGCAGGAGGTGTACGAGGACGACGACGAGGAGGAGGAGGGGAAGGAGGAGAAGCCACCGATAACGATCCAGTCGGCGCCGAAGAGTATATGCTCTCACGTCTGAACAGACTCGACGACGACAACTACGACGACGGCGATGACAAAAATGACAATAGTACGATTACTCGAGACGATAGTACGATAGTCTCGAGTAATGACGACGACGATGATGATGACTCTGTCGATGATCCTTCCTCAGGGGAGAATGATAATAATAATAATAATATCATCTCTGAGGTGGCTACTGACGACGACGACAACGGCAACGATACTACCGACACAGACTCTATCGTTTATATCGAGGGTGCGCCGCCGTTCACTACCACCCGCGGCACGCTCACGAATGACAAAGGATTGTGCGATGCTGATGATGATGATGATGATGATGACGATGACGACGATGATCGGCCAATATCGACGGTGGCGGCGTTGCGTTTCTCGCTCCCAAACGATAAAGGGTGCGATGATGATGATGATGATGATGATGATCAGCCAGCGAAGACGATGGCAGCGATGCGTTTCTCGTTACCAAACGATAAAACATGCGATGATGACGCAACTGCAGTAGATATTAATGTTATGGACCACGATGAGGACGACGACAATGATCACCCGACGGCGGTGGCTGGAGGAGAGATTCAAGTGACAACAGACTATAATGATGATGATGATGATGATGATGATTGTCCGGTGAAGGCAGACGGTGAGGGCAAAGCAACGGACGAAGCCTACGACGCAGTGGCTGACCGGATGGCTGGTTTATCTCTCTCGGACGACAAAATAGTACATGAGACGAGTTTATTAGAATGATAGAAATATACGTCCACCTACGACGTCATCGTCGTCAAAATCGTAAAGACGTGCATGTGATGGTGATCCTCCTCTCGTGCCATCCTCGTGTCACGACGTTTCGACCTTTTTTTTTCTTCAATAAACTAGACTTGTTTCTTTCCCCCCCCCCACCTTGAAGTGTGCGCCAACAAGCCGCAAGGCGCTAACTCTTCCAAGTCGATTGTGTGTTTCAATATTTTTTTTTTATGTTTCTTTTACTTGGACGTCTGCTACTAGTCGCAGGTGAGGAGCGACTGAGTCATTTGCGATACCCCCCACTCCAAAATTGTGAAAATGTATGGAGAGTGGGGATGACCTTGAAGTTTTCTATAAATTGAGCGATAGCTTCGCGCGCGTACTATATCTCATACGGCAGTTGTCCAGATTTAAAGTATAAGATTTAAACTCACCCTGACGCCTGCCGGAAAATAATATAAAATATTGTAATAGGAGGGGGGGGGGGGGGGGGTTCTAGTGCGGTGAGGGGGGGGGGCGAAGAGAGTAATGTAGAAATCTGTGAGCGGGGACACCCAACACGAATCTTCGCAATGCGAAAAACGTCCTAATATATTGCATGACCTTGAAATGGTGATGACTCAACGCGCCTAAAATAAACTCGTGTCATTCGTGTATAGAGTGTCTGATCAGAGAGCACAAAACTTGGCGGCGCGATAGCGAAAGTGATTACTTTCGGATGTAGGTACACGATACGCGGACGTGACTGTGATGCGAATATCGACCGACGACGCCTGCCTAAAAAACCAACACGACCGGCTACTGCTCGTGCTCTGTACAGAAGTATCGTTTTACATGTCGCACCTTGTGTTTCAATATATTTTTTTTATGTTTCTTTTACTTGGACGTCTGCTACTAGTCGCAGGTGAGGAGCGACTGAGTCATTCGCGATACCCCCACTCCAAAATTGTGAAAATGTATGGAGAGTGGGGATGACCTTGAAGTTTTCTATAAATTGAGCGATAGCTTCGCGCGCGTACTATATCTCATACGGCAGTTGTCCAGATTTAAAGTATAAGATTTAAACTCACCCTGACGCCTGCCGGAAAATAATATAAAATATTGTAATAGGAGGGGGGGAGAGGGGTAGTGCAGGAGGAGGGTAACAAGCTATACAGAAATCTGTGAGCGGGGACACACAACACGAATCTTCGCAATGCGAAAAACGTCCTAATATATTGCATGACCTTGAAATGGTGATGACTCACCGCGCCTAAAATAAACTCGTGTCATTCGTGTATAGAGTGTCTGATCAGAGAGCACAAAACTTGGCGGCGCGATAGCGAAAGTGATTACTTTCGGATGTAGGTACACGATACGCGGACGTGACTGTGATGCGAATATCGACCGACGACGCCTGCCTAAAAAACCAACACGACCGGCTACTGCTCGTGCTCTGTACAGAAGTATCGTTTTGCATGTCGCACCTTGTGTTTTACTGTTGTTGTAGTTGTTGTTGTTGCTTAGACGTCTGTCCCTCGTCGCAGGTGAGGAGCGACTGAGTCATTTGCGATACCCCCCACTCCAAAATTGTGAAAATGTATGGAGAGTGGGGATGACCTTGAAGTTTTCTATAAATTGAGCGATAGGAGGGGTAGTGCAGGAGGAGGGTAACAAGCTATACAGAAATCTGTGAGCGGGGACACCCAACACGAATCTTCGCAATGCGAAAAACGTACTTATATATTACATGACCTTGAAATTAACTATGATGTATAGAATGATGATGACTCACCGCACCTACGACAAACTAGTCATTCGTGTATAGAGTGTCTGATTAGAGAGCACAAAACTTGGCGGCGCGATAGCGAAGGTGATTACTTTCGGATGTAGGTACACGATACGTGGGTGTGATGGGACTGTGATGCGAATATCGACCGACGACGCCTGCCTTAAAAACCAAACCAACACGACCAACTTCTGTTGGTGCTCTGTACAGAAGTATCGTTTTTACATGTCGCACCTTGCATTTTTGTTGTTGTTGCTTAGACGTCTGTCCCTCGTCGCAGGTGAGGAGCGACTGAGTCATTTGCGATACCCCCACTCCAAAATTGTGAAAATGTATGGAGAGTGGGGATGACCTTGAAGTTTTCTATAAATTGAGCGATAGCTTCGCGCGCGTACTATATCTCATACGGCAGTTGTCCAGATTTAAAGTATAAGATTTAAACTCACCCTGACGCCTGCCGGAAAATAATATAAAATATTGTAATAGGAGGGGGGGGGGGGGGGGGGGTTCTAGTGCGGTGAGGGGGGGCGAAGAGAGTAATGTAGAAATCTGTGAGCGGGGACACCCAACACGAATCTTCGCAATGCGAAAAACTTACTAATATATTGCATGACCACCGCACCTACGACAAACTAGTCATTCGTGTATAGAGTGTCTGATTAGAGAGCACAAAACTTGGCGGCGCGATAGCGAAGGTGATTACTTTCGGATGTAGGTACACGATACGTGGGTGTGATGGGACTGTGATGCGAATATCGACCGACGACGCCTGCCTTAAAAACCAAACCAACACGACCAACTTCTGTTGGTGCTCTGTACAGAAGTATCGTTTTTACATGTCGCACCTTGCATTTTTGTTGTTGTTGCTTAGACGTCTGTCCCTCGTCGCAGGTGAGGAGCGACTGAGTCATTTGCGATACCCCCACTCCAAAATTGTGAAAATGTATGGAGAGTGGGGATGACCTTGAAGTTTTCTATAAATTGAGCGATAGCTTCGCGCGCGTACTATATCTCATACGGCAGTTGTCCAGATTTAAAGTATAAGATTTAAACTCACCCTGACGCCTGCCGGAAAATAATATAAAATATTGTAATAGGAGGGGGGGGGGGGTAGGGGGTTCTAGTGCGGTGAGGGGGGCGAAGAGAGTAATGTGGAAATCTGTGAGCGGGGACACCCAACACGAATCTTAGCAATGCGAAAAACGTACTATTATATTGCATGACCTTGAAATTAACTATGATGTATAGAATGATGATGACTCACCGCACCTACGACAAACTCGTGTCATTCGTGTATAGAGTGTCTGATCAGAGAGCACAAAACTTGGCGGCGCGATAGCGAAAGTGATTACTTTCGGATGTAGGTACACGATACGCGGACGTGACTGTGATATGAATATCGACGGACGACGCCTGCCTAAAACCAACACGACTGGCTACTACTAGTGCTCTGTACAGAAGTATCGTTTTGCATGTCGCACCTTGTGTTTTACTGTTGTTGTAGTTGTTGTTGTTGCTTAGACGTCTGTCCCTCGTCGCAGGTGAGGAGCGACTGAGTCATTTGCGATACCCCCACTCCAAAATTGTGAAAATGTATGGAGAGTGGGGATGACCTTGAAGTTTTCTATAAATTGAGCGATAGCTTCGCGCGCGTACTATATCTCATACGGCAGTTGTCCAGATTTAAAGTATAAGATTTAAACTCACCCTGACGCCTGCCGGAAAATAATATAAAATATTGTAATAGGAGGGGGGGGGGTTCTAGTGCGGTGAGGGGGGGGGCGAAGAGAGTAATGTAGAAATCTGTGAGCGGGGACACCCAACACGAATCTTCGCAATGCGAAAAACGTCCTAATATATTGCATGACCTTGAAATGGTGATGACTCACCGCGCCTAAAATAAACTAGTCACATTTACACAGAGTCAGGGGGCCTGCTGATATTCTATCTAGTGACAAGAAAAAAAAACACTATGCAGTATGCATCGATCGTGCACACGTAAACTTCAGGCGGCAGAGATTTACGATACGATAGAGAGAGAGAGAAACAATACGTTCATTTAATAATTAAAATATAATTATACACTTTTATTTACCAGTATGAAATAATATTACATTTAATGCAGTTTTTCTTATATGGGTTAGGCCCATCAGATTCGTCACCACCGGTGCTGGTGTGCTCTGAACATCTCGTGAATCCTTTGAACCTCGGATCCATCTGCATGCGAGATGGAAGCTTATGATAGTTTTGGTTGATATCGCGTTTTGCAAACTGCAGGATAAAGTTCTCGCCCAAACAAGCAATGTCTCGACTGTGCATCTTCGAAAGGGTCTCCATCTGGTTGAAAATGTACATTGATTTCTCCATCGATGGATACGCACCCCAACAAGTTATAAACCATTTTTTCATCTTTTGAACGGTTTCAAATGCACATGCATATTCACCATATTTTAATATATTCGAGGAGTGACTGTCTCTGTAGAAGCACGGCTCGTCCGGTTTAAACGAAGACAGACGATCGAGATGTTTCATCTTTGTCAGGTCGATGATATTCAACTCGGGGCAAGACTCTTGGAGGAGCCGTTTTTTCGTCTCGCCCAACACGTAAATGTACTGTTTGTCCTTAAAGGTGTCCGTTACTACTTTTTCCATATTCTCATACAAAATTGATCCTTCTTCCCATTTAACTCCATGACTCCTGAGCCAAAAGTCTCTCGTCGGCAAGGTCTTTATGTTTTGGTTATTGTACTCTTCCGGTGGTTTGAACATCTTCAACACGACAGTGTCTAATCCTTCTTCGGTCAAAGAAACGGCGGCCAGTTCTTTGATGACAAAAGTAACACTTTCAGTGCAGAAACCTTCAAAATCAACAAACATCTCCATCTTGTTCTTGTTCTGTAATTATTGTTGTTATTATTTAAAGTGATTAGTTACACTAGTCACTAGTGCGTCTGTCATCCAATTACTGATGAACTAATCAATGGTAAAGTTTGTTATATATCGTTGCCCCCCCCCCCCCCCCCCCCTTCCTCACTCTACCCCACCCGCCCACGATGTGAGACTATTCGTTCAGACCGACCGGTATACTACTATATTGAAACATTACACTCTGTGATGACCTGATAACGACGACAACGGCGATGACTACGGGACGGACGTGCGCGTCTTGGTTCTCTCTCTGTGTAAAGTGTGGTGGTGAATTGAGGGTGAGGGGAGGGAACGGTGCCCCCCCCCCCGTAAAAGCTAAAAGAGTTGTCTATCTTTCGCGTAGGGTATGTAGACATATAAAGTCGACAAAGCGTGTAAAATACAAACTCATACCAGTCGAGTGGAAAATAACCCCCATAGACACAGCTAAAAAAAAACAAGTTGACACCTAGCGGTGAAAATAGGTGTGTGTGTGTGTGTGTTTGTGTTCACGACTTTTGTGGACAACAACTGCATGACATACTAGCTGCTGTTGATTAAAACGGTACCATGTACATGATTGTGTTTTTTTTTTTTCACTTTTCATTTAGACGTCTACTACTAGTTGCAGGTGACGAGCGACTGAGTCATTTGCGATCCCCCCCCCCCCACTCCAAAATTATCCACGGATGATCGCCGCGGACAATTAAAAACTAAAAAAAAAGCTAGCTAGTATTATACCTCCCCTTTTGTATCCGGTGTGTGTGTGTGTGTACACACACACACACACACCGGATACAATTTTAACCTTTCATAGTCGTTAGTGTGTGTGTGTTGATATTCTATCTAGTGAGAAGAAAAACACAATGCATTGATCGTGCACACGTAAACTTCAGGCGGCAGAGACTTACGATACGATAGAGAGAGAGAAATAATACGTTCATTTAATAATTAAAATATAATTATACACTTTTATTTACCAGTATGAAATAATATTACACAATTTTAGCATAGCATAATTATTAGACAATTTTAGCATTATTTACCAGTATGAAATAATATTACATTTAATGCAGTCTTTCTTATATGGGTTAGGACCATCGTTTACATCACCATCGGTGGGGTTGTGCTTTGAACATCTCGTGTATCCTTTGAACCTCGGATCTATCCGCATGTAATATGGAAGCCTAGGATAGTTTTGATTGATATCGATTTTTGCAAAGTGCAGGATAAAGTTCTCGCCCAAACAAGCAATATCTCGAGAGTGCATCTTCAAAAGGTTCTCCATTTGGCTGAAAATGTACATTGATTTCTCCATCGATGGATACTCACCCCAAATACTTAAAAACCACTTTATCATCTTTTGAACGGTTTCAAATGCACATGCATATTCAACATGTTGTAATATATTCGTGGAGTGACTGTCTCTGTAGAAGCACACCTGGTCCGCTTTAAATGAAGACAGACGATCGAGATGTTTCATCTTTGTCAGGTCGATGATATTCAACTCGGGGCAATACCTTTGAAGAACCCGTTTTTTCGTCTCGCCCAACACGTAAACGTACTGTTTGTCCTTAAAGGTGTCCGTTAGTATTTCCTCCATATTCTCATACAAAGTTGATCCTTCTTCCCACTTAACTCCATGACTCCTGAGCCAAAAGTCTCTCGTCGGCAAGGTCTTTATGTTTTGGTTATCGTACTCTTCCGGTGGCTTGAACATCTCCAACACGACAGAGTCTAATCCTCCATCGGTCAAAGAAACGGCGGCCAGTTCTTTTATGACAAAATCAGCCTTGCGTGTACCTTTAGAGGAGAAACCTTCAAAATCAACAAACATCTCCATCTTGTTCTTGTTCTGTAATTATTGTTGTTATTATTTAAAGTGATTAGTTACACTAGTCACTAGTGCGACTGTCATCCAATTACTGATGAACTAATCAACGGTAAGCTTCGTTATATATAGTTGCCGGGCGATGGCACCCCCCCCCCCCCTCAACGATGTGAGACTATTCGTTCAGACCGACCGGTATACTAATATTGAATCATTAGATTCGGTGATGATGACGACGACGACTACGGGAAGGTATCGAGAGTACTGTAATGAACGCTCGACTACGCGCGCGTGCGTCTTGGTTCTCTCTGTGTGTACAGTGTGGTGGCGAATAGTGGGGAGCGAGTCGATACGGTGACAGGACGGAGAGGTGGGGGGGGGGGGAGGCAGAAATATATAAATACACACAAGAGCGAATACTTGATCAGTATTTTTCAAGATGTCGTCCGTAAAGCATGCGGAATGTACAACATCACAATTGTTTGGAATTATTGCTCTATTAGCTAAAAAACTACAACAAATAACGTCGCCAACGCCGCCGCCGCAATTGCTGTCGCTGCCGGAGCCATCGCCGCCGCCTTCCTCGCCGGTAACAATCATCGAGGCGGTTTCGAAGACGATATCGAGCATGGAAGACGTAGCGACGACGTCACCATCTCAGCCACCTCCGCCGAGTACCACCGCAGCTGCCGCTAAAATCTGCAACAAGAGGTGCGATAAAACTGACAATTGTAAGACGACGCATGACAAGCCACCTGCAACCACTACCGCCACCAAACGCTCATCCACAACCACCGCCAGTTCAAATAACACGAACAACGACAACAACAACAACAACAACAACAACAACGACCAGACGAAGAAGAGGCGACTTTCAAAAAAACCCAAAGTCACTAATGATTCTCAACGGAATATTATGAACAGTGTGCAGATTATCAATGATGATGATGATGATGATGATGGTGGTGATAATAATAACGCGAAGAAGAAGCGCGTTTCAAAAAAATCTAAAGTCACGAATGATGACACTCAACAGAATGTGAACAGTGTTGCTGCTGCTGTTGCTGCTGCTGCTGATTCTGCTACGACGATGATGATCAATGATGATAATAATGATAATAAAAAAATCGATGAGATGAATCGCTCCGATGCGAACAATCATAATAATAATAATAATAATAATAATATTCAGACGGATAAAAGAAATCGAGAGAACACTATTCCGATATTATCTCCAGACAAGGTGAACTAGATTGATTAGTTTTATTTTTGCTTTCAGTAATAACAAATTTAGTGGTTTTCGTATAATATAATATTTTTAATCAGTGGTTACGTCTCTTGTGTTATTTAGATCGTGGGGGAACAAGCGGCGGTCTGTTCTGTTCACACCGATATGTGACACAAAGAATTCAAATGAGACGTCCCGACGAACCTCAAACGATTTTTACCGTTTGTCAAAAGTGTAATAATAGTTTTATCACCACTGAATAATAATGTATTTTTTTTTTATTATCGTCAATAAAAAAAAATTGTATTCAATACTGTGTCATTTTACTTTACACTCCTCTCATTTTATTGTTCCTATAAGATTAATAATGTTGACTTATTGCGTACGTATGAAATGTACACCTGCGGGACAGAACGATGTCGCCCGATTCACGTTTGCACCATCCACCACCGAAGAAGGTGGTCCGCTACGACTCATCACGGAAGCCGCTGATGGCGACGGCGGCGAAGGCGGCCCGGACAGTGGCACCTTCGGTTATATTTTGAGAGATTTGAACGTCCATTGGAAGATTGTAGCTTTCCTATTGGATCGACTATTTATTATGTTGGATAAAGTATCTTGGAAAAAGTTTAAACTCTTTCGACCTACCGTCGACATGGACGGCACTCTGTGTCTAGATTTGGCCACTTCCATATCGGAGCGACCGATATCTGATGAAGTGTTATTGGCGTATCGTATGGTATTCGCCCTCCTACCTCATGTCCAAGTGGTAGCGAGTCGAGAGGGCGCCGCCGCCGTCGCCGCCGTCGACCATCATGCAATGAAACAACCAATATACATCTCTGGCGTTTTAAATCGAAGTTACATCGACGATAATGGACGTGTAGACAACAACAACAACAACGACGACGACGTCGACAACAATGATGATGATGGTGATGATGTCGCTAGCGTATGGTCCGAATATAAAGGTCCTACAAATAGTTTTATGTCTAAGGTCCTCGGGACATCTGAAAACAACAGCAGCAGCTGTCGTCACGAATCAACATCTCAACAACAACAACAACAACAACAACAACAACCGCCGTCATCACCGTATCCGCAGCTACGGCCGAACACTGATAATACTAATGATTGTAAACGTCGTCGTCGTCGTCGACTATCACATAACTCACCATCTCCATCTCGCACGAGTGTACACACTAAAGAGTCGTCTTGTGTCTACGATTATACAGCCTACTGTAATTCGTCAAACGAACGTGCCAACGAACGTGCCAACGACGACAACGGCGACGACCCACCTCGACTAGTCACCGAAGACGAAGATGATGAAGAAGAAGAAGAAGAAGCAGCAAAAGATAGGTCATCTCAATTCTACGATCCTAATGATTCCGAACTGCAGTTGTCATTCGATCGTACTATTAGCTCGAAGATGGTCGACGACTACGATGACAAAGTGCGAAAACTCAGCGCCACCACTTGCGCCTCATCGTCGTCGACTACGATCAAAACGTCCACCTCAATAATATGCGACGAACGAATGCGACAACAACCTACAGAAACGGTATCGATAGCCCGCGACGACGACGATTCTAGTGCGGTGTCTGAAATGCAGTATGACACGACGACAGCTGCAGCAACATCATCTACACTAGAAAATATCAAGCCATACGATTGGTTCTCATTCCCAAGCCCGAGCGGCGGCGGCGGCGGCGGCGGCGATGATGATGACTACGATAACGATGTCGGCAACTGGCACTAATATTATAATGAATTGACAATCGATTGATAGTTTTTTTTGTAAGAGTGAAAAATAATAACATTCGCTTAGACGAATAAGAACGCAAGTGTTGTGTTTTTTGAAGAAAAAAAAAAAAGCAACAATGTGGGCCGAACCGGCAGTGAACGAAGAGGCCGCTGAATTTCGGGACGTGATCAAGTTGAAGCGTCGCCTCCAGACGCTCGACGGAGAGTTTAAAAAGTTCGATTATTCGCCCGGCGCGTTATCCGCGTTGGTGTCTCGCGCGGACGCCGTATTTCAGGAAGTGGGCACCGTGATTGTGAATCATTTCAAGACACACCACCACCACCACGGTCTGCCGCCAGAGTCGTTGCACGTGTACGCGTCGTGGATAAATCTCAGCGGCACCATTAACCGGTTGCGCGCGCTCACGCACAGCGACGTGGCCGCGCTGACGGTGGCTCTGGACAATACAGCCGTCATTTTGGAGAATTTAAAAACCGCCAAGCGCACCATAGAGTTGAGTAAATTTCTCACGTCCGAAGCGCTAATTGACGGCAACGAGAACGACGCAAGCGGCGGCGGCGGCGGCGGCGCTTCCACTCTACACCCGCGAGCCGTTGGTTTCGTTCGACGACATTGTCGGCATGGACGCGGAAAAGAAGCGTATAATGAGCGTGACTACGCTCACCAAGTACGGTCTGAACGCCAACATGTACGGTGCCATGTTGCTGTACGGACCGCCGGGCACGGGCAAGTCCACGTTCGTGGAGGCGGCCGCCCGCCAAATGGACGCCCAATACGTGTTCGTCACCAACTCTGACTTGTTTCTGCCGACGTTCGGCGCGGCGGAAACCCTACTGACGGACATTTTCAACGCCGCCTCGGCGATCGCCTCACGCGGCAAGATTGTGCTCTTGTTCTTCGACGAGATCGACACTATCAGCGGCCGCGACGCGAACGAAATCAAAGCCTCCCTCACCGCTGTTTTTCTCCACCACTTGGATCCGAAACGGTTGTCGCGCAACGTTTTCGTCGCCGCCGCCACCAATTACATAGAACGCGTCGACCCGGCGATCGCTCGCCGACTGATGCCCGCCATCAAACTGCCGTTGCCCACTGCCGACATTATAGGCGTCATGTTGGAGCGAATGTGCGTGTTTTTGCCGGGCGTGGTGGGCTGGGCGAATGCGATGTACCAGTTGAATTTCAGTCAGGCGAACGTCAAAACTGTCGTCAATGGTGTCGTGCAAGCGTTGAAAATGTGGAGTGTGTCGTCGGGTCTCTTCGTGGAGACGGACGGCGGTTACGATCTGACCACTCTGGGAACTTCGACGCTTCTCAAAAGGGGATACGCTCGCGTGTGGTCGGCGGCGGAGGTTGAAGCGAAGTCGTCGTCGTCCGTCAATTATGGTAGCACAATGCACTCGGTGTGGTTCACGGACGCGGACATTGCGGAGAGAGTGAACTCGATCGTGTACGTACCTAACGAACAACAGATATACGAGCTGTTCAATGATGAAATCAAACAAGTAATGGTCACATCTAGCTAAGCTGCAGCTGCTGCGGTTCCGTATATTTATTATAATGATGTTTTTTTTTTTTTTACCGTCTAGTTCCAAAAAATTAACGATCTCGGTTATAATATTATTATATCGGCGGCGGCGATAGCGAAGGTGATGTGACTATGATGTGAATATCGACCGACGACGCCTGCCTAAAAAAACCCCAACACGATCAACTGCTGCTAGTGTTGCAGCAGTATCGTTTTGCATGTCGCACCTTGCGTTTTTGTTGTTGTTGTTGTTATTGCTTAGACTTCTTTCACTCGTCGCAGGTGAAGAGCGACTGAGTCATTCGCGATACCCCCACTCCAAAATTATGAAAATGTATGGAGAGTGGGGATGACCTTGAAGTTTTCTATAAATTGAGCGATAGCTTCGCGCGCGTACTATATCTCATACGGCAGTTGTCCAGATTTAAAGTATAAGATTTAAACTCACCCTGACGCCTGCCCTAAATTGATATAAAATATTGTAATAGGAGGGGGGGGGGGGGGGGGGGTAGGGGAGTGGTAGTGCGGGAGGAGGGTAACAAGCTGTACAGAAATCTGTGAGCGGGGACACACAACATGAATCTTCGCAATGCGAAAAATGTATTTATATATTGCGTGACCTTGAAATGATGACTCACCGCGGCTAAGACAAGTAGTAATTCGTGTATAGAGTATCTGATCAGGGAGCACAAAACTTGGCGGCGCGATAGCGAAGTTCATTACTTTCGGATGTAGGTACGCGAAGCGGCGGCGGCGATAGCGAAGTTGATTACTTTCGGATGTAGGTACGCGATACGCGGACGTGACTGTGATGCGAATATCGATCGACGACGCCTGCCTAAAACCAACACGACCAGCTGCTGGTGGTGCTTTGTACAGAAGTATCGTTTTGCATGTCGCACTTTGCGTTTTGTTGTTGTTGTTGCTTAGACGTCTGTCCCTCGTCGCAGGTGAAGAGCGACTGAGTCATTCGCGATACCCCCCACTCCAAAATTATGAAAATGTATGAAGAGTGGGGATGACCTTGTAGTTTTCTATAAATTGAGCGATAGCTTCGCGCGCGTACTATATCTCATACGGCAGTTGTCCAGATTTAAAGTATAAGATTTAAACTCACTCTGACGCCTGCCGGAAAATAAATATAAAATATTGTAATAGGAGGGGGGGGGGGGGGGGTTCTAGTGCGGGAGGAGGGTAACAGGCTATACAGAAATCTGTGAGCGGGGACACACAACACAAACGTTCGCAATGTGAAAAAACGTACTAATATATTGTATGACCTTGAAATTGTCTATGACGTATAGATGATGACTCACCGCACCTACGACAAACTAGTCATTCGTGTATAGAGTGTCTGATCAGAGAGCACAAAAGTTGGCGGCGATAGCGAAGTTGATTACTTTCGGATGTAGGTACGCGATACGCGGTTGTGATGTGAATATCGACCGACGACGCCAGCCTAAAAAAAAACCAACACGATCAACTGCTGCTAGTGTTGCAGCAGTATCGTTTTGCATGTCGCACCTTGCGTTTTTGTTGTTGTTGTTGTTATTGCTTAGACTTCTTTCACTCGTCGCAGGTGAAGAGCGACTGAGTCATTCGCGATACCCCCACTCCAAAATTATGAAAATGTATGGAGAGTGGGGATGACCTTGTAGTTTTCTATAAATTGAGCGATAGCTTCGCGCGCGTACTATATCTCATACTGCAGTTGTCCAGATTTAAAGTATAAGATTTAAACTCACCCTGACGCCTGCCCTAAATTGATATAAAATATTGTAATAGGAGGGGGGGGGGGGGGGGGTAGGGGAGTGGTAGTGCGGGAGGAGGGTAACAAGCTGTACAGAAATCTGTGAGCGGGGACACACAACATGAATCTTCGCAATGCGAAAAATTTATTTATATATTGCGTGACCTTGAAATGATGACTCACCGCACCTACGACAAACTAGTCATTCGTGTATAGAGTGTCTGATCAGGGAGCACAAAACTTGGCGGCGCGATAGCGAAGTTCATTACTTTCGGATGTAGGTACGCGATAGCGAAGGTGATGTGACTATGATGTGAATATCGACCGACGACGCCTGCCTAAACCCCCAACACGATCAACTGCTGCTAGTGTTGCAGCAGTATCGTTTTGCATGTCGCACCTTGCGTTTTGTTGTTGTTGTTGCTTAGACGTCTGTCCCTCGTCGCAGGTGAAGAGCGACTGAGTCATTCGCGATACCCCCACTCCAAAATTATGAAAATGTATGGAGAGTGGGGATGACCTTGAAGTTTTCTATAAATTGAGCGATAGCTTCGCGCGCGTACTATATCTCATACGGCAGTTGTCCAGATTTAAAGTATAAGATTTAAACTCACCCTGACGCCTGCCCTAAATTGATATAAAATATTGTAATAGGAGGGGGGGGAGTGGTAGTGCGGGAGGAGGGTAACAAGCTGTACAGAAATCTGTGAGCGGGGATACACAACACGAATCTTCGTAATGCGAAAAACGCACTAATATATTGCATGACCTTGAAATTGTCTATGACGTATAGAATGTTGATGACTCACCGCTCCTAAGACAAACTAGTCATTCGTGTATAGTGTGTCTGAGATCAGAGAGCACAAAACTTGGTGGCGGTGTAGAATGTAGTTTTTGCTTTACGATAGATACACCAAGTAGCCGTGTGTCGTTTTTTTTTATTTTCGGTGAGCATCATCTATTATAATACAACTAGGTAGTTTTTTTTTTGTACAATATAAAAAAAAAGAATTAAATGACTATTTCTATATAGTTTAGATTTCGCACCTTTTGTGTGTGTGAGAGAGAGAAATCTAGTCTTAGATTACGTCATCCTGTCACGCGACTGCGCCGTGGACGGAGCGAGCAATTCTTTCGGATGTAGAGTGTCATCGGTACGCACTTGTACGGTCCAAAAATCACCACCGCGTCTAGAGAGACTGTTTAGGTCGAATATTCCGAGTACGCCCGAGCCGAAGATGTAGGACTCGGCCGCGAGAAAATCGTCGACTGTCATCTCCACGCCCCGAAACGCGTCGAGCAAATTGATAGCCGTGGGTGAGTCGTCGCGGTGTTCGCGCTGCATCCGTTTGATACTTCGTATCGTGCGACCGTTCTCTCGACGAACTTGAGCGTTGCTATGCTCGAGCGCCTCGCGCACCATACACCGACGCACACAATCCTGAAGCGCGCGCATAGTGGGCAACAGCGAGTCCGTCGCAAACGCATAATACTTTTTCACCGGTCCCAATGTGGCGTTGGGAATTTTCGCGCGCATAAACGCACCACGCACACCCGCCGGCATGACCTCCGATAGTGCGGCAGCGCACAAATCTTTGTGTGTGGCCAATGTAGTGGCCAATTGGTGATTGCGATAGCGGCCGTAGCGGGTATAATATGATGATAGCTGCTGTCCATTCGTCGTCGTCGCGGTGATGTTGTACGGACACTCGACCGAGGCGTCTTCGGCACCAGGTGTGTTGTACCATCTGTCTATATCGTAATACATCAACAAACAACCCGGTTCCGGTATAATATTAATATCACCACCCCGCGCCACTATAGACACCGTCACAGCCCACAAAGCGTGCGGATATAATGAGCGAGGTGCGTCTGTCCGCAAGCTAAAAATAGTATGTCGACCCAGACTACCACTACCGCGGCCGCCGCCGCCGCCGTCTTTATCATTCTCGACGATTACTACAACCGTCGCAGAGTTGTCTCTGTTCTTGGTCGACGACGATATTCTTTTCGTACTGACGACGCGCAACTCGTACTCGTGGGCGCCTGTGGCCGAAAGTGAGACACCGCGTACTTCATTGGAGCCAACGCCGCCACCGTCTTTATTGTACATTATCTTAAACGAACGTAAAACACCCCGACGACAAAGTGCCTCGTAACGTTCAATAATATTATTATTATTATCATTAGTATAATATTCACTATCGACATCCATGGCGTCAGGGTGAGATTAAATCTTATACTTTCAAATGATTCGCGCGCGAAGGTATGGCTCAATTTATAGAAAACTTCAAGATCATCTCCACTTTCCATACATTTTCAGTCAGGCAGTCTTGGGCAATGAGACGAGCGACTGACGCTTAGAAGATAAAAAAATATATAATATTATGTGCTATGGTATGAATTATGGAGGAGGAAAGAAACAGAAAAAAAAATTATGACAACTCTTTATTTATAATTGAATATACACAAACTGCACACCTTTTGGGGTGGGGTGGGGGGGGGGTGGTCTTCTTAATTAAATTACAGGATTTGACGCCACCGGCCGGTGGTGACGAATCGCAGTGGTCACATCGACCGGTTGTATTGTTTTTCGTTTGGACACATGACACAGTTGAGCCGCATGGTGCACAACGTCATAAGTCAGTTTGAGCATCCACTTTGTCAGCAGTGTAACTAGATTGTGAGCAACACCAGTCGGATACGCTGCAAAGTCTATCTTCTCGTGCTTGTACATTAATTTTTTAATCGTTCGCTTGATCTCGTTTCTGGTGAGCGGTTTGAATCTCAAACCCAATCCAGTATACGGAGATTTGTGTAAGGGTAACGGCTCTTTACACCTCCGCGGCATATTATCTTCTTATTACTTATTCATACAATTATTATGGAAACTTTTTATACAGTAAGTAATAAATTATTGTTCGTCACGAAACCAGTGTAATAATGTTATTTAGTTTGTGATTGTTATTTGGTCATGACAAATTCCACGTTGTACCTTTTTCCAACGCGATAGGTACCCAAGTGATTGATGATCACGTCCGAAATATTGTAAAATTCTTTGATGCGTGCAAAGTTACACTTGTGTTTCTCCCACCAGTTGCGTAGAATTTGACGCACGCGAGCCTCGTCGAGGCCTCGATTCGTCGGTCTAATCTCCACCGTGTTATAAAAGTACTGAATCGGATTTGTGACGTTAAAGTAATACGTGTGTAAATGTTGCACGAGACTCGTCTTCTTTGCCGAGATCGGGCTAATCGCTTTAAAGAAAAAGAAGCGTGTCAAAAACTGCCGTGACAGCACTGCGACCTCGGTGTCGAGTGAGCCTATGCTGCCCGCCGGGTAACGCTGCATGAGAATCTGACCACCCAGATATTTGGTTGTGTACATTTTGAGCGCCGACTGGTGTTCGAGCAATCGGTCCAGACGTTCGTGTACATTCACAAAATCGAAATTGAAAAATATCGGATAGTATTTGTTATGGAAGCCACCGTCGAACGGCTTGTTCACATGCATGTACTGATT
Source organism: Glaucopsyche alexis (assembly GCA_905404095.1). NCBI lineage: Eukaryota > Metazoa > Arthropoda > Insecta > Lepidoptera > Lycaenidae > Glaucopsyche > Glaucopsyche alexis. The sequence goes on along the minus strand of FR990054.1, from coordinate 20,980,490 downwards.
GGTCATGAAGAACGTCTTGGCGCGGATGGCGTATTTTGTGCTCAGGTTCTTTTGCATGTCTCTGGTGCTCAGAAAATTGAAATCGACGTACTTTTTGAACGCCTCCACCATGAGTTCGTCTTCCTCGTTCAGTCGCACCAGAAAATTGGTGCCCAGCATGATGGCGTTGATGTCGTTATCGGTCGGTTTGGTATCGTGGAACGTGCGCGCGCTGAGGATGGTGTTTGAGCCCGTCTTGAACACTCGATCCAACAGCTCGGCGAAAAAACTCTTGCCCGAACTGGACGTGCCGTAAAAGTTGTAGCCCAGGCGCAATCTGTTGCCCAAGTACTCGAGATAGGCGATTATTTTGCAAAATTCCACAAAATAATCGTACTGGAAGCTACCCGATCTCAACAGGTGTACAACGGCCGAGGCGAGCGCCCTCTTCTCACGTACGGCGAGCGGTGGCGGTGAACGGTCGGCGATCGCACTCGCGTCGCCAATCAGTCGTGCATAGTTATCGTTCGCCGCGTGCAAACGCCGCAATTCGTTGACGTCGAACGTCGCAGGATAGTGGATCGTGTCTTCGCGACTAGTGTCACACTCTGTACTGTCCACAAACTCTAAAAAGTGGTCGGTGAGCTCACTTTGATCAGTGGCCACGGTGACTTTCGCCATCCCATTAGCAAACTCCACTAATTGAGCGTACAAAATCGGACGCTTGGCATTGATGTATACGAAAAGAGGGCTATCGTTTAGCACGTGTCGTTCTGCCATTCGCGTGAACCATGAAGCCATCAAGATTGCACACTTTAAATAGTCGTAACGGCTCAAATCCATCTGTATGGGGGTGGTAGAGTTGACGGTTTTATGATCATCATCATCATCATCATCATCATTATCATCATCATCATCATTATCATCATCATCGTTGTTGTTGTTATTTTCTTGGTCGAGCCCTTGAAATCCAATTTTACGGAAAAGAGCCGTCATGTCCACTGAAGTTTGTGCGTTGAGACTTCTGAACGTGAGGCTCGTAGCCATTGGAAGTGCGTCCGTCTCCTTGACAAGTGTCTCTTTCATATAACGCATGATTCTATACTTGTTCTCCTCGGCCTCGAGTCGCGCCATCAGCAAACGTCGAAAACTAACTTTTAAAACGTCAACGTCATCATCGAGTAACAATTCGTAGTCACCACCACCACTACCACCACCGCCACGGCTATGAGCATTACCGCTATCTTCAACGACACCGCCCGTTTGTTTTCGTCGGGATGACGACGACGATTTTTTTAATATTTTAAGATTGTGTTCGTCGTCCATTTCCCACTCGCGTATACCGATACACGAGTGTGGCGATCGACCTAACAGCGAGACGATAGTCTGTACGATATCCAACGGGTCGATGGTAACATATCGTGCCAAAGTATAGAGGGCACCGAGACAATTGAGTATCAGCGTACCGAATTCTGTTTTCGACGATATCATGGATTTCACACGTTCGCACAGATCCTCCGGCCACGGATAGTGTAGGGCGCGGTTCAAGTCGGATAAGCGGGTTTGAAAGTCGGCGATGGCATATTCACTAATCGGCACTCTCTGGTAACGTTTAAATTTTGGATACGGATTGTACACCGGCCACAGTGGTGACACTAGCACTATGACGGGCACCGTTGACTCTACGTGTCGTATGTACGCCGGCACTTTGAGATAACAATCTAGTGCGAATCGAAAGAGCGCCGGCTTGAAGTTTATCAACATGCTGCCCCGCTCCACGAGCGAGTTGTCAAACTCGCGGTACACGAGCTCGTTGAGCGATGGGCCGTTGCTCTCGAACACGCCCGTCACCGGATTGAATATGCCGCAATTGGTGCGGTACGAGTAGCCGCACTCTATCTCGACATCGAACATCGTAATCTCCGCATCGTTGACTATCGAGAGAAATTTGCGCATTCGCATATCGCGATCGATGACCACCTGTCGTCCGTTAAAGTAGCACATTGACGATCCGCAATTTTTCATGATGTACACGTCGCGCGCAAACACATTGGCCACCATCGGCGCATCGGTGATGACGTTGCGCACCAATTGATAGAGGCGTTGCGTTGACGCCTCGTTCCTCAAGTGTGTCTTTAACATCAGATATACCATGTCGGTGCGCGTATAATTCTTGTCGAGGAACACATTAAACTCGGGCATTATAGCCAATCTCGTCCACACGAACACGCCCGCTCGCACGTCGGCATAGCGTGCTATCAAATACTTGCAAGCGTTCCTCTTGCTCATTTCTCCGTAGCGTATCAACGTCGACACGACCGAAGTGTAAGCGCCGCAACAACGCACCGCGTTGTCCAACATTCGTTCGGCTAGCGAGACACGATCCATTAATGGCATCGACGACGACGACGACGACGACGACGCCTGTACATTGTTGAACTCGCGGCTCGATCTAGTTTGATTACCGTTGCTCATTTTTCTTTTTCGTTTTACGCCTCTATTGGGAATCGCTTCTTCACCGGCGCCGCCGCCGTTATCGTCGTCGGCATCGACGAATGTATAATTATTATTATTGCCACGGTCACTACCACCACCACTACCAGTAACGGTGGTACCTCTACCTTTGTCTTTGGTGGAGAAAAATTGTTCGGATGGTATATTCAAGCATGTGTCTAATAATTGTAGCGTGTCCTCGGCAATCTTACTGATCCAGGTTAGATGAAATTTAATCTCGTCCGTGACAGGTCTAGGACGATCTACGTCGATCGCCTCGTCGTAAAATTCCAATTGTTCACTGAGAAACGGATAAAAGGGAGGTTCGGTGTCGCGTCGTCGTCGGTCGTCACATTCTTCGTTGTTGTTGTTGTTGTTGTTGTTGTTGTTGTTGGTGGTGGTGGGCAACGGGCGTGATATCACTTGTACATGTCGCTGTTGGTACGGTTCGATTGCCTCTTCGAGATGATACATCTCGTCTTCATCATCGCTGTCGTCGTAATCTCCAGGTGCTGATGCTGATGCTGATGATGATGCCGAGCGATAGTCGATAAACAACTCGGTGAGCTCCCGCGATACGACACGATCGCTAATGTGCGTTGTGAAACACGGTGTATCGTAACGCACATAATCAAAAACATCGGCAGGAGGCCTCTTGAGTCGAGAGCGAATGTGCGCGTACAGACTCTTCGGTGTGTATTCGAGCGAGTCGCGCGTCACATACAAAGTGTCGACTATGACGTCCTCTTCTCCGGTTCGTATCAATTGTAGATCGTAGCCGACGGGCGCGAGCGATACGCTAATGTGCAACTCGTTGGCAACGCGCATACAACGCACCGGAAACAGAGCGTCGACCGTGTCGCGATTGATGGGTATCACGTGCGGTAAACAATCTTTGTCGACGGTGCCGGTGGCTGCGACGGCGGCGGTATCCCACGAAAGTAAATGTTTATATTTACGACCGTACGGCAACAATAGGTTCTTGGGCCAATCGATGGTGTGACGATCGCTCAGCTTGATGCCAGCCATGCGCGCCATGAGATGATCGCGAGCCACGAAATCGATCAGCACATCGTAGACGACGTGAAATCCACAATACGGTCGATCTTCACGCACCATGATATACCGTGGCATCGCTTCTGCCACGACGTCCGCGTCGATAGATAGACATTTCGCCAGTTCCGCTTGCAGGTTGGAAAATACGGTGGCGCACTGCGCCACATGCTCCACTATCTTTAACGGTGTCGTCACGGATGCGGCAGTCAACGCCGCCGCCGCGCATCGTCTGCCGTCCCCTTGGCGTTGGGCGCTCTTACACTCGAGACAGTCAATGTCGAAATAAAGCTTGGTGAACGGTAGACCGCCGAAATTGATACAGTACTCGTGATCGTAGTCTCTCTCGACGGCCGTGCGCACCAAGGCCATACATTGATCCAATGTCAGATAAGTGGTGGACAATTTGCCGCGCGCAAAGACGGGAAGGCACGCCACTGACGACAGCGTCGTCGCCGTAATCGTCGACTTTGTCTCGAAACGTACATCGTTGAGAATGTCGTTGAGAGCTTGTTCCATGTTAGTTGTGTACACGAGTCGAATACCTATTGACGTGTGTTGATAACGAGCAAAAGTAAATGACTTTTATAGTATACGAGTGGGGAGGGGGGGGGGGGAGTGATTTTTAAGTTTATGACAAATGACTCGGTCGCCATCAAATAAATTCGCGTTTATGATGACGAACAAAGTTCGGAACGAATCGAAGAGTCGAGTACTGCACCTACCTACCTACCTACCTACCTACCTACCTTTTCGAGCACCGTTCACATTATTATTATTATTATAATTATTGATCAGTAAGTAGATTTTTATGCGAGCATTAAAGGATACCTTCAAAGTGGAAGCCGGTACGGAACGTACTCTTCTACATTTGCCCGTACGCGCCAGAGGGATAGGCATTCTCACGGAGCGTTTCCCACAATTGAAACGGTTGCATCATAGTGGCGCGGCCGACGTGGCGGCGAAAGATGCCAAATTCGAGGTCTTGTTGCGCACCCCCACCGTCGGCGCCCAGATACTGTCACACCTACGACTGTTGTTTAACGTGCCGACGCTCACCGTGGCGGCGGCTCTGGCCGCCCTGTACGCGTACAAAAAGCAAAAGACCGGTTGTTTCCGATACGAGTTTGATCCGAGCACCGGCAACGTTGTGTTCACATGCAAAGTGGCCGAGTGCTCGTGCGGCGGCGGCTTCGGTGGCAACGAGTCTATGGTCACCGTGTGCCCACCCGATATGTTAACACCCACCCAGATGTCGGCTCGACGGAGCGACTGCTACTCAGATAGCAGCAGTGGCGGCGACGGCGGCGGTGGTGGTGGTGGTGGTGACACTGCCGCGTGTATCGCGTGTGATATCACCGCAGGTCCGATGAGCGTCAACCGTCTACCGATCGAGGAGGTACCTTTTGGTGTTAGATATGTATGCGAGACGCCCAGCCTGTTGGACGTGTACGGTGATCTAGTGGGACAGATGGGACATAAGGCCGCCGATGTCAGCCGACAAGTGGGTCGCGTTCTATATTATTTGGGTGTCGTCATAAAATTAACACTGACATTGGTGTCGATCGTGGGATTCATAGTTGTTCTAGTCATCGCTAGGCGCAGTGTGTCGTCACAGTACAGTACCACAGTATCCTCGTGGGTCTCTTCTACACACGAGGAGCAGCGGCCGCTGCTGTTCGAGGAGCACGCGACGGATGTGAGCAGTCCGATGAGAAAAAAAATCGGTAGCTAGTTGTAGGTCTATAGTTAATTATACGTCTAACGATATTTATTATATTGTTTTTTTAGCGGTATGTCTATTTCTTTGTCGTCGTAGTGGCAATACATAGGTACAACAATAAGCCTGAAGCCTGGGTCATGTCTTGTGTGCAACATAAATGTGAGATACAGGCGGGTGTCGTGCGTCATCATTTCAAGGTCATGCAATATATTAGTACGTTTTTCATATTGTAAAGATTCCTTGTGTGTCCCCGGTGCTCATAGATTTCTGCATAACTCTTTACCACCCCCCCCCTACACTGCCCCCCCCCTCCTATTACAATATTTTATATTAATTTTCCGGCAGGCGTCAGGGTGAGTTTAAATCTTATACTTTAAATCTGGACAACTGCCGTATGAGATATAGTACGCGCGCGAAGCTATCGCTCAATTTATAGAAAACTACAAGGTCATCCCCACTCTCCATACATTTTCACAATTTTGGAGTGGGGGTATCGCAAATGACTCAATCGCTCGTCACCTGCGACAAGTGACAGACGTCTGTGTAGACGAAACGGCACGATGCAAGAGATAAGGGTCGCGGCAGGAAGGACGGCTCGATAGGTACATACGGCGCGGCGGTGTACAGTTACGTCATATTGTGCAGCCTGGTCATGTTATGATAACTTGTAGCGCCAGTGAGTAGATTATTAATTAATAAAGTGCCATCTAGCGGCCTCTCGTGGTACCGCTTCGTATAAGTACAATGGTTACCTATTGATCGCTTGAGCTAAATGATAATTATACCGACGAGTTGTGCCGGGCTCACGCTAGAGGTCGCTAGAATATTGCTACATGTCTAATCGTTGTCGTCGTCGTGGCGATACATACAAGAATAAGCCTGAAGCCTGGGTCATGTCTTGTGTGCAACATAAATGTGAGATACAGGCGAGTGTCGCACGTCATCATTTCAAGGTCATGCAATATATTAGTACGTTTTCCACATTGCTTGTGTGTCCCCGGTGCTCATAGATTTCTGCATAACTCTTTACCACCCCCCTACACTACCCCCCCCCCCCCCCCCCTCCTATTACAATATTTTATATTAATTTTCCGGCAGGCGTCAGGGTGAGTTTAAATCTTATACTTTAAATCTGGACAACTGCCGTATGAGATATAGTACGCGCGCGAAGCTATCGCTCAATTTATAGAAAACTACAAGGTCATCCCCACTCTCCATACATTTTCATATTTTTGGAGTGGGGGTATCGCAAATGACTCAGTCGCTCCTCACCTGCCACAAGCGACATACGTCTAAAAGGAAAATATGGCGCAGTGTAGACGAAACGGCACGATGCAAGAGATAAGAGTCGCGGCAGGCGATACCTACATATAGAGTATGCTGCGGTGTACAGTAACATTTTGTGACGGCAGCTAAACGCAAAAGACACACACAGTGCTTAATTGCTAGATATTTTGTTATAGTCGCCTATAAACCGCGCCTTAAACCTATTCTGCGCAGAGTGACCCTACACAGACCTGACATGTTATAGGTAGGTACTAGATGAAACACAGGCGAGTGTCGCGTAATGGTCGACGTCGTATTAATATTAAGACCTCTGCCTGCCACGGTATGGTGTATTCTAGAGAGTCCTTTACATGTCTGTCTGTGCAGCATGGTCATGACTAGGAAAAAAAATAACAAAAAAAAATAGCCATCTAATATAGATACTCATAGCTCTATACATTTTGTGTATAAGCCTGGGTCATATCTTGTACAACATAAATGTGAGACACAGGCGGGTGTCGTGCGTCAGGATAAGGAATATGGCGCAGTGTAGAGACGAAACGGGGTGGGAGGGGGCAGCATAGTCTAGTCGAGAGATACGAGTCGCGGTAGGCGGGCAATACATACATAGAGTACAAGACCTACAGTTGCGATGTACAGTTACATTTTGTGCCTTTGACGGCAGCCAAACGCCAAAGACACACAATGCTAATTGCTAGGCGTTTTGTCCTAAGGATGTACACCTCGTGTGTCGTTTGTGTGTGTGAAAAGCGTAAAAAAAAAGTATGCAAATAATTATTTTAATATTCAACTAATAAATCCAACAGAAAAAAAAAATAAAAAAAAGTATTTGTCAAATTAAACATAACTTATTTCAAATTAAACTTAAAACATAAAGGGTACAATGATTTCTATACAATGACCTACACTTATTTCTTTTGCATTTAACTCTTCTATTGTTCTATTGATTTCTTTGTCGATTTCTACGTAGTTATCATAATCATATTTTTCTCGTGTAATCCTTGTTGTGCCCCTCGTTTTAATTTCTTTTACTAAAATGTCCAAGACTTTAGCTAAGGAAGGCGGCGGCGGCAGCGAAGGACGGTTGGGCAGAAACCCAACAAAACGGTTTATTCGAGAATGCCACCCTTCTTGATGGTATGTATTTCTTATTGATTCTTCTCCTTGGCCACAACACCACGTTTTAATAAATGGTATGTCATTTAACCAAAATCGCTTGAAATAGTCATTGAACTTTGCTACCATCTCAGTTTTTGGAGATTTTTTCATTATGTAGTTGTAGCCCGAAACTATAAATTTTATGGGTAAACGTGCCAGGACAGCGCATCGTGCGACATGCCTCCTCTGTACTCTCGATTTTATTCCCAACTGTTTAGATTTTTTAAAGAGACGTCGACAAAAATGGTGAAAACAACCTTTTACCGTCGTATCTGGAAATATTTTAGGAACAGCATTCATTACTGCTTTCTCGTAATCCATCAACATCTTTGACGGAGTCCAGTTTGAAAATTTTGTTTTGATTAAATCAAACATTATTTGGTAAGTTTTTCTACTTTTACTGCCATGGAGGAAGGCATAAAATAACGGAATCACTGTTTTTGTGTAAGCATTGTAACCGTGGATAATATATAATTGTTCGAAAGGTGGTGGGCATATTGCTTTCGAGAAAGTACCATCGAGTATGTAAACTTCAAAGTTTTGTAAAATCCTTTCAGTATCAGGAGAAATGCAGAAGATGAGAATTCTGATTCCATCATTATAATCGGCAAATAGGTATTTTTCGAACTTCTCAGGCACTATCACATCTTTTGGCAGTTTATGTTGTTGAAGTTTGGTAACTTTCAATTCTTTATTAATTATTGCATTATTATGTAACAAATCACTTTTTACATTTTCAAATTGAGGCTGCTCCGCAATCATAATACTCGTAATATTATCCAAACCATCATCTTTTAGTTCGCATATTGCTGTTTCCAATTGGTTTTGAACGGAATCATAATTATTATTCTCGCCAATTTTTCTCTTTAACTGAATATTATGCTTTTGAAAATTTTTATATTTCGCCATAATATTTGTTACGCAGTCTGTGAGGCTGTGAGGATTATCTTCTTTTTTTTTGTTACAACGATATTGGCGGACGACGCGGCGGGCACAAACGTACAAACAAACTTGCAACAGTAGACTGACGTTGGACGAGATTCTCTTGGTGTATTTATAATATTATGATAAGCATGACGTTGTCGTCGTTAACGATCGAATCGTACCTATCAAACTCCGCGTTCCCCCCCAATGTGGTCGGCGACAGCGGTACGGCTCGCACGGATCCCATCGCGTTCTACGTGAACCTGTACATGGTCGTGTTCGAGACGGCACTGATCACCGCTGATCACACGGACTCGTGTCCTATCGCGGTGAAAAGAGACGTTCTCGTGATGACGACACGCCTCGTCGTGGCAATCGCCCGTCTCGCGCACATAGTGGACGACGCCGCAATCGTAGGCTTTGTCGACGACGCGCTACTGAACGGTCGAGCGGACGCGTCTCGTGTATTGTTCGATCGATATCTCGTGCCGTGGTCGTACGAACACATCGATGTACCGTACCGTCACTATTGGCAGGTGACGCGCGGACCTGTATTGTGGCTGTGGATACACCTCACGCTAGGTCGACTGAGTCGTACTGGTGGTGGTGGTGGTGGTGGTGACGACGATGTATACGCGATAGATATTGCCACCAAGCTGATACCTCTGTTGGGTGTGTTCATCGGTTGTGGTCGGTGTAGGTTACACTATACGGTGACGGTGGGAACACTGTTCGAACGTTTAGTGCGCGAAGGGCGACACCCGGCACTCGTGATGATCGACTTTCACAACGTTGTCAACGTACGTTTGGGTAAACCCGTATGGAAATACGCCGACCGCGCCGCCGGCGAATTCGCTAGTTACTTGATGACGTATCCCAATAATAATAAAAATAATAATAATAATAAGACGTGACGACGCGTGTGCGAGCGCTGCGATGAACGTACACTTTAAAAATGAAAATCTCAACTCGACGTTTCGATTGATGGTGCACGTTCTGTACACAGTTTTCAACGATCAGCCGTTCGACGAGGTGTGTTACGCCACCCGCCTACATTGGCTATTGCTCGGCGGCGGCGGCGGCGTCGGCAGTGGGGGTGGTACGACCGCAGACTATATAGTCGAACGTTTGTTCGACGCCGTTCGTCCGTTAGTGGTGGCCGTAGTTGCGACTTATGTTTGTCGTCGGCTACTCGTCGATAGTCCCACACTAGTGTTCGGAACGGCGACCGAGTCCGATCGTCATCACCTGTTGCCCGTCATGGTGTGCGTGGTGGGGAGTGAGACTATTATATATGTAGACGTGGCTAAATTATATCAATTTATAGTCAGATGTCGTCGCGTGCACATGCTCTGCCGTAGTGCTAATTTACAAATCAACGGCACGGATTTTGCAACGACATCATCATCATCGTATAATTTCAACAACTGTCGAGATTTAGAGTCACTTTTGCGGCGTTCACGACCTCCGCCATCATCGCAACAACAACAACAACAACAACAACGACGTTTATTAAACTTACCGCACGACGACGGCGGTGGTGAGGAGGGCAACGGCAACAATAACACACATCACTCCTCCACGACGACGACGACGCACTTTGTTCTGCAAGCGTTGAAGACAAACGTGGGTGTCGTTAATTTATTGTGGTATCTAATCTTTGCACTGGAGGGTGCCTGCGGTTCCCTAGAGAAACGATTACCGTGCGGCGTGTTGACCGTATCTCGCCCTCGGCCGCTTTGGACGACAACGACAACGACAACGACGACGACGACGACATCAACGAACGGTAGAGGTGGACGTACGGACGCACCTCCTCACACACAGGTCACACTCAAAAGAAAATCACCATTCACCATTTAGAAGCACTATTTGTTACAAAAGTCTTGATTTAATTAATTAATTTAATTTCATTCAATGGACTTGAGTTCCGTGTGTAAATCTAGTAAACTTTATCAACTCATCAATAAATTGAAAAAAGTACATCACATAAATCAAGTCGGTGTCGGTAGTGAAGAGGAACAAACAAAAGGAGAAGAAGTAGAATATTACAAGCCAAAGGAGAGGCAGGACGTCGAAGACGACGACGACGACGAGGAGGACAACGAGGAGGAGGTGTTGTTGGTGGAGAATCAGTGGGCAAACAACAATAACAACAACAACGACGACGACGACGACTACTCCTACGACAACAACGACGACGACGTAGGAGGTGGCAACGAGGAGGGAGCGGACGTGGACGACAAAACACGTGCCGCCGCCGTCGCCGCCGCGATCAGACAACGCGACGACGAATGGGACGCGTTCGTACTGAGCACCGATGAACAAGCGCGTCTGTTGACGGTTCAATCGCACATATTGTGGCTCAAAACGAGCGGCGGCAAGACGCCCGCACGCTATTCTAACATCAAAAGCGCCATAGTCAACGCCAAGACGACGAATAGTGTAAATAGTAAACAGCACATGAAGACTCTCGTGTTTCTCATACAAGCGTTCGTGGAGGAGAGCGAGAGTCGTTGGCCGCACCGGTGTCCGGTGGTGGTGTTCGGTTCGTTCGAACCCTATATCGCACTCAGAGAATCCAAATCGTACCGCGCTCGATTCATCAACACCAAAGCCATACTCAAAGTCATTCGATAAAAAAAAATATATAAATTTTCAATAATAATAATAAATTTCACGTCTCAAGACATTACAGTCTGATAAAGGATAGAAATCATTGTAATAATTAAAAAATATATATATATATTATGTCGGTGGTTAAATTGCGAGACTTGTATGCGCGTTTGGAAAAGTATTACATAGAGTGCAACCGTTCTCCTGCACATCTAATGGCGTTATATCCGCCCGACGTGTACGCAGTGTACTCGACCTCGTGCGCGCCCGTCTACAATTTGGTGATCGTGCACAATTTTTACGCCAGCCGTCGGTGGTTCACCAAGGAGGAGACGAAAAAGAAGATTTTCGTGGCGGTGGTTTTTTTATTCGACATCAAACACTACATTGACGACAGCACTCACACCGTTCAAGGTCTCTACACCGACGACAGACGCAACACTATGGCTAGGTACGCGATCATGGCACGCTTGGCCGGATTCGATACGGAGCTCGAGAAACGCTACCGACTGCTCAATCTCAACGTGTGGAATTCTCTGCTGGAGAATCCGGCGCGGCGGAGGAAACAGTTTGTGAAATTTAAACAGTTTATCGTTCAAGTGGAGAGTGTCAATCTACACAATATATAGTTAGTATGTAATTGCTGATATTTCTTGTATTTATTTTTTTTTAATATTTATCGCAAATAAATTTAATATAATATTCTATAATTGTATTCCATTTTATAATTTTCTCAAATTTGTCTTTCATCAAACTAATGTCGCTAAGTTTTGTGCTCTCTGATCAGACACCCTACGATACGAACGACTAGTAGGCGCGGTGAGTCATCATCATTCTATACGTCATCATTTCAAGGTCATGCAATATATTCATACGTTTTTCACATTGCGGAGATTCGTGTTGTGTGTCCCTGTTCACAAACTTTTGCATCATAACTTTTTACCCTCCTCCTGCACTACCCCCCCCCCCCCCCCCCCCCCTCCTATTACAATATTTTATATTAATTTAGGGCAGGCGTCAGGGTGACTTTAAATCTTATACTTTAAATCTGGACAACTGCCGTATGAGATATAGTACGCGCGCGAAGCTATCGCTCAATTTATAGAAAACTTCAAGGTCATCCCCACTCTCCATACATTTTCTTAATTTTGGAGCGGGGGTATCGCAAATGACTCAGTCGCTCCTCGCCTGCGACGAGCGGCAGACGTCTAGGAAATGAAAAAAATGAAGTAGTAGTAGTAGTAGTATTAGTACGACGCAAGTCATAAACATTACACAGGTATAGGACGTGGCACATTCTAGGCGGCTAGTCGATTGCAGCTACACATTTTTTTTCTTGTGCGCCTTGCGGGGGGGGGGGGATACCACGCGTCACACAGCTGTGACGAGTGCGCTGACTGACGCTTGACAGCAGCAGTAGCAGTAGTAGTAGTAGTAACAAGACGCAAGTCGTGAATATGGCAGGAGGGCAGACGGATGGACGGGTGTCGTGGCACATTCTACACAGTTACATAGATCGCTAGCCAACTATAATATTTTTGTGTGTGCCCGCCCTGATCAGATGGCAAAGTACACAAAGTGCTATAACAATAATTTATCATAATTATAACGACTGGTCGAGACTGTGCGTCATCATTTCAAGGTCATGCAATATATTCATACGTTTTTCGCATTGCGAAGATTCGTGTTGTGTGTCCATGTTCACAAACTTCTGTATCATAACTCTTTGCCCCTTTTCTCCCGCACACTACCAACCCAACCCCCCCTCCCCCCCCCCCCCTATTACAATATTTTATATTAATTTTCCGGCAGGCGTCAGGGTGAGGTTAAATCTTATACTTTAAATCTGGACAACTGCCGTATGAGATATAGTACGCGCGCGAAGCTATCGCTCAATTTATAGAAAACTTCAAGGTCATCCCCACTCTCCATACATTTTCTTAATTTTGGAGTGGGGGGTATCGCAAATGACTCAGTCGCTCCTCGCCTGCGACGAGCGGCAGACGTCTAGGAAATGAAAAAAAATGAAGTAGTAGTAGTAGTAGTAGTAGTAGTAGTAGTAGTACGACGCAAGTCATAAACATGACACAGGTATAGGACGTGGCACATTCTAGGCGGCTAGTCGATTGCAGCTACACATTTTTTTCTTGTGCGCCTTGCGGGGGGGGGGATACCACGCGCCACACAGCAGTGACGAGTGCGCTGACTGACGCTTGACAGCAGCAGTAGCAGTAGTAGTAGCACGACGCTAGTCGTGAACATGGCATGGGGCAGACGGACGAACGAACTGACGGACAAAAACTACACTACCTACCTAAGAGAGATTAAGTTAAAAAAAAATGCGATATTTAATAAATGTGTTATATTCTATATCGTGTATTACATATTGTTTATATTATTATGATATTATAATACGAACTCTAAACCTACAGCAGCTTTCGTATGACGTTCACGTGCCCGTGGGAGCGTTTCTTCAACGTCGTTCCGTGGCCGTCAACAATGTCCTGCAACTGCAAGCGAACACTTCGAGCCGCCTCCAATTTATAGACGTTGAAATGAGGGCGTATGAATTCCACGAGTCGAATAATCTTTTTGAGCACCGCTCCCGTTGCCGCCGCCGCCGCCGCCGTCTCACGGTGGCGGTGTGCAAACGCGTCGATGTCGTCCAACCAAACGTGATAAGCGGCATAGATCAACATAGGATCCTCCATGTAGTGCACCTGTTGTCGTGTGCTACTGTTGTTGTTGTTGTTGTTGTTGTTGTTGTTATTGTAGTGGTGGTCGTTTAAAATTTCGTGGCGACAGCGTGCCGACATCAATAGCCTTTTGATAATTTTGTGAAATTTACGTATAAATTTGGCGAGATTCAACGGTCTCATGGGACGTGTGGTCGACCACACGACCAACGGTTCGTAAATGTCACGCGTCACATCACCACCTCTCTCGTCCAACAACAGCACCGTCTTCACATCACCCCTGTAATCGTTCGTGATCGAGTCGATGTAGCGCTTCAGACTGCTATCGTTCTCGTGATGGTTCAACTTGACGTGTTCGTACAACAGACACGGATTGGTGGCGTGCAAACAACCGAAAATGTCGAATATCACATACAACGGATTGACGGCGACGTTCTCGCAACACACACTCACCACGCCCGTCAGAATCCGTTTCACTATCGGGTTAGCGTGTCGCTCGTAGCCCACGTGACCTATTCTACGTCTGTTATCATCACCATCACCATCAACATTATCATCATCATCATCATCATCGTTGTCATTTTCGTCGCAATATGCGTACTTTTTTTTCGTTAAAATTATAACGTAATCGTGGCGTTGTTCGAGCGCCAATGTGAGGTGTTTCGTGAATGCGATCGTTTCGTTGACTCGTTTCAAGATGGTGGCGGCGTCGACGTTCTCGGGATTGTAAAATTTCAATCCGTCCGTATCCACGTAACACACGAGATCGCCAAACGGCCACAATACACCACCACGCCTCTCCTCCAAAGACGCCGCCGACGTAGTGTTTTCGTCGTTGGCGCCGCCACCGATGACGGGTCGCTCGGCCGCCTTTCGACCGGAACAATTGACGGCCCACGTGGTGAGATAGTGTAACTCTTCCTCGTATCGGACACGTTGTTCGGTGGTGATCTTGTTCGCGTTGGTGGGATCGAGAGCGTAAAACGTGCACACTAGACGCGCGCACACAGTCAAAAATTTGCGTCCGAACAGTGTGACGGCGGCCGAGGTGGGTATGTGCGAGTATAGAAACGCCTCGCAACCCGTCACACCGTATATCGAATTCAATATAATCTTTGTGCCGAGCTGTTGCGAGTCCAAGATGCGCTTCTCCGTGGCGTTGGTGGCGGCGCGCGAAGCCTCCTGTAAGCGTCGTCGTTGTTCCAACAGTGCGGCCAATACGCGTCCTATGAAGCGTACGCGCCGATCCAAATTGAACACGGCCAACACGGGCTCGCGTGCGTCCAACGCGCACGCGTCCTCCCAACACAGACAGTGTCCAATCTCGCGGCCGCGATAGCCGGGCGTGAGTAGATCCTCGGTGGGCACGTTGGGTGGGTCTCGCATCGCGAACAGTGTCACCAAGTCGGCGTGCACGCAACGCTTCAGTACCGCCAAGAAGGTGGAGGGCGACAACGATTGTAAAAACTCTAGGGTTATGACGGTGCAATTGGTCGAGTCGGTGTTGAGATAGCACGCGAGATTGGGATAATAACTTTTAAAGTCGAACGACTCGACCGCACTGAAAAAGGATCTATCTCGACGTGCATAATTCAACGCACCCTGATACGATTTATCGTTGTCTGTGCCGAGACCGATGATTTGTGCCGTACGTCGTCGACGTTGTACTTGTACTTGTTGTTGTTGTTGTTGTTGTTGTTGTTGTTGTTGTTGTTGATGATGATGTTGGCTGATCACACCGTCACCACTATCACCACCGCCATCATCACCGCCGACGTCGCCGCTGCCGCCGCCGCCGTACGAATACGAGTGATAAACGTCAAGGGAGTTGGAGGAGGTGGCTGCTCTTCTATTATTATTATTATTATTACGAACGGCCACAAACGTACCGTACTTGAGACCGTTGTGAACGAGACACGATGCTAAACGGCGGGTGTTGCCGCACATACCGCTCACCTCGGCGCTCAAACAAAAGAGACTCGTCAGACTGGTGACGAGCGAGAGTACGTCCGACTCGAGGAGTACACGCGTAACGGTGATGGTGTCTTGTATGTTATAAATCAATACTTGTTCTAGCCGCGGCATCGTCTCGGGCGTATTGCTCAATCGCACATTGTTGTACACGTGTCGTTTGAGTCGTATCGTGTCGACACGCGTACCGCTAAAGTCGAAATTGCCATCGTCGGACGAGTCCACCGGTGCAGACGACACGCGGTACACCTTGCGAAAGTCGACGCACGCCTCTTCGTCCGCGCCGTGGTGAACCGCGGCACCGTACACGTATATACGACGGATGAGCGACGAGTCGAGATTCATCTTGGCCACCCGTTCGCCGCCACGCAATCGATTGGCGGCGATGGCGGCCAACGACACTTTGTCCGACAGCATGTTGCGCTTGGCGAGCACCATCAGGTCGAGGCATATGGCGAGATCGTTGAACTCGGGATGGTGCAACTCGTTGTGTTCGTGTTTGATACGTAGTACGGCTTGCAGTAGACGTTCCACTTTCAGAAAGATGGCGCGTCGCCATATGACGCGCAGATCGTAAGCGATGAGATTGTGACCGGTGAGCACGTGCGGATAGCGGCGCGGTAAATCCACCAAGAGAAAAATACCACCCTCGCAATAATAATTAGTGAACGCCTCCAACATGGCCGTTTCACTATCGTAGCCTCTGAACAGAGCAAACGTGCGTCGTCGTCGTCGTCGTCGTTGCCGCTCCCGCTCCCGTTGCTCCCGCCGTTGGCACGACGACGGATGGCCACCTTCCACAGAATCGTTGTCATTATCATTATGATCATCATCATCATCATCATCATCATCATCATCATCATCAATGTTGTTGTACTTTGAGTTCATTTTAGATTGAAATTCTGCAGCGGCAACAGCATCGGCCTTGGCCGGTACCGGTACCGGATTCAGATACAGGCACACGTGTACATGTATCCGTCCGTACAATAAATACATACTGATGGAGGAAATCTTCTCGTCGCGTGTCGTGCCCATGGGTACGACGTGGGCGGATCGTGCTATCGTTTCTATGTCTATCGAGACCACGGGCAGTATGCGCTCCAGTGAGGGTCGTGTCAATTTGCCACTCGTCTCCGTAGTGATCAGGTTGAGTTTGGTGTACACGCCCGTGCCGCTGAACGTGTCGTAGAATCCGACGGGCGCAAAGCGCTCGTTCAAGTCCATCCGATCCTGTACGGCGAAACCGAGACATTCGACGTGAGGCGGTGCACCTTTCGTCGTCATCGGCGTACCGAACGCACATTTGTACATTTGTATGGCCAAGCCGATCTCGCATATGTCGGGCAATATACGATACCAGGGCAGATGCTGTGAGTTGTCGCTCAGAGTGTTGTACATGAACTTGTAGGCGGCATGAGAAGTGAACTCCAGTATTATCAATTGCCCGGTAAAGTCGGGCGTCACATCGTAGCCCAAGTCGTTGACGAAACACTGTATAAAGTTGGCGCGTTCTCCGTGCAATATGATGTCGGTCACGTTGCAAACGTACGAGTTGACGTCTTCGGATGCCGCGTTGTTGCCACCACCACCACCACCACCTTGCCGGCGCAATTGTAACAAGTCTTGTATTAGGCTGATAAATTTTAAAACGTGAGGTGTTAGAAAACCATAATTCGACTCGCGATACCACGACGGCGAAGACGATTTCGCAGCAGTAGCAGTAGCAGCAGTAGTAGTAGTAGTAGTAGTAGTAGTAGTAGTAGCAGCAGCAGTAGCAGTAGCAGCAGCTGCAGCTGCTGCAGCAGCCTCGACGAGTACATAACACGCAGGACGATAGTCGAGAAAGAGTCTCTCGTAATTGAGCCGCGTGTCGACACTATCCGCCACGTATCCAATGGTAGGGTCGTATCGAAAGTTGAAAACTAGCCTTGCAGTCATAATGATGATGATGATCAATCAACACACTATTTTTATTTATTTTTTCAATTATTATTATTATTATTTCGCGATCGATTACTTCGCGCAGTGATTGTGAAGGTAGACTAGTTAGCTGTTATAAATTAATATGACGCGCACGCCGAGTAACCTGTTCGTTTTATTATGCGAGATGAGAGAGGGAGGAGGAGGAGGAGGGGAGGGGGGGGGGGCGGTGGCGGCAGTAGGTGAGACCCGTACTCACCGTTTCAGACCGTGTGACGAATTATGATATCATTATAACATCAGTAGCTCATCATATTTCACGATGACAGTACGCTATAATTGCTGACATATTTTTTTTTGTTCATTTCGTCGTAAATAAATATTAAAGAATAAAAAAAATATATACATATAGGTATGATAATTATTGTACCTACATCTTGGTATTAATAAATTATTATGCAAGTGTACTTTAGAAATTTTTCGGGACGTGCCATATACTTTTGTGACCGCCTACCCGTCGCACTGGTGCCGTTGGCTCGTTTCTATCGAGGTCGGTGTACCACCCGTGGTGATTTACTCGACCGCATAGCGTTGGATGCACCGTCGCTGTCGTCGTCGTCGTCGTCATCACCACGACCACCGAAGCTGCTGCAGTTGCAACCGCGCGTGATCTGTTTTTATCGTCGCAGCGTCGTCTATACGGATACATTTTTTTATGGTAGATGTGAGACGTGGCTGTATTGTTACGCGATTATGGGTTACGTGGAATTGGAGTCGTCGTGTATGGTCGAATTGATGTCCAAGCTGACGACGCAGCTCGGTCTCGAGGAGGCGATCGCCAATCATTTTCTCAAAGCGCTGGTGGCGTACTGTAAAAAAATGGACTTGGACGTGCGCGGTGAGATAATGCGCCTCGATCGAATCGACGCGGCCAATATCAAAGCACACTTTGTCGCTTTCCAATTCGACGACGGGTGTCCCATGAGTCTAGTGCTATCCAACTTTTTCGAAAAACAACAACAATCTGCGCTCAGCATCAAATACGCCGCCGCCGCCGCCACCGCCGCCACCAACAACACAATATCTAACGTAGTAACCAACTCAAACGATGATGATGATGATGATGATGATGATGATGATGATGATAATATGGTCACAGTCGAGGAGGCGGGTGACGTGAAAGAGACGTTCACCGCAGAGATTCTAGGTGAAGGTATGACCGTTCATACTACGACACAAAACTCTATACATTTTATCATCGATGAGCGTCACTTGCGCCGAGGGAAACGCGCCGGCGCCGGCGCTGCACGCAACACGATAGACATTTTTAAGAGTGAGTGTGACGTGGTGCTTTTCACGAGCAGCAGCAGCAGCAGTTGCTACACCACTATAAAGTCATTTTCGAATCTACCACCACCAACAACACCACAACCGTTGCCGCCGCCGAGCATCCAACACCGTCGTCCCGTAATCATTCTAGATCCCGTCAAGGTGCACGAGTTTGTCGTCAAAGTAGATAGGAAAATTAAAATGTGCATGGAACGTCTGACTAATCCCACCGTGCACCGTCATCGATTGACGGTGACGCCGCGTATGTTGCGCACCTTCGTCGAAAGCGGGCTTATATTGTACTACAAGTGTTTAACGAGCCAAGATAATAATAATAATAATATGGAGCAGCAGCAGCAGCAGCAGCAGCAGCAAAAGTTACTCGTGGAAATGCACACATACGGACCGAGCGCGACGCGTGAATTTCTCGACCGTCTCTTGGCCGAAGATTTAGTGGACGCGGATGTGATACAATTACACTATACAACGGCGTTGGTGAATCGGAGGAATCGCGGAGTGCTGTGTGCTGAGCAGCAGCAGCATGAGCAGCAGCAGCAGTCGGCGGACGTGGTGAATGAGATGCGATTCCGTTATATGTTTATGGAGGCCACGGGTAAAATGTATCCCATAGCGGAGACGCGAGACGAGTACGACGTAGAGTTTGTGATGCGACTGCAGCTCGAGATCGCCAGAATGTACGATATGGATATGAACGTTTCGCGACATCGCCACGACGGTCCACTGTTGAGTGTGGTCACCGAGCGTGGCGTTCAACACAGCCTGGACGCGCGTACGCATAACAAAAATTACAAGTTTATACACGGACGCCTCGCTACTCTTGAACGTGCCGTGCGAAAACAACACACAATCCAGCGACATGTGCGTCCGTGTAGAGTAAACACGCACATACATACATACATACATACATATTCTTATAGATGATGAGCGGTGACAATTATCAAAAATAATAGATATATATTATTATTAATATAATTATTATATAAGCTCGACGACGCGACGACGCGAGAATGTTTCACACGGCCAACAAAGTCGATCTATTGACCGCTCTCGAGCGGGCGTTGCCCGAGAGCAATGCAAGAGAGCCGTTGCGTGTGGCCATCGAAAATCTAGACGGCGAGCCGCAATCGTGGTCTCGTCTACTCGAATTTCGCCAATGCGTCACGAATCTCTTGAACGATACGAAGCATGCGCATGAAGTCATACGAGCCGGACTCGTGTCCATCATCGTGATGTACGAGAGTAATTTTATAGTCCACCAGAAACTGATCGACGTTCGCATACGTAAAGATTAATCTTACAAGAAAAAAAATGGTACTAACTACTACTACTACTACTACTACTACTACTACTAATACGTTATCGACATTATCGAATCACAAGAGACGAGGAGGAGTGGTGGGGGGGAGGGGAGGAGATGCTATTTATATACGAGACGTTCGAGTGAACGATTCATTCGAATAACAATCACCGCCACGCCACCACCACCACCACCACATTAATTAAACATAATGGACTATAATAAGTTATTGAACATGCACAAAGCCATCGAGTTTGATGATGTCACTCACACGTACGTGTACAAGGATCACAAGATTCGTCGGTCCGTGTCGACATTGGTCAAACAAGTGTTTCCATTCGATCGAGAGCAAGTACTCGACCGCATGGTGAACAGCTCGGGATGGAAACGTAGCAAGTATTATGCGACGTGCGGCGTCCACGCCGACACCAATCGACCCATCACCAACACGGAACTCATCAAAGAGAACATCAAACGCGTGTGGAACGACAAAGTCACCCTGGGCAAGGACGTGCACGCGCTACTAGAGCGGGTGTTCATAACGGGTCCCGATTCGCAGCTGCAGGAGGAGAGATTACGAAAGGAAATCGAAGTGCGCACCGAAGGGCGCATGGACGTGGACGCGTTGAAAGCGCTATTCAATCGATACAATTGGACACCGCTGCAGACCGAATGTCGCATGGTGGACGAGAAACGCAACGTCGCCGGCACGGCCGACTTGGTGCTGTACGACGACCGTGGCGAGTTGGTGGTCGTCGATTGGAAATGTAGCAAGATGCTGTTCGATATGTTCGGCAAGAGTAGGGCGGCCGAGCCGATGCAATACTACGCGTCTACCAATTATTGGCAGTATACGATGCAATTGAATCTGTACCGAGTGATATTGGAGCAAGTGTACGGCTTGAGAGTGTCGAACACTGCGTTGATTTGTTTCGACGAGGACTTCGCCATGTCGGTGTATTTCGTGCCCCGCATAAAGGACGTAGAACTGTGGTATTTGGAGAAGGTGAAATCATCGGACTCGGCTGACGACAACGTCGACCACCACCACCACGACGACGACAACAACAATAATAATAATAATTCGGAGATTAATACCACTACGGTGGTCGAATGCGAACGAGTATCAGAGTGACAGTTTATAATATTATGTAATTATTATTATTTTTGATTCCATCATACTATCTTGTAGCTTTGTATGAAAAAACAATATGATTAAAATGAAAATAATAAGACTTGTTTTTTTTTTAGATACTCTCCCCAAAAATAATTTTATATTAAAAAATATAATATTAAAATCTTTAAACGACCCACAAAATATTGTGTGGCACGCGCGTTACACTTACACACACACATCATCATCATAGTACACACACAATAAGTGCCGCAATGGACGATGCACATACACCGTCGTCATTGCCACCAACGCAACAACAACAACAACAACAACACGTACCGTCTTTCGATCCAATGGCGAATGATTATGCGACGATAGATGAGTGCGCCGAGATAGCGGCTGTGCACTTGTATCTCGCATTTTTGGAGGAACAACAACAACAGCAGCAGCAGCAGAGCGGCGGCGGCAAACGATCGTCGTCGTCGGCGGCGGTGCGCGAGACTCTATTGGCGCGCGTGACGAGAAAGTTGACTCGTTTCCAGAACGCCATAAACGAATATTTGAGAATGCGCAGCGAAAAAGTTTTGAGTTTTCAACATCTCGATCCGAAACGTTTGGACCTCACTCGCAGCCTGGAGGATGTGGCGTTGCAGAACGCGACAATTCGCCACCAGTTGGAGACGTTTCGACCCCACTGGTTGACCGCCGAGCTGAACAGAGTGCGAGTTTTGAAAAAGGGTGGCAACAGCAACAGCAGCGGCACCGCGGCAACCGCAGACGTAAAATATAAAAATTCTACTTATACTTCTTCTTCTTCTAATACTGTGATGACTCTCGAACAAGTCTATAGAATGATTCGCGACGGACGATACGTCAATCACGTGCCCGCCGTGATGTCATCGCTGGCCGCGTTTGATGACATTACGTTTGACACGCTCTTTGCACATTTGCGGTAGGTAGTGAAAAAAAAAGAAAACAAAGAAACAAAAAAAAATAGAAAAAAGTCACGCTGACCTAGCTGCTAATACCACTACTCGTTTAACTAACTGTCTTTGAGACGCGTGAAAGTTTGATTTTTGAGATTCAACACTTGTCTCTCGAAAGAGCGTAGGCGGCGTGCGTAGGCGGCGCAAACGTTTTTGTCGTCTTTGTCGTCTTTGTCGATGCGGTATAACCGTCTTCGGTGCTCGTGTAAACGAATCGCCAGACGCGAGAGTTTCGTATGGAGGCGCGACAAGATTTGATGACGAAACAATGCATTGGCGTATAGTAACCGGTCGTCGTCGTCGCCGTTGGGCAAACGCTTGATGAGCGCATTGTTGATAGCCGCGACCAAGACGGGCGGTAGACGGGACGGCCGCTCGGCCTCGAGTCGCATAGCCGCCACCAACAATGCGGGATCGCGCAAATGGTACAAATTTCGGGTAATGTTCTCGAATTCGTCGGTGACGGTGACGTTGGCGGCGGTGGCGATAGTGGAGGTCATCTCCTTAGTTATGAACGTGTGTGTGTATGTGTGTGTGTGTGTGTGTGTGTGTGTGTATGAAAATAGTACGGAACGTACGTAACAAATAGTATGTATAATATAACGCGTGTCATAGTTGGATATTTATTCATTCACTAGTCGACCACAGTCGAGTAACAATGTCAACGTCGAATTGGCGGCGGCGGCAGCGGCAGCAGCAGATCACCAGAGCAACCACTACTGTCTCAGCCACTACTGCCTCAACCGCAAGCGACAAGCGTCGTCAACTGCGTGCGTCTGCGGCCAAACCTGTCGGATTTTATACAGTCACGAGATCGTCCGCTGCAGCATGTCGTGTAACAACGAAGACGAACCTTTGGGATATGTTGACACGCTACAACGCCATCCTACTGGACAAAAGTGACAGTGAAGAGGAACGGTTCGAGACGTTCGTCAATTGGATCAAGACAATCGCATGGATAGATCCTCACTATATGAGACCGACGAATATAAATATTGACGACGACAACAACAACACCGCCAGCGCCACCGTCGCTCATCTTAGGAGTCCTCCGTCGTACAGTGAGTTATTGCACTTTTACGTGGTGTTGGCAATGTTGAATTTGCACGGTAAAACGTTGAGCGAGGAGGTTATATGGACGTTGGTGCGACTTTGTGAAGCGTACGATCAATGGATAGTGAAAACAGCTCTGGAGGTGGTGCTGTACGGAAACGAGCGACAAGTGCACCATTACTTTGAAGAAAAATTGAGTATCATATTTGACGTCATATGTCGAGCTTATTGGCGTAAAGTTTAATATTAAGAAATATATAATTATTGAATAATTTTACTCTTTTTTTTTTTCCTCCAATTCTCAATATAATATAATAATATTATTAAGTAGAATCTACCTCGTTTTTTTTTTCACACGGTCTGAAGACGAAACTGCACACCCACGCACACAGATATATATATATGTGTGTGTGTGTGTGTACTGTGGCGGCATCGAGGCGTCAAAATGTAGCTGGCTAGCGATCTATAATATAATATATATAGAATGTGCGCCATGTTTCGTCTACCTTTCTGCGCTACCATGTGGCGTGTTGTTGTGCTGCTGTTAATAGCTGCTGACGAAACCTTGTTATATTATTATGTATGTATTTCTTTTGCCTAGACGTCTACCGCTCGTCGCAGATGAGAAGCGACTGAGTAATTTGCGATACCCCCACTCCAAAATTGTGAAAATGTATGGAGAGTGGGGATGACCTTGAAGTTTTGTATAAATTGAGCGATAGCTTCGCGCGCGTACTATATCTCATACGGCAGTTGTCCAGATTTAAAGTATAAGATTTAAACTCACCCTGACGCCTGCCCTAAATTAATATAAAATATTGTAATAGGAGGGGGGGGGGTAGAGGGGTGGTAGTGCAGGAGGAGGGTAACAAGCTATGCAGAAATCTGTGAGCGGGGACACACAACACGAATCTTCGCCATGTAAAAATCTATTTATATATTGTGTGACCTTGAAATGATGTCGTATAAAATGTTGGGGAGCGGGGGGGGGGCAAGCTCATGCAGAAATCTGTGAGTGGAGACACACAATATATTGCATGACCTGATGAAATGATGATGACTCACCGCGCCTACGACAAACTAGTCTGCCATGTTTACACACACACACACATACACACACACCCTGACGAAACTGCACCATAATGTGTGTGTGTATTTTTCTTTTTCCCAAAGTGTCAATCACTCGTCACTACTGTGTGGCGAGACTTCAAGTCACAAAATGTAATTGGCTAGTGATCTATATGGGAATGGTAGGATGTGCCATGTTCACACGACTTGCGTTGTTGTGCGCCTTGGCTCTGCTATAGCTGACGAAACCTTGCTATATAATATATTTGTATTTCTTTTGCCTATTCGTCTACCACTCGTCGCAGGTGATGAGCGACTGAGTAATTTGCGATACCCCCCACTCCAAAATTATAAAAATGTATGGAGAGTGGGGATAACCTTGAAGTTTTCTATAAATTGAGCGATAGCTTCGCGCGCGTACTATATCTCATACGGCAGTTGTCCAGATTTAAAGTATAAGATTTAAACTCACCCTGACGCCTGCCCTAAATTGATATAAAATATTGTAATAGGAGGGGGGGGGGGGGGGGGGGGTAGGGGGGTAGTGTAGGAGGAGGGTAACAAGCTATGCAGAAATCTGTGAGCGGGAACATACAACACGAATCTTCGTAATGTAAAAAATCTATTTATATATTGCGTGACCTTGAAATGATGACGTACGATCTTATGCAGAAATGTGTGAGTGGGCAGGAAGAGGGTGGTAGAGTGGGCGCGCAGGTCGGCAAAGTGCAATAGTCGTCGAGTAATGCAGTCTCAATCTGTAAAGTTCTTTTTTTTTTACTAGTAGCGGGGGGTTCGGTGGTGGTTACGTCGTCGACGTCATGAGCCTATAGAGTAATCTCTCAAAGTCTTCCAACCAAAGGGCGTTCATCAATACGTCGGGATAGCAGAGGACCGTGTGCATGAGATCGGTGCGTCCGAGCACGGCGAAAAAGTCCCGCGACCCCTCGAACGTCAGACGGCACTCGTGCTCCTCCCCCGCCTCGGCCAGCACCCACTCGATCGTGTTGACACACACCGATCTCTCGGGCACCGGTACGCAGCGGCGTATCGCCGACATGGCGGCCTCTCTCGACTTAGCCTCGTGTGGACAACACCGACCCGTCGTCGTCGTCGTCGTCGTCGCCGCCGCTGCTGCTGCCGATCCCATCCCATAGCAGCGTAAAGATTCGGGCGGTCGACGTTTCAACAAGTCTAAATGACAAACTTTTTGATTGCGTCCATGTTTCTTTTCCGTTCGGATTAGTAACGTCGACCAACTGTTATCCGTTATAATATTATTATTATTAGAACGCCTTCGTTGATCGCTAGCCTCGCGACATAATCGCAAAAATGTATCGTTGAGTTCACGATAAAAGATGAGCGGATTCTCCGTATAGTGTACGGGACGTAGGAATTGTACGGGACCGCGACCGGCTAGAGTTTGCGGTATGCAAATGTCGAAAAAACTCACAGGTCTCGGGTACAGGCCGAGTTTTGAATGAATCTTGTGACACTCGTCGAGCAACAACTTGAAAGTGGTCAAAAAAGTGTTGTTGTTGCTGCTGGTGGTGGTGGTGGTGGTGGCGTATCTCCCCTCGGCGATTAGTTCGCGCCAACCGAGTAGCTTGGCCTCAATGACCGTCGGTAGTGGTTTGGTGACGTTTACGGTGTTGCGATCGTACGATTCAATGGAAACGATTAGATCCGAATAGTCCAGATCCACACGTTTATAAACGGCACCGTTCAAATCGAACGTGCACTCCTGGTCGTCGATCGTGTGCTCGCCGCCACCACCGGTGGTGTCGTCGAATCGACATTTCATACCGTCGTGTTGGAGTCGGGCAAACGGACACTTTCCATCCATACTTATTTGATAAGCAGCGCTACTGATAAGCAGCTTTGCGACAGCCGATATAATAATAATCATTTTATTGTCACATCATGTTGTCACAGCTATTATTTTACTTTTTCCTTTCACTCCTGGGATTGACCAGCTGGCGCCACGGTTGGACTTCGGCGTTGGTTTCGTCGTGGCGGCGGTACGATGATGATAATAATATTATAATATTATTTCATCGTCTGACGCCCCCAATGTTATTGCAACGCGTGTCCTCGTTCGTGCAGTCGTCGTTCTCGACGCTCTCGACGCTCGGAATCGTACCGCGGGTGCCAACCACCACTCAAACGACAAAGTCGTTGATTACGACATCATCATCATCATCACCACCATCACCACCAACACCATCGATACAATCGAACAGCAGCAGCAGCAGCTTGCTGTTCGCAGACCGTGAATCTCAACCGGCCAAAGACATTCATGCGGCGGCGGCACCGGCACCGGCACCATCGGCGGTGGTAGTCAATAATAATTTCACGGGCAACACACGGGCTAGTACTACAGCAGCAGCAGCAGCAGCTACTGCTGCAGCGATTCCTCCACCGTCATACGAGACTATATATCCATCGAACGGACATCTCTATCCACGATTGGATCATATACAAGAAGTTCGTACGGCACCTCACTTTTGATCGATTCAATGTCCGACTGTGAACAATGGACAACCCCGTGAACCCGCTCACAAATTTTTGCATGCAACATGTCTGCCCCTCTCCAACATTTCATACGTCATCATTTCAAGGTCACGCAATATATAAATAGATTTTTACATGGCGAAGATTCGTGTTGTGTGTCCCCGCTCACAGATTTCTGCATAGCTTGTTACCCTCCTCCTG
This sequence comes from Glaucopsyche alexis, assembly GCA_905404095.1. Lineage (NCBI taxonomy): Eukaryota > Metazoa > Arthropoda > Insecta > Lepidoptera > Lycaenidae > Glaucopsyche > Glaucopsyche alexis. Next base: position 20,953,084 of record FR990054.1, on the reverse strand, counting down.
CACTACCACCCCTCTACCCCCCCCCCCCCCCCCCCCCTCCTATTACAATATTTTATATCAATTTAGGGCAGGCGTCAGGGTGAGTTTAAATCTTATACTTTAAATCTGGACAACTGCCGTATGAGATATAGTACGCGCGCGAAGCTATCGCTCAATTTATAGAAAACTTCAAGGTCATCCCCACTCTCCATACATTTTCACAATTTTGGAGTGGGGGTATCGCAAATTACTCAGTCGCTCATCACCTGCGACGAGCGGCAGATGTCTAGGAAATTCATAAAACAAAAAATACACGCATATAGTATACAACAGTAGCAACAACAATAACAATAATAACAACAACAATGACGCTGGTCGTTGGTCAGCAGCAGTCGTCAAGTCGTGCTACTTGGCAGTTGGAACGGGGCACATTCTAATTAATAATAATAATTATATACATGGCTCGTCGTTCACGCATGTCGATAAATTTTACTGTGTGTACGTGAAAAGCATGACAGGCATGACGGCAGAATGGTGGTAGTACTACTATCGTATACGTTGTAAATTATTGATAAGTTGAATGGAATTTACATTCGGTGATGATCGACGAAGACGAGAACTACGACGACGGCGGTTGACGCGTCGGCTACAGCTGCGGCTACGAACGGCAGCCGGAAAGGGACGACACACAGATGCGGCCGCCGCCGATCACGATCTAGGTCGATTGTTGGAACGAGAGCGCATCACCACCGAGAGGTTCATAGACGAGTGTGTGCACGCCGGTGAGACGGAGGCGTTCATTCGAGTGTTGGAGAGGTTGAGCGTGCGATGCGACGAGTGGAATGCGTCGATCGAAAGTTTAAAACGTCGCATAAAACACATGCGTCCGGCCAACATAGACGGCGATCCTGACTATTATCAACGTTTGCAGTGCGCCATGCGCGTTTTAAATCGTAACATGGACACGTTGAATCAATTGCAAATGGAGCGTCACCACACCGAACGAAACGTGAACGAGGCGCGTGACGCGCTACTGCGCGAACTCACCGACGCCGACGCCGACACCGCCACCGCAGCCGATTATAGCCTAGAATCACAGACGCGACTCTTGCGACTGATCGAGCGCGCCAACAATATTAATGCCTAATAAGAGTATAATTATAACAATAATAACATGTCCTCCAGCAATAACATCTCTAGTAAACATAATAATAATAATAGTAATGATGATGATGATGAAATCGTAATACGTTTTACGCCACTGTGTGGATTCAGAAACGAAGGTGGCGGTAAACTAGTCAAGTTTGTGAGTGTCGCAACGCCGGTCACTCTGCGTTTCGGCACGCGCGCCTCACTCGAGACTACGGTGGACTTGTTGAGGTTTCTGTTGTACGGTGTGCCCGGTGTGAGTGCGATGCGAAAGTTCGATCGCGACACCATGATCGATATTCTATTGGAGAGACTCGTCGTTCTCTCCGCCGCAACCGCCAGCAGTGGTGATAACGATGAGGACGGCGGCGAGTCTGACGAAAACGTCTCGACGATGAAGAAACTGAGTCGAGATCACATAGTACCCTACTTGGAGGCTACCAATCGTTACTACGTTCGATGGGCGTGGCCGCACGAAACGGAGGCGATGCGTGCCGCACTCGTAGCGTCGCGGCGTGCGGCCGAACGAGACGATTTGGTGGGTGAATTTGAAAATCTCTACACTTTTCTGAGCGATTGCATTCAAACGGGCGGCGTGACGAGGGTGTTACAACTCACCCTACTCTGGTTGCATTTGCGCCACTCCACGATCGCCATAGAATGTAACAACAACAACAACAACAACAACAACAACAACAACAGCGGAGACGGTGGCGACGACGATGAAAATGAAAGAGTAGGAGGTCCTCTGACGTTTTGGGACATTGTGGCCAATGTGACGATGAGTTCGTTGAAAATGTGGCTGTTGCAAACGTACGATGTGCCGTGTATATTGTACGCCACCAAAGTGCTGTTACCGCAACGCGTCTACGAAGCGATCGCCGTGAACAAACGACCCGACGAGGTCGACTGGTCGGCACAAATTAAACGTTTGATTCGCGAGTTGTGTAAACGGAATCGTTTCATCGGTAGCGGCGGCGGCGGTGGTGGCGGTGACGGACGTCTCAGTAGCGTGGCTGCGCTCACGCGTCGCATCAACGACGTGACGCATCATGACGGCACCATATTACAATATGACAATATGCCGTACTTTGACACTCTGGTGGACATGTATCGTAAACATCCGTCCATCTCGGAACCGTTCCTAGAGTTTGGCGAAGAGTACGCGTTCAGTACGGTGTTGTGCACCTATCTAGGTATGCGACCCCGGCTCGCCGTGTTGCTCAACTATTATCGGTGGCGTGTCAAACTGTTTGCCGCCACATTGACCAAGATGACGACGGCCAAGACAAAGTGTGGCGGGGAGCCGCGGCACCGCCGTCTATCGTCGCGGCAGACGGACACCAATCATTATAAATGTCAACGTTTCGACCGTGCGGTGCGTGTGGTGGTCGAGCACGTGAACAAGATTTGCGAAAATTGCATAAACTGTAACTTTGCTTTGGCTAACACTATACGCGGCACAATCACCAAAGAGTTGACAGAGAGCGTAAAATATCTAGTGGACTTGATCAACGTCGCCTCATTATCATCGTCGTCGGTAAGAAGGCCACCGTGTTAATCGATCATGCTACCAGTATCTACGGATGCCGCACTCATTATAGAGGTCAACGGTCTATTGGAGGGAGTGCGTCAACTAACGTACGATCGTCGTTTCTTCGACGACGTGTCGTCCGCTCTCAAAGAGGTCCTACTACTGCCACTACGTCGTCCAATGTGTGGCAGTGGCAGAGGCAGCGGCAGTGTTGATAGTGAAAACGAGGATAAAACAATAATTATTATCAGAGACTATAATGTGGCCACGTATCATTTGTACCAAGTGGCATTGCGCGATTTCAACCTTTTGAATTGGTGGTGTACGTTGGATGAAAAAATTCGTAAACATGTTTTAGAAAAAAAATAAAGACAAAGTAAAAAAAAATAAATAAATATAATAGACTTTTATTTTTTTCACAACCATTATTATTTAACTTTAAAACAACGCGGCGGTGACGGCGGCGGCGGTCTCTCTCTCTCTCTGTGTGTCTCTCTAACTGAACATTCCCCTCATCTCGGTGTCGAGGCGTCTCCTTCGTTGCCGTGCGCGGCACAACCAATTTAAACTCGACGTCAACAGCACCACAGAAAACACAACCAACATTATATACTGTATAATGTCATAGATTTTATCGTAGGTGGTGTTGTTGTTGTTGTCGTCGTATTCGTCGTCGTAGGTGTTATCATTTGAATTGTCATTGTTGTTACCCATCGCCGGAGTCTTTGTGACGGCGGTGGCGGTAGTGGTGGTAGTGGTTGATTTGTCGATGATAGTGGTGGTATTATTATTAGCGATACCTACATCCGTTTTTATCTCAGAGTCGGAGGCGGTGGTAGTAGTGGTGGTGGTGGTGGTGGCGGCGGCGACTGTGATAATAGAGCTGCGGATTGTCGTCGCCGACATAATATTAAATTCTTCAGTAGAAGTATCGAGAAAACTACCGTTCGTTACCACCGACGTCGTTATATTCAAATCATCGAACGTCGTCGACAACACATCGGGAGTAGTAGTAGCAGCACGTTCGGCTAAGTTTGTGTCGTTGTCGTCGTTGTCGTCGGTGGTGTTGCTTCTGCCGGTCAATAAAGTTGAGGTTTCCATTGGAGGCGGTGACGGTGGTGACGTCGATGAAATAATATTAAATTCTTCAGTAGAAGATTCGGGAATACTACCGTTCGTAACCACCGTTGTCGTTGAATTCAAATACTTGAACGCCGCCGTCGACAATTCATCGGGAGTAGCGGCAGCTGCAGCAGCAGCAGCAGCAGCAGCAGCACGTTCGTCTGGGTGAGTATCGTTAGAGACGACGACGCTCGACGTTCGCCCGGCTTCTACTGTTCTAGTATCATTGTCGTCGTCGACTGTAGTGGTGGAGTTGCTGCTGCCGGTCAATAATGTTGAGATTTCCATTGGACGCGGTGACGGTGGTGACGCCGACGACGTAATATTAAATTCTTCAGTAGAAGATTCGGGAAAACTACCGTTCGTAACCACCGATGTCGTTAAATTCAAATACTTGAATGCCGCCGTCGATAACTCATCGGGAGTAGAGGCAGCAGCAGCAGCAGCAGCAGCAGCACGTTCGATTGGGTGAGTATCGTTAGAGACGACGACGCTCGACGTTCGTCCGGCTTCTACTGTTCTAGTGGCGGCGTAGTCGTCGTCATCATCATCATCGGTAGAATTGCTGCTGCCGATCAATAATGTTGAAGTTTCCATTGGAGGTGGCGATGATGGCGACGGTGGTAGCGGTGAAAGCGACGCACTAATGGACGTCGCATTTAAATCGTCTACGGTCTTTGATGAAGAAGGCGGTGAAGGCGGTGGTGCTGCTGCCGTTGCCGCCGCCGCCGTGCCACACCAAAATATACATCCAATCACTACGAGCATTGTCGTCGTTGTCGTAGTAGTCAATGTCGTGGTCGTCCGAGCCGCCCACTTTGACTTCTTTAGAGCCATCGACATCTCCTTATAGTGTATTAATATTTATAGTCTATCTCTGAGTGTATCTTGCGTACGACTGTGGAAAAGTTCAACTATCGAGCCATTAAATAGTGTAGTTCCCCCCCCCCCCCCCCCCCACCCCGTCCAAACAAAGTATTGGTATGTCAGTATGAAGGCAATTCATATCGTATGAACAATTTGACTGAGAAAAAGAATGCAGGCTAGAAAAAAACTATCTTGTTGCTCAATCTCGTTCAGTTGACTTCTACACATGCGTATGCGACGTTTACCGTTCACTACACGCTCGTAGCACGTGATGTACTCTTCCTTGTACGGCCACCTTGTTTCGCCACGTCGCTGGGCGACTGGGCGTTGCTGTTCGTTTTCTTCGTTGTTGTCGTCTTTGGCCAACGATGCGTTGGTGTGTGTGTGTGTGTGTGTGTGTGTGTGTGTGTGTGTGTGTGTGTGTGTGTTTGTGTGTGTTACGTGACTGTATAATATTATTATCCTTGCGGGCGCAGCGCCATCGCATATTAATTATGGGGACCAGTAAGTATAGAAAAAAATACAATTTAAAAAATAATAAAAAAAATATATTATCATAAACATATTAAGGTGATTACAATTATTATAGTATATTAATTAACTTAATCTGCTACAGCTGTCACTTTTTTGTCCATATTATTGGACATTTTTTTTTTCTTAAAAATAATCATCTAAATTAAAATCTGTTACGTATAAACTATTATCATCATGATGTTTTGTGTTCGACGACAACACGGAATCCACCTCCGCACCCACCGCTGCCGCCGCCGCCGCCTGTTTGTTTGTTGTGATTACATAATTCGACTGCTGCTGCTGCTGCTGTGGCGATGACGACGACGATGATGATGAGGATGATGATGATGATGATGATGATGATGACGGCCAGTGGGGCGACGTCGACACTGAATGCAATGTAGTTTCATTGTTGATGGTGTCGGTAGCCATGGCGCTGGCGGTAGTTTCTGCTGCTGCTGCTGTTGTTGTTGTTGTTGTTGTAAGTGGTGTTTGCTCTGTCGACGTCGTTAATTTTATTTTGTAATTTTTCTTTGGTTTCTTAGTCTTGGTACGGTCGTCACGACCGCTGCAACTATAAGACGACGACGCACGACGTTTCGTAGATGTGGAGGAGGAGTAGGAGGTTTCGGCAGTTTCGGCGGTCTCGGTGTAGGCGATCGAGGCGGCGGTGGTGGTTTTGACAGCGGCGATTGAGGCGGTGGCGGCGACGGCGGCGGCGGCGGCCGACGATTTAATTTCTTTACTGATTTCTGCTGCTTTTGTCTGCCTTTTGTCTGTAATGCCTAATTTTGAAATAGCCACGTTGCGTGCGGCCAGAGAACACTGTGTGATATTTAGTGACATCGTGTCGATAATTTTCACCAAATCCTCCTCATCTCTCCGCCCACGCAACAATGTCACAATTTTTCTTTTTGCGTTCCAATCCACCCGACTCGCGCCCAATTCTCTTTTAATTATAATACCAAAATTACTGAGATTTCCATTCCAACGCCAACTCTTTACCACACTTTTGTTGTCGTCATCGTTGTTGTTGTCCTCGTTGTTCTTCTTGTTGTCGTCGTCATCGTCGTCGCTGTCGTCAATTAATATAATGGTGTTGTCCATGTCCTTTTTTACTAGGATTACACTATATAGTAACCTCTCTTCCTCCTTCTCCTCCTCGTTTTTGTTGTTTTTTTTCTTGGTGGTCGTTAGTAAAATTCTTTTTAAAATTAATCTTTCCTGGGGTCCATTGATTTTACACAAGTGATGTTCCATGTGTTCTAATTGTCGACTGAGTTTCTTTATTTTGTTGATACACTCAATCAGATTGTAGCTCGCCATTGCAGCTGTTATTATATGTGGGGGGGTCTCTTCACTTCACTTCGTATTCGGTTGACAGTCGAGTGACTTTTGATGTTGTACAGTCCAACCGGTGGCTTTTATAGCCCGTCGTCGTTGTAGTGTGTGGTGGGGATGATGCAAGTAGTACTCGTAGTAGTAGTAGATGAATCTGGAAAAGAAACAGATTCTTGAGCTATCCGAATGGGTCAAAGCTGATTGATAACGGTCTTCCGATAGTAGTCAGGTAGGCAATAGGCAAACCTACCGAACCGTACACACCGACACAGATCACACGGTTCGCTTGTAGGTATTACGAACTACGAACGAGGAGATCGCGACGTCGACACGATACGGTAGCAATCTTCAGTAGCTCATCTAACGCGATCGTGTCACTGTTGCGGCGTAGAAAAGTTTCTATCCATTCGGCACATTTACCATTGCACAATATTTGCATTAGTATAAGTTTTTTTTTACGCTCCATTCTAGTCTCTGTAAAGCAGCAGCTGCCGTGGCGGAGTCGCCGCCGCTGTGCTTCTTGTTTTCGTCGCAACATGCAGCGACGACTGAAAGAGGAGACTCCGAGGCCGACTCCACTGCGGCCGACTACTGCACTTTTCTCATCGACGCCGCCGTCACCGTCGCCGCCACTGCCGCCGCCGATCAGTCTCTCGATGTCGGTCTCGTTGAATATTAAGCCGGTGGGTCGGAACTTTTCCAGAGCGCCAACTTCGCGACCGTTGTACGATAGCCGACCGCCCCCATGTAACTGTAGACCGCTCCACGTCGAGTATGTCTTGAACCAATTGTAACCGAGACGAGGCACCAACATAGCCGACACCGCCATATCTCTAATGACGCCTGTGATCTTTTCAAAGTCCCTCTGTGGTGGTGGTAGTGGCGGTGGTGTATAATTAAAATGATAGAGTGCGGCGGACGAACTCGAAGACGCCACCGACACCACCGATTGTCGCGGTACCGGCACCTGACGTAACGTCGATGTGCCGTCGATCGAGCGTAGCTTGTCGATGAGAGACGCGTACGCGGTGAGGTTCGATTTGGCTCCGCTGGCGGCGATACGACACAATACTTCGCAAGCCACATTGTTGTCCAACGTCAACCAGACTTTACGTGCCACACGCACCACGAGCGCGTTGATCTCGTCGAACAGCTCGTAAGCGGCGTTCGAACCGAGGTGTGTGGCCACCAAGAGAGCGGTCGCGTCCAGAATGCGACGTGTAGGTTCGAACCATTCGGGTCGCGCTTCGGGCATATAATTACGTCGAAACCATTCCTCCTCCTTCTCATCATCCTCCTCCTCCTTCTCCTCCTTCATTGTATGATGGTAATGATGATGATGATGATTATTATTCTTGTAATTGCATTCGGCGCGCGCCACTTGTACGTACGGTGCGAATCGTGGTGACAACATATGAAGGCGTCCTTGCATATAAAACACGTGCACTTGCGAAAAGGACAATCGTGTGGTCCTACCCGTCTTGAGGATCATCGAATTGCGCGGATGTAGAGCGCATCGTATCTCGTGTGCGACCGCACGCGATTCCACGACGTACACACCGTACGCGTCACCGTCGATGTCGGCATTCTTGTGACCCATGGTGAGAGGCGACACGTAAAAGTTGTCGTGCTCGGTGACGGCGACGCGCGACACCGTCGACACGGAAGCGGGATGTATGCACGGATCGCGTTTCACTATCACACCCAACCGTTCGTCGATCGGGTACACACATTCGGGTGGCAATCGACCGTCGTCTTTGTCGTCGTCGTTCCGGTCGTAGTCAATCCGTGTGGGATCGACGGTCACATACTCGCCGGCAATCAGACCGAAATCGCGAGCGAACGTTTCTGGCACGACTATCGTGTCCGCACTCACTCTAAAATTGCACAATATCTGAGCGCGAAGACCTCGAACTCGCGGCGCCAACACTTTGGTCTGTATGACGCTCTTGCCGCCCTGCAGGTAACTCTTGATGTCGCCGTTCTTGTACTCGATTTTGAGAAATTTACACAACGTCGTATAATTGTCCGGTCCTATGGCCTCTCGTCGTTGTCGTCGTTCACCGTTGTCGTCAACCTCCGGTTTTAGAGTACGACAGTGACAGCCTCGTCGTCGTCTTCTTCTTCTTTTTCTTCGTCGTCGTTGTTGTTGTTGTTGATGATGATGTCCATGACTGTTGTTATTGTTGTCGTCATTTTTGTCATCACCTTCTTCTTCTTCTTCTTCGTCACACAAACACGCCGGCCATTTAATGTCTTGCATCATGATAGTTTGCAGTTGAACGAGACTCTTGTTGTTGTTGCGACCGCGACCGAACATACTGAGACTGGGTACGACGAGACAACGCGCATCGTAAAACTGTTGCGCCGTAATGGACAACGACCGCGACTTGTCGGGATTATTGGCGGCGGCGGCGGCGACCATCGACTTTGGAAAGTAAGCCTTGTTGGTGGCCACGTACACGGGCCCATCGAGGTACGGATGATTGGCGAACAGTGATCTGGTGTGATCGGCGTCTTGTTGCCACCACGACTTGACGATTCGTGCCATGTCGTACGAAGATATCAGACGTTTACCTTCGGCTTCGAGACGAGAACGCGTTATGGGTTCGATGTGATAATCCATTATTAATTGTATTCGTTTATTTGTTTTTAAGACTTTGTTCGTTAAAGAGAATTAATATTGAAAAAAAAACAATTACTCTAATATTATAATAATATAGAGAGACGTCTGATGCTTGACGCGGCTGACGAGTGACTGGTGACGTAGTTAATAGTTTTTTAAAAAAATATACAAAAAATGTGCGTAAAGTGTATCGATTACGCGACAATTCCGCACGGGCGCTAGTGTCTCGCCGGCGACAATCACCCGAATTGTCCGATATGGGTTGCGTAATCTTTGCGTAATGTCGGCCCTTTCCGCACACAATAATTATTATTATTATTACTGGTAATAATATTTCATACTGTCTTTCTGTCTATCTCCGTCTGTATGAACAGAGTGGGTATTAAAAATATAACAGCGTGTACAATGCATTGCTCTCGAATCCGCCGTCCCGCGCGCGGCGGCGGCCTCTATCTACATCAGAAGCTTAACAGCTAGTCTTCCCGTTCCGCAGTAATCGTTCACATCACACGTTCACACGAGTCGTCGAATACTACTACTAACTACTACTACTACTACTACTACTACTACTACTACTACTACTACGTTTAAAAGTTCTCTGTTCCCCGCCGCCGTCCTGCGTGCGGCCTCCACGGAACACACTTGGTGCAGCTGCTGTGACTAAACCGCACTATGTGTGTGTGTGTTTTTTTGCCTTTTTTTTTACTTAAGACGTCTACTACTCGTCGTAGGTGAGGAGCGATTGAGTAATTTGCGATACCCCCACTCCAAAATTGTGAAAATGTATGGAGAGTGGGGATGACCTTGAAGTTTTCTATAAATTGAGCGATAGCTTCGCGCGCGTACTATATCTCATACGGCAGTTGTCCAGATTTAAAGTATAAGATTTAACCTCACCCTGACGCCTGCCCTAAATTGATATAAAATATTGTAATAGGAGGGGGGGGGGGGGGGTAGGCGGGGTGGTATTGCAGGAGGAGGGTAACGAGCTATGCAGAAATCTTTGAGCGAGGACACACAACACAAATCTTCGTATTGTAAAAAATCTATTTATATATTGCGTGACCTTGAAATGATGACATATTGATGAATCACTGCGCCTACGATACATGTAATAAAAAAAAACTAGCAATAATACATACTGTCTGTCTGTCTGTCTGTCTGTCTGTCTGGTCTGTTTGAATAGAGTATTTAAAATTTAACAGCATACAATACACAATGCAATGCGTACCGCCGCCCTGTGCGCGCGAGCTCGGTAAACACTAGCCGCTGCTCGAACGGCCGCCGCCGTAGAAGAATGCATTGCTTTTAACCGCCGTCCTGCGCGCGGCCTCTACAGCAGTCCGCAGTAGCTAGTCTTCCGTCCGTGCATTGTTGTTCACATCACAGACGTGTGTGTGTGTATATGTGTGTGTGTGTATTTTTCTACTTTTTTTTACTTAGACGTCTGCCGCTTGTCGCATGTGACGAGCGACTGAGTAATTTGCGATACCCCCACTCCAAAATTATGAAAATGTATGGAGAGTGGGGATGACCTTGTAGTTTTCTATAAATTGAGCGATAGCTTCGCGCGCGTACTATATCTCATACGGCAGTTGTCCAGATTTAAAGTATAAGATTTAAACTCACCCTGACGCCTGCCCTAAATTGATATAAAATATTGTAATAGGAGGGGGGGGAGGGAGCGAAGAGGGTAATGCAGAAATCTGTGAGCGGGGGACACACAACATGAATCTTCGCAATGCGAAAAACGTATTAATATATTGCGTGACCTTGAAATGATGACGTATTGATGACTCATCGCGCCTACTACTTAGTAGTAGTAGGCGCTACTACTAAGACGACGACGTGGTGTGTACACCAACTACACACGGGTGGGAGGGAACACTTATAGCTGATGCTCGAACGGCACCGTACATTTAAAATTTTACAGCGTAGAATGTATTGCTTTTAACCGTCGGCCTGCGCGCGGCCTCTAACGGCAGTACGTAGTCTTCCGTCCGTGCACTGTTCTTCACATCACACGTGTGTGTCTTTGTGTGTATGTGTGTATTTTTTTTTTCTCTTTTATACTTAGACGTCTGCCGCCCGTCGTCCTGCGCGCGGGCTCTACAGCACCAACTAGTCTTTCATGTGCAGTTATTCACATCACACACACACGAGTCGACAAAGACTACTACTACTTCTACTTTTACTTACTATGACGTGGTGTGTAAACCAACTACACACGGGGAACACTCATAGCTGCTGCCCTAACGGCACCACCATTTAAAATTTTACAGCGTAGAATGCATTGCTTTTTTTCTACCGCCGTCCGCGCGCGCTCTACAGTAGTACATAGTCTTCCGTCCGTGCACTGGTATTCGCATCACATGTGTGTGTGTGTGTATCTGTGTGTATTTTTCTACTTTTTTTACTTAGACGTCTGCCGCTTGTCGCAGGTGATGAGCGACTGAGTAATTTACGATACCCCCACTCCAAAATTGTGAAAATGTATGGAGAGTGGGGATGACCTTGAAGTTTTCTATAAATTGAGCGATAGCTTCGCGCGCGTACTATATCTCATACGGCAGTTGTCCAGATTTAAAGTATAAGATTTAAACTCACCCTGACGCCTGCCCTAAATTGATATAAAATATTGTAATAGGAGGGGGGGGGGGGGGGGGTGGGGTGAGGGGGGGCAAAGAGAGTAACGCAGAAATCTGTGAGCGGGGACATACAACACGAATCTTCGCAATGCGAAAAACGTCCTAATATATTGCATGACCTTGAAATTTTCTATGACGTATAGAATGATGATGACTCACCGCGCCTACTACAAGCCAGTCACATTGATTTAGAATGTCAGTATCTACAGAGCACAAAACTTTGCGGGCGTGGTGTGTAAACCAACTCTGCATATTATGGGGAACACCAGCTGCTGCTCTAACGGCTCCGCCATTTAAACATTTTACAGCGTAGAATGTGTATTGCTTTTAACCGCCGTCCTACGCGCGGCCCTACAGCAGTGCATAGTCTTCCGTCCGTGCACACTGTTGTTCACATCACATGTGTGTATGTGTGTGTTTGTGTGTATGTGTGTGAGTGTATGTGTATTTTTCTCCTTTTTTTTTTACTTAGACGTCTGCCGCTTGTCGCAGGTGACGAGCGACTGAGTAATTTGCGATATCCCCACTCCAAAATTGTGAAAATGTATGGAGAGTGGGGATGACCTTGAAGTTTTCTATAAATTGAGCGATAGCTTCGCGGGCGTACTATATCTCATACGGCAGTTGTCCAGATTTAAAGTATAAGATTTAAACTCACCCTGACGCCTGCCCTAAATTGATATAAAATATTGTAATAGGAGGGGGGGGGGGTGCTAGTGCGGTGAGGGGGGCAAAGAGAGTAACGCAGAAATCTGTGAGCGGGGGACGCACAACACGAATCTTCGCAATGCGAAAAACGTCCTAATATATTGCATGACCTTGGAATCTTTTATGACATATAGAATGATGATGACTCACTGCGCCTACTACAAGCCAGTCACATTGATTTAGAATGTCAGTATCTACAGAGCACAAAACTTTGCGGCGGTGTAGAATGTATGTGTTTATTATGGCACGATGGTTACGATACACACAGCAGTCGTGTGCCGTGTTTTTTTTTAGTTCTTGTTGTTGTAGTCGGCGCCCGCGTCGTACGCGTACTTTCAGTGTTGTCATTGAGTTAGAGGAGTAGTAGAACGTCGTCGCGAGGTCGCGCGCAAGTTCGAGCATACGCGAACCGCCCGAGACCGCGCGGGGATTATTACTCTCTGTTTGCGCCGACCCTATGGCAATCAAACTACTGCTACTTATGAACTGTAAAACGGTGCTTACACTTTACACCTCGACTTCTAGGTATTTATCTCTGTCTGTCTGTCTGTGTGGACAACAACAACTGCATGGTACACTAACTGTAAAACGTACTTGGCACGTTCTTTTTTTTTTATCTCTCCTTTTACTTGGACGTCTGCCACTCGTCGCAGGTGATGAGCGACTGAGTAATTTGCGATACCCCCACTCCAAAATTATGAAAATGTATGGAGAGTGGGGATGACCTTGAAGTCTTCTATAAATTGAGCGATAGCTTCGCGCGCGTACTATATCTCATACGGCAGTTGTCCAGATTTAAAGTATAAGATTTAAAGTCACCCTGACGCCTGCCCTAAATTGATATAAAATATTGTAATAGGAGGGGGGGGGGGTGAGGGGGGGTTGGGTTGGTAGTGCGGGAAGGGAGCGAAGAGAGTAATGCAGAAATCTGTGAGCGGGGACACACAACACGAATCTTCGCAATGCGAAAAACGTACTTATATATTGCGTGACCTTGAAATTTTAGATAATATACCGAATAAGTTGGTTGGAAGCCCGCCTTCCTTCACCCTACAGCACCATTCCCTCCCCCCCCCCGTCCACCCTCTCCCGTCTCTAATGGAGAAGAAGACGACAGCTGCAGCAGCGGCTGCAAATGACGACGACGACGCCAATCGTTGTGGTCTCGTGACGTTCGACGTGCACGCGCACAGTTTCTCGGGTTCGTACAAGCTCCGTTTGCCCGTCGACGGTAAGGCGTCGTTCCGCGCCGTCGACGGTAGTCTGTGGGTGATACACAACGTGGCCGATGGTATAACGTTACATAAATTAAGCGGTGCCACGGGTTTGTACAGCTTCTCGATTACGACCGCCTTAGACACTACTACTACCAATAATAATGATAATAATGATAATTCTTCGACTCAATTCATTGCACAATCATACTTTCGCATATGGCAAAAATCACACATCAGAAAACTACCCGCCACCTCGCAAGCGTTCAATTGCGGTTACGTTTACGTAAAGTGTACACACGCCAAACTCATTCAACGCATGTCCATCACTAACACCAACCGTCACAATGCAAACTGCGGTGGTGGTGGTGGTGGTAATTTAATGCCAAGAAATGTACATCTGCTCTATGCCAGAGTGATCAGACCCAACGCGCATCGAATCCTCTCTACCAACAGGGGTATTTCAATGAAACTAGCCCCCACAGTGGCTATAACAGGTGATGATGCCGCCGATATGATCTCGGCCACTGCCGTTACGATTACTCCCTCCTCCTCCGCCGCCTACGACGCCGCCTACGACGCTGCCACTGCGGACAACAACTTTGTCTCGATGGAGGTCGAAGAATCGGCCACCAATGCGGTCACGACCGCCGGCCAGGAAGACCATCGTTCCGACTATTCCGCTGCCGCCTCCTCCTCCTCCTCCATCGTCTCTACCGCCAACGACTCGCACCACCATAATAATTCTGCGATGGTGAAGGAAAATATAATGAGCGCTTTGGAACATCTGACGAGTCAATTGAATCTTTTGAGAGGAACAATCGACACTCTCCACGAAAAGATGCAGAAGCAGTTGCACACACGCCGCGTCAACGACGACCACGTTTGGTTAAAGTCACTCGTCACCATTGCCGAGATGTGGACGATCGAGACCGCCCAGTGGGGTGCGACTGCGCAAGCCAACGTCGTTCACGTGACCGCCGATAACTACGCCGACTACAGACACGACCTAGAGGTTAAATTTGCCGACTTGCGCACGTTTCAAACGCTTTTGTCGAAAGCACAGGCGCAAGTGAACTACTTTGACGGACCATGGAGCGAATCCAGCGCTAAAGTGGAAAACTGTTTGAGCATATTAAGCGAGTGTAAGACGAGTTTCGTGAGGGCGTTTCAAACGTGCGAAGCGGTGCTCGCACTCGTCGTGGACGACTATCGCAGACTTCCCTTCGAAGGTGTTAATCATTACGAATTGATAGTTCAGTACCAGGCGGTAGAAGAGGTGTTGCGCATAATTCGGCCAGATTACACGCAATGTGTGTCCGGTTTCGACACGTACATCGAACGCTTGAACACGGTGCGCACCGAACTGAACCAATACCGGGCGACTGTACAAAAAATATTCGAAGAGGTGAATTCTGTCGACATGCGTCAGTTGCTCCTCGACGACGATACGGCGGCGGCGGCTGCGTGGCCTCAGATGGTGAGCTTCACGTGGACAGAGGTAGATCGAGTGTGGCACGAGGAACACGCGCGACGGTGCTCCGATATGTTGTCAACTCTTAATCGCGCCGCACACAATTCACTCCTGGCGTACGGTAATGCGCGAGCTCATTTCGTAAATCTAACCGCCCAGGTGCCGCTAAATCTGGCGGACAAAGTGCGCGAATGGATCGCTCTGTGGCCCAGTGACAATCACACCGTTCGGTGTACGATGGCAGCGGAATCGGCGGCCCAATTTGAATCGTTCTACCGTCATCTATACCTTGATCATACGTTGACGACGACCGAGCTGCCGGCGCAAGATGATGATGATCTATGATCAAGGCAAGGCATATAATTATTAAAAAATGATTTTTTTTTTTGTTTGAAAATTTCTCGCTTTGTTACTCACGGTGCAGCGGCTACTGCTGCTGCTGCTGTTGTTGCCGCTGTTGTAACATTAAACGGTGCGACAAACAACAACAGCACACGGCGTACGCAATCACCAAAGAGAATGGCATATTTGGCAATCTTACGGGCGCCGTGGTGGTGGTGGTGGTGGTGGAGAAGCTCGTTCTCTTCCGCGATGCGGCGATGATGCCAATTCACAACAGACATGGCCAACGTACCCAACGACAGAAAAATGTTAAGTAATAGAAAAAATTCCACCACATTCATTCTCTTATTATTATTATTATTATTATTTTCGTTACACACGAGACACTTGAGAAACAAACAAACAGACAGACAGACAAAGACTAGAAAGGAGGAAGAAGGGGGGGATAAGTACAAATTGATAATGCACTATGATCATCGTATAGAATTTTATCCCAGTCATACGGTGGAAAAGTATACATTTGAACAAGAGTACAAGGCGGCGGTGTTATCGTCGTTGTCATCATCATCATCATCATCATCATCGTCACGAACGTACGAAGTCACCTCGCCTACTACGGGTCACTCGTGGAAGATTATACTCGCGCACACTCGACTACGTCTCATCAAGACAGATGATGCACCCGCTTTTGTACTGTTAACGGTGCATGTGTATCTAAAAGATCAAAGTTACCCAAAGAGGGTAGTCAAAGCGCCACCTAGCGTACTATACGATGACTATCGAGTATTGGAATTGTCTCTGCCTATATTGTGCAGATCGGCGGCGATGACTTCGAGAATAGTGATAGAAGTATGTCTCGACTACGTACACATCACACAGACTCTGTGGTGGAGGGATACATTGCTGTGTGCCGACACGTGGGCACATCCCACGAAACACCAATCAGCTAGGACAATATGGATGCTTCGGGATACCAACGAGTATGTGCATGCAAACGAGTCGTCGCACTGCAGCAGTGCCAGGCAGCAGCAGCAGCAGCAGCAGCAGCAGCGGCGGCCACAGTTGGCACCACAGTTGAGGAAAAAATAATAATACGAAAAAAAAAACAGTAAATGATTTTTTTATTATAATTATTTAATATACATATATTTTTAGAACATAAATTATAAAAAAAAATATTTGGTAATTATTAAACACTACATTACAGAATATAAAAAAAAAACAACAAAAAAGCGATAAAATATGTAAAATAATACATAGCAATAAAATTTAAAAATATTAACGTTAATATTTAATTTAAAAAAATAAAGGTACACAAAAAATATTGCGCTATTAATAATAGGAAATTATTAAAGGTCAGCAATGCACTTGCGACTCATTATATTTTAAAATCTTACAATTAAACACGAGACTGTAGAAAACAATAATATATATATTATATCGTGTTACAATAATTTTCGCCGTGGTTGTTATTATAGTTATTCTAAAATCACTTTGACAGCCACGGCCTTAATTGTAACACGATCTTTCCAAAAGTTTCATGTTTGATTGCGCACATGTTCATGCTGCGCTGCTCGTACTCCGCATATGATAGGCTTGTTTGGCGGATAATCGTATTAATTTCCTCCAAATTGCGGCTGACAATGTCGTGTTCTGTGATAAGACTGAAGAGAGTGTGCGTCTCTTCCCTCAGAGGAACGTTTGCGCATATCAGTTTGATCAATTCAGTTCGGACCGTGCTCACGTCCAAAGTGTTATACACTCTGACGGCCAACTCGTGCAACACACTCTCTTCAGACGATATCACCGCGGACATCGACAGTGACGTAGATGTCGTTACGATCATTGCCGCCGCTGTCTCCGCCTCTGCCGTCTCCACATCTACCGTCTCCGCCTCTGCCGCCTCTGTCCTCTCCGCCGCCATCACCATCTCCTCCTCTACCGCCGCCGGCGCTTCCGCCGCCGCCACTGCCGTCTGTGTATTCTCAGAGTGTGGTGCGGGCATCGTTATATTATTATTGTTCTCTGTCGTCATGCGTATCTCACTGGGCTCGCCGCTCACGAACGCCTCCTCCATGATATAGTCGAATGGATCTTTCAATGGGAAGGTGGTGGTGCTTGTGGTGGTGGTGGTGGTAGTTATTGGTTCGAATCCAGGAACCGCATCATAGTCGTACTGCTAAAAAGATATGAAAAAAAAAAGTAAATAATTTTGTCCGTAGACTGTACAATTATTAAATATATTTTATTTATATTATACGTCAAAATTGTATAGAGTACCTGAGCTGATGTCAAAAAGGTGAACGTGTAATCCACGTCCGAATTTCCGACTTGATATGGATCCAATACTGTGTACACCTAAAACAATCAAAGGGAAAACATTATTAATTATAATTATATATATTTTTAATTTCTCATATTCGTATGAAAAAAAATGTATTAGTTTAAACTTACCTTAGCTGTCTCGTTAGTCGTCGTCGTCGTCGCGTATTCGGGAGGAGGAACGTATTCGGGAGGAGGCATGTTGTTGTTGTTGTTGTTGGTGGTGGTGGTGGTGGTGGTGGCAGTGGTGGTGGCGGGGGTATCGGGTTGGTGGGTGGGAGTGCTGATCGACGGCGGAGCTTTGGATGAATCCGGTGGAGACTCGTGCCACGGAGTGCCCAACTCCTTCACCATTGACGGTGTCTCTAGCCGGTATTCTATGCCGAGCTCCTCGAGCGAGTCGCTCCAATCCTGACTAGTTTCTTCCAAAAATGGAACGCCCGAGTCGCAACTGTCCGACATCACTCGTTTCAATTCCCACCACAGGTCCCATTTGGGCGGCATGTATGGGACCTTAGAAAGTCGTGTGCGACTCTTGGTCGTCACCACTTTGCCCAGCGACAGACCCTGTTCGTAAAGATTATTAATGAATTTTCTCATCTTGTTCACGAACAGTGCATCCACCCTCTCTGGATGCTGGTCGCCACAGGTCCCGTGATCGTAACCCGCCACCCTGCGCCCGCACACAAAACACTTGCTCCTGTCCACGAGACCGTGCCCGATCTCATAGTGATTGTAGATTACGTCGGACGGCGCAGTCACTCCACAGCAAGACAGGAGCTTGCTTTGTGTGCGCGGCTTGAATACCCCTCGTCCCACTGGCGGGCAACTCAAAAGGGTGACGTTTATGAATGATGTCTTACCTTTCGAGTCGTCGTATAGTTTGGTCTTATATGCCAAATATATACTCATGAGAAACAAACGTTCCTCGATGGGCGTTCTGTCGCGGGTTCTTTTACACTCCAGCAACCTCCGAATACCGCGATTCAGGCGACACAGATAATTTTCCACTTTTTTATTGTTTGTCGTGAACGTGGTGGTAATATTTTTTGCACTTGACATTGTAAGTTTTTTGGGGGGGGAGCACACTTTACTTTTTTTTTCTAATTAAATTTAATTAATATGATCACTGTGTGACGGGTGGACATAGACTGAACACTATGATGTCCTAGTCGTATAATAATAAAACTGATTGTATATAGTACTATGATATCCTAGCTACTGAACGATAAGCTCTATGTTGCATGCGACATAGGACTCTAATGCAACGAGATAAAATATGCAAAATGATAACGAATAGATGCCACCCATGTAGACTAGTAACGTGGGTGGCATTATCTAGTTACACAGCATCCTATTTCCCATGAGAACGCTGATAGTACTAAACAATATGTCATACGATAGCAACAATGTAATGTGATGTAGTACATACACATCCTCCGGCTCCTTTACTCAGCCTAACCAGACCGAAGGGGGTACGGGGTGGGGGTGGGGGGAAGAGGGGAAGGGGGGGGGATGAATGCAGGAGGGGTAGGTGGTGAAGGGGGGCGAATGTAGGGTGGGGGGGGAATGAGTCGGGATTAGTGTGAGATCGTTCGAGATTTTTAAAAAAAAAACTTTGAATATCTATAACATCAATGCGTATACGACACGACACCACACCACACCACCGCGCACCATACAAATTTAGCCTCGCCTTCTTTTACCGTCGTTTTGAGTGTAAGCATATATGCCGAGTATGGGACACCGCTCGCCGCATATGTTGATAACGCTCGCCAAGTCCTTATTCAAGATATGATGGCCCACGGTTAACGACTTATTTTTTTTGCCATCCTTTTTAATGGGCATGCCCGTGACGGGATCGTAAAGGCCGGAACGAATCAGGGCCGCCTTGTTCGCTTGGGATAGTATGCGACTCAATTGATCCTGGAACCAAACGACGAGCAGATCGAGAGCCTCTTTGGTTATACGGAAAGGTGGTGTTTCCATTAAATATTGGCGTGAATAATTGTGAATATCGTTCAGAATCTCTCTAAACATTCGCACTTTAGTCGTCCAGTGGATCTGTACCTTTTCGTCATCATCTGTTGTCGTCGTCTTTGTCGTTGTCATCCGTCTCTTTGCGGACATGCATGTACTCTTACTACCACTACCACCACTACTACTACTACTACTACTACTACCCTTGTTGATTTTTTTACTTTGCGAAGCTCGAATTTTACCCGCAGTTTTTCTACCCGCACCACGCCCGGTAGTAACAACTGATGGTGGACGTGCACCACCAGCAGCTGCAGATACTTCTTTGGACGTAGTACTAGTCAAATGATTATTATTCGAGACGCGCATCTTATTGATTATATTTCTTTTAATTATTATTAGGTTATACAATAATATTATAGTCAGCTACTTAAAAAAAAACAGCTGAGAATCAACACTTGAATCGATTGTCTTTCAAAGTGATCTGAAACTCAACTTTTGACTGATAGTCGGCGAGAAATGTGTGTTTATGATCGCACGACACTTCCATTTCGGTCGCTTGAATGTTATTCGTCAGCGGCTTGAACTGCCACGACAGATGGTCGACGTTCTTCAGGTGCACCTCAGTTAGACCCACCGTCGCCTGGCATTCGGTGTCGAAAAATTCAAAAGAGAACGTCAATCGAAACTCGTATTGACAACACGGAAACGAGAAACTCTTAAAAGATCTTATGAAAGGTTTCATCGTGGACAATTCAACCAGCGACACGAGCACCACAGTCTTTATGTTGGACGACGACGACGACGAAGAAGAAGAAGAAGAAAACGAAGATGACATAGACATGACTATACAAGTTGTAATCTTTTTACATCACTGTATTGTTACTCTTATTCAGGTCGTCGTCGTCGTCGTCGTCGTCGTTATCGTTGTAGTCGTTGTCGCGACTATCGTCATCAGCTACGAGTGGTGGTGGTGGTAACAACTCGCCCACGATGAGTGACACGACCCGCGGATCCGTCAAGATGAACGCGTGCGTAATGTTCGATTCGAATAGTATCATGCGTGTGTTAGCCGACAATGTGTGCGTCGACTCGTGTGGACGCACGAGCGCCACTCGTTCCACGCCGCTCTCGCGAAAATGTTTACGAATATCGCGTAACAGCTGTGCGGCGGCTCGTGTGCGCCTTTGGTCGATTTGAGGCACGTGCTCGATATACATCCACCGCTCGAGTACGTCGAGCGGCAACAGCTGATATATGATTTTGCACTCGGGCCGCGTAATAAGGTCCCACAGTTGGTGACGACTAAAGCCCAATATCTGCGTAGGTGGAAACTCGCCACGCATGAGCAACGCCTGCGTTTCGATCGACCGACCGGTGGCCGGTTCGATCACGACAATCTTGCGCACCGCATCACCGTGACGGCCGAGACTCGTGAACGTCTCGCACACCTCCGCACCCGCCGAGTGACCGACGAGCGTCAACTCCACTATTGACGTGAACTGCGTTCCCGTTCCCGCAGCGGCGGCGGCCGACATGATACGATCGACGAGCGCGTCCAAGTCCTGCACCGCTTTTTCCAAACTCAACAGCCAATTCCAAGGGAAAAAGGTGTAAAATAGTCGCATCGTAGATTTCCGAAGTTTATCGTTTCGTTTGTTCGACGACGACGACGACGACGACGACGACAATAGTTTGGTGACAGGCTTAAAACCGGCCGAACGTAAACCCTTCTCCAGTTTGTCGTACACGCTACGACCCTTGTATTTTATCAGCGGTGAGACGGCCGTCAATTTTGACAGGCGTCCACTGGCGATGGCGTCGTCGTCGTCGTCGACGTCGTCAATGTGGTCGGAGACGGGTGGTTGTAGGACGGCGATTTTCTGTTGATCGAGACTACCCGCGAGGGCTTCTTTCATACTCGGCGGATAGATTCGCATTCCGTTCAATTTTAACTCGCTACCGCCCAGTCCCGGTACGACAATGACTACGTTACACTTGGACATATCTTATAGGTGCCTAATGAAGGGTTACGAAATAATTGTTATCATAATATTTTTTTAAAAAAAACCCCACGCGTCGCGTCTCTCTAATAAAAGCTTTTGCCGAATTGGACGGCGGTGGCGGCGGTAGGGAAAGCGGCTACTGCGGCGGTGATTTTGTTGTGGCCCACAATGGCCGAGTCGTAATGTTGTTGCTGCTGCTGATGATGCTGCTGCGAAACGGATCTTGCCGAATGGAAATGATCGAGAACCATCAGTATTTGTAATACGAGCAATGAAAAGGCGGAAATTTTCGTCAACGCACCCACGTCCCTGTGGGCTAGCAACATGTACACCAAGGCGGCCGTGGGTGCGCTCAATTCTACCGTCCGATATAACGATTCCAGTCTACTATTACTACTACTACTACTACCTATAACTGGGGCTATATTGTGTTTATTTTTATTATTGTAATCATTACTGGAATTCGAAACCAATTCGAGTACGCGGTTGCCGTCACTGCCGCCGCCGTCGCCGCCGATTCTACGAGCGATCATGACGGCGGCCGTGGACATTTCTACCTCTCTGGCGGCGTGATTGATAAAACGTTCATAAATATCGTCGTCATGTTTGTGAAGCATCTGCAGTTGTTGTTGTTGTTGTTGTTGTTGTTGTTGCACCTCTTGTCCACTCATCATCTTATGCTAATAGGAGCAATAAAAAAAAACTATACGATATTCTAGTGTACAATATATATATTTTTAAAAAAATAATTATTCACTAGTATAAGTAATGTACAATATGTTTAAAGTGTTTGTTTATACGAAACTGGGCCACACACTATATCATCACACCACGGAGACTTTTGATGGAAACGGATTATTATTATTCGACGGCTTGTGTACGGCGACGGAATATTTAATCAAATTTGAACCAATATACGCGCAACACCCCCGTTTCGACGAAGATGCATTTACGGCTGACTGTCATGGCGTTGCCGCCGACGACGACGACGAAGCCGACGGTGACAATTATTATTACAACGACGAAGATGACAAGAGCAGCTGCTGCTGTGTAACTGTTGCTAAATCTTTTGTGCTCGTCAATAGAGTGCCGATCGAGGTGCGTTTCGACGGAGGCGGTTGGTTAGTGATACCCATCGGCACAGAATGTATAACGATTCAGTTGCCAAAAATTAATGAACGCTCTACCGCTGCTGTTAAACAACGCTCATAATAATATTATCGTCATCATCATCATCATTATCGTCTCCCTCCTCCTCCTCCTCCTCCTCCTGCTCACCGACCTCCTCCTCGTCATCTATTATTTTATCAGACTCACTGTCACTATCATCATTATCGTCTTTATCATCATCATCATCATCATCATCATGGCTGCAGGTAGGAATAAACTCGGGGAGCGGCGGTGGCGTTGTTGATGATGTAGTCGTCGTAATTAAACGATTCAACCAAAAATCACGTGCTTTATTAGCACGAACGGTCTCCTGCTCTTCTTCTGTTTCGTTTTTACTATTGCTGTTGTTGTAATCACCATTATCATCATCATCATCAGCAGCAGTAGTAGTAGGTGAGCTATTATTATTATTATTATATATTTTTTCATCGGTCATCACTGCGGATGAATTATTATTATGTGATCCGCTCCCTTCTTTCCAGACGTATCGTACGCGCAACGTGCGATACAGATCAAAGATGAAACGTGCTCGTTGTGCGCCCAGAAACGGAGTCGGTTCGGATTCTTGTGATTTCACATAGATCGTCATGTTCAAATCGTTGAGCATCATGACGATGCGCGTGAGCTTGTCGAGCTTCATGAAACAGTGCGTTTTAAACTCGCTCGATTGATTCTTCAACAGGTAATAGGTGCACGTGCCGATGATGTTCACTCGACCACCCTCGTCGGCCGTCGACTGTGCCACCGTGTTGGCGGCCCACTCTTTCAGTTGTATGAGTGGACGTCGCGACAGCACACTGAACGCCGACACGAGTACGTCGGGCACGACACCGTTCACATTGTACTTGTCCAAGTTGGCGAACACGCACAATCCCTTCTGACCGCTCAGATTGCTCAATTTCATACCGTCGTAGCGGGGCACGCGATACTCCAACTCTAGCATCATGTACACGTCGGCGTTCACGCGCGATATGCGCACACGAGTCTCGATCGCGTCCAAACTCACCGCCAACAGGCTCGCGTGCGTAAACGACTTGTACACCACGTACACGTTCTTGTCCGTTTGCATCAGGGACATCTTGGAACTCCACGGCAGTGTGATGGGTCGCGGTGAATATACAGTCGCCAAGGTCACGATCAACACGTCGAGTCGACTACTACTACTACTACTACTACTACTACTACTACGGGGACACTCTTCACCACTACCACCACCCGCGTCGACGGTCTGACGCATCTTGTTGTACGGCGACCGATGGCGGATCACCATCATACCCTCGTGGTGCGGTATCGAAATATCATACTTGTTCTTGATTAACAAATTAAAATTGAGTCTTTCGTTTACCGCGTACGCGTCTTCGTTGAGCATGGGCGAAGTGCACACCAGTGTCTTCAGATGAAACTTCTCTCCGTCGTACGACACCGGTTCGTTGCACAACGGTGGCACTTGCGAGCGATGGGTATTGTTGTTGTTGTTGTTGTTGTTGTTCTTGTGCTCGTATTGTGGCAATCGGCCGTCTTCGCATATGTATACGCCCGCCAGACAGTTGGTTGCGAGCGAGAATAGATGTGCCGTACGCGCGCTGGCCACACGCGATCGCATCTGTGACACGGCACTGATACTCTTGGACACCTCCTCGTATTGATGATACTGTTCTAGGGGACTAGCCAACAAACTCAGACAGGCGAGCGATCGCGAAGCGTACACCATCGGAAACAACACGCGCAACTCCCAATGAGTCAGATAGAGAGTGTGGCGATTACCGTCGACGTCGGAGCCGCCGCCCACGATGACTCGTTTCATCGGCGTACCGTTGATACTGGCTAAGTACACTCGAAAGGCTTGCGTTTCGTCCGCGTCAAATTGAATCTCGACACGCGAATCGAACTTGTTCTTCAACCAATAAAAAAAATTCATAAAAGTCGAATGACGTCGTGACGTCGGTTCGTCTCTATCGATCGTGAGAAAATATCGTGTGGGTAGTACGCCCAATAGTAAAATATGACCGACCATGGCTCGCGGCGGCGGCGGCTGCTGCTGCTGCTGCTGCTGCAGCAGCATCCCAGCTGAGGAGACAATGCGTACGTTGGGTGCTGCGTCGTGCTCTAGTGCGGTGAGAATCTCCTCGTGGATGCCGTGCGACGCGCACAACACTCGCACATCGGGCACCAGAGCCATGGTTTTTGCAAAGTTGTCTATGCTACAATTGATGTCGTAGTGACACAGAAAACCCTTGGCGTTGTCGGGAAAGCCCTTGTTGATGGTGACATATCGACGTATGGGACGAACCACTTGATAGAATGATGCCACCGACGCGCCAATCTGTGCGGCGTCCGGCCGCCTGTACAGATTGTTGGTTTCGAACGAGACCAACTGTTGTGACGAACGCTTCGGTTTCGCCGCTTGATATTTGGTGGTCTGCGAGAGGAAATAGGAAAATACACCCTCGTGTATGTACCGACGCATCTGGCCGACGTTTTTCCTCTTGCCCTCCACCACTGTTCTGGCTAGTAGACTCTTGAGCATCACCGCCGGCGATAGGATAATTTTGTTTTCAAACTCGTCGATCGGAATCTTGCGAGCGTGCAACAAGTTGTACAATATCCACTCGGCGCACACGATCAAGTGGTGCGGTGAGACGTTGAGCGTTTGACGCGGATCGAATGCGGTCACGATCCGTTCGCCAAAGTGTTCTTTGGCGTTTTGATCGCGAAACATGAGTTGGGCGAGGTGGTGCCATTTCTTCAACACGCTGCCGCGTTCCTTGGCGTTGTACAGAAAGATGACGGAGGCCGAGTGACGACGGTCTTGTTTTTGCACGTGTACCTTTTCACGATTGTTGGTCAAAAGATATGGAATGTTGACCACCTGTCCTCGTACTATGAAATAGCCGCGCAACAATCTCCGCAGGCGTATGTCACGGTACAAACTTCCCGGTGGTGGCATAGGTAAAGAAAACGACGACGAAGAAGACGGGGATGTACCCGATTGATCATCATCATCATCGTTGTTGTTGTTGTTGGTACCACACAACGTTCTGTCTAGGCGTGAGCCAATCATTACGGGAAAATAATTACATTCGTGATGAATGTGTCGTCGTTGTGTGATATCATCATCATCATCATCATCATGATGATGTATAACTGGAAAAGACACGCAAGCCATGTACGAGCGTTGATTGTACACTAGGTTTCTGAGATACTCGTTATACGGATGGTAGTCATCATCTTCATTGTCATCGTCGTCGCCTCCTCCACCGCCGTCGCCGCCGCCGTTGCCATTAATTGCTACACGTTGCGGCTTGATGTGTACGTCGTTCGAGGGGCACGCGGAGAAACTGTACTTGTCGATAACGATCAATGAATCAACCGCCGCATCATAATCAGCTATATATTCGATCAAATACGCCTCGGACGCGGCGTTCATCGTATTAATTATTATTATTATTATCTCCGTAAACTGTTTAGCGTCGTCTAACCTAGTACGTCCGTACTCTTCGATCGACCGATGTCGAATGACGGGCTATTACATTATTATTATTATTATTAATAATTTGTATTTTTGTACGTTTCTTTTCTTTTACCGGTAAACCGATTCATATGGGTCTCAAAGTCAAGTTTAGTAGGTACGCCAGAAGGCAGGTAACTTTTATATTCCGTTTGTCTATTATGAATATTATTATGCTAGTATGGAAGATTCTGGTCAAGAGTCTGTTGTTTTTGTATTTGTGTGATTAGCTGAAATACAAAATTATACTCATACACCGTCCGATCGTTACACACTCCGATCGTTGTAAAATATTATAAAGATATTCTTACCCGACTAGAAGAGAGGCATAATACTAGGTATTATAATAATTGAAGACTTACCTGAAACAAAAAAAAACATGTCACATGAGTAAAATAATTATTGTTGACAAAATAGAAAGAGAGAGAGAGAGAAACTAAACTGCTATACTTTTATGTGTGTGTGTGTGTTTTTTTTTCTCCTTTTAAAATACGTCTTTCACTCGTCGCAGGTAACGAGCGACTGAGTCATTTGCGATACCCCCACTCCAAAATTGTGAAAATGTATGGAGAGTGGGGATGACCTTGAAGTTTTCTATATATTGAGCGATAGCTTCGCGCGCGTACTATATCTCATACGGCAGTTGTCCAGATTTAAAGTATAAGATTTAAACTCACCCTGACGCCTGCCCTAAATTGATATAAAATATTGTAATAGGAGGGGGGGGGGGTAGTACGGGGAGGGGGGCAAAGAGTTGTGCAGATATCTGTGAGCGGGGACACACAACACGAATCTTCGCGATGTGAAAAATCTATTTATATATTGCGTGACCTTGAAACGATGATGACTCACCGCGCCTACAATAAACTACAGTCACATTTACACAGAGTCAGGCCTGCTTGTTGTGACAGGCTTCGCGCGCAGTAGGTATGAAATGTGAGATAGCCAGCCACCGGTGGCTATAATCAGCAGTAAGGGCTCGCATGCCAGCGAGCAGCGACGCGTGAGCTAACACGCTTACGTTCCCATTGCTCGCATCTCCACCACCGCCCGTGCCAACATCCCTCCCCCCCCCCCCCCTACACACGTTTACTCCCGTGCGCCTCGCGCATCCGTTAACGAAATATGAATCGTAGAGAAAGAGAAACTATGCTGCTATAATTATTATCAGTGTGTGTGTGTTTTTTTTTCTCCTTTTAGAAGACTTCTTTCACTCGTCGCAGGTGATGAGCGACTGAGTCATTTGCGATACCCCCACTCCAAAATTGTGAAAATGTATGGAGAGTGGGGATGACCTTGAAGTTTTCTATATATTGAGCGATAGCTTCGCGCGCGTACTATATCTCATACGGCAGTTGTCCAGATTTAAGGTATAAGATTTAAACTCACCCTGACGCCTGCCGGAAAATTAATATAAAATATTGTAATAGGGGGGGGGGCTAGTGCGGGAGGGGGCAAAGAGTTGTGCAGAAATCTGTGAGCGGGGACACACCACACGAATCTTCGCAATGTGAAAAACACATTTATATATTGCGTGACCTTGAAAGGATGATGACTCACCGCGCCTACATAAAACTATACTCACATTTACACAGAGTCAGGCCTGCTTGTTGTGACAGGCTTCGCGCAGTAGGTATGATACGCGAGATAGCCAGCCACCGGTAGCTATAATCAGCATTCCAGCGAGCAGCGACGCGTGAGGTAACACGCTTACGTTCCGATTGCTCGCACCTCCGCCACTACCCAAGCCTACAGACCCCCCCCCTACACACGTCTAGAACTCTCTGCGCGTCACAACTGTATGGTACACTAGCTGGGTTTATTCCTTTTTTTTTCTCGTTTTTTTTTTACTTGGACGTTTACCACTCGTCGCAGGTGACGAGCGACTGAGTCATTTGCGATACCCCCACTCCAAAATTGTGAAAATGTATGGAGAGTGGGGATGACCTTGAAGTTTTCTATAAATTGAGCGATAGCTTCGCGCGCGTACTATATCTTATTCTGCAGTTGTCCAGATTTAAAGTATAAGATTTAAACTCACCCTGACGCCTGCCCTAAATTAATATAAAATATTGTAATAGGAGGGGGGGGGGGGGTAGTACGGGAGGGGGGTAAAGAATTGTGCAGAAATCTGTGAGCGGGGACACACAACACGAATCTTCGCAATGTGAAAAATCTATTTATATATTGCGTGACCTTGAAATTATGATGACTCACCGCGCCTACAATAAACTAGTGACATCTACACAGAGCCAGCCCTGCCTATGTCAGGCTCCGCGCAGTAGGTATGAAACGCGAGATAGCCAACCACTGGTGGCTATAATCAGCAGTAAGGGCTCGCACGCCAGCGATCAGCGACGCGTGCGCTAACGCATTTACATTCCGATTGTTCGCGTCTCCACCACCGCCCGTGCCGACATCCCTCCCCCCCCCTCTACACCCGTCTACTTCTGTGCGCCTCGCGAAACTAGAGAAACTACGCTGGTATAATTATTATCTCTCTATCTCTGTGTGTGTTTTTTTTTTCTCCTTTTAGAAGACTTCTTTCACTCGTCGCAGGTGACGAGCGACTGAGTCATTTGCGATACCCCCACTCCAAAATTGTGAAAATGTATGGAGAGTGGGGATGACCTTGAAGTTTTCTATAAATTGAGCGATAGCTTCGCGCGCGTACTATATCTTATTCTGCAGTTGTCCAGATTTAAAGTATAAGATTTAAACTCACCCTGACGCCTGCCCTAAATTGATATAAAATATTGTAATAGGAGGGGGGGGGGGTAGTACGGGAGGGGGGTAAAGAGTTGTGCAGAAATCTGTGAGCGGGGGACACACAACACGAATCTTCGCAATGTGAAAAATCTATTTATATATTGCATGACCTTGAAATGATGACGTATAGAATGTTGGGAGGAGCAAGCTTATGCAGAAATCTGCGAGTGAGGACACACAACACGAATCTTTACAATGTGAAAAAAAAAAAAACGTCCTAATATTATAATGCATGAATTTACACCATTCTGAATGGGGACATTGCTTAGCAGTCAGTCAGTCAAAAATGATATCACAATAGAATGCGAGCGATCGATGGCATTTGTTAACAAATTAATTTCGGTAAAAAAAAAGCCGACGGTTTCGTATATTATATTTTTATAATTGACCATCGGCTTTCAGGAGGGTGTTCAAGGAGAGGAGAAAGACAGGTTTTGGGGGGGGATAGTGGTAGGGAGGGAGGGAGGGAGGGAGTAGGCCTCGAGAAGGGTCTCAGAGAGTGGTATATATCTACTTGGCCACCACGTGAACGTTGACCGTTCCCGATATGACGAGGTAGCACCCGACACCGGTACAATCGAGCGAACCGAGCACTTTTCCATCTTTTGCGGTCACTTCTAATTTGCCGCCCACCGCCGCCGGTTTGATGATGAACTCGTCTTTCACCATCACCGCCGCCGCATTCGTGCCGATCGTAAGTTTGTCGTAGAAGAATACGGCCGACGACTGCACTTTATGCGTAGCGTTCACCACGAGCACGTTGACGGCTATCGTCGTCTTGCTCAATGTTATGTGATATTCTTTATTGATTGGAAGTTTAATGGGCACGGACACTGTCGTATCGAACGGAGGTGTCTTGTCTACGGCCGTTTTAATTAACTCTTCTTGATGCTCGGTTGATTTTACAACATTTTCGAGTTGTTTACAAGAACCGGCCCCGCATATCCATACCACAATGGCCACCGATACCACCAGAACGAGTACGATCCAGATACGCATCTTATCACAGTATTATCACGTCGTCTATGTATGTATCAGCTGTATATAATTATTATGTGTGTGTAAGCATGTCAGCATCTATGAATGTGAAAAGTAGGCAGATACAAGATAGCGTTCCTTCTCCTCGGTTGAGAGAGCCGCGAAGGTGGCGCGATCAATGTTTTGCACCAAGGCGACCAATCGAGGAAACGTCATCAGTTTTCTCTCTCTCTCCGGCCGTTTGGAGTATATTTCGTATAGCGTTCGCGGCGACGGCATATCTCCGTCCTCCGCCAGAAGGGGAGCGTATTCGGCGATGATGGCGCGCAGATTGAATTCATTCATTGCGTACGTCTTTATAATTTTACCTTATTCTCTTTTTGACATTGTACGCGCGTGTTAATTTTGTCGTCGTCGTCGTCATGTAAGCGGACGCGACAAGCGTCGAGTGACGCGCGCGCGGGCATCGAATAGAGAGAGCGGAAGCTCGACGCACGCTCAAAGCAGTATCGATGTTTGAGCTCCGCTACGATCATCCAACTGTCAACGAACCGTGGCTTGGTTGTGAAGAGACGAGTCGTCCATATGGTGACGTTGCGTCGGGTGAAATTGAACGTAGTGTCGAGTACGCGCGCCTTGAGCTCACCGTTGACAAACACGTTGGAGCCGGCCGGGATTAGACGGTGAATATTTCGCCGCACTTGATTCAGTGTACAGAATCCTCCGTTGAACGGATAGCCGTGGTAACGCTCCGCCCATCTAACCGTGGCCACCTCGTCCGGTGTCAACTCCGACTCTGGCTTGTGGGGGAACAACACGTAGCCGCGGTGGTGGTGGTGGTGGTGGTGGTGCAGGTGTTCTCGGTCCTTGACACTGCACTCGACCACATTCACGGCTTTTAAAATCATCGGCCTGTTTCGAAATACGAAACCCTGGATATCTATGATAAAATCCTTCATGGTCATGGGGGGGGGGAGAGAACTTCACGAACGAATAATTTCAAGCTCAACTACAAGACCTCTATCTTATATAGAGTGACAATCACCTCAGCTTAGGCTAGGCTAGCTCCTATATTATGTACATTCATAAAAATATATGAAGTAAAAAAAAAAAACTATTTTTATAATTATACATAAAATTTTATTAATACAATATGATACAATAATATGAGATGATTTATATTTTTTTTTTCTGGAGTGTGACAATTTTTTTTTCTGTACCTAAACCGTCGACGTTCTTTATAGTTGTATAATCAGTATGTAAATTATAATATGATCGAAAATATCTCTCATAACTCTCATTTGAAAATGATCAACGTCTTGATGGCGATCGAGGGGAATAGGACTTTTTGATTGTAGACTCCCATCCGTGTAAACTCGGCCAGCATAATGTCGGCGTTGTTGACCGGGTTCACGGTCAAGTCGGTCGTGTACACGAGATATTGTTTGCGCGACACATCGATCGTGATCACTTTGGTGCCATGTTTCGCTTTGCTCACTTGCACCTTTCTTGCGATTTCATAGTCGTCGGGTAGCAAGTTGAGATTTTCGACGGTCATGTGGCACAACTGGTCCTCCTCCAAAAAGTCGACGTTCACGCTCAAAAAATTGCGATTTTCGTACGCAACTTGTTTAGTCACCAAGGTCACATTGGTAGCCAGAAACGTTTGCGGGTTCAGCACATACAGTTTGTCATCGTTCACGCTTTCGCGCAGTCGCAGCGGGTCCATCGCCACCAGAGGCCTCACGTCCCTACTAACAGAGCACAGTGGGTGAATTGCGCAATACAACAACGACACCAGATAATAGTCGTTGGCATAAATGCCCACCTCTTTGTGTAGTTTCTCAAATACGTTGCCCTCCATTTCTATCTTTTCTCGATCGTTACAATTTTCGTTCCAATCCATCCTGGTGGCGATGATGTTCTCGTTCGAGCGATCGGTACAAGCTTCCAATTTTTCGACAATCGCTCGTATCTCAGAGTTGGCGGCGATCGAGCCCTGTCGGATAGATTTTAAAAATACGTTGTTGAACTTGTCGTGTATCTTGGACCCTTCAGTTTGTGTCGTCGTTTTCTTCACCGTCTGTGACATCTCTACCATCGCCGCCGCCACATCCATTCTCTTTAGAGACTCATTGTCCTGCGAAATCCCGTCATTTTCATTATTATTATTATTATTATTATTATTTTTATTAGAGTCGTCATCTTCCTCTTCTCCGAAACCCGGCTCCACTTCAAACAATCGAGTTGCAGCAGCTGTAGTGTTCGACGACGACGACGACGTAGACGGCTCTAATGTAGAAAAATCCAATTTTCGTTTAGCAGGATTTTTGCCGCCGGCCGAGGGAATGTAGGGCGACGTTGGTCGCTTTCGTTTCAACTCTGCTCCCACTGCCGCACAAGAAGAGGGTCCTGCGCACTGTTCAGATTGCGGTGGTGTTTCTACTGCGCTAGAAGTGGAGGCAGCAACGTCGTTGTCGTTGTTTGTAATCATTGTTATTCGATTATTATTTTTTTTAATGTTTGTGTAAGTGCAATCGAAACACGAATGAATAAATAAAATACTGCGGCGATTATTTAAATCAATGCTCATTCCCCCCCCCCCCCCTCCCACCTCTCATCATCACATCGTATCGTACACGCGCGAGATACGATAACTACTGGGCGTAGGCGCTCTGACTAATGTCTACATGTTGGTCCATCTCGGCGTCGTCGATACTGTCATTTATGTCGCTCGTCGATTCCATCGCGGCATTATCGTCTCCGTAATTGTTGTCACTTGGCAGCGGCACTAAAGCGTCGGTATTCTTGTCGTTGTTGTCGTCGTCGTGTTCGTTGGGTTCACGTTTGATTTGGATCGGCTCGACTGTACCGGCCGATGATGGGTGTACTTTTATCCGTTTACCGTATAGTATGTCGTAAATACTGGCCACCGGTCGACGTTTCTGTTGACGCTCATTGTCATCGTCGTCGGTTTCCCTCTGTAGGGCGGGTAGCATGCGAGGTAGTTTCTTGGCGGCCATCTTTATTTCGGGCACGTACAACGACTCGCTGCCGTTTAGATTGGAGTGAGTTAAGCGTGTCACCTCCGGATACATGTTCGCAACGTCACTCGACGTGAACCATCCCTCCTTGGCGTGCAAAAGAAACATGTTAAAATGTGGCAGCATCATGTGTTTGCCCACCATGACCGGTTGGAACGTGTACGCTTCTGTAACGATCGACTCGTGAGATGACAAAAAGGCACAACAACCCGATACGAGTGTGACCTCCGCATTCGGCGGTGGTATAGCATCGAACGTAAAGTATTGATTCAGATACACCTCCATCTTAATCTAAACGTATCTCAATACACGCACACACACACAGAGAGAGACGCTCCCCCCCCCCCCCCCCACCACCTAACAGATATAAAACCTTGTACAGTGGAAAAAAACCCTCACTCGGTTGTAGTAACTGTAGGATGATAATAATCATAATCATAATAATATGACCCATCGTCGATGGGTCGAATTGTCCGATGTTTTCGCACTCGAATTTTTGTTTGATTTTAAAACGCACCTACAAGCGTTCCACGGCTCTTTAGATTTTTCCCTACATCACACGTTCGAACAGTCATCGTCATTGTATCTGATAAAAATCGTCGCAAACCGCGTGTACAAATTTCGATTCGGTGACGTGTTGGGGCGGCACAGCTCGAGACGTTTGATTTTGACACCGACACCGAGGACTCTATTCGCTCGTCAAATACAACTTTTTCTGCGATTTGAACGTGTCGAGAATCGTCGCAAAAATCGTTTGACGGGCAGTCTACACATTCAAGGCAAGTCACCAGAGTACGTTAAAGTTTTAAATCTGACTGAAGAAGAAATAGAAGAAGAAGAAGAAGAAATCTAGACAACTATTATTATAATTATTATTACTGTCCAAGATGGATTCCACGACGACAACGGCGGCAGAGACGACGGCGGTGGCGGCTGGTTCTACGACATGGCAAAGTTTATTGCTTCCGTATCAGATGGAAGTAGTGTACTACCAACAGCAGTCGAGTCGTAGTGTATCCGAACCGATATACGATTTCATATTCAACGGCCAGTTTCATCGTGCACCGCGACCCATCACCGTGGACATTCTCAATGGTGGTGGTGGTGGTGAAGACGACATCGGTGGCAGTGGCGGCGGCAGCGGCAGCAGCAGCGGTAACGATGACCACAAACGATACAAAGTTTTCACACCTACGGTGGCACGGAGTGCTAGAAACCCGGGATCCGGGGCCGGTTGTCGTCGGCAAATCTGCCCAGGTCCCAGTCAATATTTATTATCGGCCCCGAAATTGTGGTCTCAACAACACAATAATATCGTGCCACCACCGGAACCATCGCTGCAGCCCACCACCAGTAATGCTAAAACAGTTGTGTTCTCGTTAAAAAGGCCAAGGCTTATAACAAAGAAGATGAAGAAGAAGACGACAACGATCAACAAAAAAAAGAGAAACAAGAAAATGGGTAACGTCATGAAAAACAATAATAATAATAAAAACGACGACGATGATGATGTTGATGATGATGATGATAATGATGATGAAACGCAAAAACAATACGAAGCGGCGGCGCGAGACGGATTCCCGACTGAATATCATCCGACCGAAGCATTGTTGAATACATACCATCTGAACGTACCTCGTTTGAAACGTGCCGGTGTAAGTTTCGAACCGACTGCAACTCAATCGGAAATACTCAAATACCTTTCACAACAATCTACCCCAAACAACAACAACAACAACAACAACAACGATAATAATGATGGTGCGTCATCATCGTCGTCGTATACGTACGGAACTACCATTCTCGTCGAGGGTCCGGGCGGTTCGGGCAAGTCGCAATTGATTGGATTTTTACAAGAGGCCGGTCGTCGCGTTTTGTATTGTACCGTGAAGAATTCCCTTTGCCGCCACATGTCTCACGAGTTCAACTGTAAAAGTATGACGTTTGCCACCATGTTTTTGGCCCTGTTCGGATTGCCCGTTTACGTGGGCCTGTATCTATTTCAACCGACCGTGAACGGACTCGAATTGGACACGGTGCAAGCGGTGTTCGAGGCGGCCCGCGATCACCAACTCATCACGAACGGCACGTTTCCACGCGACGTCGACACACTGATCATAGACGAATACTCGACGTTGGCCGTGTCCATGTTGAAATTGGTGTTGCTCGTCTTGCAACACTGGCGACAGTCGGTCAAACAGCGATTGGACATTGTGCTCTTGGGTGATCCCCATCAATTGCCTCCCATTCAATATAGATATGTGTCGAACAACTTTCTAGTGCGCGATCTGGTGGATCGCGTTTTTCAAATGACGTTCTCGTGTCGATTCTCCACCGTCGGATACGCGACCCTCATGGAACGAGTACGAGAGGCTCCCTCCATGCAAGCCATCTACGAACTGTTGGTCTCGTACTTGCCGGCCGAAGTGTGGTCGGACCGTCCGGTGGTCGAGTTGAATTATCCGTTCGACGACCCCATGCCCGAGTGCCAGTTCGTGGAGAGTGCGATGATGCACGACACTAATAATAATAATAACAATAATAATAGTATTGTAACATCATTGTGGCCGCCGCAATCCACCGAGAGGGTTTTTGCAAACTTCGCACTCGCCAACAAGGCGGAGATTGTAGAGTGGTTGGCGCGTTGGCACCACAAGATTAACGACACGCTGTTTTTGGCGAGACGCAACCTCAGCATACACCGACTCTGCATGATCTACGCCGGCCTGATTCACTCGCATTCACCGGACAGCGTCGAGTTTGTGCCCATTCGATTCGTTGCGCACAATCAACGAGGCGAACAGTTCACCATCACATCGCTCTTCAAACAGGACCGTGTGCCCGTGTTGCCGTTGATACGCGGCGTCGACTATGTATTTCTTCAGAACGACACGACGTGCAAGAGAGGCGATATTTTGACATATTTGGGTCGACGTAACGATCGCTTGGTCATGTGTGACACTCGCGGTCTTTTGATATGTGTACGACCGCAGTTGTTTCAGATGCGTTTATTTTGCAGCAACAAACACGTCTATTTGAAAGCCCTAGACCCCGACACGAGGAAGAAATACGCATGGACGATGGCGTCGCGCGATTTGTACGGTTATCCGCTTCAGATGGCTATCTCTCAAAATATTTATCAATCTCAAGGGCTCACATATACTAATAAAAAAATATATCTCAACGTAAACAAAACCACCAAGGAAGAGACATACGTGGCTCTTTCTCGTATACAAGACGAGAGATTAATAAAAAATATATTTCTTTTATGGTAATTTGTTGTTTTTTTTTTTTCTTCTTTCTTAATTTCTTTTCGTATTCTTTCCGATTGTTGTCGACAACAACAACTACGATTTCAGAGAGACTATTTTAGAGGGACGAGTGAAACATGCTGAAACCGTTTTTGTTGGTGTCCGTGGTCGCCGCCGCCGTCGCAGCAGCAGCCGTCTCATTGGTGTTATTCGAGAAATACCACGTCTTGTGGTAAATCATATAGCTCGATACGAACACGAGTAAAAGAAACACGGCGAATGCGATCCATACGCGGTAATCGCTAAAAATCTTGCCGACACTCCAGCCGGACGAAACACGAGCGAACCTATTGGCATCGACCATCTCTTATTGTAGACGTATACACGTACTACCCACCGCTACATGCGGACACTGCCAAAACGAGTAGAGCGCTCGTTGTGACCGACGATGATGACAACGATCATGTGATTGTTGTCGTCGTCGTCGTCGTCGGTCAACCTTTAACAGTGTCACACAACACACCAGAGACACGAGCAAAAAGATTACACGTAGAGTACAACTATATAGAAACAGGGAAATCAACATGCCCGCCGCGCACACCGTTTCACCCACGTATCCCAATTGTATTTGACAATTATTATAGATCAGATTGAAGTGTGCGTCTTGTTTGAAATTGCGCTCCATGAATGAGCGAGCGCACGGCGTACACATTTCCAAAAATCCCAACACCGTGTCATCGCGACGCTCGGATTCTTTTAGGTCGGTGATGATGGGGTCGTGAGGCGAACCCGGATGCCAAGTGTACACGTCGAAAGACAGGTACACGTGTGCGAGAACGGGCAGCCTGTGAACCTTGCGTCGTTTCAACAGGAACACGGTCGTCGTGGCTGCAGTAGACGACATGGTGGTGGTGGTGGTGGTGGTGGTGCGATAGGTATCTACTATCGCCGCGTACGGGCCAGTCACGCGACTCACGTATAAGCGGTGGTTGCTACTGCTGTTGCTGCTGGCGCCGCCAACGCTACCATCAACGACGTCGTCGTCGTCCACGTCCACAACCACGGGCCAGTGTGTGTCGAGAGCGTGCCTCACCGCAGTCTCTGAGTAGCGCGGTGGACGATCACTCGTATGCAATTGTAGCTCTGGCATTTCGACGTTCACGTCTTATGCGCAAGAGAGAACGTATTAGATTTAGTTTACGGACATTCTGAACAATCAATGTAAAAAAAAAAACTAACATACGAATACTCATTTCAAGGTCACGCAATATATAAATAGATATTTCACATTGCGAAGATTCGTGTTGTGTGTCCCCACTCACAGATTTCTGCATAGCTTGTTACCCTCCTCCTACACTACCACCCCCCCCTACCCCCCCCTATTACAATATTTTATATCAATTTAGGGCAGGCGTCAGGGTGAGTTTAAATCTTATACTTTAAATCTGGACAACTGCCGTATGAGATATAGTACGCGCGCGAAGCTATCGCTCAATTTATAGAAAACTTCAAGGTCATCCCCACTCTCCATACATTTTCAAAATTTTGGAGTGGGGGTATCGCAAATGACTCAGTCGCTCATCACCGGCGACGAGCAGCAGACGTCTAGGGAAAAGAAAATACATCAGCAACAGCTGCAGCCATGTTCACTTCGAGTCGTGGTGTGAAAACGGCAACAGCTACTCAGTTGCTCAGCTGCATGATACGGTGCATCCAGAGTGAAGAAATAATAGAAAAGAGATTTGAAAACTTTGACTCTTTTAGTGGATTAACAACAATTTAATTAACATGAAGAACCAGGAACGCGAGTCGCTACAACAGAGGAGTTATAAGTACAACTCCTCTGGTGTTGTGAGTGTCCATGAGCGGCGGTAATCGCTTACCATCAGACGATCCGTCTGCTTGTTTCCTGGTTCATTTCATTTCAAAAATGTTACATGCTTGTCAGATAACGTAATATAAAAGTGGCGAGCGCGCAAAGGTGAATAGTAAAAGTGCTTACACACTGGTTGCTATAAATGATTTTTAGGCGTTTTGCGTTCTATTCATTCAAGACATAGCCTCACCACATTAATTTGTACAACGCAATACATTCTACGTCGCCGCTAAGTTTTGTGCTCTGTATTCAGACACTGTATACGAAAGACTAGTTTATCGTAGGCGCGGTGAGTCATCATTATTCCATACGTCATCGTTTCAAGGTCATGCAATATATTAGTACGTTTTTCGCATTGCGAAGATTCGTGTGGTGTGTCCCCGCTCACAGATTTCTACATTACTCTCTTCGCCCCCCTCACCGCACTGGACCCCCCCCCCCCTCCTATTACAATATTTTATATCAATTTAGGGCAGGCGTCAGGGTGAGTTTAAATCTTATACTTTAAATCTGGACAACTGCCGTATGAGATATAGTACGCGCGCGAAGCTATCGCTCAATTTATAGAAAACTTCAAGGTCATCCCCACTCTCCATACATTTTCACAATTTTGGAGTGGGGGTATCGCAAATGACTCAGTCGCTAGTCGCCTGCGAAGAGCGGTAGACGTCTAGAAAAAAAAAACAAACACAAATGTGCTCAAAGTACGGTTTCTGCTGCTGTTTGATAATCTTAATAATATTTATTATTTTGTTTTAGTTTTTTTTTTACATAAACGGTGCTTCGACTTAAATATACAGTTACGGTCGACTATGACACGACGACGAGTGGCTCTAAGCACGGGTGCGAAGGTAAAACGTATATTCGCTGTGCGTCAATGTCAACTTTGAAAATGTTGTACTGAGGCGCCGTCGGCTTTAGGAGTCCGTCTTTGATCTCCAAAGGAGATTCTCGGCTGCGATCCGGACCCGAACATCTCCTAGCCTTGTCGCTCAATCTCGTGAAGCAATTCATAGGTCTCGTCAACGGTGGAACGGCGGCGGAGGGAATGTCTATGAGTGCGTCGTCTTCGTAGTAGGTATTGTTCAGTTCTGTTGCAATATAGTATATTTTACCGTCGACTTTGAAGTGTCGAAATCGTTCGAATCGGCTCGCGCTACGTCGCCACACGATCATTTTCCTTCCTAGCGTACAATTCTCGTATAGCGGGCCCTCGATGAAGAAATTCTGATAGCGCAAGAAATAGATAATCTTCGCTCCGACACCGACCGGTTTGGGTTGCAGGTGAAGTAGAGCGTTACATCTGGTGCCGTCGTTACCGCTCAGTCGATCGTTCGTCAAAATTACCTCGGCGTAATCGTACGAATCACTCTGGCACATTTCTACACCTTTACTAGATTTCACTTTGCGCCCACCACCAACACCGTAGTCGCCTCTGCGTTTCGTGTTCGTGATTTGTGTGGTGTGTGTGATGGGTGACAACGTATCGAGATCGTAAGAACAATTGTCACCGGCCTCCATTATATCCATCCACTTGCCCACCGTCTTCGATTCGCAATACAATCCATCGATTTGTGCACGTTTACGCTCGTCGACTCTGAGTTTTAACCAATCATTTTGCACCACCGCCATCGTAGCCCTAATTATAATCGAGGACGACGACGACGACGAAGGCTGTTCGATGGCGAACCTCTCCAGTGTTCTGAGGCGTGGATCCATACGAAATCTTTCACCGGGTCGAGCGACTATCTTACCGCCGCGCACCAGATAACAATCACACGTCGCACACATCCTGCCTAGGTGATCAATCTCACCGATGGTGTCACACTCCTCCTTCTCCTTCGAGAGAAGAAGAAGTGGTAGTGATGTGGATGAAGGCGATAACGGCGGCGGCGACGTCGGTGTCCGACCCCGAGCGCGTGATAATAATATTGTATTATTATTATTTTTATTGTTAATGTTTTTCAATCGTCGCAAGCCCGCCAACCAAAACAATAATCCTAACAAAAGAATCAATACATCTTTGGCGTTGTTGTGTAACCGTGACATTATAATAATAATAATAATAATAAAAATAATTTATTTTTATCTTATACGAGTAAGATGGCCACGTTTGAAGAGTTTTTAAACGCAGTCAGTAAAAGGTCTGCTTTAAAGTTGAACATACAAGCGCTCGCGCGAGATCCGTTTGTGAAATTTCAATACAACGGAGCCAACGACGGCGATCCGGCAAACGGTCGACTGATAAAAGAGATTATCAAAGAACGCGTAGTCGATTACACGCTATGTCACGACGACGTCGGCTATTTCTACCCGCAGCTATACGTTGGGAAATTACCCATACCGAAGATTGGATACTGTCTGGGCGCCGTGTGCAGTATGACTATATTGCCGGGCACTTGTGGTTTGAGTATAGACCATCCCGCCTTTTATCGACAACCGATCACAGCAAAATACGCCTTCGTCCCTAGCGTGTATTGCGACAACGCCAAGCTATTGTTGGCACGCTTGCGTGACACCCACGACATACAGGACGATGGCATACTGAAGAATCTGGAGCGGCTCAAAGGAGAACATCCGCCTACCGTGTACCACAAAATTGTCATGTTTGCAAAAACGTTCAAACGTGGCTACGATCCCGATAATTATGATCCCATCGTGATTCCCATCTACGAGGACCACCGAATCCACTATAGTAGCTCGAAAGCTCTCGACGGCGGCGGCGGCGACGGCTTACTAGACGACCGTGACGACGCCGCCGCCCAAAATTATTATAATTGAATTTTAAAGTTTTAAGTGCCGTTTTGTTTCATACATCGTCTATTAGAAGAAGAAAAATAATAATAATAATAAAAAAAAAAGAAACAAAACTAAAATTGTCGAGCACTATTAGCAAAATAAATTAATACTTTTGTTGTACACTAAAATATATACTATGTCAGACATTGCTCGATTTCTTTTTTTTTTTTTTCTATCAACTCTATTGTAATATTATTATGGAAAAGTAAGACAATAAAATGAAAATAATAATTCAATATTGATTTATTATCAATAATAAATAACAATTAAACAAAATAAAAAAGTAACAATCCAAACATAAGTACTATAAATATAGATAAATATTATGAAATAATAATAAAAATTCAATTATTACAAACATTATTTAACTGTACTAATTTATTAATAAAATAAATTGCAGTTAAAAATGAAAAAAATAATAATATTAAAAAATACTAACAATAAAAAAAAACTATTTAAACAAATATCATGCAAATGAAATTAAAATATTATTTATAAAAAAAAATATGAAATTATTGAAATTTTAAAAAAAATATTACAAAAAAAAACAACAATAAAAGATACCTATGTGTTACTGCACGTGCCTGCACGGTGGCATCGTGCCGTACACAAGACGCCGGCTCTCCGGCACGAACACTTCAACGACGTGCAGCGAAGTCGACAATGACACCGCACCACCCCT
Source organism: Glaucopsyche alexis (assembly GCA_905404095.1). Classification (NCBI taxonomy): domain Eukaryota; kingdom Metazoa; phylum Arthropoda; class Insecta; order Lepidoptera; family Lycaenidae; genus Glaucopsyche; species Glaucopsyche alexis. The sequence continues at coordinate 20,911,185 of FR990054.1, read as the reverse complement.
TGGCCACCGAACATGGAATTCGCGGCGACGGCCTGTCGAAGACTCAAAGTTTTGTTGCGGTCGACAGACTCGGGCGGCACCATCGGATGTTCGACGCGTTCGAATTGGTTCGACGACAACCAGTGATTCAACACACCGTGCGATGTGCCCACTCGAATCTGTGGCAGCGGCTGTGTCGTCGGCGTCGTCGACTCGTCATCGGGCGCGCAACTCGGTCTCACTTCCAGCACGCACGCGAGGAGATTGCGTGCGTCCATAGGCCCGCGATCCACACTCGGCACGAATACACGCACCGTGTCGTTCACTGAGGGGAAACATCGGGTGTGCACTGCGTGGGTCCTGCGCAACATCACAATCGCTTGCCTTTTTAAACATTCTCTGGCCAAATCGCGTCGTGCGCGACGTTTAGCGGCGGCGTCGTCGTGGTCGTCATGATCATCATCATCATCATCATCGACGTCGTCAATCTCTACATCCATCGCATTGATCGAGTCGGTCGAGGTGGCGACGGTGGCAACATCAGTGGCAGCGGCAGTGGTGGAGGTGGTGGTGTTGTTTTCATCGTCGGTGGCCATGGTACAGGAGGTGTCGTCATCGCCGTCGGTGGCGATAGTGGTGCCGGTAATTGTCTCGGTATCGGCGGTGGCAACGGCGGCGGTTGTCTCAGTGGCAACAATGGAGGAGCGAGAGCAGCAAGAGGAGGAGGAGGAGGATAAGGCCGATCGATCTGCAAACGTGCGCAGCTGCTCCTCTGTCTCGACACCGGTCAAATCGTGGAGTTTGGCCAGCGTCGCGAGACCCTTCTTCGGCGGCACACCAAACAGACACTCGTACGGAGATTGGCCGATGCTCGAGTGAAACGCGACATTATAACTGAACTGCACCGTGGCGAGACCGGCGCTCCATCTAGGCGCCTCTTCTGTGTTCGTTCGCTGTCGCTCAGCCATCCATGCGGCGAGCATCTGTTTAATGTCCCGGTTGGCCCTCTCCACCGAACCTTGGCTTTGACTGTGGCGTGGTGTGCCGTGGACGAGGCGAGCGTGCGGCCATTGCGCCACCAACTCCTCGATGACCGAGTTGGCAAACTCGCGTCCGTTGTCCGATTGTAATATACACGGCGCACCGAAAGTCTTGAACACGTCGGCCAACGTTGCCGCCACCTCCTCAGACCGTTTCGTCTTCAACGCTCTCAATTGAATAAATTTTGTCAGGTGGTCTTGATACACGAAAATGAAATTCCACTCACCATCGGGACATGATTGCATATCGATCAGATCCACCTGACATCGGTCGTTGAAGGTGCCCTCCACGATGGGCTTCACGACCGTGTGCTTGTGTATGTTCACCTTCTTCTCTTGACAGGTGCGGCACAACTTCAGATAAATGTTCACCGCCTCATAGGTGACGTTCTTGTAATTTTTTTTCAATTCATACATCATCCTATTTCTCCCGAGATGGCCGAGCGTGTGAGTGGTGTGGATGATGTCGAAGAGTTCCTCGACGGCAACGTAAAACAAACGACGATCGGACGAACGCGACGCGTCACACAGGCGGTTGCCGGACACGTCGAAGCGCTTCAAACGTTTCAATCTCGTCTTGGATGTGAGTTTCGTCGGCGTACTATTGGGAAATTTGGCCTCTTGCACTTCAATCATGATGCTATTGTACTTTTCTCTGTGAAAGTATGAAGAGTTGGCCATATTTCTGCCCCTCAATCGTTCTTCCAATTTTTCATAAAAGGTCGCCGCCACACTTGATGACTGTTGCATGGTCATGATGGGGGTGGGGGTGATGTTGTTGATGTGTTCTGTTGATGACCGTGAGTTAGCAAGACGTTATGCGACGCTTTGTTATCCAGCCACAGATTCACCACCTGTATCATATTCATATTTAGGCCGATACAATCAATAGGGGTTTAATCGGTATCGGTGATCGAATATTACCATCTCTTTCTCACCTACGTGTTTAGGTGAGAGAAAAAAAAATAGAAATGGAGAGGTGAGAGATTATAGAGTGTGTCCGTCTACTTAGGCACGGCCAAATATTACGCGTATTCGTCAGAAGCAGCAGCACGACGCAAGTCGTAAACATAGGTAGGCATGAGATGCGTGGCACATTTTAGTCTACTAGGACGTATGATATAATTAATACATCTCGTACTAGGGTTAATGAGTAGGCGCCGCCGTCGTCGCTCCGTGTGGTAGCGAGTCATTTTGCCGCTGCTTACAAATTATCATATTTTGTAAAGCAATGTACAATTGATGAACAATAAACCCTAGGGAGACTAGTTCCAAAAACACGCACAAGTGTTTAGAGTCAGATTGTGCGCATGCAAACATCAATAGTACCCCCACTACCAAACTGCTTACGAGCAGATACTGGGCGAGTTTACAGCCACCGCCCGTCCAACGGTCGTGTGATGGTCGTAAGATGTGGTCCATCTTAGTGTTATTATCAGGACTGTTGATGTACGGTGGAATTCTCGTATTAGATACGCGCCGCCACCGTACCCACCGTCTTAGTCGTCGACGACCCATACAAAAATCTGCCACGTCTAATTTCGACGTACGTCTTTCGTCTGCAACAACAACAGCAGCAGTAGCCGTGAACAAAACCGACGAAACCTCGACAACGACGACAACGGTAATAGACGGTGTTGTGTACCCGTGCGTTAAATCTTTTACACCCTTGCCCGGTTATTCAAAGTACGTTGGCTACACCACCTTCATACCGGCCCCTAACGGAGAGTACATCATGGGCACGATAGCTTGTTTCAAAGAAAGTGAACTGTACACTCGCCCCGATGCTCTCGTAGACAGCCTTCAATTAGACCATCGTTCCTCAGATTAATTTGTAAAACCGATTCTTGTTTTAATTAATAACCAATCATCAAAAGTATTATTTTTCTCTGTTCTTAACTAGTTATAAAAAAAAAAACAGAATTGTATTCATTTTTCATAACGACTCATAAAACTGGTGGACACACAGTTCACACACCGCTACAGTTGATCTCATTGTATGACGTATCTTGTATAGTGCTCTATCTGTCCCTCTACACCGCCTCGCGCTATTTTTTTTTTTTACTAGACGTTTGCCGCTCCTCGCAGATGACGAGAGACTGAGTCATTTGCGATACCCCCACTCCAAAATTATGAAAATGTATGGAGAGTGGGGATGACCTTGAAGTTTTCTATAAATTGAGCGATAGCTTCGCGCGCGTACTATATCTCATACGGCAGTTGTCCAGATTTAAAGTATAAGATTTAAACTCACCCTGACGCCTGCCCTAAATTGATATAAAATATTGTAATAGGAGGGGGGGGGGGGGGGGGGTAGGGGGTTCTAGTGCGGTGAGGGGGCGAAGAGAGTAATGTAGAAATCTGTGAGCGGGGACACCCAACACGAATCTTCGCAATGCGAAAAAATGTATTTATATATTGCGTGACCTTGAAATGATGACTCACCGCGGCTACGACAGGTAGTAATTCATACTGTGTCTGATGAACAGAGTATACATTTTTTTGAAGTGTGTATACGACGTGTTGTCAGAATTTGATATACTTTACTATTTTTAATAATACTATAATTAAAAAGAATTACTAATTACTTAAAAATGTTTATTAAAAAAATAAGTCCAAAGAGAACATGGATACAAAAAAAACGATAGTAGTACAAAATATTAAAAAAGATAACTCGCGGCGTCGCATCTCTCTATGTTTCTTTTTTTTTTATACATGATTTATGTATGAGGGCAGCAATACTGTAATTTGGCGGCGGCGCGGTGCCCCCCCCCCGCCGCGGGTAGAATTTACCTAAAATTTACACGGTAATCCCATCAAGTTCATACTAACATTATATTTATTTTGCACTTCTCCAATTAAATACTTTGACGTCATCAATTCGAGAACACAATTATTGTCGTTATTCTTCTTGTTGTTTTTGTTATCGTTCCTTTTTCTGTTCGAGTTGTCGTCTTTAATCTTCATCAAGACGTGTTTTACAAATACCATCTCTGCTTCGTAGGCTTCATCGGCCATCTTCGTGTATATAGTTTGTAAATCTTTACGCTTCTCAAAATTAAAGTGCACCAACAGTATATGCCGTTGAATGTGACGATAGAACATCTCGTCGGTACACACAAAGTCTTTGAGATGCACAACTGTCTCCATGAGTTTGTTTTTATACAGCACATCTATAAGTTGAAATGCAGACACGTACCACATCTGTTTGAGCAGCAACACGAGCATACACCGCACACTAAACGGAGTACCAGGCCCGCTCCATTTAGACAACCAGTCTCGTTTGGCTCGCCACGGCTCCCAGTTATTACTCTTCATGTCGCGTATGATTTCGTATTGCTCCCACTCGTCGTTCAATATATGTAGCAACACCATACCGTGCGCTTCGGCGTGAAGCATCTTGTTGGCCGCCTGTGTCGTGAAACAAACCTTGAGTTCGGGCAGCTTGACTTCCGCTATCATGGTAGAGAGTATGTCGCTCACGATAATATCACCGACTGCCAAGAAAGCAAACACGCGCTTGTACACATCTCTGATGTTTGGTGTCAATCGATCGAGCCAGTCGTCACGGCACTTGCCCTGCAGATGGGGAATCGAAATGTCTGCGGTGGACCAGTGCAACGTCCGATGTAATTGCAAGAGATAGAGTGCATTTGTGTCGAAATATTCACAGCAGCGCAACTCCGGAAAGAAAGTCGATCGATGACAACGATTTAAGGCGACGGCGTTGTCGACGTCTCGACGTCTCAATAAAAAATATTTTATATAGTTGCAACTGTACGTAGTGCACTTGGTCAAATAATCTAACACCGCTATATATGTGACTCTCGTTAAACTACACACGCAGAACCACAACATGCGTAAATAAAATGATAAAAACATTTTAATATTTTTTTTTTATGATATTGAAGCGTTCAATTGCAACAGCAGACTGATGGTGGACTAGATTCTCTCTGTGTTAAATACTACTATTATCTATTGCTTCCCTTCCCCCCCCCCCCTCCACCTATATGTGATCCTTGTAGCCATAGCTACAGGACAGATGTATGCGACTATAGTACTGTATCATTATACAGTATTATAGTCGATATGGGATTCTAATGCAATGAGATAAAAATTTAAAAAAAAACACACAGAGATCTGTTGCGCCCCCCCACACACACACACACACCAAACGTGTTTAGCTAGCGAATATTATGATAGTTGTGTTCAAAGTAAAATATTATAATATTATTGTTAGCCTACTAATGTTGTATTATTTTGCCGATCGACCTGAGATTCGAGAAACATGTAGGTGGCGGCCGGTGCCTTTTGTTGTTGTTTCTTCGGTGGACGCGGCCGCGGCCGCGGCCGTAGCGGTTCTCGGTTTACCGCAAAACGAGAAAGGAGGAGTTTCGAACGCACCAACCACACCACGAACATTAACGTGCTCATGGCCACGGCGGTGGCGCCTATCCACGTTGTCATTGCCGTGGGCCGTTCGGCCTCCCCCCCCACCGCCGCCGCCGTCGTCGCCACCACCGTCACACTCGTATCTTTTGTGACTAACAATATACGACAAAAGAGTTCAAACTCGGTGGGATGCTCGTACATATAACGCTGTCCGTCTCGTTTATTTTTCTCTATGATGTAGGTAAACTGTGCGGATTCATCGGTGGCGTCCGCGCTCGGTAGACCAGAGTCGACGATGCACAACGATGATAGCATCGTCGATCCCCTACAGTAGCGTTTCTTCTCCTCGGGATTTTTAATCATACGCACACCGCACGCACCGTTCAAGCCATACTTGAAGATTCCCGTGAACGCGGGCGAGTGGGCGCGTAATCGGGCTAGGACCTCTCGGTGATCGCAATTTGGAGGTGGAGGTTCATGGTCATATATCGGCGCCACTTTTGTGAGGACGTCGCGTACAAAAGTGCAAAATGTGTCGTCAATTTCAATCTGTCGCATGAATTTAGCGGCCAGTGTGTCGGCTCTCTGGTAATTATTCTCGTCGCCGACTCTTTTATTATTATTATTTGTAGTCCATATTTTTAGTAACCTACGTTCATTCAAACACATGGACATGTGTCTGAGAGCGACGTCCGTATAGTTAAAATTAAAATATTTTCCAACCGCATCTACCGTGTTGAGAGATTTGCTATATTCGGTGCGAAACTTTTCAACTACGGCCGCGGGATAGTTACGTTTCAAAAGTTCCCACATAGACGACGAATAAAACAATGAGTGGGTCATCCTTATTCGTCAATTGAACATTTTTTGGAACGAAGTTCCTTATCGCGCGTTGCGAAAAGAAAAGGCTAGACGGAAAAAAAAAGACCAAAAGTTGTAACGACACTTTTTTGCTATAGTTGTAAGCCGTGCGGCGCGCGCGTGTTTCTCTGTCTGTATCTCTCTCTCATAGAAAGGAAGTATATTATAATAATATATCTTATATTATGTATTATAATATAGTTATATATTATAACTAGCTTATGCCCGCAACTTCGTTTGCATAGAACTAATGGATACGGAACCCATTTTTTTTTAAACGTAACCCTAAAATAAAAGTAGCCTATGTTAGACCTTATAATATCAGCTATCTACCGGTATAAAGTCCCGTGAAAATCGGTCCAGCCGTTTCGGAGATTAGCCGGAACAAACAGACAGACAAAAAATTTAAAAATTAGTATTTCATTGTAAGTACCGAATATACTTTCATATGCATTAAGTGAAAAGCTGTTAATTAAAAGTTACAAACAGACACTTCAATTTTTATCTATCTGTATTAGTATTTCATTGTAAGTAGGTACCGAATATACTTTCATATGAATTATGTGAAAAGCTGTTAATTTGAAGTTACAAACAGACACTTAAATTTTATTTATCTGTATAGATGTATAGATTTAAAAAAAAAACCAATACATAATATAGGTATACCTTTGGTAGATATAATTATAACATTAATGAAATAAAAATTTATTACAATAGGCTAGATGACTTAATTTTTTTATTACATAAATGAATAATACTCTTAGAATATATGAGTACCTAACTTCTCAGAAGAAACCGTATATCAAAATCAATATTTTAAAGGTACAACGATTCGTTTACAAATTTGGAGAAAGGCAGGATCCGTACAGCATAATTTTGTTGTTGTTTCTTTATAGAATTTGTGCAACTTATTAAGGCAATTGAGCCATTTATTTTGATATAGATAAATAATTTTTAGAGCTCCGCAATAATTATTAATAACAATAAAAACATTTAGATGTTTTGACGTCAAAAATGGTAAAACGGAACGCAGTTATATTTTGGAAGTTGCCATATGTAAAATTACAAATATCAAAGTGTTAATTATTAATCATTTAGAAACATTTATCATCAACTATAATTAAACTCTTATTTATTTTATAACTAAACATACAAAATATAATATAAAAACACATTAGTTAACAATTTAACGATACGAATGTTTTTGTCATAGATATTTTTTTTATTCAGGCAATTATTTATTGACTCCTAGAGAAAATCACATGACAATGACACATCTGTCAATTCAGTTCTTTGCTGTCACGGTGTATATATCTCTATACTCCGTGTTTGCCTTAGTGTTTGCTGTTGTTTTGGATTGTGGCTTTTGAGTACATCTGAACAATTTAGCGAAATAATTGGCTGTTTTTACGTTGAGTTGAGCTGTTGAGCACCTGTTCCTCCGTACCTACTCTTATCTCTTGATAGTGATTTCGCGAAAGGACGCTTTATTAATAATTAACTGTGTTGTTAGTGTGTACGTGCGTCTTTTATTCAACATGGTGAGTTTCCAATGTGTTTATTGCAATGTACTTTTGTCCAGATTAAGAAGGCACGCTTTAAGCAATGAGAGTGAAGATCTCGTCAATATTATTCGACTGTGGAGACATTTTATCCTAGATATGTAAGTACCTACATAGTTTACAAATAACATTTCGCATCAACGAATTCTATAGGTAGGTACCTACTTACTAAGTTTTAAATGTTGAAATGTTTTCCTTCCGATTTAAACCACACAATACTACATGTAATGTTAAAAAAAAAAAACTCCTAATCACTAACATTATTTCCAGATTACACCTACTGATCATATTTGCCATGCATGCTGGCAGCTCGCTTATCATGCATCTTCTGAAAATATGCCAAGCGGGCAGGTTGGCCATCAAAATATTGTTTGTGGGCGATCCATACTAAGAACAAATCGACGCAGGATTTAAATTGAAGGCTGGCAAATGAAGAACAATAAAGAGTGGCTTCTACAGTTTCTTCTTGGATTCAACCACGAGAGGTATAAAAATACATAGTACCATCACTATTACCACTTTTATTTCATTATTGATCTAAGAAATAAAATAATTTATTTTCTCATATTGTCATACCTGATTCAATAGAGGCTTTTCTCTAATTACATTTTTTTCATTTTAGCTTCGGTCTGAAGATGAAGCTTGTGTGCCTTGTTGGTCGAGAGCTAAGAGAACTAGGATAGTTCCACTAGTTGAGGACATTCAACCCTCTGCACCTGATTATATGGATGATGATTATTCAGCTTTAATGTGTGCTGTATGTGGCCAAAGTCTGGCCACATACAACTTCAGATTTAGAGTGGAATCCTGAAAACATTCCTCGTTTGCTGGAGCAGCAACAGGTATTTATACTAGATTTGTATGTATTTAATGAACTTATGTTAGTTTTTAATTTGTTTTTTTTTTTATCTTTTTAAAGAAATATGGGGGGCAAACGAGCAAACGGGTCACCTGATGGAAAGCAACTTCCGTCGGCCATGGACACTCGCAGCATTAGAAGAGCTGCAAGTGCGTTGCCGGCCTTTTAAGAGGGAATAGGGTAATAGGGGAGGGTAGGGAAGGGAATAGGGTAGGGGGATTGGCCCTCCGGTAAACTCACTCACTCGACGAAACACAGCGCAAACACTGTTTCACGCCGGTTTTCTGTGAGCCCGTAGTATTTCTCCGGTCGAGCCGGCCCTTTCGTGCCGAAGCATAGCTCTACCACGTAAAAATCAATGTTATTTTGATATCTATGGCCATCTCATGAAATCAATTATTTACAGATGTCATCCATGAATGAAGTTTGTGGAGTTTGCTGGAACTAAGCTCGAGATGTAAGGTCACATATTCCAGAAGAATCAAATGATAGACCCTAGCAAAATATTGTGTTGTCTAATATAAGAAGAGCGGCTGCAACACCAGGACATTGTATTTTTCAAGAATGCATGAATCCAGAGCGAAATGTTTTACCTGAAGAAACCAGGCGAGAAGTATTAATTAGGTACTAGTATTTTATACCAAGAGGTGCTCGTGTTTGTTCTCTACGTAGACAGGAGGTAGATTACAGTAATTTATACACTGCTGAGTATAGCCTCGCCCGCCATCCTTCTGCTAAAACTTATTTTGTATTTATAGTTACTGAAAGAAACATGAATGGTCGGGATGCAATCAAAAGCTATTGCTGTAACTGCATTGTAGGCTTAAGAACAGTGGAATGCTACTCACACGTTATGAGTATTATTTGGTATTTAAGCTATGCTCGCCATGAGGGTATGACCCGACCTGCCCCTTTCTTAGATGAAGTAGTATTAAGAATAAATTAATTATAATATCCTTAAAAAAATAAATTGTTGTTTTATTACCTATACCCAAACCTTTTTTATACTACAAAGGTAGCAAACAAATATATTATAGGTACTGCCTGGTGGTCAGAGTCAAATGCAAAAGAGGATTGTGGAATGGTAAGGATCGAAAGGTAAGGTAGGATATACGGCCACAGGAACATATTATTTGTAAATATCTCCGATATTTGTGTGTTTTAAGTTCTTACATACTATAATAAAAGTTTTTTTTATATAATATGATGTAAGTAAACTAATGATGTAGGTTTTGTTTACTAATTTAGCAAAATAAAAATTATTCTTTTTGTACTTTTAGATGTATCTAATTACTAAACTTTACATAATATATATTATATTTTTAACATTTTCGAAGTAGTAATGCCTCAAAATTTCTGAATACATAAATGAAACTTAATATTTGAAGTGTAGTTGTGTACCCAATTCATTCACTAATTAATCGAAAGGAATTTGGTTCAACCCGGTGTCCCTCGACACCTCTCAAGATTTGGTTTTTTTTTTTCATAAATCTGAACATATTTGGAAAATCGTAGGACATTCATAAGGTAATAAAAAAATATGTATTAAAAAATCTTACCTTTATACGGCTCGTTAGCTGTGGACTTCGGGATTTGCACTCTTAATGTTTAATATTAGAATGTAATGTGCTTAATATATATAGTCTAACTATCAGTAGCGGGGGTTCTTATGACTCCATTTCCTGAGGGAAAAAAACGTATGTTGAAACTTTGTAAGCAACATATCTTTTTAGACCCTCAACTAAAAAAGCTTTTCCTGTCTACTAATTAATAAGCTAGCCACACACGTGCAATATCGTGATAGAATAAATTTGTCAATAATTTTTAAGTTTTATTTGGAAATAAACGTTTTCATTCTCATTTTAAATATGAGCATTACTGTCGATCTCTGTGGCTCAGTTGGTTGAGCGTGTTGGAGCTCAAGCCGGGGGGGTCGCGGGTTCAAATCCCGCCGAAGGAACAAAAAGTTTTTTTGTGTTCCTAGGTCATGGATGTGTATTAAATATGTGTATAATATAATAAAAATCTTAAATATATGTATAGTATAAAAGTATTAAATTTATTTCCGTTGTCTGGTACCTACCCGTAACACAAGTTCTTCGAGAACTTACCACGGGATCAGATTAACGTGGTGTGAAGCGTCCATAGATATTATTATTATTGACAATAATATTGCACGTGTGTGGGCAGCCATATCATTGACCGAGGCAACATTTTAAAACAAGAATTTAAATTAATATTATACAGTAGAGACTCGATTATCTGTGCTACTAAATGTCTATGGGCATTTGGTTAATTGGAGATCCGGACAATCTGAATGTATAAGAAAACTAGCTGCTGCGCGCGGCTCCGCCCGCGTAAAATGTAGTATCACTAGTATCCCATGGGAATAATGTACTTATTTAATCCAGAGCCTAAACTATTACCATAACAAATTTCTTCGAAATTAGTTTAGTAGTTTTGCGTGACAGAATAACAAACATCCATCCATCCAATCTCACAAAATTTCACATTTATAATATAAGTAGGATAGGATGTGAAAGAAAAAAAAAGAAACTACATTATAGACTAACAAAACTATATTAATATGGTTTGTACTTGGTGGTATTAAGTTATATTTTGTTAATATATGATAATATAATATAACATAATATCTATGGACGCTTCACATCACGTCAATCTGGCCCCGTGCTAAGTATCCGAAGAACTTGTGTTACAGGCACCAGACAACGGGAAGTATATTTAATACTTTACATATATTTATACACATCCATGACCAGGAACACAGAAAAAAACTTTTTGTTCCTTCGGCAGGTTTCGAACCTGCGACCTCCGGCTTGAGCACCTAAGCGCTGAACCACTGAGCCACAGAGGTCGACGTCGCGTTTTTTAGTCCGGAAACTCATGTCTCTACTGTATGCCAATTATATATCATTACCAAATAAGGCTATCCATGACAAAAAATAATTTATGCTCCAATTACGCGTTTACTGCAACTTTGTTGCAGTAAGTGACGTCATACGATATCGTACTGAGATTCACCGCTGCTTAACATTCACCTTAACATATGGATAATATCGGTTCGGATATAGTATTGTTACGAACACAGAGAATAGCGCCATCTAGCGTCAACCAATGAAACCACTTGGTGTGAACATGGACAGCGTGGGGCCCCCTACTCAGTACTAGATGGCGCTACTGTGCAAACGTTCCAGAATAAATCTAACACGGTGACGCGACTCGGGAACCTTCTAGAGTCGTCTGGGACTCGTATCGACCGGTATAAATACGTCGGAAGAATGCGAGCGAGTCGAGTTCAGTTTGAGCTTCATCCGAAGCGATACGGGCGATACAAGTGAAAACTAGTGATCAGGAGTTCACTTTGAGCTTCCTGCGAAGCGATACGGGCGATACCAGTGATTAATACCAGAGAAAACTAGTGATCGGGAATTCGAGTTGAACAGTGATGTAGCGATATCGATATGAATACTAGTGATGTGATGATACCCACGACTTGGCTACGACTTAGGACACCGTTAGTGCTTAGTGTTTGGACTTAGTGTTTAGTGTTTGGACCTAGTGCTTAATGTTGGACTAAGTGCTAGTAAATAAAGTCTTCAAAAGAGTCAGCAGGCTTTCTCTCCAAATCCTTCGACCCAACACGTAACAACTGGTGTCAGAAGTGAGATTTGGAGATGCCATTGACTCTGAGAGAAGATTTCAAGAAGTGCGGCGGGAGGAGCAGCCCCCGGGTGGAGGAGCGACCCCCGGGTGGAGGAGCGACCCCCGGGTGGAGGAGTGACCCTCGGGCGGAAGACTGCGACCCCCGGGCGGAGAGGTGCGACCCCCGGGCGGAGAGGTGCGACCCCGGGCGGAGAGAGCGACCCCTGGCGGTGGAGAGCGACCCCCGGGTGGAGGAGCGACCCTCGGGCGGAAGACTGCGACCCCCGGGCGGAGAGGTGCGACCCCCGGGCGGAGAGGCCCCCGGGCGGCGGAGAGCGACCCCTGGCGGCGGAGAGCGACCCCTGGCGGCGGAGAGCGACCCCTGGCGGTGGAGAGCGATCCCTGGCGGTGGAGAGCGACCCCTGGCGGAAGACTGCGACCCCTGGCGGTGGAGAGCGACCCCTGGCGGAAGACTGCGACCCCTGGCGGAAGACTGCGACCCCTGGCGGTGGAGAGCGACCCCTGGCGGTGGAGAGCGACTCCTGGCGGTGGAGAGCGACCCCTGGCGAAGACTGCAACCCCTGGCGGTGGAGAGCGATCCCTGGCGGTGGAGAGCGACCCCTGGCGAAGACTGGGACCCCTGGCGAAAGACTGCGACCCCTGGCGGTGGAGAGCGACCCCTGGCGGAGGACACACCCACTGGGGACCAAGCCCCGCCCACTGGCCCCACCTACCATGCCCCGCCCACTGTGGGCCAAGCCCCGCCCACCGGGCCCCGCCTGCTCAAGTCCTTCGGGTCTCTGGGAGAATGATGCTATGAGGGAGGCTCAAGACAGAGATGACGACCTTCGGCACATCGTCACGTGCAAGAAACGGGGCGACGTAAAACTAATCTGGAGTGAGGTTGCACCCACTGGCGCTATCACTAAGGCGTACTGGGCGCAATGGGACAGTCTGATAAACGGAATACCCTACCGGAAATAACGGCAGAGAGTTCCATCTTCAGATAATTGTCCCAAGAACGAGAGTGCCAGATGTTCTCCGTGAAGTGCATGATGGCGTATCGGAAGGTCATCTGGGTGTCAAGAGGGTCATTCAAAGTGGTGCACATAGATCGTCTAGTGCGGTACCATGGCAGTGGCAGCGATGCTCGGGACGAGCATCTCTAAGAGGGGAGTAGTGTTACGAACACAGAGAATAGCGCCATCTAGCGTCAACCAATGAAACCACTTGGTGTGAACATGGACAGCGTGGGGCCCCCTACTCAGTACTAGATGGCGCTACTGTGCAAACGTTCCAGAATAAATCTAACACGGTGACGCGACTCGGGAACCTTCTAGAGTCGTCTGGGACTCGTATCGACCGGTATAAATAGGTCGGAAGAATGCGAGCGAGTCGAGTTCAGTTTGAGCTTCATCCGAAGCGATACGGGCGATACAAGTGAAAACTAGTGATCAGGAGTTCACTTTGAGCTTCCTGCGAAGCGATACGGGCGATACCAGTGATTAATACCAGAGAAAACTAGTGATCGGGAATTCGAGTTGAACAGTGATGTAGCGATAGCGATATGAATACTAGTGATGTGATGATACCCACGACTTGGCTACGACTTAGGACACCGTTAGTGCTTAGTGTTTGGACTTAGTGTTTAGTGTTTGGACCTAGTGCTTAATGTTGGACTAAGTGCTAGTAAATAAAGTCTTCAAAAGAGTCAGCAGGCTTTCTCTCCAAATCCTTCGACCCAACACGTAACAGTATTATTATTTATTTTATATATACATGTACTTACAATTGTCTGTCTGTATGTCTTTTTTTTTTTGCTATAGTAAGCTATTGTAAGCTGTGCGGCGTCGCATGTTTCTCTGTCTGTCTCTCTCTCTCTTATAGAAAGCAAGCCAGATATTTTCATCCGGAACTTCGTTCCATCCGGGTGTCCCTTGACACCTCTCAAGTTTTTATTTGTCTGTATACAGGACACAGAGAGAATCCCTGAAGAGTTTCGGGACTCACGAATATGCGCTCTCTATAAGAACAAGGGTGACAAAGCTAACTGCAACTCATATCGAGGCATATCTTTGCTATCTTCTCCGGAAAAGGTTTTTGCCAGAATCCTACTTAACCGCTTGATGATCTTGTCTGAAGACATCCTGCCAGAGTCCCAGTTTGGCTTCCGACCTAATCGCGGTACATGTGAAGCTATTTTCTGTATCCGTCAACTACAGGAAAAAAGTCGTGAGCAAGGTCAACCTTTGTATCTATGTTTTGTTGACCTAGAGAAAGCTTTTGACAGTGTTCCTCGAGATGCCCTGTGGATTGTCCTGGCAAAGATAGGGTGTACGGATAAATTTATAAGATTAATCCGGCTCCTGCATAATGATATGCGCTGCTGTGTAAGTGTACATGGCGAAGACTCAGAGTTCTTCACAGTGAGCTGCGGCGTTAAGCAGGGCTGCGTTCTCGCCCCAACTCTGTTTACTCTGTATTTTGCAGTTGTAGTTCGGGAAGCTTTGCAAACTTTGTCCGATGATATAAGGATTCGCTTTCGTACCGGAGGTGGTGGAGTCTTCAACCTTGCTAGACTTAAAGCTCACACCAAAGTATCTCTTGCACTTATCACGGAGATGATGTATGCAGACGATTTGTGTTTTGTACCGGAATCCCAGGACGGTTCACAAAGGCTAATGACGAGTCTCGATAAGTCATGTTGCAGATTTGGGCTCAAGGTTAACGTGAAAAAGACCGAGGTTATGGTCTTTGGCTCATTAAACAGTGCCCCAATCGATATAAGACTCGGAGATGACTCGCTTAAGCAGGCAGACAAATTCCGATACCTGGGTAGCATGGTTACATCTAAATGTCACCTTGAGAGTGAAGTCAACAGCAGAATAGGAGCAGCTGCTGCAGCTTTTGGCAGACTTCGCCGCAAGGTATTCCGCTCGCACGACATAAAGCTCCCAACGAAATAGCCGTATACATGGCAATCGTTCTGCCTAATCTACTGTATGTCTCAGAAACATGATGCCCATACCGAAGGCACATTCGAACATTAGATAAATTTCACTTAAAATGCCTACGCGACATTATTCAATGGTCGGACCGTGTTAGAAACACCGTCTAAGACGAGCTAATGTCGAAGGAATAGAGGCTATTCTGATGCGACGGCAATTACGATGGGCAGGGCACCTTTCTCGCATGTCTGAGGACCGAGTGGCTAAGCGCTTCACCTTCTACTCAGAGCTTCAGGTTGGCAAGCGGAAATCTGGTGGCCAATTCCTACGGTTTAAAGATGTGCTGAAACGCCACATGAAGCGCTGCGATATAAACCCCTCACATTGGGAAGCAGCAACAGCGGATCGGTCTCAGTGGAGGCATACAGTGAGGTGTCGGAAGTTTGAGAAAAGACTGAAAGAAGAGTCATTAATTACAATTATGTGGGAGGAGTGCTGACCTGTAGTATATGTGGACGCACATGTGCTTCAAAAATAGGATATGTCAGTCACGTGAGGGCTCACCAACGTGGGCTACGTTATTATATATAAATTAGAAGCCAATCGCCGAGGCCGAAAACGGTCTGGATTCCTATATACATAAAGCTTTCTCTTGAATCACTCTATCTATTGCTGAAAACGGTATTTAAGAGAAAGCTTTATATACCCGTGCGAAGCGTGAGTGGGTCGACGCTAATATAAAACATTAAAAATAAAATTTCAATTTCTGTCAAAACCCCACTCCTGAGGTAGATGTTGCCACTTGCCATACTGAATAGTTATCAGTGGTAAGAGCTATTAACTGAAATAGGTTTGAAATCGATTGGCGGTGGGGATACTGCTCATACAGTTTTTTGCATGGTTCTTTGTTGTTCTCAAAAAACATTTATAATAATATTTTACTAACAAACCGATTGTTAGATATATGTTATTTTCAAAGGTTAAATAGGCAAGCGGACTGATTTTTTTTATTGCGTGAATAAATAGTACTCTTAAATATGAGTAACTTCTCAGAAGAAACTTTACCTATATTAAAAGTCAATATTTTCAAAGGTACAGCGATTTGTATATAAAATTTCGCAAGTCTCGTAAAAACGCTCCATACGAAAATCGACATACAAATGACGCCACTCTTGGATTAAAGTGTATGAATTAGGTAGGTATAAAGTATACGGCCGCAGGAACATATTTGTAAATATCTCCAATATTTGTGCGTTTAAGTTCATACTTATAATAATGAATGTTTTTGTATATGATGTAAGTAAACTAATGATGTAAGGTTTTGTTTACCAATTACGCGCAAAAAAATTTTTTTTTTTTTACTTTTTAAATGTACTTAAGTAGTTATTTAATTAGTAAACTACACATACAATAATATATTTTTTTACATTTACCAGCTAGTAATGCCTCAATATTTCTGCATATATTAATGAAACTAAACATTTCAGATGTTGTCCGATCCCCTATTAATCACTTATAAAAATCACTGACATATTTGTCAGTCGTTAAGTATATTATCGTATCTTAGATATGTTGTATCTGCCAACTGTTAAAATGTTCTTTTTCTTTTGAAAATCACATGTAGGCTAAAAAGAGATGTTCAAGAAATGTATGAGGCCTGGGCCAGCCCTATGTAGAGTATCTGTAAATATAGCTACATAATATAGTAACCGTTTCCTATTCTTTATTTTGTTTAATTTCACTTCGTTTCCATGTACATTTAAATTAACTTCGTCAAGGAGAGCAACACAAAGTAAAATAAAACATGGCGGATTAGATCAGAATTAACTAAAGAATGTCATTTTGTCAATGACATGACTTTTGACAAAGAAAGACGTATGACATTCAAGACGACGTCTCTTTGTAAAACTGTCTACCACGTCAAAAGTCAAGTCAAAACAACTGTCATGGCCGCCCTAAAAGTAGTGTTCTCGCAATAAAAAAACTCTTCAAATAATCATTTTTGTACGCATGTACCCTTATTCAAATTAATTTTTTCGTATTTTTATGGTATTCCCATATTTTTTTCCTATATACCTATGTAGTGTACATAGAACTGGCCCAAAATCAAACATCTCTTTTAATATTTGTAATATTATGTTTAATAAAGACTTTCAAACAAAAAAAAAACAAAGTAGGTATAACTAAGTTATATAATAATAAAATGAATAACGTTGTATTTTCAGAAGCTATTTAAATGGTTACAATATTAATTCTAATCAAATTAAATGCACTTTAAGCATTAATTTATACACATTATAATAATAATTGCACTTTGCACCATACACTTAAAATTAATATCTCTGAATAATATCTCATGAGATATAATTTTAACTGATTCTGATGAGAACCCTTAAAATTAAAAAGTACGCGCGGAAATGTATTCAAGCGACCTCGCACCATCACGACAGACGGGACAAACACTCTTCCACGCGGGCGAAAGGTAGTCTTAAACCATTCACCTTATAATAAGCTTTGGCATACTAACCTTTATTTGACTACATTTTGAAATTTACTAACAAAAAGAATTTGAACGTTTTCTGGGATCCTATTGTATAGTCCTAAAGTCCGGGAACGCACTGGTAACCTCGAGTGGTTGATGTCCATGGACGACGATTATTGCTTGTCAAAAATTTTGGCGTGGAATGGAACGGTACACTTTATACATAAGGGCACTTGGCAAACTGAGCAATAACAATTTTGCCGCCATTTGCAAAGCACACAAGTATACCGAAGCCTTTCGTTCGATCCTTTTCTCTTGCCATACTCCTTCGGAAAATGATCTAACGCTTCCCGAGGAAGTTTATTTGGTCTGTTGTACAAAGACGGCGTCGGAGTTTCCAGA
The DNA here is from genome assembly GCA_905404095.1 of Glaucopsyche alexis. Taxonomy (NCBI): domain Eukaryota; kingdom Metazoa; phylum Arthropoda; class Insecta; order Lepidoptera; family Lycaenidae; genus Glaucopsyche; species Glaucopsyche alexis. The sequence continues at coordinate 20,892,997 of FR990054.1, read as the reverse complement.
GCGGTCGTTCGATTATGTCTCTCTAATAATTGTTCTACCAACATCCTTCTAAACTCCCGGTGCTTTCGGATGTGCCCCTTCCCGCTATCGCGGTGTAAAATAAACGAGTTTAGGACGCTCGCATTTAAAAGGCGGCGGAACAATTTCTTATACCAGATCTTAGTACGTTTCCTTTCCATTGGATACATACTCAGCATTTGGTCTTTCTTGTCTACCCCACCCATACTGAGATTGTAGTCGCATACGACACTGGGCTTCGTTCTAGAGCCGTCCCTGTTGAAATTGTTACCGTGGTATGTGGATATCATGGCGACGCATTTTTTATCTCGCCACATCACGACGTCAATGTCCCCAGCAGTGAAACCGAAAGAATCACCCACCGTCGTATTGAAATTGTTGATTAATTTCAACTTCGGTGGGACAAATCGTCGATTCGGCCGCAGTGTACCAGCACAGTCGAAGCCCTTACTTTTGAGGACCCGGGCAAGGGCAGGACTATTATAGAAGTTGTCCATCCAGACACAGTGGCCCTTATTCTCGAGTCCCTTGAGGAGATCGACGACACTAGCCCCTATATAACCTAGCGAAGGCATCGTTTGCAAGGCGGCCACATCCTCCTTACCGGCATGCACCTTGAACCGCCACAGATATCCAGTTTGCGAGTCACATATTTCATATGTCTTAATGCCCACCTTTGCAGCCTTATTTTTAATAAATTGATTGATACCTAGCATGCCCTTCCATTGCGTGAGCGACTCGTCGAGCGCAATGTTTCTGTTTAAATTGTACAGCTTATGAAATTTCGAGTTCAGGTGCCGTAAAATTGGGGAAAGTTTGTAGATTTTCGCCTTGGGCGGTATTAAACTAGAAATATCCGTGCGATTATCCACAAAATGTAGACACGAGCTAATGAGGGAAAAGCGATTAGAGGACATGTGCTTACTGAAATACGGAGTTGCCGATATGCTTTTCTTTGTCCAATATTCTTTTATGTCCGATTTGATCGTCACTCCCATTTCAATAAGTAAAGCGAAGAAAACGTATAGTTCGTCTACTGTCACTTCCTGCCATTGCGAAAGGCGGCTTGAGTGTCCAAGGCTACTATTCCGCATTTTTTTTTCCGCCACGTATTGGGCATACTTATTGGTCTCATTGGCTATTTTTTGTAAAAACTCTGGAGACCAGATTGCAGTAAATGCCGCATAAGGGGACTCAAAAACTCCAACCGGGCCCACAGCTGCCTGGAAATCTTCTCTACGATTACTGGGGTAAACGGTATCCGAAGAAAAACTTTTCCATTCAAAGTCAAATAGATCATTGGGCCCAAGGCACTCAGGCGAGAAATCGTCGACCCCCATCCACGGAGTCTCTTCCTGGCTTGAGGACTGCAAGAGCAGATCAGGATTCTCATCTTCAACTTCAACTTCTTCAGGGACGAAAATCTGCATTGATTTAGGCAAATAACCCATCTCAGTGGGCATGTCGTCATCGCTGGCTCCGTGATCGCTCTCATCTTCACTCCCTACAACGAAAAGACTAGTTTATTGACAGGGTAGCTTACCAATAAGAGCATTATGGATTGAGATCTCAGACCCGACTGACTACTCTTATATTCTTATAATGAACGTACGAATATGCCGCTAGTTTGTGCCGTGGGCCAATTTTTTTTAACCCAATTACAATAAATGTTCTCACTTTACTTACATTCTGAATGTGTCATTGTTTTTCTATTTCTACATGTATGATTTTGCATATACAGGATTATTTTTTCACCAGTACAATAAATCAACATACGTAATAGTTGTCAAACATAAAAAATACTAGCGTTTTTTGTTACTACCACTTTGGAACAAAAAAACAAAATTATCAATCCCCGAACTTATCCGCTAAACTAATAATTTTTTTTGCATTACGCACCTATCGATGCTTTGTTGCCAACTCGTGCGCCACCCGGCCTATTGCTTACCCCACCCCGCCGCCCCCTACATCACTCCGCACCCGTTGACGCCTTATAGTTAGTGCGCCCATGCGGTATTAGATTGGTTATAGGATAAATTAATTGAAATGAAAAAAATATATATTTTTTATTTGTGAAATGTACTCTATTATTATCGATACCAATGACGTCGTAAAATTTATTGTACCGATGAAAAAGTATTCCTGTATTATTTTTATAAAAAGTACAACATAAAAATAGCTATATAAGGTTCGGTAAATGTGAATTCGGTGAATGTAATATGCCCGAAGTACATATCCCTAATTTTTGATTTTACCAATCCTTATATAATATTTAAGTGTAAATATTCTACTATAATATACGTAAGAATCATTTCAAAGGACGTATGAAAAGTTTGTACATTTTTTTGTATCGTTGGCGCTCTGTACCTGAGAACTGTCTCACCGCGCAAACTAGTGGGTATGTTCCCCATGCCGATTTTGATGACGGTGGCTGATTCCAATGGGTAGCCGCATATGTGCAATATTATTGACAGTAAATTTGTCAATACTAGTCAACACATACAAAAAATACGGCAATATGGCCCGCACATAAGCAATATTATTGTCAATATGAGTATTATTGTCAATAATATGGTGTGTGTGCGGCTAGCCATTGAAATCAGGCTAGCGCAGAAGTTTTTATAATTTTACAGTGCAAGTGTGTCATGAGTGTGCAGTACACAATCTGAACCTCAATTCTCGTATTTAAAGTAGACTTAATTTTACTTTGGATTGAAAGTGTAGCGACATGTTACAATGAACGGATTTTATGACGTTTCGACCAATCAGAGCGCGTTTCACGTTGGTTTAACGTTCATAAAAACACCGCTTGAGAGTCTAAGCGTATCGGGACTTGATTGAAATTGTATTAATGCAGGTTTTATTTAGCAGAATTGCCCCTCTGAGTACTATATAATCTCTTCCTTTAATCTCGAAAATCAGTGGGAAGGGTGACCGATATAACTGGCGAGAGGTCAGGCGCAGGTCCAGGGTGTGATCAGCCTGCATTGTCCTAACCATACTTGGAAACATTTTTTTTTAATTCCATCGCGGGAATCGAACCCAATACTTTCGAGTCGAGAGCCAAGCTCTTAACCACTGGACCACAAAGGCTGTACTAATACTACAATATGATAGGTAGATTTTTCAGTAAGAATATAGGCTCCTATTGTACCCCAACACTAGACTACAGATCTGGCTGCTTAAAAGCGGGGTTTAGTCAATATACAAATTTAGGAAAAGTGTTTTTTTTTATCCCGAGACATCTACGATCTTCATATCAACGTATAGTAGATTCGATCGTAGTTCATAAAATGACCGATAGATGTCAGAAAATCATGAATTGATAGCCAGCGTATTTCCAATTTACTTTTACACTCAGTGGCGTAGCGTGGGTGTCTGCCGCCCGGGGCGGACGTCAATTTTACCGCCCCCTTACTTGGGTTTTGCCGCCCTCTTACTTAGGTTTTGCCGCCCCCTTAAAATGTTGTTGCCAAGTTTGGTTAGGACAATGCAGGCTGATCACCTGATTTTCTAACAAGAAAGATGATCCATGCGTCAGATGGGCATGTAAAAAGTCGGACTCAATCTCTCGGCAGTCGTATCGGTTATCCGTCCCACTGGGTTTCGAGAGTAGAGGAAGAGAGAGTGCGCTTGTGTTCTGCGCACACACTTGAGCACTATAAAATTAGTCCTGCGTAACTGGCCTGGGCCACCGTTACCGAAATCGGTGTGGGGATTTATTATTACTATTTGATTCACTTACCAAAGTTGATTGTGACGTCTAAATGCGAAAGAGTTTTGTGTGTTTTAGTACTTTTAGTGACATTATTGCTGCAGGAAGGTGGCCCGTTGCGTCGAATTTTCTTGGCAGAACGTCTGTAATTAATTTTGAAATTTTGTTTGCTTAGGGACCGTCCATTAATCACGTGATGTTTTTAACAACTTTTTAGACCCCTCCCCTCCCCCTGGTGATACGTGGTGAGGTTTTATACTACCCCCCCTCCCCCACCTAAGATCACGTGTATTTTTTTTACACAGTAAGCAGGTCATGTTTGAAGAAAAACTTTAACTTAAAAAACAATTTAATCGAATAATTTAAGCAATTAAAAACTATACGAGTCATTTGTCTTGTAAGTATTTAACAACACTACAAATCTATAACCAATAATAATTTCGGTATGTATAGACTAGATTCGAAAATTAATACACGTGATGTCTCCTTATACACCCTCCCCCCCCCTTGGTAATACTTGGTGATTTTTTTCGGACCCCCCCTCCCCCTTTAGGCATCACGTGATTAATGGACGACCCCTTAATAGGAACAAAGTAAACAGTGGAAGTTTAGACAAAGAAACAATATAATAAATATTAGCGACATATTACGAGCCGTTTGACTTCTGGAAAATATCTATTACTAGATGTTAATCCAGCGGACATTTTTGCGCGATAAAAAGTGGCCTATGGCCCTCCCCGTGGTCTACTCTAATCTATGCCAAATTACATCAAAATCGGTCCAGTAGTTTCGGAACCTATTCAATGCAAAACAAACCAACTTTTCCTCTTTATAATATTAGTATAGCTATACAGGGTTGGTTAAGTCTGTGATTAAGTCGATGTTGATCTCTCATAATTTTTTATTTTTATGAAATGAACCAGAAAACGAGCAGACGGATCGCCTGATGGTAAGTGATTACCGCCGCCCATGGACACTCGCAACACCAGAGGAGTTTTACTTGTAACGGCATGAATGGGCCGGCTCGACCGGGTAAATACCACGACCTCACAGAAAACCGACGTAAAATAACGCTTGCGTTGTGTTTCGCGGAGTGAGTGAGGTTATCGGAGGCCCATGGGGGGGATTGGGGATTTTAAGGACCAGGAACGCAAGTCGCAACACCAGAGGAGTTACAAGTGTAACTCCTCTGGTGTTGCGAGTGTCCATGGGCGACGGTAATCGCGTACCATCAGGCGATCTGTCTGCTCGTTTCCTGATTCATTACATTAAAAAATATATAGTTAAGAGAAACCGGCCATTAGAGAGCTCACTCCTCAGTGTTAGTTTTTAGTTATCAGGCAAGTATTAGTAAAAAAAAATCAAACCTTTTTGACAAATCTTCGCCTGAGGACTGCGGTGCGATCTCGTCGACCACTATCGAGTCCTCGAATGAGTCCTGTGACGATGGTCCAGCAGGAGTGTCATATTCAACTTCGTCAGCGACGGAAATACATTCTGGTATTGGCACGAAATATGTCTCAAGCGGCTGACCGGCGTCTCCATTTTCTGTGACAGAAACACTAGTTTACAGATAGGGTTGCCAACTATACTGTTAAAAACAGTATTATACTGTTTTTCACTACATTGTACTTTTTATTGTTGAACAAAAATAAAGTATACAAAATACTGTATTAAGCAACAAAGCAGTCACATTAATGGAGTTAAAAAATACTGTAAATTAATAAGTTGTGCGAGAAGCTCTAAAAATATATATTTAAAACATTAAATAAATAAGATACTGTTAATTTTTTAAATGCTGTTTAATATTCTTCTCAGAACTAAATATACTTTATTTCTTGTAAAAAAAGTTGGCAACCCTATTTACAGAAAGGGCAACCAGTTAGAGCATATTGCCTGTCCACCAATAAAAATTACATATTTAAGAACATTATTCCATTCTAGTTCCAAAAGTAGGGTTATTTTATGATTTTTTTTAAGAAAATTTACAGAAGGACGTGTTTTGAAAACAAAGGTCCCAAACTCCTACTTGAAAAAAAAAAAGTCTGCTGCTTCCTACAAAATGCTATCTATGCCGTAGGCCTTTTGTAGGACAGGCAAGACTAGGTTTAACGTACCATCTGACGACCCAATAAACTTAGGCCTTTACATCCGTTAATGGATGATTTATACAGTATTCTCCGAGCGAAGTAACCACTCTTGAAATACTGTAGTGCCTGGGACAGTTGGTTTTTAAATGTCGTATGGTTGCCCAAGCACATACGGCATTCTCACAACATAGTCAGCCTAGTCCAGAGGAATGAACTGGTCAATACGTCTGGGGCCAACCATGTGCGGGTTTCCTCACGATGTTTTCCTTCACCGTTAGAGCATTCGTATAAGAGATCTGAAAGTCTCATTGGTACACGCCACAACCTGGGATTTGAACCTGCACTCTCTCGAGTGCGAACCAAACGGTCTACCCACTAGGCCACGGAGCTCTGACGACCCAATAGTGGTGTGGAAAACCATCGAATTTCACCTGGGTAAACGGCGTTCCGGCTTTATTATAATTTATTTGAATGACTAACCACTCTGTACTGAAATTATCTTCGGAAGAGGCAAATCACTACTGCTAGATGGTTGCCCGTTAGCTCCGCTTCCCTCGGCTGGATGTCTGTAATTAATAATAATAAATAAATACAACTTAAATATTGGTTACTTAATAAGTACAAGTTAAATAAGCCCTCGTTTCCACGAGCGCTTTTTAAGAGAGACATGTTTTAATATGATGTATAAAATCAAGAATAATTAGCACTTATACCATCTGTATTACGGTTAAAGTTGTCATTTTTGAGATAATTGATTTTTTTATATTTGCTCCATACAAGTTTTTCGTAAAAAAAATTATAACCCCCTCATGGGCCAAATTATATCAAAGTTCATTTTCTACATAGTAATACCTAACTGAAGCAATATACATTGAAAAATCTGTGACTTTCGAGATTTTATTTCTATTACTATGAAAGCGGATTTGCGATCCACCGTGCGGCGGCAATAATAACGGTTTTAGCTGCTCTTTTTTTTATATCGTCGAAATTAAAAAAAAAAAGTCCTGCCTGTACTATTGCACGATTCGATAGTGTTACTATTTAAGAACAATTTCTCAGTGGTTCGGCGCGTTGGTGCTCAAGCCGGGGGTCGCGGGTTCGAATCCCGCCGAAGGAACAAAAAGTTTTTCTGTGTTCCTGGGTCATGGATGTGTACTACATATGTGTATAATATAATAAAAATCTTAAATATATGTATATGTATTGTATAGTATAAAAGTATTAATTAATATACTTCCCGCTTTCTGGTACCTGTAATACAAGTTCTTTGGATACTAAGCACGGGGCCAGATTGACGTGGTGTGAAGCGTCCATTAGATATTGTAAAAAAATCCTTTTGGTACATTAAAAGAAAGTAGCACTGTATGGCCCGTTAAGAGACCTCATTCCTCAGTATGAGTTACCACTTACCAAGTAAATAAATATATAAAATAAATAAAAAAGTAACAACTAACAACATCTCGTCTGCGTCTGAGGATTGCGGTGCGATCTCGTCGACCACCGTCGAGTCCTCGCCAGCAGGAGTGTCATTTTCAACTTCGTCAGCGACGAAAATGCAGTCTGATGTTGGCACGAGATATGCCACAGAGGGCTGACCGTCCTCCACATTTTCTGTGACAGAAACACTAGTTTGAGACAGGTGAGAGGTCACATGTCAGCCGATTCGAGCGTCTGACATATAGCTATAGAGTCCACCAATAAAAATTACATATTTAAGAACATTATTCCATTCTAAGAACATTATGTCATGGGATACTCTAACCCAACTTACCTGTCCGGTAGTTGTGGTATAGTATACGGGTATGCGACCCCGGCTCCCTAGCTATTACTGTCCTATCCCTTGCCCTCCTGGGCGGTAATATCCTACATTCCCTATTTCCCACTCTAATTTACCAATCTTCCTTTCCACACCACCTAACCTTCCCTTTCCCTATTCCTACCCTCTCCACCAATCCGTGGAAATGCAATGGATAATCAAAAATAATTTAATTATCCAAAATGGCGGCGATGTGGTTCGCCACCCATCACGTCTCGTTCTCGTTCCCTACGGGAAAGAGGCGGTCCTGCCTACCCCTACGGGAAAAAGGCGTGATTATATGTATGTATGTATGTATTCCATTCTAGTTCCAAAATTACCTATATACATATAATGTCTCCGAAAATCAATTACGGATACTTCGGGCATATGATCCACTGCTTATGTAAAGACGTTTAGGCAAAAGAATAATTGTCATACTCAAAGTTAAGACGTTTAAGCAGAAAAATAATTGTCATACTAGAAAAAAAAAATCTTTTTATCGGCGAATTTGCGTTTTGCGGAGAGTCACACTCACACAATCTCATTTATGTGTGAGTGTGACTCTCCGCAAAACGCAAACTCGCCCTTAAAAAGATTTTTTTTTCTAGTATGACAATTATTTTTCTGCTTAAACGTCTTTATATAAGCAATAGATCATATTATGCCCAAAATATCCGTAATTGATTTTACCGAACCTTATATAACTAGATGTTTCCCGCGACCGTGTGCGCTAAAGGAAATCTCGCGGAAACCGTACATTTTGCCGATATAAAAAGTAGCCAAATTTCATTAAAATCGATTCAGTGATTTCGGAGCCTATTCAATTATACAACTTTCCTGTTTATAATATTAATAGTATTGAGAAGTGGCTTTAAATTTTGATGAGATTATCCAATAAAATAATTAACTTAGCATTAACATAATTATAGTACCTACTATAATATATAAAGTATTCCCGTGGGCCGCGGGATACTATATTTACGCGGGTGGAGCCGCAGGAAAAAGCAAGTACAGATCGGTTCACGAAAGATGACCACTGCGCAGAAGGCAATTTAAGGTCCCTTTGGAGGTGCGGGATGAAGCGAGAGCAGAACGTCAAGACCGGAGCGACGCTATTGGCGCGCACGCGTCACGTGGTAGGGATTTGTTTATCGCGGCGTTGAGGCACTGTCACTCCTCTCAAGGAGGTATTTACAGTTCGGAAGAAAATATTTTTTTGTTTTAATTTGTATTTGTTATTTTTATAACATTGTGTTTATTACTCTACGATTCCTCAAGTTCTATGATAAGTAGAAGGAATCATGGAACTTTGTCACAGCGATAGTAACTAGATGTTTTTTTAATAATATATTAATGTTTTTTTAATAATATATTAATTTTAATAAAAAAAATCAAATTACAAAATATAGGTATTATGTTTGATTTATTTTAACAACCACCATTTAGAGTTTTATTGTATTATCTTTATATTTATATTTCTTCTAGACCGATATTAATGAAAATTTTTGTGAGTCTTCAGGTGGATTCGAGAATGGTCTAGATTTGCAATTGGACCCAGTAGGTGGCGCTGCTGTCACTACGTCAACAAATTTAATACTAAGGCGATACGAAGTTTGGCGGGAGTCGGGACAGCTAGTAACTAATAAGTTACTAACATTAAAATTTGTTGTCTTAATTTTTTTCTTTATGAGTGTACATATGTGTGCAGACAACTTTCGTGAACCGAACTATAATATTTAATTGAAGGACTTACCATAGACTATTTCAATGTTCGTTTCCGTAATATACGTATCATCATTGTTGATTATAAAATGCTCCTCGGCTTGGCTTTCATCAGCAGAATATCTGTAATATATAACATATTGTACGTTTAGAAAAATGAAAAAAACTTAGTGGCCCAGTGTTTGAAACTTCAATCTGGATAAAGTTTAATATGGATTCAGGTTTAATGCATAGTATGTTCATGTGGTAGTGTGTTCCTACCTACACACTAATTATACTACAATATGATGTATGTTTTATCAGTAAGAGTGTAAAGGTACATTTTTATAATTTATAAATAATTCTCCTTTTAAGTTCAGATAAATTTTTATCTATTTCTCAACTCAATCTTCATAACTTGGTAAAAGAAATTGCAAAGTGTTTGGTTTCTTTGATTATAATATACAATTTAATGAATATTATATCTAGCAATATCCCACCAAAAACTACCCACAACCTGCAAGCAGATGTGTGAGTGCACGCATAAGCATGCCTCAATCACCTCCCTCCTCCCACACTGCTTATGCGTACACTCACAAACAAGATCGTGCAAACACCACCACCACACAAGCAACAATGACAGCAAGATCGTGCAAAGCCCCACACCACCGTGCAGGTTGCAAAACTCGCCGCGCGTTTTGCCCCTAACCCGGAGCATCCTCAGGAAGTGGACCTGTGAACAAATTTCGTAAGTAATGCCGCCTACCAAACCACCAAGTTAATAAGCAGTGACGTTGTCAAGCAAGTTTGGTCATTCAATAACGCAAGTCTATTGTTGTTCTTTTCTTTATTATTTCTAATTGTTCCAACGTGGTTCCAACACTGAGCGTGTTGTCGAAAGTTTCTATCACAATGATGTAACACCTTAGAGGAATAGCCATCGGGTACACTATGAGTCTATGACCACTATTTAAAAGGTGTTTAGCAAATTTATCACGATGCAAAATTTATATTTATAGAAATTTAATATAAGCCGTGATGTGTTCTTTGTATCGAGTCTCAAAGTTACGTCTAGTTTGACCCGCGTATACACTATCGCATTCAGGACAATCGATTTTATGGACACCAGATTGATCCTTAAAATCTATCCGGTCCATATTATAACAAAGTTGATTTTTTAAAGTATAATCTGTCCTGAATGCGACATGCATATCTTTTCATTATCTTGGATAAACATGCCGATACCTCACCCATGTAGGTCAAACTGGACTTGTATCTAACTACTTCCTTATCAGGAGTCCCTGCATACAAAAACTAATTCCTTTTTATTTATATTATTCAAAGTATTATTAATTTCAGTGGCGTAACGTAGTAGGGGGCGGGGCGCCCCGGGCTGCACTTTTAATGGGGCGGCAAAACCTAAGCAAAGGGGCGGCAAAACCTAAGTAAGAGGGCGGCAAAACCCAAGTAAGGGGGCGGCAAAATTGACGTCCGCCCCGGGCGGCAGACACCCACGCTACGCCACTGAATAATTTTGTGATTATACCCATTCGACCTAGCAATTTGGTAAATTATGTTTACCTTTTTTTTAATTACTTATTTTAGTTTTGAATTTACTTTTTGTCTTTTGTTATATAGAAATATTATGTAAATACTATGTGCATTGTATTAGATGAGGGCTGACACTCGTTTGGCGAGTTATAACTTAAATTATATCTCTTAAATCTAAATATACTCATATAAAAGGCAAACCTGACTGACTCATCTATCAACGCACAGCCGAAACTACTAAACGAATTTTGCTGAAATTTGACATACAGATAGTTGTAGTGACGTAGGCATCCGCTAAGAAAGGATTTTTGAAAATTCACCCCCTAAGGGGGTGGAAAAGGGGTTCAAATTTTGTATGAAAACCGAACTACACGCGGACGAAGTCCCGGGCGTAAGCTAGTTATGTATATGAATAAATAAATAAAAAATTGCATTTTGAATACACTAATATTTTTGAACTGGTGATAACTTCCAAACAAATAAATGTTTGATTTCGATGAAACGAGTATTTAATTTCTTAAACAATACTTTTTCATGAGTAAGCTATTTATTTATTTCGATATGGACTAATAATAGCTACCCACACCGATTTCGGTGACGGTATCCGGTTTCATTGAAACCAGGCCAGCGACGCAGGAGTAATTTTATAGTACCCAAGTGTGTGCGCAATACACAAGAGCTCTCTTCCTTTACTCTCGTAACCCAGTGGGACAGGTAACCGACACGACTGACGAGAGATCAGGCACAGGACCGACTTTTCACATGCCCATCCGACGCATGGATCATCTTTCTTGTCAGACAATTGTGATCAACCTGCAGTGTCCTAACCAAACTTGGAAACAACATTTTTTGTTGTTCCAACGCGGGACCACGACCTCCGAGTCGAGATCCAAGCTCTAAGCCACTGGAACACGGATGCTGTTATAATGACTAATACCAATGTTACTAAAGAAATAAAAAATTATTGGTGCAAGTACATACATAATTTAATTAAATTTTTACTTATTACAAAAAAGCTGTTTTACTATGTTTATAGTAGTTGGCTGTATGCTGTTACAGACTTTTTAGTAGATATTAGAATATTCTTTAATGTTAAAGAACATTTTTTTCTTCTTAGTTCACACACTATATGCACTGAAAGTTATGTGGTTATATTATGGCAATATTTTTTTTACACCTGGGTCACATTATTTGTTGCATATTTTATTATTATTATAGAAGTTTTAGAAGGTATCAATATTTTTCTAGTAATAAATATAGCAGTCCAATAGTTTTTACGTGAATCAAGAACAAAAACACACTATTTGACATACCTACTGCCCCCAATAGTTAAATAGGCACATCTAACAGTATAAATTTATATTACGCAACTTCTTTATTTTTACTTTTTTTCTATCTTGTGTCATTGCGATTTTAGCTTAACGAAATAAATCGCTTCTGTATACATCTGATTTCCTGTTCCGTTAATTTAAGTGTGTTTTCCTTGGTTTAAACTTTTTGTAAGATGCGTATATTTAATCATCGGTGGGTCGCTAAAGATGCATTTATGCTATGTTGTGCATGTTCTCAATAGAGTATCTACTTAAGCCAGGCAATTGTAAGTAACAAGATCAAACCCTTGCAACAAAACTACGGCTGAAGACTGTGTTCCGTTCTCGCTGACCACCACCGATTCCTCGTATTGATCACTGTAGCATATCGGTTCTGATTTGGCCACAATATAATATGACTCAGCGAGTGGGTCGTCATTGCTGCCTCCATGAACCCTGTCCTCTTCACTTCCTATGATGGAAAGACTAGTTAATTGACAGGGCGACTTACCAAGAGCGTTATGATATATTTGAATAACTAACCACATATCACTGAATTGTCAAGTTTTGGAAGAGACGAATCATTACCGCTGGTAGGGTGCCCGTTGGCTAATCTTTTCTTGGCTGAAGGTCTGTAATTAATAATAATAATTAATTAATTTTTTTTTCTAAATAAGTAAAAGTTAAATAAGCCATCATTTCCAAGAGCACTTTTTTACGAGAGTCAAGTTTTAATATTGCCATGTGTGAGTGTAATTTCTAATAATGTAAATAAAATATTTAATATATTCTATGTTTATTTAATTTCTTTTGGTGAATAAAATGTGAATCATATTTTATTGTATTAAAACTTTCAGGTCATGTCAAAAAGTTGGATTCCTTGAAGGCATATAGTCCAGTTAGGTAGGTGATATGTAAAATTTTGTAAAAGTGATCAATTGTTGAATCCAGCTCATCTGGACAGCATTTGGAAAACACAGACATATCTTCTCATCTATAATCGCTCAGTGCCTGAAGACATCTTTGAGCAGTTTGTATTACCAGTGATAACATATGGAGCCGAAACATGGTCACAATGGGCTTTGTCCATAAGTTCCAAGTAGTACAGAGCTATGGAAAGGGCTATGCTCAGAGTCTCCCTACGTTATGGAATCAGATATTAGAAAATCTGTAGCAGAACTAAAGTTACCAACATATCCCAAATGATGATCCCATGTATACAGGTAATTATTCCATAACTATTAGATATAAATGTTACCAAATGAGTAAAATTTTATAGTACACGAGCAAAAGGTAATCCAGTTTTGAGCAAGTGAGTACTCATGACTTCTGGAAAATATTTATTACTAGATGTTAATCCCGCAAACAATTTTCCACAGTTAAAAGTAGCCTATGCCTATGTCCATCCCCATGGTCTACTCTATATCTGTGCCAAATTTCATCATAATCAGTCCAGTCGTTTTGGATTCATTCAATGGAAATAAACATACTATTTTAGTATAGATATAGATTACGGAAAAAATCTGATTTGATAATATGAATACATCGCATGTAGCATGAAATGTTCAAGATGTTTTTGTGAAATTATGAGTTACTTAGGTTAGTTAGTGCTAGTATGAGTTAGGTAGTGTGTGATGCTGATATTATATTCATTAATTTTATGTATTTCTAAGCAATATTTAAAGAAATTTAAGTTTTCAGCACGCCTGCTTCAGCATAAACTTTAATATTGCAAATATTCACTCTAATCCGTTCACACAATTCTCATAAAAATGTACTTGAAATTATTACTTCACATATTAATATAATGATATTGTATCTGCACCAACTGTTCACTGCTTGAAAAACAAACATGACCACTGGAAGCCAGTCTGGAAACTGTCAAACGGGCAGTATAAAAGGATTTGAGAATATCAAAAAATACAATTCCAACATTGTTAGGTATGGTTGTATCAGCCAAAAACTGCTCGACCATAATAAGGTAACAATATTATTAAATTATAAATACGTTTACACACGTCCCGTTGCTGCGGTGGTGCCGGAATCCGGATTTTGATTTCCTATTCTTAAATGATTTCGAAATAGGAAGGTACGAAAATAAAACCATTGGCAAATTGTGTATCAAAATAAGCCAAGCAAGAGTAAGGAAAACACAAACCTCTTACTTCCCACGATAAACTCCTTATAACGCTTCGGGGTACATGTCGGCCGGCGCTTTTTCGGAGTGCTAGTAGCACTTACACCACTTAAATCGAATAAATCCTCATTTGATACCATTATTACCTGTTGCTTTTTAATTAAAAAGTAATCAAGTACCAGATTCTACAAATTGATACTAATTATATGAATTTTAGAATTTACTAGTTAAATGTAAATGTGGAGGTAACTTTCGTTGTAGCACCATAGAAACGTAGTGATTATAAATTCATTTGGCATCATAGCTTCTAGATGATAAGTAATACAGATAAAACTTATGCTTTGTAGGTAGTTACCTACTAGTTTGTTAAGAGATTATGGAGGGTAGTTTTATGAGTTATGACTTTCAGCATTTACTACAAAATTATGGAGGGTAGAGAATTAGAGATATACAAAATATTTACTGTTATTGTTTTGTTTGTTTTTGAACTTTTTTTAGCTCAAACCACGCTTGATGCTGTTCTACCTCTTCTTCTTTTTAAAATGTCCTTCACAGATTAAATATTAGTTAGGTGCTTTGTCCTCGCGGTGAGCAGATTCCCTAGCGGAAAGTCGCAGAACTAACGTATGACTGATAAAAGTACGGTTAAGTAATTTTAAATGATTTTTAAAATAATTTGTAATTTTTCAAGAATATACAATTTAATTTTAAAACCAGCCTTCCTATCTTCTGTCCATAGTTCAGCAAATCTCATAAGTAAAATGTTAAGGGCATCCCCTTCAAACTTTGAGATTGCTGGCCTGGAGGAAGCTAGAAACGCTTTCTTAATTGCATGCCCAGGTCAACATTTTCCAGTTTCTCCAAATTCACAGAGGAGCTGGGACGACATAAACTGCAACTTGACTTACGATAATCTTTTGAGCCGTAGTACAGGTTCGGCGCGTGCTAGGCTTTTGGCTGTGGGTGCGCATGAGGCCGGCTACTGGCTTCACGCGTACCCTTCGTCAAATACAGGAACATTTCTTGAGCCTGACACGCTCCGAATCGCAACCTGTCTACGGCTTGGGGTCCCGGTCTGCGCTCCTCATAAATGTCCCTGTGGCAGTGATGTCGACAAGCTAGGACATCACGGACTGTCTTGCCAAAAAAGTGCAGGTCGCTTCTCGAGACATGCCGCACTTAACGATATCATACGCCGCGCCGGTCCCTTGCCACCGTCAACGTGCCAAGTCTACTTGAGCCGACTGGTATTGCAAGAGACGATGGCAAGAGACCGGACGGTATGAGTTTGATTCCATGGAAGATGGGCCGGGTGCTGGTATGGGATGCAACCTGTTCAGACACGCTGGCCCCTTCCCATCTACATGGAACCAACAACAGAGCTGGTGCGGCCTGTGAAGTGGCTGAAAAGGCTAAAACTTGCAAATACAGGGGTCTAGGCTCCGAATATGATTTTGTCCCATTCGGTGTCGAGACCCTTGGTCCGTGGGGTCCTAGTGCTATAACTTATAAGGCTTTTTATTGAAATAGGAAAAAGGTTAGTCGACATCACAGGAGACCGAAGACAAAGAATTAGTCTAGCTATTCAAAGGGGGAACGCTGCCAGTATCTTCGGAACCTTGCCTAAAGGGACTCTTTTTAATAATATATTTTAGTTATTATATTTTATTTTTTAAGGTTTTTAGTTTTAGGTTATTTGTTCTAGTTTAAATATATTTTTTATTCTATTGTATATTATTATGTATGTTGATTGTTGAATAAATTGAAATAAAAATACACAAAAAAGTATGAAATAAAACTTAATCTCTAAATAATTCCCCTTTCAAATTCGGCTAAAATTTTTACTATTTCTCTTCTCAATCTTATTAATTTTGAAATCGGTACCAGCTCAAACAGTTATCTACAATATTTTATAGAACTTACGTTCATATTTGCTGGTACCGACTTCAAAATTAATAAGATTGAGAAGAGAAATAGTAAAAATTTTAGCCGAATTTGAAAGGGGAATTATTTAGAGATTAAGTTTTATTTCATACTTTTTTGTGTATTTTTACTTTGGAAGTCGGTTTAATTTTTTGTTTAAAAATAATAATTTCACCCTTTTTAGAGATATATTTTCTTAAGTTATTATTAATACGTCTTAAGAACGTCTAAACTAAACGATCGAATGTATAATTGAATACGCGCCAAGCTTCCATAAGGTATTGCTATTAAGATGATAATGATGATTACTGGAAGTTATAAATTGGCATATGCTTGCAGTTCATTAAACAATGCCGAAATTTCCAAACGCATATCTTAAAAGACTGAGGAGTTCTGTACAGTGCTTTTGGATCCAGGGTATACCTTGGTACAATATCTTATTTTTTGGTAGCATATGCTTGTGTTACTTCAGCAAAAGTCAAAATCACTATATGTGTGGATATAAATTTCGAGGAGTTCCCTCGATTCCTCATGGATCGCATCATCAGGTTTCCACTTTAGTGACTAAAGGACCAATTTCGAACTAAACCCTTTACAACAACAAAAGAATTTTGCAAATAGGTCCATAAACGGCAGAGCAATGTTCAAAGATCTCCGTGTTAGTGTAAAATACTATGAGAAATACCTTTTATATCATCATAATCTGATGATGTATGGTGTGATAGTGGTGATGATGATGATGATTACTCTAACTGACAGGGTGGCATATGCTTGCAGTTCTTTAAACAACGCCGAAATCCCCAAACATGTATCTATAAGGAGCCAGGAGTTCTGTTCTGTACTTTTGGATCCAGGGTATACCTTGGAGCAAAATCTTACTTTTTGGTAGCATATACTTGAACTACTTCAGAAAAAGTCAAAATCACCATATGTGTCAATATAAATTTCGAGGAGTTCCCTCGATTCCTCATGGATCCCATCATCAGGTCACCACTTTGATATCAAAAGGACCAATTTGGGATTACACCCTATACATCCCAGAAAAAATTTTGAAAATCGGTCCACAGGCGGCGGAGTAATCGTTGAACATACAAAAAAAATAAAAAAATAAAAATATATACAGCCGAACGTATAACCGCCTCCTTTTTTGGGAAGTCGGTTAATAAAAACTTTTCTTAATAATGGATTTACCTGATAGACTAACAAAATATATCTTTTTTTAAAACAAACGTTAATTAAAAAAAAAGAAACTGACTCTTGTGTCCCTCAGCCCCTCAGCCCTCAATGTTATAGGTAAATAAAAAAGATAATATGCTTCTGCTGTGTATACTAGTGTACAGGGTGTCGCCAAGGAATTTGTAAGTATTATAATAATACTTACAAATTCCTTGGGTGTCGCAACTTCCTATCGTAAGTATTGGCGTTCGAAATCCAAAATTATACCTGACTATCGTCTGTACAAACCACATACCTTGCTCGCTCTTTTATCGTGTGTACTCTTTGACACATCGCCTGTGATTGGTTAAAGAGAAATAGCAGATTAATTTTAAATTTCAAACTACGAAATTCTATTCTAATAATTTGAAAAATTATTTTCAACTTTTACATAGGTAATTTGTTATTACTCATGTTTTGTTATTTGCAAAAAACTGTAATTTTTAGTGAAGTGAACTCGAAATCATATTTATTATGATGAAACAGTGATTTGTATAAAATAAGTTCATGTATTTAACCAATATATAAGCGTGCTTTAACTCAAAGAATATCGGTGAGTATTTTTGTATAAAATTTTACCATATTTTAACTTCCCGTTTTATTGAAAAGAGACAAAGATTTATAATATTGGTTTGACGACCTCTGTGGGTCAGTTGAGCGCTTTGGTGCCGCAGCCTGGGGTCGCAGGTTCGAATCCTGCCGAAGGAACAAAAAGTTTTTCTGTGTTCCTGGGTCATGGATATGTATTAAATATGTGTTTTATATAACAAAAATCTTAAATATATGTATAGTATAAAAGTATTAAATAAACTTCCCGTTTTCTGGTACCTACCTGTAACACATGTTTATCGGATACTTAGCACGCGGCGCCAGATTGACGTGGTGTGAAGCGTCCATAGATATTATTATTATTATTATTTGTTTCAATAAATGAAATTTATTGTGTAGTGATTGTTTTTGCACGATAAGATTTAAGATTGTAAAGTTTCTCTATTAATAATATAAGATTCAAATGTTTAATAATGCAAGCAATATCGTTTAAAACAGTCATATTGCTTACCCTGATATATTTTGTTATGCATAATATTATTATATTTATTGTTGCGGTGCTCTTCTGTCAGAGGTGATTAATACTCAAATGTGTTCGAAGGAATGAATGTTTATTTACAGAAACTTAGCCTATTTATACAAAATTTTCTATATACAATAACCAATCAGATACAATAGCCAATCAGATACATCAGCCAATCAGAGACAATAGCCAATCAGATAATTCAAGGTCGTGCGCAGAATTCCTAGTTGTCCGTTAGAGGGCGCTACTTGTATTCTCCCATAGTACTCCCCCTCAAGCGAAGCGTACATTCTTTTTGACGACTCTGCCACTCCTCGTAACGATACGAGGAATATTTGTTTCTTCAGTGATGTTCGTCTGCGATGTACAGCTCCGCGCCGGCGTATGCGACACCACTGTTGAAGTATTTTCAGGTTCACTTGATTCTTGATTGAGTAAGTATGCGGGTTTCAGTCGATCGAGTGAGACGACTGTGGTTCGCAGCGGCAACTGTATCTTGAAATATTTTTCGTTGCGCTTCAATACTTCGTAGGGTCCATCGTACGGTGGTGTCAGCGGCGCGCGAACTGTGTCGTTTCGTACGAATACATGGCTGCACGTTAGTAGATCTTTGTGAATGAACGTAGATCTATTTTCACAGGAACGTTGTCGCGGTTTTAACATGGCCATTGTTTCAGTGAGTTTCCGTACGAATTCTGCATCTTCAATTCTTGACGTTGTCGGTACAAAGAAATCTGATGGTACTCGTAACGTAGTTCCGTATGTCATCAGTGCGGGGCTCACGTTGGTATCTTCCCGGAGGGCTGTACGTAGGCCAAGAAGTACAGTCGGCAACTCGTCTGCCCACTGTGTCGATGCGCCGCGGGCCATAAGCGCTGTCTTCATAGTGCGATGCCATCTTTCTATTTGACCGTTCGATTGTGGATGAAAGGCTGTAGTGCGTATTCTTGTTATTCCAAACTTTTGTAGAAGCGTTCTGAATAGCGATGACTCGAACTGGCGTCCTTGGTCTGTAGTGATACGCAAAGGAACACCAAAACGAGCGATCCAGTTGTCGTAGAAAGCTTTTGCTACGACTTCAGCTGTGATTTCTTGTACTGGTATTGCTTCTAACCATTTCGTACATCGATCTGTGATAGTCACACAGTATCGGTAGTCTCGAGATAACCGCAGCGGTCCCACGATGTCGATGTGTACATGTTCGAATCGCTGCGACTGCGGTATCTGTTGTAGCGGTGTTACGACGTGTCGCTGAACTTTAGCGCGCTGACAGCTGATGCATGTTCTTGCCCATTCTGTGACTTCTTTATTCATTGACGGCCAAAAATATTTTGATTGCATTAGTTTTCTTGTAGTTCGTATTCCAGGATGACTTAAGTCGTGTTGCGACTTAAATACAGCGTAGCGATATGCTTGCGGCAGGTAGGGACGGGGCGTCGAAGTAGATAACTCGCATGTTATTTGTCGTTCGAGTCCCGGCAAACTTATTTCGCTGAATTTTAAGTTCGGTTGTCTTCTTAATTTTTTTAGTTCTTCATCTCTGCTCTGGTCGATGGATAGTTGACTGTAGTCCATTGTAGACGGACATTCTATGTCTTCAATGCGAGATAAAGCGTCGGCAACTATGTTTTCTTCTCCTTGTATGTACTTGATTCTCGAACAAAATTGACTAATGAAGTGTGTCTGTCTTTCTCTTCGCGGTGTGTCGCTGCTGCTCGATGTTTTCGTAAGTGCATATATGAGAGGCTTGTGATCTGTATATATTGTTACTTCGCAGCCTTCTATTAACCTTCGAAAATGTTTCACGGCAGTGTACATCGCTAATAATTCGCGGTCATATACACTGTATCGTTGTTGTGTAGCGCTCATTGCTTTTGAAAAGTATGCTAGCGGTCTCCAAACATTGTTAATACGTTGTTGTAGCACAGCGCCGATGCTGTGGTCGGACGCGTCGGTCATTATTGCGAGCGGGCAGCTAGGTACCGGATGACTGAGTGTTGTAGCTTCTAAAATGCTTTGGCGGCATTTTTCGAAACTTTCTTCAGCGGCAGGCGTCCATTCTACTGGTGTCTTGTCGTTTTTCTTTCTGTTGTACAGATACTTGTTGAGTTCGTGTTGAAGATTCGCTTGTTGTGGTAGGCAATCACGGTAATAATTGATCATGCCTAAAAAACGACGAAGTTCGATTACCGTCTTTGGTTTTGGATAACCTGATATAGCAGATGTTCGTTCTTCTGTAGGTTTTATTCCGTTTTCAGACACTTCGTAGCCCAAAAAGTCGATTTTCTTAACACCGAATTGACATTTTTCTATGTTGAGTGTTACGCCATACTTGTTAAGGCGATGCAGTACTTCGTGTAATATTTTCTTGTGTTGTTCTTCATTTTCCGAGTAAAGTAAAATGTCGTCGACGAAACAGAAACAATCTTCGATGTTCTTTAGGACTTCATGCATGAATCTTTGAAACGTTTGGCTGGAGTTCCGTAACCCGAATGGCATACTTGTGAATTCGTATAGACCAAACGGGGTTATAATTGCTGTCTTCTGTGCGTCTTCTGGGCTTGCCATTGGTATACAGTAGTAAGCCATCTTCAAATCCAGCTTCGTAAAAATCTTCTTATTATGTAGCGAGTAGGTGAAGTCTTGTATTCGAGGTATTGGATAGCGATCGGGTTTTGTTACTGCATTCAGTCGTCTGTAATCGCCGCATACCCTTAACCCGCCGTCTTTTTTCTTCACTATATGCATCGGATTTGCCCACGGACTATTTGAAGGTTTACAAATTCCCATCTCCATCATGCGCTTGAATTCTTCTTTAGCGGCTTTATATTTGTCGGGAGGGAGAGGGCGGGCGCGGGCGAAGAGTGGCGGTCCGGTTGTTTCTATGTGGTGTACGACGTCGTGTTTGACCGGCTTCTTAAGTGAAAATGGGTGAAGAATGTCTGGATACTGCTTCAAGATGTCGTGATATACTTGCTCGGAGTTTAACAGGCGAATACTTTCGACGGGACTTGCGACTTCTATTGTCTTCACTGATAGTTCTGTGACGCTGTCGATTAGTTTGTTCTTATGTAAATCGACTAGTAGTTGATAGTGGCGAAGAAAATCGGCTCCTAATATAGATGTCTTGACGTCGGCGATAATGAATGTCCATGTAAATGTTCTTCGTAGCCCCAGGTTCAGCTTGATAGTTTTCTCGCCGTATGTCTTGATCTGAGTGTTGTTAGCGGCGTACAGTGTGTACGGACTTACTTTCTTCATTCTTGTTTTCTTAGTGGCGGCTAACACGGAGATATCTGCGCCTGTGTCCACGAGGAAACATTCGTTCGTGTCGCGGTCGCGGACACAAAGGCGATTAGTCGTCTTGGGGACACCGACATCCGCCACAGTCGGTGTCGGAATTAGTTTTCCGACGTTTTGTTTCTCCTGCAGCATAGCGATTCGCATCTCTTCGCTTTATCGCCATATCTGAAGTGATATTTACATTCCCACGTCGATTCATCTTTCATTGCAGGCTTTCGGCGGGCGGACTTCGAGCGCGAGCGAGAGTAGCGCGAGTGAAAGGGACGGCGATAGTGCGGTCGCGATGAATGAGTGCGTAGTTCGGCCACTTGTAAGGTAAGTTCTTCGATTTTCTTTGACATATTTTCTAGCGCACTGTTTTCGTTGCTGCTTGATGATAATGACGTTGATACTTCAGCTACAGTGTTGTTGTTGTCACCGGAATATTCCATCATCTTGTCGGCCATTGCTGCGAGTGTGTCAAGTGAAGATTCTTTGTTGACGGAGAGCACGCAACGTATGTATGGCGGTAAGTGGTTTAGCCATTCTATTCTAAGGCCATCTTCAGTTATCATGCCGCCTCCAAGTTCTCGCATCTTTCGGAGCAGCTGCGTTGGTTTCTGGTCGCCGAGTTCTAGGCCGCTGATGAGCTTCTGGAAGTTCTGTACTTCTGATTTCTCGTATACGGTAAGTAGACGGTTCTTGATCGTCGTATACTTATTTTTTTCTGGCGGGTTGTAGAGGATGTCTGTGAGGTGCTGGAGGTCTGTAGCTTGAAGTTGTTGAAGAACGTAGCGGAATTTCTGGTCGTCCGATGTCTTCAGAGGTTCGATGACGGCTTCAAATTGAATGAACCATGC
This sequence comes from Glaucopsyche alexis, assembly GCA_905404095.1. Lineage (NCBI taxonomy): Eukaryota > Metazoa > Arthropoda > Insecta > Lepidoptera > Lycaenidae > Glaucopsyche > Glaucopsyche alexis. Next base: position 20,870,325 of record FR990054.1, on the reverse strand, counting down.
TCGTGGAATTTCGCGCCAAAATGGTAGGAGTCTTGATTGTACGGAGACAGCGGCGAGTTCGTGGCTTGATTCTTCGTATTTTCTTACAGGAACGTTCGATGCTTTCTCGGCCATAGTTTCTGCTTGATTTTTATTTGCAGGAATATTCGATGCTTCCTCGGCCATAGTTCTTGCTTGATTCTTCCTTTTTCTTCCAGTGCGGGGTCACCAATTGTTGCGGTGCTCTTCTGTCAGAGGTGATTAATACTCGAATGTGTTCGAAGGAATGAATGTTTATTTACAGAAACTTAGCCTATTTATACAAAATTTTCTATATACAATAACCAATCAGATACAATAGCCAATCAGATACATCAGCCAATCAGAGACAATAGCCAATCAGATAATTCAAGGTCGTGCGCAGAATTCCTAGTTGTCCGTTAGAGGGCGCTACTTGTATTCTCCCATATTATAAAATACAGACATATCATAACATTTTCTTTTGCCAGTCAGTAAAAACTTTAAATACCTAATAATAATTATGTAGGTACTTTATTTTTAATACTATTGTACAGTTTTATCGCATACTTATTAATCTAATTTTACATTTAGTTTAACCTTTGTTAGTATTGCGAATAAGTAAAATGTAATATAATTTCATAATTTGCAGGTATTGGATTCCAATTTCAAGGGCCCGCAATAATAATAATTATGATAACATGAAAATATTTCAAGATTCTCATTCATATACCTAACGTTACTTTACGCCGCTGTCAAATGGCCTGCTAGGCCCACAAAAGTGTACCTACCTATTTTGCACCAAAGGATAACCGCTGAAGTTAATCAGGCTATGTCGTGTGGTAATCTGAAATATTTTGGTTACCAACTTTTAGCCCTCGTATCCACAAGAGTTTTTTGTGGTCGCGAGTCGTGAACTCGTGACACGACAGGAAAAACTGCATTGTAAATAGAACTCTGCACTTAATCTACAATAGAGCTGAAAATTTAAGTGTCAAGTGTACACGATTTTCAGCTGTGTCGTATTATTAGCGCAAAGTTCTATTTATAGTGTAGTTTTTTCAGTCGCGATCACATAAAAACGCTCGTGGAAACGTAACCTTACTTTTGTATTTTTAATGCAATAAAACGATCGAATTATAGTTGTTTTGTTACTTATTGTTTTTTTTTTACCTTTTTAACAGTTCCTATGTGTTAAATAGTGTGTATGTGTTTTTTGTGTGCAAATAAAGAGTTTTCTATTCTATTCTAGTTTTCATATTCTTCCTACAGTAGGTAGGTACAGTACTTTTTGTCAGTAACTGATGAAAAGGTACGAAAATAATTTCTTTCTGGTTTTGATGTGTCCAGATAACATTCCTCTTGATGTGGAAAATCAAATACACCAGAAGTTTTTACAGCTAAGCCTTAACACCTAAAGTCTTCAGATTTTCGTTCTTCACCAACACAATGCCAACCAAAGCCTATGCCAACACACAAGAGCATTCCACTTTTAAAATACTGTTCACCCTCACGAAGTTCACCCTCTTTTAGTATTTTTTACCACTTCGTAGATGTCTAACAATGAAATGTTTTAATGAATTATTTCAAAATAAAAATAAAATTGGCTCTTTTACTATTTTACTATACAACCGTAGATATATCAGCCATAGGATAGTTCCGAAATCCACCACTAGGGCAATGACGAGTTGACGAGAATAAAATATATTTTATTACCTAGCTAGCCTTTGCCCATGGCTCTGCCCACGTAAATACAGTATCCCATGCGAACTGTACAATTTCCGTACTGTACTGTACTTGTACTACATTTGTGACTGTACGATAAAAATTATATAGAATATGTCCTTTCCCGTGATCTACTTTAAGGCTGGGACTATAAAGATCCGAAATCCGCCGGGACCGGAAGAATTCACAGTACCTACTGAAAATAGAACTCTGCTCTAATACTATAGAGTTGAAAAGTCAGAGCAGTAAAATTACTCTGGACTGATACAATAGGGTTGAAAATCGAACACAATATGAGTGTAGAGTCAAATATTAATGTCATAATTTATTTATTTATTAAACAGCATAAGATATAACTTTTATCACAGTTTTATGTGTACGATCACGAAGTAGATACCTATACTTCGTGTGTACGATAAACCTTCATGGTTTGTGCGGTACAGCAAATGATAGTTCGACACTCGAATTCTTCCATTTTGAATTATATTGTATTACAGCCCTCTTTTTATTATTATATATAACTATGATTACAGCAGAGTTCTATTTTCAGTGCTCTGAACTTTCGTCGGCGTTCCAGATTCTGGATTGGATTTGCAGGCTGGACAGGGAGTATTGTAATTATTGAAGCGCCGTCCTTGAAAGCCTACAAATCCAACTTCGGTACTATTAAAAAAAATCGGATATTATAATTATATATAATTATAATATCCGTTATAATAGTGCCAAAAGTGTCAATCATTTAATATTTTTCCCGCATTCCACAAGTCTGCTTCAAGGTCTTGGATTTGCAGGCTGGACAGTGAATTTGGCGCTTAAATTTCAAGGTCATGTTACATTACTGTACATTTATTTACTGTGACTGCGGCGTGTGCGTTTTACTCGTAATTAATAAACAATCTCTATTAACATACCTATTGTACTTATTAAGGCTTCCAAAAATCAAGCTTTTAATTTACTGCTAAAAATTATAACATGCTTGCGAAGTTAGAACATCCGGGCTATTGGTACGCAGTATGCTACTAATAGTATGTCACCGTAAAATTGTAAAAACCATTCAATTGTAATATAACCAGTGAAATTGTAAAATGTATAAAGACTTCCGACGCGAATATCCTGCCTATAATTTAACACATTATTTTTCGTTAGATTATAAATGTATAGTTAAGAACCATTCAACATATTTTTACAATCTCGTTAGTTATTTTACAATGTAATTTAGGTAGGTTTTTACAATTTTACGGTGACATATACCTACTATATAGTAATTGTATTTTATTGGTACACGCCGCACGCGGAATCCAGGATCGAACTTGTAGCCTCTTTGTAGCGATCTACCACTAGGCCACAGACGTCTTGAGTCTAGTAAAAATTCTTTCTATTCTTATTTTCAAAATTATTTAATGCTATTGTTAACGGCCCACCAACTAGTTATAGTAGTAACTACATTCCTCTACGATCAAACAAGGAAATTGCTTATTATCGAATAAGTTGACCTTTATCTACACTATAATATTATAAAGAGGAAAACTTTGTTTGTATGTTTGTTTGTTTGTTTGTTTGTTTGTTTGTAATGAATAGGCTCAAAAAGTACTGGACCGATTTCAAAAATTCTTTCACCATTCGAAAGCTACATTATCCACGAGTAACATAGGCTAAATTTTATTTTGGAAAAAAATAGGGTTCCGTAAGATATTTGGGTTTTTCGGACACAAGGTGTAAAAAAACAACCAGAAAAGTTACTTATTTTGCGTACGCTGCCTAAACTATAAAAGATAGAACCATAAAATGTTCTAATTAATTGTAGATCTTATAAATATCTACAAAAAAGTTCGCGACACACTATACCTATCTATGTCGAGTGAGGCACAACAACCATTTTTTTATTTAGAAATCATGAATTTTTTTTGGACTACATTTAAACGCGTTTATTTTACTCATGTTATTAATCCTTATCAAAATAAATTATTTCATCACTAAGTACAGTTTATGTAGATAATATTTGGTCTTTGAATGATTAAAATTGGACGTTTGGTTTTGAAGTTATGGCGAAATTAAAATATTACGATTTCTGCTGCACGGCCTGTTGCGAAGTGGGCGTCACCAAGGCGGGGTGCGCGTGCGGGTTAATGTTTAGTTTAGTTTAGTTAAATAGTTTAGTTATTTTATAAACATCAAATTGATAATATCTTAAAATATAATACATTAAATATCTATACATCTATACAGTTAAATACAATTTAAGTGTCTGTTTGTAACTTCAAATTAACAGCTTTTTACATAATGAATCTGAAAGTATATTCGGTACTTACAATAAAATACATTTTTTTTTAATTTTTGTCTGTCCGTCTGTCTGTCTGTCAGTCGGTCTGTCTGTCTGTTTGTTCCGACTAATCTCTGAAACGGCTGGACCGATTTTCACGGGAGTTTCACTAGCAGATAGCTGATGTTATAGGGTCTAACATAGGCTACTTTTATTTTAGGGTTCCGTTTAAAAAAATAGGATTCCGCTTTCGTTAGTCATAAATAAAGTCGCGGGTAAATTCCAGCGATATCCCAAAGTATTGTTCCACGCGGACGAAGTCGCGGGCAAAAGCTAGTACTCTCTATTTTGACAGTGTACTTAGATGCAGTGTACGGAAGATGTGGTTCAAATTGTTTTATTTCATTATATCTATTCAGTAAGTTATGCGTGTATTTCCAAGTTATATTTTTAACAATTCCTTTCATAAGTTAAACTAATAAATAAATATTACTGATACAATGTTGATGGTACCTACATTATAATGTTTTTCAGTCAAGTGTTTTCGCACGAAGAAAATACTGCAATTCTTATTTTGGCTCGTGGAGGATCCAAAGGAATTAGATTAAAAAACCTTCAAATTGTCGGTGGAATATCTTTACTAGGTCGATCTATATTAACTGCAAAGAATGCTGGATTCAATGATATCACCGTCTCTACTGATCATCCTTTAATTGCTTTGGAAGCAGTAAGATGTAAGTACATAATATAGGTATTATATAACTTAAAAAAAATCCATGCAGTTTAGAGTTGCATGTTCGCGGGATTAGATTGAAGCGTAGCTGATTGTGGATACTAAACGATTATTATTTATTTTAGACAACGTCAGTGTGTTTAAGAGATGCTCTACTACGTCTTCTGATTGGGCCCCATCAATATGGGGTGTCCTAGAATTTATTGAAAGACGATCGGACATAACAATATTAGTTCTACTTCAGGTTACTTCTCCGTTCATCCAAGCCAAACACCTTCAATCTTCTTTGATCAAACTTAATCAACCAACACCATTTGATTGTGTTTTTTCCGTCACAAGGTAAGCTAATGCAATATAACCACGTTTCTAATGTCAGTCAACGTAGTTTCTCAGGGACAAGACCTAGCTAGATCAATAAATCTCCCAGCATACTAAATTTCATAGTATGGAGCCGTTTTCGAGAAACCGGTTCTACAGACATAATATGTAATATTTAAAGATTATCTCGTTTAAAGTAATATTGAGATAATAATATAATAATCAGAATCTCGGAAACAGCTGCATCTTTTGCCATTAATGCAGGTGGTTTCTGGAAGAAAATCGATCTAGGTCTTATCTTTGGGAAACCTTATTTTAAAACGCCATGAATACGGTCCAGCCTGCAAAACCAAGGCCACGGATTCGTAGGCATAGGTAGACAGGGGATTGAATTATTTTGATTGCGCAATCAAAATGAATTTTATTTTGATTCAGATCTAATTACTGTATATTGTGGTTCTGGCTGGCAGACGAATTTATTAAATGTTATTTTATAACCGTTAACCCACGACAAGATACTGTCCTTGATTATTATTAACCACTGTTTGATAAAAAAAAACTTAAGCAACCAGCATAGCCTACCACACAGGCCATCTTGACCGCTTCCATGTCAATCGCTGTCGATGTGACGACGCATTCCCTTGATTTAGAGGTGGTTTCTGGGGCGGGTAATTCCGCGATGTGGTTCTGGCTGACTGAACCGATCCGATACCGATATTTTTATCCCAGTTACCTATGTGGTGTACATAGAGCTAGCCCAAAATCGAATATCTCTTTTCGGAATTTTGAATTCCGGTCAGTTAAATATTTTTGTGATTCATTTCATTTTTTAAAATCATAACTCCGTGTAATGCTCGGTTACCCAGGTACTTAAAATATTTTATACAAGATATTATGCTCGTTTAAAGTGTATAATTTTTTTTGTACCTACCGTATTCTAGAAGTCATAAATTACGATGGGATTGTGACAAATTATATCCGTTAAACTTTGATATTACCAACCGACCACGTAGACAGGATTGGAAAGGAGAGTTTATTGAAACTGGGGCCTTTTATGTAACAAGAAGCCAACTATTAAGACAGGGCTACCTGCAAAACAGCAAGTGAGTATAATATAATAATATATCTAAAATAAAGTATTTTTAAACTCTGTAACATCTCCACACAGTCATATAATCATAAAATATGGGGTCAATATGGGGTTAACCTAGAAATCTAACGCTGAAGTTTTATTAAAACCCATAGATAAATGATTGGTCTCGCTCCAAACCGATCATTTATCTACCTATCTAAAAACTTATAATTTAGTTTTATACCTGTCGCACACGATGCGCAGTAGCTTCCGCAAGTAGGTACTAATAGTAAGCAAAAATTATATATTTTAGTTATGTTAACCTATTTTGCTTAGTTTAAGAACAATTCCCTGCAATCGCAATTGAAATCCATAATTAACTAGGTTAAAACATAAATTATTAAACAAAACCAAACCTAGTTAGTAGTTACAGTCGGACAAGGATCTTTTGGCACTTGGATGGGGGCGTGAGTGACGCAAATAAGAACAATATTTATTACTAAAAGTGAAATTTTACAAGACGGCGATGTTAGTACTGATTTTATCCACGTGCCAAAAGATAAGTGTCGCAACTACAAAACAATACTTAATACTAAAAGTGACATTTCACAAGACGGCGATGTTAGTTCTGATTTTGTCCACGTGCCAAAAGATCCTTGTCAGACTGTAACCGTCTTTGTTTTTATATAAAACGATTAAAAACAATGGGAGAATCGATTTTCACATCGACATTTTTTAGCCAAGACTCAACCCTATTATCAGATTATTGTGACAGCTCGGTGACAACTAGTCGACCGTGATGTCAACAAATATCCGGTTTCCGGACGTGGCATCGTAGAAAAACAAACTTGGGAAAAATATCATTTTTTATTTTATAAACATGGACGTATAAAAAGGCCGGACGGAGGGTGAGCTAAGCATTGAGTGAAACCCAACAATGGCGGCGACTTATGTTTGTGTGAGTTTACGGATAATTGCCATATATGCGAAAAATTACCCATAATTAAAAAAATATATTTCAATTACTTTGTGTTTTATTTTTTCATATTTATGCGTTTTGTCTATTGTATATAATCGTATTTATTGTCACTTTTAATTTTAAACAAAATGCTAATACCGAAAAAAAAACTAACTTTTTTATCATATTTTAATCAAATAATACAAATATTCTTAACTGTTTCATAGCAAGGCTAATTGAAACTATTTTCTTTTCATGAAAATACAAGGGTAATAATTTTACATAAGCACATATCAAAAGTACAGCTAACAAAGTCTTAATTATTAGTTTAAATGACGTGATGACAATGAGATTGATAAAATAGCAAAAGCAAAAAGTTACGTCGTAATTTCGATGGAGTGAACTGAAGAACTGTTTTTGTTATCTGCGTTAATTACAGTCATTACAGGTTATCATCATCATCATCCATCATTAGGTCGTCACTGCTGGAGCACGACTCTACTACTGTACTACCAGATACTATAAGCCAGAGCATTTAGAGGATTTGGTCTACACTCTCCACGCTGCGCGCTGGCCAGAGATGGGTTGGAGAGGTCTCTTTGATGTTTTAAGCTTTGTTTAGCTTGTGTTTCCTAAGTCGCTTCCTACGACATCCACGAAAAGACTTGGAATGGTCGTATTCTACTCTGCCGGGAACCATACGGCGATGAACAACATATATGCAATTCCCCTTTCTATACCTATTTATGTTGTTAGGGTTCCGTAAAGGGTATAAACGGTAAAAACGGGACCCTATTCACGAGACTTCGCTGTCCGTCTATCACCTGTAACCTACTCCTTCACCTTTTCCAATATTTTTCACCTTTGTCTTTTTTGTTTAAGCCTTCCCTGAACTTCCACAATTATTTCAAGACCAAAATTAGCCAAATCGGTCCAGTTGTTTTAGCAGCTCGAGTTTTGAATCCCTTGGTAACGGGATTAAAAGTATCTTATGTCCTCCTGGTTTTAAGATATCTCCCCACCAATTTTCAGCCAAATCGGTTCAGCCGTTCTTGAGTTATAAATAGTGTAACTAACACGACGTTCTATTATATATGGGGGCTTCCATACAACAAACGTGGTTTTGTGCCATTTTCTATGGATAATGGTGCAGAACCCTTCGTGCGCGAGTCTGACTCGAACTTTTCAGGTTTTTTTTCTATAAGTACGTAATTGTAAGGAATGAAGAAAAAAAAACATTAAGGCATTAAAATATACGTTGTCATGAAATGTCAAATAAAATTTATTAGAGCATAGGTATATAGGTATTTTTGGTAGCATATGCTTAGACTACTTCAAAAAGGTTTAAATCACCATATATGTCCATATAAATTTCGAGGAGTACCCTCGATTCCTCAGGGATCCTATCATCAGGTCACCACGTTAATGCCAAAAGGACCAATATCGGATTATATCCTATACATAACAGAAAAAAATTTGAAAATCGGTCCATAGACGGCGGAGTAATCGTTGAATATACAGCCACATATATACAGCCGAACGTATAACCGCCTCCTTTTTTTGGAAGTCGGTTAAAAACTTGTATCTACCCAAATGAAGTTACGAGCAAAAGCTTGTTAACAAATTATAAACAAAACTGAATACATAATTACGATTCATGTTTAAATTTTTTTAAGTATAAGAATATCCAATTTATTTTTACATGTGCATTTAAAGCATCGATACATAGATACATAATTTGATTTTGTTTACAAGTTTTATTCAAATAGCTAACAGGTACATACATAACACATACTGAAATCTCCCACAATTTAGGGTAATTTTTTATTTCTATAAATGGCAACACCGGTACGATAGAGAGATGTCAGCTAGAGGTACTCTATGGCTAGAGGTGGGTTATATATAACAGGTTATAGACGATACCTGTTATACCTGTTACTGTTATACACTACCTGTTTCGGAATCCAAAACCAACCTGTTATACAAAACCTGTCAAATGTAACAGTCAAATGTTAGTACTTAGTATGGTTACTATGGAGGTAATAGTCTTTGTGATGCAGTGGTTTTCGCGCGGTGGATAACAAATTACACGTGTTTTTAACCACAGTTCATTGGAATCGAGAGAACGAGCCCTACATTTTGATTCCAATATATTCCCCAAATTCCTGTCGGGATCTGGTATATACCCCGAGGACCCCGAGAGACGCCCCCCCCCCCCCCCCCCATACAACATTTTTAAGACTGCGCCAAACGTCTTCCCTCGAAACTTCCCTAATATTAGTATTAGGGAAGTTTCAAAGAAAAGTACCTAATTCGTTAGGTACTTTTCATTCCAGCAAATTGTAGATGCTTATAAGTGCATTTCGTTTTTGCTTATGGAGTCGTTGTATGTGTAACAGAGAGACAAGATCGAACTATAGTATATCGGCCGCCGTATTACGTAAAAATAGCGATTAGCAAAAATCTTGCAGTCATCGCGCGATATACGCGCAATCGATTGCTGAACTTCAAATAAAATCGTATTACCTATGCGATCGATTGCTAATCGCTCGCTGTTATGTTTGAATGCACTTTGTTTCATTTTTGCTACGAAACTAGCGCCAAAACAATTTAACTAGTAGCAATCATGGGAATTATTAATGATATGTCAAGTCTACTACCTATTGTTTTAGGTCATGAAAAAACTTATAAGAAATGATATAAGAAAATGGTTTGGGGCCGAATTTCACGTGGAAACATATTTTGTTTTAAAATATTCTATCACATTCGCGTTTTTCATGTATATTACCAAAATATTCTGTGTGCGAGTTAGTTGTGCTTGTTTCGAGAACAAAATAATTTTACATCTCGCACAGTAACTAGTAAGTAGGTACTGTTGTTGGTAGTGAAATAGATTCCGTAAATTTTATTTATCTTCTATATAAAAAATTATAAACTTATAAAATATTATACCTTTAAACGAGCAATTCTTGAATATTTATAATCGTGATCTTGGAAACGGCTGTAACGATTTCACTGAAATTTGGTATATTATGGGGGTTTTCGGGGGTAAATAATCGATCTAGATTAGTTTTATGTTTGGGAAAATGCGTGTTTTCGAGTTTTCATGCGTTTTTCTTTCCACGCAGTATATGTTGTAATTTCGTCCTACCGGCCACTATCCGTTTGGTCCAGCTGGTTAAGACGCGGACGGCAAGAAACGAGTGCTACGGGTTTTATTGTTTTTAGGCAAGTTTAAAAAAATGTAGGTAATGTTTGAGATCAAAAACCATCTACACAAAAATCGATTGTAAATAATAATAATTGTCAGTTCACATTTTACTTTTTAAGTTTATGTAGATTATCACCTAACCACCACCACATTACAATAAATAGTAATAACCGCGCAAAGCTCGGTCGCCCAGGTACTTATACTTTAAATAGGTACCACTACCCACTCCGCGATAAACAAGCATTCGAGAAAAAATCACCATTTTTATTAATGCTAACTGACAGTTCAAATCGCTCGCTGATTGCTTTCGCTTAGCTGTAAAAGTCTTACGTAATACGAAAAATTTGACAGCAGTGAAGAAATCGAACAATTGATTGCAATTTTAGTTCCTCGATTGTTCGGTAGAGGCAGTACTGTACAGTACTGTCGATACGTAATAAGCCCGCCGTAGATAACACGTATGCTGTACGCAAATAGTTATTTTTATGTTATTTAATAACTGTTATTTTAATAACTGGATATCGACTGTTATACTGTTATTTCCAAATACCTGTTACTTTTTACCTGTTACGTTAAATACGTCTCACCTCTAATGTCAGCTAACATTTTTCTATCAAATTATTAATGATTTGCATTTGTTTGTTTACGTATTAAATACAAAATAATTTACTGACTTACCTATGGTAGGTTATTCCCTCACGTTTCTTAATTATTCCACTATTATTTCGGCACGATTTAATGACACAGGACGGTATTATTATTTTTTTCTCGAATAACGTATACGTGCGTCACACTCAACTCGCAGCAGCGTAATGGCAGCCGATTGTCTTACTTTGACTGTCAATGTGTGCGTGCGTGTCGCTACGATACGGCCGTCTTACTTTGATTGTTACACTATTCATGTTCCTGATGGGGTGTCCGGCTCTTTTCTTGGTTCATGTTTATAAATACATTATTCTCGGAAATAAATAAAATATAAAATTACAGTTGTACTGTGTGGGAAGTAACGGGAGCGGAAAGCTTAGAAATAGATAACGAGTACGACATTATTCTAGCAAATAATTTACTGAAAGGAAATTGGTGAATGAGTTGAAGAATAAGATTTATTAATCGTTAGAAATAATAAAGTCAGGTATGTACGTATATTTGTGTAAATATATAGTTCAACTGTGTTGCCTTAGAAGTAAGAACATAAACTTATTTCTGTTCTTTACTTTTACAGTTTACTGTATTTAGTATCATGCTGCTCAATTTTCATTTCACTTGTTGCTTAGTTGAAACATTTTTTTGTATTACAGGTATTACAAGTAGGTATTAGTTGTAATACAAGTGTAATACCTACTTGTTTATCAGTATAGCATAATATTAATGTAGTGAATAATTTAACATTATGTCGCTGTTATTAAAATTATGATAAGTTTAGAAACATGTAGGTAATATTATGTGTGCGTGTGGTTTGAGGGACCTAGCTGAATATCCCCAAAATAAGTATAGCAAGTTTTAGTAGAAGTCTAAAAAAAATTGTAGAACAAATCTGGGAATTTGTAAAAAGATAGTTTAAAAGATATAGCCCTCAGAGTGTGGTCCCTCAGTTCACACACCGCTATTTTTCAGATCTCGAAAAGTATGTGGAAAATTATGGTTTTTTCACTACAGAATTTTAGTAGAACTTTTGTAAAAGTTTTTACAAATTTATCAAATACATAGCATTAGAAATAAAAAAGCTACAACCACCGAAGTGTGGTCCCTCAGTTCACACAAAAATGCCATACTCATTTCGCGATATATTACTGACTTTTTTAATTATTTTTCTACGTAGAGTTTTAGTAGAAAATTTGTAGAATTTGTAGACAAAATTTCAGCAAAATCTATCGGCGCATTTGGAAGATATATACCACTATGTTGGGTCCCTCAGTTCACACACTTGTGTTTAAGAAAAACTCAAATAACTAATAAACGAGAAAACTAACAGAAAGTCTACTATACTTAAATTTTAGTAGAAGTTTTTTTCTCTTGGATTAGCACAAAAAATATTTAATTTCTTGCTTCCTAGCTGAGATAATGTAAATTTTTTGATTGTATGAAAATGCAGAGTAGGTTACACACACAAGAGGCAAAATGAGGACAAGTCCTAATATTATTGTGTATGTTATACCTTATTAAATTTACGTTTTGCTCGCGGTTTCGCACCTTTTCACTATTTTAGGGGTTCATAGTACTACAAACAACCCATATACTTACCAATTATTAATTGTGGTTTCGCTCTGCCCGCCCTTTTCTCTGTCCGTTCTTGCTAACTCCTTATATGTAATTACATATGTATTATATGAATAAAAGACTGGCCAAGTGCGAGTCAGGCTCGCGCACAAATGGTTCCGTACAAAACGGCAAAAAAAATCACGTTTGTTGTATCGGAGCCCTCGTCCTCGTCTCGTCGTCGTCTCGCCCCCAGCACCAAAGATTACTCAATGTAATATTATGACTGCACCTTATATTTTTGTTATATTAGCTTTTGCTCGCGGCTTCGCCCGCGTGGAATAGTGTTCTTGGAGAAAAAACTACTTCGGTGAATAACTCTCTAAGTCTCTACTTACAGCAATATACTTCTGATACAATACTGAAAATGTTTTTAGGTTTACCCAATGCAAATGGTTAAAAATTGGACCCTTCCGAGTTTCGCCTCGACACGATATGAGCAACCGCTTGATATATACATAATATTATATTTGTCGCGCTTGAATATACATTCGTTGCGTCATGCTTTCGTTGTTGGACATCTACGAAGTGGTAAAAAATACTAAGACCACTCGTGAACTGTATTTTAAAAGTGGAATGCTATCGTGTGTTGGCGTCCATAAAAAAAAAATGCACACAAAAAAAAGCACACACAAGTGTGTGTGCTTTTTTTTGTGTGCAAAATTTTGTGTGCAAAGTTTCTTACTTAAGAATAACATTATGTACACCGTACATCCCACAAATTAACTTTTTCCTTTTCATAAAAGCTTGACATTAATTTGAAGACTTAAGATTTCTATATTTTTTTTATAGAAAATAGGTAGGTATAATAAAAATATGAAATTTCATCAATGAGGGTTCCGTACCCAAAGGGACCCAAAATATTATTAAGACTTCGCTCTCTGTCCGTCCGTCTGTCTGTCAACAGGCTGTATCTCAGGAACCGCGATAGCTAGACAATTGCAATTTTTACAAATTATGTATTTCTGTTGCCGCTATAAGAACAAATACTAAAAACAAAATAAAATAAATATTTAACGAGGGCTCCGATACAACAAACGTGATTTTTTTTGCCGTTTTGTACGGAACCGTTTGTGCGCGAGCCTGACTCGCACTTGGCCAGTTTTTTATTCATATAATACATATGTAATTACATATAAGGAGTTAGCAAGAACGGACAGAGAAAAGGGCGGGCAGAGCGAAACCACAAATAGGTACATAGTTAATAATTGGTAAGTATATGGGTTGTTTGTAGTACTATGAACCCCTAAAATAGTGAAAAGGTACGAAACCGCGAGCAATCGTAAATTTAATAAGGTATAACATACACAATAATATTAGGACTTGTCCTCATTTTGCCTCTTGTGTGGTAACCTAGTACTCTGCATTTTCATACAATCAAAAAATTGACATTATCTCAGCTAGGAAGCAAGACATTAAATATTTTATGTGCTATTCCAAGAGAAAAAAACTTCTACTAAAATTTAAGTATAGTAGACTTTCTGTTAGTTTTCTCGTTTATTAGTTATTTGAGTTTTTCTTAAACACAAGTGTGTGAACTGAGGGACCCAACATAATGGTATATATCTTCCAAATGCGCCGATAGATATTGCTGAAATTTTGTCTACAAATTCTACAAATTTTCTACTAAAACTCTACGTAGAAAAATAATTAAAAAAGTCAGTAATATATCGCGAAATGAGTATGGCATTTTTGTGTGAACTGAGGGACCACACTTCGGTGGTTGTAGCTTTTTATTTCTAATGCTATGTATTTGATAAATTTGTAAAAACTTTTACAAAAGTTCTACTAAAATTCTGTAGTGAAAAAACCATAATTTTCCACATACTTTTCGAGATCTGAAAAATAGCGGTGTGTGAACTGAGGGACCACACTCTGAGGGCTATATCTTTTAAACTATCTTTTTACAAATTCCCAGATTTGTTCTACAATTTTTTTAGACTTCTACTAAAACTTGCTATACTTATTTTGGGGATATTCAGCTAGGTCCCTCAAACCACACGCACACAATATTATTTATAGCATATAATTTTTATGGTTTAATAATATATCAAACTCCTTTTTAAAAATTCTTAAGGATATTATTATAAAGCATAAAAGGGTATTAGCCTATGATTAAAATATACATCAGATTATTGATATTTTATCGCTAAACATTAATTTAAACCAATTTAACCAACTTTTTACACAAAAATATGTATGATTTTTATAAAATATCAAAAATAAAATTATGAATTTTTCACGTTTGACCATATGACTAATGTGACGTCATATTCTTGTACTTCTTCTTCTTTTATTAATGTCTTCCCAATTTCCATAAAGAATAGCTAGCATCGAATCATTAACGTCATGCATCAGCGAGTAATAGCCACTTTTTCCACATTTCTGTGTTCTTTGGTATGGTCACAAAGATTTTCCCCAGTGTTTTAATAGACGTATTAGTGCATTTTGGCACTACGCACCATTTATAAGGCATTTTTAATAGGCTTAAAACATTTATTTAAAAACGTAAATAGTAGGTATTCTGGGATTTGGCATTTTCAGTGTAATTTGACACTTGACACTTGACATTTACAATGTTACAAGAATGTGACGTCATGACAACTCATTATAGCGTTTTCGCGCCTATAATATTAATTTAAACTTTTAGGCTAATTTGCAAGGAAAAGAAAGAAATTCACAAAGAATGGTTCAAACTGCTAATGTATTTTGGTATTACGAACAATTTGACATACTTTTCAAAAACTTGGAAAATACCCTATTATTTTAGAAGTTATTAAATAATGTTTTAATAAAAAAAGTATTTTAATGTTAATTTTTAATCATTTCAGTTAATATAACTATTATTATGTCGAATGATATAGAAGAAGTTACGTTTGAAGATCTGGAGGCTACAGATGTTATAAGTGTTGAACTTGTGCCCGAACGCAAGGGCTTGATATTGAAACACTGTGAATATTATGTGAGCTCTCGTCGACACGGTACAACTGTCACAAGAAGATATAATGATTTTGTACTTCTGTATGATGTACTGTATGCTAAATATCCTTACCGGTAAGTTTTGCAAATCATCTCTAGCTTGCTGATCTTTTTCAGGCCGCCAGGCTCCCAGTCTTCTAGGGCCCCAGTCTTCTAGGGCCCCAGGCTGCACCCCAGAATAATGCACAGGCCACAATTAATTATTCATCATGACATTGAAGGACACTGAATGCGATTCCCAAAAAGAGTAGATGTATATTATCCAATTGTTTCTAATTCAACTACTCACAACTAGGTAGTTCCTGCCTTACATACAACAGATATTGGTGCTTCGATAGCAATCAAGACATAAATTATATAGAACTTTCAAATAAGACATAACGCTTATATTATAAAAATTCTAATATAAATGTACTAAAAGAGGACCACTACCACATACATCTATTGGCTAAACCACGCAAGTGTATGCACTTCGCATGTAACTCCATGTAAAGAGGAATGAAATTCACTCTCTTCAGTGCCATTTCCTCTCGAATATTCTCAGTGCCAAATGTCAAACGAAAACTAAAAAACACGACGGAGAGGCGCACGGCTATGGCCTTTTTATAGTCTACTCGGGGACGGGGAGTTATCACCAGTAAATCCCTCTTGTGACGTCACAGTAGATAGAAAAATAATGGCATGCTTGGTTTCTTTGAGAATTTGTTCCTTATTAACCACACTATTAAATGGTTAATACATGAGAAATCTAATGATGCAGTTTCAGATTTTGCTTCCAATAACATGATTTCGCCTACCATGCCCACTTGAAAAATTCACCTATATACTGTAACTGTATATATAATGTATCAGATATTATACTTAACTATATTAAATATTTAATTTTAATATCATTAAACAAAATTAAAACAACAACAAACGATAAAAGTCTCAACCCGGCTGGTCCCCGTGAGACGTTAGACCACCACCCTTCAACGAAGAACTACAGAAGATGTCAAACATTTCAAATCGCAACACTAAATACTAGAACACTAAGAACCCACGAAAGCTTGTTAGAACTAGAGGAAGCTCTTAACGAAATAAATTATGATATTCTGGGCATTAGTGAAATGAGAAGAGCAGGCGAAAATATTGAAGAATATGAAAAGTACATACTATACCAAAAAGGAGAACCAGGCGGACAAAAAGGAGTAGGATTTCTTATAAAACAGCATCTGAAGGAACACATTGTAGCACTGATCGGAATCTCTGACAGACTAGCGATATTAAACATCGAACTACCAGGATACATGAAGCAATGGTCCATCATGCAGGCATACGCGCCAACCGAGCAAGCTGATTCAGCAGTATTGGAGTCTTTCTACGATGAGATGTCACGAGCTATAAGAGACAACGCGGATAAACATATCATACTTATGGGCGATTTTAACGCACAGGTTGGCGAAAGACAAAATAACGAAGAATATGTGCTCGGTAAGTTCGGACACGGCAGAAGAAGTAGTAACGGGCAAAAACTAGTCGAATTCCTTATGGAACATAATCTCACAGTACTTAATTCAACTTTTAAGAAAAATACACGAAATAAGTGGACCTGGATCTCTCCTGATGGCTCTTTCAAGAACGAAATCGATTACATTATAAGCAATTATCCTAAAGCATTTACTGACACAGCGGTCATCAACAAGCTGAATTTCAATACAAATCATAGAATGGTACGCTGTTCATTAAGGAAGCAACAAATCAAAACCTCAAGAAACCACATAAAGAATTACAACAACAAGCAGAAAATGTATGTCACCCAAGTAAACGCAAACCACTTTGACGAAATTAAGAAACAGATCCTAAGCGAAGCATTAGACCCAACACAAAAATATAACTTAGTAGAAAACAGACTTAAAACATATACTAACAGTAACCAACAAAACAATAAATACCAGTTGAGCGATTTTACCCGGCAACTATTGGAAGACCGAAAAAGCCTAATATCGATTAAACCACGAAAGGAAGTGATTAAAAGGATAACCGAACTAAGCAAAAAAATTAGAGAAAGTATACGAAAGGACAGGAAAACCAAAAGACTAAGGACCCTAGAACATCACATAACAAGGACTGGAGGAGTAAAAAAGGCGTTGAAAGAATTAAGAGAATTTGGAAAGGAATGGATACCTAGGCTAAAAAGAAAAACAACAACCACCTCGAAAAGAAAAAGCATCAAAGAAGTAGCTACGCAGTTCTACAGCCAGCTCTATGCCAGACAAACCACCAACATAACAAACAAAGAAGGGGACACTTTTTCTGAACCCTATCAGATAAACAAGGAAGACCCAATACCGGAAATACTACAATGCGAAGTAGAAAAGTCAATAAAAAGTCAAAAGACGGAGAAATCGCCAGGACCAGACAAAATAGTAAACGAACTGCTTAGAGGTACCATAGAAGAACTGGCTCCTATTCTTACTAAAATATTTAACGAAATCATAGCAACATGTAAAATTCCAGAGCAATGGACAAAATCGCATATTATTTTACTACATAAAAAGGGCAACAAGGACGATGTGGAAAACTATAGACCGATCAGTTTGATGTCGAATGTCTATAAAGTATTTGCGAAGGTTATACTAGACAGAGTCACTAAAACACTAGACGAACAGCAGCCAGTCGAACAAGCTGGCTTCAGGAAAGGATTTTCGACAGTCGATCACATCCACACTCTGAAACAAGTACTTGAAAAATACACTGAGTACAACAAAAAAATCTATGTAGCCTTTATCGACTACGCTAAGGCATTCGACAGTATAAGCCACGTTTATCTCCTAGACAGCCTGAAACAACAAGGTGTACCAACAGCATACATTGACGTCATAGAAATAATCTATAGCAACAGCAAAGCTAAAATCCAACTTGAAAGCTTGGGAAATGAGTTCTGTGTAGAAAGAGGCGTTAGACAAGGGGACCCGCTATCCCCCAAACTGTTTTCAGCCGTCCTAGAATGTGTTTTCCGCAAACTGGACTGGGAAGACTTTGGAGTCAATGTAAATGGCAAAAAACTCAATCACCTCAGATTCGCTGACGACTTGGTACTATTCGAAGAAGACCCAAACAAACTCAGGCACATGGTGTCAAGCCTGAACGAAGAGAGCCTGAGAATTGGACTTAGAATGAACACAAAGAAAACAAAACTTATGACAAATAGCACCATGATCCACATTAACATAGACAACGAACCACTAGAGTATGTGCAGGAGTATACATACCTTGGACAAGTTGTCTCCTTTAAAGACCAAATGGCAAAAGAAATAAACATGAGAGTCGCTATTGGTTGGAAAAAATATTGGTCTCTAAAGGAGATAATGAAGTCCAGGGAACTGAGCATGGCCATAAAGAAAAAAACTTTCAATACATGTGTCTTGCCGTGCCTAACATATGGCTGCGAAACATGGGCTCTCACTAGGGCGCAAAGAGCCAAACTCGCCAGGTGTCAAAGGGCCATGGAGAGGAGCATGGCCGGCCATAAAAGACAAGACAGGGTGAGAAACATCGACCTACGCTCCAGAACGGGGATAACGGACGTCCTAACACGTGTTGACCAGCAGAAGTGGCGTTGGACCGGTCACATGCTACGGGACACAATGGGGAAGTGGAGTAGAGAAGTGACGGAGTGGTACCCGAGAGATGGCAAGAGAAACCGAGGCAGACAATACCACAGATGGGAAGATGATCTAAAGCTCACAGCAGGATCGAATTGGAGACGGGTCGCGAAGGACAGGAAGCAGTGGAAATCGTTGGAGGAGGCCTATGCCGAAAGGCACACTGTGTTGAGAGACATAATTTAAAATGTAATTTATTAAAAAAATTTGTAAATTCACAGAATAAAGGGCTTTTTTATTATTTATTTATTTATTATATTAAATATTTAGAATATGCTTGCAGCATGCATCTTTATTTATGAGTTTTTTCAAATTTAGGGCTGTATGCAGCCTCCCACCGAAAAGAGTGGTGGTAGGAGGTGGAAGTCCTATGTTTCTCCAGCGCCGTAGAGCAGCTCTACAGCGATGGCTGACAATAGTTGCTCGTCACCCGGTACTAGCCCATGACGCTGACTTACGAACATTCCTGTGCGAAACCTCTCCAAGGTTGGACAAGCCTAAACACGATGAGTTTGTTCTAGCAGGCACACAAGAAAATGTACAGGTTAGTAAAAAAATATATATATACCTATACTAACATATAAAAATAACAAAATATTTATTTAGCCATATTAATCTTGTGGATTTCTGATCATATTATGTTTTGGGTTTTCAAGCTAACCAGTGCACCAGGTAATTATTATTATAAGCACAGAATAAATATTAGTACAAGTATTATAAGTGTATCTCTGTAGGAATTAAATATTTCAATGATGTTTCCAAGATTATTCTTTTTATGATATATATAAGATGTTGCCCGCAATTTCGTACGCGCAAAAATTAAACACGCATGAATCGTTCATTTTTCCGCGATGCGTCTATTTCATATGTGTGCCAAAATTCATCAAAAACAGTCCAGTTATTTCGGAGCCTATTCAATGCAAACCAACAAACAAATCTCTCTTCTTTATAATATTAGTAACATTTTGGCAATGTATTTTTCAGAGTGACATTACAACGGAAGAAATGCAAAGCTTGTTTGCAACAGAGCAAGAGCAGCTACGCTTAGCACATCTAGGACTGGGGAGACTCTTCAAAATATTTGAGAAAGGTACGTTGAAATGGACACCAATTAAAGAAACCGTTAGAGAACATACCTATACCACGTGATCCGTTTAGGGGAGTGGTTTCTTCAAATTATGTACGTACTATACTTGGTATAGTGTGGTGAACTTTTTTATCTCGTTCAAAACGTTTTCGGAGTGGCCTCACAAAACCCCCATACGAACACCCCGTAAACACCCCTTAAACACAGACATAACCTCAAAACTTTAACCAATAATAACTTCTAAACCGGGGGTCTCCTAAAGGGGGAGTGGTACGGGGGGGTTCGCCCTCTCCCCCTTCCTGCCTCACCACCCCTCCCCCTAAATAAATGGGCCTAAATTTTTACCGTCTTGTGAATGATACAATCTTAAAAAAAAGAAGAGCCTTTTAAATAAAATGCATTTTTATTTAGTAATATATGACTAGATCTGACTTTTTAAAATAAAATATAATATAATAAACATTCGTTAAAACAATAATAAAGTACACTCGTTTTATCTAAGATTTTTCAAGTTACTTTTTATGAACACCAATGTTTTTTGGTGGCAACATACAAGAACGAGACATGGCCTCCGTTATGGCTATCTCGCTCAGCTCTATGGATTGGCTCTCAGGATTTGCCTCTATGTCACGTGCATTGTGAAACGCACTTTATTAGTTTATTATCTTGCAAGTACAAAATTGCAACATGCAAGAACGAGACACACGGCCTCCCTTCTGGCTGTCCCGCTCGGCTTGGACTTGCCTCAATGTCACGTGCATTGTGAAATGCACTTTATTACCTTGCAAGTACAAAATTTGGAGTTTTCAATCCAGTTTAAGTACTATATCCATTCGACAGACCCGACCTAATTCCATCGACTCGACCGGCGACGACGCGCTGCCTGGTCACAGAAAAAGAATCGATTTTTTTATTGACAGTTTTCGATACCACTAACGCCACCAGCTGGCGTTAGTGAGTCTGGTCTGAACCGTAGAGACAGAAAAAAATGCAAAAACCCTTATTTCCAGTGGAGGGTCGGTGCGAGGCGGAGCGGGCGGATATCCGGGAACTGGGCGCCGCGCTGCACGCGCTGTCGGCGCCGGCGGACGCGGACAACGCCAGGTGGACCACACTGAAGGACGCCCTCAAGTCGGCGGCAGAGTAAGAGCTCGCACCCCCGAGAGTTGTTTTGTGGTTGCGACAGAAAAAACTACACTGTAAATACAACTCTGCGCTTAAACAATAGAGCTGAAAATCGAAGTGTCTTATGTCAGATCTGACGGCTTTACACGATTTTCAACTCTATTGTTTTAGCAGTTAGCACAGATTTCTAATTACAGTGCAGTTCTTTCTGTCGCGACCACAAAAGGCTCACGTGGAAACATAGCCTAAGAGTCCATTCATATAACGCGTTTCAAATGAGAATAGGAACGTCAATGACCTTTTTCTGTCAAATATCACTTTGAAAGTGCGATTTTCAGAAAAACTTATATGCATATAAATATTAATAGTCTTGCATCGAATTTAAATAAAAACGTTAAATAGTAATCAATTATCTAAACATAAATTTAACTATCTTAACAGTCTAAATTCGAAACAATATGGCGCCGACTCGATCCTATTCTCATTTGAATCGCACTATAATACTAGCCTAAAGTCGAAATGCAGCGATTACTCTATATTCTATACCATCCAGGACCGCAATGAAATATACACATTTAACTCAAATCGGTCCAGCCATCGCTCGACGGCCTGCGGCTCGCGTTGTTAGTCGTAGTATTTATTACATTATTAAACTATTTAATACTTACTGAGAAAAAACGTAAACAATACATTTGAATCTCAAAAACATAAATTATGATTTCACATTTTTTCCTTATTTTTTCCCATTATTTCTGCACACTGTATATTAAAAAACATTACTTCTTAATTCAAGTTTGGCTAGTAGATAATGCCGCCCACGCCCACCTTTGTACCTTTGTTGTGCATAAAGTGTACAAAAAAAATCACAACGATATTAGTCTGGGACAATATAATCCGGAATCTGGGCGGGCCCGGAAAAATTGAGAGCGTTGGAAATAGAACTCTGCGATAATACAATAGAGCTGAAAATCGAATACTCGAGCGTCGAGTCAATGACATATTATATGACAACTCGACACTCGATACGTCGATTTTCAACTCTGTATTAGCGCGGAGCAGTGGCGAAGGCTGCTTCTCCTTCATAGGGAAGCCGGAGCCTGTATAAACGGTAGGGATTTCTATGAAGATTAGCAAAAGGTTAGTGACAAGGGAAGTCGATAGGAATGGAGTTATAGGAACCCTACGCCACTGGCGCGGAGATCTATTTTCAGTGCTCTGAATTTTCCCTGGCCCGCCGGATCATATAGTACCAGCTTTAGCTTTTTAAAATAGGTATTTACTTTAAAATAATACTAGAGTGGTGGTCAAAATTGGACCATAATCATTTTTTTAATTTTAAAGTTTCAACCTTTTTAGGTTTCTTGTACCTCTTAGTTGTTTCTGGACTGTGAAAGAAAGAATGGCACTCACTGACGATTGTGTCAAACCTACTGTAATATATACAAAAATGCTAGTATGAGTGAGGTAGTGTGTGTTACTGATATTTTCATAAATTTAAAGTCTATATATATATATATATATATATATATATATATATATATATATATATATATATATATATATATCGAGCTGAAATTTTAGCATGATATATAATCCGCATCAAGGATTGTTTTTATCTATTTTTTGCATCAGTCACATATCCGCGACCGCGAAAAAACTATATTTACGCGGGCGGAGCCGCGGGCAACAGCTACTATTTAATATATAAAGTATTTATAAAGTAGTACTAAGCGTTATTTTTTTTAATATTAGCTTTCGGTAGGCCTTTCTCCGTACTACGAAATGTTTGCCTCACGTATCAATATAATGTATTTAGCCTAACAGCGGACATGGGCGACCAGCAGCCGGAGTACACGGACGAGGAGCACATGGAGCGCATGCTGCTCGCGCTCGACGCGGTGGGCGCGCACCGCCGCCTGTGCGCGCGGCTGCAGCGCGGCCTGCACGCCGAGCGCGCCGCCGCCGCCGCCACGTCGCCGCCCACGCCCGCCGCGCGCACGCTGCAGCACCGACACCGGTACGCGCTGCGAGCTGCACTACAGGTGCGTGCAAATATATTATACTAGCTGTTGCCCGCGTAAATACAGTATCCCTCGGGAACTAAGTATTTTTTCGGGATAAAAACTAGCCTATGTTTTAATCCAGAGCCTAAACTACAAAAATACCAAATTTCATCGAAATCCGTTTAGTAGTTTTTGCGTGAAAGAGTAACAAGCATCTATCCATACATCCTCACAAACTTTCACGTTTATAATATTATAGTAGGACTGGCTGTCCTTACAACGTTATGTTGTTCTGTAATAGTCCTTCCTTCCTTCATTACAACATTGAACATAGTCAACAGATGTCTATGGTTAACATAGACATCTGTTGATCTGTCGACTCATCGTCTGTATAGAAACCAAGCGTGCCATTATTTTTCTGCCAACTTTGACGTCACAAGAGCGTTTTTATGGAGCTAATTTTCCCCGAGTAAATATTATTATTATGCTATGACGTCATACTAATACTATTTGTAATCTGTGCTATATTTCGCTCAGACAAAATAGCGGTGTGACGTTCTGTTTGACGTTTTGACATAAATAACTTTAAAGATGTCATGACCTATTTATTTCAAGAAACACGTTCCGTTTCACTACTACGTATGTGCTTAGTGTGTTTGTGACGTCACATTGTTGTCGGGTTACTTCGAGGTGTTTTCATCAGAAGAAATTAAAAAACAAAAATACATAATATGTTTAAATCAACTTTATTTATCAATCTTAAGCTTTTTATTTATGACGAGCGACCCGCCCCGGCTTCGCACGGGTACAATACTGATACTAATACTACAGAATGTCGCCCACTTCGCAACGGGCCGTGCAGCAGAAATCGTAATATTTTAATTTCGCCATAACTTCAAAACCAAACGTCCAATTTTAATCATTCAAAGGCCTAATATTATCTACATAAACTGTACTTAGTGATGAAATAATTTATTTTGATAAGGATTAATAGCATGAGTAAAATAAACGCTTTTAAATGTAGTACCAAAAAAAATCAAGATTTCTAAATAAAAAATGGTTGTTGAGCCTTACTCGACATAGATAGGTATAGTGTGTCGCGGACTTTTTTGTAGATATTTATAAGATCTACAATTAATTAGAACATTATATGGTTCTATCTTTTATAGTTTAGGCAGCGTACGCAAAATAAGTAACTTTTCTGGTTGATTTTTTACACCTTGTGTCCGAAAAACCCAAATATCTTACGGAACCCTATTTTTTTCCAAAATAAAATTTAGCCTATGTTACTCGTGGATAATGTAGCTTTCGAATGGTGAAAGAATTTTTGAAATCGGTCCAGTACTTTTTGAGCCTATTCATTACAAACAAACAAACAAACATACAAACAAAGTTTTCCTCTTTATAATATTAGTGTAGATGTCGCTAGAATACGTTTTTCTTAACCAAGTAGGTACTAAATGAAATATGCCTTCAATGTATGAAATTAAATATGAGCCAAGTAGCCTATTATTTATGTATTGTGATGTTTAAAATGTTTTGCATTACCAATTACATTTAATAAGTAACTATTAATGTGATAAAAAAATCAAAAATAGTAAAAAAAACATAGACATATATATTATAGTGTACATTGAGTTTTGAAATCTTTGATAGGAAATTAAAACGTATTACCAGGAGGGGCGAGTGGCGCGCGCTTACGCGCTATCCGCGCTAGAGGCGCTGCCGGAGCTGCTGCGCTCCCAGTCGAAGGCGCACGCGCGTGTTGCGGCGCTGTGGGCGGACCTGCACACGATGTTGCGACACCCGCACTCCAAACCGCACGCCAAGTGACCTTACACCGGAATGACAAGGTTAAGGCCCCGACTAACGCTATTCGTCCAACGCCACCACGAAGTATAGATACCAGGAGTCCGAACGTAATGTCAAAATAATGGTCTCAATTACGAGGACAGATTTTTTGCCGGTAGAGCGCGCGACAGTTCGACAAGCACTCGTTTGAAATTACGCGGGAAGTTATGTTGCTATTGACAGCTCTGGAAAAAATGTTATGAGAAACGTGGATTTAAATCTAATTAAATAAAAGTTTTAGGAAATACTTAGAAACTTTTCACGAAGTATAGATACCGTAGAACACGGTAATTGCCTAACGGTAATTTAAAAATAATTGTATTGGCAACACTCGGTACGTCCTAAATTCTAGCGCAGCTAGTGGCAGAAAAGAGAACTAAGATCTGGGCTTATTATTGTGTGTCATAAATACTATGGAAAAGCCTATACCGTTCGGACTCTTGGTATCTTCGTGACCGCCACCTTCAACGGGACGTAACGAAAACGAGATTATTTTGAGTCGAGATTAGATTGACGTGACGTGCGTGCGGTGAACAGACGGCCATAGTAAATGTATGTGTCGCTACGTCGGCGTCATGTTTCTCGCTGACGTCCCGTTGACGGTGGCTCCGGAATATGAATATGCTCCGGAATCCGGAACACCGGTGAAAATTCAGAGCATTGAAAACTCTGCGCCAATACAATAGAGTTGAAAATCGAACACATGAGTGTCGACTCAAATGACAGCTCGACACTCGAAACTTCCATTTTCAACTTTATTGTATGAGCGCAGAGTTATATTTTCAGTGCTTTGAATTTTCTCCAGCGTTCCGGATTCTGGACCATATAGCCCCATCGTAAATGGCATAGCTTTTTTCCCAACTCCTTAAACATTATAAACTACTACATATCAAAATTTCAAATTGCCTCAAACATATTTTTTGAGGGAATTTTTTCACCTTTAAATTTGTATATTGACTTAACCCCACTTCTGACCAGCCAGTCTGCAGTCTCGTGTTCAGAAACAATAGGAAAAGTATAAGACTAGGTTTCAGCTTGCCTCAAGCACTTGCTCTAAATTTCCTAGTAGCTCTCCATCTATTATCGACTTTAGCGCACGCGAAATCATGTTTCGCCTTATAGGAAAAAAAAACTTGTTTTGTGGAGAAGTTAACTCTATTTTATGAGCCTCAGTTGCGAGCGCTAAAGTTCATAATCGGAATGTAAATACCATTTATTTACAGAGACAATTTTATACCCAGTGTGCACTTCGGTGCTAGAATGGCTGTGCTCGGTCTATCGGCAATACGAGAAAAGCCTAGTACCCCGTCTTACCCCCTCACCTCATCTTGCCCTACCTTCCCCTATATATTTATATAAGTCGATTCCCCGTTATTATTATTACCGATATGAAATACATATTTTATTATAATATATTATTGACTGACTTGCATCTGATTTGTAACACAAATATCTCAAAATATTATGAATCTGTAAGGAATCTCCTTTGCAAATCAAAATTTCAAAAACGTCAGCAATTGTAGTTTTTAAAATAGTTTCGATTTATATCTAGATAGCGTTTATATTCTCAGAGTTATAATAGTATAGGCTTAATGAAATGATAATAACATCGGTGTAAATTAAGTTAATTATACTATTAAGGTACACTTTATTTGTATATGAGAAATAAGAATATTGTTATTACGCATGAATATATAGTACCTAGTTGTAAAAATGTTTACATACTGAAAGTTATAATCTCTTAGTAACTATAGAATTATCAATAATTATAGATTAATTTTAATTGTATATCGGATTGTTAGATTAAAATTTTATTTTTTAAGGGACAGATAAAAGAAAACAAAAAATCATGGACCAATTTATACCAGTTTTAAAGATACTACATTTACTAAGATAATATTATTATTGTTAAGGCCTCTTCCACATTTGGCGTGCGCGTTTCTCGGGCGTATGAGCGGCGCTGCGTAAGCGTCGCGATTTGCCGGCGTGTGGCAGGTGTGCAGCGTGGATGCGGCGAGCGCGCTACGCCTGCGTCCTGTTTATACCCCACCCCCAACTGGTCCCGCCACCCGCTACTGTTCGGTCGTCAGTCGCTGCGAGAACGTCGCTCAAACGGCCGAGAAACGCGCACGCCTAATGTGGGGTCAGTCTTAAATGGTATCTCGTATGAAAATCGTACCATTTACTTTTATAACTGTGATAAAATTAAGTGCCTTGTAAATGCACATTGCAAATAGCAATATTTTGTATTAATTGTATATTTGAATAAAGTTATAATATTTTCAAATGTTGCTTTTATTTGTCATGCCTGTTGTGATATTTTTGATTCGTGATCCTTATTTATTCTATTTCAGTAAGTGCCGTTACATACTCGAACTTGGTCCGCGAACCATATCCGCGGACCGAATCCGGTGTCGCTACACACGCTCGGATTTGGTACGGCGCGGCGGCGGACCGAATTGAAAGCTCGACACTCGTGTGTTGTATTTTCAGCTCTATTACATAGAGTTCTATTTACAGTGCTGTTTTTCGACGACGGCGATAATTCCCGTAATTAATTGAAAACGTGTAGTGATCAACTCGCAAAAATATTTCTGCCCAAACTTAACCCCTGATTAGTTATACTATATTATACAGATCTAAGAGATATTAAGCTAGAAAGGAATGTTATGCGTTTAACATAAAGACTTACGCGTTAATAACATAAAACAAACGTGTCTTAATCTGATTTCACTCCCTATAAATGTTCATATCCCGGGCTATATATGTCACCGTAAAATACCGTAAAACCGTTAGATTGTAAAATAACTAACGAGATTGTTAAAAATATGTCGAAAGATTAAAAACTATATATTTATAATCGAACGAAAGATAATGTGTTAAATTATAGGAAGTATATTCACGTCGGAAGTCTATCTACATTTTATAATTTCACTAGTTTTATTACAATCTAACGGTTTTTACATTTTTACGGTGACATATACACATAAAAATTGATTCATAAGAAGTGAACTCTAAAAATCCTGCCCACTAGTGAACCCTAGTAGATCTTTTTCCCTAATTTTGGGGGGAAAATCCCTAAGTTGGCAACACTGAGATCGTTGTCCGGCCCAAATTCATAAGGAATGAACTCTAAAAATCCTGCCTACTAGTGAACCCTAGTAGATCTTTTTGTCTAATTTTGGGGGGGGAAATCCCTAAGTTGGCAACACTGAGATCGTTGTCCGGCCCAAACGCCGGACTGCTCTACACCATCTCTACACACGCACGTATTTGGTACGGAGCGTATCAAATCCGATGCGGACAGGGGCAGACTCCAATCACAATTAATAATAATTATGTTCGCCGGACTGCTCTACACGCGCTCGGATTTGGAACGGAGCTGAGCGGACCAAATCCGCAGTACGCTCCATTGCCTCCGTACCAAATCCGTGCGTGTGTAGACACTGTAATGAGTGTCTATTTTTTTAAATTACTTTTTCATGAGCACGTACGGTAGGTACCTATTTAATTAATTATGTAGTACCGTAGTCTGTGAGAGAGACATGCTTCAGCACAAATAGGCCGGCTCGCCCTGAGAGATACCGATTACGATTCACGCTTGCATTGTGTTTCGCTGATTGAGAGATGATAAACGAAACGCATGTACTTAATCACCATAATTCAATCCGTCTGCTCGTTTACCTATATTACATTAACGTAATCATATAAAAATAACTTTTCACAAAGGTATGAAAGTTTTAACATTTTTTTTAAATGATTACTGGTTTTATCATAATCGTTTATCATAATATTTTCGGATTATTATCGATGCTTCATCAACATTGAAATTCGAAAAACAGGACATCCCTAATACGTCATCTTTGACATTTACGTGCCGTCAAACGAAATGTCAAAAAAGATGTCACACTCACTGTAGAATTCTGTGTGTTTTGAAATCGTATACAGTTTGAAATGGATCACAAGCTGTGTTGTTGAAATAAAATAGAATAATCTTGTACAGTGTGGCATATGTTTTAATGTAAAAGTAAAATCTTATATTTATAATGGCCAATTTAATTACAAACTTATTGTGTGTCACGATAAGCTTTTCTTTTGTGATAACAGATTCACCTTTAAAGTTTTATGAAGAAAAAGTAAGTAAATTATTTAAATAAGTTTATACACATTCTATTTCATTACATACATCAACAATAATTATTGATATTTTTCTTATGCCTTAAAATGTTGGACGTGAGTTGCAGTTCTTCTGTAAAAGAATCAGCTGTAAATAAACAACCAATAATTTTAATTGGTTTCACTGTATCGTTCTTTAGAATTTAGGGATGTGTATATCAAATTTAAAACTTTCTTTAAATGTTGCTTTAGATCTTTCCTAATTTTACAAACGAATTTTATAACTAATTTTTCAAAACAAAACTTCTAAATAAGTTAATCAACACTTTTAAGTTATTGTAAAACAGGCCAGCAATTTTTCATTTTGAAGGTTGCTTTATGTAAATTCCTGACTTCATACATAATTTTATAGTTTTTCATAATATATTATGAGCATAATATTATACTTAGCTGAATAATTATAAATGCGGTATCCACGTAGGTGGTAGGCATTGCAATGTTTTATATATCTATGTGTTTGAATATTTTAATGGAAAAGAGGTTTTCGAACTATTAGTATAATTGAAAATCATTCATGATTCTGAGTTTAGAAAATTGCTAGGTGAATAAGAAAATACAGGTAAAGTAAGTAATAATTTGCCATAAGGTGTGCTGGCTGTGGACTGCTCATTTAATGGTCTTATTCTATTCTATTCATTATTTTTTAATTTTTATTCTATCAATATAAAGAAGAATTGCTTCCACTGTCTGTTCTTCAAGGGACTTTTAAAAATTCCCCTCAAAAGGGGTGAAATGAGGGTTGAAAGTTTGTATAGTAAAAATTTCAAATCTGTATTGATTTCCATAAAATTAAATATTTGGGTGAAGAAGTATGTACAAAATGATTGAATATGTATTTTAAGCTTTTCTTGAAATTCGACTGAAATGTGGGTCCAAAGTTTGTGTGGTGAAATATCAACCACTTGACGCAGTGTGCTGAAATTTGACAAGCAGATAGTTATTTTAATCTGAGGTTATTATGAGGTAAACATCTATTAAGAAAGGATTTTTTGAAATTCAACCTGTACGGGGATATAATGGGGGCGGACGAAGTCATGTCCAAAAGCTAAGTAGTTTTAAGTATATAAATTATAAAACACTACAGTAATATTCTTATATTCTTAATCTTACTATACTATTTATGGAACTCAAGTTGACACTGTAGGGATTTTTGTTGGTTACTTGTGTGAATGCTTGATCTAAAATTGTACATGAAATACCTTCCAAAACCATGTAAATCTAAAACATTCACGAAATACTTATGCAATTTTTTATTTATCTTCTTTTCAGAAGTAGGAAACGTTTGTCGATCTCACAGCATGAAATCTATTTTCAAATAACAAATTCCCTAGCTCTAGGTACTGTGTATTTTAATTCAGGCATTCAAATCAATTTTTCGTTACTAAGTTATTATGTAATAGGTTACCCTATAAGTTCAGTGTGCTGATTGCTGCGTACTATTTTTTTCAAGTAACAAGTATATACCTAAAGCTGGGATAATAATCCAGAATCTGGCGGGCCCGGGAAAATTGAGAGCAGCTTTAGAGCTGAAAATCGAACACATGAGTATCAAGTCAAATGTCAAATATTATGACAACTTGAAACTAAATAAACCTGTCAAAACAAGTCTTATTTATGCTCTGAGAAAATTAGGGATTCCAAAGATTCGGATTTTCGGATTAAATTCGGATTCGGTTTCGGTTACGGATAGTTATTTACTTTAGATAGCTGATAGTTACGGTTACGGAGCTCCGTAACATCCCCACAATAATTAATAATTATTTTCTACATGTTTATGGGTAACGTTATGTGGCTGAACTAATTTCAAAATCTTATTATACCGTTATAAAATATGTGAAAGTTTGTGAGGATGGATGGATAGATATATAGATGGATGGATGGATGTTTGTGACTCTTTCACGCCAAAACTACTGAACAGATTTTAATGTAATTTGGTATGGTATGGTAGTTAGGCCTTGGATTGAAACAGGCTACATTTTATCCTGGAAAAATACAGGATTTATTGTATTTACGCGGGCGGTGCCGTGGGCAAAAGCTAGTATGCCATTAGGGTTGCCAGGCATCCGGATAAAGCCGGACGTAGTTAGCCTTTTTTTTGCGTGTCCGGCCAAAATAATCAGTGTCCACCTTGTCCGGATTTTATCAAGCTTTTTACATTTCGCAAATGATGCCAATGAACAGGCATTCAATTTATTTATATCATTTTTTTTGGCTAAAATCAAAAAAGCTTGATTTTAGAAACTATTTTACCGTCGTATTTATTAGTACTGGGACAAAGTATTCAAGAATGTAGGGAGTCCGGCCTTTTTTCCAAATGTCCGGCCAAACTGGCTGGTCTGTCCAGCTTTTAGGTTTGGCGACCTGGCAACCCTATATGCCATAAGCTTTGTGGGAAATGGGTATTGTAAAGCATAGTAAACCGACGCGACGTTCATAAAACCGATGTTACAACACTTACAACAGCTAGAGATTGATACTTTTAAAGGAAAACCTTTATAGGAAAGCATTCATCTTCTTTACAAATCTTTAACTTCCCCTGCAATTAGTAAGTACTAAGTAGGTACCTAATTAAGAAGGAAAACACCTTTAACGGGAAACTAAGAATACATATTAGCATAAGTATAACTGTTTTTGTAGCGAAGAACTTGCGAAGGCCGTTAATTATAAAAATTTTAATGTAATTAAAAGAATTCTGTGTATGTATGTATCTACCTAGTACCTAGATTATACAGAATATTTGAAGGTCGACGAGTCCGTGTGCTATGGTAATATTGTGAGTTATGACCCTGGGTCGTAACTAGTACCTATATTATAATTTATAACTAACTAGCGACCCGCCCCGGCTTCGCACGGGTACAATACTGATACTAATACTACAGATAACAGAATGTCTTTAAACCTCTAACAAAACGGGTGAAATTTAGTCAAAACAAACAGAAACAAATTAATATAGGTACCTACTAATACTTAATGAAATAAGTAAGTGGGTATACTTTTATCGTATGAAATACCTACACTTTTCAGAACTAACAATACAACAATCACTAAATAAATAGTTTCTCAAGTATCTATCCATCATAGTTACAACTTACAACGAACACAAAACAAAAAATTTACTAATAGATCTAAACTCGCACACCTTGGCGACGACGCGACGCCCACTTCGCAACGGGCCGTGCAGCAGAAATCGTAATATTTTAATTTCGCCATAACTTCAAAACCAAACATCCAATTTTAATCATTAAAAGACCAAATATTATCTACATAAACTGTACTTAGTGATGAAATAATTTATTTTGATAAGGATTAATAGCATTAGTAAAATAAACGCGTTTAAATGTAGTCCAAAAAAATCAAGTTCTCTAAATAAAAAAATGGTTGTTGTGCCTCACTCGACATAGATAGGTATAGTGTGTCGCGGACTTTTTTGTAGATATTTATAAGATCTACAATTAATTAGAACATTCTATGGTTCTATCTTTTATAGTTTAGGCAGCGTACGTAAAATAAGTAACTTTTCTGGTTGATTTTTTACACCTTGTGTCCGAAAAATCCAAATATCTTACGGAACCCTATTTTTTTCCAAAATATAATTTAGCCTATGTTACTCGTGGATAATGTAGCTTTTGAATAGTGAAAGAATTTTTGAAATCGGTCCAGTACTTTTTGAGCCTATTCATTACAAACAAACAAACAAACAAAGTTTTCCTCTTTATAATATTAGTGTAGATATATTCGTCGAGGATTAAAAATAATAAATCGTGTATCTTTATCTAGTCGATTGCTCGGGGAAACCCTGTAAAGGTAAGATATCCAACTTTTTAACTTTTTCCAAAAGTTACTGTCCGATTTGGTTCACAATAATTTTCCTAAAGAGTTTTTAGCATGATCTATCAGCATGGAAATTTGCAAGTTTCTATCTCTTATAGTTTAAAAATGCTAGGGGGGGGGACCAACTTACAAACTACTTTGGAGGCCGATTACTCGAAAATGGTCAACATTATAAAAAAGTGACGTATGAAACCTTACCTTTATTTTAAAAGACCTATTCTACGATACCCCACACGATGGGGTAGAGTGAAAAAATATTTTTCATCCCCACTTCACATGTATGGAGAGCCACCCCTAAAATATAAAATTATTATTTTTTTATGATCCTGAAACCGTTATCTAGGGTACTGAGACTAGTAGTCAGCCCCGCACCAGTACTCAGCCTTTTTAGGTTAAAATCCAATACTAATAGCGCTTTAATAGAAATTAACCAATCAAATTGCTTTTAATTTGTTCTATGACTTCTCATTGGTCGATTCGATTCCGAACATGTAAGCTAAGTGGCAGCGAAACATTGTAAATTGAGTCCATTTCGACGTCGACAGCTGACGAGCCGACTAGCGGCGCGCGCGCCATTATTTTATTAGTGGGAAGCGTTCGCAAAAAAGGTAATTTTGTTTCATTTATTTGTTAGTTTTAAGACAATTTGTATTAAAATTTATATTAATTAGAGTTTCCGCATCGTAATCAATGAAAAAGTGTCGTACTTTTCTCAAGAATTCTTAAATAATGAGGCGGCCGACTACTGGATCCTGTGTTTATACATATTATTCAGTAGTCAGCCACCCCTGGCTGACTACTGGTTTATATGATGTTTTTTTAATTTAGGTCCATATTAGTACTGTTTTAAAGTTCAGGATTGAACCTTTAATCTGAAATACCCATACCATAGACGATTTCATCAAAAACCCAATAGTCGGCCACTTAAATAGTTAAAGTTGGTTACATGGCTGAGTACTGGCGAAGGTGGACCCAGTATTCAGCCGTCCATATTAACTCAGTTTCTTATTTTTAGGCTAGGTATTTTAAAACTCAGAACGTTTATTTCAGAAATGTATAATGTCTGTTTCAAGACCCATATTACAATACCCCGAACAAAAATTAACCCAAGCTCTAGATGCCATAAGAAATGGAATGAGAATCAGGGAAGCTAGTAGAAGGTATGGCGTTCCCCGAGGTACTCTTCAGGATAGAATTCATCTTGAGTTCCTGAGGGTCCTAGAAGAATGGGTCCCGAATCCATTCTTAACAAATATGAAGAAGCCGAGATTGCAACCTGGCTTAAAGATCTTGCAATTTGCGGGTTTCCCAAAAAACCAGACAACCTACTGAATACTGTTCAACAAATAATGATCGATGATGGGAGGCTCAATCCATTTAAAAACGGAAGACCAGGTAAGAAATGGATGAATTCTTTTTTCAAACGCAACGAATCATTATCTATGAGAACACCTGAAGCGATTTCAAAGGGAAGAGCAGTAATCACCGAAGAGAGTATCAGAAAGTGGTTTGAGAAACTTAAAGAATATCTCACTCAAAATCAAGCACTTGATGTGTTAGACGACCCAAAAAGAATTTTAAATGGCGATGAAACAAGTTTCATACTTTGCCCCAAAACAGGAAAAGTGGTAGCACCCCGAGGGTATAAAAATGTGTATCAAATAGTCAAAGGCAAAGAAAAAGAGGCAGTCACTGTTTTAGCATTTTTTTCCGCAATTGGTGATATTTTACCACCGTGTATAGTTTTCCCATACATCAGACCACCTAAAGATGTTGTAAATAGCATGCCAGATGGTTGGTTCCTTGGTAAATCTGACACTGGTTGGATGAAGGCAGATATTTTCTATGATTATATAGCTAAATGCCTAACAAAATGGATAGAAGACAATGAAGTGAAGAAACCGGTCCTTATTTTCGTTGACGGTCACAAAACTCACATGACAATGAAACTCAGTAAATTTTGTCACGACAGTAACATTATCTTGTATGCACTTCCACCTAATACAACACATTTGATGCAACCAGTAGACGTAAGCGTTTTTAAACCACTAAAATCTGAATGGGTGACTACTGTTCATGAGTGGTGTTCACGACCGGAAAACGCTAACACTGTACTGACAAAAACTATGTTCTGCCCATTGCTTGATAAAGTATTAAGTAAAGCAACTCTAAAAGAGTCGATCAAAAACGGTTTTCGTAAGTGTGGCCTTTATCCGTTTGATCCAAGTGCTGTACACGAAACTAATTGCCAAAAAAGGCTGACATTGAAAGTGAGAAAACTCGGATGACTCGGACGGATAATAAAGAAAATGACAATGATATATTAAATTCATCGCAACTGCTAAATACAAGTAATTTAAATAATCTGTTACTTGGCGATCTCACCTTTGATAATAACAATTTGATAGACGACGTCATTAATGTAGGTTCATTCGAAGTTAATGACAGTTTAATATTAATACCTTTAAACGAAAATTCTCTGATCCAAGAAAATGAACTTCATGATGACAAAATTCAGACAAATTCTATTGAACAAGTTAAGTCTCCAAAAGTATCATCTTTTGTACGAAAACATCTTGTTATGCCATCACCAATAAAAAAATCTACCACTCCTAGAGTCATGAACAGAATTGGCGCAATTTCTTCTGAAGAATGGAGACAATTTGAAATTTCTAAAGAAGAAGAGAAACAAAAAAAGAGAGATGCTATTCAGGAAAGAAAGTTACAGAGGCAGAAAATTAAAGAAGAAAAACAAAAACAAAAAGATGCCAAAAAGAATAAAACAGTTGTTAATGCTACCAAACGTAAAGAGAAGGAGACTACAAAGAGGAAAAATGATGATTTTGATCAGGAATTAGGAGAAAAATGCACAAAAAAAAGGAAATTGGAGGATTTTAATGACAATAGCTTCAATGATTTCGTGGAAATTAAACAAAACGAAATTAAAATTCTAAGTAATATAATTATACCACCTGAAACTCCTAGAACCGAAACCTGTAAACAAAATAATTGTCAGCAAAAAATTGTTAATCAACGAGAAACTTTTAGAAGTGAAAATGCTGAGAAGACTGGCTGTGATTTGTTGAAAATTAAACAAGAAAAAATTAAATTTCTCAGTAATATACTTATACCACCTGAAACTCCTGGAACAGAAGCCTGTAACGAAAATAAACTTTTGGAAAAAAAATTTAAGCGACGAGAAACTTTTAGAAGTGAAAAGGAACTAGAAAACTTTTTAAATAATGATAGTACCGAAGAACTTACCGAACTGATTTAATTATAAGTTAGATAATTGGGTTGTTATGATTGTTAGGGTACAGTTAGGTCCTATTAGGTACTTTAACTGGACTCATTTATTGTTTATTGTTTAATAATATTCTTTAATTATGTTTGAAATCATTGATCTCAGAAGAGGCTGACTACTGGTGGCAATGTGGCTGAGTACTAGTTTTTAGCGGCTGACTACTGGTGAAATGTGCCATATTTTGTTAAAACGTACTTTTACTTAATTATACGAAAAGTTTGTAATTTTTGTTAATTTTGTAACAAAATTTAATAAATGAGTAAGTCAATCTATACAAAATACTTTCGATTTACCCTTCCTAATAATTTCTTTTATGAGTTTGAACATAGACTTTCCACTAAAAGGCTGACTACTGGTTCCAGTACCCTATACATAATCTATAACTGCACTAAATTTCATAAATTTATATTCATAATTATAGGAGCTAGAGGCGCGGACAGACAGACAGACAGACGGACAGAGCGAAACTATAAGGGTTCCTTAAGTATTACGGAACCCTAAAAAGTGAGGTCCGTTTCACTTTTTAACCCCCGACTACCAAGTCCCGACGCAAAAAGAGGGGTGTTGTAAGTTTGACGGGTCTGTGTGTCTGTTCGTGACATCGTAGCTCCCAGACGGATGAACCGATTTGGATCTAGTTTTTTTTGTTTGACAGCTGAAATCGAGAGTGTTCTTCGCTATACCTAATTCATCATCGTCAGCTCGTTTACAGCTTGACAATTCGGGGTTTACTTGAAAATATTAATTTTGTTTATCAAGAATGGTTATTACTTAGTACGTAAATATGTTTTTTTACTATCTAAAATTAGAAAAGTATTACAGGACCTTTATTCTCGAGCGACGTACATAAAGCGAAATAAAATTGCGATTCTAAGCTCCAGAGAAAATACTTTAATCATGTTTCAATTTTATAGCAAATATGCTGTAGCTTTGTACTACCTACGTCATTCTCCTCGGAGTCTTTCATGTGTAAGATTAAAGTTATTTGTTTTTCCTCCCACTTGGTGAACTTTAACGCCTACAGTCCGTTCGGACGGATTTACTATTGGGATTTGAGAGTGATCCTTAAGTCGTCGGGATAAAGGTCTTATCAGATGCAAAATAACTTTGAACGGACTGAATTCATGTAACCCTTTACCCTAGTACACGTCAGCTTTTCCAATTTTCACGATAAGGATTTTGGGATCTTGGGATTTTTTCCGATGTGTGTTCAAGTGTTATCGAGTCAAATCTTATCGCCAATATATGGGCAAAATTATTTTGCTGAACTACAAAGAACAAAACCTTATCTATGCTATCTTCAAACAATATGATAATATTTTTACGTTTATTCGTGACGATAAATTAAATTTTCGAATTGATTAATTATTATTATTCCTATACAATACATATTGTATGCATTTTACCAATATTAGGTAGGTATATATTTGGTCCCCATAATGTTAATATTAATATCTGATGAACAAATCCATTAGAACCTACAATATTCCACAAATAACCATAATTTTCTCCCGGCAGAAACTTCATGAACCCTACGATTTGACGGACCAAGATATAATTGACATAGCCAAGCTATCAGACAGGGCTCATTTTAAGGAGGTGTTGAATAAGATACTCATACCCAGGGTGGTGGGTACTGCCAACCATGAGAAGGTTGGCAACTATATCGCTGACCAGATGAAGGACCTAGGATGGGAAGTCACAGAGGATGTCTTCCCGGATAAAACTCCGGTTTTCGGAACACTGAACTTCAGGAATATCATCGCTACCCTCAATCCTAACGCTGACAGATACCTGGTGCTGGCCTGCCATTATGACAGCAAATATACGAGGGAACATCATTTTGTAGGTGAGTTGAGATACACGGTGGTTATGAAGAGGGTGTGGCCCTAATTTATGATATGGAAAGACACATCTTAATAATAGAAGTCTTGGGCCCAATTTAATAAAACTAAATCTCTAATCATTCGATTTTTAAATACACCATAACAAGTAACTTACATCATATTATGAAAAGCATAATTCCTTCGGAAATACCCACTACTCGATTCACTTCCGAATTCAAACCGTATGACCCACACTTTCTACCAGTAACTAAAGGTACCTAACTAATATAACTTATACAGTCTCCGTGGTCTAGTAACTAAAAAAATATTTTTTTCTTCTAGGTGCTACAGACTCGGCCGTACCCTGCGCCATGATGATCAATCTGGCCCAGGTGATGGCGAAAGACATGGAACATTTGAAGGACTCCTCTCCTAGTCTCATGTTCATTTTCTTCGATGGCGAAGAGGCTTTCAGACGATGGGGTCCAAAGGACTCTATTTACGGCGCCAGGCACTTAGCAAAAATGTGGCA
This sequence comes from Glaucopsyche alexis, assembly GCA_905404095.1. Lineage (NCBI taxonomy): Eukaryota > Metazoa > Arthropoda > Insecta > Lepidoptera > Lycaenidae > Glaucopsyche > Glaucopsyche alexis. The sequence goes on along the minus strand of FR990054.1, from coordinate 20,831,434 downwards.
TAAGATGGATTATAAGGATGGCGCGAATCATCTGCAAAGAATGGTAAGTATTTTTATAACAAAGTGACTAACTTATGGAAATAGACAGATTAATATTCATCATGAGTTCAGAAGTCATGGGATACTCATCCCAACTTACCTGTCCGGTAGTTGTGGTATAGTATACGGGTATGCGACTCCGGCTTCCCTAGCTATTACTGTCCTATCCCTTGCCCTCCTGGGCGGTAATATAATATTTCTCACTCTAACTTACCAATCTTCCTTTCCACACCACCTATCGTTCCCTTTCCCTATTCCTACCCTCTCCGCCAATCCGTGGGAACGCAATGGATAATCATAAAAATATTTTAATTATCCAAAATGGCTGCGATGTTGTTCGCCACCCATCACGTCTCGTTCTCGCGGAGGCGAAAAGTGGCCCATGGAGAACCGCTTCGCTACGTTGAATGTAAGAGGAGGAATGGATGGTAAGAATAAAAGTCTAGTAAAGAATAAAAGGTACGTCTAGGATACGCAAGTCGAAAGAAGTGGTCTCTGCCTACCTCTACGGGAAAGAGGCGTGAATATATTGTTACGTGCTCGGGTTCGAAGGATTTGGAGAGAGACCTGCTGACTCTTTTGAAGACTTTATTCACTAGCACTTATTCCAACACAAAGCACTAGGTCCAACATTAGGCACTAAGTCCAACACTAAACACTAACGGTGTCCTAAGTCGTAGCCAAGTCGTAGGTTTCACTCACTGGTATCACTCTTGATCACTAGTTTTCACTTATCGCCTGTTTCGCTTCGAAGGAAGCTCAAACTGAACTCGCCTGTTTCGCTTCGAAGGAAGTTCAAACTGAACTCGCCTGTTTCGCTGTTCAAATCGATCTCCTGATCACTAGTTTTCACTTATCGCCTGTTTAGCTTCGAAGGAAGCTCAAACTGAACTCTACCCGTTCGCATCCGTGCGGCGTATTTATATCGGTCGACACGAGTTCCAGACCATTCCAGAAAAGTTCCCGACTCGCGTGACCTGGTTGGATTATTCCAGAAGATTCGCACAGTAGCGCCATCTAGTATTGAGTAGGGGGTTTCACGCTGTCTTCGTTCATACAAAGTAGTTTCATTGGTTGACGCTAGATGGCGCTAGTTACTTTGTGCTTTGTGTGTTCGTAACAATATGTATGTATGTATGTAACATTCATCATTTTTAACTTTTTGCTAAAGAAATGTATTTAGTTAAAAAAAAAACTTTATATAAAAGAGGCGAAATTCGTCTTGGTAGATCAAGATAAACTTACAGAGGACGTTTTGGCTCAACACTATCACAAGTAGGCAGTAGCGGGCTTAAAAAGCCCCCGACAGTTTATTTGTTGTAACTTGTAACATAAATAGAACATACACCGGTTATCTTTAACTAGAGTCAATTTACACAACTTAGTAGATAGACCATGCATTTGATGCAATACCTACATAATATTTCATCAAAATTATCAACGACATTTGTAGAAAATATACGTACAGTTTGCTTTATAAATACATACATACAAACATATAATCACGCCTCTTTCCCGTAGGGGTTTTTTTTTTTTTTTTTTTTTAATCTATTTTTATTTAGGGATTTGTATCTAAAGATATGTCAATCCCATTGTACCCTATACTTAATATACTCTACACTATAGTATCTTCGATACTGGCAAAAGTTCTATAAAGCATAATAGCTTGTTCCGAAGCTGGTTCGGAAAGTATTACCTGTATAAGCCCTACATCATACAGATTACAATTCAATTTTTGGAATAGTAGTTGTCTCTTACTCCGATACTTGACACATTCCATCAAAATATGCTGTGCATCTTCGATCCGATCACATGTTTCACAATTAGGTGAGTTAACCTTTTTCATTAAGAAAGCAAACTTTCTTGATGGGATGTGTCCTGATCGGAGTCTAAACGCTAATTTAACTATTTTCCGATCCAACTCCGGCGTTACAAACCATGGTATACGAGGAGGTTCCGATTGCATTGTTTTGTACCAAATACCTTTAAATTTCGATTGTTCATTAAAATATTCTCGCCAATGTTCATAGTTTCTCTTTTTAAACAAAATTAAAACCTCAGAATAATCCGGTTTATAATTAATAAAGCTACCATGTATAATACTTAATTTTGCTAATCGGTCGGCCTCCTCGTTACCTTTGATACCAATATGTCCAGGAACCCACTGCATTCTCAGAATGCAATTGCACTCTTGAAGATTAACAATCTTCTTAATAATTTCGTAGGCTACCGGAACACCTCTTAGTCCAGAAGCGCACCGAGCCAAATGTTGAAGGGCACTTTTGCTATCCGAGATAATCACAATTCTCTTTGATATATTGCTATCTGCACTTCTTAATAAGTCATTACCTATATATGACAATGCTTCTGAAATCGCAATGAGCTCCGTGGACATAATAGATATCTTAGACGTTATTTTAAAACACCCAGAGGACCCCACACAGGCGTCAAAAAATGCCGCCCCGGAGCCACGATCGTCTTTAGAACCATCAGTAAATACAAGAGTCCATCCAGTATACTTTGTTGACAATTCTTTTAAAATATCTGCTCTAAGTGAATTAGGTTCATACCTGTTCTTAGCCAAAAAGCTGTAGCTGTAGCTGCACTAATATAAAAAATCGCCCACAGTTTTTATTTGACAAAGCTCTACTTTTCCTTTTTTACTTGGGTAATTCTTACTATACTCGAAACTCAAAGCTATAATATTATATGCACTATTAATATTACATACATACATACATATAATCACGCCTTTTTCCCGTAGGGGTAGGCAGGACCGCCTCTTTCCCGTAGGGGTAGGCAGAGACCACTTCTTTCCACTTGCTACGATCCTTAATTGTTTCGCTTCGTCCACTTTCATTCTTACCATCCATTCCTTGTTACATTCAACGTAGCGAAGCGGCTCTCCATGGGCCACTTTTCGCCTCCGCGAGAATGAGTCGTGATGGGTGGCGAACCGCCGCTTTATGTTTTATGGTCTATCAAAATTATTTATCACGATGAGACGCTTCTTACGCCATGGCAAAGATAACTTGTAAGACCTCGCCAACAATCGACATCCACATTAAAAAATATTTATATTCAATAGATTTATCAAAACATGTTGTTATTTTATATACGAGTACGATATATACGAGTACGAGTAAGAAAACCAGCTTATTAGATCGGTAAATATTATTCTACAATCTATTGAATAACAGACAAGTGGTTGTGTTTTCACGCGTACCGTGTAAAATTTAGATACAAATAAGAGGTGGTACCTAAGTATTATGTAATAGTATTGTTATGTAGACGTTATTATAGGAACTATCTTTTTTTTTTGTATCTTTGTAAACCAAATATCTTCTAAATATATAAAAGACAAACCTGACTGACTCATCTATCAACGCACAGCCGAAACTACTGAACGGATTTTGCTGAAATTTGGCATACATATAATTTGTAATAACGTAGGCATCCGCTAAGAAAGGATTTTTGAAAATTCGTCCCCTAAGGGGATGAAAAAGTGGTTAAAATTTGATGGAAACCGAACTCCACGCGGACGAAGTCGCGGGCAAAAGCTAGTTGTATATAAAGTGTCGTCACGCCGTTGATTTGGTCGCAATAACAAAACATACTTTGAATACATAATATTTATAATGATAGCGTGAATTTGTAACAGTACAAGTGTATATAAAATATATTAATATTACAGGTGATGCTCTGACCTAAGCTACGGTTGTGGAACACCTAAATCTTGTGCATTAATATGCTTTAATTTTTTACCCGAATGGTTTTGTTTTTCGCGCGTATCTTGTACTAGCGACCCGCCCCGGCTTCGCACGTGTACAATACTGATACTAATACTACAGAATGTCTTTAAACCTCTACCAAACGGGCGAAATTTAGTCAAAAGTACAAAACAAACAGAAACAAATTAATATAGGTACCTACTAAAACTCAATGTAATAAGTAGGTGGGTATACTTTTATCGTATGAAATACCTATACTCTTCAGGACTAACAATACAACAAACACTAAATAAATAGGTATTCAAGTAACTATCCATCATCATAATTCATAGTTACAACGAACACAAAACAAAAAAAATACCCAATAATCTAAACTCCGCACGCACACCCCCGCCTTGGTGACGCCCACTTCGCAACGGGCCGTGCAGCAGAAATCGTTTTTTTAATTTCGCCATAACTTTAAAACCAAACATCCAATCTTAATTAATCATTCAAAGACCAAATATTATCTACATAAACTGTACTTAGTGATGAAATAATTTATTTTGATAAGGATTAATAGCATGAGTAAAATAAACGCGTTTAAATATAGTCCAAAAAAAATTCAAGATTTCTAAATAAAAAAATGGTTGTGCCTCACTCGACATAGATAGGTGTAGTGTGTCGCGGACTTTTTTGTAGATATTTATAAGATCTACAATTAATTAAAACATTTTATGGTTCTATCTTTTATAGTTTAGGCAGCGTACGCAAAATAAGTAACTTTTCTGGTTGATTTTTTACACCTTGTGTCCGAAAAACCTAAATAACTTACGGAACCCTATTTTTTTCCAAAATAAAATTTAGCCTATGTTACTCGTGGATAATGTAGCTTTCGAATGGTGAAAGAATTTTTGAAATCGGTCCAGTACTTTTTGAGCCTATTCATTACAAACAAACAAACAAACAAACAAACAAACAAACATACAAACAAAGTTTTCCTCTTTATAATATTAGTATAGATATGTATGTATATTTGAAAATCATTTTATTGAATGCCGTTTTAGCGTTCAGGAACTATTTTGTTATGCTCGACGCATATTTATTATTAATTTTGGACAAAGCCATTACTCACAATGTAAATAATTATGCGGGCTACAACGCGTCTGTTCATTTGTCACAATGGCCACTAATTGCGGTGTGTGCGCGCGGAATAGAAAAGAGAACGGATGGCTAAGGTCAACACTCAACAGTTAACTTGTCGCCTTGTGAATATCCGTGATGTTTAGATTATCATGATCGGTGTTTTTTAGTTTGACTACAAACAATCAGGCAAATTGACTAACGTTAAGCGATAACACCCGCCCATCAACACCCGCAACCACGAGCGTTATTTCATGCTGGTTTTCTGTGAAGCCGATAGTGGCGAAGGTTCTCCTTCATCGAGAAGTCCTAGCCTGTATAATAGGTAGGGATTGGGATGAGAGTCTTCAAAAGGTAGGTGTAAGTGAAGCCGATAGGATTCGAGTTATAGGAACCCCACGCCACTGGAAGACGGCTTACTAATGCCAAAACATTATGTTCTTATGTCACTATTCTAAATAAATCGTAATGAAATGAACTGATAATAATGAAATGATAATAGGTAATAATTCATCATAGTGAAATGAACAGATCAAAGGGGTTTACATTTCATTGGAAATATGACGCGTATATAGGCTGATTGTATCTTATTATGCGGCATTATGGAATTGAACTAGTCTGGCAAACGAAAGTTGAACCTGGGTTATTTGCAATCCTTTTACTTGGCAACTCTACACGACCTTCAAAGTCAATTTGACAAACCAAAATTTAATAAAAATTCATGAGGTTTCTGCTTGAAAGAATAAATAACATTAATTATTTCACACATTTTCATTTATCATTATATTAGGTACCAATTAATTAATTATCAAGTAGGTAAGGGGTCGTCCATTAATCACGTGATGCCTAAAGGGGGAGGGGGGGTCCGAAAAAAAATCACCAAGTATCACCAAGGGGGGAGGGGGTATAAGGAGACATTACGTGTATTAATTTTCGAATCTAGTCTATGCATACCGAAATTATTATTGGTTGTATATTCGTAGTGTTGTTTGAAAAAGTTGTTAAAAACATCACGTGATTAATGGATGGTCCCTAACTGGTTGGTTATTTGATTACACTAGTCAACAAAAAAAAACAACTTTTGCATGTAACATGAAAACTTTTGTCTAATTATGTTTAGGACAAGGATAAGGATACTAGAAATAAAATTAAAATTCTTTAAATACGAATAATTTTTTTGTAATAACATTTAGAAATTTTGAATTTTTATCAACAAAAAGAAGTTATTTCGATTTATTGCTACATTAATATGAATTTTCTTTTATGATTTTCGTCTGTTTTTTGCTTCAAGATGGTCTCGTTTTAATGTCCAACAGTAACCCACTAACCTACGTGGGCTACAATTGCCCTGATATCGTTTTTTTATGGTAGAAATGTCTTGGTGGAATCTTTCACCGTGTTCGTCGCTGACGGCGCCCAAATTTTCAGAAAAAGTCTAAATGTGAATAAAGAAAATGTATTTTCAACGATATATTACAGCTCAAAGCCTTATAAGTAGATAAAAGCTCCACGATAATATAGTATTTACAGTCATTTCTGGCGTAACGGACAGATCGCGAGTTTGAGGTGGATCTGGTACCGGTAGATCTTCACTATGAGAGATCGGTATTTTAGCTGATGGCAGGTCAGGATACCTAATTTTACTTTTTGTTTTAATTGTAATACCTTTTGTATCAGTAAGACGAAAATGACAATCATATTTGTGGTTCGTTGGTTTCGTCCAAATCATAGGGATTGCAAAAGGCATAAATCGAGATCTTTTCGCCTATCCAGTGAAAAGACCCAAACATGTAACACAACAGATGTGTGGAACCCATGTTTTGTCTTATTGCCCGATGGCAAAGCCAAGATACTGTTCATATGCCTTAGTTACTAATAGAGTAAAATTTATTCGCTAAGTTTTGAAAGTAATGCCACCACAAGTGTAACAAAACTTGTCAGGGTAATTTTTACACTTTGTTGACATTATTTAAGAACCACTTAACTCTAAAAACAGAATAAAACACTACGCTCTTCAAATAAACAAATTCTCTGAATGCGAAAGTGAAACAAAAACGGTTAATTTTTAATTTTGTGGGTAGTAGCTGTAACACGAAAATTAGACCTGATGGAATCAAAATAAATATGGTAATGAAATGAGGGTAGGTAGGTAATTTAAAATTATCAAGCACCTTTCTTGTTACAAAATTTTGTTGACCAGTGTTATTTTTTTCATATTTTAATTTGTTATTTGAATTAGAATGTTGTCAACCTTTGATTTTTTTTGCCGCCATTTCTAAGGTTCAACTTTCGTTCGTTTGCAAGCCGGTTTAGCTTGGGATAGGTAATGAGAGAAATTCTTGACCTAGAAATGAAATTGAGCCCTAACTTTGTCTATACTAGGAGTGACCAGATGCAGTAGAAAACTTGCAAATCCGGCTGCGTTGGTCCGCTATCACTACCGGCTTTAAAGGCTACAAGTAGCTTATCGAGTATTTCACTATAATCATCGACTTCATGTAGTATGTATATCTAGTAGTCTTTAAGAAAATAATCTCGCTGTCCCCGATTTCACTGGTACGGTCTTTTAAGAAGCATTTAAGGCACTAGAATTAATAAGGAATCCAGTTTTGGTTGCTTAATGTTTCTGAAAAAACATGATTTTAAATGAATGAACACAGTAGCAATTTACTGTCGCTTTTATTTTCATTTTGTTCATTCAGTGCAATTGCATTGTCTGAGCTCATATTTGATATTATACGTTTACATATAGCCAGTGCCGGATTAAGCCAGCGCAGGGCCCGTAGCAAATTCTGCCGCGTCGATTTTCAGCTGCTGTAGTGCTATTGAGTAATTATAGCTCTATTACAATTAATTCGACGACCTCTGTGGCTCAGTGATTCAACGCGATGGTGCTCAAGCCTGTAACACAAGTTCTTGGGATACTTAGCACGGGGCCAGATTGAGTGGTATAAAGCTTCCAAAGATATTATTATTATTATACTAGCTGTTGCTAGTGGGCGGAGTGTAGGCTCCGCCCGCGTAATACCGGGATAAAAAGAGATATCCATAAGAAATCCAGAGCCTAAACTACTTACTAAGATGGCAAATTTCATCAAAATCCGTTCAGTAGTTTTTGCGTGAAAGATTAACAAACATTCATACATCCATCCATCCAAACATCTTCACAAATTTTCACATTTATAATATTAGTAGGATTATATTATTAATTTTCAACTTTATTGGGTGTACAATCGAACTCACAAGCGTCGTAATTTTTAATTGCTGTCGTGTGTTCGATTTTCAGCATTATTGTATTAGCGCAAAGTCTTATGTTCAGCGCTGGTTTTACTATATATGAAAAAATTTTTACGCTTCGCGGTCGTCGTGGTCAGACAGACGTTGGAGCGCGGGGCCCGTAGCATTTGCTACATCTGCTACTAGGCTAATCCGACACTCCATCGCACGTTTGAATTATCTAGAACTGTTGGATGTAGACGACCTCTGTGGCTCAGTTGGTTGAGCGTGTTGGTGCTCAAGCCGGAGATCGCGGGTGCAAATCCCGCCGAAGGAACAAATAGTTTTTCTGTGTTCCTACATATTTAATACACATCCATGACATATTGTGTATTAAATATGTGTATAATATAATAATAATCTTAAATATGTGTATAGTATAAAAATATTAAATATATTTCCGTTGTCTGGTACCCGTAACACAAGTTCTTCGAGAACTTACCACGGGATCAGATTGACGTGGTGTGAAGCGTCCATAGATGTTATTATTATTATTATTTGTTTTCAGGACGTCCTAGTACTCCTAGACCTCCTAGGGACACCGGACCCCACCTTTTACAGTTACTTCAAGGCCACAGAGAAGTGGTACGTGCGTCTCGCGTCTGCAGAACAGAGACTGAGCGAGCTGAACCAGCTGACCCGGTACTCCCGGGGTAAACCCGACCAGACATACTTCAGGCTGGCCACGTCGAACGCGGTGATTGAAGACGACCATATACCGTTTTTGAGACGAGGTAACTGTCATTTTTATTAATCTTTTTTTAGAGTAAGACCAGCAAACGACCAGACGGTTTGCCAGATGATGAGAGATTATCGTTGCCCGTGGGTATACATGATGAGTGCAAGTGCGTCGCAGGTTGATTTTGATATGAAAATGTCTTTAAAATTAGGTAGTTACCTAGCCACAAGAGCTCCGTGGCCTAGTGGGTAGACCGTTTGGTTCGCACTCGAGAGAGTGCAGGTTCGAATTCCAGGTTGTGGCGTGTACCAATGAGACTTTTTCAGATCTCAAGTACCATTATACGGACGCTCTAACGGTGAAGGAAAACATCGTGAGGAAACCCGCACATGGTTGGCCCCAGACGTATTGACCAGTCATTCCTCTGGACTAGGCTGACTGTGTTGTGAGAATGCCGTATGTGCTTGGGCAACCATACGACATTTAAAAACCAACTATGTGCCTGGGCACTACAGTATTTTCAAGAGTTGTTACTTCGCTCGGAGAATACTGTATAAATCATCCATTAACGGATGAAAAGGCCTAAGTTTTTACCTAGTCACTGTGTGGTAAATGCAAAGGCTCGGGAGATACGGTTGGGATTGCAGCTATAACACATCTCTATCCAGAATTAACGAAACTAAATTAAACGCTACGCGCGGGGTGAAGGTTTACATAACTTGACGGATCCCATGACCCCATCTTTTAGATTAAACCAATAAACCAACAATATTCAATACCCCATGTTCGCTTGCCATCAGCTTTTAGAATTCTATGCCAGCAACACCTTAATACGCGTTTATATTATGAGTTATGACCGCGCTGTGATTGCGCGCCTCGTCTAAATCTTCTATTGTATACCTAAGGCTGTGTATGTACCGGAATCCGACAGGCCTGGGAATATTCAGAGCACTGAAAATGGAACACTGCGCATGTTACATTAGAGTTGAAAATCGAAGTGTCGAATCGAAGAGTCAACATTTGACATGATATTCGCATTAGCGCAGAGTTCTAATCTTACTGCTCTGAGTTTCTCTGCTTTACGGATTTCGGACAATATATAGACCCAGTCTTAGTGCCGTTGCACACGATCCCGTTGCCGGGTAGTCGGTTCCGTCTGTCCGGTATCGGTTCGATCCGAACGGTGCGTTTGAAAGCGTGCTACGTGTTCCATACACCACTGTGACTCCGGCCGCCGGCTAACCGATACCCGGCGATCGGACGCACAGTGGTGGACCCGGCGGCCATCCGGCGAGCATCCGGCGCCGGACCGGCCGAATAATTATGTCGGTGCGTGTGAAAGCTATCATACATGGTCGATTAGCCATACCTACACTTCGCGACCGGCTACCCGGCAACTCGGACGTGTGCAACGGCACTTACTTAACTTGGAATATATTTTTTTCAGACGTAGACGTTCTGCACGTCATACCCAACCCATTCCCGTCCGTCTGGCACACCGCGTACGACGACATGTCGGCGCTAGACTTCAACACTATCGACAATCTAAACAAAATCTTCCGCGTGTTCGTGGCGGAATACTTGCACGTCACCCCCTAGCACCGGTGGAGGCTGCGCTACGTCCTCCGGGTTTAGGACTTGACAGGTGACATGTGTCAGTTCTTTAGTCTATGACATCGTTGTGAAAAATTGACAAGTTGCGAATTTGATATCAAATGGTCCAGTTAGTATATACGTATATGTAAATCGATTTCTCAATTTTAAGACCGCTTGCTATTTTCGAGACGAAGATTAATAATAATATATTGTTGTGCCCTTACTACTTAAAATTGTGTTATGTAATATTATGTATTGTTAAAATGGCGCCTTAAGCTGCGCGTCCACTGCATCGGAATCGGAGCGTCCGCAGCGGACGGAGCGTCGGCATTTACAAAATGCCGACGGGGTGCATCCACTGCATTCGGATTCAGCATCGGCAATTTAGTTATTTTTAGTCCGTCAGCCTGAACGTGCATTTGCATTATGGAGGATAGTGACGAGGATATTGTTGTAATTAGCTGTATTTTATCAGAAGAGGAAAAGAGAAACAAGAGGAAACGAAAGATATGGGTTCATAAATCATAATATAAATTCAAAAAGATTAATTTTTGGAGAATTTCATACATTATATTCTGATTTATTAGAAGATGAAAATAGATTTTTTGGGTACACTCATATGACTCGAAAAAAGTTTTTTGAACTTCACTATATTCTACAATTTTTATTTATTATTTGCCCAATTTCATCCCAAATATCGTCTCTCCTCAGTTGGTTATGATAATGTTGATGTTTTAGATTGTAAAGTTCATCATATTTTTCCACTAAAGTAATTAAAATATCGTCATTCATCGTGAATAAGTAATATGTATAGCCGTCAGAACTTGAAACGTTCGGAATCCGAATGACGGGTTCACTGCCGATGACGTCATCGGCATAAATACCGGTCGCTGGCGCAGAAATGCCGATCCAGTGGACGCAGTACCATAGAAATCCATACAAAGCAACAAATCCGTACGCTCCGTACGCTCCGATTCCGATGCAGTGGACGCGCAGCTTTAATGCCTCTGCCTCGAATCTTGCGGGCAGCGGGGCGACAGCGGTGGCGGCGCAGGAGCGGGAGGATCTTGTGCATATAATAATTTAATGGCCTTTCCTTGAAAACAGCGGCGCGGACGCGGCCAACGAGCGGTGAGAGTAGAAATTAATTCTACAAGGTCTACTGGGACCAAAATTGAACTAGGTGTGCCACAAGGGTCAATTTTAGGCCCGTTTCTTTTTCTCATCTATATAAATGACCTTCCTTATCTAGTTAAAGATAAGCATGAGATAGTACTCTTTGCCGATGACACTTCACTAATTTTTAATGTGAAGCGACGACAGTCAAATTATGACGAGGTAAATAGTGCTCTCTCAAAAATGGTACATTGGTTTAATGTTAATAATTTACTTTTAAATTCAAATAAAACAAAATGTTTAAAGTTTAGCCTCCCAAATGTTAGGCAGGCACAAACCAATATACTATTAAATGATGAGAAAATGAACTTAGTGGACACCACTGTATTTCTAGGAATAACACTAGATTGTAAATTACAGTGGGGTCCCCATATTGCAAATCTGGCAGATAAGCTCAGTTCTGCAGCATATGCAGTCAAAAAAATTAGAGAAATTACCGATGAGGATACAGCGCGGCTAGTTTATTTTAGTTATTTCATAGTATAATGTCATATGGCATCCTTCTATGGGGAAACGCTGCGGACATTAATACAATATTTGTGCTACAGAAGCGAGCTATACGTTCTATTTATAAGATGTCATGTTTTGAATCTCTGAGAGAAAAATTTAAAGAAATAGGTATTCTAACCGTTGCTTCTCAATACATTTTGGACAATGTGTTGTATGTCAGAAAGAATTTAACGAATTTTAAAAAGAAAAGTGACACACATTGTAGGAATACTAGAAATAGGAACAAGTTAGAAATACCAGTGATCAGACTTAGTAAAGTAAGTAAATCTTTTAAAGGTCAATGTATACGCCTTTACAATAGAATCCCAGAAAACGTTCAAAATCTTTCCATTAATAAATTTAAAAAAGCTGTTAAAGAACGTTTGTGTGCTAAAGCTTATTATAAAGTCAGTGATTTCATTAACGATTGCACACCTTGGGAATAAGATGGCCCCATGCAATGCTGCTTTTATGTACTTAAGTATATTCTTTGTACTTATGACTAATGTTATATAGATTAAGTTACAACATTGTAAAAATATTTTTTGAAAAGAACAATTTTCCCATCTTTTTGCTAAAAGGTGGCCCCGTGCGAGTTTCTTACGCCGGTTCTTCTCGCCGGGCTAGTTTCCGAACCGGTGGTAGGCATCATGTAGGACAATTCTATAAGCGTTATATTATAACCTACATGGAAATAAAAATTTTGAGTTTGAGTTTGAGTTTGGGTGCGCACTAGTTGAGCGACCGCCCGCGCGTCTGCATTGCAGTGTTTCTATTCATAATTTTGATAAAAATCGCTTTTTAATTTCCTTGCCTTGATTCACTTCTCTTGCCCACAATAAATCGAGCGTTAGGAATTTCGTTGTCGCCGTTATTCAGACATTTCGTTCGCGAATTAAAACAAATATTTCGACGACTCATTCACGAACTCAACACTACGCTGCTATGGTGCCGCGCGATTTGCCCGTTGGTTTCGAGAACGGGTCTGCGTTGCCCGCGCCGTACCCGCGCCGCAGCCGCCCCGCTGCTCGCAAGATTCGAGGCAGAGGCCTAAGACCTTTTATTCGCTTAAGGGTAAAACGAGCGTAATTTTGTGAGTCGTGAGTCGAAGAAATTCTGCTGCATTCGGTTCCATAGAAATGTCCTATTGTACTTTTTAGTATGGAAAAAAATTATGCGACCGAAATTCTGCGACTAGCGATAAAATTTGTTATAATTTCTACTTTAGTTGATATTATATACAATTTATGCAATCTACTCACCGTCCAGTGTTAAAAAGTGTCAATATAAGGATAAACGCACACTTGATCGTAGAAAATGTTTGTATTGGTGCAAGTGCACTAAGGGCCTGTCTTACAAATTTCTAATAGATAAGTGTTGGATAGCATATTCGGAAGTTTTGTCGCTGACATATCGAGAGACAAAACATGCACATAAGCTATGTGACACTTATCTGAACCTCAATTCTCGTATTTAAAGTAGACTTCATTTTACTTTGTTTGGATTGAAAGTGGGGTCGTCCATTAATCACGTGGTGCCTAAAGGAGAAGGGGGGGGGGGGGGGGGTCAAAAAAAAATCGTCAATTATGACCAAGAGGAGGAGGGGGTATAAGGATACATCACGTGTATTAATTTTCGAATCTAGTCTATGCATACCGAAATTACTATCGGTTGTAGATTCGTAGTGTTGTTTAAATACTTACAAGACAAATGACTCGTATAGTTTTTAATTGCTTAAATTATTCGATTAAATTGTTTTTTAAGTTTTTCTTCAAACATGACCTGCTTACTTGGTAAAAAAAATACACGTGATCTTAGGTGGGGGAGGGGGGGGGGGGGGGTAAGTATAAAACCTCACCACGTATCACCAGGGGGAGGGGAGGGGTCTAAAAAGTTGTTCAAAACATCACGTGATTAATAGACGGTCCCAGTGTAGCGCGAACGGATTTTATGACGTTTCCACCAATCAGAGCAACGTTCATAAACACACCTTTTGAGAGTTTAAGCGCGTCGGGAATTGATTGTAATTGTATTAATGCAGGTTTTATTTAGCAAATTGCCCCCCAGATTAAGCAACAGGCTCCTATTATAATAGATAATTTAAAATACTTTATCATCAATTTTATAGTAAACAAAAAGGAAAATATGTATTATTGAATGTAACATAAATACTCATTGTGAATTAGTACAAAATGAATTCTCAGATAGATTGCAATAACGAAACATCTCCATACAAGCTGCAAGAAGTTGAAAACTTACAAAATATAGAATTATTTAAATAGGTAACTTATTTTATTGGCTATTTACATAGTTTATTTTATATTTATTTCCTTAAATTATATTAAACAAGGTGTACTTGCTTTAAATATTCTGAGGTGAATGTTTTATTGTAAATAATGTTAAGGATAAGAACTAACGTCTGTAAAGGAAATAATTACATTGTGCAAAAGTGTGATCATGAGTATTTCTCAAATCATTTCGTTACGTAACTAAAATGTACAACATAAATATGTGTACAAATTACTAAATTCATAAAAAATCATACAGAGCGTCAGTAAAAAATAGCGTTGAATACCGATATCTGCATTATAGAAGCGTCTATGTTATAAAAAATAATGTGTTACCTTTTCGTTACGTAGGTACATATTTTAAGAAATATTATTGTGTAAATATGTTTAAGAGAGTAGAGGGCAATCCAGTTATATCTACGATTTCTATTACAGTGTCAACTTTATAAATGGCATAACTCATTTGAGTTTATCGAATTAACTATACAATAATTGCAAATTGAAATCTGTTACAATTGCAATATTATTTTTAAATTAAAATTTGCACTGGAGGGTAGAATACAAACATCATCCTGACAGACGAACAACATAGATGGCGCTAGTGGATGGTATTCTTTTCTGCTTCTCTGCACCCGTATTTTGGTAAAAGCAAGTTCTAAATATACATAACTATAGAAACAAGTTATTATGAAATATACAAGACGAATATTTTTGTTAACAGACGTAAAAGTGAATTTACAATATTACGTAATTTAAACTGTTTCTTCCCTTGTACATTCACAAAGCCTTACTTTTGCGCAAAGTTTTCGCCACCTGCTACAAAGTTATTTTTTCCTGAATTATACTGATACTGGCTAATCCTATAAGGGAGGCCATTTTAAAGACGAAGAAGAAGAAGAAGACGTAAAAGTGTCAAATACTTGTTATAACATACCTACAACAAGTGTTATAGTGCGATTCAAATGAGAATAGGATCGCGTCGGCGCCATATTGTTTCGAATTTAAACTGTTCTGATAGTTAAATTTATGTTTAGATAATTGATAACTATTTAACATTTTTATTTAAATTCGATGCAAGACTATTAATATTTACATGCACATAAGTTTTTCTGAAAATCGCACTTTTCAAGTGATATTTGACAGAAAAAGGTCATTGACGTTCCTATTCTCATTTGAAACGCGTTATACCTCTTGATGCATTTCTGGGTTGTGATGACAGAAAATTGTCATATACATAATATTATAGTACCTTACTTTTGCTAAAGCCTATGTACAATATCGACGAAATTTCTGCTCAACCAGTTTCTAAACATTTTCCTTTGCTAGGACGCCTTAAAATATTTAAACAAAAAAGTGACTGCAACGACTGCAGATGTGATTGAACAGTGTATTTACATGTGTGTATGTGTGCATGCGCACGATTCAACGGCGATGTTAACTTGTTCGATAGTACGTTTTATTAAATTAAAATTATTCCGTTCTGCTTTTAATTGTTACTCGAAGCTAAATAAATTGTTACTGTACATTCCTTTTATAATAGTATAAAGTATTTAAATAATATTTACAAATAAATTTATTGCATTACACGATTGTTTTTCATTTAGATGTTGGTATTTACTTTGCAGTACCTAAAGTATCTTACGGAACTAAATTGTTTTTTTTTATCTACTAGAAATTAGTTGAGATTAGTTAAAGAAACTATACTTTAGTTTGAAAAGCAATTTTCTTCCTACACAATTACTATACAATTTTGTTTTCAAATTATTGTCTTCATAATAGGGTAGTCATCTAAATAAATAAAAAACAATATATATTTTATAACATTTATTAAATTGATCTGGTAAAAAGGTATACAATGTATAAAGGTGTGTATCATAAAAAATTCATAAGAACGAGAAATAGCTTGGCAATGTGCAAATTATTGATTTTGCGATTGGTGTATTTTTTTTTTCTAAATGGAAAACTTTCATTTGAACGAGATTATTCAAAACATTTCATATTTATGTCTACTATTATCATTACATTCTTGTTAATGAAAAGATTATTAATTTTATTTTTCTTGAAACAAAAATGGCCAAACTTAATTTATTTGTAATTCATTAGTGGCAGATAGAATTTAACAATAATACCTAGATAAAACTATTAATAAAATATATTACGGAGCAAAAGAGAAGAAAATAAAAACCGTCATCTATTTCTCACTTCATTGTTATGCTTAATCTATTAAAATAATCTTTGTTAAAACTCAACTAATATTGTCATGCACTGGTTAATTTCTTTTTCATAAATAAATAGTAAGTAGTGCACAGACATCTATTGATTAGATAACGCAAGTCTCATCGTTTGTATAGAAATCAAACGTGCCATTATTTTTCTACCTACTGTGACGTCACAAGTGATGATAACTCCCCGTCCCCGAGTAAACGCTTCAAAGGCCGTCGCCGCGCGCCTCCCTATCGCGTTTTTAGTTTTCGTTCGACGTTTGGCATCGAGAATATTCGAGAGAAAATGGCGCTGAAGGAAGCAATTGTTACTCCTCTTCTACACGCGAAGTACTTGCGTGGTCTATCAATAGATATCTGTGAAGTAGAGTATTTAAAGGTAATAGAAATAGCTATCCTTTACCAGAAACACCAACAAATTAATATTATCCCACTTAGCATAATAATATAAAGTAATAATATATTTACATTATAAACTTATTAGTACATAATTACTACACAAAATAAGTTAAATCTTTCTAGCTAAGTATCTTGGTTATAGATAGTAAAAGAATTTCCTTGAAAACTATAGCCATTTGTAAATTGTAAGAATTGTACATAATTATACAGTGCCCCAAGCAGGAACATTTTGTGGTATCGTTACGTGTACGTAAACGTGAAATAGGAGAAATTTTGTATGCAAATTTTAGTTACTTTTACGTCCGCTAGAGGCGCTTTCATAGTTTTCATACAATATTTCTCGCTTACGTACACGTAACGATAACACAAAATGTTCCTGCTTGGGGTACAGTACACTATTCACTTTATTTAGAAACATAATATTAGTTATTATACATAATTCCATTAATAAAAACTATCTAGTTGAAAAAGAGGTTACAAAAGAAAAAAAATATATGGATGGACTAAACCAGTAAAAGAAAGAAGATAATAAGTTTAAGATAAGTATGTAAAGTTTAATCTATTATTATGCATCATTTTCCTATTGCATTGACATCAAAACCAACACTAGCTTTTTTATAATAAACATAACATCACACCTTCAATTCCCTAGAACAGCAATACTACATTCTTATACTCATAATAGAATAAAAACTGATGAACCAATTTCTAAAATATGCTATCTAAAAATGAACCTTTGAATTTCATTAAAGTTTTCATTTCTAAATCATTGAGTTTCTTATCAATTGTATTTACTTCAATATTTTCAGTTTTTTGAGTTTCAGGTACTGAATTAGGGCTTTTATCATAATTCATTCCTAATTCATTAGTTACATTTATACTTTCAGACTTATCTATTTCATTTTCCATTTCAATTTTTGTGTTAACATCACTAATTTCATCTAATTCCATGTTTACATCTTCAGTGTAATTCAATTTAATTTGTGATGTTTCGTCATTTAAATCCATTGTTTCTCTGTCATACATGTCATCTGATTTGATTCCATTTTCTATTTCGTTGGTAACCATTGAATCTAAATTATTAGTCACAAAAACATTATTTTCTGTGTGACTAAGGTTTGGAGACATTTTTATATCTTCTATATTGTCCGATCTTGTTTGTGACACTGTTTCATTGTTAAAACTTGTAGCATTTTCACTCATACCAGTTAGTGATTGAGTAGAATCTTCATCCTTCAGCATATTATGTGCATCTGTTTCAAGTTTATTACTTTGATTCATGTTTATTATATTACCATCACTATTAAGATTATTTCCATTATCTCCATCTATGCAATTTTGGGTGTTTTTGAGTTCGAAGCTTTTATTATGAGAAGTAAAACTTATTAAAGATGGAGAGTCTTGGTCAGTAGCAGTTTGTTCCTCATCATATTTTAGCTTTGTTTTGATTTCTTTAGTGGTTGCTTTTTTACTAGATTTTATAGGTTCCTCGTCACTTATTTTCCTTTTCGACTTTTTAATTTTAGTTCCTGATGCATCTTTGTTCTTTTTAGTCTTAGCTTTGTTTGAATCGTTGGTTTTCTGCAAAAAAGGAAATTTTGAATTAGCCAATAGAGGAAACTGGGGATACTCGATCTCCCCCCTTTTTTTAATAACCCCTTGTTTCCTACATATTGTTATGGTGCTTTGATGTATAGAACATTCTAGTATGTTACGGTGTTTACAAAACAAAGTTGTTTACTAGTACAATTTGTAATAATCAAAAACAAATAGAATGTTCTACCCGTACCTTCTATCGTTCTAGTCTAACTCATGTCGTCGGTATAAAAAGGGCAGCGGCCGACCGCCGTCGGTTCAGTTAGCTACGAATGTTCGTCGAGTTAATTTCGAGCGATACCTAAAGTGAATAGTGCGATTACTCCCTGCGACTCCGACTACGATTACGACTGCTTACGATTTGGACATTTCGGCGTGTTGAAAGACTAGAACTGTATTGGTGTGGACATTCATAGCGAATAAACCCCCCCTTTTTTATAAAACTAGGGGGCAAACGAGCAAACGGATCACCTGATGGAAAGCGATTACCGTCGCCCTTGGACACCCGCAACATTAAAGAAGTTGCAAGTGCGTTGCCGACCTTTTAGGAGGGAATACGCTCCCTTCTTGAAGGTTTGCATGTCGTAATGGTCCGGAAATACTGCTGGCGACAGTTTATTCTAGAGTTTTACAGTGCGCGGCAGAAAGCTTCGGGTAAAGCGCACGGTGGAGGACTGCCACTCATCAAGGTGATGAGGATGATACATATTTTGTCGCTTGGAACGGTGGCGAAAAGTTGCAGCAACAATTCCTCGGAGCGCTCCTCGTAATATAACCGATAGAGGATGCAGAGCGATGCTACATCTCTACGTAGCTCTAAGGACGAAACTGGCGTTTTACTCCGAATAGCGGACCATAATCCCGTAACATTTGGTGTCAGAAGTGCGATTTGGAGATGCCGCTACTACTGAGGGATGAGGAGGAAGAAGTTAAGACCAGAGCCCAACGAGTAATGGAGACCACTACGACAGCAGCTACTCAGGATGCTGAAAACGCTGCAGTGGACCGATATGCTGCTCCAGTATCCATTGCCCTAATCACGGGCTCGAGTTCGGGTTCTGATCAGGCTGCAGCATAAGCACCATTTGACTTCAGTAGCCTAATGCAGTTGCAGTGCATACTTCAAGAACAAAAGCAGGACATGCTTTCTTTACGTCCGCGTCAAGAGAAACTTAATTTACGCCAAGAACAAAAGGAGAACCAGCAGGTGGTTATATCAGCTATCGACAAAGTGAATTAAGTGGTATCTCAGATCTAAAACATTGTTCATTAGGTGGAAAACCGGGTGACGACATTGGAATCTAGTGTTTCTGGTATAGAGAAGGATATGCTGCGACTTGAGACTGTGGAGAAGGATATATGATGGAAGTTAAGGATTATATTTGACGACCTCTGTGGCTTAGTTGGTTGAGCGTGTTGATGCTCAAGCCGGGGGTCGCGGATTCAAATCCCGCCGAAAGAACAAAAAGTTTTTCTGTATGGGGTATTAAATATGTGTATAATATAATAAAAATCTTAAATATGTGTATAGTATAAAAGTATTAAATATATTTTTGTTGTCTGGTACCCGTAACACAAGTTCTTCGAGAACTTACCAGGATCAGATTTGACGTGGTGTGAAGCGTCCATAGATATTATTATTATTATTTATTTATTTATTTATTTATTTATTTAAAAGGCACGTCAACAACATAAACACATACATTTATAGTTAACATGCATAACAATTTTCTAGTGTTTATGTCTATTACAGACATGCACAACATTGTTAAAAAAACACAATAATTATCATCAAAATAAAGCTTAAAAATAAAACAAAATCAAATTTATAAAATTAGTAGGTACAATAATTAAGAATTATACTATATTTTACTTTGAAACAACACATTAAATATTTATTTCACAGTAGTAAATGAAGTATCAAGATGTCAGGATAATACATAAATATTATTTTGGTAGATAAATTAGTACTAGGTACTGTCAAAAGTTATTTTTATTGAATTACATAGAAATACTTTGTAGAAATACAATATTAATCATTTTGTAAATTGTCAATAATATGTCAATAAAAATAAAAAAATATATATAAATTTAGGAATTAATTGAAATTTAGTGTATGAGATGTCAGGTTAAAAACAACAATTATTAATAATCATAATGTCATGTTTCAATAAAATAAAAAATAATTAGATGTTAATAGGTATTAATGTGGAATTAAAAAAATAAATCAAAAAGGAATCAAATTTGTGGTAGGTAGGTAGTATAAAAAGTCAATATTATGATTATTTCAATTGCAATATTTTTTTCTTGAATGACATAGACTGGTCATGGAATATATCTAAGTCAAAAATTTTATGCCAATTGTTATATGTATTAGCAAGTCTTATGATTGGATTACTTATGCCAAGATTTGTTTTGTGTCTTGGAATGTTGAAAAATGGTTTACGCTTGGATCTACTATGTATCCTCGGTACAACAAGTTCGATAGACTCTAATAGTTCCTGACAGGGAGTGGAGCCTGTAACCACTTCTCTAAGAAAGACCAGATCCAACATACGTCTGCGCTCGGATAGCTTGTTTAAATTAAAAGCTAAAAGTCTTTCATCGTACGATAGTCTGTTGTTTATGTGCGGGGTAACAAACGCCAAGTGCCTAGTAAAGGATCTCTGAATTGACTCAATACGTTGTGAATGTGTCTCATAGAAAGGGTTCCATATTATGCTTCCAAATTCAAGAATACTGCGTACTAGGTTTTTAAATAAGAGTACCTTGGTTTCAGGACGCCTAAAGTCCTTTGAGTTTCGCTTGATAAATCCTAACATGCTTGCAGCCTTCTTAATCATTTGGTCAAAATGAGTTATAAATGTCAGCCTAGAGTCAATTATAACACCTAGATCACGGATTTCAGTGGTAAGGCTAATAGGGCTTCCATTGATGTTATACTGCGTTAGTGTTGTCTTCTTTTTTCTCGAGAACTTTATGTGCAGGCATTTGGCAGCATTAAGCCTCATATTATTATCTTGGCACCATTTAAAAACTCGGTCCAGGTCGGATTGAAGCAGTAAGGAGTCAGCACGTGACTTAACCAGCCGCGAAATTTTTATGTCATCGGCGAACATAGAACATCTGCAGTGGTGAATACAGTTAACAATGTCATTTATGAATAAAATAAATAGAATTGGTCCTAAATGGGATCCTTGAGGTACTCCAGAGGTTGCTATATATTTAGTTGATTCCTGACCGTTCACCACCACTATCTGTCCACGCTCACCTAGGTATGACACGAACCAGTCAAGCAGCCTACCACACACCCCATATTGGTCGTAGAGTTTTTTGACTAGAATACCGTGATCGACTAGGTCAAAGGCACTAGCGAAGTCAGTATAAACTGAATCAACCTCCATTCCGCAATCAACA
Source organism: Glaucopsyche alexis (assembly GCA_905404095.1). NCBI lineage: Eukaryota > Metazoa > Arthropoda > Insecta > Lepidoptera > Lycaenidae > Glaucopsyche > Glaucopsyche alexis. The sequence continues at coordinate 20,809,404 of FR990054.1, read as the reverse complement.
GCCTTGAAAATGGGAGCCAGATAAGATACGAGATTTGTTATAACCGACTTTCTTCTTTGGAAACCATGTTGTTGGACTGCTATTGACTTCTTACAATGATGCGTCAAGATAGTGCAAACTAAAGCTTCAAAAGTTTTCGCAAATGATGATAAGATTGCGATAGGCCTATAGTTCTTAACATTGCTCGAGTCACCTTTTTTTAGTACCGGGACAATTCTGGTTTTTTTCCACTCTTTAGGGAAGACACCCGAATCAAGTGACTTGTTAAATATTAACATTAGTGGGAGAGATAGAAATTTGGCACACCTTTTAATGAAGAGTGGCGGAATATTGTCCGGTCCAGCGCCTTTGTTTTGATCGATCGTTTTAAGTTTTGTAACTATCTCAGATTCAGTAAGCAATATGAGATGAAGGTATTGCCCATCAATGTCGGGTTGAGAGGAGAAGGCAGGATGAAACCCTAAAGAGGAATTATTTGTATACACAGAGCTAAAGTGCGAAGCAAAAAGATTAGCGATATTTATGTCCCCAGTCGCTGATGTATTATCGTTGTACATAGATGAAGGTAAGCTGCGAGAAGAAGATTTCTTTTGTTTAATATAGCCCCAAAATGCCTTAGGATTACACTTGATACTCTCTTCAACGGTTTGGACATAATTATTGTAGCAAGATCTTAAGAATTTATCGCATCGATTTCGCAACAACTCGTACTCGTGTCTATCACGAGGATTTCCAAATTTACGCGATTTTTGTCTCAGCTTTTCCTTTTCTTTCAAAAGTTTAACAAGATCATTAGTGAACCAAACTGGGTACTTGGACCTGCGAGGTTTACGTCTTGGTACATACTTAACAATAATTTTGTTTAGTTCAGAGTAAAAGGAGGAAACCATTTCGTCAACATTATTACAATTATTAAAGATATCACGCCAGTCAATGTCATTCAGTGCGCGTTGTATGCTGGAATAATCGGCTTTGTAAAAATTAAAATCTATTCTTTGTGATTTGTCTATGGGAACAGTTTCATTTGGACATGGAATTTCAATGTCGAGCGGAGGATGATAAGGGTCCAATTTGCTTAAACAACAAGCAGCTTCAGTTGCCTGACATGGGACATTGGTCAATATAAGGTCAAGAGTTTTGCCATCTTTATTTTGGATGCTGTTGATTTGGGATAAACCAGTCAGGGACATAAAATCAGTAAGAGCATAGCCCAGCTTATTTTTGTAATTGTGAGGAGTGAGTGTCATATCTTCCCCGCTCGAGAGCCAATTTATAAAGCTCATGTTAAAATCACCAAGTATAATTACATTGTCAAGGTCACTAATTACATCAGAGCTATTGCTTAAAAATACATCAAGTTCTTTCTGTTTTAAAGAGGATGATAAACATAACGTATAAACAACACATATTCCAATCCTGATACACTTTTTACCATTATTAAAACTAATTTGCACCCATAGATCATCACATTTGCTTTCATAATTACATAAGTGTACACTTGTAATGGATTTCTTTACTGCTATAAGTAAGCCACCACCATCACTCTTAGAGTAAAAATCAGAAACAGTTCGATCACGGCGATAAACGCGATACCTATCTATATTATATGATGTATTAAATTAAACTTTAAAATGTTTTAACTTACTTGTAGAATAGATTTCAAATGATCAGTTCTCACAACGAAATCTTTAGTAAAAGTTTCCAATAACACTACTGTTTTAATTTTTTCTGTCAACTTTTTGTTTCGTATTTCAAACTCAGCAGTATTGATGTGCACGTTGGGATTAATAAATTTACCAATGCTTGAGAGCATGTTGAGATCTTTCTGAAAGAAAGAGGTTACAAATTATAACAAATATACAGACAGTATACTGAGCGGAAGAAATTTTATTGTTTCTATGTTTGTTAGTTCCGAAACTATTGGACCGAATTAGATAAAATTCGGCACAAATATAGAGTACACAACAGGGAAAGACATAGGCTACTTTTTATCGCGGCAAAATGTTCGGTTCCTGTGGGATTTCCTTTTGAGCGCAGGAAGTCGCGGAGAAGAAGTCTAGTGATAGATCATTCTGAAAAGGCTGTTGAATTATATTTTATTGTTGCTCTTAAAACAAAAATAATTAATATTCAAGGAGCGTAATCAGTATCCGAGTATCTTCAAAATTTCCTAAAAGGTAATCCTATTAAATACTTAAATTTTATTCATAACGCACGGCCGATATAGTGCGCCGGGCGCGTGACTTTTAAAGCCGGCGCGTTGTACGGCAATGTGGGGTGTCCATGCATGAGTTAGTGCGAGTTATTAGGAGATGATAATCAATCATGCTATTTTTCTGTAAGTTACGAATATTTTTATTTATACCTACTAACATTACTTAATTAACATTGTAGCCTTATATTATTTTCGCGGCCTTTACCTAGTTTTGGATAAAAAAATATATAAATACATACAAAGACATCCACTGAAGTAATCCATATTCTGAATTCAGCATCAAACACCATTTTGCTAATTTCCCTTGTAATTTCATCATTCTTTAATATCAAAATACTCCAACAACGGCGAAAAAAAGAGTTACTTAAATCCATTGATTGTATAAAAACATTTTTCTTCAGATACGGATTTGTAGAATTAATAGCAATATTATCTGAAAATAATAAGCATTTATAACATATACCCGGGTATTTGCAAATTAAAAATCACACACACTTAAACATATTGATTCCAACCTAGTTCAATAAAAGATTTTATGATTGCGTATTTTATGTAGGTTACCACTATAGGCTCACATATGGTGCTCTAAAGAACTTCATACTTTGTTTAAATTTTATTATTATATTAAATTTCTCTAATAATAAAGTCCTTTTTTAAAACACAGCAACTCTTACATTACTTGCCTCCACCTTCATGAGGCTTCATCATCATATCATAGTCATGGCCCATAATCCCACTTGTTTCAAAAATTTTGTACAAAAATGAAAATGGTAATAACTAATAATTCAGTTATATTTTAACCAACTTACCATTACAAGTAAAAAGAAAAAAATAATTTAATGAAGAAGACTTGTAGTAGATTATAAAAATCAAAATATATAAAAAGCAAACCTGACTGACTCTATGAAAGGGGGTGAAAAAGGGGTTAAAATTTTGTATGGAAACCGAACTCCAAGCGGACGAAAGGTAGTTGGAAAATAATTACTCCATACATAATAATACTCCGTATTTAATTACTGTATGCTGTGCGTATATTTTTCACACTAAACAGACCATGACCTTTGCTAGTAATATTATATTTATGGTGTTATTTAGCAATAATTTTCTGAGAGTTTGGATGGATTCTTTGATCAAAGTGGGCACCCAGGTAGCCGGGATTGGCAATGAAAATACCCAGGTGCTAACCCAGGTAGAAAACCCTAGGTAATATTACCTTCGGTGTATCTGGTCCAATTTAACAATATTTCTTTCCAATATATAATTTCATGATCGTCATTGCAGAGAATTAACACTGGATTATCTAATATACTCTGAATTGATTCAATAAATAATGAAACTAATACAGTTTTGCCACTATCAGATGCATCATTAAGTATTACTCCAGGGTTCTTCTGAAAAATATACAAGTTTGTCATTAATAAAAAAAATAAAAAAAAATAATTAAAAACTGTGTACACATAAATAAATAATTATTATTGTAAAAGTAACTTTTTAATTATGCTACAAAACATTACACAATGTTTTCTTACCTTTTTAAATATCCTATAGAGCCCTCTTATGCCATCAATTTGATTTTTCCGAAGAAGTCTACAATTATTTACATAAATATCACCGTCACCCCCTTTTGAAAGGTATAACCTTTCTGGAAACAGGTTACTAGTTGGTACAGGTACACTCATATTGCCTGCTGAAAAATATACAAAACATGTATTCCAAAAATTACAAAACATGTCACTTAACTTTCAGCAAGAAGGTAAATTATGTATATGAATATGTATGAATGATTTAAGAAAATATCTCGAAGTTCTATGAATTCTGATGGAATAGAAGGAAAGAGGTATGTTTATATTCACAGTAACTACTTATGTGTAAATGATTATTTGTAACCAAACCAAACAATTGTCTATTAACTTACTTGTTAAAACAATTATGATGATAAACTTTGGTTCAATCTATTCAGGATCGTAAGAGTCATTATTAAAATATACAACATTTCCAAATAAAACAGTGCAACGAACACGGACACGCTGGTTTTGTGTACTTCCTCTTCTTCAAACTCTTGCATTATTTGCCGATTACGGTATACATGATCCCAAAACATTTGTGGAGTTGTTCGAGGACTTTGAACGATAGAAACATATAATATACTTGTTGACGAGTAAATAATTACATACACGGAGTAAACAAGTCTTCAATGTTTGCGTAAACCACTTGAAAACATCAATGAGTCTTGCTGTTATGGATATGTGTAATCCACACGATATTGACTCAAAATTCTGGGATTACTAAGGTTTATCGGTACCCAATGCATTAATTTTCATAAGTTTACACGTTCATTTATATTAATAAAATCAAGAAAAGAAAAAAATAAACAAAACAGGCTAATAAGATTTTGGCAAAGTTCACACTTGACTTCACATAAACTGTCAAGTGTCAATCAATGTTAAAGTTGTTTTTTTTTATTTAAGGCGTCGGCTTATCCATTTGCCAGTGTCAAGTAAAAAAGGCGGAAAATTGAATATTCGTTCAAAAACACCGTATTTCTAAATCGTCAAGTTCAAAGTCTAGTCAAAGTCCAAATAAATAGTCAATGAGTCAAGTCAGTCGATTCAGTATAGTGGAAGACGCTTTCAAGGGGGCGGCAAAATCTCACTCTTCTATCTTATACACCTGCCTACCTTAGTGTAAAGTGTTGCTTGAGTTTTGCGATGAGGTAGCCTAGCCTAAACCTGTGTTATCTAATAAAGTAATATCTTTTATATTAGATAACAACGCTAGTTTTCATTTATCGCACTTGCAATCTATTGGGCGAGAAAGAACGTAAGTTCGCATAATCGAGCGTGCGTGCACATAGCGCTCGAGTCGACATGGGCGGCCGGCCGCGGCGGGAGTAATTTTGCGCAAAATTATAAACTTTATCTTCCATGAAATAATGAAAAACCAATATTTATGTAATTTTGCAAGCAGACGAATTTTTTAATTAAAGACGAAAGTAAGTAAAATATAAGTAAGTAGCTAAACACGAACTTATATTTTTTTCAATAAAGTTCTAGTGCTCATTAAAATTTGTTGAAATATTATCTAAATGGTTGAAGTAAAATAATTTAAAACTTAGATTATCTATACTAATATTATAAAGCTGAAGAGTTTGTTTGTTTGTTTGTTTGTTTGAACGCGCTAATCTCAGGAACTACTGGTACGAATTGAAAAATTCTTTTTGTGTTGGATAGTCCACTTATCGAGGAAGGCTTTAGGCTATATAGCATCATGCTAAACTCAATACGAGCGGAGTACCAATCAAGAATGTTACAAAATCGGGGGTCTTTTTTTCCTTTTGAGAGCTTTCGCTACGTACGCTGCGGAAACGGTTAAAGTTTCGCTAAAATGATGTATGGCAGAATTGGTCCCCTTTAAAAGTTCTAAAAAAAAGTCCGCGACAGTATATGTCTATCTTTTAAGGTTGGCTCACTATAACCTTTTTATACTTACCAAATTTGTTCTAAAAGTAAGCATTATTTGTGAAGGTGTTTTCATAAAGATTATATTAATCCTTATCCAAGTAAATACGTTATTCATTACAAGCATTTAATCTAGAAGAAATTTGCCGTTTACATCATTTGATTTCAATGAGTATTTTAGAAGATATCGCAGTAATAAAATAATCATGCGCGCTATAGTAAGGCGCGCGGAGCGGGCGGGCAGTCGTGAGGTGGAAGCGCTTCTTCTACGTAAATGAAGTCGCGGGTAAATTTTAGCGATATCCCAAAGTAACTATTCCACGCGGACGAAGTCGCGGGGAAAAGCTAGTTATTTATATTTAAAATCTAACCTGTTATAAGCAAACTAACGATAACTGTTCGTGCCGAAAAGTTCTGTAGAATAAATGTATGTAGGTAATGTATTGTATACAAAAAACCTAAATAAGGGGGCGGCAAATCCTGAGTAAAGGGGCGGCAAATTTGACATCCACCCCGGGCGGCAGACACCCACGCTACGCCACTGATTGCGAGTATGGCGCCTTAGTTAGCGTTGGGTAGCTGGCAGCTGCTATAAGAGTTTGTTACACTGGAAAATCGTAACTGGTTGTTATATTCACCATATGTCATGGGACACTCATCCCAACTTACCTGTCCGGTAGTTGTGGTATAGTATACGGGTACGCGACCCCGGCTTCCCTAGTTATTACTGTCCTATCCCTTCCACTCCTGGGCGATAATATCCTAAATTTCCTTTTTTCCCACTCTAACTTACCAATCTTCCCTTCCACACCACCTATCCTTCCCTTTCCCTATTCCTACCCTCTCCGCAAATCCGTGGGAACGCTATGGATAATCATAAAAATAATTTAATTATCCAAAATGGCAGCGATGTGGTTCGCCACCCATCACGTCTCGTTCTCGCGGAGGCGAAAAGTGGCCCATGGAGAGCCGCTTCGCTACGTTGAATGTAAGAGGAGAAATGGATGGTAAGAATAAAAGTGGACGAAACGAAACAAGTGTGTAAGGATCGTAGCAAGTGGAAAGAAGTGGTATCTGCCTACCCCAATGGGAGAGAGGCGGGTCCCTGCCTACCCCTACGGGAAAGACGCGTGATTATATGTATGTATGTATGTACATTCATCATACTATTCGTTACAACCAGGTAAACCTAACATTTATAAAAGGTATAGACGTCGAAGCATCAACATATCATTATTGTTTCCGTACACGATATAATTAAAATAAGGCATATAATAATAAAATAAACTTTTATTACAAAAACATGGTTTAGTAAAATCTAAAACGTTGTATATTTAACAATTTTGTAAAATGTATGAACAAATTATAAACCTCATATAAACATACAAACACATTTTATACAACATTTTTCCTTATAATATCCTAGTCGCAGATTTTATCACTTTTAAATGCTTTCTACTGGAATTCTACAAAGGGGTTTTCTTGCGTTTGTTTCTTGACTTCTCTTTATTCATTCTTGTAGTTGGGGGCTCTTTTCTCGATGAATGCAGTCATGCCTTCCTTACGGTCTTCCTGTAATTTTAAATTCACCATTTAGTTATTATAGCTGATACTATGATGACTCCCCACACCGATATCGGTGACGGTGGCCGGTTTCATTGAAGCCAGGCCAGTTACTCAGGAGTAATTTTATAGTGCCCAAGTGTGTGCGCAGTACTCAAGAGCACTCTCTCTTCCTTTACTCTCATAATCCAGTGGGATGGATAACCGACACGACTGACGAGAGATCAGGCGCAGGTCCGACTTTTTACATGCTCATCCGACGCATGGATCATCTTTCTTATCAGACAATTAGGTGATCAGCCTGCACTGTCCTAACCAAACTTGGATACAACATTTTTGTTGTTCCCATGCGGGAATCGAACCCACGACCTACGAGTCGAGAGCCAATGCTCTAACCACTAGACCACGGAGGCTGATACTAGGTATATATACAGCCGAATGTATAATCGCTTCCTTCTTTGGAAGTCGGTTGAAAAGGAATAAATTTCAAAGGAATTGTCTCAACATACATTAATAGTTTTGGAGCTATGAACATTTACTCTTTCGAAAAATCGCAGGTTGTTATGTAATAAGTAGGTTCCGACAGATCGCGTGATATCCAAAATCGTGTCGTGACGAAATTTTGCTTTCAACGGCGCTAAAGGAGTTTCACTTAAAACTTACAGTTGCAAAAGTGCCATAGAATATGGACTTTTCGTATTGGAGTCCAGACTTGAGTGTGGTTTCGTAGGCTTGGTTGACGGACTGCTTGGCCATCTTTACGATCAATGGCGAGTGGGTGCCGATCTTCTCAGCCAATTTAATAGTTTCTTCTAGAAGCTTCTCAACAGGGAACACTCGGCTCACGAGCCCTGGAAATGAATGAACAACAGATTACACACACAATATAGTTCTTATGTAAAATAGAAAACTGCCTATGTAGGGATAAGATAAATTGACTTATAAACATATCAGCTCAAAAATTATTGAACACCATTCCTATAAAAATATTTCTTAAATAACCTCTTTTTGTGAAAATAAGGGGAAATCCTGAAAGAGCTTTAATATAAAGTGGTAAATACCCTCAGATATAAGGTCTTAGGCTGGGACTATATGCACCGGAATCCGGAAGGCCGTAGAGCATTCTGATCATTGGAAATAGAAATCTGTGCTAATACAATAGAGTTGAAAATTGAAGTGTCAGATGTAGAGCTGTCATATATGACATTGACAGTTGACTCGACACTCGGATGTTTGATTTTCAACTCTTAATGTAGGTACTAAAACTGTTTGTTTTAGGTGATTCAACAGATGTTTAGTTTTTTTAGGCAACTGTACCCTTGTTGTTTCACCAGACCTACAATTTATAGAGCAAAGTCTACATAAGCACACTCTGACACTGGCAACTCACTGAGACCGCCATAATTAAAGAAGAAGAAGAACTCTTATTGTATTAGTGCAGAGATCTATTTCAATGCTCAGAATTTTTCACGGCCTTCCGGATTCCGGTGCCGTATAATCCCGGCCTTAAGCCGGGTTTTCACAATACGAGTACGCTCGGACCGAGTGCGCTCGTACGAGCCTAATCGTATACGAGCCCACTCGGAATTTGGTTTCACAGTTTTGGTTTTTTGAATCAAAGTAGCATTTGATTTCTAAACACACAAGATGACGACGACTGATTTGTTGCTCCGAGGTGTAGAAATTGTAGCAGATATGTTATTGGCTGAAGTAGAAAATCACGGGAGGGAAATAAAAAAATATAAAATAACGATTTGGACTCGGAAATGGATTTTAAAACGTGACCAGCTGGGCGCTTCAAATAATTTTATTCGCGAAGTGCAAGAGAAAGATCAAGCCACGTTAAAAAAAAATGAGATTAAATACTGAGCAATTTGAGTATCTATTAGAAAAAGTAGCGCCAAGAATACAGAAAACAGATAGGTACCCATAATTACGAGGAAAGCAATACCAGCTATAGTTAAACTACAAATAGTAGTAATGAGATATTTAGCAGCTGGTGACTGCTTTCATTCTTTAGAAAGTCACTATCGAATGCCAAAACGTTTAGTTTCACGTTCTGTCCATTTTTTCTTTAGCTCCGTTTTAAGCCTGGTTTTCACAATACGAGTGCTCTCGGACCGAGTGCGCTCGTACGAGCCTAATCGTATACGAGCCCACTCGGAATTTGGTTTTCACAGTTTTGGTTTTTTGAATCAAAGTAGCATTTGATTTCTAAACACACAAGATGACGACGACTGACTTGTTGCTTCGAGGTGTAGAAATTGTGACAGATATGTTATTGGCTGAAATAGAAAATCACGGGAGGGAAATAAAAAAATATAAAATAACGATTTCGACTCGGAAAAGGTTTAGTTTCACGTTCTGTCCACTTTTTCTTTAGCTCCGTTTTAATTTTTTTAGTTGACGCCATTTTGTTTTTAAAATTTCATCCGAGTCAACTCGTAAAAGTAGAGCCGCGCCCGAGTCGACTCTGATCGGATGCCATCGTCCGAGTGTGCTCGGATCACCTGTTTACACATTACGAGTAGCGTCCGAGTAGCCATCCGAGCGCACTCGGTCCGAGCGTACTCGTATTGTGAAAACCCGGCTTTAAGCTGGGACTATATGATCGGGTAACCGACTGGCCTGGGAAAATCCCGATCATTGAAATAGAACTCTGTACCAATACAATAGAGCTGAAAATCGAACACACAAGTGTCGAGTCAAATGTCAATGTCATATATGACAGCTAGACACTTGATATAGTGCGTGTCAGATAACTCTGCGCGTGACTGGGGTGTTTTCTTTGCTTATTACAGTACTTTCTTTTGTTCTAAGCTCTAAATTCTAATAGGAAAAATTAGTATCTGATTTTGACTGTGCGCAGACTTATCTGGCGCGCACTCTACTTAAATTTTTACCTCCATTGCAATCTGTAATAGAGTTCTATTTTCAGTGTTGCCGCCGCGCCGCTGCACTAGCATTTATACTTATGTGTCACCGTAAAATTGTAAAAACCGATAGATTGTAATATTACTAGAGATATTATAAAATATCGACAGATTGTCAAATAAAAATTTCTTCTTACAATTTTACACGTTATTTTTCGTTATATTCGTAATATTTACCGTGCAGATTGGTTAAACGGCAAGTGCCCCGCGTCGCCATATTTGTTTGCTTTTTCATAATAATAATTATAACGAAAAATAATGCATGTACAATAAATTGTAAGGAGAAATTTTTAATTTATAATCTGTCAACATTTTATAATATCTCTAGTAATATTACAATTGAACGGTTTTTACAATTTTACGGATACATTTGCATATTGTGCCGCAGCGCCGCCGGTGAAACGCAATCCGACGGCGCCGCGGTAAAGCCACTCACCCATCTTCTCCGCCTCGTGTGCGTCGATGAAGTTGCCCGTGAGCACGATCTCCATGGCCTTGGACTTGCCCACGTACCGGGGCAGGCGCTGGGTGCCGCCCGCGCCGGGGATCGTGCCGATGTTGATCTCCGGCTGCCCGAACTTGGCCTTCTCGCCCGCGTACACTATGTCGCAGAGCATGGCCAGCTCGCAGCCGCCGCCGAGCTGGAAATATAATGATAATAATCATACTACTATTATAAACGTGAAACTACCTCCGTGGTCTAGTGGTTAGAGCCGGTCGACACGGTGCGCTGCGTCGACAAACAGTGTTGTTTCCAAGTTTGGTTAGGACAATGCAGGCTGATCACCTGATTGTCTGACAAGAAAGATGATCCATGCGTCGGATGGGCATGTAAAAAGTCGGACCTGCGCCTCATCTCTCGTCAGTCGTGTCGGTTATCCGTCCCACTGGATTATGAGAGTAAAGGAAAAGAGAGTGCTCTTGTGTACTACGCGCACACTTGGGCACTATAAAATGTCTCCTGCGTAACTGGCCTGTTTTCAATGTTATGGGGCCACCATTGTGGAGGGAGTTAAATGTGAAAGTTTGTGAGGATGGATGGACGTATGGAATATGGATGTACCTATGGATGGATGTGATGGATGTTACTCTGTCACACAAAAACTACTGGAAAGATTTCGATGAAATTTGGTATGTTAGTAGTTTAGGCTCTGAATTCTCATAGGCATCTTTTTATTCCGAAAAAGTAGTGTTCCCGTGGGATACTATATATCTGGGGGCACGGCAGTGCTCCCGCCAAGTCGAGCGCGAAGCAAACACTGCCGTACCATCCTTTACTGGAACCATTTCGCCGCATTTTCAGGCCCCTATTTGAGAACCTCTGGATAAGACCAGAACGCAGAAATTTTCGTCATCCAATAAGCTATAATCACGTACTTAAAATCCAAAATTTCAAGTCTTTAGGTCATTTAGTTCCGAAGTTAAGCGAAAGCAAAGTTTCGCATTTTCGACACTCACTCACTCACTCACTCACTCATGATCATCAAAATAGAACTAGTACTTCCCATAAACTTAGAGAGCTGAAATTTGGTACAGAGTTGTGGTTTAATGGCCACATAAAGGGAAAACTATAAAAACTAGGATAATCGATCTGGGGGCACGGCAGTGCCCCTACCAAGTCGAGCGCGAAGCAAACACTGCCGTACCATTCTTTACTGGAACCATTTCGCCGCATTTTCAGGCCCCTATTTGAGAACCTCTAGATAAGACCAGAACGTCGATCTGGGGGCACGGCAGTGCCCCCGCCAAGTCGAGCGCGAACCAAACACTGCCGTACCATTCTTTACTGGAACCATTTCGCCGCATTTTCAGGCCCCTATTTGAGAACCTCTAGATAAGACCAGAACGTCGATTTGGGGGCACGGCAGTGCCCCCGCCAAGTCGAGTGCGAAGCAAACACTGCCGTACCATTCTTTACTAGAACCATTTTGCCGCATTTTCAGGCCCCTATTTGAGAACCTCTAGATAAGACCAGAACGTCGATCTGGGGGCACGGCAGTGCCCCCGCCAAGTCGAGCGCGAAGCAAACACTGCCGTACCATTCTTTACTGGAACCATTTCGCCGCATTTTCACGCCCCTATTTGAGAACCTTTGGATAAGACCAGAACGTCGATCTGGGGGCACGGCAGTGCCCCCGCCAAGTCGAGCGCGAAGCAAACACTGCCGTACCATTCTTTAGTGGAACCATTTCGCCGCATTTTCAGGTCCCTATTTGAGAACCTCTGGATAAGACCAGAACGTCGATCTGGGGGCACGGCAATGCCCCCGCCAAGTCGAGCGCGAAGCAAACACTGCCGTACCATTCTTTACTGGAACCATTTCGCCGCATTTTCAGGCCCCTATTTGAAAACCTCTGGATAAGACCAGAACGTCGATCTGGGGGCACGGCAGTGCCCCCGCCAAGTCGAACGCGAAGCAAACACTGCCGTACGATTCTTTACTGGAACCATTTCGCCGCATTTTCAGGTCCCTATTTGAGGAGCTCTGGATAAGACCAGAACGCAGAAATTTAAACATAAAAAAATCGACTGTTATTGCAAAAACCTAGCGAAGTGGGACACATCTTCTAATTAAATCTAGCCCGTAGCGTCCCACTGCTGGACGAATGCCTCCCCTTCTGCTTTTGATACGCATATAAATAAAATTAAAGGAAAACTCTGGATAAGACCAGACTGGCTTTTATACTTATACTTACAAGTTTACAAGAAGAAATAGTCGAACGATTAACTTTATTCTACTCGAACATTACACAAATTAAATAAACAAATTACACTAAAATCTAGTAAAATAAATCAATATCAACGTTTCTACAAAAAGAAGTGAAATCCCACCAAAAACATTCTGTAAAAAACTAGCCAAGTCTCGATAGAGCTGCTCGTTTACCTCTAAAAAGTAGTGAAATCTAGACAAAGTCGTTCCAAGTCTATGGTTCCTTACTGCGATTTCTTTATTATTATAGTTGATGTTGTGTGACTTGGCCGTTGAAGGGTACACAAGGGTACAAAAGGGGCTCCATGACACCACTGCTCCAATATATGTGTTCTACAATCAACAACAGCCTAAAATGAGACACTAGCATCCAATTACCAATACCAGTATGGGCTATTATCTCGCTTAACAAACATAGGTAGTTACAACAGATATACATTACGTGTAAACAAAATTGACTTGTACCCACTAACGTATAAAGAATGTTCAACGGCCAAGTCACACGACATCAACTATAATAATAAAGAAATCGCAGTAAGGAACCTTAGACTTGGAACGACTTTGTCTAGATTTCACTACTTTTTAGAGATAAACGAGCAGCTCTATCGAGACTTGGCTAGTTTTTTACAGAATGTTTTTGGTGGGATATATTTATACTATAAAAGCTAGTAATATCTATGAATGCTTTCGCACCACGTTAATCTGGTCCCGCGGTAAGTTCTCGTGATACGGGTCCCTGACAACCGAAATATATGCACATATTTAATATCCACGACCATTAGGAACATAGAAAACTTTTTGTTCCTTTGGTGGGATTCGAAGACTCCACCTCCAGCTTGAATACTGTTGCGCTATACCACTGAGCCACAGAGGTCGTCATGAAATAGGGAGAAGTTTAAAACCTATCTGCATTCCTTTTGTCAATATTAAATTTTCCATTTGCCGTGATCAACGCAAGATATTCGAGATGTTGAAAGTAAACATAGTCCTTGATGTGTTATCACTGTGTCGTCTTTTGATACCTTCTCGACACTCTCCCTTATCAAATTCTGCTAGGGGGGCAGAATCGTGATTTGCGCATTTCCAGTTAGCGTTTCACCGAATGAACATTTTGTAAAATTAATAAACACTAGCTTTCGCCCGCGGCTCTACCCGCGTAAATACATTGTACCGCGGGAACACTGTACTTTTTCGGGATAAAAAATATCCTGTGTCCTTTACTGGGACCCAAAGTATGTATATACCAAACTTCATAAAAATCGGTTCAGGGGTTAAAGCGTGAGGAGGTAACAAACTTTCGCATTTATAATATTAGTATAGAAGTATGGCATAATTTTGTCCAATTCATCTTACACTGGCTTTGCTCCAAAATAACGTTTGTTATCAACAAGGCTTGTTTATCTTAAACTAGCTTTTGCCCGCGACTTCGTCCGCGTGGAACAGTTATAGTGCGATTCAAATGAGAATAGGATCGAGTCGAAACCATATTGTTTCGAATTTAGACTGTTATGATAGTTAAATTAATATTTAGATAATTTATTACTATTTAACGTTTTTATTAATTTCGATGCAAGACTATTAATATTTATATGCACGCAAGTTTTTCTATAAATCGCACTTTTCAAGTGATATTTGACAGAAAAAGGTCATTGACGTTCCTATTCTCATTTGAATACTTTGGGACATTGTTAAAATTTACCCGCGACTTCATGTACCTACGTAGAATGAGAAGCGATTCCACCTCACGACTGCCCGCCGCGCGCCGTACGTATTATTATTGCGCGCCGTACGTATTATTATTGCGCGCCTGATTATTTTATTACTGCGATATCTTCTAAAATACTCATTGAAATCAAATGATGTAAAGGTAAATATCTTCTACATTAAATGCTTGTAATGAATATCGTATTTACTTGGATAACGATTAATATCAACTTTATGAAAACAGCCTCACAAATAATGCTTAATTTTAGAACAAATTTGGTTACTATAAAAAGGTTATTGTGAGCCAACCTTAAAAGATAGACATATACTGTCGCGGACTTTTTTTTAGAACTTTTAAAGGGGAACAATTCTCTCATACATCATTTTAGCGAAACTTTAACCGTTTCCGCAGCGTACGCAGCGAAAACTCTCAAAAGGGAAAAAACACCCCGATTTTGAAACATTATTGATTGTAGCTCCACTCGTATTGAGCTTAGCATGATGCTATATAGCCTAAAGCCTTCCTCGATAAATGGACTATCCAACACAAAAAGAATTTTTCAAATCGAACCAGTAGTTCCTGAGATTAGCGCGTTCAAACAAACAAACAAACAAACAAACAAACTCTTCAGCTTTATAATATTAGTATAGATACTCATTTGATAACGTTAAGAAAATAACTTACATTACTAACTGAAATAGATAAAATAAAAAGAATAGGTATTCTAAATACTAATATTATAAACGTGAAAGTTTGTGAGGATGGATGTATGGATGGATGTATGGATGCATGGATGGATGTTCGTTCCTGTTTCACGCAAAAACTACTGTACGGATTTTGATGAAATTCGGCATGGTAGTACTAAGGGGACGTCCATTAATCACGTGATGTTTTTAACAACTTTTTAGACCCCTCCCCTCCTGGTGATACGCGGTGAGGTTTCATACTACCCCCCCACCCCTACCTAAGATCACGTGTATTTTTTTTACATAGTAAGCAGGTCATGTTTGAAGAAAAACTTTACCTTAAAAAACAATTTAATCGAATAATTTACGCAATAAAAATCTATACGAGTCATTTATCTTCTAAGTATTTAAACAACACTACGAATCTACAACCGATAATAATTTCGGTATGCATAGACTAGATTCGAAAATTAATACACGTGATGTCTCCTTTTACCCCCTCCTCCCCTTGGTGATACTTGGTGATTTTTTTTCGGACCCCCCGTCCCCTTTTAGGCATCACGTGATTAATGGACGACCCCTAATTTGGGCTTTGGATTAAAACATAGGCTACTTTTTATCCCGAAAAAGAACAGTGTTCCCGAGGGATACTATATTTACGTGGGCGGAGCCGCGGGCAACAGCTAGTTCTAAATACATAGATACATACATATAATCACGCCTTTTGCCCGTAAAGGGGTAGGCAGAGACCACTTTTTGCCACTTGCTACGATCCCCACATACTCGCTTCGCTTCGTTCACTTTCATTCTTACCATCCATTCCTCCTCTTACATTCAACGTAGACGGCTCTCCATGGTCCGCTTTTCGCCTCCGCGAGAAACGAGACGTGATGGGTGGCGAACCACATCGCCGCCATTTTGGATAATTAAATTATTTTTTAGATTATCCATTGCGTTTCCACGGATTGGTAGAGAGGGTAGGAATAGGGAAAGGGAAGGATAGGTGGTATGGAAAGGAAGATTGGTAAGTTAGAGTGGGAAATAGGAAATGTAGGATATTACCGCCCAGGAGGGCAAGGGATAGGACAGTAATAGCTAGGGAAGCCGGGGTCGCGTACCCGTATACTATACCACAACTACCGGACAGGTAAGTTGGGATGAGTATCCCATGACATAGTTCTAAATATGGTGTAAGATAAGGGTTAACGCGTCGGCGAAAATTTCAAAGTTCAAATTTGTTCAAATTTGCTCAATGAAATAAAAGAAAACGGAATTTAAATTTGACGACCTCTGTGGCTCAGTGGTTCAGCACGTTTGTGGTCAACCAGTGGGGTCGCGGGGTCGAATCCCGCCGAAGGAACAAAAAGTTTTCCGTGTTCGTACGTCATGGATGTGTATTAAATTTGTGTATAATATAAGAAAAATCTTAAATATATGTATAGTACAAAAGTATTAAATATACTTCCCGTTGTCTGGTACCTGTAACACAGTTCTTCGGATACTTAGCACGGGGCTAGATTGACGTGGTGTGAAGCATCCATATGTATTATTATTATTTGCTCCATGAAATTACAGAAAACGGAATTTAAATACCTAGTTTTTTTATTTCACCCGCTCTTCCTACCTAAACATATATATTAAGGTAAAAAAATAGCGAGAAAAGAAACAGACGCAGATACTTCTTATAGATTGGAATTCGGTATAAACGGATACAGATATCTGGAACATCGCAGACAGATCCGGTGTATCACTTTGCAACTACTTAGGCAATAAGGTAATTTTATTTGGTTTAACAAAATAAAATAAACATACAGCAAATCCATTGACTGCAGCAATAATTGGCTTGCCACAGTTGGATACATCCTCCCATTCTTGCAAAAAGCCAGCCTTTTGGTTGTGAGTGTATGTGTTGTTTTGCATTTCCTTAATATCGGCACCAGCAGCAAAGGCCTTCTCATTTCCTAATAAAAAAATTATAAAAAATGTTTCATGTTACATAAATAAAATTAATGTTGCCATAAATCAAAATGAACCAAGTACATTTTTATTTATGGTATCATATTATTATTCATACTTGACTAATTTAAATAAAAATGTATTAAAAATAATTGTATCTCAGACCAAGTAAAAAATAGAAGACAGACTTCTGCCATAGTAACTACTTAGAAATCTATGCTTCTGCATACTAACCATTACTGCTAATCACAGTGTCACGCACACACATGTAACTAAACTACGCCTTACAAGGTAAGGCGAGCTGTCACGTTGTATGGTTTTTATATGTATGTAGTGTGTAGCTGCACTAATATAAAAAATCGCCCACAGTTTTTATTTGACAAAGCTCTACCTTTCCTTTTTTACTTGGGTAATTCTTACTATACTCGAAACTCAAAGCTATAATATTATATGCACTATTAATATTACATACATACATACATATAATCACGCCTTTTTCCCGTAGGGGTAGGCAGGACCGCCTCTTTCCCGTAGGGGTAGGCAGAGACCACTTATTTCCACTTGCTATGATCCTTACATACTTCTTTCGCTTCGTCCACTTTCATTCTTACCATCCATTCCTCCTCTTATATTCAACGTAGCCAAGCGTCTCTCCATGGTCCGCTTTTCGCCTCCGCGAGAGACGAGACGTGATGGGTGGCGAACCACATCGCCTCCATTTTGGATTTTTTTTTTTTTTATTATCCATTGCGTTTCCACGGATTGGTGGAGAGGGTAGGAATAGGGAAAGGGAAGGATAGGTGGTGTGGAAAGGAAGATTGGTAAGTTATAGTGGGAAATAGGGAATGTAGGATATTACCACCCAGGAGGGCAAGGGATAGGACAGTAATCAGGGCCGAGCCGCCCCTATGTGCGATGTGTGCGGCGCACACAGGCGCCAAGACGATAGGGGCGCCGCGGGCGGCTAAAACATGAAAATTCGTAAAAATAAGAGGCGCTTCAAAGGTTTCGCACACAGGCGCTGCCGGGGGTCGGCACGGCCCTGACAGTAATAGCTAGGGAAGCCGGGGTCGCATACCCGTATACTATATCACAACTACCGGACAGGTAAGTTGGGAAGAGTATCCCATGACATTTTATTTAGCAAATTAATTATTATAGCAAATATAAATAAAAAAAATATTTTTAAATTTATTAAAATATATTTTAATTGTATTTTAATTTACATTATTACGGACTTAATAGTATTAAGTATGTAATAATGTAAATTTATTTCATTATGATATCATATTAATGTAATTATCTTTCAGGGATTCATCAACTGAAAAATATGAAAATAAAGTGG
Organism: Glaucopsyche alexis; assembly: GCA_905404095.1. Lineage (NCBI taxonomy): Eukaryota > Metazoa > Arthropoda > Insecta > Lepidoptera > Lycaenidae > Glaucopsyche > Glaucopsyche alexis. The sequence continues at coordinate 20,790,833 of FR990054.1, read as the reverse complement.
TTCTTTGGTAAGAAATGTACAATAATCTGTTGCTTAGTTGAAAATGGAACAAACATACGTACATAGACTGCCAAAATCATTACCCTCTACTTTCAGCTTTGCCATAGGCAAGTAATAAGCCATTAATATAATTTAAATCTCTATGAACAAAACTAACAGAGTTGCATGCATTTTAGTCTAATATACTAATATAATAAAGAGGAAAAGTTTATTTGTGGGCATTGAATATTCTCCAAAACTACTTGGACCAATTTTGATGAAATTAGGCACATATGTAGAGTAGACCACGGGGAAGGACATAGGCTACTTTTTATTGCGGGGAAATATTTTACCTGTTATTATAATAGCAGCAATCTTATCATCAGCGTCAAAATCCTTCACTGCCTTCCCCAGTTCCTTAAACAAGGGATTGCATAGGGCATTTAAGGCTTTAGGACGGTATAGTTGGATCAGACCTACATTTTTCTTGCTGCCCACAACTTCTATCTTGATGTTTTCATATTGGGGTGCTGCAAAAATGTAAAATTTATGTCTTTAAAAATATGTTTAAAAAATAATTGTTTATTATGTACTTATATGTGTAATAATTGTTTATTGAGAAAAAATATAGCATTAAAATTTCTGTTGTAATTATATGAAAATTATTACAAAACATTTTGAATTCTAATGTAAAGTTTTCATAAATTAAAAACACATGAAACAAGCATAATCTTAACCTACTGATAACAGCAACAAATAAATAAAATTGTTTAATACTTAGATAAGGGACTGTGTGACATATTTACGAAAGTCAAGGCAATTTGTATGATGTAAGAGATAATGGCTGTGTTTCACAGAAAATAGCACTTATGTTAGGAGCATTGAAGTAAGCAAACATGTCCTGGCTAATATTCTGTTTTTTTTTTCTTTAGCGCTACAGATAGTGCAATCCACGAAGACGCGCCCCACCAATTTTAAGTAGAGCATCTTTCCCTTTGACCGTGACGCTTTCTCTTAATTGGTCTATTTATTGTAGTGTGCGCATGCACTCATAGGTAATTAGTGTGTACCGATAACACTCAAACATTGGCGAAAGCTTGCAAACATAAACTATAAACGATTAGGAGGAATAGTGGGGCGCGTCTTCGTGGATTGCACTATCTGTAGCAAGTGCTAACAAGTGCTTTTTTCCATGGAAAACAGCCATTGATTCAAAAAATTATTATATTTTTTTTATCATTACATATCTCTTACATATAAAATTATACCTACAAATTTATCTTAGACTTGAAATGTATTTTGATAAACTTTCATGTATTGGTATTTAGATGATAATAATACCTATGTGAATTTCATTAAAATTTTTAATACATTGAATAACTTTTATTATTCTTCTTCTTCTTCTTCTTCTTTTATTAATGGCCAACTATCGCTTTTTGCGACATTTTGCCAGTGTCAAGTATGAGAGTAAATTTATAATAATTAAGACGACGAACGAAAGGAAAAAAAACTACTTTTATTTATTTTGAATTTGGGTATTTGAAATCTGGAATAAAACACACATTTGTTAGTAACTAAAAGAGAGTTATACGAATATAAGGAGAAGACAAACATATTAGGGAGGGTTATAAACTAATCTTATTTAAATTTATAAATTTAGATAGGAGATAAACCAATTTATAATTATCGAAATAGGAGAGAAGAGAGCGAAAGTTAATAGGTAAGGGGATGTTAAGATTTGGAAGATGATCATAAATGTGTAACAGAGAGGAATTATTAGGACAGTTGAAGAAAATGTGGTCGAGAGTCCCATCGTCTAAACCACACTCACACAAGGACGAATCTCTAATTCTAATTTTGTTTAAGAATACAGGAGAGCAGCAATGGCCTAGACGAATTCTACACAATGTAGAAACAATATTTTTGGATAAGTTTTTATATTTGCAGAACCAAGGTTTATGTCTAATTGTATGTTGGATTGAGGCGTAAGGTCTCCCCCTAAGCTTGCTTGACGATTCCCAATCAGCTTGCCAAGATTTGAGAGCATATTTTTGTGGGATGCTTAATAGATCGTATGTTTGATACCTAAAGTGTTTATGATCCACTTGATTTAAGGAAGCATACTTAGCTAGGGAATCTGCTACTTCGTTACCCCTAATGCCTGAATGTCCTGGAATCCAAACAAGTGAAATATTTAAACCTTTTTGAAAACTATTTAAGAGGGATTGTTTAATGTTTAAAAGAACAGAGCTATGTAGTTTATTATAAATTGAATTAGAAGAAAGAGATTCCAGGGAACTCCTCGAGTCAGAAAATATAACTGCATCTGATATATTGTGACTGTCTATAAATAAACAAGCCTCTAATATACCAGTGCATTCACCCGTATATACAGAAGAATGAAAAGGGCACTGGAATTGCAGTGCTATTTTAGTATTTTGGTAGTACACTGCAACACCAGTGGTTCCATCCTCTGTTAATTTAGATGCATCTGTGAAGAAGTAGTGACTGTTATTCCATCTCTTATCCAATTCTGACAGAAATTTTGCGTTAGTTGAGGGAGAATTTTTTACAAAGCCAAGGTCAATATAAACATTTGGTATGAAGGTTAGTACCTCATATGGGTACTCATACGGAGGTAGCTTGGAATGGGATTGTATGGGAGTATTCTGTTTAATAATATGTAGTTTTCTAAAGCTGTTTATTAGCGAGGGAATGGGTTTATGACGCCAGAACGAGGATGTGAGACACAGGTTATTTAGACAATTAAGTTTTTTTTTCAGGGGGTGATTTGAACGTAAACTAGTTCTAAAGAGAAAGCGGTCTGATAAAAGTTGGAAGCGGATGGAGAGAGGAGGATCACCACATTCTACTTGAAGAGCATTGATTGGAGTAGATTTCATGCAGCCGAGTACACAACGAAGTGCTCTTGAGTGTAGTAAATCTAAGGACTTAAAGGAGGACTTATTACAAGGTTTGAGGAGGAAAGTGCCATAATCAAAAATACTTCTTATGATGCCGTTGTAAAGAATTTTTTGGGAAAAGGGATGGGAGCCCCAGGAGACGCCTGCAAGAGCCTTTATTATGTTTAGATTGCGTTCCGTTTTTTTAATTATATTATTTATATGGCTAGCTCCAGTTAGTCCAGAGTCCAAGGTTAAACCTAAAAAATTAACACTATTTTTGAGAGGAATAATTTGATTTTCAATTTTCAGATCTACATGGGGAATATTTCTTTTCCTACTGAAAATCACCACATTACTTTTTGGGGCTGATAATTGGAGACCAATCTGTTGTAATGAAGATATTAGAGAGTCTAATGAGTATTGCAAAGAGGATGAAGCTGCTAGAATTGAGGAATTTAATATGTATAGGACAAGGTCATCTGCATACTGAAGGATGTGACAGTCTAAGTTTAGGGAGAGGTGTAGAGAGGATGAATATAGATTATACAGGATTGGGCTGATTACAGATCCTTGAGGAAGACCTATCCAGATCAAGCGGGAATCAAAATGATAGCCAGGAACATGGAGTTTAACTTCCCGACACATTAGCAGGCTACAAATGATATTTATAAACTTCTCTGGTATGTTCAGCTGTTGTAACTTGTACCTGAGCATAGAAAGTTGAACACTATCATATGCCGCCGAAATGTCTAGAAATGTAGCAACAAGTGATTCCTTTCTAGAGAAAGCTATATTAATATCGGAAAGTAATAAGCTGAGGCTATCATATGTGCACAAACCTTTGCGAAAACCAAATTGGCAGGGAGGGATGAGGTTATTACTTTCTACAAACCATTCAAGTCGATTCTTTAGGAGGTGCTCAAATACTTTACAAAAAGTGGAAGATAGAGCTATTGGACGATAGCTATCACTTTTATCAGGTGGTTTTCCTGGTTTAAGAATAGGGACAATTATTTGTACTTTCCATTCATGAGGGATGAAGTTACTGTCAAAAAAAAGATTAACAAGTTTAAGGAAATAGTCTAAAAATTTTGGACCCGCTTTTTTAAGAAAGGAGTAAGGGAAGCCATCAATTCCAGGGGTGGAATCTTTGACATGGGAAAGGACGGATTTAAGTTCTGTCATGGAAAATGGAGAGCAGAGATTATGGGTTTGATATGAACGAGATGTATTTGGTATGTCACAGATGTTTGGGACAAAAGGGGGGGCTATTTTATCAAAGAAGGACATAGCAACATCATAAGAGATGCGTGGAGAATTTGTGGAAGAACAACCGCGACGAAATCTATTTATTTGATTCCAAACTTTACTGGAGCTAGTACCTGGGGTAAGGGATGCACAGAATTGACGCCAGCCAAGGAATTTCTTTTTCTTAAACAAGCGTTTTGACTTAGCTACAACTCTCCGGTAGTTTATCAAATTAGTTTCGGTCATGTTTCTATTATAAGTCCTTTCTGCTGTTTTCCTGGCTTTTATCATTTCTGTGCATTCACTATCCCACCAGGGTGGGGATGATATTTTTCTTTTAAAAGAATTTTTGATGGGGATAATTAAATCGGCTGCTTCAGAAATAGTATTACAAAATTCAATGTAACATTGATTTACATTTTCTGAACTGATATCAGGTAATGATGCTACTTTGGATTCTAAAAGCAAATTATACTGGTCCCAATTGGCATGTGACAATCTGTACTTGAGTAAAGGAATGTGGCTAATATGGGGGATGCATCTGAGAGGGTAAACAATACAAATGGGGTAGTGATCACTGCCATATGAGCTAAGCAAACATTCCCATTGTAAAAGTGTAGACAAGTCACTTGTACAAAATGAGAGGTCTACACAACTCCTTCTTTGTCCAGGAGGAGTTATTCTTGTAGCTTGTCCATTGTTCAAGATGCAGAGGCTTAATTCCTCTAGCAATTCTCCAAGATCATTGCCAAAGGAGTCATTTGCCTCTGAACCCCACATTATGTTATGGCAATTGAAATCACCAAGAACAAGAAGAGGAGGGGGAAAAAGGAGAAAGGTATAACGTAGAAAAGGTAGGATAGAAGTATTAGGGTGTGGAATATATATGGATAAGATATTTATACCTTCTAATTTAACACCAACAATGTTGATGTCATAGTTATTGTGAGCAGGGATTGGTAAAATATTGTATGAGATATTATTATCAACAAGGATCATAGATCCACCGTAGCCATTGTCCCGATCATCACGGTATGATGAAAAGCCTTGTAAATTAAAGTTTTGATTAGGATTTAACCATGTTTCTGATATACAGATTACAGAAGGTGTAAGATTGTTAGCTAAGTGTATAAGTTCATGTTTCTTATTCTGAATACTCCTAGCATTCCACTGGAGAAACTTGAGAGGATCCATTGGAGTGGTTTAAGATTGAGTAAAGTTTATGGGCAACGTGGTCTGTTATAAAGTCTTTTTTACTGATTAAATTTATTAAAAGATTCACAAGAAGATCATTAATATTAGAATTATTATTGTCAATTTTATTTTCTATGTCTAAGAGAGCACAGCCATTTTGGGATTCAGGGATTCTAAAATCATTTAAAATAGTATTGTGAGCTTGTTTATCATATCCTGGTGCTTGGGGAAGGCGAGGCTTCCGGGGAATAAAGACGGTTTTTTTGTAGGATGTAGGAGTATTACGATTTAAGTCAAATGAGGGAATAGTTGGTGTAGGGGATTTATGTTGAGGAATGGTACTATGTTTGGAGACATCAGCATAAGATCTATATGAGGTTGGGAAGGATTTAGATGCCTCCTCATAGGATATGTTACGCTCTGCCATGATTGTTTTAATCTCCATCTGTCTCAAATATTCAGGGCAACTCTTACTCACAGCAAAATGTCTCCCCGAGCAGTGAAGACAAACAGATTTATCTTCTGTGGTCAGGCATCCCTCACCACTATGGTCTTGAGAGCATTTGTAGCATCTTGGCTTAGATCTGCATTGACTCTTGGTGTGTCCAAAACGACAGCAATTAAAACATTGGATAGTCGGGTATTTATACAGCTCAACTGGGAGGGATGTGTAACAACAAAAAACTCGAGGAGGAAGGGTCTGTCCGTCAAATGTAATTATTACTGATTGAGTAGGATGCCATTCTGGGGAATTGTTAACAACCACTTTCCTGTTAATTCGACGTGCCTTTATAATTTTGCCACAACCTAAGGGGACCTCGAGATTGCTAACAATTTCCTCCAGAGACCAATCAGTAGGGACATCTCGGACAACACCCATGCGGGTGATATTATAAGTAGGGATAGAAGAGGTGTATCCATTTTGGATAAGGGTTGCGTGGGTCAGAAATGTATTGGCATCTTGGGGGGATTTAAATTCTATCGAAACCCTATTGCGTCCGACTCGTTTGACACCATCATTTAGAATCCCTTGAAATGAATTTTTTTGTAAGAATTGACCGAACTTCACAGGGTGTAGTGTGGTGTTAGCCGATGGATCAGTTACTGTTCTTGTGACATGTACAATAAAGGGTCGTTTGTCCGTATCATTATAAAGAATTCTATGTTCATTTTGTTTCTTCTGTTTGGTGGGAGGTTCATTGGACGTAGTGAGGTTTCTTTTTCTAATGGAAGATTCTAGGGCAGTGAAGGAAGAAAGAGGAGCAGAGAGGACAGGGGAGTATGAAAATTCATCAGGAGTTAGGTTTATATCAGGAGGCAAAGGGTCTGGGGGTTCATTACCCTCCATGATTTAAAAACACATTAAACACGTAAAACAAACACTTACCAGCTATATCAGGACGGCACAAAATATATACTTATAAATAAACAATCAAATACCAAAACAAAAAGAGAAAAAATCGTCAAATGTAAACAAAAGTTTGGAAAACAAACCGGCGCGTTCAACACTTGACAGAGCAATCAACTTTTATTATTATGCATAGCATGTCAAATTGTTTAATACTCCTTCAAATTACATTAATTGTATGAAAGTGATGAGAGATTACTTTTACAAATAACTAAATTAGCTAATTCTTCTTATTTTCCATGATTATTGTATTGCAACTTTTAGGTTATAATAGGTGCACAAAATGAACAGTTTGGGCATATTGTTAAATTTTACTAAATAATCAGTATTACAATACAAACAATTTTTTTAAATTGTTGAGAGATCAGACAGTATCGAGATTGTTGAGACAGTGGAATGGGGTTGATTTGATTTAAATTGAGTTGAGATACAAATAGTGTTAGAAGAAATCAACATTCATTTTAATAATTACCGGTACTGTAGAGTTTCATAAACTTTGTGTTCGCTGCTGCTAAAACTGTATTGTTAGATAAAACATTCTTTACCAACAAAACTCTAGTGACTTTATTTAAGGAAGTCATTTTGAATAATTAATTAGACTTTAACAAAATGCCGACTGTCCCCCAAGTTGTAATCACTACTTGTGATAATTTTATAACTACTGTCTACTTCGTTGTGAACTTTGATCAGGTTTTACTTTTTTACTTGTTTAAAAATCGACCCGAAAGAGTGCTGTTGCTGTATAATGTCAACTGTCAAAAGTGACAACAGCTGTATTCTTTTTTTTATATATGGCGTCGGCTTATCACCATTTGCCAGTGTCAAGTATAAAAAGCGGGAAATTCATTCAAATTTTCATCACCGTATTTCTAAATCAAAGTCTAGTGAAAGTACAATTAAATAGTCAGGGTAGTCAATCAGCCAAGTCAGTCGATTCACGATTAAACCATTATTTATTCGTTGAGGTGCACTAGTCTATAAAAGTGATACATTCTACAAAATGTGTGCTAAATTGGGTTTCTCGCCAAAACTCCCTAGGAAGTTTCAGTATAGCGTCTACCACTTTACTGAATCGACTGCCTTGACTGATTGACTACCGTGACTATTTATTTGGACTTTGACTAGACTTTGGACTTGACGATTTAGAAATAAGTTGATGAAAATAATATAGTTGACACTGGCAAATGGTGATAAGCCGACGCCATAATTAAATAACTATTATATAGAAATAAAAACAGTAGAGTCCGACCGAAACTGCTTTTCCGGCCGAAACCGAAACCGAAACCGAACATTCGGCCGTGGCTTCAGTTTCGGCCGAAACCGAAACCGAAACCGAAACTCACGTGGTCAAGTAGAAAATTCCTTAAAATACTGAAATTTGGTGCATTTTATCCATTACTCTGCATTAATTAGGACATGAAATGGAAACACGGTATATTAATTTTGTTGTAATCATTTATTTAATGTAATATTAAAAAATATTAATTATATCTGGGGGCACGGTAGTGCACCCGCCAAGTCGAGCGCGAAGCAAACACTGCCGTACCATCCTTTACTGGAACCATTTCGCCGCATTTTCAGGCCCCTATTTGAGAACCTCTGGATAAGACCAGAACGCAGAAATTTTCGTCATCCAGTAAGCTATAACCACATACTTAAAATCCAAAATTTTAAGTCTGTAGGTCATTTAGTTCCGAAGTTAAGCGAAAGCAAAGTTTCGCATTTATTACACTCACTCATTCACTCACTCACTCATGATCATCATAATAGAACTAGTACTTCCCATAAACTCAGAGAGCTGAAATTTGGTACAGAGTTAGGGTTTAATGGCCACATAAAGGGAAAACTATAAAAACTAGGATAATCGAAGATCTGGAGTACCTGGTGACCCTTATTAGAAAACACAAGAGCCCAACCAAACTATTAGAGATCGACATACTGCCTTTACAAAAAATATTCAACTTGGTGGGCCACTTCATTTGATGTCAAAAATCGAAGGTCTGAATTATCTGATGAAGAACCCTCAGCTGGTCTCAGCTGATTAGAGATATGGCAATGTCCCCTTCTACTATTGGTACATAAAAAAATCGACTGTCATTGCAAAAATCCAGTGAAGTGGGACACATCTTCTAATTTAATCTAGCCGGTAGCGTCCCACTGCTGGGCGAATGCCTCCCCTTCTGCTTTTAATACGCATAAAAATAAAATTAAAGCAAAACTCTGGATAAGACTAGACTGGCTTTTATGCTTATACTTACAAGTTTACAACAAGAAATAGTCGAACAATTAACTTTATTCTACTCGAACGTTACACAAATTAAATAAACAAATTACACTAAAATCTAGTAAAATAAATCAATATTCCTACGTTTCTACAAAAAGAAGTGAAATCCCACCAAAAACATTCTGTAAAAAACTAGCCAAGTCTCGATGAAGCTGCTTGTTTATCTCTAAAAAGTAATGAAATCTAGACTAAGTCGTGCCAAGTCTAAGGATCCTTACTGCGATTTATTTATTATTATAGTTAATGTTGTGTGACTTGGCCCTTGAAAATTCTTTATACGTTAGAAGTCAATTTTGTTTACACGTAATGTTATATTAGATTCTGTTGTAACTACCTATGTTTGTTAAGCGAGATAATAGCCCATACTGGTATTGGTAATTGGACGCTAGTGTCTTATTTTAGGCTGTTGTTATATTGCTCCAATACATGTGTTATACAATCAACAACAGCCTAAAATAAGACACTAGCGTCCAATTACCAATACCAGTATGGGCTATTATCTCGCTTAACAAACATAGGTAGTTACAACAGAATCTGATATAACATTACGTGTAAACAAAATTGACTTCTAACGTATAAAGAATTTTCAAGGGCCAAGTCACACAACATTAACTATAATAATAAATAAATCGCAGTAAGGATCCTTAGACTTGGCACGACTTAGTCTAGATTTCATTACTTTTTAGAGATAAACAAGCAGCTCCATTGAGACTTGGCTAGTTTTTTACAGAATGTTTTTGGTGGGATTTTAATTATGTTTTCAAATTCAGTTGCGTTGTCAAAGCGTTGCCGCAAGAAACGAAGTTAGGCGAGCGTGCACGAAAACTTCCGAAATCAGTTTCGGTTTCGGCAAAAGTTTCGGCCACTTTTGGCCGAAACCGAAACTGCCGCCGAAACTCGGCCGAAACCGAAACCGAAACCGAACTTTCGGTCGGACACTAAAAAACAGCTGTTTGCTGTCACTTGTCAGTTTAGAGTTGTCTTTTACCGTACCTACCTAGCGTTCCACTAGCACGGTCAGAACGAATATTTCGATAATTTCATTCACATTCTGTTTCTTTAGCGCCACTATGATCGTTCGTAACTGTTTTCACCCCTGTTCCACACGCAACTGTCATCTGTCAAAAACTGTTAAAAACGCTAAGAATGATCACAACATTTCGCTAATTTTTACCCAGCTCCCTACTTGGGTTAAAATTAGCACTTTTTGACGTTTTCAACATCAGCTGTGATCAGCTGTCAGTTGTTCCACTAGTCACAAAAATTGCTAAAAACGACATTTTCGAAATTTTCAATAATAACGTTATTTCGCTAAAGAAATACCATTTTGTGGTAAAAATTATCGTATCGTTTTGGGCAAAATTAGTGCCGTGTGGAACACACTACTATATAGTGATTATATTCAGTGTTGCCACTTTAGTGATTTTGTCACTAGATTTGGTGAATTTTCGGAGTTGGACAGTGATATTCTAAAAAAGAAATCACTGAAAAATTATTTAATGACTTTTAGTGATATTTAAAGAATCTCAAAGAATTTAGAAAGTACATATTGGCAACCCTTCGCTAAAGGCCCAGATAAATGTTTTGGATTTGGCTTAAAGTAAAATGTACACTTTGCTGAGTAAAAATTACCTATTTTGAAACGTCGAAAAGAGAGTCGAACCAGCAAATCGTGGCTTTAAAAATCTTATGCTGTTGTCTCTTAATATTGTAGTGACTGCACAATTTTACACAAACATGTTTTTCTGAGGTTTCTATGTCTAAACATATTTCAAAATATTTAAAGTATCAAGATAGTTTTTTGACTATACTTGAAGTTAACAGCTTAAAATATATTTTTAAATTTGCCGCCAATCTATTGAGCCACGCCGCGCCGCGCCATTCCCACGACTCATTGGTTCAAATGAGAGCTACTTAATTATTTATCTTAGGATGAGAGTACTATAATAAGTTCGACTCTATATACAATAATTGTGGTCTTGTGTGTGTGTGGTGTGGTTTCAAATATGTCAATTTGAAACCACACCACACACACTAGTTTAACTTACTTTGATTACTACTACACTACACTACATTATAAATTATTTAGTGATTTTTTTAGTTTTAAATATTCCTTAATCTGGTGATATTTCAAAATAAAACTAGTGAAAAAGTTTTCTGCGAGGTGGCAACACTGATTATATTCTCTTTGTTGTCATATCGCAGGCGTCAAATTTTAAAAATAATTGTTTTGCAGTTTTGTATTTTGTCTCATATTTTGTACCAAATTTTTAGTTGTTAATTTAATATTTGGATACGTAAAAAAATAACAGGACAATATACTGTCGTATGTTTCAAGTATTTTATTCCATATACAAGAAGAAGGAACGAAGGAATGGCTAAAGATATTAACTGGGGAGCCTGGTTCGTACTTTTCTATTTAGTCTGAAATACTATGAACAACCAAATTTTATATTAACTTAAAGCGACTTGTACTTAATTACAGGTGTGGGAAAGACTACTTTGGTCACAAAGCTGTGCAATTTGTTAAACGAAACGGGAATTAAAACCACAGGATTTATTACTGAAGAAGTAAGGGAAAATAGACTTAGACAAGGTTTTGATGTGGTCACATTAGATGGTATTCGCGGGAAACTGGCTAGAGAACATCGACTACTTAGTGTTCCCACTAAATACACAGTAGGAAAATATGGTGTTCTCGTATCAGACTTCGAAAGAGTGGCTCTTCCTACATTACAAATGGTAATAACTTAATATTTGATAATATTTATATAAACTTTGATTTAAATATAAAATATAACTTGAATATCTTTGTAACTAATACATTTATAATTTTTGGTGTTCATGTTTAAAAAAATTTTTAAAGAGCAAAAAAAAAATTTTTTGGCGAATTTCGACCACAGGACTCCAAGTCATACAAAATACAACTCGTAAGTTCCTTGACTGTTTCTTAAAAAATATTAGTTTAAGTTCCCTATGATGAAAGAAAAAGGAAAGAAACTATTTCTTTCTTCAATGATTTTAAGTAAGTATTCAATATTTCATGAATAATTTTTTACTTTTAAGGTTGAAAATGGATATCTTGTAATAGATGAAATAGGGAAAATGGAGTTTTTTAGTTTGGCATTTAAAAACAAAATCAAGGAATTGTTTGATGATACGAGCAATAACCTTATATTGGCCACTATACCATTAAGAAAATGTGATAATCTTATTGAAGGTATAAGAAATAATAAAAAGACAAAACTTTGGACTGTAAGTACCTTTATATTTGCATTTATAATAGGAAAATATTATTTTGAATATAAAATAAGATTTTAAAGTAATTCCTGATTATCAGACGGTTACTATTTTGTAACACATTATAAATTAATGCATTAATTCATTTTTGTTTTTTACTTTGTACGATAATTAATTTTTAATGACAATTTATGATAACATTATACACAACAAATTTTATTTCAGGTTACAAAAGAAAATAGAAATATATTACTTGAAAAAATATTTACAGAAATGAAAATGAATATTATGAACATCAAGTAGGTAACTATTTAGGTTTTATAATATAAGCTTTACAGCATTTTCACATTATGCGATTTGATAACTGATATCAGGCTGGAAAACGGTCTTATTTTGTTGGCATAAGAGCGATTTCACATTCATTAAGACTGATATCTAAGTCAACTTTTAAAAACTAAATAATCTTGTTTTATGATGATATACTTATGGCATGCATAACATAATATTAAATGCTCGTCAGCATCGGTTTGTAAAATATTTTTTATATGTGTCGATGAATAAAGTATTGTAGTTTCATTTGTTTTGGTACTTAAAACCTGTGGACGGACACTTATCAAGCTGTACAAACCTTGTATTACTAATCAGTTATGTTTTAAATTACATTTAACGGTACTAAAAATTCAGTAACCTTAACTTCTTTATTATATTTTTTATGCTTTAATATGTACTATAAAAGGGACTTGATTCAATGATTATTATTAATCTTGTCTTTAATTTACTGTAAAAATATACTTTATTCTGAACAAATTTGATACAGATACTTTCAAAACATCAGATATAGTCATCAATTTAAATATCAAATTATTCCACTAAAGAGGACAAACGGACTAGATAATTGTAAAGTAACAACATGATAGGGAAGCATTGCAAAGGTACATGATTCTCACAATATAAAGCTCTAGCACACAAAATATCTTCAATATTTCAAACATTTGTCTGACTAGTTAACTAAAATAACCAAGAGCATGTTGGGATATGTCTCAGAAGGGTTCAGTCGCTTTTACATGACTTTATTACAAAAACTTTGTAATAAAGTCATGTATGACACCTGGACTTTACTTCAAAAGACCTATTTGACCATACCCCTACAATGGAGCAGAATTAAAAAATATTCATCATCCCCACTTTACATGCATGAAGAGGCACCCCTAAAATATAAAATATTTTATAATGCCAAAATCAAAATCTATAATATAAAGATCCTAACTAATAACTTGGCTACTGCTTTTAAACATTTGATTGAAAGATAATAATTTATCATTGTCAGTTGTACTTCTAAAAACCTTAGAACTTAGATTCTGCCGTCCTAACGAAGAATGCAGTAAGTTGAGTTTTTGGGAAAATTGGATTAAGACCTTATATTATGGTATAATATGGTCTTAACTCGATTTGCCCAAAAATTCGACTTACTGCACTCTTTGTTAGGACGGCAGGATTAGTTCCTAAACCTCACTCAATCTGTGGTGTAAAGCATTATTACTTATTAAGCATGCAGTATTTTAATTTTATTATTTATAAATTCTTTTTTCTATTTTGGCATTAATTTTATTATATCCATGCATGATTAAAATCGTGGCGTATAGGAACCACGAAAAAAAAAATTATATGAAATTATGGCTATTTTCAGGTGTTGACATATAAGTGAATATCATGATTCGTCACTAGAATAATCGTCAAATTGTCCATCTACTTCCTTGTCCTCCTGTGGATAGCACAACTTTTCGTACTTCACCTTCTCAAATATAGACACAGGGTGGGAATCCATGGGACAGAAGTTGCCTTCAGCCATCTTCCGATGCACAAATGACAACCATGGTGATTGTGGTGCTCCTAGATGGTTGATGTAGTGCGGCACCCAATATTCATCAGAATCCCAATCTTCTTCAGACGAATCTGAATTTCCACAACACTCTTCTGGAAATATATATAAAAAAAGTTTTTTGTCTGTTTTGTTCATAAAAACATTGAGTAAAAGAGTAAACTTAAGGGTGTCACAGATAGCAAAGATACTATAATATTTATCTTATGATGCCTGGATATATTCCTTATTTAAAGTATGAAACATGAAAATGTTACAGTATCTTAGCCGTCTGTGATAATTTATACAAACTGTTTAGCAAGCAATATTTTATCTTAACATAAATTTATTTTTTTAATGTAATGAACCAGGAAACGAGCAGACGGATCACCTGGTGGTAAGCGATTATAGCCGCCCATGGACACTCGCAACACCAGAGGAGTTACACTTGTAACTCCATTGATGTTGCAACTTGCATTCCTGGACCTTAAAATCCCCAATCCCCTCATGGGCCCTTTTTTTTTTTTTTTTGTTTCCGGGGGGGGAAAATGCATTACGCATTATGGGTGGTATACCCAGGTGCAGGGGGCACCCGAGTGGTGATGTGGGACTCCCGTATAGGCTAATGAGACCCACGGTATACCCACTAAAAACCACCCCCCCACCTTCCTCCACGCCGCCCTGTGACGGGGCCACGGGAACGGTAAACACATCCGCGACCCCGCCGGCGGCAGCCGCACACATGCGGCTCCATACACGGCCCGAAGGCCCCAGGCGCACCAGATGGTAGGGTGCGCCTACCTCCTCGGCCTCCACCAGTACTGTAGCAGACTCCCCCCGAGTCTGCCAGTAGGAGGCCACGGATACCAGCCACCATAACCGGTACCCAGTGGCAGATCTGATCTATGGTTCTGCCACCGACCACACCTCGGCCGCAGAGGATAGGGCAAGCGGCGCACCGTAATACCAACTTTCCTCTTCCTCTGCGGCCCCACCAATGCCGTTAACCGTACAGAACGGCCCCGCCAGCTCGCAGGGGGGTAGGGAGAGTGGCACAACACCACCACGCCTCTCCCCCTGCGATCCCTCCACGGCCGCAGAAGATAGGGAGTACGGCGCACCGTAATACCGGCACTCCTCTTCTTCTGCAGTCCCACCTCCAAGCGCGTCCGCAGCGGACTCCTCCAGCCCGCTGGGAGCGCCCTCCTCGGGCCAGCCGTTGGCAAACAAGCCGGCCCCGGCAACCGGTTGCCTCTTCCCTTCACCGTGGGTGTCCAGTCCACGGTTACTAAGCCCCACCGCCACGACAAGGCGTGCAACCATCGGGGGGGGATCCCCTCATGGGCCTCCGGTAACCTCACTCATTCGGTGAAACGCAAAAGTTATTTCACGTTGGTTTTCTGTGAGGTTGTGGTATTTATCTTATGTGTCTGTGATGCCTCTTAAGATAAAAATTAAACAGTTTAGTGATATCTCTATGAAAAAAGCTACAGAATTAAAATGTTACTTACCAAAACGTTCACTGACTTCATTAGTAAATTCCCCTTCACTCTCTGTAGATCTAGGACTGTCGCTCCTTTCTATTTCTTCTTTTCTGTAAAAATTAAAAATATTTTTTATTTATTCACACTACCCACATTTTTTTAACAATTATTATCCATTTCCTTATGAATAGCAAGACTTGTAGACAAATGAAGAGAATTGCATCACTGGATGCACATCTCTGCTAAGGACATTACTGCAGATGAAAATCGATCAACAAATTAGACTATTGTTCAACAACAGATATCTAAGAAGCAGGATGCATAAAGAAAAAAAAAAAAAAAAAATTTCCTTATGGCCTATTCAATTAAAGTTTCATAAGTTTAGGTATAAGCGTAGGATAACACCAGCCAAAGTGGAAAAAGTGTGTACTGTGTGATATGAATTTCCACCAAGAACCTACAATCAATAACATTATGTATTGGGTATACCTGCCATCAAACCGATTTTCTTTATTGATTCTCAATTTTTTTCTCCTACTTATATATTGCTCTTCAGAAGGTTCATCAAAATAGTTCTGTGCTAAATCTATTTCTAGAATATTTTCCATACAATCAGGTACATTGTACAATTTATTGTCATACAAATCTAGTTTAATGAGCTGAGGAAAACTTGCCATCTTTGGAAGCATACACATTTCATTACCATCTAAACATAGTATTCGTAACTTTTTTAGTTTATCAAACTTGTCAGGTAGATACATAATATTGTTATAAGATAATAGGCAAATTTCTAAATTTAGTAACTCACAAAACTCATTCGGTAAACCACATAACCTGTTTTGTGTTAGATTCAGTTCAGAGAGGTTTTTGAATATGCCTATATTTGAGTTGATAAAGAAAATATCAGTATTGCTAGCATTCAACCTTTCAATAGCACTGCATTTCTCTAAATTTCTGTGTGGTATCTCAGGAATAATGTTGGCAGATTTTAGGTTTGTCAATTCTTCTGTTCCAATATCGAGTTGTTTTATCTTTACGAAAGTTCCTAATAATTCTAAATGATTGACTATATTACAGTTATTTATCTTAACGTGCGTGACTAGACATTCGTATTGCAGAAGCTCTTCAAAGTATCCGTCTTGAAATGAATGAGTGATACATGGGTTGTAACTTATATCTAGAAATTCTAAATTATTCGGCGATTCTGTCCATACCCAGTAGGGTGGACCCCTCAGTCTGTTGTTAGATAGATTTAAATATTGGATTTGCGAACAAAAACTCGGTGTGTCGTCAAAATACTGTAGTTCATTGTAGGAAAGGTCCAATGTTTTTATATTCTTTAGCGTAAGAAGCACATGCGATACTTCATTTAATCGATTATGGCTAAGATATAACTCCGTTAGACTCAATTGTAAAGACAAATTTTCAGGCAATGTATTCAGTTGTTTTCTACACAGGTCAAGTTTTATTGAGTTTTGATCTAACTCTTCTGGAGTGCTGGTTTTCTTTGAATTTCGGTTATGTTCCATCTCCATTTTATATTTACATTATATTTTATGGTTGTAACGATATTTACAGCACTGTTTCTGTTAACATTATATACTTATTAAAAACTTTATTATATTAATAATTAAATCAAATCCCCAGTGTATTTTTAAAATTAAAATTTGACTTTTGTGTACCTACCTATTTGAATTTGACACTTGTTTGAGTTTGACAGTTGACAGTCACAGTTGACAGAATACTCTTTTTATCTATGCCTAAGGCTGGGACTATATGCAACGGAATCCGTAAAGCCGTAGATAATTCTGAGCATTGAAAATAGAACTCGGCGCTAATAGAATAGAGTTGAAAATTTAAGTGTCAGGTGTCGAGCTGTCATATATGACATTGACGTTTACCTCGACACTCATGTGTTCGATTTTCAACTCTATTGCATTAGAATATATTTCTATTTCCAATGATCAGAATTCTCTACGGCTTCACGGATTCCGGTGCATATAGTCCCAGCCTAAGCCTATGGGTATAACGCGTTTCAAATGAGAATAGGAACGTCAATGACCTTTATCTGTCAAATATCACTTGAAAAGTGTGATTTTCAGAAAAACTAATGTGCATATAAATATTAATAGTCTTGCATCGAATTTAAATAAGAATGTTAAATAGTAATCAATTATCTAAACATAAATTTAACTATCATAACAGTCTAAATTCGAAACAATATGGCGCCGACTCGATCCTATTCTCATTTGAACCGCACTATACCTGCACAAATTAACAAAATCCGGCCGCCCGGATTTATTTTTCGAGTTTATTTTTCGAGAAAATAAGTACATACGGTCGGAATCCTATTTTCTCGAAAATTAATCATTCTCAAATATTTTTGTTGGCATATTCGAAATTCACAAACGATTTACAATCGATCAATTTTTCCGATTAAGTAATAAAAAATTGTTGGAAACATAAAAATTGCAAATTAATTACTAACTAATAATTACTCACAAAAAATCATTTGAATCACAAACCTTCACAAACGATGTACGAGTACAAACGAGCCAGCGTGGAAAAAATAAAATAAATTGATTTTTTGAAATTTATGGTGGCTAATCGTATTAGGGAAGTAATCGTATTAGGGAAGTATTAGGCACCCCATCGAAGGATTTTCGTAATCAAAATGATATTAATCGATAGGTCTACGCTAGCTAGGTACTTAACAGACCTACTGTATTAATTACAGACATAGCCATGGGCGTACTCTGTATGGGTCCACCACAATTTTTGTTAGGTCCCCTACCTATAGTTTTTTAATAATTTTTTTTAATTTTGCAAAAACAAAATGCATCTTAGCACCTCTTCTAAACGTAAACTGATTAATCTATATATTTTAGTGATGTAACGAATGTCTCTTTTTTAGCATTCGCGAATGCGAATGCGAATATTTAGTTTTTGTTCATATTTGGCTCCAATTTGTCTATGGCTTGGCGGCAGTCGCGTTCGGACAAGATTCGTTATGGGTTCGTTACGTTCGTATCTTCCGAGTATTGCCGAATTCTTACGAACTCATCTATGATCTAAATAAAGCGTCATTCATTCCGCTCCTCTCACTCAAACTTAAACTAAAAATTTTATTTCCATGTAGGTTATGATATATATAATAGAATTGTCCTAAATGATGCCTACCACCGGTTCGGAAACTAGCCCGGCAAGAAGAATCGGCGTAAGAAACTCGCACATTTGCTTTTGTTTTCTGATATTCATATTCGCAAAACATTCGCAAAAATTTTGCGAATGCGAATGCGAATATACAAAAATGTGCGAATATTCGCGAATGCGAATGCGAATGCGAATATTCGTTACATCACTAATATATTTCTGCATTCTTTAACGTTAGGTCTGTACAGGTCTTAGATCATAATATAGTAGGTAAGTATAGGTCCACATTTGGGTCCACAACTCCACTCTCCACCATAATTTTTGTTAGGTCGCCTATATTTTTTTTAATTTAACAAAAAAAAAATGCATCTTAGCCCATAGATATATAATATTAAAAAGAGGTAGATATGTTATAAACGCGTAAAAATGAAGACTGGAATTGGCCCGAGTCGGGCCAATTTTGGTTAGTGTGCTCCGCGAGTAATAGGTAGCGTGTTTTGTGTTACTATGCGACGTTGACACATTGACACGCGTCCCATGTCAATGTGTGTCGTGGCACAGAAATATTGTCAGTTTTGTAAGGATATAACGTATCTATGTAATAATTAATCAGTCTTAGCCTATCTTACAGGGCAGGATAGCTCCTGACGGCACAGCTTGTTAGAGAGAGAACGTAAATTGGTCAATACTTGTGAAGAAACGAGACAAAAATGTTATGTTTTGTCCCTTTCGCTGTAACCGGGTTTTTGGCACAAAGCTGTCAAATTTGACATTCCTGTGCCAAACAAATGACTGTGAAGAGTGAGGTTTCGTGTTAATTGAACTCTTTTGTGTTTTTTGGTGTGTTTTATGTTATATACGCTTTTGAGATAGAGACTCCGTGTAGTTTTAAGTATTTTAACAATGTGTGGATGCAGAATTTTGAGGTGCAAAAGTCGCAGCGAACGAAAATGTGCTGCCGTAACTTTTCACTCGTAATTAGCTATAGCTCGTGTTTTTTTAGTTTGTGATTGCATATAACATAAGAATGATGATATATGGATGTAAATACAGTCATATTTTCCATAGAAAGTGAGATGAAATCTGTATTTTTTACATAATTCGTAACATATTCCAAAAACATATTTGTCTTAGTGTTGCTATTATTTAGTAACAAAATATACTGACGTAAAGTTTTTTCGGTAAAAATTTAGTGTAATATCCCACGATTCCACGATTTGGGGAGGAGGGAGTTAAGAGGGAAGGGGAGGGGAGGATTGAACCCCCACTCCCCTCATCAGGAAACTCACAGTTACTGAGATATTACTTAGTGGTTGAAGTTTTAGGGTTATAAACTAAACGACTAGTTTGGTTGTAATTTGGAGTGGTAATCATAGTTGAGTGGTTGGGACTTTGGGAGTAATAGGGTGACAGCTAACCCTAACCGCAAACCTCAGTAAACATTAATTTTGGATACATAGGTAATTAATCAAAGAACAAATTTTCCATCTTTTTGCTAAAAAGTGGCCCCGTGCGAGTTTCTTACGCCGGTTCTTCTCGACGGGCCAGTTTCTTATTGATATGTATTTTAACTGTTTAACTTTTTAAATGTGTTGAAGTGAATGAAGAATGTTTGAAACATCTACTTAAATAAAAACTATTGACTTTTTTGACATTGTTTAATTTTTATATTAAGAGAAATACCTACCCTACCTAACAGTATTAATAGTAAGACTTTTTGGTAGCTTATGCTTGGTCTGAGAGCTCCGTAGCCTAGTGGGTAGACCGTTTGGTTTGCACTCGAGCGAGTGTAGGTTCGAATCCCAGGTTGTGGCGTGTACCAATGAGACTTTTTCAGATCTCAAGTACATTATACGGACGCTCTAACGGTGAAGGAAAACATCGTGAGGAAACCCGCACATAGTTGGCTCCAGACGTATTGACTAGTTCATTCCTCTGGACTAGGCTGACTATGTTGTGAGAATGCCGTATGTGCTTGGGCAACCATACGCATATCCAATGCATCCTACGTCCTAGTCCTACACCTACAACCTACACCTTTTTCATTATTTCTCACTGCCTAAGCCTTCCCTGAACTTCCACAATTATTTTAAAATCAAAATGAGCCAAATCGATCCAGCCGTTCTCGAGTTTTGAGTCCCTCGTGAACGGGATAAAAAGTATCCTATGTCCTTCTCCTGATTTCAAGATAGTCCACCAATTTTCAGCCAAATCGGTTCAGCCGTTCTTGAGTTATAAATATTTTTACCACGTACATAATATTTTGTTAATTTAACTATTACTCTCGGTCTTGGCCTAGAGTTAACTTATTAATAGGTCTCGATCGAGACTGAGAATCCAGGTACGATCGTACTTTAATCGCATGTTTTAACCTCTGACTCATAAAAAATAACTAGAACAATTTAATTGCCAGTATTAAAATATTGAAATTTACTTATTTTAATAATGAGTGGTGCAAGGAAAAACTCGTTCTACGATTCTTATTTATTACTGACTACGACGAGAAAACTTACGTGTGCATTCTAAGATCAAGACAAAAATACTACAACTGAAGGCTATGTTTGTACATGGCAACACATAGTGGGTGAGCGAGATGCACTCTAGTGGTTACAAGAGCTGCGAATCTATAGGTACTTTATCTTAGCTATCTTAGCATATCATTTATACGAAAACTAATGTATCTTTATATTTCTGCATTCTATATCGTTAGGTCTGTATAGGTCCACCATAATTTTTGTTAGGTCGCCTATAAGTATGGATTTTTAATAAATAATTTTTAAATTTTGCAAAAAAAAAAGAAAAATTACTTCTTACTTCTTAGCACCTCATTTAAACGGAAACTGATTAATATTTATATTTCTGCATTCTTTAACGTTAGGTCCGTTAGGTCTGTATAGGTCCAGCATAATTTTTGTTAGGTCGCCTATAGTTTTTTAATAAATATTTTTTTTATTTTGCAAAAAAAAAAAATGCATCTTAGTAGGTAAGTATTTCATTTAAACCTTTGAGTATCCAACCATAATTTAAACGGAAACTGATTAATCTTTATATTTCTGCATTCTTTAACATAATGGGCCATACTGACCATCCAGCCTGCAAGCCCAAGGCTCTATCAGCATGGGCACGTGTTGTGTAATTATGTTTATAAGCACTTCGCACTTGCACTTCCATTTAAAAGATTTAAGTTTTGTCCATAAACGTGAGTAATGTTTAGAAACAATTTTATCTCGGCTAAGATTGTTTTCATTTTGTAAACATTATTCTTAGAGCAGAGGAAAGTACAGCCTTTTGAATCAAATTCCTATCGACTTCAACATGTTGAGGATATCTTTGAATTGTTTAGTGATTTTTGTAGTAGTTAATTTTGTTTTTGCTAGTGACTCAGATACAGCGAAGCTGATCAAGCCAAAGAAAGATAAAGCGAGTAAGTTCTATTTCATACTGACCTACGCTTATATTTTGTACATGATATTACAAATACTTCGAATATATAATATGCCGGTCTATGTAAATAAAGGTAAGGATTATAAAATGCATTGTTTCTAAAACTTTATTACTTTTCAGATAAAAACACAGCGGTCGGAAGTTTGTCGAAGATCATCACTCAAGTCATAAACCTGCCGAAGATGTCGTACGGCGCCAAGTTCAGGACCCCGTGCAAGACTGGCAATAGGTGTGGCAAGGTAAGGTTACTTTTATTTCTGGAAAAGATGTACCTAGGTACAAGAAATGATAAAGAAGTTAGAAAATTAAGTATTAAACGTAAATATGGGATAACTTATATTATATGAGATAACTTATATTATAATGATTAATAGCTAACGTGATCCATTAATTTTGTTCTTTTTAACTTCGTTTTAACGTTTCGATATTGTTGTAGACGTATATATATAATAGACGAGACATGTTGAGGCATAAAGTTTCTCCAGTTGTGTGATGAAAATGTCCACTTTTGAAATTTTTGGGGCCATTTTGACATTTGAAGTATGGCGAAAACCAAGATGGCGTAACTTTTTTACTGTATGAAAATTTGTTTTGTAAATGTACGTCAAGCCTATCTTGAGTTTTGAAATCTTTGGATATTGTACTTTGTCCCTCAAGGGCCCTTTCCTTAGTCAGCCTAAGCACGGGTCTAAGCCAGTGGTTGCGGGTTCGTATCCAGCAAATAAACGAATGAAATCTGATTCATTTCTTTGTACGACTTACAATGCCACCTAAATAATGTTAGAAAAAATAAATCCGAGAAGAACCGAAAATACACAATAGCTTTAAGTTCACCAAGTTTCAGTCATGAACGTAAAAAAAAATTTTTTACGTCCATGGTTTCAGTGTCATAGATCCACAATATCACGGCGTTATTTTACAGGTAATAAAACGGCTGATGGTGCCAAAGCTGGCTCAGCTGGAGAACACGATAATGGGTATCATGAAGGAGGTCGGGAAGAATCCGCCTGGCGCCCGCCTTCCCGACAAGTACACCAAGACTGAGCCCATCAAACTGCTGTTCGATCAGAATTACAAGTGAGCATCTCACGCTGGGACTATATGGTCCGGGATACGGTAGGCCGGGGAAAATTCAGACCACTGAAATTGGAACTCTGAGCTAATAAAATACATACATACATATAATCACGCCCTTTTTCCCGTAGGGGTAGGCAGAGACCACTTCTTGCCACTTGCTACGATCCTTACATACTTGTTTCGCTTCGTTCACTTTCATTCTTACCATCCATTCCTCCTCTTACATTCAACGTAGACGGCTCTCCATGGTCCGCTTTTCGCCTCCGTGAGAAACGAGACGTGATGGGTGGCGAACCACATCGCCGCCATTTTGGATAATTAAATTATTTTTATGATTATCCACTGCGTTCACACGGATTGGTGGAGAGGGTAGGAATAGAGAAAGGGAAGGATAGGTGGTGTGGAAAGGAAGATTGGTAAGTTAGAGTGGGAAAGCTAGTAGGTATATTATAACACCTCGACACTCGATACTTCGATTTTCACCTCTATTGTATAAGTGCAAAGTTCTATTTTTCAGTGCTCTGAATTTTCCCGGGCCCGCCGGATTCTTTTGCGTTGTTTGCAAATTGGTGTCTCGCGGACCGAACCGGAATACTTTTTATTTAACTTATGCTTAAAATCTAAACAAAAGTGTTTTGATAACTTATCGTTCTACTAAAACTCCGAACAAAGGTCGGTCTCACAGATGCTGGTTTCTAAATTCTTAAACTCTAACTGATGTTTGCAAAAATACTTAGTGATTTGAAAACTATTTAAAGTTAAGTAACCATCTAATACGATAGGAGGACGTGTCGGGACAAAAGCAGGCAAATATATTGACAGGAATAACACAATACTTTCAAAATACTTGTACGGTTCTCATTTAGTAGATGAATATGAAGTTGAGAAAATATTTTAAAACTAGCTGTTGCCCACGGCTCCGCCCGCGTAAATATAGTTTTTTACGTTTGCGGATATGTGACTGATGCAAAAAACAATCCTTGATGCGGATTATATATCATGGAGCTCGATAGGTGCAGAACTTTTTGAGTTTCTGAAGCGTACACAGACCAACATAACATTTTTATATACATTTTAAAATTTCAGAGAGGACGCGTGCATAGGTAACGTCGAGACGTGTCTGAAAGAAGACAAACGCAGGAAGAGGATTCTGAAGAAATTGTTCTTCAAGAAGTACAACGCGATGAGAGAGGAACTGATCGGGTACGGCGGGAGACGGCTCTGGGGAGGCGAAGGAAATCTCTTCTATTAGGGTTTATAAGAAATAAATAAATACAAAAAATATTTGGGTAATTTTATTTTCATTATTTTCGACGTAAGTGATTTGTTTGTTAATTAATATTAATATCCTATGTAATAAATGTTAAAGTTTGTGAGGATGGATGGACGGATAGTTTGTTACTCTTTTACGCAAAACTACTGAACAGATTTTGATGAAATTTGGTATTGGTAGTAGTTTAGGCTCAAAATTAAAAATTTAAACCTTTTATTAAGCTACTTTTTCCCCGAAAAGTACACTGTTCCCGTGGTATACTTTATTTACGCCAGCGATACAGCGGGAAAAACTATTAATATTATAAACTATAATTTAAGCTATAATAAATTGTAAATAAAGAACTTAGTTGTATGAAGTTTTAGGGCGTTATAATTCTATGAGTTTTTGTAAGTAAAAAGAATATTATAAAGTAGGTACCTACTTATTTATCTCACGGGCGTAGCCAGGTTTTAGTTTCGGGGGGGGGGGTAGGGTTCAAGAAAATAAAACGACTACGGGGGGGGATCAAAGTTCTGATTTAGGCTGTTGATTATTTTTCTAAAATAACTTCAAAAATCATCTTTCAGATAGGGTTAATGGGGCGGCAAAATATGTTACGCCTCTGTATATTGGTCAGATCTCTGTATTATATATATCAGCCGGCCCATTTCGGGGGGGGGGGGGGGGGGGGGGGTTTGAACCCCCCCCGAAATGGGCTGACCCCCCTGGCTACGCCCATGATTTATCTACAGGAATGTTGTAAAAAGGAAAGTTTTGATGGTTTGTTTCAGTAAAAACTATATAATACATCTATGGTTTGTTTCAATTGAATAGGCTAGAAATAGCTGCTTAATTATAATATAAATTAAACAATTTTAATAAACACACTCTATTTAAATAAAACTGTTAATAAGAGTAAGTACCCAATCAAATCAAATAAAGAGACGTTTAATCGCAAAACACTTTCGTTTTGAGATTACAATTTCGTATAATTATAATTTCGAATAATTCGTTGTGGACAATTACGTACCATTACCATTATACTAACTACGTATAAAATTGTGGAAGCTACATCTTATTTGTGTATTGCTTCCTAATAAATTTAGGCGTTGCTAGAATAATAATCATCATCGTCATATGTGAAGCAAAAACTTTGAGTACAGTTTTACGAGAAATTTGCGAACGATTATGATATTTAGCACAATGTTTATGAGTAGGTGCCTCAGCGCGAATTTCATTTCAACAGCACTAAGCACCCTGTTTACCATAGTGTGTTTAGTGCTTTTTGCCTTCGCCACACATGATAATCCATAAGTTTTGTATTTGTTTCTCAAGTTTCTGTGTTTGTGGGCTTAATTATGATTTGGATTTTTTCCCACGACTCCGCCCTCTTAAATACAGTAGGTATACCACGGGAAACACTTTTAAGGAATAAAATGTAGCCTATGTTTTAATCCAGAGCCTAAATTACTACCATATAAATCTACTATTTCTTCAAAATCTGTTCCGTAATTTTTGCGCGAAAGAGTAACAAACATCCATCCATTCTCACAAATTTTCACATCTATACTTCTATACTTAATATAATAAAGAGGAAAAGTTTGTTTGTGTGTTTGCATCGAATAGGCTCCGAAACTACTGGACCGATTTTGATGAAATTTGGCACAGATGTACGGTACGGTAAGTAGACCACAGGGAAGGACATAGGCTACTTTTTATCGCGAAAAATGTACGGTTTCTGCGAAATTACCTTTTGCGCGCACGAAATCGCGTGCAACATCTAGTATTTTATAAAAGTAGTAGGATGTTTCTTTTTGACACACGTTCAGGGCCCTGTAGGCCAGGGGCTCCATTTAATTGATACGGCTGATACAGCGGTAGCTACGCCCCTGAGTCAACAAAAATGTGTACCTACTTACCTATTAATTGTTTTGAGTTTGCCAGTTCGTTACTACATAACAATAGAAAAGTTTCACAAACACACGTGACTAGGTATAACTAACAAACCAAACTGTTTTCGAAACTTCACCAAAACTTACTTCTTGTAGTTTTTAAGCTACAATTTAGATTAGTCTTTCTCGAAACTGTAAGCGGTTCCTGGTCTTGTTAAAATGGAGTTAAGAAATTTTAAACAGATGCATGTTACGTTAAAATATTTATCAACTTTATTAGTTTTATCGTATTTTATTTTCAATTGTTCAGCGGTAGAAGATGGTAATTATATATTATTTTGGGCTCTGCCTATGTAAAGTTTTACAGATTTATTGATGTGTAACAACTTTCCTCTCGCTGTCTTGTCATTGGTGGGAGTGATTTAGTGAAAAGGGGACGTAAGTGTGTAACAGGAAGTCGCGGAAGCGCACGCGCCAAGATTTGATTTGATAAATGAGCGCGCGATGGTGGAGTTAGCCGATATTTCAGTATTTCCCTTTTTTAAATTTTGACGTTGAAGATTATGCCGGGGAATTCAATGTCTGATGTTCATGTTTATATATATTTTCTTCTAAAAATTCGTGTTATTTCAGTTCTTAGTGCATAATATTGGTAGAATATTAACAATTAGATATTCGTCACTTGTGCAAAGTGTGGGCAAGTGGTAGAACTTAAAAAAACCTGCTATTTTGTGTTCCCTTTAAAACTCCGTAAGAACTTTCAGTAAAGCTTCTACCACTTTACTGAATCGACTGACTTGACTCATTGACTGTACTTACTATTTATTTGAACTTTGACAAGACTTTGGACTTGACGATTGTGAAATACGGCATTGAAACTTGAAAGTTTATACAAAAATTCTATTACCTTGTAAGGCGAGTCGTCGAAGTGTGTGGTTTTTATACGCGTACTCACTACATATATAAAAATCAGTCTCAGTTTTTGGTTGACAAAGTTCGGTCTTCACTTTTCTATTTGGACTAAGGATGTTCCTACTTAAACATTATGTATCCTTTCTAAATTTCTAAGTCCTATAAATTTTTCATTTTATAGCGCGCTGATCTTGATAACATTTCAGACGTTCTCTTCACTGTGACTCGCGCGCCCCGCTACCTAGGCATCCTGCAAGACCACCGCGGGGAGGCCCAGTCGGTGGAGGCGTCTGAGGAGTACATGGACCAGGACTACATAGCCACCAACAGGTAAACATTGTATGTTACTGTAGTCTTGCAGTAAAAGGTGAAGACTTAAATTGCAAGTAAATAAGAGGCAACTTAGATTATAGTAGGTAAAACCTTTTTACGACCGGTTTCAATAACCTATCTACCAATAACTAGTTGTTAAAAACGTCACCTTTGGTATCATTCTCCGGTTTTTAGGTTTCAATAAACTAACTACCTACTTAGTATAAGGAATATTTGTCTGTGACAGCGATACCAAATGTGACGTTTTTAACAAATAGTTATTGGTAGATACTAGATAGGTTAATGAAGCCGACTGTTAGTGATCTGTGGTAAAACTACAATGTGTCCGGTACCTCATGAGGTAGACCGGCCTGTCGTGGGGGGTGTCCTGCGTTAGACAGAGACGGAACACTCCCCTACATAGCGGCTGATGGCCGCAGGTAGTTTTAGAAAAAAAAGCAAAATTACAATATGGAAATAAACTGAAATCCTGATTAAAAATGGTCACTATCTATCACAATAGCATGTGGAATGGAGTACCATTCCACATGCTACTATATTATGAACCATATTCAATATTTATTAAAAATAGCTATTAGGAACATCGGATTAGAGCACATTCATTAAGTACTTTAATCTATATTTTTCTATTTTCAGAAAACGTCACAAATTGAACTGGAATAAGTAAGTTGAAATGTTTATATATACTAACTATAGATGCTGGCGGGAAAAATTCCGAATCATTCCCGTCGAATACTTCGGAAGTATTCCGAAATATTCCGAAACTTTGGGAATATTTCAACTCAAAAAAAAAAACGAGAAAAATTGCGCTTGGAAGTTGTAAACTAATACCCCCTTACATTAGTAATATTTGAGTAGCGGTAGGTATATTTGAGTTTATGGTTGTGACTTGATTGCACGTCGCATCATTTAATAAAGTCGTCAGAGCACCTCTTCAATAAAGTCTTCGCTTGGTGGTGGTTTGAGGTCAATTGAGGTGTTCCGGCTTCATTGAAGTCGGTTCTATTGGTATCTACAAAAGTCCAATTAATAAAACCTCTGTATTGTATAACAGTTTAAAAAGTGAATTAATACTTTGACTTATATTGTCAATAATTTTATCTTGTTACTAGCTTTTCCCCGCGACTTCGTCCGCGTGGAATAGAAGGAGAAGCGCTTCCACCTCACGGTCACGACCGCGACTGCCCGCCCGCGCCGTGCGCCGTACTATAGCGCGCATGATTATTTTATTACTGCGATATCTTCTAAAATACTCATTGAAATCAAATGATGTAAACGGCAAATTTCTTCTAGATTAAATGCTTGTAATGAATAACGTATTTACTTGGATAAGGATTAATACATATAATCTTTATGAAAACACTTTCACAAATAATGCTTACTTTTAGAACAAATTTGGTTAGTATAAAAAGGTTATAGTGAGCCAACCTTAAAAGATAGACATATACTGTCGCGGACTTTTTTTTAGAACTTTTAAAGGGGAACAATTCTGCCATACATCATTTTAGCGAAACTTTAACCGTTTCCGCAGCGTACGTAGCGAAAGCTCTCAAAAGGAAAAAAAGACCCCCGATTTTCTAACATTCTTGATTGGTGCTCCGCTCTTATTGAGTTTAGCATGATGCTATATAGCCTAAAGCCTTCCTCGATAAGTGGACTATCCAACACAAAGAATTTTTCAATTCGTACCAGTAGTTCCTGAGATTAGCGCGTTCAAACAAACAAACAAACAAACTCTTCAGCTTTATAATATTAGTATAGACATTGGAATACATACTCTTATTCGAGCTAGGTACACGTATTTTTATTTCTCGTCCTTACTACAGGTTCCATCTTTTTACTTATTTAAACATTATTTATTTCAACATTTTTTTATGTCACGTATACGTATTACGGTAAGTACTAAATAATATTGTTCTGAAAACTGCATCAAAATCGATGCGTACAGAGCTATTGTACATACAAAAAATATCAACATTATATAGGTACTTAATCAATCCCATTTATAATACAATAAACATTTATATTTTACTTACGTATGTGCCACTGAACAAATAATTCATTCAACCACCATAGACCATAAACTAACACCTAGGTATATTACCATTGAATTATTCCAGCGAAATATTCGACGGAAACATTCGATTGCGGGGTACGGATCTTTCTCGCGCGCGGGGGAAAACTTCTCCGGGGAGCATCTCCCTCCCGCGCCGCCGTCTCGCTCGTACGGCAGCGGCCGGCGGGCGACGCATAGAGGGCGGCGCGGCGGCGATCGACGATTGATACAAAATACGATTTTTCAGCAAAAATAAAAATCTTAATTCAATTCATTTTGAATAATTATAATTTAAAGAAACTTTCCCAGAAGTATTCCGGAATGATTTTGAATTTTTCAGAAGTTTTGCAACTATAATACTAACCCCCTTACTAATAAACGCTGTATAAGCTTTGAATAGTTATACAATGTTTTGTTTACGTCACACAAGTGACATTTTTAATTCGATAGAAAGAGACAAAACACTGTGTAACTATTCAAAGCTTATTATACAGCGTTTATTAGTAAGGGGTTGTAGGTCGAAGTTCGACCATATTTCATATATTTTCTTTAACTGTCTGTGACATCGTAGCTCTCGAATATGAACCGATTTTGATCTGCTTTTGTTTTGAAAGGTGATTCAATCGAGAGTATTTTCAGCTATAACTCATCATCATCAGATCATTTCATGCAGATTGATAATGTCGGGAGCTACTTAAAATTTTTATTCGGCCGTTAGACTAAAATAACATTGAACAGTACCTGGGACACTGAGCTTTGCATATAACACAGCACAGGAAAAAAAAACGGATCGCAATCATATTTATTGTATCTAGGTTATTTTATACCTTTTTCAGAACTTATTGCTGATTTAGTTATTAACTATATTACTGACCTTATTTGTAACCCTTATTTTCATGGTATTTAAAATAAAAATAATAATAAAAAATGTCTGACCGGGGTTCGAACCCAACACACCATAATTTGTCAACAACGCAAAAATTGTTCACACAAAATTGAAATTATTGACATATTGTTGCACGACGGAGTAAAAAATATTTAATAACTTAAAATACTCGGTTTCACAGGGATAAAACTAGCTAGATGGATTTTTCTCCCCCAAATTCCCCTGCGTACAAAATTTCACGGAAATACTTACTCAAAGCTGTTTCTAAGATTCTGATTGTAATACATATATTTATTATATATGTCACCGTAAAATTGTAGAAACCGTTACATTGTAAAATAACTAACGTAAAAATATGTCAAAAGATTCAAAACTATATATTTATAATCTAACGAAAAATAATGTGTTAAATTATAGGCAGAATATTCGCGTCGGAAGTCTATAAACATTTTAAAATTTAACTAGTTATATTACAATCTATCAGTTTTTACAATTTTACGGGGTCATATATACAAGAATTGCTCATTTAAAAATTGAACATTCTGTACAGGAACCCCTTGGATGTCGACGACTTCGAGGACGAGGACACGGAGGAGGACGACAAGGACCGGGACGTGCGGGGGAGGGGAGGGAACCGCCTGCCGACAGGACCCGTGTAATATACATACAAAAGTACAGAAATGTTTCATTTTCTAGTAAAGTTGCAGGAACAACTTGCTCCCACAGGACCCGTGTAATTAGGATACCAATGTTTTCTTTTCTTTATTGGGGACAAACCAACAGTAGTCACCTTATCGCTTTTATGTATATGATTAATTACGACACCGACACCATTATCCACGTGTTAATTTAGTACCTGGTACTTTAGTATTTAGTAGTGGTCGATATTGGATCATAAATTCATTTCATTTTTCATTTGGTTCATACTTCATTTGCCTCTTAGATAGAAAAAGTAAAAATAAAAATTTGCGCTTAATGTGGCTTGGTATGTTAAGTACTTGAATAGTAGAACAAATAAGAGACCTTTTTACTTGAATAGCAGAAAAGTACACTTGGCGATAGCGTGGCCGCGCTATCAGATTATGAGATACAAACTAATAGCTACTCTATTGAATTTTTATTGATAATCGCCAAGTAAAGTGGGGTATGGTTAGGTAAAACCCGATTATACAACGTCTTCACCGCAATAAAATTGTAATAATCCGAGATAAAAAGTAGTCAGAGTCCGTAGTAAGACATTTCAATCCGGTCCGACGTTTTACGTGAAATAGTAATAAATATACGTTTTAACAGACATCTCCACTAATAACACAATATTAACACGTAGAAAGGTTTTGAAAAGTACTTTCTTGTACGCACTTTTTTGTTTTTTTTTATTATTCGTTTTAATATTACATTACATTACATTGTTATATTGTCATCTAATGTTTTGGATACGGGCACTAATCTTATGTATGATATAATGTAAACTTGCCTAAATTTCGTTAGTGGCGTAGACCCCTGCGTAGAGCGCTACGCCGTAGGCCTGACAAGTAAAGAGAACGCATATTCCCACGAATGTTTAAATATCATGTTACCTCTCTCATACTTCGTATTAATGAAAGAGAAGGCAATAACAGGCGTTTGTGAAATTGGGACTATGGCTGTATTTAATAACAAGCCTAGTTTTGTTGTAATGTTTTTGGATTCTTGCATTGATTATATAGCTTTATTTATTATAATGTTATTGGTCCTAAAATTGATAGAATATTTAATTTTAAGTGCTACAAGAAAGCTTTCCATTAGAAATGATATAACCCTTTTTACTGTCATTTACACGTGGATTTTTATATAATAACTCTGTTATCTACTCTTGATACTCTATATCACAAAAACGCAGTAAAAATGAGAGTTAAAACAAAAACTACAAAATAAAAAACATAACAATTTTATAAAAAACGTTTACAAAAGTATCAAAAACACCTCCATTTACATATACTCATTCTCCAACCTCTCCAACGAGGCAGCCGATCGCAAATCTTCTATTTTGACCCGCTCTATTTCCAACGACTCTTGAGATTTGTAATCGGCTTCATCCGAGTATAGTTCGGCTATGTGGTCTTGATAGATTTTCTCGCAGGCGTCCAGCGGCGGTAGGGTTCTGTGGTGGTAGCCCACTCCCTCTATCGGGCCCACAGTGAGGTACGGCACGGGTGACGTCACTTCGAAGTGTTTGTCTG
Source organism: Glaucopsyche alexis (assembly GCA_905404095.1). NCBI lineage: Eukaryota > Metazoa > Arthropoda > Insecta > Lepidoptera > Lycaenidae > Glaucopsyche > Glaucopsyche alexis. The sequence goes on along the minus strand of FR990054.1, from coordinate 20,758,005 downwards.
GAAGTCCATATTTGTTAATTCAATACAATATGTGACTTTAACAAAAATATTCTTAACAGACGTGTAAGACGGTTTGTGAAAGGCTAATCAAATACATGATGAACTAACACGTATGTTGAATTAACAGGCTTGTTAAAGCAAATTGCGTTTCTGAAACACCAATTAGAGAAAAATTTACTAATGATTGATCATCTTGACATGACATAATATTTATACAATAAATAGCGTTTCACAAATTGAAAACATGCGTTTAACATGTGGTTTGACCATGGTTTTGACATTAGTTTTGATAACTAACACGTTGATATAACACTTACACCATCAAAAGACTGATTAAGCTTTTTGCAACTCAATTTACACTTGAGAAGAGCTTAGCCTTTCAGAAACCGGGGGTATGGAACGGGTAATGTAAATGATTTTTTTTTAAATACAGTATAAGGACGAGCGGAGGGTTGAGTATCAATAAGTGATAGGATAGTTAAGCAGTCCTAAGAACTATGGAATCTCACATGTGCGAGAGCGAGACAAGCTATAGAAAAGAACAAGTGCAAAAGAGACAGGCATAATTACGGTAGTCTCTGACGCAGCATATACATCATACTCATTGCCTACACACATTTGCTCATGTGCAAGAACGAGACAAGTAAATAGGAATATAACAAGTGCAAAGGAGACAGAACTCACGGTCTATATGGTCAGGCATGATCACGGTTGCCTCTGACCCGACATACACGTCATACTCGGTGGTCGCCGCACACTTGACCTCCATATGCCGTCGGCCTGACGGCTCCGAAGCTCCGCCAGGTGGTGGTGGAATGTCAGTCAGTGGTACGAAGACTTGGATGTCCTTCCCAACTGGCCTTAGGCTTAGTAACCTGGAAATAAATTTGGTTAGGATTTTTTGAGATTCGTAAATGAGCCTTCTAATTATGGTAAGATAACTGGAACCCATGTACGTCTAGTAATACTTCATAAGAGTAATTCTGGACACATTGGCTTCCGCTCATCTGTTGTTGCCTGGCAGAAACGTCGAAACTATTTTCACCATGTCACACAACAGAGAGATATTGCTCATCAAGAAAACATACAAAATTATTACTTATTAAAAAACGAGCTCTCCCGAATAGCTCCGAGGATGACGTCACAGGAGATGAGCAGCACTATTAGGAGCTTCATGTCTCAGTACTACGAAGTACTATGTCTGGTGGCTCAATACTATTGCTATGACTGACGAAGGTGGTATATATGGCACTGCCCTCGTAACATCTGATTGTAGAACAATGTACATTGTTTCTGCGCAGGTGTTCTTTTTTGGAATGTCACGAATGTGTTTGGTTATGTAAATTTAGTCAGATGATGGATGGCATTTTTTTTTATTTTTTTATTCGGTAAGTAATCATTTTTATTCTACAACTATGTGGTGTGGTCGACCATGTGCATTTGAAGAAATAAAATGTTTAGCAGATTAGCATACTGAAACTTATATCTGTGTGTAAGCAACATTGTACCAACTATTACCACAGATTAAAAAAAAAAGAGAAACGGATAAACAGCTACATATTTAGCTTAGTAGCAAAAGCTGGTTCTTCATCAAAGGAAAGCCCTAGCTTGTAGATGTAAGGTCAGTTAAAGAATTTATTGTAATTACCTATCTTATTAAATTTTGTACCTCAGACAAAAAAAAGTCGTGTCCGTAAATAAGTATAGAAGTAGCTAAGAAGGTATTCATGATCTATAAGGCATTGTTGTAGGTTACTAAGTTTCAAACTGTACCATCATAGTTACAATAACTATGATGGTACAGTTTGAAACTTAGTAATCTTGAACTTGAAGCCGGCGTGAATAGTGTTATATGTGTCACCGTAAAATTGTAAAAACCTTTAAATTGTAATTTATCTAACGAGATTGTAAAAATATGTCGAAAGATTCATTACTATATAATATTATTTATAATCTAACGAAAAACAATGTATTAAATTACAGACTGAATATTCGCGTTGGATGTTTATATTTTTTTTACAATTTCACTAGTTATATTACAATCTAACGGTTTTTACAATTTTACGATGACATATGCACACGTCGCTTCAGAAGCGTGGACACAACAGAATCTGGTGTGTCCACAATTGTGTGGAAAAAAGTGGACCGTTAAAGGGGACGTCAATTTTTTCAAATTTGGATCGTTTCATGAAAGCTGTTACTCTGTACATAAGTAGGTATATCTAATAATATAATAATATATACCTATAATTATTGTGTCATAGGGTTCGGAGACACACTCCTCCGAAATGGCTCCACGGATTCTTCTGATTTTTTTTGCATATTCGGTACGTCTGAGAATCGGTCATAATCTTTTTTTTAAACGCCTCTATGATAAAAATAATATATATGGCAAAACAACCTTTGCCGGGTCAGCTAGTATATATTATATTTTCTTACTCCTTACAATTTGCACCTACCTACTATATTACCTTAATTCATGATGGTCAATAGTTAATTGTATAGATTTATAATAGAACCTCCACAATGCTTTTATCGAACCATTTTAGTATTCTCAGGTGTAGGGGAATACGTTAATATGACATTTGGACCATAAATAACGACATTGTTCCATAAATCCCAGCTCCAAAAGCGAAACGCGGATCGTGACATTCCCGGAGTCTTTATGGCTTTGCCATTGACATACCATTGCATTAAATGTCGCACTCGCCTAAAAATTTGTACATTTCTGAAAATAGTAGCTGTCGCAGGTTATTGTATACCCAGGATATTCTACGAGGACACATGCAATCGACTTATATATTATCGACTTGGCTATTAACGCAAGTTAATGTGATATACTATAGTGAAAAGCCGTGTAGACATACCTATAAGAGTTTCGACACTGATGCTGACATATTTTGTGTTGAGTATGCCTGCGAACATATACTTAATTAGACATTTTTATGGATAAAATGATGAAATGTCAGATCGATTTAGCGAGTGAAAATTGCATGACTTCCATTTTTGTATGGAAACCTGGCCTTCGACCAGAATTTAACATACTTTCAGTATGGTACCTTTGAATGTTATGGTTTCTGGCAACTTCTAAGCTGTTTAGAGATGTTCTAGAAATGTATGAGGCGTGGGCCAGAACTATGTACACTATATGTAAATATAGCTACATAATATAGTAACTGTTTCCTATTCTTTATTTTATTTAATTTTATTCGTTTCAATGTACATTTAAAATAACTTCGTCAAGGAGAGCAACACAACGTAAAATAAAACATGGCGGATCAGATCAGAATTATCCAAAGAATGTCATTTTGACAATGAAATGACTTTTGATAAAGAAAGACATATGACATTTAAGAAGACGTCTTTTCCTAAAACTGTCAACCACGTTAAAAGTCAAGTCAAAACAACTGTCATGGCCGCCCTAAAAATAGGGTTCTCGCAATAAAAAAACTCTTCAAATAATCATTTTTGTACGCATGTACCCTTCTTCAAATTATTTTTTTCGTATTTTTATGATATTCCCATATTTTTTTCCTATTTACCTATTTAGTGTACATACAGCTGGCCCAAAATCAAACATCTCTTTTAATATTTTCTGAGTTCATTCAATTCTTAGTTATTCGCCACATTTCACTGTCATCACTGTGTTACTTTCTATGGTGTGCGACATCCCTAGATGTGACATCGATGGGCCTTATAGTAAAATCTAAGCGGGCACTACCGTCTATATTTTATGCCTATTTGGGTTGCGGGCCGGGGGGCATCGTAAATGAAACACGCCTACTGCACTATATATAGCCTATCGGTTATCGCTCACAATTAAAATAGTAAAAGGTAGATAACTTGATTTTCGCCAATAGATAGTGCTACTTCGCGATCCAATATAATGAGCGACAATAAGGCACAAAATAAAATGTATCTAGCCTAATATTATAAAGAGGAAATTTAAAATATTTATTTGAATAGGCTCCGGAACTTTGACGATCTCTGTGGCTCAGTGGTTCATCGCTTTGGTGTTCAAGCTGGAGGTCGCAGGTTCGAATCCTGCCGAAGGAACAAAAAGTTTTTCTGTGTTCCTGGGTTATGGATGTGTATTAAATATGTGTATAATATAATAAAAATCTTATATGTATAGTATAAAAGTATTAAATATACTTCCCGTTGTCTGGTACCTGTAGCACCAGTTTTTCGGATACTTAGCACGGGGCCAGATTGACGTGGTGTGAAGCGTTCATAGATATTATTATTATTAACTACTGGACTGATTTTGATGAACTTTGGCACAGATGTAGAGTAGTTTTTATCGCGACAAAATGTATAGTTTATAAAACCGTTAGATTTTAATATAACTCGTGAAAAAATGTTTATAGACTTCCGACGTGAATATTCTTATAATAATTTAACACATTCTTTTTCATTAGATTATAAATATATAGTTATTTTTCGACATATTTTAACAATCTCGTTAGTTATTTTATAATCTAACGGTTTTTACAATTTTACGGTGACATCAATGCTATTCCTGTGAGCCAGGATCGACAACCACAAAAATCCTTTGATATTGTCTGGGTGGTCTCAGGCTTATTAAAAATTAGGTTCAAGTAGAAATATCTTATCACAGTAAGAATGTTGTAGCGTTATTCGGGAATATACTTATCCCATTGGATTCTAACTTCTTATCCCACTATTATAAATGTGAAAATTTGTGAGGATAGATGGATGGATGGATGTATATATGGATCGACTAGCTTTTACCCGCGGCTCCGCTCGTATTAATACAGTATTTCGTTATAAAGTAGCATAATATGTGTTAATCATGAGCTCAAACTACTACCAAAGTAAATTTCATCATCAACATCCATCCATCCATCCATCCATATATCCATCTATCCGTCCATCCTCACAAATATTCACATTAACACAAATATTCACGCAAAAGCTAATGAATACGTGTTGATAAAATTTGGTATAGTAGTAGTTTGCAGCTCTGGATTAGCAAATAGGCTACGAGTATAATTTTTTTTATTTACGCGGGAGGCTAGTATATTATATGATTTTATAATATATAATAGCACAGAATACATAATACATAATACAGAAACAAGTAGTACAAGTAATAGCATTTAAAAAATTAGGAAAACAGTTGACCTAAAGGCCATCCGTGGAAGTTCCCGCTAAGCGCTTGTCATTTTTGAGCTTTTTAATAAAACACTATTTCTGGAAATTTCAAACTGTCATAACTTTGGAATGAATCAAATGATTTTCACGCGATTGGCGAACGTGAACAAAAATTTTTTTAAGATGAAAAATTTCGGATTAATTCCGAAAAAACATTTTTTTCGGTTTTCTTTCCTTCACGACATCTCTCGAACAAATAAACCGATTTTGACCGGATTAGCGGCGATCGACGTAGTTTTTCAAAGTTAAGGTTTTGGAGTCGATCGATAAAGCCGTTTAAAAGTTATTCCAAAAATACCACTTTAAAAAAATCTGTTTTTTTAGATTTCTGTCCAAATCGGTCCAAATTGTATTCAAAATCTAAGTTTGGCCGAGCCCTTTCGAATGGCGCCAGCCACACACACACACATACACACACATACATGCATACAGACATAGTGATACCCTCGCGGGGGTAGTCAGGGAAGCTTTCTGTGACCTCAGAACGTCGAGATCTGATGAGAATTCGATTTTTGCAAAACGGGGTAAAATGCCGTCCCGATTTTTTTAAATCTTAGATTTTCTTAGCGGGATGTTAAAGAATCAACTAGAAAATAAAACATCAATACAAACAGCGGTATTTAATGCTCAGTATATACGCGCAGTCTTCTTCTTGTGCAGTACGGGGTCCAGGTGCCAGGTGTCGTTCCCCCCACAGGAGGTTAGCACGAGGCAGCCGCCCGAGATCACCGGCGGGTCACTGTCTGGCACGCAGATGTTGTCGCGGCAGAAGGTTGCTGTACCTGGGTAGGTACGGGGTTAACAGATGTAGGAAGTGGCGAAGGGTTCTCCTTCATAGGGAAGCCCTAGCGTGTATATAGTATCTGGGTAACTGAGTTCGAGTAGTATAAAAATAATTATTAACAAAAAAAAAAAAAAAACACCGCGTTGCACTTCGGGAGTGCCGGCAAAAGTGACAACTTGAACATTAAATTGGAAAAACCGCCATCTAGGTTAAAAGATAAGAAGTAAAATAGTTTCATGCTCGCGTAAGGGAACATAGAAAACCGCCATCTAACTTAAAAGATACGAACTAAAATAGTTTCATGCTATGCTCGCGCAAGAGAACTAAGACAGCAAATATTTGCAAGTTGCATCTTACGAATTTTCGATCAGGTCACGTGTCCTGACGCGAGTTTAACACTATTTACCCATCCCAAGAAAAGTGCACAAAGCCGCTAAAGGAGTTTACAATACAAAATTACAAAAATATTTATCTGACCGGGATTCGAACCCACCACGTTCCAAATATTCGAACATCACAAAAATTATACATCAGTATACCATTCTGCCATTCAGACTGATATTAGTGTGTAGTTGATATAATTGTATTGATATTATATTGTTGCACGACGAAAGAAAAACGATTATAACTTAAAGTGGCGCACTTATCCAGGGATCCAGGTTATCCAGGGATAAGATCTAGATCGATTTTTCTACCCCAAACCCCCCCGCATACTAAATTTCATGGAAATACTACGCGCCGTTTTTGAGATTCCGATGATATGTATAAGAATGTTTTGGATCAGGTTCTTTATAGCTTTTCCAGCTTACCAACATATCCAGTGGGTCGCGCCTGTCTTTTATTCTTCACATAGTCCACCACCGCTTTGGCCAGCGCGTAGAAGTGTTTGCTGGACTTGTACCGCATCTTGGCCAACGCGATGTCACAATCGCTCTTGTCGGCGCGGCAGTTGTAGGCCAGGTTCCGCGTGTTGGTCTTGATCATTCGCTCCCGGAGGAGCTGGTACTTGGTGTCCGTGTACAGCATTTGCCCGAAACGGACGTTCACTATGGTAGGTACATATTATGTAATTAGAAAAAACACATCAATTCTAAATTATAATACTCCCCACACCGATGTTGGTGATGGTTGCCGGTTTCATTGAAACTAGGCCAGCTACGCAGAGTTGCATTATAGTGCCCAAGTGTGTGCCCGGTTCATATGATAAGCGTGCTGGTATCATCATGTATCATGGATGGATGGATAGTTGTTTGTTAGGCTTTCATGCAAATACCTACTGAACGGAGTTTGATGAAGTTTTGTATGGTAGTAGTTCAAGTTCTGGATAAACACATAGGCTACTTTTTATCTAGAAAAAGTACAGTGGTCCCGTAGCATAGGTATTCTATTTTCACGGGCGGAATCGCAGGCAAAGCTAGTAATAAATATATTTTCGATATCTGGTACCCGTAACACAAGTTCTTCGAGAACTTCACACGGGATTGGTCCCGACGTCAATCTGGATTGTCGTAGTGTGAAAACGTGTATAGATAAAAAAAACTTACATCCCGCTCCCACTATGTATCCATCAGCACAATTGGCCACCACCACAATCAGCAGCGCGAGCCTCCACGCCATGTTCGGCGCTAACGATACAATAACAGCGGTTTACGACACCAATTATACCTCCAACTACCAATTCCAGTGCAATTCAAACAATTAGGCACTAGCTACCACATTTTGATTGCGGCTCTCAAACTGTAGATTTATTGCTAAATAATTTATGTGTGTACAAAATTATACATTGAAAAATCGGTGCAGATTTAAAGATTTTCCATACTAATTATTATCAACCCATATGTCACGCTTTTAAGGCTGAAATTTTTCAAAATCTCTTCCTAGTACTCGTCTACATTATAAACTAAATCACTGTCCAAATTTCATGTTTCAACTGTTAGCGGTTACGGCTGTGCGAGCGTATATAGCGTAGCGTATACGTCAGTCAGTCAGTGGGGACATCTCCTTTTGTATGTAATATTATCATAGAATTATGATATTATGTACTCACTATCGACTATAGGTTCACTGTGGTCGATATATTCGCCCATATACACTTATATTATAAAGAGGAAAGGTTTGTAGGTTTGTTTGTGTGAATAGGCTCCGAAACTACTAGGTTGATTTTGATGAAATTTAGCACAGATATAGATTAAACCACGGAGAAGGATATGTCCTTCGCCGTGGTCATTAAAGGCTACGTTTTATTTCGATAAAAATTACGATTTTTTTAGGTTTCTTTAGCATACACGAAGTCGCGGGCAATATCTTTAATTTTGAAGTGTATAAGGGTTATTTTACCTCTTACATATAAATACAAAAACCTAAATGTGACAGATTAACAAACGTCAACGTGTAACAAAATTATATCTATCAAACGCACGGTAGCGTGTGTTAATAAAATAACCCTTATACACTTCAAAATTAAAGATATTGCCCGCGACTTCGCGCGCGACATATAAATACAAAAACCTAAATGTGACAGATTAACAAACGTCAACGTGTAACAAAATTATATCTATCAAACGCACGGTAGCGTGTGTTAATAATCTGAAACTCAATTCTCGTATTTAATGAAGACTCATTTTACTTTGATTGTATTGTAAGTGAAGCGATATGTTATCATGAACTGATTTTATGAAGTTTCGACCAATCAGAGCGCGTTTCACGTTGATTTAACGTTTACAAGAATATCGTTTGACAATTTTAGCGTATCGGGTAATAATTGTGTTATTGCAGGATTTATTTAGTAGAATTGACCCTCCGAGGTGGTGCGTGTTGTTGTATTTCTAAGCATTACTGCTAAAATGCTACCTTTCTGCACACCTTCCTCTTTTTACCAGACTACGGCGAAACCAAAAGCAAGAGTAATTTTGGCAGTTTACGAGTATGTATATTGTATTTATGTTTGTTCCCCCATAGCGCCTAAACTACTGATCTGATTTAATAATAACTCCCCACACCGATCTCGGTGACGGTGGCTGGTTTCAATGAAACCAGGCCAGTTACGCAGGAGTAATTTTATGGTCCCCAAGTGTGTGCGCAGAACACAAGAGCACTCTCTCTTCCTTTACTCTCATAATCCAGTGGGACGGATAACCGACACGACTGGTGAGAGATCAGGCGCAGGTCCGACTTTTCCGGCCCATCCGACGCATGGATCATCTTTCTTGTCAGACAATCAGGTGATCAGCCTCATTGTCCTAACCAAACTTGGAAACAACATTTTTTGTTGTTCCAATGCGGGAATCGAACCCACGACCTCCGAGACGAGAGCCAAAGCTCGAACCACTAGACCACGGAGGCTGTTTTTAATGAATGATGTGTCAATAGATTCGTAACAACGGCCCGGGTAACAATGGCTATATAATTTATGTAGTTATAAGTAGTTTGTATAAAAATGTGTTTATTACTTCCACACTGTTAAAGTTATTGATTTAATATGTTATCGCTCTTTTTAACCGACTTCCCAAAAAAGGAGGCGGTTATACGTTCGGCTGTATATATTTTTTATTTTTTTATTTTTTTTTGTATGTTCAACGATTACTCCGCCGCCTGTGGACCGATTTTCAAAATTTTTTCTGTGATATATAGGGTGTAGTCCCAAATTGGTCCTTTTGATATCGAAGTGGTGACCTGATGATGGGATCCATGAGGAATCGAGGGAACTCTTCGAAATTTATATGGACACATATGGTGATTTTGACTTTTTCTGAAGTAGTTCAAGCATATGCTACCAAAAAGTAAGATTTTGCTCCAAGGTATACCCTGAATCCAAAAGTACAGAACAGAACTCCTGACTCCTTATAGATACATGTTTGGGGATTTCGGCGTTGTTTAAAGAACTGCAAGCATATGCCACCCTATCAGTTAGATTATTCATCATCATCATCACCACTATCACACCATACATCATCAGATTATGATGATATAAAAGGTACTTCTCATAGTATTTTACACTAACACGGAGATCTTTGAACATTACTCTGCCGTTTATGGACCTATTTGCAAAATTCTTTTGTTGTTGTAAAGGGTTTAATTCGAAATTGGTCCTTTAGTCACTAAAGTGGAAATCTAATGATGCGATCCATGAGGAATCGAGGGAACTCCTCGAAATTTATATCCACACATATAGTGATTTTGACTTTTACTGAAGTAACACAAACATATGCTACCAAAAAATAAGATATTGTACCAAGGTATACCCTGGAAACAATAGCACTGAACAGAACTTCTTAGTCTTTAAAGATATGCGTTTGGAAATTTCGGCATTGTTTAAAGAACTGCAAGCATATGCCACTTTATAATTTACAGTAATCATCATCATCATCTTAATAACAATACCTAATGGAAGCTTGGCGCGTATTTAATTATACATTCGATCGTTTAGTTTAGACGTTCTTATGACGTAATAATAATAACTTAAAAAATATATTACTAAAAAGGGTGAAATTATTATTTTTAAACAAAAAATTAAACCGACTTCCAAAGTAAAAATACACAAAAAAGTATGAAATAAAACTTAATCTCTAAATAATTCCCCTTTCAAATTCGGCTAAAATTTTTACTATTTCTCTACTCAATCTTATTAATTTTGAAGTCGGTACCAGCAAATATGAACGTAAGTTATATAAAATATTGTAGGATATTGTTTGGGCTGGTACCGATCTCAAAATTAATAAGATTGAGTAGAGAAATAGTAAAAATTTTAGCCGAATTTGAAAGGGGAATTATTTAGAGATTAAGTTTTATTTCATACTTTTTTGTGTATTTTTACTTTGGAGGTCGGTTTAATTTTTTGTTTAAAAATAATAATTCTCAATATGAATGATAGAGAAGGCATAAAAACAAACGATTAACACTAACAAGCGACAAGCGTTGGTGAAATTGGCACTTAAAGTTACGTAGGAACTATTCAGTCATCTGTGCTTGCGGCCACTGGTTTAATTATTTCATTAAGTACTTTTGTTAATACTCGTAAAATAATCAAGTCAGCGTCCGGTCCGTGTGTGCACGTTATCGAATCTGGGTGTAGGTACGTTAGAGTCCCCGCCAAGACGAGTCGAAGAAGCGTTTCGTCGATTTTTTGAACACTCACAACTTGGCCTTGGATTATACCAGATACACGAAATTTTCTGGATATATTTCGAGTAGCAGACTAAATAAGAATGTTAAGTTTTTTATGTTCTACACCTCAGCCAAGCTACTCGTATGTGGCTTAGCCGTTTTGTTCCTACAACAATAGTATAACAGAAAAGAGTCCTTAAATGTTTCACCTTACGCCCAAGCAAATGTAGCGAAATGGCCAGGTCACATATTTTGACTAAGGAGTAGATTTTGTGTAGATACACTTGTAGAGTTAGAAGTTTGGTAGAGTCTTTTCATGGAATCTGATAGCTTTTTGACAGTGCGAGTCATATGGTATCGCTTTATTGGTGGTCATGCATCGCTTTACATGAAAATATTTTTGGGAATCCCAATGTTTCTGTAGTATAGACTACTTGCTTAACTTTTGAGAACCATTTCACTATTCTAATACCTTAATTCCTGAATAACTGTGAACAATATTGAATGTATTAATTCCGATACCAATTAACAATGGGCCACTTGCATGGGACAATGACATTCCGTAATTACAGTGGGCCACAGAAAGGGCCCAAATATCGAGATAGTTACGCCTCTGAACTATTTGCTCTATGCCGACTAAGGCTTTTGGACACAGAGTAAAGAAATTATTAGAAGTGGCGACTATAATTTATTAACCATATTTTATACAAAATGTTGCCGCGACTTTGTGCGCGCAAAAGTTAATTTCGCAGAAACCGTACATTTTTCCGCAAAAAAAAGAAGCCAATTTCCTTCCCCGTTGTCTACTCTACATCTGTGCCAAATTTCATTCAAATCGGACCAGTAGTTTCGAAACCTATTCAATGCAAACAAACAAACAAACAAACTCTTTATTATATTAGTATAGATGTATTAACATAGATAAAAATAAATAGGTGTGAAAAACTAGACTACTATCCATTTTTTGAGAATCGTGGACATACCGTTTGCTTGTAGTAGTGCAATTAAATCGGCAGCTAACTATGTAACTGCTTATCTGTTCCTTTTTTTTGATGCGTTCCGCCGGACGCTACAGACACACCTCTATACCTACAGGCGGTCAACCGTGACGATTTCCCGCCCCGTGGTGCTATAGCGAAACCATTATTTCATTAGAAAGTTTAACTAAACTTACTGTTTAAGCGGTTCATCTAAACTAACTTAATGTTGAATCTGTAAGTTCTGTTTCTTGCAGCAGGTATAAAGCATAATAGAAATTTTATTATGTAGCAGATAATATATAAACATTTAAAGTAAAAACGAGACATGTAGGTAGAGGTAGAAGAACCATAATTAAACTGCCCTCCTTTTGGGGTTGTTAGGGACTGTCGAGGTTTGACATTTTGACATTTGCTTTCCGCAGTATTTAATTGCATATTATTTTTATTAGTCTGGGAAAATTAAGGAATTCAGACCGAATAATTCATGTAGTTTTGAAAGTTGCTACAGTTATTCCTAAAGGTGTCCAGATGAATATACTAAAAGCCTCCGAGGGAGGGACACGAGCCGGCGGTGGGGGAGGGGGGAAAGGTCTCTTTTTCAAGGTTTTTGCTTGTGACTTGAAAATTATTTATAATATCTCTTAAGTGACTTCTACATTAATTATCTACATTGAATTTCCTATAAATTACGTTTTAAAATGTTTAGTGTACGATCAATACTTTAGGAGATACAGAGTATTAAAGGTGATAAAAATAAGAAGCTAAATCGTTTTACAAATTTTAATAATAGATAAAAATCTTGATAATAGATGTTTTGCCCTTCCTGTAAATAGCTGAGGTTGTATCACACCCACTGAAACTATGCAGAAAGAGAATAGAACCACAAAATTTCTTGAAGTATACCGAGCGCCATGTACTCAGTCTGAGATTAACAGACATCGATTCACAGTTTTTCTGAAATCTTGTACCAAGCCCAAACCGGACCTTTCTTCCCTCCTCCCAAAGGGTCAGCGAAATATCACGCTTATAGTATTCCATCAAGTACAGGAGTGGCTTGGGAACCAACTACCTCCTGAAATATGGGGTTGGAAGTGAGGAGTCGATGGAAACTTAGAACCAATCACGACCTTGGATCCTCCTGCTCCTGACGCGTTGTTAAATTCAATTTTTTGCCGATGTAAAAGTTGTTGTTCTGGAAAATATAATTGCCGAAAAGCGGGCATTAAGTGTAATCTTATGATCTGTAACGGCTACCTAGAAGCTTGTACTAATGGAGCCCTATCGATGTTAATGATAAAGATGACGAAGATGAAACACAATTTGATTGATAAGTCGGCATACTCGTGCAAAAAATTTTTTTTAATTTTCGAATTAAAATTTGTAAAACGATTTAGCTTCTTATTTTTATCATCTTTAATACTCTGTATCTCCTAAAGTATTGATCGTACAGTAAACATTTAAAGATGTAATTTATAGGAAATTTAATGTACATAATTAATGTAGAAGTCACTAAAGAGATATTATAAATAATTTTCGAGTCACAAGCAAAAACCTTGAAAAAGAGAACTTTCCCCCCCTCCCCCACCGCCGGATCGTGTCCCTCCCTCGGGGGCTTTTAGTATATTCATCTGGACACCTTTAGGAATAACTGTAGCAACTTTCAAAACTACATGAATTATTCGGTCAGATCGACGATTCTGAAACTAATTTTCTTAGACTATATTGGCTTTTTGAAAAGTAGTAGTTTGAGATAAATACACAATTGATTTTCAAGTGATATGTTTTCTGCTCGTGATTGCAGATAATAATGTATTATTTATTTGCTTAGTAATTTCAATATATAAGAGCTCCGTGGCCTAGTGGGTACACCGTGTGGTTTGCACTCGAGAGAGTGTAGATTCAAATCCCAGGTTGTGGCGTTTACTGTGTACCAATTAGACTTTTTCAGATCTTACACATACGGACGCTCTAATGGTAAGGAAAACATCGTGAGGAAACCCGCACATAGTTGGCTCCAGACGTATTGACCAGTCATTCCTCTAGACTAGGCCGACTATGTTGTGAGAATGCCGTATGTGCTTGGGCAACCATACGACATTTAAAAACCAACTGTCCTAGGCACTACAGTATTTCAAGAGTGGTCACTTCGCTCAGAGAATACTGCACAAATCATCCATTAACGAATGAAAAGGGCTAAGTTTTATTTATTTCAATATATATATATATAAAAAATACAATATCGACACCCAAAATACTAATATCGTCTATCGAGTCTGTAACTCACGACAATAATTGTACTAATTGTGCGACAAAGTAATACATCAGGCTTATCTCGTGGCTAAGATAGTGCCGCGCCAATTACAAATAACTAGCCGACTGCCGACTAGCGGCTAGCGGCTAGCGGCTAGCCGACGTATTGTCTCGCGGATATATTGAGGCTATCCCTGATTGACTGCCGGTATCCGAGTTTGTTATTTATGGGATACAATCGCAATTTCACTTTGAAATCAGCACGGCTTTTTGATGTTGAATCGTCAAGTTATCACTTAAGGGTCAGTTTATGCAGCATCGATATGCGACTCTACGTGGTTCTGAATATTTTAGATAGTTATTCAAAATTGACCTTTATTCACTACACAATAAGAGACAGGTTTCGTATGACATCAGTCATACACTACACATGCGCTGTGCAGCGCGGAGCAATATGACATTCGAACTGTTACAACGAAACTTGTATCTTCTTGTGTAAGGAATAAAGTTCAATTTTGAATAGCTGTCTTAAAAATGCAGCGTCGCGTAGCGTATCCTATCGTTTCGGTGTAAATTGACCCTAAAAGTTAAAATCTTAAATGTTAATGTCGCTGAACAAATGGCGTATGAAAAAATCTAGGTATATTAAACATCATACTACGACATAATATTATAATTAATGTGAAAGATTGTGAGAATGAATGGATGGATGGATGTTTGTCACTCTTTCACGCAAAACAAATGAAGGGATTTCGATGAAATTTGGTATGCTAGTAGTTTAGACTCGGGATTAAAACATAAGCTACTTTTAATCCCGAAAAAGTACAGTATTCTCGTATATAGAGCCGCAGGCAAAAAGTAGCAGGTAGTCAATAAACCATTGTAAAAGTGTGAAAGTGACAATTTTTATAAAGGTCTACTATAAAAAAGTTTGCACAGCCACAATCACATTTGTAGATATCTTTTCTCTTTATTACAATATCAAGACTCAAGAGCATTTTGTCGTGACGGAGATGTGTTTCTGCTGTTGCCAGTTGTAAAAACATTTACGATTTTAATAGTATTCCAAATTCCTGCACAATGCAGATCGCTAATTTATTTACAGTAAGGCGTGCGGTTCTAATGGGGTGAGACGGTTATCGTCCCATTGTTGCTGATCTTCCAACATTGTTCCCCTATCGCGGCACAGATTCCGCGAAGCTCGTTCCCCTATCGCGGCACAGATTCCGCGAAGCTCGTGCCCCAATCGCGGCACAGATTCCCGAGCGACCGCGAAAAGTGACGGAAATGCACGAGCTGTGATATATTGGCAAAATTAATTGGTGCGATTGAATTCAGATTGTTGAAATGCGAAACAATGGCCTTTGGTATGCAGTTTTCAGCATGACAATGCTCGGGCAGGACTAAGGGGAAACACTTATTGTTGGCAATTTTGAACGTAGAAAGTTAGCAGACCCTATATATGGCAAATCGAAATTATAAACGGCATTGAACCATACAGCCATTTAATTTACAAATCAATGTTATACTTATTATTATAGGTAGACTAGCTTTTTCCCGCGACTACGCCCGCGTTAATATAGTATCGGGTATCCAACGGGAATACTGTACTTTTTCGAGATAAAAAGTAGCCTATGTTTTAATCCATTGCCTTAACTACTACCATAGCAAACTTCATCGAAATCCGTTTAGTAGTTTTTGCGTGAACAAGTAACAAACGTCCAGCCATTCATCCATCCATCTTCACAAACTTTCACATTTATGATAGTAGTTGGACTACCTATGATGAGCTCACTTTTTTGTATCTACACTTACTAGTGAGTTCCGCCGAGGGAACAAAAAGTTTTCCATTCCTAGGTCATGGATGTGTATTAAATATGTGTATAATATAAAAATCTTATGTGTATTATAAAAGTATTAAATTTAATTCCCATTATCTGGTTCCCGTAACACAATTTCTTCGGATACTTACCACGGGGTAGATTGGCGTGGTGTGAAGCGTCCATAGACATTATTATTATTTGCACACATCTGATTTAAATGTTCGAGTATATTACTTAATTTACTAACTTTTATTCGTAAGCCATAAAATATTAAAATGGGATACCATATAAAGGATTGATGTGTGTTTATGCTATGTAAAAGTCAATCCCATTTCTATTCATAGTAACAGCCTCCGTGGTTAAGAGCTTGGCTCTCGACTCGGAAGTCGTGGGCTCGATTCTGATCACCTGATTGTCTGACAAGAACGATGCTCCATGCGTAGGATGGGCATGTAAAAAGTCGGTCCTGCGCCTGATCTCTCGTCAGTCGTGTCGGTTATCCGTCCCACTGCGTTACGAGATTAAAGGAAGAGAGAGTGATGCTGCGTTTCAATTAAACCGGCTTCCGTCACCGAAATCGGTGTGGTAGGTAATTATTATTATTATCCTAACAAAAATACATAGAATATCGTCTAGATAAACTCATCAAACGAGCAGTGAAAATGGCTTGAAAGCCTGATAGTATGTGCCGTATAAGGCGTATTATATTATTATAAAACAATGCCCGCTCCGGCCGTTGAAGCCAGAATTGGCTCGTTAAGGAATTTCTTAGCCTGGCGCAGGAAGCGTCGGACAATTCACTTTAAACAATATCGATCAATATCGAGCGCGTAAACTCGATGGTAGTTAGATCTACAGGTACATCAGATTCCTAATGTTAGTTAAATTAGGAATTAGCAGCAAAACAGTAAGTATTTGTCGACCTCTGTGGCTCAGTGGTAAGTGGTTAGCGCGTCGGTGCTGGAGGTCGCGAGTTTGAATCCCGCCAGAGAACAAAAAGTTCCTTTTGCACGCACGAAGTTGCTGGCAACATTTAATACTCTTATACTATACATATATTTAAGTTTTTTATATATAATACACATCTATATCCCAGGAACACAGAAAACTTTTTGTTGCCTCGGCGGGATTCGGACCCGCGACCTCCGGCTAACCTAACCACTAAGCCACAGAGGTCGTCAAATACTCACAAAGATTACTCTAGTAGCTGTAGGTTACTCTAGTACTATAAGCTCCGTGGTCTAGTGGGTAGACCATTTGGTTTGCACTCGAGAGAGTGCAGTTTCGAATCCCAGGTTGTGGCGTGTACCAATGAGACTTTTTCAGATCTCAAGTACATTATATGGACGCTCTAACGGTTATGAAAACATCGTGAGGAAATCCGCACATAGTTGGCCCCAGACTTATTGACCAGTCATTCCTGGACTAGGCTGACTATGTTGTGAGAATGCCGTATGTGCTTGGGCAACCTTACAACATTAAAAAACCAACTGTCCCAGGTACTACAGTATTTCAAGAGTGGTTACTTCGCTCGGAGAATACTGTTTAAATCATCCATTAATGGATGAAAAGGCCTAAGTTTTTTTTGTAGGTACTAGGTTCCCCTTATCAGTAAAACTGCTTCGTAAATCACAGCTTGAATTTGCTCACTTTTCCATTAGGTACACGCTTTAACAATGGATTATATCTATAATACACAGAGATAGTTAAGTAAACACAGATCATTAGATATGGCTGCTATATTGCCCTGATTGAGTTATTGGAGTCGTTTCGTTCGCAATTAAGATCGGGGCGATAGTCGTAATAGATTTGAAACATGCACGCCACGACTATTTTATTCATCATCGGTAAAGTATCAGGGTGCTTACACAAAATGCAATATAGAATCAAGTTGGATGCCCTCGGTGGCTCAGTGGTTCAGTTAGTGCTCAAGCCGGGGGTCACGGGTTCGAATCCCGCCGAAGGAACAAAAAGTTTTATTTATTATAGTGTATTAAATAATATGTGTATAATATTTAAAAAAAAAATCTTAAATATATGTATAGTATAAAAGCATTAAATATACTTCCCGTTTTCTGGTATCTGTAACACAAGTTCTTCGGATACTTAGCACGGAGCCAGATTGACGTGGTCTGAATCGTCCATTGATGTTAAAAAAATATTATTAAAAGTTATCGTTTCTGTATTGCATTTCTCATTTATCATTTTTATTTGATTAATATTTAATATTGGGAGAGCCATGCTTCGACACGAATGGGCCGGCTCGAACGGATAAATACCACGGCCTCACAGAAAACCGGTGTAGAATAACGCTTGCGTTGTGTTTCGTCGAGTGAGTGAGCTGCCGGAGGCCCAAGGGGGTTGGAGATTTTAAGGTCCAGAAACGCAAGTGCGCAACACCAGAGGAGTTACAAGTGAAACTCCTCTGGTGTTACCGTAAGTCATTTCATAAAAAATGTTAGAAAGTAATAAAATAATGTATGAGATTTTCACATTTCATCGTCAAATTTATTATACATATAAATATATATTATCATATTTTTTAAAACTTAATTAACGTTTCGATATTGTACTTTCTCTAAGGTGCCATTTATTTATTACGTAATACTATTTTCGCTACTTTTTGACTCCCTCCTCTCAAATCGTCTTACGTAATAAATGAATGGCGCCTTAACTACATTATTTGATCGGTAAAGCTTCATAATCTTTATTGAATTAGTATGTTATGATCACTGCTGACCAGTGTACTCCCAGTCTACTACACAACGAGCGCAAACCGTTATTGTTTTACGCAGCTCTTATACAGCTTAGCTGTTTCCTACAAAAGCTGATTTCTTTTTCAAGTAGGAAAGTTGATTCAATAGTAAATTTTCATTAAAAAAATATCAAGAGTATATTCACTCCTAAAAGTTTGGACACTGAAGAAACACCCTGTATATCTATATATATGTTCAGTGGCGTAGCTAGGTGGACAAGGGCCCCGGTGCATAAGGGAAGAATCGGGCCCTCATGCCCCTCATCCCCTCTTTCCGCGTAGCTATATTGACCTTTAAAATTAGTCATAGGAATAAGAATAGGAAACAGTGAGTTAAACTTATCCCTAGTAAGTTAAATCCATACGTCGTCTCTATGAGGGGTAGAATAAATAATAAAGTTTTTACTTTTTTCTTTAAACTTTTTTTTTACTGTGACAATAAAAGAACTTTAAGCGGTAAAATTACCATAAACCAATTAATAGTACAAATGTGGGATATTATTCTAAAGTTTAGCCAACATATCTAGGGAAATTAAAATTTAGTATGGCAACACCGGATCACGCACACAATGCATAAAAAACCGGCGTCACTTTGTTGTTCGTAGAAGTCCGTATATACTTTTTATTTGGTCTGAGATAGTAGCTTATTCTTCAATTTGAACTTGAGTTTAGAAAAACGTTTTTTATTTTTCGTTGTCGATCAAGTTAAAAGTTTGAGAGTTATAATAGATTATACGAATACTGTTGTGCTGCAACCTGTATCCTGTATCATACATGTTTTGTCATCGGAATTTTTTTAGCGAAAATGAGTTCTAGCAGAATATGGTGCCAGATGGATGAATGTGCGGAATAGAAATAGTAGCATTTGCATTAGTGGCGATACTTGATGAAAGATGAAATAAGGCTGGTGCTGGTAGTAGGGAAAACGAATTGCAACGGTCAGTGACACACCTAGTCGACCTAGCCACGTTAGTAATATATATTCTTTGACCTAGCGTCAACTATTATAGTGCATCCAGACCCCAGAAAGTTTAAAACATCGCAATGAATATCATAAATGAGAACTGATGCAAGGCAAGAGGGAATGAAAACTTGACGAAAAAGTTAATATAGGTGGTGTATGGACTCACGACCGTCAAGCACGTGAGCTTATCGCTGATCCAATGTGCTACGGGCGTACTCATCCCAACTATCAAATACCAAATAACAGAAATAACGATAACAAACAGCGCATGTGTTGAAAATCTTAAATCAGAAGTCTTGTATTGTTGGTGTTCATTTAACCACATAAAAAAAAAAAAAAAAAACGAGCCTCGTGTCTCGAGCCGGCTCACAAGATTTTTTTCCCTTTTTAGGCTGCACTTAAAGTACCGGTAATGCAATATTTCCACTGTTCCTGTCATATTAAAATCTTTTTAATTTAAAACTCCTTGGTTTTAAAAATCGAATACCGTTTATTTATTTAAAAAAAGATTCTCGGTCTTGTCACAAGGTCTTGTCAAACTTGTTTAGTCGTTGAGAAAATGGAATTGACTCGAGAAAATTCTAGAGCGATGATTTATTAAGACTTTCGAAGTGGTTTAACACAAAAACAGTGTGTTGACCGAATGATTTCTGCATTTGGTGATGAAGCCCCATCCAAAACCACAATTTATCGCTGGTTTGCTGAATTTCAACGTGGACGTGTCAAGACCAAAAACTGCAGTCACCCAAGAAAACGTTGATGCTGTGCGTAAGCTGATTGAGGAAGATCGACATGTGACATACCGCGAAATTCAGGCAACTTTAGACATTGGCACGAGTCAAATACAAATAATCTTGCATGAACAATTAGGTGTAAAAAAGTTGTTTTCCCGATGGATAACACATAAATTTTGCAAAAAAAAATGGTGGCCACGTTTGTCTCCAAAACCGGCCATGTTGAGACTATTCCTCTTAAGGGACAAAGAACGGTTAATGCAGAATAGTATGCTAACATTTTTTTTGCCACAAGTCGTTTCTGAACTCCGTAAAGAGAACTGCAACCGCCGCATCATCCTCCATCACGACAATGCGAGTTCTCACACCGCGCACAAAACAAAAGAGTTTTTAGAGCAAGAAATCATAGAATTATTAGACCATCCGCCGTACAGTCCCGTCCTAAGCCCTAATGATTTCTATACTTTACCTAAATTTAAGAATAAATTGCGTGGTCAGAGATTTTCATCACCTGAAGAAGCTGTGGACGCCTACAAAATGGCCATTTTGGAGACCCCAACTTCCGAATGGAATGGTTGCTTCAATGATTGGTTCCATCGTATGGAAAAATGTGTCAAATTTCGCGGAGAAATACTTCGGAAAGCAATAAATACATTTTTAAATAGTAATGTTGTGTCACTTCCTTGATTCCCTAAATTTTCAGTGCCGCCCTCGTATGCTCCTCTCTTTTCAAAGCTGAGGCTAGAAGGCCCCTTGAGCTCCGGGGCCCTGGTGCACTGCACCACCTAGCCCTACGATAGCTACGCCACTGTATATGTTACCGTAAAATTGTAAAAATCGTTAGATTGTAAAATAACTAACGAGATTATAAAAATATGTCGAAAGATTCATTACTTTATACTTATAATCTAACAAAAAATAATATGTTTAATTAATAAGCAGAATATTCGCGTCCGAAGCCTATCAACATTTTACATTTTCACTAGTTATATTAAAAATATACTTTCAATCTTACGTAGCCATCATCCATTTACTGTCAGACAATATCTATTGTTTTCTATCACGTTCATATTTATAACAATAATTACTAGAAATAGCAATAATTACTTAGTAAAGGTGCAGGTTAGCAGATATTTTTCCTTATTACATTTATGCACGAAGTATGTAGATTTTAATAATACTTACTAATAACCTTTTTTTTTTCTCTTTAGTTGAATGGACTCCGGTGTTTTTATCTCCGTATCGCCCAAAAGGTTAATTGGTAGAACTCCACTGTACGTTTCCGTCCTCATAGGTATTTGTACAGCTTGGCAAAAAACAAACAAAACAATAAACATATTAATATTTTTTGAATGTATCATATTTTATATCTTTGATAGATTGGAATATTATATTATAATATACTGGATGTTGCCCGCGACTTCATGTGTTTCCGCGATAAAAAGTAGCCTATGTCCTTTGCCGTGGTCTACTGTACATCTGTGCCAAATTTCCGCAAAATCGGTCCAGTAGTTTCGGAGCTTATCCAATGCAAACAAACAAACAAATTTTTCCTCTTTATTATATTAGTATAATATGTATATTTAATTATTATAATATATATTTTTAATAAAATATGTCATTCTAGCTTCATAGCTAAACACGAGTGAGCGGAGCGAGCGAGCAAATTTTTTCCCCATTTTACAGGTCAGGAAATCTGTTCAAATGTTAAACTAAAACACTGAATAACGGTAAACTTTATAAATACCATAAATTCAACCAGATAAAACAGAACCTCGGTACTAAATAATATACATATTATGCTCTTTACGTTAAACGCGAGCGAGCGAAGCGAGCGAGCAAAATGTTTGTCCTATTTATTAGGTTAAATATATTCAACTTTAAACCCTAAAATACTGTGAAAATATGATCATTTTGTAATTCAAATTAATTTTAAATTAGTGTAATTCCTGATGTTGCAAAATAGATGACAAATAATAACTTATTATGTTAGGTTTGTCATATAACTGAACATTTCGGGGGGGGAAGGGTTTGAACCCTCAAAATCCCCTTCTGGCTACGCTCATGGTCGAAATTGTTTTTAGTTCCCGCTATCACCGTGTACTCTTTGTTAAGCTGTATCTTCGAAGATTATTCTTAAACACCGAAGTTTCTTAGCCACGTTTACTTTCACTTCACCATTTGATAATCCGTTTATGTACGTACTATGTACTTAAAACATATAAATCAAGCGATCAATACTAGCAATTAAGACGGACAATATTTTTATCTAACGACCACCTGTGAATGGTGAACGTATTTACATAATGATTTGTACAATATGGCTGCCCGTGCCCCGTTCAGTGATCGGGCCGTATCGGTGGACATGTCGTGAAATTAATAAATTAATAAGCAGTCAAATCGTTAAAGATCATTCATTCTTTCTTGTTTTGGCGTAGAGCACGTTAACAGTAGGTTAAAATAAATATTTTATTATTTGTTTGTGACTATGTTCACACACATGTAAAGTAACTACGCCTCACCTTGTAAGGCAAACAGTCGCGATGTGTGTTTTCTTATATGTATAGTGCGTAAAAAACCGGCCTCACTTTTTGTTTGGGAAAGCTCTTTCTTCACTTTTTTACATATTACATTATGTTATTGATTGTACTGTAGGTTCACTTTCTTATTTAGTCTGAGGTAAGAATGTTATGTTTATTTCTTAAGTTTTGATGAGGTGTACCCAAAAAAACCGACCGAAATATATATTTTAAGTCATTATTTCATGAATTAATTCTAAACAAACAGTATCCATTTTGTTACTAGGTTAAATGTTTTTTAAAATCATAATCCAAAAAAATATTATGCAACAGAATATAGCCGCTTTGCTTCCATAACGTAGGTATACCTCTAAGTGCAAAGTTTTTAACCTCGTAAGGCTTTTTTTTTTTAAATTAGCTCAGGTATAAATAAGAAGTAGTGTTTGTACATCACTTATGATATGCACAACATTTTAGATATGTTTTTTTTTTTGGTTTTGTGAATTGTGATACTGGATGTCTTCGGCGAACAGCGTGGGACTGCGATCGTTTTTCGACAGACCACAGATGACAGAACACATCTAGTGACATGCTTAGTAAATATGAGAACAAAATCCTTTCGTTAAACTTACTAAATTTCTATACTGTGGCATAATATTGCGAAGTTGCAAGACCATTGTCCGTTCGCTTTGTATCTTTGCTGAACAAATGGCTGTTATTATTGTACCAGAGCGATATTAATTAGCGTTATCTTCTGACAGTGGTTATCGACTGTTAGTGGTTATCGTGCTGTCCTAGTGGTTACAGTGGTTACAGTTAGTGGACAGACGGTGTCGCGCTCGCTACAAAACGATTTACAACTATTATTGTTTACAACATTTCTTCATTACTTTTATCTAAGTGATTTCCTATTATGTAATATTGTGAATTTCAAGCAAATCTATGGCAGTACTGAATGCTGATATTATTTAGTGTAAAGGTCAGTTCACACAGCGATAGCACGCAACGCTACGCGGCGTTGCATATTTAAGATAGATATTCAAAATTGAACCTTATTCACTATACAAAAAGATACATGTTTTATATGACATCAGTCACACACTGCCCATGCGTTGTATAGCGAGCTGCCACTTTACATTCGAACTCTTACAATGAAACGCTTATCTTCTTGTCTTGTGTGATGACTCATGAATAAAGTTAAATTTTGAATAGATTTCTTAAAAATGCAGCGCTGTATCACGTATCGTTTCGTTTCACATGTATGAGATTACGCTGTGATCAATAGGAGCGAAGCATCAGTGAAAAATATCGAAAAACGGGGAAAATTATTCATATTTGAGTGCTTCCGTTGTGTAAACGGTTCAAGTTACCCAAAAATATGTATGAAATAATTATTACTCTTTAAATGATCTAAAAAAAATCCGCAACAGTATATATCTTTAAAATTGACTCACTATAACCTTTTTATGGTAATCAAATTTGGTCGAAATTAATGCATTATTGCGCCATCAGTTGACGTGGAAGTCGCGGGCAACAGCTAGTAATATGATATAATCAAAAATCATAATATATAAGGTTGTTCAAAATAAATTAGGGGTATTTTGGGCATATAATCTACTGCTTATGTAAAAACGTTTAGGCAAAAAAAATAATTTAAAATTTCGAAAAAAAAAAAACCTGCATTTTAAATTTCATGGGAATACTTTAAGCCGTTTCTGACATTCTTATTATACCTATACCTATATATACAATAATTGCTCGTTTAAAAAATATGATATCCGCATCTTGCAGTAACTAACGAATTGCAATGCGGTTGTCGCAGATGGATGGCTTGCTCCTTTAAATGTAAGAAAAAACGGAATAGGTACCTACCTCCCTCTTTTTTTTGAATAAAACTTAAAGTTAAGTTTATGATTAAACTGCAGCAGTTACGGGCAAAAACTAGCCAGTTATAAATTATTTAATGCAGGTGATTTTTCCTATGCATACATCTAATACTTGCAATGAATTACAATTTGAAAATAAAATTACGTCGAGTATTCGTTAGACGTTGTTTATGCGATATTATAGGAAACGGGAATATGCTAATGACAATAAATAACTAAATTACATGGAAGTTGTTTTTTGTACGCTTATTGTTATTATTAAATGGGGTGTAAGGTATTTTACGAAGCATATTTCTTTAATGAGGGTTATAGAGGGTTAACCGTCTAGATGTCCAAGTCATTAAATTTTGAGCACTTCTGTAGCTAACATAGACATCTTCGATATCTACTGATTCGTCAATTTTAATAAAAAATTTAATTGCTGTTTTGAGATAATTATGTTATTATAAACTGTTCTAAAATATCAAATGACATTAAATGTATTATTTTTTTTTAGAAATTTTTCAAAAAGTCCCGCGGGTCCAGCGACCCATCTAGATTTTCGACCCAAATTTGGGACGCGACCCGAGGATAAAAAACGATGGTCTAGGTGTCCAAGTTGTCGATTTTAAAGTGGAAATCGTATACAAATAGTCGAATTGAAATATATTTTTGGCAGATTTGCTATACGTACAGTCCGTTCAGAATTATTTTACCTCTGACATGACCTTTATGCCGACGACATAAGGAGCACTGTCACAGTAACTCCAAGGTAAAATAATTCTGATCAGACTGTAAGAACGTTTTCAAATTACGAGATAACGATATCCGATATCGAGCATGATAATGTGAGAGGCATATGTTTTATATTAAAACATTGTTTTTGTCTTATCGTTATACCCCCTTACTAATAAATGCTGTATAAGCTTTGAATAGTTACACAGTGTTTTGTTCACGTCACACAAGTGACATTTTTAATTCGATTGAAGAAGACAAAACAATGTATAACTATTCAAAGCTTATACAGCATTTAGTAAGAGGGATACTGTTTTGACATTGATTAAGGTGAAAACAGTACAAGAATACCGACGCGGACGACATAAGAGCGTTTTCCGGCCTGATATCGGCTAGGTACCGTATCGTGTATAATGTATTGTGACAACGCTGTAACGAGACATCTTTTAATTTTACTCTCGTATTATGTAATATAAGCGTCAGTTCATACTGAGACGCGACGCGACGCGACGCTATCTAAAAATGCGTTGCGTCACGTCATATGGTCATATGAGCTGACCTGATTTATTTTAAGCCATACAGTATATGCTGGTGAACTCATTAGATTGAAACTTATTATCGATGACTTGGTACTACTGCTATACTGTAAGCCGTTTCAACCCATCAGTAGTAATTAATACCACGCCGAAATTATCTTTATAAAAACCTGCCTAGCGCAACGAAATTCTATTTCTGCAGCCAATTTGCACGTGTAATGAGTACACAATTAAATTAATACAATATTAGAATTTTTTTGCGGACCACCGTCTAACAATTATGCATGTTTGAATATATTGCTCAGGAGTTATTATGTCCGGTGTGTTACTGAGAATTTGCATGTGCTCTATATGGTTGTTTTGTTTATGATGAAGGAAATAATTTATTAACAGATAATAACAATTTATAATATAATTTATAAATTTATAACAATTTATAATTATAATAAGAATAAGAAACGGCTTACAACTATAGCACAAAGTGTCGTTACAACTTTTGGTCTTAATTTTTTCCGTCTAGCCCCCTTTCGCAACGCGCGATAAGGAACGTCACGCAAAAGTTTTCGTTGCAAAAACGCAGCGCCTGCGTTACGTCGCGTCTCGTTTCGGTGTAAGCTCACCCTTACTTGCTTTTTTTATGAAATGGACCCGGATATGAGCAGACTTATCGCCTATGGACTTGCAACACCCGAGGAGAACACTTGTAACTCCTCCGGTGTTGCGCGGTACGTTCCAGAGCCTTTAGTCAGGATGCATTCGAAAATTTTGACGGCGAACTTCGAAATCAAAAATGTATGGGATTTCACATAAGTCGCTAAGTGACATATCGCTTGCGATGCCTTACGTCAAATCCCATACATTTTGTTTTCGAACTTCGCCATCGAAATTATCGAATGCATCTTGACTAGGCCCTCTGGACCTCAAATTACCCAACCCTCTTTGGGCTTCCGATAACCACACTCACTCGGCGAAACGCAACGCAAGCGTTATTTCAGACAATCTGTGAAGCCTCTGACGACTTCTGGGGCTCAGAGGTTAGCGTCTGGGCGTTCAAGCTGAAGGTCGCGCGGTCGAATCCCGCCAGGGTACAAAAAAGTTTTCTTTGTTCGTGAGCTATGGATTTGTTTTTAAATACTAAATGTTGCCCGCGACTTCGTGCGGTAAAAAGTTAATCTCGCGAAACCGTACATTTTTCCGTGATAAAAAGTAGCCTATGTCCTTCCCCGTAGTCTAATATATATTTATGCCAAATTACAACAAAACCGGTTTAGTAGTTTCGGAACCTATTGAATGCAAAAAAACATACAAACAAACTTTTCCTCTATTATACTATTACTTATTAGTATAGATAATAAATATTCATGACTCAGGGAACCTAAGGAAAAGATCCATCAGATTCCGGACAATATAGTCCCAGCCTAAGTGCGCAGTACGGTGCAAACTCCGCGTGACGTCACACTACTGTTAGCGGGTTTAATAATATAGTCCCAGCCGTCGCACGTTACCGTCTGGACTCTGGGCTAATTAAAAGTTGGATATCTTGGAAACTAGGAGACGTATAGAAATAATTATTTTACGATAATTTTTTTATTTTCCAAGGAGAATACAGAAAGCTTACATTTAAAATTAGTGCATTCTCTATTGCAATAACAGGGCGTAGTCTGCGCGGTATGTGGCGGTCGACAAGTCTTTGATATTGACAAGTAATGTACTTTCTTAGGTAATGTCTGCATTACCCTAAATCACTTAATATATAGTTAGATATCTATCAGTAATTAATGTTACCCACCGCCGCGGGGTCATTATTACCCGCAATTTACTGTTTACCTTATTAGTTATTACGATGGCGTATCTCGACTTGCTCCAAGTAAACCGCTTGATTCGACGTAAGGGTCCAAGTTCGATCTCGATTCTTTTGCGAAAGGATTATAACAATATTACTTTGTCACACTTGTGATTGAAAATCAAGAAGGTCGATTCTGGTAATTAAATTCTGCAATAATACAGTTAAAATCTCGATATGTTAAAACTGCAAAATAGTATTCTCATAAATGTCAAACAAACGTTTTGATTGGTCCGAACTCCAAAAATCAGTTTAATATGACATCAAGACGATTCACTTATATTAGGTTAATGAAGATAATTGGGGTTCTGAAGGGCTCCGTTTTCACGGGCGTGCGGAAGGTGCAAGGTCACACTTGCTCTCCGCTGGCAAGAAAAAGTCATAGGAATAAGAGTATATCTATACTAATATAATAAGGAGGAAACGTTTGTTTGTTCGTTTGCATCGAATAGGCTCCGAAACTACTAAACCGATTTTAATGAAATTTGGCACAGATGTAGAGTAGACCACGGGGAAGGCTACTTTTTATTGCGGCAAAATGTAAGGTTCCCGCGAGATTTCCTTTAGCGTGGATGAAGTCGCGGGAAACATCTAGTTTTAAATAAAACAAGGTATCTTAGCTACATCTGTTCTTATGCTCATCACCTTTAGAAAAATTCTCCTCAATATCTATATCAGTTACTAGTTTAGCGCTCATATTAATGTGTATGGGATATTACAACCTATAACCCTAGATCGTTCGCTTTACGGAACGGCGCTTGGCCCGGGGCGGGATGTTTTAAATAATACCGAAAATACGGCACGTACCGGGAAATACGAGTGGCAGTCCTCCATCGTGCGGTTTTCCCGGAGCAACAAAAAATATTGATCTCTCGCCAGTCGTGTCGGTTATCCGTCCCACTGTGTTTCGAGAATCTAGAGTAAAGGAAGAGAGAGTGCTCTTGTGTACTGCGCACATACTTGAGCACTAAATAAGTCCTGCGTAGCTGGTCTTGTTTCAATGAAACTTGCCCCCGTCACCGAAATCGGTATGAGGAGCTATTAACATCTGGCGGATACTGCTCTCGGGCTTCTCCTCTCGGTCAGAAGGAGCTGTTGACATAGGCGAGAGTCCCAGCAGTGGGAACGTTAGTGTTCTATTATCTCAATTCGGTCATATCTGCGTGTCGCTTCGATTTAACCCGCAGCTGAACCGAGACAACATCGGTACATTTAAATTTCCCAGAGGCGGAATGTAAACAGCTTATATCTGATTAAAGACGTGCTCTGATATCGAAATTGACCCCGTACCACCGGCTCTCGAAAGATATTTCATTTTCCGTTTAGATAAAGATGTAGTTTATTTTTTATAAAGTGTAATAATAATAATATGTATGGACGCTTCACAACACGACAATCTGGCCCCGTGCGAAGTACTCGAAAAATATCGTACATATACAAATCCATGACCCAGCAATACAGAAAAACGTTTTGATCTTTCGGCGGGATTCGAACCCGCGACCCTCAACTTCAGTACCAACGCACTCAACCACTACCTACGCTATGGGGCTACTCTAGCTACGCTACTATATTTTATTTATTATAATTATAGCTATACCTATCCTAAATCGGCTGAAATAATTTATTGTGTATTTGCTAAATACTTTAGTGCATTTGCAAGGGCTTATATTTGTAGAAGTCTTGCGAGAAATAAAGTTACACATTCCCTTTCTCATTATTATAATATTTAAGTTTCGGATAAAGTATTTTTTTTATGTGTCTACGTTAATGGCAAGAGAGCCGTCTTAACTTAATCGGTTTGGTGACTGCCGTTTGGCTAGTCTTTTTAGATAAAGTACATGGAAACATTTTTTTAGTTATGATGATATGGTAATTAATTTTTAAAAACCATTATGATACTTTACATACTTTTTAGTATACACTTTTAGTTCCAAAGTTACGCCTGTTCCTATTCGAGTTGGCGATGGTGGTATGGCCCTCTTTTATTCGATGAATGAAATTCGAATTTCACAATTAACTATTGTCACGTACGTTATTCGAATTCGAGTTCCGGTGGTAGGGTCGGCAGTACTCGCAGCATCCGCGTTATCTCATCTGCCCGCGGCGCAGAACATCGCATTCGTTTGTTCGTCCGCATTATTTTGTAAATACACAGTGCACTGTATTTACAGACAATTGTCTATGCATCACTGGCGAGCGAGCCGGCATGCAAATATATCAATATATTAAATAATTTTACATAATATTTGCATCACTGCAGCTAGTGTAGTGGGTTAACTTTACGTAAGAAGAAAAAGTTCGCGTGTGAGGCTTTGGCGTGACTAGAACATTGTACCTATAAAATTGAGGGTGACTCGTGAGCGGACACGCGCTGATGATGACGTTATTTATGAACTCGTTTTAATTAGGGGTGGAAGTTTCCAGTAGTTCTAGAACGTTTTGATCTATCGATTCGCTAGTTCCTGGTTTCTGAGGTCAATATGTCGGTATTTTATGTATTCATTGTACGGGTTGTTGCCAACCGTTACATGAATAATTTTAGCACTTCGCCTTTTCGTCAATTATATTCGCCTTTTCGTCCCATTAGGACGAAACTTTGTGGAACGAACAAACGAACGACTCTTATCATTCAGCATTCAACCGGAACGGTTTTATTTATCATCCCCGTTCGTTCTGACTTATCAAATATTTATCATACATAATAATACATATTTTATATCATTAATGTTCTGGAGGCTGCAACAGTAGCCCCTACATATATAATAATAATAATATTACGGACGCCTTTACACCACGTCAATCTGGTCCCGTGATAAGTTTTCGAAGAAAAACAACGGAAATATATTTAATACTTTTATAGATAGGTAGTTAGGTACTATATACCTACTTACCTATATTTAAGATTTTATTATATTCACACCCATGACCCAGGAACACAGAAAACTATTTTATTACTTGGTGGGAACCCGCGAATTCCGGCTTGATCGCTTATGCGCTTAACCACTGAGCCACAGAGATCGTCGCCCGTAATCGAATAAATAGCGCGTGATTAGCGCTATTTATTCGATTTAACTTGTTTTTGCACAAAAAGTGACAGAATATAATATACATCATAGTGTATATTATATTATGACACTTCCTAAGGAATTTAGATAACATAACTGACCAATGTGGTCCGTTTATCGATTCCATAACTTGTAATTGACATAGCTTCTTCCTTATATATGTTACCGTAAAGTTGTAAAAACCGTTAGATGGTAATATATTATATTAGGTCGCCTAAGATTGGACGCATTAGCCGAAAATTTTGGACTTACTGTATCTTTTATTTTATTTCTTTTGATTCGATGTCGTTTTTCTGTTGCAGTTTACTGTAAATTGATGATAAAGGAATATTGTTTAACGCCTAATTTTTGGTTTGCGCTAGATGCTTGCCAGCAGCACAGAATAAATAATAGTACCTAGAGGTACCAGCAGTAGAAAATATTGCCTAGTTTGTGAGTTATTCCATGCATCCGATCTTATGTCACATCCGATCTTAGGCGACCTAACTATAACTAGTGAAATTGTAAAATGTCGAGAGACTGTGGACTCGAATATTCTGCTTAAAATTTAACACATTATTTTCGTTACATTATAAATTTATAGTAATGACTGGATTTCCCAAACCGCTTTTTTACGCGGCAAGGCTGAAAACTATGCTATTTTTTCAAGATATTGTTTTTATTTTTTTGTTTTAATCGTTAAGCACAACGTTTATAATATGGCCCTATCATTATATTTTAAAAATAATAATTATTTTCCAATAAAATTAAGCAAATATAGGCGATTTCCAATTTTGGTGGCTTGTCGCCGACCTATTTCACTCAATATCAAGATCGATTAACTAAAAACTAGACGTAGGATTAGATTTTAATTTTTATGTAGTCGTTTTATAATAGTTGACCATTCAAAATATATCAATTTTATTATATTAAATACTGTAGTATAGTTTTACAGGCACAATTTAGGTCTGTCGCCGAGAATTTGTTCCTTGCTCCACCAAAATTGCTTCCTTACACCAAAATTAGAAAATTCAAATAAAAATGTTTATTTACTAACACCAACATTGCTTCATGAGACCAAAATTATAAAATCAATTGATAAATCGAATTAAATATTAATGTAATTACTATAAAATCGAATATGAGTCGAAATATTATGATAATAGCACAATGTACCGCCTTGTGCCCTCTTTTCCCTTGCCTCGTAATTTTACTATATACTTTCCTGTCTATAATATTGATTTTTTAACTGCATTGAATTTTGAACTAATTGAGCGCGCTCGCACGTATCTAATGAAGTTAATTTATCATCATTGATATTTGTTCTTTTCTCCTAAAATTGGATATTTATATGGTTTCTTTAGTACATACTTTATTAAAAAATATTTAGGAAGATATTGGGACATAGGTCGTATTACAATTGTGTCCCTTTTCTACTTTGGCTATTAACTATACCTATTCGAGATAACAGCGCTGAAAGAGTATTTTTTTTTACTTTTATGTGAGCAAACTCACAATGCTAAGGGACTTGCCCATACAAATCACAAAAAATGCTGATACTTTCACAGTAAACTCTATAAGGGACCCTACATAGCACTATTTTTTATCCTGTAGATAGATATTTTCAAATAAAGAAGGTATTCTGTTACAGGAAGCCGAAGAATAAAACTAAACAAACTAGAGCAGAGCAGTTACAAAGAAAGAGAGAGTCAGAAAGAAAGAGAAAAGAAAACATCAGAAAAGATCCTCTCAAGCTTGAAGAACTGAGAAGAAAAGAAATTATTTTTTAAGTAACTTACACTACACTCCTTACTCCGTTGTAAAAGAGCTTAAGAGCATTGATCGGCGCGCGACTCAGATTTCACGAAAAACGCTACTTTTCAAATGCGTCTATATCTAACAAAAACTGGTTATTCTGATTTTATATGTAAAAAACATTAGAAAATATTGTATTCTAATTTTTCCCTTATCATTTATTTTAAAATAATTATAAACTTTTGAATAAAACTGACAAAAATAACCAGAAGTTTTTACAACTTTAGGTACTTTATACTTTTATCACGAATAATAAAATGTTAGATTATTATTGGTACATTTTATTTTCTTAATAAAATATGTTGCCCAGTCATGGGATCATCTTTCAAACTAGACTATATTAAGATGATATTTTGTTAAAATATGCTATATATTCGGTTAGTCTTTAAAATATATAAGTAGGTACAGCCATTAGGATTCATCTTTATATGCTAGTAGTACATGTTATGTCCATCTTTAAAGCTGCCCGCTAGCTTGACATGACATGAATTTTAAGGTAAAGTTATTAAGGCAGGCAAGGGCCAAGGCAGTCAGTAGATCTGTTACCAAAAGGTAATTTTTATTATTTTTTTTTATTTTTTTATTGCAGTACAAGGTTTTTTCCATCCAAATATAATTTTGGTGGGGTGTAACAATTTTGGTGGTATCATTTTCAATTTTGGTGTCAAAAAACCAATTTTGGTGGGAGGTCAATTTCGGTGTCAGGAATAACATGATTATTTAAGGAAATATTCTTATTCTTGTTGATAATTTAATTAAAAGATAGTACTCTCTAACACCTAAAATCAAATTGAATAGAAAAAAATCATAAACAAAAATTTCCACCAAAATTAGTAAAAAAATGCTAGTTGTTGAAATCCACTCTAATATATATTCCTTAAACATATTTTTACAATCTCGTTAGCGAATTTCGACCACAGGGTGACCTCTAGTAATAAATAAATACCTCTAGTAAAATATTAGTATAAATCAGTGACGGATTAAGACTACCTGATGCCCTAAGCAATCCACGCCTGTGGGCCCCCGTTTGTCAACTCGATCTTGGTCTTTAAAAAGTACCGCCTTAAAACATTAGTTTTTAGGGTACCGTAAAACATCATAAATTGATGAAATTTGGTCCCGTGGTAAGTTCTCGAAAAACTTGTGTTACGGGTACCAGACATTAACGGTAGTTAATTGTATTACGTATGCATAGAAGCCGGCTGGTACAATTACCTACTACTCAAAAAACAAAACATTTGATTGTCAAGATATGCGGGGACGCCAGGTGGGTTGCCCGCGGGGAATCGGTAGTTTGTGATTGGCTGATCGCAATTCCGGTCCATTCGAATTGCTGAATGCACTAGTGACTAGCGGGCAGCGAATAGGCAAGCGGGAGCGGGGATATGACTTATGACTCTAGGTCGGACTTTATGTCAACTTAAAAAGCGCGAATTTTCAAATTTGTCCTACAAACTTTTTTTGGTGTGGTTTTTGGTGACACGAGAGTGAGACGTGATGCCCTAAGGACGGATTTTTTTTGTGCTTCTTCTGGTGCCCCCCAGACGTGATGCCCTAGGCCAGCGGTTGTCAAACTTTTTTGGTGACGGAACCCTTTTGGAATGCGAAATACTTGACGGAACCCTACAATAAAACAATTATTTTATAAATGTATTCTTTATACATAAGCATATAATAAAAGTACAATGTAACAGTTATTACATTTACAACTTATTACATACTAATAGTAAGTTACTACATAACAAGTAAAAGAAAATAAAATGACTAAAAGTACATTAAATACTGGTCTTTAACCTATTAGAAGCCCTGGGCACATTATGGGTCCCCATTTTTTTGTTTTTACCTGTTTCTTTCTGCTTTATAAAAGCATTTCTGCAGAGAGGTGTTTATTGATTTTTTTTCTAAATTCTCGCGGAACCCCTACAGGGGCTTCGCGGAACCCCAGGGTTCCGCGGAACACACTTTGAGTATGGCTGCCCTAGGCAATTGCTTAATTTGATTAAGGGTTAATCCGTCACTGAGTATAATGATACGTAACTCTACGTGCGAAAGCTGGACTCGCACTTGGCCATTTTTTACGGCTTCGCATATGAAATCCGTGATTTATTACGAGAGTTTATATTTTATACTTTAGAACGCGGACTGATGATGATGATGACGTAAATATATCCTCGTCCTCAATAGCTGCAAGTGTTGGAGCAGTAATAATAATGTACAACAATATCTGGCGATAGAGATATCGCGGGCCGCGCGATCTGTGCTGCGTGTTCCTCTGATAGGGAATTCTAGACGAGGAGCCCGCGGAGTAAATATCGGGCAGATAGAAAAAACTTAATTTTTTTCATTTATTTTATCAAAGAATACACGGAAAGTAAATTACACTTAGACAAAGTTATATTAAATTAATTATTTGTGCCTAAACTTTCATAATATCCTGTTTCAGGCGAAAACTAGGGCTGATAACTATCATAATAAAAACTATAGCTTAAACAAAATATTGAAAGTGGGTACTAAGATTAATTTTGCTAAAAAAAAATGTAGACCTAGGATCTTGTGTTGAATCACACTATGACACTTGATAATTAAACGTACAAAATGATATAAAAAATATGTAGATCTTGTGTTGAACCACATTATGACACTAGATAATTAAACACCAAATATAAAAATATAATGCCTTATGTGAAGAACTAAAATTTGACTATCCAACGAAAGCCGTACAAAATATTCCTAAACAATGGTGGGCAGGTAGATATCTTCTAAAATATGTGGCTTGCAATTATGTGTAAACAAACGTATAACATATTATAGCACTAACTAATAAGTACATCAAATCTGTCAGTATCAAAGCAAACATCAAATAGTTTTTTTAAGTTCGCTATTCCAGTCTTCAGCTCTCCGACTACTAATACTCGGCTGTGTTCGGGAATGCGGCGACAACTGAAATGTGTGTATCTGCATAAACACCGTCTGATTTTTCCCGCGCGGACAGCGACAGACCAATAAACAATGTAATGTGCCGACACAATGTAAATGAGACTTGGCAGTTGACATACCATATGGAAGTCCAAGAAAATAAGCTCTGAAGTACGAATTTCAGTTAAAAACTTGAATTTTTGATATAAGTTACTTTGAGGAACCTAAAAACGAACTGTGAAAGTTTTTTTTTAAATTCACCCCCGAGAAGGGGTGTTAGAAAAACGGTAAAGCTTCAAATAAAAGTTGTAGAGCGTAAAATTTTACATAAAAATGTTCTTATAACTTTTTTTCTAATTACTTATACATATAATTATGAACTTTTATAAGTTTTTTCTAACACTTGCCGTTTTTCTAAAATAAAAAAAAAAACGATTTGTTTTATTTTTTCGCCCTTTCTCGGGGGTGAATTGAAAAAAAAACTTTCAGAGTTCGTTTTTAGATTTTCAAAGTAATATATCAAAAATTCAAGTTATAACTTACATTCGTATTTCAGAGCTTATTTTCTTGGACTATGTTGGACGTACCATGCCATGGCACGGATCGGTACATCCGTGCCACACCATGGCCCGGTTCCATGGTGTCACAGAAAATCGGTGTGAAATAACACATTCATCATATAGCAGCTGTAATAGAGCGAATTAACTTTTTATAAAAAACGGTGCCAATTACTGCTCTCTAGGAAACCGTGCTATTTTGTTTAATGTAACATACGAGTACATTAAGTTTTTTTTTATCTAATATAAATTGTTTACAATTAAAATTATAATTTTACGAACAAAGTTTCTATCTTTTTGCAAAAAAGTGCGAGTTTATTACGCCAGTTATTCTCGACGGGTTAGGTCTTAGGGTTGAACTAGTGGCTTTTTCTTTTGACTTTTCAAGAATGTATCATTATCATTATTTTTATGAATGCCGAAAATCGCTTATCGTCAGGCTATCTATTTCGTTCGCTGGTTTATTCTGTAACAAAAATATTTAAAGACAATGAATTTGTATGTCGGTAGTTCGTAGTCCGGTATCTATAGAACAACGAAAATTTGTTTTCCCATCAAAATCCATCGATATGACGTCTGAAGTCAAAAATGTTATTTCGTATGGACGTGCGACGTCTCTACATAATAATATGGTACGTCAGTGAAATACAGACTTTATCGTACGGGAAGGGTCATTCGGTATAACTTAGTACAAGGACTTTGCGGTATAACTTATAAGTGGCGAGAAGGTATAACTTGTTCGAAACAAGGTGCTTATGGCATAACTTATTCCACACAAGGTGCTTATGGCATAACGTATTCCACACAAGGTGCTTATGGCATAACGTATTCCACACAAGGTGCTTATGGCATAACTTATTCCACACAAGGTGCTTATGGCATAACGTATTCCACACAAGGTGCTTATGGCATAACGTATTCCACACAAGGTACTTATGGCATAACGTATTCCACACAAGGTGCTTATGGCATAACTTATTCCACACAAGGTGCTTATGGCATAACGTATTTCACATGGCATAACTTATTTCAGACGAGGTGCTCATGGCACAATTTATTTCAGACGAGGTGGCAATGGCATAATATTGAACGTCGTGTATATAATCATTCCAGATCAACTGATGGATGCGTGCTATCATCAATAGATAATATATAGATCAATAGATCACATCTACAATAGAGGAGTTTCAGGTGCGTTCCATCATTACATTTTTTTTTATCTTAAAAATGCAGCGGCGTGTATCGTCATGGTGTGAATAGATCCTTAAGAGATAATTTTCAACTTATTTA
The DNA here is from genome assembly GCA_905404095.1 of Glaucopsyche alexis. Lineage (NCBI taxonomy): Eukaryota > Metazoa > Arthropoda > Insecta > Lepidoptera > Lycaenidae > Glaucopsyche > Glaucopsyche alexis. The sequence continues at coordinate 20,720,314 of FR990054.1, read as the reverse complement.
ATACTAGATGTTGTTGGTGATGTTGTAGATGTAATGAAGCGCAATTTCGTGCGCGACAAAAGGAAATTCCGTAACCGTAAATTTTGTCGCGATAAAAAGTAGCCTGTCCTTCCCCGTAGTCCATTCTATATCTGTGTCAAATTTCATCAAAATCGGTCCAGTAGTTTCGGAGCCTATTCGATGCAAACAATCAAACAAACAAACTTTACCTCTTTATTAGTATAGATACTAGATAGTATAGAGTACTATAAACAAACGCTAATTTATTAAAATATGACGTAAAGATACAGAATGAAGGTCGTTAAAATACGGAGCAAATGCTTGACGCAGCTCAATCAGAACGAAATTGCCTCCCGATACAACTTCATTATACCGCAGAGTCTACTGGAATCTCAGACTGGAATATGGAACTAATCACTAAACACTGCTCACCCGCGCTGTAAACATACGGGATGATATTTGCTTGTATGACTGGGACTATATTGTATTAACTTCGTAAGGCCGAGGAAAATTCAGAGCATTGTAACTCTGCGCTGTGAGATTGTTACAAATAAACAACCCTTCTTGACAGTCGGGTAAAAATAACGCAAATACAGCACAGCCATTTTTCCACGCAAAAAGCGCTAACAAAAAAGCGTAAGCAAAATGGCGACCGCTAGCGTTAAATAAGCAAAATGGCGGAATATGTTAGCGGTATTGAAGTTGGAAAACGTGTCCTAACCGATAATCTGTTTATTTTTTATTTAGCACTAGCGACCCGCCCCGGCTTCGCACGGGTACAATGTATATATCTGTATAATCTATGGGTACAATACTGGTACTAATACTGCGGCTACCTCATAGATCTAAACTCCCCCTCCCGCACGCACACCCCCGCCTTGGTGACGCCTACTTCGCAACGGGCCGTGGAGCAGAAATCGTAATATTTTAATTTCGCCATAACTTCAAAACCAAACGTCCAATTTTAATCATTCAAAGACCAAATATTATCTACATAAACTGTACTTAGTGATCAAATAATTTATTTTGATAAGGATTAATAGCATGAGTAAAATAAACGCGTTTAAGTGTAGTCCAAAAAAAAAATCAAGATTTCTAAATAAAAAAATTCTTGTTGTGCCTCACTCGACATAGATAGGTATAGTGTGTCGCGGACTTTTTTGTAGATATTTATAAGATCTTCAATTAATTCGAACATTTTATGGTTCTATCTTTTATAGTTTAGGCAGCGTACGCAAAATAAGTAACTTTTCTGGTTGATTTTGTACACCTTGTGTCCGAAAACCCAAAATATCTTACGGAACCCATTTTTTTACCAAAATAAAATTTAGCCTATGTTACTCGTGGATAATGTAGCTTTCGATTGATGAAAGAATTTTTGAAATCGGTCCAGTACTTTTTGAGCCTATTCATTACAACCAAACAAACATACAAACAAAGTTTTCCTCTTTATGATATTAGTGTAGACTATAACTAGCGCTTTTTTCCGCGGAACACAGCCAATGTAAAATAACGCAAAATTTAAAAATCGAACAGACAACTACTTTCAACTCTATTGTATTAGTTCAGAGTTCTATTTTCAATGCTCTGATTTTCTCAGGCCTTTCGGATTCCGGACATAGTCCCAATTTAAACGGATGCGTTTTAGAGCTAACAATCGACAAACATACGGAAGGCTAAAATATTAATCGGTGCTTAAATAAAAACTTTTAATATTGCTTGAAAATATTTATTCTCATTCAAAACGTTAAACTGACTATTAAAACAAAAAGGAAATCAAAACACATGTTTCAAAATATCGCATTTGGAATGAAATTCTAAATAAAAATTGTAAATGCGAAAGTGTGTCAGTCTGTCTGTCTGTCTGTTACCTCTTCACACTTTAACAGCTGAACCGACTTTTATGAAATTTGGTACAGACATACTTTGAGTCTCGAGAAAGGACATAGGATATTTTTTATCCCGGAAAAGTACAGTATTCCCGCAGGATACCCGATAGTATATTTACGCGGGCGGAGCCGCGGGAAATAACTAGTCTAAATATATAAAAGGCAAACCTGACTGACTCATCTATCAACGCACAGCCGAAGCTACTGAACGGGTTTCGCTGAAATTTGGCATACATATAGTTGTAATGACGTAGGCATCCGCTAAGAAAGGATTTTTGAAATTTCGCCCCCTAAAGGGGTGAAAAAGGGGTTAAAATTTTGTATGGAAACCGAACTCCACGCGGACAAAGTCGCGGGCAAAAGCTAATTATAAATAAATTTGTTGGGTACATCTGATCCGTAATATGCCGACGCGGTTGTGAGTAAAATATGGCTACGTGTTGTTAGTTCTACGCAAGCACTTGTTTCTAAAGTTAATTAGATAAACGAGATTGGTATTGGTTAGGTAAAGGAAATAGTTTTGAAATTGGTGGTATCTAAGATAATACGAGTGGTACGTTTCTAGCCACCAATGGCTCTCTGTTTTTGTGGTGTTTAATATAATAAACATTGATAAGACATAAATTAGCTAAAGGTAGCTGTAATTTTTTCGATTTTTAATGTTTTACGACCTATATTATATAGATTTACAATTGGACCCGGTAGGTGGCATGCTGTCAGTGCATCAACAAATTTAATTCTAAGGCGGTACGAAGTTTTCCGGGATAACTAGTTTACTAGGTATATTATTATAAAGAGGAAAATTTGTTTGTTTCATAGCCTTGAAAATGCTCTGAATTTGGACCGATTTTAATGAAAGACAGATATAGAATAGACCACTGGAAAAGCATATATGCTACTTTTTATCGCAAAAAATGTACAGTTCTTGAGGCATTCCTTTCATCGCGAAGCCGATGAAGTTGAAATCGCGTGAAACATCAAGTTTATTATATGTTTCAATAGCAAGTTCTTTCAGCGGTTTTTGCGTAAATGACAGTCAAACATACAGACAAAACTTTCACGTTTATAATATTATTGTCATAGAATTTTATCAATTGTCTAATCTCCCTAATAGACTATAAGACTAATGCTGTCTCTATTTCTAAGCGAGATAAGACACTACGGTCCACCACACACCAACTTTGTAAGTAGCCCCATTATAGAGGTTTAGATCTAAACCATAAACCAATCATAACACGTCATCCGTACACTTAATTGAAGACGGTGTATTCAATTTACTACACAGCCGTGCCTTATTTATCTAGCACCATCAGAATGTGGGTGGCATAAGTCTACCAATGACCATAACAGTCAATTAACACACCTACCACAATCAACTTAAGGTTCCAACTCCGTTGAACCATAAAAAATATGGCAGCACGGATTATTGATGTACACGGGACTCGGTGACTATTGGACGTGTCAAATAGAAATCAACAGAGGTCATATTCGCGTGATCGTATTTGCAGTCATTACAATGGAAATAAGGGTGAAGCGATCGGGTCGGCAGGGGATAATGGACTCTAGTGTGGTAACGAGCCGCGATAAACTGTGGACTAACGAAGCGCTGATAGGTAATGGACGGGCTTCACGCCGCAGATGTCATCACGGCACAAAACTCTGTGGAGCTGCCCCATTGTTCTCATTGTATTTTTTTCTGTAGAATCAATGCCTAGTGTCTAATGTATTTTTTGTTATCAGAAATTGACATTTTGGATAGTAGAGACCTGGGAAGAAGCATATACATGAAAGGAACACTAAAGTCAATAAAGTCAATAGGATTTTGTACTTCGGTTGTTATTTTGTGGTTTTTCTAGAAGGAAGCGTACGAATTACAACAATATTGCAATGTGTATGGCTTTCAAATAATTATTAATAGACATCTCTTTACGCCCCATTAGCATGTGTCGTATAGAGAAAGAGATAGTTCATACCGCTACATACAAAAACGTGTCACGTTTCATGCAATTTGACATTCGAATCTTCTTGTGTAATTAATAAAGTTAAATATTGAATAGCTATTATGCGGGTACTTCGTTTTCAGGAAAATAGCCTATGTCTTAATCCAGGCTCTAAACAGTGTTTAGGTTGGAACTACATGATCAACTCTATTGTACCAGCGCAGATTGCTATTTTCAGTGCTCTGAATTTTCTCCGGCCTTCTAGACTCCGCATCATATAGTCCCGGACTCCGGATCATTTGGGTGAACCACAGACACAAAAAAATCTAGGTGTTCCATCTCGCAAGAAGAAAATCTAGGTTTCCGCGCATTATTACATGCCTCTCCACAGTATTATTGTTCTTAAATCAGTAGCCTGGACTTAGTTCGTTCATTATGGCGGGGTCTGGGGCAAACAAATTGCAGTTTAAACGTATCGACCATCGCCGCGGAAGGTGACCCATTAGGTGATTAGTTCCCAATTAGTTAGGGTGAATCCTTTTTGAGTGTTTCCTCATACAAAAGCTTAACGAGTAAATCATAGACGTATTATAAGGTTTGGTAAAATCAATTACGGATACTTCGGGCATATGATCTGCTGTTTATGTAAAGACGTTTAAGCAGAAAAATAATTGTCATACTCGAAAAAAAATTTTTTTCTTTATATGGGCGAGTTTACGTTTTGCGGAGAGTCACCCATACATGAGATGATTTTTTTAGTTTGAGTATGACAATAATTATTTTTCTGCCCAAACGTCTTTACATAAGCAGTGGATTATGTGCCTGAAGTATCCGTAATTAATTTTCGAAGACCTTATAGATATTATTATAGACGAGGCCAAAACTGTCCCCACTTAAATGGCCCGGCTTTTGTAGTCGTTTGGGGCCATTTTCACATTTGAGCTATGATGAAATCAAGATGATTAGAATACGGTAAAATCAAGATGGCGTAACTTTTTCTTGTGTGAAGATTTGTTTTGTCAAATGTAAGTTATAACCTACCTTTAGTTTTGAAATGTTTGGAGTAAATACTCAAACGATTCTTAAATTACACGTAGTCCTTGTCATTCTGCTCAGGGTGACAGTGAAAGCCTGTGATTTAGGGGAGATTTGAGTAGCGTTTGAGAATTTGTTTTTTTCATGTTTTAAAAAATAACTTTAGAAAAGAGCATGTCTAAGTTATTTTTTAAAATATAATGGCCAAATTCTTAATATCTTAGGAAGGTAACTATCACTGCGTTATAGGTTTTCTTTAAATAACTTTAAAAGAGATTGTCCGATTTCGATTTTTTTTTAGCTATAGGAGCATTTCTAAACTATAGGAGACTAGCTGTTTCCCGTGGCTCCGCCCGCGTAAATATACTATAGAATATCCCGCAGGAACACTGTATATTTCCGAGATAAAAAATAGTCTATGTTTTAATCCAGAGCCTAAACTACTACCATACTAAATTTCATCAACATCCGTTTAGTAGTTTTTGCGTTAAAGAATAACTTTAAGTGTGCTAAAATGGATGTTCCATTTTAGCACACTTAAAGTTTATGTGAAGGAAGGTGTGCAGAAAGTTAATATTGTGTAATACATAATTATTATGTCACAGTTTCCTGAGTTAAAAATTGTAGTCAGTATTTAACCATTAAAATCGTGAAATTAAATAAACTACATGAAATGTTTCTTTGTGTGATACTTATGGAGTGTTGCACTAAAATGTATTAAAATAGCCCATTGAATTCCGTCGTCATTAGAGAGCGCCATTTTGTTGGTAATTATAATAAGCTTTAACTGAGCTCGTGACGGTCTACTTTACCATTGATTTTATGTTTAGAGTAAGACTTTGTAACATGCGTCATCATCATCAAAGTCATATTATGGAAAGTTTAAATAAAATGGATAATTTATTCATATCCTATAAAGATATTATAGACTTTTTGGGACTGCCCCACTTTTTGGGAATGTTCGGGGCAGTCGAGGTTTGACATTTGTTATCTTGACATTTGCTTTCCGCATTTTAGTCAATCCCCCTTAAGTGGGATTTAATGACGTGCGGCGAAAATCAACCCATGTAAATGGGGTAATTGACAAAATTTTCTGAAATCAAGATGGTGTAACTTTATCTTGTATGAAGACTTTTTCTATCGAATGAGCCTACGTCGTAACCCATATTTTCAAAATCAATGTATTAGGTACTCATTATTACTGTTATTATTGCTAATAAGCTACACCAGATACTAACCCTAGAATTGGAAGCGTGACGTGATAGCGCTAACGGGTAGAACTCAATTAAGGGTTTCATTACAGATTAACGATAGTCGCGCTCCACTTTAGCGAATGATGTAATTATTTGATAGTCGTGAGGGAGCCGTTGACGGCTCTGTATCTGCATACTCTGTATAGTGTGCATCTCATTATACACGTTATTATAATAAATTCACGTTTACTTATGTAATTAACACGATACATACGACGAAGGTGTATATATGAATTGATTTTGTCTTCTAATAAAATAGGTACTTATGTATAGGGCAAATAATCTATTTGACACTTACTAGGCGATAAAACTGGTCCTAAGTTAAATACAAGAATCGGAGTTCTGGTTGGCGCCAGAAGTAGTCATTAAAATACTTTCCGGTTGTGAAGATTAAGTTCATATGAAGTCTTCAAGACTTATTTACAACTAGCTTTTGCCCGCGGCTCCGCCCGCTAAAATATATTATTCTGCGAGAACACTACTTTTTCGGGTTAAAAAAAATCCTATGTCCTTTCGCGGGACCCAAAGTATGTCTATACCAAATTTCATAAAAATCAGTTCAGCGGTTAAAGCGTGAAGAGGTAACAGACAGACAGACAGACACACTTTTGCATTTATAATATTAAGTATAGAAGTATAATATATTAGTACTTATATTAATAGTAGTATATTAGTATAGAAGTATAGATTTGGAATAAAAGTAGACTACGCGTTTGTCCAAAGAATTAACCACTACCATACCAACTTTCATTCAAATCGGTTCAACCCTTTATCAGTGAAAAACAGTCAAATATCCACAAAATAATATATTATCCCTCGGGAATACTGTATCTTTTTGGGAAAAAAGTGGACTGCGCGTTTGTCCAAAGCATTTCAGTACCATACCAACTTTCATTCAAATCGGATCAACCTTTTAGCAGTGAAAGACAGTCAAATATACACAGAATAATACATTATCCGTCAGAAACACCGTACTTTTTCGGCATAAAAAGTAATAGGATACTTTTTATGCCGAAATATTACGGTGTCCTTTCCCAGGACTTAAAGTATGTCTATACCAAATTTCATCAAAATCAGTTCATCGGTTAAAGCGTGAAGAGGTAACAGACAGATAGACAGACACACTTTCGCATTTATAATATTAGTACAGGTATTGTAAAAACTTTTGCGGTTTGCTGCAGAGTAGGCATCTACAGACACACGAATTTGGTACGGAGCGTACAGCGGACTATATTCGCAGACCGAATTCGGTGTCGCTACACACGCACGGATTTGGTACGATGCAGTGGACCGAAAAGCTCGACACTCGTGTGTTCGATTTTCAGTTCTATTGCATTAGCACAGAGTTCTATTACTGTTTTTCGACGACGCGATGATTCCCGAAATTCATTGATAACAGGCAGTGATATCAACTCTCAAAAATATTTCTCCCCAAACTTTACCCCTGATAATTATACCATTGACAGGTCTAAGAGATAATAAGCTAGAAAGAAAGGTTATGTGTTTAACATAAAGACTTACGCGTGAATAACATAAAACTAACTTGTCTTAATCTGATTTCACTCCCAATATTATATTTTCATATCCCTGACTATATACACACATTTAAATAATTTTTATTATTACATACAAATTGATTCATAAGGAGTAAACTCTAAACATCCTGGCCCCTAGTAAACCCCCGTAGATATTTTCCCTAATTTTGGGTGGTAAATCCCTAAGTTGGCAACACTGACACCGTTGTACGGCCTAACCGCCGGACTGCTCTACACACGCACGGATTTGGTACGGAGCGGACCAAATCCGATGCGGATAGCTCTTCGCCTTCTTCTTATGTTCGCCGGACTGCCCTACACACGCTCGGATTTGGTACGGAGCGTACCAGATCCGCTGTACGCTCCGTACCAAATTCGTGTGTCTGTAGACACCATTATTCGTAATAAGATACCTACCAAGCTTCAAGTTCAACCTAATATACAATTACTTAGTACCTATAATATGGTAGGATACTCAAAGATATAACATCAATTTAAAGTTTATTTTACTAAAATTAAAGAAGACGAATGTTATAAAAGTTGAAAATATTTTTTCACAGAAAAAAATAGTATTTGAAATTATAAAACAGTTATTCTTCTATTCTGCTCAGTCAATATCAATACGGTAAAAAGACTATGGCTGTGTTCCGCCGAAAATAGAGCTTGTTAGCGCTTGCTAGCGCTAAAAAAACAGATTATCCGCCAGGGCACATATTTTTCTAACTTCAATATGTAATGCTAACATAATCCGCCATTTTGCTTATTTTGTACCAGCGGTTGCTATTTTGTCTACGTTTTATTTTCCACGGAACACAGCCTATGCATGCGGTTTAATTTTGAATTTCGAACGCAAATATTTCAAGAGCCTGAACGAAATAAAATCAAGGTACATTTTTACCGGCAAAAAAAATAGTAGGTAACCATAGACGTATATTATAGACGAGGCATGTTGAGGCAAAAAGTGTCTCCAGTAAAATGGCCCCAATTTTTAAATTTTGGGGCCATTTTGACAGTTGAGGTTTGGCATCCGTGATCTTACCATTTCTACGTTTGCTTTATCCAGTCCGCATATAATTCGTAAAATGCCGAGTAGTTGCGTAATTAAAAACTGTAAAAACTATGACAAACTTGTAAAAAAGATATCTCATCACGGGTAATTATCACAATATTGTTTGTTACAATAAAAATACTTATGGAATTTTAAATAAATATTCAAAAAATGGCGGCCAACTATGAAAGAACACTGGTTATTGTATGCGCAACAGTGAAAAGGTAACTTTGTAGGGACGTGATTTTTATTATTGATTTATTAGTACAGAAATAAGAGATTTTTTATTTCAGTACCTAACCAAACCTAACCTTACCCGTCAGTATTCACATTTTTGATTAATTTAAATAAAATGAAACTAAGGTTTACTATTTATTTGATTTTTACATATATTTAAAAATATTATTTACCATCTGGCCTGACGTTGTTCTGTGAATTATGAAATTGAATAAAAAATAACTACACTTGAAGGTTGTAAGCGTAGGTTGCTACACCCATAAGTCATACCCTACACCTACAACCTACATCTAGACCTACTACATACCTATAGTTCGTAGGTGGTAGGTTGGTAGGTAAACAGTAGTTACCCCACTAAAAACCTACAGGCTACATCTACTAGATGTAGATCACATACAACCTGCACCTACTGTCTATATCTACTCCTACAACAACCACCTACAATGTTCAGGGGCCAGCCGATTTAACAATATGCACTTTTGGAGAAAAAAAAGTAGTATTTCTGAAATATTACTAAATTAAATGTTACACATAATAGAGTACTTTGGCATACTTAGTTTATTATTTTTTTCTTTTGTCTAACTTAGTGGACATTTGTTGTAAACATCGCAGCAATTTATAGTATTTAAATTACAGATTTCCCAATGATCCAAAGCGCAAAGGCGAAATTTAGTCAAAACAAACAGAAATAAATTAATATAGGTACCTACTAATACTCAATGAAATAAGTAGTTGGGTATACTTTTATCGTATGAAATACCTTCAGGACTAACAATACAACAAACACTAAATAAATAGGTATTCAAGTAACTATCCATCATAGTTACAACGAACACAAAACAAAAAATTTACTCATAGATCTAAACTCTCCTCCCGCACGCGCCTTGGTGACACCCACTTCGCAATGGGCCGTGCAGCAGAAATCGTAATATTTTAATTTCGCCATAACTTCAAAACCAAACATCTAATTTTAATCATTCAAAGACCAAATATTATCTACATAAACTGTACTTAGTGATGAAATAATTTATTTTGATAAGGACTAATAGCATAAGATCTGCAGTTAATTAGAACATTTTATGGTTGTATCTTTTATAGTTTAGGCAGCGTACGTAAAATAAGTAACTTATCTGGTTGATTTTTACACCTTGTGTCCGAAAAACCCAAATATCTTACGGAACCCTATTTTTTCCAAAATGATAATGTAGCTTTCGAAAGGTGAAAGATTTTTTGAAATCGGTCCAGTACTTTTTGAGCCTATTCATTACAAACAAACAAACATACAAACAAAGTTTTCCTCTTTATAATATTAGTGTAGATTATTATTTTCAAACTGAATTAGAATACGTATAAGTTTTTATAAATTATAATTAAATTTTTTTTTTATGGTACTTAATATAATTAGTTTTATTTTTAATAAGTCTTGTTTTATTTATCTAGGTAATAAAGGAATATTAAGTGCTGTTGCGCTACGATTTGTATGTAATTTTTGCTGCAGCGCTGGCTGTGAAACGTCCGGCCCTTCTGTGGCACCGCTGGAGCTACGGCACATGTGTAAAAACAAATTTGTTGTCTGGTCTAGGCCCATACGCCGTATAGAAGAAAAAAAAAAATGGTTTTATTGTAAAATCCTTTAAAATATCTTGCTTAGGTTAAAATATCTAGTATGCATACACCATTAGCCATTGCACTGATCTATTACACCGTTATAATCTATATATATAAAATATCTGTATAATATTCTAGTATGTAATTATCGCCATCTATGGGTACTAATCACCAGAGGAGTTAAAAGTGCGTTCCTAATCTTTGGCATACATTTGACAAATAATATATAAGAAAAAGTTTCGCCATCTTGATTTCAGAAGATTTTTTCAACTAAATGTGGACTGAAAAATCTGCGGAAAGCAAATGTCGAAATGTCAAGATGACAAAATATGAAACCTCGACTGCCCCAAAAAAACCCCAAAAGTGGGGCAGTTTAAGCGTGGACACTTTTTGCCTCACACGCCTCGTCTATGCTTTATGATAATGAGAGTAATGTAAAAAGAAATATGAAATATTTAAATTACATTACGTATCTGTAAAATTTATATTTGTTTGTAAGCCTTATTGATTTATTGTTGTTAATATTTTAGTAATTCCAGTATTAATGCGAGCTAAACTTATATTACGCCGGACAATTTTATTAAAATTTCTTTAGTCAAGATATGTATTTAAAAAAAAATGTATGCGTTGTACGCTCTTACAAAGTTATATCATACGACTAGCGACTGTTCCATCGGAATGGTAAAATCGTAAAATCAAAGGAACATCGAAGTTCCGTTGATTTTACATAGATGGCGTAATTTTTTCTTGTATGAAAATTTTTTCGGCTAAATGTACGTGATAGCCTATCTTGAGTTGAAATCTTTGTAGGTAACTTATTAAAGACCACCAAATAAGTTGACCTCTCGCTCAAAGCAAATTCTTAGTTTAAGTAGATCTTGTACTATTGGTTATTTCCTTCGCTATTTATTATTTGTGTTGAGTAGGATAAAAAATAGATTTATTTTTATAATTTTAATTTAATAGTTTTATTTAGACGACCTCTGTGGCTCAGTGGTTCAGCGCTTTGGTGCTCAAGCTGGAGGTCGCAGGTTCGAATCCTGCCGAAGGAACAAAAAGTTTTTCTGTGTTCCTGGGTCATGGATGTGTATTAAATATGTGTAATAATATAATAAAAATCTTATATATGTGTATAGTATAAAAGTATTAAATATACTTCCCGTTGTCTGGTACCTGTAACACAAGTTCTTCTGATACTTAGCACGGGGCCAGATTGACGTGGTGTGAAGCGTCCATAAATATTATTATATTATTATTATTATATTTCAAGAGAAAATATGCGAAAAATGATGATTTATTTCGGTTTGTGAAGCAAGTTCAAAAATACAGTTTTTTCATGATCCCGTGGGAACCGTTTTGGTTTCCAAGAAAAAAAAAATACTGTTAGTTATTTCATGTTCCAATCTACCTTTGTGCCAAGTTTTATTTAAATACGTCGAGTAGATTGCCTGAAATAACGTCAAACGGGTAGGTACAGTTTTTTGAAGATCCCATGGGAACCCTTTAATTTTGCGGGATAAAGAGTATCCTATTTTACCCTTCAGATCCTAAGGTACCTACCTGCCAAATTTCAATTAATTCCATCCAGTGGTTTCGGCGTGATGTGATAACAAACACACAGACAGACAGACAGACAGACAGACAGACAGACAGACATTTTTTTCAAAAACGTTATTTTTAGGTTCTGTGGCCTTTATAGACCCCCCATTTTGATTTTCACTTAGATAACTTTAATGTACAGACATGACCCCTCTACAGATTTATTATATGTATAGATGTAAAAGATATGTAAATGGATTGAATGATACTTTATGTACATGTCTTTTACATGTGTATAGTATAAAAATATATATCCGTTGTTACGGGTATCAGATAACGGATATATATTTTTATACTATACACACACAATTCTATAGTAGGTATTGTATAGTATAGAATTGTGTGTGTATAGTATAAAAATATATATCCGCTGTCTGATACCCGTAACACAAGTTCAACTTAGCACGGGATCGGATTTACGTGATATATATTATATAATAATGTATATTTGTTCTGTATATATTTTTATGTGTGTGTGTTTGAATAAATAAATGAAAATTAATAAAATAAAGTTCTTTAAAATGTTCGAAAATGTTGTACTTAAAAATTGCAAGAGAGATAGAATATAGTTAACGAAATTTATGTAAGGTAGGATAGATTTTACTAGTAACTGGCGGGATTATAAAGAAATTCAATTTAATATAAGCAAAGCCGCTGGCAATTGGCAAAAGCTTATAGCTCTTAATTGTTATAAATCCTAGAAATGTTAGGAAATGATAGGAATCATAGAAATTAGCCATTTTTTCACCAAAACTATTTGACTACAATAATAATTATATTCTGAAACACACACAAGAATATTTTAACTACAATAATTACGACTGTTAGTGTTGTCCAACCTGCTTAGCTGATTATATCGATATATCAATATTTACAATGTGAAAAGTTTCGGCCCTTCTATATAGGGATATCGATATCTAATGAATCTTGAGTCTTTTCAACGCTATACGCTCTACATATATCTACTTCTACAGCATCTATGGCTGGTGGACAGTTGACGGGTCTGTGGATAATTTGCGGCGAGCGGGCGTGTCGCCCATCCGTCATCGAGGCAGTGCAGGCATTTACTTAACGAAGCGCTGGTGCGAGGGACAAGCGGCCGCGAGTGTGACACGCCTCTGCAAAGACGTATCGATAGATGTAATAAAAGTTAAATACGAGAATAGGAGTTCACACATCACACATCAACAAAATACTGCCAATGTTACCGTCGTACCGAAATTCACAAATGAAAACAAGCGAGTGGAAAAATGTCGTACATAAAAACATGAATTTTAAGAACGTTTATTCTGTAGATGCACAACTAAGTTATGTCTATCGTACTAAAACACAATTCAAAACATACGCGTCCGGTCTTTTTTTTTAGGACCTCAATATATTTTTCAATGGTAAACGCCCATACACACGCGCCGCAGCTCCGGCGGCTGCGCCAGATTTTGTATGGAATTTGCCACAGCCCCTGTGACATTTATAGGCATACTGCGGTGCGTGTGAAGGACAACTAAGGACCTCCTTAGTTTTCCTTCATACGCACCACACTATTTTTTAAATACTGCGGTACGTGTGAACATATAAAAATACCAAAATTATGTCATTTACATAAATTTACCTAAATTTACTAGTTAAAAGCAGGCTCGATCATAATCGGAGATGTTAAAGATTTTTTCGGATCTGGATATAGATACGGATATAGGAATAAAATTAAATCGGTTTCAGTTACAGTTACGGATTCCATTATATCGGGTTATACAGATAATTTCGGTTAAGGATATTAGGTTTATGAATATTGTAAGTAAAATAGTACATTTATGTGTACCTACCTAGTTCATATTAAGCAAAAAGAAGCTTCATAAAAACAATTATCACCGGCACACAAAAAAAATTGTCTGTACACCGGGCGCCACCTATCTACATAATTTTTATGTATTTTGATCTGTTAAATATCACATCGAAGAAGTTGAAATCCCAACACGATGGCAAATTTTTACTAAATAAAGGAAAAGGTGGATGAACAGTACCCTAAAATCTAATTTGTGTACATTCTTGGATCTTAATCTTGTATTTTAGAAATAAAAAATACAAGAAATTTATTTAATTGTGTTTAAAAGATTTTTTCCATTTTTTTCAGCAGCAATTTTCCTCTATTTTTTTGTAGTATTATGAATGTTTGAGGGGACTATGGGCCAAAAGATAATCCCAATTTTCTTCGATTTTTGCAATTTTTGATGATTTTTTTAGATTTAAAACGGTTTATGATTAAAGTACGAACGAAATTAGTATTTAACAGATCAAAATACATGAAAATTATGTTTGCCTCGGATCTCAAATTTTTTTTTCTTGCCAAAACATCGAATTTTCGCTATTTTTTGGGGTTTTTTCAATTTACTCGAAACTGAAGACTGGACGGCCAAAACTGACTTGAAATTCGTATTCAGCGGGTCGAAAAACATGCCCGTAGATAGGTGGCGCCCGGTGTACAGACATTTTTTTTTTGTGTGCCGGTGTTATCTTTTGTAAGTTACCACTTACTAGTAGAAAAGTAATATATTGTCAAATAATGTTTTTTTCATCTTGTACTATACAAAACATCCCCGGAGCGCGTAAGTGTTGTTACTCTTATCGAATATCGATAATAAATTAATTCGATATTGTAATTGAGATGAGAATCGTGATGAATCACGCGAGGCGTGGAGATAAATAAATGGTAGCAGGTTCCGAGCGCAAACACTCGAGGGTTTATCGATAAAATCGTAGGGCGGTTACGTTCTATATTCAAATGTTGAGAAATCGATAAATACTGGTAACAGCACTAGTTTACGATTGTTTCGGGTTTATCGTTGAAATGTTAACAATAATTTATGCTGACGTATGAATTATTAATAATAGAGATTATTCTGTTTGTGAAATATAGATAGTGGTTCAAAATGGTGCATTATTTTACTTAATATTACTTATAAATTATAGAAAAAAGTTAGTGCTTTCATAACTACCATGGAAATATTGAAAGTCTGTTAAGTACTTACAATAAGCAGTTCTCTACACATTTGGGCTTAAATTCAAAACTTCTATACAAATTAATAAAACGGAAGTGTCTGTTTGTAGTTTCGAATTAACCGCTTAGTACCTAGACATAAAAAACATTTTTAAAATTTTTGTCTGTCCGTTTGATCCGGCTAATCTCTGAATTCTCTGAATCTGGCCAGGCTGAATTTGACCGGACTGTCCTGATATTATAAGGCGTAACTTAGGTTACTATTATTATAGGGTTACTTTAGAATAGGTTACTACTATTATTATAGGATTACTTTAGTATAGGGAACTACTATTATTATAGAGTTACTTTAGTATAGGGTACTACTTTTATTATTATTTCCATTGATAGTTCCACGCATACGAAAAAAGTTAGTGTTTTTAAAGATACGTACTATTTCACTCTACATTTACAAAAACTGTTTAGGGAGAGCGACCGGTGGCGGTCGCTTGTGGCCCATATTTGCCAAACCTTAAGTCTACTAACCCAATGTACTTACAAAATATTCACATACTACAAGACTCATATTAATTTATGAAAAAAAAAAACAAACGACAATATTATAATCTAGTGCTTAACCCTTTTAGCATTAAACCATATAATACTTACCGGAAGCCGCGCGCCGGAAGTGAGATCGTGAGCCGGCCGTCCTCTGGCCCTGAGCACAGCTTAGCTAAATACAGGATGTTGGACAGTATCATCATCAGCCAGTTCCTGTTTTCAGTTTGATTTAAAAATATTGATTGTTTTAAAACAAAATTTTAAATTTTAAGCTACACCCAAATTGTCAAGCTGTGAGTGAGCTCACTGCTTGACAATTGTCGCGACCCGCGACAAAGCCCAAAAAATAAGTAAAATCTTGCGACCCCGTCACGATATTTTCGGCATTCGATACAAAAGATTCGTTCGAAAACGAATCTTTTATATACTTATGTAGTTTGTATTTATTATTTTTCAAAAGACTGCGACCCTCTTTAAAAACAAACTCGAACCACCCGCGCGTTCGTCTAAAATGTCTTGTACCTAGTAATCTGGACCCCAATTCTCGTATATTATTATTGAATTACAAATAAATCTTCTTGATATCATAAACTGATTTTTGGAGTTTGGACCAATTAAGACGTGTTTGACGTTGGTTTGGCGTTTATGAGAATACTATTTTTCTGTTTTAACATATCGGGACTGGATTGTAACTGTACTATTGCAGGATTTAATTATCAGAATCTACATTATGTGTATCTACATATAAACCAGTGGCGAAGGTTGGTTCTCCTTTAAATAGGTAAACCCTAGCCTGTATAATAGCATGGGATTTGGATGAGGGTATTCAAAAGGTACCTAAGTGGTAAGTGAAGCCAATGGAAATGGAGTTATAGGAATCTCACGCCACTGCTATAGACTTTAAGCTTGGCGAAGACGGGCTAAATGTATATTCAGCTCCATAATATACATTTGGACCAGCCTCCGTGGTCCAGTGGTTTAGAGCTTGGCTCTTGACTCGCAGGTCCTGGGTTTGATTTCCGCATTGGAACAAAAAAAATGTTGTTTCCAAGTTTGGTTATGACAATGCAGGCTGATCACCTGATTGTCTGACATGAAAGATGATCCATGTGTCGGATGGACATGTAAAAAGTCAGTCCTGCGCCTGATCTCTCGTCAGTCGTGTCGGTCATCCGCCCTACTGGGTTACGAGAGTAAGGGAAGAGAGAGTGCTCTTGTGTACTGCGCACACACTTGGGCACCATAAAAAATAACTTCTGCGTAGCTGGCCTGGTTTCAATGCAACCAGTCACCGTCACCGAAATCGGTGCGGGGAGTTTTTATACATTTGGAGTTTAAGCGGCTACTTAATATTATGTTTTATTATACGTGGTAGAGCCATGCTTCGGCACGAATGGGCCGGCTCGACCGGAGAAATACCACGGGCTCACAGAAAACCGGCGTGAAACAGCGTTTGCGCTGTGTTTCGCCGAGTGAGTGAGTTTACCGGAGGCCCAATCCCCTACCCTATTCCCTTCCCTACCCTCCCCTATTACCCTATTCCCTCTTAAAAGGCCGGCAACGCACTTGCAGCTCTTCTGATGCTGCGAGTGTCCATGGGCGACGGAAGTTGCTTTCCATCAGGTGACCCGTTTGCTCGTTTGCCCCCACATTTCATTAAAAAAAAAAATCTTTATTTCCTGAAAATGAGGTAAATAATGATCAAATATATAAGAAATACTAAAAATACACTATAAATTTATAAGCAGGTAACAAAACACACACATTATTTGAGCGGGCTATATTTAATTGACGACCTCTGTGGCTCAGTTGGTTGAGCGTGTTGGCGCTCAAGCCGGGGGTCGCGGGTTCAAATCCCACCGAAGGAACAAAAAAAAAGTTTTCTGTGTTCCTGGGTCATGGATGTGTATTAAATATGTGTATAATATAATAAAAATCTTAAATATGTGTATAGTATAAAAGTATTAAATATATTTCCGTTGTCTGGTACCCGTAACACAAGTTCTTCGAGAACTTACCACGGGATCAGATTGACGTGGTGTGAAGCGTCCATAGATATTATTATATTATTATTATTATTAATTATAAATTAGGTATTTGAATGGATCTAGTACCTAGGGATAGAAGACTGTGAACTTTGTAATTGCTTAAAAGAACTGTATTACCTTGGTAATAGATGTATTTCACAATGCACGTATCATAGAGGCAAATAGGAGCCGAGCGAGATAGCCTTCTGGCTAAGCCGTGTGTCTCGTTCTTGCATGTTGCCAACCAGAAAAATGTTGGTATTTATAAAAAGTAACTTGAAAAATCTTAGATAAAACGAGTGTACTTTATTATTATTTTAAGAAATGTTTATAACTATATTATATTCTAATTAAAAAAGTTAGAAATAGTCATTTAATACTAAATGAAAATGCAGTTTACATTAAATCCTTTTCCTTCTTTTTTATTAGATGGTATCATTCGCAAGACAATATATATTAAGACGATACGCCATTACACATATTTTATGCTGAACACCGGATAATAATAAAATTGATAATAGTTTTTATTTCTTACTTCATGTATATCCGTAACTATGTTTTTATTATTTATTTGATGATTTAACAGTCAAAATGGTGAAAAAGAAGTGAAAGTTATGCTGGTTGCAATATTTCGTTTATTAGTAACATTAGTAAGTTAAAATTAATGTTAGTCTCTTTATTCTAGTATAAAAGTGTTAAAATTAAATCAACTGACTTTGTTATGAGTTACAACTGTACTACGTTTTGTTATAAACTAGTCAGTAGCGACTCGCCTAGAATCGTAGTAGGTACTGAGTGTGTAGTCGAGTAAGGTCTTTAATGATACTATTATACAGTTTTTATAGATTTCTCAACAATGAAGAAATGCGACAAAAATGGCTCAATAGTGTTTAAGTTTATTTATTTTATTTTATTTATTTCAAACCTTCATGATTTTACACTAATCACTATTCAATTTCGTCGACTTTTAAAAGCCTCAGCTGTATATCATTCAGTGTTTCACAATTTGTCTCACACAGATTTGCAGTTTGTCCACACAGCAGAAAATATTATTGTCACCCTACTAGAAAGGGACACACAACCTCTCTTCCAACCTCTCGCTCGGCTCGTTTTTTTGCTCACAGTACTCGGTCCTGTTGTTATTCCTAGGTCCATGGGTATTTGTAATTTGGTTGCCCGCTAGAATTTAAAGCATGTTTCACATAACGGTGTATTTGCTTTGTGTATTTCGAATCGTGACAAAAAATGTCTCGATTTCTGGAAGTATTCCTAGGCCTTTTGAATATGATTTATGCCATCGATGTATAGTATAAAAGAATAGAATATAAACCTTACTAGTTTATAGAGGAAATACCTCTAGATAATAGTCACAAGCTTTTTTCCTCGATGTCCACATCGTAGCATCTTAACTTTTAAATGTTTTCCAGTCCACGTTATACTAGTGCATCTAATTACTTTTACATCGTGTTTAATTAATGATATCTTTAATTAGCTCAGGTCCATGTAAGGTGTAGGTTGAAAAAACACAATTACAATTACAATTACAAGATAATTAGACTAAAACTATTTAATGACTAGTTCTTCGACCACACTCGACCTTTCGTCGAATTCTCCTAACTGGTGTTTGTATATGTTACAGCCAAAGTAATAAATCCGGATATTATATATACTATCCAGCCATTATTTATAATGTCTACTCAATTTAGACAAAGTGATAAATGACACAGAATTAATCACATTGACTGGCCATTTTATATAATATCTTCGAAGAATTGGATAAAGTAATAAAAAAGTAGGTACAGGTAAAGATTATAAAATTGTATTTCAATTTGCCTTTATATAATAATAATTATAATGTTTATTATAATTATTATAATAACATTGTCATAGATACAATTTTATTGTGATCTATATAAAGTAATTTAACTTTATGAAATATTTTTTTTATAATAATTTTACCCTTTTTAGGGTTCCGTAATACTTAAGTAACCCTTATAGTTTCGCTCTGACCGTCTGTCTGTCTGTCTGTCTGTCCGCGCCTCTAGCTCCTGTAATTATGAATATAAATTGATGAAATTTTGTGCAGTTATAGATTGTGTATAGATCACAGTTTCGGGATCATAAAAAAAAAATAATTTTATATTTTAGGGGTGGCCCTCCATACATGTGAAGTGGGGATGAAAAATATTTTTTCACTCTACCCCATCGTGTGGGGTATCGTAGAATAGGTCTTTTAAAATAAAGGCAAGGTTTCATACGTTACTTTTTTATAAAGTTGACCATTTTCGAGTAATCGGCCTCCAAACTAGTTTGTAAGTTGGTCCCCCCCCTAGCATTTTTAAACTATAGGAGATAGAAACTTGCAAATTTTCATGCTGATAGATCATGCTAAAAACTCTTTAGGAAAATTATTGTGATCCAAATCGGACAGGAACTTTTGGAGTAATTAAAAAAAAATCATATTACGCATTTATAGTTACGGAACCCTCCTTACACATGTCCTGACATGCTCTTGGTAAGGTTTTAGTGATATATGTTAAATTATTAACTAACGTTTTAAATAAACAATCGAATATATAATTATTTAATACGCGCCAAGCTTCCATTAGGTATTGTATAGTTGTAAAAATAAGATGACGATGATGATTACTGTAAGTTACATAGTGTCATATTATGCTTGCAGTTCTTTGAACTCAGTTCTTAAGTTTGAGTTTGAGTTTGAATGCCGAAATTTTCAAACGCGTATATTTAAAGACTGAGGAGTTCTGATCAAAGCTTATGTGATCATCAGGTCACCACTTTAGTGAAAACGGGACCAACCTCGGATTATAATCCGAGGTTGGTCCCGTTTTCCCGAAACGAAAGTGAAAAGACATGCAGAACTTCCGCGGAAGCGGAAGCAGAAGCAGAGTTCTGTTGCATCAATAAGTTGAATCGTGTTTATTACTTTAGCTAACTTTGGCCCGCTATTATGAATAATATCCGGACAAAGTGATTAATTTATCACATTATCTAGACAATATAGTTATTATATATAATGACCAGTCATTATGTATAATAGCTATTTAATCACATTGACTGTAACATATACATTTCTGTGGAAGCAGTAAAAATATTTTGAACCTATAATGAGTTAATTCTTTGCTGATCATTTAAATTAATTAAACGTTAATTTACAAATATTTTTGTTTACCCGTTTTATTGTGTTTTTAATGAGCATATGAACTTTTAAAGCGTAATTTATATTGTTAACATTCATTTAAGTAAAAATCACTTTTAATATTCTAAAACTAGCATTAATTACCCGCTGCTGCGCTTGCGTAAAATTAGGTTTTAAATTTTCATCCCGTATTTTACCGTGGGGGTTTAATTTTGATAAATCCTTCCTTAGTGGATGCTTACGTCATATGAGGAATACGCAAAATTGAAATTTTGCGAATTCCTCATATGACTGAAATGATGAAGATTTCAGTCATATGAGGAATACGCAAATGATGAAAATTTCTAGCCTTAGGCCTGTGCGTTGATACATAGTCAATCAGCTTGGCCTTTTATATATTATGTATATAGATAGAAGAAAGAACAAAATAAAATTAAGAGCCCTCTTATTCACAGGCTGTCGCTGTCTCTCCTAGCCTAAATGACAAGGACAGCATGTGACTTGAGCGGCACTTAATTTAACTATCGTTCCAGTATTCGACCGTAAGGGTCTGTTCAACAATCTACTGATAAGTGTTCGATAGCTTATTTGCATGTTTTGTCTCTGTCCATCGACATACAGGAAGCTATCGGACACTTATTAATCCTTAGAAAGCCCATAATCCTCAGAAAACTTAACATAAATAGGCATGAAAATATTACATCACGTAAGAAATAACACTTAAGGCCCTCCCCCGAGCAAAAGACCTTGAGGCGGTCAGCCGCATAACTCAGTTCAAAAATCTTCACATAACTTAGTTCAAAATTGACCAAAAAAAAATGTAAACGGCGAATATCTAGCTTATGAAATTGCCTATCTATTGGCGTGTGTCCCAAATAAAATTAACTTGTAAATACTATGGAGACGCTGAAACTATAATTGAATTGAATTATAGTTTCAGCGTCTCCATAGTATTCACCGTTTACATTTTTTTTTGGTCAATTTTGAACTAAGTTATGTGAAAAATTTTGAACTGAGTTATGCGGCTAACCGCCTCAAGGTCTTTTGCTCGGGGGAGGGCCTTAAGAAATAAATTTTGTCTTTTATCACAAACTAGCTGACCCGACTGACGTTTTGTCTCAACTATGAACTGGAATAAATAAATAACTACACCTATAAGCTACACCTACATCTACATCCTTCACCTACATCTACAGTATTTTCTCCGCAATTTTCTCACTGTTTAAGCCTTCCCTGAACTTCCCTAATTATTTCAAGACTAAAAATAGCCAAATACGTCCAGCTGTTCTCGAGTTTTAGCGAGACATTGGAATTGCAATCCTTTTTTATACATATGAAGACCCTAGCTATCGGCCAAGTACTAAAACCTCAAAATTTTGCTTCTCAAATTTATTTCGTAGCCATTATTTCTAGGTTTTATGGCGTCACTTTGATTTGTTTCAGAACCTTTGGAATATCTGGCCGTTAAAGGATTGTAAGCGTCGTAGATAACTTTCTATCTTTTGCACTAATTTGCAAAGCTTTATGCTGTTAAATGACGTCACTAAACGTCCAAACGTCATTTTTATTATGTTTAATGACGTTAAACGTCAGTTCCAGCCACCGCGCGGCCGCAAGCGACGGTTACTACTCACTTCACAACAATGCCCATGTAATGTGTTAAAACATTTTCATTTGACAGCCCCGGAGGAGAGCGTATTATTAATTAAAAGGTGTCTTAGTTTTTTTTCTTTTTTTCTTTAGCCTGTAATCAAGTGACTGTAATGCCTAGGTGGCGTTGATTGACAGAAGACAGCGGCTCATTATGAAATTGAACTTAAAAATGTGGGCTTAAAAGGTAATTTTAATTCGCGCTTGTTAGACGAAGTGTAATAAGCTAAAAATAATGTTTTAGTGTAAAAAAAAATAGTAAAAATACCTTCTACTTCCAATTTAATTTTACGTTCTCCATTACGTTGTAAATTTAAATCAGAAGGTCTAGCATAAAAGATAGTATTGTCACAGACATCTATTGATTGTCAATAAACCACATTCAAATTTTTATGAAATAAATTTGAAAATTGTTGAATAGAGTTTTACATTGGCGCGCTTAAAAATTAAAAGCAAATAAAAAATACAGCCCATCTCATTCTAGCAAAATGATTTGTGACGTCACAATCTGCTACCGCTTAATTTGTTTATTGAGAAATGTATGGTGGTTACATCGTGAGTTGTGACGTCACAGGCCGATTAATCGCTCTCTTTTTAAAAATTATTATTTAACTAGTAAATTAAAATTGTTTGTATCTTCGTTATTTTTTGAGATTGACAAAAATGGGTTCTAGATTGTTTATTATCATGGTAGGCAGCATCGAATAGACGAAAAAAAAAATGTAGGTAACATGCCTATTAAAATGTAAAAAAGTCCAAAAAGTATGAAAATTATGACAGCGCCCACACAATAGGCAAGCGGACAGATTTTTTTATTGCTTATATGAATAGTACTCTTAAATATGAGTAACTTCTCAAAAGAAACCGTATATCAAAAGTCAATATTTTCAAAGGTACAGCGATTTTTATACAAAATTTCGCGAGTCTCGTAAAAACGCTCCATACTTAACATAACCTACAAGTGACGTCACTTGTAGGTTAAGGCGTATGAAGTATACGGCCGCAGGAATATATTTGTAAATATCTCCGATATTTGTGCGTTTAAGTTCATACTTATCATAATGAATGTTTTTGTATTATATGATGTAAGTAAACTAATGATGTAGGTTTTGTTTACCAATTACGCAAATTTTTTTTGTACTTTTTAAATGTATTTAATTAGTAAACTACACATAAAATAATATATTTTTTTACATTTACCAAGTAGTAATGCCTCAATATTTCTGAATATATTAATGAAACTAAATATTTCAGATGTAGTCCGATTCCCTATTGATATTCGATTAAGTTACGAATACGTAATTGTCAATTGTTCGTGCGTACCCCTTTGTTATACTACATTCTACAGCCGAAACTTTATTTACCGTCGCCATCGCAGGAGTTATAAGTATTTTATGGTACACGACTATTCTATGACGTTGGCTAGACATAGATTTGTCATGAAACCGCTAAAAGGGCAGTTAAGACTGCCGGTCGGGCCTTTAGCGACCCATGAAGTGACTGATGTGGTCGTGATAGGCCCGATCGGACCACCGCGGCAGTGCTCCATATCGGTCCTCGTCAGGTACTTTAACATTGACTTTTTTAGTTTTGTGCTTTATTGAGGGCGTTATTTTTATTAGTATTCGATAATGTTTAATTTAGAATTCAACTGCATGATAACTAGATACGAGTATAATTAATTTACAATCGGCTAGACAACAAAATTTATTATCATATAAATGAATAGTATGCTACAATATGAGTAAGTGGCATAGCATATAAGACAACTTAAAAGAAACAGTATCTAAAAAAAATTAGGAAAACCTAAAGGTCCTCCGTGCAACTTCCCGCTAAGCGCTTAAATTTTATCTATGCGTCATTTTTGAGCTTATCGAGCTCAAAATATAAGTGATATAAAAATGTTCACTGATAATTTTCATAAAACACTATTTTTCTGAATTTCAAACTGCGATAACTTTAGAATAAATCCACCGATTTTTACGCAATTAGCGGCAATCGACCTAGTTTTTCATAGCCTTTGAAAGAATAGACAACAAAAGTTTTGTAGATGAAAAATTTCGGAGTTCTTCCGAAAAAACACAGGGAAGCTTCCTGTGACCTCAGAACGTTAAGATCTGATGAGAATTCGATTTCTGCAAAACGGGGTAAATCCAATAACTTCCCGATTTTCGAAAATCTTAGATTTTCTTAGCGGGAAGTTAAACATATTTTAAAACGTGAGGGCGATGTCACTTATATGGTGACGTCACGCTTTAGTTGTATGAAAATGATAAGCCGCAATAACATAATTGCTAATATCTCCGTTTGTGCATTTAAGTTAATTTTTACTGACTATTATTAATGTATAAGGACTTTTACTAATAGAGCAAACAAATATTGAAACTTTTTTGTAAATTTAAATGTATCTAATTACAAAATTACGCATAAAATTTTATATTTTTATACATTGATCATGTTTCTCTCAATATTTCTGAATAGCATTAATTGCCTGCGGCTTCACTCGCGTGAAATTAGATTTTAAACTTTCATTGCCTATTTTACCCCCTTGGGGGGTTGAATTTCGATAAATCATTCCTTAATGGATGTCTACGTTATATGAGAAATACGTGTGAAAAATTGCGAATTTATAGCCTTAAGGGCCTGCCTGTGTGTTGATACATCAGTCAATTAGCTTTGCAAAATATATAGATATAAAATAAAACTCTATATTTTATATGTAGTCACCCACCTTTTTATATTTATTGGAATTCTGACCAACCAATATTTTTTTTATCAAAATAAATTAGAATATTATTTTTATTATTATAAAAAGAGTCCTAGTCAATGCGAAAATACCCTTACAGCAGCTTGGAAATGACAGACTACCATCTTTTGTTACCTGCGAGCGCAATTTTTAGCTTACAAATGGTCGCAGTGGCGGAGTTATCACTCACAGATCGCCTAAGGCTACATCTGCACCTGGAATATACATACATACATACATATAATCACGCCTTTTTCCCGTAAAGGGGTAGGCAGAGACCACTTTTTGCCACTTGCTACGATCCTTACATACTCGTTTCGCTTCGTTCACTTTCATTCTTACCATCCATTCCTCCTCTTACATTCAACGTAGCGAAGCGGCTCTCCATGGTCCGCTTTTCACCTCCGCAAGAAACGAGACGTGATGGGTGGTGAATCACATCGCCGCCATTTTGGATAATTGAATTATTTTTATGATTATCTGTTGCGTTTCCACGGATTGGTGGGGAGGGTAGGAATAGGGAAAGGGAAGGATAGGTGGTGTGGAAGGGAAGATTGGTAAATTAGAGTGGGAAATAGGAAATGTAGGATATTACCGCCCAGGAGGGCAAGGGATAGGACAGTAATAGCTAGGGAAGCCTGGGTCGTATACCCGTATACTATACCACAACTACCGGACAGGTAAGTTGGGATGAGTATCCCATGACATGACACCTGGAATATTCTCACAAATATTATAAACGCGAAAGTTTCTAATATTTATAGATATGTGGAATTATAAACGAGACAGTTTGAAGAGAAGATATGTGCATGTGTGATTGTTTGTTACCCTTTCACACAATAATCACTGAACGGATTTTAATGAAATTTGTTAAAACATAGGCTAGGTTACAGTCAACATTTAGTTCTGAATTAACTGAGAATTTTTATAATCCAATTTAATAAAATTGATACCGTTCATTAGACGATAAGATTTTTTTGTACCAATTAAAACACAAAAACTCTAGTTAACTTTAAATTAAGGCAATCGAGTAAATATCTTACTTTTAGGTATTTACTCAAACTAGTTAAATTAAGGAGGATTATTTTTATTACTATACCGAAAAATGAACACATGATTTTATATAAAAATATCTAAATAAAAACTTTGTTAATTTTTTATTCATTTGATTATGTGAATATTTTTTGTAGGTTTTAAACATGAGCATCCCTTCTCTTATTACAATGACATTCACAGATACTGTCTTCAATAGTAATTCGTAGAACAAAGTTTGCTATGATCTGTTGACACTTGAGACAACGCGGCGTTGCAAATCACGTCCACACTCGCTACGAGCGCGTAGAGTCGCTACAGCCTGCTAAGTGCTACATAAAAAAGATTTCAACGCGCGCTTTCGTTTCATTCTTGAATTAATCATCCTAAAACCTAGTTATTAAAAATGTCATTAAAAAGGTGAACTTAAAAACTTTCTAGTAATTTAAATGTCTAGTTTAATTTCCATTCCAGTCTTTTAATTAGCAAGTTACTTAGTACACGCTTTTTTCATTAAAGTTTTTACTATTTTTACTATTTTTAGTAGTTTTTTTTCTTGTTAATACAACAGGTAGTCCCGGTTCCAAACGTCAATATTAAGTTATCAATCTATATAATTGGTCTGTACTCCGCGGCTCTGACAGTGATCGACTGCTGATTGGTCCGTCAATTAGGAGTTAATCGTCAACGACTTTTTATCGACTGAAAGTGGAAATAATGATATCGGGACGTTTTTGCGATAATTGTGGCTCTCAAGTTTTTTGTGTAATTGGCTTTTGTCTTTCTTGCTTTCTATAGCAATTGGCAGGAGTTGCATCCCGATTACAAATGCACAAACTATATTTTAATCTTTATTAATATTATCAAGAGGAAATGCATTGACCTTTCCCGATAAGCTCCCAGGGTCTCTAGTCAAGATGCATTCAATAATTTCGACTGCGAAGTTCGAAAACAAAATGCATGGGATTTGTCATAACACATCTCAAGCGACATATCACTTATCGATCACTTATGTCAAATCCCATACATTTTTGATTTCGAAGTTCGCGGTCGAAATTATGAAATGCATCTTGACTAGAGGCCCTGGTTTTTAAGTCCCAGATGCTGTTATCGTCATCAAATGTAGCAATAATTGGCAAAGTTTCTTCCTTTCAACTTCGTCGATACATATAATTAGGTAACAGTTTTCCAACCTGATAGACTGAGATTACTTTTAATAAGTTGTTTTGAAAGTCATTTTGATTACTTCTGCCTTGGATTTGTACATAGAAGAGAAAATCTCATCTGACATGATGCGCCCTGAATTCAGAATGTTATATGACCGAATCTTTTGAATATTCAATGTTATTTACAGAAAATTTTGAACGAATAACTAATAGTTCTTTATTGTATCCCATTAATTGATATCTTACATACTAATGCCATCGAAAGATGAAAATTGAGGGAGAAAAGTATTTTCAAAGAAACAAAGGTAGCCAAGTTAAACGAAACCATCGTTTAGGTAGTGTGGACCTGTGGTGTGAAATTTCAAGTTCGAAATTTTTTTAACGCATACCGTTAAAAAAATTTCGAACTTGAAATTTAAGGGACACTATATCTAATAGGCATACTATAAGGACCGGTAAAATCAATTACGAATATTTTGGGCATATGATCTACTGCTTATCTATATATAGAATTTTTGCAGAGAAAAAAAAATTGTCATACTCGAAAAAAATCTTCCTTTATATGGGCGAGTTTGCGTTGAGCGGATATTCTCCCATACATGAGATAATTTTTTTGCTTTGAATATTTTGCCTAAACGTCTTTATAATAAGCAGTAGATCATATGGCCAAAATATCCGTAATTGGTTTTACCGTACTTTATTGTACTCGTATATTCATTGGTGTAGGTGCCGCGGGCCTGAGATGTACCGGCCAGAGTTACTGTATGTAATTCAATGTAATTCATACGAATGTAATTCAATGAACAGCCTACAGGGCTAAGGAAGAGGCGAAATGATAAATCGATACTAATATTATGAATGGGAAAGTGTGTGTGTGTGTGTGTGTCTGTCAGTTTGTACGTCTTTCACGGCAAAACTACTGAACGATTGAAATTAAATTTGGTACACAGATAGTCTATAGCCTGAGAAAGGACATAGGCTACTTTTTTCGCAGGGAAATGTACGGTTCCCGTGGGATACTTTATTTATAGTTTCACGTAAAAACTACTAAACCGATTATCATGAAATTTGGCACAGATATAAAGTAGACCATGGGGAAAGACATAGGCTGCTGTTTATCGCGGGGAAATGTACGGTTCCCGTGGGAAACTTTATTTAGAGTTTCACGTAAAAATGACTAAACTGATCATCCTTAAATTTGGCACAGATATAAAGTAGGCCATGGGGAAGGACATAGGATACCTTTTATCGCAGGACATATACGGTCCCCGTGGCTTACTGTACTTACGCGGGCGGGTATCAGCTATATTATCTTCTAATACATAAAATTAGTTACCGTACTCCTCCGAGACGGCTTTACCGATTTTTACCAAATTTTATATGCGTATTCAGTAGGTTTGAGAATCGGCTACTATCTATTTTCCATGCCCCTAAATGATAAGGGTTGTTCACCCTTAAATTTTTATTATATTTTTGGACGATTTTTTTTGTTTTTAATTTTTTAAATGTGGCATTAAAAAATACATACAACCGCAAAACAACGTTTGCCGGGTCAGCTAGTATTATTATAATTTCGCCTCTTCCTTAGCCCTGTAGGCTATATCGCGCCTATACGCGACCAGAGCCGCGGCAAAAACTTGTAAAACATAAAAAATAAACGCCCAAGTACCTAATTGGTCCTGTGAACACCTTGGCAATCGCTTGTCATGTTTAAGATAACTTACGAATTACAATGAATGCATTACATATTAAATATAAAAAAATGACGTAGAAGTGAAACTCTACTCACTCTTACTCTTAACGCCGCTAAATAGTTGCACTTCATTAAATAATGAAATGTTTGTGCGCATCAAAATAAATTCTATCATCATAAAATATTTTTGTACCAAGTTACGATTAGTTTTCACATATTAATATTATAATAATTATACCATTCTTAAATACCCTTACTAATAATCGCTGTATAAGCTTTGAATAGTTCGATAGAAGAAGACAAAACACTGTATAACATACAGTGTTTTGTCTTCTTCTATCGAATTAAAAATATCACTTGTGTGACGTGAACAAAACACTGTATAACTATTCTAAGCTTATACAGCGTTTATTAGTAAGGGGTATAGTGTACAAACTAAGTTTTAGATACAAATAGCAAAATTGATTACTTACAAGTAATAATATCAGTAAGGAAGTAAACAAAACAAATGATATGGAAACTGCAGAGAAAAATCGCCATAGTCATAGATACGCATCGCGCACGGAGCAGCAAACAATGCAAAACAATTTATTTTAATGGGCATTTATTAAGTTTGTATCGCAGCGGGGGAAGATTATCTATGTCACGCGCGCGATACCATCGGCAATCTTCGGCTACCTTCGGATTGTGTCGGCTTGTATAAATACTCGAAAAGTATTTATTCAAATAGAAAATATAGATCAATTTTTGTTAATACTTCGCGTCTAGATAAAATCCGCTAAGTGCGAGTCGGACTCGCGCACCGAGGGTTCCGTAGTCCGTACAAATATATAGTGATTTTGATACAGCTTAAAGGTATTTATAGACTTGAGTATCTGATATGAATTTCAATTTAATACCTCTACGCGTACATGAGGAAAGGGGTAGTTTAAAATTATTAAAAATAATATATAAATAATATTATACAAAATATTATATATTATATGATGTAACAAAAATTTACGGTTTTCACATTTCTTCCTTTATTTGTGCTATACGATGTTGCTTTGTACCAAATTTCAAGATTCTGAGTTCACGGGAAGTACCTTGTAGGTTTTGATTCCCTTGCGGGTGTCGTAAATTTGGAAAAGCGATATAAACGGCTGTATCTTTTGATTACTTTGGCTTAGAAGTTTGATTTTTTCACAGCTCCAAGGGACAGACCTGAGTATTTGATATAAATTCCAGCTTGATACCTCTACGCGTTCTGAAAAAAAAAAAGGGTCTTGACAGACAGATGGACGGACAACAAAGTGATCTTATAAGGGTTCCATAATTGTTTCCTTTCGAGGTACGGAACCCTAAAAACGAATTTTCTCAAGCCTCGTGTTTCGTGATTGAAAATATCTTCTAATTTTAAAGATTTACACGATAAGCAAACAGTTTGGCAAGCGAGCATATATACGTGTGCAGGCGCCATAACAGATAGCCCAACTAATATTTTGGTAATAAGAATAAGCGCTAAATGAGCTACTTAAGAGAAACTTAAAAACCTAAGGTTCTATAAAAGGTCTAACAACTAGTGGTATAGCGCGCTATAACTATGTTATAACCCTCGATTGGGCCCACAATTTTAGAGCTTAAAGCGACATAATAGTTGTAGAAAAGTTATAAAAAGGTGGGAATAAAGTGTTACAATAGTGCTATTGAAGTAGTATTCACCATTTTAGGTGTATTATAAGCTATACACAGGTTACAACTGCACCCTTTAGTAATAAATAATTTATAAAATTCACTCAATTAGCTTTTTTAACAACATATGAGTGCTCCTACGATACTATTTATAGCTCGATTGTATATTATGCATAATAAGTAGTAATAAACATCACCCAAAGTTTTTTTTTACTTTACGTTTCTATTACCGTCAAAAATGATAAAATATAATAGCAGAGCACATATTCATGGCCGACAATCATGGCCGACATCAATTAATAATTTTATACATTATCGATTTCATAAATATGAATTCTCCCTGCGGTGATAAGTATTCTGTGATAATATATACTAGTTTTCAACTCAATTTTAAAGCGCCTCAAAAATAAACAACGTTTCATATTATTAGGTAAAATAAATCACTGCCACGGCATTTTTTTTATTTTAGTTGTGGTTGTAAATATTAATTCTCAGTACGTCTATGTATATTATAATTGAAAACAGTAAATAATGTAAATCAATAAGTCGGAAAATAATATTTTGACCATAAATTTACTTTTAAAATTGTATAGGTTATGTTTATTTAATGGCGTAAAATCTACATTACCTAAGGTTTCTGATAACTCTTTTATTCCCAACGCAGTGTTAAAAAAACTATAGCTAGCTTTTTAATGCCACTTGGACTTTTATAATGTGGGAGTAAATCCTATTATACAACCTGTAATGATTTAAAGGTGGTTTCTGACACTTGCAGCATCTAGCTCTATAATACCTATAGTTATCACTTCTTTAACTTCTATAGCTCTATAATACAAATAGTTATCACTACTATAACTTTCTTTTAGCTCTTAGGGCTCCATAGAACTCGTTAGGTGGTACAAGGTATTGACTAACTCCATTTAAGAACTTTAACCGTTTGTAAGCAGACACCTTACAATTGGTTCTAGTGTTTTACGTTTTCTAAAGATGTAAGAGTAAGTTATACAAAAGTTCTGACAAACTCCAAGTTAGCACCTTAAGTTATATATTTTTCCTTTATTTCTATTATGCCTCTTGAAACTTTAATTATTTATTCCTAACGCCGCAGTAGAGTCCAAAGCTATTGTCAGAGCTCTTATATGTCGTTTATAATACTTTAAGTGTCAAAAAAGGTTTCCCTTAGCGCCAAAATGTTAGTTGGGAGGATTTACTTTATAGTTTATTTTTATGAAATTATATTATAATTTCATTGTATAAGAAAATATAATGATAACAACGGTCAACCTGTTTAAGAATAAGATTCCCTGATAGTACATAATATATGGAAATGTGTATAGTATACAAATTCTAAAAAAAGGCTTATCTATAATTTTCCTTGTGTCAATATTGCCACTTTAAAAGCTATAAAATTAAATGCATTCTTTACCATCTAATGTTTGTGTTGTTTAAACAGCACCTTTACATTAGCTACAACTATTAACATTTTATAAAAACGTACATTACATTTTTTTTGTTAAGAGTTTTATTTATTACTAATTACATTAGTTTTTGTTTAAAAACGGTTGACGTTTGATAAGGTATATTTTTTAAACTCTAAATTCTATTTAATTAGCGTTAATTCAGTGGAAAAAGTTAAAAATAATGAATGTGTAAATTGGGTGTTAGAATGTTTGAGTTCGATTGTATGGCCTTATATGTGGTAAGCGTGCTTGTACACTCGTTACATACATATTTCATAGTAAATTAAGGATGGTGTTTGTTACAGCGTTTTTTGCAAGGATCATGATCAACAATTTATCGTCAGAATTCCTAGCAACTAGTTAACAATTGTCAGGATGGTTGCAAATTTACAATGAAATGATTTGCCTCTACCAGTAGACACCATTTGGACACTAAAGTGGATATTAAAGCACTTTTGCTGCATTTGCGTCGGTTAGACTTTTGAAGATAGCGATTTAAAATTGAACTTTATTTATTACACAAAAAGTTACACGTTCTTTAAAAGTGTTAGAGTTATAATATGAGTGGAGACCACGCTTAGGCAAACGTAGTGTAGGACGTCCTGTGGTACGATGGACCGACAATTTGAAGAAGGTGGCTGGCAGCGGATGGATGAGGGCTGCCCAAGATCGGGACGGTTGGCGCACATTGGGGGAGGCCTACGTTCAGCAGTGGACGGCGATAGGCTGATGATGATGATGATGATAAGTGTTGCTTTGCGAGATGCACCACCTCTCTTACAATTAAACGTGTAGATATCTTTTGTGTAGTTACTAAAGTTTTGATCGTTATTATAAAAAGTGCGCGCCGCGTGCGTCTCGATGTGTGCTGAATCTTAATCGCAAGAAAATCAAGATTTTCATTTTTATTTTTTTCACCCCATTGCTGGTCGCCTAAGGGTGACGTCCGCCCGCCCACGTCATACTTTTTGTAAGACCGATAATCGGACAGATGTTTTCTCCGATTCTTATGACCGATTTTGTGACCGACTCAATACACACGGCCGTCACTTTATCTGTAGCTTTCGAGGGAGTAGTAGAGTACAAGCGGCCGACTGTCGGTGAGCAGTGTGCGATAAACGCAAACATTTCCGGACGTTTCCTTTTTCACCGACAATCGGATCGTTCGAAATGCACTGATTTTATTTCTGACCGACTTTTTGTAAATTGTATGACGTGTTATATTCTTCTCCTACAAAAAATCGGTCACCGATTATCGGACGTAGGCGAGCACCCTAATTATGTCTAAATGAGGCAACTTAAGGGCCCCGAGACGATCAAACGGACTCAAACCTGGCAACCGTTTGACGTCGGTTTGATCGGTTTGTCAAGGAACGGAGTTACAGACTGCTTCCATGAGCTACCAAGACTTGACTAACAGTAGAATAAATCAGTAGGGTTATAATTGAGAACTTCGTTATGACAGGGGCTATACAATTTGTATTGATAACATTATTGTAAGCATATTATAGAATTAATCGTAAGGTGTCATAAGTTATTCTAATGATTTCATTATTATGTTAAATCTTATGTTTATTTCTCACTGTTATAAATATATTTTAATTGCAAAATGTGAAAATATTGTCAAATAGTTTTGATTTCCTGAAGGTTGATTTTAGTGATAAAATTGATTAAAAGTGAGCCCATATCCGTTGTAGTGGGGTGAGTAAGTGGGGAGAGTAGGGGTAAGAGCCCGGCATAACGGAGGAAAAGCAGTTGGAAATCAACCTTCAAGAAATACACCAGTCATAAAGTGTTGTGAAGTGTATAAATTATAAAATAATAAAGTGTTAAAAGTGAGTGTTGAATTATTTCCAATATCTTCAGCAAGTGGGATTCACTACGACGCCCTTAGCATGGAAAACGTAAGTAAATCTTATTTTAATGCAAATTGATTCCCTTTTTTTTTTTCTTTCTTCTTCTCTGTATGTTTTTGGTTTTTAGATGATCTGAGTACAGTGATTAATAATATGATGATTCCTTAAACTTAAAACTTTAACTACTTTAAAAATATTTAATATTTCAAAATACTAGGATATAGAACTTAGTATTAAAATTATTCTATTATTTCAATATATTCTATATCCAATCCAATAGCTTTTTCATTTTTAAATGACGTCATTAGTCATTTTATCTATTATAATGGCTTGAATACGATGTTTTATTAAGTTTTTAGACGACAAAAAAAATATATTACAATTATAATGTTGTTTATAAGTTTTCCCAAGATAGATAAAGTATATTATTGAAAAAAAAAAAAAAAACATTGTAGGGATTTTTGAACTGTTGTTTTGTTGTTTGGATTTCTATTTTTATTTCTATTGGTAAACGCATGACTAATGAATTTTCATTTCATAATGTAGCGATTATTACTTATCCATTTTGAACATAATATGAATGTTTATATTTAGTTTATTTGCTATTAAAGAATAATATAAAATATTATAATTTTAGATCATTTACTACAGTAAAAGTAATTCAATTTAATAATATTGAGAACTATCAAAATGTTGTGCAATTGATCTATAATTATTTTACCACAGAAGTATTATGTAGTAGTGTAGGTATAACATTACATGTTATAAGTTAATTAATGAACTTTAATTACAGAATAATCTAAGTGACACTGGTGATATTTACTTGTTTAGCTTTATTTATTTTTGGATTTGAAACAAATCTAAAATATTATAAACAAAATATACTTTTCATTTAATTCTGTTTTTTGCATGTAACAACGAATAAGTTGTATTAATTATCATATTTTTTTAAAGACAATAGATATAAATATATTTGACCTAACACAAATAATTACAAGTTTCAGATGGATCATGATGAGCCTGGCTGCAGTTCGCGGCGAGTGTCCGCATCAAGGACGAGAGAGGCGAGTGCGCGTTCCCGAGAGCAGTCGAGGAGTCCAAGTGTTGCGCTGCCTTGCCCTTGGGAACACAGACCACGTGCTTCTGGCGCACCAAAAGAAGCTCGACGCACTCGTGATCGTGAGTCTAACCGAAGGTCTTTACGTACACCCACCCCTAATGACGATGAGCTTGAGCAACGTCTTAGGGACAATTTGATTAGGGATGTGAGACGTAGAGGTAGAGTTTCGGACGGTGAGCTTGAGCGACGACCGATCTCTACACTTACTACGAGATATCATCACCTGAACGATGAGCTTGAGCGACGTTCGAGGAATGATTATCGCAACCGATCGCAACTGGGACGTAATGAATATAGAGATCGTGAGCTGGTGATTCGACCTGTCAGTTCTAATTCAAGAATACCGAGTTGCCGACTAACCGAGCACCGAGCTTCGATTTCTCGACACAATATACCGGACCGCGGGGGTGATATAGTACCAGATAATAGACAATCTAATGATATGTTTAGTCAGTTTTTAGATGCTTTAAAATGTCTTAGTAAGGGTGGAAATAAACTTAGTTCTGTCAATAACGTAATCCCGGAATTTGACCCTATGAATAAAACTCAGACCATGACTGACTGGATAGGGAAGGTAGACGAATGCTCTGAAATTTATGAATGGAGCGAACGTGAAACTATACATTATGCTATACCAAAACTAGTGGGTTTAGCAAAGTCATGGTATGAGAGTCTTCCTAGTGTCAAGTTCTCTTGGATTGAATGGAAAATTAAGCTTACTGAGTCATTTCCAAGTAGTGATAATTATGCAGAATTGTTGACAGAAATGCTAGCCTTAAGAGTTAAGTACGGCGAACCTTTAGTAAAGTAAAAGCAGTATTACTTTTCAAAGCTGAACTTCCTTAACCGATGTCAGATAACTGGGAAGAAAGCAGTAGACTGTATTTTGCATGGTATTGAGGATAGAGCTATAAAAGTAGGAGCTCAAGCTGTTCAATTCAAGACACCAGAAGAAGTTTTAAAGTACTTTAAATCGGTTAAGGTGGGTCAGTTAAAAAGTACAACTAGTACTACTTCTAGAACAAGAAATGACAGACGACCACAGACGACTTACTCTAATAAAGCTAACCAATTGAATACTGACAAGCCCCCTATAAAATGTTTTAACTGTAACGTAGAAG
The DNA here is from genome assembly GCA_905404095.1 of Glaucopsyche alexis. Taxonomy (NCBI): domain Eukaryota; kingdom Metazoa; phylum Arthropoda; class Insecta; order Lepidoptera; family Lycaenidae; genus Glaucopsyche; species Glaucopsyche alexis. The sequence goes on along the minus strand of FR990054.1, from coordinate 20,683,936 downwards.
GACACGTTAGTTTTAAATGTCCGAAACCATTAATTAAGTGTAACAACTGCCATAAATTGGGTCACCATGTTGTAACTTGTCCAAGTTTGTCTAAAAGCCAAAATACACTACAAGATAAGCCCAATGTTGAGAAAACGGTACTAAAATTAGATTTATGTAATCAATATAAGGAAAATTACACTAAATCCGCAAAAACTAAAGAAAATAATACCTACACTGAAATTACTAAGACTGATCCACCTCATGACAAATATATTGTAACAATTAAATTAAACAATAATCCATTAAAGTGTTATGTAGATCTTGGTAGCGAGTGTTCCCTAATACGACGTTCTAATGCTGAATTATTAAACTTGCCAGTTACTTTTGATAACTTGCCACTAATGAGAGGGTTAGGTGGCAATTTAGTTGCGCCAATAGGAAAAACTAATGCTATAATTGAAGTACAAGGAATAGCCGTTCCTTCTATTGAGATTTTTTTAGTTGACGACGATGTACTAAAATACCCCGTTTTACTTGGACACTCCTTTACTGAGCAGCCCGGTATCTTTATTACAAAAACATCAACCCGTTTAATTTTTGAGAGTATAAAAGAAGATACAAAGTTATTCCTTACACTTCAATCTGAAATTTGCGTTGAACCTTTAAGTATTAGGGCAATACCTGTTAATACAGATCGGAATTTTAATGGCAATATTTATATCAACGGTTCTGTTAGAGGGCGTGTTGCAAGTCAATATTATTTGCTTCCTGGAGTGTATTTGATTGCAGATGGAGCTGGTAATGTTCTTGTTCAAAATCTTACAACAAATCAATTAAGATTAGATAAAGATTCGTTATTAACTCGAGCAATCCCCTTTAACAGGACTTTTGACGTAAACAGAATTAAATTAATTAATATTATGTTTATAGCAGTTTTTCCGCTAAATAATACCCACAACCTGCAAGCAAATGTGTGAGTGCACGCATAAGCATGCGTAACGCACCTCCCTCCTCCCACACTGCTTATGCGTGCACTCAGATGCAAGATCGTGCAAACACCACCACCACACAAGCAACAATGTCGGCAAGATCGTGCAAAGCCCCACACCACCATGCAGGTTGCAAAACTCGACGCGCGTTTCGCCCCGAACCCGGAGCATCCTCAGGAAGTGGACCTGCGAACAAAGTTCGTCCACTTCCAGGTTCGCAGGTCCACTTCCTGAGGATGCTCCGGGTTCGGGGCGAAACGCGCGTCGAGTTTTGCAACCTGCATGGTGGTGTGGGGCTTTGCACGATCTTGCCGACATTGTTGCTTGTGTGGTGGTGGTGTTTGCACGATCTTGCATCTGAGTGCACGCATAAGCAGTGTGGGAGGAGGGAGGTGCGTTACGCATGCTTATGCGTGCACTCACACATTTGCTTGCAGGTTGTGGGTATTATTTAGCGGAAAAACTGCTATAAACATAATATTAATTATTTAATGCTATGGATTTCAACAAAGTAACGCCTGATTCTATTAACTATGTAAACAGAATTACTACGATTCATGATCCAGTAGATACTTACGAAATTAGACATGGTGACGACATTACTCCCACACAAAAAATAAAGTTAGAGAATTTGCTAGAAGAATTTAAATATTGTTTTTCTACAAGTCTTAAAGACCTCGGTTTTACGACGGTAACTGAAATGGAGATTAAACTGAAGGACTCTGATCCAGTAGTGTATAGACCCTATCGTTTGTCATTGGCTGAACGAAATCAGGTTCAAGGTATGATTCAGGAAATGCTCGATGCTAAAATCATACAGGAATCTACGTCGCCTTATGCAAGTCCTATTGTCTTGGTACAAAAGAAAACTGGGGACAAACGATTATGTGTCGACTATAGAGCCCTAAACAGGAAAACCGTCAAAGAACATTACCCAATTCCACGAGTAGAAGATCAACTTGACCTCCTTGCAGGTCATGAGTATTTTATATCATTAGATCTTGCGTCAGGGTATTACCAAATACCAATCGCGGAAGAGTCGCGGAACAAAACGGCTTTTGTCACACCCGAAGGACAATTCGGGTACCTTCGAATGCCGTTTGGTTTAGTTAACGCCCCGTCGGTTTTCCAGCGTACAATCAATAAAATATTGTCAGAAGCAAAAATTAAATACGCGGTCGTATATATGGACGATATTCTTATTCCAGCGCATAACTTTGAAGAAGGAATTGTAAGATTGAGGGAGGTACTCGAATTGCTCAAAAAGGGTGGTTTGACGCTTAAACTAAGTAAATGCAATTTCTTCTTTAAAACCATAGATTTTCTGGGGTTTGAGGTAAGCTCTGCGGGCATTCGTCCCGGCAGTAGAAAAACTGATGCAGTAGAAAAATTCCCAATCCCCAAGAACCAACACGAGGTGCGACAGTTCATGGGTCTTGCTAGTTTTTTTAGAAGGTTCGTTAAAGATTTTGCTATTATCGCTAGGCCTTTAGCGGATCTTCTGCGTAAGAACTGTGATTGGAAATTGACAGAGTCACAAGCTACCGCTTTTAATTCTATTAAAGAAAAGTTAACAGAGCGTCCAGTTATAGCTCTTTATGATCCACACGCAGTAACCGAACTGCATACCGATGCAAGTAAGTTAGGTGTAGCTGGGATACTGTTACAAAAAAACAAAGACGGCATTTTACGTCCCGTATCATACTATAGTCGAAAAACTACCATAGACGAACAGAAAATGCACTCCTACGAGTTAGAAACGCTAGCCGTTATAGCTTCGCTGAATAGGTTTCGGGTGTATCTTTTAGGAATATCATTTAAAATTTACACAGACTGTAACACCTTACGAGTTACTCTTATAAAACGAGATCTTGTCCCTAGAATAGCACGCTGGTGGATTCAGTTACAGGAATTTGACTGCGACATAGAGTATATACCCGGCGATAAAATGGCTCACGTCGACGCGCTTAGTAGACATCCTATTAGCTCGGAAGTAATAGAAACGCATGTTTTAGACGTATTAAATATAGAGTCCGATAGTAATTGGTTAAGCACAGTCCAGTCAGTAGATGAAGAAGTTCAATCAATTAAAAATATTTTAAGTAATCCAGATAGCAAAAATGTTATAGAAATATTAAATAATTACGAAATTAAAAATGGCATGGTTTATCGGAAAACTGAGTCTGGTCTTAAATGGTTAGTTCCAAAACCTATGCGGTAGCAAATTCTTAAAAAAAATCATGACGACATAGGTCACTTCGGATTTGACAAAACTTTAGCTCGAGTAAAGGATTCTTTTTGGTTTGCAAAAATGCGTCGATTCGTAAAAAAATATGTAGGTGCATGCTTAGAGTGTGCCCACCACAAAACATCAGGAGGACCTCGTGAAGGATTTCTTCACCCCATACCCAAAATCGACAAACCCTTTCACACCGTTCACGCTGACTATCTAGGCCCCTTTATAAAAAGCAAACGTGGTAACTGCTATCTTTTGGTTATAGTAGACAGTTTCACTAAATATGTTAATATAAAGCCCGTAAAAAATGTAAAAACCTCTACAACCATTCGAGTTATCAAAGATCATATAAGTTATTTTGGAGTTCCAATTAGGTTAATTACTGACAGAGGCTCTTCTTTTACGAGTAACTCTTTTAAAGCATTTATAAAAGAAACCGGGATTAAACATATTCTTAATGCTGTCACTACACCTCGTGCAAATGGACAGGTCGAGCGTTTCAATAGGACGATTTTAGATGCCTTGTCAACAAAAACTCATGGGAAAAGTGACAGATCTTGGGACGAATTTGTACAGGATATACAAATTGGTCTTAATACATCAATACATAAAACGACACAAAAAAGTCCTTCTGAACTATTATTTGGCTTTAGAGTAGTTAGTACTACAGAAGGAATGCTACATGACGTTATTAATGAAACGATTAAAGTAACCCCCTCTGAAAAATTAAGTGAAATGAGAGATAAGGCGGGAGAACTTATTAGACTGCAGCAAGAAAAAGATAGTGAAAGGTTTAACAGAAAAAGAAAAATGGGTAGTGTTTATAAAGTCGGTGATCTCATACGAATTGAGCGTGAAATTGGTACTAACGATGGCAAATCAAAAAAACTTTTACCTAAATTTCAAGGACCTTACCGTATTATAAAACTTTTACCTAATGATAGATTTTTGATAGAAGATACGCCTTTAACACAGAAAACTAAACGATGAATCGATAGTGGCTATCGATAAAATACGCCCTTGGCTTAATCTAACAACTGACTTAAATAGCTCTACGGACAATGATGATGACAGTGACGACGACAAATGAATTTAGGTACCTAAAACATATTATACCTAGTTGTTCGACAATATGTATTAGGATCTAGGTATATAAATCATTCTAATAATAAGTAATTAGTAAATAAATATATATTTTTTTGCAGATTGATTTTAATATTTTAATTGAATTTAATATAGTCGTTAGAATGAAATCGATGTCTTGTTTTGAAAAAAATTATAGAAGTTCCTACAAACTATAAAAAAAATACTTATTTTTATTTTTTAAAGTTCTAAGAAAAGATTATGATGTGTTTAAGTTAATATAATGTTTTTGAGTTGAATATTATGATGTTTTTGAGTTTTAAGTTTTTTTTTTTTTTTTGCTTAAATAATTTCATATTGCTAGGCACGAGGACGTTCCCTTCACCAGATGGCCGAGTTGTAAGCATATTATAGAATTAATCGTAAGGTGTCATAAGTTATTCTAATGATTTCATTATTATGTTAAATCTTATGTTTATTTCTCACTGTTATAAATATATTTTAATTGCAAAATGTGAAAATATTGTCAAATAGTTTTGATTTCCTGAAGGTTGATTTTAGTGATAAAATTGATTAAAAGTGAGCCCATATCCGTTGTAGTGGGGTGAGTAAGTGGGGAGAGTAGGGGTAAGAGCCCGGCATAACGGAGGAAAAGCAGTTGGAAATCAACCTTCAAGAAATACACCAGTCATAAAGTGTTGTGAAGTGTATAAATTATAAAATAATAAAGTGTTAAAAGTGAGTGTTGAATTATTTCCAATATTATGAATACGTAATTGTCAACTTTTCGTGCTTGAGCTACAATTAAATATCAAACTCGTATTCAGTAGGGCTTACCCTACTGAATAATCTAAATAAGTTGTTGTCGATTGTTTGTGCTTACACAAACAATCGACAACAACTTATTTAGAAAATAATAATAATTTCACACTTAGCGCATTTTACTTTGGAAGTCGGACAGTAAAATGATTTTTTTTGCTAAACATAAATTTAATTGTCTATTTCTTTAGTCTCCTTTGTACAACTCGTATTCCATTTATTCCAAAACTATTATAAATCTCGTAATGGGAATGTAAAGAATGAATAGTTTCTTCGAAGCCAGATATAGTTTATACCACAGTCGGTCGCATCCAATGCTTTTGTCCAATTGACTAATGGTGCATTACCGCTCAATAGAGCACGGTGAAGTCACAGTATTGAATTGCTTGCACACAAATAGACAGTACTTAATGTTGCGACTGTTCTCCTGCACAATGAAAATATTTTACTAAATATCTTGTCCTTATTTATGGAATTTATAAGCCATACTAATACGGTACAGTCATTGATTTGTTTTTTTATATTAGTGTAGTAATTTATGTATATATAATGTAAGAAGAAGAAATAAGATCAAGATAATGATCTTATTTTAAGAATTTATACATTATGCAAATATTATGGTAGTCATCTACTAGTTTTATACGTGACTAGATGTTGCCCGCGACTTCATTTCCATACATTTTTCTGCATAAAAAGTAGCCTATGTCCTTCCCCATGGTCTACTCTACATCCGTACCAAATATCATCAAAACTGGTCCAGTAGTTTCAGAGCCTGTTTAATGCAAAGAAACAAACAAACATACTTTTCCTTTTTATAATATTAGTATAATCTAAACGAGTATATTACGTGATTTATGAATTTCGTACATAACAGAATAGGTAAGTTATCTAAATTTTTTCATCTATTCATTGTTAGATAACACGATAATAAATAAACCAATCAACTATTTTTGTAGGTTAATCTTATAAGATAACGAAAATAAAAACAATTTCAGCGTTCAATAACAAAGAACGATTTGTCGGCCTGTTAAGTCACCGCACAAATCGTTTTACGAGGAGATGGGCAATATTTTACATTTACTTATTTCTAAACCACGTACCTTTAAGTTGGCCCACGTTACGGCACAATCTGGCGGGTACGCATACGTTCGATGTACACACTTATACAATAATATGATATACATTTTATGAGTAAGAATATAAGGGGAGTCTGGCGCGCCTTAGATGGCAGTCGTCTATTTGTCATTTTTTAGGTAATTTGTGAAAGTGTGATATTAGACACTAGGCAACATCCTTATTTAGTGACTCATTGTTGCGCGCGACTTCGTGCGCGACAAAAGGAAATTTTATGGAACCGCACATTTTGTCGCAATAAAAAGTAGCCTATGTCCTTCCCCGTGGATTATTCTATATCTGTGCCAAATTTCATCAAAATCGGTCCTATAGTTTCGGAGCCTATTCGATGCAAACTAACAAACAAACGATGTAACGAGTACAATCACGATCAGTAATATTTAGATAGTTAAAGTGGCAATAGGCTGGACATAATTATAGCCCGTAGAACCGATGCCCGCTGGGGCCGAAAGGCTCTTGAGTGGAGATCACGAAATGGACGTCGAAGCGTAGGAAGGCCTTCCACCAGGTGGACAGATGACCTGAGAAAAATCGCAGGGAGTCGGTGGATACAGGCCGCGAGCGACCGGTCGCACTGAAAATTTATGGGGGAGGCTTATGTCCTGCAGTGGACAGAACCAGGCTGAAACGACGACGACGAATATTGAGATCAAAATATGCTTATTTTCAATTGTATGATATATTAATTGATATGCTTAAGATTGATACCTGATATATTATGGATGTGTTATGTAGTATTCGTTTCTTTGAAAGATAATTCGAAGGCAGTGTTAGTTTTCTAGATTTCACCCCATAGATAGTATGAAAATTTCATCATTCGAATCGTGTTTTTCTACCCTGTAATGCTTATAATATTAAACAAGTATAACCGGCTTGTGAATAGTAATTTCGAACGGTATGAAAATGGCAAAAATAAAAGAATAACATTGAACACGTACCTACAGTTAGACTCAATTTTGCAAATATTCAATTTATATTTCAAACGTTAAGAGATAATATCTAGTTAACAGCTTGATAATACAGGTAAATGCGCATAAATGGCTTTTTATTGCGTTTAAAGGGCAGACCCCCTGGGGGTGTGAATTGCATCTAGTCGGTTATTAAATGCAAGATCAGAACTAGAATTAATCGGAATAACACCAATTTACATTTCTGTTTTATTACGCACTGTGTACACAAATTTCTTACACCTTTTGGGGTCTACCCACAGATATAGAAGATAGACTGAGCGTATTTAGATCTATTGAAAGATACTAAATGAAAAAAGCGGCCATTTGCGAGTGATTGTAATAAAGAGACTGACACTGGGCATATGCTTAGGTTGTCTAGTTTGTCTGTTTCCCATTTATTATGTCTACACAAAAAATTATATAGTGGGTGCAATTGTGGGTGCAACTGGGTGCCTCGAACGGGTGCCTGTAATGTCTATGTGTATAAAATAAAATTTTCCAGATATTTTATAAATCTTTACTTAAAATTTAAGGGCTTTATTTAAAGGAGATCTGACGGCACCACTTCAATTACATTAAAACATTTTTTTGCTCTCTCATGTCTTACTGTAGTAATCTTCTAAATATGTTAAAGGCAGACCTGATTGGCTCGTCTATCAACGCACAGCTGAAACTACTGAACGGATTTCGCTGAAATTTGGCATACAAATAGTTGTAATGGCGTAGACATCCGCTAAGAAAAGATTTTTGAAAATTATCCCCCTAAGTGGGTGTAGAAGAGGTTAAAATTTTGAATGGAAACCGAACTCCACGCGAAAGATGTCGCGGGTAAAAGCTAGTCTGTAATACACAAACTCTTCTGTATGTTTGTGGTCTTATGTTATTAGCACTCGCCACCTTGTTACGTGGTTACCACTACCATCCACTGCGGACGTGACTGTGGCCTGCGGGCTACGCCGAGATGATTGTTTGTTATTACCTTTTTATACCCAACCGTTACACAACTTCGGACATTCGTTAAAATAAATTCAAATTACGCAAAACGTATTGAAAAGGCTACAATAAAGGTTTTCCATTTTTGTGTCAACTGTCATCTTTAATACCTTTTCGTGTAGGTAAATAAAAGTTACGTATAAAATGGCTTGTTTGAAATGAAATGCTCACAAAGAGTGTTTTATTTGTGTACTAGCTGTTTCCCGCGGCTCCGCTCGCGTAAATATACTATCGGGTATCCCGCGGGAATAGGTACTGTACTTTTCCGGGATAAAAGTAGATAAAATCCGTTCAGTAGTTTTTGCGTGAAAGAGTAACAAACATTCATCCATCCATCGACACAAACTCACATTTATAATATTAGTTGGATTACTATTTTTCATTTAACTTATAATTGTCTGCCAAACTTTTCAAAAGAGAATTTAGCAGTTGAGAAATCTCTGGAAATTTTAGGTATACTTGTTTTAATGCAACTAAAACCTACCAGAAACAACAATACCTAATAAATATTCTACAGTGCACAGTTTAACCGTAACACATAAATATAGAATTAATTCAACAATTCTTCTCGTGTGCTCTAAATGCTCTAATGGACATTAAGCGAGATTACCGAGGACAGTGATAGTTCTAGTTTAGTATAGAGTTCTAGTTAAACTGTGGTTCCAGTTGATAGTTAAGTTCTGGTCAACAATATATCGTCGGCTTTATAGTGCCGCGGTGATACGGCATTTAAGGAATTATTAGATACAATGATCTCAATTCCCTTTGTCTTATAACGGGATTACTGAATATGGCTCCAGTGAAGAGTAGTACAAAATCATTAAATCCAATGTTTTAACTGATTTTTGTCCATTTCTCACAGATGACAACTCGCACATATAAGCGCAACGATTTTGAGACATTTGTGAGTACTTCAATTCAGTATTGCTTACTATTTATTTATTAATAACATTTAACAATACATGTACAGGAACCCAATACAGGTTTATTAATAACATCTATGGCTAGCTATTTAAAATTGCCTTTCTTATGTCCAAAATTGCACATAAGCGTCAGTTCATACCGAGATGCAACACGCTTAATTTAAGATTGCAATTTAAAATTGAACTTTATTTTCTACACAAAACATACACGTTTAATTACATTTGCACCGCGATGCGTAGGTGCCGCTATTGCAATAAAATGGCGGTGTTCCGCGGAAAATAGCACTAACAAAAAAATATAAGCAAAATGGCGGATTATGTTAGCAGTATTGAAGTTAGCAAACGTGTCCTGGCCGACAATCTGTTTTTTTTTCTTTAGCGCTAGCAAGCGCTAAAAAGCTATTTTTCTTCCCGTTGAACACAGCCGTTTTGTATATTTTGTATAGAATACAGTCAAATTTTGAATCGCTGTCTTAAAATGTGCCCACCGCGTCGTATAACTAACGTCGTGTAACTGACGTATAGAGTTTGAGCCTGTGTTACATCCGGTGGGCCTAGCAGGAACATTAAACAGCCGCGTAAATGAAAGCCGCGTTATCGAATGAGAATTGTATGAAAGTCTGTCAAAATCATGACAGCGCCTGTACAAAGGAGATTTTGATTTTTGACCAGCTCTATGTACACCACATAGGTAAATAGAAAAAAATGGGAATTCCATAAAAATACCAAAAAAAGATTTTGAAGCACATGCGTACTAAAATTATTATTTGAAAAGTTTTTTTAATGCGATAACCCTATTTTTAGAGCGGCCATGACATTTGTTTGAACGTAACATTTGACGTCGTTGACGGTTTTAGGAAGAGACGTCGTCTTGAATGTCATACGACAAAAGCTATGTCATTGTCAAAATGACATTTATTGTCAAAATAAATTTCATTCTTCATTCATTCTCATTCACAAAAATACAAAAAATAAAATAATTTGAAGAAGGGTGGTACATGCGTACTAAAATGATTATTCGAATATTATTTTTAGGGCGGCCATGGCAGTTGTTTTGACTTGACTTTTGACGTAGTTGACAGTTTTAGGAGGAGACGTCTTCTTGAATGTCATACGTCTTTCTTTGTCAAAAGTCATGTTATTGTCAAAATCACATTCTTTGGATAGTTCTGATCTGATCCGCCATGTTTTATTTTACGTTGTCTTGCTCTCCTTGACGAAGTTAATTTAAATGTACATTGAAAAGAAATGAAATTAAACAAAATATTATGTAGCTATATTTACATAAAGTGTACATGATAGTGCTGGCCCACGCCTCATACATTTCTAGAACATCTCTTTTCATAACGTTGTCAATTTATATTCCTGCTAGGCCCCTGTTAGGAAACAGGCGAGAAACAAAACATCTAAGCGTCTTTTATTACATATCGCCATATTATCTGTCCACTCGGTGGTCCCAACGATCAGATATACCTACAGTAATGAAGTCAGCAGTTTTGCAGTTCCGTGTCCGATAGTTTGCACCTGCTGCTTGTCTACCATCTTGCGATAGAAGACTTTCCAATTTAAGTATTGAATTCCAATTAGTGCTTAAGATTTAAAATATTGACCAAACTTTGACTTTAGATTTAAAAGATTGATAAATTGGTTTCGGTATGAAGTATATATAAAACTTATCTATAATTTAATTAACCGTTGACCTATCTATGCAAAACTTTGAATGACTATTCTTCGGTATTTATAGTGGCACTTTGACCCGACGTTAACTCTGCTGTTACTGAATTATTACTGAACGGCTATCGACAGAAGCCGTGACAGCAACCAATGGTTTCCAGTTGGACAAATGACATTTCAAAGATACGATTTGCGATTGCAGTAAAATAGTTAGTCGCCTTAGTGCCTACCGTTATAGAATACTTTGTTACCCGCATCTTCTTCGTCTGTATATCTGAGTATCTGTACGTATATATGTAAAGCTGAGGAAGTTGAACGTTTAGCTATAATCGTCATCGTAATATGTTATATTTATATTATTGTATATGTTATTATGTTAATACGTGAAGCAAAAACTCGTGGTACAGCTAGAGAGGTACGAGAATTGTGCAAACGGAGGAGTATAATATTTGGCACAGTTAAATGTTGTGGAGGAAGGTGTGCAGACAGCTAATATTTTTAAATGCTTAGAAATAAGTACATACAATTTATGAAAATAACAACAACACATTACCATTTACCGTCCATTTGTCAATAGTTCGATACAAAGGTACAGTCTGACAAGGATCTTTTGGCACGTGGACAAAATCAGTACTAACATCGCCGTCTTGTAAAATTTCACTTTTAGTAATAAGTATTGTTCATATTTGCGACACTCATGCCCCCATCCAAGTGCCAAAAGATCCTTGTCCGACGGTACAAGTTTGTTACACGTTGACGTTTGTTAATCGTTCACAACATTTTCATATTTTATGTATGTAACCTTTGAGTATATAACTACTAGAGAGAGTTTTAGCCAGCAAACGCGTGTCCTTTTTCTGCTTGTGTGCATTGCATTAGTGTACGTGCAGGGATGTAACGTATATCGATATAATATCGATAAACTACTCGACTTTTTTGTGGTACCTATCGACGTTTGTAGATATTTTTGTAATTCTGAATTTTTATTTTATAAACACATTTTAAGTTTTATGTCATCAGTTTATAATGTGTAAAACTCATTAAATACCTTTTTAATTTAAGATATAGGTATTTGAAATTAACAAGATTTTATTAGATGTTTAAAAAATATTGTGTTCTTATAAGGTTTGTTTGTTTGCATGGGCTCCGAAAGTACTTCACCGATTTTGATGAAATTTTGCACATATATAGAAAAGACCACATAGGCTACTTTTTTGCGGCACGGCATTTCTTTTAGCGCGCACGATGGCGCGGGCAACATCTAGTTTTTATCATAAAAGCGTTTTCCCATTATCCGACACGATATCGGTAAAGAATGCTGATAGCCGATACACAATAGCCAAAGGCGAGTAAAATGTATGAAATAATTAGTAGCATAATTCTTTCACACTATTCAGTCAATTGCGTATTTTAATTATAAAATAAGTATTATGAGAAAACGTTTTATTAATAACTATTTACATTAAATAAAATTACTCCCTATATCTACCAATTGAAAGTTTACAATTCCTAACAATTCTGCACTATTGTAATAGAAATAGACCGTTCATAAATATTTTTAGCCGACTTTAAAAAAAAAGGAGGTTCTGTGTTCGGCTGTATATAATATGTCACCGTAAAATTGTAAAAACCGTTCGATTGTAATATTACTAGAGATATTATATTATGTCGACCGATTGTCAAATAAAAATTTCTCCTTACAATAATTGTACGCATTATTTTTAGTTTTATTTATTATTATGAAAAAAAAAAAAACAAATATGGCGGCGCGGGGCACTTGCCATTTAACCAATCGGCACGGTAAATATTACAATGTAACGAAAAATAAAGTGTAAAATTGTAAGAAGTAATTTTTATTTGACAATCTGTCGACATTTTATAATATCTCTAGTAATATTACAATCTAACGGTTTTTAAAATTTTATGGTGACATCTACACTAATATTATAAAGAGGAAAACTTTGTTTGTATGTTTGTTTGTTTGTTTGGTTGTAATGAATAGCCTCAAAAAGTACTGGACCGATTTCAAAAATTCTTAGTAATACCGACCCGATAATATATCCCGACGGACATACTATCAGGAATCTGGAAGGCCGGGAAAAATTTAGAGCATTGAAAATATAACTCTGGATTGATACAATAGAACTGAAAATCGAACACACGAGTCTCATGTCAAATCTGACAACACAAAAATTTTGCGTTCGATTTCCTCTCTTTGTATTGTATTTGCATTTTTGATTAGCATCTAAATAGTAAATACAATGAGAGATTAGCTGAGTCAGTCAGATTACTCACTTGCTTGGGGGCCTAGCAGGAACAATTGTCAATTGCGTAAGCGTTACGTTATCGAAAGAGATTTGTATAAAAATTATGACAGCGCTCATACAATTGACATTCGATAACATTGCATTTACGCACCTGTCAATTGTTCCTGCTAGGCCCATATTTACAGGAATAAAAGTGCTTTTCTATCCGATATCAAACCGATAATGTGAAAGACCTATGTGTTTCATATATTTTACTTGCCCTTGCATGGCTATTGAATATCGATTACTGTATCGGCATTAGATACCGATATCGTATTCGATCTGGATCGGATAATGGAAAAATGCTCTTTGTGCATTTTAATTGGAAACTAAATAAAAAAAATATGTTTCAGAAAGTTTAATTATATTATTGTAAGTCTTCTTAATTGTCCGGTAAAACAGAAATATCTTCCCCGTATCAATACCGTCACACCAAGCTGTCTCACTGGTGGAACACACTCTTCTAATTTTCGCATCTAACTGCTTCAATCTATTCGCCTCTTCTTCCGGAGCATTTCCGAGACCTAATAAAACCGTTTAGTAAAAGTTTATTATCTTTATCGATAAACTCTTGTGTCAGTAGGGTACATCACTCAAAATACGCAGAAAAACAAAGCTTTTATTTTGCACAAATTATTACTCATTACGTGATATTCATCATTAAAGCGTGATATAGTACGAAAAAGGGTTCGTTAAATTTAATGATTATCTGTTTATATTATAAAAATACTCATTATTTAGTTCACAAAACATTGTTAAAACATTACGTGTAAAATGATAATTCCAAGTATTTGACACCTTCTGTCGTCATTCTTGAGGCACAATATGCAGCGGCGCAACACATATTAGATGTTTTAAAATTAATATCTTCTTTACACATTTATTTTCATTTATAAAATACAAAAAATACACAGAGCTACTGCTCTGCAATGGCCTACTGAGCTGGCCATAACATGACACGAAACACGTGTTTATACACCGATATAAGCTCTTTCATTCGCTCGTATTGATACATCGTTAGTAAGACAGAGCAACAGAAAACAATAGTACCAACTTTCAAAAACTATGACTCCGTCTTTAGAAGTCTTTGTATGTAACACTTATAAAGTTGAAACATAAAAAAATATATTATGGACAAAATTCGACAGCAGTTACATGGCATTATGCATGGCGAAGTTAAACACAAATAAGCCATGTTACTTGTAAGAAGTTATCATCTAGGTATACTAATATAATAAAGAGGAAAAGTTTGTTTGTTTGTTTGCATTGAATAGGCTTCGAAACTACTGGAACGATTTTATGAAATTGGCACAGATGTAGAGTAGGCCACGGGGAAGACATAAGCTACTTTTTATTACGGAAAAATGTACGGAAGGACATAGGTTACTTTTTATCACGGAAAAGGTACGGTTTTTGCGAAATCAACTTTTGCGCGTACGAAGTCGCAGGCAACATGTAGTAAATTATGTGTCATGATGTCATGACAATGAATATTTAACAGTTTAATCATCTTATAATAAGTTGTAAATGGCATAATTTATTTCGAAATTGCTATGACCTCCGAGAATCGATATTCAAACTTTATGTTTAAAACGCGCATCTCCCGTGTCATTGTAAGAACTGCTAACATCGAATTCATCACTCGCAACTTTCTTAGCGTGAGTGCCCCTCGCAACTTTCCCATTCATAATAATTATAATATTTATTTATTATACAAAAACAATGATGTGTGGAGCGTGCAGAAGCTCAATCAGCCTGTCCCGCGTGCGCCCGCGGAATGCCGGTTTTTGCCGCAGCGTGCAACAATTATAATATCACTGAAGCCGCGCACGAGACTTGTGATTTATTCGAGACAAGCTGTCCCGACACACGTTGTTCTGTCTTAAATGTGAACTGGAATAATTAAATAACTACACCTACTCCTACAACCTACACTATTTCCACACACCTTATTTATCATCGTTTAAACCTTCCCTGAACTTCTACAATTATTTCAAGAACATAATTAGCCAAATAGGTCCAGCCGTTCTCGAGTTTTGAGTCCCTCGGGAATGGGATAAAAGTATCCTATGTTCTCTTAGTTTTAAAATACCTCCCCACCAATTTTCAGCTAAATCGGTTCAGCTGTTCTTGAGTTATAAAAGTGTAACTAACACGACTTTCTTTTATATTGATTGACTTATATATTATTGACTTATAGATGTGGTATGGTAAAGTCTTTGATCAGAAATATATGATCGAAGGGTAAAGTGAATTAAGTTAATATTCCAAATTTTGTCGATTGCTTGGAATAATATACCAAAAGCTCCCCACACCGTTTTCGGTGACGGTGGCCGGTTTCATTGAAACAAGGCCAGCTACGCAGGAGTTATGTGTGTGCGAAGTACACAATAGGACTCTCTCTTTACTCTCAAAACCCAGTGAGATGGATAACCGATACGACTGACGAGAGTGCAGGCGTAGGTTCGACTTTTTACATGCTCATTGCCAAACAATCAAGTACCTACATTGTCCTAAACAAACTTGGAAACAATATTTTTTGTTGCTCCAACGCGGAATTCGAACACACGACCTCCGAGTCAAGAGCTAAGCTCTAAACCACTAAACCTCGGAGGCTGGCTGGAGGCTTTTGGGTAATATCGCTTGATACCAATTATTCATTTCAATAAAATAGGATTTTCCCGACTTATGACCCTTTGTGTCGCAGGTGCGCGGTGCAGCAGCTGGGTGGTGGACGTCAATTGTGTGAGTTATCGTGGGACAGGTCGTGCCCCCGCGCATGTCATCGGTAACGGCGACACGGTCATACAGATCTATAGTCTTAGGCCCGATTCACACCGAAATGGCAGCGGAGCGGCCAGTATAATAAGAGGCACCGCGCACTTACGATTTTAAAAATACATCCCCATACTGATTCTCATAACGATCAAACTGTCGGACGACTAAAAATCGTAAGTGCGCGGTGGCTCTAAGGGATACCGCTTTTACATCAACTAAACTGTTTAGTCGATGGAGGTACGCATACAATCGATTTCAGTCGATCTGTCTCCTAAACAAATCCAACAGTCTTCTGTAGGCAACGCTAGAGTCAAGGTGCTGAGTACAATGCCATTTAACCATTAAGTCATAGCGTGGTTATATAGCTTGTACTTTGCTTAATATACGTTTTAAAAGAGAAAAGAAAAAAGAAGAAGTCATACATTGCTATAAACATATGAAACACAACTAAATAGTTGTGCAATTAAAAGTTGTATGTATGCTCTATCCCTATCATATGGTGGGTATCGAAACTGTGTTTTATTGTAATGAAGATAAAGTTTAAAATTATATGACAGTCATGGTGCTTGCCGCTCCGTTGCTATTTCGGTATGATCCGGAATCCAGCGGCCCCAGGAAAATTCAGATCACTAAAAAAAGAACTCTGAAAGTATAAAATGACCAGCTTTTTCTCGCGGCTCCGCCCACGTAAATACACGGGGTATCCCATGGGAACAGTGTACTTTTTCGGGGTAAAAAGTAGATGATGATAGGTTGATGGATATTTCTTCTTTCACGTCAAAACTACTAAACGCATTTCGATGAAATTTGGTATGGTAGTAGTTTATGCTCTGGATTAATACATAGGCTGCTTATCATCCCGAAAAAGTACAGTGTTCAGTGTTTGAAGTGCAGTAAAAAGCTACTTAAATTTCAATTAAAACATTTTACTTCCTAATTCATCAATCCCTTATATACCAGATGGGCATAAAGCAATTTTTTCTTTTTCTTTGAACTGTAATTATTTTTTTAACTGTAGGTATATAAAAAGTTTGTCGGTACACTTGACAATCGCAATATGTCATCGATGTACATCCCCGATGACGTTTAGCATTCCCGTATCAGGACGTGATAGGTTGTGGGATGTGTCACAAGCGACATCGGCATTGTTAGAAAGGTGTTTATTCATATATGTTCCGGCTGTAGAGATAGAAAACGGACAGATATAGCGAACTATTTCTATATATGCAGTATACTGGCCTTCAAAAGAAAGTACTACAGTATTAAAATTACAATTTTTTTAAAAGCATTCAGCATACAATTTTAAATCAAAAAACGTTACTCGGAAAATTTATTCGACTTTCCGAAAATAGTTAAAATCTGATTTTTTTTTCAAATCTGTAACTTCTAATAGGATAATACAAAAGAGGCATGGTAAGGTTCGTTGCTAAGCCTCAATAACTGATAAGCATATTTTCCCATTTAATTCTGAAAGAAACTTAATTAAATAAATTATATTACAACACAAACTTTTAAACTTTAAAAGAAGATTAAATTGATAAATAATTTGATAGATAATAATAACTTAAAGTGCAACCATGGGCGGCTGTAATAATTTCGTTTTATGACCACTCTTGCACTTTCTTTAACCTATATCGTCGGTGTATTACTGAACAATTTGTTAATTTAAAAAACATTAAAGCGACATCGTTAAACTAACCCTAAACTGCTAGTTAATTGTTAACGGAGGTGTCGGTCGCTTTGAATTATTTTTTCAACGAGGTATTTTTAACTCAACCAGCGGGTGGGCCTTAAGTACTTTGGCGGTGAACTTGGAAAAGATAATTTACAATTTAATTAATGTTATATTTTGCAATTTCTCGCGAAAAATACCCACAACCTGCAAGCAAATATGTGAGTGCACACATAAGTATGCGTAAAGCACCTCCCTCCTCCCACGCTGCTTATGCGTACACTCAGAAACAAGATCGTGCAAAGCCCCATACCACCATGCAGTTTGCAAAACTCGACGCACGTTTCGCCCCGAACCCGGAGCATCCTCAGGAAGTGGACATGCGAACAAAGTTCTTTAGTTCTAACGAACTTTGTTTGCAGGTTTGTGGGTACTTTTTCGTGGGAAATTGCAAAATATAACATTAATTAAATTGTATGCTATGGATTTTCGCAAAGTAACGCCTTATTCTATTAACTACTGGCACAAATAATCGAGGCCTTATCGCCACCAATTTCTACGATGAAACAAAATGTCACCGTGTAATTAACCCTTAATACATTAGTCCATAATCCATATATTATGTGCGAAGAGTCGTAATTTGCTTGTTTACAACGCCAGTCTAATAACGAACAATTGACAGCAAATTTATTTGAGAATTTTATGAAACTCAGCGCCTATACGATAACGCTACGAATACGTTGCTGTCAGTTTTTCATGCTAAACCTGGACAACTTTAACGTCGACAGAAGTGTCATAAAATGTTTCGAAACTTTTTTTTTATTACTTATTTTGCATGCTTAAAATAAACATAGGTACTAGGTACTTACTATTTTAGTTAAACTATACCCTCCTATCCTGCAAATATAACAAACATTTTATGCTTAAAAATATTGTTTAGATATTTTTCTATATTTAACATAATTTGTAATATTTATGAAATTACTAAAGTACTTATTAACATATTTTACTGTACTTTTTACCACAACAGGCTACATAATACGTTCCAGGAACGATTCTAAATTCAATTAGGCAAAATAACTTGTACATTTAAACAAAATATAATAACTGTCGCTGTTAATTTCATTACGTATTGTAGTATATATTTATTATATATGTTGTGCTAAGTTCTAGTATTATATAATTAGCGGTTCCACTGACGTTGATGTCTCACTCGCTAAAGGTCAGGGCGGGTATGATTATACAGACGAAAAGGTTGTTATTTGTACTTACTACCTGACAACTGTAGCTATGAAATAGTGCCTTAGGTCGGGGATACACCGATCTCTGGACTAAACTGTTGTCAGCTTACTCTGAAAGTTTATAAGAAAATTTATATTGTTTCAATACATAATAACAGTGGCTAAGATATAGTGCTTTAGGTCGGAGGAGCACTTAACCAGGCATGGATGCTCCGGTGCGTGCCTACCCTGCCATGAATGTGGCACTGCGGAGGACACGGCCCAGCACACCTTAGAGGTGTGCGACCGATGGGCCGTGCAGCGCCACGATCTCGTGGCAGTCCTTGGGCGGGACCTGTCACTCTCGAGTGTACGCTGCATGCTCGAGAGCGATGAGGCCTGGCAGGCGGCGCGCGGCGGTCTCTTTCTGCGTATCGGTCATTTTGCAGAAAGAGGCCACTCCATCCTCTGTTTTGCTCCGCCGGAGTAGGACAGTAGTGCGGAGGCGTCGCTTTGCGAACCTCCAATCTCCTGTCTAACGGGGCTCCGGAAGAGGATGGGAACCTCCCCGGCTTAGCTAGTCCCGGCGCCGAGGGGGACGCTCCAGTTTGCTGGAGTGGCCCCTAATTGTGTTGGAAGTCCGGTCCCTATAGAAGTAGACCGGCCGATCGTCCTGTGTTAGACAGATCCGGGACACTCCCCTTATAGCGGCTGAGGGCAACCCGCAGGTGGTACCAAAAAAAAAAAAAATTGAATTATAAGGCTTTAAAATATATTTGGATAATTTAAGAACAATAGTTGTTACCTTGTTTTAAAACCAACTTCCAAAAAAGGAGGCAGTTATATGTTTGGCTATAAAAGTATTGTATACGAGCAAATTGAACGTGAGTTCTATAAAATATTGTATAATATTGTTTGGGCTGGTACCGACTTCAAAAACTAAGAAGATTGAGTAGAGAAATAGTTAAAATGTTAGCCGAATTTAAAAGGGGAATTATTTAGAAAATAAGATTTATTTCATACCTATTTATGTATTTTCACTTTTGAAAGTCGGTTTAATTTTTTGTTTAAAAATAATAATTGAAATATGCAATCAACGTTTTTTTGCCCAATGTACAAAACGATCCTTGTACTAATTTAACGCGTAAAATCATTAAACGCGTAAGGATGTTTTATTTATTGAAATGGTTGTTTGAAAGTTGTAAGTGAGTTCTAAGTATCTCCGACTACATCACCGCCCTTATGTTTATCTAACAGCTAACTCGGACTGCATTAATTTTTATCTATGCATATGCGAAACATAAACGATCTTAATTATATGCTTCTATTCCTATTTAATAGAGATATCGCGTTTGTTCTAAAAGGAATGGTGACCACAATTACTGCTGCCCTTTAATGAGCATAAAGATAATAGATATAAATAGAGGTCACCCTATCATAAACTTCTTTTAATGGTTGTTAGAAAGATGTTTCTTTTAACGACTAAGGCCCACTTGCGCCAATCTGGGTTAAAGTTAACCTTGGGTTAAAATATCATGCTTTCTCTTTCACAAATACGAAGAATGAGAGAGATAACATGATTTTTAACCCAGGGTTAACTTTAACCCAGATTGGCGCAAGTGAGCCTTAGATATAAAACTAAATGTACCGGCCAGTCCGTGCGCGCTAAAGGAAATCTCGCAGGACCCGTACAAATTGCCACGACAAAAAGTAGCCTATGTCCTACCCCGAGGCTTATTCTTCATCTGTGCCAAATTTCATCCAAATCGGTCCAGTAGTTTCGGAGCCTATTCAATGCAAACAAACAAACAAACTTTTAAACTTTTCGGCGCCAGTCAGTTGTTGGCTAGTCTGTTGTTGACGCGCCAGTTGTTGGCCTAAGTGCCGTTGCATACGTTCCGGATGCCGGGTAGCCGATGCCTGGTAGCCGGTGCCTGGTAGCTGGTTCCGGGTAGCAGGTGCCGGGTAGTCGGTCGCGAAGTGTATGGCCGTGTAAAAACTATCTATCATACATCATACACTTCGCGACCGACTACCCGGCAACCTCAAACTCAAAATTTTTATTTCCATGTAGGTTATAATATAACGCTTATAGAATTGTCCTACATGAAGCCTACCACCGGTTCGGAAATTAGCCCGGCGAGAAGAACCGGCGTAAGAAACTCGCACGGGGCCACCTTTTAGCAAAAAGATGGGAAAAAACCGGAACGTGTTCAATCGATGTCACGACATGAACTGAAGACCGCACTGGTACACCGGAACGTTCCCTTACACGTTACCGAGGTTCGGCTGACGTGTGCAACTGTGCAGGCAAACCAGAAGGTCAATTCTGCTAATTCGATCGTACAATAATATATTTTCCATACAGTCTCGATCTCGAGTAATTGCAAAATGGGATTCTCATAAAAGTCTAACGCTGAACAAACATCAAATATGTAATAGAAAACAACTTTGGGCCAGTTTATAATGAGATGGGTAATTTATAATTCATTGAAAGTAAATTGAAAGTGTAAGTTAAGCATAAGCATATGGGTATGTAGGTATAACCTCTCCGGTAGACCGTAGCGTGTGGCTTACTTTAAAATATCCTTTAATCATCTCCACGGTGGTCGATTAGCACCTAGCCGTTACTCAATAATAATAACTACTGTAACTACTCACACCGATTTCGGCGACGATGGCCGGTTTCATTGAAATCAGGCCAGTTACGCAGGAGTAATTTTATAGTGCCCAAGTACACAAGAGCGCTCTCCCTTCTTATTCTCTCATAATCCATTGGGACGGATTACCGACACGACTGGCGAGAGATCAGGCGCAGGTCCGACGTTTTACATGCCCATCCGACGCATGGATCATCTTTCTTGTCAGACAATCAGGTGATCAGCCTGCATTACCCTAACCAAACTTGGAAACAACATTCGTTGTTGTTCCAATACAGGAATCGAACCCACGACTTCCGAGTCGAGAACCAAGCTCTAACCACTTGACCACGGAGGCTATTACTCAATAATATTGAAATGACGAAATAAGAAACAGAACAAAAGCCTGAAACCGCAATAAAGATGTAGAAGGCACAACGGATCGCAATAATTTGATGCCCCGAGCCCACCTTATCTGCTGGCATTTAAATAGGAATTACCATTACTAGAATTATCTCAGTTCTAGGCATCCGGCATGATTCTATGAATTCTGATTCGCCATTAGATGCACGAATTATTATTCAAATGCGTTTAAATATTAAAATTAGCTAGCGGAATTTTGAAATTACATCGAAATACATTTTGAAGCTGATCCCTTGGAATGATGTTCTTAGCTCCTATCAAATTTCAAATCGGGCTTTTTATATTATACGTACACAGGATAATGCGTTTATTTTAATATTAGTCTGCGCACTATTCATTATCTAGATTTTTTTAATAATATCTGTGGACGCTTCCACGCCAACGTCAAATCAAAGGAAGAAAAATCCTTGGGAAACTGCGCAGTAATAAGCTATATAATATATTTTATAGCATAGTGTGACCTAAACCCGCACTTTACGCACGCAGCGTGCGTAAAGTGCGGGTTTATGTCACACTTGCTATAAAATAATATACGATACTTGTGGCCTAAGTTGTCTATTACTGCACGGCGTTTAACACACCCTCGCTCCTAACCCTCGGGCGCTAACTTCACGCCGTGCAGTAATAGGCAACTTAGGTCACGCGTATCGTAATGTACTAATATACATGTTTTTTCTTCCGTCGTGCAACAATATATCAATTATTTCAGTCCGATTAGAAGTTTGGTATGCATTTTTTTTGTTGGGAAATTCGGAATGAGAGGTGGGTTTCGAATCCCGATCAGATAAATATTTTCAAATTTTTAATTTATTAGAAACCCAGGTACTTTAATTAACTGTAAACAACTATACTGTGTGATTTAATTTTTTTATTATTATTAAACTATTCACAATCATTAATATACGCCAACAATTACATTATATACTAACTCCTAACCTAACATACATTGCAACAATGTAACAATTCGCGTGCGTCCGCCATGATTGATGACGCGGGGGGCGTGGCGTACCTAACCACTCATTGCCACATGGACATCACTACCCAATAATTTCTATCACACCGGCACATCACTAGCCCCTAGTATTTAACACGTACGTTGATTGCATCTTGTCATAAGCCTGATGTGTAGTGATGGGAGCAGCTGTAGGAGTAACCGCTACTGTGAAATTTTTGAAGTGCGTTTTAGTTATTTTTATCGCTTGCATATTAGTTTTAATTACTTGTCACTCACTCACCTATAATATGATCCGCGCCAACACACTGTAAAATTGTTATTTATGAAGTAATTATTATTTTTGAGAGCCTAAAGCTTCAAAGGCAAATAAAATATAGCTTAAATTTTTGGCATGAATATAATTTTGAGAGAGTAGTACCTACTACTCTCTCAAAATTCCTACTACTCTCTCAAAATTATATTTATGCCAAAGTTTATGAGAAGGTCGTTGTTCAGTGTTCACCTTTCTTGCAAGAGCCAATACAGTATAGATTTGACCTTTTTCACCCCCTTAGGGGTCGAATTTTCAAAAATCTTTCTTAGCGGATGACAACGTCATTATAAGTATAATATGTATGCCAAATTTCAGCGAAATCCGTTTAGTATTTTCGGATGTGCGTTGATAGATAAGTCAGTCAGGTTTGCCTTTTATATATTTAGATTATGAATAATGTCACTAACCGTCGTCACTTTAAATAAATACCACATCTCATTTGTCCGTCTGTCCGCCGGAGGCTAAGCCCACTTTGGTTTACATTAATCACCTGATGATAAGCGCTCCGGGGTGATGACTTTCATCACCTCGATGCTCATTACGATGACAATGTGGCATTATGAGGGCAAGTTACCCCCGGGGGATTTCCGAAGTCGCAGTGACAAGGTGTGACCGCTCCAGGGTTAACATTGCGATTGTCCATTTAGAACTGTCATTTTATACGACTTCGCTACGTTCTAATTGAGTTGATTATTTAATAACTATCACTTATGGGCTTAACTTATGGTACACCGTTTAACTCGCACACCCGTAGACATAGACAAGCGGACTGATTTTTTTTATTGCATAAATGAATAGTACTCTTTTATTATATGAGTAGCTTCCCAGAAGAAACCGTATATCAAAAGTCAATATTTTCAAAGTTACAGCGATTTGTACACAAAATTTCGCAAGTCTCGTGCAAACGCTTCATATTAATTAGTATACGGCTGTAGGAACATATTTGTAAATATCTCCGATATTTGTGCGCTTTAGTTCATACTTACCATAATTAATGTTTTTGTATATAATAAAAGCAAACTAATGATATAGGTTTTGTTTACTAATTTTTCAAAAATAAAGTACATTTCTTTTGTACTTTTTAGATGTATCTAATTACTAAACTACACATCAAATAAAATATTTTTTTACATTTAACAAGTAGTAATGTCTCAATATTTCTGAATATATTAATGAAACTAAATATTTCAGATGTAGTCCGATCCCCTATTGTCTTCGTGTGTTGCGGGTGGATGTCCAATGTCCATAGCTTGCAGTAATTACCTATTTGATTTGGCAATCTGCTAGCTTAGTTGGACCCTATAGCTACCATAAGAAAAAAAAAACCGTTCTACCATAAAGAGATGGCATGTTTCGGTATATCTTTACTCAACTACTGTGAAGCCAATAGGAAGGGTAATGATTTTGGCAGTCTATGTTTGTTCCCCCGTAGCATATAAGCTACTGATCCGATTTTAATAAATGAGGAATCAATAGATCGTAATAAGAGTCCAGCCGCCGTATTATGTAAAAATAGCGATTAGCAAAAATCTTGCAGGCATCGCGCGATAGACGCGCAGTCGATTGCTGAACGTCAAATAAAATCGTATTACCTATGCGATCGATTGCTAATCGCAAAGTGTTTGAATGCACTTTGCTTCATTATCGCTTATTATTGCTAACTGACAGTTTAAATCGCTCGCTGATTGCTTTCGCTTTGCTGTAAAAGTCTTACGTAATACGAAAAATTAGACAGCAGTGAAGAGATCGAACGATTGATTGCAATTTATAGTTCCTCGATTGTTCGGTAGAGGCAGTACTGTCGCTAGATTGCTTCTGCTAGGTTTTTGCAGATACGTAATACGAATTTGCGATTTGCACAATAATTGCGCAATTTTTGCTATTGCTTGGCTTTTGCAAGATACGTAATAAGCCCGCCGGTAACATAGGCTATATTATTTACGTAGTTGGGTTATAGTTTTCATAAAAAAAAATATAGTTTATCATAGACTATGCTATGTGCAATTTCAAGCTATTCACTTTTGTTTCTATTATATCTAAACTCAAATTGAACTTGTTCATAATAGTAGTGTTCAAGAAACATTAATTTATATGTTACAGTCGCAGGTCGATATGCAGTCTATTTCCGGAATGACTAATTTATTCTAGGTTTGACCAAAGCCTTCGGAAAACTCCGAAATCTCTATATAATATAAGGTATTATCTATGCCCCGAAATAAATTCCAATTTCAGCCTTTGTCTAATAGTGCGCACACCGCGACGATACGCGGCGCTGCATATTTAAGATAGCTTTTTTTTTTTTTATGAAATTTGGGGGCAAACGAGCAAACGGGTCACCTGATGGAAAGCAACTTCCGTCGCCCATGGACATTCGCAGCATCAGAAGAGCTGCAAGTGCGTTGTCGGCCTTTTAAGAGGGAATAGGGTAATAGGGGAGGGTAGGGAAGGGAATAGGGTAGGGGATTGGGCCTCCGGTAAACTCACTCACTCGGCGAAACACAGCGCAAACGCTGTTTCACGCCGGTTTTCTGTGAGCCCGTGGTATTTCTCCGGTCGAGCCGGCCCATTCGTGCCGAAGCATGGCTCTACCACGTGGCAAAAGCTATTCAAAATTGACCTGTATTCACTACACAAAAAGAAACACGTTTCATAAGATATCAGTCATACACTTCACATGCGTTGTACAGCAGTGGTGAAGGCTGATTCTCCTTCATAGGGAAGTCCTAGCCTGTTTATAGGGTTTTCAAATGTAAGTGGTATAAGTGAAGCCGATAGGAATGTACTTAATATAGGAACTCTACAGTGTACTACTTTGTGCAGCGCAGTGCAACCTGACATTCGAACTCTGACAATGAAACGTATATCTTCTTGTGTAATGAATAAAGTTCAATTTTGAATAGCTATCTTAAAAATGCAGCGCCGTGTCTCGTATCGTTTAGTTTCGGTGTGAACTGACCCTGAGACGTCAAGTCAGACTTGAGGGTCTAAAAAGGCCACTTTAGATGAACATTAGATGAATCATATCCAATTCATATTATGTGCGCCATTTTACGCATTTCTATTGAAAACTGTTAACATTGATGTTTTAACTGTCAAAATATATGAAACATAATATGAAACACATGAAGTGGCTTTTTAGACCCCCTGAGCATTGACTAGTCAAACCTACGGGCGCCGGAACTTCGACGTTTGACTATAGCATATACACAAAAGTAATAAGATATGTGCACGAAGTAAACATTATCTGTACGTGATACTGTAATTCTACGGGCGACTCCGTTCCGCAGTGAATCGCTTTACTGCTACTAATATATTCCCTCATTGTGCGAGCTGCACCATTCAGGGGCGTATTTATGTTTTTATCAGTGCTAATAAAGTTAGTATTGCAATACACTGTAGGACTTTACTTTCAATATTAATGTTACCAAACAAAATAGCCGAGAAGCAAATAGCAAAGTAAAGGTAGTAAATAGATATTATGTTACTTTAGGAAGTTATCTTTTTTTAACTGACTGCAAAAAAGAGGTACTCAGTTTGACCTGTATGTTTGCATGTAAGATTTTTTATTTTTGAAGATGATGGGCCTCTAAGGAACTAAATTATACTTCTGCATTGGGAGGCACCGACTAAAAAAAGTGAATTAAAAGGAGGCATATTGTTTTGCATGTCTTAAATTTTTTTTTACTTTTTTAGCGGGTTAATTTTTGAAGGCGGTTCTTTTTTTTGTTAAAAAGAAAGATGTTAAATTAAGTCGTTTTTGTTTTGTTTGTTTTTACCCGACTAGGTTATTTAGGGCGCGTGTTGACGCTCCGGTTTCTACACGGTCTGGCGCCAGTTATGTATGAAACCGGGGCCTCTAGTCAAGATGCATTCGGTAGTATCGACGACGAAGTTCGACAATAAAACGTATAGAATTTGACCTAAGGCATCGCAAGCGACATGTCACTGAACGATGACTTACGTTAAATCCCATACATTTTTGATTTCGAAGTTCACTGTCGAAATTATCGAATGCATGACTAGAGGCTCTGGGCCTCTAGTCAAGATGCATTCGATAATTTCGACGACGAAGTTCGACAATAAAATGTATGGAATTTGACATAATGCATCGCCAGCGACATGTCACTTAACAATACGTATGTCAAATCCCATACATTTTTGATTACGAAGTTCGCTGTCGAAACTATCGAATGCATCTTGACTAGAGGCCCTTCTTCGAATCAAACCGATTCTATCGCCGCGCCGGCGCGTGTACACGCGTACGCGGCGCCTTTGGTGCTTCATATGTATAACTAAAACCGGTCCGGCGCCAGGCCGGCGGTGCCGCGCCGCGTACAAACCGGAGCGTCGACACGCGCCCTTAAAGATTAAGTTGTCATCTCGACTGTAGTCTGTATTTTACATAACATTAGTTTAACAATAATTGTTATTGTAATTGTTAAATAAATTGATTGCAAAGCCTTCTGTTTTACGATCGTAAATAATAATAGACTGAGTACTACTGTATAAGGGTCAGCTCACACCGACACGTGACGTTATGAGATTTAAAATTGAACTTTTTCATTGCAAGAGCGGTGCCACACTATGCAGCGTGGTGCAGCTCGCGATTCAAACTCTTCAATGAAACGTGTATCTTCTTCTTAAGAAAATAAAGTTCAATTACCAATATTAAGTGGAACACACAATGTTAGTGTAAACAATCATTTTGTAAAGACACTTCTTAAGAATTTTATTGGACTCAAACTTTGCTTTTACGTAACAACTGAAGATTGATTGGATATGAAAAACCTGCTGGGAGTTTTCTTGGGTTGAGGTAATTTTTCTTAATTTCAATTCAAAAACTTCTGAATAATATAAGAAACAAAATATGTAGGTTCAAAACGGTTTTCTATGTATGAGTATGGCTTTAAGTTATTAATGTCTAGTTAGGCAATCTGCCCCAGGCTCCCAGCTGGTTGAAATTTTAAATTCATAATATTATTACTGACAAACCTTCGCGTTATAGAAACTGATTTATACAGCCGTTATTTTCTTTAAGTGGTAAATATACCAATAACAATTTGTACCAACATTTCAGGTGTCGTCGGCAAAGATTGTCGGAATATCAAAACATTTCAACTGCATACTTTGAAACAATGCGACGATGACTGCAATGTGACAACAAACATCCGCAGTCCGATTGAAGACGGTGCGCTGGTAGCGTGCAGTTTCAATGTGCTATCTTTGAAACGATTTGCAGTAATGCAGTCGAGGTGCTGTCGATGTTTTTATACTTCTAGAACCCTAGTACGCTTACACACGCGCTGCAGCTGCCGCGACACCGCTGCTGCCGCGGCGTGTTTTGTATGGATTTTGTGACGCAGCGCCTGCGGCGAACGCCACGAGTCCGGCGGTGCTGCCGCAAATACGGCGGAAGCTAAGGCAAAAAAACATACCTACACCGCGAAAGCTGCGGCGCGTGTGTGAAGGCGTTTAATACTGTATAAATAGGTAAACAATATAAAAAGTTTAGAATAAAATGCAAAGAATATTTATTCATAAATATAGAAGTACATCCAGCGTCTTCTTTTATCTCTTTCTCTCTAGTCACCGGAGAGAGAAGCCCTGGTTGGCCTCGTCTATGTACACGGGGAGGGCGGAGAATCGCCTGCACTTGGTTCTTTTCTTCACCTTGTCTTCGGGTAGAAAGTTCCAGATTATCAAATCTTCGTCGGCGGTAGCTGTTGCTAAAATGGTAAGGTAATTGAAAAAAATAATTATATAAACATAAATGAAATAAATTATTTTAATCTTAATTTTCATCGGTAGTTCATTAACATGGGTGTTCGTTAGATCGTAGTCAATCCATGAAATTGACACCTAATTCACAGATTTAAGAGGAATAAATAAATAGCTACATAGGTCTACTACTAACGATTTTATTACACTTAACACTACTACAAGCATACGGTGTGTCCACGATTGTGTGGAAAAATCGTAGGCCGTTGAAGCGGACGTCAAAATTTTCTGTTTGGATTGTTAAGCTGTCCCTCTTTGCTTAAGCACAATATAACATTTCTACTCTATAGCTTAAGGAAAATACTAAATAGCAAACGATCTCCTTTTCATAAAGAAACCATTGACCGTCAATTTGACCACATAAATTTAGCTTTAGATCCTTATAGCTTTGAATTAGCTGTGTATTAGCTTACAGTTTGTACGACTGAGTCTATATAGAATGGAATAACCTTAGATCTGCCGAAGCCTAACTAGCACGTACCAAGTTTGGATCCATCGGGGCTGAAAACCATGGTGCGCACGCGGTCCAGCCCGTACCGGCCCTCGCCCCACTGGTCCACCACGGTCTCCGGACCACTGAGGACCACCAGCTGAGAGTACGTCTTGCTGAGCGTCTGTGGTCTCTCTGAAACGTAACGTAAAATGAAATATTTTTAGCTATTTGCCTACCAGCAAGATCTATCTTATGTCGCCGAGTGAGAATGTTATATAATATTATAATATATAGGTATACTAATATAATAAAGAGGAAAAGTTTGTTTGTTTGTCTGTTTGTTTGCATCGAATAGGCTTCGAAACTACTGATTTTGACGAAATTTGGCACAGATGTAGAGTAGACCACGGAAAAGGACATAGGCTACTTTTTATCGCGGAAAATGCACGGTTTCCACGAAATTAACTTTTGCGCGCACAAAGTCGTGGGAAACATCTAGTATTTTCGCATTGGTCGACTAAATATAGGCCATAATTCAAAAGGCCAGCAACGCACAATGTTGTATGTAACTTCTTTGAAGCTTCATGTGTCAATAGGCAAGAAGAAATCTCTTTTCAAAGACGATCCATCCCTAATAAAATTTCACCACTGTTCAAAGTCAAACTCAAAGTCGAAAGAATTTTATTCAAATAGATATTTTTATACACTTTCTGAACGTTGGTCTACATGATGCCTACCGGTTCGGAAACTAGCCCAGCGAGAAGAACCGGCGTAAGAAACTTGCACAAGGCCACCTTTTAGCAAAAAGATGGGAAAAGTGTTCTGTTCAAAAAAATATTTTCCACCATTAGGTACATGTAAAATAGTGTATTATAAAAAGTGGTAATAGTAATCACAAGTTAATAACCAGTTAACGGACCAGAGCTTGAACAATATCGCAACAATGCCAAGCTCGTCTCTCTTACTCGCCTCCGCCCATCCCACAGTACCAGCTGCGCCTGCTGGCCCTTTCGGCATGAAATAACTTACCAGTATTCCACCAGCTCGCCCGACCGGCGGCTGAACAACATCGCGTCAAGGCTGTACTGGTATCTGCCGAGCGTGGTCTCTCTCACTCGCGAGCTCGGCGCGTCCCACAACACCAGCTGCGCCTGCATGCTGGCCCTCTCGGCATGGAAGAACTTACCAGTGTTCCACAAGCTGATGACCAGCTCGCCCGACCGGCGGCTGAACAACATCGCGTCAAGGCTGTACTGGTATCTGCCGAGCGTGATCTCTCTCACTCGCGAGCTCGGCGCGTCCCACAGCACCAGCTGCGCCTGCATGCTGGCCCTCTCGGCATGGAAGAACTTACCAGTATTCCACAAGCTGATGACCAGCTCGCCCGACCGGCGGCTGAACAACATCGCGTCAAGGCTGTACTGGTATCTGCCGAGCGTGGTCTCTCTCACTCGCGAGCTCGGCGCGTCCCACAGCACCAGCTGCGCCTGCATGCTGGCCCTCTCGGCATGGAAGAACTTACCAGTGTTCCACAAGCTGATGACTAGCTCGCCCGACCGGCGGCTGAACAACATCGCGTCAAGGCTGTACTGGTATCTGCCGAGCGTGGTCTCTCTCACTCGCGAGCTCGGCGCGTCCCACAGCACCAGCTGCGCCTGTATGCTGGCCCTCTCGGCATGGAAGAACTTACCAGTATTCCACAAGCTGATGACCAGCTCGCCCGACCGGCGGCTGAACAACATCGCGTCAAGGCTGTACTGGTATCTGCCGAGCGTGGTCTCTCTCACTCGCGAGCTCGGCGCGTCCCACAGCACCAGCTGCGCCTGCATGCTGGCCCTCTCGGCATGGAAGAACTTACCAGTATTCCACAAGCTGATGACCAGCTCGCCCGACCGGCGGCTGAACAACATCGCGTCAAGGCTGTACTGGTATCTGCCGAGCGTGGTCTCTCTCACTCGCGAGCTCGGCGCGTCCCACAGCACCAGCTGCGCCTGTATGCTGGCCCTCTCGGCATGGAAGAACTTACCAGTATTCCACAAGCTGATGACCAGCTCGCCCGACCGGCGGCTGAACAACATCGCGTCAAGGCTGTACTGGTATCTGCCGAGCGTGGTCTCTCTCACTCGTGAGCTCGGCGCGTCCCACAGCACGAGGCGCGCCTGCATGGTCGACGTCATGGTGCCGATACCCAGGAGAGCGCTGCGCCAGGGATGCCACGTTATGGCCTGCAATTAGAATGTGTTTGCCTACTCTTCTAAGTTCTTGAGTATCCTTACTTAATTTTACAGGAAATACGATAGTCTTGGAAGTCTATTGTATTTTCTTTTTTTCCTTTTTTCAGTAGGTTACTAGGATTACGTAAAGCAGTGTTTTTCAACCTTTTTCATGATGCGACCCCCCGACCCTTCGCTTTTTTATCATGTATGTATGTGTATTTTACAGTGTTACAAATATTCATTCCATACGACGTTTTTATGCGTCTCCATAATTATTATTCGGATATTAGTACATAATATAGTACGTCAAACACATTATTTTACAATTACATACATCGATGATATCGATGATCGATTTATGAGAATATCCTTTTATTAAAATTCTCTTACTAAATAAATCAATAAATAATAATAATAATAAAAAAATGCTAAAGTTCTCTCGACCTCCGGCGACCCCCCTACAGAAGCCTGTATTCCAACCTGTGGGTCGCGACCCCCCAGAGGGTCGCGACCCACAGGTTACTGACTAACTGACGTAAAGCATTAATTGCACGTCGAGATAAATCTGACAAAATGTATGTGCTATTTATTAACATTGTACCATATTTATTACTAGTTTTTGCCCGCGGTTCCACCCGCGTAAATACATTATCCCGCGGGAACACTGTACTTTTTCGGGATAATATTCTATGTAAGGACATAGTATATTTTGTATAGAAATACTTTGGGTCCCGGGACCCAAACTATGTCTATACCAAATTTCATAAAAATCGGTTCAACGGTTAAAGCGTGAAGAGGTAACAGACAGACTGACAGATATAATGCTGTCGCATTTATAATATTAACTGTATAGATTTTAAAACAAACATACCCGAACAGTCCAGTCACCGTTCATGACAGAGTACAGTTGCAGCGCGGGCCACGTGAGCAGCGTGACGTAGGGGGAGTTGAGGCACGTGGCGGCTACGTACCGCGCGTCGGGGGACACGCGCACCGCCAGCACCGGCCGACGTGCCACGCGCCGCCAGCTGATCGCCTCGCCGTCGCGCGTGAACGAGGTCACGGTGCCCCACGTGCAGCCGCTGGAAGGTGTAAGGAAAAATAAACGGGTGAAGAAGTCCACACGGTATCCAATGTGCAACAGCTGAGACGGGAATGAGGTCTCGGTGCCCCATGACAGCCGCTGGAAGGTGTAAGGAAAAATAAACGGGTGAAGAAGTCCACACGGTATCCAATGTGCAACAACTGAGACGTGAACGAGGTCACGGTGCCCCAAGTGCAGCCGCTGGAAGGTGTAAGGAAAAATAAACGGGTGAAGAAGTCCACACGGTATCCAATGTGCAACAGCTGAGACGGGAATGAGGTCTCGGTGCCCCATGACAGCCGCTGGAAGGTGTAAGGAAAAATAAACGGGTGAAGAAGTCCACACGGTATCCAATGTGCAACAGCTGAGACGGGAATGAGGTCTCGGTGCCCCATGACAGCCGCTGGAAGGTGTAAGGAAAAATAAACGGGTGAAGAAGTCCACACGGTATCCAATGTGCAACAGCTGAGACGGGAACGAGGTCTCGGTGCCCCATGACAGCCGCTGGAAGGTGTAAGGAAAAATAAACGGGTGAAGAAGTCCACACGGTATCCAATGTGCAACAGCTGAGACGGGAATGAGGTCTCGGTGCCCCATGACAGCCACTGGAAGGTGTAAGGAAAAATAAACGGGTGAAGAAGTCCACACGGTATCCAATGTGCAACAGCTGAGACGGGAATGAGGTCTCGGTGCCCCATGACAGCCGCTGGAAGGTGTAAGGAAAAATAAACGGGTGAAGAAGTCCACACGGTATCCAATGTGCAACAGCTGAGACGGGAATGAGGTCTCGGTGCCCCATGACAGCCGCTGGAAGGTGTAAGGAAAAATAAACGGGTGAAGAAGTCCACACGGTATCCAATGTGCAACAGCTGAGACGGGAATGAGGTCTCGGTGCCCCATGACAGCCGCTGGAAGGTGTAAGGAAAAATAAACGGGTGAAGAAGTCCACACGGTATCCAATGTGCAACAGCTGAGACGGGAATGAGGTCTCGGTGCCCCATGACAGCCGCTGGAAGGTGTAAGGAAAAATAAACGGGTGAAGAAGTCCACACGGTATCCAATGTGCAACAGCTGAGACGGGAATGAGGTCTCGGTGCCCCATGACAGCCGCTGGAAGGTGTAAGGAAAAATAAACGGGTGTAGAAGTCCACACGGTATCCAATGTGCAACAGCTGAGACGGGAATGAGGTCTCGGTGCCCCATGACAGCCGCTGGAAGGTGTAAGGAACAATAAACAGGGCCTCTAGTCAAGATGCATTCGATAATTTCGACGGCGAAGTTCGAAAACAAAATATATGGGATTTGACATATTGCGTCGTAAGCGACATTGTCAATTAACGATGACTTATGTCAAACCCATACATTTTTGATATCGAAGTGCGCCGTCGAAATTATCGAATGACTAAGACTAAAGGCCCTGGTGAAGAAGTCCACACGGTATCCAATGTGCAACAAACGGACTTGTATGGAAATAAGTAGAAGAAGAAATCCATGGTATTTCACGTGTATAAAGTTGGAAAAAGAGGCAAATGGGCAACCAATATGGTGCTTCCAACACCTATTACTACTACTATTATAAATGTGAAAGTTTGTGAGGATGGGTGGATGTTTGTTACTCTTTCACGCAAAAACTACTCAACGTATTTTGATGAAATTTGCTATACTTGTGTTTGGACTCTGGATTAAAACATAGGATAATTTTTATCCCAAAAAAGTACAGTATTCCCGCGGGGTAACCGATGCTATATTTACACGGGCAGAGCCGCGGCAAAAAACTAGTAAATAATAATATTATACCGTATCGTATTAGTTTATCCATACTAATATTATAAATGGGAAAGTGTGTATGTTTGTCCGTCTTTCACGCCAAAACTACTGAATCGATTTAAATGAAATTTGGTACACAGATAATCTAGAGCCTGGCAAAGGACATAGGCTACTTTTTATCGCGGGACATATACGGTTCCCGTGAGTTACTGTATTTACGCGGGCGGCGCCGCGGGCATCAGCTAGTGACTATCATAAGTTAACTTGGCTTTAAACGACAATTAATTAAATGGTTACGTTGACACGACAATAAGTTGGTACTTCAATTACCTAGCGAGCGAGTTGCCAGTGGGGCTCCAGTCCAGCGCGACCACGTTGCAGAAGTCGTCGTCCAACGTGGCGCACTTGCAGAAGCAGTACCACAGCGACTTGTCGCGGGCGTTGTCGTGTATCTCCAGCATCTGGGCTTCGGTGCCGAGCTGGAAACATATCTATATATATGTCACCGTTAAATTGTAAAATCCGTTAGATTGTAATATTACTAGAGATATTATAATATGCTGAATCAAATACACTACCACTACTGTAGCACTACAAGACATATATCAAATGAAAGGGCTTAAAAAGTGTGTAATTTTATTGTATGACGAAAAATCTCTAAACCATGGGAGAAAAAAATTAATGAGGGTTAAAGGTTAAAAAAAAGTTAAAAAAATTACCCTGTATTATTTCAGCATTTTATAGTATTGCTAATAAGGATCAATTTTTGGGAAGTAATGATATACAGCAAACTTCATAAAAGTGGTATATTTTGATAAACTGCCTCATATTTTGAAGAAATGTATGGAATAATAATAAAATGCTAAAAAAAGATATTTCCTTAATTTTTTTGCACATAATTACTTTCTGGAAATTGTTACTTACTTGCGACACTATCGAATGGTGTAATATACAGGATGTATTTTTTTTTACAATCTATGGGTTCGAATCCTGGCTAGTAAAATTGAGTTATTAAAAATCTAATGATGCAGTTTAAGTTTTCATCAAGTCGGACTCGACACTCCATAGGGCTAAATTGCTATTCCCAATTTGTTTTAGACTTCTCTTACAACGCCCAGAAGAATAGTTCACCATGTAATATGTTTTTTTTTACTTTTTTTCAGTGCATAATCGTTTTAAAATAATTTTCCCTTTAATTATATGTATTTTAATGTAATTGTTTTATCTGCATCATTAGATTTAACATAAACCAATTTTCCAGGCCAGGATTCGAAGTTCGAACCCGCAAATTAAAAAAAAATACATTCTGTATTATTGCACCATTCGATAGCGTTTCAAGTAAGAAACAATTTCTAGAAAATAATTATGTGCGAATAAGTTAAGGAAATAGCTTTTTTTAGAATTTTATTATTATTCCATACATTTCTTCAAAATATGAGGCAGTTTATCAAAATATACTACTTTTATGAAGTTTGCTGTATACCATTACTTTCCAAAAATTGATCCTTATTAGCAACACTATAAAATGCTGAAATAATACAGGGTAATTTTTTAAACTTTTAACCCTCATTAACTTTTTTCTCCCATGGTTTAGAGATTTTTCGTCATACAATAAAATGACACACTTTTTAAGCCCTTTCATTTGATATATGTCTTGTAGTGCTACAAGGGTGGGGACGGTTTGCCCCTTCTTCTTTCTCCATACAATTGTGCGCAATATTACAATCTAACGGTTTTTACAATTTTACGGTGACATATTATGTATATAAAAATGTTATGGTTTGTGTACGCTTCAAAAACTCAAAAGGCTCTGCACCGATCGAGCTGAAATTTAAGCATGGTATATAATCCGCATCAAGGATTGTTTTTATCTATTTTTTGCATCAGTCACATATTCGCGACCGCGAAAAACTATATTTACGCGGGCGGAGCCGCGGCCAACAGATAGTACCTTATATTATTACTGGATGTTTTCCGCAACTTCGTGCATGCTAAAAAAACTCTCGGGAACCGTACATAAAAATTGGCCATTTTGTCATTTCCTGTGATCTAATCTATATCTGTGTCGAAATAAGTCCAGTAGTTTCGGAGCATATTCAATGCAAACAAACATATAATAAACATTTTTTTCTTTATGTAATATTAGTATATAGAGTGGTGATGACAAAGTACCAACTATTATCAAGCCTACCAAGGTAAATACTACATACATTCTTTAAATAAGATTTTCGTCGCCGGGTTCTCAGCCACAAGACGCCCATGACTGTAGAACATAGGGATACCTCATGAGTTCCTAATAGGTATAACTAGTCTCTCGCGATACATTTGACGCCTTCATCTTTCCCTTTCCATCGAATCCACACACAATAACTCAAGTAGTGATAAAATAAAGGATATGTACTGATTAGAACTGACCCACGCTGGATATTCCATAATCGTGTATAGTGGATAAAATAATATTATAGGTATTTCTTCTTACAGTCAACAGCTCTCTAGGGATCGAAATTGCAGAACTATATGGGGAAGTGGTAAGCCGCTGGCTGGTGAGGCTTTGGGTGCGCCAGCTCCACTTGTGGTATGGGATACTCACAGCTAGCAGCTCTCCGCGGGGGTCAAATTTGCAGCACTGTATGGGGAAGCGCGTGAGACCTTGGCTGGTGAGGCTCTGGGTGCGCCAGCTCCACTTGTGGTAGTTGGCCCCGAGGGCCGCCACCAGGATGTTGTCGCTGCTCCAGTCCAGGAGCTCTGGAACTTGGTACATAGTTATAATATACTCCGTTCAGATTCAATATAACATTACTATTTAAAATGACAGTTTGATTTATTATTAAAAAAAAATCCTAAATTGAATAGGTATGTCTATAGCATTTTCGTATTAATTTTAAATGATGTCTACCGCCATAGCCCTTGTCATATTTTAAATGATGTCCACCGCCATAGCCCTTGTCATATTTTAAATGATGTCCACCGCCATAGCCCTTGTCATATTTTAAATGATGTCCACCGCCATAGCCCTTGTCATATTTTAAATGATATCCACCGCCATAGCCCTTGTCATATTTTAAATGATGTCTACCGCCATAGCCCTTGTCATATTTTAAATGATGTCTACCGCTATAGCCCTTGTCATATTTTAAATGATGTCTACCGCCATAGCCCTTGTCATATTTTAAATGATATCCACCGCCATAGCCCTTGTCATATTTTAAATGATGTCTACCGCCATAGCCCTTGTCATATTTTAAATGATGTCTACCGCTATAGCCCTTGTCATATTTTAAATGATGTCTACCGCTATAGCCCTTGTCATATTTTAAATGATGTCTACCGCCATAGCCCTTGTCATATTTTATCCTACTGATGCCTACTTGAATTTTGCGTTGTTAGCACACAATTTCGTTTGGCCGCTATAAGAAATACTTACATGATACATAGTATGTATTACATATCGATCAACTGGGATCTAAGCAAAAAGATAATTTGATTGATAAGTTGATGAGATGTCCCTCAATGTTTTTCAACTATTTTTGGATATCGGGGTAAAAAAAATTTCAAAGTAAGTAGTAACTTTTTCCCTATGTCCACCAGTGGAAAAACAGTGTAGGACATCGGAAATAGACCGGATGAAGGTAAGGCTAATAAAATTGTTAGCTCAGGGCTTCAAAAGCCACAACGTGCGACGTCGCATCGCAGTTTCGCGTCTTATGTTTTTAATTATACTTATAGAAGAGATAAGGTTGAAATTAAGGCGACGTGTCGCATCGTATTTTTTGATATACTGTAACCTGTACTGAACGATATCTTTTTTCGTTTTATGTAAATAATTAACTTTTTTTTTTACTTACAAACAGCATAGCTATACGACGGCAGGTCCAGGATGCTATCCGCGGAGGACAGGTAGCTCCTCTGTCGCGGTTTACATGGCCAGGTCTGTACACTGTCAGGGTCCTTCGCCACCGGCTCGATACCGAACGCGTCGTCCAAGTAGTTCGCGTACTTCTTCTGTCGTATATATTTTGCGTACTGTAATAATGAGGGTTTTTAAATTCGTGACATCTGACAGCTTTTTGACACGACAACGACCGTCGGGCGATCAAGTGCCGCCCGGTGATAGAAAAATAATTTAAAATTCTTATTCACAGTTTTCGATACCATTTACGCTACCAGCCTGTCTATTTTCTGTGTGCTGAGTGTGAGTCCCACAAATTTTTTCACTTACTTTACTACCTTGTAAATCGAGTTAGCGCAAATCGAATCGAAAATTAAAAGCTAGCTAGTGCGAGTCATTATCCAATCTAACTAATCGAACGCGTTTCCTCACCGAGAGTACGCTTTATTATTTTTGTTATATTGGTAGCACGACTTCACTGTGAGATTAACCGTCTAAATTGAATGTCATTTTCACTGTATTATTTTGTTAAGAAGCTGCTGTCATCAAGATTGTGACGGGTTATATCGAGTGTTATTGTTTGTGACACTGACATAAGTCGCCGAAATTTTGAATTTTATTTGCAAAGCATTTTACACAATTTTACATTTCGTTTATAATAAATTGTATTTGAACTTAAAAATGATGAAAACAAGTTTTTCTCAGTTTGATACTATAATAACATTCGTGGAACAGTAAGTGTGACAATCGGTAAACAATAATGTCCAATAAAGGATCGAAAGATGCACGAGCTCTTGCTTCGCGTTTTGCATTAAAATTGCGGTCGTCTTGAGATTGAGCAGCCGCAAACATCCTCCACGCGAAAAAAACGTCCTGCCATAGCAAATTAATTGCTAAAATCTTCTTTTATAAATGCTTTTACCGCAATTCACTACCTAGTCACTGAGAAATTGGAAGTGAGCGCGGGGTGACAACTTTTCGACGTAGTTAACACAAATTTACTATTCGAATGTCAAAATGTGCAACTGGCACTCGCAAGACTTTTGAAACAACCAATCAAAGCGCTGAAACACCCACATTCGAACGTGAGTGTGAGACGACGCTCGATTAGTTAAAATCCACAAAACTCACACTCGCTAATTATGTTTCCTATTTTTGCCACTAGGGGCGTTGTTTCGATACCATACAAATTGTAGTTTACTTTTTCATGTCGAGTAGTGATAAAAACTCGCACTAAGCACACTGTATAGTAAAAGCGATGTTCAAGAAATGTATGAGGCCTGGGCCAGCCCTACGTACAGTATATGTAAATATAGCTACATAATATAGTAACCGTTTCCTATTCTTTATTTTGTTTAATTTCACTTCGTTTCCATGTACATTTAAATTAACTTCGTCAAGGAGAGCAACACAAAGTAAAATAAAACATGGCGGATCAGATCAAAATTAACTAAATAATGTCATTTTGTCAGTGACATAACTTTTGACAAAGAAAGACGTATGACATTCAAGACGTCGTCTCTTCGTAAAACTGTCTACTACGTCAAAAGTCAAGTCAAAACAACTGTCATGGCCGCCCTAAAAATAGTGTTCACGCAATAAAAAACTCTTCAAATAATCATTTTTGTACGCATGTCCCTTTCTTCAAATTAATTTTTTCGTATTTTTATGATATTTCCATATTTTTTTCCTATTTACCTATGTAGTGTACATAGAACTGGCCCAAAATCAAACATGTCTTTTGAAAATATATTCCCCTTTTTATATTCGTATTTAGCGATAAGACCGCGCGACGTTCGGCGGCGCTGCGTGTCCGGCTCAACTCTGCGTGTACACTATACATATTGTCTGTATATCTATAACATTTTCATATATCACGACAGCTGAATCCGCGGTGAATGTCAAATTTGTATATTATGATATTTGACACTCACCGCGGATTCAGCCGTCGAGATAATATATAAAAATGTTTTTAGAGAATAGCACTGCAGATTTGACACTCACCGCGGATTCAGCCGTCGAGATATATAAAAATGTTCTTAGAGAATAACACTGCAGATTTGACACTCACCGCGGATTCAGCCGTCGAGATATATAAAAATGTTCTTAGAGAATAGCACTGCAGATAACGCTATGTGTGTATCAGGTCTACCCCCTAGCAGCAGAAAAAAATTCAAACACCCTCATTGTTACGTCGATTGTACGAGTATATTATTGTCGTTAGATCTAGTAATTTGAGTTTATTTTTAGAAAAAAATATAAATGTTGACGTGTTGACGCTTCTGGCCATATGATATAATTGTGTAGCTAAGGCCGGAACTATATGATCCGGTATCCGGTAGGCCGAGGAAAGTTCAGAACATTGAAAATAGATCTTTGCGCTATTACAATAGAGTTAGAAATCGAACACATGAGTGTTGAGTCAAGTGTTAAATGTCATATTATATGACAGCCCGCTACTCGAAACTTCCATTTTCAACTCTATTGTAGTAGCGCAGAGTTCTATTTTCAGTGCTCTGTATGTTCACCGGCGTTCCAGATTCCGGAGCATATAGTCCCAGCCTAACGTTAGCGTGTGGCAGTTTCCTGCTACAGTCGTTCGGCTGTTTGCGACGAGCTTAATTTTTTAATTTCTATTTTACTTTCATAATTTTTTTATTTATGGACTTCGTAGGTCAAATAAGTGGGCTTTGTAGGGTATTACCGCCGTAAAACTGATCCGTAGACGGCATACGGGTTGCCGTCTACTGAAACATCAGGAGATTTAGGGTTCCCTTATGTCCGGGGAACCCTTAGCGAAGGAAGATGGCAGCCGTAATCTATAATCAGATGATGCCCGATGAGGAAAAACGTTAGCGGGGTTGTGGTAGTCCCTACAGTTCTCATGGCCCCGTCTTAAGCGTGAAGAAGGACATCAGGGGGTTTTAGTGGGTAAACCGGTGCAAAGCACTGCGGAGTCCAACATAACCCTGCGGCTCTCCCCCGGGTCGAGCTGTATGCATAACGCATTTCTCCTCGTAAAAGAAAAGGTAGGCTTCGTAGGTTAACCAGATAAACAGTTCTAAATGAAATGCATGCTTATCAATCATAATGATCATCATCATTACCCAAATATCCACATCGGTCTGTTGTGAGCAGGCGGCGTGCCAGCTTCGTCTTCGCTGCAGGCTGTGGACCCTGTCACGCGTCGCCACGAACCGGTCCACTCGAGGCCGTTGGTTGTGCTGAAACCAGTAGAATAATAAGCTGGTGAGCTGAAACTAGTTGAATAATACGGAGGTTGTGCTGAAACAAATAAATAAAATGTAAGTTGTTGAAGCTTGGAAAAATTATGGAAACATTAAACAAAAGTAAGAAAAAAACGAGCGCGTGCAACATCTAGTGCCTAGGTAACACTAAAAATGTTTAGAAAATGAAAAACGGCTTAATGTAGAAAGTTGCCAATACTTTTATTGTTTTTCGAAGTAATCTCTGTTCCTCTCTACAAATCGTCGCATTCGATGGAACCACTGAGAAAAGCAGTGGGCCCATTCTTCCTTAGGAGTTTCTTCTATGACATTTTCGTACGCTTTTACCGCATCTTCAGGGCTCGTAAAGCGAATACCTCGAATTTTATCTTTAGTTCTTGGGAATAAATGAAAGTCGCAGGGCACCAGGTCAGGACTGTATGGCGGATGACTCATCATCTCGACACCTGCCATAGTCAAATATTCAACAGTCCATTTTGCGGAGTGCAATGAAGCATTGTCGTGGTGAAGGAGGATCCTGCTTCGAGGGCGCTGCTGTCGAATTTTTTCCAAGACAACAGGCAAACAGCGATTGACATACCAGTCTCCAGTAACTGTCCTTCCATCTTCTAGCACAACTGTCGCGAAATGACCTTTGCGACCAAAGAATGAGGCAATCATCTTTTTTTCCTTGACTTCTTCCTTTCTTTAGTCCATGCGAAGGTGTTTCTGGTCGTCGGTTAAAGTATGGGTAATACATCTGGTACAAAGCTTCCTGAGGCCTAAATGTTCGTGTAATATTTTTTGAACTTGACTCATACCAATACCTAGGCTTGCCCGTATCTGCTGATAGGTCACTCTCTTATCTTCCTCTATCATGTGTCGCACAGCACTGATGTTATCTTCAGTAGTCACTGTTAAAGGACGTCCCTCACGCGGATCATCATTGAAATTGCTACGTCCACGCTTAAACTCGTTAAACCAATTGTAAATAGTAGCACGAGATGGGGCTTCATTAAGAAATGCTAATCGCAGCCTATCATAGCTTTGTTGTTGAGTAAGTCCACAACAAAAGTCAATAAATCATTGACCGAAAATTTTCTCGCGTTAGGTTCATTTTCACGTGTAACAAGAGTTTTAGTTTTTCCGCTAATTCACA
Organism: Glaucopsyche alexis; assembly: GCA_905404095.1. Lineage (NCBI taxonomy): Eukaryota > Metazoa > Arthropoda > Insecta > Lepidoptera > Lycaenidae > Glaucopsyche > Glaucopsyche alexis. The sequence goes on along the minus strand of FR990054.1, from coordinate 20,641,294 downwards.
AAAACAAATAACAAATGATTTCAATATACTACATTAGGTTACCAACGAGTTCTAAAATTGAAATTCAAAAAAAGTTTTCATAAGCAATGTTTCTAACTGGCCAGTTCTAAACATTTTCAGTGTTAAAGGTCTACCAGAATCTGATGGCATTTAAAAAAAATAAAAAATGTGATTTTTATATGGCAATGTCAAGTATGACCCGTCAAATCAAAGTACGTGATCTGTCAACCGCTGTTAAAATGTTGTGATTATGTTCTTGGAATTTGTTGTTTTTGTGAAAATATCCAAAAAGGCAATTCGATCTCAAGCGAGAAATATAATTTTCTATGTCTATAGTAAAATACAGAAAGAAGAAGGTGTAAATCGAACTCAATCTTATAGTTTAAAGCTTGTGGTAGAGTTGACCGGTAAGTTAGAGTGAGTTGTTTTGATACTTTTAGTTTTTTTATATTTTCTTAGGTAATTATTGTGACTTCTTTAAATGTGTTTCCAGTACTACTATAAGGTGAATCGTAGCTGATGGCACATCGGATGATGGTTTGTTTTCCATGCCTGGTAAAAGGAGGAGAGGAGGAAAAAAGAAAATCAACATAAGACAGTTTCGATTTATAGTTGATTAGGAATAAAGTAAACGAGTTCTATACAGTTCGGAAGGAAATTCCAACATTAAATAAACTGTTGCCAATTTATTTGTATGTTATTCGTAATAAATAAGTATATAAAGTAATTCACGATTGATTTATTTTTCATGAAATATCATTATCATTACATAGTATAAAACAAAGTCCCCTTTTTGTCTGTCCCCTATGTATGCTTAAATCTTTAAAACTACGCAACGGATTTTGATGCCGTTTTTTTAACAGATAGAGTGATGTAACGGGAAGGTTTTTTGGTAAATAACATGCATAACATAGTAGAGGTACACAAATAATTTTAGAGGTTTCTAAAGTACTAAAAAGTCACATATTTTGCGCTTACATTGAAAATGCTGGCTGAACACTACGAGATAGATCAAAATTATGTACTACAGTTGTATTCATCTTTAAAAAGCCTACAAAAAGTCCGCGATGGCATATGTCTATCTCTTAGGGATAACCCACAATAACCATTTTTTTATCCTTTACTTTGATTTTAATTAAATAGCTTACTTACAAAGCTATTTTAAGCAATACAGTATTAATCCTTATCCAATTAATTCCTAAAATCCTTAAATACATTGTGCATTTAAGATAGATCAATACTGCCCTTTACGGCATGTAATTTAAATGAACATTTTCGAAGATATTACAGATTTAAAATGCAGGGATATAGTGTTGCTGCGCGGCGCGGGCTCTCGCGTTTCTACATAGCACTATCGAAAACGCGGGACGTATACCTACAGTATAAAGAGGTTCACGAATATTTTGAACTGCAGCACAGAATACATAATAGTAACTGCAGTTCTTAATTCTTATGGAATATCCAGAGGTGGTTTGTCAGTTTTGTTGGAATGTCAAATAACTTTACTTACTACATAGTACATAGTATAAAACAAGTCGCTTTATTTGTCTGTCCCTATGTAGGTATAGTATATTGTATGCTTAGATCTTTAAATCTACGCAACGGATTTTGATACGAGTTTTTAAAATAATAGTCTTTAAGTATTTATTCTTTAAGATATAAGATTATGGTAAAACTTATATTCAAGTGCGATAAATATAATATTATGTAAGTATATTATCAAGTGGTCGCGCATGTCGTGTCGAGGTGATAGGGTCCCATTTTTAACAATTTGCATTGGGCAAAAACATTTTCAATATTGTATCAGAAGTATATTGCTGTAAGTTGGTAGAGAGTTATTCGCCGAAGTAGTTTTTTCTCCATGAACAGTATTCCACGCGGGCGAAGCCGCGGGCAAAAGCTAGTTTTCTATATTATACACCGAACATTCTTCATACAGTCTTATTATAATACATGTTCAATAATACTAAAGATATAATTAAATATTAACCAGTATCAAGATCGTTTAATCCAATTTCCCCAGTATTGCACACTACAAAATTTTATTTCCCTATTTGCCATGAGATTCTGGTACACCTATACCTATATAATATAATAAAGAGGAAAAGTTTGTTTGTTTGTTGTTTGCATTCAATAGGCTCCGGAACTACTGGACCGATTTTGATGAAATTTGGCACATATGTACCAGAGAGTACCAGATGTAGACCACGGGAAAGAACATAGGCTACTTTTTATCGTGGAAAAATGTACGGTTACTGCGAAATTAACATTTGCGCGTACGAAGTCGCGAAAAACATCTAGTTATAAATATAAATATGCTTTTTTACTAAATATATCGTCGATGGTGGCAAGATTCAATTACAAGATAATAAGATCCAGCATAAAAATTACTATTAAAAACTTGCCGCAAAACGCATATTGCGTTTAATAGCTCCTATGAAAATGTTAATATATTTATTAGATTTATACCTATCATTATTTACAAGCATATTCATTATTAATTTAGTATTAATTTAATGAATATATTTAACGTAAGAGAAGTTTTATAAAAAGCTGAAACCAAAGCTAATAACAACAATGTACATGAATTTTGACCCAAAAGGTAGACGAAAAATAAAAACACGACATGAAAAGTAGGTACTTATGTACAGTACAGTACAGTACAGTGCCATAGTTCGTTTTTAAATTCTTCAAAGTAACTTACGAGTATATCGAAAATTCAAGTTTTAACTCAACATTCGTATTTCAGAGCCTATTTTCTTTCCTTTTTTCTTTTTCTTCCTAGCTTTGGATCCGTGTGGATTACCACATATTAATGTAAAGTATGGTAATTCAAAGTTAACTATCAGTGATAATAACAATATAAGAATTTCAGCAACTTACCTGATATCTAATTAGATCGCAAAGTAGCTGATCAAAAAGTAAAAATGAAATTTAATACTTTTTTCTTATTCGACGACCTCTGTGGCTCAGTGGTTGAGCGCGTCAGTGCTCAAGCCGGAGTTTCGGTTGCCTGGTACCCGTAACACAAGTTTTGCGAGAACTTACCACGGGGCCAGATTGACGTGATGTAGAAACGACCATAATATATTATATTATTATAATTTTCTCTCACTATCTCCAAATACAGAAACCCAGCATAAAATTTTCTTCTTTTGACAATGTTGTAATTTGGTATTATTCTAGCTAGGTTTCGAATTAAGATTCCTTTTTTGTTTCAAAAATGAATAAACTACTCTTTTTAATCTATTCCAGCCATTATAATTAACCTTTGTTAGTAATTTATTGAAATTATTCTCAGGCAAAAAGTTAAATGTTACTTTACTAGTGAAAAACCCACCTCTGACTATCTAAACATCATTTTATCTTTTAATTTTAATCAAAATCGCTATTTAATAGATAAACCACCAACAAAAAGCCTCAGAAAACGAAGGAGAAGAATCTAGAAGGCTGATGCTTCAGCCTTCTAGATTCTTCTCCTTCGTCTAGACTCTTGACAATAGTCGATTGTTTTATTCATCATAACCTAGCCCATCTTATGATTTGACGATCTCTGTGGCTCAGTTGGTTGAGCGTGTTGGTGCTCAAGCCGGAGGTCGCGGGTTCAAATCCGGCCGAAGGAACAAACAGTTTTTCTGTGTTTCTGGGTCATGGATGTGTATTAAATATGTGTATAATATAATAAAAATCTTAAATATGTGTATAGTATAATAGTATTAAATATATTTCCGTTGTCTGGTACCCGTAACACAAGTTCTTCGAGAACTTACCACGGGATCAGACTGACGTGGTGTGAAGCGTCCATATATTATTATTATTATTATATATGGTGATGGTTACAACATGTTTCTATATGTGCAGCGTTTTTAAATTGAGTTAAAATTTATTTTAAACTTTTATTTTATGAGTTTTCCACAGAATACAGACCATCAGAATGAGTGTTCGATCACATTTGTACGCACACTGTAGCCAAAACCATGGCGAAACACCGCTCCGCCCGCTCTTTACTTTACTCTTTACACGTACAAAACAAGTCGCGTTATTATGTTACGACAATTAGGTATTCAATAAAAATTTATTGAAAAAAATGTTGGGTAAAATATTCCGTTATTCTGTGTCGACATATTATGTGTGGATAGCAACTACAATTCGGAGTAGTCCTGACGGTTTCACATTCAGGCGCGTTGACGGTTTCTGGATGATTTCTGTATTCTGTTGTGTTTTCATACAATAAAATAAAATCAAACTTTTAAGGAATTATTGACGTTTGTACTTTTTCTTTAATTAGCAACATAATGAAATGACTAGAGAAGTTATAAACATTTATTACATTAATATTATCATATCACATCTAAGGAAACTTGAGGTACGTGTTACTATTAAAGTATTCTGTGCATGAGGTTTAAAATATTGAAGGTTAATGGCTTCTCTTTGAGAAAGTTTTGGTAAGTATTACACTTGTTTGATTAAAATAAAATGCGTATAAATAAACCAGTATCCAATTTCAGTACTGATATGAAAATAATATATGTCTAATAATATATATACTATCTATACATATTAAGACCATCTCTAAAATAAAAAATACCTATAAATATAAATAAATAAATAAAAAAGGTTATCCCGTGTATTTTCTTGTGTATTGAATAAAGTTCAATTTTGAATCGCTATCTTAATGCCGCGTCGCGTGTCGTGTCTCGGTGTGAACAAATACCAATAGGTATGTGCTAACAGTTGTCATATGGTCGACCTATACGAGTAATATATCATTAACGACAGATGCCGTATATGAACTTTTTCTACAAAACAACTGTCGATCATTGTTAAATAGGTGGCGATTTGAGGGCCGTTTATGCAAAATATATTCACCAGTAATTGATTATATACTATATTACCTCCTCGACTACAAACTTGTTAGAAAAAATATAAAATGCCAAGTACGAGACGACCCCACGGTAAGTTTCGATCAGAATATTAAAGTTTATTAAAGTTTACTATCATTATGTATGGATGTAAAATTTCGCAAATAAATTATTCTTATTATTCTTATTCTTATTATGTTTTAAATCCTAAAATAAAATTATATACCTAATAGGCAAGCCCAATTCCTATAAATTCCTAGTTAAAAAATGACACTTGTTAAAAACGGTGTGATTTTTAACTATTTACTTTATAATTAAATAATATAAGTAGGACTGCAGGAAGAAATTTCTTTTAGAGATAAGCAGTACCTTTTGTGTCGTCTTTCTTTTTGTGTATATTTTTGTAAATCATTTACGTGTACAAGAAACTGTTAATAAATAAATATAATATTAGAAAATTAAATAAGCCCAATTCCTATTAAGTAATTCCTAGTTAAAAAGTGACACTTGTTAAAAATCGTGTCATTTCTGACTATGTATTTACTTTATAATTAAATAAAATAATATTAGAACTTTCAGCCTCTTTTAAGTGAGATTTTGATAGATGGATATTTTAACCATCAAAACTGTATAAGGATCTCTAAAACTAGTTTTTATATGCATAGCTAAGCGCGCTAGATTCACAGCTGCTAGGAGCCCGATGATATCAGTTTATTAAATATGATTGTGACCTAATAGAAACCTACACAATTAACGATACTAGATCAAAGATACAGCATTATTTATTACCTAGTTATACCCAAGTACTTACTTATTGACCAATGCAAATTGGTAAATTAAAAACTTTCTGGATGATGTTTGTTTAGGAATAAATATTGTAGTCTATTCGCGTTAACAAGGCAATGGCTGTGTTCCGCGGAAAATAGCGCTAACAAAAAAATGCAAGCAAAATGGCGACCGCTAGCATTAAATAAGCAAAATGACGTATTATGTTAGCAGTATTGAAATTAGCAAACGTGTCCTGGCCGCTGTTTTTTTTCTTTAGCGCTAGCAAGCGCTAACAAGCGGTATTTTCCGCGGACATCAGCCATACATAATATGTAGAAATGGCTTGGTTTAATTGGTTAATGTGAATACAGCTTACGCGTCATTGGCCAGTTTTGACCAATGACGCGTAAGACACGCACATCCGTAACAGCTAATGATAGAAACTTGAAATTTTGACAGTTCTTTTAATTCATAATGTTGACGCACACTAAGAAGGGATTTTGAAAAATTCCTATCCTAAAGGGGTGAAAAAGGGGTTAAAAGTTTGATTTTATGAAATTTAATATCTTATAATAATAATATAACTAACTAGCTGATGCCCGCAACTTCGTTTGTGCAGAACTAACGGAAGCGGAATCCTATTTTTTTAAACGGAATCCTAAAATAAAAGTAGCCTATGTTAGACCTTATAACATCAGCTATCTGCTAGTGAAAGTCCCGTGAAAATCGGTCCAGCCTTTCAAAGATTAGCCGGAACAAACAGACAGACAGACCGACAGACAGACAGACGGACAGACAAAAATTAAGAAAAAATGTATTTTATTGTAAGTAGGTACCCAATATTCTTTCAGATGCATTATGTGAAAAGCTGTCAATTTGAATTTATCTGTATAGATATAGATTATTGAGTACGTATCTTATCTATTATCCTTATTATCCTTATCTATAGATATCCTTATTATCCTTATCTATAGATATTATCCTTATTATCCTTATCTATAGATATAGATTATTGAGTACCTACGTATCTTATCTTATAGTTTAATAAAATTCGTCCAATAAAGTGGTGAAATGGGGATCCAATGTTTGTATAGTGAAATATCTATTAGCAACTGGACGGATTGCGTTGAATTTTGGCACGCATGACCTAGAATATTTTTGAAATACATACATCATGGGAGTGCAATGGGGATCTACGCAGACGACGTCACGCGCAGAAGCTAGTAGACTATAGACGTGGCCCGAAATTGACCCAGAATCGACAGAAATTAAATGGTGTACTTTAAATAATATAATATGATGTCACAAAAAGGCCAAACACCGGGTATAGAAGTTATGAGCGAGAATTAAATCAGTTTTTGCATGAGATTGACAGAAATGAGACGATGTATGAAATGCGACGATTTCCCGAAAGACATTAGAACGTGGTTGTAATGTATTAGGTACAAATGTTGGTCGGTGTTGGTAGTGCAAGTGTAGTTTTTGGTGTTGAAATATGCAATTTAAATGTACGGTACGATTTTTTGCGGATGTTTCGCGATTGTGGAGGCGGAAACGGAAGTTCCGTTACAACTCTGATCTGTTCCTATATCTATCCACCTACAACAGCAACTTAGCTATATACTCCTACAGTTCATACACCAACAAATATCTACACCTACATCTCTACCTACTATAAATGTTGAATTTTATTCTTGCTCATAATTTCTATACCCGGCGTTTTTTGAGATTGTCCATTTGGTGACATCAAATATAATTTAAAGTGAACCTATTGGTACTTACTATTGGTATTACTGATGTCAAATTTTAGTATGCATTTTGGACCAAGCCATTTATAGAAAGAAACTGAGACATAAACGATAGCTGTAAGAAGATTTTGATCGAGGTATAAAACTGTTTTAAACTACAGAAATAAGTATCAACAAAGATACACGTGAATTGCCATAGAAATGTATAAAACATAAAAACAGTTATTCAATGGCACGTGTTATGAATTTCCAATTTTTACCAGTGTCAATTTCTTTGAAGTGCGCCATTCAGTAAAAGTACGTGACTGGATAATGTATTAATAAAATTCATGGCTGTTAAAATACATTACTATAGATTATTGTATACTAGAGCACTTCGTCAGTCGATAGTCTTTTTATCGTAATTAATAAATGAGCTGAGCGCAGCCTGCCGGAGGCCCATTCATCATTTTTCTGAAAAAATATTTACACTGACCTTTCGCAAACGGTAAGTAATTGGCGACTTCTGTATAGACATTATTTGACTTAATAATGCTATAAGTAATCAATAAGACGTTGATTGTCTAATGTAAATAGGAATCTACTTACATTACATTAAAGTTGTAATTTGAATAAAACGGCGATTAGTTTTATCTCGAGGTAGTGGACATCGGGTACAAATTAATTACATATTTTAGCGGCGAAATAATGCGATGTTGATTAAAATGTTGATAGCAGGGTGTATGCTACTGAGGCAAAGAATATATATTACTAACGTGACTGAGGTGCCTTCACACTGGGTTAGACAGACGCTGCTGTTCCTTATTGGGTATTGGCATATACTGACAAACTTATACTTAATTACTTAAATAACTGATAGACTAGTAAAGGGGCAACTGCAGGTCTAAAAAAGCAATTTCGAGTGTTCAGTGTACTCATTATGTTCTTAAATAAAAATAAATAAATTTTGTTTCATTGTAGATGCCATAAAAGATTAAAGATGAAATATCGTAAAATAGGCTTATAGAACCTGCCTAATGCCTATCCTATGTTAATTCTATTTAATATACTATTTTTTGTGAAAAATTAACTAAGTAACAAAACCAACAGTTGTATAAGTTTAGTCGTGCAAAACGCAGCGTACGCGTCGTCAGTGTGGTGATGGTTCTGTAATCGAGATGGATCGTTTTGTTGCGGTAAGCGCGAGCAATTGCCCCTGCACTGTTGTACTTCTAGATTAGCACTGTTCTTAATGCCACGGACAATTATCTTTGTATTAATGTAATATGCACTAGGTGTATGTATGACTTTTTTATGAATCTAACTAGCCTTAAGCTAAGTTGCCATCGCTAACTATGACGTCGAAGTTCGAAAACATAGGGATTTGACATAAGCTTTTAATACCACGGACAATTATTTTTGTATTAATGTAGTATACATTAGGTGTAGGTATGACTTTTTTAATTTTTATGAAACTGGCTGGCCTTTAGCCAAGTTGCTATCGCTAACTACGACGTCAAAGTTCGAAAACATAAATGTATGGGATTCGACATAAGCATAGCTAAGTGACATAGCGATGCTTAGCTTATGTCTGAAGGCTCTGGAAAAGTGGTGTTGCGCAATTGCATGTCGCTTAAAGTTTTCTATGAGGCTGTGGTAGTTATGCGGTTGAGCTGACCAATTTGTGCCGAAGCATGGTCCTCCTATGTAAGGCATTTAAAATATATTATATATACTTACTATATTATAAGACTTATTCCCTAGAAAATGTTCTAATTAATGCAGCACCCTGGGTCTTAGTGTCATATTGTCAATGCCAGACACATAGGCTAGCCGCACACGTGCAATATTATTGACAGAATAAATTTGTCAATACTAGTCAACACATACAAAAAAACGGCAATATGGGCGCATACAAGGAATATTATAGTCAATATAAGCATTATTGCCAATATAAATAAATAAATACTAATATGGTGTATGTGCGGATATCCATAGGATATTATTCGACTGATTTTCATTTTTAATAACATCATAAATGTGAGTCTGTAAGGATAGGAGGATGCAACGCAAACATCCCTGAACGCTCATTTAGGCTAGCTTTTTATCTGAACCTCAATTCTCGTATTAAAGTAGACTTAAGACTTTATTTTACTTTGATTGTACTCGTATTATAAGTGAGGCGACATGTTATCATTAACTGACTTTGTGAAGTTTAGACCAATGAATATTAAATAGTTTCTTATAGTTTCACGCAGGTTTGACGTTTACGAAAATACCGTTTGACAGTTTTAGTGTATCGGGACTTGCCTGTTTTATTATTAGTAGAATTGACCGTCTCATATAATAATGTATTTCAAAAAATGTAGGTACGAGGTGGTTAGTAATTTTATTTCTACACAATCGAAGTCGTAAGTCTAGAAAAATCCACAATTAATTAATAAACAAAGGAACAAAAACGCCCGTCCGAATGTGATATATTCTAATGATATAAATAATTATGAAAATCAACACCATGAAAAATCGAGACCATTATTATTAAAGATAAGACGCAAATAGAATTATAAATGTATACATATTTATGTAAAATATTCATAACCGCTTCACATAATAGGTACATAATTTTAATTAACATTGCATTATTGTAATCAACCACTCATTATATTAGAAAATATTGTAACGAACAGGAAAAATAGTAGATATACTCACTGTTTTTTTGGCGAATGTTTTTCTTTCCATAATATATCACTATTCACTAGGTATTTAATATTAAAATCGTCTGTTTAAAATAACGTTGCTGATAGTTATGCTCCACTGGCATTTTCAAACTACCCTCATTTATTTCAAATAATTTTATTTTTTAAAGCAAATGTTTTATACAGTTCGGCTTTATTGGATAAGTAATAGGCAAGCGGACTGATTTTTTTTATTGCATGAATGAATAGTACTCTTAAATATGAGTAACTTCACAAAAGAAACCGTATATCAAAAGTCAATATTTTCAAAGGTAGGTACAGGCGATTTGTATATAAAATTTCGCAAGTCTCGTAAAAACGCTCTATACTAAAATCGACATACAAATGACGTCACTATTGGATTAAAGTGTATTAATTAGGTATAAAGTATACGACCGCAGGAACATATTTGTAATCTCCGATATTTGTGCGTTTAAGTTCATTCTTATAATAATTAGTAAACTACACATAAAATAATATATTTTTTCCATTTACCATCTAGTAATGCCTCAATATTTCTGAATATATTAATGAAACTAAATATTTCAGATGTTGTCCGATCCCCTATTAGAATGAAAATTTACTGGCATTTTAATGTTAAAAGGTTTAAAATAAAAGTGTAAAAAACATCAACGTAAATGTAAATGACAAAAAACCCCTTTTGACTAAATAAAAATATCAAAAGTAAATCTCTATCAAAAGTAGAGTAGTCGGGACCGTCCCTCTGTTTCATTAAAAAAATATTTAAAAAAAATATAAAAACCGACTTCCAAAGTATAAGCAATAACATTCTTAAAATCACTAAAAAGTATGAAATAATTGGGTACACGACTACATCTAAAATATTAAGTTTCAATAATGTATTCAGAAATTTTAAGGCATTACTACTTCGTAAATGTAAAAAAATATAATATTTTATTTATAGTTTAGTCATTAGATACATCTAAAAAGTACAAAAAAAAATTTTTTTTTCTTGCTAAATTAGTAAACAAAACCTACATAATTAGTTTACTTACATCATATACAAAAACTTTTACTATAGTATGTATGAACTTAAACGCACAAATATCGGAGATATTTACAAATATGTTCCTGCGGCCGTATACTTCATACGATTTTACATGGACGTGACGTCATAGCTACGTACGACTTTAGTATGGAGCGTTTTCACGGGACTTGCGAAATTTTGCAAACAAATCGCTGTACCTTTGAAAATATTGACTTTTGATATACGGTTTCTTCTAAGAAGTTACTCATATTTAAGAGTACTATTCATTTATGCAATAAAAAAAAATCATTCGTGTAGCCTATTCTTAATGTCGAAATACCTAGTTCCATTTTAAATTCTGCTAAAATGTTACTATTTTTCTACTCAATCTTCTTATTTTTGAAGTCAGTACCAGCCAATTTGAACGTGAGTTCTTCAAAATATAATTTATACTTATATAATATAAGGACGTAGTTGTGTTAAAATTAATGTTCTTTTTTATTGAAGGATTTATACAATTTATTATTTGGGCTGGTACCGACTTCAAAAATAAGAAGATTGAGTAAAAAATAGGAACATTTTAGCAGAATTTAAAATGGAACTAGGTATTTCGACATTAAGAATTATTTCATACTTTTTAGTGATTTTAAGAATGTTATTGCTTATACTTTGGAAGTCGGTTTTTATATTTTTTTTAAATATTTTTTTATTTTTTTCTTTTCAGTAATATTATTATATTATTAACTAGTACCTGGGAGACCGAGCTTTGTTAGGAGTTTTACACAAAAATATTTATCTGACCGGGTTTCGAACCCGAGGCCAATTCGTAAACAACGTATAAATTACCATTCTACCATCCAGCTGAAGCTACATTTTATGGCGGCAAAACGTACGGTTCCCGCAAGATTTTCTTTTGCACGCACGAAGTAGCGAGTAACGTCTACTATAACAGTTTAATCATGTTTTTTCAATGTCAATTTTAAGCACTTATGCATATAACACCTCCATGAAGTTGTAGTGACACCCTCGCGGGGGTAGTCAGGGAAGCTGCCTGTGACCTCTGCAGAATGTCGAGATCTGATGAGAATTAGATTTTTGCAAAACGGAGTGAAACCAATATCTTCCCGATTTTTGAAAATCTTAGATTTTCTTAGCGGGAAGTTAAAAATAATCCCCTTTTGTCTTGGTCATTCATTGCATGAACTGCTAGACAAATTTTCATAAATCTTGTGTAGGTATTGTGTTGACAGAAAAAGTTGCGGGAAAATTAAAAAAATGTTTAGAAAACTTAATGATCATAAACATTGCTTTTAAGAGTTTCCTCGATTCCTCGTGGATCCCATAGTTATCATTATCCTTATTATCATTATCCAAATGTAACACTTTTAGTAGGAAGGTATACAAGCTTGGCACAACATTTTACTTTTGAGTAGCTCTGAATGTTCAAAGAAATCGATATCACTTTAAAATATTATGAGAAATACCTATATCAACATAATATCTTGATGTATTTTGTGATGATGATTGTGGTGATGATGATTATTCAATAGTCACCTATGCTTGCAGTTCTTTTAACAATACGGAAATTTCCAAACGTGTACCTTTAAGGACTGAGGAGTGCTGTTGAGTCTTTTTTTATTAAATTAAATTTCATTTATTTCGGGCGGCATAGGCCCATATTAATACCTTACAGACTAACATACATATTATATACTTAAAAACTACACTTTGTCACATGTTGTCGGCGACGTGATCCGCGCTTCGTTCCGAAGTCTCCCCCGGAACCTCCGGTAGACTACACCCGTCGGCCAGAACTCCTCTACCTCGAAGGTCGACAAAAGATGCGTCGGCACTCTCACCACAAAGGAACTGAAATTGACCTTGTGGCGAGACTCCAGACGTTCGACCCTTAAGGCGATGGACGTCTTCTGGCGGATGTAGTCCACGACGTCTTCGACCTGCATAGACTAGTGCAGGCGGGATACGTACAAGGGCGTCGCGGGTACCTCGCTCCGCAGGCGCAGTTCGGTACGTAAGGTGCGGTGCCGCGGTGGTTGCGGGCGGCGGGCTTCTTCTTCTTTCTTCTCTCCACCAGTATGAAGCCCTCCTCATCGCACCTCCTGCTCTCGTCCTTGCCAGGTCGAAGAGGCTCAGCCTTGCGGCTCTCCACAGCCTTACGGCTCTCCTTCACCCCCTTTGTCTTCGCCCGTGGGGCGACCGGCGACCGTCGCAAAAGTTTTCTGCTGAGTTGGTTTTTGGATCCAGGATATACCTTGGCACAATATTTTACTTCTTGGTAGCTATGAATGTTCAAAGGAATTGATATCGGTGTAAAATACTATAAAAATAGTATCGTCATAATGTTTTCATTTTGTATGCTATGATGATGATGGTGGTGGTGGTGATGGTGATTATTATTTAAAAGTGGCATATGCTTGCAGTTCTTTAAACAACGTTGAAATTTCCAAACGTGTATCTTTAAAGACTGAGAAATGCCGTTCAGTGCTTTTGGATCCAGGGTATACCTTGGCACAATATTTCACTTTTAGTAGCAGTGAATGTGACATTTGCTTGCAGTTTTATAAACAATACTTAAATTTTCAAACGTGTATATTTAAAGACTGAGGAGTGCTGTTCAGCCCTTTTGGATCCCTGGATACCCTGGTATACCTTGGCACAACATTTCACTTTTTGGTAGCTGTGAATGTTCAAAGAAATCGATATCGGTGTAAAATACTATGAAAAATACCTATATCATCATAATTTATCATGATGTATGGTGTGATTACGGTGGTTGTGGTGATGATAATTATTATTTAATACTGACATTTGCTTGCAGTTTTATAAACATTGCTGAAATTTTCAAACGTATATCTTCAAAGACTGAGAAATGCCGTTCAGTGATTTTGGATCCAGGGTATACCTTGGCACAACATTTCACTTTTTGGTAGCATTTGCTCGAGTTACTTCAAAAAAAGTGAAAATCACTATCGGTGTCCCTATAAATTTTGAGGATTTCTCTCAATTCCTCATGGATCCCATCACCAGATCTACCATTTGATGACAATGGGACCAATCCAGGAGTCAATCCTTTACAACAAAAAAAGAATTTTGAAAATCGATCCACAAACGGCGGAGTAATCGTGTAACATACACACAAAAAAAAAAAAACATACACACGAATTGTAAACCTCCTCCTGTGTTTTGGAAGTCGGTTGAAAATAGAAATCAATACAAAGCAACAAATCCGTACGCTACGTACGCTCCGATTCCGATCCAGTGGACGCGCAGCTTTAAAAATGGGGTTCCGTTTTCGTTAGTAAACGGAGTTGCAGACACCAGCTAGTCTACACTAATATTATAAAGAGGAATACTTTGTATGTTTGTTTGTTTGTTTGTTTGGTTGTAATGAATAGGCTCAAAAAGTACTGGACGAATTTCAAAAATTCTTTCACCATTCGAAAGCTACATTATCCACGAGTAACATAGGCAAAATTTTATTTTGGAAAAAAATAGGGTTCCGTAACATATTTGGGGTTTTCGGACACAAGGTGTAAAAAATCAACCAGAAAAGTTACTTATTTTGCATACGCTATAAAAGATAGAACCATAAAATGTTGTAATTAATTGTAGATCTTATAAATATCTACAAAAAAGTCCGCGACACACTATACCTATCTATGTCGAGTGAGGCACAACAACAATTTTTTTATTTAGAAATCTTGATTTTTTTTGACTACATTTAAACGCGTTTATTTTACTCATGCTATTATCATGCTATTAATTCTTATCAAAATAAATTATTTTATCACTAAGTACAGTTTATGTAGATAATATTTGGTCTTTGAATGATTAAAATTGGACGTTTGGTTTTGAAGTTATGGCGAAATTAAAATATTACGATTTCTGCTCCACGGCCCGTTGCGAAGTAGGCGTCACCAAGGCGGGGATGTGCGTGCGGGATTAGATCTATGAGGTAGGATTAGTATCAGTATTGTACCCATAGATTATACAGATATATACATTGTACCCGTGCGAAGCCGGGGCGGGTCGCTAGTAAGAAATAAAATTGATGTGCAGTTATGCGAAATTTATGAGAAAATATTAAAGAAATGTAACATTTCAAGGTCGTGGTATTGGATGTGTGGGCTGGACGGTGAGTATGGCGATTTACCTCGGAGTTTCTATGTTTGTGCCAGCTTATAAAATGTGTCTCATCTTTATATGTACTTCTGCTTCTTTTTACAAATGGATCCGTAGTGAGTTGCTAATATCAGAGTGGGTGACGAATCCTTGTTGATGATGGTGACACTTGAGTGTTCCACTTACAAATTTGAATTATAACAGCTGTCACAGTCAAGTCTATCAAAATTATAATATCTTATCTTATTTCAGTTGAATGACAATGACAATACACTTAGTAAACACAGCATTTCTATACTGACACTGGTTATTTCTCAAGAGAGGCAATTTTAAATAAGACGAAGAACATTTGTTGTGTTTTCAAATAAAGTTTATTTCGTATGCATAATGCGGCCGAGTGTTGTTTCGACTCACAACTTTGAATACTTTAAAGTGCATAGTTTCCTACAAACATTTTAGCTACATACATCGATAAGGCAAATATATTTAAATACTTTTGCATTCCCACAAATATTTTTTTATGACTGAAATAATTGAGGTTAAGTCGAAATCACGGTAAGAACCATGTAGGTACATAATTTCTGTAAGTAATGAACGAGAATTCAACCGTTTAATTAATTAACATCTTGGGCAAACCTACATCTTCTTCATATATTATAATTAGATTAGGCTCTGCCCGCGTTAATATCCCACGGGAACAATGTACTACTTCGAGATAAAAAGTAGTCAAAATTTTCCCGTGGTCTACTCTTAATCTGTGTATTATTGTTCCTACTTGGGCTACATACAGTTTTCGAAAGAAGTTTTAGAAAGTTGAAGCATCATAAAAATATTTTACCGAGGTTCGCCGTTCGAGCCGAATTTTTGAACAACGCAAAAATTACACACATACGCATATCAAACTACCAATTGCACTGACATATTAGTCGAAATTATTGACATAATATTCTTGCACGTCTAAGAAAAAAAAAAACCGACCAAGTGCGAGTCGGACTCGCGCACCGAGGGTTCCGTACATACCTGTAGTGATTTTCTTACAGCTTAAAGGTATTATGACCTGAGTATTTGATATGAATTTCAATTTAATACCTCTATGCGTTCATGAGGAAAGGGGTAGTAAGTTTAAAATTATTAAAAATATTTTAATTAAATGATGTAATTAAGCATTTAAGTTTTCGTAATTTTTGCTTTATCTGCACTATAAGACGTTGCTTCGTGCTAAATTTCAATATTCTGAGTTCACGGGAAGTCGGTTTTGAGTTTGCGAGTATCGAAAATTTGCGGCATTAACGGCTGTATCTTTTGATTGCGTTGGCATTGAAGTTTGATTTTTTCACAGCTCTAAGGGACAGTAGACCTGAGTATTTGATATAAATTCCAGCTCGATACCTCCACGCGTTCTTGAGAAAAAGGGTCTTGACAGACAATCGGACGGACAATAAATTGATCCTATAAGGTTTCCGTTTTTCTTTTCGAGGTACGGAAGCCTAAAAACATATATAACTTAAAAATGCGCAGTTTCTCAGGGATCAGACCTAGCTAGATCTATTTCTTTAGCTCTCACACAAAACTTCCTGCATACTGAATTTCAAGGAAATACTTGCAAACCTTTCTGAGATTACGATTATATATTATACTCGTATACAAAATTATCTTGTATATATAAGTTTAAGAGATGGATTTTCATTTTGACAGCTTTTAGACATACGATCATTGTTTACATAAATTATGCACTCCCCCGGTTGTTAGATCAGAACTACTTAATTACTATTAGTTATACCGAGATATAAATTACTTAGTAACTATTTATTAATCTGTGGTATAAGTAAGCGATACTATCCAAGCGGTATCATCCATAAAGCACTCATAGTTTTTCTTTTAACATATTATCGCGCTCACGATATTCCGTGTTAATGTATGTGTATTGTGTATATTAATTATAACTTTTTGCATGCACGTACATCAAACTGATTTATTTCCTTGAAAGTGGTTGGATGGAATTGGAATAGGTGAACCAATATTAATTACACTTTTTGCGTTCATTACGATTGACGTATCAATGTATATGATGCACGATGTAGTTTTTCGAGTAATATTTAATATTAGCGTAATTAGAAAATATACTCTTATATAATAAAGAACTCCTAGGAACGAAATGGCAAAAAAGACGATAATTTAAAGGTTAATACGTTGTTAAGCATGGCCAGATAAAGTATATTCACAAAAGTACACATTGAAATAGTCAAGCCACCGAAAAACATAATAAAACGACAAAATCACTACAAACCTGTATTAATTTTGTTATTATAGACCTGAGTATTTGATATGACTTTCAATTTAATACCTCTACACGTTCAAGAGGAGGTGGAGGGTAGTAAGTTGAATGTTATTAAAATATTTTTATTATAGGTATGATTTAACTAAAATTTTACGGTTTTCGCAATTTTTCCTTTATCTGTGCTATAAGACGTTGCTTCGTACCAAATTTCAAGATTCTGAGTTCACGGGAAGTAGGTAGGTTTTGAGTTTGCGAGTGTCGAAAATTTGCGGAAATTTGCGGCATAAACGTCTGTATCTTTTGATTGTGTTGGCTTAGAAGTTTGATTTTTTCACAGCTCCAAGAGACCGTAGACCTGAGTATTTGATATAAATTCTAGCTTGATACCTCCACGCGCCTTCTATAGCTCCTCGAGAAAAAGGGTCTTGACAGACAGACGGATGGACAACAAAGTGATCCTATAAGGGTTCCGTTCTTTCCTTTCGAGATACGGAACCCTAAAAATTATGATTTTTTTTATCAATTACCATCGAGACTTGATTTTTTAAGGTTGCGTACCTAAAGGGTAATAACCCTATTATTAAGACCCCACTGCCCATTTGTTCGTTTGTCTGTCTGGCTGTCACAAAGCTGTAGGTATTTCACTAACCGTGAGAGCTAGACAGTTGAAAAAACAGAATAACATAAATATTTGAGTGGCGCTCCCATATTATAATAAACGTGGTTTTTCTGCCGATTCACATGTTTTTTTTATGTTTTAAAAACACTTGGTTCTCTCAATATACTGACTATATTTGACGCTAGAAACAGTTTTATAATGAAAGAACTAGCGTGTATTCCATTTAATACTTAATTTTCATTTCTTTGCAAAACATCTGTTCAAAACATGAATTTTAAATTTTTATTGCCCTTTCACACTAAATAACAATTAATAACTGCACGGTCATATTAATGTGTAATTTGTCGTCTTAATTGATTATTATTATTATAGCCGCCTCTTAGGGTTAGCTCACATTGAGACGGGTACGATAGCGGGTCAAAATTTAACAAGCCTCCGTGGTCTAGTGGTTAGACCATTAGCTCTTGACTCGGAGGTTGTGGGTTCGATTCCCGTATTGGAAACAAGAAATGATGTTTTCAAGTTTGGTTAGGACAATGCAGGTTGATCACCTGTTGTCTGACAAGAAAGATGATCCATGCGTCGGATGGGCATGTAATAAGTCGGACCTGCGCCTGATCTCTCGTCAGTCGTGTCGGTTACCCGTCCCACTGGATTACGAGAGTAAAGGAATAGAGAGTGCTTTTGTGTAACTACTGCGCACACACTTGGTCACTACAATAATTTTATAGTAGTTCTACGTAACTGGCCTGGTTTCAATGAAACCGGCCACCGTAACCAATATCGGTGTGGGGATTTATTAAAATTGGAACTTTTTTCACTACAGAATAAAATACACGTTTCGCTGCAAGAACGGTGCAAGTGACAACTCGCAATTCGGATCTCTTGCAATGAAATGCGTATCTTCTTTCTCGTCGCGTACCTATCCGTGTGAACGGACGCTAATAATAAGGAGTAATAAAAATAGCCTTGTGACGGTGGACATTTCAACAATAGGTTCCATTCGTATCTACAGGTAATTGTATAGTGCTTGCGTAGTAGCTACGAGTACCTATTTAGTAATATGTTATAGTGTATATTGTGGAGTCGTAGGTATTTATTAACATACTTATTAGTATCTTTGTACTTACTTTTCTTTTTTTACCCCACTACGGCGAAGCCAAATGGTAATATTTTGGCAGTCTATATTTGTATATATGTAATTATGCATGTTTGTTTGTTCCACCATAGTGTCTGAACTACTAATCTGATTAAAAAAAAAATTAAATTAATAATATTATGGCATTATGTGTACACACAGCATATGCGATGTGCAGCGCGGTGTAACTTGACATTCGAACAATGAAACTTCTTGCGTAATTAATAAAGTTCAAATTCGAATTATTAGCTATCTTAAAAATGTGGCGCCGCTGTGCGCCGCATATCAGTTCGTTTCGGTGTGTATTGACATATCTACGACCTGTTTCAATAATCTATCTACCTATAATTCTATATTTTGTTAAAAACGTCGTCATTCAATCATTTGCTGGTTTATCGCAATACAAATTTGACGTTTCTAACAAATAGTTATTGGTATATTAGGTTATTGAAACGGGCCGTTAGTAGGCACAACGCGAGATAACCCCAAATTCACCATCGTATTAAAACGACGTTGTGCTACAGTTTTCGATCTGCTTGTCTCCTTCTAACATTGAATGAGAGGGCGAGATCGAATCTGGGTTTAGCGTTAAGCGCGTTTAAAGTAGTTTGGTGAAATCGTTGCTAAGTTTTTCTATGAATTAGGTATCGATGTCTTCTAAGTTCTATGCAACAATGTTACTCTTCGAAGAGATATTACAATTCAGATTAAGGGAAATATATTCGCTTACGCCATTGCAATAGGCGGCGCTGGAGGTGGTGCCTGGTGGTAGTGGTGGATGAGTGGTGGTGGGTGGTGGGGAGATTAGAAAGGCACGTGAGCGATGGCCGATGACAAGTTCTCATTGGGACGAACGCTAAATACTCGCTAGGTTTTTTATTAGATCCCTACAATGGGAGGGTTTTTGTTAAGTAATAATAATTATTAGTCATTCAGTATTAGTAGAAACTAGTTAAGAAATATTAGTAAGTCTATCGCTATTTGGTTCTGGTAATATTTTGATGTTTATTAATTATTATTATTATAGCACCTTGGCCTAGTGGCCTAGTGGGTAGTCTGTTTGATTCGCATTCGAGAGAGTGCAGGTTCGATTCCCAGGTTGTGGCGTGTACCAATGAGACTTTTACAGATGTCAAGTATATTATTCGGATGCTGTAACGGTGAAGTAAAACGTCGTGAGGAAACCCACACAAGGTTGGCCTCAAAACTTATTAACCAGTCATTCCTCTGGACTAGGCTGCCTGTGTTGTGAAAATGCCGTATGTGCTTAAGAAACCATCCGACAATTAAAAAACCGACTGTCCCAGGCACTACAGTATTTCAAAAGTGGTTACTTCGCTCGGAGAATACTGTATAAATCATCCAATAACGGGTGAAAAGGCGTAAGTTTATTAATTATACTGTGTCCTCTCAAAAATCTCAAAAATTTTCCATTGGATTTTTTTACAATTTGGCTGTAATTTTACAATATTGGCATAAATAAATTGGCACCTGTAACACTAGAGATCTCATGACTGTTTGACCTTACGAGATTCATACACGTTTTCAGGGTTCCGTACTATTACAAGAAAACTGTCTCGTCCGTCTCTTTGTAATCAGAAATAAGTCCATTCCTAACGATGATTTCAAAACAAATGATACGCTATGACGTACATTTGATGTACATTGACAGAAAACAAAATTCATCCAAAAATTTACGCCATCTTGATTTTAGAAGACTTACGGCCGCACTTAGAGACATTGAATGCTTACTTAAAGGGTTTCTTAGTAGAGGTTTGACGTAAAGTTCATAAATTTTCTGTCAAAATCTCTATTAAGTGATAAGCGGCCGTCAGTCTAATAAATGCGCACTGATTTTAATCAGTTAACTGCGTAAAACAATTATCATATGTCGACTGCCCCAAACAACCCCAAAAGTAGGGCACTTTAAGTGTTGACACTGGCATTGTCATGCCTCTTCTACTCGTATAAAATATAGACCTATAATTTCTAATTACAAATAGGTACATACATTGAGTCATAATCACAAATGCGTTATGGTACCGGTCGCGTGCTTGTCCGCGCTAAATCAGCTGCAGTACCCGGCACCCCGCAGGAGCGGTGCGCTGATCGCGTCCATTTGTCTCATATATAAATGTAATCACAGTTAATCCAACTATAACGAGGTGACATTATCGATAAACTGGCTAGTGACGTGACGTAGTGATGTGACTGATATCGCGTCGCGGTTGTTTATGGTGTAGATTTTATCGATATCGATAATGTACCTATCTGTAGTAATTAGTTTTGATATAAATTTGCCTAGTAGTGGGACACATACTAAATATTAACCAAGTTATAATACAACTAATACAAATAAAATAATATTAAATTCAATATAAATTTTATATTTATTAACTAAAAAAATATTCACATAATATTAATAATAAATATCTCCCCACACCGATTTCGTTGACGGTGGTCGGTTTCATTTAAATCAGGCCACCAGCACATAATATTATATAGCCTTTTAAAAATAAATTCGTGTTTCAATTCTTAACATTTCCAGAAAGTCCATGTAAATATTAGTAAATTAAACCTCGAATACCAAAATCCTAAAATGACGTGTGTGGCGTACTTAATAAGCATAGGTGCGTTACAGAAATAGAAAACTTATTCAATAAATTAAAAAAAATAGCTGAACATTTCGTTTACTAATTTTATTTAAGATTTATTGCCAATTTTTGTTTCGATTCGCAAAATGTTTTCGTTTTCATCTAGCTTCCTTTCATATTTCTTACGTCAGCGAGTTGCAACTCCTTATTATTTCTAAGTCCTATGTTGGGAACTTGTGGGCTTAGCACGAATATAGAGCTTAGCAGAGACAACTGACAGGAACGTATTCGTAAATGTGAATGAGATTGGTATAAAAATTATGACAGCGCCTATACAAATTTGACGGCCTCTGTGGCTCAGTTGTTAGAGCGTCGGCGCTCAAGCCGGCGGTCACGGAACAAAAATTGTTCAATGTTCTTGAGTATCTAATGAATGTACGAGTATATTAAATGTGTTTGTAATATAATAAAAATATTAAATATAATATGAAGATATAGTACCTACCTATACAAGTTTTGAATATAATTCCCGATGTCTGGCCCCCGTAACACAAGTTTTTCATGGGGCCAGATTGACGTGTTGTGAAGCGTTCATAGATATAAATAATATTATAATTATTTATATCTAAAATTTATTGACGTGACAACGTCTTATAATTCGATGGAGCCGGCTGCACGAACGACAAAACATGACGCATGCGGCGCGCGGAGTTACCTCACTCTGAGGCGTTCCATGTGACGTTGTCACGTTCAACTGTCGTCAGTAAGCCGACTTTACAGACAACCGTTTTTTTCTAATACGTCACGAAAACGTTGATGCCAATAGTTCCTGCACAGCTCCCAGTTTTTTTTATGAAATGGACCAGGAAACGAGCAGACGGATCGCTTGATTGTAAGCGATTAATGCCGCCCATGGACACTCGCAACACCAGAGGAATTACACTTGTAACTCCTCTGGTATTGCGACTTGCGTTTCTGGTCCTTAAAATCACCAATCGCTCCCATGGGTCTCCGGTAACCTCACTCACTCGGTGAGACACAACGCAAGCGTTATTTCACGCCAGTTTGCTGTGAGGTCATGGTATTTATCTTCTGTAAGGCCAGTGCCGAAGCGTGGCTCTCCCACATTTCACAACAACGTACCTATTCGTAACGTAATCGAATGAGAATTATTTGAAAATCTTGACAGCGCTTATACAGTTTCCATACGAATACGTGGTTGTCATATGTTTGTGCTAAGCCCCCTGGTCTGGAGACGTTTGAACAGATTAGCTGTGATATCTAAACGGTGCAGGACACTTATTACATCGTTATCACATCTAGATCATTGGATATGGACTCATTAAAGGATACTAGTGTAGTCAAACTTTTATCGATATTTGTAATGTATATCGATATACTTATTACGTCTACGGTCTATGTTATCTACACTAATATTACAAAAAGGAAAGATTTGATTGTTTGTTTGTTTGCATTAAATACCCTCCGAAACTACTGGACCGATTTTATTCAATTTGTTACAATACCAACACACGGGAGGGACATAATATATCACTTTGACGACCTCTGTTGCTCAGTGGTTAGCGTGTTGGCTTTCAAGCCGGAGGTCGCGGGTTCGAATCCCGCCAGGAAACGAAGTTTTCTGAAATCAGGGTCACGGAAGTATATTAAATATGTGTATTATATTATAAGAATCGCAAATATAAAATGTGTAGTGTAAAAGTTTTAAATATATTTCCGTTGTTTGGTACCCGTTACACAAGTTCTTCGAGAACTTACCACGGGACCAGTTTGACGTTGTGTGGAAGCGTCCATAGATATTATTATTACACACAGGTAATTCACATATTGTAACTTCCACACATGTCACGAAACTACGCCTTACCTTGTAAGGCGAGCTGTCGCGGTGTGTAGTTTCAGATGTGTGTAGCGCCTAGTTACACGAGGACGACATACATAAAAAACTGGCCTCAGTTTTTATTTGACAAAGCTCTGTCTTCACTTTTTTAATTGGTCTGATCCTGGGATCCTCTCCAGTGCGACTCAAGCGATCTATCCCCTAGGTCACGAATATTGTAATCGATATATTTTGTTACTTAAATAAAAATACCTCGTGTATTTTAGATATCTACTATCTTGGGGCATTACTTATCTTGGGAGAAAAAAAAAGACAAAATGATTAGATAGTAAAATTGATAATTATGATCACGTAGTGATGTTGCTAATGATAGTTGAAGAAGATCGTGATAATGATGAAACTGTAAAATTCTATTTTTAAACACTCGACTCTGTAATAAGTTTTACAATTGGCGGGATGAGTCATCGAAAACTGAAAATAAAACGAGCGGCCACGCGCGCCAGCAGAACAGTTAGCTCTAATTCATTTTGAAATTCCTAGAACGTTTCCGATTTGATTGATTTTTTTACTTTCGAAGCTAAAAAATATAAAAGATAGCCATAAACAATAATGGAAACCGAATAAAAAAGCCAATGAATAGTTTCATACAAAAGACATCAACGATCACTAATTTTCATGTAAAAGACATCAACGACCGCATTCCTAACAAGAAAAATTTAACGACCTACGTTTTTAATGCTGCAAAAACGTCATATATCAAACATTATCCTTAACAGAGTCAACTATAACGAGTATATTAAAACAAATATGTCTTAAAAGACTTCGCATGAGGCCAGCTACCTTGTAATTTATTGGCGCACGAAAGGTTTTTAAACCAAAATCTCGGCATCTAATCGACCGTCAAAACAGCTTGTCACGTTATATCACAGCACTGATTAATTAAAATCTCGTGTATAGCCCCACTACGCCGCCCACCGCCGCGTTAGATGCACAGAATGGGATTAGAGAAAAGATGTTTGAAATAGTTCTTAGCCTCCTCATTCGCCGCGGAGACTGCGGGCGGCGCGCGCGCGCGCACGAAATTAAAAAAAAACAACACGTCAGTTCATTCACGGCGCCCGAACGTTGACCCCGCGCCGCCATTATTTTTTACCGAACGTCCTTGCCGCGAACAGCTGATGACACCAATTTCGAATCTGTGCTTTTCGAATTTTCTTTTTTTTTAAACGGCCTATTCAAGTGTTACTTTTCAAGCTGCCAGTAACACTCAGTGTTAAAGCCTCAACAAAAATGTATAAAAAATAACCAGCCAGTATTATGTGTGTGGTGTGCTATGTGTTTGTGACTGTGATAAGGTGATGATAAGTGGCCAGGTAGGTCGGACATATTTTTTAAAAGCATAACCGTGTAAATATATTTTTTATTTACAATTCGCGATAAGGATCGCAAGGGTTAGATTATTATTAATTGCAAGCGATAAGTTCGCTTTATTGCGAGTGTACGTTGTAGAAATTTGTTTCGTTAAATTTACAAGTCGAGTAAAGTGACAGTAAAAGACAAATTAAAATCGTTAAGTTCCCAGGAACTTGTTAGTGAAATTATATCGTCCGTAGGAATAGTTAACAAATTATATATTTTACGGTGATATATATTCAATTATCCAGACTACGGATTATCCAGTTTTATTGTTGTTGCTAATTTACGTTATTATATTTGTTTGTTTTTACGAAAATGAATAAAACCGTCGGCACCCATTACGTTTCTCGTATTAATATTATAACAGTTCTCAATACTTTACTTGTTATTTTTATCGGTTCAATTACTGTTTATAACTTGAAACACTCGACATTATAAAACGTTTATTAAGCTTATTACTTGGTTTGAGAATTCTCTTAGTTTTATTAAAAGTATTTTTTTTTATATATAAGACGTAAGCTCTACATGACCCAAGATCTAAACAGTAGTGTTGTAACTTTTATTATAATAAATCGATTATTAAAGACGTTTTCGGGGCTTCCATCTACGTACATCTGACATAGGTCCTATTTGTTTTTGTTACCTTTTAACCTTTACATAATTAGGTAATCTTTTTAGGTTTTATTACTTAGGTTTTAGTTACTTAGGTTTTAAATTTCTAATAAAAGTAACTAATTTTTCTTTAATTTCTTGAACAAAACAAAGATGACATGCAAAATATTTGTTAAATGGATTTTTATAATTTAAAAAACGTTTTCAACGCTTTCCTAAAATGTTTCCAGAATAGTATTCGTATAATTTAATTTACCTAAATTATAATTTCAATAGTTTTATAGGCACAATTTGACTGTACCTAACATGTTAAAGTCAACCTTAAGTTATAGTTAAGCACCCGTAATATACCTACCGATAGTTTCCTCTTGGTAGGTATAGGTAAGCGTATCAGAGTTATATTGAAACATATTTAATTTGCTGGAATCTACAGATTGAAATGGCTCTTACTTCGTGACTGTACCTAATAGGTAAAATATTAAATCTACCGACGTTAATTCAAAAAGTATCGACAAAAACTCGAGTTATGCGGCGGAGGCTATCTGGGCGACTGATTGCTTATATGTCAGTCATACCTTTTCAGTCTATCGATAAGAATCACTAGCACATCACTAGTGACTACGTAGTCCTATTTATGTGAAATGAAATAAAAATATCTCTATTGAATACATTGAATACACCATCCATCATCATTGAATACAAAGGAAAAATACACAGCCAAAAAGAAAAGTAACAAATTAAGACTGAACCCCAACTCTCGTAATTAACCACTTGCACTTACATTTTACTTTATTGAATTATAAATGAATCATCTCGATATTAAAAACTATATCGATATCGGGACTGGATCTGCCTAAATGTATTGCAGGATTTAATTAGCAGTATCGATATTCAGAAGTTCAAATGCTTGCACGTTAAAACTGATATCTATAATCTGTAAATTAAATATAAAATACAGAAACAATGCCCTCATTCTAAAACTGATATATTCTATAACCTATAAATTAATAAATTAAATGTAAAATTCAGCATCAATGCTCACACCACAATATGTTCAAAGGGAAAAAAAAATGTAAGTAATAAATAAATAAATTGTCTAAAAGTAGAAAAACATAACACAAGCAAACAATTGTATTAGCTTACGGTTGGCGGAACAAAAAAAAAAAATTTGTTCAAAGGGAAGCCACTCAGGTATATCGACCACGGCAGAGCCGAGACGCCTGATCTTCCGTGTCCCATCAGTGAGAGATCTCACAACTGCACACATTCTTAATTACTATTTTCAATTTTATTTCACCAACCAACAGGATATATTTTACACTCACTTATAAACAAAATAATCATGTGTACATCTTTGATTAATTATTACATAGATACTTTGTTAACTCATAACATTTCTGTGTCGCGACACACACTGACAAGGGACACGTAAACGTATTAATACGTGCTACTCGTCGACCGGCTCGACGCACACTAACACAAATATTGGCCCGCAGCGGGCCAATTTGAGTCTTCACTTTTTACGCGAAATAACATACCTACCTCTTTTTAATATAATACGTCTATGGTGCACATCAATTTACAGCTCTTTTGAGTTGAATAATTTCTCATAAAAGTATATTACTCACTTTGTGGACTCCAAAATGTCCAAATTGACTTCAAAGAGCTTTACTCTTTTAAACGTAATATTGTATTATTCGGTTTCCAACACCGATTTAGGTGGCTGTGGCTGGTTTCGTTAAAGCTAGTCCGGTTACGTAGGAGTTATTTTTATGCCGAAGTGTGTGCGTAGAGTACAAGGGTACTCCCTCTTCCTTTACTCTCATAACTCAGTGGAACAGATGACCGACACGACTGGCAAGAGAACAGAACCTACTTTTTACCCGACTGCGCGACGCAAAGTAGTGGTAATGTGTTTATCAGCCTATGTATGTATGTATGTATGTATGTATGTATGTATGTATGTATGTATGTATGTATGTATGTATGTATGTTCCTTTGAAGCACTATACAGACCAAACGCCTGGGCCGATTTTTATGATTCACACGTCAATTGATTCCTCTTAGTCCGGCGAGTGTCACTAAAGACATGACGTTAGTGAAAATTCAATATGGCGACTACTGGACGCCATATTGTGAAAATGAAAAAAATGAAATTCATCAAACTATATCAAGTGGGGTATCGTTGAATAGGTATTTAAAAATCATTGTTAGTTTTCTCTCAACATTTTTCGATTCGACTGACCGTTTAGGATCTATATCGATTTAAAGTTGCGTAACAACCATTCTCACATTCCAGTGATGTAGTACTGATGCTGATAGGAAATCCAGTCTGGTAAATAGCTAGCTAGGTACTCATAACTAAAAAGTATAAAATAAAAAATTATAATTTAAAAAATTTAAAAACCCGACTGCGTAAAAAGTGAACCAAACTAAGTAGGTACATAATTAAAACTGAAAAGAAAAAAACAAGCACTTAGATATCCGGTGGTCTAGAATTCTATAATATATTATTGAATTAATATTATTGGAACATAACAACTGAACAGTCGGGATCCATTATTCGACAGCCAATCTAATTTTTCAATGGATCCTGACTGTTTAGTTGTTATGTTCCAATAGTATTAATTCAATAATATATTATAGAATTCTAGACCACCGGATATCTAAGTGCTTGTTTTTTTCTTTTCAGTCTTAATTATGTACCTACTTAGTTTGGTTCACTTTTTACGCAGTCGGGTTTTTAAATTTTTTAAATTATAATTTTTTTACATGCCTTGTATTATTCTTGTCAGACAATCAGGTGATCAACCTGCGCTTGTCCTAACCAAACCTGAAAATAAGATTTTTTGTTATTCCAACGCGGGAATTGAACCCACGACAGACTTCAGAGTCGAGAACAAAGAGCCACTGGACCACAGAAGCATCTATATCGTGACTATACCGTAGGTTACTAACATTTTAATCGATATTATTTACATTTTTTACATCACTATTAAACAAAAAACTAAAATGTCACTAATCTAGTTCCATAATTCACATAAAAAATTAGAACAAAGTAATAAAACAAGTCTGCGTTTCACAAACACGTTGATGTGAATATTATGATAATTGAATAACTAATGATATTTTTTCGGAATTCCGAATGTTGATTTAATTAATAATAATCAATAATAATATAATTAATATTCGATATGAAATTGATACCAATTTCGTATCGAAAACGACTGTTGGCATAATCTCCTGATAAGTGTCAGATAGATAGCTTATTTTTATATCTTTTGATGTGAAGCATCTACATATAGGCGAGGGTAAACCTGATTTTTGGCGTGGCGAGAATTGCCGTGGCGACGCTTTGCCACACTTTTGAGATTTTTGGGGCCATTTTGAAATTTGACGTAAGTTGAAAACACTATGGAGAAAAGAAGTGTCTCCAGGTAAATGGCCCCACTTTTGAGATTTTTGGGGCCATTTTGAAATTTGACGTAATGTGAAAACACTATGGAGAAAAGATGTGTCTCCAGGTAAATGGCCCCACTTTTGAGATTTTTGGAGCCATTTTGAAATTTGACGTATGGCGAAAACACTATGGAGAAAAAAAGAGTCTTCAGTTAAATGGCCAAACTTTTGAAATGTTCCACTTCTACCGGCACTCCCGGAGTGCAACCCGTTGTATTTTTATGTGTGATTTATCAATTATCTCTGTCTCTTGATATAAAGTAAGCAGCAACAAAACTTCCGAATAAGCTATCCGACACTTATTGGAAGAGTGTGAAAAAGGACCTGAATATAGAATATCTACTAATGACAAGTATAGTCGCGGAGATTAATAGAAGGCATGATATTTAGACAATTTATTTAAGCGATCAGAAATGACGACACCACTTCAATGAAACGTCGTCACGAAGAAATTTTGATGATGGTCGTTTGCATACTAAGCAATTCAGGTGAAATTGGCACTAAGGTTTTTAAGGTACTTTGAAATTTGGCAAACATTTTGATTGCGTAAACGATTTCCTTGATTGTATTATTATTGGTTCCCTTTTCCATATAATATAATTGGAGTTATAAAATGGAACTTAATACTTAGGTACTCATACTTCGTTCTAAATGCCACAGAAATTAAACACATTTTTTTTTTAAATATATTTAAGTTGTTGTAACAAAAAAAAATGCTAGTAGCAGCTAGTTAAAAACGAGGAGTTAAAGTTTATCACACTCGTAATCGTCCATAAAATATAATTGGTGGCTGACGTGTAACTTACTAAGATTGACGAGTTACTAAACTTCCGAATTCAATAACAATTATGGGCCATAAAAATACTGAAACTTGTTTGTATAGACGAGTGATGTGAGTTATCTCACATCACTCGTCATGTTAAGATGTCATGTTATCTCTCTCGTCTGGGATTGGTGAAATTGAGGCTTAGTCTTTTTTCATAAATTAATAAAATATAATATGCAAAATTTATGTTTATTTTATTTTGGATTTTTTGTTTGTTGCCAACCCTGTCTTTACTTTACAATATAAAATAATTTGTAATTATGTGTTTTAAAAATTGAAAAAAATCGACAAAACCAATTAACTCAACATTCATGAAAAGCTATTGTTGTAAGGATGTATTTTTATTATAAAAAAACAAAATTAAAAAATAATATTGTTTTTTGGTTCTATTTCCTAGGTTAGGTTACATATAATTAGGATATATTATATGATTCACCTAAAAACGCACCATCGCTTCAATATTTAGCGATGATATTTTGTACAATTTTTTTGGCACTTTTACTCTATGTTTAAGACGAATGAAAATTCAGCTTAAAACATAGACGACGCATGTCGAGGCGAAAATGACTTCCACTTAAAATGGCCGTACTTTTGGGCCGGTAGCGACTTCAAAATTAAGAAGATTGAGTAGAGAAATAGTTAAAATTTTAGCCAAATTTAAAAGGGGAATTATTTAGAAAATAGGTTTTATTTCATACTTTTTTATTCATTACTTGGGATGTCGGTTTAATTTTTAGTTTAAAAATAATAATTTGTGACTTCGAAATGTATATGTTACAGTTAAAACTAGTTTTTAGATATAACGCGTTTTCCCTAGTTAGAACTTGTTTTTTACTAAACACCTTTGCTAAAACTAGAATTAACTAATGCTCAAAATTTAATATCCGTTAAAACTAGTTCTTACTAGTTAAAACGCGTTTTTCCAAAGACTAGCAGTTAAAACTGTTCCAACCGAGGTCAAAGTTCATCGGATGATCGTATATTGGTCGCGAGATGTCACAAGGTTCTCTAGTCAAGATGCAATCGATAATTTCGACGGCGAACTTTTACATTTTTGATTTCGAACTTCGCTGTCGAAATTATCGAATGCATCTTGACTAGAGGCCCTGTGCCTTTACTCAAAATGCATTCGATAATTTCAACGGCGAAGTTCGAAAACAAAATGTATGGGATTTGACATAAGGCATCGCAAGCGACATGTCACTTAGCGATGACCTAAGTCAAATCCCATACATTTTTAATTTCGAAGATCCCGGTCGAAATTATGGAATGCATCTTGACTAAAGGCCCTGATTCGACAAAGCAGCCGGTGTCCGCACGCTGTGCGCAGTAAGTAACAAGTAGATACTCATTATTTTTTTATTGTTTGATACCCAATTGTCTTCTGTTAACTTATTTGATTATTTTTTTTAACTTTTAATTAATACTAGCTGATGCCCGCGGCTCCGCCCGCGTAAGTACAGTAACCTACGGGAACCGTGTATGTCCCGCGATAAAAAGTAGCCTATGTCATTTCCCGAGGTCTAGTTTATATATCTGTGCCAAATTTTATGATAATCGGTTTAGTACTTTTTACGTAAAACTGTAAATAAAATATCCTATGGGAACCGTAAATTTTCCAGCGATAAAAAGTAGCCTATGTCCTTTCTCAAAAATGTTATTTGTCATAAATTTCATTTAAATCGGTTCAGTAGTTTTAGCGTTGAAGACGGACAAACAGACACACAAACATTCCCATTTATAATAAATATTACTGTGGATTGTCACCTTAGTCAATGTTCCCTAAACTGTTTCTTTTGTGTAAGATTATTATTTTACTACGTAAGTATTATGACTCTTATGTCTTAAATATCATAATAAATATTTTTAAAACTACGATTTAAATCCTGAATTAGTTTCCGTAGTGCTCGTTTTAACTAAAAGTCAGAGTTACAACTAGTTTTATCTAAAAATCAAATATATTAGTAGTAAATTCTAGTTTTGACTAGGTATTTCTAGTTTTAACATAGGCATTTAGTAAAACCTAGTTTTAACTAGGGAAAACGAGTTGTAACGGAAAACGGGTTTTAACTGTAACACATATAATTAAAACAACTAAACATAAAATCCTACAATTTAACTTAGCTCCTACAGTGATTGACTCCTTTATGTGGATGGACGGATGTCTTACTCCTAACCACTGAAATAATTTATCGAAAATATCCTACTAATATTATAAATGTGAAAGTTACTAATATTATAAGTGTGGAATGCAAATGCAAAAACTACTGAACAGATTTCAATGAAATACTTTTATCCCTATAAAGTACAATGTTCCCTTGGAATACTACATTTACGCGGGCGGAGCCGCGGGCAAAAGCTATTTATAAATAAGGGCATATAGCTTTGATTGTTAATTCAGGCTGCTTATTATAATTTATACTGGCAATATGCATGGCTCCTGTGGAAAGGTTATTTAATAGAAAGACAAACGGGAAAAGGAGACGGAATAAAGTACAAAAAAGGTATTGTTAGATACTTTTACAGTACTTACATACATACATACATATAATCACGCCTTTTTCCCGTAAAGGGGTAGGCAGATACCACTTTTTGCCACTTTCTACGATCCTTACATACTCCTTTCGCTTCGTTCACTTTCATTCCCACCGTCCGTTCCTCATCTTACATTCAACGTAGCGAAGCGGCTCTACATGGTCCGCTTTTCACCTCCGCGAGAAACGAGACGTGATGGGTGGTGAACCACATCGCCGCCATTTTGGATAATTAAATTATTTTTATGATTATCCGTTGCGTTTCCACGGATTGGTGGAGAGGGTAGGAATAGGGAAAGGGAAGGATAGGTGGTGTGGAAAGGAAGATTGTTAGAGTGGGAAATAGGAAATGTTGGATATTACCGCCCAGGAGAGCAAGGGTTAGGACAGTAATAGCTAGAGAAGCCGGGGTCGCATACCCGTATACTATACCACAATTACCGGACAGGTAAGTTGGGATGAGTATCCCATGACTTTACGGTACTTACATAGCAAAAAGGTAAAAGTTTTATACCAATTAAACCGTGAGACTTATTCATTTATTTCTGTTATTACAAATAATTGTATTGTAAATAATTGCTGCGTTTTTATATTTATATATTTTTTTGCAGTTGAATATTTATAAAGAGCTTTATTGCATGTAGATACATGCTCGATTTTGTGAGGGGTCTGGAATAAAAATCTGGTTTTTTACATCTCCCAAAATTTTTGCGATTAGTTTGTTAAAAAATATTTATTACACAGTACATAGGTGGTATTTAAATTGGTAGCATTAAAGTGTATAGATGTCTCATTATCTACCTAAAGGTTAAATTGTATCTGACAGCGAATCGCCTTATAACGTAAATGAAACAAGTCAACCGTTGAGCCACAGACGACCTCTGTGGCTCGGTAGGTTGAGCACGTTGGTGCTCAAGCCGGAAATCGCGGATTCAAATCCCGCCGAAGGAACAAAAAGCTTTTCTGTGTTCCTGGGTCACGGATGTGTATTAAATATGTGTGTAATAAAAATCTTAAATATATGTATAGTATAAAAGTATTAATAGATTTACCGTTGTCTGGTCCCTGTAATACAATTTTTTTGAGTAGCTAGGGTACTTAGCACGGGGCCAGATAATTCTGCTAAATAAACCCTGCAGTAATACAATTACAATCAAGTCTCGATACGCTAAAACTGCCAAATGGTATTCTCGTAAACGTTAAACCAACGCCAAACGCGCTCTGATTGGTCCAAACTAGACAGAATGAGTTTATGATAACATGTCGCCTCACTTATAATACAATCAAAGTAAAATGAAAGTCTATAAAGTATTGAAAGTCTATACGAGAATTGAGTATCAGATGAACGTTGTGTGAAGCGTCCGTAGATACTATTTTATTAAATCATCCCTCTTAAATCACGACTAAATAACGATCAAGTTATTTAGTAGGCAAATCAGAAAATATAGTCATATCTGTATTTATTAAATAAATAAAGGGATATAAATAAAACGTTCGATAACAGTTTTGAATGGTCAATAAAACAAAAGATATGCAGGAGCGAGAAAAAAATGTCTTTCATATGCCCGGTCCATCTGTCGTGACATTTCGTATTACAATTTAATAAACGCACAGGGACTATTTCAACAAACCCTTACGTGCAGTTTTTATCACTTACAGTGCATTTTTGTTGTAATAACTCAGGTATTATTGTGATAGGTAGCTCTTATTGAGGCGTAGTGCTGCGCGCGCGTACGATACTGATATGGAGCTCAAAGTTGTGTTTATTATTACTTTGTTAGCGCTAATGTACGCCTTAAACCAAACTTAAGTAGTAAGCGTAATAAATATATATTTAATGATTATTCGAGATTTGATGAGTGGTTTATAGCTTAAAGATTTGAGCTAATGACTCAAAACTAATTATGGGCTACGAATGAGAATATGACGTACGACGAACGTTCGACAGAACAAATTTTCATAAAAGAAAATTTTGCCATCCATTTATTATTACGCCATTACGCCATCTTAATTTCACTATACCTCAAATGTCAAAATGGCTCCCCAAATAAAACCCCCAATTTTTTATAGAACTCTTTTTCATATTTGCTGGTAGTGGTTGTGATACTCCAGTAAGAGTCAAAATCACTATATGTTTCGATATAAATTTCGAGAAGTTCCCTCGATTCCTCGTGGATCGCATCATCAGATTTCTACTTTAGTGACTAAAGGACTAATTTAAAATTATATTCTATACAACAACAAAATAATTTTGCAAATAGGTCCATAAATAGCAGAGTAATTTTCAAGGATATCAGTGTCGGTGTAAAATACTATGAGAAGTACCTTTTATACCATCATAATGTGATGATGTATGGTGTGATGATGGTGGTGATGATGACAATTACTCTAATTGACGTAGTGGCATTTGCTTGCAGTTGTTTAAACAACGCCGAAATCCCCAAATATGTATCTATAAGGAGTCAGTTCTGTCCTGGGCGCCTAGACAAATTACCTTCGTTAAAATTCGGAAAGATCTGTCGTATCGACTTCTCTTTTGAGATCACGACATTTTGTCCCTAGACAAACGCACACTGTTGTTCGAATCGCAACAACGAATTGCTCAAACGTTAGTTGTTTATGATTTCAAGAATTTAGCCGTCAGTTGTGAAGTTGTCAAATGTCATATATTTTTTTTTTAATTATTGATGGCGTTACGGCATAAAACTATTTGTCAGTGTCAAGTTAAAAAGGCAGACAACTAGATTTAATGTAGGTACCTATATGATTTCAACACCGTATTATTTTCAAGTCTAATGTCTAGTCAAAGTTCAAAATACAAATTTTGATACAAATAGTGCAAGTCAGTCGATTCAGTAAAACGGTACCTAGAAGTTTTATTGAAAGTTCCTAGAGTGTTTTGTATAAAATGGAATCAAATTTCAAGTGTAGATATTTACAATAAGAATAAAGTAGGTACTTATTTAACAAGGCCGATTATTACGGTTGTAAGGCTGGAACATGAAGCATAGATACCAGGAGTCCGAACGGTATAGGCTTTTTAATAATAATTATGTACACAATAATAGGACCAGATCTTAGTTCTCTTTTCTGCCGCTAGGCGTGCGAGACCGACGAGTACCAAGTGTTGCCAATACTATTATACCGAGTGTTGCCAATACTATTATTTATTACAATTATTTTTAAATTACCGTTAGGCAATTACCGTGTTCTACGGTATCTATTTTTCGAGAACAGTTTCTAAGAATTTCCTAAAACTTTTATATAATAAGATTTCAATCTTTCCAGAGCTGTCAATAGCAATTTTAAACTTCCCGCGTAATTTCAAACGAGTGCATGTCGAACCGTCGCGCGCTCTACCGGCAAAAATCTGTCCCAGTAATTGAGACCATTATTTTAACATTACGTTCGGACTCCTTGTTAACTATACTTCGTGGGCTGGAACTTCAATATGCACCGAAATCCGAAACACCGGGAAAAATTCAGAGGATTATAAATTAGACACACAATTGGATAACTGTTTATCTATTGTATGACTCCAGAGTTCTATTTTGAATAATTATATTATATAATACATTATTTAATTAATTATCTTCTAGTTTTCATTGATAATACAGATTTTATACAGATTTCTTGCCAAATGGTCATAGGACACACATTATAAACAGATTTTAAGAGATTACACTAAAGGCCATACTCACGGTGCGTCCAGCAAATCCAGCACTGGTACTATTATGAATTTTAATATTATCCGGTGTTCAGCATAAAATATGTGTACAGTCTGACAAGGATCTTTTGGCACGTGGACAAAATCAGAACTAACATCGCCGTCTTGTAAAATGTCACTTTTAGTATTAAATTGTATTGTTTTGTAGTTGCGACACTTACCTTTTGGCACGTGGATAAAAACAGTAATAACATCGCCGTCTTGTAAAATTTCACTTTTAGTAATAAGTATTGTTCTTATTTGCGACACTCACGCCCCCATCCAAGTGCCAAAAGATCCTTGTCCGACTGTAATGGCGTATCTATTGTCTTGCGAATGATACCATCTAATAAAAAAGAAGGAAAAGGTTTTAATGTAAACTGCATTTTTATTTAGTATTAAATGACTATTTCTAACTTTTTTAATTAGAATATGATATAGTTATAAACATTTGTTAAAATAATAATAAAGTACACTCATTTTATCTAAGATTTTTCAAGTTACTTTTTAAAAATACCAACATTTTTCTGGTTGGCAACATGCAAGAACGAGACACACGGCCTCCCTTATGGCTATCTCGCTCGGCTCGGATTTGCCTCTATGATACGTGCATTGTGAAATACACTCTATTACCAAGGCAATACAGTTCTTTTTAGCAATTACAAAATACGGAGTCTTCTATCCTTAGGACTATATCCATGTCCTGGTAAAAAAAAACTGGCCAGAAGAAGAAGAAGATGAAGTACAATTATTTTTGTTTGTTATCAAAATAACAATTTACCTAACTTAGGCCTTTACATCCGATGATGGATGATTTATACAGTATTCTCCGAGCGAAGTAACCACTCTTGAAATACTGTAGTGCCTGGGACAGTTGTTTTTTAAATATCGTATGATTTCCCAAGCGCATACGGCATTCTCACAACATAGCCACCCTAGTCCAGAGGAATGACTAGTCAATACGTCTGGGGCCAACTATGTGCGGGTTTCCTCACGATGTTTTCCTTCACCGGTAGAGTTGTCACATACCTTTTGCAAACCTTCATAGAAATCCCTACCTATGATACAGGTTCCGGCTTCCCTTTGAAGAAGCAGCCTTCGCCACTGATAGTGAGAAGTGATATAAATCATAATGTAATTATTAATGTATCAAAACCGCTACCAACCTAAGTTAATTTGTATTCATTCTGTGACAGGCTCTAACTAGTGCGTGTAAATAATAATAATTATTAGCTGTGTTGATTTTTAAATTGTATAATGTTATTATTGGTTAAGTGACTTGAGATAAAACTAATTATTTAAAGAAATATCTGCATTATGTAATTCCTTTGCAAGAAATAAAAGTATTTTTACATTTTAAGTTTATTTTCTTACTAAAACCATGTAAAACTTACTTTAAAAAGTAAAATAAAATGTAGATACTCTTGTATTGTTATTATTTAATCAATCCTAATACGGACACTTGATACGGCACGAATTATTTAGTCACAAATATACTATAGAGATTAAATATTAAGTATTTAATTGGTTAACACTACTTGACTGTTTATAATAGGTGTATAATAGCATAGATATATAATATTAAATTTGTAATAATTAATCAAAGTATAATAGCAAATATTTCAAAACTTTTATGAGGTGTTTGTGTCCTTCTAACCCATTTATAAGGCGAAGGTGTTGAGCATCGATGACAATAAAATATCATTACATTGAAAAACTTATAAATTTTAATTACTAAATACAAATCTTTATTTCTAAGGAAGTTTCAGAGAAACTTGCTTAATTATGAACTCCATTTGGTACCTAAATTATAGTAGTAATTTAGGTACCTACTATACACCTAAAGATTGCTTTCAGCTGATATAGTAGCGTGTAAAGATTACAAACTGCAAGTAAGCTACAAATTAAGAAATTTATATTTTAACAAAGTGTTGAATTATACTTGAATACAATGAATTACATATTAGGTATTGACAATAATTGTGATTTATTGAATACTTTAGATTGAATTCTTTTGACTTTTTGCAATATAGACTACTAGCAGAAGGTGTTTTATAGACCGTTTAGGCAACTTTAGGCAAATCATTATTATTTACAAATAACAGCTGATCAATAAAAATCCGCCATATTGTTCGTTGAGGCGATAAAGGTAGCTATCTGGGTATCTTTATCGTTAGGTCGATAAAGATAAAGATCACGATCTGCTAAATGTCACTTACGGCCGCTTGTCTAGGCATTGTATGGAGAAACGCGTTAGAGCAATTCGTTATAAGGGTGCATCGTTAGCGTATTCGTTCAAAGTGGCTGTTTGGCTACCAATTTTTTTAACGATACGACTGAATATGTCATATATCGCACGCTTATGTCAATCCCATACATTTTTTATTCACGAAGTTCGCCGTCGATATTATTTAATGCATCTTGTCTAGCCCTCCTGTACCTTTGGATCCAGGGTACACTTTGGAGCAAAATTTTACTTTTTGGTTACATATGCTTGAATTACTTAAGAATAACTCAAAATCACTATATGTGTCCATATAAATTTCGAGGAGTTCCCTCGATTCCTCATGGATCCCACCATCAGGACACCACTTTTTTGAAAATGGGACCAACCTCGGATGATAACTTTTACATCAAGAAAAGAATTTTGAAAATTGGTTCACAGGCGGCGAAGTAATCGGCGAACATACAAAAAAAAACACATACAGCGGAACGTATAACCGCCTCCTTTTTTTGGAGTCGGTTAAAAAGTTGAAATATTTTCTTAAAACATTAGTCTATAAAAACTATATAATTAGTTTACTTGCATCAAACACAAAAAGATGTACCTAGTATGGTATGTATCAACATAATTGCGCAAAATTACGAGATATCACAAATTTCCTACATGGCCATACATTCGTAGCGCAACATTACTAGCGTGTGACGTCACTTAGGTACTAGTACGACTTTTATATGGGGCGTTTTCACGAGACTCACAAAAGTGCTTCAAACAATCCGCAATATCTTTGAAAATTGTGATTTTAAGTATACTATTCCTTTTGTAAACTGTCTTATTTTTCAGAGCACTATTCATTTATGTAATAAAAAATACAGGAAATTACCATATTAAATAGTTTGGAAACTTTTTGCACGAGATTTTTGTATTTTTTACTTTCACTTATACTACAGAAAGTTTATATTTGAAATAAGTGAACATTCTCCAATGTTGGCTTGGGTGAGCGTTGTGGCTTAGTCGTAAAGCTCCATTTGCTGTTAAAAATATAAAGTTGTGACTTTTGTGGTCGCCCGATAGTAAACGAGCGTACCGTCGCTCATGGACACTCGCGATGTTGCGACTTGTGTTCCTGGTACTTAAAATTTCCAACTGGGTCTCCGGTAACGTCACTCACTCGGTGAAACACAACGAAAGCGTTATTTCACGCCGGTTTTCTGTGAGGTCGTGATATTTATGCGATCGAAACGGCCCATTTGTGCCGAAGCGTGGCTGAATACTTTAACAATGTAAGGTAGACTTACCATACTATTCTATAAACGATATTTTATATGATTATAGTTTTTACATGGTCCTAATACAGATATCTACAACCATGTTTAGCGGTCGCCGTTGGCGCTACGAACGCCTTTAAAGTATATCACGGTGTAACTACTTAACCGCCGACGTTGCGTTATAGATTGGCCATATACGATTACCGATATTATACGCCTTATAAAAGTCAGTACCTGGGTAAACGTGCTTTGCTCGGAGCTCTAGTAGATAAAAAAACAATGGGTTGCACTCCGGGAGTGCCATCCGAAGTGAAAACTTGAACATTAAATTAGAAAAACCGCCATCTAGGTTAAAAGATACGAACTAAAATAGTTTCATGCTCGCGTAATGGAAGTGACAGCAATCATTTGCAAATTGCATCTTACGAATTTCCGAACAGGGTCACGTGTCCTGACGCGAGTTTAATATTTTTTATCCATCCTAAATCAGTTTTCACTTCAAAAAAAGAAAAATAAAATAATAAGAATCACAAAAATATTTATTATAACGGGATTCGAACCCGCCACATTCCGAATTTCCTTACAA
This sequence comes from Glaucopsyche alexis, assembly GCA_905404095.1. Classification (NCBI taxonomy): domain Eukaryota; kingdom Metazoa; phylum Arthropoda; class Insecta; order Lepidoptera; family Lycaenidae; genus Glaucopsyche; species Glaucopsyche alexis. The sequence goes on along the minus strand of FR990054.1, from coordinate 20,600,956 downwards.
TACAAAAATTAGGTATATAGTAGGTACGCATACTAAGCTGCCAATCGGACTGACGTAAGAGAGGCGAAATTATTGACATATTGTTGCACGACGTAATAAAAATAAAAGAGATGTTTGATTTTGGGCCAGTTCTATGTACACTACATAGGTAAATAGGAAAAAAATATGGGAATATCATAAAAATACGAAAAAAATAATTTGAAGTACATGCGTAGAAAAATGATTAATTGAAGAGTTTTTATTGCGAGAACACTATTTTTAAGGCGGCCATGACAGTTGTTTTGACTTGACTTTTGAAGTAGTAGACAGTTTTACGAAGAGATGTCGTCTTGAATGTCATAATTCTTTCTTTGTCAAAAGTCATGTCATTGACAAAATGACATTCTTTAGTTATTTCTGATCTGATCCGCCATGTTTTATTTTACTTTGTGTTGCTCTCCTTGACGAAGTTATTTAAATGTACATGAGAACGAAGTGAAATTAAACAAAATAAAGAATAGGAAACGGTTACTATATTATGTAGCTATATTTACATATACTGTACGTAGGACTGGCCCAGGCCTCATACATTTCTTGAACATCTCTTTTCTCTAAAGTGTTTTCACCATACGTCAAAAAGCGTCTCACGGGTAACAGTATCGCGAATGCAGAGATTTTATCTAATCTAAAATATGCCTAACGCGCTATAAGAGTTTTCACTTCAATACAAAAATATTTTTATGGCTACCTTAGGATAACAATTTTGGATTTATTGATGACAAATCAATACTTTATAATTTTGTTTTACTTTTTTCAGTTATATTTTACATGCTTGCTAACTAAGAAAGCTTAAGTTTTTCTTAGTTTTAGTTACTTACGTAAACCTTTTTCTCTTATCATTCCACAGTCTAGTGATAAGTGTCAGATAGCTTATTTGAATGTTTTATCTCTGTCGCTCGATATAAAGTATGCGGCGACAAAACTTTTGAATAAGCTCTATCCGACTCCGTGGAACAGACACTAAAGAACCCATTTTTTCTTGAAGGCTCGTGTGTCACTGGCCTTTTAAAATGAGCGACATTTTCTTGAAGGTTTCATGGTCAGGAAAACCTTATTATCCAAATATTATTTAGATTCTAGATATTTCTAGACAGCCCGTACAAAGCTCCCAGGCATTTATATTGTGTGTTGAGTGTAGCAGAAAATAAACACAACAATTTTAATTTTGTCTATACAAGGAGCTGTTTATAAGTTAAATCCGGGGGATCCTGTTCTTTCGCATAATTTTATTTGTCATAATTTCATTTGGCATACATCACTTGGCATAATTTTACTACGCATAATAATACTTTGGCATAATGGTTTCTTGGCATACTACATCATTAGGCATAAATATCATTTAGACTAATATTGTTTGTCCTAATTTAATGAGGCATAACTCGTAAGGCATAATTTTTCTTGTCATAATAATACTTTGGCATAATTGTTTTTTGGCATAAACTCGTTAGGCATATTTTTTTGTCATAATAAATTCAAGGCATTCTGTCACAAGGCACAAATATGCATAAAATGGAACGACATAATGAAAACACGGTTAAGGTAATATTTATGAAACTTTAAAAGCAGGTATTACACTCATATACCTTGTGTAACATGTGTAACAGTAGGTTAAGTTGCGGCAGGGTGGCCCTTGGGCCACCCGTAAGCCGCTAACATGTTTAAAATAATTAGCTCGGCATGTTCTTAGATAGCAGTTCGTGTTTTTTTTCCGAGTTTAACTTCGTAATCAGTCGAAAATTACAATTATAATTGTTATTTCGTCTTAACTCGCACACCCAGTAGAATTTATCATTCATTAGTTTGTGAAAAAAAATGCTACAAAGTTGTATACGTAAATATAATACTCTGCTTAAATATAATTATGCGTAAATATATTTATGCTTTTTAATATTATGCATAAAAATATTATTCTCAATGAATATTATGCGTAAAAAAATATATACCTTACAATAAGTATGCCTAACAATTATTATGCTTTTAGTAATTATGCGAAAAAAAATGATGCTAAGAAAGTTATGACAAATGCATGTTATGCGAAACTACTATTAGGTCAAATGAAATTATGCCAAGTAAAATTATGACATATGATTTTATGCGAAAAAATAGGGAACCTAAATCCGGTCAGGTGTGAGTAGCCGCCGTAGAGGGTTCCGTTAAGGGATTTTATTACAAGTATAAAATATAAAAATTGTTTCAAGAGTATTTTTACCAAAAATTTAATACTTGAAACAAAGTATTATTTTTTGTCTATACTGTAATATAATAAACAGGAAAAGTATATTTGTTTGTTTGCATTGAATAGGCTCCGAAACTACTGGACCGATTTTAATGAAATTTGGCACAGATGTAGAGTAGACCATGGGGAAGGACATAGGCTACTTCTCATCGCAGAAAAATTTACGGTTTCTACGAAATTCATTTTTGCGTGCACGAAGTCTCGGGCAAAATCTAGTTTATATAAAATGCATATTAATTTCTTTTTGGATTTTAGTGAGAGTAGCATTAGGATATAGAGGAGAAGAGGAACACTCCACTCACAGAGTACGTATGGACAAGATCTAGTTTTACAGTGGCTATGTAAGTGCTATACGATGTCAGCAAACTGTTTTAAAGTGAGCAATACCGTCAAATCTAGTACTTTTTTAAGTGGTGGTCGATAAAAGATTTTTCATTCAATCTACTTTTATTTTGTATGTTTTTATTCTGATTAAACAATTATTTTTAAACTGTATTTATGATGTGTGTGTCCTAATATTAGCTTTGTTTCTTTTTTAGGATTCCGTACCTCGAAAGCAAAAAACGGAACCTAATAAGATCTCATTTTGTTGTCCGTCCGTCTGTCTGTCAAGACCCTTTTTCTTAGGAACGCGTAAAGGTATCAAGCTGGAATTTATATCAAATACCCAAGTCTACTGCCCCTTAGAGCTGTAAAAAAATCAAACTTCTAAGCCAACGCAATCAAAAGGTACAGCCGTTTATGCCTCAAATTTCAGCAAATTTTGGACACTTACAAACTCAAAACCTACAGGGTAGATACTTCCCGTGAACTCAGAATCTTGAAATTTCGTACAAAGCAACGTCCTATAGCACAAATAAAGTAAAAATTACGAAAACTGTAAATTTTTAGTCACTAATAATTTTAAACTTACTACCCCTTTCCTCAAGAACGCGTAGAGGTATTACATTGAAATTCATATAAAATACTCAGGTCTATAATGCCTTTAAGCTATACAAAATCACTACAGGTTTGTACGGAACCCTCGGTGCGCGATTTCAACTCGCACTTGACCGGTTTTTTTTTCATTCAATTAAAATAATGTTATACAAATGCTTTTAATACTTTTAGTTATTTAATATTTAGTAATTGATAGTTATCCCATTAGTCTCCTCTATAAAGGGGATTCTTGGTACGATTCTCTGTATCGAATTTTAGTAGGTAAATTAGTATTTCTGCACTGAAAACCGATTTATATAGCTAGATAAATTCCACGTATTTTATAGCCAATTTTTTTCTAATAGAAACTAAATTAAGGATCGTGGGCTAAAAACAAATAGGGGATTAAGTGTCCATTTTTTCCCGTACACTAAACCTGGGTACTGGCACACTTTGAGTTGCAATAGTACCTATGTTTTATTAATTAATATCTGTCCATGGATATTTTCACACCACATCAATCTGGTCCTTGTATCACAACGGAACATATAAATTAAGTTATATGTGTATGGTACACATATTTAACATTTTCATTATATTATACATATATTTAATACACATCCAAAACCCAAGGACACAAGAAAAATTTTTGTCTCCTCGGCGGGATTCGAAGCCGCGACCTCCAGCTTTAGCCTAACCACTGAGCTGTTTTGCAGCACTTGGCCCTTGCGCCGAATATAAGTATAGTATTTTTTTTTCTTTCTTTCTTTTATTCTGTAAATAATAATTTAAAGTAGGTAGTTATTATTATGTTACTAAATATGTATACTGTATAAAATAGGTATATTGTTATAAATAAAGTAAAAATACACAGTAAATGGTGTTTCTGTTAGCCACGGACCCCTAATCAGCAGTTACATTAAGAATGACTTTGTAATGTGTAATGATGGCATTATCATATTAATTGTTCTGTTTTTATGTGTTAAATCTCTTAAGCATGGAAAGTTGTTAAGTGCCATGCACACTGATAGTTTACACGAAAAGTGATCAATTGCATTGACATTCCTTCTTGTGCAATTTATTGTTCTGTTGCTGTTATTTTGATTGAAATCTAATATTATAAAGCCTTTTGGCACAAATATTAAAAATTATTTCTTAGTAGGTACTTTTTATTATGTTGTTAAAAATGTGCCTAATTATATGATTAAATATAACATTTTTTAATATAATTAATATCATATAGTACCATCCTGTGGGGGTTCACACTCAAATCGCGCCCAAGACCTGCGCAAAACTGCTTTGATTGATATAGAGCTGAGCAGGCTTAACATTTCAGTCTGTGCTCTGCAAGAGACCAGGTTACCGGAAGAAGGCTCATTGCGTGAGTCCTCGTATACCTTTTTCTGGAAAGGGAAGGACTCCTCTGAAGTACGCGAACATGGAGTTGGTTTCGCAGTCCGCAACGACCTGATACCCGCTATTGTGAGCCCTCGCGGAATATCGGAACGCATCATGGTCTTAAGACTCAATAGCACTTGCGGCTACGTGTCTATTATCTCCGCCTATGCTCCGACTCTAACATCCTGCGAGGAGTCAAAGGACCGGTTCTACAGCCAACTGAGTGAAACAGTCAGAAGCATCTCTAGAGGAGATCGCCTCTACATTCTAGGCGACTTCAACGCCCGCGTTGGCCGAGATTTTACCGCATGGCCTAATTGTATTGGTTACCATGGGATTGGCAACATGAATGAAAACGGCCAGAGGCTGTTAGAGTTTTGTTCCGAGCATTTGCTGTGTGTAACTAATACATATTTCAAGGGCAAGTTGTTGCGCAAAGTCTCCTGGAGGCACCCTCGATCAGGTCACTGGCATCAGTTGGATGTAGTTCTTTCCAGAACCAGCAATCTTTGTGAGGTTCTCCATACCCGTTCCTTTCACAGCGCCGAATGTGACACCGACCACTCACTAGTAGCAACAAACATAGCCTTCTCGCCCAAAAGGATACATTTATCCAGAGTACCGGGTAGAAGAAAGTTAAATCTTATTAATATCCGGAATGATGAAAAAATCCGAGACTTTGCGTGCATGGCTAAAAATATGCAAGCTTCATGGGATAGTAATACACCTATCAGTGTTGAGTGGAACGATGTTAAACACCTGCTTACGGCGAGCGCCGGTGAAGTCTTTGGCCACCTCAAAACTAAATCTCAGGACTGGTTCGCAGAAAATGCTGTACATCTACAACCACTGCTGGATTCCAAACGTGACGCTGCACTCGAGCACCGCAACAATCCCTCCTCAAACACCGACAAAGCACTTCGTGTCAAAAAGGCAGCCCTTCAACGGAGCGCGCGGTACTTCGCCAACTTGTATTGGTCGGAACTCGGTCGCACCATTCAAACCTGTGCAGACAAAGGGGACGTCGGCGGTGTCTACGAAGGCATTAAAAGGGCTCTTGGACCTATCATTAAAAAGACAGCTCCACTAAAGGACACAAATGGCGCTGTTATAACTGACGGTATGAAACAACTTGATCGTTGGGTCGAGCATTATACCGGCCTCTACTCTCGTCCCGTATCCCTACAACTAGAGGCATTACACGGTATGCGCAAACTGAATACTTGGTTTGATCTAGACGAACTACCATCCACGGAGGAATTTATCGCTGCTGTCAATCAGCTCAAGCATGGAAAGAGTCCTGGCTGCGATGGCACTCAAGCTGAAATAATTAAGCTCCAATGTGTAAGACCAATCTTATACAATCTGCTGTGTAAATGTTGGGAAGCGGGAAGTGTGCCTCAGGATATGCGCGATGCCAACATATTCACCTTATATAAAGGGAAAGGTGACCGCGGCGATTGTAATAACTATCGTGGCATATCCCTTTTGAGCATAGTTGGCAAGCTTTTTGGCCGTGTCATACTTTGTAGACTCCAAAAACTTGCAGAACGCGTTTACCCTGAGGCGCAATGTGGGTTCCGCTCTCAGCGTTCCACAGTGGACTTGGTTTTCACTCTCAAGCAGTTGCAAGAGAAGTGTAGAGAGCAAAACTCTCCTCTGTACGTGGCCTTTATCGACCTTAACAAGGCATTTGACACGGTTAGCAGGGAGGGTTTGTATTTGGGTTTGGAGAGCATTGGGTGCCCGCCTAAGCTCCTAAGCTTCGTCAGATCATTCCACGAGAGTATGAAGGGCACCGTAGTTATTAACGGCTGCACATCTCAGCCGTTCGACGTTTGTAGAGGTGTGCGTCAGGGCTGTGTCTTGGCTCCCACCCTGTTTGGTATATACTTTTCGCTTTTATTACACACAGCTTTCGGTGATGACCAACAGGGTGTACACCTGCATACGAGGACCGACGGAAAGATATTTAACATCTCTCTCCTCAGATCGAAAAGACATCGCGAGGACCTTTTCGTCAATAGTCTTTTGTTTGCTGATGACGCGGCCTTTGTGGCCAATTCCGAAGGTAATCTGCAGTCTATGGTGGACAAATTCTCCAAGGCCTGTTCCCTGTACGCCATGTCCGTTAATACTAAAAAGACAGTTGTCTTAGCGCAAGGCACTCACGAGGCCCCTTTCATTACCTTAAACAGAACGCAGTTAGAGGTGGTTGACAAGTTTTGTTACCTGGGATCGACCGTGTCAAACAATCTTTCATTAGACGCAGAGATCAACACCCGTACTGGCAAAGCGGCAACCATGTTTGGGAAACTTAGCGCAAGAGTATGGCACAACAAATATTTAACTATAAAAACCAAAATGGTTGTTTTTCAGGCTTCCATTTTAAGCATACTCCTATACGGTGCTGAAACTTGGACCACGTACGCCAAACAAGAGCGTCAACTAAACACCTTTTACATGCGTTGCCTTCGTAAAATTTTGGGCTTCACATGGCACGACAGAGTGACCAACGAGAGGGTTCTAGAAATCGCACAGCTACCTAGCTTGACTGCATTACTGAAACAGAGGCGCCTAAGATGGCTGGGGCATGTGCACAGGATGGAACCCTCTCGTTTACCACGACGCGTCCTTCTTAGTGAGATAGCGAATGCAAAGACAGACGTAGGACGGCCTATGCTTCGCTTTAAGGACTGCGCAAAGCGTGACATGTGTGCTTTTAAAATCGACTGCCGAGGCTGGGAGAAACTAGCAGAAGATAAAACGGCCTAGCGGAGGCGGGTATCGGAGGGTCGCAGGATTTGCGATGGCGCCTGGTTTCAAGCCCTTGCCGACAAGAGACAGAAACGACATGTAGGTCCCTTACCACCCACCACCAGTTTCTCTTGTCGGCTCTGCGGTAGGCTATGCCGTTCTCGTATCGGTTTGCACAGTCACGAGAAAAGTTGTTCCACGGTCCGCAATAATTAAACAACACGCCATGAATCGTCTGCAATAGACGTAAAGGCCAATATAATAAAGTACCATCACTTTTAAAGTTTGCAACCGACCCGTTTCAGTAACTTACCAATAACTACCAGTAACTATTTGTTAAAAACGTCCTCAATCATTGCCAGTTCTTCGCGAAACAAATTTTTAACGGGTCGTAAGTTTCCCATGCATTTATCCCACATATTAATTTCTTTCTCTCAAATAAAACATATTGTAATATGATGGAGTTTTTCCGTACATTTTTGTGTGCTCGTAACAAGTTTAATTGTGTGACGTGTTAACCAATAAGTGTTAGTTCCTTTTAAAAAAACCGATTCAAAATTGAACTTTATTCCATACACAAGAATATACACGTTTCATTGCATTGAATATTGGTACCTATCTTAAACATGCTGTGCATGCGCCGCGTCGCGTCTCGGCATGACTCTTAGATAGCAAATCTGTCAGTAACAACCTCAGATAGGAAGGGACACTCGGACAGATCCATGTGATATCAGTTTTTAGGGTTTCGTCGTACTCCAGGCACCCTGTATGTGTATGTATGTGTATTTTTCTGTATTTGTGTGTATGTGGCGGTACATTTTGTGTTCAATTCCTAGATTTTCAATCTCTCTCCTACGTTACGTTGTTATAAGGACGCGTGTTGAAAATTAATGGGTTTAGCACGGTATCAGTAGCATGGAGTTCCTATAACTCCATTCCTATGGGCTTCACTTACCACTTACCTTTGGAAGACCCTCATCCAAATCCCTACCTTCCCTGTGAAGGAGAATAAGCCTTCGCCATTGCACGGTATTGGATAACCGTAATGTAAAATAGTATTGACAAATTAATTCTGTCAATAATATTGCACGTGTGCGGCTAGCCATAGACCGCAACAGCGACTCGCAATATAGCTGGTGCTGGAAAACGGTGGATCCGCCACTGCTGTGTAGTGATCCGACTCCAATACGATTTTTTCACTCGAGTCACTCGAGCAATTTTACTACCTCACTCGAGTCGTACTAGAGTTTTCGAGTTACTCGAGTAAAAGTCTCACTCGAGATGCAAGTTTGCATGTAGTTTTGTTTTTTCTTTATCGAAATAAATAAAATAAAAGCAAAAAATAAATGTAAATTAGTGGCAACAGAATCTTCAGAATCAAGTTGACTCGGTAACTCCAGGCAGGTTCGAGTGAGATTTTTTTCTTCAATCGAACGAGTTTGAGAAGTTCACTCGAGTGACTCAAGTAAAAACAGAGTTGCATCACTACTGCTGAGTGAGCATGGGCCCTAAAAGAGACAGTTCACGGTGTAAAGTTTTTTATTGTTGTTTTGAACAATTATCGCACATATTTGTTTAGTAGCTACAGTAAAAACAGACGGATGCCTATTCAAGAGGTTTTTGTTGAAAGTTCTTTGAATTAAACATTAATTTATTATATTATATTTTGTTACATAGTAATAGTTATTTGTGTTAGACACGACAGTCTTGAGTGGTAATTGATGTTATGTTGGGATGTTTGTTACTGTATCTCAATTAATACCGAGCTGTGTATGTACTGATTTTGATGACATTTGACATAGAGTTTATTGATAGTGTAAGACGTGACTCGTACATAAACATTTTATTCTGTTACTAGCTGGTGCCCGCAACTTCACTTGCGTCGAACTATTGATGAAAACAAAACTCTATTTTACTTTTCATAACATCAGCTATCTGCTATTGAAAATTCGGACAAAATCGGTCTGACCGTTTAATGGCCCGTTTCAATAACCTATCTATCTATAACTATTTGTTAAAAACGTCGTAATTCGTCTACTGGCAAATTATTATTGAATCGTCGTATTCAATAATAATTTGCCAGTTTTTCGCGATACAAATTTGACTTTCTAACAAATAGTTATAGATAGATAGGTTAATGAAACGCACCGTTAGAGATTAGGTGAAACAACAGATGGATAGATTAATATTTTAAGAATCGATTTTTTGGATACCGTACCTAGTACTATATTATAGTATATACTATAATAGTTTATGCATTTGGTGCAAAGCTGTTAATTTTGAATTGCAAACAGACACTTCAATTTTATTTATAATGTAATAGATGTTTTTGATATTATTCAAGATATTGACAACCTGTCGATAAAAATACCAACATCGTTTCAGCCGTTTATAATCACAAACAAACAACATTAACAGTTAATGAATGGCATTATGTTTCCAATGACCCCACTTATCGCATTCTCAGGTCTTCCCCTCGGAAACCTATACCTATTAGGTTCAAATCAAACCTACTTAGCGATAATGTAAGCAATGTCAGGTTGTTAACGTATTTAATCAATAAAACATCGTACCCTATTACCAAATGGGGAGGGCAGCAAAAAGATGATTTAGTTATTAATTTCTTCATCGCGACTCAGAATTGATTTGAACAACATTGTATGATTGTTTTAGGTAATTGTTTGATTTATTAGACGTGTAAATATTTATTTGACTTTATAAAAGTTACTCTAGTCTTAGACCAAATAAAAAAACGGTTGTCTGTAAAGTCGGTTTACTGACGATAGTTGAACGTGACAACGTATTATGGAACGCTTCAGAGCGAGGTAACGCCACAGGGGCGACACTATCTACAAATGACAGTTCGAGCACCGACAAATGTCAGTTATGTTGACTTAAGCCTAGGGTTGACATCGAATTAATTTAAAACATTTTTTACGCCCGCGTAATTATAATACTTTTTACGCGGGCGAAGCCGCGGGCAACAGCTAGATACTTAATATGAAAAGGGAAATCATACCTACCTACTTTAAGCCACGTCTGTTATTTATTGTACTGCGTGTGACAAAAGCTAACGTGTAATAGCCATATTTTTTTAATCAAAAATTTACTCAACCCTTATATTGGAAAAATATACCTTGTGTCCTTAGCAATTGGGTTTAATTTGTACTTAATTCTTAAGTAGTATAAACAATAAAGACTATTTGAATCCTATCAATGCAATTTTAAATTTTTATTACCACTCAATTAGTGTTGTAACACAACTAAGATCGTCGCACAATATCGATAGCTGTTATCGACAGATTTAAATGCGATTAAGTACTACATGTAATATTCAATCTAAAATATTATGCGGAAATCATTACTAATATTTTACTACTATTATAAATATGAAAGTTTGTGAGGATATATGGATGAATGAATGGATGGACGGATGAATCTTAAACGAGCAAATGGCACACCACACATTTGGTACTCTTTAATGCAATAACTATTGAAAGGGTTTTAATAAAATTTTGATTGACATTCGAGGTTAACCTCCTAGAAACTATACCCAATCCAAGTATATTATTTCGTTAAAAAATATCGAAAAAATCAAATTATTGCATGACTACATCACTAGTGAAACAAAAAACAAATATTTTTTATAAACGGCGCGTCAGACAAGTCTTATAATATTACACTGTCGCGTCGGCGAAACTGCCAGCCCCGTGAACCATAGTCCAGGCTGGGAAAAAGTTACACCCCACCCGCCCCCGCATTCGCCCAGACACGCACACACAGCTGCGAGCGGTGAGTCGTGTAAATCGGTGGAGTGACGGTTCTTTACGTTAGTAATATATATTCTTTGGTAACGCCGCATGACTCATGTTTTTTCGTGCATGCAGCCGGCTTCATTGAATTATAAGACGTTGTCTCGTCAAAAGTGAAGACAGAGCTTTGTCAAACTAATAGCACATCGCGACAGCTTACAAGGTAACTTAGACCGGCCTCGCTGTGTGTTTGTGTTTCGCAGAACTCTGACTTCTTTTATTTGGTCTAAGTAGTACAAAATTACAAATAAATTATTATTGCCAGCCAGTTATACTGAGAAAAGAATCTCCTTGGCTTATCAGTTCAGTCAATCATCAAAAAACAGGCCATTTCGTTTGTTATTAAATAATGAACGCTTATATTTAAGCTTTTCTCAATACTACGTCTTGTAGTGCTTCCTTCTGTCTTTCTACTGTCATTTTTACGAACACATACACGCACATATTAGGTATGGTGCATGTATATGTTTCGTATGTGCGCGTACACGAATGGCACGTACACGAATGACGGTTTTTTTAATAATCGCGTCATAAAAAATGCCAGAGTAAAGTTTAAATGACAGCTTAAGAGCGTAATTCTGTGTAAAAGTGTAATGATGAGGCAAAGGTGTGAAGTGGCATAGCTCGGTGAAGGTAATGTCGTGGTAATTGCTAATTACTATCAGAAGCGCAAATTACTATCGGATGCTCACGAAGCCTCAGCAAGGTTAAGTTAATACTACTGCTTTATCCATATATCGTCACGTAAAGTGTTGTCAAGTACAAAGTTTGAACCCCTTTTTAATAATTTTTTTTTGAAAGAAGTACATAGTGAAATTTGGCATTGTTAAATCAAATATTTTTTATAATAACGCTTAAACAATACATTAAATCAATAAAATAATATTACACATAGTATAGGTGGATAGTATTTACCTGGCGCCTACAACATGTACACATGTTACGTTGTGTGCTGTCTATGCATAGTCATGACGTAACACGTGAAATGTTTATATTCACAGACGACACACAACGTTACATGTGTACATGTTGTAGGCGCCAAGTATTTACTATCGACCTATACCATGCATTTTACAAAATGTTGTCACGCATTTCATCGATTTATCAGACGTTATCACGCCAAAAAGAAGAACCTAAACATAGACATAATGGTTCGAAATGGTCTGAAGAAGAATTACCTGGCAAATATAAAACATCACATATTTTAGAAATCTATTATTCATTTGCGTTACTTCGATAAGATATTTTAATATAGACCGAAAACAAAAGAAGACAGTTATTCGATAATGATGAACTTACATTAATTTGAAATTTACATTATCTTAGTTTGAAATACACGTTTACTTTAATTTTCAATGACATTTAAAGCAAAAAATTGAATTGCATGCGTCGCAACTTTTACATTGTATTTTTATATCTTCATGTTGTTATAAACTTTTGCAAATTGATAAAACGCATACTTTTCCCCACCTGGCGCATCCACCGCGGGCTATGGCTGAGGGCTATTGAACTCATAATCCTCAACCCTCGTGAATCCCACTAATAATATATGTTTATTCCTCTTTTACGCAATTAACTATGTATTTGTCTATTCAATTTTCATAATTTTGAAGTCTTTTCTCAATCACAGTCTTCATAATTTTGAAGAGTTAGAACATTAGTTTGCGCGAGAGACTCTTCCAAAGTGGTAAAATGTATGTCCCCCCCTGTAACCTCTAAAATAAGAGAATAATAAAACTAAAAGAAAATATATGATGTACATTACCATGCAAACTTCCACCGAAAATTGGTTTGAACAAGAACTAGTAAGTAGTTTTTTTTTTATACGTCATAAATCGTAAACCGCAGCAATTTACCTTTCATTCAAATATAAATAAAAAAAAAAATCATAAACATAAACCTTATGCATAAACCGTGAACCATTAGGTATCGTATTTTTTTATTACAAGTTTGTACGGATACCTCGGTGCGCGAGCCCGACTCGCACTTGACCGATTTTTTTTTCTTTTTTCTAACTAGGTGGAAATTTGCTTTATAACATCGCACTACTAATTTAAAATCATTATTTTATACATTTAAAAAAGGTATTAGTTTTACGAGAATAGAGAGGACTATATGTGGAGGAAGGAGGAAGAGAAGAGTATATTATGTGGAGAAAGGTGAGCAGAAAGTTTTTTATAAATATATTTTTTTTTTCTAAATAATGCTTAGAAATACATAAAGTAATAAAAAAACACAGTACCTACCTCAAATTATAATGTATAATAATACAAACTAGTGTACCTACGTTTGATAGATAACATTTTCTTTTTCTTCTTTCAATTTTAGCATACGACCTCCATTTATGGCGGTATTCTGCCAAGCTAACATAGTTACCCTTTGTACCTACTCGTATTGTTACACGTTTATTATATATATTTTTTTTAATTTTTATATCCAAGAGGCAAAAGAAGTTTTATGAAGTTGGAACTTAATGTAAATACTAAATATGTACCAATATGAATTATGTGAATTTATGAATAAGCGAATTTCGACCACAGGCCGATCTACAGTCCGTGTAAATCCCCCATAAGATAAAAACTATCCAAAGTCTAGCCGCAAGACTGTTGGCTAGACTCAATAAAAGTCACGAACCTTAATCGGTAACTCGGCATTCTATCGGTCACATCAGAATTGTATCACCTCTATAACAGGTGTAAGCCGAGCCGGTATGTTCGCAAAAACACAATAATCTCGTACGAGAGGAAGCTGTAAACTTCAGACGAAAAACGATCGCCCAACATTGTATCATATTTCTCATAAAAATTGCATGCGCGCAATAGAAATCGTCCATAACTTACATGCTTCTCTGGAGCACATAGCGGACACACGGGCGTGGAGAACGCTGAGCGTGTTCGCGAGCATGCTCGGTGCTGTATGTCACGTGATTGTCATCTTTGTTTTTGGCCTTTTTCTTGTTTCATTTCAAGCTAATTACAGTTACCTTTCAATCAAATTATTTTCAACTAGCTTTTACCCGTGGCTCCGACCGCGTGAATGCACTATCCCACGGGAACACAACTTTTTCTGGATAAAAGTAGCTTATGTGTTAATCCAGAGTATATCAATACCAATTTTATCAAAATGCATTCAGTAGTTTTTGCTTTAAAAGTAACAAACATCTGTACATCCATATTCCCCAAAATTTCACATTTATGAGAGTAGAAGGCATTTATGAGAGTAGCGAAGGCAGGTTCTTTTTCATAGGGAAGCCCTGGCCCGTATTATTAGGTAGGGATTTTGATGAGGGCCTTCAAAAGGTAAGTAGTAAGTGAAGCCGATAGGAATAGAGTTATAGGAATCCTTCGCCACTGGTAGGAGGGTCGAATTATGCATTTAATATGTGCAAACATGACTCTAAAATCAAAAAGATTTGCAAGTGTTTGCATATGCAAAAATATTTAGCAAATAGAATAATCCATGTAATAATAAAGGTATTATACTAAATTTTATTTTTTTATAATAATAGTAATATGATTCTAGGAAAAAAAAAACTTACGCCTTTTCATCCGTTAATGGATGATTTATACACTATTCTCCGAACGGAGTAACCATTCTTGTAATACTGTAGTGCCTAGGACAGTTGGTTTTTAAATGTCGTACGGTTGCCCAAGCACATACGACATTCTCATAACACAGTCAGCCTAGTCCAGAGGAATGACTGGTCAATACGTCTGGGGCCAACCATGTACGGGTTTCCTCACGATGTTTTCCTTCACCGTTAGAGCGTTCGTATAATGTACTTGAGATTTGTAAGAGTCTCATTGGTACATGCCACAACCTGGGATTCGAACATGCACACTCTCGAGTGCGAACCAAATAGTCTACCCACTAGGCCACAAGGATTCTAGGAAAACGGCGTCGATAAATAAACGGGCAGATTAATTATGTCGGCATATTGTAACTGACAAACATCAAGAGTTTCCAACTGCGTTTATCATCATAACAATAGCAATTTCCAAAAAAAAATCTCTGGGGTCTCACCACGACGTCTAATAACAATATTACTTTAACATAACTTGAATTTCGTATAAACAACATGATCTTTATTTATATAAACATAAATATATTTTTAATTTGCGTGAAATCCAAAAGTAATTTTATATTAATACTGTTAATATAAAATGTATTAACAGTATTAATACCTGTTTTGTATTTATACTGTCATGGTATAGCCTCTGTTCGTGGGGTCTGTGTGTCAGAATGAACTGTTAGGCGACAGATCTACGAATGCCACAGAAAGAATGTTGATATAATAAAGCGCAGTATGGAGTTTTTGTCCACGGGCATTTAACGGGTTATTTAGTGGTCGGCGTCGGCAATACTAACCTTCCGCGGCTTTAGTTGTGCAGGTTGGTGATCATCATCATCGTCATCAATATTAGTCCAAGGTTTTCTTTTTACCCGAATTATTGTACATTATACCAAATTCTTTTCGCTCCAATAAGCATTTGCAAGCAGTAAGCAAGCCTTTGCAATGATATTTCTTACAACTTTTTTTAAAGTAAATACTGCTTTAGCGGCGCACAGTGGGTCGAAAATCGGCTTTCATAGACATAGAAATGAAATCTCGAAAGTGACAAATTTTTTGATGGATATTGCTTCAGTTTAGTATTACTATGTAGAAAATGAAGTTTGAGATAATTTGGCCCAAAAATGAGGGAGTAATAATTTATTTACGAAAAACTTGTATGGAGCCAACATGAAAAATTCAATTATTTCAAAAACGGCAAGTTTAACCGTAATATCCTGACAGATGGTTATAGTACTAATTATTCATGTTTTTTTGGCATACATCATATAACGGTTTTAGCTGCTCTTTTTTTTTAAAAATCGTCGAAATTTTTTGAAAAAAAGTCACCTGTATTATTGCACGATTCGATAGTGTTACTATTAAGGAACAATTTCTGGAAAGTAATGGTATACGGCAAATTTGAGGAAAGTGTTGAATTTTAATAAACTCCTTCATATTTTGAACAAATGTATGAACAATTATATAAAATGCTAAAATTTAGCACTTTCCTTAACTTTCTCACATATAGTTACTTCCCAGCAATTGTTATTTACTAGCAAGACTATCGAATGCTGCAATAATACAGGGTGACTTTTTTTTCAAAATTAACGGATTCGAATCCCAACCAAGGATGTTGACTTGGCGATAATTTGATAATGCAGTTATATTCATCGTACACTGTGAAGTGAAGGAAAATTATGTCAGAGTAATTTCTTCCCAAAAATACTGGACTTATAACTTTTTTATAGAAAATTTCTATAGAGCCAATGAGAAAAATCCAATTATCTTCAAAACGGCGAGATAAATCCTCATATCCTTACATGTTATTATAGTACTATTTATTCGTGATTTTTTGACATAGTTCATGAAACGTTTCTATTTGCCATTTTTTTTAATTATCGAAATACTAATTTTGAAAAAAAAGTCACCTGTATTATTGCACCATTCGATAGTCTTGCTAGTAAAGAATAATTGCTGGGAAGTAATTACATATGAGAAAGTTGAGGAAAGAACTAAATTTTATCATTTTATATTATTTTTCATACATTTGTTCAAATTATAAAGAAGTTTATTGAAATTTAACACTTTCTTTAAGTTTGCCGTATACCATTACTTTCCAGAAATTGTTCTTTACTAGCAAGACCATCGAATGGTGCAATAATACAGGGTGACTTTTTTTCAAAATTAATATTTCGATAATTAAAAAAAAATGACAAATAGAAACGTTTCATGAACTATGTCAAAAAATCACGAATAAATAGTACTATAATAACGTGTAAGGATATGAGGATTTATCTCGCCGTTTTGAAGATAATTGGATTTTTCTCATTGGCTCTATAGAAATTTTCTATAAAAAAGTTATAAATCCAGTATTTTTGGGAAGAAATTACTCTGACATAATTTTCCTTCACTTCACAGTGTACGACGAATATAACTGCATTATCAAATTATCGCCAAGTCAACATCCTTGGTTGGGATTCGAATCCGTTAATTTTGAAAAAAAAATCACCCTGTATTATTGCAGCATTCGATAGTCTTGCTAGTAAATAACAATTGCTGGGAAGTAACTATATGTGAGAAAGTTAAGGAAAGTGCTAAATTTTAGCATTTTATATAATTGTTCATACATTTGTTCAAAATATGAAGGAGTTTATTAAAATTCAAGACTTTCCTCAAATTTTCCGTATACCATTACTTTCCAGAAATTGTTCCTTAATAGTAACACTATCCAATCGTGCAATAATACAGGTTGACTTTTTTTCAAAAATTTCGACGATTTTTTAAAAAAAAAGAGCAGCTAAAACCGTTATATGATGTATGCCAAAAAATCATGAATAATTAGTACTATAACCATCTGTCAGGATATTACGGTTAAACTTGCCGTTTTTGAAATAATTGAATTTTTCATGTTGGCTCCATACAAGTTTTTCGTAAATAAATTATTACTCCCTCATTTTTGGGCCAAATTATCTCAAACTTCATTTTCTACATAGTAATACTAAACTGAAGCAATATCCATCAAAAAATTTGTCACTTTCGAGATTTCATTTCTATGTCTATGAAAGCCGATTTTCGACCCACCGTGCGGCGCTGTGTACTTTTCTTGGGATGGGTAAAAACTGTTCGAGGTCACGTACGTCCTGTACGAAAATGTGTAAGATTCAACTTGCAATTTTTTGTTGTCTTGGTTTACGCGAGCATGAAACTATTTAAGTTCGTATTGACTTTTGACCCCAATCTTCCCAACACACTGACCTCTGACCTTCACCTTTGTCAAGTTATGTTTGCGTAGGATAGTGCAATAAATAAATATTTTGTATTTTACCAAATAAATGATAGTACTTATATACTAATAATTAAAGCATTTCGTGCAAAATTATTCCCCAACCATTCCAAAATATCAAAAATGCACAACGTTAATATTCAAGTTTTTATTTCTTCCGGCACTCCCGGAGTGTCTTTGTGTGAGTCTTTTTGTTATTTTATGTTTTATAAAGTATTTTGACAGAAACAGTATTAGTAAAATGACAGAATAATAACCACAGTCTGCAAGTGTCAAAACGAATATATCGCGGCGGTAAATTGGAACTGAAGTATCGGTTTCTGTGTAACCTGCAGCGGTTGCCGGCTCAGTAATGAAGGTGTCCATGTTGATATATTAAGTAACTGGCCAGTGGCCTGCTCGACTAAATACGGGTAATGTATGGAGCATAACTCCCAATAGCTTGTTACATGTTGGTTACAAAAGGTTAAGTTATTAGTTACAAATGCCTTTGATTCATATGTACAATTCAAAGTTGAGTTGAAGGTCTTTAAATTATTACATTCAAAATCTAATGTTGGGCGTGTAGTGTGTTTTTTATCTTTTTTTAAATATTATAAACTAGCTGTTTCCCGTGGCCCCACCCGCGTAAATATAGTATATGGTATCCCACGGGAACACTATACTTTCTCAGGATAAAAAGTAGCCTATGTTTCAAGTCTCTGGAATGGAAACATAGGCTACTTTTTATCCTGAGAAAGTCTAAACTAATATACTAAATTTCATAAATGTTTATTCAGTAGTTTTGCGTGAATGAGCAACAAACGTCCATCCATCCCTCCATTCATCCATCAGAAATTTACATTTATAGTAAATATTATTAGTCCTCCGTCGTGTCAGATAGATCGACAAAGGAAAGCTATCATTTTGTCTATTCTTCTGTAATCAAAACGCATTTCTTTGGTGGGCGCAAAACGCATCCATGCTAAGCGCGCTGAGGAAGATTTAGGTGTATAATTGGTTGAAATCCTACTACTATTTTAAACGTGAGAGTTTGTGAGGATGGACGGATAGATGGATGGATGTTTGTTACTCTTTCACGCAAAACCACTGAACGAATTTTGATAAAATTTGCCATGGCAGTAGTTTGAGTTCCGGATTAACACAATTGTAGGCTACTTTTTTTCCCAAAAAAGTAGAGTGTCCCCGTACTGAATTTACGCGGACTAAGCCGCGGGCTAAAGCTACCACTAACTTAAATCCAAGTTTAAAAAAGTTATCACATATAATGTTGTATTTTTAGAAGCTATTTAGACGGATATAGTGTTAATAATTAAAAAATAAATACCAGTGGCGAAGGGTAGCCGATAGGAATGGAGTTATAGGAAATAACTCCATTCCTATCGGCTTCCCTTTTCACTTACCTTTTGCAAACCTTCATAGAAATCCCTACCTATGTCCTATTATACAGGCTTCGGATCCCTATGAAGGAGAAGCAGCCTTTGCCACTGATAAATACGTTAGTTACCTTAAGAATTTCATAAATATTATAAAATCCTTTTACTTCATACAGTCTAAATAATAATATCTTAAAAGTTATCGTAAAATTAAAAAGTACACGCGAGAAAATAAATTCAAGCCGCCTCGCACGACCCATCGCAATGCGTCGACGACGCAATAGGTTCCGATCCCGTTTTTAGTCAATGTGTACGGAACACATATAACTTCCCCACACCTCTTTCGGTGACGGTAACCAGTTTCATCGAAAACAGGCCGGAGGAGCATTTACTTAATTACGCGGGAGTCATTTTATAGTGCCCAAGTGTCTGCGCAGTACACAAGAGCACTCTCTCCTACTTTAAATAAATAAATAAATAAATAAACATTTATTCGACATGTTTGACATCACACTACATAACGAGAAAACCAAATTGCACAAAAAGAAAACAGAGAAAAAAAAACTAAACATCAAAAATAAGTAACTAGACAAAATTCAAAGATACTTAATTAAAATAGACAAAAATAAAACAAAAACACAGCAAATACGATAAAAAGAAAACAAACGAAGGCAAGGACAAGGTTAGGTAGGTAGTGTAATGCACAAACCGTCGAAATGGTATCCACTCAGGATAGTGACCGTGGGTACTCCACAGTCCCTGGTATTCTGTGGACCCATATCGTCAGGCGTGAGACAGACTACTCCAGGCACATTTGCGTAAAATTGTGTAATAAATAATAATAATATTATAGCTATACACAAGTAAAATAAATTATAAAATATAAAAAAAAAAAATCCATCAAATAACATACGTCCGCCGACTCATACGCCCATCCCTAAGTGGCTGAGGCCTTCCGTAGGCATCGGGCGCAGGCACCTACTGCACTGAGATAAGACAGCTGAAGGGGGCAGGGAGCAGGGGGCAGAGTACTCACGCACCGCGCCGTACTTCGCGTGCGACCCCGCGAAGTGCGAGTGTCATCACGAGTGGCGCGCAATATACTTATAATATAATGATTAATAAAATATAGAAAAACTAGCTGACCCGGCCACGCGTTGCTGTGGCTAAAGTTTTTGTTATATTACATTATAGTAAACAATCTAAGAGGAACGATAAGAGAACATCAGTCACGGAGTCCACTATGCTTTTTCACACAGATCGTAAAAAAATATGGTGATCTCCTTATTTGACTTTCTACTACTATAACCCTTTAGTACAATGAAATTATTTACGAACAAAGACGAAAATGTTGATGTTGGTATACAAATTCACAGGATTGAGATTTGAAGGGGAAGTACGTTGAACACAATTAATTAAAATGTTCTTACACTTGATATTAAGCAGAAATCAATACAAAATAAAAATTTATCAGATTTATTATTTCCATTTAATTTTATAACAAATAAGTATATTACAGTATAATACAGTAAATAACATGTGTCGCTTAAACTCATGAATGAGGTAGGCAAGGCAGACAGTCTTAAACTTTTAAATTAATATCTATTTTTTTGAATTATAAATACTTTCAATTTCAATTTAATTTAACACCAATCGGTGCACAATGTTTTTGGTTAACCTGTCTTTAGCTAACACAAATAGATTCGACAGTTTCCCAACACGTGAACACGTAACATATAGTTGCCCATGAGAAAAACATGGATTTTCCAAATCTAAACCACAAATGGACATTGTTTGACCTTGAGATTTATTTATAGACATGGCGAAAGCTAAAGGAATTGGAAACTGTAGCCTTTTGAAGGGTATGGTAGAATCTGATGGTATCATCGGAATACGTGGCAGCAGGACCACTTTTCCTTTAAACTTCCCAGCCAAAATGGTTGCTTCAAGAATGTTTCCGGTGATCTTTTTGATGACCAAACGCTTTCGTTCACTACAAAATAAATTTAATTAATTTTATAGCGTCAACAACACGTGGTAATTATGCTGTTAAAATGTAGCTTATATGACACGTTCATAGATTTACTATAGCAGCGCCATCTATTGATTACTTACTCAACCCAGTCGACATCTGTTAGAATCATTTGGAGTTAACAGATAATTGTGACTGTCAAATAATAACAGACAAATAATTAGCAATAAATTAAAATTGCGACTATAATTTGAGATTTAAACTATCCTATCTCTCAAGTTGGATCGAACTGCACATGGTGTGCGAATTTTATTATAATCGGTTAAGTGGTTTAGGAGTCCATTGAGGACAAACATTGTGACACGAGATTTATATATATTAAGATGTTACCCGTCTGATTACATTTTTCACGCAATAAGTATGTATATTATCCAGTAAGATATCAGTGATTATAAATTATAATGTGATAGGCAATGGGTAAGTGGATGAAGTGACTATTTATCTATGTGTTCATAGATCCAATACCGTTACATTATATTTATATACAGTTTTATTATTCATAATGTTCTAGATCACTCAATAACTTTACTCTCAAAATCCAGTGGGACGGACAACCGACACGACTGACGAAAGATCAGGCGCAGGTCCGACTTTTTACATGACCATCCGACGCATGGATCATCTTTCTTGTTAGACAATCAGGCGATCAGCCTGCATTGTCCTAACCAAACTTGGAAACAACATTTTTTGCTGTTCCAATGCGAGAATCGAATCCTCAACCATTATACACAATGCTCGAACCACTAGACTACGGAGGCTGTTTAAAACGTAGTAAATAGTTAATTTACCAGTGGTAAATTACAACCATACCTATCACCAATCCACGTGGGGAAGCCGCGGGCAAAGGATAGTTACAAATATATTAACTAACACGACTAAGTTGAACTAGGCTTGTTGAAAAAATATCGATATATCGATATTTTAGCCGATATTTTTTGATCCGATATATCGATACATCGATACAAAAAAACAAATATCGAAATTCGAATCAAATTAGATAATTTTTTTATTTATCATCTCATGACGATCTAACTAAATTCGCTAGAATTCAAAGCCGTAAAATATTGAAAAAAAAAAGTTATTGTTGTGCAGAATTCCATTATCCGAAGAACTTGTGTTACAGGTACCAGACAACGGAAATATATTTAAAATACTTTTCATACTATACATATATTTAAGATTTTTATTATATTATACACATATTTAATACACATCCATGACCCAGGAACACAGAAAAACTTTTTGTTCCGTCGGCAGGATTCGAACCTGCGACCTCCGGCTTGAGCACCAAAGCGCTGAACCACTGAGCCACACAGGTCGTCAATTTTATATCAATATTTCGTTTATTAGTAACATTAGTAAGTTAAATGTAATGTTAGTCTAGTAATTCTAGTATAAAAGTGTTAACATTAAAGCAACTGTCGTTATTAAGAGTTATAACAGCTGTACTACGTTTTGTTATAAACTAGTCAGTAGCGACTCGCCTAGAATCGTAGTAAGTACTTCGAAAAAAACGTGTGTAGTCGAGTATGATAATATTATAGGTATAGTTTTTATAGATTTCTCAACAATGAAGAAATACGACGAAAATGGCTCAATAGTGTTTAAGTAAGGCAGAGAATTACATAAAAATCTGTTGCAAATTGGTAGAAAAATTTGACCGATAATCGATATATCGATATTTTTTTCGCGATATATATCGAGACCGATATTGATATTTTTTCAAATATCGATGTATCGATATATCGATATTTTCTTTCATTTTCGACATCCCTAAGTTGAACAGAACATTTCTAGTTTTACGTATTTGTTACTACACACGCTATAAAGCTTATAGTAAAATCAATTAATACCACCGATACATATGGATGAAGTTTTGTCTAGTTCTTGCAGGTTTTTCTCGTCGCCCGTGACGTTAATTAGCTAATATTACATTTATGACGACATTATGCCATTAATTATATTTTATGGTCGCAAATGAAGGGTGGAAATTTCCCATCCTACTTTTGCTGCAACTTCATAAGGTAGATCTATACTAATGAGTATAATAAAGAGGAAAAGTTTGTTTGTTTGGTTGCATTGAATAGGCTCCGAAACTACTGGATTTTGATGAAATTTGGTACAGATATAGATTAGACCACGGGAAAGGACATAGGATACTTTTAATCGCGGCAAAATGTACAGTTACCGAGGGATTACCTTTTGCGCGCACGAAGTCGCGTGCAACATCTAGTCAACTTGTGCAACTTGTCTAAACTAAAAGTATTTCCTTCCCAGTGGTCTTCTTTATATCTGTGCCAAATTGAAAATTTTATCAAAATCGATTCAAAATCTTCGGAGCCTGTTAAGGTGTCTACAGACACACGAATTTGGTACGGAGCGTACAGCGGATCTGGTACGCTCCGTACCAGATCCGAGCGTGTGTAGGGCAGGCCGTACAACAGTATCAGTGTTGTCAACTTAGGGATGTACCCCCCCAAAATTAGGGAACATATCTACGAGGATTTACAAGGGGACAGGATGTTTAGAGTTTACTCCTTATAAATCAATTTGTATGGAATAATAAAAAATATTTTAAAGTGTGTATATAACCAGGGATATGAAAATGTATTGGGAGTGAAATCAGATTAAGATAAGTTAGTTTTATGTTATTCACGCGTAAATCTTTATGTTAAACACATAACCTTTCTTTCTAGCTTATTATCTCTTAGACCTGTCAATGGTATAAGTAATCAGGGGTAAAATTTGGGGAGAAATATTTTTTAAAGTGTTGGTATTACTGCCCATTATCAATGAATTGCGGGAATCATCGTCGTCGTTTAAAAACAGCACTGTAAATTGAACTCTGTGCTATTGTAATAGAGCATAAAATCGAACACACGAGTGTCGAGCTTTACGCTCCACTGCACATTACCAAATCCGTGCGTGTGTAGCGACACCGGATTTGGTCTGCGGATATGGTCCGCTGTACGCTCCGTACCAAATTCGTGTGTCTGTAGATAGCATTAGAACACGCAAATCTTACTTATTTACAAAATACTAGATGTTCCACGCGACTTCGTGCGCGCAAAATGAAATCTCGAGGGGACTCTATTTGTGTTCGCGTGGTATTTATATCTGTGCCAAGTTTCATTAAAATCGGTCTAGTAGTTTTGGAGCCTATTCAATATAAACAAACAGACAAATATTCTTCTTTATTTTTTGTATAAATTATAGGTAATGCTCTTTGCAAAATGATATGAGTCTACTCTCTCTGTTTAGAAACATACGTAAGATAGAGACAATGCTATTTACGAACTACCACTAATGTGCTGTAGAAATTTGATCTGTATTGAAAGGGAATGTGGTTGATATTTGATTGCCTGTGAATTTCTATAGTAAACTCTTGATTGTGTATTATTGTTCACAATTAACACGTAACAAGTCATTAGCAAGCACATGCATAATGCATGCATATTATGGATACGAACTATGAGGAGAAATTTACATTAGCTAGCCGCACACACACCAAATTATTGTATATACAGATATATATAAAACGTCTTTAAATAAGGACTTCTGGCTCGAAGGACCATGAACAGAATCCTCAAAAGTATCTACTCAATACTGAATGAAATGAGAGTATTACCAATAGAGGTGCATTCAAGTTTAAACTGTTGTTTCATAATTTTCAAAGTCAAATTACAGAATTTCAGTTCCAACCCTACCTTACAAACTATTCCCTGCCTTATATAATATAAAACCCTCGGTGCTTTGACAGCGTGACGTAGAAATTATTTCCTACCATCTATACTTCTATACTTAATACTCGTATAATACAGATGAACAGTTTGTTTCTTTGTCTATTTGTTTGCATTGAATAGGCTCCGAAACTACTGGACCGATTTTGATGAAATTTGGCACAGATCACGGGGAAGGACATAGGCTACTTTTTATCACGAAAAAATGTACGGTTTCTGCGAAATTAACTTTTGCGCGCACGAAGTCGCTTGCAACATCTACCTTTTAAAACATAACATAAATAAATTCAAAATTATAAAATAACTAAAACTAGAAGACGTTTAAACACAAAGGTACGAATTTATATCCATAACTGATTTTAAACAAAGTTATAATATTATATCTTTTGAAATCATCTTGTATACGTTTAATAATATCTTGTATTCATTTTTTTTATGTACGTTGTGGCTGTTTATGTACGTGTAAATTAAGTTTTCCATAACGATATAACGAGAGAATTAATCGCAATAAACCGTATAAAAAGAACGATCTCGAAAAGGAGAGGCTGTACTACAAAATGATATTTTCATAAGATATTCATTTATGCCGAAGCTGTTATCGTTACAAGCGATAAGGGATATCCTATTACTGTAATATTAGGTTTTTGCTATCACCTACCAATTAAGTATTTCCCTGGAGCGAGTTTTTATCCCGGTGTCACTTAAATCACGACGGCGGTTTTTATTAAAATTGTTCCACACATCGCTATGTGTGTAGGCTCGGCGCACACTCAAATGTAAGGCGCTTGAGTTTGTAGAGTTTTTGTATACAGTTCAGTGGTATTGTTTTTGTACAGCTTTTGTAATAGCTATATTGGAACATAATAAGTTTATAGCCAAGGTAAAATGTGACATGGAAAATAAATTATAATATAAAATTTCAGTAATTTCCGATAAATTATTTTGAATAGTTTGATTTTCTTACTTAGGGTGACACACCCAATTGCTAGCACTGCACCAAATTATCAGAACCCCGAACAAATAGCAGAATTATAAGCTTCTCACTAATTAATTTTTGTTTCCACTTAATAAAAACAAAAAATTAATGTTTCTGGAATCTACTGCCGGCAACATCACACTTTTCGATTTAAAAACGGCGACATTTATGTAAACTAGTGTTGGTGTCCTACAGTTTGAATTTTTTTGGCAAGTTCAACTGTAAGCTCACGTATATTCATATTATGATATATTTTACCTTTTACATATTTTTACTCAAACTTTTGGTTTGTCTCATATCTGAGATGTTTTATGAGGCTTATCATTATATTAAAAAGAGAGTTAAAGTTGTAGCAAAATTAATGATAAAACATATGGTGCTGACATCTGGGTCCAATATTTTGTAAATTCCAATTTATCAGCACTACTCGCGGCTCCGCCCGCGTAAATACAGTATCCCACGGGAACACTGCACTTTTTCGGAATAAAATTTAGCCTATGTTTTAATGCAGAGCTTAAACTACTACCATACCTTTCATCAAAATCCGTTCAGTAGCTTTTGCGTGAAAGAGTAACAAACATCCATCCATATCTCCATGCATCTTCACAAGCTTTCACATTTATAATATTAGTAGGATGTGAAAGTTTGTGGGGACGAATGGCTGGATTTATGGATGTATGGATGTTTGTTACTCTTTCACGCAAAAACTACTGAACGGATTTTGATGAAATTTGGTATGGTGGTAATTTAGGCTCTGGATTTAAAATATAGGATTTTTTTTGCAGAAAAGTACAGTATTCCCGCGGGATACTCGAAAGTATATTGTCGCGGGCGGAGCCGCGGGAAACAGCTAGTTTAAAATAGTAGTAAGATATTGTACTACGCCCTAGTGTCCGTTGTGCCTTACGCTAAGTTTATGGTGAACTTAGGTCCAATTAAGTGTAGTATTTAAGGACACTAATCAAATACCTATAAATCTACATTTCTCGGACGAGGCTCGAACCCGCTACCGCTTGTTATGGCGCAAATTAAACTATCATATACTATGTTACAAGTAATTAAGACTGAAACGGGCGCTATTTATGTGCTGTGCTTTTTCTTTATACGTGTTCTGTTAGAGATCGGTTACACGGTACTTCATGCTGTCCATGATTGTATCAATAACTTTTCAGACTATGGTCTACTCTTAATTTCATACGCATATTCCTATGTTATAGTCATAAATAAAATGATGAACAACCTCCGTGGTCCATGGGTTTAGAGCTTGGCTCTCGACTCGGATGTCGTAGATTCGATTCCCGCGTTGGAACAAAAAAAATGTTGTTTCCTAGTTTGGTTAGGACAATGTAGGCTGATCACCCGATTGTCTGACAAGAAAATCTTTCTGATGATGATGATGATGATACATAGCCTACTTTTTATCCCGAAAAAAAAAAATGCAGTGTTCCCGAGGGATACTGTATTTACGCGGGTGGAGCCGCGGGCAATAGCTAGTATAAAATAAAATGAATCACGCGATTTTGGACGTAGATCTAGTCTGTGTAACTTAATTTACCTTATAGGTATGCAGTTTAACTTAATAATTTAATGCAAAGAAAACTCTAGCGAGATTCAATTCAATTCAGTGTGGCGTGTGTCAGCTAGAAGATCGCACTAACCTGTCCAGGATTCGATAAATCGAAGTGAGTGAGCGGGCTGTAAGGATACGTGACGAATGAAGATAGCTTATCAATTATAGGAATATATAAATATAATTGTATGACAATTATTATGCTGATAAGTATATGGCGGCATATTCTTTGAATATGAAGTATCACATGAAGACAAGCGCCATTTTATTTTTTTATGCTAATTTTCATGCAAACAATAAGGGCATAAAATTTTATTATAATTAGATGTATAATAAAAAATGACAATGTCATTGTGGGATTAGTGGCAGCCCCAAAGGGAGATCTGCGACCGAGCGAGATAGTGTGTGCCCGGTCAGGCCGAAGCCCACTTGTAGTCATTTCAGCTGTCGTATATAATATATGAGCTGTGAAAACTTCGATAGCGCGATTCAGGGTCCGCCACATCATAGAAGATTTGTTAGAGATTCTAGTGAAAATTGTATCATTTTTGTTGGCGTTTTAGAACTGCAAATAGGCTGTAAGTACCAACTTATAACAATAGCTCTGAATAAATCGGATCCCACACAAAAGTAATCGAACGAATTTGAATTTCGATTTGCTACATTGTCCACCAATAATAATCAATTCTATGAATCTGTTGAAAAAATCGATTCTATGAATCGGCAAAAAAATCGAGAGGCGCGCAAAAAAACGTGATGCTGCGTCACGCACGAACGCCGCAGATGTCAAAGACATCGACTGGCTGGTATTACAGCTAGATTTAAGTTTTAGAAGGTATCATAATTTTTTTGATTGTTAAAAGAACGGCTCATTGTTTGTTATCATTAATTTCGTAACTAGCTTCTGCCCGCGGCTTAACTCGCGTAAATAAAGTGTTCCGAGGGAACATTGTACTTTTTCGGGATAAAAATATGCTTTAGACTTTAAACTACTAACATACCAAATTCCATTAAAATCTGTTCAGTAGTTTTTGCGTGAAGGAGCAACAAACGTCCATCCATCCATATATCCATCATCACAAACTTTCACATTTATAATAGTAACTCTATAAACTAAATAGATACTAGGAATTATAATTTGTAGTTATGTTTTTTATACCTACATTGTGGATTCAGACTGAAATAAATTGGACGCGCTATGAATATTCGTTCAAAAATTACTTTTTATTCTGTATTTGTAATTTAAAAAATATCTTAGTCTACAATAAATTAAAACATAATAACAAACACACAAGTCACAACACAACAAAAAATAATAAAATTTAAGTACCTATTTGTAATTTTAAATGAACAGCTTTCCACTTAATGGAAATTAAAGTATATGATGTACTTATATTAAAAACTCCATTTTTTTAATTTCGGTCTGTCCGTAAGTCTGACTGTTTGTTCCGGCTAATCTCTGAAATTACTGTCCGATTTTCACAAGACTTTCACTGGCAGATAGCTGATGTTATAAGGTGCATCACAGGCTACTTTATCTTAGGGTTCCGTTTAAAAAAATAGGGTTCCGTTTCCGTTAGTTCTACGCAAACTACGGGCACCAGCTATATTTTTAAATAAATGTACTAACCTCTTTAATCTACCTAACATTTTCTTGTAAAATATGAGAAAATACCGTAATAAGAAATGAATTACTGCATCCTACTATACGAAGCATTCGTTTGTATTTTACAAGCATCACATCAACTTCAAAGAACACAAATAAAACATATCGCACACTTACAAAAACGCTGTCCGATTTTCTCGTTAATTTTTTTTCACAAACTGTCACACACTTCAAAACGAAAAATTAAATCCGAATCCATTTCTGTTTCACACAAAAGTAGTAATGAGACTAAGTGCTACTTATCGCGTAATTATATTAACAAGATGGCCGCCGTGGTGGGTCACAAAAACGTACATAGGGTTAAGTGTGGGGAACGCGCCGCCCAGAGTTAGCGAGCGTGACGTAGGTATGTGTGTTCATTGGTTTTCCTTTTCAGTGGATTAAGTGTGAGAACTATTTGGATATTACCTACTAGATTTTGCCTGCGGCTCCGCCCGCGTAAATATGTACAGTATCATACGGGAACACTGTGCCTTCTCGGGATAGAAATAGCCTATGTGTTAATACAGAGCTTAATCTCATCATTCCAATTTTATTCAAAATCCGTTCAATAGTCTTTGCATAAAAGAGTAACAAATATCCATCAATCCATTGATTCTCACAATCTTTCACATTTAAAATAGAAGTAGAATAACCATGAATAAAGAAATAACTATGAAGATCAGTGGCACAGACTAAAGAAAGAGGAACAGATAAACAGCTACGTAGTTAGCTATCGATTTGATTACGCCTGTACGATCGAGTAACCGAGCTTTGCTCGGAGCTGTAGTAGATTTAAAAAAAGTATTACAAAAATACTTCACCAGGGTTCGAATATAGGTACCTAACTTAAAAATGCGCATATTATTTCCAGGGATAAAACCTACCTAGACCGATTTATCGCCCCCGAAATTTAGTATACAGGTGGTTACCTGTATACTAAATTTCATGAAAATCGTTGGAGCCGTTTCCGAGATTCAGAATATATACAAGAATTGCTCGTTTAAAGATATAAGATACCTAATTATTCTATAATGTTGACTTTTAGGTTAAGTAAACAGTTTAACGTTACTTATGAACAATACTATGTATTTGTTAAACGTATTTTATTGCTAAGTGATTTTAAACGCTTTATTCTTAAGATTAAGGTATAGGTACCTATATATTTTTCTGTTCCTCCTAAGTGGAGGTCAATATATGACTAAACTTAGTACAGCCAAAAAACGCTGCAAATGCACGGTAGGTAGTGTGTTAATAATAATCTGAGTTGTTGTTATTTTTAATAATTTTATGTATTTCTAACATTATTTAAATTAGCTTTGTGTATAATTTCCTCCATATAAACTTTAATATACCGGCCAAATTTCATACTCCTCCGACAACAGACAATTCGGTTAAAAATGTACTGAAACTTTTTGCATCACGTATTAACATAATAATCCCACAATTAAGACTCAACATTTTTTTTTTTAATAAAATAAGGGGGCAAACGAGCAAACGGGTCACCTGATGGAAAGCAACTACCGTCGCCCATGGACACTCGCAACATCAGAAGAGCTGCAGGTGCGTTGCCGGCCTTTTAAGAGGGAATACGCTCTCTTCTTGAAGGTTTGTAGGTCGTATAGGTCCGGAAATACTGCTGGTGACAGTTCGTTCCAGAGTTTTATAGTGCGCGGCAAAAAGTTACGCGAGAAACGCACGGTGGAAGACTGTCACTCATCAAGGTGATGAGGATGGAATATTTTTCGCGTGGGACGATGGCGAAAAGTTGCAGGTGGTATGATTCCGAACAATTCCTCAGAGCACTCCCCGTGATACAACCGATAGAGGATGCAGAGTGAAGCTACATCTCGGCGTAATTCCAAGGGGTCCAAGCTGTTTGAAACATAATGACAGCCAACAATTCGAGCGGCCCTTCGTTGGATACGATCCAGAGGGAGCAGTTGGTATTAACATTTTCTAGCATGTCGACAACACATTGATTATTCACATCGCGTAATCGTTAATTGATGTATAAATACGGCGAGTAGTTATCGATTTGCTAATCTAAACTATAATATTATAATAAAGAGGAAAAGTTTGTTTGTTTGTTTGCATTGAACAGGCTCCGAAAGTACTGCATCGATTTTGATGAAACAAGCACAAATGTAGAGTAGACCACGAGGAAGGAAATACGATACTTTTTATTGCGAAAAAATTTACTGTTTCAGCAAAATTATAGTTTTACGTACGAAGTCGCGGGCAATAGTAATGTAGAATATTTTTCTATTTTGTGAGGACAGGAATAATTTAATATGACTATAAGATGGTTTATAATAACAATATTCATTGCCACGAAAAAATGCATCGGATTTAAAAAAAATTAAAGTGTTTTAAGTCCGATATCCATCCAGGAGCCATGATGCAATTAATTAAAATAATGCCATGGATGCAAGGCATCCTGGCATTATTTTAATTAACTGCATCATGGCTCCTGGATGGATATCGGACTTAAAACACTTTAATTTTTTTTAAATCCGATGCATTTTTTCGTGGCAATGAATATTGTTATTATAAACCATCTTATAGTCATATTAAATTATTCTTGGGGAGTTTTAGACCGTAGTTAGTACTGTGGCACCCGACTTAACTGTACCTAATAAAAACAATGGTTTGCACTCCGGAAGTGCCGGCAGAAGTGAAAACTTGAACATTAAATTGGAAAACCGCCATATAGGTTAAAAGATACGAACAAAAATAGTTTCATACTATGCTTACGTAAGGGAACTGACAGCAAACAGTTGCAAGTTGAATCTTACGAGTTTTCGATCAGGTCACGTGTCCTGACGCGAGTTTAACATTTTTACCCATCCCAAGAAAAGTGCACAACGCCGCTAAAGCAGATTTCACTTCAAAAATTTGTAATAAATATCTAACGACGGCCAATACTGAAACGACAACAAGAGGTCTGCCGTCCTATTCACAGGACGTCGCTGACTCTGCTAGCCGAAATGAAAAGAGTGACATGACTTGAGCTTCACTTATTTTAACTAACGTTCCTTGAACGTAAAATGTAACTAACATTTATTTGGCCGTAATATATTTAAATTGTCTAAAAAAAAATAACCAAAAAAGTTCGATAAGTTAATTTTTTAATATTTCGAACTATGAACCATATTTCGAACTATAATATTCTTTTTTTTTACAATAAATAACAATAATCCTATTCCATATGTTTATAACACCTGTGCTGTTACAACAAATATTCGCTTACTTTGTAATATTTTAGTAATAAATTTAGCTTTTTATGCTTGTGTTGACTGATAATAGGTAATTGATAAAACAGCTAAACACCTTTAGGCTGACTTTAAAAAAATAGCTATTATTTATTTTCACACTCCAATTATCATCAGCGATGCGATAAATACTTAATATCATTATTTAAAATTAAATTTGTGCTTGTATATCTTTAATAATTATTAAATTCGTGATTTTAGCGCTTTTCCTACGAAGTTATCTAAACCTAACCAGACTACAGTATCTACGCGTACGAAGCAGAAATTTAGATTTTCCTGGAAATAAATAAATAAATAAATCTATTTAGTAATATGTGGCTTATTTATACTGTGGTCCGAAAATGTGTTTGGCGTTTTGTACACTTATAATTATGTGATAGGTCGCTACGCGCATATGGTTTGAAGAACTTTAGCACAAATTAGTAGCATTTGCGGCTAAAAACCAACTATTAAATAGCGGCTAAAGACCAAGTACGCACTGCGCTTGACACTAGCTTTCACGACGCTCTCTATACTGCAAAGGATCGCTGTAGATGACGCAAAATAGTCGCAAACAAAATTATTCCGCGGTGGAATTACGACCCTCAGCAATGCGGAATACGACGTGAGGAGGAGGCGGCTAAAAAAACTATCACTAATCATTAATTGAAGATAAATATGGCCGCCGACGCTACGCTGCTAATGAAATTAACATGAATCAATTAAGGCGACGCGGACGTATCGATGGCGTTAATATGAATGAAAATTCAAAAAAGGTTATGATGGTATCTACTTCAAATAAACCGCAGGAAAATGTATAAAATTCAAATAACTTTATACAAGGTAGGCCGCCGTACATAGCCGACTAACGAACACACAAACCGACACTTTTTATTGCGAATATGTTTATTCCATGTACACTCGGACGCGGTGGCTATATATGGAGATATATCATATTATGGTTTAAAAAAGCATAATCTTGTATGTCACGTGTGTGTTTTTGCAGTCGGACTATTTGACAGCAATTTACTGTCAACTGCAAACGGTCGTCATCGTGGAATGTTATTCTGTCAATTATAATAATTAGACAATAATTGAGACTATTGTTATGCTCCATGAGAAGTTTCTAATTCCTCAACGATATATGCGCCCTTAAACGCCCAATGCCCGGTCTGAAGGTTTATAGTAACTCTAGATAAACTAAGTTTAGCTGGCACCGAGTTTTCGAATTTAAATGTCACTAGTAACATTTCATTTGGTTGTATTTAAGCGTTTTATTGTCCTCTTTGGGTAGAGGCCTGTTCTCCAATGACACTACCTCATTTTTGTGGCAGTCTTCATTTCAGCAACAGGATTGCACAACAGTTAGATAATAATAATATTTATAGATGCTTCACACCACGTCAATCTGGCCCCGTGGTAAGTATCCGAAGAACTTGTGATACCAGACAACGGGAAGTATACTTAATTCTTTATTACTATACATAATATATTTAAAAAATTTACATTATATATTGAACATATTTACTACACATCCATGTCCCGGGATAGGAACATTAAAAACTTGTTGTTCTCTCAGCGGGATTCGAATCCGCGACCTCCAGCTTAAACGCCGAAGCGCTAACCACTCAGCCACAGAGGCCATCGATGACATATTGTTATAAAAATAACACTTTGAATAATGAATAAGTTCTGCAATAGACAACGATCTGAGTGACTATTCTGCTAAATAAAACCTGTATTAATACAATCAAGTCCGAACACGCTAAAACTCTCAAACGGTGTTTTTATAAACCAACGCACGTGAAACGCGCTGATTGGTCGAAATGTCATAAAATGCGTTCATGGTTCACGAGAATTGAGGTTCTGTTTTCACTCCTAAAATCTACAAACAATTTTCAATGTTTTCATGACAGAAATTCCTATTGTAATTTGAAATAAAATGTCGATTCTTCAAACATATAAACCGACTACGTATTTTTGCACCAACACAAAAACTGTTTATTTTTTAACATTGAAGCATTCTGCAAATATCGTCAGTCATATTTTACATTTCTGTATGTATTATCGTGTCCCAGGAATAACTCTTGGTACGTTGAATAAATTACTGTGTAACTGCGCGGCCGGCAGCTGGTGGCCGGTCGCCGGTGGCTGATACATTTGCATAGCACAATAAACAGTGTGTAATGGATTATTGTGGTCACCCATCCAGCTGCTAATTATCCTGCTCGCGCTTAACGTGGGATGTGAAAATCTCCAATCGTGTTTTCTATTTATCAATGGCAAACACAGCTAAAGGTTACATATTTCTATTTTATATTTTTGTTTGATTTGATTGTTTTTGCAGATCCTTTTTACCAGACTGGTTACCCGACTAATGTTTTTCGCGCGTATCTTGTATGTGTTTGTAAATTCCTTTATTCCCGCGTATCATTCAAACGGCTGGACGTATTTCGACAATTAAGGTATAGTTAAATTTGTCTCAAAAACCCGAGTCTCCTTAGATAGCTAGTTTATAGAAAAATACAAAATGGCACTAAATTGTAAGTAGTTCAAATATATTTTTTTAACAGAACCTATCGAGTATCAAATAACCTATCAAAATAAAGAAAATTAAAATGAGATTTCCAAAATATACATAAGTATACCATGTATTTAAATTTTATTAGGAATAATTACAACCATTTTAATAAATTAATTCGAATAATTTTGTAATCCATGCATTCGAATAGTCGTATTTTTGCTTAAAATCGACCAAGTATGTGTTGGATAAACTAAAAAATCTAAAATAAAATAAATAATAAAAAATAATAAAAACCGGACTGTAAAAAATCCATACCTAAGCACTAACTAAAAAATCGAAACGAGATAGTCAGTTTTTTTTAATTATTTATCAAATATCTACTAAATTAAACATCACCAGGATAAAGTTCATATTTATATCTAGTTAGTCGTATTAGTTTTTTCAATTTTTAAAGTTTGTTTCCAATTGTACATACCTACATCGCTAGAAATATTTTCAAAAAAAAATATGTCGAAAGATTAATAACTATATTTATAATCTAACGAAAAATAATGTGTTAAATTATAAGCAGCATTTTCGCGTCGGAAGTCTATCAAAATTTTACAATTTCACTTGTTTTATTACAATCCAACGTTTTTTACAATTTTACGGTGACATACACATTAGTGATTTAGAACTTCGTTCGAAATTATCTTGACTAAAGGCCCAGTTCTTTTAATTACGTTTGTGGATTCCGTCATTCGATGTGCAAAATTATAGCCAGTTATTTATGAAGAAAAAGTAAATTACGGCTAATTATTATATAGCATGATACTTCGTATAATCTGATCACGAAAACACCTCAGCCAATAGCGCCCACCGCCCGCCAATATTAATGTACACACGTGATCACTGATTACAATAAGCTGACAGAGCGGAAAGAAGACGATTTATTAGCGATCGCGAAATATAAGAAAGTATCATGGTCACGCCATTCTGAGTGATTTACATCTTCAATCTTTTTATATACAAAAACTATTCGAATATATTGTATACATAATATAGAAATCGTAATCGTTGATGCGTTAAGTATATAACTATTCGCTCCAATAGCTATGTTATATTTTATTGATTATTCCAAGGAATGGCATGAACTGATTTTATTATTATGTGATATGAAAGCAGTTATCTTCTTATTTATTAAAATCGATTGTAATTCAAATAAATATCTCATGTGTCTCTTGTAAAATACAAAAAAATTACAATTGAAATTTCCTAGTTTAACGATTCAAATGTAACTCGTATTTTCAACCGACTTCCAAAACACAGGAGGAGGTTTACAATTCGTGTGTATGTTTTTTTTTTGTGTGTATGTTACACGATTACTCCGCCGTTTGTGGATCGTGTGATGTGGATTTTCAAAATTATTTTTTTGTTGTAAAGCATTGACTCCTGGATTGGTCCCATTGCCATCAAATGGTAGATCTAGTGATGGTAGATCTAGTGATGGGATCCATGAGGAATTGAGAGAAATCCTCAAAATTTATAGGGACACCGATAGTGATTTTGACTTTTTTTGAAGTAACTCGAGCAAATGCTACCAAAAAGTGAAATGTTGTGCCAAGGTATACCCTGGATCCAAAATCACTGAACGGAATTTCTCAGTCTTTGAAGATAATATACGTTTGAAAATTTCAGCAATGTTTATAAAACTGCAAGCAAATGTCAGTATTAAATAATAATTATCATCACCTTGTGGTGATGATAATTCGTGGTTGTCCATCATAATCACACCATACACCATGATAAATTATGTTGATATAGGTATTTTTCATAGTATTTTACACCGATATCGATTTCTTTGAACATTCACAGCTACCAAAAAGTTAAAAGTTGTGCCAAGGTATACCTACCCTAGATCCAAAAGGACTCAGTTGAACTCCTCAGTCTTTAAAGATACACGTTTGGAAATTTCAACGTTGTTTAAAGAACTGCAAGCATATGTCACTTTTAAATAATAATCATCATCACCACCACTACTATCATCATCATACCATACAAAATGAAAACACTATGACGATATAGGTATTTTAATAGTATTTTACACCGATATCAATTCCTTTGAAAATTCATAGCTACCAAAAAGTAAAATATTGTGCCAAGGTCTCCTGGATCCAAAAAGGCTCAACAGCACTCCTCAGTCCTTAAAGGTACACGTTTGGAAATTTCCGTATTGTTAAAAGAACTGCAAGCATAGATGACTATTGAATAATCATCATCACCACAATCATCATCACACCATACATCAATATATTATGTTGATATAGGTATTACTCATAGTATTTCAAAGTGATATCGATTTCTTTGAACATTCAGAGCTACTCAAAAGTAAAATGTTGTGCCAAGCTTGTATACCTTCCTACTAAAAGTGTTACATTTGGATAATGATAATAAGGATAATCATAACTATGGGATCCACGAGCAATCGAGGAAACTCTTAAAAGCAATGTTTATGATCATTAAGTTTTCTAAACAATTTTTTAATTTTCCCGCAACTTTTTCTGTCAACACAATACACAATATTTATGAAAATTTGTCTAGCAGTTCATGCAATTTAAAAAAAGTTAAAAATAATCCCCTTTTGTCTTGGTCTTCCAAGACAAAAGGGGATTATTTTTAACTTCCCTCTAAGAAAATCTAAGATTTTCAAAAATCGGGAAGATATTGGTTTTACCCCGTTTTGCAAAAATCTAATTCTCATCAGATCTCGACGTTCTGAGGTCACAGGAAGCTTCCCTGACTACCCCCGCGAGGGTGTCACTACAACTTCATGGAGGTGTTATATTGCATAAGTGCTTAAAATTGACAATGAAAACACATGATTAAACTATAGTAGACGTTACTCGCTACTTCGTGCGCGCAAAAGGAAATCTTGCGGGAACCGTACATTTTGCCGCCATTAAATGTAGCTTCAGCTGGATGGTAGAATGGTAATTTATACGTTGTTTACGAATTGGCCTCGGGTTCGAAACCCGGTCAGATAAATATTTTTGTGATTATTTTTATTTCTTTTCTCAATTTTATTTATTTTTAAATATTTCATCGTCCTACTAAAACTCCGAACAAAGCTCGGTTTCCCAGGTACTAGTTAATAATATTATAACATCACTGAAAAGAAAAAAATAAAAAATATTTTAAAAAATATAAAAACCGACTTCCAAAGTATAAGCAATAACATTCTTAAAATCACTAAAAAGTATGAAATAATTCTAATGTCGAAATAGTTCCATTTAAATTCTGCTAAAATGTTACTGTTTTTCTACTCAATCTTCTTATTTTTGAGGTCGGTACTTATTTTTGAGCCAATTTGAACGTGAGTTCTTTAAAATATTATTTGTATGTATAAGGACCTAGTTGTGTTAAAATTAATATTTTGTATTGAAAGGATTTATACAATTATTTGGGCTGGTACCGACTTCAAAAATAAGAAGATTGAGTAGAAAAATAGTAACATTTTAGTAGAATTTGAAAGGGAACTATTTCGACAATAAGAATTATTTCAGACTTTTAAGTGATTTTAAGAATGTTATTACTTTTACTTTGGAAGTCGGTTTCTATATTTTTTTTAATATTTTTTATAGGTGCGTTTCGTGCGCACGAGAATATCGTTTGACGGGTTTAGCGTCTCGAGACTTGATTGTAATTGAATTAGTGCAGGTTTTATTTAGCAGAATTGACCCTCAGTTTATCAGCTGTTTCATAAAAGAAAATTAACAGTTAAAAGAACTTTAACCCGGTTATGCAAATCATGTATGTTAACCCGGGCTACTATTACGAATATACTGACAGTTGACACCTCATCTGTATCAGTAGTTTAAGAGTGCGCTAGTCAACGGCTCGAACTCAGTGCTGCGCGCGGGGAAAATGCTTGTTATTTCACCTAATATTGGGGAAAAAAGGATATACCCATAAAATAGTAATCTATACTTATAAGAGAAGCTATACTGCACACATTTATGCAGCTGTGTAAAGTATTTTAGAAAAGGCGTCTTCAAATTACACAAATCGACACTCAGCTGTTGGTGTTTTATGAAAAAACTATATAATATTTTTGTCTGAAGTAAAATTATCTCAATTGCTAAATAATTGAACTGTGTCGGTACGTGCTTGCTCTTTTTATTATCATTCTTCGTTTAATTTTTATTTACGTTCAAAGTTGTGCTAAAAATGCGATGTTTGGAGGCTATTATCTTCTACACTAATTTGAATTTCAGAAATATAAGCAAATACCGACCTAGATAAGTGTCATAAAAATCGATATTACGCTAGAATTTGGGTCTACAATGTTTGACTTTGGAGTAAATCACCAACAGCGTTTGTATGGAGAAAAATCCGACTAGCGCAGCCTTAAGCGCTACGATGAAACATACATCATAATAATAACTACCCAGACCGATTTCGGTGACGACTGATGGTGGCTGTTTTCATTGAAACCAGACCAGTAAGGAAGTTAAGCGTAATTTTATAGTGCTCAAGTGAGTGCGCAGTACACAAGAGGCTAGAACACTCTCTCTCCCTTTACTCTCATGACCCAGTGGGGCGGATAACCTACACGACTGACGAGAGATCAGACGCAGGTCCGACTTTTTACATGCTCATCCGACGCATGGATCATCTTTCTTGTCAGACAATCAGGTGATCAGCCTGTATTGTCCAAACCAAACTTGGAAACAACATTTTTTGTTGTTCCAATGCGGAAATCGAACCCACGACATCCGAGTCGAGAGCTAAGCTCTAACCACTAGACCACGGAGGATGTTAACATACATAAATAACATACATAAACAATATTTACGATATTGTAATTTTACTGAATAAATTATTATTTATATTATTATAAATAAATACATAGACTGCCAAAATCATTACCCTTCCTTTGGTTTCGCCGTAGTCGGGTAAAAATCAGCCGGGCCCAGCAGGTTGTAGAAATGTAGATGTAGTTTTTGATAGTAAAATAATAGGTGTATGTGGGTAGATTAGTAGATTGGTAGGTGCAGATAAAGGTGTAGTAAAATGTAGGTGTAGTTGTAGGTATTGATGTTGGTGTAGATTGTAGATATAGTTATTTATATTATTACAGTTCATAGTTAAGGCAGAACAACGTGTGTCGGGATAGCTAATGTTAAATATTTATTCCTTAAGCAACAATAGGGTAGATGAGTACATCTAGAATATTTAGTTTCATTGATATACTCAGAAATATTGAGGCATTACTACTTAGTAAATGTAAAAATATATATT
Source organism: Glaucopsyche alexis (assembly GCA_905404095.1). Classification (NCBI taxonomy): domain Eukaryota; kingdom Metazoa; phylum Arthropoda; class Insecta; order Lepidoptera; family Lycaenidae; genus Glaucopsyche; species Glaucopsyche alexis. The sequence goes on along the minus strand of FR990054.1, from coordinate 20,560,563 downwards.
TAATAGTTTATGAGTAGGTACCTAGTTTAGTAATTAGATACATCTTAAAAGTACAAATAGTTTTTTTTTGATAAATTAGTAAAAAAAACCTACATCATTATCTGTAGTTTACTAATTACTTACATCATTAACAAAAACATTAATTATGGTAAGTATGAAATTAAACACACAAATATCGGAGAATTTACAAATATGTTCCTGAGGCCTAATACTTCATACGCTTTGTGACGTCGTAAAAAACGTGAAAATGCTCCATACTAAAGTCGTACCTAGGTACGACTTTCACGAGACTTGCGAAATTTTGTATACAAATTACTGTACCTTTGAAAATATTGACTTTTGATATACATACTGTTTGTTCTGAGAAGTTACTCATATTTAAGTTACTCATATTTAAGAGTAGATACTATTCATTTATGCCATAAAAAATGTAGGAGTAGCGTGACCACTAAAAACTCTCGTGGGTATGAAAATTTGTCACCCGTGTAAATCCCATAGCGTACGGGAGACAAGTTGACTTTGTTGGATCAACAATACGAAATCGTTATATCATATATTTTTTCAACTCATATTACGTGCGCCATTTTATGCATAATTCTATTGAAAACTGACAAAATTGATATGAAGAAATCAGATGAATCTTGTCGCCATTTTACCATTTCACGATTATTGTATGGGAAAAAATATATGAAACGCCTAAAGTGGCCTTTTTAGACCCCTGATCAAGTGGCGATCAATCGAGATATGGAAATAACTTCAACAAATCAACACTAAGTGAAAGTAGATTATTATTTTTTAACAAAAAAATAAACCTACTTTCAAAGTAAAAAATCACAAAAAAGTATGAAATAAAACTTATTTTCTAAATCTTTTAAATTTGGCTAAAATTTTAACAATTTCTCTACTCATTCTTTTGAATTTTGAAGGCGCTACTAGCCCAAACGATATCCTACAGTATTTTATAGAACTCACGTTCATATTTTCTGGTATCTTTACATCAAAAAAAGAATTTTGAAAATCGGTTTACAGACGGCGAAGTAATCGGCGAACATACAAAAAATATAATACATACAGTGTTTGAAAAGCTAGGCATACTTACTAGGCCACCTTAGTTTTAGACTTTAAATACTCTGCGATGAACCAATCAACATAATCAAAATATAATCAATATTATATCACTAACAATTTGCCCGCGGCTCCGCCCGAGTAAATATTGTATCCCACGGAAACACTTTACTTAGGTAGTTCTATTTCGCGATATAAAGTAGCTTTTGTATTATTCCAGAGTTAAAGTACTACCATACCCAATTTTATCAAAACCCGTTCAGTAGTTACCTATTGCGTTAAAGTGTAACAACAAACATCCATCATTCATAGGACAGTATCCTTACTATCCTATGTTTGTTAGTAAGGATGTCAAAATTAAACCATTAATATCTATGGACGCTTCACACCACGTCAATCTGATCCCGTGGTAAGTCCTCGAAGAACTTGTGTTACGGGTACCAGACAACGGAAATATATTTAATACTTTTATACTATACACATATTTAAGATATTTATTATATTATACACATATTTAATACACATCCATGACCTAGGAACACAGAACAACTTTTTGTTCCTTCGGCGGGATTTGAACCCGCGACCCCAGGCTTGAGCACCAACATGCTCAACCAACTTAGCCACAGAGGTCGTCTATCGTCATTGGCTGTGTTCGAAAATGGCGACCGCTGGCGTTAAATCAGCAAAATAGCGGATTATGTTAGCAGTATTGAAGTTAGCAAACGTGTCCTGGCCGATAATAATCTGGTTTTTTTTTCTTTAGCGCTAACAAGCGCTTTTTTCCGCGGAACACAGCCAGTCTATTTACATCACGGAAGTCGATATTGAGTTGAGGCGTAACTTAGCATATCGCAAGTGGCATCCATCATAAAATGTTATGTTGTATTGAACTAATGAAAACATTCGCTTAGCATATGCAAATGACTGAATGTGCAACACGTACACAGCTAACATCTTAACATCTAAGAATGTTTGTATTTAGAATAGGGAATATGCAATAGATAATTTACTTAATTATAATAATGTGATCCTAGACTGAGATGTTACTCTTTCACGCAAAAACTACTAAACGGGTTGCGATGAAATTCGGTATGGTAGTGGATTACCTAACACAAGCTACTTTTTATCCCGAAAAATACTGTATTCATGTGGGCGGAGTGGCACGGGCAAAAAAAATGAATGTGTGGATGTTTGTTACTCTTTCACGCAATAAGTAATGAACGGATTTTGATGAAATTGGGTACGGTGGTAGTTTAGGCTCTGGATTAACTCATAGGCTACTTTTTATTGCAGCAAAATGTACGGTTCATGCGGGATTTCTTTTTGCGCGTACGAATTCGCGAGCTATATCTAGGAACATACATATATTTTACTATATGCGTGTTTAATCTCAGTGACTCAGTGGTTGCGCTGATAATAATCATATGTTTAAATCCCGACAGTACCTTAACGGAGACGAAGATCCGGAGCCTTGGAAAGAAAATCATAATTCCACGCAATTTATACAATCAGTATTAAAATCTTTTATTTATCTATTTTCAGTATACTTAGTTATTACTACACTAGATGTTGCCTGCGATATCGTGCACGCAAAAGTAAATTTCAAAGAAACCGTACATTTTTCCGCGATAAAAAGTGAAGTTTTCACTCCTTGATAAGACACGCCCCACCAAACCATCACTGACGCAGGACGATGACCACGTTGTACCTTTTCAACCACTTGAGCTTCTTTAGAACTGTGAGCATATTCTTTATCATTTTGCTTATTATAGTGTTCTTCAATCGTGATTTTTTTTCATCGGTAAATATTTCTGTGCTTTTCACCTGCGCATCGCGACAGAAGGCATTTTGATCGATCTACTCTCTTTAATTGTAAATATTGATCTAGGGTAATCTATGTCCTGTATATCGACGATAAGCACCGAGCTTCAAGTCTTATTTTATAATACGCGACAAAGTCCTAGCGGGAATCTTTATTTCTCGCGATAAGATTTTTTGCTTTCTAATGGGGTTTCGACGAATTTTGGCTTTAACAGCATTAACAGCCTTTGTAGTTCTAGCAGTACGCGGCCGCCCTGATCTTTTCTGGTCTTCGACAGAGGAAATGTAGTTATATCTGTCGATAGTACGATATACGAACATACGGCTGATACCAAGCTTTTGAAGTGTCTGGAATATGACCGACGGCTCCATACCCACTTTGTGCGAGGCGATCACTGCAATCCTATTTTCTTTAACACCCCATTCCATATTGTAATTTGATAATGAACACGAAAAAATATGTGAAATGGCGCAAAATCGAAGGAAGTTTTTAAAATACGTATCCCAAATTAAAAATAATTAAATAGTTGAAAAAAAGAAAATTTTTTATGTAGGTACCTAACAACTTATGGCCAGACTAGTTATACATTAAAACGTATGATTATCACGTTCGGAATATCTGTTTAATCAAATGTAACAACTAAAGTAATAAATGTCAACACTTTCAAGAGAAAAAAATCGATTAGTTTATAATATATTTCATGGATCGCCGACTCAAATCCCTATATATAACCACACTAAGCCATACGATATAGTAACATTGACTACTTTCTTTGAAAGTGGATTAAAAAACGTATATCTTAGCACTGATGAGGTTACGCCCGAGTGATCCTTCCTTAGAAAAATATCTCGACTTCGTTTATCATACTTAACACATAGTCAACATTATACCATATACATAATTTATTATTTCAACATAATTCTGTTCAATGATTGATAGTATCAGTGCTTTAATTATTAGATAATAGGACAGTCGCATATATCAATGTAATTCATAGAGAAGGTAACTTTCGACTATTAATTTTTCCGCCCGATCGATAAAATTCATTAACTCTACACAAATTCGCCATAAATGGGAATAGAAGTTTATTCTTAATTAATGTCTTGTACCCTAATATTACTAATTAAATGTGCTCATATAAGCCTAAATAGGGAATACTGTGGTAATATAGCCTTTAAATAATATTATGGTGAAAAAAAAATCCTATATAGAAACGATTTACGCTCTTGTAACCAAGACTAATTCAAAATAGTTCGGCAAAAATCACTCGATTTCGATTCTGAAGTTCTAAGAATGCACATAATGTGCTACGTATACTGTGGATTGATGCTTTTGCAAGCAAGGAAAATTCAAAATAGTTTGAGCAAAGTTCACGTGATTTCGATTGAGAAGTTCTGGGAATTCACAAAATGTGATAGGTATAACGTCGATCAATGCTTTTGCAACCAAAGCTAATTCAAAATAGTTTGAGCAAAAGCCACTCGATTTCGATTGAGAAGTTCCAGGTATTTACAAAATGTGCTAGGTATAAAGTCGATCAACGCTTTTGCAACCAAAGCTAATTCAAAATAGTTTGAGCAAAAGCCACTCGATTTCGATTGAGAAGTTCCAGGTATTTATAAAATGTGCTAGGTACAAAGTCGATCAATTAGCTTTGGTTGCAAAAGGCAACCAAAGCTAATTAAAAATTGTTTGAGCAAAAGCCACTCGATTTTGATTGGGAAGTTCTGAGAATGCACAAAATACGTTACATTCTAAATAATTCTAGCGCCGACTTTTTTTGTATGGGAACTTTTTCCTATTGCGTGAGAATCGATCCTCAAAGGTAATATTGTTTTATTCACTGAGTAAAAATTTGTCTCTTGAAATGGTTTTAAATAAAAATTATTAAAACAATATTAAAAACCAGACGGTCCACAACAAACCATCAAGAAACATTAAAATCTTTTCACAAGCTGGAATTAAAAAAAAGTACCAAACATGTTCAGTAGAAAGTTTCTAAATTTTTCGTAGCGGTAAATACTTGACAAAAACTCAATATTTTAAGGGTTTAACACGACATTCATCAACCTATCACGCACGGCGATAGCATCAGAAAAAAAAGTGTGAAATGTGGCCCCAATGTTTAACTTTACGAAATATTGCACTGTGTTAAAAAGTGTACCCACTTACTTACCAGTTACCTTCTACATTGTCAGTCACCGTTATATGGTTCAAACACGTTCAAAACACTGAAATTCGCTTTTTTAGTTAATTTATGAACTAATTACGAAATGTTAAGGCAGCGATAAACATTTTAAAAATTAAACTTTAAGTAACATTTAGCGAAAGTAATGGGCTGTCATCTGACGCCTGAGTTTTGACTCCTGACACATATACATACCTATGAAAAGCTATAGGTAAACTGTTCAAAATATGATGGTGGCTTGAAAGACAAAATAATAATAATAATATCTATGGACGCTTAACACTACGTCGGACTGGTCCCGTGGTAAGTTCTCGAAGAACTTATGTTACAGGTACCAGACAACGGAAATATTATGTTTAATAATTTAATACTATACATATATTTAAGATTTTTATTATACTATACACATATTTAGTACACATCCATAACCCAGGAACACAGAAAAACTTTTTGTTCCTTCGGCGGGATTCGAACCCGCGGCCCCCGGCTTGAGCACTAACACTCTCAACCACTGAGCAACAGAGGTCATCTATAATACTAAAAATCGCTACGCCAATAACTACATATGTAGGTAATATTATTATTCTCATAAAATGAACTTAATCCAATGATTATAATCCATTCGAAATAAGTTTGCAGTGAGTCATCAGTGCAAATATCAAAATTGATCATGACGCTTAAACCGTGTTCACATTCACCAATGGAAGTTAGCCATTTTGACATTTGCACTGACACTCTTGGTAAAGTGCGGGCGCAGAGGACGTAGATTTCACATTGCGTTTACGCTATAGGAGCGCGACAGCAATACCTATATTGGTGTGCGAGTGAAGGAGATAAGGAGCGATAAGTCAATGTACAAAATTTTACGTGCTCCGCGATCGCACTTTATTAGAAATCTGCGTACTGACGTTTGTTGGTTTAATGCTCTAAGGACGTGTGGGAATGTGGTGGGAAGCCCCAAAGGGAGATCTCCGACCGAGCGAGGTGGTATGCCCGGTCAGGCCGAAGCCCTCTTGTAATCATTTCAGCTGTCGTATATATACTTTCCGAGCTCAGAAACTTCGATAGCGCGATTCAGGACTGTGCGCTGATTGGTCCGCTACAGACGTTTGCGTATAAATTGCCGGCGACTCAAGCGCGGGGCATAAATTTTTGAGCGACAGCCGGCGACGGGGGCCGACATGTGACCAATGTAACGAGCTGTCCGACTGATTGGAATGTAGGAATTTTAGTGGACTACCTACTAGTGAACCCACTACTAGTAAATCTACTACCCGGGAACTAGATTAATGTAATTGAGAGCATTTTTATAGGCGACAGCTAAATTGTTTTCCCGTTGCGAAATCGCGTAACGAGCAGAATTGTTTCATTATATTAATTAGGCGATGCCGCTTGTAATTGTTATACTGCAACTAATTGACAGATATATAGATCCAAATGGAGTAGAAATTGGATACAAGTATGTCTGTTATATTAGTGTGAGATTGGACATTAATTAATAAAGTATTATTTAATTATTATCTAAGTAAACAAAAATAACTAACAGGATTCTAATTATTCTAATAATATTGTTTAATTAGTTTTTTTTTTAGGCTGCAAGGTCCCGTATTTTAATATACATTTAAACTAACATATATTTTGTTTATGCTAAGCTTTATTAATCAATCACGGCCCACGGTTTTTTATGTCCTTAAGAACTAAGAGCGAATTCGCAGCGATTTCGCCTCGAAACTGTAGGCGCGTAGAGTCTACGCGCGTGTCCAGATACTACGCCGCTGTACGGCGGGCATAGCATCTGGACATAATATACGACTCGTATATTACGTCCAGAAGCTACGCGCGTAGTCGCCGCGAATTTGCCCTTTCCGTATAAGGTTTTAAAACACTTTTATATGAATGCTTCAAGCTGGAATGTTGGCTAGACAATAAAATAAGTATTTCAATCGTTATTTTGGTCACGGACGTAATAAAGTGCTTTCCTCTTTGTAATGTGCTTTTGATGACTTAATCTTATCTTATTTATTTCTCGTTAACTTGTACTTGTTAATTTGTTTACATTTCAAACATGCGACGATACAATTTTTTATTTAATGTTATTTATACGAAGTTTTTATTATTTTATTGTTTCTATTCGTTTTTTGCGATTATTTAGCAGTTCAAATAAAATTAATGAAATTAAACTTTATGGTTATCAGTATTTCCAAATCTGTGACTGTTTAAGCGTAAAAGCTTAAGCAACTTTTCGTCGGTAGCTTTGAGCCGGTGCGCAGGTGGTAGCTTTTTGTGGCTCCAAAAGAACAATTAAAAACAATATTTTAAACAAGAAAATCTTGTATTTATAAAATAGATTTCTCGAAAACGGCTACAAGTATTATCATGAAATTTAGTACGCAGGGAGTTTTTGGGGGAGGAAAAAATTGATCTAGCTAGGTCTTATACTTGGGAAACTGCGTATTTTACGTTTTTTTCTTTTATCGTGCAACAATATTTCAATATTTTCGATAAGTATGCGTAAGTATAATCTTTGCTTAGTTCGAAAATTCTGAATGTGGTGAGTTCGAAATTCGAATCCTAGTTAGATGAAAATTTTGTGATTTTTTTTTTATTAATCACAACTCCGAGCAAATCTCGGTTACAGAGTACTAATAATTATAATATTACCTACATTACTACAAAAATATTGCTTATTGTACTAATTCTTAAGTTTTAATCTAAGCAAACGTCTGCACAAGGCGTTGAGTTATTATCTGATGTAGGTACCCTATCTTATATATATATATATATATATATATATATATATATATATATATATATATATATATATATATATATATATATATATATATATATATATATATATATATATCTTTGAAACATATTAAGTTCGAAATAGTAACATAAACGCAACCACACAAACTTTAAAGTAGCTTACTATACCAGGTCTTAGGTTTAATGGTTCCCTATTAATTCGACCATTAAATATTAATACAATAGAACCTTAAGTGAATTGCGTAATAATAGTATTTTACCTCCATTTTTGGGCAAGAGATAGCGCTGCACATCAGCAATGCTAATGCCTGTATTCCTAGCCTTCGTTATCTAGACACTCGACAGTGATTCGACATTATTATAACAGAATAGGTGACCAGCTGGTGTTACCATGGTAACGTCGCATCGCAAAACTGACGTCACACAATTATTATACTAATATTATAAAAACGGAAAGGTTTGTTTGTTTGCATTGCACAGGCTGCGAAACTACTGGACCGATTTTGATGAAATTTGGCACAGACATAGATTAAACCACGGGGGTGGTCATAGGCTATTTATCAACATGTATGGTTCAGGACTCAGGTCCAGGTTCAGGATTTTGTTTTGTGCGCACAAAGTCGCGGGCACATCTAGTGTGGTAGGTAATAATTGAATGGCTGTGCGACGTCATTCTTGCGTTGCGACGGCGCATTTACCAAAACAAGCCCATAAAGACTAAGGAGTCAATTCACACCGAAATTAGACGATACGGACGCGGCACGGTATTTTTGAGATAGCGATTCAATTTTTTTTTTATTACACAAGAAGATAAACGTTTATGCAAGAGTTGGAATGTCAAGCCTCGTCGCGCAGTTCTTGCAATGGGGTATTAGGTTGAAGATAATGGTTATAATCAACCATCATGATTTAACAAACTTTGGGACCGTCCATTAATCACGTGATGTTTTTAACAACTTTTTAGACCCCTCCCCTCCCCCTGGTGATACGTGGTGAGGTTTTATACCCCCCCCCCCCCCCCTCCCCCACCTAAGATCACGTGTATTTTTTTACATAATAAGCAGGTCATGTTTGAAGAAAAACTTTAACTTAAAAAACAATGTAATCGAATAATTTAAGCAATTAAAAACTATACGAGTCATTTGTCTTAAAAGTATTTAAACAACACTACGAATCTACAACCAATAATAATTTCGGTATGCATAGACTAGATTCGAAAATTAATACACATGATGTCTCCTTATACCCCCCCCCCCCCCCCCCCCTTGGTGATACATGGTGATTTTTTTTCGGACCCCCCCTCCCCCTTTAGGCATCATGTGATTAATGGACGACCCCTTTAGTAAAATATAACTAGCTCTTAGTCTTTCAGGGATCGTCAATTTTCATATTATGTCGTCTGTAATTTTCATTGAAATACGATGATTGGTGAGAAACTTAAATAAAGTGGTATTACCGTAATTTTTTTGACTAGAGGTCGACTAGAGGTCGAAATACGACCATAACTCATATTTAAATTTAAGGCGTCTTTTGCCTCTTAGATACAAAATAAAAATATGATATTAATTTTGTCTATGGAATGTGAAAGAAAAAATTATAATAATGCCAAACTAACATGTCTACAGTTAGTGTTATCTATACAAATGCATTATTTTTACTAATTTTATATGTTTGTAAGCATTATTAAAATTAAATTAAAAATATTAACTTTCTACACACCTTGCTCTACAGAAACTTTCACTGTACTAAATTTATTTTTCCTCCGTTCGCACAATTTTCGTCAAATTGTTCTTAAAATTTTTGCCTTACGATGATGATGATAAATGGTATCACAATGGTTTAAATCATCGACCACCCGCATTTCTCCCTACACCCAACATATTCTTAATGGCTACAAGTTACAACTAATAAGTGTTTTAAGCACTTTTTTTCACTCAGTAACGGAATTTTATAGGTTTAAGCTCTCAGTTGTTCAATTAACCTCGTTTTAAAGGTTATTTTTAACCCTCTGAATGGGTTTGAGATAACAAGCACATTTCCTACCATTATTGCTACAATAATGCTCGTTACAATGTTACCTTAATGCGCTTTGAAATGCATTTAGTTAATAGTTACATAGGTATGTCAGCAAAAAAGTGTTGAAACATTTAACTTAATAATAATTAACTGCCGACAGGCAGTAGGTAAATCTATTTTGGGAATTCAGAAAATAACAACTCAAAAACATTGTGTAAATAGTACGTACACACAATACAAAATAAGCAGAATAAATAAATTCTCCAACGTAGATTTAAGGAACTACAAAGTGAAAATAAAATTACTTATTTGAAATATGCACTAAAGTGGTCTCACTATCTCACTATTCCAATTTTATGAATGAAAAGTTAAATATACAAAAGTAAAAATAGCAAAATACACTTATAAGGAGTTACGCGCTAAAATTAGTAGTTACGTAAAGTTTTATTACGAAAAATTAAAATGAATGCATTTAGGTACGGTACGTGCAAAGTGTTATCATTAAAACACCTACGTGTGTATGATGACCATATTAAGAATAATGATGCTTTGAAAGAAATATTGAAGGAGTTTCGATGGCACACACCTGCCGCGTTGTAGGGACATGTGATCCTGGACTATGTGCAGAGTTGTCCCACCACTGTCGCCAGCAATTAGCGGAGATCTCTTATAATATTGTAGGAGTTCCGATGACGCGCACTTTCTGAATTGTAGGGACACGCAATCCTGGACTATGCGCACAATTGTCCCGCCACTGTCGCCAGCAATTAGCGTAAGAGATCTCTTATAATATTGTAGGAGTTCCGATGACGCGCACTTTCCGCGTTGTAGGGACACGCAATCCTGGACTATGCGCACAATTGTCCCACCACTGTCGCCAGCAATTAGCGTAAGAGATCTCTTATAATATTGTAGGAGTTCCGATGGCGCGCACTTTCCGCGTTGTAGGGACACGCAATCCTGGACTATGCGCACAATTGTCCCACCACTGTCGCCAGCAATTAGCGTAAGAGATCTCTTATAATATTGTAGGAGTTCCGATGGCGCGCACTTGCCGCGTTGTAGGGACACGCAATCCTGGACTATGCGCACAATTGTCCCACCACTGTCGCCAGCAATTAGCGTAAGAGATCTCTTATGATATTGTAGGAGTTCCGATGGTGCGCACTTGCCGCGTTGTAGGGACACGCAATACTGGACTATGCGCACAATTGTCCCACCACTATCGCCAGCAATTAGCGTAAGAGATCTCTTATAATATTGTAGGAGTTCCGATGGCGCGCACTTGCCGCGTTGTAGGGACACGCAATCCTGGACTATGCGCACAATTGTCCCACCACAGTCGCCAGCAATTAGCGTAAGAGATCTCTTATAATATTGTAGGAGTTCCGATGGCGTACACCTATCGCGTTGTAGGGACGCGATCCTGGACTATGTGCAGAATTGTCCCACCACGGTCTCCAGTAATTATCGTAAGAGATCTCTTATAATATTGTAGGAGTTCCGATGGCGTACACCTGCCGCGTTGTAGGGACACGTGATCCTGGACTATGTGCAGAGTTGTCACACCACTGTCGCCAGCAATTAGCGTAAGAGATCTCTTATAATATTGTAGGAGTTCCGATGGCGTACACCTGCCGCGTTGTAGGGACGCGATTCTGGACTATGTGCAGAATTATTGTCCCACCACTGTCCCCAGTAATTAGCGTAAGAGATCTCTTATTACCCTCTATATACGGGGTGTATTCAAAACAAAAATAGATATTCAAGGAGCGTGTTCAATATTAGATCCTCGTTCCAAAACTATAAATAACATGTGACCTTAATTTGACTAGATTATCCTGCAAAATAATTAATGTCGATTCATAAACACGCGACTGATAATGCGCGGCGGTCGCGTGACCCTTAAAGTTTACAACAATAAAAAAATGAAAATAGATTCTGAATCGATTCATAATTGGCTGAGGTATAAAAAAAACACGAAGAAGAAAAACAGTACCTCATTATATTGATACCTCTTTGAATCGGTGGTTGGCATAAACGTTGGGTTCCAACAAAAAAGTCGTCTAAATTACGTACATACTATACATAACAATGAATTATGTATATACTATAAATATACGTATATAGTATAAAAGTATTGTATAAATTTCCGTTGTCTGGTACCGGTAACACAAGTTCTTCGAGAACTTACCACGGCACAAGATGTGAGGGCATCCATAGATATTTTTATTTTATTCATATACAGTCCAAAATAAAGTAAATAAATATTTATTTTAGATTATCGTAAATCCACAATTTTAACCTCCTCGTTTTTGGAAGTCGGTATACAACAATTAAATAAATTAACCTTTTACTTCACGCCTTTTTGTTTTCACCAAGCCATTAAATGTTACCACCTCATAAAAACATTCGCTTTATTTTATAAATTTATTGCCGATGAATTTATTTTTTTTATAGGAATTAGTTGAGTAATTGTCTTACATATTTATAACTTTATTCGTTAGAAAGAAAGCGAATGTATGCGTAGAACTAACAAGCGTTATATTATTTGTAAATATTTATTAAAATAATAACAAAAAGTAAGCACGCGTTGTAATAATTTTTACATTTTATATTCCTTTCAATTAATTCTTTATAATAATAATATTTTATAGTATCTGTGACTAGATATGTTCGTTCAGCGTCTAACCGTAAACTAGAATCGATTACTAACCGAGTTCAAAAAAAGAGGACGTTCTCAATTTGAGTCTTTGTTTTATGTTTGTTACCTCAGTACTTTTAACTGGATGAAACGATTTTGATGAATGGTTTTTATTTAAAAGCTGGTGCTTCCCCTGTGGTCCCATTTAAATTTGGTCCTGCTTTGACAGTGGCATCCATGAGAAATGCATATTTATGTCTTAAATTTTTACTTTGGAAGTCGGTTTAAAAAAAATATAATACAAATACAGTTTAAAATATGATATTCTTCTGATAATGCCTAATATTTGGCGATGTTTACAACCCGTTTTACAGTCTTCTAATAAGTGTACCGATAGCTTATTCGGAAGTTTAGTCGCTACTTACCTTATATCGAGCGAAAGAGACAAAACACGCAAAACACACTTATCAGTAGATTGTGTCAATTTAATAAAAACCCGTCAAGTGCTACTCAGACACACACGAAAGGTTCTGCACAAACGCCAAAAACAAGTTTGTCGTTTGGGAGCCGCACTTATTTTTTCTGTTTTTAGTATTTGTTGTTATAGCGGAAACAGAAATATATCACCTGTAAAAATTTGAATATCTAGCTGTCACGTCTCACGAGATACAGACAGACGGACACGCGGAACGACAGATGGACAGCGGAGTTTTAGCAATAGGGTCCTTTTTTACCATTTGGATACGGAATCCTAAAAAGCATGTAGTTTGGAACAAAGCAACGTAATATAACAGATGACGGAACTGCCAACATTCACAACAATTACAGCAATACGAATAAAAACAGTTCGAACACCGTATGTGAAAACTTAACAGGCTCTTAATTAAATTAATACTTGTCGGACCGACATGCTTGGGTATTTAAAATGCACAATTTTAAAAAGTTCATATGACATTAAAGCTACATAATTATTATAAAATTAAGAACGATTAATTTTTAAACGTGAAAGCTTAATTTTATCTATAATATATCTATAGGTCTATACTGATATAATAAAGGGGAAAAATTATTTGTTTGTTTGTTTGCATCGAATAGGCTCCGAAACTATAGGACCGATTTTGGTGAAATTTAGCACAGATGTAGAGTTGACCACGGGAAAGGAAATTCAAGCCGTCTCGTAATAGATTACGAGACGGCTTGAATTTATTTTCACGCGCGTACTTTTTAATTTCCGTACTCTAATAATAATAATAATTTATATCATTAGTAAAGTTAACGCGTGAATGCGTATCAAAAGCCACTCACATCGTTATAACTTTTAATGTCATAAATTAAGTGGTTTCGTAGAAATACACGCGGTACGCACAATTATTCAATCATCCTTTAAAACTGACCGAGCTATTTTTTAATTAGCCAGCTTATTATTGTAATTATAACGTTTTGCACTTTTTGTCATTAGCTCACAAGCATGTTGTGAAATATTTGAATAAGAAATGTGCGTTTTAACGCAATACAAATTTCGAGCCGTCTCTTTATTACCCTTTCCTTTTGGCTTCGCCCTAGTCGGGTAAAAAAGCTACAGTACGTTACGAGTATTCACAGATGGCTAAGTTTTACCACGGGGCTAGATTCTTGTGGCGTGCCTACTCATGTACAACAAAGTAACGAAATGAAAACATAAGATGACGGAAGTGCCAACATTCACAACAATTACAGTAATAAAAACAGGAACACCGCTTGTATGCGAAAACTTAACAGGCTCTTAATTAAGTTTATGTACTTGTCGCGCCGACATGCTTGGGTATTTAAAATATGGACGAATTGAAAAAAAAACATATTTCAAAGCTACATATAAAAATTAAGTACTTACGCATAGTTTTTAAAGTGTAAAAATGAAAGATATATTTTATAAAAAAATACTTTTGGCCGCGGCGTCACCCGCGTGGAATAGTGTTCGTGGCAAAAAAACTTATTAAGCAAATACAAAAATAGAAAATTTACATATGTTATTGATTGTACTGTAGGTTCTTGATGGAAATTCATGTTTCACTGTAGGTAATAATACACAGCGCCTCCGTGGTCAAGTGGTTCGAGCATTGGCTCTCGACTCGGACGTCGTGGGTTCGATTTCCACATGGGAACAACAAAAAAAAATGTTGTTTCCCAGTTTGGTTAGGAAAATGCAGGCTGATCACCTGATTGTCTGACAAGAAAGATGATCCATGCGTCGGATGGGCATTTAAAAAATCGGTCCTGCGCCTGATCTCTCGCCAGTCGTGTCGGTCATCCGTCCCACTGGGTTACGAGAGTAAAAGGAAGAGAGAGTGCTCTTGTGTACTGCGCATACACTTGGGCACTATAAAATCACTCCTGCGTAACTGGTCTGGTTTCAATGAAACCGGCCACCGTCACCGAGATCGGTGTGGGGAGTTATTAATAATACACACTACTTCTTGCACTATTTCCTCTTTAATAATTATTTTACATTAATTTAAATTATTGTAAATGTGGAAATGGTGCAAGAAGTAGTGTGTATTATTACAGTAGAAAATTTACATAGTACATTTAAACTTTCCTTTGGGTTTCGTACCCAAAAGGGAGAAACGTGACCCTGTTACGAGAGCGCTTGAATTTATTTTCTTTCGCGTACTTTTTAATTTCACCTAATAAACCTATGCACTATGCAGCTCCGGCGACAACCGCCATTGTTCCCCGGCGACATAACTCATCTCCCGATATTTATAGCGCATTATAACGTCTAGTCACTTACGAAATGAGCTATACAGGTATCTTCTGTCTCTTTCGCTTGCTGTGTAGCTGAGCTAGGGTGGCTTGCCGCTAGGGTATGTTTTTGGCCTTGTTATTATACATGAAGGCAAATATTTCAAGACTAAGGATGGACTAGTGGGCTAATTTACAACGTACACCTATTTGACAGAAAAAGTGCACAGTGCCGCTAAAGGAGTATTTATTTCAAAAAACTTCATACAAGTTGAATAAGTTTCGCCATCTTGATCAGCAAATGTCAAGTTTTGAAGATGACAAAATATGTCAATCCTAAATGACCCCAAACAACCCCATATTTAGGTGTAGACACTTTTTGCCTCGACATGTCTCGTCGATACTTTCAATATAACGCCTTTGTGCTGTACTTGCATAGTGTTGAAATCGAAATTTACACAGACGAAGCCGCAGTATTAAACTAGTTATTTTCATATTTATAATCTGCACGGAAACGATGAGAAATGAAACTATTATATTCTAAATCCGACGCATATTCAAACGTCCGACACCACAGTGTAGACAATACCATACAGAGACTCACACATAGCCCCGCCGCGCCCGTACCGTACGAGTATGTCATACGAGCTTCATTATTCTGTGTAACACGTAAATAATGCTTATTTATGTGGCTATTATAGATCTGGTATAGATTCGCAGTCGGTTTTGAATTGCCTTTACTCAGTTCAGATGTTTTTTTGTACATAAAATTATTTAATTGGACTGAATCAATGTAGGTATTTTTTTAGTAGTTTTTGCACAATGGCAGACTTAATGACAGAGTTTCCAGACATGAAACGAGGCAGACGAGGCAGGGCAGGAGCCCCGCTGTTGTTAATATGGCATAGAGAACTCGACATGGCAAGCCAAGCCAACCCTGTTGCGGTTTCGCAGCGGCGCCGTAAGAATATTGCGACGCCGCACTGCGTGCGGTGCGGGATAATGCGGTGCAGTGTGACACCGCACCGTGTGGCTTAACCCTTAGGGCGCGAGCACACGGTTGCGGCGCCGACCGATTTGAGCAAGCCGGCTGCGGCGCGACGTCGCAACGCATCGTATGCTCGCGCCCTTATACGCACCGCAGCTCCGGCAAAGAATATATATTACTAACGTAAAGAACCGTCACTCCATCGATTTACACGACTCGCCGCTCGCAGCTATGTGTGCGTGTCTGGGCGAATGCGGGGGCGGGTGGGGTGTAACTTTTTCCCAGCCTGGACTATGGCTCACGGGGCTGGCACTTTCGCCGACGGCCGACGCGACAGTGTAATTTCATAAGAAAGTCTTGTCTGACGCGACGTTTATACAAAAATATTTGTTTTTTTTGTTTCACTAGTGATGCAATAATGCAATAAGTTGATTTTATCGATATTTTTAACGAAATATGCTTGGGTTGGGTAAAGTTTGTAGGAGGTTAACCTCGGACGTATATCAAATGTTTATTAAAACCCGTTCAATAGTTATTGCGTTAAAGAGAAACAAACGTGTGGTGTGTCATTTGCCCGTTTAATATAATATTTTATTTGTCCATCCATTCATCCCTCCATACATACTCACAAACTTTCATATTTATAATAGTAGTAAAATATTAGTCAGAATTTCAGCATAATATTTTAGATTGAATATTACATGTAGTACTTAATCGCATTTCAATCTGTCGATAGGTACCTATCGATATTGTGTGATGATCTTAGTTGTGTTACAACACTTATTGAGTGGTAATAAAACTTTAAAATTGCATTGATATAATTCAAATAGTCTTTATACTACTTAAGAATTAAGTACAAATTAAACCCAATTGCTAAGGACACAAGGTATATTTTTCCAAATTATGGGCCAATGGCTGAGTACATTTTTGATTAAAAAATATGGTTATTAGACGTTTGCATTTGGAGAATACTTTGAATTTTCGTTGTAAATATCAGTATCGTTCAAAAGTTCAAATCGCACGCACCGTGTACCTAATTATTGTGGTTGTATATGGTCGCTGGCCGTAATAACTAATAACAAAGAAAAAAATTATGACAATAGCTTCTTCCGCTTGCCATATAATCCAGAAAGGTAAGGATCTACCTCGATAATTATATTACTTATTTTTTCTAACCTAACCATTGCTATTGTCACACGCAGTAGGTACAATAAATAACTGAGATGTTGATTAAAGTAGGTATGATTTCCCTTTTCATTTTAAGTATCTAGCTGTTGCCCACGGCTTCGCTCGCGTAAAAAGTATTATATTTACGCGGGCGTAAATAAATATCTTAAATTAATTCGATGTCAACCCTAGGCTTAAGTCAACATAGCTGACGTTTGTCGGTGCTCGAACTGTCATTTGTAGAGAGTGTCGCCCCTGTGGCTCCGGTGGCGCCGCAGGGATAGCGGCGTTCACCAACGGCGCTGCGGCAAAAAGTGATATACAAATCCTTGTGTGTTAATGCACTCACTGATTACAATGAATTTGTAAGGATCTCGAAACATTTCTGAATCTTTTCACTTGGAAATGTAAATTTAAATCACTGTATGTACGATCAATGCTGTAGGACGCGATTAAGCCTCCATAAATAACCAGCTTTGACGTACGGCGACGTCCCGTTATAGAAACGAGACCTCAAAATGTCGGACAGAATAGTACAAGTACCTGTAAATCTACGGATTTTGCCCAAATTAAGTGAACGTCCTGTATAATTTTCTAATGATTCTAAAATGTTCTCGTGTAAAAATAGTATAATCTATACTTAATATTATAAATGAGAAAGTGTGTCTGTCTGTCTGTCTATCTGTTACCTCTTCACGCTTTAACCGCGGAACCGATTTTTATGAAATTTGGTGTAAACATACTTTGAGATCCGGGAAAGGATATAGGATCTTTTTTATCCCGAAAAAGTACAGTGTTCCCGCGGGATAATGTATTTACGCGGGCGGAGCTGTGGACAAAATCTAGTTTCTAATATTAAAAGGACTTATTCTACTATAGAACATATACCCGCGGTGCGTCTACTTTCTTGTGTAGTAAATAAAGTTAAATTTAGAATTGCTATATTAAAATTTGCCGCGCCGCATCGCGTGTCGTGAACTGACGCTTAAGCCAGGTCAGTTTACATCGAAAAACAACGCGACGTGACGATGCTTAAAGATGATATTATGCATACCTACCTAATATAGGTACAGCGCTGTGTTGCACGACCCCGCGCGCAATTTCGATTTTGTATCGCTATTGAAAACCGCGCACGGCATCGTGTCTCGATTTAAACTGACCCTTAGATCGAAGGAAATTATTTACTTCTTGAATGACTTCATTAACCCCCATTACATAAAGTTCGGCGGAACAAAGGCGCGTCACTAGTCAGAGGTTACAGCGCCGACGTTGTAAACGTCACGGGTACAGCACTAGTGAGTTATGGCGCCGTAAACGACACGCGTCATAGTGATGGACCTCTGTCGATTGAAACAAAGAGTCGGGATAAAGCACGATTCCATTTATGATAGCCATTTAATATGTAGGTAGATAATCTCATATTGAGCTCCATGGCCTAGTGGGTAGACCGTTTGGTTCGCACTCGAGAGAGTGCAGGTTCGAATCCCAGGTTGTGGCGTTTCAGATCTCAAGTACATTATACGGACGCTCTAACGGTGAAGGATGACATCGTGAGGAAACCCGCACATAGTTGGCCCCAGACAAACCCCAGACGTATTGACCAGTTCATTCCTCTAGACTAGGCTGACTATGTTGTGAGAATGCCGTATGTGCTTGGGCAATCATACGACATTTAAAAACCAACTGTCCCAGACACTACAGTATTTCAAGAGTGGTTACTTCGCTCGGAGAATACTGTATAAATCATCCATTAACGGATGTAAAGGCCTAAGTTTTTTTTTTAATCTCATATTCTGTTATTATGAAAATGAACTTTTCAGTAAATTAAGAACAGTTTGAATTACGCAATTAAAAATGAAATCTGTTTATGGTCAATAATAATGAATAGTGTTGAATGTGTGGTGGAAAACATTGGCCTTAAAGGAATTTTTTGCATATCCATACGATAACTCGATTAAAATAGATCTACTATTATACTTAATTGACGATGGAAGTATGGATGGATGGATGAAATTTTGTTACTCCCACACAAACTAATAAACCGATTTTGATGAAAGGTATGATACTACTTCAAGCTCTGGATTAAAATAGGTATCTACTTTTATCCCGAAAAAGTAGTGTTCCCTGGGATACCGTATGTACGCGGGTGGAGCCGCGGGCAACATCTAGTTTATGCATAAAAGCAAAACACATCAAAATTTTAGGAGATTTTTATGCTTTTTCAAAGATATTTACCTATAATAGGTATTGTTCAATTATTTTCAAGCAAATTTTTAGGGTTCCGTAATACTTAAGGAACCCTTATAGTTTCGCTCTGTCCGTCTGTCTGTCTGTCTGTCTGTCAGTCTGTCTGTCCGCGCCTCTAGCTTCTGTAATTATGAATATAAATTGATGAAATTTGGTGCAGTTATAGATTGTATATAGATCACGGTTTCAGGATCATAAAAAAATAATAATTTAATATTTTAGGGGTGGCTCTCCATACATGTGAAGTGGGGATAAAAAAATTTTTTTCACTCTACCGCATCGTGTGGGGTATTGTAGAATAGGTTTTTTAAAATAAAGGCAAGGTTTCATACGTTACTTTTTTATAAAGTTGACCATTTTCGAGTAATCGGCCTCCAAAGTAGATTGTAAGTTGGTCCTCCCTAGCATTTTTAAACTATAGGAGAATGAAACTTGCAAATTTCCATGCTTATAGATCACGCTAAAAACTCTTTAAGAAAATTATTGCGAACCAAATCGGACAATAACTTTTGGAGTAATTAAAAAAAAGTATATTACGCGTTTATAGTTACGGAACCCTCCTTAGACATGTCCTGACATTTTTTGTAAAGTTTTGGACATTTTTTTTGTTAGGAGGTTCTGGAAAATTGTTTAAAATCATATTTTTTTATAATTTTTTTAGATATATAAGTAGTTACTCCATTTGTGACAATTATTGTTAGTTTTATAGGATTTAGTAAAGGTTTCCGAAATCGATCGGAAAACAGCCAATTTATGCCAAATTTGTAAACTCTCCCTTAAAATAGCGTGTTAAGTAGGTACCTATTAAGATTTTTAAGTTATTAATTGCGGTAAATTATTAATTAAGTTGTAAGTATTAAAATCGTTATTTTTACGTAAATATTATCACATTTAACCGCACTAGCTATACGTTATTATTACCAATTATGACTTTAATAATTTACTAGCTTTATCGAACCATATGTACAGTATATAGTTATATAAACATATTAGCATTAACAGCAGTGCGTTAACTTTATGATAATTTAATAAAAAAAACTAATTAATTCAATTTCGTTTACGATATAGAGCGTATAAATGATTATTTTAAAATGAATTCAGGCGGAAAGTACTGAAAGTTATCAATTATGCAACGAAATCGCATGCGCCTATTAAAACGTCGTTAATCAGAAGTAAAAAGTGAAAACATCGGTACAATTACCATACCTAGATCTTAAGCCGCTGTTACATTATAACTTCACGAGCACGCGTGTTTCTTATATAAGTTCGTATGTACAATAGACTTCAACGCATGGCGCGGACGCAGCGATGTCTACACTAATAAATAGCTAATGAACCATCTTATAATTCCTAATACCATTGATCCCTCTAACCATGAAAACCAAGTCGTAGTAGAAGATAAAAAATTTCAAAAAAAAATTTCTTAATTTTCTGTAGTTTTTCTTTAGGGCATACATGCAAACATATCAGTGGCGAAGGGTGGTTCTCCTTCATAGGGAAGCCGTAGCCTGTATAATAGCTAGGGATTTGGACGAAGGTCTTCAAAAGGTAAGCGATAAGGGAAGCCGATAGGAATGGAGTTATGGGAACCCTTCGCCACTGAAACATATGGCAGCTACTCTATAGATATGTAGACTGATATCTAGTCTCTATAGAGCTGTGTTTTTCAACCTTTTTCATGATGCGATCCCCCCTTGTATGAAAAAATATTTCGCGAACCCCCGACCCTTCATTTTTTATCATATATGTATGTGTATGTTACAGTGTTACCTACAGATATTCATTCCATACGACGTTTTTATGCGTCTCCATAATTAGGATTCGGATATAAGTACATAATAATATGGTACGTCAAACACAATATTGTTTTACAATTATATACATCGATGATATCGATGATCGATTTATGAGTATATCCTTTTGTTAAAATAGAGAAAATAAATAGATAATAAGATAAAAGATTAAAAAGATTGATTTTTTAAGTAAGATACTTAATAAATCAATCTTTTTAATCTTTATTATTTTTTTACTAAAGTTCTCTCGACCTCCGGCGACACCCCTACAGAAGCTTCACGACCCCCTGGGGGTCGCGACCCACAGGTTGAAAAACACTGCTTTAGAGCATGCCAACGAAATATACATACATAGATACACTAGAAAAATATAAACCTCATTCTGGCGCAGTTGGGTAAATACTTTAGTAGGTATTAGATATGGAACGTGTAGAAAAATTTTGCTTTATTTATTTAAAATTTAATTTATTTAATAAATTTTTGATCTTGCAAAACACTTATTAATTTTAATTTGGCTTCTTTTAGCGGTTCCAAGTTCCAACTTATGAATAATTAATAATATCAACCGCCGACTTCGATAAACTGATATCGATCTATTCTGTCACTCACGTGCGAACATAATCACCAAAAGATCTGATAAGATCAGAGATAGCGAACCTTTTTGTTGCAGGTGTTTTATAAATCCGAGAGCTTACGTTTCAGCAAAGTATTGAATTGCAAATAAAATTATGTAAATTATTTCCAGGGAGATTTTTTGAGATGAAAAATCTGATCTAAGTAAAAAATAACCATGATGTTCGATATCTCGAATTCTTCTTGTTTCAAGGATTTGGCGCCCCCATGAAACTGCCGCCCGGGGCAAGTGCCCCGGTTAGCCCCCCTTAGATCCGGGGCTGCCTGTTAGACGAGTCAATCGTTTGTCTTAATGTCATCCCTTCATTTTCATTAATACGAAGAACGAGAGAGATAATATGATATCTAATCAACGATTAACTTTAACAGGCGTTGGTGAAATTGGCACTTAGCCTTAGTGATCCAGAGTTAACATATCTTTGATTTAAACATGTTTGTAGTGTATTGAATCCTTGTACGGATCGAGCCCGGTGTGTGAGCATATACAAGTTTATTTGTTACTACACCGGCGAATATTACATGATATCTATACAAATTAATAAAATTGAAGTGTACTTACTACTGTTTGTAATTTTAAATTAACATTTTTTCACCCAATACATATATATAGCACGTTCAGACCGGGACCTCATGAACTGGTATGTGGTATCCAAACGGGGCAAATCTTCATATGGCCACCGGTGGTACATCACCGCCTCATAAACCGAAAGACCTGCCGGGCGGGGTGCGCCACCGGTGGACACGGCCAACGATATGTGGAGAAACCGGACTCTGTTTTGGATTATAATAATGCGAAAAAGGGGGCGGATGTATCAGATCAGATGGCTTCGTACTATGCCAGCCTTAGAAAAACCCTAAAGTGGTACCGCAAACTTATCATCGAGATTGTTTGTGGCACAATGTTAGTAAATGCTTGGGTTATTCACCAGAAATTTGGAGAAGGAAAGAAACTAAGTATTTAAGAATTCCGGGAACAAATTATAAAAGAGATGATTAGCAATTCTAGCACTGATAATAATCAACCCGATGACGCTGCAGAGGAAGGTGAGCCGATTGTTCAACGGAACCCAAAACATAAGTTAGAGAAAACCGAAGGAATGCTTAGAAATACCCGAAAGAGTTGCAGGCCTTGTTATGACCGTATTACAACAACCGAATCTGCGGCTTTGGCTAGAAAAAAATCAAAACGCGTAAATACTTTTTGCTCTGCATGTGACAACAAACCAATGTGTTTGGATTGTTTTTATACGATTCATCAAAAATAATTTTCGTTTTGTACCATCAATATCTTTACAATTTTTTTCATTTTTGATTTAGTTTTCCTATAAATAACATTTTCTCAATGTGATCCAGCAGAAATAATTTGCATTTCGTATCATTTATCGTAATTTTGTCTCTAATAAATACAATTTTTCAATCCTGTTTTTTTTTTACTTCCCAAAACAATATCCATCTCCTGAGCTACACTATGAAACTTTGTCGATTTTACAGGGCGGGAACGGTAATTACAATACTCTCTTTCAAGGCGGCACGAATTTCTTAGTACATTAAAAGTCAGGTGTGACGTGACCACCGGTGGTACACCCCGCCCTGTCAGCGAGTACTCCGTGCTCCACCGGTGGTACACCCCGGTCTGAACGTGATAGTATAGTATAGTATAGTATAGTATAGTATAGTATAGTATAGTATAGTATAGTATAGTATAGTATAGTATAGTATAGTATAGTATAGTATAGTATAGTATGTAGTATACGGTACTTACAATACAAATCAATTTTTAAAATTTTTGTCTGTCC
Organism: Glaucopsyche alexis; assembly: GCA_905404095.1. NCBI lineage: Eukaryota > Metazoa > Arthropoda > Insecta > Lepidoptera > Lycaenidae > Glaucopsyche > Glaucopsyche alexis. The sequence goes on along the minus strand of FR990054.1, from coordinate 20,536,714 downwards.
TTCTGTCTGTCTGTTTGATTTGGTTAATCTCCGAATCGGCTGGACTGATTTTCACGGGGCCTTTACTGGCCGATGCTGATAATATAACATAACCTACTTTATCTTAGGGATTCGTTTAAAAATACAGGGTTTCGTTTCCGTTAGTTCCACACTAACGAAGTCGTAGGCACCAGCTAGTCCAACGTATAATCTCTTTGGAGCCATTTGAAAATTGGAACCCTGATAATAACTCCCCACACCGATCTCGGTGACGGTGGCCGGTTTCATTTTATAGTGCCCAAGTGTGTGCGCAGTACACAAGAGCACTCTCTCTTCCTTTACTCTTATAAACCAGTGGGATGTGTAACCGACACGACTGATGAGAGATCATGCGCAGGTCCGACTTTTTACATGCCCATCCGACGCATGGATCATCTTTCTTGTTAGACAATCAGGTGATCAGCCTCCATTGTCTTATCCAAACCCAAGTTTCCAAAAACAACGTTTTTTGTTGTTCCAATGCGGGAATCGAACCCACGACCTCCGAGTCAAGAGCCAACGCTCTAACCACTAGACCACGGAGGCTGTTACCCTATTGGGACTCTACCGTACTTTTGACTAATAGCACAAGATACCGACAGAGGAACCAAATGTTTAGAGTTATTGTTAAACTAGCTGTAACCGCGACTCCGCCCGCGTAAATATACTATCGGGTATCCCGCGGGAACACTGTCCTTTCCGGAATAGTTTTAATCCAGAGCCCAAACTTCTACAATACCAAATTTCATAAAAATCCGTTCAGTAGCTTTTGCGTGAAAGAGTAACAAACGTCCATCCATCCATACATCCACATATCCTCACAAACTTTCACATTTATAATATTACTAGCTGTTGCCCGCGGCTCCACCCGCGTAAATATAGTATCCCTCGGGAACACTACTTTTTCGGGATAAAAAGTTGCCTATGTTTTAATCCAGGGCCCAAACTACTACCATACCGAATTTCATCAAAATCCATTCAGTTGTTTTTGCGTGAAGGAGTAACAAACATCCATCCATACATCCATCCATATATACTCACAAACTTTCACATATAATATTAGTAGGATAGTAGGAATAGTAGGATCTTCTTCTCTTATATAAAAACGGATTTCAGTTACTTGTCTTACTAAAACTCGAAAACGCGTAGACTAATTTGGTTTACTTTCATCTTGAAATAATTGTAGTGAAAGTTCAAGGAAGGTTTAAATGGTGAGAAGTATTGTAAAGAATACGAGAAAAAATCTAAAAACGTCGATTGAATTTCCCCATATTAGCTGTTCCAACCTGTCAAATGTTCATTTTGTCGGTAGCTTGTCGGTAGCGTAAATTCAGGACCCACTGTCGCTTGACTGTCAAAACCTTATAGATAACACATCTAGTTTATGAACTTGGTTGGACTGAAAAACAGTAATTCTATTCAGAAAAATCGGTCAGGCTCAGTAGTTTGTAAGTGTAGATAGTACCTAGGTATTGACGTAGCCGTAGGATTGTAGTTGTAGATTGAATGTTTAGATGTATAATAAGTTATAGGTGTAGTTATTTATTTATTCCAGTTCAAAGTTTAGACATTACAACGTGTGTCGTGTCAGCTGGTTATAAAATAAATATAAATTCATAATTCATGCACAATTAGTATGAAAATTCTAATGAAATTTGAGCCACAAATTGAATGTGAAAAATTTTTGGCAGTATTTAATAATTTTGAGCCTTAGAAATTACAAAGATGAGATAAAAATATTAAATACGTAAAATACTTTATGAGCATGCAGTCCAAACGAGTTCCCTTTGGAACTCCTAACTTATCTAACGAGTAGCATTAAACTAGACTAAATTAATTTCTATAAATTGCTACGTTCGATAGCTGGGCGTTATTAAAACTAAATCAAGCCCATAAAAGTTAATTGTACGCATATCTCCCGCACAACGATCATTTGCACCCGATGCTTGTAATTACTCTGATCCTATCGAAGACTGTAAAAGACAATTAGATCGAGTAGTTTAAACTGTTTATTCTATAGATATAAGTATTTACACCCATGTCGAGTGGACGTATTGTTATAGCGGTTAGGAAAGCTATTCCGAGCTCTAATTAAACTAATTTTATGGGAGTTTAATGAATGCACGTGCGATGGTAGAAATTGTATTGTATTGTTTAATTATCGATCGTTTTGAATTGAAACCAGATTATGTTGCATGAATGCTGACTTGTGCAGAATTCAGCAAATACTTTTTTTTAAAGCTATTAAGTTTTAAAGTTTTGTAAGGCGTTTAAGTTTTGTAGTAAAAAAACGTATCTATAAGTATATATATAAAAGAAAGTCGTGAAAACCGATCTGGCTGAAAATTGGTGAAGAGGTAGCTTAGAACCAGGAGAAGGACATTTTATTCTGTTACCGAAGGACGTGATTTTTCTCCAGTCTCACTAAAACTCGAGAAAGGCGGGACCGATTTGGCTGATTTTGGTTTTTGAAATCATTGTGGAAGTTCAGGGAGGGTTTAAGCGGTGAGAAATGTTGGAAAATATGTAGGTTCTAGGAGTAGGAGTAGGTGTAGAACTAGCATGTAGGTTGCATTGTAGGTGTAGTTATTTATTAATTTCAATTCATATTTAAGACGAAACAACTTGTGTTGGAACAGCTAGTATTACATTAACTGCTTAATTTTATTTATATTATTACTAGCGGGCTCGACAGATGTTGTTCTGTCTCTACTATGAACTGGAATATATACGTAAATAGCTACACCTACAACAACAACTACGTCTACTCCTACATCTACACTAACATGCCTACACCCACCTACACTTACAATTATTATAAATGCGAAAATGTTACCTCTTCACGCCTTAACCGCCATAACCAATTTGCTTTGCTTTCTATTTTTCTATCTTTTGCATAGTTTTTATCGAGACAAAATGTACGATTCCCGCGTTAAATACCATTTTAATTTTTTTTCTGATATATTTTTTTAAATTAGTAGTGCGATGTTGTAAAACAAATTTTCACTAAGTTAGAAAAAAGTACCTAAACTAAGATTAACATCATAGTACTATGGCATACTATGTTTACTTTTTTCTTTTTTCATGTACCTATTAAACCGTGTTGTAACTGAAAAAGAACAAAAGATCACCCAGTAGGTACATGGTGTTAACTTTTCGCTTTACTTTTTATCTCGCCACCTTTGTAATAGCTTGAACTCGGGCATTATCAGTATGTAACCATTCATTTTAATTGTTGTTAATTGTAATTCTTGTCTCTGATCTGCGATAAGCCCGGCATCCCCGCTATGCCTTTATCTACTAATCTTCAACTTGGCAAAGGTGTTCTGAAAATGTGTCAGGCATAAGACAGGTTTGAATTCAAGGAAACCCGTCACCTTGTTTCAAATTCTCGAGTGACAATTATAGCGGTGAGGTGTTATTTATTTTTTTAATGTTACAATGTGCGGCAAAAAATTTCGTAATTCTCACCAAAATTACGGGTAATTTTTGCCGGGTACGTTTAGTTTGACCTACGGCGCGGCCGGCTTTTTATAGATTCGTTTACAACCCCACTTACTAACGGCCGGTTTCAATAACCTATCTAACAATAACTCAATTAGTTATTACGTCATATTAAAGTATAACTTGCCGGTTTTTTATGTTTCAATATACTAACTTAGTTAAGGAATCTTTGTCTGTGACAGCGAGGTCCAAATGTTATGTTTTTAACAAATCGTTATTGGTAGATAGGTTATTGAAACGGGCCGTTAGTAAGAACTTAAGAAGTAAGAACTTCTACGCTTCAAACAGTGGATACAATTTATCTGAGACATGTTAAAAAGTGGATATATTTTTAACGACATGATTATTAAATCAATTACTATCTTATCAACAAAAATAATTTATTACATACATACATAAATCACGCCTTTTTCCCGTAAAGGGGTAGGCAGAGACCACTTTTGCCACTTGCTACGATCCTTACATACTCGTTTCCCTTCGTTCACTTTCATTTTTACCATCCATTCCTCCTCTTACATTCAACGTAGCGGCTCTCCATGGTCCGCTTTTCACCTCCGCGAGAAACGAGACGTGATGGGTGGTGAACCACATCGCCGCCATTTTGGATAATTAAATTATTTTTATGATTATCCATTGCGTTTCCACGGATTGGTGGAGAGGGTAGGAATAGGGAAAGGGAAGGATAGGTGGTGTGGAAAGGAAGATTGGTAAGTTAGAGTGGGAAACAGGAAATGTAGGATATTACCGTCCAGGAGGGCAAGGGATAGGACAGTAATAGCTAGGGAAGCCGGGGTCGCATACCTGTATACTATACCACAACTACCTGACAGGTAAGTTGGGATGAGTATCCCATGACATCCAATAATTTATTCAATAATTTATTCAACGTACGATTATGCTCAATCGCCTATTGCTCATCCCTATACTTAATCTTATTGTAATTTAAATAATATAGACTGAATTTCCAAATTCAATGATACAATCGAATCAAGCTGGAACTAAAAGATTTCTGTGTTCCTGGGTCATGAGTGTGTATTAAATATCCTTCCCGTTGTGCTTTGGATGCTTAGCGTGGGTTCATGGGGCCATACTCACGTGGTGTGAAGCGTCCATAATTTCCAACATCACGTCAGACAAATCAATCAGAATCAATCAATCATATGGAATTATAATGTCAATCAAAGCACGAAACAACCCCGTGAACAAAAGTTCTGGCTGAAAAAAACTAACACCCCGCTCGCCGCGCGCACCCTCAGCATACGTCTAAACACGCACACATAGCTGTGAACCGTCAATCGCGTTAATCTATCGAATGACGGTTCTTTACGTTAGTAATATATATTCTTTGGCTAAACGCTATTCGCAGCCAGCATTTAGCACGCGATCCCCACTACCGGCGCCTCCTACTCGTTACAGATAGTGGGAGCTATCTACGTTCCATCGGACGATACTACTTCATAATTGAAACTACGCGGGAATGGCTACGACTTCTAATTGGGAATGCTTAGACTATGTCCAGAAACTGCGTATTCTTACGCACGCAAGGTCTACGCACGTAGTCGAGGTACTAGGGCCCCATACATTGCGTCCAGGAGCTACGTGCGTATTATTTTAGCTATGCGCGTATCGTACAAAATTGACCTATTAAACCGCTTTGGTTGATTCAGGCACGGATCCAGCTCTCAAACGAAGATGTGGCCCGAAAATTTTGATTATATTATTTCCTTCATAACATGGTTATTAGAATATAAAAAAAGAATTTTATTATTTTCTTTATAATATTATGTTAATTAAAAGCTAACGCGCGGAGTGAGTGAGAAAGTTTTTCGCTTATTTAGCAAAAAAATTATTTTATGTTTGGTAAAAAAATAATATATGCATATATAGTAAAGAAACATACACAAATTATAGATTATATAACATCGGCAGGAGTAATTCCTATCGGTTCAAACAAAGTATTATTTTTTCTTAAATCTGTTAGTTAGTAAATAAAAAAGGGCCGAAAATTTATGGAGAGGTGACAAATTTTGCGTTTTCTTCAATCTACCTGACTAAAGGTCCGCTTAACACTAAATCCACTACTATAAATATGTATTTTAACAATAATATAAGTATGACCAGCAGGTAAAAAGCACCAGGTAAGACTCAAAAGGCTAACAATACCAATACTACTACCCACTGAACCTATTTTGATTATAAATTAATAGACCTTGAAAGTATGCACTCACAAGGCTGTTGGGGTTGTGGGTATGCCCATACCACACGTATAGGTGCTCCGCCCCTGACTCAATAGATGCAGCAATTACGCAGCTACCTCGAGTACGCGCGAGACACAAAGTGAAAGAAAAATGTTTTTCTCGCTCCGATTGTATGATTCAAAGTGAGACAGAAGTATTCAGTTCATTCGTTACACAGCATTCAGATCGGTTGACACTGTTGGCATTTTACTTTACAGAGTGTTCCGAAATTTTGTGCTGTCAATGTTTTGTCAAAACCAATTATTTCTGAAGACACTTTATATTAAAACCTTCAACACACAATTGATATCGATTTGAAATAGTCAAAAGTGTCATCCCCTGTATTTTGGAGTGCAATGAAAGCGTAGTAAGATCGAGTTGCCAAGTTTCAAAAAATATTTCTCCCTAAAACAAATAGTACGGTTCCCGTGGATTTTACCTAGCATGCGAAGACTCTCAAATATAATTATTAAAGTACTTATGCCATATCGAAACTTCATAAAGTTACATAATACGATAAAATATATAGGTACTTACCGTTAAAAATCAAAAAAGTTACATACCAAATATGTAAGTATTACTTATTTAGAAAAACATACCTATAAAGATCTTTATACAGTAAAACTACTTTGCTAATATCTTTCGGAAGTCCCACACATGCTTTCCAACATCCGTCATTTCCGTAGAAAAAAAAACGATGATTGCTCATTTTCGAGCAAAATGAGTAGGACAATAACAAAAACAATATAATTTTGGCAAGTTGCCTTGCACCAACAATGAAAAACAAAATGTTAATGTATGATTTTAAGAACGAATTGTGAATATGTATTATTAAAATTAAATGTTTAGATAATTTAACGTTATTTTTTAAATTCGATTATAATTATAAAATAACCAACAAAAATAATATTTACCCTAAAGCGCCATACTCACGGGCCAAGCAGCAAATCCAGCAACGGTACTTATAGTATAACAGTATCATTATTGTCAATAGTGTCATTCATCATCATCATCATCAATCATTTATAATTTTTGCCTGCAAATCCGCGGCCTTGTGCTTGTAGGTGTGGTGATGTGGTCAGTATGACCCATAAGTCTGGCCACAGACGTTCTAAATTTGACATTCTTTAAGAACGTCAAATTCAGGTCGAAGGCAAAGTTTCCATACAAAACACGCATAGCCCACACACGTGCATAATCTTTCAGATTCTTAAATGTCAGTTCGAACTTTAAGAATGTCAATGAAGAACGTCTGTGGCCAGGCTCAGCGTATGTGTGACATGGTGTCTGAATATATAAAATTCGAGGAATTCCCTCGATTCCTTATGGATCCCATCATCAGGTCACCACTTTGATCAATCATCACAGGGATTAATTTAGGATAGGATAGGATAGGATTCCATTCAATAGATATTACGAATTTAATAAGTTATAGTAAAAGAAAAAATAAACCTTAACACTTTTACATTAAAACTATCATTATGAAATTTGGCACATATATAGATTAGACCATGGGAAAGGAGGTAGGCTACTTTTAATCGCGGGGAAATGTACGGTTCCTGTATCCTACAGGAACTGCTTTCACGTAAAAATTACTAAACCGATTACCATGAAATTTGGCACAGATATAAACTAGACCATGGGGAAGGCCGAAGGACATAGGCAACTTTTTATCGCGAAATACATATCCGTGGATTACTGTACTTACGCGGGCGTAATGGGCGCGGGCTGGACCTTTTTAAATATTCTTTATTTTCTAAATAAGTCCCCTTTTAAATTCGACTTAAATTTTAACGATTTCTCTACTCAATCTTCTTAATTTTGAAGTCGATACCAGCCCAAACAATATCCCATATATTTTATAGAACTCACATTCAAATTTGTTGGTACCGACTTCAAAATTAAGAAGATTGAGTAGAGAAATTGTTAAAATTTTAGTCGAATAAAAAGGGGGAATTATTTAGAAAATAAGTTTTATTTCATACTTTTTTGGGTATTTTTACTTTGGAAGTCGATTTAATTTTCTATTTAAAAATAATAATTTCGCCCTTTGTAGTGATATATTTTGTTAAATTATTATTAATATATTATCTTAAAACCTTTAAAATAAACTATCGAATGTATAATTATTGAATACGCGCTAAGATTCCATTAAGTATTGTAAATAAGATGATGATGATGATTATTGTAAGTTAGTTGCATATGCTTGTAGTTCTTTGAACAATGCCGAAATTTCGAAACGCGTATCTTTTAAGACTAAGGAGTTCTGTTCAGTGCTTTTGAATTCAGGATATACATTGGTGCAAAATCTTATTTTTAGTAGCATATGCTTATGTTACTTCAGGAAAAGTCTAAATCATTATATGTGTCCATATAAATTTCGAGGAGTCCCTCGATTCCACATTGATCCTATCATCATGTCACCGCTTTTTTCAAAACGGGACCAACTTGAAATTATACCCTTTACATCAAAAAAAGAATTTTGAAAATCGGTCCAGAGACGGCGGGATTATGGTATAACATACAAACAAAAATAAAAAAATATATATATGTTGCCGAACGTATAGCCGCCTCTTTTTTTGGAAGTCGGTTAAAAAAATAGTGTGCTGTATATTACTTATCGACAAGCAGTTTAATTGCATATTTAAATAACACAAGCATAAGATTCTTAGCCCCTTCAGATACTTTTCTCCCTAAATTTAGGGAAAAAGTCCCAAGTTGGCATCACACATAGACCGGCAGAAATTTTGTTGTGATAAGATAAGAATCTCTACGTGCGTAGGTTTACGCAGGCTTACGCAGTTTCTGGACATAGTCTTAGTGATGTAAAACGTGTAACGTCTAGAACCTTTGGTAGCAAAATGCAATCCATACTAAATAATATAATAAAGAGGAAAAGTTTGTTTATTTGCATTGAATAGGCTCTGAAATACTGGTCCGATTTTGATTAAATTTGGCACAGATATATATTAGAGCATGGGGAAGGACATAAGCTACTTTTCATTGAGGCAAAATGTACAGTTCCCACGAGATTTTCTTTTCTCGCGCACGAAGTTGCGCGCGACATCTAGATAATGTAATAAATATCGTACAAGTTGTCACTCGATCGATAAGATGAAAATCGCTCAGCAGCGCCATTGAATCGTGAACACGCCAATGTACATAATCACGTAGTTCAACTACGGCTGCAGACGATGCGGTCACTTAGTATAATTATCTGTATAATCTATAGCGGTTACTTCCTTAGTCTATACTAATATAATAAAGAGGAAAAGTTTGTTTGTTTGCATTGAATAGGCTCCGAAACTACTGGACCGATTTTGATGAAATTTGGCACAGATATAGAATAGAGAATAGGGAAGGATATAGGCTACTTTTTACTGCAGCAAAATGTACAGTTAGCTCGAGATTTCCTTTTGCGCGCGCGAAGTCGCGGGCAACATCCTAGAGTTTAAATATTTTGAGGTGTCCTAGTGCAAAGGAAAATGTTAAGAAACGGGTCGAGCGGGAACTTTGTCGATATTGTACAAAATTTATAAGTAGATAGGTACTAATATTATAAAGAGGAAAAGTTTGTTTGTTTGTATACTTGTTTGCATTGAATAGGCTCTGAAACTACTGGTCCGATTTTGATGAAATTTCGCACAGATACAGTAGACTACGGGGAAGAAAATATACTACTTTTTTATCGCGAAAAAATGTGCGGTTTCCGCGAAATTAACTTTTGCGCGGATGAAGTCACGGGCAAAATCTAGTCTCGTATTCTAATAATTCTTATGTCACAGTGTTTATAGATACGGGATTTACATAGGTCGATTGTCGCCATGCGGTGAGTCGCTTGATAAATCGCCTTGTCATTTTCGTTGGCAAAATTGCCTTGAGAGTTGCGACCTAGCCGAACTGTCGTTTAGACGGTTGATTTTAGGCCTCCACCACATATGGCGTGCGCGTTTCTCCAGTGGTTCCAATTCCAAAATTTGTGGACATAGACCCCGAAGTCGGAATTTCGACTTGATTTTTTTTTCTGTGATAGAAAACAACATTTCAAACAACTTTTACTTTTGTACAATTCTTCGAAAAAATTATATTTTTCAAGATATAAAATAAATTTAAAAAAATTGTATGGAGAAAAACACATTTTATTTTTTTCTTCAACTGCCGTAGTTTGCGGGGTGTTTTGAGGCATAGGCGTATTAGATAAGGTGACAAGGAATATAAAAATAATTTTATTTGGTCTCGCAGAGTGCGGCCGCGCAAAAAAATTAAGTTTAATTTTTTTTTATGAAAACGCTTTTTTTACAAAGAATGAAATGTTTTTCGTAATGTTTTACTTCTTTTTTGTATTTTTACTCTTAATTATATCATCTAAGAGTGAAATATCCCATAAAATACTATAAAAATGGTTTTTGTTAAACATTTTAATTTTATTTTAATTCATTTTTTTTACAAAGTTAAGACTTTTTTTAGGAATGATTTGTTACTTAGAGGATTTGTTGGCGGGATTAAACGTTTTGGGGGTCCAAGCAGGGTCTTTAAGGGTTCAAATGGAGTTGAGGTTGGTCTTAGCGGTCCACATTACGTTCTATTTAGAAATTCCTACTATTTGTAATAAGTAATAACTCCCGCAATAAAAATATTTTGAACAAACATCGACTATGACCGGATAGTGCAAAGTTTGTATACCCGGTCATAGATGATGATGGGTATTTGTTCAAATACAAATAGGAGATATAACTAACTGCTTCACAGTCAAAACTGCCCCGCTTGCTCTCGACATTGATCAAAGAAATAATTAGATAAAATTGTAGCCCTCAAAAGGGCTGTTTTAGCTGAAGCAGTTCAATCACTTCACAACGATGATGTTGATGATGTTATAGAAGAAGAAAAAATGTTTATAGAGTCTCAAAACATTTCAGACCCTCTTGTTATGATATAGCATTTTCTTTAACTAAACAGACGATTAATCCTGCTAACAAGTCCTCCAAGTAACAAATCATTCCTAAAAAAGGTCTTAACTTTGTAAAAAAAATGAATAAAATAAAATAACATTTTTCAACAAAAACCATTTTTTATAGTAATTTATAGGATATTTCACTCTTACATGATATAATTAAAACTAAAAATACAAAAAAGAAGTAAAACATTACGAAAAACATTTAATTTTTTGTAAAAAAAGCGTTTTCATAAAAAAAAATTTAAACTTAATTTTCTTGCGCGGCCGCACTCTGCGAGACCAAATAAAATTATTTTTATATTCCTTGTCACCTTATCTAATACACCTATGCCTCAAAACACCCCGCAAACTACGGCAGTTGAAGAAAAAAAATAAAATGTGTTTTTCTCCATACAATTTTTTTTTATTTATTTTATATCTTGAAAAATATAAGTTTTTCGAAGAATTGTGCAAAAGTAAAAGTTGTTTGAAATGTTGTTTTCTATCACAGAAAAAAAAATCAAGTCGAAATTCCGACTTCGGGGTCTATGTCCACGAATTTTGGAATTGGAACCACTGTGCGGCGTGTGACGTGTGTGCAGCGCGTACGCGGCGTGCACGCTGCGTACGCACTGCTACTGACGACCGCGGGATTATTACGTATCTTGCAAAAGCTAAGCAATAGCAAAAATAGCGCAATTTTTGCTCCAAAATCGCAAATTCATATTACGTATCTGCAAAAACCTAGCAGAAGCAACCTAGCGACAGTACTGCCTCTACCGAACAATCGAGGAACTATAAATTGCAATCAATCATTCGATCTCTTCACTGCTGTCTAATTTTTCGTATTACGTAAGACTTTTACAGCAAAGCGAAAGCAATCAGCGAGCGATTTAAATTGTCAGTTAGCAATAATAAGCGAAAATGAAGCAAATTGCATTCAAACACAACAGCGAGCGATTAGCAATCGATGGCATAGGTAATACGATTTTATTTGACGTTCAGCAATCGACTGTGCGTCCATCTCGCGATGACTGCAAGATTTTTGCTAATCGCTATTTTTATATAATATGGCGGCCGAACAGTAGCGGGCGGCGCGGCGGGACTTCTGAGACTTCGCTGTTTGTCTGTCTGTCACCAGGTTGTATCTCCTTAACCGTGTAGCTAGACAGTTGAAATGTTCACAGATGATGTATTTCTGTTGCCGCTATAACAATAAACACAGACAAAAACAGAATAAAATAAAACGTTTTAAAAGGGGCATTCCCATACAACAATTTTTGGAACGAAGTTCCTTATCGCGCGTTGCGGAAGGGGGCTAGATGGAAAAATTAAGACCAAAAGTTGTAACGACACTTTTTGCTATTGTTGTAAGCCGTGCGGCGTGCACGTGTTTCTCTGTCTGTCTCTCTCTCTCTCTCTCTCTCATAGAAAGCAAGCCAGTTATTTTCGTTTCGTCTTTCTATTTCGCTTTAAACAGCGTAGTGTCGCGACGATTATTTTTGTTGAGTGTACACAGGTTTTTTGTACATAATAAATAATAAAACTTCGTTCCATCCGGGTGTCGCTTGACACCTCTCAAGTTTTTTATTGCCGGTTTGTACAGAACCCTTCGAACACGAGTCAAACTCGCACTCGGCCGGTATTTTAGTCACATTAATACCCGCACGTCTGTTACTTCTTGCTACATAGCACATTCCTAGTGCCAATTTCCTTCAGCAAATATGTACACTTATCCCACTCATCGATAACAGTTAGCACGCTATGCTGAAGAAGATAAAGTGTACGAGTAATCGCTCTAAACACATTACACTTAGATACATACACATAAATTATACTATCGCATTACACGATCACCATTTCTTTATTTCAATAGCAATACCTGCGAGTTGATCGTCTATATCAAGCTATAATTTTATATAGAAATATTTGTATTAGTTGCACGTATCTACAGGATGGCTAATTCTACAGTAAAAACTAATACATCTTCGTATTAATTGTATATAAATGAACAAGAAATCTCACAATATCTAATCGGCAACATATTGGTTATTCATCGCGCGGCGGGGCGCCCGCGCCGGCTAGCGGCTAGCGGCTAGCGGCTGTGGTTGGCGGTTGGCGCTGAAATCACAATTAAAATTTATGAACACACTGTTAATTACTGCGAACTGAACTCATGAATATCTGGCTATCTGCTCTGAATATACGCACGGCAAGGTCACGACGCAAAGATAGCAACATGGAGTAGCGTATCCTTGGTTTTAATAATAAGGGTGTTGCAGAAAAAGTTGCTGAATGACCGTCGGCATTATAAATTTCTATGACGGCGACCGAAGATTCAAGAGAGACGACGACGCCCAACTAACATTTTGGTAATAAGAATAAGCGCTAAATGAGCTACTTAAGAGAAACTTAAAAATCTAAGGTTCTATAAAAGGTCTAACAACTAGTGGTATAGCGCGCTATAACTATCTTATAACCCTCGATTGGGCCCACAATTTTATAGCTTAAAGTGACATAATAGTTTTAGAAAAGTGATAAAAAGGTGGGAATAAAGAGTTACAATAGTGCTATTGAAGTAGTATTCACCATTTTAGGTGTATTATAAGCTATACACAGGTTACAACTGCACCCTTTAGTAATAAATAATTTATAAAATTCACTCAATTAGCTTTTTTAACAACATATGAGTGCTCCTACGATACTATTTATAGCTCGATTGTATATTGTGCATAATAAGTAGTAATAAACATCACCCAAAGTTTTTTTTACTTTACGTTTCTATTACCGTCAAAAATGATAAAATAATAGGTTGGGGAAAAAGTCTTTTCGCATTATAGTATGTATGAACTTGTCATAAAATATCTTGGGCTATACCAATTGTATCTGGCTGATTTTGGTATCATTAAAAAGTTTTAATTTTACAGAAGACAATTCCAAATTCAAATTAGGTAAATTTGAGATTTTCATTTGTTTTTCTTATTGTTAAAATGAGTGATTCTTATGAAGAATTTCGATACATTTTAAAATTTTATTACAAAAAAGGTAAAAATGCAACACAAGCCGCGAAAAAAATTTGTGATGTTTATGGACCTAATGCAGTATCTGTGAGAGTAGCGCAAATTTGGTTTAAGCGTTTTCAATCCGGAAATTTTGATATCAAAGATGCACGTCGCTCTGGTCGCCCTGTTACGGACAAAACTGTTGCCATTTTTGAAAAAGTGGAGCAAGATCGGCATATTAGTAGTTACGATGTAGCTGAAGAACTGGGGATTGACCACAAAACGGTTTTGGCGCATTTGAAAAAAGCTGGGTACAAAAAAAAAGCTCGATATTTGGGTGCCTCATGAGCTCACTGAAAGAAACCTAATGAACCGTGTACTCATTTGTGACTCTTTATTACGACGTAATGAAACCGAACCATTTTTGAAGAAGCTGATAACTGGTGATGAAAAGTGGATCACGTACGACAAGAACGTGCGAAAAAGATCGTGGTCAAAGGCCGGTCAGGCTTCACAGACTGTGGCGAAACCCGGGTTAACTCGCAACAAGGTGATGCTGTGTGTGTGGTGGGATTGGAAGGGCATTATTAATTATGAGCTGTTACCGCCAGGCAGGACCATCAATTCTGAACTGTACTGCGAACAACTGATGAGATTAAAGCAAGAAGTTGAGAGAAAGCGGCCGGAATTAATCAACAGAAGGGGTGTGGTTTTTCACCATGATAACGCTAGACCTCACACATCTTTAGCCACTCAGAAAAAATTACGGGAGTTTGGCTGGGAGGTGTTAATGCATCCGCCGTATAGTCCTGACCTTGCACCTTCAGATTTCCACCTGTTTCGGTCGCTGCAGAATTCCTTAGGCAGTGTCAGGTTGACATCACAAGAGGACTGCCAAAACCACTTGTCGCAGTTTTTTCATCAGAAGCCCCAAAAATTTTATAGCAATGGGATCATGTACCTACCAACAAGATGGCAAAAAGTTATCGAACAAAATGGCACTTATATACTTTAGTCACTTGTAAATAAACTTTATAAAAAAACCTTTTGAATTTTTATATAAAATGCGAAGAAACTTTTTCCCCAACCTAATATAATAGCAGTGCGCATATTCATGGCCGACATCAATTAATAATTTTATACATTATCGGTTTCATAATTATGAATTCTCCCTGCGGTGATAAGTATTCTGTGATAATATATACTAGTTTTCATCTCAATTTTGAAGCGCCTCAAAAATAAACAACATTTCATATTATTAGGTAAAATAAATCACTGCCACGGATTTTTTATTTTTTTAGTTGTGGTTATAAATAACAATTTTCAGTACGTGTATGTATATTTTAATTGAAAACAGTAAATAATGTAAATCAATAAGTCGGAAAATAATATTTTGACCATAAATTTACTTTTAAAATTTTATAGGTTATGTTTATTTAATGGCGTAAAATCTACATTACCTAAGATTCCTGATAACTCTTTTATTCCTAACGCAGTGTTAAAAAAATTATAGCTAGCTTTTTAATGCCACTTGGAGTTTTATAATGTGGGAGTAAATCCTATTATACAACCTGTAATGATTTAAAGGTGGTTTCTGACACTTGCAGCATCTAGCTCTATAATACCTATAGTTATCACTTCTTTAACTTATATAGCTCTATAATACAAATAGTTATCACTACTATAACTTTCTTTTAGCTCTTAGGGCTCCATAGAACTCGTTAGGTGGTACAAGGTATTGACTAACTCCATTTAAGAACTTTAACCGTTTGTAAGTATTAGCAGACACCTTACAATTGGTGCTAGTGTTTTACGTTTCCTAAAGATGTAAGAGTAAGTTATACAAAAGTTCTGACAAACTCCAAGTTAGCACCTTAAGTTATATATTTTTCCTCTATTTCTATTATGCCTCTTGAAACTTTAATTATTTATTCCTAACACCGCAGTAGAGTCCAAAGCTATTGTCAGTGCTCTTATATGTCGTTTATAATACTTTAAGTGTCAAAAAAGGTTTCCCTTAAAGGTCCGGACGCACTAGGCGGAACTGAACTTCAGTGGAACTGAGCGACACGTTTTGGTAAGTCGCACTTGAACTGCAGCGGCGCTACAAAAATATATTTAGTAGCTAGGCGACCTCCGAGCAAGATGGACGAATGGACAATTGAAATTTAAAAGGTTTTTTTTTTTAATAAATATGTACCTACATACCTACAATCTAAATAATTTACATACGACCTCCGTGGCTCAGTGGAGAGCGCAGTGGCGCTTTAACCGGAGGTCGCGGGTTCGAATACCACCAGGGAACAAAAAAGTTTTCTGTGTTCCTGGGTCAAGGATGTGTATTAAATGTGTGTATATAATATAATAAAAATCTTTTATATAAGTAAAGTATAAAAAGTATTAAAAATATTTCCGTTGTCTGGTACCCGTAAAATAAGTTCTTCGGATACTTACCACGGGGCCAGACTGACGTGGTGTGAAGCGTCCATAGATAGATGGAAAAAGAAATAGAAAAATTAACTTACCATTTATTCCCATTTCTTGAACTATTTAATAATAATATCTATCTATAGACGCTTTTACACCACGTCAATCTGGTCCCGTGGTAATTTCTCGAAGGACTTGTGATACGGGTACCAGACAACGGAAATATATTTAATACTTTTATACTATACATATATTTAAGAATTTTATTATATAATACACACTTATTGCACATCCATGACCCAGGAACATAAAAAACTTTTTGTCTCCCGGTGGGATTCGAACCCGCGACCGGGCTTCTTGAGCGCTGACGCGCTGATCATTGAGCCACAGAGATCGTTTCACTCCAAAGTTGTTTTTTTTTTCATAGAAGTTTTTATGCTGGACGTCATAATATTATTATGTATGTAATATAAATTTTATTCATCTATCGACATTTTTGACGAACGATTATCGCGCTCCCAAGTATCTCGGTTGACTGACTATGAAAATGAAGTTGGCCAAACCGAACTGCAGTTAACTACAGTTCGCGACACTTTTTGTCAGTTGATCAAGTTTGTCTTGCAGTTCGCTGCAGTGTAGTTCCGTTACCGCTTAATGCGTGTTATCTCATATAATTTCATATAAAGAATATTTTGACGCGACGTGTCGCTCAGTTCCGCCGAAGTGCAGTTCCGCCTAGTGCGTCCGGACCTTTAGCGCCAAAATGTTAGTTGGGCGGCGACAGAAGATTCAAGGGCAACGATATCTCTTTTGAATTAATTTAATAGAAAAATTCAAAATTCTATTTTTTCGTTTCATGGTTTGTGTATTCCAATATTCTTACAACCGCCGACTTTTCATGGTTTGTGTATTCCAATATTCTTACAACCGCCGACTTTTCATGGTTTGTGTATCCTTACAACTTAAGACCGCTCTACGTAGCGTGGCGCGGCTTTTGAATGTTCTTGTGTACTGAAGGTCTAATTTGTTAATTAACTCCTGCAATAATTCAATTACGATCCGGTACCCATCTGTTAAAACTGTAAAATGGTATTCTCATTCACGTAAAACCAACGTCAAACGCGTTTTGATTGGTCTAAACTTCAATAATCAGTTTATAATATCAAGACAATAAAGTAAAAATATGAAAGTGTTAGTTAATTACAAGAACTAGGGTCAGAACTCAGTCAGAAGTCCTTGTAATTAACACTTTTTATATAAAGTTTAATCTTAAATCGCTATTTTAAATTCAATCTTAAATCACAATTTTATATGCGGCGTCACATCGTGTATAGTCGAGCGGAGATAACGGAATTAAGACATCTCCAATAGTAGGGAATGGATAATTACACTAGTTAATATGGTGATGCGAGATTGGATACGACTTAAACTTGGATAGTAATTCAGCGATTACACATTCCTAACGAGGTACTCAAACATTGTAATTATATTATATACTTCATGTTCGCGTTAAGCAGTTCATTCTAAACTTTAATGTACTTTGCACATTAGTTTTCCCACCATTTTTGGGGTTCCGTATTAAAGGGCTAATAACAAGGTTTTTTATAAAAACTATAACCCAATTAATTAAATTATAATATAGCATATATGTTATCCGAGCTATTATTACGAATCTATTGACACCTAATTTTTTAGAATCGGAACAGTAGTTTAGGCGCTACGGCAAAGAGCGTGACTTTATTTCCTAGTACCTACAACTTTTGTTAGGGGCGTTTTCACGAGACTTACAAAACTGCTTCAAACAATCCGCAATATATTTAAAGATATACTATTCCTTTTGCAAACTGTCTTTTGTTTCAAACCACTATTCATTTATGTAATAAAAAATACAGAAGAATAACGTATTCAAAATGGCGGTAGGTAAGCGTGATTCTCTCGCAAGTTTTTCATCCGAACACGTAGATATAGTTTTAATAAAAGAATGTGGATCGCTTACAATATATTAATATTTATATTTGAAAGTATATAATAATTTTCTTGTTCAGTGATCACAAACATATAGAAGAAATGATTCTATTATATTCTATGTGCTTTCCAACGGTTTATGTATAAAATTTCCCGAGTATTTTATACATGAACTAACATGTTTTTGTCTTAACATTTTTCTTCTTTTGCTTTAAATGAATAAATTCTTCAGCACTTGTGTTCTAGAGCATAAAGGCCGGATATGAACTTGTGACTTCCCTGGTAAATCGCTTACTATTATGTCTGGGAACACGACTTCCATTCACCCGAATAGAGAGGATGCATATTTTTTTTACTGGCTTTTTGAAAAGTACATATTATGCCAGGAAATATTGTCATTGCAATGGCATATCTCCGATCAACCGTTGATGAAATACAGTCATCACAAAAGTGAAATTGCTGGAGTGCATTAAAAACGGTCTTAGATACATAAAAAATGTAGCAGGAGTGACGTCACAGGCGTTGTGTCACAACGAAAATGTATGAAGATAAATACAAATTTGATTTTAGTAACATAAATACTGCATTCATGTATAACATTGTAATAACAAAAGGATTTGAATAGTAGATAATTGTTGTTTTAGGATCAAAGCAAAAAAAATCGTCGTTTTTTTAAATCCTGTAACTTTTTAATTTAGCTCTAATTACTGTACTTTTTGCATTTTTTAGTTCGTATTTATGTTGCCTTTCGGAAAATATAAGAATTTTGCTGATTTAAAACAAATGCATATCTTCTCTTTTGGCATTAGTCATTTCAGTTTGGGTTCTATTTTGGGGGGCTATTCATATAATTATATCTATTCAATTCGCAGTTCGGTTTCAGTTTCAGAGCATGCCATCGCTCTTGTGCACACTCGTGTTTGTGATAGTATGCACTGACAGTGGGACTATTCTGTAAATTGAACAGAAATTACTAAGTGAAATAGTAGTGTAGCTCCCGCGCAGTTTTTGCGATAATAATTACAAAATCCTGCGACTACTCGTATTATAAATGTGAAAGTTTGTGAGTTTGGATCGATAGCGGATGTTTATGACTCTTTCATACTAAAACTACTGAACCGATTTTGATACAATTTAATATGGTAGTAGTTAAGTATCTGGGTTTCAGCATAGACTACTTTTTATCCAGATAAAGTACATTCTCGCGCGCGGAGCCGCGGCCAAAAGCTAGTATATTTCATACTAGCATTAGTCGCTTGCGTGCTGCGGCTTCGCCCGCGTGAAATTAGGTTTGAAACTTTCATACCGTATGTTATGGTTGAATTTTGAAAAATCTTAGTGGATGCCTACGTCATATAAGAAATACGTTGCAAAATTTCTAACCTTAAGGTTTGGCCTGTGCGTTGATACATCAGTCAACAGCTTTGCCTTTTATATATATGGATAATGACATGACAGAATGAAGTAAAATATTTATATACTGTAGACACATATTATTATAA
This sequence comes from Glaucopsyche alexis, assembly GCA_905404095.1. NCBI lineage: Eukaryota > Metazoa > Arthropoda > Insecta > Lepidoptera > Lycaenidae > Glaucopsyche > Glaucopsyche alexis. Next base: position 20,517,126 of record FR990054.1, on the reverse strand, counting down.
CGTGCAGCGATGCTTTTATTCCACACAAGTATTCAGTAATATTAATAATTGCAGTCCCGATCACACGCTATTGGCCGCCTCTCGCGCGTTACGTTATAAACTCGCAAACTATCCATTTCAGTCACATACGAGATTAGTTCGTGTTCGCGTAATAGCATCATCATCATCGACAAGTAACTTTCCAACTACTGGGCCGCAGTGACATCAGGCTCGATCTTGACCTGCCTTCGGAAGGAAAAAAAAAACTGGGCCTCAGTGGGGTGAGCGCAAAATTTTACAGTAACGTTTACGTATGAGGCCTTTTCATTCGTTAATGGATGATATAAACAGTATTCTCCGAGCGAAGTAACCACTCTTGACCAAACGCTCTACCCACTAGGCCACGGAGTAAAGAGCCCCGTGGCCTAGTGGGTAGACCGTTTGTTTCGCACTCGAGAGAATGCAGGCTCGAATTGGGATTCTACTCAATATGGGTATTGCAGGCAGGTTGTGGCATGTACAACAACTTGAGGAAATCCGCACATGGTTGGCCCCAGACGTATCGACCAGTCATTCCTCTGGACTAGGCTGACTGTGTTGTGAGAATGCCGTATGTGCTTGGGCAACCATACAACAGTGGCGTAGGGTTCCTATAACTCCATTCCTATCGGCTTCCCTTGTCACATACCTTTTGCAAACCTTCATAGAAATCCCTACCTATGATACAGGTTCCGGCTTCCCTATGAAGGAGAAGCAGCCTTCGCCACTGCCATACAACATTTAAAAACCAACTGTCCCAGGCACTATAGTATTTCAAGAGTGGTTACTTCGTTCGGAGAATACTGTATAAATCATCCATTAATGGATGAAAAGGCCTAAGTAACGTTATCAAGTGCTTTAAGTACCTATAGGCGCTGTTATGTTTTTCATACAATTCACATTCGAAAACGTTATGAGTACATTGTTGTCAATTTTTCGTGTTTACTCCATAGGTCTCAACACTCAACCTTACGAGACACATAGCTAGACAAGTCTGCATATTAGCAGACTTAATTTGAAGATCGTTACCCTTTTCAGAAGTGCAGGTTTTCTTATCTTTTCCTTCGCCGTTTGAGCTTGTATACTCGTGTAAAAGTCAAAGTAGACGCTACGGTAAAACACACAAAAAATCATCTTATAATAAATATCGGAATTCCTAGTAAGTTCGTGTCTGGTGTCATGAGGTGACAAAAACTGGCGACAGTAATTGAATCTGTCTTCGTGGAAACCTCGGTTCGACGACACGGATTTCGGTTCGAATCAATATTTAAAGGTCTGTTCACACCGCGACAAAATATGTGACACGATGCAATTTTAATATAACTATTCAAAATTGAACAACAACATAGATGTTATTATATTAAAAAGAGGCTACACAAGAACTTTTTTCATTGCAAAATTCGAATATCAAGTAATTTAAAGACAATGTCGAAGGTACTGCTCTTGAAATGAAATGTGCATATTGAAATTGAAATTGAACTGTATTCACTACACGATAGTGAATACAGTTCAATTTCAATTTCAAAAACAGCCTCCGTGGTCTAGTGGTTAGAGCATTGGCTCTCGACTCGGAGGTCGTGGGTTCGATTCCCGCATTGGAACAACAAAAAATGTTGTTTCCAAGTTTGGTTAGGACAATGCAGGCTGATCACCCGATTGTCTGACAAGAAAGATGATCCATGCGTCGGATGGGCATGTGAAAAGTCGGACCTGCGCCTGATCTCTCGTCAGTCGTGTCGGTTATCTGTCCCACTGGGTTATGAGAGTAAAGATATCGAGAGTGCTCTTGTGTACTGCGCACACACTTGGGCACTATAAAAAATTACTCCTCCGTAACTGGTCTAGTCTCAATGAAACCGACCACCGACACCGATATCGGTGTGGGGAGTTAGTATAGTTCAATTTTAAATAGCTATCTTCAAAACGCAGCGCGGAGTGTGAATTGATACTTACTTCTTATTTCGTTTCCATAGTGTTTTTTATGCCTCTAATAAACGTAGCTTGTCTAAAACGTTGGGCTACTTGAGGACTTGTCTGTAAAACTTTGGACTTGTCTTGCTCAGGTCCATTTCATATTATATCTCTCTAATTAAAATTCAAGTCTCATAGGACTAAGGACGAATTTGTAATGACCGGTAATTATTTGCGAAAATAAATCAGAGGGCTTAGCCAACATATCATCGTTAATTACAATCACGATCTTCGAAATTTAAAAGATACGGGATTGACATAATGTTCGCTAAGTAACAAAACCACCCGATACGTACATTTTTGATTTCTAACTTCATGACCGTAATTAGCGATGGCGTCTTGGCCAGGTAATAAAAAGGGCCGTATAAAATCTTTTATATTATCTTTTAAACGCTTAGGTACCTACTTGTAATTTAATATTTTAACAGTAATATTTTCCTAGTACCTATTAGATTAATTCCTCTCAGTTTTTCCATTATTTTAAATAAATTAAGTTTTCACTATCTAGTATTCTAAAGAGTATAGATTAGTTTGTTTGTATCTCCGAAACTAGTGGAACGATAGCTTGTCTACTTTTTATCTATCTATCTATCTAGTATCTATTTATATAAAAGGCAAAGCTGATTAACTGATGTATCAACGCACAGGCCAAACCCTTAAATGCTAGAAATTTGAAATTTTGCACACATATTCCTCATATGACGTAGGTATCTACTAAGGAAGGAGTTTTCAAAATTCAACCTCTAAGGAGTAAAAATAAGGGATGAAAGTTTAAAACCTTATTTCACGTGGGTGAAGCCGCAGGCAATTAATGCTAGTTATTAATTACAATACTACTATATTATAAATGTGAAAGTTTAGGATATTAAGTAGGTTGTATGGATGGATAGATGTTTGTTCCTCTTTCACGCAAAAACTATTGAACGGATTTTGATGAAAATTGGTACGGTAGTAGTTTGGGCTCTGGATTAAAACATAGGTTACTTTTTATCCCGAAAAAGTACAATGTTTTTGAAGGATACTGTATTTACGCGGGCGGAGCCGCGGGCATCAGCTAGTTAATGATAACGGCGGGCATTTGGAGAGTTCCGCGGGATTTTCAGTACACATACGTAGTTGCGGGAAAATTCTAGCGAAATAATAATTTCATCAGGCAATATAAACGCTAATTTCTATGAATAAATCAAATGGCGGTAAAGTTGAGAGCCGGGACACGGCGGTAATTATGCAGATGCGGCTCCATTCGTCCCGCCTGCACATCGTAGCCTGTGTGGCATGCCGCATGACACATGACACGTGTACTTACATCATTTATTGGCAAAAAGTGATCCTGCAAGTACAACATTTTTAAACGTTTATGGTGCTTGTATCCTACTGTGATAGAGCTCCGTGGCCTAGTGGGTAGACCATTTGGTTCGCACTCGAGAGAGTGCAGGTTCGAATCCCAGGTTGTGGCGTTTGAGATCTCAAGTACATTATATGGACGCTCTAACGGTGAAGGAAATCATCGTGAGGAAACCAGCACGTAGTTGGCCCCAGACGTATTGACAAGTTCATTCCTCTAGACTAGGTTGACTATGTTGTGAGAATGCCGTATGTGCTTGGGCAACTATACGACATTTAAAAACCGACTGTCCCAGGCACTACAGTATTTCAAGAGTGGTTACTTCGCTCGGAGAATACTGTATTTTTTTTTCCTATTGTGCCCGAAGGAGGGTTAATTTTTCGAATGTATGTATGTTCATATCTTTGGCACGGTCTAGAGCTAAACGGCTTGTCGCATTTGAGCTTGAGATGTATATGGGCCTGCACGCATAAAGTTTGGCCCGCGGATCGGTTGCGTTCCGCATCGCGGAGGAATCTGTGCAGTTTGGATTGCGGATCGAACTGTCGTGACTCAAAATGCGGAGCGGTTTGGACTGCCGGCGTCTTACATGATACGTCAAAGTATGTCTTAAAGCGCGTTTTATACTATGAAAAATGCACTGTCATCGACATGCCAGATGGACCGCGCGCATTTGCACGTTCGGTTCGGCGCGGGGGTTGGAACGGTACGTTATATCGGTTCTTCAGTAGAAAGAAATCATATATACGGTGGTTATTCTACGGTTATATGTATTATGGTCTTGTTACTTGTACTGATACTTCAGAAGAGTTCGTGTCGCAGATGATCAAAAATATATTTTTAATACTTTTATATCTTAATTCATATATTTAAGCCCCCTTACTAATAAACGCTGTATAAGCTTTGAATAGTTATACAGTGTTTTGTTCCCGTCACACAAGTGACATTTTTAATTCGATAGAAGGAGACAAAACACTGTATAACTATTCAAAGCTTATACAGCGATTATTAGTAAGGGAGAAGATGTTTATTAAATTATATATTTCATGTACATCCAAAAACCAGGAATACAAAAAACTTTTTGTCCCTTCGGCGGGATTCGAACCCCCGACTTACCTTACAGCTCAAGTGCCTACGATAATAATTATGAGAATTCACTATGCAATAATTGTAGATATAGATTTATGAATGACACCGATTTGTACCTGACACGGCTACCTCGGAGTCCGATTTTACAAATGGCGTCCATTTCTGTTACTAATAGCTTATTCCAGGTCGTCTATAAATAAACACAAAATCTGTATTGAGTCTTACCCTGTACCTATTAGGTGATAAATGGGCTCATAATAAAGCTACTTCATACAGACTTAATAGATCTTAATTAATGATTGATTTTGACCCATAAGAACATATATATTGTACTTAGCAGCATATACAAGAATTTAGCAGCCATAATGAATGCCGATTACTAAGTATTCGGCTTAAAGGGCAAGCAAAGATCGGTTTTAAGGGACAAATACAACATTACAAGAGTTTGAAGTGAAACTGCGGCGTCAGCGGCGTTGAGAGTGGGAATTCGAGATTGCGTCACGTCACGTGACAGGTCGCGATACGATTTCGACATAACGCCATCTATTAGAAGCTACTTCCTACATTACAACTTAACTTTCTAAAGTGAGTGCGGCTCAATACACATTCATCTCAAAAGTCGGTCCTTTGACTGATCTTTCGCCAGTCGTGTGGGTCATCCGTCCCACTGTGCTACAAGAGTAAAGATAGAGTGCTCTTGTGTTTTGCGCACATACTTGAGCACTATAAAAATACTCCTACGTAGCTAGTGTAGTTTCTATGAGACCGGCCACTGCCACCGAAATCTGACATAAACACCGACTTTTGTTTTGTTTAGTGAGAGATATGAATTTCAGCACGATTTGTTTCGATTTGTAAGCCCGACGAATTGGCCAGATACAGCCACTAGCCAGTTTGTATCGTGCAGTGTGCCGGGCTAACGGCCTCGACCGCCAAATGAAATTATTTCGCCTCCATCCGCCATCTTTGTTTCACGCGATTTACAGGGCTGCCAGAATTATAAAATTAATATTTAATTCCTGTTCCAAATTCTTTTTGGGATCAGTTCACACCGAATCTCGCGACGCGACGGGACACGATTGACGATGCTGTAAAAATGTGCATAATATACCTACAGCGCTGCATTGCGAGACGGCGCGTGAAATTTCTATTTTGTATCGCTATTAACCACGTCGAGTTTCGTCGCGTCTCAGTGTAAATTAATTATTAGTGTCGGGAAGCTAATTCATCACCTAACGGCCGGTTCGATAACCTATCTACTAATAACTATTTGTTAGAAACGTTACCTTTGGTTTCATTTGCGGATTTCATTATACTAACTTAGATAATTATGGAATCTTTGTCTGAGACAGCGATACCGCTGACAGCGAAGTCATAGACAAACATTCCTTAATTAAGTTAGTTTATTGAAACGCAAAAATCGGGCAAATGCAACATGGAACTTGACACTTACTAAGCAAAAATAATGATAAAATAGTACACAGGTAGGCTCTACGTCTCTACGAATATTCTCTGGAAAAAAAAAAAATTTAAAGTAATGGACTAGGCAGATTATGTTTTTTGAAGTTATTTTTTATTTCTATAGCTATTAAATGAATTTTACGAACATTAGAATAACAATGGCATGTAAAAAGAAAGTAGCCCTATCAAAATCTCAGTCTAGGCAACCTGTAGTTGTAGCGTCCGACAATTCGTTGGATCGCATTGATCTCTAAATATCGGCGCTACTAAATTGCTGTAACTGTACCCGGGGATCTGGCAGACACCAGACAGCCTTGCTGACTCATTACTACAGCTATCATCATTATTTTCCCAATTGTTCTTGCGAGATCGATGATAAGAGATAGAGCTCCTTTTGAGCTAGTACTATCGGAGAACCTAACTTAAGTAGGTAGAGTGTTATGTGTCCTCATAATTTATTCGTATTATAATGACTGCATGCTGTCACAATACAATTGTCAATGACATGTCAGTTTATAATAATCTATACTAATCTATATTAATATTATAAATGCGAAAGTGTGTCTGTCTGTCTGTTACCTCTTCACGCTTTAACTGCTGAACCGATTTTTATGAAATTTAGTATAGACAGACTTTGGGTCCCGGGAAAGGACATAGAATATTTTTTATCCCGAAAAAGTAGTGTTCCGGCGGGATAATGTATTTACGCGGGCGAAGCCGCGTGCAAAAGCCAATATCATCATAATTTTATATCTTTACACGAGCAATTCTTGTATATAATCTGAGTCTTGGAAACGGCTCCAACTATTTTCATGAAATGTAGTATACAGGGGTTTCGGCGCGATAAATCGGTCTTGGTAGGTTTTATCCCTGAGAAACTGCGCATTTTTAAGTTAGGTGTGTATTCGAACCCTGGTGAAATATTTTTGTACCTAATACTTTTTTTTATCTACCTACACAATACAAATCTAATGTATTGTCAAATTAAATATAAGTTTATGGAGCTATCGACGACAAATAGCAGTGTGTGGAAATCCAGCAAAAGTTTATAGAATACTGTTTAGACTAAGTTAAAAGTTATGTTTTGTTTTATTATAAATAAATTAAAAAAAAAAAAAAAACAAGTCCAGGAATGCTAGCAGAAGTGAAAACTTGAACATTAACGTTGTGCATTTTTGATTATTTTGGAATGGTTAGGGAATAATTTCGCACGAATTGCTTCATTTATCAGTACAAAAAGTATTATCGTTGATGTGGTTAAATATAATATCCATTAATTGCGCCATCGTACACAAAAATGACAATTTATATTAATATTTAACACTTCAGAATTATAACAATTAAAGTTTATCTCTAAGAATAAACGAAACAGCAAGAGCAGGCATATCACCGCGCGGTTGAAAAAGAGGGGTGTATTACTTCGTCTCCTACGCCGCGCTGGCGGTCTACTCTCCCTCCGTCTTACGAATTTTCGATCAGGTCACGTGTGCTGTCGCGACTTTAACATTTCCCATCCCAAAAAAGTGCACAACGCCGTTAAATAAGTTTTCACTTCAATAAAAAATCATTAAGATTAATTAAATTCCAGTATCTCATTAACAGATCTCAAACGATTGTAGGAGCGAATGCAACATTAGATAGATTCAGCGGTCAGCGCACGGTACGCGGAATGGGCTCTGGTCACGAACCACTAAAAATTTATGATACCATGACACCGTGTCCGATGAGAGATTGTACGCAGATTCATTAAGTTGTAGGTAATAAGGTTCTTTTTCGCGTGTCAATCTTGTGTTAATGAGTGGAGTGTACTGTGATTAGCTGAGGTAAATGTGTTAAAAAGTTGTCAGATATGTGATAATGATTGTTGAAGATTGATGGAATGCTTAGGAAAGAGTAGAGTTAGGGTCAGTTCACAACGCGACGATACGGGACTCTACATTTGTAAGTGTTAAGTGTATTTGAACGTAGGCCGTAGCCTACTATAGATAACGTTTAAAAAGTATAAATGTCACTTGTCATGTTTCCCGCTCTAACTTGTCTATGTTATCTGTGTCTCTTCTCTCTGTACGCCTACTGTTAATGGAGTTTACCGCGAATAAAAACGCAAGCAATATTAGTATTTTTATAGCTATTGAAAGTTGAACTTTATTTACTACATAAAAATATACACTCACAAATAGAGGAACATTACGTCTTCTTGCCGTTTTGTACGGAACACTTCGTGCGCGAGTCTGACTCCCACTTGGCCGGTTTTTGCATATTATAATATATTACTAGATGGTTACCGCGACTTCGTGTGCGCAAAAGTTGATTTCGCGGAAACCGTATATTTTTCCGCTATAAAAATTATCCTATGTCCTTCTCCGTGGTCTACTCACTTCACTTTCACGTGGTAGAGCCATGCTTCGGCACGAATGGGCCGGCTCGACCAGAGAAATACCACGGGCTCACAGAAAACCGGCGTGAAACAGCGTTTGCGCTGTGTTTCGCCGAGTGAGTGAGTTTACCGGAGGCCCAATCCCCTACCCTATTCCCTTCCCTACCCTACCCTACCCCTATTACCCTATTCCCTCTTAAAAGGCCGGCAACGCACTTGCAGCTCTTCTGATGCTGCGAGTGTCCATGGGCGACGGAAGTTGCTTTCCATCAGGTGACCCGTTTGCTCGTTTGCCCCCTTATTTCATACAAAAAAAAAAAAACTCTACATCTGTACCAAATTTCATCAAAATCGGTCCTGTAGTTTCGGAGCCTATTCAATTCAAACAAATAAACAAACTTTTCCTCTTTATTATATTAGTATAAGTTATCGTAACTAAGCTTCTTAACGTTAGTACTAACTTAGCATTAATTTTGTAACCTTTTCAATTAAAATTGACCTTTTTAATTTCAGATACACCGTTCTTCGCACTCCGCGCTCGGTAAGTAATAACTTAGATTCTGAGATAGTATGGATATTGTTATAGTTTACCGGACAATAATTATATTAACAATACAGACATAAATCAAACACAATGCCCGCTAAATAACAGTGATAGGGAGATAAGACACAGTTACATAGACTCCAGAGCCCGTGCTTAAACTAATAGACGTGAGAGTGCTTCGGCTCGCATGGGCCGGCTCAACCGGATAAATACCACGGCCTCACAGAAAACCGGTGTGAAATAAAGCTTGCATTGTATTTTGAATGAGTGAGGTTACCCGCGGCCCAAGGGGTTGGGGATTGTAAGGGTCAGAAACGCAACGCGCAACACCAGTGAAGTAACCTTTACGCTGGCGTTGCGAATTGCGATGTTAATCGCTTAACACCAGGCTATCCGTCTGCTCGTTCTTTGGTCCATTTCATTAAAAAAACACCTTCTTCGCCTGGCTAGGATCCTTGCTACTAGTACAAGAAAAAATTGCAAGGACTTTTAGGTGAAAAGTATTATTATGTGATGTGTATTAAATATGTGTATAATATGAAAAGTAATAAATATGTTTCCGTTGACTGGTACCCGCAATACAAGTTCTTCGAGAACTTACCATAGGACCAGATTGACGTGGTTTGAAGCATCCATAGATATTATTATAATAGTATTATTATTTATATAGCAGAATCGACTGTACGTTTGTAGGTAGGGTACCTAATTACGTCATAATTTTTCAAAGATCTTAAAATATACTTTCCTTTAATAATTTTTCCCAACTGTTTTAAGATTGCATCTAAATACTTAAGCGTTATAAATATTATGTAAATGGGAATAAATGTTAACAACAGTTCGTGTTGAAGTCTGGTGAGTAATTTGGCGCCAGGCGGTTGTATGTCAGCGGACGCACGATCTCCGCTACAAGGTGTAGATTTTCAGAGCGAGTTTCTCACGAAATCTTCACTAGTAATATTAAATGAAACTTATTAACGTCCATATTATCTGCTATCTTTTTTCCCGCGGGAACACTAGGTATAAATTTTCGGGACAAAAAAGTAGTATGTTTTAATCCAGATCCTAACCTACTTTTTTTTTTTTTTTTTTTTTGTTTCCGGGGGGGAAAATGCATTACGCATACCACCCAGGCGCAGGGGGCACCCGAGTGGTGATGTGGGACTCCCGTATAGGCTAATGAGACCCACGGTATACCCACTAAAAACCACCCCCCACCTTCCTCCCCGCCGCCCTGTGACGGGGCCACGGGAACGATAAACACATCCGCGACCCCGCCGGCGGCAGCCGCCCACAAGCAGCTCCATCCTAGGCCCGAAAGCCCCAGGCGCACCAGATGGTAAGGTGCGCCTGCCTAGATCCTAACCTACTAACATAACAAACAAACAAACATCCACACTTTCATCCATCCATCCATCCTCACAAACTATCATATTTATAATAGTTGTAGGATAACGCATAAAGTCGCGAGCAACAATTAGTAGATCGTATTTTTGAAATTATCAATACTTATTTAACATAGACTATCAAAACTTATTATATCTGAGGGGAAATTCTGCTAAATAAAATCTGCATTAATACAATTACAATCAAGTCCCGACACGCTAAAACTCTCAAACGGTGTTTTATGAACGTTAAACCAACGTGAAACACATTCTAATAGGTAGAAACTCATAAATTCCGTTCATGGTAAAGATAAATCCTAAAATAAACAAAGAGAACCATTTCTTTTTGCATGGAATAACAATGTATTGTACTATGGTAACTGCTCATTTTGCCGGGGCATAAATATTAAAAATAGTTTTTATAGGTGAATCTGGGCTATAAGTGCAGAGACCTACACACAAAGTAATTAAATTAATATTAACGGTTGGCAACCCCTGCATAGATCTAGGCAACAGATTCCCTGTTCCCAATGCGATAGTGTTTATGGCTGGTTTGCATTTTACTTTCAACGGAGTCAGAGGTCGAGATATGTATTGTTAGTTGCATTTGCAATAATCTGTACACCTCCATCCAATTTTATTGTAAGAACGTGTATTGTTGTTTATAAAATAGATGTTCTAGAAATGTATGAGGCGTGGGCCAGCACTATGTACACTATATGTAAATATAGCTACATAATATAGTCACTGTTTCCTATTCTTTATTTTATTTCATTTCTCTTCGTTTCAATGTACATTTAAAATAACTTCGTCAAAAAGAGCAACACAACGTTTAATAAAACATGGCGGATCAGATCAGAATTAACCAAAGAATATCATTTTGACAATGACATGACTTTTGACAAAGAAAAGACATAATATGACATTCAAGAAGACGTCTCTTCTTAAAACTGTCAAATACGTCAAAAGTCAAGTCAAAACATATGTTATGGCCGCCCTAAAAATAGTGTTCTCGCAATAAAAACTCTTCAAATAATCATTTTTGTACGCATGTACCCTTCTTCAAATTATTATTTTTGTATTTTTATGAAATTCCCATATTTTTTTCCTATTTACCTATGTAGTGTACATAGAGCTGGCCCAAAATCAAACATCTCTTTTGTATGAATCTTGTTGAAAGCGTTTACGACCGTTTCATGTATCAATTTTCACAGGATCATGCATAGTAAATAATGTACCTGGGTAACCGAGCTTTGCTTGGAGCTCTTGTAGATCAAAAAAAGAATCTCAAAATATATTTTACCGAGGTTGAAACTCACCACATTCCGAATTTCCGAACAACGCAAAATTTACACAATATACGCATTAACCAAACTGCCCATAGGGGATCAGACTACATTTGAAATATTTAGTTTCATTAATATATTCAGTAATATTGAGGCATTACTACTTTTTAAATGTAAAAAATATATATTATTTTATGTGTAGTTTAATAATTAAATACATTTAAAAAGTACCAAAAAATATTTTTTTTGCGAAACTGGTAAACAAAACCTACATCATTAGTTTACTCACATCATATACAAAAACATTCATTATGGTATGTATGAACTTAAGCGTACAAATATGGGAGATATTTACAAATATATTCCTGCGGCCATATACTTCATACAACTTAACCTACACGTGGCGTCACTTGTAGGTTAAGTTTAATATGGAGCGTTTTTACGAGACTCGCGAAATTTTGTATACAAATCGCTGTACCTTTGAAAATATTGACTTTTGATATACGGTTTCTTCTCAGAAGTTCTTCATATTTAAGAGTACTATTCATTTATGCAATAAAAAAATCAGATCACTTGCCTATCGTACTGACATAATAGTCGAAATTATGTTTATATTGTTACACGACGAAATAACATATATTACTTAAAAATGCGCAATTTCCCATTATATAATAAAATAATATAATAGGATAAGACCTAGCTAGATACATTTTTTTCTTCAAAACTCCGCGAAATACTTGCAGCTGTTTCCGAGATTATGATTATATGTATATAAGTATACAAGATTAGCTCGTTCAAACTTTAAAGCATAGGATAACTAATTTTCATTTTTGATCTCTTTATTGATCTGCAGCCTCAGATCAAATAAAAACCAAGATAGCGCATGGCGTTTGTTTAAACTGAGGCCTCAAAAACTACGTTACTTAAAGTAATACGCGCTCACACTCATGCAAAAAAGTTCGCTACTTTTTGTCAGTATAGTTTAATCGAAGCTATGTCGCTACGTCTCGTTCGAAGCTGATGAAAAGTAACTTACTTTTTTGCATGAGTGTGTGTGAGCGTATATGTTCACTTGAAGTAGCGTAGTTTTTAAGGCCACAGTTCCAACAAACGCCATACGCTATGTTGGTTTTTTATTTGATCTGAGTCTGCAACCTTTTTACTTTTACAAATCCCATTCAATACATTTTCAGGTGCGCGTAACCATGACAAGTGAACTTTATTTCCATCGTTAGTAGTTAGTGCGACACACGATCAGATAGCGAGTTGTAAATACGTCTAAAAATCAGATAAGCCACATTAAGACGAAACTGTATCTCGAATCACTTAATTAGAAGGCATTAAATCTGTCATTTGCGCCTTCCAGGAGTCTTTATAGAGCTTTCTCCTTAAATTGCGTTTAGACCTTATCTAGGCTCCATTATATCTAGCGGCTAGTTTATGTTTTAGGCCAGGTGTTGTTAACCTTTCATGAGGATGAATAAGATGAGAAATGGAGGCCTCCACGTCTATGATTGATTGAATTCAAGTAGCGAGATCAGCTGATAGGCGTTTAATGGATGTAGTCCCCTTCCAAAGGCATTTATTCTACATTTAATTATATCTTTACTAAGATGGCTTGTTGGCTCACTAATAATAATATTGCATACAATAATTTTGCTACTAGATTGTTTAGCAAAATTATCTATTAATTTTTGTATTTAGTATTTTTAGGTTGTTAAGAATTTTGTACATACTATACAGCTCTGTGGCAAACGGAATAAAAAACAAATTACAAAAGTGTATTCAATAGAATCAGGCGTTACTTTGCGGAAATCCATATATTTGGCGGAATACTGTTTTAAATCATAATATTTATTAAAAAGTGTATTACTTTTTTTACCCAACGGTAAAGCCAAAAGGAAGGGCGAAGCCAAAAGGAAAGATTTTGGCAGCATATGTATGTATTTATGTATAATTGTATATTCCATCGTACCGCCTAATCTACAGGTCCGATTTTAATAAATAAAGTGTTAAAAGATTAGTAATAATAGCCCGCCGCCCGGGGAACATAAGCGATATAATATAAGTAACTAATCGGGTAATAGTTTTTATAAAAATTGTAGTTATCAGATTATTCGTCCTTGAACCAAATGTTGAGCGCCCCTGTAGTACTGTGGAGGTGAAGCGTTGTTTTGGATAATGATGGTGGTCGATATCTTATGAAAATGATCTTCGGTGTAAATCCACCGATCTAATGTTACCTTAATTTAGCACCTCATTGAATTAGGTTCGCTGGTTCTACTCGTTTGGTTAAATTTTAGCTGAAGGATCCTGTAGTTATATTAAACTAGATGAAGCCGCGACTCCGTGCGCGTAAAATGAAATCCAACGGCAACCGTACATTAAAAAATGACCTATGTCCTTTTTTTTGTTTCCGGGGGGGAAAATACATTACGTATACCACCCAGGCGCAGGGGGTACCCGAGTGGTGATGTGGGACTCCCGTATAGGCTAATGAGACCCACAGTATACCCACTAAAAACCACCCCCCACCTTCCTCCTCGCCGCCCTGTGGCGGGGCCACGGGAACGATAAACACATCCGCGACCCCGCCGACGGCAGCCGCCCACAAGCGGCTCCATCTAAGGCCCGAAGGCCCCAGGGGCACCAGATGGTAAGGTGCGCCTCCCTCCTCGGCCTCCACCAGTACTGTAGCAGACTCCCCCCGAGTCTGCTACTAGGAGGCCACGGATACCAGCCTCAACAACCGGTACCCAGTGGCAGATCAGGTCTGTGGTTCTGCCAGCGATCACACCTCGGTCGCAGAGGATAGGGCAAGCGGCGCACCACAATACCGACATGCCTCTTCCTCTGCGGCCCCACCAACGCCGTTTCGACGGAACGGCCCCGCCAGGTCGCAAGGGGTAGGGAGAGTGGCGTACCGTAATACCATCACGCCTCTCCCCCTGCGATCCCTCCACGGCCGCAGAAGATAGGGAGAACGGCGCACCGTAATACCGGCACTCCTCAAAACCGGCAAACAGGCCGGCCCCGGTTGCCTCTTAGCTTCACCGTGGGTGACCAGTCCACGGTTACTAAGCCCCACCGCCACGACAAGGCGTGCAACCATCGGGGGGAGTGACCTATGTCCTTCCCCGTGGTCTACTCTATATTTGTGCTTTTGATAAAGATAGTTCCAGTAGTTTCGGAGCCTATTCAATGTGACAAACAAATAATTTTGTTTGCTACTTAGTTTATTTTGTTTATTAGTATAGATCTAGTTCCTAAGTTTTTAATATCAGTAAAAATATTTGAACTACCAATTAAACGTTTTCATTTTGTTTTAGTACACTCATAAGAAAATTGCACGTAAGTTTGTAAAATCCTACTTATATACTGTTAAAGTAAATATTCTACTCAAAATTAATATCATACATTAATATTATTCATACACAGAGCCATTAAAAGGAACAAAATTGCTCATATTATGAACACAGACCTCCCGAAACACTAGGGCGGTAGGTCCCTAGGAGGTCTTATTAAATTGTCTTCCATACAAACGGCTCTATTAACTCGTACAGTCTACCCACATACACTAATATAGTATAATTGAAAAGAGAATATTGTTGTAGGAATAATTGTAGTATTTACTTTACTTTGCTCATTCAATTTAATCTTATGTTCCGACAAGACAATATTATAAGACTAGCTTTTCCCCGTGGCTTCGCCCGCGTAAATATACTACTAACTGTACTTTTTCGAGATAAAAAGTAGCCTACGTTTTAATCTAGAGCCTAAACTACTACTGTACGGTTCGTACACCCTTGAGATGCTGTTGCTGCTTGTACGATATGGCCAATCGTACGATATATCTCTAAATTGGCTCACCGGCACCCGCCACGCGTCCGTCCAGTCCAATGGTTGTATTATGACTCCCTGACAATTCTATCTGTCAAAGTCATCCGTGACGTAAGTGCATGAGACAATTTCTCTTGGCATACCAGCATACACTACATCCCTTCCTTGTTTTAATTTATTTTGTGCATGTATATATTCTACTTGTATCTTGTCAAAATTGAATTAATAACCACGGATAAGAATGCCCTAAATTTATGCTGTAACGTCTTAATTGGATATCGTTATTTTATCAGTAATTCAGCATCATATTAAGTGACTAATAAAGTATAATTCAAATCAATTCAAATCAATACATTCACCTTCCTAATTATTTCCACACTCGACCCTTTATCCGACCGACGTATATTCTACCTTCCTCTCTTTGTCTTTTAAGAACTTTCATTGTCTTATAAAGTGTACTATACTTCGTTTTGGTACTTTTCCCTGTTGAATCATTCCAAACTTCTATATCTCAATTATTTGTACTTGGATTTTTGGAGTGTGTTATGTTTAAACTTAAGTGTAGTTGTAGCTTATACTAGAGTGCATATTTTATCCTAAAACCTCTGATCTTGTTGCCGACACTCGCTTCGGTCGTTATGTAGGTATTATGTAGTGGTTGTGAAACTGGGCTTAGTATGTCATTTTGGATATTTTATAATAACTGTGTCTTCTACAATGTCTTCTAATCCCATATACTGATGATATATGTTTACCCCCCTGAATGCCTTATTCCAACTTCTGTCACATAGAAAACCTATATTGGATATACCATGCTTTATTATCGATTTAAATCACTTTTATACTGTGAGTCCCCTAGCCTATATCACATTACAATTCGCTATTTTCATCAATTTCCAATACCGGATTAAAGTCGAACTGCAATTTTACTCTTATTTCTGTCTCTTGAATATAGATGTATTATATTAAAAAGAGGCTCTGGATTTCTTTGTTGTAATAATAATTCTTCTGTTCTCCATCTCACAACTATTTATATCATTTCCTTTCTTAAAAAGTAGCTTACATCCGCAAAACTATCTGAAATGATCCTTCACCTTGCAATTTCCTAAACTAGACTCTAAACTAGTCTTTTTAATATTATATATCTATGCTCTAAACCATCTTGTTTGTTTCTTTCCCATTGTCATGACTTTCGCCTGTACAATCAAGTTCATCAAGCGTACTTGCCTCATATACGCCTATTTATTGAAGCAATAACCCCGAAAGGGAGAGCTCCGTGGCCTAGTGGGTAGACCGTTTAGTTCACACTCGAGAGAGTGCATGTTTAAATCCCAGGTTGTGGCGTGTACCAATGAGACTTTTTCAGATCTCAAGTACATTATACAGACGCTCTAACGGTGAGGGAAAACATCGTGAGGAAACCCGAAATGATCATACTACAGTTATGGTCATACGTCATATCATACGCCCTATAGTCGCAACTCACCCATAATAAATCATCTTTTTTTTTTTGTTTTTGAATTTTTTTTTATAATGGCCATTTTGCCTCATAAATATAAAATAATAAAAATATGTATGTTGTAACTTGTGCATAGAGTAATCTACATTCTCTATGGATTTGTGGCAGACAGGCAGATTCACAAACATCAACGTGTAACAAAATTGAATCTATCAAACGCGCGGTAGTAACTAAGGTGTGTGATGTTATTTTCATTATACTATTTATTTAAAACACTATTGAATTTTTTCCACCTTAATCCACATAAACCTTTATTTACTGGGCAAATTTCATACTCCTCCATTCGCACAATTCTCGAGTAGCTTATCATTGTCATTCGAAGACGATTAGCAATTTCACTCGACGGACTGTAGTCCGTGCGATTGTAATTTAGCGTCTGACACAATTCGAGTATGAATTGACAACCATCGACATTACCCGTTTTTTCCAGGTAAATTTCGCAGATTTATTATTCAAGTATATGACAAAATGACGAACCTCACAAACATTGTGAGTTTACATTTTTTCCTTGTCTCGTGAACTCCTCATTTGGTCATCCTTCTATTCAAATCAACATTTGTGTTCATAATGTTTTGTTATGTTGCCTAACTAGGCGAACCGGAAACCTGACCCTGCTTTGATGAAAAATACGAATCAACTATATCCGGCGATATTACAAAACTTCTTGCTAGTTGTAGCAACCAAAAAGTATTAACCATTTATTGTTTTTAAACAAAGTAACATCAATTTAATAATCAGTCATACTGCTTGTCTGTAATTCTTATGACCTTACCAATTATTAAATGATCAACTTTGTTGCTTAGAAGTGATACTTATCAATTGAATGATCAACTATATTGCTGACATGCCTTACAAGTCAATTTCGATAATCAGCCCACGGCTTACATGTCATGTAATTTCTTACTTTATCAATTCGCTTATTAGCATTGCCAATTTCGTGTCACCTTTATGGCCATAATTATTTCATGATTGGCTATACCACTTCCAAGTCATATTTATGACGTAATTTAATGATTATTATCATTTAGTATACCATTATATTAATTAATTACCAGCTTTTATGATGCTTTTTTTTTTTGCACTTTTATAACGGTATCAATTTAATGATCAGCCTATGCTGCTTTTAACATTTTAAAAACCGTCATCAATTTAATGATGCGCTGCACTGGTCAGCTATACTGCTCTTAACTTTTTTAAAACCGTCATCAATTTAATGATGCGCTGCACTGGTCAGCTATGCTGCTCTTAACTTCTTAAAAACCGCCATCAATTTAATGATGCGCTGCACTGGTATGTATTTATGATCAATAATACTGCTTTTAATATCACTTTTCGTGACGTTTTTGATCAGCCATTTAATGATCAGCTTTGCTGCTTTCATTAATTCTTTTAACCGTCATCAATTTATTGATGCGCTGTACTTTTATACACTTTCATCAGCTTTGCTATTTTTATACACTTTTTAACCAATCATCATCAGCTTTGCTGCTTTCATACATTTTTTAACCGTCATCAATTTAATGATGCGCTGTGCTAGTATGTAACCTTCATAACATTATCAATTTAATGATCAGTTATACTGCTAAAATATCACTTGACATTATCAATTTAATGATCAGTTATACTGCATAAAACCTACATGTTACATTCGTGACATTACCTATTTAGTAAGTCAACTTTAGCTATGCTCATAAGCAGTAGACTCAGATTTATAAACAAAGCCCGGCTATTAATTAAAAGCTAATACGAGTATACTAGATAATACCACAATTATTTAAAATATCAACAAAATAAATGATATATTATACGTCATTATAGTTATATTAATACACTAAAATGATACTAAAAGATCTAAGTAGAAACAAATTAATGTAAGACTGCAAGGATATAATATCTACTGCATTTAAAAGTATAGCTTGACAGTGTACGCGAGCTTTAGATAACACTGAGTTCGATGAATAGCGACTATTTTCAACTACCCTATATTTTTGAATGCAAAAAGGTTGATAGTTATAAATTAGTATCGAAACAGTTTGCTGTGTTCTTTTAAATTCTTAATGTTATATATATTATAATCTGTAAGCTGTGTTTTGTACTGGTGTAAGTTAATGACGATTGTTCTTATTCTCAAGTAAGTGAATTATGTATTCTTATTGAGATATAATAAGTCTTAAACCGTAAACTGCCCGGATACACTGCAGTGCGTGTGTCAGAGTCACATCACACATCAAAGCCTGCACTCGCGAGGCGCTGTCTTATTGATATTATGATAAAGTAAAGCAATGTACCTAATATATTTGTTAATATAGCTATCGAACGCAACGCTTAAACTTTTCAACAATTATTCATCAAAACTATTAGGTAGGTATGTTAAAACATAAACATCTGCAGTAGCAGCATACTCTTACTTGGTTATCGGTAACAACATATTACTTTACTTTTTTTTTTCACTTTTTCTTTATTTTTAGCAATACATGATGATTGCATAATTATTATGCAGTAATACGTAAGCAAATACTGAGGTTATTTCCATTGCCATTTCAGTATACCTAATATATAAATCACACGACTTGGCGGGGGCACTACCGTGCCTCCAGATCTAATAATATCTATAGGTACAGCAACATGTCGCTTCTATATCACAATCCTTACAGATCACAAACCTTACAGATGTGCCTACTTAACAGTAACACTAACTCAGTGAAACAATTGTTTTGCAATTGGTTTTGTAATTTGGAAACCTTTAACTTACCTGATAATAATATTTTACATTCATTTTCACACATTTTTACTTTCTTTACCCCTTGCACCGAATAGTATAGTTTGGAGTATAAACTTAATATAATTAGGTCATATACTTCAACACTTTAAAACCTACAGGTAACTGCAACAATTATCTGCTACAATAGATTCTGTTAATTCACTGAGTTTTGTAAGTAGCCAGTACTCATTAGTTAAAAATGCAACAAGTACAAAATGCCTCACTTCCAATTACCTACATGTGTCAATATAAAACATGGTATCAAAACTTACAGTAATTATGCAAGTTTCACTAGCACTTAAACCGTGGATTAGTTATGCCTAGTGATATTTAGATTCTAGTTCTAATATTACTTATGTAACCAATATATTATAATGATTTTATTTTAAACATAATAATCATAGTGACCTTTGGATTGGAGTCCTGCTTACTTACCACTATTTAATGTCATTGGCTTTTAATAAACCATAATAACGTAAAATAATTATTATAAATATAACTCTTGACATAATCAACAACTTGTTTTCATTGTAAATAATGATAAATTTATAAAATTAGGATTGTATAAGTAATAAATTATTTCCATGGATTTTTTTAGTATACTAGCAGCATACCACAATAATTGACCATTGTCATTTGACCCGCACATAGAAAATGTAACAGGAATAAGAAAAGAGGCTGTGTACATTAGGTGATTAAATTTTAAACAATAACTGATGCGACACCTGCTTGGCACATTTAGCTAAATATAAGATATAACTTCCACACCGATTTCGGTGACGATGACCGGCCTTATTGAAACCAAACCAGTTACGCAGGCAATTTTACAGTGCCTAAGTGTGTGCGCGGTATACAAGAGCACACAGATCAGGCGCAGGTCCGACCTTTTACATGCGCATCCGACGCATGAATCATTCTTCCTGTCAGACAATCAGGTGATCAGCCCGCATTGTCATAACCAGACTTGAAACAACATTCTTTGTCGCTCCAATGCAGGAATCGAACCCACGACCTTCGGGTCGAGAGCCTAGCTCTAACCACTAGACCACGGAGGTTGTTATATGCCTGCATGGGCAATACGATAATCTTTATTTTAAACAATCTACAAGATTGACTGCACCTATAGGCTACAACTTACTGGTTCCTCCATTACCTCCCTCCTTTGTTATTTTCAAAGCGGATTTGTAAGATACGATAATCTTTTGTATATTTCTATAATTTTAACCACTGACCTTTTTGACCTCGTCGCCAGATGTACGATATGGCCAATCGTACGATATATCTCTAAATTGGCTCACCGGCACCCGCCACGCGTCCGTCCAGTCCAATGGTTGTATTATGACTCCCTGACAATTCTATCTGTCAAAGTCATCCGTGACGTAAGTGCATGAGACAATTTCTCTTGGCATACCAGCATACACTACACTGCTATCGATGATGCTGTTTGCTAAATGAAACTAAGTTCCTGCTGCTAATATGTATAATTGCTAAACGATAAAATGCTATATTATGCTACTGAGTTGCACTAGTCCACAATGCGCGACGGTTATGTGTGAACTAAACTTATAACTAAAATATATCTAAAATGAGCGTGCGCGTGAAATATACAAAAATGCTGATGATGCTCTGTACGGTTGTTGCACCGTACACTACCATACCAAATTTCATCGTTCCGTTCAGTAATTTTGCGTGAAAGAGTAACAAAAATCCATCGCTACATCATCCATCCATCCTCACAAACTATTACATTTATAATAGTTGTAGGACAGTAAACCACACTCCCGCTAACTCCTCTAACTCGATCATATCTACGATCTAAGCGTAAAGGTAGCCGCCCGATGCAAGCGACTCGAGACCGCGGCCAGAGGGGAAATTCTGCTAAATAAAACCTGCATTAATACAATTACAATTAAGTCCAGCTACGCTAAAACTCTCAAACGGTGTTTTATGAACGTCAAACCAACGTGAAACGTGCTCTGATTGGTCGAAACTTCATAAAATCCGTCCATAGTAACATATCGCTTCACTTTCAATCCAAACAAAGGGACCGTCCATTAATCACGTGATGTTTTTGACAACTTTTTAGACCCCTCCCCTCCCCCTGGTGATACGTGGTGAGGTTTTATACTACCCCCCCTCCCCTACCTAAGATCACGTGTATTTTTTTTACATAGTAAGCAGGTCATGTTTTAAGAAAAACTTTAACTTAAAAAACAATTTAATCGAATAATTTAAGCAATTAAAAACTATACGAGTCATTTGTCTTGTAAGTATTTAAACAACACTACGAATCTACAACCGATAATAATTTCGGTATGCATAGAATAGATTCGAAAATTAATACACGTGATGTCTCCTTATACCCCCTCCTCCCCTTGGTGATACTTGGTGATTTTTTTTCGGACCCCCCCTCCCCCTTTAGGCATCACGTGATTAATGGACGACCCCAAAGTAAAATGAAGTCTATTGTAAATACGCGAATTGAGGTTCTAATCTGCGACCCGAGACCGCGACACAAGATCGCGACCCGAGACTGGAATAGGGTCACGGAGCCTATACAAGTGTGCATTTACTACACAAATCCCTGCGACCCGCGTCGCGCGACCTGTGAGCGAGGCCAGAGAACCCTGATTGGCTAGTTTGCTGTTCGCAGTCGCGTGTCGTATAGATTGGAAGGCTACCTTAAGATATGATTAGGTACTGCTCAAACACACCCCCGGCTCCCAGCAACATTATCGAGCCGATCTCATAATTAACTTTATAATTAATACGGTTATGTGATATTAAACGGCAATGGAAGAGGCTTTACGTGCGGTCTTGTTAACACGCGTAACATATTGAGCTAGGGAAAAATCATATAAACTGCATTTGCCCCGTAATAAGAAGTATGCACGTATTTTTTATTTATTGAAATAGATCTATCTTGTTTGATAAGCTGTTCTATATCTTGTTTGATACATTATTGATAATACCTATACATTGAATATACATTAATTGAAATTAGCTGTTAACATAGAATCGCTAAAAAGCTCATTGACGTAAAAGCTCATTGACCTAACGGTCAATGAGCTTTTTAGCGACGTCACCTCATTCATACCTCAAATCAAATAAAAAACCTTTTTTATTTTATCTGAGATTCATACTTGATTTTTTTTAAATAAAATATATATTTTTCACTGCCTAAACTTCTTATATACGAAAGTGTGTCTGTCTGTTTGTTGCCTCTCCACGCTTTAACAGCTGAACCGATTTTTATGAAATTTGAATAGACATACTTTAGGTTCTGGGAAAATAGTGTTCCCGCGGGATAATGTATTTACGCGGGCGGAGCCGCGGGCAAAAAAGTTATTAAATCATTTCCCTGAAGTATCTTTAATGATTTAGCAAAACGTTAGGTTCATTTACCTAACTAGCCTTGCCTAAATTTCCGTTGTTTCCTTTAAATAAACTCTAGAGTCCTAGACCTGGCAAAACGTGATAATAACCAAGGAAATTAAAGGGAATATAGATTTATGGCTCGGAAACGACGTTTAGTGTCGCGAGAATGAGTGGTGGGATACCTCGTAAAAACAAACGGGCCAGTTAGCGCTAGTGAGGACCACCGAGTGCCGACGTTATATTTGACAGCATTATCATCATTTTGATAGTGTAGTCACGACCTTTACTACATAATACATATATGTATATATACTTGCAGAGCAGTGGCGAAGGCTAGTTCTCATTGGTTAGCCGCACACATACCATATTGTTGGCAATAATGCTCATATTGACAATAAAATTCCTTGTGTGCGGGCCATATTGCCGTTTTTTTTTTTTTTTTTGAATGCGTTGACTAGTATTGACAAATTTATTGTGTCATTAATAATATTGCACGTGTGCGGCTAGCCATTCAT
Source organism: Glaucopsyche alexis (assembly GCA_905404095.1). Lineage (NCBI taxonomy): Eukaryota > Metazoa > Arthropoda > Insecta > Lepidoptera > Lycaenidae > Glaucopsyche > Glaucopsyche alexis. The sequence goes on along the minus strand of FR990054.1, from coordinate 20,493,640 downwards.
AGAGAAGCCCTAACCTGTATTATAGGCAGGGATTCGGATGAGGGTTTTCAAAAGGTAAGTGGTAAGTGAAGCCGATAGGAATGAAGTTATAGGAACCACACGCTACTGGTGCAGAGTAATGTAAAGTACAAAGAAATGTAAAATTTAACATACGAAGGCTGGCAACTCACTTGGGACTCTTGTGATGTTGCAGGTGACGGTAACCGCTTTTCTTAACTTTCATTAGCGCAAATAGTGTCTTTTCCTGTATTTTTTATTACATATAAATGAATAGTGCTCTGAAAAATAAGACAGTTCATAAAAGAAAAAGTATACTTAAATCTATATTTTCAAATATATTGCGGATTGTTTGAAACACTTCTGTGAGTCTGGTAAAACGCCCCATAAAATAAAAGTCGTAGGTACTAGTAAAGTGACGTCACACGTCTTACGCTACTAATGGTGCTTCGAAATGTATGGCTAAATGCACAATTTTTCTGATATCTCTGATGTTTGCGCGTTTATGTTCATACATAATTATTATGGTAACTCTTTTTTTATTTGATGTAAGCAAACTGATTATGTAGGTTTTTACACTAATTTAAAATGTTTAATATAATTATAAAACTACACATAAACCCTTAATTCTTTTTACTTTTATCAAGTTGTTATACCTAATTATTTCTTTATTTTATTAAAATACATCAATTTTTACATGTAGAAAATACCCAATTCTATCATCTTTATTAATGTCTGTATTTGTGCATTAATAAAAGAATAACTAATTAATCAATGAAGCACCTTAATTTAAGTAGGGTTTGCGAATTGCTGACGATGATTATTAATCGTTGATTGTCTATTAGAGAACTGATTAGCACTTTAAGGCCGGATACATAACCCATAGCATTTCAGTTCATAACTCCGCTCTTGTACAGGATAGCGATTAGGATTTAATTACCACATGTTCTAGTTATTTAGTGTGTCGTTCCAGTCGCTATACGACCTTTATACGACGGTTATGGCGGTAAAAGCGGCGGGATGCTGTACAGTTGATATATAAGTTACTTTATTACGTAATTTTAATGTGAGCACAGTGAAGATACTGAGGTATAACTCTATTTATTCAATCTAGTCTGCATTTAAACCGATACGAAATGCGCCCATAGTTAATAGAATCAGGGCCTCTAGTCAAGATGCATTCGATAATTTTGACGACAAATTTCGAAAACAAAATGTATAGGATTTGACATATTGCATCGCAATCGATTTGTAACTTAGCGATGACTTATGTCAAATTCCATGCATTTTTGTTTTCGAACTTCGCCGTCGAAATTATCGAATGCATCTTGAGTAGAGGCCCAGGCGTTACTTTACGGAAATCCATGGCGTACATTATTCCGCGAAAAAAATTCGTGGGATCTTCTTTGTTCTTCCTCGTTTCTACATCTAGAACTTTTCTGGTCATGTGGTCGGATGGTTGCCTCATAACATGTCCGTACCACCGCAGATAGCCCTCCTGTAGTTTATCTAGGATAGGTCTCACTTTGAAGCTGCCTCTTATGTGTGTGTTTCTGACATGATCCAGCCAAGTAACCTACCCACCTGAGCATCCTCATCTTTGCGTAGTGTAATTTGATTTTCGTTTTACGAAAAAATCGCGGGATATTGATTATTTGATATAATAATAATTAAATTGTATGACATGCGCCAATTTACCCACCGACGTAACAAGTGGGGTGTTATAAGTTTGACTGTATGTCGGTCTGTCGGATGAACCGATTTTGATCTAATTTTTTAAAGAATACATGATCGAGAGTTTTCTTAGCTGTACATCATCATCATTTGCTAGCTCACTAGGTACTTGACAATTTGTGGGTTACTTAAAATTTAAAATGTTGTTTGTTTTATTATTATCTCCTGTATACGTGGACGAAGTCGCGGGCAAAAGCTGATTATATTTACTAGCTTTTGCCCGCGACCTCGTCCACGTGGAGTTCGGTTTCTATACATTTTAACCCCTTAGGGGGCGAATTTTCAAAAATCCTTTCTTAGCGGATGCCTACGTCATAACAAGTTACACCTATCTGTATGCCAAATTTAATCAAAATCCGTTCAGTAGTTTCGACTGTGCGTTGATAGATGAGCCTTTTATATATTTAGAAGATGTCACGTAGAGCCCTGAAACTCAAACATTTTCAGCAACGTTGTTCAGAAGTTTGTGTGCAATTTTTGGGTGTTTAAATAGCCTACTATACTACTAGTTGAGGTGTTATAAATTTGACGTGTTTTTTGACACAGACAGATGAAACGTAGTTTGTTTTTGTTTGATACCTGATAAATTAATATGATCAAGTGTGTTTTTAGTTTTAATTCAATACCAATCATCAGCTCGCTCACTATTTTATAATTGTGGGGGTTACTTCATTATTTATTTTTTAATAAAATTGCAACATTGATCGATACCAAGATGTTGCCAAGTTTCTATTTTAAATAACCACAAAATATTTGTAATGTTGACATTAATAATTTATGTAATATATTTACCTAATTACGTTGTAAGCATACAGCCATACACGCGAAGAATGCAAAGGTGCTTCTCTTAATGAAATAATAAACTAGATTTTTAAAAGTAAAACATGTTTTTACTGTCAAATTCCTGGCATTGTGTTACATGCAATAGTCAGCGCGTATGAAGTTACTTATTATTATTATTTTTTTCTTATAATTATCGTTATTAGGCCTTACTGTAGTCGCGTAGGATATGCAACATTATCATCTTGCTTTTGACACAATAGGTACTGCCATCTTTAAGATCGCAATGGAAGTGTTAGGTATACTTCTGTGCAATGTTTTACTCTCACATGACACTAACATATGACAGAAAGCAAGAGGAACAATGTTACCCGGTATTTTTTTTATTTTTTATACTCTTTGATGTGTAACATCTTTCCTCTCGCTGGGAGACCCAACTTAGCTTGTGGTTTTAATAGAGCGATAAAATAATTAAAAAAAAATCCTCACAAAATTATTCGTCTGACCGGGATTCGAACCCAAGCCACCAATTTGTTAATAACAAAAAAGTCCAACGCTAATCAAAACGCCAACCGGATTTGACATTTAGAAATCGAAATAAGTCATATCTACCTTATTACTAACGAAATAAAAATTAAGTAACTTAAAATGCGCAGTTACCTAGAGATAAGACATAACTTAAGCGTTTTCCTCCCCCCTAACTCCCTGCATAGTAGATTTGAAAATACTTGCAGCTGTTTCCGAGTTTCCGATTAAATATGTACACAATATTTAAAAGTAGATAATACGATTAACAGTGACATGTGTACCTAACAAAGAAACTATTTGTACATATCAAATAAGGAATTTTAACTTTCAGAGTCTGCACGTGAAACTTTTTTGTATTTTTATGGTTTCTTAACTTTTGCCTGCAAACCCACACTTAGTTAAAAATTCGATTTTAGTGGCTCGGTTTTTAATCTTATCGAAGTTTTGCTTATCTAAATAGTAAATACTATGTGGGTTTTAACTTTAATGTTACACAACCAGTAAATGAAGTCTGACACCCACATTTTTCAGGTAAAGTAGGGTGTAAATGACCAACTATAAAAACAGAATTTTCTCGTTTTAGCCATTTACATTTGAACATTAGGACCGTATATGGAAGAATTAATAAGACACGTTTATTATGTAATAACTACAATACAATGTAAGGTTCATACCGTTTACCAATTAACCCAAGCTCAAAGTATTGTAAGCGATGGTTTTTGTACCCATTTTTTAAAATATTCAGCAAAGGCATTATCCCTGTTCTTTAGATAATAATAACTTTTTAGGGTTCCGTCCTCAACGGGTATAAACGGGATCTTAATACTGAGACTTTGCTCTCTGTATGTTCGTCCGTCCGTCTGTCTGTCCGTCACCAGGCTGTATTTCATGAACTGTGATATCCAGGCAGTTGGAATTGTCACAAAATGTGTATTTCGGTTGCCCCTATAACAATAAGTACAGAGCACAATAAAACAAATATTTAAGTAAAAACAAAATAACGGGTTGCACTCCGGGAGTGCCGACAGAAGTGAAAACTTATTTTGGCGCGTTAAACATTTTTTAGATGGGTACTAATTTTTTTATATTTTTTTTTATATTGGGTTATGAATTGCATTTTATTTATGAATTGCATTTTATTAATTATTAGAAACTTTAAAATATATTTAATATTCTTTTAAGAATCATCGTTAACAATTTCGACAACTCTTGTATCATCTTCATTAGGTATCATTAAATCTAAAATAGAAACTATAGGTTCATGATAACTAAAATAGGAAATGAATAATTTTGATTCGAAGTTATTTAAATTTCACCATAGGTCAAACTGCGTCTCGTAACGGTGTCGCGAGTCCAGAGATTGTATCTGATCCTAAAAATATGCGTACCGCGCTAAAAGAGGTTTTCACTTAAAAAATTCACGTTTTGTGTATGGGAACCCATACAACAAACGTGAGTTATTTGCCGCGGAACCCATAGTGCGCGAGTACGGCTCGCACTTGGCTATTTATTTCATACCTATGATAAGTGCTATTTAAGGGCGCGTTTATACAACCAAAAGAATCACAAATTTCATTCATAGCAAATTGAGTTTTATCGACTAGGACACAACGCTCATCTAACCCAACAATAGGCTATTCTACATTTTTTTTTCAGATATATTTTAGAATGTTCGTATCGATTCGATAGTCAACTAGTATTTCTATTTCCTGAAAATAATATATCTTTAAGCAAAGAAAAAATGATTAAAATTTAAACGATAAAAAAACGACAGCCACCATTATCGTGACGTCATAAGAACAGAAACAAATAAATGTCATATTATATCGTGTGTGGTGCACCGTGCATGAACTTAGATTTAACGTTCGCTGTTCTTTATTCGATTTGAATATGTTCTTATGACGTCACTTACAAGAAAAATATGGCGGCTCGCGTTTTGGTCACGTGACATACAGTTACGAGTAATAAAACTACAGTTTTATTTTTTAAATTATAAATAAATTGCATATTTAAACAACAAAATAGTGTTGTATTCGTATTAACGAATTTATATCGTTTTATTTTGATAGATGAAACTAGCCTATTGTTATAAGTTTGTACGCTGTGGCCTCGTCGATTGAGCTTAATTTTCTATTGAATGAAAACAGGTGCTCGGGCTTCGCGCGCTACTAAATGGGCGGATCGTGTATGTCAGTATTTGATATGGTTAGTTCAATAAAAGTTCTTAGAACAGTTTTACTTAATTAATGTTATTCAATTAGTCTACATTGTATTTAATATAAAGCTATTTTTATACGAGTGCGCAAGTTTGGTTCAATGATCGAGTGCGCAAAGCTCGGTGGACTAGACTGTAAAATAATTCGAATATGAACTGAAATTTGAAATTTGAACTAATCGGAGTTAGTAGGTACAGGTCGCGCAACGGTTTATGAGCGCTCAGTGAAAGTGGAGGGGGTCGTTCGCGCATGTGATCAATAGCAAATAATACATATTACCAGGGGGGTGAAACTCTCATACATGCACAAATTAACAGAGAACAGAGACATCTAAAAATGACGATCCGGTACTAACAGTTTGAAAGTTTTCGGATAGTCACAACAGATGCCACTAAGCGACTTCTACATCGCGCTATCGCTAACACAAGGCGTATTTATAAGGGCTCGCGAACATGTTACTATGCAGCAACCATATCCCACTATTAAAGAGGAACTTGGTCGTTGTTGTGTCTACGACTTTCGATAAAACTTAATTTCTGTCCATAATTCAGTTCAATAAAAATTATCAGGCGGTACTACTTCCATCTAGCGGGTTTGATAGTAACTAAAACGGTACAACGCCATCTAAAAACGACATTCCGAAACTTTTGCAAGACTCAGTTTCAATTTTAGAGTTGCGCATCTATACTAATATATATCTGTATTATACTAATATATATCTGTATTATCTATGCATATTACTAACGTACCAATAGCGTGTCGACAGCCACGTTCGGCATACGTTCGGCGCATCCCCACCTCCCCGCCCGAGCCCGCTACCGCCCAACACACCCAAAAAATGACTTCTGCGCATACCCCCGCTACTTTTGTCAAAAGATCTTAATTCGTTGCGCGACCTATACCTACCTTAAAGCAACATCGTAATTTTCATGAATAGTCTACTTTATCTTCTACTATTATAAATGTGAAAGTTTGTGAGGATGGGTGGATCGATATTTGTGACTCTTTCACGAAAAACTACTGAACAGATTTTGATTGAATTTGGTGTGGTAGTAGTTTAGACTCTGGACTAACACGTAGGCTACTTTTTGTTCCGAAAAAGTACAGTATTCATGTATGATCGCGGGCGGAGCCGTGAGCGAAAGCTGTTTTTTTTTAATACATAATTAGGAGTTTTGGGTTAAGCATTTTATTATAATTTTAAAAAATACTTTAAGAAGCATTACTTAACCCTTGGCATGCCTGGTGGGTCTGTCAGACGCACACCAACGCGTGGTCCGTTGTAGTTCCTTCAAATTTGAATTGCGTACCTCGCCGTTCTCAGTAGCTTACTGTTACTAACCGCGGAATGTTTTCCGCCTGCTTCCCCAGTTCGCAGCTAGCTAGGAGCGTAGAAAAACGTGCGTAAAGTGCGCGCGGGTCCCATAGACCCCACCAGGCATACGACGTGACATTATTATGTTAGTATTGATTTCTTTTTTTTTCTTATGTTAATTGGTATTTGTGTGTTAAAAGGTTGTAGTTTTTACATATTTCAGATTCAACATGAATAAACGTTTACCAGACGAGGGCATAGCCAGATTTTTACTCTAAGAGCTGAATGAGGTAGATGAAATTGTATTTAACTCAAGTGGAGAGAGTTTGACATTGCATTGGAGAATGATGAAGAATCTGATTCTGAGATGGAATATAATGATAAGATCGCAAAATCCAGTATATTTGTGAAACTTGTACTAGCTATATTTATCTTGACCATTCAATTTTTCAATATAAAAAGTGTTATCAAACTAAAGCTCTAGAAGATAATATACAAGTGATTCAGACTAATATTTTGTTTGCTACATTTAAGTATATATATAAATGTCTTACACTTTATGGAAGTCTGATAAAGATATCTTTATTTTTAATACTTATTATTATGTTACCAAAGTTATGATATCTAAATTTTGTTTCAAAATATGATTGTTGTTTAATTTAAAAAATATAAATAAAGTTGGTTTATTCCTAATATGATTTGATTTATTATCGTTTGTTTTCCTTTTAAGCATACGTTTTAACGCCTTAAATCACTTTACATAATACAATTTACATAAAAAAAATCTATTTGAAAATCTGGGTCTGACAGACCCACCAGGCATGGCGTGTAACTTTTGCCCACCAGGCATGCCAAGGGTTAAATACAGGCATGTCATGAGTCTGAAAAAAGACTCGATAGTCTTTTTTCGACACAAACTTTAATGGGTTTAGTCATTACTTGGCTATGAACATCGAAACCAAAAATCCTAACTGTGTCGATGTTTCGTTTAATTCCACTATTTCAATTTTCTCCCATTGTCAATTTGTCACAAAAAATATTCATAGCAGTGTTACAAAAGGTTATGAAAAATCTAGACTGGAGTAAAAAAGGAATAGAAGCGAAGGCTGGTTCTCCTTCATAGGAAAGCTCTTGCCTATATAATAGGTGGGGATTTGGATGAGGGTCTTCAAAAGGTAAGTGGTAAGTGAAGCCGATAGGAATAGAGTTATAGGAACCCCACGCCATTGAAGTAGACACAGAGTTTGTTAACAATAGTTTAAAATTTTCTGACGATATCATACTTTTTGCAAAAACATCAAAAGAACTACAAACAATGTTACAAATTTGGCTATTTCAAGAAAAAACAAAAAGGAAAATTCGTACGTGTCAGCGCGCAATAGAAAGAAGCATACTGGGTATCAAACTTATCGACAAACAAAATAGCAATGTTATTCGTAAAACAGACAAAACTCATAGATGCAGAACGACATGCACAATAACTTAAATGGTGATGGGCTGGCCACGTTGCCCGTATGACAGACAAAAGATGGACAAAGAGAGTCACCAAGTGGAAAGGCCCAGGTGGAAAGAGAAGCAAAGGAAGACCTAAGGATAGATGGGTCGACGAAATCATAAACATAACGCGCGAGGAATGGATAACAAAGGCAACAGACCGAAAACAATGGGAAAAGTTGGAGGAGGCCTTTATCCGAAGAGGAGTAATGCCAAAAAAAAAAAAAAAGTAATACATAATAAACATTTTATACGTAAAATACAAACATTTTGTATGTTTTATATTTTGCCCGCAGCACCGCCTGCGTAAATACATCATCCCGCAGGAACACTACCTCTTCGGGATAAAAATTATCCTTGTCCTTGTGTATATGTCCTTTCCCGGGACCCAAAGTATACCCAATGTCAATGACCCAACTCTATACCAAATTTCATAAAAATCGGTTCAGCGCTTAAAGCGTGAAGAAGTAACAGACAGACAGACACACTTTCGCATTTATAAAATTAGTATAGATTCAATATGTACCTACTAATTTTAAAATGAAATTCTCTTAGCTTGTAAAAATTTAAAAACTATGTAAAACATGGAAATAAAGGGCTATATTATTATTATTACAATTTTTTGGTATTTTATCCGTATAATATTTATTTATAATTGTTTAAAATTATATAAAGTTTGAACAAAATACTATGAGAATGCACAGCGGAACCTGATAATGATACCTAAGCTTAAGTGTATACATTACCTATTTATTATTGTGCACGATTTGCATGACCTGTGCAATGTGCATAAATTAATTAAACGATTATTTATATGGTATTAAGGCAAATATATACTGAATATTAAGTAATAACAAAAGCCACAGATATGGAAACGGGAAGTGATGAATAATTTTCAAACGGAAATAATCGTGCTTTTTTGTAATAATTAAATGAATATGCTCGGAAATAGTATTTTTCAATTCATTAATTATAATTGTTTGCACACATAAAAACGTAAAGTATGTAGATACTAAGAGGAAGGTAAAGTCTATTCTGGCGAATAATTTTTCCCTTTCATGGTATTAGTATTTATGGTGGAGATACTTCGCTATAATTTATTTAAATGATAGTACTTCAAATTATACTTCCCCAAGTAATAATGGTAAGTACCTATGATATATAATCTAACCAAGAGCATGTCGGAGTTAGGACATGTCTAAGGGGGGCTCCGTAACTATCAAGGCGGAATAAGTTTCCATTAAGTTAATTCAAATGTTATTGTCCGATTTGGCTCAAAATAATTTTTCTAATAAGTTTTAGTATGATCTGTCAATATGGAAACTTACAAGTTTCTATCTCTCTTATTTTTGATATGCCAGCGGGTCTCAGCGGGAGGACTAACTTATTTAAACCACTTTCGAGGCCGATTACTCGAAAATAATAATTTGTAAAAAAGTCATGTAAGAAAATATAATAAATCATATAATAAGTTATGTATGAAACCTTAAGTTTATTTAAAATACTTATACACGATGGGGTAAAATAAAAAAAAATCATCCTACTTCAAATGGTATGTAGAGCCACCCCTAAAATATAAAATGAAATGAAATCTGTAAACAATCTATGACTATACCAAAATTCATCCATTTATATCAAAATTACAGAAGCTAGAAGCGCGGACAGACAGACAGACAGACGGACAGAGTTAAACTATAAAGGTTCCTTGTGTACTGCGGAACCTTAAAAACGACACAATTGCTGTATAAAGGATGCAATGTTCATCGGACTGGTCTCAGCACTACCATGTTTAAATCTAAATTCATTCCTAATCTATACAGGAGGTTAATTCAATAACCATTCGTTCGTGCTGGTTTATGGGTTGCCGTGCTCTGCGGTTGCCGGCAACCATAATTCCCGGTTGCGGAAATCGCGTGCGCGTCCGGGAGATATTTAAGTATATCAAGAATAAACGAAACAACCTTTAGTTTAGCCTGATTTTAGGATAACTGGAATGTAGTACATACCAAATTTTATCTGTGAAGTTTAATTTAATAACAATGAATAACAAAAAAAAGTAGAATAGCCTAATCTTACTCAAAAGTAAGATTAGGCTATTCTATTTTTATTTTCAAATATATTTTAAAATATTCGTATTGAGTCAAGAAGTATTTTTATTTCCTGGAAATAAGTGATTAAAATTTAAACGATAATTTTTTGCGCCAAAACGACAGCCGCTACAATCGTGACGTCATAAGAACAGAAACAAATAAATGTCATATTTTTGTTACACTTAAGACATTTATTTGAAAACTTACTTAGATTTAACGTTCGCTGTTCTTTATTCGATTTGATTATGTTCTTATGACGTCATTTATAAGACAAATATGGCGGCTGGCGTTTTCGGTCACGTGACATCTGTACAGATAAACTACTGTTATATTTTCGAAATTATAAATAAATCACATTTATCTAACAAGATAGTGTTGTATTCGTATTTCTTACGAGAGAAACTATATACCTATATAACAAATTTGGCTACGTAACCTACCTGCATTTGAAAAAAAAGTCTTAGTACAAGAAAAAGTTATCTACGCCATCCTGATTTCAGAAAATTTTGGAAATTACACGCGGACTGATTAAACTGCGGAAAGCAAATGTCTAAATGACAAGTGTCAAACCTCCACTGCTCCAAACAACCCTAAAAGTAGGGCAGTTTAAGTGTGGTCAATTTTTACCTCAATATGTATGTCTATAACATGTCTATAATACCTTTATACCTAAGTATATTTAAAATAAGGTAACTAGGTACGATGCACTTTAGAGACTAGATGTTGACGACGGCTTCGTATGTGCAAAAGAGAATCCCGCAGGGACTACCTATATATTTTTCCGCAATAAAAAGTAGTCTGAGTCCTTTATTGTCATCTACCCTATATTTATGCCAAAATTTATCAAAATCGGTGTAGTAGTTTCGGAGTATATTTAATGCAAACAAACAAATAAAAAATCTTTGCTCTTTCTATTATAAGTTAAGATTTTTATTACTACCCTTAGCCCTCGTACCCACGAGAGATTTTTGTGGTCGCGACTCGCGACAAAAAAAACAGCGCTGTAAATAAATCTGTGTGCTAATACAATACAGCTGAAAATCGTGCAGAGTTGTCAAATCTGACACTTGACACTTCCATTTTTCAAAAGTCGCTGATCAGAACGTAGTCTTAGGTTTTTATAGGTGGGAAAAGTAGTTCGGCTAGTACGCTTGTCAACGCTTAGAACTTGTCGGTGTAGCAAACTCTAAAAAAATATGTCAAACACATAAATAAAACAGCGGATATCGGCGTTTACAAAAACAATTGTATGTCGCAGTCTATGACAGCTCAATCAGCACAAACTCCGTATTAGAGGCAAGTTAGTAATATATTATATTCTTTGCTAGAGGTGAGGCGTATTACCATAACAGGTAAAGGTAACACGTATTTAAATATCACACATTGTTATGTGTGATATTTAAATACGTGTTACCTACGTCGATATTCAGAGTATAATATACCTGCTATTAAAATACCTAACAGAGTATCACAGTACCGCCGACCGCGTATATCGTCATGAGTAGAAAATAACTACCTACGTACAGCGTACGCGTACGTGTTACCGGCATTCACTGTGTCGATCACCCGATCTTGTCTCTCTGATACACATACAACGACTTCACGTGCTAGAACGAAAGGCAGTTAGTATTTAAATACTCTGTATGTCTCTTTTGCACCTTTATGCATCTACTACTTGCTGGAATGAGAAGTACTTAGTATTTGTTTGGTATAAAATTCAGGTTGTAGTGAGCCAGTAAGAAATCCCATATACACTATGATCCATTAAATATGGTCGGGTTATTTGAAAAATGATGGCCGCCTTGTTCGGACCACAGATAATAATACATACGTTCGGATACACGTACCTACATGTTTTAGAGGTACATTACACGGCTTGTGTGAAAAATAAACAACATTTTAAATTACCTATTTTTACATTTTTACCCGACTGCGCGACGCAAAGGAGTGGTAATGTGTTTATCAGCCTATGTATGTATGTATGTATGTTCCTTTGAAGCACTATACAGACCAAACGCCTGGGCCGATTTTTATGATTCACACGTCAATCGATTCCTCTTAGTCCGGCGAGTGTCACTAAAGACATGACGTTAGTGAAAATTCAATATGGCGACTACTGGACGCCATATTGTGAAAATGAAAAAAATGAAAGTCAACAAACTATATCAAGTGGGGTATCGTTAAATAGGTATTTAAAAATCATTGTTAGTTTTCTCTCAACATTTTTCGATTCGACTGACCGTTTAGGATCTATATCGATTTAAAGTTGCGTAACAACCATTCTCACATTCCAGCGCAATTGTGATGTAGGACTGATGCTGATAGGAAATCCAGTCTGGTAAATAGCTAGCTAGGTACTCATAACTAAAAAGTATAAAATAAAAAATAATAATTTAAAAAATTTAAAAACCCGACTGCGTAAAAAGTGAACCAAACTAAGTAGGTACATAATTATAACTGAAAAGAAAAAAACAAGCACTTAGATATCCGGTGGTCTAGAATTCTATAATATATTGTTGAATTAATACTATTGGAACATAACAACTGAACAGTCGGGATCCATTATTCGACAGCCAATCTAATTTTTCAATGGATCCTGACTGTTTAGTTGTTATGTTCCAATAGTATTAATTCAATAATATATTATAGAATTCTAGACCACCGGATATCTAAGTGCTTGTTTTTTTCTTTTCAGTTATAATTATGTACCTACTTAGTTTGGTTCACTTTTTACGCAGTCGGGTTTTAAAATTATTTAAATTATAATTTTTTATATGTTTTCTATTGTCTTTATTTAGATACCTGAAACTAAACAAAATATTGAAAGAAAACATAATAATATATTTACACATACATAGTAAACATTTACATCCTTGGGATATATACCAGATCCCGACAGGAATTTTGAGAATTTGGGAAATCTGTCTGAGCAAAAATGTAGGGCTCTCCCAATTCCAATTAGCCTTCCAATATTTACCGGGGGGTTTAGGGGTCAGGAAAGCCGAGATTAATACTCGAGGGGATTTTTTCCTTGGAGGGTCTCTCTCGGGGTCCTTAGGGTATAATGCCAAAATGTATAGCTCGTTCTCCCGATTCCAATGAGCAGTGCTCAAAAACACGTATAACTTGTTTTCCACTGCGCGCTAACCACTGGATCACGGAGGCTGTCACCTCCATAGTAACCATACTAAGTACCTAGTAAGTACTAACATTTGACTTATTTTTAACAGGTATCCGAAACAGGTAGTTGAGTATAACAGTAACAGGTATACTAGGTATCGACTTTAACCTGTTATAACCCACCTCTACTCCGTACAACACGTTATATGTACCGTCGCTCGTCAGTAAAATAAAAACCGGCCAAGTGCGAGTCAGACTCGTACACCGAGGGTTAGGACAAACCTGTGGGTATGTAAGTAAAAGTTCACCCATCACGACAATCGAGTCATAGTAAGTTTAAAATTATTAAAAATATTTTTATTATATGACTAGCTGATGCCCGCAACTTCGTTTGCATAGAACTACTGAAACGGAACTCTATTTTTTAAACGGAACCCTAAAATAAAAGTAGCCTATGTTAGACCTTATAACATTAGCTATCTGCCAGTGAAAGTCCCGCGAAAATCGGTCCAGCCGTTTCGGAGATTAGCCGGAACAAACAGACAGACAGACCGACAGACAGACAGACAGACGGACAGACAAAAATTTTTAAAAATTGGTATTAATTCATTGTATGTACTGAATATACTTTCATATGCATTAAGTGAAAAGCTGTTAATTTGAAATTACAAACAGACACTTCAATTTTATTTATCTGTATAGATGTATAGATGTAACTAAAAGTTTACGGTTTTGACAATTTTCCTTTATCTGTGGTATAAGACGTTGCTTCGTACCAAATTTAAAGATTCTGAGTTCACGGGAAGTACCCTTGTAGGTTTTGATTCCCTTGCGTGTATCGAAAATTTGCGGAAATTTGCGGCAACGACTGTATCTTTTGATTGCGTTGGTTTAGAAGTTTGATTTTTTTACAGTTCCAAGGGACAGTAGACCTGAGTTTTTGATATGAATTCCAGCTTGATACTTCCACGCGTTCCTGAGAAAAAGGGTCTTGATATACAGACGGACGGACAACAATGTTATCCTATAAGGGTTTCATTTTTTCCTTTCTAGGTACGAAACCCTAAAAATTGTATTTTAGATGTATCTAATTACTAAACTAGACATAAACTATTACATTGTTTTACATTTTACGTAGTAAAACCTCAATATTTCTGACAAGGGCGGATCCAGCTTTGGCGCCAGGAGGGGGTCACATCATGGGCGTAGCCAGGTTTTAGTTTTGGGGGGGGGGGGGGGGGGTTCATGAAAATAAAACTACTACAAGTACATTAAATAATCAGGGCCGTCTTTAACCTATTAGAGGCCCTGGTCACATTAGATTTTTTTTAATTACCTGTTTAAACTTTAAACCTGAAAGACTGTGTATTTCGGAAAAATACAAATATCTATAGTCTAAAACGAAACGTCAGTACAAAATTTAATAATACGTTCTTTACCGAGCGCCAAAAACGCCAAAAACGAGCGAGCGAAGCGAGCGAGCAAATTTTCCTATTTTACAGGTTCAAACGTTCAACTCTGTTCAAACATTAAACTAAAATATAAACATCGGAAAAATACCATAAAATGAACGGGCTTAAACAGAACATCGGTAATAAATAATGTAATGGCCTTTATGTTAACCGCGAGCGAGCAAATTTTTTTCCTATTTAATAGGTTAAATCTGTTCAAACTTTAACCCCTAAAATACTGTGGAAATAGGATCATACATTAGAATAATGGGCGCCCATTATTTTTTTTCGTTTTTACCTATTTATGCTTTAAAACACAGTATTTCAGGGTTTCCCCTTAAACACTGAATAACGTTGAACTTCGAAAAATATCATAAAATGAACCGGCTAAAACGGAACATCGCTACTTACTAATATAATATTATGTTCTTTATGTTAAACGCGAGCGAGCGAAGCGAGCGAGCAAAATTTTTTCCTATTTAATAGGTTAAATTTGCTCAAATTTTAAACCCTCAAAGACTGTTACCCTGAAAAACTCTGTAATTAAAAAAATACAAATGTCAAAAGCCTAAAACTGAACGTCGGTACTAAATTTTATAGTAATATGTCTATATAAGCCAAACACGAGTGAGCGAAGCGAGCGAGCATAATTTTTTTCTCATTCTATAGGTTAAAATCTATTCAATCGTTAAACTTAAACACTGAATAACGGTGAACTTCGGAAAAATATCATAAAATCAACCGGCTAAAACAGAACATCGCTACTAAATAATATAATATGTTCTTTATGTTAAACGCGAGCGAGCGAAGCGAGCAAGCAAATTTTTTTTCCTATTTAATAGGTTAAATCTGCTCAAATTTTACACCCTAAACGACTGAAAATAGTATCATTTTGTAATTTAAATTAGAGTAAAATTAGTGTACCTAATTTCTGATGTTGTAAATTAGATGACAAATAACTTATTATGTTAGGTTTGTCATATAATACCTATTTACACTTTTTTCGTAGTATATTAATTAATAATTGACGTGCCCAAAATATTGTGTAGCATGCTATACGTTCGAGGATTCGATGGCACGCGTGCCATAGGGTCGCGATCCCTGTTTTAAGCTAGTGATTTTATTGTTTTTTCCTAAGTACAATATTCTTTCAGGGCTAAGATTTTAACAGGTTAAAGCGTAAAAACATTCGCTCGCTTTCTCAGTTTGAACGCATTTAACACAAATACATATAGCTACGCCCATGGGTCACATAGTCGTGGTCAAGTCAAGAACTTATAATTTAATTTTGATAACAATAGGTACAAGTCTTCAGTCTTTACAAATTGTAAAATATAATTATTATAATATTTTAATGATGTAATGGTATATTTATTGAACTATTAATTTACAACACAATCTGTTTGACAAAATAACAATTATGGTATTATATCTAATAGCTAACTACTTAAAAAATATTAAAACTAGAAAAACTTAAAAAGCTACAATAAAAAGAAATCTCCCAGGTCGTCCCCACCAGGCAGAGTACCTAGAAGGCTCAAAGAGTTTCCCCGCTGGATTGCGATACTCACTCTTTGGGCCAGATAGGTGCCGGCTCTGGGGTCTCGGGTGGCCTCAATTAGTTTTTTGGAAATCTCTCTGAAAAGTTTGTGCGCACCCGGACCCCATGAACCTAGGGTTTCAACTCCAAACGGTTCAAATATGAGATCCCCACTAAGGTTCTCATATTTGCGCCGCTTGAAGTTCTCCGCCTGATTGGCGGCCGCACCTGCAGTGCTCGAGGTGCCCTGGACATGGGACGGAGCAAGTGTATCGACGCAAGTAGCGTCCCATACAAGAGCCCGTCCCACTCTCCAAGGGACCAGGGTCATACCGTCTGGTCTCTTGCCATCGTCGCGCGCCAAACCAGACGGTTCCAGCACAGCTCGTACTCCGGCGGTGACAAGAGCCCGACGGATGAGGTCGTTCAGGCAGTGATGTCGGGAGATGCGGCCCGCGCTTCGCTGACAGGACAGACCGTGGTGTCCGAGGCTGTCCACGTTTGCACCACAAACGCAGCGGTGGGGGACGACGTGGGGGGTGCCAAGACGCAGGGAAGTGGCTATTCGGAAAGCGGTTCGATCCAGCAATGTGCCCGTATTGGGTGACGGCAACGCTTGTAGCCAAAGGCCCGACTCCCACTTCTCCGCTGCTAAGAGGCGAGCCTGCTCCACAGGACTGGAGGACGTATTAAGGAGATTATTCCGTACCAGTCTGCAGAGTGGCTCGTCCCAGAGCCTTTGGGAAAAAACGTTGTCAGGCAATTCGCTACAAGCACTAGTTGCGCTCCAGACGTCCTTGGCCTCGTCCAGAAAGGGAACTATAATGGAGTAGGATTGGTGCTCTAGTATTTTGAAGATGAGTCTATGGTTGGCGTGGACTGAGGACAAGTAGGCCGGGAGTGATATGTCGGAAGGTTTTCGAACACCCAGGCCACCGAACCTTACTGGAAGCGTTGCCTGAGTCCATGAGCGGTCATCAAAATTTATGTTCAAAATCGTGGAGAGCGTATGTCTTATGGTATCATCCAACTGTTTGAGAAGTTGAGGGAACTTCCACAGTTGACAACACCGCAAGACATACGTAAATTTTGGTACGAACACGCAATAACGGATTAGGGTGAAGGCCATGTGACAGTTAATTTGGAGGAGGCGGTCTAAAGTTTCACTAAAATTTTGTAGTTTATTATTTATGAATTCTGGTACAAGTAAAATGTACTTATTTTATGGATGTACGTAAGTACTGTACTTAAAAATATTTATTATTTATTGTACACTTGAAAAACTTAACTTAATAACTTGTACATACACGTACATATTGCCATCTTCTCTTGAAGACATCCAGAGAAGCACTATCACGCACGGAATGAGGCAGCCTATTTATATTCCATAACCATGGTGAATGATTTGTCATAAAAGCTAGAGGTATATCGAGGGGTATAACGCGTTTCAAATGAGAATAGGAACGTCAATGACATTTTTCTGTCATATATCACTTGAAAAGTACGATTTTCATAAAAACTCATGTGCATATTAATATTAATAGTCTTGCATCGAATTAAAATAAAAACGTTAAATAGTAATCAATTATCTAAACATAAAACTATCATAACAGTCTAAATTCGAAACAATATGGCGCCGACTCTCATTTGAATCGCACTATATGACGCAAAACTCCGCAAAAGTCAATGGGTACGTTTTTAACACGTTCGCTGCGAAGCAAGGCATTATTTGCCTGGTTGATTGCTTTCCGTCTGTGCGGGCTCTAAAATTGTGCCCTTTCGCTCAGTGCGGGCGCTGTAACTCGGGAACTACTACGCGTACGAGTGAGATAGTTATATATCTAACGCCCATATTTAAAGCTTATGACGGTTAACGATTAAAAAATGCACCAGGTTTTTAAAACATAGTTCGCACTGAATTAAAATTGAATAAGCTCAGTGCGAATACCAGGCTTTGATTTGAGGCCTGGTAGCCGCACTGAGTAGGGGAGGGGCGCGTGCGCCGCGGTTAGTGCTGTCCAGTGCGTTGTTTGTTGTCGATTGATTTTAATGAAAAACACTTAGTAATTTTTATCTTTCTTTTTATTTTATTTTTAACACGCTTTTATAAGCTTAGGCTGTATGTATGTATATATGTATGTATGTATGTATGTTTGTAACGGAAGCTTTGAGCACGATTTTTAACTATTTCCAGAAGTCTAATTAATTTGAAACTTTGCTTACGTATTAAGAGCCAATGACAATGCAATAAGCTTGTTTTTTTAGGTTTTTTCAACTATTAATTATTATTATATTATAATTTGTCGATTTGATGCATTTGTTTTATTGTCCCATCCCTATTACTTTATCTTTAGAGTGCTTTAACAGGTCTGGTAAACCTGGTATCTCTCTTCTTAAAAAAAAGTATCAAGTTTCTGTCCAATTCCCGGGCGAAGGTAGTTTCAAATAGGTCCACCAATGAACTTTATACACGCGAAATTTCATTAATTCAATCCTAACATTGATGATCCTGGGATCATATTTATATGAACGGGTTTCACCGGGCCATTAAAACCTAGTTCGCATATGATAAAAACTTACTACAAGATCGAAAATACCTGGTATCGCATGGTATGCTAGGTACAAAAAATCAGCCTCGCAGCGAACGTGTTAATAACGTGGAGAAATGCCAGTCCGGTTAGGCGATCTTAAACCATTGAAGATCTTACTTCCACGATTTAAATTTTAAATTTTCGATGCGTTCGTTCCCAAACGTTTGCCATCATACAAAGTTATTATATTATATTAAATTAATTAAATATTGAAGGTAGTTACAAAAAATCTGTATGGTGACAAAATATATAAATAAAATCATTATGTTCAATTAAATTAGTGATCCACCTAAGTCCTGGAACCAGCTCAGGGGGGGGTCATGACCCCCATGACCCCCCCCCTGGATCCGCCCTTGATTTCTGAGTATGTAATTAAACTAAACATTTTGTAGTGGTCACCCCTATTAACCCAGCGTCCCACAAGAAAGTCGCTCGTGCACGCCCAGCCCAACATCCTGCAAGAAGCCAAGTCATTTATCAACTATGATGTATTGGATTGGAGCATCCTGCAGCTGCGGATTAGCTCACATTAACAATCAATACGATCTATGTAAGAAAAAGTGTTCTCGGTTATAGAATTATGTTGTTCAGTTGCCTGTTGCGCCGACAGGATGTAAGAGTTAAAATCACTCGTATTACTTAATGGATATTTTATGGAACTTATAGTAGCCAGCGACCTCGTGCGCGCAAAAAGAAATTCCACCTGAACCGTATATTTTGCCGCGGTAAAAAGTAGCCTGAGTCCTTCCCAGTGGTCTTCTCTATATCTGTGCCGAATTTCATCAAAATCGGTCTAGTTACAGAGAGCTTATTCAATGCAAACAAACAAACATATAGACAAAGAATCAAATCCTTCAAGTTTATAAAAAAAAACTCCCCATACCGATCTCGGTGACGGTGGCCGGTTTCATTGAAACCAGGCCAGTTACGCAGGAGATTTTATAGTACCCAAGTGTGTGCGCAGTACACAAGAGCACTCTCTCTTTCTTTACTCTCGTAATCCAGTGGGACGGATAACCGACACGACTGACGAGAGATGAGGCGCAGGTCCGACTTTTTACATGCCCATCCGACGCATGAATCATCTATCTTGTCAGACAATCAGGTGATCAGCCTACATTGTCCTAACTAAATTTGGAAACAACATTTTTTGTTGTTCCAATGCGGGAATCGAACCCACGACCTCCGAGTCTAGAGCCAATGCTCTAACCACTAGACCACAAAAACTGGGTTCAGATGCTATTTAATCTATATGACAACAATTATTATTATAATAGCATAATAATACTACTGATGTAAACCCATTAATTTGGTTAAATTTAATATTTTTGTTCACTTTGTCGATGATAATAATAAATGATGGCGAATGTTTATGGATTGCCGTTTTTGAATCGTTATTATAGTATCAATTACTAGGCCCAAGGTTGAAAAACCCTAGCAAGTCTTGTTCAGCCCATTGAATGCAATCTGTAACTTAAAGCGAAAGGAATGCCTCCACATAGTTCTGTCGTGTTCATACTTCAACATTTACGACTATCGCGGAACTATAAGCACCGGCTCAAACTTTACTTATTTTCTTACGTACGAAATACTATAATATATCGTGGACATTATAAACTGAATTACGTTCAGTTAAAGTAGTACATCGTTTCTTACCTGATACCCAGAATAAATAGAATAGAATAGAAAGAAAAGAGAGTCGCGTTAACCGAAACAATTAAAATTGAAATGTATTTATATTCGGTACTAGCAAAGTATCTAATATATTATATATATACAAATAAATAAAATTGAAGTGTCTGTTTGTAATTTCAAATTAACAGTTTTGCACTAAATGCAAATAGTAATATGCATTAAGGTACCTACCCCAGAAAAAACGATATATTTTTATTATTTTTGTCTCTCTCCGTCTGATTGTCTCCCTGTCTTTTTGTGGGTCTTTTTGTGGACCGATATAGATGAAGCTTTTTTATGACGGAACGTTATGTAATATAAGGTACACTACGGCCGCTGTATCTTGACGGGTCTGAACATAGGCTCTGCGAACTTTAGCGCATGTACAACTCGTGAAGAAAACTGTTATTGTATTATTTTTATATACCTATGTACTAATAAAACAAAAGTAATACAGTTAACCAATTAGTACAAATAAAATAAATACGAAAACACTTAGAAACAGTTATTGCGAAACCTTCTTCGTGAAGTTCAGACTCGCCAAGATACATCAGCCGTATTGTACTAACTACTAGGTAAACAGATAGTAATCTGTTGCCCGCGGCTAAATACAGTATCCCACAGGAACGATGTTCTTTTCGGGATAAAAAGTATCTAATCTTAAACTACTACCATAACAAATTTCATCGAAATCCGTTCGGTAGGTTTTGCGTGAAAGAGTCATAAACATTCATCCATTCACATATCCTCACACACTTTCACATTTATAATATTAGTAGGATTGACGTGCAACTCACAGTATGCGATTACAATAAGTAATTACCTATAATAAGTTCGAATTTATAAGTCATATTTTGGTCTTTCTACAAACCAATAATCACCTTTACTCACTAGAACTAAGGCATAAGCTTTGTTTTACTAATGCGAAGGCTTTGTTTCGTATTATCGCGTGTAATGTAACAAACACCAACAAAAGTTAGTGTCGGAGGAGTCCCGCTACAACACGTGTTACACTCGACTCCACGCTGCGCACGATTAACGCAAACCGAACACGCCATAGATATATAGTTTGGTAGACGTCTCATGCAACAAACTAAAAACAAGTGTGATTAACTTAAAAAACAAAAAGGACTGCGTCAAATACATTTGATGTACCCAGTGTCACTCTCATAGAAAATACGAATCTAACGACACCTCTCAAGCTAGAATCCATCAAGCCGTTCAGGCTGCAGAGCATTTCAAACAATTGTTATACATACATACATACTCTCGAAAAACATAACCCTCCTTCTGGCGCAGTCGGGTAAAAACACACATATTTAGGATAAAATTGACGGTAGACTAGCAAAACTAGTGTCCAAGAACGATGAAATATATCGATAACCAAATTCAGTACTTGGTAACTAATAAATGCTACTTCAATCTAATTATACTACGCGAAGTGCTTCGCTACTGAAGTTGAAATCAAACTTAGATATGCCGTGAAAATGTAGGCAAAGTAAATACGCCAAATATTACTAAAGTAAAAACTTCAAAAGAAATATAATTAACGACACATTACTTTCTATCAATATTATTTTTTAAGTTAATTATGTACTCAATTATGCATAAAGAAAAAAAAATGTAGTCTTCTTTAGTTTTCCTAACTGCATCTTCTACACAGACATTGCTTGAAGCTATCAAAGCCTGAAGAAGCGACTTAAATCTACACTGATAGTTGTTAAAACCGCTAAAGTATGAACACGACAGAATAATGTTCATGCATATTTTATTTCATTCACTTGCGGCATCTCCCATAATATATATCTGTGGTACTTAGACGGACAGAGCGGCGCGTGCGCTGAATTTCTGTAATGTATCGTTCATTAGGTGTTGTTATTTAAGCGTATCCATGCGATTTGTAAGGCAAAACGCCTATAAATTTTATTCTAACTTTATAAATACGCCTAGGGCTTTTACGAAGGACTGGAGTGATCAATATTTTTCGCTTTTCGCTCTAAGTATGTAATCAATTAATGGATATTTATCATATAGGCTACATGCAACTTTTACCCGTAGGGTATTTTACCGACTAGTTTTGTAATCTTATGGTGAATCTCAGCAGAATTTCTACGAAGTTTTAAAAAATGTAAGTAATATCTATACGTCTTATAAAATGAAGAAATATTTGTTTGTTTGTTTGCATTGAATAGGCTCCGCAACAACTGGACCGATTTTGATGAAATTTGGTACATATATAAATTAGACCACGGGGAAGGACATATACTACTTTTTATTGCTGCAAAATGTACAGTTACCGCGGGATTTCCTTTTGCGCGCACAATGTCGCATGTAACATCTAGTACCTAATTTATAAACGCGAAAGAAAGAAACATCCATTCTTCCATACATACGTATTACATATGGAAGAATGGATGTTTGTTGCTCTTTTACGCAATGACCACTGAACGGATTTTGATGAATCAATTGGTGTGGTGTGGTAGTAATTAAGACAAATAGTTTATCGCAGCCATATGTACGGTTTCTACGAGTTTTCTTTTTGCACGTTCGAAGTCGGGAGCAATATCTTATCGCAAACTTAGCAAAGTCTTAGCAACCTTTCAATGTTTTTAAAATACCTATCTAATGTTACCCTAAATTATGGGATTCCTAGACGCGAGAAAAAATCTCAGGGGATACCCCAAAAAATATATTTCATGATTTTATTTTAGCACTTTGTTGACATTTACTTAAATCCGTGCAAAGTTTCATCTTTCTAGCACTAACACGTTCGACGCTAAGCCAAAGACGGACGGTCGGACACCATAAGGGTTCCGGGACGTAAACTACAGACTCCTAAAACACGCTTTAGACCACTTGGACTGCGAAGTGTAAACCAAAATACAGTGTAGTCCGTTTAGTACGACTTCGCACTATCACCGTTATTATCACCGGTCTCTTGGTCGTCGTTATAACCGGATTCTATTGTACTAGTGTTGTTTTTGAAAGATAACATAAGTATTAAGGGTCATTTCACACCGAAACAAAACGATACGCGACACAGCGCTGCATTTTTAAGATAGCTATTCAAAATTGAACTTTATGAATTTAACACTAGGATATATGTTTCACTAGCTGTTTCCCGCTGCTCCTCTCGCGTAAATATTGTATCGGGTATCCCGAGGGAATACTGTACTTTTCCGGGATAAAAAGTTGCCTATGTTTTAATTCAGAGCCTAATATACTAGTGGTATACTACCATACCAAACATCGAAATCCGTTCGGTAGTTTTTGCGTGAAAGGGGTACAAACATCCATTCATACATCCATCCATACATCCTCACAACATTTCATCTTTATAATATAAGTAAGATTTTAAGAGTTCGAACGTCAAGAACCGTACATTTTGCTGCAATAAAAAGAAGAAGAAGAAGGGAATAACGTAGGCCACTACGTTCTTCCCCGTGGTCTAATAGTTTCGGAGCTTATTGAATAGGCTCAAACAAACAAACAATCGAATAGATAAATAATTAATAACGTCTTTGCGAACAAAGCAACGCAACAGTGATAGTAAAAAGAATTTATGTCGAACATTAAGTTGATCTCAGAAATGACCACTCAATCAATGATCAAAATATTCCATACAATCGCGTTCGTAACTCGTCCTTAGTTTATTACAATATTACTCACATACATTCACGGACATACATATTTCATACAACCTGTTTACAATGGCGATGGATATTTACAGACGGACGGACATTTTGTTTACGTTTTATCTTAGATAAATGATTGGTCTCGACGCTCGGCTAGATACTGCGCTATCTAACAACAACAACTCCGTGCGTGCGGCAACTCATTAATGTAGTCTACACTAATATTATAAAGAGGAAAACTTTGTTTGTATGTTTGTTTGTTTGTTTGTTTGTTTGTTTGTTTGTTTGTTTGTTTGTAATGAATAGGCTCAAAAAGTACTGGACCGATTTCAAAAATTCTTTCACCATTCGAAAGCTACATTATCCACAAGTAACATAGGCTAAATTTTATTTTGGAAAAAATAGGGTTCCGTAAAATATTTGGGTTTTTCGGACACAAGGTGTAAAAAATCAACCAGAAAAGTTACTTATTTTGCGTACGCTGCCTAAACTATAAAAGATATAACCCTAAAATGTTCTAATTAATTGTAGATCTTATAAATATCTACAAAAATGTCCGCGACACACTATACCTATCTATGTCGAGTGAGGCACAACAACCATTTTTTTATTTAGAAATCTTGATTTTTTTTTTGGACTACATTTAAACGCGTTTATTTTACCCATGCTATTAATCCTTATCAAAATAAATTATTTCATCACTAAGTACAGTTTATGTAGATAATATTTGGTCTTTGAATGATTGAAATTGGACGTTTGGTTTTGAAGTTATGGCGAAATTAAAATATTACGATTTCTGCTGCACGGCCCGTTGTGAAGCGGGCGTCACCAAGGCGCGCGCCGTGCGCGTGCGGGGGGGAGTTTAGATCTATGGTATTTCATACGATAAAAGTATACCCACCTACTTATTTCATTGAGTTTTAGTAGGTACCTATATTAATTTTTTTCTGTTTGTTTTGACTAGATTTCGCCCGTTTTGTTAGAGGTTTAAAGACATTCTGTAGTATAAGTATCAGTATTGTACCCGTGCGAAGCTGGGGCGGGTCGCTAGTGTTTTATAATATAAATGTGTATAAGACAATTTCTAGTGTGCGTGAATTCGGTAGGTACATCTGATACGAAGATCTCAATGTGAGACGGGCTCGGGCACGCCGACTTCGGCGTGCTATTTGTTGCCGCATTTTTTAAATACGCCAGTGGTATCTATGCGTTTTTCTTATAGCTTTTACCTTTCAAATTTAGTGTACCTACGTATAGATATTTTGTTAAAATGAAATAACTATATCGTTAAAATGCCTCTAAATATGTTAGAGGGATACTCTTGGGAAACGGCTCTCTTGAGCTTATAGCACATAATAAATAATAGTACGCTATAGTAATAATAGTTTTTGATCAAATGATTTTTTTTTTCAACGGATAGTCAAGGTTTACATACTATTGTCTTGTTATCGAATTCACAAGAGCCGGATTGTATTTTTTTATCTTGGAGTTTTTTTTTTTTATGAAATATGGGGGCAAACGAGCAAACGGGTCACCTGATGGAAAGCAACTTCCGTCGCCCATGGATACTCGCAGCATCAGAAGAGCTGCAAGTGCGTTGCCGGCCTTTTAAGAGGGAATAGGGTAATAGGGGAGGGTAGGGAAGGGAATAGGGTAGGGGATTGGGCCTCCGGTAAACTCACTCACTCGGCGAAACACAGCGCAAACGCTGTTTCACGCCGGTTTTCTGTGAGCCCGTGGTATTTCTCCGGTCGAGCCGGCCCATTCGACTTCTTGCACTATTTTCACTTTAATATATTAAAGTGGAAATAGTGCAAAAAGTATTTTGTGTTATTTCATTTATCTGTTGAAGTCGGTTACCTGTAATGATAGATATGTGTATGTTAGTAAATAAATTGTTTCTTTTCGAATAAACCCCAATTTCACCACCGTATTAAAATGACGTTTAACGCTTAGCTACAATTTTCTGTCTGTCCCGTTCTAACATTTAAGGAGCTTAGGCATTTCGAATAATGGCTGCCTCGGAAGCACTGAAATAAATACCCATCAACACTTATAGAAGTAAATAGCAATGATACAACATAATTCCCCATAAATTAATTTCAATTGCTTCCATCCAATCTCGCAATAAGCAAGCGGACTGATTTTTTTTATTGCATAAATAGGTTTTGTTTACCAATTTCGCAAAAAAAAGGTATAAAGACTCGCGAAATTTTGTATACAAATCGCTGTACCTTTGAAAATATTGACTTTTGATATACGGTTTCTTCTGAGAAGTTACTCATATTTAAGAGTAGATACTATTCATTTATGCAATAAAAAAGATAGTCCGATTGCCTATTATATTAAAACTAGATGTTGCCTGCGACTTCGTGCGCGCAAAAGTTAATTTCGCAGAAACCGTACATTTTTTCGCGATAAAAAGTAGCCTATGCCCTTCCTCGTGGTCTACTCTAGATGTGCTAAATTTCATCAAAATCGGTCCAGTAGTTTTGGAGCCTATTCAATGTGTAAGACGACCGAACACTTCTTGTACAATAAAACTCTACCACACAGATCACTTCGTTTATTACTGCACTAAATACACCTTAATGTCAGTAACCACACATTATAACACTAATTGAACGATCACTTCACTTTTTAACACTCTTTTCTTCACACATTTCATAACTCTTACACTTTCACAACAATATTAATATCTTTTAGCACTTCAGCAGTCAGCACACACTTTTCTGTTATCGACTATCCTCTCGCAAGGATCTCCGCCGATTGCCCCTAGTAAAAACCGCCAAGAAACTAAGTCCCCTCTTTACTCTAAGCAATTTTAGCGCGTAAAGTGTGACTTCCGGCTATGGCAATAATGTGTATTAAAAACTAACTTCCGTTTTTAATTTTAAATCTCATTCAAATTGATTATAATATTTATATCTATTTTAAATTATTTCTTAGGTTTATTTATGCCAAATTAAAATAGTAAATTTAAATAATTATACTACAGACCACGGCTGACTTTAAACTGTGGCGCTAGTGTCAAGTGAAAATTACATCCGTTTATCTTATAATCAATTTAATTGAACTACAAAAAGTGTTTTTAAATATTTGAATAATTTTAACTAATCAATTGAAAAGTATTATATTTACATTTAATAAATCAGTTTTAATTAGCTTAATAATTTCATATTACATTTAAATTACAACAGTTATTAACTTGAACCTTACACTCGTCCATCCTGACACGTGTGTGGTCCCCACACACGCATCTGGTGAAACCTTACACTTGGCCGTGTAACATACGAGTATAATAATTCATGAAAATAGGTAGAACTAAGTTATATAACACAATATATTACCTAACCACTAATTATTATTAAATTATAAAAGAAGTGATTAGAACTAAGATTAATAAATAATATAATTACCTACTATAGTTTTACACATTGCTTATCTATGTAATAAATCTTTTATTTCTTTCATTATAACTTATAAAAACTTACTCAGAAAATTCACCCTTGAGTACTTAAAATATACACGTTAAAAAAAACCGTGAAAATAAACTCAGAAACTTCACTCTGAGTACTTGAACTAATCATTATCTCTCAGAAACTTCACTCTGAAAACTTAAAATCAATACTTATCTCAGAAACTTCACTCTGAGCACTTTTATTCACTTATCACCTGGAAAATTCACTCCAGGAAACTTTGTGCACTTGAAAAATTCACTTCAAGTATTTAACATTTACTTCATAAATAGATTTGGTAAACCAACTTCATTAAATAAAGGATAAAATAAAATTAATTTAAAGGTCATTACTACCATTCGCATCATCATCACTAACGCTCACATCATCATCATCTTCCTCGTTCTCATTGATTTGTAAGGCAGATAAGTGAATCCACGGCTGCATCCTATCAGCAGCAACGGTTGTTTTACGCTTATTTTTCATACCTTCGAAACCTGGTATTGGTGCCAACTTATAACGATCATTACCTATAATTTTAACTACTCGATATGGACCCTCGTATACTGGCATGAGTTTAGTGCTTTTGCCACTGTACTTAAATGCAATTTTCTGAATGGGATGTAAAAGTCCTTCCCGACCATTGGAAGACTTTTTAGCATAAGCGCATTCAATACAAGCACTAACATATTTCTTTACAAACCGTTTCATTTTAGAAAACCAATATTTACTCTTAATTCTATCTAAAGTTTTTTCAAAACCTACATGACCTATATCGTCATGATTCATTCTGCACAATTGCCATCTCGCGCCTTTAGGCACCACCCAACGAATATCATTCTTATTACCATGTAAGTACCTATAAAGCTTATTGTCCTGTATTATATAATTATCTTTTATGTATCTTAGCCCTATATCATCTAATTTAGAATTGAGAATATCCCTAATTCTTTGCAGTTCTGAATCTCCCAATTGCAGAGTGAGTAGTCAGTCTTGATAGCTTATAGACAAAACAATTGGGAGAGGTTCAGTATCACAACTTCCAGAGTTTTTGACTGGATTCCTAGATAGAGCGTCGACATGGGACATCTTCTTACCTGCCCTATATTCGATCGAACAGTCAAATTCTTGCAGTGTTAGCCACCAACGCGCTATTCTTGGCACTAAATCACGTTTTTGGAATGTTGACCGTAGTGCGCTACAGTCGGTTACTATTTTAAAAGGTTTACCTAGCAAAAACACTCGAAATTTTTTAAGGGAACAGTTGTCTGGCCAGAGTCTCCAACTCATACGAATGAAAGTTTTTCTCCTCGGGTGCTGTCTGTCTGCTAAAATACGCGACGGGCCTAAAAGATTCATTATCCGAAAATCGCTGCATTAAAATACCACCTACGCCTATTTTACTTGCGTCCGCATGTAGCTCAGTTTCTGCCGACAGATCAAAAATAGCCAATACCGGTCGTTTTGTTAGTCGTTCCTTTAAAGTAGTAAATGCATTATTTTGAGCATCACCCCATGTCCAGCTTGTATCCTTTTTTAATAGTCTAGTTAGTGGATAAGCTATCATCGCAAAACCCTCAATAAACTTCCTAAAATAGCTAACGAGACCAAGAAACTGACGTACCCCGTGAACGTTGCCTGGACAAGGAAAATCGGCCACACACTTAATTTTTGTCTCACCAGGGCGCACACCGTTTGAACTTATTTCGTATCCGAGATAATCAATTTTGTTTTTCAAAAAACTGCATTTACACAAATTTAATTTCAGATTAGCTTTCTCCAATAACTGTAAAACTACTTCTAAATTATCTAAGCACTCGCTGGCGTCTCGCCCAAATATCAATACGTCATCAATATACACTGTCGCTTTATCGAAACGAGCTGATCCCAAGACACGGTTCATCATCCTCTGGAAAACAGCCGGTGCGTTTGCCAGGCCAAACGGCATGCGATTAAACTCGTACTGGCCGTCGGGCGTGACAAACGCAGTTAGATGCTTAGATGGTTCCGCAATCGGTACTTGATAATATCCAGACATAAGATCCAATGTGATGAACCATGCCTGGCCAGATAGCCTAGCAATTTCGTCTTCAATGAGTGGCATTGGATAGCGCTCCTTAACTGTAAAAGAATTCAACTTCCTGTAATCCACGCACATCCTTGTAGAACCATCTCTTTTCCTTACTAAAATTATTGGGCTCGCATAACTAGACACGGACTCCCTAACTATACCCGCAGCTAACATGTCTTTGATCATTTGTCTTACATTGTCGCGTTCATGGTGGGACAGCCTATAGGGTCTATACACAACAGGCTGCTTTTTTTTTTTTTTTTTTTTTTTTTTTCTTTTTTCTCCGTCCCCCTAACGTTGTCAGGGCTTGTTTTTTACTATTTTATTTTCTGTTTCAATTTTGTTTTCATTTTCCACATTTACATAGTATTACAATATAAAATACGATTACTTAATGTCAAAAATAAATTACAATAAAATTACAAATAAAATGTCAATCCAGAAAATGTCAAAATAAAATTACAATAAATTATCAACCTAAAACAATATACAAATGTCAATGCTAATCAAACTAAAACTACGGCACAACAATCAACTAACCCTAATATCACAGCTTACCTAATATCACAGATCACAATGTCTTTTATTTACTGTTTGCACCACTCTCTTACAGAATGAGAGAAACACCTCTCTCCTCTTTTCCCCCAGGAAGGAAGGTAGGCTCTCACCCGTCATCGCTATGCCCAATTTTTGCTCAATATCATATCTATTGTGTGCAAAAATTGGGCACTCGAGTAACAGGTGAGGAACCGTCTCCTCAACTCCGGGCTGACACAGGCACGATGGATCCTCCTTCAATTTGAATCTGTTCAAGTAGAAGGCGAATCCACCGTGACCAGTCAGTATCTGTGTGGTGTGGTGTGTAATGTCTATTTTCTTAACTATTTTGTATGCAGCAGCAGCGCTTGGGAAAAAGAGCTTCGTGACTCCGGCCGTCCCTCCCACTTCGTATCTCCTGTCCCATTCCTCAATCGTATCCTCTCTTAAGATACGCTTGACGAATGAAACAGGACACAGATCGTAGTCAGGTTTCCTTTTCAATCTCAGCGCGGCCTCCTTGGCTAATTCGTCAACCCTCTCATTCCCTCTCAACCCTGCGTGCGCTTTTATCCAAAACAGGGAGACCTCCCGCCTCTGCAGTGCAGCTTTTCGGAGGGCCGCCCTTGTTTGCACTGCCAGGGGATGAGGGGAACTAAGGGTGACTGCCTGGAGAGCCGATCTGGAATCGCTAAGGATACCGACCTTCGCCATTCCACTCTTGCAGGCTATACTTACTGCTCTCTGGAGCGCTAGTAGCTCGGCTTGGTAGACGGTGCAATACGGCGGCAGTGCAAGCTTGATGGCCTTCGTCTCGGCCTCACCCTTCCATACGGAGAGTGCGGCTCCGACTCGACCCTCAATCTTGCTACCGTCCGTATAGATCCTATGGACGTGGTTGTTAACCACGTCTGCATACGAGTCCTCGTCTACCAACCCGAACCTCAGCTCTTCCTGCTCTGCCGGATGTGGGTCCTCAATCGCAGGAGCCATTCGCTCCACCTCCCTGTCTTTCAACACCGGGTGTGACACTCCCTTCTTGATCTCGTAAAGCCTCGCAGCTTCGAGGATTCTGAGATCAAGAGGGAGTATCCCAGCCAACAGCATCGCAGAGTTCAGGGAGACGGTCCGATATGCTCTGCAGATCTTTAGGGCAAAACTCCGTTGAACGGTGTTAAGCCTTTTTTGGACCCCCATCTTTTCCACGGTGGGTGCCCACGCTGCTGATGCATACAAAATAGTGGGTTCAATTACTGCTGTGTATATTAACTTAACTACTTGGGGATTAAGTCCCCAGCTCACTCTGGCTGTCCTAGCTAAAAGCTTATAGCGGGATATTGCCTTCTGGCAGACATTCCCGACGTGGGTATTGAAAGTTAAGCCTCTGTCAATTGTCAGGCCCAAAATTTTTATCTCGTCGTAGTATTTAATGTCCACTCTCCCCATTTTCAATCGCGGCACATCAAATTTTAACCTTCTTGTCGATAGAAGCGCACAGGTTTTATGCGGTGCGAAGTTTAATTTGTTTTTCTTTCCCCATTCGTTTATTCTGTCTAACGCCTTATTTGCTTTTAACTCTATCTCTAGAGCCGTTTCACCCTCAAAAACGCACACGATGTCGTCGGCAAACGCTTGACAGTAAACATCCATCTCCTCCATTATCCATAGCAAGGGGTCCAACAAGAGGTCCCACAGGATCGGTCCACCTATGGACCCCTGCACGCACCCCTTGTTGGTCTCCCTGCTCACTTCCATTCCTGCATATCTTACATTCACTCTTCTTCCACTCAGGTAGCTGCTGATCACCCGCCTCAGGCTCCCCGGACACCCAACCTCAGCTAACCTAACCTTTATGGCTGGCCACCAAGCACTGTCGAAGGCTCCCTCTATGTCCAGCGAGACCACAACAGAAATTTTCTTCTCCTCCCTCTGCTTTCTGATGTGGTTCACCAACCTATAGAGGGCGTCTTCGGTGCTCCTTTGGGGCATAAAACCATACTGGTTAGGGCTAATCTTGGGCAGAAGGTAGAACCTGAGTCGGGCGACCAGCATCTTCTCGAAGATTTTGCCGAGAACAGGTAGGAGGCCGATCGGTCGATAGGCTTTTGGTACCCGATACGATTCCTTGCCCGGCTTCCTTAGTACCACCACGGTCGCCTGCTTCCACTGTTTGGGAAAGCAGGCGACAGTGAGGCACCTGTTCAGCAGCGCAAGGAACCATTCCGGGTTACATTCCACAGCGTGCTGGCAGATGTCCGACGTGAGGCCATCCGCCCCGGGGGCCTTTTTGGGGTTGAAGGACCTTACGGCTCTCTTCAACTCCTCCATGATGAAAGGAGGGTCGTCCGGACCCGTCGGCGGTTCGGTGTCCAAGGACTCCGCCCGCCGGCGCGTCCGCCGATGTTCCTCACTTTCACCACTTTCCTGGTCCTCGGGGTAGAAAGTCTCCGCCAGCCATTCTGCAGAGCTCCGGGCGTCGAGGGTTTCACCGTCCCTCGTAAGGGGCAGATCCTCCTCCCTCCCTGTAGCTCTGCTCAGCACCCTGTAGATACCCTCCCAGACCCCCTCCCTATCCTGTTTCCGGCAAAACTCCTTCCAACTCTCAACTTGCGCATCCCTTACAGCCTTTTCATACTTCTCCTTTTGTTCCAGGTACAGTCCAACGACGCGGTCTCTGCGATCAGGTGCTGCGTTCCGGATCCTGCGTCTCCTCGTGGCAACCTGCTTCTTCATCTGCGCGAGCTCATCATTCCACCACGACATGGTGAATTTTTGTGTGTGTTTTTTGGTCGGCATTGTGTCTCTGCATGTCTGTGTGATTACTTGTGTGTATCTGTCTATTGCGTCTTCTATTTGTTGTGTGCTGTGTATTGTGTTTATGTCTTGTACAGTCAGTTGTCTGTCCGACATCAGCTGGGTCAGTTTCTCACGAAACTGAGTCCAGTTTGCCTTCTGTGTGTTAAATATGCGTGTAGTTCGTATTATGTTCGTGCCTGTGGATTTCTGTTGTCTGATGCCGAAAGATATGCCGTTGTGGTCCGAACTCGTGAGAGCCTCCTCTACTCTCCAGTCGTCCACTCGGTTCAGCAGATCGTCGGAGCACGCTGTCACATCCACGTAACTGGAGTACCTTTTCCCCCCTCTGACAGTATCGAATGTTGGGATGTCCCCGGTGTTGAGTATGTGCATACCCATTGTTTCCAGTACAGCAGACACTTCACTTCCTCGCGGGTCTTCCAAGACGCCACCCCACCACGGGCTTTTCGCGTTAGCATCGCCTCCCAAGACCATCCTATCGGTACCCAACTCTCTTCCTATCCGTATAAGATGGTCCAGGTAGGGCCCCACTGGCTTATCAGGCTCGAAGTAGAAGGACACTACAATCGTCTCCCAGGCTTTGGTTTTGAGGGTGGTCACGACAATGTTGTTGTTGCTCAGGCGTGTGTGTTAGTCAGGCTGCTTATTATTTAACTCTATTACCATCTCCGTAGTAGTTGTGCAACCTAAACTCGCCATATCATTTGCAAAACAATTTACATACCGGTCAAGTAAGTCATAAAGTCGGTCCCTATCATATTTTGAAACCGATTCTCCTAATTTTACTTGGCTTTTATCAACATGTGAAAGAGGATTACCAGAAAAAACGGTAGTTGAAGCAACACGATTAATGATATCTACTTTTTGAGCACGCGCAAATATAAAATTTTCTATAAAAATAGTAGGTATCGAACATGGCATTATCGTCACATTTAGATTTCCGCAAGTTACATGGTATACACCACCGCATACAACATGTTGTGCATTAGGTTTTCCTATCAGCTTGGTAACTAGTAGTATACTACCAGTGAAGTCGATATCCGCCATGGCTCTAATACTTGCAACCCCGTAAAGTTGCACACTTCTTTTAACCTTTAATTTAATTAATGACTCGTCAACAGTACATTCAACATTCGATGGAATGATAGAGTCTACAGTTAAAAAATTTAGTTTCGCGGCGTCCTTGTAAATAACTACATGCGGCTGTTCAGAAAAAGATTGACCTATAAGTATTGGTTTCTCTAAAAATTCATCCTTTACTACTCTACGACTAACTAAAGCGTTAACGTCATCTATTGTCATATCGACTGTAACTGTACCTAGCGACTGCACTATTGTGTTTCCGAAACCTATCATCGCGGTCGATTGATCATTATGAGATAGTCCTAATCTTTTTGACACAGTTTCTTTAATTAATGTGACTTCGCTACCTAAATCTACGAATCCTTCTAACGCGATACCGTTGACCATAACCCGTTTCACAAATTTCGTATTTACATTTGAACTGGCAATTCGCATTGTCTTCTTTATAGAATCTGTAGAATTAGAATTCTTCTCTTTAAAGCAGGTTTCAATTGTGTGTCCAATTTTATTACAATTCTTGCAAACTAACAGCGTCTTTGGACACTGTGCAAAAAAATGACCCTTGTCTTTACAATTGAAGCAAAATGTATTTTGGATTTGTTTTCTAATAGGTTTATTACTTTGATCATTATCACTTGTGATACCAACACTACTTCTATTCCTAGGTGGAACAAAATGTGGTATAGTTTCTTTGTTGCTTAGCAAAAATTTAAGTAATTGATTAGGTTCAGAACATTGTAAGGCAACGCAACTTGATTTAATAATTTTATCATTTATACCGTGGATAATACAATCTACGGCCCGCTTACCACGAATGTCACATTGATTTAACAAAGCTAGTTTCTCATAAAAATAAACTTCAATTGGTTCTCCAAATCTACTTCGACGCTTTAGCATATCCTCTAAGGACTGGCCATAATTTAGTTCACAAGGGAAATTATTTATAAGTAAATTTTGCCATTCGGTCCAAGAATATAACATAGTATCTAAACTCGCAACCCAAACTTTGGCCAGACCTCGTAACTTTTGCATTGCAAAGTGAATAGTAGTTGTTTCGTCCCATCCATACACAGAAGCACATTCATTTACTTTTTTTAACCAAACATCTATGCGCTGATTTTTTATAGATGGATCAAACTCGGGAATAATATTTTGATAATCTATACGTCTACTGCTATAAGTTGGTTCGCTCTGTGCAGCTGGTTGGGACGAAAAACTATTTTTAAGAGACTGAATTAAATTAAAAACATCTTTACTAGTAAAAACTGGGCTACGTGACCTTTGAGGTGATAGTCGGCTGGTTGATGGCTCGCCGTGTTGTCTTGTTTTGCTGTCTTGTCTTGCACCATACCGATTGCCTCGGCTGCTGGGACGTCTGCGGTTTTCTTCGCGTTCTTTTTGTTGCAAGTCTTGTTCCAAGCGCCGAACCCGCCTGCGTTCCAACTCAAGCTCTTGTTCCCGCTTGCGCCAGTTGCTGCGGCCACTACTGCGGCTGCGTGACCGCGAGCGTGTACGGCTACGTCGTTGGCCACCACTGCGTGGGCGTTCGGAAACACTGTCACAAATGCGTACCGGATAGCTTTGAAGGATGGGACTGCGACTCCGCCTGTGACCAATTCTATCATCCGTTTCATGTTGGCCGAAGCTCCTGGTTGGATTCACAAGCTCGTGACGATAGTTCTCAATATTTTGACTTCCACAGTGTTGTTTATCCATAATCCGGTACAGTGACGATCCCCACTTTCTGATTTGTAAGACGCCCGAACACTTCTTGTACAATAAAACTCTACCACACGGATCACTTCGTTTATTACTGCACTAAATACACCTTAATGTCAGTAACCACACATTATAACACTAATTGAACGATCACTTCACTTTTTAACACTCTTTTCTTCACACATTTCATAACTCTTACACTTTCACAACAATATTAATATCTTTTAGCACTTCAGCAGTCAGCACACACTTTTCTGTTATCGACTATCCTCTCGCAAGGATCTCCGCCGATTGCCCCTAGTAAAAACCGCCAAGAAACTAAGTCCCCTCTTTACTCTAAGCAATTTTAGCGCGTAAAGTGTGACTTCCGGCTATGGCAATAATGTGTATTAAAAACTAACTTCCGTTTTTAATTTTAAATCTCATTCAAATTGATTATAATATTTATGTCTATTTTAAATTATTTCTTAGGTTTATTTATGCCAAATTAAAATAGTAAATTTAAATAATTATACTACAGACCACGGCTGACTTTAAACTGTGGCGCTAGTGTCAAGTGAAAATTACATCCGTTTATCTTATAATCAATTTAATTGAACTACAAAAAGTGTTTTTAAATATTTGAATAATTTTAACTAATCAATTGAAAAGTATTATATTTACATTTAATAAATCAGTTTTAATTAGCTTAATAATTTCATATTACATTTAAATTACGACAGTTATTAACTTGAACCTTACAAATGCAAACAAACAAACAAACAAATGATTCCTCTTTATTATAATTATTAGCATAGATAATGCTTATTTTTTAAACAAATCTTGATAATAGCTACAAGTAGATGTCAGTCGCATGTTAAACCGTGTTAGCATGCAACGGAAACGCCTGTCATACCCATCAACGCTCATTCAAACACGCTCATTCCCATGCAAAATATATGCTTAAACTCTTTTTCTAACGCGTTGATAGGCTATATATTGACCAAAATGACGTGCCATTTGATAAACAGGAAACTGATAGGCAAATCAATCGTAACGACTATATGTAAAAGTTTGTAAGGATGTATGGATGGATGGATAGATGAATAGGGATGTTGCCTACTATTGAATATCACATTTTTATAAATTAAATTTAAAAATTGTTAAAGAAACATATCTGAAAAAAATGGTATTTAGGTTGACGCAAATTAATAATTTTTAGGTAACATACCTTTTAGGTATTTCTGCAACACTTTCACGCAAAAACTACTAAACGGATTTTATTGAAAATCGGTAAGATAGCTGTAGTTTATGTAATATACTTTATTCCAAAAAGTTTTCCCGTGAGTATTTATACAGGCATGTTTGACTGTCTTTCACGCCCAAAAGGCTGAACCAGTTTGAATGATACTTCTCACAGAAGTAGTTAAGGCTTTGACTTTACAATTACTACTTTAATCCCGAAAAAGGTATAGGCTAATAATATTTTTGTAAAGAACAACATTCCATGCGGGCGAAGCCGCGGGCAAAAGTAACCTAGTATTAGAATATGCAAAAAGCTGTTAGATAAATAGATAGATACGTTTTTCATGTCGATTATACCGTCTGCGCCCATCCATGTATTTCTAGATGACACGACAAACCGTCTGTAAATTTTTAATTGAATAAATATGTACTTATTTATTATTTAAATTAATTAACCGTTGTTGCTTTTGCATGATAAAAACAGAAATATTTCTTTCCCACAAAAACATTACCTATAATGAAAAAAATTATTTCCTTTGCAAAAATTTATGAGATGTAGAGACCAAGTCAAGATAGTCCATTTAATTAGTTACTCATAAAATTTTAATTACCGTACTTATTTGGTTTTTTTTTTTCATAATTTATTATAGATACCTACTAAATAGTGACTTAGTAATGAGCACATAAATAAATCACTAAATAAATATTATGGTTACTAGTGGCTTAAAGCTACTACAAACATAATATTATTACCTGCAGTCGTTTACTTAATTTTTTTAAATTATGTTTTATTCACAGTAGGTACTTATCTATACTTAATCGTTTAACTTACTTTTTACTCTCACTATGCAGGGACTAGGCTAACACTCTATTGCGTTATTACGCAAGGCTATCACTGAATACTGAATAATGGAGTATACTGACAGGTGACATATTAAATTATCCTTGTGGGGCCATGACTTCTTATGGCGTAATACTTTATATTTTACAATTTAAGAAAACATTTGTATATTGTACTTCTGTTAATTTTATTGTTCTATTTTGAACTCAAATGGTTCAAAGCTAAAACAGAAAGGAAAATCAACTTCCAACAAGGAGGCGTTTATATGTTCAGTTGTGGATATTTAATAATACAGTGCCTATTTTTAGAGTTTAAATCGGGTTAATATTGATTAACCCGTTGATTCAATACAAAATATAGTTATTCTAAAAGTCTTTTAGCTGTGGTGGCCGAAATTAGGAGATCGATTCTGCTAATCAAATCCTACAATAATACAGTTAGGGTAAATACGTTAAATGTCGGCCCCTTACGGATTTTCTAACTTTAGATCGCTCCGGATCCATCAGTTTGCAACGAAAGGATAGCTTGTTATACGGTTTTAGACAGGTTGATAAATCTATTTTATATT
This sequence comes from Glaucopsyche alexis, assembly GCA_905404095.1. NCBI lineage: Eukaryota > Metazoa > Arthropoda > Insecta > Lepidoptera > Lycaenidae > Glaucopsyche > Glaucopsyche alexis. The sequence continues at coordinate 20,455,157 of FR990054.1, read as the reverse complement.
TATAGGCATATGGTTGACTTTTCTTCTAAACGGAAAAAGTATTAAGGTTTAAATGCGTAGTGAACGGAAAAACCTTAAAGTCGGCCGTTCACGGCCCAATGGTCGGTCGCGTTTTTCCCAAATGTCGGCCGGGCATAGGGTGTAACCTCTTATAATATTAATAAATTATAATAATACATAATTCAATTTTGAGACAGCAACTTTGATAAATAAATTGAAAAATGACTACCCAGTACCTATACAAACAATGAAAAATACAAAAGTGATCAGCCTGTGCAGTAGCACTCGATTCTTAGGCTGGCCGACATTACGATCTTTAATATTTCCAAAGTCGGCCTCTGTTTCGTATAGCTGATTTCTCGAGATTCAGCTAATACCACCCCGGCCGGTATTTGGCGATTGAACGATAAATAGATTTATTAACATAAAAGCGTTACAAATTTTACTATAAAGACAATGGAATTCGTAGTATTGGAATTTATAAAACAGACTGCATTTACCTTAAGTCGGCCCCGGCCGAGATTCCGATTTTCAGTCGAAACTGGTATTCTAATGGCGGCCCCCTATTTTTCCCTAAAACCAATACGCGAAACGTTGAAAAAACTATCTCAAAATATAGTAAAAATACCTTTTTAGTAATAGCAAAGCTAAAAACCAAAAAAAGAAATGTCTTACCGTTGTAATATCAATCCCCGAATCGTGGGTATTCACAGCAAGTAAGCTGCTTTGACTACGAACTTCAATGCTTCAACGGCGCTATCGCTACTGACGCTCAGTGTGCGAAGAGCAAGTGATGTAATCGGATAGCAACGGTTTGCACTTAAAGAGTATGAACTAAGCTTGCTACTTCAGTGGCAAAATTACCACTTAATTACCTTGATGAATGAATGCAAGCTGAAAATGTGCAGACGGCCGAGGATTGGAGGGGGGCCGACGTTTGGCGTATTTACCCTACGACCCAGGCCTGATGTGATAAAACTGCAAAATGATATTCTCATAATTGTCAAACCAACGTCAAACCTGTTTTTAATGTTCTCTCATAAATGTCAAACCATTAGTTCCAAAAATTAGTTATGATACCAATACGTTATTTTAATGAGAGTGTTTGATATTTTTCATACCACCTAAATACGGGCAATTGGCCCACCACACTTACCCACCACTGCAACTCCTATGTAGCCAGGATCGACAGTGGTAACCAACCGCAAAAACCCTTTGATATGATCTCAGGGGTGCCCCCACAAACACAATGGACGTTGTTCAACATTTCGATTCTTTCGTCATACCAGAGATCACACTCCCAGAGTATGTGATGAGCAGTTTGTTCATAAGGGCCGCCTTCGGTCAAACACTCGCATAGCGGAGACGGGACTAATTTAAATCCAAAAAGTTTCGCTTTAAAGTTTCCGTGACCTGTCAAAAATTGTGCGACGTATTAATCTATTTCTAACCATTGCTTAGGGAGTCGATTGCGTACCGAAGGGAAGAAATTATATAGGTGACGCCCTTTGATAGTGTTGTCCCACCGTTCCTGCCACTCAGAAATTAGGTTCTGTATAGAAATATCTAATGGCTCGAATATCTAGTTTTCATACCACCTGCTCGACAATGACCGATTATATATCACGCAATCTCAACGTAAAGCAAGTCATTGACTCCCAAGGGAGATAATGTTGTATGAAAGTCCCAAGGGATTAAAGTGATTTGAATTTGGAACGTTAAAATTCGTATGAAAACTCCTAATAGATACGCATCTATCATAGAGTTTTTCAATAATAATATGGCATTTCAAAGAGAGTTTATTCGAAAATCGAACTGGCCACCTAGAATTTTATCACTCTCACGTGTCAAAATCGTCAGTCACAAGTTCCTGAATCTTTAAGTACTGCTCAAATAAACTCCACCACAACTTCCATAAATGTTCCTAATATAAATATTACTCTGTCCCTCCATAACTGGACAAATGTGTCCAATATTAACTTCTAACAAAATAAATGTTTTATTTATGTAGCCCTGGGTTTTTATTGCCTCGCAGTAGGTATGAAAAGTAGAGTATGCAGCTCTGGGACAAAGCCTGTCTTCGTCTTGGGCAGCTTGAACCCCTCGCTTCACTCAGGACCTTAGGACTCTACTGAATAACTCCCTCGCTTCGCTCGGGAGTTAACTCTAGAGTCCCTCGTTACGCTCAGGGTCCAATATGCTGCCCGTGACGTAAGACACTGCTTTATCCCCTTGGTGCATAATCTACTATTTTCTGCCGTGGGGCAAACCCAACGCACATAAAGCGTCATCTGGTGGCGTAAGTGGTATCATAAACGGTCAATAAGAATTTTCGATTCATTTTCTGTCACCGGGCGGCACTTGATCGCCCGACGGTCCTTGTCGTGTCAAAAAGCTGTCAGATGCCACGAATTGAAAAAAACCCTCATAATACATAAAGTAAAATGAAAGTTTTTTTTTAAACCATATTGCGCTTTTCCGATAGATTCCGATGCCAACACGGGCTCTTGAATAATTCACAATACCGCGGATTTTATCGCCCCACTGCCACCGCTCGCGCTGGTCCAACAGTGACGTCATCACTCACCGCCGATACGCATCAGTCTCAGCTATCGCCTGCGCTATAAATATCCCGTGGGACTGCGCCTGTGCTACTGGATACATCAGACTTAATCTTTGTCACACATAGGCTATATGTTTTGCACACATAGGCTATAGCATACCAAATACATGTTACAGATATTTCTATTACATACTGTTAAACAAGGAACCCTTATAACTTCTAAACTATTGCACTGAGAGTAAAGGGGTTTGTATTTTATTTTAGCGAACGTCCTCTTCTATCGTTTTAGAACAAAAAAACAAGCAGGTTAATGGCCTAGATTTTTCACAAAAAGCAAATAATTTAAAATATTCACAAAAAAAACTATATATTTTTTTAAATTACCTTTTTTTGTTTTTCTGTTCAAAGAAAATTAAAACATTTTAACTGTGAATTATTGTCCACATATTTAGCTATCAAATGAGACCTTTTTTATGTTCCTAGGACATTTACATGAGGAGTGGTGGTCGAATTAGTACGAGAGCCCGGGTCTTGGTAACCAAAAAATAAAATGGCTGCCATTTCACAAACGTGAGAGAAAAATAAAATTTGAGGGGCAATTTGTCGATTAAAAAATCCATATTTTTTGCCACTAAAGGCTTCGATATAGGTGTTGGGACACGCTGTATATTTTTTTATTTGTAATAAATTACACATTTAAAGTAAACCATTTTCGAGTAATCAGCCTCCAAAGTGGTTTTTATGTTGCTTTAAAACATTTTTTTTTTCCTCTTATATATTATGTAAAAAAAAGAGTTAACGTATTTATAAATCGAATGAAATCCATATTACAGTCGGACTGGCACTTGGCACTTGGATGGGGGCGTGAGTGTCGCAAATAAGAACAATATTTATTACTAAAAGTGAAATTTTACAAGACGGCGATGTTAGAACTGATTTTATCCACATGCCAAAAGGTAAGTGTCGCAACTACAAAACAATACATAATACTAAAAGTGACATTTTACAAGATGGTGATGTTAGTTCTGATTTTGTCCACGTGCCAAAAGATCCTTGTCAGACTGTACATGCAATGCTCAAATTAATTTGTCACAAAAATTCTAAAACTGCTTCGCCCGCTCGAGCTGACAGCTCGCGGGTTAAAATTCCGATCTGTCCAATAAATACGCAGCGGAGTTGCGCGCATTCTTGATACTTGAATAATGTTTGACACTTGCAACATTCTTCGATACCTCAGCTATGTTTGATACTTGAAACATTTCTGGCCCAAAACTATTACTTTGCGAATAGATCTAGGACAGATGCCATTATTACATTTATGTTTTCATACTCGTATTTTTAAAATTATTTCAACGTTTAACTAAGTACGGGTTTAGGTAACCTTAGGTTTAGATCATAATAATCTCAAAGAAATTTTATTTAAGTTTCATAAACATAATATTTAGTTAAGAAATATTCATTAAGTATACTTATTGAATTAATTGTGTCATGGGATACTCATCCCAACTTACCTGTCCGGTAGTTGTGGATAGTACTTATACAGATATGCGACCCCGGCTTCCTTCGGATGTCATATCGGACGTCATTTGACGTCAAATTAAAAAAAATAACTCGTAAGTCTTACAATTACTATCACGACAGTCGACGATATTTGGATGCTAGAATGGATGTGCTAGGTCTATTAAAAACACTTTCAAGTGAAATCCTTCCCCTATATACATATTTTTTTTATATTTCCTAGGTATACTTAATTTTGATTTGGCAAGACACTTTTTAGCAGCGTACCTACTGTACACTTAAAACATTTCGATACTAGCATTTCTTGACACAAACATTCTTGGTGCTTGTACGAATCAACGAATCAGTAGGTACCTCAATTCTCGTACTAGACTTTCATTTTACTTTGATTGTATTATGAGTTGAGCGACATGTTACACTTGAAAAACCTCGATACCTGTAATTGTGTTTCAAACAATCTTGATACTGGCAATATTACAACATTCTTGATACTTGCTGGGTCAGGCCCGCAATAAGCCGGAACAGGTGGTATCACGGCGACCGAATCCGCGAATCAGCGGTAATCAGCGGCATAATCGCGGCCATTTGCATACTGATGCACACGTATCGAAGATGAAGATTACGTTAGGGATGTCAACACACATTTTTTTTATATTATTATTAAAATAATTGACATGAAAAATTCGTCGTTACCATTTAGGTCCTTTACAAAAGAGAAGATTACGAACAACTTACCGTTTGACCAGGCATTTATACACAAATATATTAAGTTTAAGGACTAAAAAAGATTTTAAAAAAGACGGGTTGCACTCTGGGAATGCCGGCAGAAGTAAAAACGAATATTAACGTTGTGCATTTTTTTTACGAACAGTGGTGGACCCGGCGGCTACCCGGCGAGACTAACACCCATATCATTAGTTGTTACCTCGAGATTTCCTCCACTCGACTCAACCTCAATCCACGAAAGTCGTATCATTATTTCAACAAAATTCCCTCGACTTCAGGAATTTCCTTACGCGAGTCGAGGAATCAACTGTCAAACTTAAAGTACCTCAGGACGTACCTTGAGGCTCCCTCGAGCGTCTATTTTCAACATTTATATCAATTCTTTTTACAAACAGAGTGGAATTATTTGAAGCAATTACGCAATTATAGAAGGATACTTATTTAAAGATAAGCATGGTGGATTTTTTGGATGACTTTTACTTTACGAAAATCCGCCACTGCCTTTACGAAAATCCATATAATTATACAGCGCATACATATTCATCATTCTGTAAAATTTGGATCGAGTTTTAATGGTTACTATTGGTGTTAACATAAAAAAATATATTTTTCCATAATTGTTTATGATGTCATATCCTCACTCAACCTTACTGGAGGAGCAAACAGCTGAGGTAGAAATTATGTTTAAGAATACCAAACTCGAGGATCTTCTCAAGGATACCTCAGATGAGGTTGAGTCGAGGCGGATCTGAGGAAACAACTAATGATACAGGTGACAGTGTGAGTGTGACAGCTATCGTACATGGCCAAACACTTCGCGAGTTCGCGACCGACTACCCGGCATTTTGTGATTAGTTAATTTATAAGTCTACACTTTGTGCACCCATAAAATATAAAATTTGAAACAAATAATTGAACCTGACCATAATCTTAAGTAGGTACTATTAACATACCTACTTTGCAAATAAATCAATATTAAGTAGTGCATTGGTAGTGCACATTAAATTTAATAGCAAACATGACAATAAAGTTGGACTTTCTACGTTTTGATATACATTATTCCCCTCTAGGGTTGATACAAAGTACACACTTTAGCACTTTCCTGTATACATTAAACATTTCTAACCCTGCAGCGGTCGACGTAACTCGTACCTCGCCTGATTATCTTCAATAAAAATTATCGTTAAATCACAGCCCTTATACAGCGTGTTATTTTTTATTATGCGTGGCACGATTAAAGTCACTATTAATCACTTTTGTTATTATGTAATGTAATTTTTGTAATAAAATATAATAATGTAGTAGAACATAATATTTTGAATTGAAATATCAATAAAAATTAAGCTCTCATTAATCCTATTAATCTAAGTATATGTATAAATGGCAAACCTGACTGACTCATCTATCAACGAACAGCCAAAACTACTGAACGGGTTTCGCTGAAATTTGGCATACAGATAGTTGTAACGGCGTAGGCATCCGCTAAGAAAGGATTTTTGAAAAATCATCCCCATAAGGGGGTAAAAAGGGGTTACAATTTTGTATGGAAACAGAACTCCACGCGGACGAAGTCGCGGGCAAAAGTTAGTATTAGATATAAATATGAAAGTTTGTGAGGATAGATGGACGCGTGGATGGATGGATGTTTGTTATTCTTTCACACAAAAACTACAGAACGGATTTCGGTGAAATTTGGTATGGTAGTAGTTAGTTTACTGGATTAAAACATAGGATAGATACTTTTTATCTCGAAAAAGTGTAGTGTTCCCGTGGGATACAGTAATTACAGTAAAAAATAAAATTGAAGTATCTGTTTGCAATTTTAAATATGCATATCAAAGTAGATATATTATGCGGTACTTACAATATTTTTTTATTTCTCTGACCGTCTGTTTATCCTTCAGTCTGTCTGTCTACAATCTTTATATTGTCTGTTTATTTACTGTATGTCTGTTTGTTTGTCTGTGTTAGTAGACTGGACCTATTTGACAGATACTTTTAAGGAGTAGGTAGCTTGTGCTACTTTTATCTTAGGGTTCCGCTAAAGAAAAAATAGGGTTCCGTTTCACCGGGCACCAGCTAGTAGTAATATAAATTATGATAAACATCAGACCATCTCGGTCTTTAAACTTAACAGACAGTATTACACGGGTCTTTCACTCACTATTCACTAAAGACGCTATAAAACAAATGGTTATATTATGGCATACACAGCGAGCATTTTACAACCAAATATGGCGTCATAAGCTTATTAATGGTATATTTCAATAGTTTTTACGACACATCTGCACTGATATCTGTATTTTAATGATGTATATGAGGCATAAATCGTACTCTTGCCTTATCCGATGTAACTTAGGACAGAAAGTAAGTTATGGAACTAAAAACATATTGAATTATGTTATGTTTTCATAAGTTCGTTAGGCGTTTATGTTTCTATTGTAAATTGAAACTGGTGTATTATGTTTTTTTAACATACTTTCTTAATTGCGAATAATAAATTTACAATGTTTTATCGTAATGTTAAAAAATATGTCAGTAGTTTTCAATTACCTATAGAAAAAGAAATAGACTCTTAAGTAATCGACTCGGTGTAATCGACGATTAAGTTTACGAGATAAAAAATCTGATTTAATATCATGAAATCAACGTCAATTATTTCATAAAATATGTTGTTAATACTTACGACTGGTTTTATGAACGATGGATGGGACTACCGGCTAAGAATATCTAAGAATCCTTTTTCTATCATAGTATCTCCATAACTTTATAGAACTTTCATTCCGTAAAAATAAGTACAGTGAAATTTTATCCTACTATTATTATAAGTGTAAAAGTTTGTGAGGATGAATGGACGAATGGATGTTTTTTCCTATCATGAAAGGATTTCGATGAATTTTGGTATGGTAGTTGTTCAGGATTAAAACATAGGCTACTTTTTATCCCGAAAAAGTGCAGTATTCCCGTGGGATACCCTATAACGCGAGCGAAGCTGCGGGATAAAACTAGTTCCATAATAAAACTCCAGCAATTGAGTTGACTATTCGTTTAATTATAGAGCTAGAACTAATAAACATGTTACAGAAATGCGTTTGTTTATTGAAAGTTAATTGGGTATCTCTGCAGAGGTTGTAATACTGAAGCTATAAAACTACTGCAATCAGAGTATTCTGTCGTTAATAGGATTGCAACAAAGCTTCGCTTGCGCAACTGCAGAACTTTCGGAAGAAATCGTATCTCCGCATTCGCATTCAATATTTTTATGAAAAATTAAATGCAATTAGGGATCGTCCATTAATCACGTGATGCCTAAAGGGGGAGGGGGGATCCGAAAAAAAATCACCAAGTATCACCAAGGGGAGGAGGGGGTATAAGGAGACATCACGTGTATTAATTTTCGAATCTAGTCTATGCATACCGAAATTATTATCGGCTGTAGATTCGTAGTGTTGTTTAAATACTTACAATACAAATGATTCGTATAGTTTTTAATTGCTTAAATTATTCGATTAAACGGTTTTTTAAGTTAAAGTTTTTCTTCAAACATGACCTGCTTACTATGTAAAAAAATACACGTGATCTTAGGTGGGGGAGGGGGGGGGGTGGTATAAAACCTCACCACGTATCACCAGGGGGAGGGGAGGGGTCTAAAAAGTTGTTAAAAACATCACGTGATTAATGCACGGCCCCTTAGGTCAAGTCACAGAGGCCAAAGTTTTAACTAAACTTATTGATATTATAAACCTTATTTTTTATATAAAATGTGGATACAGTCCCTGGAAATAAAAATAAAAAACAAAGCAACAAAAACACATAGTTATTTTTATAAAATCAAATCTAGTCAATTGATAAGTAGGATAGGATGAGGTAAACAAAGTAGATTTTAATCTATTTCGGATTTTTCTTATCGTGCAAAATGTATGGCTCTCCGAGAGTTATTTAGTAGAAAAAAATCGCAGTAAAACGATTTTCTTCTACTGACTGACACGAATGGGCCGGCTTGACCGGATAAATACCACGACTTCACAGAAAACCGGCGTGAAATAACTTGCGTTGTATTTCGCCGAAAGAGTGAGGTTACCGGGGTTGGGCATTTTAAGGACTAGGAACGCAAGTCGCAACACCAAAGGAGTTACAAGTTTAATTCCTCTGGTGTTGCGAATGTCCATGGGCGACGGTAATCGCGTACCATCAGGCGGTCCATCTCATTTCCTGGTTCATTATCTACATAAAAAAACAACAGCAGCCTCCGTGGTTTAGTAGTTAGAGCATTGGCCCTCGACTCGGTGGTCGTGGGTTCGATTCCCGCATTAGAACAACAAAAAAATTTTGTTTCCAAGTTTGGTTAGGACAATACAGGCTGATCACCTGAACGTCTGACAAGAAAGATGATCCATGCGTCGGATGGGTATATAGAAAGTCGGACCTGCGCCTGATCTCTCCGCAGTCGTGTCGGTTATCCGTCCCACTGGATTATGAGAGTAAAGGAAGAGAGAGTGCTCTCGTGTACTGCGCACACACTTGGACACTATAAAGTTACTCCTGTGCAACTTCCCTGGTTTCAATGAAACTGGCCACCGTCACCGATATCGGTGTGGGAGTTATTATAAAAAAAACTTATATCCAAAATGTTTTTTTTTCTACAAAACCGACACAGGCCTCGAGAACATAACTAAGGCTGTTGTTAATACTGAAACACGATAGTACAACAGGTGCGCCGTTCCCCATAACTTGTGGACCCCAGAGCCCACAGATAACCTCCACTACTTAGAGCTTATTTATAACTTCATATTTAAATTTAACGAACGCGGCGCTGGCTTGTGTTTAAACATGGTGTTTATGCCCGTGTTAACTGAAACAAAATCGCACGACTTTGTAACTTATTATATACATTAGTTAAGTATATAAGTTTGCTGTTAGTCATCAGTGCAAATGTCAAAGTTGCTTATTGAAGTAAAACTTCCTTAGGCGCGACTAGGGAGTAACTCAGATATTGAATGGAAGTAACGCTATTCTATAGTCTATAAATAGTCTGAAGAGCTCCGTGGCCTAGTGGATAGACCGTTTAGTTCGCACAGAGAGTGCAGGTTCAAATCCCAGGTTGTAGCGTGTACCAATGAGACTTTTTCAGATCTCAAGTACATTATACGGACGCTCTAACGGTGAAGGAAAACATCGTGAGGAAACCCGCACATCGTTGGCCCCAGACGTATTGACCAGTTCATTCCTCTGGACTAGGCTGACTATGTCGTGAGAATGCCGTATGTGCTTGGGCAACCAACACACGACATTTAAAAACCAACTGTCCCAGACACTACAGTATTTCAACAGTGGTTACTTCGCTCGGAGAATACTGTATAAATCATCCATTAGCGGATGTAAAGGCTTCAGAATATTATAAAAAAGTTTTTTTATAATAGTCTGATGACAAAATGTCACCACAGGCTTTAGTCAAGAATCAAGATGCATTCGATAATTTCGACAGCGAACTTCATAATCAAAAATGTATGGAATTTGACATAAGTCATCGCTAAGTGACATGTCGCTTGCGATACTTTACGTCAAATCCCATACATTTTGTTTTCGAACTTCGCCGTCGAAATTATCAAATGCATAATATGTATTATATTACCTACCTATGACTAGGCCCTCAGTTGTCATTTGCATTATTTGCATCAAATGTTATAAGTTATTTACAGATTTCAAATATTTTTGTATAAATCGTTATTTAAACGTCGTCGTTTTGTCGTCGTCGTTTCAGCCTGGTAACGTCCACTGCAGGACATAGGCCTCCCCATAAATTTCCAGTCGACCGGTCGCTCGCGGCCTGCATCCACCGACTCCCTGCGACTTTTCTCATCATCTGTCCACCTGGTGGAAGGCCGTCCTACGCTTCGACGTCCAGTTCGTAGTCTCCACTCAAGAACCTTTCGGCCCCAGCGGGCATCGGTTCTACGGGCTATATGTCCAGCCCATTGCCACTTTAGCTTGCTAATGCGCTGGGCTATGTCGGTAACTTTAGTTCTGCTACGGATTTCCTCATTTCTGATTCTATCACGTAGAGAGACTCCAAGCATAGCCCTCTCCATAGCTCTTTGAACGACACGAAGCTTTTGAATAAGTCCCGTTGTGAATGACCACGTTTCGGCTCCATATGTCATCACACGTATTGAAACATATATTTAACTAATTAAATAAAAACTTTGGTATGTGTGTCGTAATATTTCGCCGTAATTTACCTTCAAAAACCGACACAAAAAATTTTATTCCCGGTGAAATCATATTTGATATTTTGCATGTTAAACGTTATATTTCTTGATTTTAATGTGTAGAACTAATTCTAGTTTCCAAAAATATATAGTTTTACTTAAATCGCGCGTAAAGATTACACGCACTAACTCTTTTTATTGGTTAACTACTTGTTAACTAGCTATTGCACGCGGCTTCGCCTGCGTAAATACCTATCCCACGCTAACACTGTGTACTCTGTCTAATCTACTCGTTTGCTGATCTGTTTCATCAAAAAAAAAGTACTTATAGAGTTTTCCATTGACAGCCGTAGGTACAAGGATCTTTTGGCACGTGGACAAAATCAGTACTAACATCGCCGTCTTGTAAAATGTCACTTTTAGTATTATGTATTGTTTTGTAGCTGAGACACTTACCTTTTGGATAAAATCAGTACTAACATCGCCGCCTTGGTAAATTTCACTTTTAGTAATAAGTATTGTTCTTATTTGCGACACTCACGCCCCCATCCAAGTGCCAAAAGATCCTTGTACGACTGTACGATCTCAGAATCAAGATTAATATAGGAAGTGTACCTAATCGAATCCACCGTTATACATCGCAGTGATATCGCGCATTCCCGATCAATCAACGTAAAGTTGAGGCTTATGCTGAGACGCCATGACAGCTGACTCCGAGTGGCCGATTCAGCAGTTCGCAGTATAATACACGTCCAGATGCGACATGATAGTCGATAGGCTTACTATAGATAAATATTATTTGCAATGATTTCACTGTGAATTTTGTATGGGTGTCACATCCAATGTTTCGGGTCTAATCATCTATACTAATATAAAAAAAAGGAAAAGTTTGTTTGTTTGTTTGCACCGAATAGTCTCCGAAACTACTGGACCGATTTTGATGAAATTTGGCACAGATGTAGATTAGACCACGGGGAAGGACATAGGCTACTTTTTAATGCGGCAAAATGTACGGTTACTGCGAGATTTCCTTTTCGCTTTGCGCACGAAGTCGCACGCAAATTCTATATATTATAAAGTAGGTGTGTAGATTTGGTGTTGAAATTGTAGGTGTATGTGGGTAGATAGTAGGTTGGTAGGTAGGTGTAGCTATAGGTTTAGATGTAGTTGTGGGTGAAGATTGAGATGTAGGTGTACCTAGTTATTTATTTTAGTTCATAGTTAAGACAGAACAATATGTGGCGGATCTGATAAAAACAATTATTTTCCTCAATCAGATCGAAAGTCAGACCAAATTAGAGCCGGTACAAACATACACATTCCTGTCACAGATTAATTATTATAAATAGTTCTAGTTTCTCTAATAATAAGAATTAAATAATTAAAATATAGGCTACTTTTTATCCCGTAAAAGTGCAGTTTTTCCATGGGATACTGTATAATTACGCAGGCGGAGCCGTGGGCAAATGCTCGTAGACTATAATTTTAAATAATTCTACGAGAACGTACTCAAATGAATTAAATAGGTAACTTTCAGAAAGTCAGACTTTTTTCAGCAATTTTTTTATAGAGGTAATGAAATTAATTCGGTGAGTCTGAAGTGAAGCCCTGAGCGAATGAACTAACAATGCCCTGAACCTGAATTCTCGTATTTAAAGTAGACTTCATTTATTTCAACGGATTTACCATGTTGTTGTTCGATGTTACCATGAACGAATTTTATGACGTTTCGATCAATCAGAGCGCGTTTTACGTTGGTTTGACGTAAAAACACCGTTTGACAGGTTTAGCGTATCGGGACTTGATTGTAATCGTATTAATGCAGGTTTTATTTAGCAGAATTGCCCCTCAGGTCAGATGCGTTTTAGCTTATTCCGGGCCATTTTGCGGTCCCCTGACCGGTCATTTGCGGCCATAACCGCGCCGTAAACGGATCAATTGGGTATTAGCATACTGCTAGGGTTGTCCAAAGACACCGACAAAAGCCAACGGAATAACAATATTAATATAATATCTATATACGCCTCACACCACGTCAATTTGGCCCCGTGCTAAGAACTTGTGTTTGTGAAACATTTTCCTTCCTTAGTGGATGCCTAAGTCATATCAGATATGCAGGGCCGGATTTAATATTAGTGCCGCCCTGGGCACTGAAGGAAATGCCGCCCTATCAGTGTTATTTTACTTAAAATTGTAGTTTTTGTCTTATTTCTTACGAATTCATCAATACATCTGCAATCAACTATAGTTATTCTAACAATCCACATATTACGTCACGCAAAATTTCGACTTTTTGAAGTAGTGTAAAATAATGTAGTGTTCTAGAAATTATTTCTTTCACTTTCAAATTTTGCCGCCTTACAAAATTTGCCGCCCTGGGCACTAGCCCCGACTGCCCGTAGTGTAAATCCACCACTGCAGATATGTGTGTGCAAAATTTCAAATTTCTAGCCCTAAGGGTTTGGCCTGTGCGTTGATACATCAGTCAATCAGCTTTGCCTTATATATATATATATATATATATATATATATATATATATATATATATATATATATATATATGTTATTTAGCGAGGCAGTCAGCTCGTAATTTAAGCCAATGTATCACGTGGAAAAGCCAGGTTTCGGCACGAATATGGATAAGGAAACTTCCATTTTATATGGAACATTAATATGGAACGAAAATTGCAAAAAGTATATTAATCACTTGGTAAATTAAAAAGTTATTTAACTAAAATAAATAAACTATTTCCTGGCTTATAATTTAATTTTTAATATATGTTTTTTTTTGTTTTTTTTATGGACCACGGTCTGAAATAATACGATTTTTATTATTATTATTTATTTTACTATGTACTTTTCACAAAGCCATTAAAAAATAACTCATGTTCCATGACAAACGCCACGGGCGCGTGAAAAACTTCGGCGTTGTGGTTACACCGAGTGAGTGAGTTCCGAAGGCCTCAGACCAGCTAGGTCTGCGCTTTTTTGGTTTCTAGTAACTGGCTTGTGGTAGCCCTACGCCGCATAATGACTTGGCAAATGACGACAGTTTATTGACAATAAGAGGTTTATGCGGTTTCCAATGCGAATTTGAGACTTATTAACCGACTTTGACAAATTTATCTGTGATGTTTATGCAGACTGGTCTCCTAATGTACATTTTGCAGGATTTGTTGCCTTACGTATGACGTTTGTGCACATAGAATTTGACATTTTGATAGCAATCGCTTAATCCGATTATAGAGTTTTGTAATGAAACCGTCCATAGATATTATTATTATTGCCTTATCTGTATTTGCATGTTATTACACGCGCATATAAGGTATCCTTACTAATACTATAAACGCGAAAGTTCGTATGTATGGACGTGTGGATGTTTGTTACTCTTACACGCAATAACTACCTACTTTTTGACTCAGGATTGCCGGATTACCTAACATGTAAGCCACTTTTGATGGCAGCAAAATGTACGGTACCCGCGCGATTTATTTTTCTTTTCACGGGCACCATTTAGTGTGAAATAAATAGATACCTATTATGACTTTGTAAGAACAAGTTGCAATACTTGTATGCTTGTATTTCATAAAAGCGATAAGATAGTACTTTAAAACTGTAATATCTTAATACATTCGCGAGTCAAATATTATCTTAGGACTTGTACATGAGACTGCGATTCAGCGCAAGGCGAATAACGAATTCGCAACGCAGCAAAATTACGCAAATCAATGTGATGCGATTTCATAATACCAATTACAAGGGATTTCGCTTAAGCCCGCGCTATACAACACAAAGTTATACAAAAATTTTTATTATGGTAAGTATAAAGTCACAAATTTCAGAGATATTTACAAGTATGTTCATGTAGCCTTATATTTTATACACTTTAACCCAATCGTGACATCTCAGTTAGGTATCATTTTTGTATTATTGAGCGTAAGTGTAGGTGCGAAATATAGATTTTCTATATTATAATTTATATTGTTTCTTCTGAGAAGATACTCATATCTAAGAGTTCTCATTCATGCTAATAAAAATGCATGCTAATAAAAAAATTCTATTGTCTAGCCAGAACATATTATACCTTTTATGTGGTAGTGTGTTTTCGCAATGCAACGTCGCATCGTAGTTTTGTGCACAAACCCTTAACGTGTCATTGCATTTGAATGTAGATTATACTCAGTAAAATTGTTAAAATACGCATAAATGGCCTGACCGCTTTGTCGTGAATGTACGATACTATACATAGTTGCAAGGTAATGAGGAGATTATCTATTAAGCCCATACTGAGTCGCACTTTATAAGAATAAGTATTAGGTGCAGTCACCTACAGACCAGGTGTATCACCTAATATGAACCTTAATTACATAGTAGTAAGATCAAAATGGGGTAAACCGGGCTTGTCGGCAAACGTACAGTCACGTTCAAATGGTAAGTAAAAGTGTCGTGTATTTGCGAGTGTACGGGATTAGCTACTTTGTAGTTGTCGTTGCCACTTCATATTAATAAAATATGACACAATATTATACCCTCTCTGCACGCGTTACAGCATGTACATAAATATCCCACCATTCGTTATTGTGCTTGGAATAGTTTGACACAATTGTGATATTTCCTAATTGCTCCGTACCAAATTCGTGTGTCTTTAGATGCCATAAACAGTGTATGTCGCCTTAAGGCTAGGAAATTTTGATGAGTGTGGCTCATAGGTAAACAAAATTAGTAGATAATGTACAGTGTATGTCGCCTTAAGGCTAGGAAATTTTAATGAGTGTGGCTCATAGGTAAACAAAATTAGTAGATAATGTACAGTGTAAGTCGCGTTAAGGCTAGGAAATTTTGACGAGTGTGGCTCATAGGTAAACAAAATTAGTAATGGCTAGCCGCACACGTGCAATATTATTGACAGAATAAATTTGTCAATACTAGTCAACACATACAAGAAAAAAACCGGCAATACGGCCCGTACACAAGGAATATTATGCTGCCGTCATAAGGAAAAAAGACGTTTCTGACATAATATAAAATCGGAGAAAATAAATGTTTTGTAATCCAAAATTAAAATCATTTGCTGTCCTCCACATCATTATATTTTTTATGATATTATGATGTAAAAATATGAGTGTTGTTTATGTCTTATTAATTTCAGAAATGTTTTAGGTACAAATATTATATTTTAATAATTATATCCAATTTTCCTTTTCTTTGTAGTAAAAAAAATATAGAAAAATAAATTATACACACATGAAAAGACGCTTTTGGCTAGATACGCCTTTTCAACTTAGTTATTTCAAAAACGTCTTTTCTACCTAGTACGATTACGTAAATTACTTTAACAAAAAGACTCATATATCCATATACCACCTTTTCAACTTAGTAGTATGCCTGATAAGCTAAAAAGATAAAATTCTGGATAGTAAATATGCCTACTTTGCCTGTCAATATATTCGTTATTTATTTTATTGTGATGAAAAAAAAAAACAAAAATGTATGGAACATATAATATTTATTATTATTTTCATAGACGTATATTATAGACGAGGCATGTTGAGGCAAAAAGTGTCTCCAGTAAATTGGCCCCAATTTTTTAATTTTTGGGGCCATTTTGAAATTCGAAGTATGGTGAAAACAAGATGGCCTGACATTTGAGGCTATCTTGACCAAGACAAAACCAAGATGGCGTAACTTTTTCTTGTATGAATTTTTTTTCTGCTAAATGTACGTGATAGCCTATCTTGAGTTGAAATCTTTGATTATTTTACAAAAATGTGCTTAGTAAAAAATTACAATATACTTCTCTGACTAAACATTTACTTACATAAAAACAAAAATCACAGACTTCTCTGGCAAAAACAAAAACAACGTTATCACAATGAAATATGTGATATGAAATGACATCACAATGAAATATAATGACGACCTCCGTGGCTCAGTGGTGAGCGCAGTGGCGCTTAAGCCGGAGGTCGCGGGTTCGAATCCCGCCAGGGAACAAAAAAGTTTTCTGTGTTCCTGGGTCATGGATGTGTATTAAATATATGTATAATATAATAAAAAAGTATTAAATATATTTCCGTTGTCTGGTACCCGTAACACAAGTTCTTCGGATACTTACCACGGGGCCAGACTGACGTGGTGTGAAGCGTCCATAGATATTATTATTATTATTATTAAATATATTTCGGTAAAACATAGATAAAAATTACTATTAGTAAAAAAAGGAAACTATGTTTTATATAGAACTATCAGTCATTTATAAAAACTAGAAAGTAACACTTAAATGTAAGAACAAACTAAATCACAGTAAATTCTTCTTTATAGCTTTAAGGGAGATCAACATTATTCTTATTAATTACTAGCTAATGCCCGCAACTTCGTTTGCGTAGAAGTAACGAAAGCGGAACCCTATTTTTTTAAACGGAACCCTAAAATAAAAGTAGCCTATGTTAGACCTTATAACATCAGCTATCTGCTAGTTAAAGTCCCGTGAAAATCGGTCTAGCCGTTTCAGAGATTAGCCGGAACAAACAGACAGACCGACAGACAGACAGACAGACGGACAGACAAAAATTTTAAAAATTGAATTTTATTGTAAGTACCGAATATACTTTCAGATTCATTATGTGGAAAGCTGTTAACTTGAAGTTACAAACAGACACTTCAATTTTATTTATCTGTATGTATGTATGTATATGTATGTATATGTATATAGAGTATAGATGAGATGGGTGCTTCTGTTAAATGTTACTTCACACATATTACTTAAGTACGCTCTAGGACTAGAATTTTGTAATTTGTAAGACGAAGAACAGTCTTCAAATTGACAAAAATCATCAAAATTCATGACTTTTGCAGTAATATTGGTCCTAGTTCTCAAAACTGCTTGATGAAAATCTTCGAAATCATAAAGATGTTTCTTTTTTTTTCATTGCCAACTCTATTTGGTGATGATACTCATCAGCAGACATATATGTATGGCCAACTTCTAAATATTTTAATGTTATAGAATGACAACTAACCTCTGCGGAATTCACAAGATAATTCAGATACGAGTATAGCGTCCAATTTTTATTTTGTAAGATACAATTGTGCCTCACAAAAAACTATGTGTTTTAAATCTCTATTAGCTTGTAAAAAAGCTTTAAAACAGCTTGCTATGTCACTCATTTTACGACCTGATATGGCTTCGTGCTATATAGCATCATAGGTTTGACGAGCTGGGTTTTTCTTTTTGTCACCTATAGCAAAGATTTAAACTCAAGATAGGCTATCACGTACATTTAGCAGAAAAAAAATCATACAAAAAAAAGTAACGCCAGCTTGGTTTTCACCATAACTCAAATGTCAGCCATCTTGTTTTCACCATACTTCGAATTTCAAAATTGCCTCAAAAATTTAAAAATTGGGGCCATTTTATTGGATACACTTTTTGCTCAACATGCCTCGTCTATAATATACGTCTATGACCTATAGGGACAAAACTCTCATTAAATAGTATGATCCTTAGACAAAAAAGTACAATCTTAAATTCTTCAATTAATACGTGAAAGCATGACAACCTTTTCTAAATCAGCTGAAAAATATGCTGTTTTTATATCGGTACTAAGTAGAAAAGTCGCATCTACCACATGCGCCTGACTATTTTACTGTATACTAAGATGACAAAACGTATCTACGCAGAACCGTCTTTTTTAATTACTAGTAGTTTGCAGAAACGTTTTTTCATTATATGATTATGTTAATATTTCTTAGAAGAATAAGACGCTTATGAGTAGATGCGTTTTTACAACGTAGTAAAGACGAAAAGTGGTTTTTCATTTTAGTAATACTTTAATAATACTACAGATGAGTCTTATTTCACAGTGGTTTTAACACGTTTCTAACCGAATTTCCAAATAATAAAAATATCAGTCGATGCGCCTTAAGGCGGGTAATTTCGACACGAAACAACATTTCAGGGGGTGAGGTGTGGGGCGCCGGCAATGCGAATCTGAGACGCGCGGGGGAATAACCCGCCGTCCGCTCTCGCCGCGATCACTGTCTTGCGACATTATCGCTACGCCACAGTACAAAATATATTTTAGTAGTTCATTTTTTATTTGTTTTCATTACCTATAACATGTGAAATAATATTATTGTAATAATAAACAAAAGCAGATGACCGAGTATTATTTATAATTATATACTAGCGTAATTGAGTAGTATAATATAATGTGTTTCTTCTCGAGATTAAGATATTATTTTATTATATACTCGAGATTAATAAAATTAAATATATTATAACAGCAGATAATATATTTAATTTTAAAAAGTAAAAAAATTTGAATCAAATTTTTTTCTGCCATTTTTTTCTTATCTTGTAAATTGTTATTTATCTAACCCGTCTACCTACAATATGACGTAAAATACAACATCAAAAGTTTGCTCCTTCTACCGACAATCAGCTGTTGAAAGTAAGTGAGGAGAATAAAATGAGGATATTTTGATATATGTAATACATAAAATTATTTATTCAGGTTTATTCAACGCAACAAGAAGAACGCAAAACATAAAATATTTGTAATTATTAATATTTGCTTGTAGCTCCGAGGGGTGCGGATTGCACCCACCAAAAGGGATATTTTTTCGATTAAATTAAACCTTTTATATGCTACTAAAATATCTAAACCTCGAGACGAAATACACTGTACCTATAGTGTGTAAAGTCTCGAGATTAGGAATTTTACAAGCAGATACTAAGTGAAAATTTATCGGCAAAACACTTCCTTTTAGGGGTCGCACGTCTTTTTATCGGTTACTTCGAAAGAATACTTACTTATAAATACCCGAGTAAAACACCCATGAAGCTTGCTTGCATAGTTTTAAAATTATCTCAAAGTGAAAATTTGTATCCCGCATTGATAAAAAAGTGAAAAAACGTTTTAATTAAAAATTCTTATGGAATGGCCAAAAATATGTTATACATTATTTAAAAAACATACAGAAAGCTACATTTTGAACCCTTTTCAAGTCGGCTATGACTTATGGGGCCATAAAAACAAAGAAAATCGAATTTTATTTTTTATTTTTTTCTGACTAATTTTCGCAAAAGTCGCACCTAGAATTTACATTAAAAGAAAGCTAGTGATCACCACTGATAAAATAATCAAATTCTAAAGAGGTGGAAAATCGTAGAAAAATGGTTTTGAAAAAATGCGGGATGCGCGGGATTCATATTTAGAAAATTATATACTTTTGAGATAGAGAAACTTCTTTTGGACTGTTCAAAACTTAAATAAGAACAATAAAAATGGATAATGTAGATAAAAGGTCACATTTAAACCCTTTTTAGCGTGTAAAATAAAAACTGGTTATATAATTTTAGTTATTCTTTTTTCTGAGCAAGTTCTGCTGAAGTAGCAGCTTCAACTAACATTAATATAACGCTCATACTCCCCACTACTATGTTAAGTTCGTTAAATTGGAGCAAGTGAGGTCACAAGTTGCCGTAATATAGTAACTCTTTAATGTTACACCGTTAAAAGGTGTAAAACGTTGAAATTAATTTTCCACATAAACATTTTCTAAAAAAAAAACTTATTTTGCATGTGATTCTGTCCTATATTGGATGTGAAGTGCCTTACAAAACGTTACAGGCTATTCATATTGAGAAATAAATATTACATCAAGTCTCCTTGCTTGCTCCTTGGCACAAAACAATAATATAAAGTTGGTTATGATTTCTATCACCTTGTAATGAAATTGGAAAATATATATGGTTCTATAAAGAAGTCTTACTCGCATGTTATTTTAGTATAGATATTATAAAACGAACAATTCATGCATATAACGATGTTTTGATCACCACTAACTCTTAACCTGAACATTTTCGTGCTTTTAATATTTGCGTGTATGATGGAAACACAGGACAGTCTCTTTTTTAGATCATACTCTTTATTTACCTTTTCATTTTCACTTGTGGGTACTGAAGAAATAATAGGCGACACTGGAGCAGGAGGGTACAATAGGCCCCCCTACCTATTTCGCCAACTGCTTTACTGCTTACCACAAAATATTATACAATTATAATGACAGTGATTAAAAAAAAATACCACCGAAAAAACTGAAGAAAAAAAAACAAAGTGAGTATGAACGTAAGTGGGCAAATTCCTTGCGATTCATTCATTCTCGTCTTCAAAAATATTTATATCCCGATTCCCGAGAAAGAATTATGTTCTGTACCTGCGTCAGATTTTCTTCTGCAAATTCAGCTTCGTTTTCAGTTTCGCTTTCATTTTCGCCTGTGATTATGTCGGGAGCATCAAGGAGAAGCATATCCCTGAACTGTTGTCGAATATGTATGCGTTTAATATAATTTTGTCGGTGATTTAGGCGAATTTCAGCCAAAACAGGATCAGATGACTGCAAAGCTCGGGTAAACAAATCTCTAATTCTCTTTCGCCTGGTCATCTTTCTAGTATGGTGCTCTCCGCTCTCGGCCACTGCGCCAAAACTTATTCCGCAGTTTGTTCCAAGAGCATGCTGACAGGTAAAGCTGAATTTTCAATAATGTCTTTCTCACGAATCAGTATCTTATGTATGGTGACTCTTATGTGTTGCAATCCATAAGTACTTACATATTTTTCTGCAATTTGTGTGCAGTAACTGCCAAACTTAGTACGTATATATTGATATATACTTATTGATGTAAGTCACAACTGAGAGCAACTAACAAATTGTGCATCCCATCTAGCAACCATTCTTCTAATCCTAAAATTTGGGAAACCTTGTGACGGTTCTTATCACTGAGAAGGATCCGTGCAGTATTACGGTCATTGGTCGTTCCCGCATTGACCTTGACGACATCGACTAACAATCCTAGTTGTTGCCTAATTTTTCTCTGGATCTCGGTTTTTTTAGCTTGGACGAGTTCTCCTTCTGCAGAGTTTTTCCGAACTCTCCAAGTTTGAACGTCTTTCTTGTAGAAAAGATGCAGAAAAAACTCTAAAACTCTGATTCAGCAGTGGAGAGGTGTTGTGATCCCATATTTAAGGGTGCCTTGATCGCATTTCCTGGATGCAACTAGTTCAAGGTTGTTAAAGTGTGAAGCTGTCACATCACAAATTGGGCATCTTAATTGTGAGTTTGTGTTTGTGATAACATTGAAAACTTTGCCATCTATCAAGCATAATGTTAGACGGGAGGTTTTCGTAATAAAAAAAGAACGGCCTAGGTTTTTTTTAACCTCTATGTTACTTTTTCAGATAGTTTCCTTGTTGTATTGTATGTGCAATTGCATGTATAAAGTGACTGACTACTAATCCTGTCGAACTCCCAGGAAAAATAATTATACGTAACAACTTCTTAATAACTTATTAATAACTAACAAATTGGTCATCCTATCTTGCAACCATTCCTCTAAATCCTATATTATAATATTGGATGTGAAGTGCCCTACAAAACGTTACAGGCTTGGGTTATTCATCCATATTACAATTTTCTGATCATCGCCAACTCTTAACCTGAACATTTTCGTGCTTTCAATATATTCGTTTATGATGGAAACACAAGACAGCCTCTTTCTTAAAATCGTAAAATTATTTATTTGCTCTTCCATTTATACTTGTGGGTGCAGAAGAAATAATAGGTGAGAGGAGGAGCAGCTGTCAAAATAGTCTTCTACCTATTTCGCTAACTGCTTGTGACAGTCATTGGTTATGTAAATCATTTTGAAACTTTTTCTTAACATTTTCATAAATATGTCATACTAGATGTTTCCCGCAACTTTGTTTGCACAAAAATATATTATATAATATATTTTTGCATAAAAAGTAGCCACTAGCCTTTGTATACATACGGGCTACAGTCTACCTGTGTGCCAAATTTAGTTCAATTCCGTTCAGCCGCTTAAGCCAAACATGCAAATAAATAAACATACAAACAAACAAACTTACAAACTTTCGCAATTATGATATTAGTAAGATTGTTTATGCAATATAAACAATCTTAGTAATTAATCAATAGTAATTAACTTAGTAATCAATCTTAGTTAACAGTAATAGTATTTCACTCATACACAGCGGCTACATATAGACTAGTGCTTTTACCTCTAAAAATGGTTAAAAGTAAAATAAATTTATAGTAGGATGAAACCCATTGTATAAGGAAGAGAATATAACAAAAATAAAATGAAAAATAATTTACGGGCGATTTGAGGTCGGGAAGTGAAGGGGGTGAGTTTTTAAGGGTAGAAAACGGATTATCTTGATTTCCGGCAAAACTACAAGTCATATGGAAAAAAGGTAAATAGCAAAGTTGTAGGAAATAATAAGTTATACTTTTGTGTTTACACTATTTTCATATAACCTCAAAATTTATGTGAAATATTCAAATAACCAAGTTTTTGGCTTTTTATTTTATTCTTGTACAAAACAAAATTTTTTTTCACGACATTTGGTGAAAAGGCAAGTATAGAATATGATGAAAAAACAGAGACTGTCCTGTGTTTCCATCATACACGCAAATATTAAAAGCGCGAAAATGTCTGAACATGTTTTGATCACCACTAACTTAACCTGATTTAAGAGTTAGTGGTGATCAAAACATTGTTATATGAATGAATAGCCTGTAACGTTTTGTAATGCAATATAGGAAAGAATCGCATGCAAAAAAAAAGTATTATTTTCAGAAAATGCTTTCGTGGAAAATCAATTTCAACGTTTTACACCTTTTAACGGTGTCATCAATCAATCAACCAAATCATTTATTTGCTAGGAATATGGTACAATAAGGCAATTTACAATTCCACATATTCTACTACATGCATAGTGTGCAAATAGGTAAATGTTATTTATTTTAATTAGTCATGAATTTTAAGTGATTAGCTAATAATATAAAATTGTCATGAAAAAATAAGTAACAAATGTCAATACATAACGATTACAATTCAATAATTAATACATTACAAACAATGGATACAAACATTTGTTTAACAATCAGAAACAAAATAGAATCAATGCATTTAAGTCAGGAAAATAATATTATGGTCTATATAATGTCAAATTTCAAAACAGAATAATTACAATGTCACATTACTTTTAATATAGAATAGTTAGGTACAAGTGATATGATTATTATCAATGGAAAAATTACATTATGTTTATAATTCAATATTTTTGTCGTCGAAGAATTTATTAATTCAATAATACATTTTGATGAGGAGCCAGGTGTTTAGTTCACTTATATATCTTTGTGTTGTTAGTCCTTTAAAATAGTAAGGTAGTTTGTTAAAGATGCGAACGGCCATACAGTACGCATTTCTGCTAAAGATGTTAATTCTTTGGTAAGGAATAACTAGCTTATGTTCATCTCTTTTAATAGCTAAGCTACACTTTTAAGTAAAGAAGCGATCTATATTTTTATATACACATTTCAAAAATATACTGACAAGGCAATGGTAGTATTTTAAGATATTACGGCAACTTGTGAGCTCACTTGCTCCAATTTAAAGAACTTAGCATAGTAGTGGCGTGTATTAGATTTATATCAATGTTAGTTGAAGCTGCTACTTCAGCGGAACGCTCGGAAAAAAGTAATAATTAAAATTGTATAACCAGTTTTTATTGTACACGCTAAAATGGGTTGAAATGTGACATTTTATCTATTTTTTATTGTTCTTATTCAAGTTCTGAACAGTCCAAAAGAAGTTTCTGTATCGAAAAAGTATATAATTTTCTAAAGATGAATCCCGCGAATCCCGCATCTTTTCAAAACCATTTTTCTACGATTCTCCACCTCTTTAGAATTTGATTATTTTATCAGTGGTAGTGGTAATCACTAGCTTCCTTTTAATGTAAATTCTAGGTGCGACTTTTGCGAAAATTAGTCAGAAAAAAATAAAAACTAAAATTCGATTTTCTTTGTTTTTATGGCCCCCATAAGTCATAGCCGACTTGAAAAGGGTTCAAAATGTAGCTTTCTGTATGTTATTTAAATAATGTATAACATATTTTTGGCTATTCCTTAAGAATTTTTAATTAAAACGTTTTTTCATTTTTTTATCAATGCGGGATACGAATTTTTACTTTGAGATAATTATAACTATGCAAGCGAGCTTCATAGGTGTTTTACTCGGGTATTTATAATTAAGCACTCTTTCGAATTAACCGATAAAAAGACGATGTCCGATTTTTGATCGAGATTGAACACTGTGGGTAGCGAGTCGCTACCGTCATCCCGCTAATTTACAAGCAATCGAAATTCGAACATATTTAGTTTTGGTTGCTTCCTAACGTTGAATAAAATCTTATAAATAATTTTATTTATTTAGTTTTTGTTCTGTTATTAATTTTGGTAAAACATTTCTGTAATGAAAAATGCAGTATAGTCTTAAACATTCTAAAGGCATCGAAAGCGTCTTCTGAAAGAAGAATGTTGTTTGATGGTTGTATTGTTGACATACCAACAGATATTGGCGGACATCCGGATGGATGGACAGATAGACTTTGGTTTCTATAAGTTTAACACAGAAAACTCTTAAGTTTCACACAGCTAAACAAGCAACACATTGATAAAATTGAAATGTTAAATAAAGTAATATTATTTTGTTTTTAAATTTATTTTTTGTCGTCGTCCTGTGGAAGAAACTTGTCGAATTGCTATCGCATCGTCACGACACAGAACGTAACAGTGTGGATATTTCTATTACGCGGCCTCCCGGTTTTAGAACAATCTTTCACTTCCTCTTGGAGTGCTAAAAACAAAGAAAAAATCGTTTGTTTAGTCGTCATTACAGTAGTCACCTACATAGTAGGTGTAGATGTAGTTGTAGGTGTAGTAACCTATTCTTAGAACTACTAGAGTACCTACAACTACACCTAATACCTAGTAGTTGAAGGAAGTCGGTGTAGGTAGTAGTTAGTGGTAGTAGGTGTAGATATAGTTGTAGATGTAGGTGTAGTTGTTTGTATTTATTAATTTTGACCCGCTAATAGTTCAGACAGAACAAGTCTGTCGGTATCAGACTGTTCTAATATAAGTATAAGTAAATTCCTTCCGATCGACAGCACCAAATTATATAAATATATTATTTTATTATCTGACCAAATTTTGTGTAGAAAAAGGTACAAGTATAGGTTAGGTTGTAGTAGTAGGTAGTGGGTGTATGTTGGTGTAGATAGTACGTGTAGTTTTAAGTGTTGATATATGTAGTATGTGCAGATTTAGGAAGTAGGTGTAGGTGTAGATGTAGTCGTAGGTGCAGTTATCTACCCCTAGTATTACTAGAGTACCTACAACTTCTCTTACTACCTAGTAGGGGTAGGTTGTAGGTGTAGGTGCAGTTGTAGGAAGTAGGTGTACATGTTGTTGTAGGCGTAGTTGTAAATGTAGTTGTTGGTAGTTATTTATTTATCCCACTTCATAGTTAAGACAGAACAACGTCTGTCGGGATCAGAAAGTTCTAAATTAATTAATATTATGTTTATAGCAGTTTTTCCGCTAAATAATACCCACAACCTGCAAGCAAATGTGTGAGTGCACGCATAAGCATGCGTAACGCACCTCCCTCCTCCCACACTGCTTATGCGTGCACTCAGATGCAAGATCGTGCAAACACCACCACCACACAAGCAACAATGTCGGCAAGATCGTGCAAAGCCCCACACCACCATGCAGGTTGCAAAACTCGACGCGCGTTTCGCCCCGAACCCGGAGCATCCTCAGGAAGTGGACCTGCGAACAAAGTTCGTTAGTAATGCTGCCAAGCAAACCGCCACCTTATATAGACTACTGGCTACTAGTACCCCCACCAAACATATTAATGAGCGGTGACGTAGTCAAGCAAGTTTGGTCATTCAACAATGCATGTCTATTGTTGTTCTTTTCTTTAATTATTTCTAATTGTTCCAACACGCTCAGTCGAAAGCCTTTGTCACATTTATGTAATATCTTATAGGAATGGCCATCGGGTACACTATGACCACTATCTAAAAGGTGTTTAGCAAAATGTGATTTATCACGATGACCATTTCTATAAGCCGCGATGTGTTCTTTGTACCGAGTCTCAAAGTTACGTCCAGTTTGACCTACGTATACACTATCGCATTCAGGACAATCGATTTTATAGACACCGGATTGGTACTTTAAATCAATCCGGTCTTTATTATGACACAATTGATTTTTTAAAGTATTATTTGTCCTGAATGCGACGTGCATATCGTTATTTCTCATTATTTTAGATAAACGTGCAGATACCTCACCCATGTAGGTCAAACTGGACTTGTATCTAACCACTTCCTTATCAGGAGTCCCTGCGTACAAAAACTTAACCAATTCCTTTTTAATTTTATTATTTAAAATATAATTAATAATTTTGGGATTATACCCATTCGACTTAGCAATTTGGTAAATTATGTTTAACTCTTTCTGGTAATTTTCTTTACTAAGAGGAATGGACATTAATCTGTGAACGTAACTATGAAAAGCCGCGAGTTTATGTTGCCAAGGATGACATGAGGATGCATGAATAGTAGTATTAGTATATGTCGGTTTGCGAAAGATTCCAAAACTGTGTTTATCGTTATCTCTAGTAATAGATAAATCAAGGAAATTAAGTGTTTTATTGTCTTCACATTCTAATTTAAATTTAATTTTAATATGTTTTTTATTAAGATTTTTAACAAAGACGTCCAGTTGTCTCTCTGTACCGGTCCAACAAAGGATGCAATCATCTACATATCTATAGTAATATAAAATACTTTTGTCATTAACAATATTTCTTTGTTCAAAATCATTCATAAATATTTCGGCCAGCAAGGGACTCAGTGGTGAGCCCATTGCTAGACCGTCTTGTTGAACAAAGAATTGATTATTAAATCGAAAGTAGTTTTGTTCCATGCAGATTTTAGTAAGAGTAAGCAATTCCAGACCTTCACCAGGAGGCAAACGTTTTTCCAATTCATTCCCCAGAATACCCAACGTTTCCTCACACGGAACATTAGTAAATAAACTATCTACATCAAGCGAAACTAATTTGCAACGAGGTGGCAAAGTCACATTTTTTATTTGATTTACTAATTGCAAGCTATTTTTAATTGCATAAGGTGGCCGAAATGAAATCCTTTGTTTAATAATGTAATTTAATGACTTTGCCAACTCGTATGCCGGTGCACCTATATATGAGACAACTGGACGCATTGGGATATCAGTTTTGTGAATCTTTGGCAAACCGTACAGTGATGGTGCGTGAGGATTCATTGGAATAAGTTTTCTCTTCGCTGATTCGGTACCAAATAAATATTTATTATTGTTTATGGCTAATTTAATCTTAGCCATAAACTTGTTAGTTGGGTCAGAAGGAACCCTTAGAAATTGATCACACCGAATCACGTTATTTACTTTTTCCAAGTAATCGTCACGCTCCATCACCACTATTGTGTTACCCTTATCTGCTTTAGATATAACCAAGCCATTATTATCTATTGTTTGTTTTAATGACCTCAAAGCTACTCTTTCATGGTTAAATGAATAACCGGAAGGAGTACCCTTGATTTCATTGGCTAGTAAACCCTTAACCATGTTATCCTTTTTATTAACTACAGTTGCTATCTCTGATTCAACCGCAAGCATTTCCAAAGCATTCTGATTAATATTAGGAGTAATATTATATTTAAGACCCTTTTCCAAAAGTGACATGTCATCCTTGGCAAATTGGACATTGGTTAAGTTTTTGACGCGAGGATGAAAAGAAAAAGCTTCAGACTGTGTCTCTGTATAGGATTGTACAAATCTATTTTTATTTACTAAAGTCTGAAGCTTTTTTTGTTGATTAATATATTTAGCATGCACTTCGATTGATGCGAAATCACGTGCTTTTTCGTCTAACCAATCGAATTCAATGTTATGTAATTTATATGAGAGCTCGGTATAAAGAACTTTGAGATGTAGTTTTAAATTATCTCTAACGGTAAACCAGTGACGTATCTCTTCATTAAGCCAAATGGCTTCGGCTTTTTTAATAGCCCTATTGGCGGCTCGACTGTGCGTGTTGGTTTTAATATTAATATAGTTAGGAACAACATTTAGATGTTTGCATTGTTGATTGAACCAAACATTTTGGGCGGCGACTCGATGTAACTTTGTTAGTTTAATATAGAGTCTTGCCTGTACGGTCATGCTCACCGATTTTAAATAGTTAATTGAATCAGGCGTTACTTTGCGGAAATCCATAGCATTAAATTAATTAATATTATGTTTATAGCAGTTTTTCCGCTAAATTTTTTTTTTTGGTTGCTTTGTTGCGACCGAACACCGACATTGTTGCTTGTGTGGTGGTGGTGTTTGCACGATCTTGCATCTGAGTGCACGCATAAGCAGTGTGGGAGGAGGGAGGTGCGTTACGCATGCTTATGCGTGCACTCACACATTTGCTTGCAGGTTGTGGGTATTATTTAGCGGAAAAACTGCTATAAACATAATATTAATTAATTTAATGCTATGGATTTCCGCAAAGTAACGCCTGATTCAATTAACTATTTAAAATCGGTGAGCATGACCGTACAGGCAAGACTCTATATTAAACTAACAAAGTTACATCGAGTCGCCGCCCAAAATGTTTGGTTCAATCAACAATGCAAACATCTAAATGTTGTTCCTAACTATATTAATATTAAAACCAACACGCACAGTCGAGCCGCCAATAGGGCTATTAAAAAAGCCGAAGCCATTTGGCTTAATGAAGAGATACGTCACTGGTTTACCGTTAGAGATAATTTAAAACTACATCTCAAAGTTCTTTATACCGAGCTCTCATATAAATTACATAACATTGAATTCGATTGGTTAGACGAAAAAGCACGTGATTTCGCATCAATCGAAGTGCATGCTAAATATATTAATCAACAAAAAAGCTTCAGACTTTAGTAAATAAAAATAGATTTGTACAATCCTATACAGAGACACAGTCTGAAGCTTTTTCTTTTCATCCTCGCGTCAAAAACTTAACCAATGTCCAATTTGCCAAGGATGACATGTCACTTTTGGAAAAGGGTCTTAAATATAATATTACTCCTAATATTAATCAGAATGCTTTGGAAATGCTTGCGGTTGAATCAGAGATAGCAACTGTAGTTAATAAAAAGGATAACATGGTTAAGGGTTTACTAGCCAATGAAATCAAGGGTACTCCTTCCGGTTATTCATTTAACCATGAAAGAGTAGCTTTGAGGTCATTAAAACAAACAATAGATAATAATGGCTTGGTTATATCTAAAGCAGATAAGGGTAACACAATAGTGGTGATGGAGCGTGACGATTACTTGGAAAAAGTAAATAACGTGATTCGGTGTGATCAATTTCTAAGGGTTCCTTCTGACCCAACTAACAAGTTTATGGCTAAGATTAAATTAGCCATAAACAATAATAAATATTTATTTGGTACCGAATCAGCGAAGAGAAAACTTATTCCAATGAATCCTCACGCACCATCACTGTACGGTTTGCCAAAGATTCACAAAACTGATATCCCAATGCGTCCAGTTGTCTCATATATAGGTGCACCGGCATACGAGTTGGCAAAGTCATTAAATTACATTATTAAACAAAGGATTTCATTTCGGCCACCTTATGCAATTAAAAATAGCTTGCAATTAGTAAATCAAATAAAAAATGTGACTTTGCCACCTCGTTGCAAATTAGTTTCGCTTGATGTAGATAGTTTATTTACTAATGTTCCGTGTGAGGAAACGTTGGGTATTCTGGGGAATGAATTGGAAAAACGTTTGCCTCCTGGTGAAGGTCTGGAATTGCTTACTCTTACTAAAATCTGCATGGAACAAAACTACTTTCGATTTAATAATCAATTCTTTGTTCAACAAGACGGTCTAGCAATGGGCTCACCACTGAGTCCCTTGCTGGCCGAAATATTTATGAATGATTTTGAACAAAGAAATATTGTTAATGACAAAAGTATTTTATATTACTATAGATATGTAGATGATTGCATCCTTTGTTGGACCGGTACAGAGAGACAACTGGACGTCTTTGTTAAAAATCTTAATAAAAAACATATTAAAATTAAATTTAAATTAGAATGTGAAGACAATAAAACACTTAATTTCCTTGATTTATCTATTACTAGAGATAACGATAAACACAGTTTTGGAATCTTTCGCAAACCGACATATACTAATACTACTATTCATGCATCCTCATGTCATCCTTGGCAACATAAACTCGCGGCTTTTCATAGTTACGTTCACAGATTAATGTCCATTCCTCTTAGTAAAGAAAATTACCAGAAAGAGTTAAACATAATTTACCAAATTGCTAAGTCGAATGGGTATAATCCCAAAATTATTAATAATATTTTAAATAATAAAATTAAAAAGGAATTGGTTAAGTTTTTGTACGCAGGGACTCCTGATAAGGAAGTGGTTAGATACAAGTCCAGTTTGACCTACATGGGTGAGGTATCTGCACGTTTATCTAAAATAATGAGAAATAACGATATGCACGTCGCATTCAGGACAAATAATACTTTAAAAAATCAATTGTGTCATAATAAAGACCGGATTGATTTAAAGTACCAATCCGGTGTCTATAAAATCGATTGTCCTGAATGCGATAGTGTATACGTAGGTCAAACTGGACGTAACTTTGAGACTCGGTACAAAGAACACATCGCGGCTTATAGAAATGGTCATCGTGATAAATCACATTTTGCTAAACACCTTTTAGATAGTGGTCATAGTGTACCCGATGGCCATTCCTATAAGATATTACATAAATGTGACAAAGGCTTTCGACTGAGCGTGTTGGAACAATTAGAAATAATTAAAGAAAAGAACAACAATAGACATGCATTGTTGAATGACCAAACTTGCTTGACTACGTCACCGCTCATTAATATGTTTGGTGGGGGTACTAGTAGCCAGTAGTCTATATAAGGTGGCGGTTTGCTTGGCAGCATTACTAACGAACTTTGTTCGCAGGTCCACTTCCTGAGGATGCTCCGGGTTCGGGGCGAAACGCGCGTCGAGTTTTGCAACCTGCATGGTGGTGTGGGGCTTTGCACGATCTTGCCGACATTGTTGCTTGTGTGGTGGTGGTGTTTGCACGATCTTGCATCTGAGTGCACGCATAAGCAGTGTGGGAGGAGGGAGGTGCGTTACGCATGCTTATGCGTGCACTCACACATTTGCTTGCAGGTTGTGGGTATTATTTAGCGGAAAAACTGCTATAAACATAATATTAATTAATTTAATGCTATGGATTTCCGCAAAGTAACGCCTGATTCAATTAACTATAGAAAGTTCTAATATAAGTAAAAGTAAATACCTTCCAATTGACATCACCAGATTATAGGTAAAGGTAAATAATTTGTTTATAATTCTTGATTGTTATCTGGATAAGATTTGTGTAGAGAAAGTTACAAGTATGAGTGTTGTAAAGTTAGGTAGTGGGTCCATCGAGCCGTTTAAGCTGTAAGACATGCCAAAAACATACATACATATACCCACATACAAATCACATACCTACACACATACGCTCAAAAAGTATAACACTAAAGGGCCATACTGACTATCCAGCCTGCAAGCTCAAGGCCGCGGATTTGAAGGCAAAATTTTTAAATGATTGACAATATTGACACTAATGACGGCTATTAGTACCGGTGCTGGATTTGCTGGAAGCGCCGTGAGTATGGCCCTTTAGTGAGTGTCCGATAATAATAAATTATATAAAAACTTACCACCACAATTGATACTTTTTATAACTAGACTGTGTCATCGAGTAATTATGTCATGTATTAAAGGTCACGACTATTGCTATTCTAAAATACATAAAGTGATGTTATTTACATACCTTCTCATGTAGTTCTCTTTTCCTGTTCTTTTTTTAGTTTTTGATAGTGATTTCTTCTTCGTTTTATTTATTTTATTGCCCATTTTAAACTTACCAACTTTCTAAAGCACGCTGAAAAACCTAGCACAGGTCCGACGCTGGCAGGCGCCATCGACTGACTATCGGGCAGGCGAGGTTCAAGGTAGGTCCTAATACGCTGGACAATTTTAAAGCATTTTGGAATAACCATCAATTTATGAAATATATGACCCTATAGGATTTAATAAATTACTAAGTTATATTGAGTACTTCAAGATAAATCATTACATGTAAGAATTATCTTGTAAAAATAGTATTTTCCTATGAAGATATAGGATTAAGACTTTTATTTTGGGCTGTTTTCGGGAATTTATTTAATCGAGTGAAAAACATCTAATCGCGTAACAATGTAGTAAGTTATCTAGGCAATATCGTTAGTTAAATTGACTATTTTTTTAAAGGGTTTTCCTTATTTGTAAATACATAAACCATTACATAAAGTAAAACGGTGTCGCTCGCTTGCGCCTCGGTGAACCGCCTTAACATATGAACATTATTCCCAATAATATGGTGTGTGCGCGGCTAGCTATTTACTTTATGAACGTTTTATAGTAACCAAAAAATCGTACCCCCTAAGCAAATAACGCTGTAATATTCATTGCAATTAAAATGAAACAAAATATTTTAAATTTACTGTATCTTTATTTAAAAAATCTTTTTACAGGTATTTTAAATTTTTTTCAACAAAACTTCCATTCTGAAGCAGTCGGGATATAGTTAACAGATTTTTTTTTAATTTTTAAATTACCAACTATGTAATCATAAAAAACAAAGTACTTAAAATCATTTAGATGAAATACAAATATTACTATTAGCTTTTCATGGATTTTAACTCCTTGATATAGACAAGACAATTCAATCCACGTTAAAGCGCCTATCTGGATCACCTGTATGTACTGGAGTATGTTATAATATGCTCATTGCTCAGGTGCACTGTTATCTCTACGCAATTCGAGTAAAATATATTCCTCCGGACTGGACCCAGCGAAGACAAACGCGCGAGATAGGGAAATGATAGAGCCCGCGGAATATGGCGTCATTGGAAACACGGTTTACGACTCGTGGTTAAACAAGTGTTATTCGAATGTATCGGTTTAATCATCAGCTGTATAGTCTAGTGGGTAGACCGTTTGGTTCGCACTCGAGAGTGCAGGTTCAAATCCCAGGTTGTGGCGTGTACCAATGAGAATTTTTCAGATCTCAAGTACATTATACGGACGCTCTAACGGTGAAGGAAAACATCGTGAGCAAACTCGCACATAGTTGGCCCCAGACGTATTGACCAGTTTATTCCTCTGGACTAGGCTGACTATGTTGTGAGAATGTCGTATGTGCTTGGGCAACCATACGACATTTAAAAACCAACTGTCCCAGGCACTACAGTATTTCAAGAGTGGTTACTTCGCTCGGAGAATACTGTATAAATAATCCATTAACGGATGTAAAGGCCTAAGTTTTTTTTGTATAGTCATGCACTAGAATCTATCTAATGATAATATTAGAGTACTAGAGTATCAGACAAGGAAAAAACATTGTATAACTTTTTCATTGTGTAAATATTTTATTAGTAAGTGGGTTTTAGCGTACCCGTCTAAAAGCACGCAAATGTACGAAAATTAATCCGATGATTAAGGAGATTTTATCTTTTAGTCCAATTTTTATCATATTATATTTGCTTGCCTCATTTAATATATTTAATAAACAAGCTACCAACAACTATTTGTTAAAAACGTGACCTTTGGTATAATTTTTGGCCTGTTTTTAGCGTTTCAGTAAACTAACTTAGTTTAAGTAATCTTTGTCTGTGACAGCGATACCAAATATGACGTTTTGAACAAACAGTTATTGGTAGATAGGTTATTGAAACCGGACGTAAATTACTCTTTATAACATCAGATATCTGCCAGTGAAGTCTGGTTAAAATCGGCCCGGCTGCTTCAGAGATTAGCTGGCAAAAACAGACGGACAGACAAAAAAAAGGTATCGCATTTACTATAATACGTTTAATTTGAAATTACAAATAGACACTCCAATTTGTATATTTTTACAAAAAATGAACCATATGTTCGAATCTTAGGTATACATTTTATTTTAACGCTTATCTATACATATAATAAATCTGTAGAGGGGTCATGTCTGTACATTAAAGATATTTAAGCAAAGATTTCAACTCAAGATAGGCTATCACGTACATTTAGCCGAAAAAATTTTCATACAAGAAAAAATTACGCCATCTATGTAAAATCAACGGAACTTCGATGTTCCTTTGATTTTACGATTTTACCATTCCGATGGAACAGTCGCTAGTCGTATGATATAACTTTGTAAGGGCGTACAACGCATACATTTTTTTTAAATACATATCTTGACTAAAGAAATGTTAATAAAATTGTCCGGCGTATTTAATATAAGTTTAGCTCGCATTAATACTGGAATTACTAAAATATTAGCAACAATAAATCAATAAGGCTTACAAACAAATATAAATTTTACAGGTACGTAATGTAATTTAAATATTTCATATTTCTTATTACATTACTCTCATTATCATAAAGCATAGACGAGGCATGTTGAGGCAAAAAGTGTCCACACTTAAACTGCCCCACTTTTGGGGTTTTTTGGGGCAGTCGAGGTTTCATATTTTGTCATCTTGACATTTCGACATTTGCTTACCGCAGATTTTTCAGTCCACATTTATTTGAATAAATCTTCTGAAATCAAGATGGCGTAACTTTTTCTTATACCTACATTATTTGTCAAATGTATGCCAAAGATCAGGAACGCACTTTTAACTCCTCTGGTGATTAGTACCCATAGATGACGATAATTACATACTAGAATATTATACAGATATTATATCGGTGTATTAGATTAGTGCAATGGCTATTATGGTGTAATGTGTATGGATACTAGATATTTTAACCTAAGCAAGATATTTTAAAGGATTTTACAAGAAAACCAATTTTTTTCTTCTATACGGCGTATGGACCTAGACCAGACAACAAATTTGTTTTTACACATGTGCCGTAGCTCCAGCGGCGCCACAGAAGGGGCGGAGCCGTAGGAGCTGTGACGTTTCACAGCCAGCGCTGCAGCAAAAATTACATACAAATCCTAGCGCAACAGCACTTAATATTCCTTTATTACCTAGATAAATAAAACAAGACTCATTAAAAACAAAACTAATTATATTAAGTACCATAAAAAGAATATTGAATTATAATTTATAAAAACTTATACATATTCTAATTCAGTTTGAAAATAATAATCTACACTAATATTATAAAGAGGAAAACTTTGTTTGTTTGTTTGTTTGTAATGAATAGGCTCAAAAAGTACTGGACCGATTTCAAAAATTTTTGCACCTTTCGAAAGCTACATTATCCACGAGGAACATAGGCTAAATTTTATTTTGGAAAAAATAGGGTTCCGTAAGATATTTGGGTTTTTCGGACACAAGGTGTAAAAATCAACCAGAAAAGTTACTTATTTTGCGTACGCTGCCTATACTATAAAAGATAGAACCATAAAATGTTCTAATTAATTGTAGATCTTATAAATATCTACAAAAAAGTCCGTGACACACTATACCTATCCATAGATAGGTATAGTGTGTCACGGACTTTTTTGTGACTTTTTTGACACTTCTCACTTGATATGTCAAGTCACGGACACGGACTTGACATATCAAGTGAGGCATAACAACCATTTTTTTATTTAGAAATCTTGAATTTTTTTTGGACTATATTTAAACGCATTTATTTTACTCATGCTATTAATCCTTATCAAAATAAATTATTTCATCACTAAGTACAGTTTATGTAGATAATATTTGGTCTTTGAATTATTCAAATTGGATGTTTGGTTTTGAAGTTATGGCGAAATTAAAATATTACGATTTCTGCTGCACGGCCCGTTGCGAAGTGGGTGTCACCAAGGCGCGAGTGGGAGGGGAGTTTAGATCTATGAGTAACTTTTTTGTTAGGCTCATTTCGTTGTTCTCGAATAAGGCGAGTCCAAATCTCTTTGCGCTCTGGATTATTGGGAAATCTGTAATTTAAATACTATAAATTTCTGCGATGTTTACAACAAATGTTCACTAAATTAGACAAAAGAAAAAAATAATAAACTAAGTATGCCAAAGTACTCTATTTTGTGTAACTATTATACACTGTTTCTCTTGAAACGGATTAAAAAATCACTCGGTATAAAGGTGCTTCCAGTAACATAGTAATATTTCAGAAATATTACTTTTTTTTCTCCAAAAGTGCATAATGTTAAATCGGCTGGCCTCTGAACATTGTAGGTGGTTGTTTAGGAGTAGAATAGACAGTAGGTGCAGGTTATAGGTGATCTACATCTAGTAGATGTAGCTTGTAGGTTTTTAGTGGGGTAACTACTGTTACTACCAACCTATCACCTACCAACTATAGGTATGTAGTAGGTCTAGATGTAGGTTGTAGGTGTAGGGTATCACTTATGGCTGTAGCAACCTACGCTTACAACCTTCAAGTGTAGTTCTCCCGTAGAAAGAAAATTCTCCCGAGCATTTTTTATTCAATTTCATAATTCACAGAACAACGTCTGTCAGGCCAGATAGTAAATAATATTTTTAAATATAATATGTAAAAATCAAATAAATAGTAAGCCTTAGTTTCATTTTATTTAAATTAATCAAAAATGTGAATACTGACGGGTAAGGTTAGGTTTGGTTAGGTACTGAAATAAAAAAACTGAATCTCTTATTTCTGTAATTTACAATAATAAAAATGACGTCCCTACAAAGTTACCTTTTCACTGTTGCGCATACCAGTGTTATATTTCATAGTTGGCCGCCATTTTTTGAATATTTATTTAAAATTCCATAAGTATTTTAATTGTAACAAAAAATATTGTGATAAGATATCCCGTCTATCTTTTTTACACGTTTGTCATAGTTTTTACAGCCTTTAATTACGCAACTACTCGGCATTTTATGAATTATATGCGGACTGGATAAACTGCATATAAAGCAAATGTAGAAATGGTAAGATCACAAGTGCCAAACCTCAAATGTCAAAATGGCCCCAAAATTTAAAAATTGGGGCCATTTTTTTGGAGACACTTTTTGCCTCAACATGCCTCGTCTATAATATACGTCTATGTATTTAAGTGAAACTCAAAATGGGGGGTCTAAAAAGGCCATAAAACCTAAAAATAACGTTTTTGAAAAAAATGTCTGTCTGTCTGTCTGTCTGTCTGTCTGTCTGTGTGTTTGTTATCACATCACGCCGAAACCACGGCATGGAATAAAATGAAATTTTGCAGGTAGGTAGCTTAGGACCTGAAGGGTAAAATAGGAAATATTTTATTCCGAAAAACGAATCGGTTCCCATGGGATCTTCAAAAAACAGTACCTACCTATTTGACGTTATTTCAGACAATCTATTCGACGTATTTAAATGAGACTTGGCACAAAAAGGTAGATTGGAACATGAAATAACTAACAGTATTTTTTTTTTCTTGGAAACCAAAACGGTTCCCACGGGATCATGAAAAAACTGTATTTTTGAACTTGCTTCACAAACCGAAATAAATCATTATTTTTCGCATGTTTTCTCTTGAAATAAAACTATTAAATTAAAATTATAAAAATAAATCTATTTTTTATCCTACTCAACACAAATAATAAATAGCAAAGGAAAAAACCAATAGTACAAGATCTACTTAAACTAAGAATTTGCTTTGAGCGAGAGGTCAAAAATGTACCTTGATATTATTTCGTTCAGGCTCTTGAAATATTTGCTTTCGAAATTCAAAATTAAACCGCAATGCCGCATACATAGGCTGTGTTCCGCGGAAAATAATACGTAGGCAAAATGGCAACCGCTGGTGGAAAATAAGCAAAATGGCGGATTATGTTAGCATTATTGAAGTTAGCAAAATATGTGCCCTGGCGGATAATCTGTTCTTTTTTAGCGCTAGCAAGCGCTAACAAGCTCTATTTTCGGCGGAACACAGCCATAGTCTTTTTACCGTATTAATATTGACTGAGCAGAATAGAAGAATAAATGTTTTATAATTTCAAATACTATTCTATAATCTATTCTGTGAAAAAATATTTTCAACTTTTATAACATTCGTCTTCTTTAATTTTAGTGAAATAAACTTTAAATTGATGTTATACCTATAATATGGTAGGATACTCAAAGAGTATCCAACCATATTATAGGTACTAAGTAATTGTATATTAGGTTGAACTTGAAGCTTGGTAGGTATCTTATTACGAATAGGTAATGGTGTCTACAGACACACGAATTTGGTACGGAGCGTACAGCGGATCTGGTACGCTCCGTAAGTACCAAATCCGAGCGTGTGTAGGGCAGTCCGGCGAACATAAGAAGGAGGCGAAGAGTTCGCAGCTATCCGCATCGGATTTGGTCCGCTCCGTACCAAATCCGTGCGTGTGTAGAGCAGTCCGGCGGTTAGGCCGTACAACGGCCAACTTAGGGATTTACCACCAAAAATTAGGGAAAATATCTACGGGGGTTTACTAGGGGCCAGGATGTTTAGAGTTTACTCCTTATGAATCAATTTGTATGTAATAATAAAAATTATTAAATATGTGTATATAGTCAGGGATATGAAAATATAATATTGGGAGTAAAATTTCTTTCTAGATTATTATCTCTTAGACCTGTCAATAGTATAATTATCAGGGGTAAAGTTTGGGGAGAAATATTTTTGAGAGTTGATATCACTGCCTGTTATCAATGAATTTCGGGAATCATCGCGTCGTCGAAAAACAGCACTGTAAATAGAACTCTGTGCTAATGCAATAGAACTGAAAATCGAACACACGAGTGTCGAGCTTTTCGGTCCACTACATCGTACCAAATCCGTGCGTGAGTAGCGACACCGGATTCGGTCTGCGGATATGGTCCGCTGTACGCTCCGTATCAAATTCGTGTGTCTGTAGATGCCTACTCTGCAGCAAACCGCAAAAGTTTTTACAATACCTATACTAATATTATAAATTCGAAAGTTTGTCTGTCTATCTGTTACCTCTTCACGCTTTAACCGCTGAACTGATTTTGATGAAATTTGGTATAGACATACTTTGAGTACTGGGAAAGGACACCGTAATTAGGGTTCCGTAATACTTAAGGAACCCTTATAGTTTCGCTCTGTCCGTCTGTCTGTCTGTCTGTCTGTCTGTCTGTCTGTCTGTCTGTCTGTCCGCGCCTCTAGCTCCTGTATTTATGAATATAAATTGATGAAATTTGATGCAGTTATATACATATATTTTTTTTTTTATGAAATAAGGGGGCAAACGAGCAAACGGGTCACCTGATGGAAAGCAACTTCCGTCGCCCATGGACACTCGCAGCATCAGAAGAGCTGCAAGTGCGTTGCCGGCCTTTTAAGAGGGAATAGGGTAATAGGGGAGGGTAGGGAAGGGAATAGGGTAGGGGATTGGGCCTCCGGTAAACTCACTCACTCGGCGAAACACAGCGCAAACTCTTTTTCACGCCGGTTTTCTGTGAGCCCGTGGTATTTCTCCGGTCGAGCCGGCCCATTCGTGCCGAAGCATGGCTCTACCACGTAACTACCACTCAGATTGTGTATAGATCACGGTTTCGGGATCATAAAAATATATTTTAGGGGTGGCTCTCCATACATGTGAAGTGGGGATGAAAAATATTTTTTCACTCTACCCCATCGTGTGGGATATCGTAGAATAGGTATTTTAAAATAAAGGTAAGGTTTCATACGTTACTTTTTTATAAAGTTGACCATTTTCGAGTAATCGACCTCCAAAGTAGTTCGTAAGTTGGTCCCCCCCCCTAGCATTTTTAAACTATAGGAGATAGAAACTTGCGAGTTTCCATGCTGATAGATCATGCTAAAAACTCTTTAGGAAAATTATTGCGAACAAAATCGGACAGTAACTTTTGAAGTAATTAGCATATTACGCGTTTATAATTACGGAACCCTCCTTAGACTGACATGCTCTTGGTTAGGTTAGGTTATTTTTCGGCATAAAAAGTATCCTATTACTTTTTATGCCGGAAAAGTACGGTGTTTCTGAGGGATAATGTATTATTCTATGTGTATATTTGACTGTCTTTCACTGCTAAAAGGTTGAACCGATTTGAATGAAAGTTGGTATGGTAGTGGTTAATTCTTTGGACAAACGCGTAGTCTACTTTTTATTCCAAATCTATACTTCTATACTACTATTAATATACTAATATATTATACTACTATACTTAATATTATAAATGCGAAAGTGTGTCTGTCTGTCTGTCTGTCTGTTACCTCTTCACGCTTTAACCGCTAAACCGATTTTTATGAAATTTGGTATAGACATACTTTGGGTCCCGGGAAAGGACATAGGATTTTTTTATCCCGAAAAAGTAGTGTTCCCGCGGAATAATATATTTACGCGGGCGGAGCCGCGGGCAAAAGCTAGTTATTAATATATTGTGTGTAATGTGTCGAGCTCGCGAACGGACGCGCTCCGCGTTATACACATGCAGCAAATATTAATTATTTAATTAATATTTTCGCGAATCGCGCGGCCACGCGCGGCTGATTGCCGCTGCACGTGATCATGGCGCTCGTGGTCAATGAGTTGCTGGCGTTTATCCAGCATACCATCGACACCATGGACGAAGTCAGCATAATGCAGATCTGCAAGTCTTCTTTCACCAGCGAGGAGATTTGCGAAGGCAAGCACTTGCTGTACGAGACGCTCGGCCAGAGCGCGAACATGCCATCGCGACGGAGAGATGGAACCGAGAGAAGCGTGCAGGACATCATCTCCCTGCTGAAGCAGACGGATCCGGATGAGGTGCCAGCTTTTGTAGCAAAAAATCTGCATAAGCTGCCGCCTGTGACACTGGACCACGTCGACGTCGTCAGCCTACTGAAGGACATCAAGTTCCTGAAGGAAGAGCTGGCCGGAGTTCGAGGTAGATTGCAGGCATCAGAGTCTACCATAAGTGATCTACGTAGTGAATTATCACAGCTAAAAAGTTTTAATTCAATATGTAGGTCACCTGATGCAGCAAACGTCACTCGTCGTCGAGGCGCGCAGGCGGTCACGTTTAGCCCGTCAGCATTATCCGACGGGTCAACGAACATCGTTGCTGCCGCCCCCGCTGCCTGCTCCCCACCCGCAAAGGAGCTGGTGCCGAGTTACGCAAGTGTCGCCGCTAGCGAACCCCCGCCACCTCCCCCGCGTTCGAAAAGCAAAGGGAAGAAGGAGGCCCCTTCAAAAGAGCGTCCTCTTTCTAAAAAGGACCGAACGTGCGATGATGACGGGTTCATCAAGGTCGAGAGGAAGAAGAAGAAACCGCAACCATCGCGGCACCGCACCCGGAGGACCCGAGCAGCTGTTGCGGTGTGAGACTCCCGCGACACCGCTGTACGTGTCTCGGCTGCATTGGTCTACGACGGTCGAGCAGGTCGTGGACTACATCAGGAGCAGAACCAACTTCGCCTTGAGGGTCGAGCGGTTGGAATCTCGTCATAGAGTGAATTTTAGTTCTTTTGTGGTGAGAGTTCCAACCCATCATTTACCGACCTTCGAGAAGGTGGAGTTCTGGCCGATTGGAGTCGCCTACAGAAGATTCAGAGGACGACTCCCGAACACTTCGCGCCCCACGTCGCAGACAATACGTGTTTAGTGTTAGTGTTAGTTATATAATATAATATAGTAATATGTATGTTAGTCTATAAGGTATTTATAATATGGGCCTATGCAGCCCGAAATGAATGGTATTTAATTTAATTTAATTTAATACTTATTTACATTTTAATAATATCTTATACTTATTTTAAACTTGCATATTGAATTGTACAGACGTAGACCTTAGGAGAGACCTTTATTCAGTAAAGTATGCATAGGCTAAGGAAAAATATTAAGAATGTATCAATTATCTAAAAGGTGCCGTTAAAGTTTTTTTTATTTATAATAATTAGCTTTTATCTGTAATAGAACGGCAGCTGGCATTAGAATAAAAATATATGCATTAATTGCTTATCTAAGGGGAAGTCTAAGTGGAGAACATAATAATATACCATTTAGAATTTATTACAACCTTTTTAGTTTTTTAGCTCCTATTTTATTATGAGGTAGTGTTAATATTCCATTATATCTTACGCGATAATTTAATAATAAGCCGCTTGCCGTTGTGCACACACGATAAAACTATACATTAATTATAAGCTAATGCTTCATTTACAAAGTACCTGGGTAACTGAGCTACTCCTATGCTCGGAGTTCTTATGAATTTAAAAAAAAACTCAAAAATATTTATCCGGGATTCGAACAAAACACATTCCGAATTTTCGAACAAACCTAAAATTATACATACCAAACTGGCAATCGCACTGACATTATAGAGTCAAAATCGACTTTTTTCTACTTACTAGATCTACTTTTCCCCCCCAAAACTTTCTGCATAGAAAAATTTATAGTAATACTTGCAATAATATATATACAAGATTGTCTCGCTTAAATTAATTTATTTATGTTTGTTTAATTTAATAGACATAATGTTAAGTAGCCAAATTCACAGCAATCACAGAAAGAAGTTTTGCTAGATTCTGCAATGTTATTCTCTAAGAACATTTTCATATATCTCGACAGCTGAATCCGCGGTGAGTGTCAAATATCAATATACAAAGACACCGCGGATTCAGCTGTCGAGACTTGAAAATGTTCTTAGAGAATTAAAGACAGGCTGTCTTTCTCGTGTGAAGTGTCTGGACGAGACAGATAGCGATAAATACGAGACACTGTCCAATATTAACGTGTCCCGGGGCTTCTAGGCCAGAGGTTGAGTGTGCATACGTCACCGTAAAATTGTGAAAACCGTTAGATTGTAATATAACTAGTGAAATCGTAAAATGTTGATAGACTTCGAGCGCGAATATTCTGCCTATAATTTAACATATTATTTTTCGTAAGATCTTTTTCGTAAATCTTTCGATATATTTTTACAATCTCGTTACTTATTATACAATCTCATTTTTTTTACAATTTAACAGTGACACATACATATATATTTTTTACAAAGGGGGCTAACGAGCAATTTGATCGCCTGATGGAAAACTATTATCGTTGCCCCTATGGGCGACGATAATGACGTTGCAGATGTATGTCTATACATCTGCAACACCAGAGGAGTCGCAGGTGTGTGGCCCCTGTATCGAAAAGGAATACCTACGCTCATTTCTTGTAGGTTTTGAGGTCGAAATATCATTAATTTGTAAAAAGAATCTATTTATTCCATTAATATTTAAAATCTTTTGCAGGTAAACCGATTATACCACGGGTATCACTGCTTGAAGTGGCAACGACAAAAACATTTGTAAGTTCATTCTAAAATTTACATAAAATTCCGTATTTTAAGCAATTTTACGAAGCAGCTGATTGATATTTTGTAAAACCAGCATTAGCAGTAGCGAGCATTACTAGAAGATCTACTAAATTTGATTAATTTTAATATAATATGTCTACATCTATGTCTACGAAATTATAACTTAGTAGGTAAACAAATTGCCGCTTGACCAGGCATAAGATGAAAATCGCCAGCACCGTCATACGTCATACGTTAGTAATATATGGTAATATAATATATTCTTTGGCACCGTTGAATC
Organism: Glaucopsyche alexis; assembly: GCA_905404095.1. NCBI lineage: Eukaryota > Metazoa > Arthropoda > Insecta > Lepidoptera > Lycaenidae > Glaucopsyche > Glaucopsyche alexis. The sequence continues at coordinate 20,410,574 of FR990054.1, read as the reverse complement.
GAGAGAACGCACACATATTCTACATATATAAATATGTACCTAGTTCAGCAGCAGTCACTCGCCAACAGTCAGCAGTACCTCTGCAGTCATTGCGGTCACTTTCTTTGTGTTTAAATCGTTCGCGTCCTGTTGCAAATGGAAGTGTTTAGAAACTGGTTGAGCAGTAACTTTGTAGATATTTTAACATTGCTAGTAGATACCAGCTAGGTATGTAGGTACTAGCAAAGTTAACTAAAGATTTGTTTTTAAATATACATTTACTATTTCTTTATTTCAATGTTAGGCAATCAAAAATGTCTCTGGTACATACATACATTATTAAACTGTAGTCACATAACTACATATTATTATTATTATATTCCTACATATTCTTAGTAGTTTGCGATGCAAAACCTTTTAAGATTACTATTTATTTAGTTATGAACAACATAAAATATAGTCAAGTCTTTTATAAGGTGTAAAGTACGATGCTCTACGCTCTACAATCTATATGTTACAATTTGTTTTGAAATTAGTTACATCTCTATCAAAAACGTTTATTTATACATTTGAATTACGTACAGGCAGAAACACATTTTTATAATTTTCTGTATTGAGTTAAAATAACTAAATTTTTGAAGTGAAAACTGTTTGAGCGGCGTTGTGCACTTTTCTTGGGATGGGTGGAAATGTTAAACGAAACGATCACGTGTCCTGACGCCAGCGTCAGGACACGTGATCTGATCGAAAATTCGTAAGATGCAACTTGCAACTGTTTGCTGTCTTTTCTTTCCTTTACACGAACATAGCATGAAACTATTTTAGTTCGTATCTTTAAACCTAGAGGCTATAGATGGCGGTTTTTCCAATTAAATGTTGATGTTTTCACTTTTGCCGGCACTCCCGGAGTGCGACCCGTTGTTTTTTAAAGAAACAATAACCCGACTACGCAAATGATAATATAGCCTATATTAGCATATAATAACGTCATATATCATGCGTCTGATGAGCATGTAAAAAGTCGGACCTAGCCTGAGGGACAATTCTGCTAAATAAAACCTACATTAATACAATTACAATCAAGTCCTGATACGCTTATACTCCCAAACGGTATTTTTATTAACGTTAAACCAACGTGAAACGCGCTCTGATTGGTCGAAACGTCATAAAATCCGTTTACGGTAACATGTCGCTACACTTTCAATCCAAACAAAGTAAAATTGACTTGTCTACTTTAAATACGAGAATAGAGGTTCTGATCTCTCGCCAGTCGGGTCGGTTATCCATCCCACTGGGTTATGATAGTGAAGGAAGAGGCAGTGCTCTTGCCTAGGTACCTACTGTGCACACACTTGGCCACTATAAAATTACTCCTGCAGCTAGCCTGGTTTCACTGAAACCGGCCACCAGTCACCGAAATCGGTGTGGGGAGCTATTATTCATTCATATCAATTGAGAATTACTTATTTATATATTTTGTTATATTATGTTTTTATTATAATATATATTTTGAAACAAATGGCGAATAGAATTTGTAATCGACTGTATCTACACGAGTGTACCCACTACCCTCACTAACTGGCCGTAGATAAGAAAAGGGCAATGAATAATAAAAATAATGTGGCGATATTACATCGCAGCGGTTTGTAGTGTATAATATATATGTTACGGGTAATGCTAGAAGATAGAGTAAACCTAGGTTTATTTGGGTTTACCTAGGATTACCCAAGCTTTGTGGATAAATTCCGAATATTTATTTATATTCGGCGTTTAACCGTATACAACTAAGTTTACCCAACACTGGTTGGGTAATGTTCGGTGTTGGTCTGAATAATAATTGAAATAAATTTTAATTCGAAATTTACCCATACTAGGCGAGTATGGGTAAATTTCGAATTAAAATTCTACCCAAGACAGGCTGGGTAATGTTAGAATAATTAATGAAATTAAAAACCATGTGCATGTATAGCTTTTTGTTGTATATGTTTAACTAAAGGAACAGGGATCGTCTTATGTCATGTTGCTAGGCAACGGGAATAAACATTCTATTTTATTGCATGCTGTGGTATCATTTCCTTTTGCACAAATTAGGGCATATATAACAGTGGCGACGAGGATGGGATTTCTTTTGTTTAATTGAAAAAACTTACACAAAACAATCAATATCTTCTATACATATAATAAATCTGTAGAGGGGTCATGTCTGTACATTAAAGTTATCTAAGTGAAAATCAAAATGGGGGTCTATAAAGGCCACAGAACCTAAAAATAACGTTTTTGAAAAAAATGTCTGTCTGTCTGTCTGTCTGTTTGTGTGTTTGTTATCACATCACGCCGAAACCACTGGATGGAATAAAATGAAATTTGGCAGGTAGGTAGCTTAGGACCTGAAGGGTAAAATAGGATACTCTTTATCCCGCAAAATATTTTATTTCTTGGAAACCAAAACGGTTCCCACGAGATCATGAAAAAACTGTATTTTTGAACTTGCTTCACAAACCGAAATAAATCATCATTTTTTGCATGTTTTCTCTTGAAATAAAACCATTAAATTAAAATTATAAAAATAAATCTATTTTTTATCCTACTCAACACAAATAATAAATAGCGAAGGAATAAACCAATAGTACAAGATCTACTTAAACTAAGAATTTGCTTTGAGCGAGAGGTCAACTTATTTGGTTCTCTTTAATAAGTTACCTACTATTTTTTTAGCCGGTAAAAATGTACCTTGATATTATTTCGTTCAAGCTCTTGAAATATTTGCGTTCGAAATTCAAAATTAAACCGCATACATAGGCTGTGTTCCGCGGAAAGTAAAACGTAGGCAAAATGGCAACCGCTGGTATAAAATAAGCAAAATGGCGAATTATGTTAGCATTACATATTGAAGTTAGCAAAATATGTGCCCTGGCGGATAATCTGTTTTTTTAGCGCTAGCAAGCGCTAACAAGCTCTATTTTCGGCGGAACACAGCCATAGTCTTTTTACCGTATTGATATTGACTGAGCAGAATAGAAGAATAACTGTTTAATAATTTCAAATACTATTCTTTTCTGTGAAAAAATATTTTCAACTTTTATAACATTCGTCTTCTTTAATTTTAGTGAAATAAACTTTAAATTGATGTTATATCTTTGAGTATCCTACCATATTATAGGTACTAAGTAATTGTATATTAGGTTGAACTTGAAGCTTGGTAGGTATCTTATTAAGAATAATGGTGTCTACAGACACACGAATTTGGTACGGAGCGTAGAGCGGATCTGGTACAGTCCGTACCAAATCCGAGCGTGTGTAGGGGAGTCTGGCGAACATAAGAAGGCGAAGAGTTCGCAACTATCCGCATCGGATTTGGTCCGCTCCGTACCAAATCCGTGCGTGTGTAGAGCAGTCCGGCGGTTAGGCCGTACAACGGTGTCAGTGTTGCCAACTTAGGGATTTACCACCCAAAATTAGGGAAAATATCTACGGGGGTTTACTAGGGGCCAGGATGTTTAGAGTTTACTCTTTATGAATCAATTTGTATGTAATAATAAAAATTATTTAAATGTGTGTAATTCCCTGTGTGAGTGTGTGAGTCAGGGGCATGAAAATATAATATTGGGAGTGAAATCAGATTAAGACAAGTTAGTTATTCACGCGTAAGTCTTTGTGTTAACACATAACCTTTCTTTGTAGCTTATTATCTCTTAGACCTGTCAATGGTATAATTATCAGGGGTAAAGTTTGGGAAGAAATATTTTTGAGAGTTGATATCACTGCCTGTTATCAATGAATTTCGGGAATCATCGCGTCGTCGAAAAACAGCACTGTAAATAGAACTCTGTGCTAATGCAATAGAACTGAAAATCGAACACACGAGTGTCAGCCTTTTCGGTCCACTGCACCGTACCAAATCCGTGCGTGTGTAGCGACACCGGATTCGGTCTGCGGATATGGTTCGCTGTACGCTCCGTACCAAATTCGTGTGTCTGTAGATGCCTACTCTGCAGCAAACCGCAAAAGTTTTTACAATACCTATACTAATATTATAAATTCGAAAGTGTGTCTGTCTATCTGTTACCTCTTCACGCTTTAACCGCTGAACTGATTTTGATGAAATTTGGTATAGACATACTTTGAGTCCTGGGAAAGGACACCGTAATTTTTCGGCATAAAAAGTATCCTATTACTTTTTATACCGAAAAAGTACGGTGTTTCTTAGGGATATAATGTATTATTCTGTGTATATTTGACTGTCTTTCACTGCTAAAAGGTTGATCCGATTTGAATGAAAGTTGGTATGGTAGTGGTTAATTCTTTGGACAAACGCGTAGTCTACTTTTATTCCAAATCTATACTTCTATACTAATATACTACTATTAATATACTAATATATTATACTTCTATACTTATAATATTATAAATGCGAAAGTGTGTCTGTTACCTCTTCACGCTTTAACCGCTGAACCGATTTTTATGAAATTTGGTATAGACATACTTTGGGTCCCGGGAAAGGACATAGGATTTTTTTTATCCCGAAAAAGTAGTCTTCCCGCGGAATAATATATTTACGCGGGCGGAGCCGCGGGCAAAAGCTAGTTGGTAATATATTTCAATGTCGATCAGTTTATCCTGACACACAGAAAACTGGTTCCTTGAGAACATTTCTTCGATAGTTCCACGTTCGTTTCCTAGCTTGTAAAGATCATCAGTAATTTCTATAACTGCCATAAGCACGTTCCGAAAATGTCCTTTTCCTCTATCAACATTATTATTACGACCAACTAATGTTTGGTACATTACCCAACCAGTGTTGGGTAAACTTAGGGGCGATTTCACCATTCGCAATAAAAACTTCGTTTTATAAAACTTAGTTCTCACTAAGCGAGTTCATGCATCTCGTTTTACGTCGAACGGGTTTCACCATATTAACGCTAATCGCGATAACGAAAACTGAGTTAAAATATTAAAGACGTAAAATATATTTGGAAAAGTGTGTTTTTCTAGAAATTCGATTTCTGTGAACTACCTAATGTGATATTAAACACAAATGAATACTGATTTTATAAATACAAACATGACAACTGTCATCTTATGACACTTCGTACATGATAGCTCTTGAACGCGTTCAACGAAGTTAAACCGAAGAAATCCGGCGTTCAGAACCTAAACTCAGCTTAGCTGGAAACGTGTTTCGTTTACGTTGGTGAAATGCAATTCGGAGTTATAAGCGCGTTTAAACGAGCAAAGCGAGTTTATTGTATACTGAGCGCGTTCAATTTCATTGGTGAAATTGCCCCTTAGTTATATACGGGTAAACGCCGAATATAAATAAATATTCGGACTTTATCCACAAAGCTTGGGTAATCCTAGGTAAACCCAAGTAAACCTAGATTACTCTATCTTCTAGCATTACCCGTAACATATACATATCACGTATCCAGATAACAATTAGGGTCAGCTCACGCAACTCACTGTGACACGACGCGGCGCGCACTTTTTTAAATAGCAATACAAAAGTATACACGTTTCATTGCAAACCAGTGCCGCGCATCGCGGTGCAGCTAGCTATTTGAAAATTGAACTCTAGTAATTAATACTTTTTGTGTAATAAATAAAGTTCAATTTTCAATGGATATCTTTAAAAATACGAGACGCAACTTGCATTACTTTTTAAAATAGTGTTTACCCCTCCGCCCACTCGTCCCTCCGCCCACTACTGTTCGGTCTTCAGACGCTGCGCGATTGCCGCGTGCACGCTACACACACGCCACACTTTGGCAAATCACGACGCTCAAACGCCTGAGAAACGCGCGAGCCTAATGTTGAGTCAACCTTAATCAGTCCACAAGAAGATGTAACACGTTTCAGCGCAAGAACGGTACTGCGCTATTCAGAGCCTCTATCTTAAAAATGCGCCGCCCCGTCCTGTATCGTCTCGCTTTGGTGTGAACTGACGACGCGACGCCAAGTTTATACAAAAACTGCGTTAGAAACTCCTTTTGGATTCAATTTGAAATATAGATTATTCGGTCGTCTGGCCATTTCCAGAGGCGATTTCTATTGCATTATAGTCCAGAAAGGGCCTAATCAAAGGCGCCGCCGTCGTCATGGCAACGAATATGGCATATCTGATCTCGCACCTATGACGCTATTGTAACACTTTACACTTACCATTATGTTCATTATTTGCCCATTTGTAATACGCTCTCCGTTATCTGTTTACTGTACACTCACGAACACTTATATTGTTACATGAGGAATATCAGAGAAATGTAAACTACTACTACTACTAACTACTACTTACTTATTTTTTTTTGTTTTTTTTTCTGCTACTTGTGTCTTTTTGTGTATTGAAAATAAATATTTTCTTTCTTTCTTTTCTTTCTTACTGATGCCCTCACAGCATCTTATATTTAAAACGATTCCTACTGCTATTATAAACGTGAAAGTTAGTGAGAATGGATAGATGAATATCCGTTCATCTATCTATCCATCCATCGATCCGGATGGATAGATAATAATTTTTAATCCAGAGCCCAAATTACTTACTACCATACCAAAATTCATCAAATTCCGTACAGTAGTTTTTGCATGAACGAGTAACAATTACATCCATCCAAAAACGAAACGTAGGTTACTTTTTATCCATAAAAGTACGGTATTCCCGTACAGTATACTGTATCCCTTTCCACTGGTAAAAGCTAGTCTATGCTCTATACCTACTAATAATAAAGAGGAAAAGTTTGTTTGTTTAAAAATAGGCTTCGAAAATTATTTAGCACAGATGTAGAGTAGACCACGGGGAAAGGCTTATTTTTATCGCGAATTTAATGTACGGTTTCTGCTAAATTAACTTTTAGGCGTACGAAGCTACGAGCAACATCTAGTGTTTAAAAAAACTTAACGTCTTCAGAGGCTTCTAGCAATTTCTCCAAAATGATGAAGACTTTTCTATTGTCCACCACGATATGCTGCGGGTTTGGACTCATTGAACTCTTGCGATGTCTTAATGAAACATTCCGAGCGCGTCCGTGTCTAGCTCAGTATTGGTATTGGCCGATTACTATCTGACTCAGATTCCAACATCCCACTGTCGTAATGCCCCGCGCACGCTACGGACAAAATATCAATCGACTAAACGTCTGTGCACACATTTTCAGGAATAAAAAAAAACTTTATTTCAGCAAAAACAGAAAAACAATGCTTACAAATAGGTCTAATTACAAACGGTGTTTTTTTTTTTCTGTCAAAATTATCTTAAATTGAGATTAGCTGTAACTCTCACACTACAAAGAAAACTTTGTCTTGTGCCAGTTAATAGAGAGTTTGGACTGTAACATTATTAAGGACTGATTTTTAGATTTTGGATGCCGGTGTGTACTGAACGGCCAAGGCGTCTCATTGACTGGCTAAAGAAGAAGGGGCAAACCGTCCCCACCCTTGTGGCACTACAGGACATATATCAAATGAAAGGGCTTAAAAAGTGTGTAATTTTATTGTATGATGAAAAATCTCTAAACCATGGGAGAAAAATGTTAATGAGGGTTAAAGGTTAAAAAAAAGTTAAAAAAATCATCCTGTTTTATTTCACCATTTTATAGTGTTGCTAATAAGGAACAATTTTTGAAAAGTCATGGTATACAGCAAACTTCACAAAAGTGGTATATTTTGATAAACTGCCTCATATTTTGAATAAATGTATGGAATAATAATAAAATGCTAAAAAAAGCTATTTCCTTAATTTATTCGTACATAATTACTGTCTAAAAATTGTTTCTTACTTGCGACGCTATCGAATGGTGCAATAATACAGGTGTATTTTTTCCTAATTTACAGGTTCGAATCCTGGCCTGGAAAATTGGTTAATGTAAAATCTAATGATGTAGATAAAACAATTACATTAAAATACATATAATTAAAGCAAAACATATTTTTAAACGATTATGCACTGAAAAAAAGTGAAAAAAAACATATAACATGGTGAACTATTCTTCTGAGCGTTGTAAGAGAAGTCTAAAACAAATTAGGAATAGCAATTTAGCCCTATGGAGTGTCGAGTCCGACTTGATGAAAACTTAAACTGCATCATTAGATTTTTAATAACTCAATTTTCCTATCCAGGATTTGAACCCGTAGATTGTAAAAAAAAATACATCCTGTATATTGCACCATTCGATAGTGTCGCAAGTAAGAAACAATTTCCAGAAAGTAATTATGTGCGAAAAATTAAGGAAATAGCTTTTTTTTAGCATTTTATTAATATTCCATACTTTTCTTCAAAATATGAGGCAGTTTATCAAAATATACCACTTTTGTGAAGTTTGCTGTACTTATACTATTACTTTCCAAAAATTGTTTCTTATTAGCAACACTATAAAATGGTGAAATAATACAGGATGATTTTTTAAACTTTTTTTTTACCTTTAACCCTCATTAACTTTTTTCTCCCATGGTTAAGAGATTTTTCGTCATACAATAAAATTACACACTTTTTAAGCCCTTTCATTTGATATATGTCTTGTAGTGCTACAGTAGTAGGGACGGGCTCCATATAAAAATGCCCCTTCTTCTTTAATATATTGCGATAGATACAAGAAGAGTTGAATCGGAGTGAAATTTATTTTTTTACGTTAGAAATTTAAAGATGTATAAGAGTCTGTTTTAAGTCCTGCGGCCGAAAGAGACAAAAATCATATTTAATGAAATGCCCATAATAGTCTGTAATGTACGACGTCCTTTATTTGAATCATCTACGTTTTTTCACCTACCGGCACGTGGCACAAAAACTCCGGCTGACAGCTCGTGATCGAAGACTTATTGTTGTCTCTCTAAAAAAAAACAATTACGACAAACTGAACAATGCGAGCATAACATCATTATTCCGTTGTGATAAGGCTTAAATTGGCATTATCGATAAATTTGTTTAGATGTCATTGCTCGCGGATGTTTGAAGTTATTATGACTAATGTCAGATTGACATAAGTAAGAGATCGTGCTGCTGCTGTCAACTGCATTGTAGACTAGCTCGTGCCGCTGACTTCGCCTGCATTGATACGTCTAAAACAACTTTCACATATTTTAAACACTACACATAAAATATAATCAGATGGGGCAAGGTTGTCTATCTGTAGAGACCTACTAATATTATAAATCTGAAAGTTTATGAGGATGGATGGAAGGTTTATTACACTTTGAAGCAAAATAAGTATGCCGAATGAATTTTGATGTTTGGTATGGTAATAGTGTAATCTCTGGATTAACACATAGGCTACTTTTTTACGTAAAGTTTTTAAAGTACAGTGTTCCCGTGGCGTATTGTATTTACGCGTAAGGAGCCACATGTAAAAGCTAATACCATTTAAATGTCTCTACTCCTTTTGACCCGAAAAGAATATAAGGTTATTTAAAATCAATTTCAGCTTGACGTTTAGGCACAAATATAATTAATAAAGTTAGAAAAAAAGTTACAGTTTCTTACGGCGCTGTTAGGGCCGATTCACACCGAAGTGGCAGCGGCCGGCAGAGGCGCGGCGTGAATCGGCCCTTAAGGTCTTTGACCTCACACATCTTATTGTATTGATGTGTTTAATTGAAATCTTAGTTTTCCCTTTTAAATCAGCTGTTTCTGTAAGGTAGATGACCTCGATGTAATTTCCCGCGGCTGTGCCCTCGTCAATATAGTATCGGGTATACCACGGAAATACTGTACTTTATCGGGATGAAAATAGATTTTATCTAGATCCTAAGCTACTACCATTGGTACCATATTTCATCGAAATACGTTCAGTAGTTTTTGCGTGAAAGAGTAACAAACATTCATCCACCCATATACCCATCCATCCTCATAAATTTTCACATTTTTAATATTATTATTACTTACAATATTATAGTAGGACAACCTTTTAAGGGTCGTTTACATTACACATTCATTTTTCAGTCATAACCACAAAAAATACTTTCTGCAAATCGAATAACAGCAATGGATCCTTAACACCCCATAAATACACCGTGTAAAACGACCTAAGTCCCCACTTAGCGCGTCACATTATAACATCAAGCTATGACTCGCTTGTGTGAGGACTAAGGACCGTTTTACTTAAATATAACTTTCAATCAGTTTATTTCAACCTGTGTGGTCGTGCCCTATTATTTTGAATTCAATACAATATCAACTCTAATCCCTCGACATAAGGTTTTGTTCTCTAGACTCAGTTACGGTACAGCACTGTAATCATTCAAACGACACAGTAAATTGTTAAAATTATATATCGCGGTGTTCATGTAATGTACCCGAGCTTATCCCAGCGAGAACAGGAGAGTCAACATTGTTTTAGTTGTTTGTGTTCTGTGCACTGCCAACTGTAATTAAAAAAAAAACAATGATTTCAAAACGGATATAGGCTAAAGTTTTGCCGGGGATGTCAATGTTTTAATGGGGACAGTTTTTGCATCGACATGCTTCGTCTATAATATTTACGCCTACCTATGTAAAAAAATAAAATATCATGTAATTTAAATGGGCAATCTTCGTTTTTCTATTAAATTTAACTGACGATGTATGAAAAACGTTGATTCCCGAAAGACATTGCGAACGGTGTCATACTGTATTTTCCTTCCAATTCATTTTTGTTTGTAATTGTGAATAATAATACAGATACCTTAAAAAATGTTGACACAAATAATCTAAATAAGTAATTGAAAATAATTGAACTAGATATAAGTCCCTAAATTAATCTTTCTTTTTGTACCAGTACCAATTTACATTATTATTATAATTGTAATATTTTTTTAATTCCGTTTGGTGGAATGTATAAGGCTCTAAAACATTGTGATATCTAATTGTATTACCTACATTAGGTATAATATGCAAATAAAACTATATATTTATCTAACTTTAGCCTACCTACATATATATCGTAAATTAACCAACTTATATAAATAATATTTTTAAGATTGTCTCGACTCTCGTAACAAGAGGTAAAATAATGTGACGGCTAGATAAGAAGAATTATTGTCATAAAAGTTTATTTGCAAGAGGTTAAACCTTCATCATAATTCCTGGCACAATACAACAATAATTAAAATGTAAACAATTCAGTATTCGAACAGCATGTTCCATATTCAAACTAAATCGAACTCAGCTCTCCATGTTCAAACATACTTTATATTCGCGCGTTACTATAATAACCGATAACCGAACGTAATCACATAAGGCCCGGCGCACACTTTATGTAACAGCGAGTGACCTGGGGCGGACTTATGTTATTTCAATCATAAAATAAATAAGCCATTCGTGTTTGGCCGCGCTTTGTTAGGCCAAAGGAACGAGCAGGGAAATCGCCTTTGAAATATTTAGTGGGCCATAATTTTAGTGTTGTACAATAGCGACATGGTCAGATGTTCTGTTTAAATAGCTGTAGCTCCAGGGATGACATGGAATCGTACATATATATTTGAACAGTGTCATAAGTAACGAAATAGTTGCTAGTATAAAGTATGGAGGGTAGATGAAGGAAAACTGTATCTGTATCAAAGATTTTAAAACAAAATCTGGCACTATATTGTCCGGAATCTGGTAAACTGGAGATAATTCAGATCACTGAAAATAAAACTGCGCTTATACAATAGAGTTGAAAATCAAAATATCGAGCTGTCATGTGTGACATTTAACTTGACACTCATGTGTTCAATTTTCAGCGCTATTGTAATTTGAATTTTCTATGAATTTTCCCGGGCCCGCCGAATTCCGTATAATAATATAGGGGTCATATCATGGGGGTCGATTGGAGGTAAAGGTTAATGTGATGGGGATGGTTGGGGTCAAAGGTCAAGTTCAAAGGGCAATTTCTTGGGGGGTTGGGGTCAAAAGTCAATACGAACTAAAATAGTTTCATGCTCGCGTAAACCAATACAGCAAACAAATGCAAGTGTAATCTTACACATTTTCGATCAGGACAGACTGTCGCGCGGGTTTAATAGTTTTTACCATAGACGATAATACCTATAAGACGATAAGGCATATTGAGGCAAAAAGTGTCTCCAGTAAAATGGCCCCAATTTTTAAATTTTTGGGGCCATTTTGAAATTCGAAGTATGGTGAAAACAAGATGGCTAACATTTGAGTTATGGTGAAAACCACGATGGCGTTACTTTTTCTTGTATGATTTTTTTTCTGCTAAATGTACGTGATAGCCTATCTTGAGTTGAAATCTTTGGATTTTACCTATCCCAAGAAAAGTGCTCAGCGCTGCTAAAGGAGTATTTACTTCAAAAAATATGTTTGAACTCTTTTCTGTCGTAACCATCTGAATTAGGGTAACTATCGTATATTACTTAAGGGCCATACTCACGGTGCATCCAGCGAATCCTGGCACCGGTACTAATAGTCGTCATTTGCGTCAATCATTTAAAATTTTTGCCTACAAATCCGCGGCCTTGAGCTTGCAGGCTGGATGGTCAGTATAGCCCTTTAGGGCGAGCGCTCACTTGGAACACGACAGTTTTTTCTCACACAGATAAGCCTAAAACAGCCACAGTTTTATGCCAGTTATGTTGCTCCAGAACAGTTTTGTCTATGAGAGGTTTTGTTCCCAGTGTGCGTATCTTCATAATATATTATGTAATGCAATCGATATTAATTGGCATTACAAAACTTACTTTCCATAAAACTATAAAAAACTCAATGTGACTCATCCATATCGAAGCAAACACTTTTACTCCAATTTGTCGCTTACAACAGTTAAAAGTAATAACGATATAAATAAATTCCGAAGGAACTTAAGAAGTACAGCAATAAAAATACTTTTTTTGTATAAAACACCCGAGGTATTTCGCACGACTAATTTTACTTTACAAACGCTCCGAGCGATCAATTCCGAGGCTGGTATATCTTATAAAATCACTTATTTTATGATTATTACCTACTACCTAGGCCAGCCGTTAAAAATAAATTCATGGTAGGGCTGGCACAAATAAGATGAACAAAATTAAAACATTTTAAGTAATACCCGAATCGTCAAGCTGTGAGCGAGCTGATGATGATGAACTATAGCTATGTATATTTTCGGTCATGTCAACAATAAAAACCAGATCAAAATCGGTTCATCCGTTTGAGAGCTACGAAGCCACGGACAAACACAAAGACAGATATATTTCAAACTTGTAACACCCCTATATTTTTGTCGCGGGCTTGAGCTGAAGTCTTAAGGTAAAATCTGGAAATTGATATTATAGGTAGGCTACGGAAGAATAGACAAATATCTGATCTGTCATTTGTTGATTCTTTCAAAGAATGGCTTTAATTTTTTTGGTTTGTTGGTTTTATTCATTATCCCGAATCAGAATTAAAATTCAGCTCACATTGAAATTTTCGATGAAATCGTACCTACCTATCTACATTTTATACTATGTACATTACGACTAATTTCATAATGGACCTCAGCTGTCTTCGTTTTTATATTACGAACACTGAACAGAGGAGTATTATATTTGGCACAATTAAAGGATTATTATATTTTTAGAAATACCTACGTAAAATTAATAAAAATAACAACTACACACACTACTGTGCGACAGATACAATTTTGTTTCACGTTGACAGTTATTAATCTGTCACATTTACATTTCTTTTTATTCTATCTAAAAAGCAAACTCAAAGTTCAAACTTAAAAATGGCGAATTTTGACCACAAGACGGACGGTCTCCACTGCTGGGTCATGGCTGGGAGTTGGGACTCAAAACGCTCCTCAATGCGTAGAATGTATTTTACTTTAGTTAGTAGGGTTTGCAGTAACACAATTTGGGGATGACTCGAATCACGTACACGGAAACCCTGTGTTAATTAGACGCACCCAGCTCCGACACGTCTGCTATACAATAATTACGTACACCCCTACATAGCCCGTCATTATATGGCCCATACAAGGCGGTACAGCTCGTTTAAATACCGCAGCGCCGTAACGTCTTACTGCATTTTTTGTCTTAAATATTCTTAATAAGACAATGTATATATTAGTGGTGACAGCCCTGGAGGTACGGACAGCAGATTCGATATTAGAGGTGAAAGGTTTAAAGTGTTGAAGTGTGAATTTACGCTATCATAGAAATGTAATACACGACCCAATGCATCGTAGGTAATTGTTTAAATATTATATTACAAGATACATATTACATAACATTTATTTGATATGTATGCAAAATTCCAAGATAACGCAAGGCCATAATTTCTCCTAATTTATTAATAGCAACACGAAACAAACTATATCTGAACTCGGCCATTATAGTCTGATTCACAAGATCCCTGTCAGTGAATTTCTGTCCAAGGGCACCGAAAATTATGACCGAGGTCTTCGAGCCCCTTTTGAAATTTTTCAAAAAGTTTCTAGAGGTCATTCCAAATCGAATGAGCCCTAGATCATCATTTTCGGTGCCCTTGGACAGAAATTCACTGAAATGGATCTTGTGACTCAGACTATTAGACAATTCTGACACTAGTATCGCGAGCGAAGCCACCAATGAGGGTTTTTAAATTCTCGACATCCGACAGCTTTTTGACACGACAAGAACTGTCGGGCTACCGAGTTAGATGTTTATTGTTGGGAGAGGTGACCAGGGTTCCAGGGTGCTCACGGAGTAGATTAGTGGATGATCATGAAAAGACAATACTTATCGTAGATAGACTTTTATTCAGGTATATAACACACGACATATTACAATCGCTAGTGCCCGACAGACATTCTCACAGATTATTATTAGTATCTACTATCTAGTGTTGCCAACATCATAACATTGCCAGACTAACAATAACTTAAATACACGACACCAAGCATCGCCTGGTGTCAGAAAAATAATCCAAAATTCTTATTGACCGTTTTTGATGCCACTTACGCCACCAGATGACGCTTTGTGTGCGTTGGGTTTGCCCCCTAGCGGCAGAAAATATCAAAATTCAAACACCATCATTCTGTCAATATTCTCGATCTCCCTAAACCACTATTTCAAAAAATATTGCTACATCGCGTATCGTCTCGTTTCAGTATGAGCTAGCCCTGTGGCTCCAATTCACGTCAAATTAACTTGGTACAGAGTATTAAATCTGCCGCTACGCTCGGAGGAGTGTTTTTCAACCTGTAGGTCGTTTCTACTAATTAAATCTTAGAATAAATAATACATTTTCGATGCAGTCTCGTCTCGCTATGATAAAACAGCAAAATGGTATTTCTCTTAAACGTCAAACTAATGTCAAACGCGTTTTAATCGGTAAAAAACAGTTTATAACATCAAGACTATTCATTTATTATTCATTGAAAGTAAATCGAGAGTCTAAATTAAATATGAGAATTGGGGTTTTAATCTTATACCAAAAAAATTTACCTTGTGTTCGTAAAAAATAATTTTGTAGCTCTATAACCTTTTTTTCGGTCATTTCTTTATTTTTAATTTTGTCAATTTTATATCTTTTTATTTACGCGCAGTCAGTAAACGCTAATCAATCAGAATGAGATCAGCGTTCCTCGCCATATACGGCACACGATGGTGCGAACTGCTCTGGGAAACACTCGCGTTTTACCGATAGAATACAATTACACCACGTTATACTAATTAATTGGGATGGATACACTGTATTATATAGTGTGTGTCGTCACAGGGCTAAACAGCAGATAATAGGTTTAATAGGAATGATGACTACATCTAAACTATTTAGTTTCATTAATATACTCAGATATATTAAGGAATTACTACTAGGTAAATATAAAAAATAATAATAATTTATGTATAGTTTAGTAATAAGATACATCTAAAAAGTACAAAAAGTTAAAACCATTTTTTGCTAAATTAGTAAACAAACCTACATCATTAGTTTACTTACATCATATACAGAAACATTTATTACGGTAAGTATGAACTTAAACGCACAAATATCGGAGATATTTACAAATATTATGTTCCTGCGGCCGTATACTTCATACACTTTAACCTAGGCGTAACGTCACAGCTAGGTACGACTTTTGTATGGAGCGTTTTCACGAGACTTGCGAAATTTTGTATACAAATCGCTGTACTTTTGAAAATATTGACTTTTGATATACGGTTTCTTCTGAGAAGTTACTAATATTTAAGAGTACTATTCATTTATACAAAAAAAATCGGTACATCATGCCTATTTTATCGATATAATTATCGTATTATCTGCTGTCGAAATCCTTTAGCCACGACCGACCCGACATATACCTACTGTATAGCTTAAAGCCTATAGGTGACTCGACAAGGGATGAAAGTTGAAACAGATAGGATAATGAATTTACGTGGTAGAGCCATGCTTCGGCACGAATGGGCCGGCTCGACCGGAGAAATACCACGGGCTCACAGAAAACCAGCGTGAAACAGCGTTTGCACTGTGTTTCGTCGAGTGAGTGAGTTTACCGGAGGCCCAATCCCCTACCCTATTCCCTTCCCTACCCTCCCCTATTACCCTATTCCCTCTTAAAAGGCCGGCAACGCACTTGCAGCTCTTCTGATGCTGCGAGTGTCCATGGGCGACGGAAGTTGCTTTCCATCAGGTGACCCGTTTGCTCGTTTGCCCCCATATTTCATAAAAAAAAAAAAAATGTGTGTTGTGTGCTTCGTTATATTATGTGCATTCTTATTTTAATCAAATAGTATAATACTTTTGAACGTATCTAAAAAGTGGACCAAATTATTATTCCTCAGTGATCCTCTGATGATGCAGTTCCATAAGATTTGAAAGGTTGAACAATTTGAAATCTTTGAGACTTTTTGATTTTTAAAAAGTTACCCTTTCGTTAATTTGTGTGGTCTTCAAAGGGATAGGTTAAAATTCAAAGTACTATTATTTATAAAGTAACATAATATTATAATTAAAATATTACATAGGTACTAGGTAGATAGGTAGTATGTACTATAACATCATAATATCAAATATAGCTACAAAATCCGCTGCCTGCGTCTCGTGTAACAACTAACAGTAGGGTATTTGTACTGTACCTGTTATTTGAACACGTTGGCTCAGCTAACATCGCCAATCAATACACTAGTGATGGGATTCACTTTGTCAAAATCGAAATTATATTGAAACATATTCTCGCGTTTCATTTTCAAGACAAAAAGTTAGGCACAATTTTCACTTTTTTTTTACACAAAAGCTTACAGCAAATTTATTAAATTATTGCAATTTAAAAAAGTCTTTTAAACTATTGTATAATTAAGTAGAACTGTTATTATGAAACGCAAGTGTTTTTAAAACTATGTAATTATAACAAAATCAAAAACCTTCTTTTTTATCTACTATATATATAATGTGTGAAATAATTAGATATAATATCTATTTATAAAAATCCATATAATTATAGTAAAAAAAGCACGGTAAATTTTTTATTAGGCTCTGTTGACACAGTTTATTACAAATATTGGGAGAAGCCACTGACTCCTGAGATACGGGCTTTATAGCCTAGTTTAGGTGTCAGAGTCTTCATAGGACTTGTGTAATTAACAACTAAGTCAATAAAGATTATTATTATTATTATCTACTATGTCAGGATCTTAATTATTTGTACCTAATCGATTTGTATCTATTGTAGATTATGTTTAAAATTATATTTACGATTATTCCATTAAATTTATATATTATTATCTATTAATTATATATTTAAATAAAAGAAGAATATAATATATAAGTATAAGAATACCATTTTGCTGTTTAAACATATAATAAAGACTGGATCGAAACTATATTATTATAAGATATTTAACAGGACGATCCTGGACGTGTGCCATCACTACTCTATGAGCCGGGAATCACGATCACTCCGTATGCGTAATTACGTGCGCCCGCGCACAAAAACGTGTCAGAACGATCGCCGCGCCGCGCCGGTAGTTACCGAGATTCACCGTACACCGATGTATGGAGACTAGATTATACTAATGTTGAGCGGATATGGTAGCCTCAAAGGGAGATCTCCGACTGAGCGAGGTCAAAATCTACAGGGTACTTCCCGTGAACTCAGAATCTTGAAATTTGGTACAAAGCAACGTCTTATAGCACAGATAAAGGAAAAATTGCGAAACCGTAAATGTTTCGTTACATCATATAATAAAAATATTTTAATAACTTTCAACTTACAACCCCTTTCCTCAAGAACGCGTAGAGGTAACCTTTAAGCTGTAACAAAATTTCATTTCAGGGGGTTTCATACAGGTTTGTATGAAACCCCCGGATGCGCGAGTCGCAACCACTAAAACACTCTTGTGGGAACATTGGCTTTGGTATGTTTCAGCACCTATAATCTATAATATATAAAAGTAGGTAAACATAAAAACTCGCCTTATTTTCCATGATATCAAAACATTTCCCAATCAATAACGCGAACAGTACTATCGGGTTTAATAGAAACAATTACCTGCACAAGACGAATGTATCCTCGACTTTTATGACCTCTAATATTATTTACAATCAGACACAATTAAGGCTCCGGCGCACGTCGACTTACTGAAGTTTATGTGAATTGTGAAGCCAGTAAGCCTTACGTCTTACTACTTTTTGCACAGTGCCACAGGTTAGATTATACAAATACAATAGTATATAAATATATAATAATAAAAATGAAATGAATATATATAATAATAAAAATGGAATGAAAATTATACAATCTAATAAGATTCTCTATGGATCTGAATTAAAATAATTATATTTTAATTCAGATCCATAGAGAAGTGGATATAATCAATAAATTATTTATCAAATTTTATATGAATATTCGTTGAAATGAGTTAAAATATCACAGTATTTATTTCAACTCCGGCAGAATTGCGACCTAAGCCGTTGTAATTCAGATTAGGCATAATAATATAACCTTATTTTATCTTTGATCGCCATGGGTAATAGTTCCATAGTAAAATTCCCTAAGTCCTTTAACAATAACAATAGATTTATTCGCTTGATTTAATCATTATAACTCTCCACACCGATCTCGGTGACGGTGGCCGGTTTCATTGAAACCATGCCAGTAACGCAGGAGTAATTTTATAATGCCCAAGTGTGTGCACAGTACAAAAGAGCACTCTCTCTTCCTTGTCCCTCATAATCTAGCGGGACGGATAACCGACACGACTGGCGAGAGATCAGGCGCAGGTCCGACTTTTTACATGCCCATGCGACGCATGGATCATCTTTCTTCTGCATTGTCCTAACCAAACTTGGAAACAACATTTTTGTTGTTCCAATGCGGGAATCGAACCCACGACCTCCGAGTCAAGAGCCAATGCTCTAACCACTAGACCACGGAGGCTGTTAACTACTACCTAAGTATACGGTATGTACAATGTACCCACACCATTTTTCACTTCAATGCCCCAGCTATAGTATAAGTTATACCTACCATCGGGCGCGTAAATTGCCGACCATGATATAGCGCTATTAGCTGCGCGCGCGCATATAAATTGCACCGTGCTAAATTTGATTTAATATGTTATGATTTGAAAATGGAATAATCTTTAATGCTATATTTACATTGGGATCTTAAAGAAAAATAAAAATTACTACTCGTTAAGGTGCCTGTTAAATAAGATTCCTCATTAGGGTTCCGTACCAAAAGAGTAAAACGGGACTCTATTACTGAGACGTTGCTGTCTGTCTGTCCGTCCGTCTGTCACCAGACTGTTTTTCCTTTACCGTGATAGCGAGACGGTTGAAATTTTTACAATCAATCAATCTAGCTAGAATTAGTTGCAAGAATTGGCATGTTTTGTCTCTGTCACTCGATACAAAATAAGCAGCGACAAAACCTCCGAATATGCTATCCAACACGCCCTTAATAGAAGTTTGTGAACCAGGGCCTTTAGTCAAGATGTATTTGATAATTTCGACGACAAAGTTCGAAATCAAAAATGTATGGGATTTGACTTAAGTCATCGCTACACATGTATGTCGCTTGCGCTGCCGTATGTCAAATCCCATACATTTTGTTTTCGAACTTCGCCGTCGAAATCATCGAATACATCTTGAATAGACGCCCAGGCCTTCACTCTGTCGAGATGCAAAACTAAGAATTTATAAGATTGCCGATAGGCCCCAATGAAAAGCTTAATAATCTTCAATACAGAAGTGCTAACGTCTATGTACGGGTCGTGACGGTACATTGTGGCCGGTAATTTCACAGGCAGCTTATCGTAATTGGTTATCACACCACACCCGAACATCCCGCGCAGTACACGACGCCTATTACCTGTTGTGTGGCGTCGGATAAATGTTAAATAAATAATAGTCGGTGTTGTTTTTGATAATCATAACCTTGAAAGTAATATGATTAATATTTCTTCCCTTAAGCATAGATTACACTGATTACTGGCCTATCCAGTTACTGTAGTACAGCTACTCGTATTGTGTGACCTCACCATTATATTGAGAGTAAAAATTATCAGCTATTTTTTGCAGGCGCGATATATCCGACTATAGTTTGTAGTTTCAAATTTTAGGATTTTTTTGTCTCTTAGATACCCAATAAAAATATGTGTTGTTGAAGGAATGTGAAAGAAATGTTGACGATTGTGTCAAACCTATAGCTGTTATTATACCTACAAACCTATAGCTGTTATTATGCCTACAAACCTATAGCTGTTATTATACCTACAAACCTATAGCTATTATTATACCTACAAACCTATAGCTGTTATTATACCTACAAACCTATAGCTATTATTATACCTACAAACCTATAGCTGTTATTATACCTTCAAACACATAGTGTATGTAACTTTATTTTCAATAATTTCATGTATTTCTAAGCATCCCTCGAGATAAAATTATCCTGTCCTTTCCCAGGACTCAAAGTACCAAATTTCATCAAAATTGGTCCAGCGGTTAAACGTGAAGAGGTAACAGATAGACAGACACACTTTCGAATTTATAATATTAGTATAGATGTATGATTAATTTCCTACATTACTACCTGCCCCATAGATATATAATATTAAAAACTAACCTGCCCCTTTAGTCAAGATGCATTCGATAATTTCGACGACGAACTTCGAAATCAAAAATGTATGGGATTTGACATACCTTAGTCAACGCTAAGTGGCATGTCGCTTGCGGTTCCTTCTGTCAAATCCCACACATTTTGTTTTCGAACTTCGCCGTCGAAATTATCGAATGCATTTAGAATTTTTGATTAGGCCCTCTGTCAATAAAATGAACTATAAATTCTTAAGTTCATATTATGCTTAACCCTAAACTTGCACACTGATATAAACTTTATAAACTAAACTTAACCCTTCTCGCCACCAACAGCGGGCACGTGGCCCCGACCCGCTGTATATGGGTGAGCTCAATTTGGCTACCGCGATATTACCCGAGATAGCGGGTCATTCAGGCCGCAACCCGCAACCTAATGAATTACAATTAAGGCTTTGTCTTCGTGAAATACAAAGTAGGTATATAGACTATTAATATTGACTCATAGACTATAGAGGTGGGTCATTGAACTTTTTATTTATATTTACTTACCCCCTTACTAATAAAAATATTTATCTAGTAGATGAGAAGTGAAGAAGAGATGTAAAGTGTGAGAGTGATATTGAAAGAAGAGTGAATGCAGGAAACATGGTGAATGGATGGCTTTGCACTCCTTTATGAACAGTCGGAAGGTGTCTAACAAGGCTCATTTGGCTGTGCATGCGGGGGTGTTTGTTCCGACACTCATGTACGGAAGTGAAAGTTGGGTATGGCAGAAGAAACATGAAAGCAGAATAAATGCAGTTGAGATGAGAGCATTAAGAAGCATGATAGGAGTTAAACTGGGTGACAGAATAAGAAATAGTGAGATAAGGAAACGTTGTGGTCTGAAAGAAGATGTAGTGACAAAAATTGAGAAAGATATGCTGAGATGGTTTGGCCATGTTGAGAGAATGAATGAAGAACGATTGACGAAAAAGTGTATAATGCGAGTGTGAATGGAAGTGTTGGAAGGGGTAGACCTAGGCGGACGTTCCAAGACCAAATCGGGGACGTCTTGAAAAAAGGCCAGGTCAAGAGTACCCTAAACCGAAGAGCATGTATGAAGGGAATAATGAAAGTGGATGAAGCAAAACAAGTATGTAAGGATCGTAGCAAGTGGAAAGAAGTGGTTTCTGCCTACCCCTACGGGAAACAGGCGTGATTATATGTATGTATGTATAAGCAATACAATGTCATAAGACAAGGACAAAACATTGTATTGCTTATCTACTGGATAAACATTTTTATTAGTAAGGGGGTAAATCTTTTAGCACATAAGTTTTACTATAATAACTAGCTGGTGCATGCAACTTCGTTAACGTAGAACTAACGGAAATGGAACACTATATTTTTAAACGGAACCACCTTAATATAAAAGTAGCCTAAGTTACTCTTATAACATGAGCTATCTGCAAGTCCCGTGAAAATTTGTCAATCCGTTTATTTGATTAGCTGGAACAAACAGATAAACAGATGAAGAGACAAACATTTTAAAATTTGTATTTTTATTGTGAGTAGGTACCGTAGGTACTTTTGTTATAGGTACTTTTAAATTGCATTTAGTGAGAAGCTGTTAATTTTAAATTACAAACAAACACTTAAATTTTCAATATTACTTAGTGATTAGTATAGACAACACGAAGCTTATACACTCATTCTGCTTTATTTTTTACCATTACAAAGTATAGCCGACGTTGAATAGAATAGATTAAAGGAAATTGGGATTTCACTATAGACCAATCATCCGCGGACCTCCAAAGATAAAATTAGGGTAGATGTAAGCGTACTGACACCTGTATTACATAAACACAGGTCACATACCTATATCTGCAGAACATGGGTTTCACAAGAAAATTAAAAAACTAATATAAAATTTTCTAGCAACGGCAAATAATGTAATGTGATTAAGTAATTTTAATGTATCGATAACATAAAATATTGATTATAATTTATTGAATATATTCATATTTCATTCCCCTTTAGACGAGAATTAAAATAACTACCGAAAATGAAATGTGAATGAAACTTGTACAATCTAATAATATTTTGGTTTCTGTTTGTGGCTTTTCGAAAAAAATGACCAATGTCTTTTTATCAACCAATAGGTTACAGCAAAGAATGAACTAGTCCAACAAAATAAATTGCCTCAACAATGCAAAGGAAATTTTCAGCAAATATAAAGTTATTTTTAAACTCCGAGCTTACCACAACTATCTAGATATAACCTAGCTAGTGACTACTTAAAATGCATAAAATGTGGCCGCGTAAGTATAATTGGTCCGCCGTAAGTCAGCCGCTACACTACCACGTGTAGGGCCCACTGCCGCGCATGTAGGGCCCCACTGCCGTTAGTAATATATATTCTTTGCCACTGCCGCGCGTGTAGGGCCACACTACCGGCCAGAGGTCGCGCTAATGAGACACGCTCTCAAGATTGATTTCGTTGCGTCTAAATAGTAAATACGTTTTAAAAAGCTGTGCTTTAAATGCAAAAGTTAAAAGTTTTATGGTCTATAATCCTTTTAAGGTGGCTGCTAAAACTAAAAGAAGTAATTGAGTTTCAAATATTTATAAATAAAAAATCTGTGATGTGCGAGATGAGGTTGAATAATGTTTCAAAACTAATTATAGTTGAAAAGAGATTTTGATTTTGGGCCAGTTCTATGTACACTACATAGGTAAATAGGAAGAAAATATGGGAATATCATAAAAATACGAAAAAATTAATTTGAAGAAGGGTATGCGTACAAAAATAATTATTTGAAGAGTTTTTTATTGCGAGAACACTATTTTTAGGGCGGCCATGACAGTTGTTTTGACTTGACTTTTGACGTAGTAGACAGTTTTACGAAGAGACGTCGTCTTGAATGTCATACGTCTTTCTTTATCAAAAGTCATGTCATTGACAAAATGACATTCTTTAGTTAATTCTGATCTGATCCGCCATGTTTTATTTTAGGTACTTTGTGTTGCTCTCCTTGACGAAGTTAATTTAAATGTACATGGAAACGAAGTGAAATTAAACAAAATAAAGAATAGGAAACAGTTACTATATTATGTAGCTATATTTACATATACTGTACATAGGGCTGGCCCAGGCCTCATACATGTCTTTTATGATCCTTTCAAAATGAGCCTTGCATTTTTTAGTGAAATTTAATCTTTACCTTAATTTTTGCTCGCTGCCACAACCACGTAAATACAGTATCCCGCATGGAACATTGCACTTTTTGGGGATAAAAAGCAGTAATATATTTATCCAGAGCCTAAGCTACTACTATACCAAATTTCATCAAAACTCATTTAGTAGTTTTTGCGTGAAAAAATCGCAAACATCCGTCCATCCACACTCACAAACTTTCACATTTATAATAGAAAGTAGGATAAGCAAAAACGCGTAGTTTCAGACATACAACATTTCCATACAAATGTAAACAACGTTTTTTTTTTATTTTAAGTAAAAAAGTACTTTATATCGTATCAATAACTCGGTGCTTTGTGATCACGTGACCACTGGCGTGGCGGTAAAGCCTTTAATCGGCTTTATAAAAGTACATGAATAAATGAATTTGTATGAATTACGAGCGCGGCGCCGCCATTGAAACGGCACAAAAAGCCATGCATCAAATAAATCCGTATAATTCACACACAGGCCGAAGTGATAACATTTCTTACATCGATTAAAATATACATACAAATTGCACATCACTAGCGTATATTATTTTATTTATCGTGAAATTAATTCATCGATATACGTATAGGGATGTAACGCATAAATAAATATTACTTTTGTTGTGAAAGTTTATTAATAAATTGCTTTCAACTTTTTTGTTTCCCGACAGTAAAACGCTCCAATTAGAAGGGTGGAACCGCACCTGCGATTATTACAATTAATAATACAATAATTATAATAATACAAAACGATACCTACTTTGTTTTTGTTGGCACTGTAATTGGGTAATTTTTAATAAAGGTTGAAAATAATACGACTGAGTTAAAAAAAATACTCTCGCTAACAGACACATCGTAGGTATTATATTATTAAAACACATTCAAAGTTAACTCACCTAATTAGTCCTAACGATATAACGTTATGAAATATGTTTCACTAAAGGCTAAATAGCTGTGGGTTTTAGAAAAACAATTAATGGTAAAATAAATTTCTCTTATTAGCTAATAGGTGTAATACCTATGCGATGGGGACATGCGATAAAGAAATCCATGTCTTTATCGCATGTCTCCGTAATGTTTTAATGGCTACTTAATTTAGATATAATTTTATTTTAAACTAGCTTTTGCGCGTGAGTTCGCCCACGTGGTCCGCCATGACTGCCCGTGAGGCATAAATTTCAAAAAATATTTTTAAATAACGGACACCAACTACTTAATTACTATCTGCGTGCTTAAAGCAATACGTACAATTATTGATATTGCACTATGCAAACTTTGGACCCCCATTTCTCCCTTTAGGGGATGAATTTCAAATAACTATAAAATACGTAGGTACCTACATACCTACTCAATGATTTGTACAATCAGATTTTAAATTTCATGAAATTCGGGGCTGATTTTAAATAGTTTTCATACAAACTCTCAACCCCTATTTAGAACCCTCAGAAGGTAAATTATAATAAACCGTGGAATTTTTAAATTTAGGTAAATTATAATAAACCGTTTGATTAAATTTAGGAGCATGGATCTCAATTTTCAACAAAATCGGAGCATATTTTCCGTACAAACTTTCAACCCCTATTGCTAGGTTACGGCTGTGCGTGTGTCTATAGGTACCATATATAGGTATAATATATAAAGGGAGATGTCCCCATATATTTTACTAGATGTTGCCTGCGACTTCGTGCGCGCAAAAGTTAATATCGCAGAAACCGTATTTTTTTTCCGCGATAAATAGAAAAAGTAGCCTATGTTCTTCACGGGGTCTACTCTACATCTGTACCAAATTTCATCAAAATCGGTCCAGTAGTTTCCGAGCCTATTCAATGTTCAAAAAAATAAACAAACGTTTCCTATTTATTATATTATTATATGGTATAGATATGTAATAGATATAATAAGCATTATTACTCTGTCAAAAAATAACGTAAACGCGAATAAGTTTGATGCATTGGAAGAAACTTACTTTGCTGTAATTTTGTAGCAATTTGCGACGGTTATAATAATTGAAACAACTTTATGAAATGCGATTGACGAAATGATTATGATGAGTACAATTAGGTGCTCGTGCTGGATTACCTACACGGAGGTGTAACGTTATATTTCTGCAGCGGTACCGACTATACGTAATGTTTTTTTAATAGCACGGCTTCTTGTGTATCAATGTATCTTTATACAAGTAAATAAAATTGAAATATCTGTTTGTCAGTGGCGTAGGGTTCCTATAACTCCATTCCTATCGGCTTCCCTTGTCACTTACCTTTTGCACACCTTCATAGAAATCCCTACCTATTATACAGGCTCCGGCTTCCCTATGAAGGAGAAGCAGCCTTCGCCACTGCTGTTTGTAATTTCAAATTAACAGCTTTGCACTAAATGCATATTATTAAATGTGTATACGATACCAATACCAAAATATTTACGGTACCAACACCAAAAAAATTAACATGAAACTTTTTATCTGTCTACCTGTTCGTTGCGGATAATTCTATAACGCCTGAACCAATTTTAACTGGACCTTCACTGGCAGATAGCTGATGTTACAACCAGTAACTTAGGTTACTTTTATCTTTGGGTTCCGTTAGCAAAATTGTTTTTCGTTTCATTAGTTCCACGCCAAAGTTGCGGGCACCAACTATTGTGTGTATAATGCAGGCGCCGGCCGCCTACAGGGAGTTTAAAAAGGCCACTTTAGGTGTTTCATGTTATGTTTCATGCATGTGTTTTGAGGGAAAACTTCAATTTTGATAGTTTTCAATAGAAATGCGTACAATGGCGCACATAAGAATTGCATATGATTCATCTAATGTTCACCTAAAGTGACCATTTTAGACCCCTAGATTGACGCAGAGCTCTTACACAGTGACTTTAAAACTCCATATATCATGAGTTCATATTGACATAGTTCATTCATATCAGAATATATCCATTCAATAAAATCAATATGATGGTGATTGTTGGTCGTAATTTTTATTTTTCATAATTATATATTTTTATTTTATTTCAATATATATATTTCAATAAATTATATTTACAATAAATTAAATATATATTTCATAAATATATATTTTCATATTTTTCATAAAATATTTTTCATAAAAGCATTTTATGTTAGGTATACCTATTGACTTTGTTACTTTCAAAATTATTTACTTAAACTACAAGTACCCGGGAGACCGAGCTTTGCTCGCAGTTTTAGTAGAACGATTAAATAATTAAAAAAAAAAAAACACAAAAAATATTCGTCTGTCCGCAAATCGAAACAATCAGCTGTTGGAAGTATATGAATACTCAAATTTTTGTATGTAATTACAAATTCATCTTACACATTTTTCTGCAATAAATTGCACAATTATTATAAACGGCAAAAATATGCCAGCAAAACCACACATTCACTGGTACTAAATAGACAAGCGAGTCAGAACTCAGAACGTTATATTATATAAAATCACATTCGCATTTCACGTAACATTCGCATTCATAATATTAGTTCGCTAAATACCTGTCACTTCCCTGCCTCCAGTCCACCACCACAGGTAGCGAGCTCATTACCCTGTCAGGGAATCGGTTTGGAGTTTTTCCGTCAGTGCTGTCCGTTCGTAAGCTCTCCGCACAGATAACCTCTGCCCAGAGGAAATACAATGAATGTTGCGGCTACTCTGATTGGAATAATTTATGCAATTGAAATAGCTAACGTTTCACTGGGTATATTACTTTTGTGATATGCTAATGAGATCTTTCTATAATGAAGTAAAACTTCCATAGGCGCGACGGGATTAACTCAATTTTTTTTCTAACGGAAGTAACGCTATTCTATAGTCTATAGTCTGATGACAAATGTCACCAGTTGTTATTAACAAAAACTTTGGTATGTGTGTTGTAATAATTCGCCGTATTTTAGCTTCAAAAACCGCCACAAATAATTTCATTCCCGATGAAATCATATTTGATATTTTGCATGTTAAACGTTAAATTTCTTGATTTTAATGAATGTTTATTCTAGTTTTCGAAAATATATAGTTTTAGTTTTTACTTCAATCGCGCGTAAAGTTTTTTTTTTTAAAGTATGAGGTACGATGAGTATGAGGAATACTGCATTTGTAGTATGAAATATATATTATGAAAATATAGGCATGTTTTAATTGTCTAACTATATTCAAAGGCACGTCATAATATCTGCAAATACGTAAGCTAACTAAAGCTAATACAACAGCTAACCGTACGATTTACACTGTACGATTTGGCCCCTATATTGGCTCACCAACACCAGTTGATAAAAGAATAAGAGAGAAGTCAAGAGTAAGTTTTCGAAGAGCTTCATAATTGTTTTTTTTAAGTTAAGTATTATATATTATGACGGCGGCTCAAACCCATGTTAGTAAAAATATTGTATCTTGGTATACAGAATTCCTTGTAAAACATACAATAGCCATTTTATGGGGTCTAAAAGCGAATACCTATTAGTATTGTGTTATCTTGTAGGCAATATGTGTGTTGTTTCAGTTGTATCTTGTACATTCTGGAGCCCTAACGTGCTGAGAGCTCGTAAGGTCGGTACGCCAGCATTCGTAATTAGTACTCGCGATTGCTGTCCGTACGTACGTAATGCGCAGTTTGTATGCTATCGGTCATCTTAATATGAAACCTGTGCTATTTGTGTTGGAGATTTGACGATACATTCAAAGTCAATATTGTTTTAGTTCAGTGGGCATAACTCATCCGTTACGTGGCTCCTCAGTCCTCTATCGTTTTTTTTTTTCATCAAATTTAAAATCATTTAATGTATTCGACGACCTCTGTAGCTCAATGGTTGAGCATGTTGGTGCTCAAGCCGGGGGTCGCGGTTTCGAATCCATCGAAATTGATGTGGTATTAAGCGTCCATAAGATATTAATATTAACTATTTATAAGCTGTTAGAATTGCAAAATTTACAAAAAAATCCATCATATACCTAGCCCAAGTATATACCTACTCTTCTTAATATAAAAATAAACTCTTTCCACCTTAAAATTAAAACAATAATCTTTGCTAATAACACATTGAGTCATTTACGTATTGGCCAATAGGTAGTGATGTGACTAAGCTCCAGTATTCGGTAACATTTCACTCGCAATCGACAGACGAATTAATCGAGTGGACCCGAGTGAGTAATCGATCCGTAATTAACGAGTTGAGTCATTGTGTAGTATTGGAATCTGTTCATTAGGATTCTAGATCAATATTAATTAAATTATCAAATCGATCTAATGAATAATGAATTGAACACGGGCATAGTTTGGCATGTTTCATTATACATTATATTGCACCTTCATTATTATTTTATTAGCTACTAGAATCTAGTAACTAAAGATGTTGCCCGCGTACTTTGTGAGCGCAAAAAGAAATTCCTCGGGAACCTTAGGTACACGTCACGGTACAAAGTAGCCTATGTCCATTCCCGTGGTCTACTTTATATCTGTGTTGCCACAGTGATGTCATCAAAATTAGTTCAATCGTTCTCAAAACGAATAATTATTCAATGCAAAACAAATAAACAAATATTTTCTCTTTACAACATTATTATAGAAATTGGAGTGTATATCTGTAGTTTGTTTAAAAATTGTAAGCTACTTAAATCTTATTACCTACACGTGGACTAGTAGGTCGATTCTGTTAATTAAATCTTACATTAATAGGCACAGTTCGATCCAGTCTCGATATGTTGTAACACCAAAATGGTATTCTCATAAACGTCAAACCAACGTTACAAATGTGAAAATTTCTGAGGATGTATGGATGGATGGATGGATGTTTGTTCCTCTTGAACGGATTTTGATGAAATTTGGTATAGCAGTAGTTTGGGCCCTGAATTAAAACATAGGCTACTTTTTATCCCCTAAAAAGTACAGTGTTCCCGAGGGACACTATATTTACGCGGACGCAGTCGCGGGCAACAGCTAGTTCACTTTTAATTTATTAAAAATAAATTTAATACGAGAATGGGGGTTCTGAAATAATCAGTCAGCTAGATTGCCTTTTCTATAAACCTAGGTATATTTATGTATCCTAAAAACGATTAATATAGACAACTTACAAAATATCCACATTTTTTATTATTTGATAAGCTAAAAAGGTGCCTTAGTAAGTTCAATGCGTTACGTATTAAAGGTTACTATAAAAATTAATACTTAAAAATAAGTAATAACTAGCCTTTGATTAAGGTCTTGCAAAGGTCTTCCCCAAACCTACACTTACATTTTTCCTTTACCTTTCTCTAGCAGAAGGTACTATTTTTGTAATTTTACCCGCAGGCGTCTGCCTTGTTTCTGTCAAATTACACTTCTCATACACAGAAACACTCACTAACAGAAGCCAACAAATTATAAGCAATAACCAATAGCTACTTAAGTCAGTACTCAATTAAGGGTAAGTAATCGTGCCCCATGGCTCCCGGACTACATCGCTAAGTCAATTAAAACCGTCCCATGGCTCGTGGACTACACGCGACTGGACAATCTAATTAAAAATTCCCTGCGGCTCTTGGACTATTATTTTTAATAGTGCCTGCCATAATTTGTCAAGAACGTATTTTTAAAGACACAGTTTACATAATCACTAGTTATCGTGACTCATCGTGTATCGTGCTCGGAATACACGAAAATACATTTTCATGTATACACGCAAAAAATTAAAGAAATGTACCTACACGACACAATAGCAAAGAATGAATAGGTATCACTTTTCTTTGTAAAGAACCGTCATTCAACAGACTTATGCGAATGACAGCTCGCGGCTGTGTCCGTGGCTAGACGTATGCGGGGGGTGCGCGCGGCGAGCGCGATGTGAGTTCTTTCCACGGGGCCGGCCGCCGGTCGTTTCGAGCGTCGACATAATTGACAATATAATTTCAAAATATTTATCATATATTTGTCTGAGGCGACGTTTGAAATTATTTCAGTGTCAATCTTAGGCTTACGTTAACATGACATTCGCCGGAGCTCGAGCTGTAATTTGTAGGGAGTGTCATGTCGCCCTGTGACAGTAGCATATACATTAGTAAGTAGGTAGCTATGTGGCATGTCAGATCGTGATGAGCATGATATGGCAAAGAAACCCCTCGCCTCACATCTGCCGGAATCCTCACAAATTATAATCTCTTTTAAAAATAATTAAGCCCTCCAACGTAGTTTATAAAGTCATAAAATAATAAAACCAACAGTAAATTAATTGTATTAGTGAAATATTAAGCTTGTTATTGCCTGGCCGCTGGGTCGGAGGTCAGGAGCGGACGGCGCGGTATCCGGACCTCAGCACGAGGTGAAGTGTAGTAACTCATAAATTGTGTTATTTGAATATAAGTTAGGTAGTATAATTAATAATATTAATTAATTTTTATTGCTATTTAAGTAAGGTAGGTATGTGCAGATAAAATTCAAATGCTTTTTTTTCTAAATGATACACAAAATAATATAAATTCCTATAAGTACCTAAATATTATATCTTTCTCAAACAAGTAGTTAATGCTATAAATTCAAAAAAGATCAAGTAGATATATCTAATGACCGTGCTTATTATGTATGAAAGTTATACCTAATCGACAAATAATTACCTAGAATATGTAAGTCCATCTTTCAAAAAAAAAATGAACTTATAAAATAAATAATAAAAATATAGGTACATAAGCTGTTAACTTATGGCAATAAAAATACCTGGTGAAGTAAATTTTGGAATTCCTCAGTTACGTTGGTTTTGGTTCAGGATATCGGCTCCTTCACCGCAGGGCGCTCCCACCGCACTACATTTACTTTATTATTAAGCGCAGGTAACCGATATTGTTATCAAATTGACTTAATTTAACTAAATTAAATGGAAAAGTTGTTTATACCTTATACCTACTTATAATAAATTTACGTCATACGTGCCAAATAGAATTCTCAATGTAATTGATAGTTATTACTAATGACAATATTCTATTGCAAAACAACGAAATATTTTAAAGTTTTGCATTAGAATGCTATAATGCCACACGCGTTGATGTCTTTTAAAATACAATCAATTAGACTTCAACGCGCGCAAGGCGTGGGTTTGTGGGAAAGCATTAGATTTCAATGCGCGCAAGGCGTGGGTTTGTAGGAAAACATTCGATTTCAACGTGCACAAAGAGTAGGTTTGTAGGAAAACTTTAGATTTCAACGCGCGCAAAGCGTGAGTTTGAAGGAAAACATTAGATTTCAACGCGGGCAAACCGTGGATTTGTAGGAAAACATTAGATTTCAACGCGCGCAAAGCGTGGGTTTGCAGGAAAACATTAGATTTAATCGCGCGCAAAGCGTGAGTTTGGAGGAAAACATTAATTTTCAACGCGCGCAAAGTGCGCTTTTACATTATATTTTTACTTGTAGGTACTACTTACCTACTAACTATTATTTATACCCACTTAGGTAATCTAGGTAGGTATATCTATAGATATACCCACAAATATTATAAAGATCAAAGATTACATTTTTTGGACATAATATGTTTGTTTACATTGAATATGCTCTTACTCTACTGGATCGATTTTTATGAAATTTGGCAGAGACATAGAGTAGGCCACGAAGAGGGTTACTTTTTGTCGCAGCAAAATTTCCTTTTCGGCGTACAAAGTCACGAACAACATACTAGATGTAGTATCAGATACGTAATGTGTTTCATGTGCAACAAATCAAACACCCCGGGCCCTCACGCTATTGTATTCAGAGATAGCATCGCCATACCAATATTTACCTACCTAAATGTCGCCAGTGGTCGCAACCGATCTCGCATAGCTGTTGCCGGCGACTGTATTTACGTGATATGGAATGGGAACAACACATTTTTTAGGATAAAAACTTTCATCATTTAAAATTCAAATCGTTACGTGATATACCTAACGTGAACCGCGTGACATTACATACATACTTTAAATAATAGTCCACAAAGAACTAAAACTTGTCTTACCTTCGAATTCCGGGATATACCTAGGTACCTACAAAAGGTACCAGTGGCGTAGGGTTCCTATAACTCCATTTCTATCGGCTTCCCTTGTCACTTACCTTTTGCAAACCTTCATAGAAATCCCTACCTATCTCCGGCTTCCCTATGAAGAAGAAGCAACCTTCGCCACTGAAAAGGTACCTACCTACTTGCGTCATCAAACTACGTCCTACTATAATAGGTAGGTATAGTAAAGAGAAAAGATTTTTTGTAGGTAGTTATTGAATACTGAAACTACTAGACTGAATTTGATGAAATTAGTCAGTCATATAGAGTGTGACGACGAGAAAGGACGTAGGCTACTATTATAGCGTCAAAATGTACAAATGTACGGTCCCCACCGGATTACTTTTAGCACGCATGAAGTCGTTGTAATCCCGGCGAGAACGTCGATTATTTTTACCCTGCGTAAGTATTCGATAAAATTTAAAATAAACTAGACATATAAACACAAAGTAACGTATAAAATGTATTTAAATCAAACTCAAAATTTTGATGTCCGTGCCTATAGGTTATAATATACCTAACGCTTATAGATTTATCCTACATGATGCCTACAACCGGTTCGGAAACTAACCCAGCGAGAAGAACCAGCGTAAGAAACTCGCACGGGGCCATCTTTTACTAAAAAGATGGAAAATTGTTCTTGTAAAATTAAAAAGGTACCTATATAACAATATTATGACTAAAACTATAGTATATAAGAAGAGTACAATAGTATATATAAGTAGCCTTGCAGGGGGCCACCTTAATCCCAAGGTGTGCTGTCATTCATAAAATCTAGAAAATACATACATACATATAATCACGCCTCTTTCCGTAGGGGTAGGCAGAGACCACTTCCATCCTTACATACTTGTTTCGCTTCGTCCACTTTCATTCTTACCATCCATTCCTCCTCTTACATGCAACGTAGCGAAGCGGCTCTCCATGGGCCACTTTTCGCCTCCGAGACGTGATGGGTCGCGAACCACATCGCCGCCATTTTGGATAATTAAATTATTTTTATGATTATCCATTGCGTTCCCACGGATTGGCGGATAGGGTATGAATAAGGAAAGGGAAGGATAGGTGGTGTGGAAAGGAAGATTGGTAAGTAAGAATGGGAAATAGGAAATGTAGGATATTAACGCCCAGGAGGGCAACGGATAGGACAGTAATAACTAGGAAAGCTGGGGTTGCATAATACCCGTATACTATACCACAACTACCGGACAGGTAAGTTGGGATGAGTATCCCATAACATATCTAGAAAATAAGATCAATAAATCCAAAAAGTAGTGTTATTAACAATAGTTTCTGTTTAAAATCTATTTCTTACCGCCATGAACAAGTCAGGGTGACAAAAACTACGCGCCACGAGTTACGCTTATCGCCAGATCGGATCTGATAGCGTTAGCGACAGGATTGAGTACACACATAGCTGAGATATATCACAGATATCTGAGCTATACCTCCGTGGTCTAGTGGTTAGAGCTTGGCTCTCGACTCCAAGGTCGTGGATCGATTCCCGCATTGGAACAACAAAAATTTTGCTTCCAAGTTTGGTTAGAACAATGCAGGCTGAGCACCTGATTGTCTAACAAGAAATATGATCCATGCGTCGGATGGGCATGTAAAAAGTCGGACCTGCGCCTGATCTCTCGCCAGACGTGTTGGTTATCCGTCCCACTGGATTATGAGAGTAAAAGGAAGAGAGAGTGCTCTTGTGTAGGTACTGCGCACACACTTGGGCACTATAAAATCACTCCTGTGTAACTAGCTTAGTTTCAATGAAACCGGCCGCTGCCACCGAAATCGGTGTAGGTAGTTATTTACGAAATTATATTGTTATGAGGGATAAAATTAAGGATACGAAAATAATAAATTAGTAGCCTAAGTTACATCTTATAACATCAGGTACCTGCCAGTAAAAGTCCGGTCAAAATCAGTCCGGCTATTTTGGAGATTAGCCGGAACAAACAGATAGACGGACAGCCAAAAGACAAACAAAAATTTTAAACATTGATTTTTAGTGAAGGTGGATAGGTACTGTAGGTAAAGGTAGGTATACCTACCTACAATTATAGGTATGCATTTAGTACAAAGCTGTGAATTTAAAATCACAAACGCACACTTAAATTTTATTTATTTGTAATATAATACGTATGTTATATAAATAATTTTTATTTGCAATGGTAAAAAAAATTACTGTAAACACGACGAAAACTTCTTTCTTTTCTCTTATTTCTTTAAAATATTTATAGCATAGCATAGCTAAAACTGGACAACAATTTTATGCTAACCAGAGACAAGGAATAAACTTATCGCCATAAAAAGCATATTATTACCATGTACTCCTGATAAGGTCCTGATTGTATCTGCAGATCTGAAGATAGTCCATATCATAGATAATAATCTAGTACTAATTAGTAAATATGTAATAGAAAAAGCATCCCTCTTTAGCAGTCGGGCACGGAATATTTTAGCCATTAGGGATTAGCGTGAATCTTGTATGGTGATAATGAAGTTTGTATGAATTTTCATGAGGCTGTGATGATATGTTGTAATGCCTTCTACACGCTTAACGTTTTATCGCAACGATTAAACGGTTTAAACTGCATTGTGCTGTTTTATCAATCGTGTGCGTGGGCTACGATTTGTAAATAAAACTACACAGTTCGGTTTATGCCGGTTTGTGGCGAACTCTGTGGCTCAGTGGTTAGAGCGTCGGTGCTCAAGCTGGAGGCGTGGGTTTAAGTTGTGTATAATATCATACAAATCTTAAATATGATAAGTATAAAGGTATAGTATAAAAGTATTTAAATATATACTTCCCGTTGTCTGGTCCCCATAACAAAAGTTCAATACTTACCACGGAGAGAGATTAACGTGGTGTGAAGCGTCCATATATATTATTACTATTCATGATGTTTTTTGTCGGTTGTCTATCTTTTGAACAGTGCTTTTCATTGGTTGAATCATTTTTTTGATTTCATTGGTTCATTGGTTTCGTCGTCCAACCTAAAGTGCTATTGAAGCCACCGATAAAATACCCCAAAAGCCGACCATAACGGTGTTAAATCGTTACGATAAAGCGTTAGGTGTGTAACGAGCTTAATAGGCATAATTAAATATCTTGCGGAAGCAAAAAAAAAAGGTTTCCGCTACATTTAGTTAAACGTAGCATACCTATTATTTTTCGGCGTAGATACGTAGTACCTTCGTATTTAGAATACCTAATTCAAGATATTTACCGCGACTTCATATGCGCAAAGATATACAGGAACCGTATATTTTACTGCGTTAAAAAGTAGCTTATGTCTTTCCCCGTAGTCTACTCTATATCTGTGTCAAATTTTATAAAAAAATAGTCCCAACTGTACTATTTTTTACAGCCTATTAAATATAGGTAAACACTGAACAAGCAAATATTTGTTCTTCATATCTAATTTTAGTATAGTTATCTCAAAAACTAAAACCAACAGTTTCAGTTTGAAAAAAATAAGCACAGATTTGAGATCAGCACTGCAAAACGAAGAATATTCTACTACTATTATACCTAAATGTGAAAGTTTATGAGGATGGAAGGATGTAGGTATAGATGGATGAATGTTGTTACTTTTTCATGCAAAAACTACTAAACGGAGTTTCATGGATTTTGGTATGATAGTAGTTTGAGCTCTATATTAAAACATAGGCTACTTTTTTACCCGAAAAAGTATTGTTCCCGTAGGATACTGTAATCACTCGGGTGGAGCATAAGCTTGTCAGTTATAATATTTCATACTACTTCTAATTACTTCGACTACGGACTACCTACATTGAATACCTACATCACACGATCGCAAATTTGTGGCTAAGCCAAGAACACCTCAGGGTAATCCTAAGTGACAATATAATTGAATTTCACGCCTCGTCCGAAACGCAAAAAATAAAGCTCTTAATATGTTTCACCTTTAATAACAACTCCATATAAGGTAAACGACCCTGTTGTTGGCCCTTCGATATAAATAAATAAATATTATTTATTTTTTTATTCAATAAACGCACATAATAATTACATGTATGTAACAATTTATAATCAATTTTCAAGTTAAGCCTGAGTTAGGATATATCCTGAATTTCAGGCAACAACTACTGATGAAATTTTATCAAAATCCGTTCAGTAATTTTTACGTGAAGGAGTTACAAACATCCAACCATCCTCACAAATTTTCACATTTATAATATTAGTAGGTAGATAGGATGAGTAATATTCTCTTTCAACACGAGGATCTAAAAGTGCATGCTATGTTTACCATCGCTTAAATAATTGCGTTTGTAAGTGTTGTTTGCGAAACGCCGAAATGCCAACGACACAACGTTTACCCTACTCAACTAATAATGTTGTTCGAAGTGTTCTGTCGGATAAGTGTATTAGTACTTAAGTAACTGTAACATATCTTGTTAAGCCTAAATCCATATTTATATAACCGCCTGAGTGCAAGCCACACGCAGTTTACGACGGGTTGTTTTTATATTATTATAATATTAATATTCACTTTATTATATACTAGCTGTTGCCCGCGGATCCGCCCGCGTAAATAACTCGGTAACACTGTACTTTTTTGGGATAAAAAGTAGCGTATGTTAATCCAGAGGCCAATCAACTACCATACCAATTTTCATCAAAATCCGTTAAGTAGTTTTTGCGTGAAAGAGGAACAAACATCCATCCATACATCCTCAGAAACTTTCACATTTATAATATTAGTAAGATAGACGTTGTCCACGACTTCGTGCGCGCTAAAAGAAATTTCGCGGGAACCGTACAATTTTGCCGCAATAAAAAGTAGCCTATGTCCTTCCAGGTGGTCTAACTCTACATCTGTGCCAAATTTCATCAAAATCCAGTAGTTTCGGAGCCTACTCAATGCAAATAAACAAACAAACTTTTCCTCTTCATTATATTAGTAGGTACCTATAGGAATAGAAGTATAGATTATTTTCAGGAAAAATACAACTTCTTACAAATAAGGCATTTGTGCGTAGGTAACTAGGTAGGTAAAATATATAGGTACATATTATTATAATAAACCACTGGCAACATCTAGTAGGTAAGTAGCTTTTGTCCGTTGCTCTGCCCGCGTAAATGGAGTATCCCACGCGTACATTGTAATTTTTTGGGATACAATGTAGCCTATGTA
Source organism: Glaucopsyche alexis (assembly GCA_905404095.1). Classification (NCBI taxonomy): domain Eukaryota; kingdom Metazoa; phylum Arthropoda; class Insecta; order Lepidoptera; family Lycaenidae; genus Glaucopsyche; species Glaucopsyche alexis. The sequence goes on along the minus strand of FR990054.1, from coordinate 20,372,266 downwards.
CAGAATACAGAACCTAATCTACTACCAAACCAAATTTCATTAAAATCAGTTCAGTAGTTTTTGCGTGAAAGATTCCAAACATATTCCATCCGTCTAGGTAGATATACATTCTGAATACATTCATCCTCACTAACATCATCATTCTACTAATATTATAAATGTGAAAGTTTGTGAGGATGAGTGGATGTTTGTTACTCTGTCACGCAAAAACTACTGAACGGATTTTGATGAAATTTTGTAAGGTAGCTTGAGGTCTGGATTAAAACACGGGCTTCTTTTTATCCTGAAAAAGTACACTATTCCCGTGTAATTTAATAAAATCCCACTACTAGTCTGTACTTTGTACATTTGTTTACAGATCACTTGTGGCTAAGTAGCTTAACCGGAGCTTAACGTGTAACTTTATGACATCGTTAATGTTAACCGCGGTATGACGCGGACGGTAAGATCTTAACTACTCGCTAAGTAAGTAAGTAGCAACTTAACACCACTTAATGTGAACCCAATTTGCCGAGGCTGTTTGTACTTTGTAAACTGCTTATTTAAAAGAATTAAAGCGAAGAGGTTAGAGGAAACTGTTAAATCACTATTAATATAAAAACCAAAATACCTATTTGGTTTTTATATTAATAGTGATTAGTGATTGAATATCATCATCATAATATTCTACTACTAAAATAAATAAAGTTTGTGAGGATGATAGATGGATTGGTTTATGGATAGATGGATGTTTGTTACTCTTTCAGGCAAAACTATATGGGGGTAGGGGGAGCGGGGACACGTTGTTAAAATTTTAGATGATTGTCAATGTCACCGTAAAATTGTAAAAACCCGTTAGATTGTAATATTACTAGAGATACTATAAAAAGTCGACAGATTGTCAAATAAACATTTCTCCTTACAATTGTACGCATTATTTTTCGTTATTATTATTATTATGAAAAAGAAAACAATTATGGCGGCGCGGGGTACTTGCCGTTTAACCAATCGGCACGGTAAATATTACAATATAACGAAAAATAACGCGTACAATTATAAGGAGAAATGTTTATTTGACATTGTGTCGACTTTTTATAATATCTCTAGTAACATTACAATCTAATGGTTTTTACAATTTTACGGTGACATCAATATGACTAAAGATATCAAATAAATTATACATTTGATTGCGTTTATCGGTGGTATGTCTATTTAGCTATTAAAATATAATTGAAAAGTTATTAAAATTTATGTAATTTTTTCATAATGGACAATTCAACCAGAAAAGTCAATTGTAACAACTTACCCCCGATTTGGGGCTAGTTGTTACATCTTCGGGGCACGATGTTACGGTAGATAAATAAACACTATCATCAATGATGTAATTTTTTTATTATTTCAAAACGTTATAAACAAAAGAGATCACTTTAAACAGTCTTCTAACATTAATGAAACCAATTTTTTTTCTTCACCTTACCTTTTCGTTATTTTCGCTTATTTTTAAGGACCTTTTCTTTCCTTTTCCCTTTGCCTTTTTCATTATTTTTGTCACACATTTTTAGGTCTTGGTCAGTTTTTCTTCATACTCTTGTCTCATGAATTTTTTACAGGTGCATCGATTAACAAAGCGAATTTTACATGTAATAACTTACCCCAATAAATTTGTAACTACCTGCCCCATGGCATATTTTTAATATATGTAAATTGAAGTTACCATTAAGGGATATAGATAGTAGAAAAAAACAATATTGCAAATTAAAAGTAGATATACCTATTATGATCGCTTAAAGTAAAAAATATAGATATCAGGAATCAAAATACCTACTTGGTTGAAATCGAGACACATACACACAACCTAGCAGCTTGGCATTTTGCGGGTCGCTGGTCATTTTTATGTAATGCACGATGCTATACGAAAACAAAATATGAGTCCAATTATGTCTATCAAAGAGTTTAAAATCCCGGTAAAAAAGGCGTGTAACTTCTTACCCCTGTAACAACTAGCCCCCGCTCCATGCTCTAGATTAAAACACAGGCACACACACACATACAAGTTTAAATAAATAGGTATTCTGACCCCCGCCTCTCAATACATTTGGACAATGTGTCGTATGTCAGAAAGAATTTAAATAATTTCAAAATAAGAAAAGCGACAACTATTGTAGGAATACCTACTAGAAATAAGAACAAGTTAGAAATACCTATTGGCAAAGTAAGTAAATCGTTTAAAGGTTCATATATACGCCTTTAAAATAGAATTCCAGAAAACGTTTAAAATCTTACCATAAATAAATTTAAATAAGCTGATAAAGAACGTTTGTGAGCTGAAGCTTATTATAAAGTCAGTGATTTCATTAACGATTGTACACCTTGGGAATAAGATGGCCCCCTGCAAGGCTGCTTTTATGTACTTAAGTATGTTCTATGTACTTATGAGTAATGTTATACACCTACCTAGATTAAGTACATATTGTAAAAATATTTGAAAAGAACAAATTTACTATCTTTTTTCTAAAAGGTGGCCCCGTGCGAGTTTCTTCGCCGGTTCTTCTCGCCGTGCTAGTTTCCGAACGGGTGGTAGGCATCAACCCGAAAAATTACAGGCTCGCGTTAGTAAAGTTTTCTAGAGGAACACCGTAGGATACTTTACTAACACGAGCGGAGCCGTGGGGAAAAGCTTGTGTTATTATAATACAAACGAATTATGACAACGGTCAATCTGCTTAAGAATTAGATTCCTTATGATGATGAGGAATTTGGTAGAGTTTAATCCTTTTTTTCGTTTACATTAAATCGGATTTGAACAGAGAATAGTTGGGCGTTCTTTCGCCACGTATCGTAAGCTTAGTGATTTCGTCTTTAATTGAAAATGTGAGTAATGTTCAATATTTAGGTGTATATTCGACTGCATCTATATATTACAGTTCGTGACCGGTTGTATGAAATGTATGAAATATTACCCACAACTTATCAGCCCGATCTGTCGAACGCGGCTTATTCGTTTACATCAGAACAGCGATGTGCTGTAAGAGCTAGATAAATAGTTTTTTTTAACTATTTATGGGCAAAGTATAAAGAGATATTACTTAGCTATACGTACTAACTGATATTTAAAAAATACGGTTTAATGTTTAATTATTTGCTCTATTTTTTCTCTGTATCTATAAAGATACAGTCGAAAACTCTACTCGTACCTATATAAACTAATCTCAAACATTATTTTTTTTAATTTCCTTGTGATATGTGATATATATTCCTCGGATGTTTTGGACAGACTTTAACTTCTTACAAGGGTCTTAATAATGCTACTTGAATCATACATTCTAGATTCAAGGTGCAAGCACAAAACTAAACCCTGGATCCTGTATTAATCTGTTACAATGTTATATCGCTGCGTTAGTGTTTCGATATGCGTTTGACAATTAATATTTTAGCGTTTGGTATCACGCAATCGACGTCATTTGTTACCGCCGATACGACGGGCCCTAGACTGGGGAATAAATCATAGGGCCCGGTCCAGGTGTAGGGACAAGACAAGGGACAAGTACAAGTAAGCATAGGGGCCATAGGGATCAGTGCAAGTGGAGAGGCCATAGGGACCAGTGCAAGTAAGTGTAGGGGCCAAAGGGACTAGTGCAAGTGGAGAGGCCATAGGGACCAGTGCAAGTAAGTGTAGGGGCCAAAGGGACCAGTGCAAGTGGAGAGGCCATACGGATCAGTGCAAGTAAGTGTAGGGGCCAAAGGGACCAGTGCAAGTGGAGAGGTCATAGGGATCAGTGCAAGTAAGTGTAGGGGCCAAAGGGACCATTGCAAGTAAGTAAAGGGGCCAAAGGAACCATTGCAAGTAAGTGTAGGGGCCATAGGGACCAGTGCAAGTAAGTATAGGGACCATAGGGACCAGTGCAAGTAAGTGTAGGAGCCATTAAGGAACCAGCGCAAGTAAGTATAGTGACCGTAGGGACCAGTGCAAGTAAGTGCAGGGGCCATAGGAACAAGCGCAAGTAAGTATAGGGCCATAGGGATTAGGTACCAGTGCAAGTAAGTGTATAGGGACCATAGGAATCAGTGCGAGTAAGTATAGGGGCCGCTGGGACCAACACGCATAGCATAACCGCCGAAAAAATGCGTTTTGTATACAAGAATAGACATACTGACAGACTGTGTAGAAAAAGATGACAGATTTATTTTATCTAATCTTCCGTAGAGAGAAACAATTTTTATGGTGGTCATACATTGCATGCAGTGTAGAGGGCCACAGAGTCCAATTTAGCTGGGATACACTTCTTACCACAGGGCTGAGTTCAGGTAGTGGGGTACAGGGACTTTTTTTAAAAAACTAGTGGCCAAACGAGTAAACGCATCACCTGATGGAAAGCGATTACCGTCGCCCATGGACACCCGCAACATCAGAGAAGTTGAAAGTGCGTTGCCGGCCTTTTAGGAGGGAATACGCTCCCTTCTTTAAGGTTTGCAGGTAGGTTGAAGGACTAGGTAGAGTGTAGTGAGGTATATTACTACAGAGCCAAGTGCAGGTGTATTGGCCACAGGGACAAATAAGGACCACACTAAAGCCCATTGTAGAAAGACGCAATTACCAAAAAGTCCTTAAATGCATTTTTTTTTTAATGAAATATGGGGGCAAACGAGCAAACGGGTCACCTGATGGAAAGCAACTTCCGTCGCCCATGGACACTCCCAGCATCAGAAGAGCTGCAAGTGCGTTGCCAGCCTTTTAAGAGGGAATAGGGTAATAGGGGAGGGTAGGGAAGGGAATAGGGTAGGGGATTGGGCCTCCGGTAAACTCACTCACTCGGCGAAACACAGCGCAAATGCTGTTTCACGCCGGTTTTCTGTGAGCCCGTGGTATTTCTCCGGTCGAGCCGGCCCATTCGTGCCGAAGCATGGCTCTACCACGTAATGGTCTGCCTATCACAGGCCACAGGTTTATTTTACGCTGGTTATTTGAAATCTCATGGTATCGCTTCGATCAAATCAGTCCACGTAACTGGCTCACCTACACGTATAATTATACTAGAAATCCATATAAGAATTTAATAAATAAACAACTTCAAATATTCTCCCTATGTGTATATTTTATTGAGTCTAGATCCATCAGTTAGAGCTAATATTTCACTCGATCCTAAGAAGTCTAAACGACCCATGTTTACCCGCTCATTAAGCCCACCGTTAACCGAACCTAATGATGTTGTACGGCCCACCCGGTACGGCAACAATTAGGGTAAACTCAGGTAAAACCCATACCTTGTTCGACCATTTTTCCATAAAAATACGTTTTATAAATCCTCGCGGTTTTAATAATTTACCTGCAATTTATTGTGTTCGCTCGTTTTACGCCTTATACGTCGGAACTGATTTCACAATATACGAGTGAAATAGGGCTACCACTCTTCGGTTTATCTGACTCGAATATATTCTCGGTAAGTGTCGAGTTAGGGCGTTGTTTATGAATTTCTCAGTTACGATTGATGTATGGGTGTTTACCGGAATATATGTGGAGAGTGGGCAATTTTCTGGGATTGCACAGCCCTGCATAAAACATGGTTCCGCCTGTCGATACGTTAGTGAAGGTTTTTGTCGCAAGAATCGTAAGATCGCCGATTTATATGTGGAAAACGAGATATTTTATAGTAAGTGATCCACCAGAGTTTCATCTACTATATCTATATGTTATAGGGATATAATTAATCGAGCGAACAAAAAATAAGTTGGCGGCTGCACGTGAGCATACTGTATTACTGAATTTGGCAGCGAATTAATATGTTGGCGACTAAATTACTAAACTGGCGAAAACACTCGGGTGACAAAAAATTCTAAAGTCGGCAGATAAAAAGAGGCGAAATTTAATCCAAATTAGCACCGACATTTATAAGTTGGTGACTTAATTTCCGAGTTGGTGACCATTATACCATATAAGCAGCTATAAAACCAGATTTGGTTGATAAATTAATGGCTGCTAAAAATTCAATTTGCAGGCTACGGAAAATCCTATTTTTGGATATTGTTGGAGTATGTTTTTCTTTGTCATGGGTGTCATTTTCTAGGTTTCTGGGGGTGCAGAAGAATATGAAAATAAAATCTGTTTCGTAATTCCACAATGGCGTAAATTTTTGTAATTAAAATTAACAAGGTTGTCCTTTTCTCGGTTTCTGGGGGTTCTGATTACAAAATTGTCTTCCAATTTCATTTTCCAAAATGGAGAATATTCAATCTTCGGAAAATGAATATGAATACTAAATTAAAAGATCTTGGGGATGCTAATTAGGATTGATGATTATTATTACAGTATGTTATGTAGTTCAAGGTACCAGCTATGTATAGAAATTTTTCAAAATTCAGGATTCATGAATTTTTCTGCCATTCATGAAGAAAATATACGATTTCTAGGTTAATAAGGGGGAGCAAATTTTCATTATTTTTGCAGTAGGATGCACCGTTTCTGAGATAGAAGCGACTATAGAAAAAAATATGACAATGCTGTACTGAGATACGAGGGGTGTATCAATCTATAGAAATATTGGAAAATTCAAGATTTTCGATTTTTTTTCCTCCCATCATGAAGAAAATATGATGTTGCGGGATTTCTAAGGGGGGCGGAATTTTCATTATTTTTTCAATAGGATGCACCGTTTCCGAGATAGAATCAATTTTATAAAAAAAGAAGTAAATGCTGTACATTGAGATACGACGGATGTATAAATCTATAGAAATGTTGGAAAATTCAGGATTTTCGAAATTTTTTTCTCCCATCATGAAGAAAATATGATGTTGCGGAGTTCCTAAGGGGGACGAAATTTTCAGTATTTTTTCAATAGGATGCACCGTTTCCGAGATAGAATCAATTTTCTCCCTCCCTTTTCTCCCATCATGAAGAAAATATGAGGTTATTGGGTTACTAAGGAAATTTAAAATGGATGACTTTTTTGTAATCAGCACCCCCAGAAACCAATAAAAGGACACCCATATTATTTTTATGAAATTAAGTATGTCCTCCATATTGGAATTTCAAAATAAATGTCATTTTTGTATCCAACACTCCCAAAAACCTGGTAAACGACACCCATATCAATTTTACGAAAAATAATATCCGCCATTTCTAAATTTCAAAATTAATCCACACAATAATCTACACCCCCCTAATAAAAACCGAGAAAAATTAAAAATTGGGAATTTGGGAATTTTGTACGCTCCTTTATGTTTTTTTTTTGTGTGCGCTCGTTTCGCTGCTTGTATGTTTTTTTGAGTTACCTACATCAGGGAAAATATATGTGCCTATTCTTAAATTAAATGTGTACTCACAAATTGTCGCTAAGATGGTTATTTAGTCGCTAAAACATAATCTGTCTGCCAGTTTGGAAAATTCAGTGGTATTATTTAGTCACCAGATTAGTATTTTTTTTGTTCCTTACATTCTTTCGCCAACTTGGTAATTTAGTATTCAATATTGGGTATTTTCACATCCAAAATTTAATTGTTTTGTCGCAAGTTTAAATATATGCCTATGTTATATGGAGAAAAGATAGACGTTTTTAATAATCTATCGTAGCATTTTTATAGTGAGATATGCAGATTGATGATTCCTACTTTGGATCGAGGAGTCTATCACCCTTAGTGACACACAAATTGGTCTAGAACCTTTTAAGTAGGTACCTATGAGATAGTACTTACTGATATAGAGATATTACTCACTGCTCCTCGCAGGGGCGTATATAAAAACATTACTTATCTGCCCTCCCGCGTAGCATTGAACCTATAGACCACGGAAACTCAGTTGTTAATATCTGGGAATAATAATTTCATGTGTAATTTTCCACGGCAACACATACACCATACTGTCCATACAGCCTCCGTGGTCTAGTGGTTCTAGCATTGCCTTTCGACTCGGAGGTCGTAGGTTCGATTCCCACAAGGGAACAACAAAAAATGTTGTTTCCAAGTTTGGTTAGGACAATGCAGGCTGATCACCTGATTGTCTGACAAGAAAGATGATCCATGCGTCGGATGGGCATGTAAAAAGTCGGTCCTGCGCCTGACCTCTCGCCAGTCGTGTCGGTCATCCGTCCCACTGGGTTATGAGAAAAAAGGAAGAGAGAATGCTATTGTGTATTGCGCACACACTTGGGCACTATAAAATTACTCCTGCGTAACTGGCCTGGTTTCAATGAAACCGGCCACCGTCACCGAAATCGGTGTGGGGAGTTATTTTTTTTTTTTACCTAAATCACGGCAGTAGGTAAATATTCGCAGTGATTCTGTGACAGACTGACGTTCGCCTCATCTGTGTGTATGTACACACACAGATGAGCATGTAGGCATGGACGTATTAAAAGGCGGACGGAGGGTGAGCTAAGCATTGATTGAAACCCAACAATGGCGGCGACTTACGTTTGTGTGAGTTTACGGATAATTGCCATATATGCAAAAAATCACCATAATTAAAAAAATATATTTCAATTACTTTGTGTTTTATTTTTTCATATTTTGGCGTTTTGTCTATCGTATATATTGTCACTTTTAATTTTAAACAAAATGCTAATACCGAAAAATAAAACTAACTTTTTTATAATTTTTCACATAATCAAATAATACAAATATTCTTAACTGTTTCATAGCAAGGCTCATTGAAACTATTCTCTTTTTATGAACATACAAGTGTAACAATTTTATTTATTTATTTATTTAAAACACTTTATGCAACAATTGTACAAAATGCAGGCTTAATGCCTTGTGGTATTCTCTACCAGCCAATCTTAATTTTAACTACTTCTCTACTCAATCTTCTTAATTTTGAAATCGGTACCAGCCCAAACAATATCCTACAATATTTTATAGAACTTACATTCATATTTGCTAGTACCGACTTCAAAATATATAATTAATTAACTATATAAATAATTAAATAATATATAATTGAATACGCGCCAAGCTTCCGTAACTTCCCATACTTGTAAATAAGATGATGATGGTGATTACTGTAAGTTACATAGTGGCATAATATGCTTGCAATTCTTTAAAGAATGCCGAAATTTCCAAACGCGTATCTCTAAAGACTGTGGAGTTCTATTCAGTGCTTTTGGATCCAGGTTATACCTTGGTACAAAATCTTACTTTTTGGTAGCATATGCTTAGAATACTTCAAAAAGGTTTAAATCACCATATGTGTCCATATAAATTTCGAGGAGTACCCTCGATTCCTCAGGGATCCTATCATCAGGTCACCACGTTAATGCCAAAAGGACCAATTTCGGATTATATCCTATACATCACAGAAAAAAAATTGAAAATCGGTCCATAGACGGCGGAGTAATCGTTGAACATACAGCCACATATATACAGCCGAACGTATAGCCGCCTCCTTTTTTTGGATGTCGGTTAAAAACTGGTATCTACGCGAATGAAGTCACGAGCAAAAGCTTGTTTACAAAACTGAATACATAATCACGATTCATGTTTAATTTTTTTTTAAATATTATTATATCCAAATTATTTTTACATGTGTATTTAAAGCATCGATATATAGATACATAATTTGAGTTTGTCTACAAGTTTTATTCAAATAGCTAACAGGTTGTTACATACATGACACATACTGAAATCTCCCACAATTTAGGGTAATTTTTTATTTCTATAAATGGCAACACCGCTACGTCAGAGAGACTCTATGGCTAGAGGTGGGTTATAACAGGTTATAGACGATACCTGTTATACCTGTTACTGATAAACACTAACTGTTTCGGATACCTGTCAAATGTAATAGTCAAATGTTAGTATTTAGTATGGGAGGTAATAGTCTTCGTGATGCAGTGGTTTTCGCGCGGTGGATAACAAGTTACACGTGTTTTTAACCACAGTTCATTGGAATCGAGAGAACGAGCCCTACATTTTGACTCCAATATATTCCCCAAATTCCTGTCGGGATCTTGTATATACCCCGAGGACCCCGAGAGACGCCCCCCCCCCCCCCCCCCACCCCCCATACAAAATTTTTAAGACTCCACCAAACGTCTTCCCTCGAAACTTCCCTAATATTAGTATTAGGGAAGTTTCGAAGAAAAGTACCTAATTAGTTAGGTACTTTTCATTCCAGCAAATTGTAGATGCTTATAATTGTAAGAGAGACATACAGAGTACTTAAATATTAAGTGCATTTCGTTTTTGCTTATGGAGTCGTTGTATGTGTAACAGAGAGACAAGATCGGACTATAGTATATCGGCCGCTGTATTACGTAAAAATAGCGATTAGCAAAAATCTTCCAGTCATCGCGCGATATACGCGCAATCGATTGCTGAACTTCAAATAAAATCGTATTACCTATGCGATCGATTGTTAATCGCTCGCTGTTATGTTTGAATGCACTTTGTTTCATTTTTGCTACGAAACTAGCGCCAAAACAATTTAACTAGTAGCAATCATAGGAATTATTAATGACATGTCAAGTCAAGCAAACTTCGGTCATATGTTTACAAGTGCTACCATATTGTTTTAGGTCATGAAAAAACTTATAAGAAATGATATAAGAAAATGGTTTGGGGCCGAATTTCACGTGGAAACGTATTTTGTTTTAAAATATTCCATCACATTCGCGTTTTTCATGTATATTACCAAGATATTCTGTGTGCTCGTTAGTTGTGCTTGTTTCGAGAACAAAATAACTTTACATATCGCACAGTAACTTGTAAGTAATAAGTAGGTACTGTTTGTTGGTAGTGAAATAGATGCCGTAAATTTTATTATCTTCTATATTATGAAAATTATAAACTTATAAAATATTATACCTTTAAACGAGCAATTCTTGAATATTTTTAATCGTGATCTTGGAAACGGCTGTAACGATTTCACTGAAATTTGGTATATGGGGGTTTTCGGGGGTAAATAATCGATCTCGATTAGTTTTATGTTTGAGAAAATGCGTGTTTTCGAGTTTTCATGCGTTTTTCTTTCCACGCAGTATGTGGTTGCTAATTTCGTCCTACCGGCCACTATCCGTTTGGTCCAGCTGGTTAAGACGCGGACGGCAAGAAACGAGTGCTACGGGTTTTATTGTTTTTAGACAAGTTTAAAAAAATGTAGGTAATGGTTGAGATCAAACACCATCTACAATCGATTAGGTATATATATAAATGTAAATAATAATAATTGTCAGTTCACATTTTACTTTTTCAGTTTATGTAGATTATCACCTAACCACCACCATATTACAATAAATAGTAATAACCGAGCAAAGCTCGGTCGCCCAGGGACTTATACTTTAAATAGATTCCACTACCCACGCCGCGATAGACAAGCATTCGAGAAAAAAATCACCATTTTTATTATTGTTAACTGACAGTTCAAATCGCTCGCTGATTGCTTTCGCTTAGCTGTAAAAGTCTTACGTAATACGAAAAATTTGACAGCAGTGAAGAAATCGAACGATTAATTGCAATTTTAGTTCTTCGATTGGTCGGTAGAGGCAGTACTGTACAGTACTGTCAATACGTAATAAGCCCGCCGTAGATAACACGTACGCTGTAAGCAGATAGTTATTTTTATGTTATTTAATAACTGTTATTTTAATAACTGGATATCGACTGTTATGTGTTATTTCCAAATACCTGTTACATTTTACCTGTTACGTTAAATACTTCTCACCTCTAATGTCAGCTAACATATTGTTCTATCAAATTATTAATGATTTGCATTAATTGTTTGTTTACCTATTAAATACAAAATAATTTACTGACTTACCTATGGTAGGTTATTCCCTCACGTTTCTTAATTATTCCACTATTATTTCGGCACGATTTAATGACACAGGACGGCATTATTTATTTATTTTCGAAAAACGTATCCGTGTGTCACACTCAACTCGCAGCAGCGTAATGGCCAGGGGGGTGAAACTCTCATACATGCACAAATTAACAGAGTACAGAGACATCTAAAAATGACTGTCCGGTACTAACAGTTTGAAAGTTTTCGGATTGTCACAACAGATGCCACTAAGCGACTTCTACATCGCGCTATCGCTAACACAAGGCGTATTTATAAGGGCTCGCGAACATTTTACTATGCAGCAATCATATCCCACTATTAAAGAGGAACTTGGTCGTTGTTGTGTCTACGACTTTCGATAAAACTTAATTTCTGTCCATAATTCAGTTCAATAAAAATTATCAGGCGGTACTACTTCCATCTAGCGGGTTTGATAGTAACTAAAACGGTACAACGCCATCTAAAAACGACATTCCGAAACTTTTGCAAGACTCAGTTTCAATTTTAGAGTTGCGCATCTATACTAATATATATCTGTATTATCTATGGTAATGGCAGCCGATTGTCTTACTTTGACTGTCAATGTGTGCGTGTGCGTGTCGCTACGATACGGCCGTCTTACTTTGATTGTTACACTATTCATGTTCCTGATGCGGAGTCCGACTCTTTTCTTGGTTCATGCATGTAGGTATGTGTATTACAAAGATTTTGTGTATATATAATTATGTACTTGTATAAGATTTTGACATAGATCTATAATTCTGCACAAGTGTTGCGACAGCGAGGCTATATATGCCATAGGCAACAAATTCTTTGAATCAAAATTGTTCTTGTGTTAAAGTGTACTTAAAAGTTATTATATAACTTAACATATATTTTTCTGTATGTAGTAGTGTAATAGTTTTTTGTGTCGCAGTAAATCTAGTTATCAGTGGTGTGGGGTTCCTATAACTCCATTCCTATTAGCTTCACTTACCTCTTACCTTTTGAAGATCTTCATCCAAATCTTCTCTATTATCTTAATCTATTGTTACGTGCTAGGGTTCGAAGGATTTGGAGAGAAAAAGCCTGCTGACTCTTTTGAAGACTTTATTCACTAGCACACACACTACTAGGTCCAACATTAAACACTAAGTCCAAACACTAAGCACTAACGGTGTCCTAAGTCGTAGCCAAGTCGTGGGTTTCGCTCACGGTATCGTCACATCACTAGTATTTACATCGATTCGCCTGTTTCGCTGTTCAAATCGAACTCCCGATCACTAGTTTTCACTTGTATCGCCCGTTTCGCTTTGCAGGAAGCTCAAAGTGAACTCAATCCGCTCGTATTCCCCCGGCGTATTTATATCAGTCGACGCGAGTCCCAGACCATTCCAGATAAGTTTGTGATTCGCGTGACCGAGTTGGATTTATTCCGGAAGATTCGCGCCATCTAGTAGTGAGTAGGGGGCCCCACGCTGTCCCTATTTACACCAAGTGGTTTCATTGGTTGACGCTAGATGGCGCTATTCTCTTAGTGTGTTCGTAAAACTATTATGAAGCTAGGGCTTCCCTATGAAAAAGTACCCGCCTTCGCCACTGATAGCTATAATATGTAATGTATACAGCTCACACTTTCTTATATAAAGTCTATTGTTATCCTTGAGATTCTAATAATTAACGCTAATTAAATAGTAATAATTAACGCTAAGTATAGCTAATATATATGTCATGGGATACTCATCCCAACTTACCTATCCGGTAGTTGTGGTAGGTTTAGTATACGGGTACGCGACCCCGGCTTCCCTAGCTATTACTGTCCTATCCCTTGCCCTCCTGGGTGGTAATATCCTACATTTCCTATTTCCCACGTTTACTTACGAATCTTCCTTTCCACACCGCATATCCTTCCCTTTCCCTATTCCTACCCTCTCCACCAATCCGTGAGAACGCAATGGATAATCACAAAAATAATTTAATTATCCAAAATGGCGGCGATGTGGTGCGTCTCGTTTCTCGCGGAGGCGAAAAGCGGATCATGGATGTAAGAGGAGGAATAAGAATGAAAGTGAACGAAGCGAAACAAGTATGTAAGGATCGTAGAAAATGGCAAAAAGTGATCTCTGCCTACCCCTACGGGAAAAGACGTGATTATATGTAATATACATGTATGTATGTAACAATAGCTAAGAATTTTTGATAACCTCTGTGTCTCAAATCTCAATTGAGTTGAGTGCGTCAGTGTTCAAGCCGGAGGTCGACGAATCGAATCCCGCCAAAGGAACATATAAAATTATGTAGGTATGTGTATTAAATGTGTGTTAAATAAAATAAAACTCTTAAATATATGTATAGTATAAATATATTTCCGTTGTTTGGTACCCGTAACACAAGTTCTTCGAAAACTTACCACGCGACCAAGGAGTATAAAAATAAATAAATAAATGAATTCTATGTAATGGTACCTATGTTCGTATGTTTGTGTGTTGACCCGACACCTCTCGTTAGTCTGGAAAGTCGCGTCTGTCACCGTGAAATTAAATTTACGAGTATTTGCAAGGAAGTGCCTTGCTATATTAATATGATTTATGCCCAAAGGGCTGAACCGACTTAAACTTTACATTATTTTTAACCTACTGTTTAAGTAGGTACTTAGTAGGTACTAGGTAGGTTAAAAATATTTTTTTATGAATTATATTATGGCCTTTCAACGCTCACTTCATCATTTTCTCGAACGTCACTAGATGTAAATAGAATATAAGCTAAATCGCGTTCAAACTGACGCATGTCAAGCTAACATTCAATTGCAACACGCCGTTCTGTGGTTTATGCAGATTCATTCTACACGTAATTAGGCTCTATCCAGCGCGCAGAGCCATGACTTGTATTTAGCGAAAATCTATCGATCACATTCTAACACGTGTGCGCAATCAGTGGTGCAAATATATTTGTGTCAGTATTGAATGAAAATATACGATAACTAACATATAGATGTATTTAATTATTATTATTTACGTGCAACACTATTTTTTCGTATTAAATGTAATATCGTTTATTTTGAAGTGCATAGCCCCGTACCTATTATAAATATATATTTTTCAATGTTATTGAGTGAAAATATTCGGATGCATAATAATTTATGTATAATAAATTAAGTATCGTTTATTTTGAACTGTAAAGCCACATATTAAAAATATTTTACATATTATTACACTACATTCATAAAAGGTATTATTTTCGACTAACCTTTGTATGTAGTATTCGTCGATAGGTAGGTAGTAGACCTAGGTAGCTAGCTAGCTACCTAGTAGATAACAGATTAGCGCATCTTATCAGCCACATTATATCTTTAAACTTAGGTATTAGCAATAATTACAATTTATATTTTCCTTTAAAAATATAAATTTATAACAATAGTTTTAAAAGTAATGTCATAGAATTATTTTGTTTGAAAATGTTGAGGAGTCCTGCGCGTAGCGTGCGTATGCAACAATCAGTTTTGCACGTTCACGCAAGCGTTCAACGCACAAAAACTCCAATACGGCACCGGCGGCGTTGGCGGCTTACCTCCTCTCTCGCTCGCACCTAACTCTCCGCCAATCACGGCACCTCGTGAAGTTAGCCGCGAGCTGTCTCAACATGGCCGCCGCGAATTACGCGGGAATCCCATCACGCACGCGTGTCGGCACTAAAATGACACCGATGCGGGATAAACGATTTATTGCCACATTTTAATGACTGGATACATAGATGGATACGTTTTTGTTGTTATTAATGGCCAATTTGTGTGTCAATATTAATCTCCTTTCTTAATTGTCGTACGTGGCGCAATCAGTAGAGTTAGTAAGGAATATCTCCATTCCTATACGTTTTTAGTTTTTATTACCACACTGCTTGATGACGTCTAAGTATGTTCCCAGAGCATGTTAAAATTTTAAACACCTCGATAAATTAAAATGTGTAAACGATACAAATTTCTTTTAGTTATAAATAAAACTTTTAAAATTAAACCTCTGATTAAACGCTTAATAAATTCCAATTACAAACCACCATTTGATCCTATACGCAATCAACATAAAGTACAGCCTTAAATAAGCTGAAGCTATGACCGTACACGGCGCATCATATCAATTACACGGGGCGGTTTTGTCATTCAAAATCATTGCGACCGGTCTTAAGGGCCCCCCTCACTAACAGTCCGCCTGCAGTCTCTGGTCCTATCCGGCGGCCCGCCATCTTAGGTCAATAGCGCCAACACACTAAAGCGATTTTTGCCTGTCGGCAATGCCCTGCTGCCACTTTTGAGGCTACACACTAGCAATCGGGAGTCGGCAGTTTTCGACGACTACCCGCTAGTGTGTGTTCATTGTAGTGCATTCAGTGTATTGTTCAGTGCAGCAATTTGAACTCGTGTAATGAAACGTGTATCTTCTTGTGAAGTGAATGAAGTTCAATTTTGAATTCCTTTCCTAAAAATTCCACGGTGCGTCTCAGTGTGAACTGTCGCTTAAGCTTCGACGACACATTCTTGTCCACGGGCATGAAAAAGGTAGTCACGGTAAAATTTCAGTTCGGTCAACGCGCTGAATCATACGCGTTGATTCGCGCGCGCGAACGGGACAGCCTGGAAATCCAAACGAGATAAACCGATAATATTTACGAGAATAATTGGCCTCGTGACTCTCGCCTAATTAATGTTGCATCCATAACCCGATATTAACAAGCCGGTCATACACTACACACTACACTACACCCATAAATCGAATTTGGAATGTCCTCGGTCACGTGACATGTGCGCGAGTGACAGGTCTCGTACGGTAATTACTAATTAGAGTGGAGCAAGTGATCGATCATCTAATGTTGGTTAATCGTTGTATACTGTAGGCCTAGCAGGAACATTTGATAGCGGTGTAAAAGTGGAAAATTTACGTGGTTTTGTATTATTACCTATACCTTTTAGCACTTTGTATAAAAACTAACATTATGACCTGAAGGAACTTTGGTACCTACATATTTTCTGACTTTACGTACCCATATTAATTTTTATCTACGTATCTCAAAGATTCCAAAACTAAAGATAGACTATAACGTACGTCAACGAATTTTCATACAAGAAAAAGTTACGCCATCTTGGTTTTCACCATACCTCAATTGTCAAAATGGCCCCAAAAATCTCCAAAAGTGAGGCCATTTAACTGGAGACACTTTTTGCCTCAACATGACTTATCTATTTTACGTCTATGACGTAGGTATCTAATACCTATATCTATATTTTTTTACCTATTGTGTTAGCAAGGTGTGCCGTGCGATAGAAAATAGTAATCAAACAAATTCTTTACAGACATTTGTTATTGTTTTCATATAAAAATCGAGCAGGAATGTGGGTATGTAATAACTAATAATATTTTATAGTTTCCGATGACGGTATAAAAAATGGTCATGACAGAAACTGGAATCGTGATAATTATGGAAACAATGTCAAAGGAATATTATATTATTACTAGATGTTGCGTGCGACTTCGTGCGCGACAAAAGGAAATCTCGTGGAACCGTACATTTTGCTGCAATAAAAAGTAGCCTATGTCTTTCCCCGTGGTCTATTCTATATATGTGCCAAATTTCATTAAAATCGGTCCAATAGTTTCGGAGCCTATTCGATGCAAACAAAGAAACAAACTTTTCCTCTTTATTATATTAGTATAGATGTACGTAGTGAATAGCTAAGTCGGGATATTATGGGGAAGGATCACCCGACACTTTTTTACATATTGATTACTAGCGTAAATACAGTATCCCACGGGAACACGTAGCCTATGTGTTAATGCAGAGCTTAAACTAGTAGTTTTAGCTCTGCATACCGAATTTCATCTAAATCCGTTTAGTAGTTTTTACGTGAAAGAGTAACAAACATACACCCATTCATCCATCCATCCTCATTTCTCACACATTCTCACATTAATTATAATAGTATATCGTAGGAGGACTCTTTAGAGTTAGCATAGGTACGCCAAGACGCAACGCGGCGTACACTTTTTAAGAAACTTCCAAAAATAAGGAGGCGGTTATTAAGATAGCGATTCAAAATCGGATTTTATTAGTGACACAAAAAGATACAAGTTTCATTGAAAGAGCGCGGTGCGGCTTGCAATTCGAACTCTTGCAATGAAACATTTAACTGTTTGTCTACTAAATAAAGTTCAATTTTGAATCCCTTTCATAAAAAGTGCGCGCCGCGTCGCATTATCCTTAAACTAAATACTAACTATGTAGGTACTTAACAAAAAAACAATCTGAATTTAAATTTTTACAAATTCTTACAAACATTACCTATAATATTTAGACGGACATACCTAAGAATATTTATAATTAATTATTAACGTTAGCTTCGGACAATCCTACTCATTGTGCCGTCCGACATGACAAGAACTTTTACAATTACACTCGTCGTTAACTGATATTAAGCCCTCATGCTGTATAAATTAGGTTTTATTTTGAATAGACCGAATTCCATGTACAATTTAGCATGGGATGGTACGCAAAAGGCGTTCCGTATCACGCTGCAAGTGCATTTGGACAATAGTAATGGGACAAGTGCGTGGAACGGCACGTATGACAGGTACAAGGTGGCGGCAGGCGGCAGAAATGATTGTGCCTCCAATTACATTCAATAGAATGTTCCGTAACGAGCAGTGAGCTTAGCACAAACAATTGATGACAACGTATTCGTAAAGTTATCGAATGAAAATTCTATGGGCGCTGTTATGACACACAGTAGAAAATATATATCTTACTAGATTTTGCTCGCGACTTCGTACGCGCAAAAGCTAATTTCGCAGAAACCGTACATTTTTCCGCAATAAAAAGTAGCCTATGTCCTTCCCCGTGGTCTACTCTACATCTGTGCTAAAGTTCATTAAAATCGGTCGAGTAGTTTCGGAGCCTATTCAATGCAAACAAATAAACAAATCTTTCCTCTTTATTATATTAATATACCTATTTTGATGAAATTTTACACAGTTAAAGAATAGACCACGGGAATGGACATAGGCTTTTAATTGCGGCAAAATGTAAAATTTCCGCGGATTTCTGAGCGCACGAAGTCGCGGTCAACTTTTAGTATTTATAAAGTAGATCTATCTTAATGTCGAAGTTATTATAACAACTTTTTAAATGAGTGATTACTAGTACACACTACACACACCTACAGAACTAGATATACCTTCATAATCAACAGCCTCCGTGGTCCAGTGGCTTAGAGCTTGGCACTCGACTCGGAGGTCGTGGGTTTGATACCCGCGTTGGAACAACAAAAAATGTTGTTTCCAAGTTTGGTTACACAAAGTAGGCTGATCACCTGATTAAAAAAGTAAAAAGTCGGACATGCGCCTGATCTCTCGTCAGTCGTGTCGATCACCCGACCCACAGGGTTACGACTTACGAGAGCAAAGAAAGAGCGCGTGTTCTTGTGTACTGTGCACACACTTGGGCCCTATAAAATAACTCCCATGTCGCTGGTCTGGTTTTTATGAAACCGCCCACCGTCACCGTAATTGGTGTAGGGAGTTATTAGTTAATACTACTTACTAGTACCCACATAATCAGGTCAGATAACTTAGTTACTTCGTCAAAATCTAAGATAAATATTATAATAGAGAATTGTCTGAATACGATCAGCATATAGATAGCCAAAAATATAAAAAATACTGATCATCCTACTAATATTATAAATTTGAAAGTTTGTGAGGATAGATGGATGAATAGATGGATGGATGTATGGATGGATGGATGTTTGTTACTCTTTCACGCAAAAACTACAGAACGGTTTCGATTAAATTTGATATAATAGCAGTTTACGCTCTGGATTAAAGCATAGGATACTTTCTTTCCCGAAAAAGTACAACGTTCCCGCGGGATACTGTTTTACGCGGGCGGAGTCGCGGGCAACAGCCAGTCTTAAATATTACTGTAGGCTTTTATCTTACTTTTATACCTTACAAATATTATTTAAAGAAACTCAAAAATCATACAACTTTTAGTAGGTAGGTACCTACTCTACAAAGCTCTATTGTATAGATCGGTGATATTCGCCATTTCATTCCAACCTCAATCTCGGTCCAGACTCCGGACCCAACAATGACACTGTAAAATTAAACAACAAACCAAACTCAGCATTACAAATTCAAAACGACATAAACCAGATAATCTCAGCAATTCCCACTTTGAATAATATTAGCCGTTCAAAATATCTGACTACCTGAGAACGTGCGACTGTAGCTCCTATTACCGGGGAATAGAGTGCACGGATTTCCGAAACAGGATATCGTTGGCCTTTCGTGAACATTGTCTATTTCGTCTGATGCTTAGTCTGTGTAGGAGGCTTATGGCCTTTCCCGGCTATTATATGAAGTGCTATAACGCGTTTAGATATGAGACGTCTGTTTATGTGTATTGTGCGGACGCTACTTTTCGTGTACCTACCTATATGAAAACTATATTTAAAGGCTACTGTGTTTACTTCATAGTTTTACGCGACACCTTGCCTCAACAACACTGGCAGATTTATTGTTCTATTAATCTAATTGATAAACGTACGTAATACGTTCTGTAGTCTTTGTGTGAGTCACAAACATCTATTCTTCCTCACAAACTTTCGCTTTTATAATAGTATAATAGTATAAATTTTTTCTATTTAAATTTATAAGAAGTATGTACATATTTATAATGGGATTTTTTATAATTAGATACTTCAAAATCATCGGCAAAATAACAAAACCACGCGCCAAAACTCACGATTGGGTACAAACTAGGGTTGTCAGACGTCCCGTATTTCCCGGGACGTCCCGATGCAATATGAATTCGGGCGTACTAGGTCCATTGCGCGCTAAAACTAATCAAAATGATAAGCTAAAACTCGCTCGACACTCAGAAAAATGTCAAAAAATTTAATTTATCACTAATAAATTTTTGTTTTTTTTTTTTTCGTCTCGGGAACTAAACTGAAATCCCGTATTTTTTGGCGTATATTTACAGTTGTCCCTTATAGGCTGAAAAAAAATCTGGCAACCCTAGTACAAACAGTAAAGATGCTACTACTACAATATCTAGCTAAGACAATCTCCGATACAGAATTAACAGTCGAATCACATAATTACTAGTTCGTTACCCACCACGGCCGCCTCCCGCGGCGCGGCTCGTCTAATTAAGATCTCGGAGATATCATTACACGAGTAAATGAACTAATTCCGAGGGGAAAAACTGAGGACCAGTTTTTCATCACGTCGATATACTAAGGGGCGATTTCACCAATGAAATTGAACGCGCTCAGTATACAATAAACTCGCTTTGCGCGTTTGAACGCGCTTATAACTCCGAATTGCATTTCACCAACATAAACGAAACACGTTTCCAGCTAAGCTGAGTTTAGGTTCTGAACGCCGGATTTCATCGGTTTAACTTCGTTGAACGCGTTCAAGAGCTATCATGTACGAAGTTTCATAAGATGACAGTTGTCATGTTTGTATTTATAAAATCAGTATTCATTTGTGTTTAATATCACATTAGGTAGTTCACAGAAATCGAATTTCTAGAAAAACACTTTTTCAAAAATATTTTACGTCTTTAATATTTTAACTCAGTTTTCGTTATCGCGATTAGCGTTAATATGGTGAAACCCGTTCGACGTAAAACGAGACGCATGAACTCGCTTAGTGAGAATTAAGTTTTATAAAACGAAGTTTTTATTGCGAATGGTGAAATCGCCCCTAAGCTACGTTAGAGAATGTTGGAAAAGAGTCATAAAGTAAATATATAAATAGACCTGCGGAGAATTTTAAAATGTTCCCATTAACTCTTGATTGGGGAGACGACTACATGAAGGCGTGGAGTGTCCATGGGCGGCCCGCGGCAGTACTCGCTTACCATCAGGCGAACTGTCTGCTTGTTTCGTGGTCAATTATAAAAAATGCTTCGCCTACACTGAAGCTTACTCTTTACATTTGAATACATACACATACATATAATCACGTTTCACCAAATCAGGCAAGTCTTGAAAAAAGGCTAGGTCAAGTATACCCTAAACCGAAGAGAATGTATAAAGAGGGAATGATGAAAGTGGAAGAAGCGAAACAAGTATGTAAGGGTCGTAGCAAGTAGAAAGAAGTGGTCTCTGCCTACCCGTACGGAAAAAAATGTGATTATATGTATGTGTAGGTACGTATTCAAATGTAAACGATTTGGTCTCGAAACGTCCGCCTAGGTCTACCCCTTCCAAGTAACACTTTCATTCACATTCATCATAAACACTTTTTTCGTCAATCGCTCTTCATTCATTCTCTCAATATGGCCAAACTATCTCAGCATACCTTTCTTAATTTTTGTCACTTCATCTTCTTTCAGACCACGTTTCCTTATTATATTTCTATCCTATTTCTTATCCTGTCACTCATTTTAACTCCTATCATATTTTTTAACTCTTCTTCTTCTTCTCTTCTCAACTGCATTTAATTCTGCTTTCATGTTTCTTCTGCCATACCGAACTTTCACTTCCGTACATGAGTGTCGGAACCAACACCCACTCATACACAGCCAAACGAGCCTTGTTAGACACCTTCTGACTGTTCATAAAGGAGTGCAAATGAATGGAGATTCACCATGTTTCCTGCATTCACTCTTCTTTCAATATTACTCTCACACTTTCCATCTCTTGTAAACTTTGAACCCAGATACACAAAATCATTCACCTGTTCAATTTGTTCATGTGACAGACTGCAATATCGTGATTGGAGAATCACGATATTGCAGTCTGTCACTGCCTCATCTCTTTCAAACACTATTTGAAGCCGTTTATCATTATTGAAAGTTTAGAAATAAACTGCTAATATAGTTTTTTTTTTTTTTTTTTCAGGTAGAACGAAGAAGGAATTGAAGATGTTAAAGCCGATTTAATTGGTCTGTGACTACAGTAAGCTTTGATTAATTATTACATAGATACGTTATACCCTTACAAAACTGACAATATTTCTGTGCCGCGAGTCGCGACACACATTGACACAGAACACTATAAACTATTACTCTCGGAGCACACTAACCAAAATTGGGCCAATTTGAGTCTTCACTTTTTACACGCAATACCATATGTAGATATGGTATACAATACCATATGTGGATATGTAGATATGGCATCCTTAAGTGAAAAAGCCAATATTGTGCGCGTGTGATCGTTCACCTGGTGTATAGATTATAGTGTATCAATGTACAGAACGATCACGATCTTAATGTCTGTCGGCAATCGTAATCTTCATAGAAAAACTAAGATTGCCGAGGGTCATTAGCAACTAGGTTTTACTGTATTTTCTGCGTTCGTAACGAAAGGACTCTATCAAATACACGATAAATGCATTTAATATAACACCTGTGCGCGATTTGAGAAACTCAAATTAAAATCAGAATCGTTACAGGTAATCGTTACTTGTCAATAATTGGAGTACCGATCTGAGACCAGATTGGCTGAGTACAGCAATCATATGCCAAGCAGGTGCTAAATTATAATGTTAATAAATACGTTTGCGCAACGGTCGTGGCATTTCAAATTGATTTTAATCAATTGACCAATCATGCCGCGTATATATCACGTCATTCTCGCTCCCATTGGTCCGAAGTGATTTATTGCGGAATCAATGTTGAATTGGCCAATCGGGAGCGATAGCTAGGAGGTATCTAAATTATAGCCAATATTGAGACTGTATGCATTTTAGATGCTATTCGAATTCCGATCGCTTCACAAAAACCTTCCTTGTATATTTTGTAAGGTAGGTTTAGACTAGTATATCTAGTGTCAACAATGGCTAGCCGAATACGTGCAATATTATTAACAGAATGAATTTGTCAATACCTACTAGTCAACACATACAAAAAAAAGGCAATATTATGGCCCGCACACAAGGAATGTTATTGTCAATATGAGCATTATTGCCAATAATATGGTGTGTGTGCGGCTAGCCATTAAGCATCAGTTGACAGTTGACACTGAGACGCGACTGCATTTTCTGCATTGAGTTTTAATTTCGAGCTGCTTAGCGCGGCACCGCTCTTGCAAGGAAACTTGTATCTTTTTGTGTAGTGAATAAAGTTTAATTTTGAAGCGCTATCTTAAAAATGCAGCCGTGTCCCGTCGGGTTTCGGTATTCTTGAGTAACTCAGCCTTCATATATTACGTATAATAAGCGCTACCATAACTTTTAGGCTCTTGCTTCTATAAGGAGTAAGGACTAGGTAAAACTACTCCTCTAACATTAGTACCTACATATACTTTCAAAAAAAATATATCTTCTATATATACCAATAATATAATAAAGAGGAAAAGTTTGTTTGTTTGTTTACATCGAATAGGCTCCGTAACTACTCGACCGATTTTAATGAATTTTGGCACAGATGTAGAGAAGGTCATAGGCTACTTTTTATCGAGGAAAATGTACGGTTTCTGCGAAATTAACTTTCAGCGCGCACGAAGTCGCGGTCAACATCTAGTCCCTAGATAAATATTAATTTATATTTATTTAAACTCATTTTATTCACTATTGTTCTAAAAGAATTTATGTACAGTTTTTGCTACTATCGGAGATCGCTTAAGGCAATTACTGTTACTACACGAACAATGAAGCTGTGGAGTAAAAACTAGGCCTCCTGAGTGGTTATAAATACTATTGGGTCTGAGGGTTGACCCTTCTGTGTTTAATACAATAAGGCCCACTTGCGCCAATCCGGGTTAAAGTTAACCTTGGGTTAAATTATAATGCTTTCTCTTTCACAAATACGAAGAACGAGAGGGATAACATGATTTTTAACCCAGGGTTAACTTTAACCCAGATTGGCGCAAGTGGGCCTAAGTATAATATTGTAAAAACATCCACCGTACGTAAAAATGACATACCTACGTGGTTTAAATAGGGGATGAAGTATCAGTGTATCTCTTTCATGGGGACACTTGGTATCTTGGTATATCCTGTCTTTAGTAAAATATCCCGACGAATAGTAGATTATTACGCGATTGCTCGAAAGAAGTATAACGCGAAGCATATATAGAGGCGGTGTGATACGACGGTGGCTCAATCCTCATATTTAAAGTAGACTTACATTGTAATTTGATTTTTTATAAATGAAACGAAATGTTATCGTAAACTAATTTCGTGCAGTTTCGACCAATCAGAACATGTTTCACGGTGATTTAACGTTTTCGAGATCACCGTTTGACAATTTTAGCACAGATTAATAAATAGGTTACCTTTTAGCGAATCGAGACTTGATTGTAATTGTATTAATGCAGGTTTTATTTAGCAGAATTTGGCTCTATAATTGGCAATAACAGAATCAGGACTTGATTATGACCTGTCTTCAATTCGAAAAAAAAAACCGTGATGTGAAAACGCCAAGGAATTTGTAAGTAAAACAACTACAAATTCCTTGGAAAGCGCTTTTAATCCTCCAGAACCTCTTTTCCCAGCCCTGGGCACTGGCTCATACAAGCGGTAAGTAATTGCTGAATTAATGTCAGGCGTTTAGGAAGTAAGTTTTTGCTCGTCAGCGTTGGTGCGGCGATAGGATCATCGGGTTACGTGCACTTACTTAATAAACCCCATTATAGGGGTGTATTATGTAATATTAAATAACGATTCGTGTATTTATCAAGGTTTTATCTTATATCCTGTTACTTTTCATTATATTTACTACATATAACCTTACTAAGAGCGTGTAAGGACTTGTTAGAGGGGGGTTCCGTAACTATCAACGCGTAATAGGCTTGCATTAAATTACTTCGCTGTCCACTTAAATTGAGCCATTTCGCTAAAATATAGCTAAAAACACTCCCGACAAAAAAACAAGATCAAGGATAAGGTACAAGTAAGTTCTTCCGTTTGGGCGCTACTATGGCACGTGACACATATTATGACATAACAGACAGACAGACACGTCAAACTTGTAAACTATACTAGACCATCATCCTACTGCTATTACCTAATTATGAATGTGAAAATTTGTGAAGATGAATGGATGTTTGTTACTCTTTCACCCAAAATGAAGTTTGGTATGGTACTAGTGTAGGCTCTGGATTAAAACAAAGGCTATACTTTTTATCTCAAATAGTGTAGTGTTCCCTTGGGATACTTGAATTCCGCGGGCGAATCCGCGAGTATAAGCTAGTTAAACATAATTTTATTTCAGAACATAAACAACGAAAATCAATAGACTGCAACATTAAAGGAAATGGGTCCCTATTATAATTCGATTTCTCCGCCCGCTACACATGCACGCGATATCTCACGACGTGTCCGACGACGCACGACCGCGTGACAAATGCGAGCGCATAATGCTCACAGGGCTCTATCCACTAACGCTCTTTCCCGCTGTCCTGTCCACTAGGCCCTAACACATAGTAGACGGGACGCGACATGTCGAAATGAAGTCGAGATAACTGTCTCTCGTACTTATATCGTGAGCCGATACATCCATACTAATATTATATTATGAATGGGAGTGTGTGTTTGTCTTTCACGTCAAAACTACAAAACCTATTTAAATGAAATTTGGTACACAGAAATTCTAAAGCCTGAGAAAGGACATAGGCTACTTTTACTCGCGGGAAAATATACGGTTCCCGTGGGATACTTTATTTACAGTTTCACGTAAAAACTACTAAACCGATCATCATGAAATTTGGCACAGATATAAAGTAGACCACGGCTACTTTTTATCGTGGGACATATAAGGTTCTCGTGGGTTACTGTACTTACGCGGGCGGAGTCGCGGGCATCAGCTTTTGTCAAATAATTCTACAGGTGACCCTGTATTTATCCAAAGAAAATATTTAACCCTATATGGAGGTACAATACGTAAGTATAATGATAGTATGCATAACTATAAAATCTGGGGGCACGGCAGTGCCCCCGCCAAGTCGAGCGCGAAGCAAACACTGCCGTACCATCCTTTACTGGAACCATTTCGCCGCATTTTCAGGCCCCTATTTGAGAACCTCTGGATAAGACCAGAACGCAGAAATTTTCGTCATCCAGTAAGCTATAATCACATACTTAAAATCCAAAATTTCAAGTATGTAGGTCATTTAGTTCCGAAGTTAAGCGAAAGCAAAGTTTCGCATTTATGACACTCACTCACTCACTCACTCACTCACTTATACACTCACTCATGATCATCAAAATAGAACTAGTACTTCCCATAAACTCAGAGAGCTGAAATTTGGTACAGAGTTAGGGTTTAATGGCCACATAAAGGGAAAACTATAAAAACTAGGATAATCGATCTGGGGGCACGGCAGTGCCCCCGCCAAGTCGAGCGCGAAGCAAACACTGCCGTACCATTCTTTACTGGAACCATTTCGCCGCATTTTCAGGCCCCTATTTGAGAACCTCTGGATAAGACCAGAACGTCGATCTAGGGGCACGGCAGTGCCCCCGCCAAGTCGAGCGCGAAGCAAACACTGCCGAACCATTCTTTATTGGAACCATTTCGCCGCATTTTCAGGCCCCTATTTGAGAACCTCTGGATAAGACCAGAACGTCGATCTGGGGGCACGGCAGTGCCCCCGCCAAGTCGAGCGCGAAGCAAACACTGTCGTACCATTCTTTACTGGAACCATTTCGCCGCATTTTCAGGCCCCTATTTGAGGAGCTCTGGATAAGACCAGAACGCAGAAATTTTCTTCATCTAGTAAGCTATAATCACATACTTAAAATCCAAAATTTTAAGTCTGTAGGTTGTTGCATAATGATGTAACATTATTAAAAATATAATCTGTCATTCACAGGTGTCACTTTGATGCCTATGATAGAATATTTAGTTAGCCATAAGGCTATGTATAGCTTAGACGTGTGTATGTCTATTTGGCCTCCTTAACATATTAGATGTATGATAAGATATACTGTATGGATGTTATATGTAGAACATATGTAATAAAGAAGAATATACAATCATTGTATCATTGAATATCTCCACCGTGAGTTTATGATAAATGCTGCTGGGTCAACAGATCCAACATACAACATGGTGTTAGAAGTGTGAGGTAAATACAAAAATATATGAACGAAAAAGAGGGTACATCAAAAACTCAAGAATAACCACAAAAAGCTTGAAGGCAGTCGGAACTTAGGAACGATCGGTAAAAAAAGTGTGTGAAGACTGAAGACCTAACAATGGCTGGAAACGGAGTACAGAAACTTGAAATTTCTACCGAAGTTATCAACACCTACCTGTTGCCAGGGAAGATGGGATATCTCGTAGCACTGCAACGGCTCATTTGTTGTGTTTGGCTTGAACTTAGCACATACTAAGCATTGATCAACTAAATTTTTAATGTCAGCATTTATATTCGGCCAATAAACTGTTTCTCTAGCAATATTAAGTGTTTTATTTATACCTAAGTGAATTCATTCATTATTTATACCTAAGTGAATTCATTTAGTTCCGAAGTTAAGCGAAAGCAAAGTTTTGAATTTATGACACTCACTCACTCAGTCACTCACTCATGATCATCAGAATAGAACTAGTACTTCTCATGAACTCAGAGAGCTGAAATTTGGTACAGAGTTAGTGTTTAATGGCCACATAAAGGGAAAACTATAAAAACTAGGATAATCGAACATCTGGAGTACCTGGTGACCCTGATTAGAAAACACAATAGCCCAACCAAACTATTAGAGATCGACATACCGCCTTTACAAAAAATATTCAACATGGTGGTGGGCCGCTTCATTTGATGTCAAAAATCGAAGGTCTGAAGTATCTGATGAAGAATTCTCAGCTGGTTTCAGCTGATTAGAGATATGGTAATGCCCCCCTTCTACTATTGGTACATAATAAAATCGACTGTCATTTCAAAAACCTAGCGAAGTGGGACACATCTTCTAATTTAATCTAGTCCGTAGCATTCCACTGCTGGGCGAATGCCTCCCTTTCTGCTTTTGATACGCATATAAATAAAATTAAAGGAAAACTCTGGATAAGACTAGACTGGCTTTTATACTTATATTTACAAGTTTACAAGAAGAAATAGTCGAACGATTAACTTTATTGTACTCGATCATTACACAAATTAAATAAACAAATTACACTGAAATCTAGTAAAATAAATCAATATGCCCACATTTCTACAAAAAGAAGTGAAATCCCACCAAAAACATTCTGTAAAAAACTAGCCAAGTCTCGATAGAGCTGCTTGTTTATCTCTAAAAAGTAGTGAAATCTAGACAAAGTCGTGCCAAGTCTAAGGTTCCTTACTGCGATTTCTTTATTATTATAGTTAATGTTGTGTGACTTGGCCGTTGAACATTCTTTATACGTTACAAGTGGGTACAAGTCAATTTTGTTTACACGTAATGTATATCTGTTGTAACTACCTATGTTTGTTAAGCGAGATAATAGCCCATACTGGTATTGGTAATTGGACGCTAGTGAGTAGTGTCTCATTTTAGGCTGTTGTTGATTGTAGAACACATGTATTGGAGCAATGGTGTCATGGAGCCCCTTTTGTACCATTGTGTACCCTTCAACGGCCAAGTCACACAACATTAACTATAATAATAAAGAAATCGCAGTAAGGAACCTTAGACTTGGCACGACTTTGTCTAGATTTCACTACTTTTTAGAGATAAACAAGCAGCTCTATCGAGACTTGGCTAGTTTTTTACAGAATGTTTTTGGTGGGATTAGCATTTACAGAAAAATAACATTTCCTGACATCCTCGTACTGCCGTACGCCGTCGCGCCGGCATTGAAGATCGCGCGCCCAACAAACAGTATCGGCTGCGCGGTTATGAATCGAATTTAAATATTCATAGGATAATCTAGGCAAAATTTGAGGTCACGTTATATTTTTGGATCGAATATATCCTATAAAAGCCATTTTTGTTTTGAAAACATATATAATGGGAGCATGGATGGTGATGGAGGTATAACATCCATGAACGGAAGGATGGCGCGTGGTTAACGTACAATCAGGCTGGTGCATGTTGTACAAAGAAGTCAATCGCGACAAAAGAGGAGAGGCCAAAGGCCATCATTATTTCTCGCTGATGCACACGGCTTTATGAAATATACGTTCCGGATAAGAACGTTAGCAGACGGTGCGCTTATTGTCAATGAAATGATGTTTAGCTACGAAAGGCTATGAACGACTATGAGCGACTATGAATAAATTTGCCGCTCGAGATAGACGCGGATTTGAATTCCATTGAGATACGTTCGGACCACCGCGTGCGCGAAACACAGCAACATTTTGTGGATTGTAATTTTATATTAATGTTTAAACGTATTTCATTGTATCGAGAGAAAGCAGCTTTTTGGTGGGTCAGATTGTGTCTGTATAAGATTAATTGGTGTAATAATATTACTTCCTCTATTGTTCCTATTTGGTGGTGAGAATATAATAAGAGATGAGTTTTGAGGGCTAACGAACGACGTGTTTTGTTTCTAAGATCAATTCTGAACCTCAATTCTCGTATTTAAAGTAGACTTTCATTGTACTTTGATTTTATTATAAGTGAAGGGGCATGTTATCGTAAACTGATTTTATGAAATTTCGACCAATCAGAACGCGTTTCACGTTGGTTTGACGTTTACGAGAATACCTTTTGGTAGTTTTAGCGTATCAAGATTTGATTTTAATTGTATTAATGCAGGTTTTATTTAGCAGAATTGACCCTCAGGGCTGTGGCACTGGGCTGCCTTCGATTAAGGTCGGAGACTGGCAAAATGTTTTTAGTAATTTGTTTTCCATATTAAGGTGGTTCGTTTCCCATACAAAAAAACAATGGACATTAATTAGGTAATTTCATACTATTACTACATAAATTATATGCACATCTATTTATTTTGCAATACAATTGTCGCAAAATACATTTAAAATACTTTATTTCACACAGAAGTCACATTTTTATTGAATTTTCGACAAAAAGTGACATAAGTACAAATGTCACTTTTTGTCGAAAATTCAATAAAAATGTGACTTCTGTGTGAAATAAAGTATTTTAAATGTATTTTGCGACAATTGTATTGCAAAATAAATAGATGTGCATATAAATTTATGTAGTAATAGTATGAAATTACCTAATTAATGTCCATAGTTTTTTTGTATAGGAAACGAACCACCTTAAGTTTATTTATTTGCTGATGGTTTTCTCTAATAGTAAGTTTTCTAGCTCATTTTGTATGCTCTCAAGTCTAGTTGTGAGCAGATAGTAATGGTGCTACTCATTTCTGCGGTAGTAGCATCAGTTGAGCTTATACCTTCCAGGCTTCTTGATAGAATATTGGGTGTTGAAAATGTGTCGTCTTCTGATAAGTAGATAATGATCAGTTTGTATCTGTGAGTCCGATGTATAAGATGCATGCAAGAAGTTAGATAGCTATATCGGTATTTGGTGGACAAGCAGAGGCCACAGACCAAATCTGTAGCCTACAGTGGCGTGGGGTTCCTATAACTCCATTCCTATCGGCTTCATTTACCTTACTTACTATTAATAAGCTAGGTTTTTCCTAGTAGAACCAGCCTTCGCCACTAGTAGCCCACTTCTCAAACTCGTGGGAACCCTTAAATGATAGGTGGCGAACCTTGTTGCGTTAATTAAATGAAAAACTATCTATTGTATCAAAAACTAATATGACACACATGACACAGGACATTATAAAACTAAACCTCAATACCTAAGCAACAAAAGGTGGTGTTATCGCTACAAGCGATTTCTGCCAGACAATCTTTATAAAAGGAGGTGATTAGGAGGGGGTCAAACTCCCTCATCTTCTTCCCACCAAAACGACTAGCTAACCGGCAGTAAGATGAGTCATAGTCCTTCCGGCCATTAGCATAGACCCATTCGAAAATAAAATCGTTATAATAATATGCTTACATATAAAAGACACAAAAAAAAATCAAAATCAAAAAAGTTTTATTTCCATAAAGGGTTACCAAGCAACGCTTATGGAATTGTCCCTACGTGATACCTACCACCAGCACAGGGCGTCTAGTCAAGATGCATTAGATAATTTCGACGGCGAAGTGCGAAAACAAAATGTATGGGATTTGACATAACGCATCGCAAACGACATGTCACTTAACGATGACTTATGTCAAATGCCATACATTTTTTATTTCGAAGTTCGTCGTCGAAATTATCGAATGCATCTTGACTAGAGGCTCAGGATCAGGAACTAACCCGGCGAGAAGAACCGGCGTAAGAAGCTCTCACGGGACCATATTTTAGCAAAAAGATAGAAAATTGTTCTTTTAAAAAAATATATATTTTTACAATATGAAAACTTAGTGTACTTAACGAGTATAATATTAACAAAAGTCAGCTATACAGTATACACAAAGATGGAAAATTGTTCTTCTAAAAATTATACATTTTTTTACAATATGAAAATTTTGTGTATATAAATATTAACAAAAGCCAGATACACATAGTTAATGTCAGGCTCGGAATACATCATCTGAAATCTGTCCAGCCGGAAAAAAACAGCGCCGAAAAAAGAACTCTGCGCTAATACAGTAGAGCTGTAAATCGAACACACGAGCATCGAGTTTTAAAATTGATGCCGTGTGTTCGGTTTGGATCTCTATTGTAACAGCGCAGAGTTCTATTTTCGGCATTTTTTCCGGCTGATGAGATTCCGCATGATGTAGTCGGAGCCTTAAAGACGCGTCATTTAGATGATAATGCGTATCTACTATCTATATTATCTATCTCGCAACTATATTATGTTTCAATCAGAAAGTCCGTGTTTTATTGAGCTACACGTGTTAGATTTTAATTAATTCGTGTACGCGAATGTACTCCATGGTATAATGCAACACGACAGTGCTTATTACATTTTAATTAAACTGAAGGTAACTCCTCGCGCAAACGTACACGGCTGTACCTGTAGCTGTCAATTAATCGCATTGACATTTGTGCGCGATAATACATTGTCACATTTAAAAACTACATTGTATGTTGGGGATAAGGCTTAAAACACACGGAGTGGTTTTACAGGCTAGCTAAAAACGTTTAGCATTTTAGACAATCCTATTATAAATGTGAGGAAAAGTGTGTTTGTTAAAACATCCATCCTGAATGGATGGATGTTTTAACGAAGAAACTACTTTTTATCCCGAAAATTGCAGTGATCCTATGGGATACTATAGTTACGCAGGCGGAGCCGCGGGAAAATCTAATATAAAAAACTTGTTTGTTTAGTTTATCTGTGACACTGTGTTTGTAGAATTAGTTTATCTAATACTAGATGTTGACCGCGACTTCCTGCGCGCAAAAGTTAATTTCGCAGAAACCGCACATTTTTCCGCGATAAAAAGTAGCATAATTATGTCCTTCCTAGTAGCCTGTGCCAAATTTCATCGAAATCGGTCCAGTAGTTTTGGAGCCTATTTGATGCCTCTTTATTATATTTTGCCGAGATCAAAAGTTTACAGATTTATAATTTTTTAGAGATGCGGATCGTGACTTTGGCGAACTAGGCGACTAGCCGATTAGTCGGTTATAAAGAGGCCTAGTCGGCCTAGTCGATTATTTTCGGGGATTTCCGTAACGATTCGTACCTAATCTATATAGTATAATGTAGGTAAGTAGTATCAAAAATAATTATTTTATCGAAAAAAGTAAGCATATTATGTAACAAAATACGGTCAATTATTGTTCATGTGGACATCCTCAAAAGATTCTTGAGTCTGGTTTTGGTAAGAACTAAGATTCAATAGACATTAGACATGCATACCTACTACTAAGAATTCTACCGGATTAGGCAGAATATTCGCGTCCGAAGTCTATCAACATTTTTCAATTTCACTAGTTAAATTACTAACGGTTTTTACAATTTTACGTTGACTTATACAAAGCAAGAAGCCGGACAGAGGGCGCTTTTTGCCGATTAGTTACCGACTAGTCGCCGACGATATAGATGTCCGCATCGACAGCTTTCCCTAGTCGTCCCTAGACTAGTCGGAACATGTCTAATAATTCTACTTCCATATTTCGAAATGTGTCATACTGTCGGCACACACCATGCACAATAGGCAATCGGACTATTTTTTTTTTTATAAAACTCTTAAATATGAGTAGTTTCTCAGAAGAAATCGTATATCAAAAGTCAATATTTTCAAAGGTACAGCGTAAAAAATTTCGCGAGCCTCCTAAAAGCGCTCCATACTAAAATCGATATACAAATGACGTCACTTGTAGGTTATAGTATAATATGATGTATATGGCCGCCGGAATATATTTGTAAATATCTCCGATATTTGTGCGTTTAAGTTCATACTTACCATAATGAATGTTTTTGTATATGATGTGAGTAAACTAATGATGTAGGTCTTTTTTACCAATTTCGCAAAAAAAAAAATATTTTTTTGGTACTTTTTAAATTTATTTAATTAGTAAACTACAATATGTTAAATAATATATTTTTTTACATTCACCAAGAATTAATGCCTCAATATTTCTGAATATATTAACGAAACTACATATTTCAGATGTAGTCCGATCCCCTATTAAAATACTCTTATGCGTGATGCGTCGGAAAAATTAAAACGTTTAAAACTTATTCTACGTACGTACTTTTGCCAAAGAATATAATATATTACTTACGTACTTTTGCTAAGGTAGTCACAGAAGCTCGGTCAGTTCGAAGCCATAATAAGTAACAAAAAGTAGAATGTTTACCACGTGGCTTAATTAAGGACGTTGATGAAATGTAAAAAATATTAATAGAAATATCATTGCCCACAGATGTGAGTTGTAGGTGCTAATGTTTTATCGTGTAAATATTTATTTTATAATAAACTAGGTGTTGGCCGAGGCTCCACTCCGTAAATATAGTAAAAAAGTAGCCTATGTCCAATTATCCATTCCCGTGTTCTACTCTAGTGCCAAACATCCAAATTTATTCAATGCAAACAATCAAACACAGAAATCTTTATTATACTTACTTATAACTTATAAGTATATATTTAGTAAAAAATTGATGTTGCGCTTCGTGCGCGTAAAAGAACATCCCACGTGAAGCACAATAAAAAGTAGCCTATGTCGTTTCCCGTGGTTTATTCTATATCTGTGCCAAATTTTACCCAAATTAGTCCAGTAGCTTGTAACCTATTCAATGCAAACCAACAAACAAATCTTGCCTATTTATAATATTAAAATATAGATTAAACTCTAGTATAAATAATTATCGTGTTCTAATTAAACAGAACAATCATTAATGAAGTAATAACCACTAGACCATCAGCCACTAACCACTAGCAAAACCACCGCCCACCGGACGAGGAAACTAATGTCAACCATTACTTCTCTTCGACAGCGGCCTGCGGGCTCGGTAGACATAGAAAATGGACTGATTCTGTTATCCTTATATGTCTGGGAACTTTTACCACAGTATAAATAATAATTTACAGTAGACCATATTTCTATTAGACCACCCGCTGATGCGCATGCACTAATAAAATCTCAAATAGCAGAAGTAGGTAAGTATGTAGTGTCTGTCACACCTAGCTACCTACATATTACTAACTAGCTGATGCCCGCAACTTCGTTTGCATAACTTAGTTGCCCGCAGGCCGCAACTAACGGAAACGGAACCCTATGAACCCTATTTTTTATACGGAACCTTAAAATAAAAGTAGCCTATGTTAGACCCTATAACATCAGCTATCTGCCAGTGAAAGTCCCGTGAAAATCGGTTCAGCCGTTTCAGAGATTAGCCGGAACAAACAGACAGACAGACAGACGGACAGACAAAAATTTTAAAAATTGGTAGTTTATTGTTAGTATCGAATATTAATATGCATTAAGTGAAAAGCTGTTTATTTGAAGTTACAAACAGACACTTCAATTTTATTTATCTGTATAGATGTATAGATGTACAATACGGCCGATGTATCTTGGCGGGTCTGAACTTCGCGCGGAAGGTTATGCAATAACTGTTTCTAAGTGTTTTCGTATTTATTTTATTTGTACTAATTGATCAACTGTATTAGGGAAATTTTATTAGTACATAGGTGTATAAAAATAATACAATAACAGTTTTCTTCACGAGTTATACATGCGCTAAAGTTCGCAGAGCCTATGTTCAGACCCGTCAAGATACAGCGGCCGTAGTGTATAGATCTGTAATCACACCATATGGCCAAGGCTTGTCGTTGCATTGAACGGTTAACGAAATTGTTCGGTCGTTTTATCGTTTTCGAGACACAGTGGAAACACTTGTGCGGCTGCCGGCTTAATATTTTTATAAGCTATTTTTAAGCGTAATAATAAAAGTAATGATAAAGTAATGATCCAATTTTTAATAATAAGGTGTCAGCAGAATTCTACTGAGGGCCCGAGTAACATCAAGTCTCTAAAATGTTTTTTATGAAAAATTATAGTTTTTAACGTACCTAATATGAACCAATGGCTATCTGAATAGACTGAGTCGTAATTTTCTATTCCATTTTCTTCCGTTCTAGAGTATAGTCAATTGGTCAATTCATTCTCTATGTCCGTGGGTTTTGCAGTTTCCTGGGGGCATCCTAACATTACTGTCTGTTAACTGATGAAAACGTACGGCAACATTGTTCAAAACCCACACGTTTCGGGAAACATTAAGATATACATCATCTTTGTTCGTGTGGGTAATCGTTGTGTCACATCTATACAGACATAGATTTGCAAATATATTACTTCGGTGGCAATGCTAAATGCTTTATTAAGGCTCTGTATAACGCCAGTGATCTTCAGTGAGCATCAAGTCCCACTAAGGTTGTCAATTATACTGTTAAAACAGTATTATACTGTTTTTCACTATATTATACTTTTTACTGCTGAACAAAAATAAAGTATACAAAATACTGTTTTCAGCATCAAAATGCTTACTACTATAAGTGTAAGACGACGCTCACACAATTTTATTTTATTTAGTTAGAGGGCGCTCAGTGCAGCGCAGCCACAAACAAATCACATTAATGGGATTAAAAAAGGCTGTAAATTAATAAGTTGTGCGTGTAGCTCTAAAAATATGTATTTAAAATATTAAATAAATAAAATACTATTCGTTTTTTTCTAAAATACTGTTTAATATTCTTTTCAGACCTAAATATACTTTATTTCTTGTAAAAAAAGTAGAGTCCGACCGAAACTGGTTTTCCGGCCGAAACCGTAACTGAAACCGAATATTCGGCCGTGGCTTCAGTTTCGGCCGAAACCGAAACCGAAACCGAAACTCACGTGGTCAAGTAGAAAATTCCGTAAAATACTGAAATTTGGTGCATTTTATCCATTATTCTGCATTAATTAGGATATGAAATGGAAACACGGTATATTAATTTTGTTGTAATCATTTATTTAATGTAATATTAAAAAAAATACTAATTATATTTTAATTATGTTTTCAAATTCAGTTGCGTTGTCAAAGCGTTGCCGCAAGAAACGAAGTTAGGCGAGCGTGCACGAAAACTTCCGAAATCAGTTTCGGTTTCGGCAAAAGTTTCGGCCACTTTTGGCCGAAACCGAAACTGCCGCCGAAACTTGATTTTTGGCCGAAACTCGGCCGAAACCGAAACCGAATCCAAACTTTCGGTCGGACACTAAAAAAAAGGTTGGCAACCCTAAGTCCCATACCGATTTCGTAGGCAACAAGGGTGTATCGCGCCGACCGAAGAGTATTGAAATCGGATAAAAAATATCTATAAATATTTGAGACAAAATTTGCAAAAATTTAAACGACTTTCTCTGAGTCTTGTCTTACTCAAAATACTGAAATATTATTCACACTCGTGTGACTTATAGAAGAGAAAAAAGGTTTTAACTTAAAAAAAAAGGTGGACTTAGCATATTTTTTAATAAATATTTAACTTACTTAAATGGTCGTATTAAACTATATAGAATAACATAATATAGTTTAATACGACCATGACTAAGAAAATAGGTTTCAAATAACTCCAAGTTTTACATCCATCGAGCGCATCGCCCTTTAATGTACTTATTTATATTATTAGAAAAACTTGAAAACTTATTTTTTTAATAGGTAAATACAAAACAAAACCTGTCTTCTAAATTGCAATTTGCACTTACCATGCTCAAGTAATTTAAAAATTAGCTAACACTTAAGCTACCGTGAAGTTAATGTACTTTCCGTATATATGTTATCTGTGGAAACGAAGTCGAGATGTAGATAGCGTATCTTGGCCATCTCTACACGAGCGTAAAACGCTAATATAAGGATTTTTGCAAAATAAATTCATTCAACATTTAAGGCTTGTGAAGATATGATTTTTACAATGAATGGGCCATGTGAAGAAAGTGCTTAACAACGTTTTTATTATATTTAACGCATGATATAAAAAGTAAATCAAAATATTTTATATCAAAATTTTCTTTTTTGCTTTACAACCTTAAACGCAGATGCTGTCGTTATCTAAAAAACCGGCCAAGTAAGAGTCGGACTCGTGCATAAAGGGTTCCGTACAAAAGGGCAAAAAAATCACTTTTATTGTATGGGAGTCCCACTTAAACATTTATTTTATTCTGTTTTTAATATTTGTTGTTATAGTAGCAACCGAAATATACCTGTGAATTTTTCATCTCTCTAGCTATCACGGTTAAGGAGACAAACACAAACACACACACACACACAATATATTACCTATATAAAGGTGTAACAAAAATAAGTGATAATACTTAAGGGTGTGTTTGTGTTCCTTATAGAGAGTTCACTGTGAAAGTAGCACCGCTGAAAGAGCAAATTTTTTTTTGCGATTTGTATGGGAAAGCGCTCCAGTGTCGCGAGTTTCCCCATACAAAAGTGAAAAAAAAATTGCTTTATCCCGTCCCGTTTTTATCCTTTAAGTACGGAACCCTAAAAACGAAGGAAGTTTCACGATGTAGATAAGGTATCTTGGCCATCTCGACACGCGCGTAATTAAAGCACTATATTGGCTCGCTGGGTAATTAGACAGGTGGTATTTTGCTGCGAAATGGAGCACTTACATACGGAACGGATTTCGTAAAGATATAGAGCCTCGAGGGCAGAGCTAGGTTCTAGCAACACCACAGTGTTAGAGAAAACCGGCGTGAAATAACGCGTAGTGTTTCGCCGATATCAATATACGCCGATATAATAAATGTAATCAAACTCAAATTCAAAATGTTCATTTCCATGGTATATAATGGGCTTATATAAACCTATAAAATTGTCCTATATGAAATGAAAACGTATATTTTTATTTCCAAATAAAACAACAAGCTTCTTTCGGAAATAAAAAGTTACCACTGCACCGGTTCCACCTTAACCTGCCGAGAAGAACCGACGTAAGAAACTTGCACGGGGCCATCTTTTAGCAAAAAGTTAGAAAATATTTCTTTTAAAATAAGTATGTTAATTTCCCTTTTAAATTCGGCTAAAATTTTAACTATTTCTCTACTGATTATTCTTTATTTTGAAGTTAGCCCAAACAATATTCTACAGTATTGTACAGAACTCATGTACAAATTTCTGTATACACAGCCGAACGTATAACCGCTTCCTTTTTTGGAAGTCGGTTATAAATAAGGCGTATATCTTATTAGCTCTCGTAAATAACTGAATTTCAAAGTTAAATTAAACATATCACTTATCCGTGTATTAAATTACGAACTACTTTCTCGATAAAAATGTTCGATAGTCGTTTCAGACGATGACACACAATTATATTACTACAAATAACTGATACTATCTCGTCGCTTCGAACAAACAGTCTTATTATATATGTATCTATGGATTATTCCAATTACATACTTTCTCTATTGAGTTGAAAAATTGCATGTCCCGCTCATGTTTATTCTGTGACAGCGTACAATTTCTTGAATAATTCCGTTGGGACCGCAGATATAGAGATTGTATTGACCAAATTCCTGGGTAGAACATTATTAGGTTAAGTAAGAAACGATTGTACAGCCGGTGCAGCTCTTTTGCGTAGACTAAAATATGTTGATTAAAATTTCGAGATAAAAACTGCTTCCTTTTTCAACGTCGGTTAAAAACAGTCCAAACTATCTGTGTAAC
This sequence comes from Glaucopsyche alexis, assembly GCA_905404095.1. Lineage (NCBI taxonomy): Eukaryota > Metazoa > Arthropoda > Insecta > Lepidoptera > Lycaenidae > Glaucopsyche > Glaucopsyche alexis. The sequence goes on along the minus strand of FR990054.1, from coordinate 20,332,461 downwards.
AAATTTCATTTAAAGTCGTAAAGCTGGTTTTTCCGTGAAAGAGTAACAAATCATCCCCACATCCTTACATAATATAATGTAAAGCCGGTTTTACAACATAATATAATGTAAAGCCGGTTTAAAATATTAGAATACCATAAAAATAGATATTATCAAAATTATATAAAAAATAATTACACTAATCCCAGAAAATTATGGCGACTAGTTAATACGATATGTGGTAGAGTAACACAATCCATCGACCAAACCATAAACAAAGCTTTCACGAATCGTAACTTATCATCAAAAGACATAGCTAACAACTTTGCAAACGAATTCAAAAACTGTGTGAGTAATATAATAACTCGCTGTAACACATCCCTGCTAAACCAAAACAACTACTTTAATATAGCTGATAAAAGTATAAATACTAAAAATGCAACTCCTGAGGTAATTAAGCAAATCATAAAAAATCTTAACATACACAAAGCTCCCGGTCATGACAATATCAAGGTCTTGGATATTAAAAGAATAGATAGCAAAATATCAACTGCTATTGTTAACCTCATCAACACTAGTCTTAAAAAGGGTAAATACCCAAACGAGCTAAAACAAGGATGTGTACGTCCTGTCTATAAAAAAGGAAAACATGATAATTTCTCAAACTATCGTCCAATAACTCTTCTTTCATCTATCAATAAAATTGTAGAGAAATTTTTCAGCGACCAAATCCTTTCATACTACAAAAAACATAATATTATAACAAAACATCAATTCGGTTTTCAATCTGGTAAAAACACAACTTCTTTGCTATCCCAATTCACTGATCACATTAACTCCGATTTGAACTCTAAAAAACACGTTTTAGCCCTCTTTATAGACTTCTCCCGCGCATTTGATACTCTAAATCACAATAAACTGCTCAAAAAATTAGAAAACACAGGTATACGAGGTCCACTGCTAAATTGGTGTAGGGATTACTTGCAAAGAAGATCTTATCGTGTAAGCATTAACGATGACCTTAGTAACGAGGTGTCAGTTGAACAAGGGACGGCTCAAGGCTCAGTAATGGGGCCACTCCATTTTATTGCATATGTCAATGATATGCTTAATGTCTTAAAATACAGTTTAGCCTATCAATTCGCGGATGATACCTGTCTTCTGATATCCGACTCTGATCCTATCTCGGCAATGTCTAGATTGCAAGAAGATCTCAACAACATAAATATGTGGTGTCACGACAATGAGCTTGTCCTAAATTCAGACAAAACAAAATTAATTCATATATGCTCACCTTACAATAACAAGAAACTCACTGCTGAAACAAGACTAAGGAGTCATGATCACCACTGCCTTCATAACTACAATTATAGAACATGTAATTGTTCTGAAATTGAAATAGTCGATAATCATACTTACCTTGGTCTCATCGTCGATAGTAAATTCTCTTGGCTACCACAAATCATTCGAATATGCGATAAGCTGAAAGTATTCCTATCTAATATGTATATAATTAAAAATAAAATACCTTTTAGGATTAGATTAATGTTGTACAATGCACTCGCCGACTCCATTATCAATTACGGAATAACCAGCTACGGAAGAACCTACAAAACATACCTTAGTAAAATTCAAAACCTCCAAACCAGAATCCTAAAAAACATTGTGCCAACCAATATTAAACTAAAATATAAAAAAAATGATAAAGAATTATTCAAATATTGTAAAGTACTTCCGATCACACTTAAAGTCAACTACTCCATTCTAAAAGAAAATTTCTTTGATGACAATCTACAAAAACATAACATACCTCACAACATCCAGACGCGACAAAAAACAAAAAACAAACTAGCAATATCAAGGGCAAATAATGCTTATGGAGAGAGAACAACTGATTATATAGTACCTCGCCTAATTAATAAACTGGACCCAATAATTGTAAGCAAAATTAGTGTTAAAAAATATTAAATACAAGCTTAAAGCATTTTACTTTGACAAGGTCTCAGATGAATGGGATTAAGATTTTTTGTTAATTGTTTCTTGTATTTGTTTTATGTTCAAGTTTATATATTATGTTTTTGTTATATTTTCTAATAGTTTATAAATAGCTTTAGGATTGCATAAAAGCTACCTTGCATATTATGTTCACACTCCGGACAAACCTTAGTGGTTTATGGAGTGTACAATAATTTTATAAATGTATGTTTCTTTATGAAAATAAATAAATTAAAAAAAAAAAAAAAAAAAAAAACTTACAATACTTAGACAAAGACAGCTAGCCGCTCAGTCGCTTTTTTATCGATTATTATATATGAAAGTGAATAACAATAATAATTAAAAATAATCAAAAGTTAAAAACTATAATCCGCCGCCATATTACGTAAAAATAGCGATTGGCAATAATCTTGCAGTCATCGCGCGATAGACGCGCAATCGATTGCTGAACGTCAAATAAAATCGTATTACCTATGCGATCGATTGCTAATCGCTCGCTGTTGTGTTTGAATGCACTTTGCTTCATTTTCGCTTATTATTGCTAACTGACAGTTCAAATCGCTCGCTGATTGCTTTTGCTTTGCTGTAAAAGTCTTACGTATTACAAAAAATTTGACAGCAGTGAAGAGATCGAACGATTGATTGCAATTTATAGTTCCTCGATTGTTCGGTAGAGGCAGTACTGTCGCTAGGTTGCTTCTGCTAGGTTTTTGCAGATACGTACCTAAAACGAATTTGCGATTTTTGCGCAAAAAATGCGCAATTTTTGCTATTGCTTGGCTATTGCCACCTCATTCATTAAAATCGGATCAGGGACTACGGTGAAACAAACATACATACATACAATATGGACATGGACTAGCAAAATCACTACCCTTCTTTTTGCCTTCGCCGTAGCCGGGTAAAAAAACAGCAAACCCGACTGCGTCAAATAATTTTAATGTTTGATTTTGATGTATGGATAAAAAGACTATGTGTATGGTTTTATTGTACGCTTTCTATATCTATGGTTGAAATACAACAAACAATTTTCATTTCTAGGTTGTAGTCTCTAGAGGACAGATCTTAAATCATTGAAATGATGCATCATGCACTTCTTGAATTATTTAGTTTAAAGGACTGTTGATAAATGAAGCCTAGCATACATGACGACTCGATAGGTCAGTGGACAAAGCTCGGGCAGGCACGGCATGCTCTTGGTCAGGGTTTGGTCCCACCAAGGGGTGAAAAACTTTTTTGAAATCAAAAACTTCGAACATATCGTTGTGATTAGAAGTTTTCATTCATTCCAACTTAAAAGCTTCGCTCTTGTCGGTGGAGCTTTCTCCATTCCTCTCTGCACTCCGCCCTTCTCTTGACCTCCTGATACGACACGACCATCACTTTCTCCTTCACCTGGTCCATAAACGTTCTTCTCGGCCTTCCACGTTTTCTTCTACCTTCAACCTTCCCTTCAATTATTCCTCTCATAAAGTTGTCGTGCCGTATCAAGTGTCCTAACATCTTTCCTCTTCTGTTCTCAATGGTCTTTAATATCTCTCTCTTCTCATTAACTAATGCCAAAACTTCTTCATTAGAAGTTTTATGAAAGACTAAATGTGAAGAATCTATACTTCTATACTAATATTATAAATGCGAAAGTGTGTCTGTCTGTCTGTTACCTCTTCACGCTTTAACCCGCTGAATCAATTTTTATGAAATTTGGTATACTTTGGGTCCCGGGAAAAGACATAGGATATTTTTAATCCCAAAAAAGTAGTGTTCCAGCGGGATAATGTATTTACCCGGGCGGAGCTGCGGGGAAAAGCTAGTATGATATAAGGCATATATTTTAAGGTTTCGCTTCTGTCACGCGTGTTTACGTAATATTTTTAGAGTTCCGTGCCTAAAGAGTAAAAACGGGATTTACTAAGACTCCGCTGTCCGTCGGTCTGTCCGTCTGCCTGTCACCAGGCTGTATCTCATGAAGCGTGATAGCTAGACAGTTGAAATTTTCACAAATGATGTATTTCTGTGGCCTCTTTAACAACTGGGACTGGAATGGGACTTCCATACAACAAACGTTGTATTTTTGCCGTTTTGTACGGAACCCTTCATGTGCGGGTTCGTCTCGGACTTGGCCGATTATTTTATTACGTGCGATATTGTAAAAATGTCTGAAGTAAAATAATACAAACAAATACTACACGTATTGACCAAAATAATGGTTTTCTTACGGCGTACTTCGCATAGCTACATGACGTCATAAAGAAGGTTCGAGACGTCCATATCTATCAGATATCTCGAGATAGGCGATGTACACGATAACACATGTTACGGCTGTCGTATAAAGTAGCCTATGTGCTATACAAGCGTATTTTATGGCCGAGGTGTTACTCCGTGTTCTAGTACATTCCAAATTCCAACCTTTGGCACGACTGCGAAATATTGAAACTGGGGTATAATCAAGAGTACGTAAGAAAGAAAAAAGTATAATAAAACGAAAGATTATGGACTATCGTATCTACAATATTTCGTAGGTATACACTATACACTATACAATATCCAAATGATTTGGATTTGCCAAATATGTTACATACATAACGCATAAAAACTCAAAACGCCCAATTAGCCTTATTTTTTTTTTTTTCATTCTCTTAAAAAAGTGTAATCATTTTTTTAGATCATAAAGGAGGTATTTTATGCGTGAAAGAGTTACAAACATCCATCTATCCATCCATTCATCCATCCATTCTCACAAACTTTCACATTTATTAGGGTTCCGTAATACTTAAGGAACCCTTATATGTAGTTTCGCTCTGTCCGTCTGTCTGTCTGTCTGTCTGTCCGCGCCTCTAGCTCCTGTAATTATGAATATAAATTGATGAAATTTGGTGCAGTTATAGATTGTGTATAGATCACGGTTTCGGGATCATAAAAAATGATAATTTTATATTTTAGGGGTGGCTCTCCATACATGTGAAGTGAGGATGAAAAATATTTTTTCACTCTACCCCATCGTGTGGGGTATCGTATATTAGGTCTTTTAAAATAAAGGCAAGGTTTCATACGTAACTTTTCTAAACCATTTTCGAGTAATCGGCCTCCAAAGTAGTTTGTAAGTTGGTCCCCCCTAGCATTTTTAAACTATAGGAGATAGAAACTTGCAAATTTTCATGCTGATAGATCATGCTAAAAACTCTTTAGGAAAATTATTGTGAACCAAATCGGACAGTAACTTTTGGAGTGATTAAAAAAAAAGCATATTACGCGTTTAGGTATAGTTACGGAACCCTCCTTAGACATGTCCTGACATGCTCTTGGTTAGGTTATAATAGTAGTAAGATAGTAAATATTATAAAATACATCTATTAAATAATAAAGGTATTTATTACTTCAAGGCCTCTTTTTAATATTATATATCTATGCTTCAAGGTAGGTAATTTTATTAGGTACTTATATAAAATATTTTAATGAATAGTTTTCACGGTTACGAGTTATAGCTAATCAAATAATTTATTATTGTGATTACAACGTCCTTATTTACTTTGAGGTTCCAATCAAGCCACACCTGTTTGATTTAATAAAACTATAATGTTGATCGTAATTCGTATTATTATTGAAATTATAGTCTACCGACTACACAAATTCGAGTAAAATTACTTACAAAGTATATTTCTTAGGTAGAGTGCATTAATACCATTAAAAATTACTCGTAGTAGTTATGTGATTAATAGGATTCTCTTGTACCTATCAAAACAATTCATTTAAAACTTATTACGATTAAACGTAACGTAAGGTAAATGTACCTATAGCGATAGCAGATTGTGACGTTACAAATCGTTTTGCGAAAGAGATGGGCAATAATTCATATTTGCTTGTAATTTTTTATCGCTGGAATCTTATTTATTTATTTAAAACATAACATTTCAATGGACTAATAATGAAAATAAACGATTGTTTTTCAATGTTGTTCAGTAAACGGTCAAATGTCAAACATAGGTACTGTCATATCCTTGAGGTTGTAGAATACAGAGGACACTCGTCTGACTAATATAATAGTCTGGGTAGGGCGCGCATTCCCACCACAACCTGTTCTACTAAGTAGGCAGAATAATAGTAGAATGATAAAGCAATATTTAAATATACATTACACATAACTGTACCGACAAGCCGGCAATCAAAATGCTTCTGTAAACATTCTGAATGAGTTCAGTCGATCGGTCGGTCGATCAGTCGGTACATCGGTCGGGCGACTCGAAGAGCTGTCCGTCAGACGCTATCAGATTGGATCTCGCCGGCCGCCGCCACCTGTCCTGGTGTAAAACGGTAATCTGCTAAGACCGCGTTCACAGTGATTTATTTTAACTATGTGGGATTTTGGGGATGACATGACTGACATGAGTCACAGAATACTATTTCAGAAAAATGTATTTAAGGGTAAGTAAGTGGGTTGCCAGACGTCCCGTATTTCCCGGGACATCCCGGATTTTATTATTAAAGACGTCCCGACGGGACAAGCGCTGTCCCGTAAATCGAGCGATCTAGGGTTTAAAGTACTTAGTACTCGTTAAAACTAATGCAATATGAGCTCGGGCGTACTAAAACTAATCAAAATGTTGTGTAATGTGTTAAAACTCGCTCGATACTCAAAAAATTTAAAAAAATAAATTTTTCACTAATTAATTTTGATTTTTTTTTTTTTGTCCCGGGAAATAATTATATTTACAGTTGTTTCTTATAGGCCGAAAAAAATCTGACAACCCTAGTAAGTACATACGAGACTTGACGCGACGCTTTAAGATACAAAATTGAACTTTATTCTCTACGTTTCATTGCAGGTGCGACGAAGCGCTGCGCTCATTTACTCTTGCAATGAAAGAATATCTTCTTCAGTATCTGAAAGGACCCTCTTGCAGGTCACAAGACCCTACATACCGACGCGTCTACTTCCAAAACCGTGTTAGATATTCGATAAATTACCTAAAAGTGTGCTTTACGGGCATAGACGTATTATATAGGTATTATAGACGAGGCATGTTGAGGCAAAAAATGTCTCCAGTTAAACGGCCCCACTTTTGATATTTTGGGGCCATTTTGACATTTGAAGTAGCAAGATGGCTGACATTTGAAGTACGGTGAAAAACATGGCGTAACGTATGAAGATTTGTTCTGTCAATTGTACGTCATAGCCTATCTTGAGTTTTGAAATCTTTGTTTTCGCGCAAATATTTCCGGAATTGTTGACAGAAAGCTATGAAAAGAGCAAAATATTATTTCATACTAGCTTTTTCCCGCAGCTCCGCTCGCGTAAATTTAGCATCCCACAGGAACGTTGTACTTTTTCGGTATAAAAAATAGCATAATATGTTTAAATACAGAGTCTAAAATACTTCTACACCTTTCATCGAAATCCGTTCAGCAGTTTTTGCGTGGAAGAGTAACAAACATCCATCCTCACAAATTTCACATTTAGTAGGTAGTAGTAGGAGGATGGTAGTAAGATTGAAAATTTTCGAAGTCTGTAGAGAAAGAGCTTAAAGTCACATAACACACCGTCGGTGTTATCTGATCGCAGACGAAGGTATTCGAGATGACTGATGAGAACGGAATCCACTAACAGAAGTTATCGGACGTTTCCATCGAGCAACCATTAAACGATATTGTGACAGGATAGTACATATCCACGTACACCTGTGCACAAGATTGTATTTATTCCAAAAGATTTCTTATATATATATATGTCACCGTAAAATTGCAAAAACCGATAGATTTTAATATTACTAGAGATATTGTAATAAGTCGACAGATTGTCAAATAAAATTTTCTTCTTACAATTTACACGTTATTTTGCGTTATATTGTAATATTTACCGTGCCGATTGGTTAAACGGTAAGTGCCCCGCGCCGCCATATAGGTATGTTTTCTATTTCATATTACTAATGATAACGAAAAATAATGCGTACATTTTAAGGAGATTACAATATGTCATGGGATACTCATCCCAACTTACCTGTCCGGTAGTTATGGTATAGTATACGGGTACGCGACCCCGGCTTCCCTAGCTATTACTGTCCTATCCCTTGCCCTCCTGAGCGGTAATATCCTATTTTTCCTATTTCCCACCTAACTTACCAGTCTTCCTTTCCACACCACCTATCCTTCCCTTTCCCTATTCCTACCCTCTCCACCATTCCGTGGGAACGCAATGGATAATCATAAAAATAATCTAATTATCCAAAATGGCGGCCATGTGGCTCGCCACCCATCACGTCTCGTTCTCGCGGAGGCGAAAAGTGGCCCATGGAGAGCCGCTTCGCTACGTTGAATGTAAGAGAAGGAATGGATGGTTAAGAATGAAAGTGGACGAAGCGAAACAAGTGTGTAAGGATCTTAGCAAGTGGAAAGAAGTGGTCTCTGCCTACCCCTACGGGAAAGAGGCGGCCTCTGCCTATCCCTACGGGAAAAAGGCGTGATTATATGTATGTATGTACTCTAGTAATATTACAATCTATCGGTTTTTGCAATTTTACGGTGACATATATAGCAGAAAGAAAGCGTCAGATTACACCCTTACGTGATGTGGCGGCACATATTTATAAGAGCGAATCAAATTGAACCTTATTGACTGCACAAAAAAGTACGTCAGAAATGTGGAATCTGGAATTTCGAAGCTCTTACACACGTATATAGTCATCAGCTGAACGGTGAACCTGATACATGCGTCAACCAGCGTGCTTCGTTTAAATCCCTCGTGACAGTCACACATAACCTAAACTTCTGACAGGCTCCACTATAATTCACTATAGTGAAGCCTGTCAGAAGTTGTATACATCAGCCAAACACTCCTTGATGGAATTCTAAGTCTTACTTTATTTTATTTTATTTGGAAAACAAACAAGTATACAGATGGACGTACCTACTATTTTGTTGTTTGAAGATTTTTTCTGTCAATATATTCTGTAATTATTAGCTGGTTCAAAGTATATACTACTAGCTTTTACCCGCGGCTTCGCACACGTAAATATAGTATCACACGGGAACCGTAAATTTTCCCGCGATAAAAAGTAGCATATGTCCTTCCCCGTGGTCTACTCTATATCTTTGCCAACTTTCATCATGATCGGTTGAGTAGTTTTTGCGTGAAAGCATAAATATTGTATTCCGGGGAACCGTACATTTTCATGCGATAAAAAGTAGCCTATGTACTTTCCGTGTTCATTCACATTTATAATATTAATAAGGATAGCTGGGAGCTACCACAGTGGTGTACTTTGGGTCCAGCAGAATCCAACGTTTTTTAACCTCACAAATCTGTACATATTATCTACTATTATACCTACTATGGTCAAATCTAAAATACGTTTATAACGCAGCCTTACTCACTTAATGTAGCTGAACATTATTTTAATTATAAGCGCGGCGCGGCGTTATCATCAGCTCCGAGTTCGGACGTAGATGGGAGAACTATAACGACGTTTGTACCGCTTCATGAAAATTACGTCATTATTGTGATCGTTCCTCTCCATCTATCTAATATCATATTGCATGTGTGAGTAGGGTTGCCAACTTTTTTTAGAAGAAATAAAGTATATTTAGGTCTGAGAAGAATATTAAACAGTATTTTAAAAAAATCAACAGTATCTTATTTATTTAATGCTTTAAATATATATTTTAGAGCTTCTCGCACGACTTATTAATTTACAGTCTTTATTAACTCTAATAATGTGACTGCTGCGCTGCACTGAGCGCCCTCTAACTAAATAATAAAAAAGTCTGAGCGTCTTAGCCTTACACTTATAGTGTCAAGCATTTTGATGCTGAAAACAGTATTTCGTATACTTTACTTTTGTTCAACAGTAAAAAGTATAATGTAGTGAAAAACAGTATAATACTATAGTTGGCAACCCTATGTGTGAGGCAGACACACACCACCTCAGATTAATAACTCACACTTCCGTCTACCGTAACTTTAAGGGGAGTTCCCTTATCCCCTTATGATCAACATCGACTTACGGCCCGTTTCAATAAAACCTATCTATCTATAACTATTTATTAAAAACGTCAAATTTGTATCGCAAAAACCGGCAAATGATTGAATGACGACGTTTTTAACAAATAGTTATAGATAGATAGGTTATCGAAACGGCTCGTTAGGGGTAAATACGTGAAGCTTCTTAAGAAGAAAACTTCTTACCCCTTTTTTACGCAAATCATACAAATGTAGGAGTATTATTTTTTGCTCAGTTGAAGTTTATGTGGAGGAAGGTGTAAAAGTTAGTACGAACTACAAACCAAGGGTGAAAATAGTAGATAACAGATTTTAGTTTTATTCGGTTATTTTGGGCTGCTAGTTTGTGAATAGATTGACTTAAATAATTGGGAAGTGGGAGAGCTATGCTACGGCACGAATAGGCCGGCTCGACTGGATAAAATACTACGGCCTCACAGAAAACCAACGTAAATTAACGCATTCGTCGTGTTTCCCTAAAAGAGTAAGATTCGGAGGCCATGTGCCCATGAACACGCAACGCTTACCATTAGGCGATCCGCTCGTCCATTTCATAAAAGAATAACTTGACACAGTACAGTAAAAATATATTAATTTTGATTTAGTACATAAATACTTAAATAAATACATAATCGATAAACCTTCAGTAAGCGCCAGGAGCTCCTATAGCTATAACAAAACAGTCGAAGTTGCATCCATTTTGAACCGTATCTTATGTTTAACCGTAAACTAATGGCGGAGAGTTAACTTGTAGGTAATAAACTGCGGGCTCCGGTCGACAAAAATTTATTTGCACTAAATTTGTTCAGTTCTCGATACTGATTGACGCTTCTGGCTTCTTATATTGATCGGCGCAAGGCATAAGCTGAAGCGGAGAGATTAAAAAACAATTGTTGTTACCTATCTACTTAGAACTATGGGGATTAGAGAAAAGAGAACTGTATTTGTATCAGTGGCGAAGCGTGAGCTCAACGATACTTTATTTTTATCGCACTTAGCGCTATCTATCGGGCGGTATAAATCTGAAACAACTTTTTTGGGTGCATTGGCATTTGGGCGTAAATTATATTATAGATATGTAATATTCATAAGGGAAGCCTATTTTATGTCGAATTGTAGGTATATACGCCTCGCTACTGCTCTGAACCTCAATTCTCGTATTTAAAGTAGACTTTCATTTTACTTTAATTGCATTATAAGTAAAGCGACATATTATCTTAAACTGATTTTATGAAGTTTGGACCAATCAGAACGCGTTTCACGTTGGTTTGACGTTTACGAGAATACCGTTTTGTAGTTTTAGCGTCTCGGGACTTGATTGTAATTGTATTATTGTAGGTTTTATTATCAGAATTGACCCTCTGAATGTAAAAAGTGTCCGCTGAAATGCGTTCCACCACAAAAGCAACAGGATGAAAGTTATTTTGGACTATTGGCTGCGTACAGCTTGACACCTTTTCAAGTTGCCCCCATTTGAGACAGTCCTTCCTACCCTCCATACTTGGGAACATAGAATAGCTGTTTGAACAGAAAGAAAGCAAAAGTCAAACCTCGACTGCCCACACCCCCAAAATCGTCATCCCTTGTCTATATTAATGCGTTATCTATGCCTTGTCTATGCCTTATTAATTATTTAACGTTATTATTAATTAACGTATGACAATCGTAAATAGTCAAAAAGTCGGGTAAAAACAATCTCCTATCCCTTGCAGCGGTACCACCTGTACAATCGCGATCAACCGCCTCGGGGCATAAGGTAATCGCACACACTAACCACAATCATTACTGATCCGCCATTACGTCCCCCCCCCTCCCCACGTCAGAGCGTTCCTTATTCAAATCTGACAGGAACATAACGACTATTACACAGGCTATCATTCCGTCTGGCCGGCCAGCATTAAAGGTAATTAAGTATTTGCTTTGGTATGCAATTAAGTATTTACTTAATATTCAAGTATCGGGGATACAGAGCTTTGCTTGGATTTCTAGTACGGAAAAAGTAACAGATGGCAATAGGTATTCAAAATAAACCGGCCAAGTGCGTGTCAGGCCGCACAGAATAGAGTTCCGAAGTCAACTCGTTGTTTCATTATTTTTGTGCAAAATTTTTCGATCATACACATTTTATAAGTTAAGCCTAAATATCTCTTGAACTAATCTTAATCACATGGACTTTAAAAGACGTAAAAGTATCCTTCTTTACGCGCGCGCGTAGTACTTCCCCAAAAAATATATTTTTCGTGCTTTTATTTTTGCACTTTGTCAACATGGTAAATACACATATTCATGCAAAGTTTCCTTTTTCGAGCACTAATACTCCGTCCAGACTCCTCGCGAAGTAGGCCGAAGTATAAATGCGAAGCGAAGTGCGTGCCCACACATCCGTCCGGGTTTCCCCGGATTTGTCCTAGTTTAAAGGGCGTCCGGGGAGCGTCCGGGCCGGATTTTATTTGCTATCCGGGTTTTTGTAGGCAGAATTAGGAAGGCCTAAGTTTTTTTTTTTTATTTATTTGCAGCAATAATAAATCTTCCTTTCTTTTTGACATTGCCGTAGTCGGGTAAAAATTGTTCTATGTCCGGGTTTCGTACTCCAAAATCCGGGGTTTTCACGCGTCTTATCCAGGGAGTCATATTATGTAACATATGGCAACCCTATATTCGGCCTACCTCGGCCTACTTCGCAAGTAGTCTGGACGGGGTGTTACCCTTTGGACGGTAAGCCGAAGACGGACGAACGGACGTGACGAAACTATAAGGGTTCCGAGACGTGAAATAAGGAACCCTAAAAAGGTTATTAAGTATATTATTTACTCTGTGGTCTAAGCTGTACAGCTTATAAGGAAATTGAGCAATTTATAGACGCGTAGTTAATCTCCCCATTTTTGTACCATAACATAGATAAACACGGTCGACCATATCGGAATGTAATTTAGATTGTATTAAATAGCTCCCGAGATATTGTGCTGTAAATTAGACGCAATCGCATCCGAACTAGAGAGAGATAGAGATATCTCCCGATACGCTCGCCGCGCGTGCGCCGCGACCACGAAATGCATAGACTTAAGTAAAACGAATAAATTAATATTTCATAAACGAATATATTTTAATAAATTTTGAATAAATCGTTACATTACGAATTCAGATATTTCATACGGAAACCATGTAAATGATTGTAAGAATTTGTACGGGAAGTATTTAAAATACTAGCTATAAATAAAACATTTTATTAGAATTTAAGACTTTCTATACATTCAAGCTTCATATAATGCTTTTAAATGGATATTGAATTGAACCATAAGATATAGTTTATATTAATATTATGTATATAAACTAATTAGGTACTATAAGAAGCTACTTCAGACACTTCAGAACTTTTTAAACGTAAACGAATATGTAAAAATATAGGTAACTGACCTATATTTTTACATATGTATTATATTAATAATAATAATAATAGCTTCCCACACCGATGTTGGCGGCGGTGGCCGGTTTCATTGAAACCGACGTAAGATTTATTTTTATAGTCCCTAAGTGTGTGCGCAGTACACAAGACCTCTTTCTTCGTTTTACTCTCGAAACCGGTACGTCTGGCGGGAGATCAGCCGCAGGACCGACTTTTTACATGTCCATCTTACGTATAGATCATCTTTCTTGTCTGACAATCAGGTGATCCAAACCAAACTTGGAAACAACATTTTATGTTGTTCCAACGCGGGAATCGAACCCACGACCTCCGAGTCGAGAGCCAAGCTCTAAACTGGACCACGGAGACTGTTATTATATTACATATCTACGTAATATTTAAAAACAGATACCTAATAATTGTCATTTTTATTTAGAAATTTGTTTGGCATAAAAAGCTGTGTAAAGTTCATTTTGAGTTCCACTTAATTTAGGGTATTTCGTTGTCTACAAGTTTCAATCGTAAGTCCGCAGTTTATGTGGCCGGTAGTGATGGGCTACCCGACCATTAGGGTAAGATACGGCGGCATACGCGCGGCATTAGCTTCCACTTACCCGATTAGATACACGGACATTTGTTAATTATACCACTACTTGTGGCCCGCGACGTCGCTACCGCTACGTTCACGTACGTGTATCGGAGAAATCTACTTCTGGTATGTTTTCCAGAACAAAGATTTTTGTGTAGGTACAAACGAACAAAAAAATTTCAGGCCCCGAATGGGTTTGACGTCTGAATTTTTTTTATTTCAAGAATGAATAGTACTCTGAAGTCTGAGTAGCTTCTCATAAGTAGCAGTAGCATGGGCGTAGCCAGGGGGTGATTTAGGGGGTTCAAACCCCCCCCCCCCCCCCCCCCGAAATGGACCGGCTGGTATATGTACAATACCGAGATCTGATCCATATAAGTACGTGGGCCCATAGGCGTGTTTAGAAATTTTGCGCCCCAGGCCAATAACATATTTTGCCGCCCCATTAACCCTATCAGAAATATGATTTTTTAAAATTATTTTAGAGAAAAAAAAATCAACAGCCTAAAACAGAACTTTGATACTAATTTCTACTATATGTATTATATGTTTATGTTAAAATGAGTTCGAACTAAGAAAGCGAGCAAATGTTTTTTATTCCTTTGCCTGTTAAATACTCTTAAGGGGCCCCATACATGGTCCGGTCTACCTTCAGTTCGGCCTGAACGGATGCAAAATCGTATCGTGTGTGTGCAATTTCGAGATCGCATCAGGCGGCCGTACGGACTGAAGCGATTCGTTCCAGTGTTGCCAGCTCTTTTTTTGTGAAACTACTAAACTCGTATCGATTTCTACTAAAACTACTAAAAAACTACTAAAGAGGCTACTTAACTTAGGAATTCCTGAAGCCCCCCAAAAACCACTGCATTTTAGGTTTTATTATATTAAATTTTTTTCATTAATTGAATTTGATTATAAATTTTACCATTAAATTAAAATATACTAGGAAATATTACGTATTTAGTAGCTATTTTGCATATCGTTACTGTCTGGCTCTTTCCTACTTAAACACTACTAATAACTAAATTTCTACCAAGGAGGGAATAAAATACTCAATTTAGTAAAATTTTGTAAAATAACTAAGTTGGCAACATTAATTCTGGCCTGACCGATCGGCCTGAACGCGCGGCCTGTCCTGACCGTGTGTGGACAAATCGCTTCAGTTCTTGCCCGAGCCGCAGCCGTGCGGGCGTGTATATTGTACAAGCGTTGTATGAGTTTTCGCGGTGTTTAAATACAAAATTGATAAACACGACCGTAGCGCGCGGCAAACCAGAATGGACTGATGCGACTGTTCCGTGTGTGGGCACGAATCAGATCAGGCCGAACTGACGTAAATTGGATTGGATGCGATTTTTTCCGTGTGTGTGCTCGAATCCGTTCAGGCCGAACTGACGTCAGTTCCAGCTGAAACGATCGGCCTCTCGTCTGTGGAGGCCTTAAAACTTTAAACCCTGAAAGACTGTTGTACTTTAGAAAAAAACAATAAAATCCAATAAAAAAAAGCTAACAGGAATCGCAAACCTATGGCACGCGTGCCATCGAATTTGCTCACTCGCTACGCTCGCTCGCGTTTAATATGGCAAACATATTATATTATTTAGTACCTGGTTGATTGTATGGTATTTTTCTGAATTTCACGGTTATTTAGTGTTCGAAACGCTCCATACATACGTCACACGGCGTACCTAACCGTGACGTCACTATAAGGTAAAAGTGTAAAAAAATAAAGCCGCAGGAAGATATTGGCAAGCAGTGTGCGAGGTGATATTGATGATTAACGGCTATAAGAACTCTCTCGATCATTGCAGCTTTCAAACAAAAAAAAAAATCGAAATTGGTTCATCCGTTTGGGAGCTATGATGCCAAGGACAGGCACACAGATGAACAGACACGTCAAACTTATAACAAACCTTTTTTGCATCAGGGGTATATTCGCACCAGTGTTATTATTTATTGTAGACCCTATAATTACTTATTTTATTGCAGTCTTACGTGATGTTGCCCGCAACCTCGTACGAACAAAGAAAATCGCACGGGAACTGTACATTTTGCTGCGATAAAATGTGTTATTGTTAACGTGTTTATCAATTTTGTATTTAAACACCGCGAAAACCTATACAACGTTTGTACACGATACACGCCGTGCGGCCGCGGCTCGGGCAAGAACTGAAGCGATTTGTCCACACATGGTCCGTACAGTTCGCCCGTTCAGGCCAGAATTAATGTTGCCAACTTAGTTATTTTACAAAGTTTTACTACTAAATTGAGTATTTTATTCCCTCCTTAGTAGGAATTTAGTTGTTAGTAGTGGTTTAGTAGGAAAGAGCCAGACAGTAATCATATGCAAAATGGCCTAGATTAAGCACAAAAGAAAACAAAAAAATTTAAACCTTATCATAATAATACATTCGTCCGTAATTTTCTTAAAACTACCCGTTTAATTACTATATAGGTACGTAATATTTCCTAGTATATTTTATTTAATGGTAAAATTTATAATCAAATTAAATTAATGAAAAAAACTTAATATAATAAAACCTAAAATGCAGTGGTTTTTGGGGGGCTTCAGGAATTCCTAAGTTAACTTCTTCTTTTGTGGTTTTTTTAGTAGTTTTTAGTAGAAATCAATACGAATTTAGTAGTTTCACATAAACAGAGCTGGCAACACTGGAACGAATCGCTTCAGTCCGTACGGCCGACTGATGCGATCTCGAAATTGCACACAGACGATACGATTTTGCATCCGTTCAGGCCGAACTGAAGGCAGACCGGACCATGTATGGGGCCCCTAAGAGATCGGTACATTGATGTGATCTCTCCCCGGCTCGGTGATACAGTTTCACCCGCGGAGTGCAGTTAATTAAATACGTGTCGCGCGGCGCGCCTCCGTCCGGCCGCGTGCCTCAGATGAAAGTACCGACAGCAAAATAGATAACAATGCTAAAATATTTTATTAATCTTTTAGCAATATCCCACGAAAAATACTCACAGCCTGCAAATGTGTGAGTACACGTATAATCATGCGTAAAGCACCTCCTCCCACAGCTTATGCGTATTGCGTGCAGTCAGAAACAAGATCGTGCAAACACCACACTACCATGCAGGTTGTGTGCATTTTTCTGCAGGATATTGCTAGATATAATATTAAGTAACCTCGAAAGCTTGTGTATAAGAATAGATATATGGATTTGTGTAAGTAGTTATGCACCTTCACATCGATTAGTTCCGATGTCCGATATAGCGCGAATATGTAATGCAATGACAAAGACAGCTATATGTTAAAATGTAAAATATATATCTGCCTCTCACATTATCGCGCGCTATAAGCGATACAGTATAGCAATATTTCCCAAAGTGGGCGAAAACGCCCCCTTGTGGGCGCTGAAAACCTAGAGGGAGGTGGTAAGGGGCCCAGAAAATATTAGGGGGCGCTGATGTAAGCAGTATTATTATTGCTCAATGTTGATTATTGGTTAAGTTTGAAGAGATAAAGAATACTCTCCAGGTGAGTCTAATATGATATTAAGGTTTTATGGTGAAAAAGGATGGGGGGGGGGGGGTTGCTACAAAATAACTGATTTTCAAAGTGAGCGTTAGACGGAATAAACCTCTGCCGTATAGCGTGGTCTGAAAAGAGTGAATTGATTTGCCGACCGTCTCGTACAAGGAAATTAAGGTGAATTTGATTGCCGCGCATGGCTTCGTTTATGAAATGTGTTAACAGAGCTAAGGGCGCCCACACACAATCAGCCGCATTTGTCCCGGACAGCGTCCCTAACTAGGCCCGTCTCTAACAAGGCCCGAGTACAGATTACGTTATAAGCGGTAATGTCGGCCAGAATATTCATAAAGCGACATTGTGTCGACGCCTCCGTTCAAATAATTAACGAGATACTTACCACTTATAATTACTTCATTTGTGCGCGGACGCTGATTTATTTCTCTATTATTATTTTACTATCGAGTAATAAAATCTTTGCGAGTTGTTTAGTTTTGTAATTAGGTTTAGAAATTGTTATAGGCCGATATTAAACAGGTTAGTATTTGTAAATGTCATTACTATTTACAGTAGGTTATTAAATCGTTGGTAGTGTTTTGTTTCCCTTTAATAGCAACAGATATTATACGTATAAGGACTAGCTATTTATTATAAAGTAACGTGCCAAGCGTGCGAATATGTTATCAAGTCGAAAATCCAGCTTTTTTGAAGAGCCATTTTAAAATAAACTGATGTCAAAGAGACAAATTAAAGTTGGATAGAATTACTTAGGTACCTACGCGCAGAATTCTATTTTTTTTATGAAATATGGGGGCAAACGAGCAAACGGGTCACCTGATGGAAAGCAACTTCCGTCGCCCATGGACACTCGCAGCATCAGAAGAGCTGCAAGTGCGTTGCCGGCCTTTTAAGAGGGAATAGGGTAATAGGGGAGGGTAGGGAAGGGAATAGGGTAGGGGATTGGGCCTCCGGTAAACTCACTCACTCGGCGAAACACAACAAATGCTGTTTCACGCCGGTTTTCTGTGAGCCCGTGGTATTCCTCCGGTCGAGCCGGCCCGGTATTTTTTTTTTTTTTTTTTTTTTTTTATGAAATAAGGGGGCAAACGAGAAAACGGGTCACATGATGGAAAGCAACTTCCGTCGCCCATGGACACTCGCAGCATCAGAAGAGCTGCAAGTGCGTTGCCGGCCTTTTAAGAGGGAATAGGGTAATAGGGGAGGGTAGGGAAGGGAATAGGGTAGGGGATTGGGCCTCCGGTAAACTCACTCACTCGGCGAAACACAGCGCAAACGCTGTTTCACGCCGGTTTTCTGTGAGCCCGTGGTATTTCTCCGGTCGAGCCGGCCCATTCGTGCCGAAGCATGGCTCTACCACGTAAAATTTACCATTTTCAGTATTCTGAGTTTTCCCTGGCCGCCGGATTTCGTTTCATATAGTCAAAGCCTAAATCAGAGTAATCTAATTCAGTTCGATTAAACCAGATTACACATCTATCATTGTAATCGACAATTAGAAACGTCACTTTAACATTGTGACGTCATAAAGCACGAGCTGTCAAACGGGCCAAGATTACAACGTTGTGCTCGTGTACGGGCGGCCTTAATCTGGCGGCCGTCAATCGCAGATTTATGTGTCTGTCCGTCAGAGACAAAGCCGGACCAGACACATAGAGCAGAAAGGACCGGACCATAGTCACGACCGCGGAAGTGCAGATTAATTACAGGCAAAATAGAAGATTCCAAATTTAAAATAGTTTTCTTTTTAATTTTTAAATGTCCAAATAAGTATTGTAAAATAATCCTAACATGACGCTGCGAATTTCCGCACTTCAATTTATTTTATTTCATTTGTATTGTTTTTTAAATAGACACTCGCTATATACCTACTTTCGCGAGTTCTTTTGTTTAGATATTAAAAAATATGATTTTATCGACATAATTTTATTTAAAAATCTATTAATTTTCCAATTTACCGAGACTTCGATATGAGGTAGAGCCATGCTTCGGCACGAATGGGCCGGCTCGACCGGAGAAATACCACGGGCTCACAGAAAACCGGCGTGAAACAGCGTTTGCGCTGTGTTCCGCCGAGTGAGTGAGTTTACCGGAGGCCCAATCCCCTACCCTATTCCCTTCCCTACCCTCCCCTATTACCCTATTCCCTCTTAAAAGGCCGGCAACGCACTTGCAGCTCTTCTGATGCTGCGAGTGTCCATGGGCGACGGAAGTTGCTTTCCATCAGGTGACCCGTTTGCTCGTTTGCCCCCTTATTTCATAAAAAAAAAAAAAGATGGACGGTAGGCGTAGTAACTATTTATTAATCTGTGCCGCTGTACGTAGGTACAAAATTTCAGCTCGTGCTAATTATACTATTAAAGTAAGTGTTATTTCATAATTTTACAGTAAGGGTCAGTTCCCAGTTTGAATCACTATTTTAAGAACACAGCGCCACGTCGCGTATCGTTTAGTTTCGTTGTGTATTGACTCCAACAGTCAATTTGCGGCCTATTCTTTCTAAACTGTAGAATGGTTATCGTACAAATTATTCATTAATTGTTTGGATTAAGCGCGGCGATAGTGGTGAATGCACCATTACTACACAATGGTGCTGTGAATTTTAACCAGCCTTATCATTAGTTATGCATTATTTATAGCCAGTAATTCCCTAATGGTATAGAATGAAGCGCATCTCCAGATAAGCTGTTTGTATGCGGAGTAAGGCTTCAGACCCAATCTAACCTAAACAAAATGATTGAATTCGACCAAATTGAGTGCGTTTTTTTTGGGAAAAAAGTTTTGGCACATGCGCAGTATACGTGTGCAAAACTTCTGTGTACAATTTTGCGAATGTCAAAAATTTCAGCGCATTTATTAAACATGCGCGCAAACATATTGAAGCGCATGCGCCAAAAAAAATCAAATAACGCAGGCTTTCTATTATTAGTTTTGGTATTAATTGCACGGTAAATAAGTAAATTTTAAATTGGCAGGATTATGATGTGCTTTGTGTACGTTAAGTTTAAATTGGTTCGGAATAGAGCATACATTATATGAATATAACATTTGTCCGCTGCAACTTCTTTCGTGTAAATGATAATCTGTATATTAATCTCGAGACATATTTTTCGGTATAAAAATTAAAGCCAATGTACTAAACTTTATATTAATCGGTTCATACTTCATAGGTTTTTGTGTGAAAGAGAATAAACAATACCTAAACATCATTGGATAAAAGATTTGATCAAAGATTTGGTCCAAGTCGGATATCCAACATTTTATAAAAATTTTGTCCCTTTACTTTCGTTTGTGTCTGCTTTCTCTATATATTTGATGATTATACTCGTATATGGATGAAGTCGGATGTATGGAAGAAATTGTAATTTCTTTGATCCAATGCATATTGGGCCAAGATATTTGATACCTATTTGTAATACCACCTTCAGACCTACCGAATATACACAAATAATTCATAAAAATCGGTCAAGCCAAGTTTGTTGGAGTTTAGTTACAAACACTGTGATGCAGAAATTTAATATATTAGATAAGATAATATGAAGTATTTTACAATACCGTTAGTGTAACAATGGCCGGAGAGCTTCCCGTATCTGTGATGATTCAAACGCGTAATTACAGTGCGTGCCTCCGCCCCCGGGCTGCGGTCTATCGTAGGTGCTCCGGCCTCGGGCTTCGGACTATCGGCCCCATCCGGCCTGACCTAGCTAGCTGCTAATGTAGAACAAATGCAGATTTTTGCTTTGTCGATGTAATTTTTCTAATCAAGTATATCATACTAACTTTCTTTCGAATAGGGATCGTTGTAAACGGAAATGTTTTAAATCGGAAAAATTCTTATATTTTACGAGAGGCAACAAAATTATAGACCGAAAACTACAAAAAAGACAGTAACTAGTTGAACAGAACTGAAAAGGACTAAAAAACAACGATTTTTTTGCTATGATTAAATAAATGTTTTTGAGAGGTTTTTTTGTTAAAACAACGATATATACCTATCAAAGGTATATTAATTTAAACTGACGTTCTGTTTTAAGTAGTGATTTGATTGTTAAACGCAGTATTTACGTTCGAAAAACAAATAAAATAAACTATGCGTGTTCCCCATTAGAAGAAATGTAGGAATATGAAGTATTCCAGTAGTAATGGCCAAAAAGTCTAAGTTAAGAACTTTTTGTAGCCAGCAGTCAGCACCAACCAATCTACTTTTTGTTAGTCCAAGGTCTGGTAGATTTCTCCTTTCCCCTGCGATATCAAAAAAAAGGTCTGGTAGATTTCTTGGGCATAGTACTCTAAATACAGCTCATATAGATCACTGAACTTTAACACAGCTTAGGCCTGACATTTCTTTGTTTACATCATCTGAAATTAAGTATAAACCAGAATACAAAAAGGTCAAATTCCTACAGCAATAATGAATTACCAATCGTAATTGAAATGAGCTTTGCAATATCGATTCCTACTCGATATATCGATAGTAGCTCGCGGCCATCACTATATTACGAATAATATTGACTATTGTGATGGTAAAGTTATTTTCTATTATTCGTATGCATCGAATTGGCCGCCGGGTGCGTATTGATACTACCGTCGCATTATGTCATGTTCGGTTTGAAAACGTTGCAAATGTATAATGTATTGCATTTGCAACATTTACTGATACAACATTTATAAAGATTGTACATTTAAGCAGATTAATAACAAAGACTTGAAAAGAAACGAAACTACGCTTTGTATGAGAAGAAATATTTAAAGCTTGAGTAGATATACCAGATGGAACCAAAATATAATAAGTACTACACAAGGTGCCTTTTTAGGTCCACTTAAGCTGTTAGCTTATTGCAACGTTCTGTACACATCAATTTAGAAAAAAAAATGTCCATTAAATTTTCACAGAAAAGTGTTCAAATGTATGTAGGTACTTACCTAATAATAAATGTTCTTGTGAGCCTTTGAGTGAGATGATCTGATGTAATATTTTATATTAAATGAATAATACTCTTTAATAACAGTAACTTATCAGAAGAAACTGTATAGGTATAATGAATCAATGTTTTCAAAGGTTTATAATACAGAATTTCGCAAATCTCCTGAAAACGCTCTATATACAAAAGCCTGACGTCACGCGTTTCTGCAGTTGTGTGAAATATATAGGTCGCAAAAACATATTTGGATATATCTTCGAAGTTATAGCCTTTTTATGTTTATAACTATTACGAATATTTTTGTATTTTATGTAATTATGTAGGTTATTTACACTAATAATGTAAAAAATATTCCAACCATTTCGTAACTTTGAAGTGCCCCTAATTACAAACTACTAATAAAATGTTATACTTTTTTATATTTATCAAGTAATAATACCTCAATATTCCTAAATATATATAATAAACTCAATATTTTACATGTAGTCAATTACCATTCTCGTTAACGTGTCGCGTCAATGTCACGGAACTCCGTAAATCCCCTGTCCCGCGTTGATTTTACTATCGAACGCCATGTTATCGATACTCGATATCGAGTCGATAGCGATATCTAATCGAGCTGTGTCCGCATCACTAGTATCTAGTTTAAACCGCCTGCGCCGCATAAACTTCAGACTGTCGTTTTGGAGATTTTATTTGATGTTAATTTATGTCCATGATATCGGGCTTCGAGAATGTTCAGACTCGTTAATCAGTAAATATTATTTAACAATCTTTTTCAACTGGGTACATAGTAGGTGATACTATGTGCTGAATGCGAGTTTTTGTCACTAGACGCCGTGAAGAAGTTAACTATATTTTGTATGACATCGAATTAGTTACCATTGTTTGCTACTAAGTAAACCGTTGTTTCTAAGTAAACTTCTTCAACAATTGTTTTCACAAAAACATTCAAAATAACTTCTTCACGGCAAATAGCGACTCGTTTATACACACTCTGAAACTGTAGGTAGGTAGGTACTCCTTGTATCGAAAAATTGAGAAAAAAAGTAGTTTTTACCAATGATTTCAAAACTAAGGATGGGCTTTCAGTTTGACCAGTTTTTGCCTCTACACGTCTCGTCTATAATATGTATATATTATAGACGAGAGATATAGTTATTACTATTATAATTACTTGAACACATAATCTAAGAAGTTAATGAAAGTCAATGATAATTATAGCTTTGCTACCAATTTGCGATTTTAATATCAATTTCTTTAGTTTACAATCAATTTTAATAGCGGTGAAAACCAATAGGTCTGTAGATAGGTTTCAAAGCTTGCTTCGTATTTCATTTTAATGACTTCATTTGACTGATTTCATAAAATATTTTAATGGTTGGATATCAGGGTTCATTCAAATTATTTGCAATAATAGGTAATAATTGTTGTGGACGCAATGGCTTAAGTACCTCTTATTATAGGTACCTTTCGTACTACTATTATAAATTTTAAAGTTTGTGAGGACTGAGGATGGATGGATGGAAAGAAAGTTTATGTTTTAATAATCCAGAGCCTAAACTAATACCAAATTTCATCGAAATCCGTTCAGTAGTTTTTGCGTGAAAGAGTAACAAACAACCATTCATCCTCACAAACTTTCACATTTATAATATTAGTAGGATCATACACATATTCACATCTATGGACCATGAACACAACAACATTTTTGTTCTTGTAGGGTTGTCAATTTAAACGTTTAATTCATTTTTATCGTATTTTAATTCATTTTTATCGTATATATTTTAGGCGTATCGTCAGAGCCTTCTGACTAATATAATGTATAATAATATCAAAGTAAGGTAAAACCTGACTAGGAAAATAAAAATTCTGCACTGAGGGCACTTAATTTTTGTTACAGCAACACTACGAAAAGCTGGGATGTGTTTGGTTGAATCTCGAAGATTTGACATGAATGACATTTCAAGTTAGTTCGTGAATTCTCTGCAACACGGCGAGGATTTCTGTGCTCCTGGTCAGGCTACAGGTAATTACAGATTATGCATGGGTTTTCAGACTATTATTTGCAGATATTTACTGTGGATGATTAGAGGAAGAGTTCCGCTGTGGCGTGGGTCTTGGTGGCCCAGTGGGTGTTGTCGTTTCTTACTGGCCTGCTAAGTCCCAAGCCACGCCGGCACATCACTACTGAGGAACAAGTTCAACATGGCACTTTATTAGTATAGCCATAGAGTAGAAAATACTTATATAAATAAACTAAAGTACAGAGAAACAGCTTTTATAAAACGTTCCAAATTTGAAAATTTTGTCGTCTCCTTTTAACGGCTCCACACAATCGTGGACACATATATGCTAGTACCTAATAGTGGAACAAATTGAAAGGTAATACTATAATATAAACTATGTAGCTTTTTTAATCTGTGGCTTAGTGGCATACTGCTTAATGCCCGATTTCACCAAACTTCTTTAAACGCGCTAAACACGTATTCGATCTCTCTCGCTCATTCAATGTTAGAACGGGACAGATCGAAAACCGTAGCTCAACGTTAAACATCGTTTTAATGCGTTGGTGAAATCGGAGCTTAATGGCTTAACCCTAGCTTAATTAAGAATTGAATAGTATATTGTTTAAACTAAAGAGAAGAGCCCAGTTTAAGTAGGTGTATATTACGAAAATCAAACGTTATTATTTCATATATTTTTTACGTTAAATATACTAAGTTCGCTTTTGTAAGTAGGTACAGCAAAACTTTGTGATAGTTCGTGACCAATATATTTCGTTCGCATATACTAATATTATAAAGAGGAAAAATTGTTTGTTTGTATTGAATAGGCTTCGGGCCGATTTTGATGAAAGGCAGAGATATTAGAGTATATTACGGGGAAGGACATGGCTACTTTTTATCCCGAAAAAGTAGTGTTCCCATGTAATACTGTTTAACGCGGGTGGAACTGCGGCGGAAATCTAGTTTGAAATATTCCACTGGTTTATAAAACCAACTAGATGTCGCCTGTAACTTCGTGCGAGCAAAAGTTAATTTCATAGAAACCGTAAATTTTTCCGCGATAATATCCTTCCCCGTGGTCTACTCTACATGTGTGCCAAATTTCATCAAAATCGGAGTAGTTTCAAAGCCTATTCAATGCAAACAAACAAACTTTTCCTCTTTATTTAGTATAGATGACTGATAAACTGCAGGTACGTCACTCTTTTTGCTGAGACTCTATTGCTAAGAATATTTTTTCGACAATACCATAGACTATAGACTTATAGAGTATAGTCGACCTCAATAACAATGTCGAAATCTAGTTTGAAATATTCCAATGATTTATAAAACCATTGACTGCAGACAAACTGCAGTCACCCGTTTTGCTGCGACTCACTTTATTGCTAGGAATATTTTGCCGACAATATACCGTAGACCTAAATAACAATAAAATCATGAGTCTGTATGTTCCTGTCATCTGAACAATGGTCCTGTAGCGGCAACTTCAAAGCTAATTTAAACCACGTTTGAGCTACATCGACAGCTATTGTACAATTAATATCCTCCAGTGACAAGCTACAGAGCTCGGTAAGAGTTATGTGGTGTACCCCGCGTACCCTCTATACAAATAATTAATTAGTCTGTAATAGTCTTTGATTAGTCATAACTTCACCAGAACTTATAAATAATCAAAGGAAGACCATATAAAATGTAGAAATACATTTTAACTCTATTATTACATTTGATTTCTACATTTCAACCCTTATGGAAGCGAATTGCGTGGAATAGAGATTTATGGAAGGATTTATACTCCTAATAAATCCTTCCATAAATCTCTATTCCGGCGTAGGCCTCTGCCTACGCCGTAGAGCAAACGATTATAATAATATGTACTCATTAATGTTGAGTAGAGAATTGAAGCAATTTTTAACCGACTTCAAAAAAGGAGGCGGTTATACATTCAGCTGCACATATGTTTTTATTTTATTTTTATTAATTTTTGAGTTCTACATTCATAATCTTCGATCGAACCGACCAAGTTTCTTAAGTGAGAAGGTTATGAGTCATGAACTCATGACCAATGCTTCTAATTAATTGCAGATTTTTTATGCAGCCTGAAATAAACGGTATTAAATTTAATTTCATTTAATTATTACTAGATCTGAACTGGGTATATTTAATATTTATGTGACAGTGCTATTTTGTTATTTCCTAAAAGTACCAGGTGGAACTTGGGACAGGAAGGAACTTGGACTTAATCTAGAACGCAGAACAGCTCTCGCCGTATTACTGGGGTTTCTTAGTGGCATGTGCCTTCTAGCATGCAATGCCCTTGGAAATCCCAAACGTGCTGGCGACTGCCTGACACAGAAGATACGAAGAAGACAAATTTGAAGAAATAAAAAAAAACTAAATTAAGAGGGAAAATATTAATATGTAACTAATTGAATTTGTATTTTCTTTATACAGGATTATTTTTTCTCCAGTTGGTACAATAAATCAACATACGTAACAGTAATCAAAAATAAAAAATACTAACGATTTTTGTTACTACCCCTTAGGAACGAAAAAACAAAATTCCCCGAACTTATCCGCTAAACTAATACAAAATGTGGACGCATTACGCATCTATCGATGCTTTGTTGACAACTCGTGCGCCGCACAGTGGTTCAAGCGCGGAATTAATTCAATTTTGAGGTGGTTGACTGAAGTCGAAATTTTTATTTTATATCTATAAAGAAACACTAGGTATGACCCTAGTCTAACAGATTTTGAGTATTTTTTTTTTTATTACAAAATTTGACCACTAAAGTCATACAACTGAACGCGTTCAAAATAAGCGTTCAAACATCTTAATAGCCACATTTTCAGAAATTTATTTTTACAGTTTTAAAGGAGCATAAATATTGTTATTGTAAATTAAATAATATTTGTGATTTCTATTAAATTGCCTAATAACTTTTGAGCTTTACGCAATTGATAATTTTTTCGCCCAAATATCACTTTCAATTGATTATAGATTTTTTTCCTCAAGGATCCTCGGGTTCTAATATAGTAATAAAAATAGCTTAACTATCTGAAATTGTTAATTAATTTATTTTAGCTGCAAATATTTGCAAACTTTTAAATAATACTCAATTATATAAATAGCATCATTTGATGTTATTGAGGTGTTTATTGAGGCTATTAATTTGAAAATATTAGCTGAAACTTACCCTTGTTCTGTTATGGCTACAAAAATTAATAAATAATAACAATAAATAATCACTACTACCTACACCTACTAAATACCTAATAGTAGATATCATTAAAATTGTATGTAGTATGTGTACCTACACATACGACCTACACCCACACCTACTTCCTACACCTTCACTATCCAATACCCATATAACCTTCCGGTGATAAGATAAATAGTTATCGTAAACTTATGGTTTAAGTAGTTACAAATATCGCTCTTAGTACTTCAATTACTTCTGTGATTTCTTTTAAAATATGGAATTGTACTGGTCTGCAAAATCCTGTAGAAGATTGGATTTTACTATTTCAATATACTGTGAAGTCAGTATTATAATTTGTTTTGGGACAAAATTTAGTAGGTAATTACATGTTGAATCAATCCAGGAAGTGTTCGCGTAAATTTACATAGGTAGCGGGGTATACCACTAATTAACACATTTTTTTCTAAATACTTATTGGAGATTTCAGCACAATATGTTCTCTTTATGCTTAATTATTTTTTGTTGTCGAATTTTGCTTATTATATTTTTATAATAATATTTAATTAGGTATATTTTTTTTTTTATAATGACGGTGTTATAGTTTCCGAACTGGTGGTAGTCATCATGTAGGACAATTCTATATGCGTTATTTAATAACCTACATGGAAATAAAAAATTTTAGTTTGAGTTTATTTAGTTTTTTTTTAATATTATTATTAAAACAATACGTATGTTTATTGTATATTATACATATATTATACAATAGACACACGTATACTTCCATTTAAACACCAAAAACTAATTAATTCCACCGCCCCATACAACTTGAACCACTGTGCGCCGCCCGGCCGATCGCTTACCCCATCCCGCCGCCCCCTACCTCATACCGCACCCGTTGACGCCTTGTAGTTAGTGCGCCCATGTCAACCCATGTTACGTTAGTACGTACGTTAGTAGGTAAATTCTTTGGTTAGGGTGCGTCGAGCTGGTCGACGAATAGCACCATAGATTATACAGATATGTACTAGAGTAGCACGTATTACGCGTTCCGTGTCAATGTGTGTCGCGGCAACAAAATATTGTCTATTTTGTAATTATACAGGGTGTTTGGAAGATGGGTGCAAAGCTTAAACGCCTTGTTATTATAGACCATTTAGAACCGTATTTGACCATTCTTAGCGTTCGTAACGTACGATTATATTTTTAACGAAGTTTTAAATTTTTTGTTGAAAAAACCCAAAATGTCGCAATTAATTGCAAATAATGACCGATCTGGAAGATAATCCAATTATTTTTTATTGTATTTGAATTAAGTGATGTGTAAACAACCAAATAAGACTTGATGTACATATCTGTATCATGAGATAAATTTGTAACAGGGGTGAAGTTAATAATTTTTTGTAGATTTCGGAAATCAAATTTTTTGAGGCCACAAATAAAAAAACGGGAACTGTTTTTTTTGTTCAAACATTTTGAAAAACATTCGTGGTTATTATTCTTTCTTTTGAGGTATCATCTACAAAGATAACTTACCAATTTTTGAAATTATGACTTACAAAGTAAATTGAGGGACTGACTTAAAGATATTTTTTTTAATTATCATTTATTTTTCGTGTTTATTATTAAAAGAAAGCGTTATTTAAGTGCTTTCTTTATTCTCTCCCTAAATTTAATTTAAAATGTGCAAGACAATACTCAAAATTGATCTTTGTTATCATTTTCAACACAAAAAGTATTTATTAAAAGTGCAAATGTCGTTTAATCTACTGGCCTAAACTTTTTAATTTTCTGCCTAGTTTTGCTTTGTAGGTCATAATTTCAGTAATTGGTGAGCGATATTTGTAGTTGATACCTCAATCGAAAGAGTAATAACTAGGTATGTTTTCCAAAATGTTTGAACAAAAAAACCAGTTACCGTTTTTTTATTTATGGCCTCAAAAAAATTAGATTTCCGAAATTCATATAAAATTATTAACTTCAAACCCCTGTTACAAATTTATCTCATGATACAGATATGTACATCAAGTCTTATTTGGTTGTTTACACATTAATTAATTCAAATACAATAAAAAATAATTCGATTATCTTCCAGATTGGCCATTATTTGCAATTGATTGCGGAATTTGGGGTTTTTGCAACAAAAAATGTTAGAAAGCTAAGAATGGTCAAAAACGGTTCTAAATAGTCTATACTTACAAGGCGTTAAAGCTTTGCACCCATCTTCCAAACATTCTGTATAATATAGGTCTCTCGGTCTCCTGTTCTCTAACCTCCATGGATTGTAATTAACAAAACACCTAGTCAATAGATTTTAGTTTTACCGGAAGAAATAAAGATTTAGGCACATTGTCCAACAATATTACCGTACATTCAACAAGGCTCTGGATTCACAATCGATATTCGCCTCAGGACACAAATTCCTAAGCGGAGGTATAATCACCTACAAGTCCTTACAACAAGGACAGGGACTGAGACAAAAATATGGTGTCTTTATAATTATATTACGATCAGTTGAGACGGCTCTGTCCCGTTCGGGCTTAATCCCATTTGGGATCCGTTTTTAAATTTTGATAAAACTCGGCATATTGTTACCTTTACATTTTTTTAAGACGTCACATCAGTTAAAACGTCTCATCAGTTGAGACGTCAAAAGCGATCGTCATTTGTCTCAGTCCCTGTCTTTATTCGGTCGAATTAAGGTCAGCTCACACCAAGACGCGAGGCGGCGCTGTATTTTTAAGATTTATTCAAAATTTAATTTTATTCACTGCACAAGAAGATACTCATTTCGTTGCAAGAAGAATTTCAAAATAATTTTGTACAATCGAACGAGTTGCCGCTTGACCAGGCATAACTCTGGAAAATTCAGAGCACTGAAAATAGAACTCTGCGCTAATACAATAGAGTTGAAAATCGAACACACAAATGTCGAGTCAAATCCTAGCATAATATCAAAATTGTTATGAATCATGCGTACGCAGACATACTCACGCGTAAATACGGACTTAACCACGACGCGCGTCGGTCGAGGAGGAACTTTGCCGATATTGTACATTCCGTGGACCGTGGTCCGTGACCGGTGTACCTTTTCTTGGCAATAAGGTTCAAAAGGGGTAATCCGGTTCTGTCGGCAACTCTACATAATTTTAGCTCTACCTCCTACTACTGAAAACTACTCGTTGGCCGTTGCTTCACCACGTCACCACGCCAGACATTCAAGCCAACCTTATTAGATGTTTAGCACCAATAAACCATTTACCTATTTCTTCTGCAATGATAATTATGTTTAAATAAAAAAAATCATCTTAAATTTTTGGTGATATATCGACCTTATTAGATGTTTAGCACCAATAAACCATTTACCTATTTCTTCTGCAATGATAATTATTTTTAAATAAAAAAAATCATCTTAAATTTTTTGTGATATATCGACCTTATTAGATGTTTAGCACCAATAAACCATTTACCTATTTCTTCTGCAATGATAATTATTTTTAAATAAAAAAAAATCATCTTAAATTTTTGGTGATATATCGACCTTATATTAGATGTTTAGCACCAATAAAACCATTTACCTATTTCTTCTGCAATGATAATTATTTTTAAATAAAAAAAATCATCTTAAATTTTTGGTGATATATCGACCTTATTAGATGTTTAGCACCAATAAACCATTTACCTATTTCTTCTGCAATGATAATTATTTTTAAATAAAAAAAAATCATCTTAAATTTTTGGTGATATATCGACCTTATATTAGATGTTTAGCACCAATAAAACCATTTACCTATTTCTTCTGCAATGATAATTATTTTTAAATAAAAAAAATCATCTTAAATTTTTGGTGATATATCGACCTTATTAGATGTTTAGCACCAATAAACCATTTACCTATTTCTTCTGCAATGATAATTATCTATCTACACATATAATAAATCTGTAGAGGGGTCATGTCTGTACATTAAAGTTATCTAAGTGAAAATCAAAATGGGGAGTCTATAAAGGCCACAGAACCTAAAAATAACGTTTTTGAAAAAAATGTCTGTCTGTCTGTCTGTCTGTCTGTCTGTCTGTCTGTCTGTCTGTGTGTTTGTTATCACATCACGCCGGAACCACTGGATGGAATTAAATGAAATTTGGCAGGTAGGTAGCTTAGGACCTGAAGGGTAAAATAGGATACTCTTTATCCCGCAAAATTAAAGGGTTCCCATGGGATCTTCAAAAAACTGTACCTACCTGTTTGACGTTATTTCAGGCAATCTACTCGACGTATTTAAATAAAACTTGGCACAAAGGTAGATTAGAACATGAAATAACTAACAGTATTTTTTTTTCTTGGAAACCAAAACGGTTCCCACGGGATCATGAAAAAAACTGTATATTTGAACTTGCTTCACAAACCGAAATAAATCATCATTTTTCGCATGTTTTCTCTTGAAATAAAACTATTAAATTAAAATTATAAAAATAAATCTATTTTTTATCCTACTCAACACAAATAATAAATAGCGAAGGAAAAACCAATAGTACAAGATCTACTTAAACTAAGAATTTGCTTTGAGCGAGAGGTCAACTTATTTGGTGGATTTAATAAGTTACCTACTATATTTTTAGCCGGTAAAAATGTACCTTGATATTATTTCGTTCAGGCTCTTGAAATATTTGCGTTCGAAATTCAAAATTAAACCGCATACATAGGCTGTGTTCCGCGGAAAATAAAACGTAGGCAAAATGGCAACCGCTGGTATAAAATAAGCAAAATGGCGGATTATGTTAGCATTATTGAAGTTAGCAAAATATGTGCCCTGGCGGATAATCTGTTTTTTTTTGCGCTAGCAAGCGCTAACAAGCTCTATTTTCGGCGGAACACAGCCATAGTCTTTTTACCGTATTGATATTGACTGAGCAGAATAGAAGAATAACTGTTTTATAATTTCAAATACTATTTTATTCTGTGAAAAAATATTTTCAACTTTTATAACATTCGTCTTCTTTAATTTTAGTGAAATAAACTTTAAATTGATGTTATATCTTTGAGTTCCTACCATATTATAGGTACTAAGTAATTGTATATTAGGTTGAACTTGAAGCTTGGTAGGTATCTTATTACGAATAATGGTGTCTACAGACACACGAATCTGGAGCCCTACACACGCTCCGTACCAAATCCGAGCGTGTGTAGGGCAGTCCGGCGAACATAAGAAGAAGGGGCCATCCACATATTACGTCACGCAAAATTTCGACTTTTTGAACCCCTACCCCCCCCCCCCCCATGTCACGCTTTTTAGTATCCCTTTACCTATATTTAACATGTACTCTCACACATTTTGTACCCCCCCCTCCCCCATCAGGTGTGACGTAATATGTGGATTGACCCGAAGGCGAAGAGCTATCCGCATCGGATTTGGTCCGCTCCGTACCAAAACCGTGCGTGTGTAGAGCAGTCCGGCGGTTAGGCCGTACAACGGTGTCAGTGTTGCCAACTTAGGGTTTTACCACCCAACATTAGGGAAAATATCTACGGGGGTCTACTAGGGGCCAGGATGTTTAGAGTTTACTCCTTATGAATCAATTTGTATGTAATAATAAAAATTATTTAATGTGTGTATATAGTCAGGGATATGAAAATATAATATTGGGAGTGAAATCAGATTAAGACAAGTTAGTTTTATGTTATTCACGTGTACAATACGGCCGATGTATCTTAGCGAGTCTGAACTTCGCGCAGAAGGTTGCGCAATAACTGTTTCTCAGTGTTTTCGTATTTATTTTATTTGAACTAATTGGTCAACTGTATTAGGGACATTTTATTAGTACATAGGTATATAAAAATAATACAATAACAGTTTTCTTCACGAGTTGTACATGGGCTAAAGTTCGCAGAGCCTATGTTCACACCCGTCAAGATACAGCGGCCGTAGTGTAACTAGCTTATTATCTCTTAGACCTGTCAATGGTATAATTATCAGGGGTAAAGTTTGGAGAGAAATATTTTTGAGAGTTGATATATAAATTCATTGATAACTGCCTGTTATCAATGAATTTCAGGAATCATCGCGTCGTCGAAAAACAGCACTGTAAATAGAACTCTGTGCTAATGCAATAGAACTGAAAATCGAACACACGAGTGTCGAGCTTTTCGGTCCACTGCATCGTACCAAATCCGTGCGTGTGTAGCGACACCGGATTCGGTCCGTTGTACGCTCCGTACCAAATTCGTGTGTCTGTAGATGCCTACTCTGCAGCAAACCGCAAAAGTTTTTACAATACCTATACTAATATTATAAATGCGAAAGTGTGTCTGTCTATCTGTCTGTTACCTCTTCACGCTTTAACCGCTGAACGGATTTTGATGAAATTTGGTATAGACATACTTTGAGTCCTGGGAAAGGACATCGTAATTTTTCGGCATAAAAAGTATCCTATTACTTTTTATGCCGAAAAAGTACGGTGTTTCTGAGGGATAATGTATTAATCTGTGTATATTTGACTGTCTTTCACTGCTAAAAGGTTGATCCGATTTGAATGAAAGTTGGTATGGTAGTGGTTAATTCTTTGGACAAACGCGTAGTCTACTTTTTATTCCAAATCTATACTTCTATACTAATATACTACTATTAATATACTAATATATTATTATACTAATATATTATTATACTTCTATACTTATTAATATTATAAATGCGAAAGTGTGTCTCTCTGTCTGTCTGTTACCTCTTCACGCTTTAACCGCTGAACCGATTTTTATGAAATTTGGTATAGACATACTTTGGGTCCCGGGAAAGGATATAGGATTTTTTTATCCCGAA
This sequence comes from Glaucopsyche alexis, assembly GCA_905404095.1. NCBI lineage: Eukaryota > Metazoa > Arthropoda > Insecta > Lepidoptera > Lycaenidae > Glaucopsyche > Glaucopsyche alexis. The sequence continues at coordinate 20,298,042 of FR990054.1, read as the reverse complement.
AAAGTAGTGTTCCCGCGGAATAATATATTTACGCGGGCGGAGCCGCGGGCAAAAGCTAGTTTTTAAATAAAAAAAAATCATCTTAAATTTTTGGTGATATATCGACCTTATTAGATGTTTAGCACCAATAAAACCATTTACCTATTTCTTCTGCAATGATAATTATTTTTAAATAAAAAAAAATCATCTTAAATTTTTGGTGATATGTCGACCTTATTAGATGTTTACCACCAATAAACCATTTACCTATTTCTTCTGCAATGATAATTATTTTTAAATAAAAAAAAATCATCTTAAATTTTTGGTGATAATATACTCTGTGGCTCAGTATTTAGCGCGTTGGCACTCAAGCCGGAGTTCGCGGGTTCAAATTCCGCCAAGTGAACAGAAAGTTTTCAGAGTGCTAAGTGTGAGTTTTTCTTAGCGCGTTTGGCGTTTACTAGGAATTTGTATGTGATTTGTACAGCGCCACCCAGTTGTCGCGTTTAAAACTAAGTTCAATCACATACAAATTCCTAGTAAACGCCAAATGCGCTAATTCATACGAAAAGAAAAACTCACATTTAGCACTCTGTTTCTCGGTCATGGATGTGTATTAAATATGTGTATAATTATAATAAAAATCTTAAATATATCTATAGTAGGTATAAAAGTATTAAATATACTTCCCGTTGTCTGGTACATGTAACACAAGTTCTTCAGATACTTAGCACGGGACCAGATTGTCTTGATGTGAAGCGTCTATAGATATTATTATTATTTACTTAGCACGGGTGACGCGACCAGACTGACGTGGTGTGGAGCGTCCATAGATATTATTATATAACATTAAACCTTCTTCAGTTGAACACATACATTTACTTGCTAACCATACGAGCAAATCCGCCATTTTTTGTCCCAGCTGATCCCGCTTATTACATACTATGGTCTGTAAACTATCACAAAAACCCTCGCTGCTTTCTCCGAGCGGGGCGGGGCGTCACGCATGATGATGTGGGAGTGGCTGTTAAGGCTACGCTAGTCGGTTTTTTCTCCATACAAACGCTGTTGGTGATTTACTCCAAAGTCAAACATTGTAGACCCAAATTCTAGCGTAATATCGATTTTTATGACACATATCTAGGTCGGTATTTGCTTATATTTCTGAAATTCAAATAAGTGCAGAAGATAATAGCCTCCAAACATCGCATTTTTAGCACAACTTTGAACGAAAATTAAAATTAAACGAAGAATGATAATAAAAAAGCAAGTACATACCGACACAGTTCGATTATTCAGCAATTGAGATAATTTTACTTCAGACAAAAATATTATATAGTTTTTTCATAAAACACCAACAGCTGAGTGTCGATTTGCGTAATTTGAAGACGCCTTTTCTAAAATACTTTACACAGCTGCATAAATGTGTGCAATATAGCTTCTCTTATAAGTATAGATTACTATTTTATGGGTATATCCTTTTTTCTCCAATATTAGGTGAAATAACAAGCATTTTCCCCGCGCGCAGCACTGAGTTGGAGCCGTTGACTAGCGCACTCTTAAGTGTTAGCTCACTCCTTGACGTCGTACGATCATCATCGTGTTCGCGTGATGATTAAGTGGTGTTAGGGCTGAGACGAATTACCACATACGCTCAGTTGATGCGTATATATATGGTCATATGTCAGATGTCATAGTCCCGTATTATCAGCTGGAGAAGACTGTATTTGTCTTTCAATTGTGACTTCTCTGTTAGGTATTTATTAGCTATTATTTTCATTTTATACAAGTATTAGTATACCTATCTTTTTATTATAATACGTACGTCTATGGGTATACCTAATTGTCACCATTTTTTAAATAAAAATAAAAGTGATCAAGATCTAAGATCTAAGGATGGCTTATTCGGATTTCGGGTCTCTAGTCGTAGCTTACCTACTTAATACTTTATACTGAGCTACAGAGACGAAACATGGGATTAAGCTATCGGTAGATTATGAAACAGACATGTTACTTTTTTGAAAGTTAAAAAAATAATACCACCATTATGTTTTACTAAAGCGCCGTAGACGTACTTACGAAACAACCTGCAAATCAGAAATCCAGCACTTCAATGATTTATAGTTTTTGTAAACAAGTCCGCTTTAAGGCTGGGACTATAGGTACGCACCGGAATCCGGAAGGCCGTAGAGAATTCTGATCATTAGAAATAGAAATCTATGCTAATACAATAGAGTTGAAAATCGAACATGAGTGTCGTGTTAAACGTCAATGTCATATATGGCAGCTCGACACCTGACACTTCAATTTTCAACTTTATTCCATTTGGCGTCGAGTTCTATTTTCAATGCTCAGGATTCTCTACGGCTTTCCGGATTCCGGTGCATATAGTCCCAGCCTAAGGCCGCGGTATCGGTATTTGGTATTGCAAGCAGGGCGGTGAGTAGCGTCCGGTTTCAATAACCTAGCTATCTAGAACTATTTGCTAAAACGTCATTCAATAATTTGCCGGTTTTTCGCGATACAAATTTGACCTTTTAAAAAAATAATTATTGGTAGATAGGTTATTGAAACAGGCTGTAAGGTGCTTTAGAGCTTTCTGTGGATGGAGTGACGATGAATGATATAATGACTTTCAAATGCACGCCCATTTCACTCGCACACAGCGCACGGCACAACCTGCCCGCGTTAGTTTTTACACCTCTGCCTTTCACGCCTACATAATATTGTACGGCGCTGTTCCAAGACCTACACAACAATGGCAAACAAGTGTGTCTACATATTATTAGAATGAGCCCTCGTATCTATGACTAGAGCATTAACTTTTTTTCTAAAATCGCTTGTAACTCGGAAACTATGCATTCTCTGAAAATTTCCTCTCGGAATCGGAATACAACCCAGGAACCATAGGTTTTCTTCATGAAAATAGCTCTGAAACTACTTGATCAAAATCCAGGTCCAGATTTTTATGAAATTTGGTCAGACATATCACGGAAATATCAGGCGCCTGAGCACCGCCGTGATCGTTGCCTGATTGGATTCCCTTTGAACATGTGGTGTGGTGTTTTGATTTTGTTTTTCGATTTGTTTATTTTCTTATTTTAGCTGTGTTTATGTCCCTTGTCACTTGTGTATTTAATAAATATATTTTTATTTTTTATTTTATTTATATAGAGAGACCACGGGGAAAGAGGATGATGGGCTAGAGTTTATTGGCTATTTGGTAGATCTGACTTAAAAACTATTATCATGTGTTATCGGAGTCAGTGATTCCCACGGTTGAAGTATTAGTTTTTATTTACAAAGTTTGTGTAGGTAATTTGGTGTTAAATTTTATCATGCAATTATTAAGACACAGAAATCCGTTAAAAATGGTTTTTCGAAATGCATACACCATGGGGGTGCAATGGGTAACGTGACGAAGTCACGCGATAAAGCTAGTAGATAATAAAACAAGTAATGTCAATCAAATCATTTATTTAGCTAATCCCAACTGTCACTCTCTTTGAACACGGTCACGGACTGCGCCTTGCTCGTCGCTTCGAATACTTCTATCACTTTCTTCTCAATACTCTTCGCTTTTTCCTTCTCGCTCTTCGCTATTTTCTTCTTATTCTTCACTTCTTCTTTCTCACTCTTTGCTGGAGTCTTCTCACTCTCTTTTTGGCCATTGACCTCTTCTGGCGCTTTTCTGCCATCTTCGGAGCGAGATCGGACCACTTCGCCTTTCTTGGGTGGAGGTTCACTCTCTTCAACCTGTAAAATATTGGGTTATTTGAAACTGTCGTCAAGTCATTATAAGAAAATATAGGACGCTATTTTTTAACACAATTTGACGGTTTCGCAAGCTACACTTCATGTAAAAATTGATTGGCAATTCCCTTACTAGTTACCACCATTAAAATTAACAGCCTCGTGATCTAGTGGTTAGTTAGCGCTTGGCTCTCGACTCGGAGGTCGTGGGTTCGATTCTTGCATTGGAACAACAAAAAATGTTGTTACCAAGTTTGGTAAGGACAATGCAGGCTGATCACCTGATTATCTGACAAGAATGATGATCTATGCGTCCGAAGGGCATCTAAAAAGTCGGACCTGCGCCTGATCTCTCTTCAGTCGTGTCGGTTAACCGTCCCACTAGATCACGAGAGTAAAGGAAGAGAGAGAGCTCTTGAGTACTGCGCACACCCTTGGCCACTATAAAATTACTCCTGCATATCTAAATTACACGTGTAGCCGGTGTGAATGTGTTATATGCACACGTCGCTACTGCTATGACGTCACCTGTTGTATGACGTCATCCATACCTGGAACACGCCCGACGAGGTCCTCTTGCGCGTGGTTGGCGCTGGCGGCGCTGCGCCGAAGCTGTTGGAGCGCGGGCGCTTCACGTCAGCAGGTGTAGTGGGAGTGCCGTTGGAGCTGCCTTTTGCTGCAGGAGGAACAATGTATCGTATTAGAATCTCGTAATATGTTGTTTGGATGATACAATAGGTTCTATTAATAATCTGCATAAATGCGGAATCTTTGTTTCTGTTGTAGGTTAGGTGCTCTAAGAAATAAAATAGTAAATTTTTGATTTTCTACCTAATGCATTATTTGGACTTACATCACACTGACTAACTTTTTACTTTAATGCATAAAATGCTTATACTTAATAAATACAGTAGTTTTTGGTTACTGATTTTTTTTATTAAAATAATATTACCAAAACCAAAACTTAAAATATTCAATTGCTTGCAAAATATATTTTGTCGATAAAATTAAACCTATTATTATCTGCTGTTAAAATCTCTTAACCTCGAGTTTAACACACTGTATAATAAAAGGCGGTTATTTACCCGGTGAAGTCCTTTTGACTGGCTCAGGAATTCTGGTCACACTGTAACAAAATAGAGGATGTAAATAAAACGCAACACCGGATTCTATAAGCAAAACTATTAGGTAGCCGGGACTGTATGGTCCGGAATCCGAAAGCCCGGGGGAAAATTCTGAAAATAAAACTCTGCGCTATATACAATAGGGCTGAAGATCGAACACACAATTGTCAATGTCATTTTCATCTCGATTGTATTAGTACCTCAGAGTACCTTAAGCAAAAAATTGAGTAACGCAGATCCGAACATTTCATTGCTTCTTCGCTATTGCAAAGTAAAGTAACAACATAAAAACAAGCAATATCTAACTTTAGTCTGGATCGGGGGTTTCCTAAACTTTGAAGATAACGGAACACCAAACAAATAACTTCAATATTATGGCACCCTTTTATGGGGTTGCTGTGCGGTATGCCCGAGTCAGACTGAATTCTAAATTCTTCCTATGTACTTAATTATTATCGTAATAATTTATCAGTGCGATATAGCACCGCATATTGTGAAAACAACTGAACGGATTTTGGTGAAATTAAGTATGGTAGTAGTTTGGGCTCTAGATTAACACAAAGGCTACTTCCAGAAAAAGTATAGTGTTCCCGTAATATATTGTATTTACGCGGGCGGGGCCGTGGGTAAAGGCTGGTTAGAAATAATTGCAAACCTTTACGGTGAAAATTTAAAAAAAATTAAAAAGAAATATATACAGCCGAACGTATAACCGCATCCTTTTTTTGAAAGTCGGTTAAAAATAAGATTTACCCCTTCATTTCATACGTTCTCTAAACCAATGAGGGTTTTTGATATTTATCTGTCGTTAGGGTGCAGACCCAATACACACAAAGCGTCATCTGGTTGAGTGGTATCAAAAACGGTCAATAAGAATTTTCTATTCTTTTTTTGTCACCAGGCGGCGCAGTAGCACGACGGTCCTTGTCGTATCAAAAAGCTATCAGCAGGTCTAAAAAGGCCATTTTGGCAATTCATTTTCAATTCTTGTTATGAATTACTGTATGAAAGATGACAGCGATCGTAAAATGGACACTTGAGTTGCAATTCATAATATGATTTGGATACAATTCATATGCAGAAATTGGCTGAAATGCATTCATTTGACAGATTTACAAGCAGAATTGCTTTAGTGTCAAATAGCAATATTGCGATGATATTGCGCAAGTGGCCTTTTTAGACCCGCTGATGCCACGAATTTAAAGACCCTCATTGCAAAACACCTCTGCTTAACCCCAATTACACACAATTTGGCGTCATTTTTAAGGCAATATATCTAGGGGACACGCGGTTAATTGGCACAACCACAGACTAATTGTGTGTTAGTCTGTGGTCAGTCTACACCATAGACTAGAGAGCAGCGGTATTCAACTGTCTACAGTTTAATGCTGACACGGCAAATCGTTAGATGGTCACGATTAAGGTTTTTTTTAACTTTATTTTAATACTAGCTGTTGCCCGCGACTTCGTTTGGGACTAACTGAAAATGCATTGCCATTTGCAAATAGACTAATATTAGTATAGTAATTAGACTAATATTTAAATAGCTAGTTTTGTAAGCTGTTAATAGAATTCATTATTTTCTATATGTACCAGTTACGATATTTACCGCCATTTCAGGTAATACTACAATACCAAAGAATATTATAATTAATATTTTAAAATATTAGTAATCTTATAATACAGAATTTAGATACTTGCAATAAATGATTTTAAGAACATCGCGAATGAATTCGCCGCTTGGAACGTCAAATACCTACACCGCGTGCGGACTACACGGATTTATTTATATTTATATTAATGTTGCGAATATTAGCAATACTATAGGCAAAGAATATAATTATATTACAAACGTACTATAGGTAGATTAATTATGTCAAATATAGGTAAGTTACGGATCAATGAATGTGAGAGAAAAGCGAAGCTAAGAAAAAAAAGCCACCTTTTTTTTTTTTTAGCAAAACGAGACTGCGCAACATTGTGGCATGGCCAATACTTATTTTGCACACTACGGTTAGGTAGACTGTATATTGTATTTATATGATTTAAATGTAAGTACCTATTTTTTTTTAGTGCCCGTAATAACAAAAATTGACAGCCATACTTTATGCCCTCACTCTACAGAGGCGCCACCTGCTAAGACAAGAATGATAGTCCTTTTTAAATAAATTCAAAACACGGAGGTTTTTAACCTTTTTACATCGGTAATGACACACCCCCTTACTAATAAACGCTGTAATAAAAGCTTTGAATAGTTATAGTGTTTTGTTCCCGTCACACAAGTGACATTTTTAATTCGATAGAAGAGGACAAAAGACTGTATAACTGTTCAAAGCTTATACATCGATTATTAGTAATAGGGCTAAAGTTTAATAACTATTATTATTTTTAGCTATCTTCCGCCAAATAATACCCACAACCTGCAAGCAAATGTGTGAGTGCACGCATAAGCATGCGTAACGCCCTCCTCCCACTAACTCCTAACGACTAGTGACTAATGAACTTTGTTCGCAGGTCCACTTCCTGAGGATGCTCCGGGTTCGGGGCGAAACGCGCGTCGAGTTTTGCAACCTGCATGGTGGTGTGGGGCTTTGCACGATCTTGCTGACATTGTTGCTTGTGTGGAGGCGGTGTTTGCACGATCTTGCATCTGAGTGCACGCATAAGCAGTGTAGGAGGAGGGAGGTGCGTTACGCATGCTTATGCGTGCACTCACACATTTGCTTGCAGGTTGTGGGTATTATTTGGCGGAAGATAGCTAAAAATAATAATAGTTATTAATTTTATGTTATGGATTTCCGCAAAGTAACGCCTGATTCTATTAACTAGGGCTAAAGTTTATTAAATCTACACTAAATAATATAATAAAAACGAAAGATTTTTTTGTTCATTTGCAGTGAATAGACTCTGAAACTATTGGATCGATTCTGATGAAATTTTGCACAGATAAGACCACGGGGAAGGACATAGGCTTAACGGCAAAATTAGCGGTTTCCGCGGAATTACCTTCTGCGCGCCCGAAGTCACGGGCTACATCTAGTGTTCTAATAAAGACATTAAGTTCTGTTACACCTTGAGGATAAAAGCAAATATTACTCGTTAATGTTATTTACAATGCCTTTTTAATAATACGTTATTAATTTACTTGGGTAACTCAATTAAAATGATTAACGGATTTTTATATAAGTAGGTATTACATTTAAAAAAAAAGCGCCGACCACCATCTGCCATCCAAGTATGACGTCATTATTGCACAAATATGGATGACCTGTGACTTTTAGAATATGGAGGGTAGAGGAAGGAAGACATCTCTCTAAGGCAGAAAAGCTAAAAATGTGCCTGACAAAAGTAGGGAAATAATAGTTCCAAAACTGGCCATAATGGCGCTAGAGTCAAAAGAGTGTATGATATGTAGTTAGCAATAAGAGATGGAGTGAAGTTAGTTGAGTTAAAGTAACTAATATGCGCTAATTCAATAGAGTTAAAAATCAAAGTGTCAAGGGTCGAGATATTATATGACATTGACGACGACTTGTGTGTTCGATTTTCAACTCTATTGTTTTTGCGCAGAGTTCTATTTTCACTGCTCAGAATTTCCCACGGTCCTCCGGATTCCGGATCGTAGTCTAAAGGTCCCGTCAGAGTTAAAATAATTCAGAACGAACTGTAGCATCAACCTATTTAGGCGATAGCTAGGGAGCTGGTGGCAATTTAGGTAGGTACCTATATGATTTTATCGTTGTTGATACTAAGACTTGATGTATGTAGTCTGTAACTATGTGAACTAGAGGAAAATAGTGGCGAGCTCAGGTAGCTCTGTTATAAAATAAATCGGAATTTTAGATTAAAAATAAACTTTCAAAAATTATAGTAGGTATCGTTACTGCCATCAATTATATTATTATGTTATTACTTATTATTAAAATTTAAATACATTTTATCGATAGTGAAAAGCTGGCAGAAGTCAGAGATAGTCCCACTATTATTTCTATAAAAAATATTATTAAGTTAAAAAAAATTGTATTAAACATTCCATTGCATTTTTTTAAATGATGTAGTTTTAATAATAATTATGTTTTATAGTATATTTACAATGTATTTTAATAAGATATATAATTGATGGCAGAAACAATATAGTCTGGGAAAATTAAGGAATTCAGACGGAATAATTCATGTAGTTTTGAAAGTTGCTACAGTTATTCCTGAAGGTGTCCAGATGAATATACTAAAAGCCCCCGAGGGAGGGACACGAGCCGGCGGTGGGGGACCCCTCCCCCGAAAGGTCTCTTTTTCAAGGTTTTTGCTTGTGACTCGAAAATTATTTGTAATATATCTTTAGTGACTTCTACATTAAATATCTACATTAAATTTCCTATAAATTACGTCTTAAAATGTTTACTGTACGATAAATACTTTAGGAGATACAGAGTATTAAGGCTGCGCTAGTCGGTTTTTCTCCATACAAACGCTGTTGGTGATTTACTCTAAAGTCAAACATTGTAGACCGAAGTTCTAGCATAATATCGATTTTTATGACACTTATCTTGGTCGGTATTTGCTTATATTTCTGAAATTCAAATTAGTGTAGAAGATAATAGCCTCCAAACATCGCATTTTTAGCGCAACTTTGAACGTAAATAAAAATTAAATGAAGAATGATAATAAAAAAGCAAGCAAATACCGACAGGGTTCAATTATTCAGCAATTGAGATAATTTTACTTCAGACAAAAATATTATATAGTTTTTTCATAAAACACCAACAGCTGAGTGTCGATTTGCGTAATTTGAAGACGCCTTTTCTAAAATACTTTACACAGCTGCATAAATGTGTGCAGTTTACTACTCTGTATCTCCTAAAGTATTGATCGTACAGCATGGGCGTAGCCAGGGGGGGGGGGGGGGATAGGGGGTTTAAACCCCCCCCCCCCCCCCCCCGAAATGGGCCAGCTGGTATATATATATATACAGAGATCTGACCCATATACAAAGGCGTATTTAGAAATTTTGCGCCCGAGGACAATTAACATATTTTGCCGCCCCAGTAACCCTATCTGAAAGATGATTTTTTTAAGGTAAATAAAAAAAATCAACAGCCTAAAACAGAACTTTGATACTAATTTGCACTATAAGTATGTGTTTATGTTAAATACGTTCAAACTGAGAATGTGAGCAAATGTTTTTTACTCCTTTGCCTGTAAAATCTTTTTAAACTTTAAACCCTGAAAGACTGTTGTACTAAAAAAAAACAATAAAATCAATAGCCTAAACAGGAATTGTGAACCTATGGCACGCGTGCTATCGAATCCAATTTATGTCAAAATATTATGTATAGGTTCGACTATACATAATATTTTGACATAATTTGGGCACGTCACTGATCACAAAATTTTGTAATTATGTACGACGAAAAAAGTATGAAATAATTATTATATGACAAACCTAACTTAATTTTGTCATCTATAAATTACGTAAATTTTACTTAAATTGAAATTACAAAATCACCCTATTTTTACACTCTTTTAGGGCTTAAAGTTTGAACAGATTTAATCTTTTAACTAGGAAAAAAATTTTGCTCGCTCGCTTCGCTGGCTCGCGTTTCATATGAAAAATATATTAAATTATTGAGAACCGATGTTCTGTTTTAACTGTTTGACTGTATGGTATTTTTCTAAATTTCACAGTTATTAACTGTTTTAGCTACATGTTTGAACAGATTTTAACCTGTAAAATGGGAAAAAAATTTGCTCGCTAGCTTCGCTCGCTCGTGTTTGGCTTAAAGAACATATTATAAAATTCAGTACCGACGTTCAGCTTTAGGCATATTTTTTCGCATTACACAGTCTTTCAGGGTTTAAAGCTGAATGGGGTAAAAACGAAAGAAAATGAGGGCCCATTAGCTAATGAGCCCATGGCTTTTAATAGGTTAAAGACTAGTATATTTTTAAAGATTTTCTTTCTTGAAACACAACCCCCCCTCCCCGAAAGTAATGTACGTTTTATTTCTTGAACCCCCCCCCCCCCCCCCCAAAACTAAATCCTGGCTACGCCCATGTCGTACAGTAAACATTTTAAGATGTAATTTATAGGAAATTTAATGTAAATAATTAATGTAGAAGTCACTAAAGAGATATTATAAATAATTTTCGAGTCACAAGCAAAAACCTTGAAAAAGAGACCTTTCCCCCCTCCCCCACCGCCGGCTCGTGTCCCTCCCTCGGGGGCTTTTAGTATATTCATCTGGACACCTTTAGAAATAACTGTAGCAACTTTCAAAACTACATGAATTATTCGGTCAGATCGACGATTCTGAAACTAATTTTCTTAGACTAATACTATTATAATTTTTGAAAGTTTTTTTTATCTAAAATTTCGAATAAGTAGATAAGTATATTTATAGTAAAAAAAACAGAGCTACCGGGATCTCGCCACTATGTTTTCTAGTTCACATAGTTGCAGACTAAGAACATTACCTCTTAGTATCAACGACGATGAAATCATACACCTAAATTGCCACCAGCTCCCTATCTATTACGTGAAGTCTGCCAATCCCCTGGATCCCCACGTGTACCTGTCAATGGCGACGCTCGTTTACACCGTCAGTGTGACATACACACATAAATCAAAGAACAATACCCCGTTTGACGCATGTCGGCTAACAGCGTATACATTATGACGGCCCATCTTGGGAGGAGTCGAGTGCGGTCGGTCGTGTTTAGGGTAAATTATGTCACCGCGCTTTGATGTTTTTGTCGCTGGCAACATTGTTAGTTTCCCATGATGGGGATCAAGTTTTTAATTTATACTTTACTTTTATGGAAACAGAGTTTTTTTTTTAGCGAACAGCTATCTAGTGTTAAGTAGAGATGTACCGACTAGCCAGTAAAGCCGACTATGCGGCCACTTTCATAGTCGGCGACTAAGCCACAAAAGCGCCGACTATCCGACTTCTTACTTTATATATCTCACCGTAAAATTGTAAAAACCGTTAGATTGTAATTGTAACTAGTGAAATTGTAAAATGTTGATAGATTTCGGACGCGAATATGCTGCCTATAATTTAACACATTATTATTCATTAGATTATAGATATATAGTTGTTAATCTTTCGACATATTTTTACGATCTCGATAGTTATTTTACAATCTAACGGTTTTTACAATTTTACGGTGATATATACAACACGGCGAATGTGTAGTTTATGACTGTTTTTATATAAAACGTGTATTCGTTTTGTGTCGGTAATGAATAAAGATTAATTTTGAATGTCTATCTTTATATGTATGGTCGCGGTGTGAGCTGTCCCTTCTAGTTTAGGAGTTCTCTTGTCACAGCCACATGAATAATTCACCAAGTACCTATTATGCACAGAATACAGAACATGCAGAAACCGTCAACACGCTTAAAAGTGAAGCCGTCACAACTACTCCAAATTGGAGTGGCTATCCACACATAATATGTTGCCACAGAATAACGGAATATTTTACCCAACTTTTTTTCAATTAATTTTTATTGAATACCTAAAAGCCGTCACAACTACTCCAAATTGGAGTGGCTATCCACACATAATATGTTGCCACAGAATAACGGAATATTTTACCCAACTTTTTTTCAATTAATTTTTATTGAATACCTAAAAGCCGTCACAACTACTCCAAATTGGAGTGGCTATCCACACATAATATGCTGCCACAGAATAACGGAATATTTTACCAAACTTTTTTTCAATTAATTTTTATTGAATACCTAATTGACGTAAGACGTAATTGACTTTACACTTACAAAACGCGATTGTTTTGTAAGTGTAAAGAATAAAGTAAAGTAAAGAGCGGGCGAGGCGGTGTTTCGCCATTGTTTTGGACACTGCGCTGCGTACAAATGTGATCGAACACTCATTCTGTATTCTTCGATGTTCTGTATTCTGTGCTATTATGTTAAGACGCCTAATTGATTTAAGAAATATTATTAACACTACTTAATTATACATAATATTATGAGTACCATAATCAAGGTATTATTCTTTTCATCTGACTACGGCGAAGGCGAAGCCAAAAAAGAAGCGTCATAACTTTTGCAGTCTATGTATGTTTGTATAATGTAGGTATGTTTTATTTGTCCCACCTAAGCTTTATACAAATAGTAATTGTAGAAATTATATATTAATTACATAAGGTAGCCGAAAATCGTTAGACTTGTCGCCGTGCAATTCTACCGCACATACTTTTAAAAAGGTAATGCATTTAGTGAAAAGTTGTTCATTTAAAATTACAAACAGACACGTCAATTTTATTCATTTGTATAGACTATAGATGATTGTAACTGTTTCCTAATATGTGCGAATATTTAGCAATAAACTCTACAGGATCAGACCGGACACCGCGATAGATCACAAGTCACAAAGCCGGTGTAATCCAATACACATACGACGCCTCAGCTACCGCCTACCAGTATTTATTGACTCGCCTCGATGTACGTAGGTAATTAGAATCAGTCTGCTAAATTAGCCACCTGAATGTTCCCACTTGTTTGGTCCCCTCTCGCAGTGCGGGTGACAAATGGGACATCCCATTCGTCCCCTATATCGCACATTCAGTGAGGACATATTCCGAAAAATGTCAGTCATAACTCATACCTACTGCTATTTTTAATGTTAAATGGATGGATGGATGTTAGTTACTCTTTCACGCAAAAACTGCATCCGTTCAGTAGCGGATTTCGATAAAATTTGGTATGGTGGTACTTTAGGCTCTGGATTAAAACATAGGCTAGTTTTTATCCCGAAAAAGTACAGTGTTTCTTTGGGATACTGTATTTACGCGGGCAGAGCCGCGGGCAACAGCTAGTCCCATTATAAATACTATTACCATTTACAACAATTACAAAGCTCGTGCACGAAATTTTAACAAATGTAGATGATGAAGTAATTTCGAAAAGTCCTTAAACATCTTAAAAGATTAATTAGCACATCTGGTAAAATTATTAGATCTAACATTACCAAATCTTTTCACATTTTTACTATTAAAATCTTTTGAAATTTGACACCTACTAAAAAGTTTGAAATCTTTGGAAAGTAGGCGTAAGGCGCGTCCATACATTACGTGAGGTATTTAGGGGGAGAGCCCAGCCGAATCTCACCAAAACTCACTTGGGAGAGATGGGGGATCTCAGCAAATATCACGTAATTGTATTCTGGCAAAACTAGTCTCCAAATGCGCGAAAATTAGGTTTAATTCAAAGGTTTGGAAAATCCAATTGTGCACGTTTCACACACTTGGTGTGAAACGTAAAAAGTAAAAACTAGTATTTCAGATTATTCTAAAATAATCTCAAATACTAGTTTTTAGTAGTCTTGATAAAAGTAATGAAACAAATTGTGTTTTTTTTTTTTTTTAATAATTCAACACAATTATACACATTATAAAATTTTCGCTCTCTCCCTAGAGCGGTCAAAGTTTCGCGATATCACACCAAGGAGGAAGTCGGGATATAAAAATCCTCAAAAACGTTTCACGCAATTTATGAACGCCCCCCAAGTCCTACCGATAAATCTTCCCTCACAATCTACAGCAAAACATCTACGGCCCGCGGGCAACAAGTATCTTCAGCGGTTAAATCACACGCAACAGGCACGGTACACAACCACGGCGCGGGATGACCAAATACATGCGACAGGTTATTACAACCGCGTATTTCACAGCTCCCAGTCCAGCACGACCGTGTTGTACATACATGGACAACGTGGGGATTACAAGGGGTACCAACAAAATAACAGAAGATAATCCAGGCATTCTTATTATAGCAGCAAAGGACATCGGGAATTTTACTATGAAACAATTACCCAAAGCGAACAGAGACAAAATTAGGTTAGATATAAGCGTAATAGGCAATCGGACAATTTTTTTTTTATTGCATAAATGAATAGTACTCTTAAACTTTAACTTTAACTGTGGGAGAGCCACGCTTCGGCATGAATGAGCCGGCTCGACCGGGTAAATACCACGACCTCACAGAAAACCGGCGTGAAATAACGCTTGCGTTGTGTTTCGCCGAGTGAGTGAGGTTACCGGAGGCCCATGGGGGGGATTGGGGATTTTAAGGATCAGGAACGCAAGTCGCAGCACCAGAGGAGTTATAAGCGTAACTCCTCTGGTGCTGCGAGTGTCCATGGGCGGCGGTAATCGCTTACCATCAGGCGATCCGTCTGCTCGTTTCCTGGTTCATTACATTAAAAAAAATAAAAATATGAGTAACTTCTCAGAAGAAACCGTGTATCAAAATTCAATATTTTCAAAGGTACAGCGATATTTATAAAAAATTTCGCGAGCCTCCTAAAAACGCTCCATACTAAAATCGACCTAAAAATGACGTCACTTGTACATGAAGTAGTATGAAGTAGTATAATATGAAGTATATGGCACCTATGTGAAGTAGGCAACCGAGTTAAAGATAATTGATTTTTATAACCATCATTCGATTGTACTAGGTGTGTACCCGATTGTACCGTATTGAAAATCGTTTGTACCTTATAGGGGTAAAAATTACGGGGTGACAAAAATTTGCTCAGCAACCAACTTGAATATACAGTGATTTCATTGATGCCATCTTAAAGGGCATCGTTTGTACCGGATTGTACCACAGCAAAAAACTTTTTATTTAATTTACTTTATTTGGAAAAATAAAATAAAAAAATAAAAAAAAATTCAACATGAAAAATCTAGCTTTGGGTACAACAGAAGGCCAAACAGTATACTAAATGGTATTAATGGGTAATAAATTATTTATATCGAGATACAAACGATTTGTATCGGGGTTCAAATGATAGAAAACCGATAGAGACTCGCCGAAAACTTCACAACATGCTTTAGGTTTTGGGGCAGAATTATACATGTTTAATCGGTTGTACCAATTTGAAACGATTAGAAATTAGATTTTACTACTACCTTCTTTATATATTCTAAATATTAAGTCGGTACAAACGACTTATATCGGGGTGCAATCGATAGAAAACCGACAGAGACTCGCCGAAAACTTTTACATCATGCTGTAGATATTGGGGCAGAATAATATATGTTCAATCGTTTGTACCCATTTAAAACGATAAGTATATCGTTCTTACTACGATCTACTTTATTCCTACCAAATATCAAGGCGGTACAAACGATTTATAACGGAGTACATACGATAAAATACCGATAGGAACTCGCCGAAACTCTTACATCATACTATAGATATTGGGGCAGAATAATATATGTTCAATCGTTTGTACCCATTTAAAACGATAAGTATATCGTTCTTACTACGATCTACTTTATTCCTACCAAATATCAAGGCGGTACAAACGATTTATAACGGAGTACATACGATAAAATACCGATAGGAACTCGCCGAAACTCTTACATCATACTATAGATATTGGGGCAGAATAATATATGTTTAATCGTTTGTACCCATTTAAAACGATAAGTATATCGTTCTTACTACGATCTACTTTATTCCTACCAAATATCAAGGCGGTACAAACGATTTATAACGGAGTACATACGATAAAATACCGATAGGAACTCGCCGAAACTCTTACATCATACTATAGATATTGGGGCAGAATAATATATGTTCAATCGTTTGTACCCATTTAAAACTATAAGTATATCGTTCTTACTACTATCTACTTTATTCCTACCAAATATCAAGGCGGTACAAACGATTTATAATGGAGTACATACGATAAAAACCGACAGAGACGCGCCGAAAACTCTTACATCATACTATAGATATTGGGGCAGAATAATATATGTTTAATCGTTTGTACCCATTTGAAACGATAAGTATATCGTTTTTACTACTATCTACTTTATTCCTACCGAATATCAAAGCGGTACAAACGATTTATAATGGAGTACATACGATAAAAAACCGACAGGAACTCGCCGAAATCTCTTACATCATGCTTTAGTGTTTGGGGCTGAATTATATATGTTCAATAGAGTGTACCCATTTAAAACGATAAGTATATCATTTACACTTCTATTTACCTTATACATATTGAATATGAAGTTGGTACAAACGATTTTTATTGGGGTAAAATCGATAGAAAACCGACAGAGACTCGCCGAAAATTCCTACATCATGCTATAGATATTGGGGCAGAATTATATAAGTTTAATCGTTTGTACCCATTTGATACGATAAGTATATCGTTTTCACTTCTATCAACCTTACATATACTAAATATCAAGTTGGTACAAACGATTTTTATCGCAGTAAAATCGATAGAAAACCGACAGAGACTCGCCGAAAACTCTTACATAATGCTGTAGATATTGGGGCAGAATAATACATGTTCAATCGTTTGTACCCATTTGAAACGATAAGTATATCGTTCTTACTACTATCTACTTTATTCCTACCAAATATCAAGGCGGTACAAACGATTTATAACGGAGTACATACGATAGAAAACCGACAGGAACTCGCCGAAACTCTTACATCATACTATAGATATTGGGGCAGAATAATATATGTTCAATCGTTTGTACCCATTTGAAACGATAAGTATATCGTTCTTACTACTATCTACTTTATTCCTACCAAATATCAAGGCGGTACAAACGATTTATAATGGAGTACATACGATAGAAAACCGACAGGAACTCGCCGTAAACTCTTACATCATACTATAGATATTGGGGCAGAATAATATATGTTCAATCGTTTGTACCCATTTGAAACGATAAGTATATCGTTTCTACTACTATCTACTTTATTCCCACCAAATATCAAGGCGGTACAAACGATTTATAACGGAGTACATACGATAGAAAACCGACAAAAACTCGCCGAAACTCTTACATCATTCTATAGATATTGGGGCAGAATAATATATGTTCAATCGTTTGTACCCATTTGAAACGATAAGTATATCGTTCTTACTACTATCTACTTTATTCCTACCAAATATCAAGGCGGTACAAACGATTTATAACGGAGTACATACGATAGAAAACCGACAGGAACTCGCCGAAAACTCTTACATCATACTATAGATATTGGGGCAGAATAATATATGTTTAATCGTTTGTACATATTTGAAACGATAAGTATATCGTTCTTACTACTATCTACTTTATTCCTACCGAATATCAAGGCGGTACAAACGATTTATAACGGAGTACATACGATAGAAAACCGACAGGAACTCGCCGAAAACTCTTACATCATACTATAGATATTGGGGCAGAATAATATATGTTCAATCGTTTGTACCCATTTAAAACGATAAGTATATCGTTCTTACTACGATCTACTTTATTCCTACCAAATATCAAGGCGGTACAAACGATTTATAACGGAGTACATACGATAAAATACCGATAGGAACTCGCCGAAACTCTTACATCATACTATAGATATTGGGGCAGAATAATATATGTTCAATCGTTTGTACCCATTTAAAACGATAAGTATATCGTTCTTACTACTATCTACTTTATTCCTACCAAATATCAAGGCGGTACAAACGATTTATAATGGAGTACATACGATAAAAACCGACAGAGACGCGCCGAAAACTCTTACATCATACTATAGATATTGGGGCAGAATAATATATGTTTAATCGTTTGTACCCATTTGAAACGATAAGTATATCGTTTTTACTACTATCTACTTTATTCCTACCGAATATCAAAGCGGTACAAACGATTTATAATGGAGAACATACGATAAAAAACCGACAGGAACTCGCCGAAATCTCTTACATCATGCTTTAGTGTTTGGGGCTGAATTATATATGTTCAATAGAGTGTACCCATTTAAAACGATAAGTATATCATTTACACTTCTATTTACCTTATACATATTGAATATGAAGTTGGTACAAACGATTTTTATTGGGGTAAAATCGATAGAAAACCGACAGAGACTCGCCGAAAATTCCTACATCATGCTATAGATATTGGGGCAGAATTATATAAGTTTAATCGTTTGTACCCATTTGATACGATAAGTATATCGTTTTCACTTCTATCAACCTTACATATACTAAATATCAAGTTGGTACAAACGATTTTTATCGCAGTAAAATCGATAGAAAACCGACAGAGACTCGCCGAAAACTCTTACATAATGCTGTAGATATTGGGGCAGAATAATACATGTTCAATCGTTTGTACCCATTTGAAACGATAAGTATATCGTTCTTACTACTATCTACTTTATTCCTACCAAATATCAAGGCGGTACAAACGATTTATAACGGAGTACATACGATAGAAAACCGACAGGAACTCGCCGAAACTCTTACATCATACTATAGATATTGGGGCAGAATAATATATGTTCAATCGTTTGTACCCATTTGAAACGATAAGTATATCGTTCTTACTACTATCTACTTTATTCCTACCAAATATCAAGGCGGTACAAACGATTTATAATGGAGTACATACGATAGAAAACCGACAGGAACTCGCCGTAAACTCTTACATCATACTATAGATATTGGGGCAGAATAATATATGTTCAATCGTTTGTACCCATTTGAAACGATAAGTATATCGTTTCTACTACTATCTACTTTATTCCTACCAAATATCAAGGCGGTACAAACGATTTATAACGGAGTACATACGATAGAAAACCGACAAAAACTCGCCGAAACTCTTACATCATTCTATAGATATTGGGGCAGAATAATATATGTTCAATCGTTTGTACCCATTTGAAACGATAAGTATATCGTTCTTACTACTATCTACTTTATTCCTACCAAATATCAAGGCGGTACAAACGATTTATAACGGAGTACATACGATAGAAAACCGACAGGAACTCGCCGAAAACTCTTACATCATACTATAGATATTGGGGCAGAATAATATATGTTTAATCGTTTGTACATATTTGAAACGATAAGTATATCGTTCTTACTACTATCTACTTTATTCCTACCGAATATCAAGGCGGTACAAACGATTTATAACGGAGTACATACGATAGAAAACCGACAGGAACTCGCCGAAAACTCTTACATCATACTATAGATATTGGGGCAGAATAATATATGTTTAATCGTTTGTACCCACTTGAAATGATAAGTATATCGTTCTTAATACTATCTACTTTACTACTACCAAATATCAAGGCGGTACAAACGATTTATAACGGAGTACATACGATAGAAAACCGACAGGAACTCGCCGAAAACTCTTACATCATACTATAGATATTGGGGCAGAATAATATGTGTTTAATCGTTTGTACCCATTTGAAACGATAAGTATATCATTCTTACTACTATCTACTTTATTCTTACCGAATGTCAAGGCGGTACAAACGATTTATAATGGAGTATATACGATAAAAACCGACAGGAACTCGCCGAAAACTCTTACATCATGCTTTAGTGTTTGGGGCTGAATTATATATGTTCAATCGTTTCTACCCATTTAAAACGATAAGTATATCATTTCCACTTCTATTTACCTTATACATATTGAATATCAAGTTGGTACAAACAATTTTTATTGGGGTAAAATCGATAGAAAACCGACAGAGACTCGCCGAAAATTCCTACATCATGCTATAGATATTAGAGCAGAATAATATATGTTTAATCGTTTGTACCCATTTGATACGATAAGTATATCGTTTCCACTTCTATCAACCTTATATATACTAAATACCAACTTGGTACAAACGATATTTATCGGGGTTAAATCGATAGAAAACCGATAGAGTCTCGCCGAAAACTCTTACATCATGCTTTAGATATTGGTCCAGAATTTTACATGTTCAATCGTTTGTACCCATTTGAAACGATAAGTATATCATTTCCACTTCTATTCACCTTATACATACTAAATATCAAGTTGGTACAAACGATTTTTATTGGGGTAAAATCGATAGAAAACCGACAAGGACTCGCCGAAAATTCCTACATCATGCTATAGATATTGGGGCAGAATAATATATGTTTAATCGTTTGTACCCATTTGATACGATAAGTATATCGTTTTTACTTCTATCATCCTTATATATACTAAATATCAAGTTGGTACAAACGATTTTTATCGCAGTAAAATCGATAGAAAACCGACAGAGACTCGCCGAAAACTCTTACATGATGCTATAGATATTGGGGCAGAATAATATATGTTTAATCGTTTGTACCCATTTGATACGATAAGTGTATCATTTCCACTTCTATCTATCTTATATATACTAAATATCAAGTTGGTAAAAAAGATTTTTATCGGGGTTAAATCGATAGAAAACCGATAGAGTCTCGCCGAAAACTCTTACATCATGCTTTAGATATTGGGCCAGAATTTTACATGTTCAATCGTTTGTACCCATTTGAAACGATAAGTATATCATTTCCACTTCTATTCACCTTATACATACTAAATATCAAGTTGGTACAAACGATTCTTATTGGGGTAAAATCGATAGAAAACCGACAAGGACTCGCCGAAAATTCCTACATCATGCTATAGATATTGGGGCAGAATAATATATGTTTAATCGATTGTACCCATTTGATACGATAAGTATGTCGTTTCCACTTCTATCTACCTTATATATACTAAATATTAAGTTGGTAGAAACGATTTTTATCGGGGTTAAATCGATAGAAAACCGACAGGGACTCGCCGAAAATTCCTACATCATGCTATAGATATTGGGGCAGAATTATATATGTTTAATCGTTTGTACCCATTTGATACGATAAGTATATCGTTTTCACTTCTATCATCCTTATATATACTAAATATCAAGTAGGTACAAACGATTTTTATCGGGGTTAAATCGATAGAAAACCGATAGAGTCTCGCCGAAAACTCTTACATCATGCTTTAGATATTGGGCCAGAATTTTACATGTTCAATCGTTTGTACCCATTTGAAACGATAAGTATATCATTTCCACTTCTATTCACCTTATACATCCTAAATATCAAGTTGGTACAAACGATTTTTATGGGGGTAAAATCGATAGAAAACCGACAAGGACTCGCCGAAAATTCCTACATCATGCTATAGATATTGGGGCAGAATTATATATGTTTAATCGTTTGTACCCATTTGATACGATAAGTATATCGTTTCCACTTGTATCTACCTTATATATACTAAATATCAAGTTGGTACAAACGATTTTTATTTGGGTAAAATCGATAGAAAACCGATAGAGTCTCGCCGAAAACTCTTACATCATGCTTTAGATATTGGGCCAGAATTTTACATGTTCAATCGTTTGTACCCATTTGAAACGATAAGTATATCATTTCCACTTCTATTCACCTTATACATCCTAAATATCAAGTTGGTACAAACGATTTTTATGGGGGTAAAATCGATAGAAAACCGACAAGGACTCGCCGAAAATTCCTACATCATGCTATAGATATTGGGGCAGAATTATATATGTTTAATCGTTTGTACCCATTTGATACGATAAGTATATCGTTTCCACTTGTATCTACCTTATATATACTAAATATCAAGTTGGTACAAACGATTTTTATTGGGGTAAAATCGATAGAAAACCGACAGGGACTCGCCGAAAATTCCTACATCATGCTATAGATATTGGGGCAGTATAATATATGTTCAATCGTTTGTACCCATTTGAAACGATAAGTATATCATTTCCACTTCTATCTACCATATACGTACTAAATATCAAGTTGGTACAAACGATTTTTATCGGGGTAAAATCGATAGAAAACCGACAGAGACTCGCCGAAAACTCTTACGTCATACTATAGATATTGGGGCAGATTAATATATGTTCAATCGTTTGTACCCATTTGAAACGATAAGTATATCATTTTTACTTCTATCTACCATATACATACTAAATATCAAGTTGGTACAAGCGATTTTTATCGGGGTAAAATCGATAGAAAACCGACAGAGACTCAACGAAAACTCTTACATCTTGCTATAGATATTGGGGCAGAATAATATATGTTTAATCGTTTGTACCCATTTGAAACAATAAGTGTATAATTTCTACTTCTATTTACCTTATACTAATTTAATATCAAGTTGGTACAAACGATTTTTATTGGGGTAAAATCGATAGAAAACCGACAGAGACTCGCCGAAAATTCCTACATCATGCTATAGATATTGGGGCAGAATAATATATGTTTAGTCATTTGTACCCATTTGAAACGATAAGTATAACGTTCTTACTACTATCTTCTTTATTGCTACCAAATATCGAGGTGGTACAAACGATTTATAACGGAGGACATACGATAGAAAACCGACAGAGACTCGCCGAAAATTCTTACATCATGCTATAGATATTCGGGCAAAATAATATATGTTCAATCGTTTGTACCCATTTGGAACGATGAGTATATCATTTCCACTTCTATCTACCTTATACATACTAAATATCAAGTTGGTACAAACGATATTTATCGGGGTGAAATCGATAGAAAACCGACAGAGACTCGCCGAAAACTCTTACATCATGCTGTAGATATTTGGGCAGAATTATACATGTTTAATCGTTTGTACCCATTTGAAACGATAAGTATACCGTTATTACTACTATCTACTTTATTGCTACCAAATATTAAGGTGGTACAAACGATTTATAATGGAGTACATACGATAGAAAACCGATAGAGACTCGCCGAAAACTCTTACGTCATGCTATAGATATTGGGGCAGAATTATATATATTCAATCGTTTGTACCCATTTGAAACGATAAGTATATCATTTCCACTTCTATTTACCACATACGTACTAAATATCAAGTTGGTACAAACGATTTTAATGGGGGTAAAATCGATAGAAAACCGACAAGGACTCGCCGAAAATTCCTACATCATGCTATAGATATTGGGGCAGAATTATATATGTTTAATCGTTTGTACCCATTTGATACGATAAGTATATCGTTTCCACTTGTATCTACCTTATATATACTAAATATCAAGTTGGTACAAACGATTTTTATTGGGGTAAAATCGATAGAAAACCGACAGGGACTCGCCGAAAATTCCTACATCATGCTATAGATATTGGGGCAGAATAATATATGTTCAATCGTTTGTACCCATTTGAAACGATAAGTATATCATTTCCACTTCTATCTACCATATACGTACTAAATATCAAGTTGGTACAAACGATTTTTATCGGGGTAAAATCGATAGAAAACCGACAGAGACTCGCCGAAAACTCTTACGTCATACTATAGATATTGGGGCAGATTAATATATGTTCAATCGTTTGTACCCATTTGAAACGATAAGTATATCATTTTCACTTCTATCTACCATATACATACTAAATATCAAGTTGGTACAAGCGATTTTTATCGGGGTAAAATCGATAGAAAACCGACAGAGACTCAACGAAAACTCTTACATCTTGCTATAGATATTGGGGCAGAATAATATATGTTTAATCGTTTGTACCCATTTGAAACAATAAGTGTATAATTTCTACTTCTATTTACCTTATACTAATTTAATATCAAGTTGGTACAAACGATTTTTATTGGGGTAAAATCGATAGAAAACCGACAGAGACTCGCCGAAAATTCCTACATCATGCTATAGATATTGGGGCAGAATAATATATGTTTAGTCATTTGTACCCATTTGAAACGATAAGTATAACGTTCTTACTACTATCTTCTTTATTGCTACCAAATATCGAGGTGGTACAAACGATTTATAACGGAGGACATACGATAGAAAACCGACAGAGACTCGCCGAATTAAAATTTATAACCATTTACCAGATAATATAAAAAACAATAACCCTAGAATGTTTAAAAGACAACTATTTCAACTATTAATAAATAAATGCTACTACTCTGTAAATGATTATATAAATGATAAAGAATTAAATAAAATGTAAATAATTATAATACAAAGAATAAATTGTTTAACTATATTACTAAAATTACAATAAAAATGTAGAAAATAATTTAAATAAGTTAGATTTAAGGCTTTTTTTTAATATTTGCACGCCGTATGTGGCAGAATGTGTTTGTACCTATTATAATAACTGTAACATCATTTATACCATGTTCTGGCAAATAAACGATTGATTGATTGATTGATTGATTGATTGGTTTTCTATCGATTTAACCCCGATAAATATCGTTTGTACCAAGTTGATATTTAGTATATATAAGGTTGATAGAAGTGGAAACGATATACTTATCGTATCAAATGGGTACAAACGATTAAATATATATTATTCTGCTCTAATATCTATAGCATGATGTAGGAATTTTCGGCGAGTCTCTGTCGGTTTTCTATCGATTTTACCCCAATAAAAATCGTTTGTACCAACTTGATATTCAATATGTATAAGGTAAATAGAAGTGGAAATGATATACTTATCGTTTTAAATGGGTAGAAACGATTGAACATATATAATTCAGCCCCAAACACTAAAGCATGATGTAAGAGTTTTCGGCGAGTTCCTGTCGGTTTTTATCGTATATACTCCATTATAAATCGTTTGTACCGCCTTGATATTCGGTAAGAATAAAGTTGATAGTAGTAAGAACGATATACTTATCGTTTCAAATGGGTACAAACGATTAAACACATATTATTCTGCCCCAATATCTATAGTATGATGTAAGAGTTTTCGGCGAGTTCCTGTCGGTTTTCTATCGTATGTACTCCGTTATAAATCGTTTGTACCGCCTTGATATTTGGTAGGAATAAAGTAGATAGTATTAAGAACGATATACTTATCGTTTCAAATGGGTACGAACGATTAAACATATATTATTCTGCCCCAATATCTATAGTATGATGTAAGAGTTTTCGGCGAGTTCCTGTCGGTTTTCTATCGTATGTACTCCGTTATAAATCGTTTGTACCGCCTTGATATTCGGTAGGAATAAAGTAGATTGTAGTAAGAACGATATACTTATCGTTTCAAATAGGTACAAACGATTAAACATATATTATTCTGCCCCAATATCTATAGTATGATGTAAGAGTTTTCGGCGAGTTCCTGTCGGTTTTCTATCGTATGTACTCCGTTATAAATCGTTTGTACCGCCTTGATATTTGGTAGGAATAAAGTAGATAGTAGTAAGAACGATATACTTATCGTTTCAAATGGGTACAAACGATTGGACATATATTATTCTGCCCCAATATCTATAGTATGTTGTAAGAGTTTACGGCGAGTTCCTGTCGGTTTTCTATCGTATGTACTCCGTTATAAATCGTTTGTACCGCCTTAATATTTGGTAGGAATAAAGTAGATAGTAGTAAGAACGATATACTTGTCGTTTCAAATGGGTACAAACGATTGAACATATATTATTCTGCCCCAATATCTATAGAATGATGTAAGAGTTTCGGCGAGTTCCTGTCGGTTTTCGATCGTATGTACTCCGTTATAAATCGTTTGTACCGCCTTGATATTTGGTAGGAATAAAGTCGATAGTAGTAAGAACGATATACTTATAGTTTCAAATGGGTACAAACGATTGAACATATATTATTCTGCCCCAATATCTATAGTATGATGTAAGAGTTTCGGCGAGTTCCTGTCGGTTTTCTATCGTATGTACTCCGTTATAAATCGTTTGTACCGCCTTGATATTTGGTAGGAATAAAGTACATAGTAGTAAGAACGATATACTTATCGTTTCAAATGGGTACAAACGATTGAACATGTATTATTCTGCCCCAATATCTACAGCATTATGTAAGAGTTTTCGGCGAGTCTCTGTCGGTTTTCTATCGATTTTACTGCGATAAAAATCGTTTGTACCAACTTAATATTTAGTATAGATAAGGTTGATAGAAGTGAAAACGATATACTTATCGTATCAAATGGGTACAAACGATTAAACTTATATAGTTCTGCCCCAATATCTATAGCATGATCTAGGAATTTTCGGCGAGTCTCTGTCGGTTTTCTATCGATTTTACCCCAATAAAAATCGTTTGTACCAACTTCATATTCAATATGTATAAGGTAAATAGAAGTGTAAATGATATACTTATCGTTTTAAATGGGTACAAACGATTGAACATATATAATTCAGCCCCAAACACTAAAGCATGATGTAAGAGATTTCGGCGAGTTCCTGTCGGTTTTTTATCGTATGTACTTCATTATAAATCGTTTGTACCGCTTTGATATTCGGTAGGAATAAAGTAGATAGTAGTAAAAACGATATACTTATCGTTTCAAATGGGTACAAACGATTAAACATATATTATTCTGCCCCAATATCTATAGTATGATGTAAGAGTTTTCGGCGCGTCTCTGTCGGTTTTTATCGTATGTACTCCATTATAAATCGTTTGTACCGCCTTGATATTTGGTAGGAATAAAGTCGATAGTAGTAAGAACGATATACTTATAGTTTCAAATGGGTACAAACGATTGAACATATATTATTCTGCCCCAATATCTATAGTATGATGTAAGAGTTTCGGCGAGTTCCTGTCGGTTTTCTATCGTATGTACTCCGTTATAAATCGTTTGTACCGCCTTGATATTTGGTAGGAATAAAGTACATAGTAGTAAGAACGATATACTTATCGTTTCAAATGGGTACAAACGATTGAACATGTATTATTCTGCCCCAATATCTACAGCATTATGTAAGAGTTTTCGGCGAGTCTCTGTCGGTTTTCTATCGATTTTACTGCGATAAAAATCGTTTGTACCAACTTAATATTTAGTATAGATAAGGTTGATAGAAGTGAAAACGATATACTTATCGTATCAAATGGGTACAAACGATTAAACTTATATAGTTCTGCCCCAATATCTATAGCATGATCTAGGAATTTTCGGCGAGTCTCTGTCGGTTTTCTATCGATTTTACCCCAATAAAAATCGTTTGTACCAACTTCATATTCAATATGTATAAGGTAAATAGAAGTGTAAATGATATACTTATCGTTTTAAATGGGTACAAACGATTGAACATATATAATTCAGCCCCAAACACTAAAGCATGATGTAAGAGATTTCGGCGAGTTCCTGTCGGTTTTTTATCGTATGTACTTCATTATAAATCGTTTGTACCGCTTTGATATTCGGTAGGAATAAAGTAGATAGTAGTAAAAACGATATACTTATCGTTTCAAATGGGTACAAACGATTAAACATATATTATTCTGCCCCAATATCTATAGTATGATGTAAGAGTTTTCGGCGCGTCTCTGTCGGTTTTTATCGTATGTACTCCATTATAAATCGTTTGTACCGCCTTGATATTTGGTAGGAATAAAGTAGATAGTAGTAAGAACGATATACTTATCGTTTTATATGGGTACAAACGATTGAACATATATTATTCTGCCCCAATATCTATAGTATGATGTAAGAGTTTCGGCGAGTTCCTATCGGTATTTTATCGTATGTACTCCGTTATAAATCGTTTGTACCGCCTTGATATTTGGTAGGAATAAAGTAGATCGTAGTAAGAACTATATACTTATCGTTTTAAATGGGTACAAACGATTGAACATATATTATTCTGCCCCAATATCTATAGAATGATGTAAGAGTTTCGGCGAGTTCCTGTCGGTTTTCTATCGTATGTACTCCGTTATAAATCGTTTGTACCGCCTTGATATTTGGTAGGAATAAAGTAGATAGTAGTAAGAACGATATACTTATCGTTTCAAATGGGTACAAACGATTAAACATATATTATTCTGCCCCAATATCTATAGTATGATGTAAGAGTTTTCGGCGCGTCTCTGTCGGTTTTTATCGTATGTACTCCATTATAAATCGTTTGTACCGCCTTGATATTTGGTAGGAATAAAGTAGATAGTAGTAAGAACGATATACTTATCGTTTTAAATGGGTACAAACGATTGAACATATATTATTCTGCCCCAATATCTATAGTATGATGTAAGAGTTTCGGCGAGTTCCTATCGGTATTTTATCGTATGTACTCCGTTATAAATCGTTTGTACCGCCTTGATATTTGGTAGGAATAAAGTAGATCGTAGTAAGAACGATATACTTATCGTTTTAAATGGGTACAAACGATTGAACATATATTATTCTGCCCCAATATCTACAGCATGATGTAAAAGTTTTCGGCGAGTCTCTGTCGGTTTTCTATCGATTGCACCCCGATATAAGTCGTTTGTACCGACTTGATATTTAGAATATATAAGGAAGGTAGTAGTAAAATCTAATTTCTAATCGTTTCAAATTGGTACAACCGATTAAACATGTATAATTCTGCCCCAAAACCTAAAGCATGTTGTGAAGTTTTCGGCGAGTCTCTATCGGTTTTCTATCATTTGAACCCCGATACAAATCGTTTGTATCTCGATATAAATAATTTATTACCCATTTATACCATTTAGTATACTGTTTGGCCTTCTGTTGTACCCAAAGCTAGATTTTTCATGTTGAAATTTTTTTTTATTTTTTTTTTTATTTTTCCAAATAAAGTAAATTAAATAAAAAGTTTTTTGCTGTGGTACAATCCGGTACAAACGATGCCCTTTAAGATGGCATCAATGAAATCACTGTATATTCAAGTTGGTTGCTGAGCAAATTTTTGTCACCCCGTAATTTTTACCCCTATAAGGTACAAACGATTTTCAATACGGTACAATCGGGTACACTCCTAGTACAATCGAATGATGGTTATAAAAATCAATTATCTTTAACTCGGTTGCCTACTTCACATAGGTGTATATGGCCGCAGGAATATATTTGTAAATATCTCCGATATTTGTGCGTTTAAGTTCATACTTACCATAATGAATGTTTTTGTATATGATGTGAGTAAACTAATGATGTAGGTTTTGTTTACCAATTTCGCAAAAAAATTTTTTTTTTTTTGGTATAAAGACTCGCGAAATTTTGTATACAAATCGCTGTACCTTTGAAAATATTGACTTTTGATATACGGTTTCTTCTGAGAAGTTACTCATATTTAAGAGTACTATTCATTTATGCAATAAAAAAAAATCAGTCCGCTTGCCTATTGCATGTGAATAATAACTCCCCACACCGATATCGGTGAAGGTGGCCGGTTTCAATGAAACCAGGCCAGTTACGCAGGAGTAATTTTATAGTACCCAAGTGTGTGCGCAGTACCCAAGAGCACTCTCTCTTCCTTTACTCTTTTAATCCAGTGGGACGGATAACCGACACGACTGACGAGAGATCAGGCGCAGGTCCGACTTTTTACATGCCCATCCGACGCATGGATCATCTTTCTTGTCAGATAATCAGGTGATCAACCTGCATTATCCTAGCCAAACTTGCAAACAACATTTTTTGTCGTTCCAATTGCATGTGATAACAATGGCATAGGTCGCATATCTGCAGAAGTTGGGGTAAATACTGTCACATTTTAACTCATTTCAACGAATATTCATATAAAACATGATTAACATTACTAATTTGTTAATTTTCTCGCACTTCCCCCTGAATCTAAATTAAATAATTGCGGTAAACGAAATTTGAATGAAAATTGTATAATCTAATATTAATTTGGTTTGTGGTCGCTCTGAATGTTTTTTCCTACATGGGGTACAAATGGCTAACTCAAATGTAATATAATATCAGCTTTCAAACAAAAAAATTGGGAGTGTAGCTCCCAACAGGAATTTGGTCTAGATTTTTGGCAGGGACAGACGCTCGCAGTCACAACCAGACAGGAGTGGCGTGGGGTTCCTATAACTCCATTACTATCGACTTCATTTACCACTTGCCTTTTGAACCCTCATTCAAATCTCTACCTATACAGGCTAGGGCTTCCTGTGAATAATAATCAGCATTCGCCACTGACAGACAGACTCTTCAATGTTTGGATTAAAAAATAATATTGTCTAAAACAGTTAAAGATTGCATAACCTACAAATATTTTTACTTAGATTTAAAAAATGTAAAGGGCACAAAGATACAAAATTGAACAACAAAACTAAAGATTGCATAACCTACAAATATTTTTACTTAGATTTAAAAAATGTAAAACGCACAAAGATACAAAATTGAACAACAAAACTAAAGATTGCATAACCTACAAATGTTTATACCAAGATTTAAAAATTGTAAAAGCCACAAAGATACAAAATTGAACAACAAAACTAAAGATTGCATAACCTACAAATATTTATACCTAGATTTAAAAAAATTTAAAGGCACAAAGATACAAAATTGAACAACAAAACTAAAGATTGCATAACCTACAAATATTTATACCTAGATTAAAAAAAAATTAAAGGCACAAAGATACAAAATTGAACAACAAAACGTAACATCTTCATTAGGTATACGCGTATGTCGATGTTTTTTCAAATCTCCATAGGAGCCGGCCTTAATGATTTCACCTTATCGATCAGCTTATTAGACACGAAAACGGCGGGCTTTTTCTGAGTGATGTCTCTGTCGTATCAATTACGGGTAATTTATGTCATGACCAGTTTACACCGAGATGGAGGATTAGCTAGCGGTCCTGTTCCTGCACGTGTAAAAACGCGAACAGGAGCGAGACACAAGATACTGAGAGTTCCGTACGTTTTGTTTTATATCAAAATACATTTTGTTTATTACCTACCCCTTTTTATAAACGTATTTAAGATATACATCCATACTAATATTATAAATGGGAAAGTGTGTGTGTCTGTTTGTCCGTCTTTCACGGCCAAACTACTGAACCGATTTAAATAAAATTTGGTACACAGATAGTCTAGAGCCTGACAAAGGACATAGGCTACTTTTTATCGCGGGATATATACGATTCCCGTGGGTTACTGTACTTACGCGGGCGGAGCCATGGGCATCAGCAAGTAATTTATATACAAGTATTGCTAAGTTCTGCTGATATTAACTCAGATCCGAGACGTCGCGTCTTATACATAAATATTTTTACTACTAAGTAACGGTTACTAAAATAACTTTTTTTCAGTATCTAAATAACTATTAATGGGTCATCGCCATAGACCCTCGATCTAATTGGTAAACTTACTAGGAATTTACAACAACCAACTGAAAAACTTAAACGCAAAACGAAATATGCCGTTTCACAGGATTTTCTAAAATTCACCCCCTAATGTGTATGAAAGATCAATTTATTTAGCGTCAGGCGTCAGCTCACACTTTTAATTACAAGAGTTCAAAAAACGACGCGGCGCGCACCTTTTAAGATAGCGATTTATAATTCAACTTTATTCACTGCACACGTTTGACTCTTGTGACGAAACTTGTATCTTTTAGTGTAGTAAATAAAGTTCTATATTGATATTCTATCTTAAAAAGTGTGCGCCGCGTCGCGTCTCCATGTGTGAGCTGACACTAAATAAAACAGCAACAAGTCCGAAGATATAATTTACGCGTCAACCTCAACAAGCCGCTATCATTTCAATCTAATGAAACATAGATACTGTTCAATCAACATTCATTGCATTTAGCTCCTAGCTATTACAGATGGAAACGGGAAATATTGCTCAGTTATTTACCTACTTCATCATGTCACGTCCTAACTCTAACATAAAATGACATTAATTAAAAACTGTACCTACTGTAGTTAGATGTTACGATAGGTCGCTTGACGTATGGGGTTGAATAGCGGTGGCTTGAAAAGCTCGCTCGCTCACTAGAAAAAAAAATGCGACATCGTAGTCGACGGTGAATGCTCAGATACTCTGTCTGTTGATGCTGGTGTCCCACAAGGCTGTGTGCTATCACCTACCCTGTTCATACTGCATATCAATGATATGTTACAAACCAATGGCATTCATTGCTATGCAGATGACAGCACGGGTGATGCCTTATATACCGGCCACGCGAAAATATCTCGGCAAAATGTCATTGAGAGTCGAAACAAACTAGTCTCTCAAATTGAAAATTCATTGGAGAAGGTCTCTGAATGGGGTAGACTTAACTTAGTCCAATTCAACCCCTCTAAGACACAAGTTTGCGCGTTCACCGCTAAAAAGTTGCCAATGGTCGTATGTCCTCGTTTTGAAAGCATACCCATAACTGTCTCCTCCAACATTGGAATACTTGGTGTTAACATATCGAGCGAGGTCCAGTTCCGATATCATCTGGAGGGCAAAGCCAAGTTAGCCTCCAAGAAGCTTGGTGTTCTGATTTCATTTAGTCGCAAAATGTACCGAAAACAACCAATTTACTTCAAATTCGTAATTGCGATCTTAACCCTCAAGTATCAAGACCGTTTAGTCCGCAACATCACCCATTAGCGCGGTATCGGTACGGACGGGAGCGTCCACACGTCGTAACACGTCGCGTCAATATCGACCGTCAACGCTATCGTGCCTATCCGACCCGATCGCGATCATTAGGCAAAGCCAATTACACTGACTGACGTGTCCGGGGCAAAGTGTGTATTTTGGTGCAACACTACCACGTTACTCTATTTTATACCGTACCACGATAAGATAAGGTTTAATTTAACCCCGCTAGCGGTGTTTACTGTTTATGCATTTAACATTTAAGAGTCGACTGCGACGTGCAAAACGTCGCGTACTAGCCAGACACGTCTAATCCAGAACCAATTAGCGCCAGGGTCACCGATTGTACGTAAATTAGCCTTTACTGGATTTAAAGAGAGTGCTTTTAAAACCTACAAGTTTCGAAAGCACTATTAGAGATTTTTAAAATCCTATTAAGACATTTTTAAAATACACATAGGTAATAGGTATAGATGTAAGTTGTAATTGTAACCTATTTATAAGATAATTAGTATTCGAGTCTCGTTCGAAAAATTTGACCTAAAATTTTGACCAGATTATCCTATAAAATATTTAACGTCGATTCATAAACATTCCTGCCCGCGCGGCTGTTACTGCGCGGCAGTCGCGAGATTTGTCAGGAAATGTTAATCATTATTTTTCTGTAAATTACGTCATTTACAGAAATTTTTTTAGTTATTTATGAGTTATGACAGTATGTCATAAAATACACCCAGAAGTAGGGAGAAATATGTGTAGGTAGGTAAGTTTAACATTAACCTTATATGAGTTTGTAATTTGGTGGAAAGACGGAATACCTTTTGCCGGTATGTATTTTGGGGACCCACTTTTGCTTGTACGACTGAATACCTTTTGCTGGTAAGACCGATTTTCCGACCCGTTTGCAGCGCCTCAAATGTGACTCAGACGACACCGCGTCGCGCATTCTATTCTAGAAAACGCAGCTGCGTTTAGTGGCAAGTATGTAGTGGTCTTAACCTGTTACCTGTCCGTACGTCAATTAGATACAATCTATCTGCTATCCGTGTATATGGAAAACGCAAATTCATAAAAAGCTCGGCGCAAAAACATGTATACTGCCGAGGTGCAACTTCGCAGTTATTAAGTGATGAATATTCAATCAGACGGATATGTCTCAGTTAATTGATTCAATAATCCCGATCGACTTTTACGGAATTCACAAACGCCTTTTAAATTTAATTAATATTGGCCCTCTTAACCACAGACTGCCGCTGTCTCTGCTAGCCAAAACGATAGCATTTGACTTGATGAGCGTCACTTAATTTAACTACCGTTTAAATGTTCGG
This sequence comes from Glaucopsyche alexis, assembly GCA_905404095.1. Taxonomy (NCBI): domain Eukaryota; kingdom Metazoa; phylum Arthropoda; class Insecta; order Lepidoptera; family Lycaenidae; genus Glaucopsyche; species Glaucopsyche alexis. The sequence continues at coordinate 20,263,654 of FR990054.1, read as the reverse complement.
CCTTCAGCCTCCGCGGTCTAGTGGAGGTCTAGTAAGTCTACTACTTGGACAAGAATGCGTCGTCGACTGATCCATGCGTCGGATGGGCATGTAAAAAATCGGACCTGCGCCTGATCTCGTGCCAGTCGTGTCGGTTATCCGTCCCACTGCCACACTCCCACATCCGGTTACGAGAGTAAAGCAAGAGAGTGCTCTTGTGTACTGCGCACACACTTGGGCACTATAAAATTACTCCTGCGTAACTCGCCTGGTTTCAATGTAACCGGTCACCGTCAACGAAATCGGTGTAGGGAGTTATTCGGCCGACAGTGTACCAAAGTACACTGCACTGCACTAGTTTTTTTTTTTTGTAGTTTATCTAACCTGCAGAAGATTGAATGGTAAATTTACTTATTCAATCAAAAGGTCAAAGTCTGTCCCGACAGAGAAAACGTTAGTATTTAGTAACCATTAGCCAGAAATGCTTAGTTTTAATTGAGGATGTTTGAATTTTTTTCTGCCGCTAGGGGGCAGACCCAACGCACACAAAGCGTCATCTGGTGGCGTAAGTGGTATCGAAAACGGTCAATAAGAATTTTCGATTCATTTTCTGTCACCAGGCGGCGCTCGGTAGCCCGACGGTCCTTGTCGTATCAAAAAGCTGTCAGAAGTCACGAATTTAAAAACCCTCATTGACAACCGAGATTCATACAAGTTACATAACATACAACAAAAACAATCCATGTAATCATAATAATAATAATATCAATGGACGCTTCACACTACGTCAATCTGGACCCGTGCTAAGTATCCGAAGAACTTGTGTTACAGGTATCAGAAAACGGGAAGTATATTTAATACACACATTTAAGATTTTTATTATATTATACATATTATATTTAATACACATCCATGGCCCAGGAACACAGAAAACTTTTTGTTCCTTCGGGGTTTAACCCGCGACCCCCGGCTCGAGCACCAACGCGCTGAACCACTGAGCCACAGAGGTCGTCAATCCTACATTCAATTAAAGGACAAAACGTTACATACGAGTTACGACTCCAGTCTCCAGTTCTCCACATTGTTCACTAACAAAGACGCACGGGGTTATCTGGGGTCCGCGGGAGCGCGCATCGCCGGGCGGCGTCATTAGTACCACGTCACACTGCCGCCTTATCGTATTGTCCGACACGCGAACTGTAGTGTCTCTATTTGTAAACGCTAGTATGGTTTTAAGTTACAGTATACACCATGAGCTCCGTGACCTAGTGGGTAGACCGTTTGGTTTGCACTCGAGACAGTGCAGGTTCGAATCCCAGGTTGTGGCGTGTACTAATGAGACTTTTTCAGATCTCAGGTACATTATACGGACGCTCTAACGGTGAAGGAAAACATCGTGAGGAAACCCGCACATGGTTGGCCCCAGACGTATTGACCAGTCATTCCTCTGGACTAGGCTGATTATGTTGTGAGAATGCCGTATGTGCTTGGGCAACCATACGACATTTAAAAACCAACTGTCCCAGGCACTACAGTATTTCAAGAGTGCATGGGCGTAGCCAGGGGGGGGGGGGGGTTTAGGGGGTTCAAACCCCCCCCCCCCCCCCCCCCCCCCCGAAATGGGCCGGCTGGCATATATATACAGAGATCTGACCCATATACAGAGGCGTATTTAGAAATTTTGCGCCCGAGGACAATTAACATATTTTGCCGCCCCAGTAACCCTATCTGAAAGATGATTTTTTTAAGGTAATTAAAAAAAAATCAACAGCCTAAAACAGAACTTTGATACTAATTTGTACTATAAGTATGTGTTTATGTTAAATGCGTTCAAACTGAGAATGCGAGCAAATGTTTTTTACTCCTTTGCCTGTAAAATCTTTTTTAAAAACTTTAAACCCTGAAAGACTGTTGTACTAAAAAAACAATAAAATCAATAGCCTAAACAGGAATCGTGAACCTATGACACGCGTGCCATCGAATCCTCGAACCTATACACAATATTTTAACATAATTTGGGCACGTCATCGATCGCAAAATTTTGTAATTATGTACGACGAAAAAAGTATGAAATAAGTATTATATGACAAACCTAACTTAATTTTGTCATCTATAAATTACGTAAATTTCACTTAAATTGAAATTACAAAATCACCCTATTTTTACACTCTTTTAGGGCTTAAAGTTTGAACAGATTTAATCTATTAACTAGGAAAAAAATTTGCTCGCTCGCTTCGCTCGCTCGCGTTTCATATGAGAAATATAATAAATTATTGAGAACCGATGTTCTGTTTTAACTGGTCGACTGTATGGTATTTTTCTAAATTTCACCGTTATTTACTGTTTTAGCTACACGTTTGAACAGATTTTAACCTGTAAAATGGAAAAAAAATTTGCTCGCTCGCTTCGCTCGCTCGTGTTTGGCTTAAAGAACATATTATAAAATTCAGTACCGACGTTCAGCTTTAGGCTATTGATATTTGTATTTTTTCGCATTACCTACACAGTCTTTCAGGGTTTAAAGCTGAAAGGGGTAAAAACGAAAGAAAATGAGGGCCCATTACCTAATGAGCCCATGGCTTTTAATAGGTTATAGACTAGTTAATTTAATGAACTTTTAGTTTTTCTTTCTTGTAACACAACCCCCCCCCCCCCCCCCCCCCGAAAGTAATGTACGTTTTATTTTCTTGAACCCTCCCCGAAACTAAATCCTGGCTACGCCCATGCAAGAGTGGTTACTTCGCTCGGAGATTATTGTATAAATCATCCATTAACGGATGAAAATGCCTAAATTTTTTAGACATACACCATAATGCCTATCAGTGGCGTGGGGTTCCTAATTGCTATAGATTCATTCCTATCAGCTTCACTTACCACTTACTTACTTTTTAAAACCCTCATTCAAATCCCTACCTATTGTACAAGCTAGTGCTTCCATATGAAGGAGAACCACTGGTTGCTACAACTCCATACCTATCGGTTTCACTTACCACTTATCTTTTGAAGCCTTCATTCAAATCCCTACCGGCTAGGGCGTACAGGCTAGGGCTATTCGTACAGGCTAGGGCTTCCATGTAAAGGAGAACCTGCACCTTCGCCACTGCTGATTATTGTTCAAATTCGTCCGTATACACTACAAATCCTTGCCCATTGCCCGTAAACGGTCAGTTCTGACTTCTGACCGATCCAATCGGCAGTGTCTTATAACACGATTATTATGACACTAGACCCTAGAATAAAGTTTGGAGTACACTCAAAACAGTGTAGTTATTGCTTTCACGTAGGGTTGCCATCCGTCCGGGTTTCCCCGGATTTGTCCTAGTTTAAAGGGGGTCCGGGGAGCGTCCGGGCCGGATTTTATTTGCTATCCGGGTTTTTGTAGGCAGAATTAGGAAGGCCTAATTTTTTTTTGATTTGCAGCAATAATAAATCTTCCTTTCTTTTTGACATTGCCGTAGTCGGGTAAAAACTGTTATATGTCCGGGTTTCGTACTCCAAAATCCGGGGTTTTCATGCGTCTTGTCCGGGGAGTCATAAGTAAGAGATGGCAACCCTACTTTCACGCAATAACTACAGAACGGATTTTAATTACACTTGCCACTTGGTATGGTAGGTGCCAGACGTACAGACAGTAGTAGATTAACGCAATATATGCTATTTTTATCACAGCAAAATGTAGGGTTTCCTGCGGGATTTCTTTTCGCTTACGAAGTCGCGGGCAATATCTAATTCTGATATAAATATAACATTGGAAATTTGGATCCCGTTCGTGTGCTCATACCTTAACAAATGCATAGGGTCTATAAACCGCAGCTACATGACTATGTAAAAAACTAACTATGTAAAGCTAACTTAACTATCGAAATGATTGTACTAATACAAAGCATAGGATGTTTCCACGATTGTGTGGAAAAATTGTGAGCCGTTACAGGGGACGTCAAAACTTTCCAATTTGGATCATTCTAGGAAAGCCGTTTCTCTGTTCGTCCTACAACTCCTTTACGCAAAAACTACTAAACGAATTTCGATGAAATTTGGAATGTTACTAGTTTAGGCTCTGGATTAAAATATAGGCTACTTTTTTATCCGGAAAAAGCACAGTGTTCTCGTAAGATACTATTTTTACGCGGCCGGAGCTGCGGGCAAAACCTAGTATAGTGCGATTCAAATGAGAATGGGATCGAGTCGGCGCCATATTGTGACGTCATAGCTGTCAATTTTACCCAATTGGGTACCTAATTAGGTAGGGTGGGCAAAAAAAGTTTTTTTCTTTTAATATAATTTACTTACAAAATTAGAGTGAAAAAATGTAATCTGAATCTAGCACTTCAGTTTCGCTCATCTCTGTATTACTGTCCGAGTAGTCATAGTCATCTATGTAACACAGCGCCTCGTTTACTCATTTTCGAGCAAAATGAGTATGACAATAACAAAAACAATATAATTTTGGCAAGTTGCCTTGCACCAACAATGAAAAACAAAATGTTAATTTATGATTTTAAAAACGAATTATTAATATGTATTACCTATTAAAATTAAATGTTTAGATAATTTAACGTTATTATTTAATTTCGATGTAAGACTATTTTCCTCTTCTTTTATTTATGACAATCGCGGTTGCAAAGGTTTTGCACCATTCTGCTAGTGTCAAGTATAGAAAGAATTATTTCGACTATTATTATTGGCAAATAAGTTTTTCTGCTAACCGTACTTTTCAAGTGACAGATAGAGGTCATTGACGTTCCTATTCTCATTTGAATCGCAATAAAAGTATATGTATTTTCTACTCTGTAGGCTGTACTATAAACTATCCCGACACCGGCTATATTTCAATCAGTACAAATAAGTACCATACAAATAGCATCGAATACATCATATCTAAAATATGATCTAGGATCACGCGGGCATTTCATAGAAATTTCTAGACATTGGAGGATTATTCATAGTATTTCATGGTACTCGTGCGCAGTGGGACGCAAGAACTGTATTAAACGGACTCGACAGTTCCTTCTAAATGTTGTGCGTTTTGCTTCACTACCGGACTGAACACACTGGCAGCTTAGAAAAAAAAAATGATTCAAAAATAGAATACGCTAGTTTTGTTTTAATTTAGTTATTAGTAGAGGTGTTAAAGTAATGAAAAAACGCATACACGTACGTATTCGATGCTTTATCAATTAGTACCTAGACCTACTCGTTACTATATTTTTAGCTTTTTTGTTATTCTGGGGCTTTAAAAGGCCTCTTTAGGTGTTTCATATTATGTTTCATATATTTTTTTCCATACAAAAATCATGAAAATATGGTAAAATAGCTACATGATTCAAATGATTTCATCGTGTTGTAAAACATCAATTTTTGACAGTTTTTATTAGAAATGCGTGAAATAGCGCACATAACATGAGTTGAAAAAAATAATATATGAAACATAATATTCATGAAACACCTAAAGTGACCTTTATAGACCCCCTGTGCTATACTCGTTAACGTTACTCGTTACTTCTGATAAAATAAATAACTGGTGAAAAAGTAAGTATTGTACTGCCGTCCTCAAACTAAAAGGCGGTTAAATGACAAAAAGAGTTTTTGAGGTAGAGCTTAAAAAACACGTGATTATTTTTCACTAGTATCTATTCCAAAAATATCCCTCGTTTTTTTGCTCTACCTCAAAAACTCTTTGTCATTTAACCGCCTTTTAGTTTGAGGACGGCAGTATAGAATATCTATAGGTTCCACTGTATGTAATGTATGGCCTCATATTGATTTGATTCATTGTTTGAATTGAATAGATTCCGAAACTACTGGACCGATTTTGATAAAATTTGCCACAAATATAGAGCATACTACGGGGAAGGACATATTAGTCTACCTCTTATTTTAAATTAATACATAATCGATTTAAATATTAATAAATAATCAAAATGTAGGTAGTAGCAGTAGTTACACTCTAAATAGACTCTCAAGACGGTTTAGAACTTTAGAACCGTTTAGTTGCGGATTGCCGAACAGGCGTGAAAAATTTCTTACGAATCATGATGGCGCGGGCGGGCCGACAGATTTCTTTAGACACGTTTTGGACATAATAGATATTTCATACATACATATATAATCACGCCTCTTTCTTTCCCGTAGGGGTAGGCAGAGACCACTTCTTTCCGCTTGCTACGATCCTTCCATACTTGTTTCGCTTCGTCCACTTTATTTCTTTCCATCCATTCCCCCTCTTACATTCAATGTAGCGAAGCGGCTCTCCATGGGCCACTTTTCGCCTCTGCGAGAACGAGACGTCATGGGTGGCGAACCATTTTGTATCATTAAATTATTTTTATGTTTATCCATTGCGTTCCCACGGATTGGTGGAGAGAGTAGGAATAGGGAAAGCGAACGATAGATGGGAAATAGGAATGTAGGATATTACCGCCCAGGAGGGCAAGGGATAGGACAATAATAACTAAGGAAGCCGGGGTCGCATACCCGTATAATATACCACAACTACCGGACAGGTAAGTTGGGATGAGTATCCCATGACATAGATATTTCACTATCCAAATACATATTTATTTCCTTGGCTGTACCGGATGTGTTCTTCTGTACAAAGGTACAGTGTATCTGTAGTGTGTAGATGTAATCATCATCGGTTGTATGAGTAGTTTTTGTCGGTTTGCATTTTGCAACAATCAGATCGAGTTCGGAGTTAGGCCGAGTGCTATCTGTGGCGTGTTCCATCGCGGACGTGTCCGAAACTGCGTGGGCGAAACGCGGACGTACAGTTGGACTGGTATTGTGTAACTAGATATTGCCCGCGACGAAATTCCACGAAAACTGCACCTTTTGCCGCGATAAAAAGAAGAATATGTCCTTCCCCGTAGTAGGTACTCTATATATGTACCAAATTTCATCGAAATCGGTCCTGTAGTTGCCTGTAGTTTCGTTGCCTAACAAACAAATATTTCCTCTTTATATTATTAAGTATAGATTTAAAAAAAATAGAGGATACACTACGCGTCCGCGTCCGCGTGGTACCCCATTCTACCCTCGTGAGGGATGTATTTCAAAAAATCCAATTTAAACGGATTTCGACGTCATAATAACTATCTGTGTGCCAAAATTCAGCGTAATCCGACCAGTTGTTAATATTTCACTATACAAACTTCGGACCCCCATTTCACCCCTTTAGGGATGGAATTTTTCAAAACTCCTTCTTAATATGCGTCTACGTATATGTTATATAGATGAAGACTTGATGATTCCCCGCAATATATCATGCTTACAAAAAATTACACATTTTTTTCAAATAGTTTTTTTTTAACATTTCAATAACCCTGATACTGGAACAATAAAACGTCGCACTTGCTGTTCATCAAACCAACAAGCATTTTATTGGAGCCATAAAGGTTTACATTTTAAGGAAAGCTCGAACGGTTTTATACGGAGAATAAGTTTACTGCGGTTTCAAGTTCGCCCAATACAATGTACGCGGTATCGGCTATCACGTCGCATTCCACGCCCACCCGTGGGCAGTGGGCACCACACCCCACGTGTCCACATGTGTCGCGGTTAGGGTTGCCGACACTATTATATAATATAGTATCCTACTAATTTAGGGGATCAAATACTATATTTCTAAAAAAATATAGGTATAGTAGGCGAAACCACTATATTTTGCGTAAAGCGGAATGCAGCCTTAACTCAAGCCAGCTCTACACTACACAGCCCGTGGATCGCGCGCGAAAACCGCAAATGGGCGCGAAAGCGGTGCAGTGTCAAGCCGATTCCGCAGGCTGTGTAATGTAGATGTATATTAAAAATAAAAAAATAATTATTTGGCGCAGCGCGGAAAAAAATATGCATTTAAAAAATAAAGTACATAATATTTTAACCACACTATATTTTTTTCAATTTTTTTGCCATCTTCTATATTTTTAAAGGTGACAGCTTCGAAAATACTAATTTGATAGAAAAAATGTTGGCAACCCTAGTCGCGGCTCGGGAACAGCTGACTAGTTAACCCACGCGTCTACACCTGTCCTGGACACAATCATACAACACACACTCCGAAGCACAACACTCGTCAATATTCAGTGTTAAGTTGTTAACATACCACCTGACACGTCACACATTTTTTTTTATATTATATCTATGGACGCTTTTACACCACGTCAATCTGGTTGCGTGATAAGTTCTCGAAGGCCGTAACACAGGTTGTGTTACGGCCTACGGGTCCTAGACCACGGAAATATATTTAATCATTAATATATGTCGTCGTAATATGTCGTAAGATTTTTTTTTAATTCACACACACACACACACACACAAAAATATATATATACAAACATTATTAATACATAAATAATATATATTACGTCGATCTAATCCCGTGCTAAGTAGAACTTGTATTACGGGTATCAGACAACGGATATAATTATATTTATACAATACACGCATAATTAACTTATACTAATAACAATAAAGATACAAAATAGTAATATTATACATAACTATATTAATATACACCACGACTATCTAGTCCCGTGCTAAGTTTAATTTGTGTTACGAGTACCAGATATATCGGGTAGGTATATATTTTATATTATAACTACTACTATACATATACTATTCTAAAATTATAATCTACACTCACACTCACTAACACACATGTTTATCACGTAAAGTCGGCGACGTGATGCGCGCTTCATTAGGGAGCCTCCCCCTAAACCTTCGGTAGACCACGTCCGTCGGCCAGAATTCCTCCACCTCAAAGGTCGATAGAAGATGCGTTGGTACTCTCACCACAAAGGAGTTAACCTTGTGGCGAGACTCCAAGCGTTCGACCCTTAAGGTGAAAAACGTCTTCTTCCGGATGTAGTCCACTACGTCCTCTACTGTCGTGGACCAGTGCAGGCGGGACACGTATAGCGGCGTTGCGGGTACCTCACACCGCAGACGCTCCTCGGGTACCTCACACCGCAGACGCTCCTCGGGTAATGCTTTTATACTATACGTATATGTTATATTATGTATCTAAGATTTTTATTATTGATACATATATTTAATACACATTAATGCACCAGGAACACAGAAAACTTTTTGTTCCCTGGCGGGATTCGAACCCGCGACATCTGATTTGAGCGCCAACGCGCTAACCACTGAGCCACAGAGGTTGTCGATTCGTGATTTTGTTTGTAAGCATACGCAATAACTCCGTCCAGATCAAATTTCTAGGCTCTCGATGCGTCATGGACTCATGAGTAACCTACACCTAGCGTCTGGACCGACGCGAAATTAGCTCACACTCACACATCCACACAACACATATTAAACACACCATTTGACACGTCACTCACATCTCCACACATCCTAACGGTCGCTCACATCTCCACACTCTAGTCTCTACATACGCTAACATTAACACCACATCCGACGTTCGCTCCATGTCCACATGTGCTAACACCCCATCTAAGGCTCGCTCACATGTCCACAAATGCTAACACGTCCCAGGCGACGCTCGCTCACAATATGTCCACAATCCACATAATATGCTAGCACCCCATCTGACGCGTCACTCACAGTCTCATCCCATGATCCTAACACCCCATCCGACGCTCGCTGACTGTATGTCTACATACGCTAACACCCCATCCAAGTTTCGCTCACATGTCCTCATATTATGCTAACACCCCATCCAAGGCTTGCTAACATGTCCACATGTGCTACACGTCCCAGGCGACGCTCGCTCACATGTCGTCATATAACACTCCATCCGCCACTCGCTCACTGTATGTCCACATATGCTAACATCCCATCCGACGCGTCACGAGCGCTTAAATCAGACTACCGCGAGCTATCACCGGAGGCGAGAATCGCGACCTACATAGCGGCGCGTGCGCACTCCACATAGAGTAGCCCAGTGTAGAGACAATGGATATTGTGTAACGGACTAACGGTAAAATATATTCTCCTTTTTACAACGGCGAAGACAAAAAGGAAGTGTAATGATTTTAGAAAGTATATGTATGTATGTTTGTTTCACCGTAGTGCCTCAATTACTGATCCGATTTTAATGAATGAGGTGTCATTAGATTCGTAATAATAGCCCGGATAACTAGGCTACAGAATATTTTGATTGATTTGATTTTGATTCATTAACTAATAACTCTAGGTTAGGCTGGCCCCACATTAGGCGTGCGCGTTCCTCGCGCGTGTAAGCGATGCGGGCGCTGCTCGCGCCACTCACACGCCCAAGAAACGCGCACGCCTAATGGGGGTGAAGCCTTATACTAGCCATTGTTACACAGTATTCCACATGAATACTGTACTTTTTCGGGATACAAAGTACTAAAGTAGCCTGTGTTTTAATCCAGAGCCTAATCTACTACCATACCAAATTTCTCAAAATCCGATCGGTAGTTTTGTGTGAAAGAGTAACAAACATCCATCCATATAGGTAATATATTTTTCATGACATATATTTTATAGCTTTTTAGGCCACATACCGAAATTTCTATCACGTAACACATTCTCTATCAGTGCCTACTCTGAGCCATAAACAAAGCCCGCGATAGCATCGGCACGATGCGCCGGCGCGTGCCGATTGCGCGCGTTATTTACGCGGCCGACGAGCCGACGCGCCGCCAATAAATCCGGGGTTCAGCACGACTACCTTAATGGAACTTTCCCTGGCTAACGGGTTGTGCAATTGTTCGGTTTTTCGCACTGTTAGAGTAACAGGGACGCGACCTCGGGTAACGAGTAAGTACTTGTCTATCACGAAAGAGTTACGATTCTCTAAAGGTCTAAGAAATAGGCAGATACCACAGACTACACAAATTCGGCGTTTAAACGCTTATATTGCCAGTAAGCAATGCAAGCGTTTAAACGCCGCCGAAGGAAGCGAGAAGCAAGTTTAAACGCCACCGAAGGAATCGAGAAGCAAGTTAGAATCTTCGCTATCAAGTATCAACTGACAAAGATACGGAGTAATTTTTTTAAATGGAAGCCTACTTTGAACACTTTCCGCTAATATTTAGTTTTGAGATTCGCCTACCAAACCTTTGCAAAAAATTCTCAGCTATAACGATATCCGAAACACGGATAATTGAAGTTAGTAAGCTTCAAAAAACGCACTTTTCTAATATTTTCAAGCTTCAAGGAAGAGCACAAACATACTTAGAATTCAGGTATATAAAGCTCTCTACACCTGTGCTCCAAATGCTCAAATATACAATACGACATTCCAACAATAAAGGCGTTAGCACACAATCGCCACAATCGCAACAATAGCGGGGCGGTCGCATGCAAATCCGGCATTGTGTACGGGTCGCGAGGTCGCGCCACGCGCCGCGCCGACCGCTACTGTGCGGGCGACCAGGCTGTGCGGAATGTCCAGGACTGAATGTAAAATGGTAATGGACAACGCCTAGATAGAGTTAATATATTAGTCAATACATAACTAATAGCCAATAACTTATATTCCGATACTATGCAGCGCCAAGAAATAAACCGTAGTTGGATTTTCATTCGCGTTTTTTTACGTTTCCTATTGATTAATATTAAATTAGCTCGCTCCGCCCGTCTAGATACATATCTAGTCTCGCGACGCCTGACCGAAGTGATAACTTAAAGTAATTTAAGTTAACTATTTAATATTGAAATGGTTTTACTTGAGAAAAGTTTAGGACTTAAATTGTATGTATATTAATATTATGATAATTTAAGGAAAGGTTATTTATTAATAAAATATTGATACGGCTAGCGCTGTGGGCTAGAGTGATAGAGGAGGAGCCCGCCAACCGCTGCCATACGCGTGAGAGAAAGGGAAGCCAGACAGACTGGCGCCGTAACTCGTTACGTAACGCAGCGGTTTAGTATTACTTGAAAAATTTCCATGTGTTAATCAAGAGCCAAAACTACTATCATAAAAAATTTCATCAAACTCCGTTCACTAGTTTTTGTCTAAAAGTAACAAACACTCATAATTATCCACCAATCCATCCTCACAAACTTCAAACTCAGTCGGAGGTCTTTGTCACATAATTATGTAATACCACTGTTACATAATTATGTGACGCACGCATAGTGTACCCGATGGACATTCCTATAAGGTTTCTTTTTGGTGCTATGGATTTCCGTAAACGCTCGATATTATTAACTATAAATGCTCAGATTAAATAAATGATAGTATTTGTCTTGTCCCATGTTTTCACACGTATGGTCACTCTGGTATCCTCTCACCGTTAGCGGACAATAGCAGTCGAAAACTAGAAAGCAACTATAAACGCGCCCGTATTATCGCCCATTAATTGCTTAAGCCTCGTGCTCCACGTGTGGCTATCTCTTTCCTTACTGTCCCGTGAACTCGACATAACTCTCCTATATTAGGGTTCCGTTGTACACAAGGAACCCTTATAGTTTCACTGTCTGTCTTTCCGCTTTATAACTATAACTCCTGTAACTGTATGAAATTTGGTACAGTTATAGATTGTTTATAGATCTCGGTTTTGGTATCAGAAAATAATAATTTTATAATTTAGGGGTAGTGTACCCATACATGTGTGTGAAGTGGGGATGATTTTTATTCATTCCAACCCATCATGTGGGGTATCATTGAATATGTCTTTTTAAATAAAGGCAAGGTTTCATACATGACTTTTTTATAATTAAAACTGTTCTCGAGTAATCGACCTCCAAAGTGTTTTACAAGTTGGTCTCCCCTGGCATTTCTAAACTGAGACTTAGAAACTCATGCTAAATACTCTTTACGAAATTTATTTTGAAAGAAATTGTACAGTAACTTTTTAAGAGGAAACATCAAGGGTTAGAGAAATGAAAAATAAGTATTTGTAAAATCTATTGTCGTCTCGCAGTGTCGCGATCAACGTGTGCGAGTGCAATAGAGACAACTGCAACTTGAACTGTAAATACCCATTAAAATCAACGATTCGTAGTCCCCTGATTCCTTCTCCAAAACTTAACCGATTTAAGTACCTTTTTCGTTAAAAAATAAAAAAGGCTTGAACTGTGTTCCTATGTTTTCATTTTTATATAAATTTTGTCAAATTTGTTATCTGGATATTTGACCACGGAAAATCTGGCAATTTTTTTAAGTTTTTGGACGTCTATATCTCTTTTAATAATTAATTTATGAAAAAAAGAAAATCATAGGGACATGCAAATAGTATCCATAGATATACAGGAAAAAAATTGTTACTCTACCGACATTATCCAGGGAGGAAACAGGGGACTACATTTGTATGTTTTTCCATACATTTCGTGGCACTGGTGTTTTCTCTTAAGAAATTTAATATGGTGTAGAAATGTAATGTTGATAGTTAGATAGGGAACCCTCTTTAACCATGTCCTAACATGCTCTCGATAAGGTTATTAGTCCGTGAATTCGACATAACTCGAAAATAGATTAAGTCTTTTCCGGGGCAGTAAAAGCGAATTATTACATGATATATAGCTGTTGATTGTGCTACAGGCTACAGCACGACGCGATTTTATTGGGCACTTCCAATTGAGATTGTTTTCACACTTGATGTTTTAGTATCTGTAGAGAGGAATGGATTATATAATGGTGGCCGTCATTATTTATATCAGATTAAGAAATTCAGCACCTTAACTTTTTATATATCAGATTAATAAATGTCAAATCAAGAACGTTTTTAATTTGACATTATTAAAGTTCGAACTGAAATTTGAATCTGAAAGATTAAGCACGTGTGTGTTCTATGCGTGTTTTTTATGGAAACTTCGCCTTCGACCTGAATTTGACGTTCTTAAAGAATGTCAAATTAAGATCGTCTGTGGCAGGGCTAACAGGTCGTTATTGTTTCTTTGTTTACGTCGTGATGAAATTGCATGAATGGACTTTCCGGGAAAATGTGTCAATATGACTCCAAGGTGGTTTCTAAATAAAACAAACTTATTATAAAAATATGTTTATTCAAAGCCCACATATATAGCTAATTGAATATACTATTCTTTAATCTAAATTAAAAACTCCTTAGAGTCACATTGTGTCTTGTGTTCATGAAAGTTAAAAAAAATAGTATTCAGAAGCAGTCAATAAAACTCTTATGAAAACAAGATCTTGAATGTGAAAGTGATATTATAATAAGTATGGAATGCATATTCTAGAAAAAAAACGAGCGAGCCTACAATAGCGGCATAATAATGATGTCGTAACATTTGACATCTCACCTTAAAAAAATACGGAAACATATCCGGTAAGCAGACAGAAATCAATCTTAAAAATTAAAAAAGCTAAATACTGTAATATTTTATTCGAATCTGACTTTACCACCGCGTGCTAATTCATCAAATCAAGTAGCGCGCGCTTCCGCGACTTTCCGTTACACTTCCGTCCCATTTCACGAAGTCACACAAATTGCAAGAAAACGAGCGGAATGATGTTACACATCATAAACCTTTATACGACACACAAAAACTATAGAATAAAGGGTCAACATCAATTACAAGTTTTCCCAAAACAATCTACAAACACGGCAACGTTCGAACTGCAATGTTGAGTCAGCACAAATTTAAAAAATAATAATTTTGCAGACTGATATATATTTTCCGTATTTGTTTGTTCAGCATTAAGTTTAATGTCTATTTTTAGTTCAGCATTAACTTTATTGTCTATTTTTAGTTCAGCATTAAGTTTAATGTCTATTTTTAGTTCAGCATTAAGTTTTATGTCTAGTTCAGTCCCTAAAAGTGAAATTCAATTCACTAATATAATCTCTGTCGTTCCCAAGTCTTCAAGAAGTAATATAAAAAAAAGGCTGGGACTATACTATCCGGAATCCGGAACACCGGTGGAAATTCAGAGCATTGAAAATAGAACTCTGCGCTAATACAATAGAGCTAAAAATCGAACACACAAATTTCGAGTCTAATGTCAATATGACAGCTCGACACTCTACACTTTCATTTTCAACACTTCTATTTTCAGTGGTCTGAATTTTTCCCGGCCTATTGAATTCCGGATATAGTCCCAGGATAAACACAGTCGTAAATATCGTAGTGAGTATTTTTTTTTTCTTTAAAAAATCGAATAAACTAAAAGTATTTCAAAACTTACTACTCATTTGCGTAAAGCATGCACAATGCACATGCTAAATAGCAGCGGCGAAACGTGAGAGAGGAATGGTAAGCCAAATCCGCCCGAATTATATTTTATTACTTTAACCATTATGGTATCTACAGACACACGAATTTGGTACGGAGCGTACAGCGGATCTGGTACGGAGAGAAGACAAGTTAGTTTTATGTTATTCACGCGTAAGTCTTTATGTTAAACACATAACCTTTCTTTCTAGCTTATTATCTCTTAGACCTGTCAATGGTATAAGTAATCAGGGGTAAAATTTGGGGAGAAATATTTTTTAAAGTGTTGGTATCACTGCCCGTTATCAATGAATTGCGGGAATCATCGTCTTCGTTTAAAAACCGCACTGTAAATAGAACTCTGTGCTAATGTACTAGAGCATAAAATCGAACACACGAGTGTCGAGCGTTTCGCTTCACTGCACCGTACCAAATTCGTGCGTGTGTAGCGACACCGAATTTGGTCTCCGGATATGGTCCGCTGTACGCTCCGTACCATATTCGTGTGTCTGTAGATAGCATTAATAGGAGAACGATAATATTTCGAGTTGTAACTTGTATAGACGACTCGCTACTGCTAAATATAGACTACCAATGCCTTAAAACACTAGAAAATACAAAAAGCGTAGAAAAAGATGGTACTCAATAATATTTAAATTAAAATATATTCCTATCAAAAAATATTAGTCTCACTTATTACAAAAGGTAAATTAAAAAATATATATATTTTATAGGTGTGCTACTTATAAATAAAAAAAATATTATAATATTTGATATTATGCGTGAAAAGCAAAATTTGTAAAATCACAAGTTTTGGATCAATGAGATCATAGGTTTTTTTTTTTTCATTATAAAAAACTGGCCAAGCGCGAGTCGCACGTAGGGTTCCGAACCATGAAGACAATATTTTACATGTTTACGTCTTATTAGTTAGTTTCATACGAAGTTTTCCAAGTTAGCGCATTTTACAAGTACATTTTACAAGTATATATATATAGCTCCTAAACTAACAAAGTTATACATATAAATAAGGCGTTATAGTTTTCCGTTAAACAAATTCAAATTTTTAGAGCCAGCCGTTTTTACTTCTAAAAGGAGGAGGAGAGGCTATACTACTATATTTTAACAAAAAAAAACTCTTTAAACTTGAAAAACTCGCAAACGGATATGTAAATCAAAAAATCGTTTTATCAACCTCTCAATGTTCTTAAAAGGCCTATCTAATGATGAAATTCCTCTAGTATAAGGTAGAATCGAGAAAATAAAATCATCCCCACTTTTAACGTGCAGGGGAGGTACCCCAAAAAATCATGATTTTATTTTAGCACTTTTGCGACGTAGTAAATTTACATAGCCATGCAAAGTTTAATATTTCTAGTACGAACCGTTTGGACGGTAAGCCGAAGACGGACGGACGGAACCCTAAAAACCAATAAAGTGCAAAGCAAGCCGGAAATACCGAATATGCTACTTTTAGTCCGAAGTCCATTACAACATTATAGTAACTAGACATCGAGTTTTAGTCACTACTCGAAGTGTAGAAGAAGTTAACTACAATAAGTATGGCATCGAAACAGCGCCCCTAGTGGCAAACAATGGTAATTAATTCGATGCCACACAAATTGTAGTTAACTTCACGGCGACTAGTGACAAAAACTCGCACACCGCACACAGACAAGATGTGTCTGTCGCCGTAAAATTGTAAAAACTGTTAGATTGTAATAAAACTAGTGAAATTGTAAAATGTTGATAGACTTCCGATGCGAATATGCTACCTATAATTTAACTACATTATTTTTTCGTTAGATTATAAATATGTAGTTTTTAATCTTTCGACATATTTTTACAATCTCGTTAGTTATTTTACAATCTAACGGTTTTTTTTAATTTTACGGTGACATGTCTATGGAGATATATGAGAGAGAGATTGTCGCGTGAGTTTAGGAGTTATGGAGTCGCAGCCCCTGGCACAAGACAGACAACAGTAACACAGCGAGCAGTACGCACAGTTTGTTCCGCAGCAGCCAGCTCTCGTCGCGCCGCTCCACCTGCTGCTGGCTCGACACCTGGAACATAACACTACGTCAGGCACACACTTGCTGTATTTTATACTTAACGTTGCTCGCGACTACGTGCGCGTAAAAGCTAATCTTGCTGAAACCGTACATTTTTACACGATAAAAAGTAGCCTATGTCCTTCCCCGTGGTCTAGTCTATATCTCTGATAAATTTCTACAAAATCAGTAGTTCCTCTTTATATTACGGTGGATTCTCGTTAATTCAAACCTATATGTTAATGATCAATGATGATGATGACGGTACCTTGTTGTGGCCCTTGTAGGTGGTGTAGGGCTGCAACTGCACGCGCTTATTGTGCGCGAAGGCGCGCGCCACGCTCTTGGCCTGCTCCCGCCTCGACAGCGCCACCAGCGCCGACGTGTCATCCACGAACTGCACTGTTATCTGACCTACGCAACGAAATGACCATAAGGGCCGATTTACACCGAAATGGTAATAAAACGGCCTGCAGCATAACTGTCATATAATTTTAAACTTTATCCTTATCATAAAAGTTAAAACACAGTTTCGCTTGAGACAACCATTTGCCATTTCTTTGTGAATCGGCCCCAAAACGCGATTCCCATCGGCGTACTTATGATTTATTTTCTAAAATAACATTATTCAAAACATTAATTCGTCGCTTTAAAGTTGTGTACATGCATGTTATGCTTCACTTATATACTGCAAGCGATTTGAAAAACTCCATTCCAATCGGCTTCCCTTATAATTTACCGCATAATAGCCCACAGCCAAATGAAAAAAAATTAGCGTATGCAATGCTCTTACCGTAAGCACTGAACAGCTGGTTGAGATCATTCCTCTGCCACTCCTTAGGGAACGTCAGGTGGAACACGTGGTCGCGGGACGGCGAAGCTGAAATACCAAAACCAATATGAAGTAGCCATCAATCAAAAACAGACTCCAATAACACATTGATTGAAACATAGTGTTTCAAAGTCAGGGAGAGGATATGCCTTATTTTAATCAAAACATGTAATTATTATAATCTGTAATGGAGTAATTGTTTCTGTAACCATAGATATAAGTTTTTGGGTGTGAGTAAATATTTTCTTTTATTTCTTTATGTGGGCAGCGGCGCAAATAAAATATTACTGAACTGTTTTGTTGGTAAAGGATTAAGATATACAAACAAATAAAAAAAATCAGATTTAAATTGTTCTGGTTGGTTTTGGTTGGTAAATAATATACTTAAGTCATTACGAGTTCATTAAAAACATTATGATTCAAAACCATTGTCATATTTATCATGAGTTCATGACCCAAACAGGTCAGGTTTCGAAACAAATAATATATAAAATGGCGAATATCTCAGATACGGTCAAATATATACATCGGCCATAATTAAGGATTCAAGTGATTGGTGTGCTGTGTACGAGTTTATGTCACTAGTCGCCGTGAAATTAACAATAATTTGTATGACATCGAATTAGTTACCATTGTATGCCACTAGGGGCGCTGTTTCGATACCATACAAATTGTAGTTAACTACCTCACGACGAGTAGTGACAAAACCTCGCACCTCTCTGGATCTCTATTTATAAGATAGATTAAGTTCTAGCAAACAGCATGAATAGTGTACTAGGCTGTTGCCCTAAGCTCCACCCGCGTAAATATAGTATCCCACGGGAATACTGTACTTTTTCGGAATAAAACGTAGCCTATGTTTTAATCCAGAGCCTAATAAACTACTACCAAGCTAAAGGAGATGTTCTAGAGATGTATGAGGCGTGGGCCAGCACTATGTACACTATATGTAAATATAGCTACATAATATAGTAACCATTTCCTATTATTTATTTTCACTTCGTTTCAATGTACATTAAAATTCCCGTATTTTTTCCTATTTACCGATGTGTAAACCACATACATAGAGCTGGCCCAAAAACAAACATCTCCATTTGAAATTGGTCTTGTTGTTGACTCTCAGTTCAATAGTTTACGCGTGAAAGAGTAATAAACATCTATCCATCCATTCATCCATCCATCCACACATCCTCCATCCAACCATCCATCCATCCTCACAAACTGTCACATTTATATCATTATGCAGGATTAGTAGGATATTATACTGACGGTCCGGGCCGGTCAGGTTGATGTAGGGCGAGTCCTGGTGCGCCGTCCGCGCCAGGTACAGCTTGTTCAGGAAGGGCCGCAGCGGCGCGTCCGCCACGCGCGCGCTCTCCTCGTCGCGCATGCGCGCGAGGTGCTCGTGCATGGCCAGGAAGCACAGACCCGTGATGTACGCGTCGTAGCCCGCCTCGTGCGCTTTCTCGTCCTTCTGCTTGTAGCCGCGACCCTCCGAGCAGTCTGTGAAACAGATTATCCGATTAATTGGCTCAGGGACTAAAAGGAGACTGGCAAGCCACCATACAATAGACGACCTCTCTCGACCTCTGTAGCTCAGTGGTTGAGCGCGTCATTGCTCAAGGAGGTCGCCGGTTCGAATGCCAAAGAAATATCTATATTTTGTATTTACTGAAAATAAAGAAAAGAGACGTGAAGGTTATAGAAATTATATTTTACTGATTGGGATTATAAATCATAGTATGACTGACTGAACTGACTGAACTGAACAGAAATATAGAAAACCACACCATATTGTGGAAATTTTTATGTAACCGAATTGAAATCACATTTACCCGATAACATTCAAGCTTGTCGTAGTGTAGTTGCAATAAAAAAAAATAACCACCCTCAGTGTTGGATTTTTATATTCTTACTATTCAGGCCTTAGGGTATACTATCTTACTTCTATTATTATAAATGTTTGCGAAGATGGACTCTTTCACGCAAAAACTACTGAACGGATTTCGATGAAATTTGGTATGGTATATTTTAATAGGGATATAATTAATCATCATCATCATGATAATTAATCGAGCGAACAAAAAATAAGTTGGCGGCTGCACGTGAGCATACTGTATTACTGAATTTGGCAGCGAATTAATATGTTAGCGACTAAATTACTAAACTGGCGAAAACACTCGGGTGACAAAAAATTCAAAAGTCGGCAGATAAAAAGAGGCGAAATTTAATCCAAATTAGCACCGACATTTATAAGTTGGTGACCTAATTTCCGAGTTGGTGACCATTATACCATATAAGCAGCTATAAAACCATTGGTTGATAAATAAATGGCTGCTAAAAATTCAATTTGCAGGCTACGGAAAATCCTATTTTTGGATACTGTTGGAGTATGTTTTTCTTTGGCATGGGTGTCATTTTCTAGGTTTCTGGGTGTGCAGAATAATATGAAAATAAAATCTGTTTTGAAATTCCACAAAGGCGTAAATTTTTATTATTAATATTAATAAAGTTGTCCTTTTCCAGGTTTCTGGGGGTTCTGATTACAAAATTGTCTTCCTATTTCATTTTCCAAAATGGAGAATATTCAATCTTCGTAAAATGAATATGAATACTAAATTAAACGATCTTGGGGATGCTAATTAGGATTGATGATTATTATTACAGTATGTTATGTAGTTCAAGGTACCAGCTATGTATAGAAATTTTTCAAAATTCAGGATTCATGAATTTTTCTGCCATTAATGAAGAAAATATGCGATTTCTAGGTTAATAAGGGGGAGGAAATTTTCATTATTTTTGCAGTAGGATGCACCGTTTCTGAGATAGAAGAGACTATAGAAAAAAATATAGCAATGCTGTACTGAGATACGAGGGGTGTATCAATCTATAGGAATGTTGGAAAATTCAGGATTTTCGAAATTTTTTTCTCCCATCATGAAGAAAATATGTTGTTGCGGGGTTCCTAAGGGGGACGAAATTTTCATTATTTTTTCAATAGGATGCACCGTTTCCGAGATAGAATCAATTTTATAAAAAAAAGAAGTAAATGCTGTACATTGAGATACGACGGATATTTATAGCTATAGGAATGTTGGGAAATTCAGGATTTTCGATTTTTTTTTTCTCCCATCATAAAGAAAATATGATGTTGCAGGGTTCTTAAGGGGGACGAAATTTTCATTATTTTTTCAATAGGATGCACCGTTTCCGAGATAGAATCAATTTTATAAAAAAAAGAAGTAAATGCTGTACATTGAGATACGACGGATGTTTATAGCTACAGGAATGTTGGAAAATTCAGGATTTTCGAATTTTTTTTCTCCAATCATGAAGAAAATATGTTGTTGCGGGGTTCCTAAGGGGGACGAAATTTTCATTATTTTTTCAATAGGATGCACCGTTTCCGAGATAGAATCAATTTTATAAAAAAAGAAGTAAATGCTCTACATTGCGATACTAGAAATGTATAAAGCTATAGAAATGTTGGAAAATTCAGGATTTTCAAATTTCTTTTCCTCCGATCATGACGAAAATATGAGGTTGCGGGGTTACTAAGGAAATTTAAAATGGATGACTTTTTTGTAATCAACCCCAGAAACCAATAAAAGGACACCCATATTATTTTTATAAAATTAAGTATGTCCGCCATATTGGAATTTCAAAACGAATGTCATTTTCGTATCCAGCACTTCCAAAAACCTGGTAAACGACACCCATATCAATTTTACGAAAAATCTACACAATAATCTAGATCCCCCTAAAACCGAGAAAAATAAAAAATTGGGAAATTTGTACGCTCCTTTATGTTTTTTTTTTTTTGTGTGCGCTCGTTTTGCTGCTTGTATGGTTTTTGATAACTCAAAAACCATACAAGCAGCAAAACGAGCGCACACAAAAAAAACATAAAGGAGCGTACAAATTTCCCAATTTTTAATTTTTCTCGGTTTTAGGGGGATCTAGATTCCGACATCAGGGAAAATATATGTGCCTATTCTGAAATTAAATGTGTACTCACAAATTGTCGCCAAGATGGTTATTTGTATGCTAAAATATAATCTGTCTGCCAGTTTGGAAAATTCAGTGGTATTATTTAGTTACCAGATTTGTAATTTTTTTGTTCCTTACATTCTTTCGCCAACTTAGTAATTTAGTATTCAATATTGGGTATTTTCACATCCAAAATTTAATTGTTTTGTCGCAAGTTTAAATACATGCCATTTTAATATAGGTTACTTTTTATACCGAAAACTTTTTATACAGTAATTCCGTGACATACCCGACACTTTATTTACGCGGGCACAGAAGAATGGAAGAACTTAGAGGAAGCCTATGTCAAGGACAAACTGGAGAGTGATGAAAAATGATAAATTATTATAATTATAGTTAAATATGAACTGTAATTCTCTAGTAATAAAGGCTATCTTAATCTTAAATAATATGGAAAATATTACCAGCTACGGGCAATGTGAAGGGCGGCTCGGAGAGAGTGAGAAGCAGATGCGGCAGGACGCTGGAATTCACCTTATCCTTGAACGGAGGCAAGCTGGACATGTACTTTGTGTCTAGTAACCTAAAAAATTAATTGACACTTCAGGTATGGCAGCTAATTATTGGCCCTTTTCATATATACATCTTGAAAACAGGCAAGTAACAGTAGTTACTTTACAAAAAATTGTGTTGCCTCCGTAATGTCTGACCAAGCACTTTGCAAGCAGATTGTAGCAACGTTACGAAAATTCCTCTTGTGATTCATTAAAAATTCGAAGATTTGACATTAAAAATATTTCTTATACAGTGGAACCCCGAACAGAAGTAATCCGACAAACGTTTTGCAGGGCAGTGTCGGACTATGGAATTTGTCAGATTATAGAGTACTGCCTAATACCCCCTATAATCTGTATTTTTTTACAAAAGAGTACCTTGTAATGTGACAAATTACAGATCTAATGATAATATTATTTATGTTATATAATATGTACTCTGAAGCACAAATCATACTTCATTATGTATTGTGTTGTTTAGTTTAGTAAATTAAACAACACAATAGAGAGCTAAATTCAAACTATCTATATAGAGAGTCAAATTCAAACTAAGCAATCAGAATCAAAACAATACCCTACGCATCGAGCACAATAGTGGTGGTGCGTACAAATAATAACTTGTTCCATCATGCATAAGCAAAGATTGTCAAAAAAATATTCAATAGTAAATAATAGACCATGTCGGATTACAGGGGGTGCCGGACTAGACAGGGGCTGGATTACCGGGGGTCCACTGTATAAAATTTAGCCCTTATCCCCCATTAGCGCTTTTTAGTGCTTACGACAAAAACAGACCACACTGTAAATAGAACTGTGCATTATTCCAAAAGAGCTGAAAATCATATAGAGTTGACATTTCGATTTTCAGCTTTATTATACTAGCACAGAGTTCTATATACAATGCTGTTTTTCATGCTGCAACCACTAAAAAACTTGGTGTAAATGTAGCATTACTTTCCTAAATTTTTGCAATATTTATAGAAGTTTCTTGTATTACTGGTCAAGCTATCAATAAAAAATTCAAGTATAAAAATGTTATGTTAATGTGTAAGTTTTTAAGTATTTTATATCAATATAAAAATACAAAACCTTACCTTGGGAACATACAGTGTGCAAACTCTTTAAAGGATGGATAGTCCGATGGCAGAGGTTGGAAAAAATGGTTCAAAGTGTGAAGCACATCCAACACCATGTTGTGGCCAATAACCAATTTTTCCTAAAAAAAATTTTGACATTAATAGTATTACTTTTCCTAAAGAAAAAATCTTGTTTCTAGTAATTATATAAAATGAGTAACAACTGCACTTACCGACTGACTAATCATTCTTGCAACCTTCGAAAATCCAACAGCTTCTTCAAACTCTTCCCATTCTTTTTCTTTTTTCAGATTATCTTTATCTTTACCATCTGTTGCTGACGTTATTCTGCTTACTTTTAACACTCTATGTCAGAAAAGATAAGATTAGTTTTTGAATTACACAGATATTTAATCAAGAGAAAGAGACTGTGTCGTGTCAGGATTTGTTTACCTATTCTTATTCTCTAAAACAATGCTTTCAACGAACACTTCATCCTTAAATCTGGAACGTACTTCTTGAAAAACTAAGCGTCGAATGAACGCATTGCATCTATCAATTTCCATAGATTCTTCTTCATTTTTGTCTATAAACTGTTGTATGTTTTGACTGAAATACAAGAAATGATTGTGTGAAAATGGATAGTGATTTTTATTATAATGCTATATTATCATTTTAAATATTATAAGTTGATAATAAAGTATAACACTAAAACCAGAAAAATTAAATGAAAATAATATTTTTTGAAAGCTCCGTAACCCAAAACCCTCATAGTTCCAATCTATCCGTCAGTCTGTCTGTCTGTCGTCTCTCCTCACTTCTAAAATTATTTATTATTGTGTTGTAAAAAAGGCAAAAGTGGTATAAAAATACAGAACCCTAAAAAAAGAATAAAATTTTGTCATCAAAATGCAAGAATATTGATAATAACTTTTGTTATACTTACCAAATGCTGTCTATCTGAGATTTATTCTCTTCTGGTATGGTGATTAAATCCTTATCTACTGAATATGTTTTCTGTCTCTCAGTCAAGTTTTCCCTTAGCTTTGTTTCCATTGGTTCTGTCATATATGATATGCCTGAGAAAAACAAGTTTTAAAAGTTCTTCAGTTTTAAAAAGAAGACTGTCTGAAAAATTATATCTTATGTACAAGTTACCTTCTCTTATTAATTTATTGAAGTCAAATCCTTGAGCCGCTAGAAAGTCTAAACTGGAACTTTGACATAAAAATATTTTTTCCGGCCCAGGTCGTCCTCTGGGAAATAAGTAGAAGTTATATGTCTCATTCGTGTAATGTTTTTTTTCGTCGTGCCAGATAAAGGCGCACAAACCAAACTGAATCAATAAAAATTCAGATGATCCATTCAAAAGCGTCAAATAATACTCTTCTGGAGAATCGAATATAGACACTTCTCGCCCACGAGACAAGCCGGTAAACTCTGCATCTATCACTAAAAAGTCCGCTTTCTTTATAGATTCTTCTACCAAGGGCAAGGATTCCTTAAAATCTAAAAAAATACACCATTGTACACAAAAGTAATTAAAAGTAAATTTGAAAGTAGACAGCATGGCATGCCACTTACTCTTTCGAGTTACTTCCATGGTGTGAGATAAACTAACACATTTATGTTAAAAGGATTTTGTAAGAATGGTTAAATTTTCTTCTTTTAAATTATTTATATCTATCCAAACTTTAAAACACTAATAAACACAAGTCACAAGCACAACACGCTAAGTACCTATTTTTATTTTTTTGACATTTGACAATTGTCAAATTGCATATAGTAATTTGACAATAGACAGTATTTTTTTATTTTTTCTTTAAGAGGCACACACAAATAACATACAGCTTGGTATGGCATGCTTTGACACGAAAAGGCTAGCTCTACCGAATAAACACCACAGCCTCCAAGAAAATTAACACTTGCGTTGGGCTTTGGTGAGTGAGTGACATTACCGGAGGCTTAAGGGGGTTGGGAATTTTGAGGGTCAGGAACGCAAGTGCACATCAATTATAGTCAACACTAGAGGAGTAACTTAGGAGCATAGGCGTAGAAAAAAGGCAGACACCGCTTCAGTAATATGAATAGTGAAGCCATCAAAGCAGAGGCGGCTCGTGACCTTTTTTTTTTGGGTGTTCAGAAACAAAAAGTTTGCTTACCATTTATTTGTATAAAAAATCCATTTGCCGGTCTTGAGCGAAGACCTCTATCACTTTCTCGTGAAAATCGGATATGGAATTTATCTAGCGTTTTTCTATGCTTATCAACTTATCATATACAATGTATGCAAACAATTTATTGGTTTCTTCACAACCACACATCCAAGGTGTTTATAAATACTGTTCGGGTTTAAACACACGCGTAAAAGTTTTAGTTTTTTAGCACATATTGGACCTTTTGCTTTTAGTTCGAGACGCTTTTCTATAGTCTTTTCACAGAATTTAATAAAATATACATTGTATTGTTGCATTTTTACAAATAACGCACATAAACTATTTTTTTAATAGCGGAATATCACAAAACTGCCGTATTCGCGCGAGTACCTAGTGTAGTGACCGGTGACGATGAGACGCAATGTTTGTTTACATAAGATAGGCAACAGCGCATAATTAGCCACACGGCACACCATGATAATTGTCATCTCGCCGCGATCTGGCAACGTCACGTCGTAGGAGCGGCGCTCCAATTTAGGCTAATTTCTCATACGAAATCTTTTGTTTCACGTACCGGGCCGTGTCGATGTTTCTCTTTCGCACTCATTGATTTCAGTACTAGGCGTTGTATTGAAATTTTTCTCATAGGAGCGCAATCGCGAGCGCTCCCGTGAGTAACGACTTAGCAAATCTTGAAATATGCTTGAAAACATTTTAACTTCTTACGTAGTTAATTAATTCTAGTAATTAATAAATACTATTATGTGTGCATGTGTATGGTTAAAAATATATAAGTGGGTAGCAGATTAAAAGATACATTTTTATTATGTACTTAGTAACTATTTTGCAAAGTGGGAGGTGTGGGAGTGCAATGCACCAGCGCTCTTTAGGACGAGCCGCCTCTGCATCAAAGTAAGACGGCCGTATCGTAGCGAGACGTGCCGCACGCACACATTCACAGCAAAGTAAGACGATCGGCCACCAGTACGCCAATGGCAATTATCAGTAGTAAGTCGCCGCCATTGTTGTGCTTCACTCAATGCTTAGCTCACCATCCGTCCGCCTTTTTTTCTATGTCCATGCTTAGGAATAATTTGTGTAAAATTAACAATAATTTGTGTAAAAGCGTCTTGCGAGTGCTTATATAAGTATCCTGGTCCATTTCAGAAAAAGTAAAATTAAAAATTTTAAAAACCCCCGACACAAAAAATAACTCTAAAAAATAAAAAATTATATTTTAAACCTATTATAATTATATTATCACATATATTAATATGTAAGTTGAAATATTTTTATTTTCCAATCGTCGCCTCGTCGGGGGACCGCTAAAGTTTGTAAAGTATTTTTACAACAACAGCTAATTAATTATTACGAATTACATTTAGGTATGAGCGAATTTTTTTCGGAGTAGGTAAATTCTTTTGTTCATTCTGCGACTAAGTACACCTGTTTTTCTCACATAGCGGTCCCCCGACAAGACGACCATTGGAAAATAAAAATATTTCAACTTAGGTACATAATATTATATGTGATAATATATTTATAATAGGTTTAAAATATATTTTTTTATTTTTTAGAGTTTATTTTTTGTGTCGGGGGTTTTTAAATTTTACTTTTATTTTATCCTTTTTAAAGTAGGTGTAAATAATGGTTACCTTACCATAAACATACTTTCAACATCATTGAAGTACCTAACATGGATCCAAATTTCGAATCGATAGGACATGTGGACGATAGTCAGATCCCCTCATCAACTAATAAAGAAAAGATGATCTCAAACGGCTAATCAGGTAATGGTTACCTTACCATGTTCTTTAAATATCGTTGAAGTAACACGGTACCAAATTTCGAATCGATCAGACATAAGAAAGTTAGTCAGATCCCCTCATCAACTAGAAAAGAGCTGATCATCTTCAAATGGCCGATCAGACATAAGAAAGTTAGTCAGATCCCCTCATCAACTAGAAAAGAGCTGATCATCTTCAAATGGCTGATCAGGTCATGGTTACCTTACCATGTTCTTTAAATATCGTTGAAGTAACACGGTACCAAATTTCGAATCGATCGGACATTGGAAAGTTAGTCAGATCCCCTCATCAACTAGAAAAGAGCTGATCATCTTCAAACGGCTGATCTTCCCACCATCAATTTTCTCATCAAACGAAGCTACAAACACTCTCGATTAAGTCATCAATATTCTCTTTCAGTGCGCTTTCATTTGAGAGCCCACTCGAGTATATTTGCACATTCGGTTATTCTTCCCCGCTTTCACCCCCCACAACTTTTAAACGGCTCAACCGATTTTCATCAAACATGTCTAAGAACACTCGCATGTAAGTCATCTTTAATACAAAAGAAACTAAATTGAAATCGCTTCATCCGTTCGGGAGCTATGATGCCACAGACAGACAGACAGACACACACACAGACAGACAGACAGACAGACACGTCAAACTTATAACACCCCTCTTTTTGCGTCGGGGGTTAAAAAAGTTTTTTACCGTGGGCAAAGAATACTGAATATAAATTACTAACGTACTGTATGTCGGAGTGCAATCAGCCATGCTTTTTCATTGGAAAAATAGCACGGTCTCCCGTCTCACAGAAAACCAGTGCGAAGAAAACTCTAAAGCTGTATTTCGCCGAGGCCCGGGGCCTCGGGCCTCGGCGAAATACAGCCTATAAGGTTGGTGGTTTGTCATCAGGCAATTTTTCTATTTAGATAACGGTCTAATTCCATTTGAAAAAAATAAATGACAAGAACAGACGAAACCAAAGAGAATATAATCACTACGTGACCAAACAATATAATTCTCTGTGAGTATAATATGTGTTCTGTGATACGAGTATAATTATTACAATCTAAGCTAAACGCCTACAATCTTGAAATTTTCACAGCAACAAATACTACAAATAGGTACTAAAACAATAAAATGAATATTTATGTGGGGCTCCCATACAACAAGCGTCTTTTGTCGTTTTGTACGGGCGCGTCTGACTCGCACTTGGCCGGTTTTATATAGATATAAATAGAAAAAGTTTGCATTGAATAGGCTCCGAAACTACTGGACCGATTTTGATGAAATTTGGTACAGATATAGATTAGACCACGAGGAAGGACATAGGCCACTTTTTATCGCGGAAAAATGTACAGTTCCCGCGAGATTTCCTATTACGTGCACGAAGTCGCGGGCAACACTAGTAATTTATAATAAAACCCAGAAATTAATTATGTGCTTTTTCAATTTATTGAATTTCATTAAAATGAATAAACAAAACAAACTAGGTACTATTGTAAAACAAAATAAATAGATTTATCTACTACCATTATAAGACATGTAATAGTGGGCGATTTAAAATAAAATCACATTTAATTAGATTCTTCTACGTAAATTCATACATATCCTTTGTCATAAGTGCATAGTCGTAAATAAAATTTAACAAAAAATATTAACATCTCGTGTCAAACAGTGCATATGTCACCGTAAAATTGTAAAACCCGTTAGATTGTAATAAAACTAGTGAAATTGTAAAATGTTGATAGACTTCCGACGCGAATATGCTACCTATAATTTCACACATTATTTTTCGTTAGATTATTATTATATAGTTTTTAATCTCTCGACATATTTTTACAATCTCGTTAGTTATTTTACAATCTAACGGTTTTTACAATTGTATGGTGACATATATTATATTACAATAGCGCTAGCTTAGATAATAATGCTTTATTATAACAAAATCTAACAATAAGCGTAAACGATATCCAATATAGCGGCCGATAATGTGAGAGGCACGTTTAAGTTTTACATTGAAACATTAAACGTCATTTATTATATAATGGACGCTTCACACCACGTCAATCCCCATGCTAAGTACCCATGCTAAGGCGGGATTCGAACCCTCAACGTCCGGCTTGAGCACCAACGCGCTGAACCACTGAGCCACAGAGGTCGACATTACATGACATATAAGCGCTATCGGTTAAGGTGACGCCGGGTTAAAGTAAAAAAACCGTGTTTTAGATTGCTTGTTTTAATTTTTTTGCCTGTTTTCGTTTTCTTTAGTTTATGAGAACAAGCAATGGAACAGCAAGAAATGGAAAGGGCGTAGCGGACAAAATGGTTTTTGTCGCGAAATTTAAAAACCATAAATACATTTCATATAAGCTATGGGCAAATTAATGTCTATGATTGAACCAATCTATGTACTTACAAATTTTGGAAGCTTAAAACACTCTCCTCCTCAAAATAGGAATCTCTTTTTTTACAGAGGTGTTTTTGTTTAATTATTCTGTGTTATAAAAGTTGACCAATCGTGTTATGCCGTGGGTAATTCAAAGACAAAGACATGATGAATACTGACAATGAACTTTTAATTTCTTAGCTTTAGTCATTGCTGAGAAAAATCGATATCGCTACAGCCAATTCTAATAATATATAATAATTATATATTGTATATAATTATATTAAATATATAATAATTCGGTCCAATATCGGATGTTGTATCGCTCTAAGAGTGTTTTCACATTTACCTGTCGGCTGTCTTTCCGAATGACGATCCGATATATCGGATGGGATAAATGTGAAAACGCTCTAAGGCCCTAAGGATAAATGTTATCCAACGGAAATAAAAGTTTTATCCTACTTTGGTCTACGCATCGTAAAAGTGACTAAGCAAAAACAAATCTCAGAGAACATGACTATTCTCTCTTACTAGAATAATTAAAGTAGCCATATTTTATACCAAATTATAAGTATGTTATTTATTTTATAATGGTTTCCAAGTGGTTCTTCAATTTTTCATACGCTGCTTTATTTCTATACAAATGTATATTGGCCATCACTTTCTTCATCAGGAGTCTTGGGTCGACGTCACTCACTTTGAGGAGAGCATCTGTAAGTGAAAAAAAAAGTAAAATAATTTGTAATCACTTCGTTTTATTCCCTGGTCAATGGAAAGGTTTGACGTCATAAGTCATAACTCAGTATTTCTCTCTCTTTCTAATTGATGATGTTAATACAGTTCAGAGTTATTTTACCTCTGACAGGACCTTTATGCCGACATTCATCTATTTCATGAATTATTCTATTACATTCACTTAGGGATGGGCGTTAAATAAACGAACTGTTTTATTAAACTGTTTATTTGTCATGAACGGGTAAACTAGTTTAGCGCCTGCTGATAAACTAGTACATGCGTGAACGGTTGCCATATGCCGGAACGGTGTGTGCGACAGAGACCGTTCGTCGCGACGCGACGACACGATCGACGGACGGGCGCGGGGCACGACGACTTGGCACGAGCAATACGTCTATCTCTGTTCTTTACAGTAATGAACCTGCCTGCCTGCCAGTCCTAAGCCTGGAAAAAGTATGAAGGGAAGTTCATTTCCACCGCTCACAGATTAAACCGTCTCGTCGTTCGTCGTCATCACTAGTCGCGTCGATCAGCAAACGACAACAAGTTTGTCAAAACAGTTAATGTTGAAAGTCGTTCATTCAACAAAACTACTTTGTCATAGTTTATTGCTCGGTTCAGTATTCGTCGAACACGTAAACTAGTCGAAAAAAAAAACTGTTTTTTTCAACTAGTTTACGATGAACGATAAACGGTCTCGTTTCGTTGATCGAAAAAGCGTCGACGACCCACCACTACATTCACTTATATTATGCCTAAAGCATGGAGGAATATTAACAGAGAGAATATTTACGTATGAAAATAAGCGTGATATTTTGCCTGACTCCGCCCACTCATCTACCGGTCAATAGCAAAACTACGTATTACGTTTGTTATCCACCTTACTTAATAGTTTTGCTATCTCAAACTAGATGGCACTAAACGCCAGATTACATCTTAACATCTTTACATACAAACTAAATATTGCATTACGGCTGAAAAGTCTTTAGTAAAAAAAAACATATTAATTTTGCGTTAGTACGTATCTAGAATATATTTTTAATCCCCGTGATCAAAGCTTAAGAACGCCATCTATTGGCTAGTAGAATAATTTCTAATTAAACCGGGACGTGGTACTTTTCTAGAACAATTACAATAAATTTAGTTTTTAGTTACTTACACATGAAATGTAATGCAATTCATATCATCAGAACGCCTATTTGAGTATTTTTTACACGATAAAACACAACATTTCATCATTTTTAGGGTTCCGTAATACTTAAGGAACCCTTATAGTTTCGCTCTGTCCGTCTGTCTGTCTGTCTGTCTGTCTGTCTGTCCGCGCCTCTAGCTCCTGTAATTATGAATATAAATTGATGAAATTTGGTGCAGTTATAGATTGTGTATAGATCACGGTTTCGGGATCATAAAAAAATAAAAATTTTATATTTTAAGGGTGGCTCTCCATACATATGAAGTGGGGATGAAAAATATTTTTTCACTCTACCCCATCGTGTGGGGTATCGTAGAATAGGTCTTTTAAAATAAAGGCAAGGTTTCATACGTTACTTTTTTATAAAGTTGACCATTTTCGAGTAATCGGCCTCCAAAGTAGTTTGTAAGTTGGTCCCCCCCCCTAGCATTTTTAAACTAAAGGAGATAGAAACTTGCAAATTTCCATGCTGATAGATCATGCTAAAAACTCTTTAGGAAAACTATTATGAACCAAATCGGACAGTAACTTTTGGAGTAATTAAAAAAAAAGCATATTAAGCGTTTATAGTTACGGAACCCTCCTTAGACATGTCCTGACATGCTCTTGGTTAGGTTATATTGTAATAAACTCGAAAAGTACAAAAACTTATCGAATTCACAGAGAGACACAAAACGAACGCTGACCGTACATTGATTTAGGCCACGCCCATTGTGATGACAATATAACAGCCTCCGTGGTCTAGTGGTTAGAGCATTGGCTCTCGACTCGGAGGTCGTGGGTTCGATTCCCGCGTTGGAACAACAAAAAATGTTGTTTCCAAGTTTGGTTAGGACAATGCAGGCTGATCACCTGATTGTCTGACAAGAAAGATGATCCATGCGTCGGATGGGCAGGTAAAAAGTCGGACCTGCGCCTGTAAAGAGTAAAGCAAGAGAGAGTGCTCTTGTGTACTGCGCACACACTTGGGCACTATAAAATTACTCCTGCGTAACTGGCCAGGTTTCAATGAAACTGGCCACCATCACCGAGATCGGTGGGGAGTTATTATTGTGATGACGTAACGGGCCGAGTCAAAATCGCAGTACACAGTTGCTTATGCCGTCTCCTCTCTTTATCGGCTCCATGGCCTAAGGGCTGATGTTTCAATCAATTACTAACTTTTAAAAAAAGGAGTAAAAGATATCTGACGATTGAAAAATCAGCCCTTATTTAAAATAATGCCAATGAGCTACTTCTTACCTAGCATTTCCGCGCGGAACGCCTCGTCCACGTCATCTAGATGCACCAACATGGCGGCGTACAGCGCGTCGACGTGCGCGCCGTAAACGCACGTGTCGTACGCGCGCGGCCGCCGCGAGAACAGCGCGGGCAGAGTTTGCGCCGCGCCGGAGCGGACTGCGCACGTACAGTCGTCGAGACGCTTCAGTACCACTGAAAATAGTAAATACCCCTCATCATATTGTATAAAGGGTTAAAGGTTAAGTCGATGATTATTCTTTAAGGGGTTTAAGTTTCCATCATTTCCAATATTTTCTTTAATGAAATCCATTTTACAAAATCTATATTTTTCGAGATTTTGAACTTTTAAGTCTTTTATAAAAATGTACGACTTTTTTCTCAGTCCACCATTTTTTTTAAATGTGTGCCCTGTTTGTTTTTTGTACTTTTTATGAAGCTAATAAGCCATTTCCATGTTTTTAACAGCGTTATTGTGCTAACTATAAATCTAAGTCGTAGTAGAATATTGAAAAGTAAAAAAACTATTTTCTTCTTTTTGTTTAGTTTTTCTTTCAGGCATATAAAAAATGGCAGCTATTCTGCTAATAAATTATGTAGAAAAACATCTATGCTTTAACAACTATCCAACAAGATACTAATTTTAAAATAGTTTATAACTATAGTTTGAATAGGACTCAGTTCTCTCGTGACCACGGCTGCTGGAAAGTAGCCGAAACGTCGGGAAGAAGAAAAGTGCACCGCGACAAAATCCGTAAGCGTTTAAAACAATAGGTTATAACTAATTTTAAACTAGGGCTTTCAATTTATTTTTTGATTTATTTACAACAAACTATAACGATAGGTTACATTTTGTTATAATAACTCACCAAAATATAGCTTGTGCAGCACATCAGCGGTGAAACAGTCGCGCTTGTGAGCGAGCG
This sequence comes from Glaucopsyche alexis, assembly GCA_905404095.1. Lineage (NCBI taxonomy): Eukaryota > Metazoa > Arthropoda > Insecta > Lepidoptera > Lycaenidae > Glaucopsyche > Glaucopsyche alexis. The sequence goes on along the minus strand of FR990054.1, from coordinate 20,229,622 downwards.
AGGCCAGACCGCATATCGCTCGCAGCGTGTGCTGCCGCGTGAGGGACGAGTTGTCGTCCGCCAGCCCCACCAGTAGAGGTACCATCTCGTCCAGGAGCGGCTCCAGACTCTCCTTAGTAGGGAATAGGTTCACGACCTGTCACAAAAAGGATCAATAATTTTATCAGAGAATGTAATTGATAAGAAATAGAATTTATAGTTTATGACAGACATTTTCTAATCTTCATTTATGCAATTTAAAAAAATCTGACTGCTAGCCTATTCCATTAAAAAATAAACTTTCAAATATTTACAAGAACGTAATTAGTCCTGCAGTGTCTTCTACTTTAATACTATTGATATGTTAGAAGACATATATTAGTGATATTCTTCAAACCCAACTTATTAATTTTTGCAATAAGTTGGAGATTACCATGGCAACCCGTCCTGAGGACAGATTTTTAGTGCTGGGTGATTTTAACTTGAGTAGTATCGAATGGAGTCCCGCAAACCACGAATATATGCAGGCACATAACGTATCCGGCACCCATTTAATTGACTTTATAGACGTACTTAACGTCTGCGGATTGCGTCAATACAACTCCGTACTGAATCGTTATGGGCGCGCGCTAGACTTAGTTTTTTACAATGAACATGACCTTGCTGTACGCCCCTGCCTTGATCCTCTAACGTCTGAAGATCCATACCATCCGTCATTAGACATTGCCCTAAATTTGTTACCCGATAAATGCCTTTCACGTAACACAAGAAAATCGTACAATTATAAACGTGGAGACTACGGAAAAATTAATGAGGAACTTTCAACTATTGACTGGCCTAATCTGTTTTTAAATACTGACATTGACCAAGCAACTGATCATTTTTATAATACTATTTCTGACTTACATAACACGTACATACCTACACACTCAACTAAGTCTAGTAATAATCACCCTACCTGGTACTCCAAAGAACTGATTAAATTACTCAAACAAAAATATAAATATCATAGGAAGTACGCTACATACGGTAACCTTTCTGACAAATTAAGATTCGATCACTTACGCGAGGAAACGAGGGCACTATGCAACTCAGATCATAAAAACTACCTACACTCAATCGAGAAGTCTCTAACCTCTAACCCTAAAGCCTTTTGGCGTTACGTTAAAAACAAATCTAAAAGTAGCAATATGCCAGCATCGATGACTTACCAACATAAATCCAGTGATTCCGGGTCTGGTATATGCGAATTATTTGCTACCTATTTTTCTTCTAACTTTTTAAACACGCGAATTAACTCAAGTGAGTTTGATTCTTTTACCATTGCACGGAGCACTACTACGACTACAACTGATATTGACAATATTGTATTTAATAAAAAACAAATATTTGAACTACTTAAATCATTAGATATTAATAAATCTGCAGGTCCTGATCAACTGCCCCCAATCTTTTTCATTCGTTGCGCTGAGGCCTTATCTTACCCTATATTTTTATTATTCTGCAAATCTTTAATAACAGGGACTTTACCCAAGATTTGGAAATCGGCCTTTATATCACCAATTCATAAGAAAGGTGCAAAGCATTTGGTTGAAAATTACCGGCCCATCTCCAAGCTCTGCGTGCTAGCTAAAGTACTAGAGCGAATCATTTATAATCAATTATATTCAGCATTACGTTCACAACTTAGCCCACATCAGCACGGTTTTATTAAGGGTAGATCAACAACATCTAATCTTGTCCTTTTTACCGATTTTGTCTCTGAACGAATGGATAATCAAGAACAGGTTGATGCTGTCTACACTGACTACAGCAAGGCGTTTGATCGAATTGATCACCTCATTCTTTTAAGAAAGTTAGCAAACGCCGGTATAAGAGGTAATTTACTCCGGTGGTTTGCTTCTTACATTAGAAATAGATCGCAAGCTGTCGTAGTCAATGGATACTCTTCCACGTGGCATGAAATCTATTCAGGAGTCCCTCAGGGATCCTTGCTCGGGCCTCTACTGTTCATAATTTTTATACAGGACATTGAAAGGTGTTTCCACAACTCAAATTTCTTACTATTCGCTGATGATATGAAAGTATTTAGAGTTGTTAATAACTACACGGATCAGATGCTGCTGCAACATGACCTGTGTAGACTCGATCAATACTGCGCAGATAATTCTTTAGACTTAAATGTTTCAAAATGTTGTTTCATTTCCTTTACTCGAAAACGTAATAAATACCAGTCTAGTTACAAAATAAAAAATCAATTACTCCAACAGGTGACCTGTGTTCGTGATCTGGGAGTAACCTTAGATGACAAGCTTTTATTCGACAAGCATATCGAAATTATTGTGAGCAAGGCCTCAAAGATGCTAGGTTTTGTCATAAGGTCGACCAAGGATTTCTCTCATCTCAAATCAATTAAAGTTCTTTACTGTGCTCTTGTAAGAAGCAATCTCGAATATGCATCTCAAATATGGAACCCGCAGTATGAATTCTACGCAAGTCAGATTGAAAAAGTCCAAAGAAAATTAATTAGATTTTTAAAATATAAATTTAAAATTAAAACTCACCAAAATTCTACCTACGAAAGCTCATGCAGTCATCTCCACTTGCTCCCACTCGCAATCAGAAGAAACATCGGCGACATTACTTACCTTACTAACGTCGCTAACAGTTCAATTGACTGTCCCTCACTCCTCGCTAAATTAAACTTTAGAGTCCCGAGTACCACACATCCTCGTCACTTCAACACCCTTCACGTCCCGCTTTCACACACCAGATTTCGATCTAACTCCTTTATTCCTAGGTCGTGTGCGTCCTTCAATAAACTTTCAAAAAATATTGTTGATATTGATATCTTTTGCACCAGCGCTAACAATATTCGTCAGCGTCTCGCTGATGACTTTTTCAATTTATTTCATGACACCACCGATAGTACCAATTGTTTACTGTTTGCATAAGTTTTATGTTATTTGATTATAAGTGAGCTTGTTTTTTCCTTTTCACGTAACTACCATATCTGCGAAGACTTGTAATTGGCTCTAATTTGTTAATCTACTTATGTATTGTTTTCTTTGTTTGTTCGAGCTGTAAGTTTTCCTTTAAATAAAAATAAAAAATAAAAAATATTTTACGTGCCTCGTCATTTTGGTCGCCGCCGCCATCTTGTGTGACGTCAACCGCTATGGCACCTGCGACGGCACGCCACCGCGGCCGTGCGCGTCGCCTCTGCCGTGCGCCTCGAAGACCACACACATTACCTCGTCCTGCTGGTCGCCGCCGCCATCTTGTGTGACGTCAACCGCCAAGGCACCTGCGACGGCACGCCACCGCGGCCGTGCGCGTCGCCTCCGCCGTGCGCCCCGGAGACCACACACATTACCTCATCCTGCTGGTCGCCACCGCCATCTTGTGTGACGTCACCGTCCTGCAGCACGGCGCACAGGCACGCCACCGCGGCCGTGCGCGTCGCCTCCGCCGTGCGCCCCGGAGACCACACACATTACCTCATCCTGCTGGTCGCCACCGCCATCTTGTGTGACGTCACCGTCCTGCAGCGCGGCGCACAGGCACGCCACCGCGGCCATGCGCGTCGCCTCCGCCGTGCGCCCCGGAGACCACACACATTACCTCATCCTGCTGGTCGCCACCGCCATCTTGTGTGACGTCAACCGCTATGGCACCTGCGACGGCACGCCACCGCGGCCGTGCGCGTCGCCTCTGCCGTGCGCCTCGAAGACCACACACATTACCTCGTCCTGCTGGTCGCCGCCGCCATCTTGTGTGACGTCAACCGCCAAGGCACCTGCGACGGCACGCCACCGCAGCCGTGCGCGTCGCCTCCGCCGTGCGCCCCGGAGACCACACACATTACCTCATCCTGCTGGTCGCCACCGCCATCTTGTGTGACGTCACCGTCCTGCAGCGCGGCGCACAGGCACGCCACCGCGGCCGTGCGCGTCGCCTCCGCCGTGCGCCCCGGAGACCACACACATTACCTCATCCTGCTGGTCGCCACCGCCATCTTGTGTGACGTCACCGTCCTGCAGCGCGGCGCACAGGCACGCCACCGCGGCCGTGCGCGTCGCCTCCGCCGTGCGCCCCGGAGACCACACACATTACCTCATCCTGCTGGTCGCCACCGCCATCTTGTGTGACGTCACCGTCCTGCAGCGCGGCGCACAGGCACGCCACCGCGGCCGTGCGCGTCGCCTCCGCCGTGCGCCCCGGAGACCACACACATTACCTCATCCTGCTGGTCGCCACCGCCATCTTGTGTGACGTCACCGTCCTGCAGCACGGCGCACAGGCACGCCACCGCGGCCGTGCGCGTCGCCTCCGCCGTGCGCCCCGGAGACCACACACATTACCTCATCCTGCTGGTCGCCACCGCCATCTTGTGTGACGTCACCGTCCTGCAGCGCGGCGCACAGGCACGCCACCGCGGCCGTGCGCGTCGCCTCCGCCGTGCGCCCCGGAGACCACACAAGATTCGGTAGGATCACCTCTGTTAAGATTTTAGTGTATTAATACGTTGCAAAGCGCTGCCATTTTAAGATATTTGAGGTATATTTGTAGTATAAGTAGTGAGTGAAGCTATTTATTCCTATTAAGTCAAGATAGTAAAACGTCTGTCGTAGTCAGCTAGTTTTACCACAAGAATGTAGCAGCATGTCTATTCAGCATTGAACATGTGAACTAGACCGCGTTGACGCAAGATCATCACGTTCCTACTCTACATAATTTAGCCTACTCTAAATAATATGCTGACCACATAGCCTGTACATATTTGTGTGTGTAAAGATGCATTAGTATATATTGGAAGAAATATTAATAATAAATCAGATACCAACTTCTTGTGTCTCACTCATCTCCCATTCCCTTAAAACACTCGTCCAGGGCTACTCTCTGGAAGTGTTCCGACCGACTCCCAAATCTATACCGACGACCTCTCACTGTGGCCAAGACACCCTTAGCCTAACCACAGTCACCTGAGTCTGGGTGATTGACAGTGAGAAAATCATTTCCATACCCATATCCTCCCAACTTTCCGTCTGTTACCTTAGGGCTCACGGTGCAGACATCCCGCACTTATTATATATATTTATTTATACATCAAATCTATGGTTAGGGCTAGGGCTGTAGGGCGCTAGGGCATTAGGGGTTAGGACTCTTAGTGTTATGATACAGCTCTCCCCCATAGTTTAAAGTAGAATCCGATCCTGGATTTTACAATGTCTGACGTCAGCTACCTCCTATCCAATCTATCCTCTCAAACATTGATTTTAATAATAAGAAAAGACTTCTACCCTGTACAACAATCTTCAAGAACGCCCTCAGTTTGTCAGGATCACACTTGCTGAAGTTCTTCTGTCGCTGCAGCAGCACTGTGGAGAGGGCCGTGAATATCTTCAGCTTGACTTCAGGGTCCACCTTCGCACCTCCGAGAGTCTCTTTCAGAAGGGGAGCGAGCAGATGTAACTGCGAGCCCAGGGCGGCACCTAAAACAAATAGAATTATAAATAAAATGTAGCGACATGCACACGCACACACGCATAAGCCGGTGTCATTTAATGTTGATAATAATCTAAACTAATATTATAAAGAGGAAACGTTTGTTTGTTTGCATTAAACAAGCTTCAATGCTACTGGAAACTAGACTGACTGGCGAAATTTGGCATAGATATAGAGTAGACCACAGGGAAGGACAAAAGTAGGCTTCTTTATATCGCAGAAAGTGTACGGTTCCCACGGGATTTCTTTTAGCGCGCATGAAGTCGCGGTCATCGTTTAATTATTAATAAAGTAATATACATAAACAAATTATTTGGCTCGACTTAAATAATGTGATAGGCACATAGAAAACCGGCGTGAAATAATACTTGCTGTTAGCGCTGGTACTCGCATCACACCACCACCACATTGATATCGTATACGTACCCGAGTGCAACATGACACAGTCCAGCAGGGCGCAGTCCGAGGTGAGCAGTGTCCACGTGGGCGGGTCGCTGGTTATAGCGGACAGTACGGGGTGGGTGTGTCTCTCGTACAGAGAGCTGATACTCGCACCACACCCCGATAAGTGGCGCAGCTTGTCCAAGTTGCCTGTGAAATACACAAATACCTCACTATATTATATTTCCACTAAATAAACACTAACCCCCTTACTAATAAAACTTATACAGCTGTGGCGTAGCGTGAGTGTTTGCCGCCCCCTTATTCAGGTTTTTTTGTATACAATACGTTACCTACATACATTAATTCTAGAGAAGTTTTCGGCAAGAACAGTGATCATTATTTTGCATTATAATACAGGTTAGATTTTAAATATAAAAAATTATCTAAGTTTTAAATCATTTAACTTCGTCCATTTAAATGACATTTCAACAATTAAATTTTAATGAACACTGGAACTTTATTGAAAATATATAAGTAAATAAAAACCTCGTGATGCTGATCAAGGGCGTAGCCAGGTTTTAGTTTCGGTTTTAATCACAGTCTGAAAGACTGAGATTCGTAAAAATACTATATAAATCTATACTTAGTATAAAACTAAACGTCGGTACTAAAATTTATATATGTTCTTTAGGCCAAAAACGAGCGAGCGAATCAAGCGAGAATTTTTTTCCTATTTTACAGATTCAAACGTTCAAATCTGTTCAAACGGTAAACTAAAATATAAACACTGAATAACGGTGAACTTTGGAAAAATACCATAAAATCAACCGGCTAAAACATAACATCAGTAATAAATAATATAATGTCCTTTATGTTAAACGCGAGCGAACGAGCGAGGCGACCGAGCAAATTTTTTCCTATTTATTAGGTTAAATCTGTTCAATCTTTAAACCGGTGAAAATAGGATCTTTTTGTAATATACATTAGAATAACGGGGCGCCCATTTTTTTTCGTTTTTACCTGTTTAAGCTTTAAGCGATGAAAGATTGTGTAATTCGACAAATGCTGAAAGTCAGTGCTACATTTTTAAGTAATATGTTCTGTAAGCCGAACATGAGTGAGGTTTGAACCCCCAAAACATGATGCTGATATTACACAAAAAACTTATATTACTTCCGCCGGCAGCCCGTGTCGACTCGAGCGTTGTGTACACGCGCGTTCGATTAGGCAAACTACAACGTTCTACCTTATTACAATAGATATTATTTGATTAGCTAACATAGATTTAGGCTAGGTTATTACCTCATCGCAAAACTCGAGCAACACTTTGTACACCACAGGTACCTTACCTACAGGTAGGTATATAGAAGAGTGAGATTTTAAAGCCCCCTTAAAAGTGCCGCCCTTATAAAACAGTGATAAGGATACCGTACCCAAAAGGTAAAAACGAGTATTACTCAGAGAGACTCCGCTGTCCGTTCGTCTGTATGTAACCAGACTGTATCTCATGAACCGTTATAGCTAGACAGTTGAAATATTCACAGACGACGTATTTCTATTGCAGCTATAACAACAAATACTAAAAACAGAATAAAATAAATATTTCACTGAAACTCCTAAACAACAGACATGTTTTAAGCTGTTTTTACGGAACCCCTCGTGCGCGGGTCCGACTCGCCGGTTTTTTATCCCGCTCAGTCGTGTACTACATACCAAACGCCGTAAACTGTATCTTCTCGTCATGTGGCATGGCGTACACAGTAAAGTTAGCCACGAATAACTGCTCGGCGACCTCCGACACCGCCGCACCGCACAGATCCATGAGAGATTCGCACACTTTTAGTAGGTTTCGTTGGTATTTCGGCTGAAATAAATAATACTTTTATTGATATTCAATTGGCAAAACGTGATATGGTCGTTACACAAAGTTCTAGTAACTTCAGACAGCTTATCCACAAGTTTCGTCTCTTTCACGTGACATAAAGTAAAAAGTATTCCGAATGTTAACAAAAAATATTTCGAATATGTACAGAAAATGAGAAATCGTTGTATTATAATAATATTGTAATTACTACATAACATATTATGTATAATTATATTTTTATACATAAATATGTGTCACAGTCCTCACAGGAAGGAAGTAAGAATTTTATTATTCCGTAAGCGTTACACATAGTGTATTTTTATCAGAATGATAATATATTTTACTTTACATTAAGTTACAATATTGTGTGAGCAGTATGCAGAGGTAACAATTATCGTAATTTAAATGCAGAAAAATATAATTAACATTTCCTGACAACTCGCACTACGCATGGATATTGGACACCCTCGCACTGCCGAACGCCGCACCGGCTTTTAAGGTCACGCAACCGCCGCTCAGTATCGGCCACGCAGTTATTAATCAAATTTTATTATTTTATATGATAATCTGATCAAAAATAGAGAGTTTTACCTTACAATAAAACTTACCTATTATTTTTCCTGAGATATCCGGAATCCATCTCGAGTCAAGCACCCGTCTTTCTGTCGATTTCCGGCTACTTACCTCCTTCCACGTACGGCAGATGGCGCTAGTGTCGCGGATTTGAGACGGTTGCGCGCCTAACTGACTTTCTTCATTATGAAGCTCGAGATGTACCAGGTAGGGATTACCTGGATTCCGGATATCTCAGGAAAAATAATAGGTAAGTTTTATTGTAAGGTAAAACTCTCTATTATTTGTTCCGTCTTCGATATCCGGAATCCATCTTGAGTGATGTGTTTGTTATCTCCTGGTATACATACTGCAAATTTAAAGAATTTGAAAATGATGCCATAATGTGTTATTTGAATACATCATTTAATATTAATTAGACTTAATTACATCAATTCAAAATTTTTACTTAGGTCCAAAATAATTAAAAATAAGAAAGAAAAAGCCTTTCTCACATTGATCAATATTGGATTACATCAATCCACCCGAGATCAGCCAGGCCTCCAGGTTGATTGATTCTACTGCAGGAGGGCGCTTGCCTGTGACCGTGTCGATCAGTACATTGCGTAGATTCGGGATTGAGTGTGGTATCTGTAACGCTCGACGATGTAAGTCGCCTCGCCAAAAAACTTTGTTCCACTTGGGTACTATGAGAATGTATCGACCAATTTGCGTGTTCAAATGAGCTAATACTTGCGGAATTAGGTTTGGTGGTGGAAACAGCCACGCTAGATCGAACCTCCACTGGTGACTCAAGGCATTGTAGAACTGTGCTCGGGGGTCCCGTAGATTTAGTGTCGCATAGCTCGGAACTACGTGGGCTGTCGCGGACGCAAAGAGATCGATTTGTGGCATCCCCCACATATGAAAGAGCATCGAAGTCGCTGCTTCTGTCAAATGCCATTCTGGGCATTTCTTCCCTCGAGACACCGCGTCTACGTCTCCGTTAAATCTTCCCGGGAAGTACTGTGCTGTCAAAGATACATTAAACTCGTCCAGTAGCGAAAGAAGTTGTTGTGTCAGTTGCAGTAACTTTTTTGGATTTCGTACCACCTTCCTTGTTAATGTAGGCAACTACAGTGCAATAGGGTATTATCCTATGATGAAAATATACATCAGATTGTTGATATTTTATCGCTAAACATTAATTTAAACCACTTTAACCAACTTTTTATATAAAAGTATGTATGATTTTTATAAAATATCAAAAATAAAATTATGAATTTTTCACGTTTGACCACGTGACTAAAAACGCACGAGATTGGAATGTGACGTCATATTCTTGTACTTCTTCTTTTTTTTTTTTTAATGGCCTACCGATTTCCATATAGAATGGCCAGCATCAGAATCATTAACGTCATGCGTCAGCGAGTAATAGCCACTTTTTCCCATTTCAGTGTTCTTTGGTATGGTTACAGAGATTTTCCCCGGTGTTTTAATAGACGTATTAGTGCACTTTGGCACTGCGCACCATTTATAAGGCATTTTTTAAAGGGCTTAAAACATTTATTTACAACGTAAACAGTAGGTATTTGGCATTTTCAGTGTAATTTGACACTTGACACTTGACAGTTACAATGTTACAAGAATGTGACGTCATGACACAGTAATAAAGCGTTTTCGTGCCTATAATATTAATTTAAACTTTTAGGCTAATTTGCAAGGAAAAGAAAGAAATTCACGAAGAATGGTTCAAACTGCCAATGTATTTTAGTATTAGGAACGATTTGACATACCTTTTAAAAACTTGGAAAATACCCTATTGTCCGTCTGTAATAATACCTGTGCATTCTGTAGTTGATGGCTCTCCTGGGCGACCGCTGCGTGAACGGCGTACAGCTCTTTCAGGTTTACGTGCCAATCTTTTTGTTCCTGCTTCCACCTTCCTGCCATCTTCTTTTCTCCAAGCTGCGCACCCCAACCGATGTTGGACGCGTCGGTCGTTAGGAAGTGAGTTATCGGGTTCGGGTGTATCGGTAATGTCCCGTCTGCTTCCTTTATCCACCAAACCATCTCCTGTAGCGCAGGGTCAGGTATAGAAGATTTTCGGTATGGATGTTTGGTGGACAGATGTCGACTGTAGTACTGCAGTGTTCGACAGTGTAGACGACCTAAGTGAACGACGAATGTGGCGAAGTTGAGTCTTCCCATTAGGGACTGGGCCTGTCTGAGAGACCAACTGCCAACCGAAATTTGGTGCTGAAGTGCCCTGCGTAGCGTTAGGCACTTAGGCTCCGACAAGGACCTCGTGTTGTGAGTGGTGTCCCAGGTGACGCCCAGAAATTCTAGGCGTTGCGTCGGAGCCAGCACACTTTTCTCCCAGTTCACCATCCAACCGAGTAGCTTCATCGTGGCGATGGTAAAAGCTACTTGCTCGGTCAAATGGTCGACGGACTGATGGGCTAGGAGGAAGTCGTCCAGATAGACCACACACCTGATGCCGTGAGACCTGAGGTATTCGGCGACCCAATTGGTTAAGGTAGCAAACGTTCGTGGTGCTGACGCCAGATCAAAGGGTAGGCAGGTCATTTGGAGCAGTTCGCCTTCGTAGCTCATCCTCAGGAACCGACGGTGCTTCTCGGAAATGCTCAGATGAAAGTACGCTTGGCTTAGGTCTAGCTTCGCCATCCAGTCTCCTTTCTGCAAGAAACTCGGTACTCTAAAGTGGTTGAAAAGTTGAAAGGGCTTTATTTCCAGAAATTGGTTGAGCGTCTTCAGATTGAAAATCGGCCGAAAGCTGTTGTCTGGTTTAGGCACTAGAAAGAAGGTCGAGATATAGCTGGGAGTGACCTCGGCCCTCTCTAAGATTCCTTGTTTCAGCATGCTCTGAATTTGTTGTGACATATCGAAGCTCTTTTTGGTCTCGTATGCTTTCAAAACCGTCTTTCCCGGATAAATTAAAGGTGGTTTTCGAATGAACGGTATTAAAACCCTTTTCAAAAGTTGACAAATGTGATCCGGTGCTCCTAACCTTTTCCAAACACGCTGATATTTCACGAGACAGCCTCCTCGAAATTTCGGCCAGTCATTAGTGATATCGGTTACTTGGTGAACTTGCTTTTGTTCGCGGTTTATTTCTGCTATCGCGCTTGTTTTTATAGTTTGATGCATATATAGCTCGTTTATTAGATGGTTGTTCCGATTTTCGATTGTTTGGTTTTGATTTGTTGTACGATCGAAAAAACGTGTCGGACTGCTTATGATTAGCAGAGCTAGTAGCAGAATAATGGGCAGGTGCAGCGCGTCCCGTGTAACGGTTTTGTGTGGACGGACCTGCCATGGGAGCGAGCTTATCGGCCCCCCCAATTTTTTGGAGGTACGACGATAAAATGTCTTTATCGAATAAAAATTCTCCATCTGGAGGAATTTTTTGTAACGCACTGCTGTATATATTCTTCAGGTATTGTCTCAACACTGCTTCTCTACGCGCGTTAATATAATCGGCCCGTCGGCCGCATACAATTTGTAAAATATCGTCCGAAACTTTTGTGTAACCGGATTCCTTATTAAACAATTGTTCAATTTTATCAAACAAAGATGTAGGAGTTAAATTTTTATCATTATCCGTAGCCCAATTTATCAACGACTGTAAATTACTACGTAACTCGTCCTTTTGCTTTAAAATAGCATTTGAAATCGAAGCAAAACTACGTTCGGTTAAATAGAGGCGCAATGACCTTTCGTCCGTAGCCGATGGGGCGAAACGCCTAAGTTCGTCGTTAACGTTCATCTCGATAAAGCCCGGAACAGTAGCATATTTCTTTTGAGCGTCCGAAAAACGAATACAATTCCAGTCGCTACTCTTAAATTTTTGTAAATCAAAAATTCTCTTATAATGTTCGTCATTCGATTTTGGAAACAAAGGATCTTTCACTGTAGTGGATAGACAAATTTAAGTGTTAAATTTGTCTATCCACTACAGTGAAAGAAAGCGCAGGCTTTTGCGGCGGCTGCAACTCGAGAGTATTGTTCGAAACCGCGGCGGGAATATTTATCGAACTACCGCCCGTAACGTTTATGTCCGACGCATGCACTCGCGTATCACTATAACTACACGCGATTAAGTTAGTCAAATACGAAACTTGTTGCGATAAATGTTCAAATTGTTCATTACTCACATGGCGGGAACGTTTACTTACGGTGCGGAAACGTTTGTTTCCGCGTGGGTCCGAATCGACCCCATGCTCCAAAGACGACGATGACGATGAATTGTCCGTAGATTCTCTCGAACGGGAAGACTTCCTTTTACGCGGAGTGGAATCCTTTGACTCGCTCATGATTTCGTCTTCCAGTGGAAGGAGATGCTACATTTATCGCGAAGTAAAATTACGAACACGTGTTCGGCAAAGAAAATCTTTAATCGCGAAAATTTATTGTTAAATACTAAATATGATTTCACTTTTTATTATTTAAGACCAGGTAGACCAAGCGAAATAGGCATTTAACGCTTCCAAGAGTTGCCCGCAATTGCCGCAAAGCGAGCCGCGCGCCTACGTCGCCGGCGTGAACTTACATGAACCCAAAGTGTTACAGTGTAGTCGTGTCGGCAGTAGGTCAATTTATTTTATTATTTGTATTGAAAAAGATAATAAAATCCATAGATAACTGTTTTAATGCAACACATAGCACACATAATTTGAATAGATATTATAGGTACCTAAGTAAAAAATGCTTAAATTTTATTCAATTATTTTGACAGTTTCTATGCAGTGTGTTCTGTTACAAGTATAAAAACACGCTGTGTTCGATGTGTGCATGGAGACGAGTACCTATCGTTAGCTCGTGTAGTCACTAAAGTACGTGTCGTTTCGTGAGATAAAAATACTGTGTCAGGTACATAGGTGCTGACGATTTGATGGTAACTACTTAGGCAAACACTTGCAAAAAATGTATTCCTACTGCCGAGTCCGCACGTTTGCCACTTGCCGCAAAATCCAAACTTCTACAAACGTTTGACTTTTTGAAAATCCGGATTTTCGAATTTTTTCTCCCAAAAATCCGGATTATCCGGATAATTCAGATTTTTTCATTTTTTAAAAATTTGTTGCATATTTTATAAAACTTTAATGTTTATTTTACTACTATGTTGTAGCAAAACTAAAACTCATTAGTAAAAAAACAGTTACTTTTTTATAATTTAATTTAAATAAATTCTTATTTTAAGTTGTAAGTATTAGAATTACAATCTGAATAAATAAAAACATAATGAGATTATATCAAAATTATATACTTAATTATATTTATTTTTTCATTTTTAGAAATATTTTTGATTACGTTTCAAATCCTACAATGTTCAGTTTTATAGTTAGTATTTTATTTTGAATAAGGTATGTATATATTGTTATTTACTAAATGTTCCAGCAGTAAAGAATTATAAAAAAGTGTAATAGCGTGTGATCTTTTTAACGCTTTTTTTTACATATCTACGCCACAGTTCACCACTACCGTTTTCGTAAAGTTCCATTTTTATGTGAAAGTACTAACGTAGGAAAATTATTACAGTTTAATAAAACGTAGGAAACTGAAAATCCTTTAAATCGAGATCCGGGGAGTTAAGACAAATCATTTGAAGCATGGGGCTGAACAAATAATTTTGTATAGACAAAATTGGACCACTTTTGAGTTATTGAAAGTAAAAACCACCCACCTATTTGGGTAATAATTAAACACGTAAATGGTGCTTTTAATTCCCTCGGTAACTAACAGAAGTATAATAAGCAATTCTAAGCACAATTTAAAATCTATAACTGTTGTAAGATCTTTATTTTAACATTTTACTTACAAATAAACAGTAACATCTTACTCTTCATTGCACTTTGAAGTTTCCGCTATAAGATGAAAACTACATTACTTAAAAAAAATAACAGTGGTTTACAAAAATCGTTGGTGCTATTTTTGACACCTATATCTTATCTTTAAAATATTATCTAAAAATAATTATTTCTACGCAAAAACAGGAGCGTTGATTTTCATTTAGTTTTGCTACTGACTCGTTAGTTTAGTTCAATCAAATTAATTTTAATAAAAAAAATATTACCTTCATTCATTCGGCAAAACTCTCTCTAATCTTAAACCAACCAGTCAGGTATTATCGACTCTAAAACTTCTTCCTGATATCATAGAGATAAGATTTAGGTATTTGGACTTAGATATTCATTATTTAGAAGATAATTAAATATAGTTAAATCACTACATTTCTTTTTAAGCTGTCATATTAATTTGGCATTCTATGATTACAGAAATTAAAATTGCAATAATATGTTTCGACTTTCGTTAGTAAGAATTCAATAAATATAAAAATACAAAGCTTTAATTGGGTTTGGATTTGCTTATTATACTTCTTACTACTTGTGCAATTGAAACTGAAACCATATTCAGTGGTTTTATAAATTGGATCACCTATTACTGAACTGTACTACTACTGAAAAAATATAAAATGGTAAGTATCTTAGAAACAGTCCATACATATACATATATAGCGGCCATAATATTTTAGCAGATCTTCATCCCTCGCATCACCATTTAATGGATTGACTATGTTCTACCAAATAACTTGAATAAATGGAAAAATGTGTCAACAATTTCAACAGGACAACAAATAATATCAAATTATCCAAAGGCATGTATTTAAACTCACGAAAAAACATATTGATTTCTTATGTTTACGCGAATATTGTTCATTGTTTTAAACACTTACGGATTTTGTCGCGTTACGTAAACGTAACCGTAAAACGTAAAACGCGACAAAATCCGTAAGTGTTTAAAACAATCACGACAAAACAATTAAATTTTGGATGTGAAAATACCGAATATTGAATACTAAATTACCATGTTGGCTAAAGAATGTAAGGAATAAAAAATTACAAATCTGGTGACTAAATAATACCACTGAATATTCCAAACTGGCAGACAGATATTATTGTTACGAACAATAAGACTAGCGCCATCTAGCGTCAACCAATGAAACCACTTGGTGCGAACAGGGACAACGTTTTCACGTCTACTCAATACTAGATGGCGCTACTGTGCGAATATTCCGGAACAATTCAACCAGTTCACGCGGCTAGCGAATATTTCTGGAACGGTCTGGAACTCGATTCGGCCCATATAAATACGCCACAGAGATGCGAACGAGTCAGTTCAATTTCGAGCTACCTTCGGGTGATTTCGAGGCGAAACAGGCGATAAGTAAAAGTGATACCAGTGATTAATACCAGTGATACCCGCGACTTGGCTACGACTTAAGGACACTGTTAGTGCTTAGTGTTTGGACTTAGTGCTTAGTGTTTGGACTTAGTGTTTAGTGTTAGACCTAGTGCTTTGTGTTGGACCTAGTGCTAGGGAATAAAGTCTTCAAAAGAGTCAGCAGGTCTTTTCTCTCCAAATCCTTCGAACCCTAACACGTAACAACTGGTGTCGGAAGTGAGATTTGGAGATGCCATTGACTCCGAGAGAGGACTTCAAGGAGGGCGTCAGAACAAGGGCACAACGAGCTGCGGAGGCCACACCCACTGGGGACCAAGCTCCGCCCACTGTGGGCCAAGCCCCGCCCACTGACCCCGCCCACCAGGACCCGCTCACTGACCACGCCCCCCAGGCTCCGCCCACTTTGACCCAAGCCACGCCCACCGACTCCGCCCACTGGGTCACACCCACTCAGGCCACGCCCATTGGCCCCGCCCACCGGGTCACGCCCACTCAAGCCCCGCCCACTGACTCCACCCACCTTGCCACGCCTTCCAGACAGGCCACGCCCACCAGACAAGCCACACCCACCAGCAGTACCGTGGCTCTTCAATTAGGAAATTTAATTGAAATAATGGAGCTGCAAAGGGCTGAAATTCGGGCAATGAAGGAATCACAAGAACGCAAGCTCGGTGATTTGCAACAGTCACAAGAACGTTTGCAAGAATCGCAAGAGCAACAAAAAGACCTCCAAGAAAAAGCGCTTTGGGCTATAAAGGATGTTAGTGACACGGTGATGAAGCTTCGAAAAGATGTCGACGTAGTGGAAGAACGAGTTACTGGGTTAGGATTGGATGTTGAAAACGTGAAAACCGGCCTCGCTGAAC
This sequence comes from Glaucopsyche alexis, assembly GCA_905404095.1. Taxonomy (NCBI): domain Eukaryota; kingdom Metazoa; phylum Arthropoda; class Insecta; order Lepidoptera; family Lycaenidae; genus Glaucopsyche; species Glaucopsyche alexis. Next base: position 20,213,203 of record FR990054.1, on the reverse strand, counting down.
TACAGAAGAAAGTAGTGCGCCTTGAAACCACGGGAGTTGCGATGTCTAGTGGAACTACCGGTGTGGCACAAGGACCGAGAGTGAAAGTGCCGCCGTACGACGGCACTACTTCTTGGAACGCTTATCGTCAGCAATTCCAGACTGTTGCTACTGCCAACGGATGGACGGAAGAACAATGCCTGACCGCTCTCACTGTTGCGCTCAGAGGGCAAGCTTTGTCGGTCCTGGAAGCACTGCCACATACAGGAAAGGGGTTCCAAGACCTGATGGAGGCACTTGAATCCAGATACGGGGAGCGACACCTGGAGCACGTGTTCCGTGCCCAACTGCGTGACAGAGTCCAACGTTCAGGAGAAGGACTACAACAATGGGCGTTGGAAATTGAAAAACTCGTCAGGAAGGCACACCCAGGAGCCGATACCAAGATGGTAGACACGAATATGGTTCAAGCATTTGTCGACGGAATCAAAGACCTGGAGGTTAGAGCTGCAGTGAGGCTTCGTCACCATACCTCGCTAAGGGAAGCATTGGCACATGCTTTGGAGGTCGAGGCTGTTCGCCATGACATACGGCAGACCTATAAGATCCGCGAGGTCTCTGAGGAAGTCAAGGAGGTTAAGGCTCCTACGAAGAAAAGTTCTGGAGCCATGTGCTACAAGTGCGGCGAGAGGGGCCATCTTCAGCTCAACTGCCCACAGAAGGAGACCCAGATGGCAAGGATGAAAAGGATGGAGGAGCTAATAGAGAAGCTGATGAAGCAAGGGGCTCCGTCCCCTGCCCGCGATCAGGGAAACGAATAAAAGCCAGGACTAAGGGGCGAGTACTGGCTGACGCGGAGGAAGCCCCGATAACTGTTATTTCCCAGGCATGCAGCGGGAATAGTCTTGTGATTCAGGGGACTATTAACGGAACGGATTGCAAAATGACCCTAGACACAGGAGCCTCTAGAACAATAGTGAACCCAAAGCTGGTAAAAGCCGCAAGGGGGCACAAGAGGAAAATTCACTGTCGGCTTCTTACTGCCTCCGGTCAACCAATACCTGTCCTGGGAGAAACGTCAGTCACGATGTATGTAGGGGGGTCCTCATACTCTCATAACGCTATCGTGGCCGAGATTATGGATGATTGCATCTTGGGGTTGGATTTCATGAAGAAACACAACTGCAAAATTAATGTCGCTGACGGAGTTTTCAAGTGTGGTGAAGAAGAAATCTTCATTCTTGGAGGCGTCTGCGGGAAAGTCGCATGTGTAAAGAAAGTCATCATACCTGGACGAGCGGAAGCTCGGGTGCTAGTGAAACTGCCGCCAGTTGGAATGAAAAAGTCAAACAGATGCGTGTTGATCGAAGGCACACCTACCAAGACATCGGCGCAAAAACTGATGACGGCGAGAACCCTTGTTAGTGGAAGCAGTAACGCTGTGGTCAAGGTTTTGAATCTTGGTGATCGCGAGATCTGCTTGAACAAAGGTGACGTCATTGGAAAGTGCGAGGAAGTTGTCTGGATGAAAAAGTGTAGTTCGATGACAAGCGCAGATTCAGTAAACAACAAGAATTACGGATTAGTGACTGAGCTACTCGATGACTGCAAGAGTAATCTGACTTATTCGCAGAACATGAAAGCTAAGAAGTTTTTACAGCGCTACGCGAATATCTTCTCCAGTCAAGAAGGGGACCTTGGAAGAACGTCGATAGTTCAGCACAGGATAGATACCGGAAGCGAGAGACCAATTCGTCAACGAGCAAGACGGGTACCAATTGCAAAGGAAAAAGAAGTTGAAGGCCTTTTGGAGGACATGAGAAGGAATAAGATTATTGAACCGTCTGCAAGTCCGTGGTGCTCACCTGTTGTATTAGTGAAGAAGAAAGATGGTAGCACGAGATTTTGCGTGGACTATAGGCGTCTCAATGATGTCACTAAGAAAGACAGTTACCCGTTACCTAGAATTGACGACACTTTAGATACCTTGAATGGCATGAAATGGTTCTCGACCCTAGACCTGAAATCTGGATACTGGCAGGTGGAAATTCATCCAAAGGACAAGGAAAAGACAGCTTTCTCGACCGGTAAAGGTTTATGGCAATTTAACGTTATGCCCTTCGGATTGTGCAACGCACCTGCCACATTTGAGCGACTCATGGAGTGTGTACTGGCAGGCTTAGTTGGAGAGGCCTGCTTGGTCTACTTAGATGACGTCATCATTGTCGGCCGCGACTTCGAGGACCATTTACGAAACTTGGAGCGAGTTTTCGCCAAAATAGAGGGAGCCAAATTAAAGTTGAACCCAAAGAAATGTCGTTTATTCAGGAGTAAGGTCAATTATCTCGGCCATGTTATCTCCAGTGATGGAATCCAGACAGACCCGGAGAAACTGGAAGCAGTTCAAAAATGGCCTACCCCTAAGGACAAAACCGAAGTGCGAGCATTCCTCGGCCTATGCTCATACTACAGGCGTTTTGTTAAAGGATTCTCGGAAATAGCCAAGCCATTACATCGGCTGACAGAAGATAAACGACAATTTAGTTGGGATGAGACTTGTGAAGATTCTTTTCAGAAACTGAAGAAGCATCTGTGTGAAACACCAATCCTGGGGTATCCACAAACTGAAGGTCAGTTTATAGTCGACACGGATGCAAGCAACACGGCCATTGGAGGAGTGTTATCTCAAAAACAAGGTGAAAGAGAAGTTGTTATTGCATATTTCAGCAAATCTTTATCCAAGCCAGAGAGAAACTACTGCGTGACAAGAAGAGAACTCTTGGCTGTTGTAAAGACGCTACAACATTTCAACAAATATCTCATCGGCAGACATTTTTTGCTGCGAACTGATCACGCAGCCTTGAAGTGGCTACTGCAATTCAAGAACCCAGAAGGTCAAGTAGCTCGATGGATTGAACAGCTTCAGGAGTATGACTTCAAGACGGAACACCGCAGCGGAAAGACGCATGGGAATGCCGACGCACTTTCACGAAGGCCGTGTTCGGAAGACTGCAAACATTGTGTTAAGCAGGAATCTAATGAAGTTACATTGAAGCTAACGAGAATAAGTCCTTTGGGTCTCTGGGAGAATGATGCTATGAGGGAGGCCCAAGAAAGAGATGACGACCTTCGGCACATCATTACATGGAAGAAACGGGGTGACGTCAAACCAATCTGGAGTGAGGTTGCACCCACTGGCGCTGTCACAAAGGCGTACTGGGCGCAATGGGACAGTCTGATACTTCAAAACGGAATACTCTACCGGAAATGGGAGAAGACTAACGGCAGAGAGTTCCATCTTCAGATAATTGTCCCAAGAACGAGAGTACCAGATGTTCTCCGTGAAATACATGATGGCGTTTCAGGAGGTCATCTAGGTGTCAAGAGGACGTTAACAAAAGTGCGCGAAAGATTCTACTGGTTGCATTGTCGAGATGATGTACAGGATTGGTGCCGCAAATGTACTACTTGCGCTGCTGTTAAAGGACCACAGACCAGGAGCCGTGGGAACCTGCGGTTGTATAACGTCGGTGCACCGTGGGAACGGATTGCAGTTGACGTAGCTGGGCCATTTCCTGTAACGGAATCGGGAAACAAGTATTTTATGGTCGTCATGGACTACTTCACCAAATGGCCCGAGGTGTTCGCCATACCAAACCAAGAAGCTACAACAGTCGCTTCTAAGTTAGTCGAAGAAGTGATATGTCGCTTTGGTGTGCCTCTAGAAATCCATTCTGATCAAGGCAGGAACTTCGAATCGCAGGTGTTCCAGGAAGTGTGCAGAATTTTGGGCATGCATAAGACGAGGACCACCGCGTACCATCCACAGTCTGATGGAATGGTACAAAGATTTAACCAGACCCTTGAGAGGCATTTGGCGAAATTGGTAGACGACAAACAAAAGGATTGGGACAAGTATATACCACTCTTCCTTCTGTCATACCGAACCGCCGAGCATGAGAGTATAAAAGCTACCCCGGCGTATGTCAACTACGGTAGAGAACTACGAATACCAGTAGACCTATTGACAGGAGGGTCACCGGAGGGACCAGAGACCGTACAAGACTATATCTGCGATTTAAGGGAAAAAATGCGCTATATACACGCCTTGGTTCGGGAAAATGGGTTACAGTCAAGTAAGAACATGAAAACCAGGTACGACCGGAAATCGAACACGAGCGGCTTCGAGGAAGGGTCACTGGTGTGGCTGCATAACCCAACTCGCCGGAAAGGGAAATCTCCAAAGTTGCAGACCAAGTGGGACGGACCATACAAAGTGCTTACCCGAATAAATGATGTGACTTATAGGATCCAAAAGCAACCAAGAGGGGCATTCAAAGTGGTACACATAGACCGTCTGGCGCGGTACCACGGCAGTAACAACGATGCTCGGGACGAGCATCTCTAAGAGGGGAGTAGTGTTACGAACAATAAGACTAGCGCCATCTAGCGTCAACCAATGAAACCACTTGGTGCGAACAGGGACAACGTTTTCACGTCTACTCAATACTAGATGGCGCTACTGTGCGAATATTCCGGAACAATTCAACCAGTTCACGCGGCTAGCGAATATTTCTGGAACGGTCTGGAACTCGATTCGGCCCATATAAATACGCCACAGAGATGCGAACGAGTCAGTTCAATTTCGAGCTACCTTCGGGTGATTTCGAGGCGAAACAGGCGATAAGTAAAAGTGATACCAGTGATTAATACCAGTGATACCCGCGACTTGGCTACGACTTAAGGACACTGTTAGTGCTTAGTGTTTGGACTTAGTGCTTAGTGTTTGGACTTAGTGTTTAGTGTTAGACCTAGTGCTTTGTGTTGGACCTAGTGCTAGGGAATAAAGTCTTCAAAAGAGTCAGCAGGTCTTTTCTCTCCAAATCCTTCGAACCCTAACACGTAACATTATATTAGCGAACAAATAACCATCTTGGCGACAATTTGTGAGTACACATTTAATTTAAGAATAGGTACATATATTTTCCGTAATGTAGGTAACTCAAAAAACATACAAGCAGCAAAACCAGCGCACATAAAAAAAAAACAAAGGAGCGTACAAAATTCCCAATTTTTAATTTTCCTCGACTTTAGGGGGGGTGTAGATATTGTGTAGATTCATTTTGAAATTTAAAAATAACGGTTATTCATTTTTCGCAAAATTAACATAGGTGTCGTTACCAGGTTTTTGGGGGTGCTGGATACGAAAATGACATTCATTTTGAAATTCCAATATGGCGGACATACTTAATTTTATAAAAATAATATGGTTGTCCCTTTGTTGGTTTCTGGGGGTGCTGATTACAAAAAAGTCATCCATTTTAAATTTCCTTAGTAACCCCGCAACCTCAAATTTTCTTCATGATGAAAGAAAAAGAAATTTGAAAATCCTGAATTTTCCAAAATTTCCATAGCTTTATACATCACTCATAATATCTCAAAGTAGAGCATTGCCATATTTTTTTTCTATAATCACTTCTATCTCAGAAACAGTGCATCTTACTTGAAAAATAATGAAAATTACCTCACCCTTAAAAACCCCGCAACCATATATTTTCTTCATGATGGGAGAAAAAGAAATTCGAAAATCCTGAATATTCCAAAATTTCTATAGCTTTATGCATCCCCGGTATCTCAATGAAGAGCATTTATATTTTTTTTATAAAATTGATTCTATCTCGGAAACGGTGCATCCTAATGAAAAATAATGAAAATTTCCTCCCCCTTAGAAACCCCGCAACATCATATTTTCTTCATGATAGAAGAAAAAAAATCTGAAAATCCCAAATTTTCCAAATTTTCTATAGCGTTTTACACCGTTCGTGTCTCAAAGTAGAGCAGTATCGTATTTTTTTTTCTATAATGGCTTCTATCTCAGAAACGGTGCATCCTACTTGAAAAATAATGAAAATTACCTCCCCCTTAATAACTCCGTAACCATATATTTTCTTCAAGATGAGAGAAAAAGAAATTTGAAAATCCTGAATTTTCCAACATTTCTATAACTTTATACATCCCTCGTATCTCAATGTAGATCATTTAATTTTTTTTTATAAAATTGATTCTATCTCGGAAACGGTGCATCCTATTGAAAAAATAATGAAAATTTCCTCCCCTTAAAAACCCCGCAACACCATATTTTCTTCACGATGGAAAAAAAAGAAATTTGAAAATCCTGAATTTTTCAAAATTTCTATAGCTTTATACACTGTTCGTGTCAAAGTAGAACATTGCCATATTTTTTTTCTATAATCGCTTCTATTTTAGAAACAGAAAAATAATACTATTACTGGAAAAATAATAAAAATTTCCTCCCCCTTAACCCGGAAATCGCATATTTTTTTCATGAAATGCCAAAAAAAGAAATTTGAAAATCCTGAATTTCGAAAAGTTTCTATACCTTACATAGCTGGTACCTCTACAAACTACATGTTAATTTTACGAAGATTGGATAGTCTCCATTTTGGAAAATGAAATTGGAAGACAATTTTATAATCAGCATATGAAACATGGAAAAAGACATCCATTTTTAATAAAAAAAAAATATACGCCATTTTGGAATTTTAAAACGGATTTTATTTTCATATTATTCTGCACCCCCAAAAACCTTGAAAACGATACCCATACCAAAGAAAAAAAAAACCTCCAATAGTATCCAAAACTGGGATTTTCCGTAGCTTGCAAATTGAATTTTTAGCAGCTATTAATTTATCAATCAAATCTTTATTAGCTACTTACATGGTATAATCACCAACTCACCAACTCATCGGTGCTAATTGGATTAAGTTTCGCTACTTTTTATCTGCCGATTTTTGTATTTTTTGTCACTTGAGTGATTTCACCAGTTTGGTAATTTAGTCGCCAACATATTAATTCGCTGCCAAATTCAGCAATACAGTATGCTCATGTGCAGTCACCGACTTATTTTTTATTCACTCGATTAATTATATCCCTTATTCAAATATTGTACGTCTAGAGTACATACTAATTACAATTAAAATATGTAATTTTCATAGTAGTAACCAAGATTCGAAAAAATCGAAAAATCCGGATTTTTAAATGAAAATCCGGATTTTTCGAATTTTTCGAATTTCGAAGTATCCGGATTGCAACCCCTATTTGCGAGTGACTTGGTGTGTTCTGCAAAGGCAAGCATGACGGATGTTGAGCACGTATCCTTATATTTTATTGTAAATAGAACAGCCTCCGTGGTCTAGTGGTTAGAGCTTGGCTCTCGACTCGGAGGTCGTAGGTTCTAATTTCGATTCCCGCACTGGAACAACAAAAAATGTTGTTTCCAAATTTGATTAGGACAATGCAGGCTGATCACCTGATTGTCTGACAAGAAAGATGATCCATGCGTCGGATGGGCAGGTAAAAAGTCGGACCTGCGCCTCATCTCTCGTCAGTCGTGTCGGTTATCCGTCCCACTGGATTACGAGAGTAAAAAAAAAAGAGTGCCTTTGTGTAATGCGCACTCACTTGGGCACTATAAAAATACTCCTGTGTAACTGGCTAGGCTACAATAAAACCAGCCACCGTCACCGAAATCGGCGTGGGGAGTTATTTATTATTATTATTGTAAAAACAGAAATCGAAATAAAAAGAAACGAAAAGTACGGCAAAGAAGATGGTAGATTTTACAAATTCATAAAAACTGTTTACTGGCTTATTCAATAACGTACTAAGGCTACTCCACGCATCAGCTACTTTTTTCTCATAATACACAACACAATAATATATCTATGGACGCTTCACACCAAGTCAATCTGGTCCCGTGGTAAGTTCTCGAAGAACTTGTGTTACGGGTACCAGACAACAGAAATATATTTAATAATTTTTATATTATACACATATTTAATACACATTCATGACCCAGGAACACAGAATTTTTTTTTGTTCCTTCAGCGGGATTCGAACCCGCGACCCCCGGCTTGAGCACCAACAAGCTCAACCACTGAGCCACAGAGGTCGTCTCATCTGGCAAAAGCAACGACGTGGCGACGATAATGTTATTGTGTATGGTTATATGTATAACTAGCCGATGCCCTCAACTTCGTTTGCGCCTAACTGACGGAAGCGGAACCCTATTTTTTAAACGGAACCCTAAAATAAAAGTAGCCTATATTAGACCTTATGACATCAGCTATCTGCCAGTGAAAGTCCCGCGAAAATCGGTCCAGCCGTTTCAGAGATTAGCCGGAACAAACAGACAGACAGACAGACCGACAGACAGACAGACAGACGGACAGACATTTTTAAAAATTGGTATTTTATTGTAAGTACCGAATATACTTTCAGATGCATTATGTGAAAAGCTGTTAATTTGAAGTTACAAACAGACACTTCATTTTTATTTATCTGCATATAGATTTGGTTCAAAAATAAAAAGAAGCATAAAAAAATACAAAACAAACTTTCCTATAGATTTTTTGTATTATATGTCCATGACCCGGGAACACAGGAAACTTTTTGTTCCTTCGGCGGGATTCAAACCCGCGACCCCCGGCTTGAGCACTAACACGCTCAATCACTGAGCCACAGAGGTCGTCTCATCTGGCAAAAGAAACGACGCGGCGACGATAAAATGTAACATGTTATTGTGTATGGTTATATGTATAACTAGCTGATGCCCGCAACTTCGTTTGCGCAGATCTAACGAAAGCGGAACCCGGAATATTTTTTTAAACGGAACCCTAAAATAAAAGTAGCCTATGTTAGACCTTATAATATCAGCTATCTGCTAGTGAAAGTCCCGTGAAAATCGGTCCAGCCGTTTTAGAGATTAGCCGGAACAAACAGACAGACAGACAGACAGACGGACAGACAAAAATTTTAAAAATTGGTATTTTATTATAAGTACCGAATATACTTTTAGATTCCTTATATGAAAAGCTGTTAATTTGAAGTTACAAACAGACACTTCAATTTTATTTATCTGTATAGAAATATAGAATTATTAGTTCAAAAATAAAAAGAAACAAAAAAATACAAAACAAACTGACTTTCCTTTAGATTTTTATTGTATTATACATATCCATGACCCGGGAACACAGGAAACTTTTTGTTCCTTCGGTGGGATTCAAACCCGCGACCCCCGGCTTGAGCACCAACACGCTCAATCACTGAGCCACAGAGGTCGTCTCATCTGGCAAAAGCAATGACGCGGCGACGATAAAATATAACATGTTATTGTGTATGATATGTATAATTTAGTTCAAAAATAAAAAAAAACAAAACAAACTGACTTTCCTACACTGCGTTAGAAACGAAAGAATTGTTCGATAAATACGCGGGTAAGCCGTGCGCTAGCAAAACTGACATAGGTCTGTCCTCGTCAACGCCTAGCGGGCGACTGTGGGGCGACTCAAGCGGCTTACGCACGCTGCATTTCAATAATTATTTAATGTTAAAATAATTAAACCAACATGCAAAATGTAACCACAAATTATTCTTCTTTAAGTTATTAGCTTTTCGTAGATATGATTTTTGAAAGTAAAACTATCATGAACTTCATGAACAAAAAGAAAAATATTCAAATTTAGCCTCCTCTTTGGAATTATTTTTGATCGAGTGAAGTTTTCAATATTATGTTTCGAACCACAAATTGTAATAGAACATTAAGTAAACAACAATGTGTATTTTTTTTGGCTTTTTAAAGTTACTATTTGTTTGTTTATTATCGATTCAAAGTCATGTAAAATTGGGTCCACACGGCCTTAACATTACTTTCAAATTAAATGATATTAAATTGTAGCAATTAGCAAAATTTACGTAACAAAAATTTTTTTTTTGCCGATACTCACGACATGAAAAACGACGCCATAATGAAGAAAGTCAGTTAGGCGCGCAACCGTCTCAAATCCGCGACACTAGCGCCATCTGCCGTACGTGGAAGGAGGTAAGTAGCCGGAAATCGACAGAAAGACGGGTGCTTGACTCGAGATGGATTCCGGATATCGAAGACGGAACAAATAATTAAAGTCACGTCATGTTAAATGACGAAGCAGGTAATATTCTGTTGCTGAATTGACAAGCAAGTCAATAGTACGGAAGTGTAATTGGCGGGAACACTAGCGCCATGTTGTTTGACGTTGATAGAGTCCGGTCTGACGATTACGTAGTAACTAATAATTAATCTGTGTCTGACGAGCTGGTGCGTTCGGTTTGGTGAGGGTTTATGATCACGTTTTCCTTCCAAGGAACGTCATGGAACACTAAGCTACAGCCGTTTTATGTACTACCGCCGCCGCTGTATACCGCCAATACTTAAAACAGTACGGTATTTGAGGCATGTTTACCCCATGTCTTTGTTATAATTATATGTTTTTGGAACAAGAATCTAATACTGATAATGCTCAGCTTTGAATATTAATATACCTTTCTAGTCCTACATTTATCTGGATCAGCCAGTTCTTTGCAGAGCTGACTCATGACCTTCTCTTGTACCAGCTCAGCCCTGGACCCCGTGATGATGTTGGCTATCACGAATAGAGCATTCCACGAGTCCAGGTCCGCTTCCACCAACGGCCACCATATGTCCGGAGTTATAAAGTATCCGAACAGCTCTGATGCACGCTTAATCTGCGAAAATATTTTTTTTTTTACTTAAGGCGATATAAAACGTTTGAATGTTGGTAGCTGAACATAACAAACGACGCCATTTTAAAAAAGTTTTATTTTATTAGGGTAAATTGTGTTGCAAATTGCAATGTGTTTAATTTGAGTTTAAATGTGTTAATTACAACTTGCTTTTTAATTTAAGCTAAACTTACTACCTAATAAGCTATAACCAAACTTCAAACTTCTCATGAGAAATCTTTTAAGCTCTCAAATTTTTGCCTCCACTATGGAAACCAGCAAGATTATAATATCCTTTTTGATATTATAATCTTGCATTATATTATAGTTAGCTTTGCATTATATTGTGTAGTTATCTTACGACACAGAGAAATCATTAGGCTACAAACCTCCATTTAATACACACAGTGACGTAGCGTGGGTGTCTGCCGCGGGCGGCAGACACCGTAAAATTGTAAAAATCGTTAGATTATAATATTACTAGAGATATTATAATATTATCATCCGCCCCGGGGGCGGATAATAATGTTGCCGCCCCTTTATTTAGGTTTACCGCGCCTTTATTTAGGTTTTTTTGTATACATACATTACCTACACACATTAATTCTAGAGAACTTTCCGGCAAGAACAGTCATCTACACTATAATATTATAAAGAGGAAAACTTTGTTTGTATGTTTGTTTGTTTGTTTGTTTGTTTGTAATGAATAGGCTCAAAAAGTACTAGACCGATTTCAAAAATTCTTTCACCATTCGAAAGCTACATTATCCACGAGTAACATAGGCTAAATTTTATTTTGGAAAAAAATAGGGTTCCGTAAGATATTTGGGGTTTTCGGACACAAGGTGTAAAAAATCAACCAGAAAAGTTACTTATTTTGCGTACGCTGCCTAAACTATAAAAGATAGAACCATAAAATGTTTTAATTAATTGTATATCTTATAAATATCTACAAAAAAGTCCGCGACACACCATACCTTTCTATGTCGAGTGAGGCACAACAACCATTTTTTTATTTAGAAATCTTGAATTTTTTTTGGACTACATTTAAACGCGAGTGAGTTAGGCCGAATGCGATTATGCGCGATCGATCCTTAAGAATTAGTGGGTAAATACTTGAATACCTATTTATTAATTATTTAGTGTTTGTTGTATAATTATTAGTCCTGAAGAGTATAGGTATTTCATACGATAAAAGTATACCCACCTACTTATGTCATTGAGTTTTAGTAGGTACCTATATTAATTTGTTTTGACTAAATTTCGCCCGTTTTGTTAGAGGTTCAAAGACATTCTGTAGTATTAGTATCAGTATTGTACCCGTGCGAAGCCGGGGCGGGTCGCTAGTCGTTTATAATTTTGTATATAGAAGAGTGAGATTTTGTTACCCCCTTAAAAGTACCGCCCGGGGCGGGCCGCATCCCCCGCCCCCACTACACTACGCCACTGTCCTGACATACACTTTGTGTACTTTTTTTTTTTAAACTAAACCAACCTCTTGCACAACACGCTCATCATCATCAGCCGCGCCGCGCAGCAGTATCCTGACTACGGCGTTGGAGTGCTGCGTGCTGCCCTCTTCCGCGCACAGCAGGAGCCAGCACAGCAGTTGGGAGGAACGGAGCCGGGCATCTGCTTGCCAGCCGTCCATCTCTGAATAAGGCAATCACACCGTAATAACAAATAGCAACTGTTAAATGACTTTATAAATCCGCCGTTTATTTTAGGTTAGAGGCAATCAAACAGGGTGATTTTGACACATTATCTCGAAGAATGTGTCCTAGGGACACCCTGTTTAGAAGATTACTGTCACCCCACATGTTTATTTCCGAATTAGCTGTTTCCCGCGGCTCCGCCCGCGTAAATATAGTATCGGGTATCCCGCGGGATTACTGTACTTTTCCGGGATAAAAAGTTGCCTACGTTTTAATCCACAGCCTAAACTACTACCATACCAAATTTCATCGAAATCCGTTCGGTAGTTTTTACGTGAAAGAGGAACAAACATCCGTCCATACATCCTCACAAACTTTCACATTTATAATATTAGTAAGACTTTATATATTAAGGTCTTCAATGGAAAAATTGGGCAAATTATATAATATCTCTTTCCTTTTTATGCTTTTATGCATTTGCTTGTTAAACAACAACATTTTTTTTAATAAACATAAATTAATAGGTAATCAATCAATTGCAACAAATAATAGTATTTTTTACCTCTTCCAATAGCAGGGACAATTTTTCCAATATTGCTCTGAACCAAAACCCTGCAACCTAAATTTGGTCTTTTCACATCTGGATAATGTGTCGGGACATCTTTGAAAAAATCAGTTTTCTTTTTTAAATCTTCCTCATTCTCCTCCATGTATTGAAGCCCTATGTCATTCCAGAGATTCGTCGCTGCCACTCTTACATCAGCCATAATGTCACTCAAACTGAAATCATAGGACATATTTTTATGATGGTTTATTTAAATCATAGAAATCGCTATATTAAGCAAATGCACAGAAGAAGATTTCAGTACAAGTACAAATTAAGCTTAAATTATTGATCGAAGATGCTTAAGCTATATTGTATAATATTATGCAATCAGCATATATGGAAAATGTCATATATTATATACTAGCTGACCCCGACAGACGTTGTTCTGTCTTAAATTTGAACTGGAATGTATAAATGACTACACCTACTCCTACTCCTACACCTACTACACCTACGCCTGCTCCAACACCTACTCCTACACCTACTCCAACAACCTACACCTTTTCCAATATTAAAAAAAAAAGATAACCTCTCCACTAACACTTGAACTTTAATATTATTAAGTTCAAATTGACTTTTAAGTATTATTATTTATTACGAATCGTTTGTATGGGAGTATAGAAAAGCATTCTTTTTAGACCTTTTCAGGCAATTTTTTTAATTTTTCTCTCCGTAAGATCTATCCTCGTACTTCAAGGAATATTTTCAAAAAAGAATTAGCGAAATCTGTTCAACTGTCCTCAAGTATTGTGCTTAGCAACACAGTCAGCGATTCATTTTTCTACACTAATATTATAAAGAGGAAAACTTTGTTTGTATATTTGTTTGTTTGTTTGTTTGTTTGTAATGAATAGGCTCAAAAAGTACTGGACCGATTTCAAAAATTCTTTCACCATTCGAAAGCTACATTATCCACGAGTAACATAGGCTAAATTTTATTTTGGAAAAAAATAGGGTTCCGTAAGATATTTGGGTTTTTCGGACACAAGGTGTAAAAAATCAACCAGAAAAGTTACTTATTTTGCGTACGCTGCCTAAACTATAAAAGATAGAACCATAAAATGTTCTAATTAATTGTAGATCTTATAAATATCTACAAAAAAGTCCGCGACACACTATACCTATCTATGTTGAGTGAGGCACAACAACCATTTTTTTATTTAGAAATCTTGAACTTTTTTTGGACTACATTTAAACGCGTTTATTTTACTCATGCTATTAATCCTTATCAAAATAAATTATTTCATCACTAAGTACAGTTTATGTAGATAATATTTGGTCTTTGAATGATTAAAATTGGACGTTTGGTTTTGAAGTTATGGCGAAATTAAAATATTACGATTTCTGCTGCACGGCACGGCCCGTTGCGAAGTGGGCGTCACCAAGGCGCGTGCGGGGGGAGTTTAGATCTATGACTTCTATGAGTAAATTTTTTGTTTTGTGTTCGTTGTAATTATGATGGATAGATACTTGAATACCTATTTATTTAGTGCAGTGTTGCCAACCTCAGGAAAGCAAATAGCAGTAAATGGTACTTGAAAAAACAGCAGAAAACAGTAAAATAGTAATTTCAAAACATCAAATTTAATCTACTGTCCGACATAACATTCGGAGAATTGATAAATAGTTATACAACTACTGTTACATTCACCACAAATTGAATCTAATTAAGGAATTTCTGAATTGTAAAGTAAATAAAGTCAAAATTTAATTTAAAATAATTTTCCAAATACAAGTAAAGCACAGATATTCTTGTTCCACATAATATTATACTACAAATGTAGCTATCCTGTTTTACTGTAAGTCAAAAGGATTGCCTCAGTAAAGGCGGGATCCCTTATGCTACAGCCTGCAAGAGGCCCGGCGTGACCGACGCATACGAGAATTATTTTTATTACTTTCTCTAAAAGATTATCCCGGTTTGACCTGTTGGTTATGACCTATTTCCATTTGGAATTAATTATTATTTTAAAAAACAGTAGAAATACGAACTAAAACAGAAAACAGGGATGTCAGGCCAAAAACAGTAAATCTACTGTTAAAACAGTAGGGTTGGCAACACTGATTTAGTGTTTGTTGTATTGTTAGTCCTGAAGAGTATAGGTATTTCATACGATAAAAGTATACCCACCTACTTATTTCACTGAGTTTTAGTAGGTGCCTATATTAATTTGTTTCTGTTTGTTTTGACTAAATTTCGCCCGTTTTGTTACAGATTTAAAGATATTATTTAGTATTAGTATCAGTATTGTACCCGTGCAAAGCCGGGGCGGGTCGCTAGTATATTATAAAAGATATATGCCGTTTTAGCAAATAAGAGAGCACAAAGTTTTTTTCTTTGTAGGGATAGCCTTCTTGTAATTGTTATACCTATTAGAAAGCTCCACATATGCCATAAAACATTCTAAAACACTCCCAGAAGAGTTACACTTGTAACTTCTGGAAAAGATACATGTGTAAAACATTAAAAATGTTGGTATTGACATAATCTTGTCAACAACAATGGCATGACTTTATGCCAGAATGACCATTAAAAAAATTAATTAGATTAACAAAATGTTGGTATTGACCTTGAAATGAATTTTGTTGAAATTGAATGAAATTGAAATTAACAATGGTATAATTTTATGGCAGAATGACTGTTCATTTTAAAAAATTAGTTACATTAAAAATGTTGTTATTGACATCACCTAGTCAACAACAATATTATCATTTTATGTCAGAATGACTGATCATTTTAAAAAAATATTTAGATTAAAAATAATGGTAATGACATTACCTAGTCAACAACAATGGTATCATTTTATGCCAGAATGAGTATCTGTCTCGGTAACTCAGCATCCAATTGCCAACTTCCATTGTGACCTGCAGTCTCACTTGTGTGTTCTCATCAAACAGCTTCTCCGCCATTGGTGTGATTGATAACTCAAAACATTTGTAGTTTCCCGCCATAACAATAGCTCCTGAAAATTTACATAATATATCCTAGTTAGTTTTAAAGTACAAAACTAACTGGGAGCATAATTTCATAAAGAAAACAAAATATAACTTTGTCAATTCAATTCAATTTGTTTATTGATCACCAGAATGTTAAAAATATTATTAGTAGTACATTCTGCCACTATCATTTACTACTTCTGTCTGTTTGTTTGCCTTAGGGGCTCAGTAAAAATTTTTTTGGTTTAACTCAACTATAATAGCTCCCCACACCGATTTCGGTTTATTTTTTTATTGAAAACCGGCCTAATAGGCCAGAATAGGCCGGTTTTATTGAAAACCAGGCCAGCTACGCAGGAGTTATTTTTATAGTGCCCAAGTGTGTGCGCAGTACACAAGAGCACTCTATTTTCCTGGGTTTCTCTCGTAACCCAGTGGGCGGAAGACCGACTCGACTGGAGAGAGATCAGGCGCAGGACCGACTTTTTACATGCCCATCCGACGCATGGATCATCTTTCTTGTCAGACAATCAGGTGATCAGCCTGCATTGTCCTAACCAAACTTGGAAACAACATTTTTTGTTGTTCCCATGCGGGAATCGGACCCACAACCTCCGAGACGAGAGCCAAGCTCTAAACCACTAAACCACGGAGGCTGTTAACTCAACTATAATAGAAAACGAACACATACCGATAGCTCTCACAGCTGCAACTCTCACTCTGAAATGTTGATGGGCAAAGTTAGTTATAGCGGGTTTCACATAACTTTCTGCTTGGTAATGGAAATCCCTTTGCATAGTCTTAGCGAGCAGAATTATACATTCACAGGCTTCGATCTTCACCTTTGGAAAGGGATCGGTACTCGTTTTTGTTAATATACTAGTAAAATCATTTAAAAAGGGTGTCAGATAGTGAGTGCCCTTATATTTCACAATTATTTTGTGCACAAGTTGTATTAGTACCAGTCGAATTTCTTCAGACTCTTCAACTATTTCAGGACATCCTATTCGACGAACGATCACAGGAAGTATGTAGGTAAGATAATAGTCATTCAGTGGCAAGCGATCTATAAAATTTGTAATAATCGAAATCGCCGTTTCTCTACATGATTCCGACTCATCAGAGAAGCTTTTTAATATGTACGCATATACTTCTGGAAAAACTACAGTTAAATCACATCTTGAATTAGTTGTATTTTCAAATATTTCCTCGTTAATGTGATCCAAAGCACGCCTTCTTACGGATTTCAAATCACTTTGCAAAGATATGATGCATTGCTCTAAATAAATTCGAGGATCACTTTCCAGTGTGGGTTTAATTTCAGTCATTTTACACCGGAGAAAATGTATTGTATCGATTAAAGTTTAAACAAAAGTGCAAGCCAATATACAATTCATAATAATTCTCACATAACCTCTCCGATATTGATAAACAAAAACTCGCCTTTTCGTTTCCATGACAACTGTATTTTTTTTACTGTACACAGTGAATACGACGGAGACAAGGCTTTTATCTTTTCTAAAATCTTTAAACCTCTTTAAACTTACATAATTATTATACAATTATTATAATAACACCGTTAGCTTTTTATAATGTGACTCTGTGGTACCTTAAGTACTATTTTAAGATGGTTTATGATGATGAGTCAAGTACAACCTCAATATAATATGTACAGTCGCGTGCACTAATATAGACACATTGACAAATTTCCAAAAATATGTAAACATTCTAAATTTCAATAATATGTATCTCATCTTGTGTTCAATATTATGTATACTACAATATGAGTCAAAAATAGGGAAACATTTTTGTCATAATAACGTAAACAAGAGTGTATCGATGAATAGTACTCACTCCCATAGTCAAATTTATAGATACGTAAATTTAATACCGCTTGTAAGCGGTGCTGAAGGCTATTGGTATGTTTAAGTAGGTAGTTACATATAGGTAGGTATTTCTGTTTGAAGAAGCGTCAGCTAGTTAAAATATATTTCAAAATTCAACTCCCAAGGGGGTAAAATAGGAGATAAAAGTTTGTATTAAACTTTTTATTCCTTGGACATATTTTCATGAATTGAGTACGGAAAAAATAATGAGTTAAACGCATAGATATATAATATTAAAAAGAGGGTTAAACGTATTTCAGAGTTTTCAAAAATTCAGCCCCTAGGAGGGTAAAATAATAGATGTAAGTTTTAAATTATTATAAAGATATCGCTTAAAACCGAGTGAACAAAATGAGCTCAGATCTTATGTATATATTTTATTAACTCATAAATTATCATCCTCATAATCCTATATTTTCTCAGACTCTACATAACAATATTTTTTTATGTAAAACGTCAACTCAAAATCTATAGAAAACTAAATATAAAAAGGTTTTATAAAATCTCGTTTTAAACATTTTCCCCGCCAAAGGACCTAGTTCTATAACTAGTCCTTTCAATATAAACTCATAACTCTATATTATTAAATAACATTAAATAAACAAAATTAAAATGGTAAATTAAAACTCGACTCAAAACTCGACTTAAAAAATAATTAAAAATAACTTTAAACTCAAAATATAATCATAATTTTCCTTGTTTTATTTTTCTCATTTTGTCTCTTTTTCGACTCTCCATTAAATCTTTCTCCCAATAATTTTTCCTAAGCTTGTTCGCCATTGCTTCATAATCGTTCTTATATTTGCTTAATACTTTCTCATGATCTATAATCTATAATCTCCTGATCTCATGATCTATAATCTCCACTCTCAAACTGCCTCTAAAACTGACCCTTTGTCTGAAAACAAAAATTAATACCTAAGTTATAACAATGTTGAAAAATCTTAAATAGAAACGATAATAATCTATCTAACAAAAAATGTTATAGTCAAAACAGTCTGCTACAAACCCAATTAGACTGATTGGGTTTGTTGCCAACAATACTACAATATTAAATAACATTAATTAATAATAAATATTAAGGAATAATACTCACTGTGGGGTACCATTTCCTTTGCTATATTATTAGTTACAGAGGACCCTTGCTCTTTTAAAACTATAATTTTATGTTTTTCGTAGGAAGATATTCTTTAAGGAATGTTCTCCATTCTATCCATAATTTTCAAATTTCAAACGAACACCACATGCAATCACCGAAATATTAGTGCGAATGATGAACTCCGTTGCGACTGTCATTCTAGTTTATAACATTATGAAAATTGAGGGTAGATAATAAAAACCGAACCAAAACAACGCATTGTTTTTTTAATCTGAGAAGTCAATTGTAATTATTATCATGTATGTCGTAGGTGTAGGTTTCATTTTTAGGGTTCCGTAATACTCAAGGAACCCTTATCCTTAAAAAAAGAATGTATACATTGTTTTGCAACCTACAACGATTACATTTTTTGACAATTATAAACATATTGGCAGAAAAGTAAAAAGTGCTAAACTTTTATGAGTGTATACATATTAATGACACAATTATTGTTTACATTGTAATGAAATTGTGTTTTACATTTTCGGATACACAAAATTAATGTTTACATTAAGTATATTGAAAAAACAATGTTTACATGTTATTGACATTGTCACGTATACATCATTTTAGCGTTGGGGAGGTTTAGTATTCATTGACAAACTGTTGTTTACTTTATTATGAAAAAATTGTGTTCATAATTTTGAAACAGTTTGTAGGTTACATCATTATGAATACAACATGGTATCCATGTTTTTGAAGTATGATACGTTGACATATTATTGCAAATTTGTCAATGTGTCTATATTAGTGCACGCGACTGTACATTAAACATTTTGATATTCATCAAATCGTCGAATGACCGCGTAATCTACGCCAAAAATGTGATACACTTTGTAAAACTCTACCTATCTTGATCTTCCTAGGACTAATTTAAGCCACTAATTAGCCTCATTCCTATTTCTTTGATAAGCCTTGTCAAAGCCTAGTATCTGCAAAAAAAAAAAAACTTTTGACGTTTCATTTTTGACGTCATCCTCAGACGTCATCAATCAACGTGCACCAATCACGATTCGCCAAGTAAAGCTGTCAACGTCTACTGTCCTGGGAGTAAACGAGATAATTCTTAATTAATTCTGCTTCAATTTTGTATTAGTTTTACTACTAATAAGTAAGTTTCAATTATTCCAGAGAAATTTTTGCCCAAGCGATTCGTAACAGCAACAGAAAATGGTGCAATTTAGTACTTTTCATTTATTATTCGTGGCCGCGTGCCTCCAGATTACCCTTGCGCTAAAGGAAGGCGAATGTGAAGTGTGTATAAAAACTGTAGAAAAATTCGCAGCCACGTTATCGGACGACGTAAAGAAGGACCCAAAACTTATAGAGAAAGACTTCAAGAAGTTCTGCAAAGGTTCGAAGAATAAAGAGAACAGGTTTTGCTACTATTTAGGAGGGCTGGAAGAATCGGCTACCGGCATCCTAGGAGAGTTGTCTAAACCCCTCAGCTGGTCGATGCCCGCTGACAAAATTTGCGAAAAACTTAAGAAAAAGGACGCCCAGATCTGTGACCTCCGTTTTGAGAAACAGATTGATTTAAATAATGTCGATCTCAAGAAACTCAAAGTTCGGGACTTGAAGAAGATCCTAAACGATTGGGATGAAGTATGCGATGGTTGTATCGAAAAGACGGACTTCATTAAGAGAATAGAGGAGTTAAAGCCCAAGTACATGGGTAGATCTGAATTGTAATAATTGGTTTATTTAGGTAAGATTCTTTTTTTTATTGTTATTCTCTATTAGAAACATATTTTGTCCATTGTTTTAACAAAAGAAACAGCATTAGTTAAGATGTAGGATATGGGTGGAATTATAGGTACCTAGAGATTTTTTTTCATAATAGCGAAAGTGACATTTAAAAGTGGCACACATGAATCAAGCTAGAGTTTAATAATAACTGTAATATCAGAGTAATAAATAGAGATCCAGCTATAAGTAAGGGATGAAACATATTATATTGTTCCTTATCCCACATGAAATAAGAGTGCCGTAAGGTCCTAATGCCAACATCGTAAAGAAGGAGACTAAAAGTCCACCATAGGCTTAACAACCATAGAAAAAAAAAACGAAAAGGCATGGAATTGCTTTCTCTTTTACTCTTATGGGTTTTTGCCATTGACATTTTGTTATTCAGATAGCTGCTTATGGCTTTAAATACAAGAGGGGCTAAAAGTGGTCACATAGTATGCCCCGTTGTGTATATTAATAGTGTAATGTGTGTATTTATATATTTTTTTTGTTTCCAGTGAATTATTAGTGGACTTTGATGTGATATCTCAAAGAGCCTGTGGATGCTAAAGTTCAAGTGAAGTTCAGAGATCGTATTCTGACTGTGTTCAAGTGAATGATGTTTGCATTTACAGTAGAATAAATTATTGTATTTAAGTAAATATTTTTTTCAATATAATAATTTTTATTTAATCTGCTTTTAATTTCAAAAACCTCTTTAAAAGATGTAGACGGGTCTGGATAAGTTTTGAGGGTGCAAAAATTCTAAAGTCTTTTATTTTTTGCATATAGTTTCCGGACCTTCTTCTTAGTCTAAAATTTGATTTTGTGCCATTTTGGATGGCTGCGTTTGTAGCAATTTAGGTTTTTGTGTCTTTCATGGATATTGGCCGAAAAGTAAATTATAGCTAAAAATTTTACTTTCCCGATATTAAGGAAAGAGTAACCGATGCACATATGCAGTTTGAGTCGTATCCAACCAGGGTTTTTCTGGTATTCGGCTACTATATAAAACATGGTCCCACCAGGCCCACAACTATTCTAATGTCTGACAAATCTTAAAAAACTGTTCAGAGTGTTAATATCTGAGTCTGTAAGAAAGTTGTGCCACATTCGGCAATTTCGTATAAAGATATTCCATTTTTTTTCCTCAAACTCGCTATAAAAACTACTAATGAAACTTTTAGTTAGTAGAGTTCATATCTATATGATGATTATGGTGTTACAAAACACTTTCTATAAGTTTAATCATCTTTATCCGCGGGATTTTTTATTAGAATGTAAAAAACCAACTTTTATCATGTATCAATGGCGAATACGGGGTGCGGGCCTCTCGCCACGCGGGGAGGGGCCCAAGTTTCATATTTTTAATATACGACAAAATGAAATGACAATTATGTGACAACTTGACAAGTAATAATGTTCTAAATGCGAAATTTATAATTTCAATTTTAAATTTATTTCATGTTTAATGATGCCAAGACGAGACCATAATATTATGACTCGCCAATAAAAAATGTCTTCAGATCTCGTCTAGAACCTTCTGACTCCACTCTACGTTCTCTAACTCTATAAAGCTTGAATTTACAAACTCGTAAAGTAGAAAATAGGCTTAAGATAAAAAATATTTTAGTCACTGTTCATAGCTTTTCTGTTAGAGAACACAATGTTCTGGCACAACGACGACGCTCGAATATTGCTAGTGTGGGGTGTGCCTTATACAAAAGCTCATGAAGTAATGAAACGCTCAAGCTATGCATTTTGACTCATTAGACGGATCGCGCTAGCTGTTTTTTAGTGGGAAGTGGAAAAATTCTAATGTTGCTGATTTTTTTCTGTACCTATATGTAGTTGATAGAGTAGTCCCTAGGGAGTTAATAATTAAGTTTTGTGCCATGTCTGCCTATTGCCTTTTCAGCAATTCGATTATTTGTAGTTAATTTTTCCGTGGCTGCGTAACGTGAGACTTTAAAAAAATAAAAAGTTAAGGAGTGTTCCCAAAAAGGCAAGCAAAGTTTAAAATTGATTGAATTCAAAGGTCAGTTATCCTGTTGAGTGTCACTTGCCGTGCCACGGCAAGTGACACCTATAGACGCAAGTGTCACTTGCCGTACCACGGCAAGCTCAAGGTCAATCTTCCCGCGTCGTATGATTTAAAGACTATATGGTATAAAGTCTCTGATTTTTTTTTATTATTTTGCTACAGACATTAAAGAAGGCATTGTAGCTTTTTGTTTTTGCCTGAATACGTTCGAATAAAAAAGAAAAAACTTCAAACTATGAGTAAAGAAATCTAATGACAAATGGCATCAGTTGTCATCTGCATTATTTGATATTTATGATAAAAATTATTTACATATTTCAAATTTTTTTGTATAAATAGTTATTTAAACATATATTTAACTAATTTAATACAAACTTAGGTATGTGTGTCGTAGTATTTCGCCATAATTTAGCTTCAAAAACCGAAAACAAAAATGTGAAATTATGTTTGATATTTTGCATGTTAAACGTTATATTTCTTGATATTTATTTAATAAAATGTGTAGTATGTTTATTCTAGTTTCCAAAAATATATAACATGCCAAGGTTTTACTAATGATTAATTAATAAAAATCGAAAAACAAACGCGGATGACGTTTGGCGTGGACAGCCATTCGACACGCAAGGGTTTTTTGTGTAAACATTGCGTTCACATCAAGATTACTTGTATTCATTCAGTATTTTTAAAATTCCAGTTTCGTAGTCATGTAGAGAATTTATTCTAGTTTTTAAATATATGTCATATGCACAGGTCTTAGCAGCAATTTATCAATATAATCTTAAAAATATAAAAAGCGGGAAACCCGCCGCACCCCTCGCCGCCCCCCGGCGACACGTAATCTGTTACAAAATTTTAAAGCGCGACACCTTAGAGGCTAAACAAAAAACAAAATAACTTAAAGATAAAAAAATCATAGCTTCTAATACTACTTACTGTACCTACGCGGGCGGAGCTGCGGGCACCATCTAGTTTTAACATTAAACTAACAAGCAATAATAAATAAATAAAAATTCAAAAATAAAAAACCTTTTATTTCCAGTTTCACAAATTAATGTTTTATATATAATACTAATTAAAAATTATAATAAAATTACAAATTAAATTAAGACTAACGTTAGGTATTATAAATCAATTATTTTATAAGACTAACATTATTATAAAATAATGCTAAACATAGTAAACATAATATATCGAAAAGCAGTACAAGGATCGGTCCACATTCGTACGTAGTGCTCTGATGTTTCACTAGGCTCGACTTGGCGGGGCCCTGCCGTGCCCCTAGATATAAAATTGTCAACGGGATGAATAACAATATATACAAATATTATTTTGTTGGTTTGTAAAATGTATTTAATTATATAAATTATTACAATCAATTAATAACCTAATAAATAAGTCCTTAACCACGAGTATTAGAAGCATGTATTCAGAAACCTACGTATAAAATTCAAGCGTGGAAATAATTTATTTATTTTTTATTAAATAATACTATATATACAATAAATAAGATGTAGCTGAAGAGACTATTCGGTTAAACGACTAATTTCAAGAACTAAAATTAGGTATTTGAAATTGTAATTTTTTTGGTGTTAGATAACCGAAGTTTCATGTGGAAGCCTATCGGATACCTATCAAATTTTATTGTGCATTTATGTATTGTATAAAATCAGGCGACAATTACATTCAGCTTCGTCATTCGTGCTACGCAAACAAAGTTGCGGGCAAAAGCAAGTTTAAATTTTGTAATCGCTGTAAAATGCGAAATATAAAAATTTTGAAATGTAGTCGAATGAATGACATTTTATCACACACATTTACGTATATGTGTAATGTGTATGTTGTAGTGCGAATATTCCACAATACTTCGACCGCATATTATAATAATATTATTTTTGCATTTTATTATTTAAACCCTCCATGAAAAAGGCACAAACTTGGAATATAGATTCTTTATGACTTAATAATATTGAATACAAATTGAATACGTGAACTTTATTTAACGATTATGTGTTTTTGGAGCGCTTTTAGCTTAGGGAAACTAAAAAACTTAATTTCTCGAATCGCAGTCGCTTAATGTGGCACAAAATTTGGAATTAGGCCTATTTTAGTGGTCTTAAACAGAAAATAGTCGTTTATCACACTTTAGAATTTTTGCCGGTACTGTTTTCAAAAAATGACCCTAAGTCATTTTTTACTGGACGAAAACGACGCAAATTAAGTCTCCATACTCTGGAAGCTGTCCCAGTTAAGATACCATTAATATTTTAAACTTTAAATCAATATTGCCACTTTTATCGCCATATAAAAAAATCAACCACAAATAATGGAATTGCTGAAAACGCAGTGGGCAGAAATGGCACAAAACTTAATGATAAGCTCCCCAGGGACTACTTTATCAACACACAAAAATTCAGCGACTTTAGAATTTTTTCCACTTACCACCTCGAATATGCCTAGCGCGACCCGTCTAATGAGTAACTTTAGTTCAAACAAGAAAAAATATACCTATTATTAATTTCTGAAAATTTAAGTCCCAACATATAGATTTTTTTATATTTTAAAACTAATTTCATAAGAATACCTATGATGAAACAATAAATATTAAAGTAGGCTGTCATATTGATTGATGATTAATTTATTTGAATATTAATTGTTTTTTTATAAAAAAACTCAGATTACATCCTCAGATAAAAGTTACTTAATGCATTGAGAAATCAGCAACAAATGAAACGCTAAAGTCATTTTACTATTTTATTATTTAACGCACATCTAATGAAGTAAGCATGCAAGGTTTTATCCATTCAAAAAACAATTTATGTTAACTTCTCGAATGTAACACCAGCATCAACTCCCTTTAGTGGTATTTGTAGTTCCTGTGGTGCTCTGAAAATATAAAATTTGGACATTAATGTTTTGATAATGCTGATAAAATTATTTTTCTTATACCATGGCATGTTATTAGATAATAGGAATTAATTGCATCTTTAAATCTATCAAAGACTGCGATCACAAAATCATAGCTCTAAACTTGCAAAAACATGTATAAAAAATATTTTGACAAAAATATATACAGCCTAACGTATAACTACCTCCTTTTTTTGGAAGTCGAATAAAAATAAAACTATGAGTACTTACTAATTTTACCGTAGTTGATAACATAGAAGAAAGTCATCGATCCGACCAGAAGCTGGAAGATTGGAGCAATGCCCACTCTCTTGGGCTGCATGTACTTGTGTTGCCACCGCCACCAGGCTATAAAGAATAATAATAATTAGCTAAGTCAACACATCAACACTTTGGAAGCGAAAACGACTTAACCTATATGTTTTTTTTATTTTTTTAATCTTTTTTTATTACAAGGGATTTTTGTACACGAAATGACGATGTCAATCCCATCGAACCTTATTCTAAATATACTACTACACATAACCTATATGTAAAACAGAAAATATACCTCGGCTGAAAGCTCCCGCAATCGCCTGTGGAGTCTTGTTTCTGCGTCCAAGCCATGCTCCAATTTCAGCGATTTTCACTTGTCCGAAAGGAGTATCAGCTGAAATTTTAATTGTACATAAAAATTACATAATCGTCAATGTTGATCGTTTCGGGCTATTTACAAATTTGTCAGGTAACTTACGTTTTCCATAGTAACGAGCAGGGTCATAAGGCCCATGGACAGCTGGATTATATTCTTTCGGATAGTCACCGAAGCCCATGATTACGGTTTATCGGAATCAATCCGATAAATTTTCCGTAAAATAATTTTTCCTCCTGCCTTGTGAATGCGAATAGATGTCAAAGTTTTTGACGTTGGAAAAATGCTTGCCAGTTTAAAATAATAGGGACGCGCTTATCTGAAAATCGATATTTGTTTTCGATAAAAGCCATTTTTAGTCAACAATATTTTTTAAATAATATTTAGAACTAGCTTCTTCCCGCAGCTTTACCGACGTAAATACAGTATACCCAATTTCATTAAAATCCGTTAAATAATTTCTAGTAATTAATTGATAACAGATATTCATAGTTTATTTTAAAACAGTCATACTCACCCGCGGGCCACATGCGACCCGCCCTGCCTTTGTGGTTGGACCACAGAACACTTATGGTTGGCCCGCCTACAGTTACAAATATTATTTTGTGATTTGTGAACCATTTAAATCTCACGCCCATGGCCTGCGGGTTGCAACTTGCAAGTGCTGCGACACTATGACTAAAACGTGTTTGGGGCCCATATAAAAAAGGTTGAATACCACTGTTTTAAAACGTTATATATGAATTAAGGAATTTTGCAAATAAACATCTGCCATCTCGTCTTTATTAAAATGAGACTTCATAAAAATGTTTCGCACGGAGGCGAACCCAAAGAAATCGGAGTTTCATAGAACTAAAACAAAAATTGAAGCCGTAGGCAGCTATTTGTCTCACAAAACATCAAAGGCAAAACCAATAAGAGTGAAAGAGAAAGCCATCTCTATGTCTATACGTTTTTTTCCAAGGTTGCTCCAATTTGGAGTCCAAATTGGAGTCCAATTTTAGACGTTGGAATTACGACTTTATTGCCTTAACAATAAGTGACATTTTAAATTAGTAGCAGTAGATGTGGCCTGAAATTAGCCACTGACAGCTAATGTCATTTGTTTACGTGTGCATTATGATACAAGAAGAAGAAGAAGCCTATCATGAATTTATAGTGTGTTATTTGGTAAAAATCTTAGTTTATAATAAAAAGTCTTGTTAGAAAACAAAGCTGTGCTCAAGTTAATATGGCCCGTTTGGTGGTGGGCTATAAATCACACTCTGCGAGGAAAGAAAATCGTGAAGAAGTGTTAACTTTTCACCAGTATGTTGCGAATTGTTTCAGGTTATATAAATACAAGCAATTACACTGAAGTTATTATATTCTTGTAGATAAATGTGTTTATTGTCCATTATATGCGGATTTCAACAATATATAGTAGAAATTTTCTATAAATTTCAGAGGTTGTGTATTTACATAGTGATGTTTTGGATATCGATAAACCTACGAAAGAGAAAATAATATGTTAATCTGAAAGAAAAATGTTTTGCTTACTTTATATTTACCAAACACCGTACAATTATACAAATTAGTAAGATCTAAAATATAAACTAAGTGATAATATATAATATAAAATAGTGTGGTGTATTTTTATTAATTATAATTATTAATTAATAATTCCTGTATATTATAATGGAGTTACTGTTGTACATCATCAAACAAACATGTCACAAATTTTCAAATTTAACTTTGCTTTTTGGTTTTGCAGGGAATTAGGTGGCCTTTTGCAAGGATACTTCTATGTACTTTTTTAATTGACCAGAAAACGGGCAGACTGGTCGCCAGATGGAGAGCGATTATCGCCACCTATACATACTCGCCATACCATAATAGGAGGAGTCACAAGTACGATCACGGTCTTAAAATCCGCAACTACTCCTTGAGTACCCGGAGGCCGTGGTATTTATCTGGTCCTGGTGGACCGTTCGTGCCAAAGCATGGCTCTCCCACGTAAACGGACTGCTGTGCTCTGTTTTCTCCACATATTTGGCTCCATGCTGACAATCTGAGAGCTTTTTGGTGTTATCGTAACGTGTAAGCTAATAAATGATGTCCAATTGTTAACAAAAATAAATATATCTATTAAAATTTCCTATTTTTATTTAACATTCCACGAAGGTACCCCAACTCAAGGGAGAAATGCATAAAGACATAAAAAGTCATATACGTCTACTGTTTATATATTTACCAGCTGTATCCAAGGGAAAAGTATCCTATGTTTTAATCCAGAGCTTAAACTACTGCCATACCAAATTTTATTGAAATCTGGTCAATAGTTTTTGCGTGAAGGAGTAACAAACATCCATCCATACATCCAGCCATCCTCACGAACTTTCATGTTTATAATAGTAGTAGGATATAGAACTGACAAGTCGATTGGACGATAGCCTGCATAGTGTGTGGGTGTATAGTTCAAGAGACTAGCTTCCCCAACATACTTCTGTTTGTTGTAGACAATACTGCATAGATTCGTTTTTGATCGACTGATAATAATTTATAAATCACAAAGGTGCATAGATCATTACGCATAAATCTTCCACTTTAATCATTCTATCTATTGGCTGCAAACTGCATTTAAATTCATTTAATAGTTAAGATCTAAGAAACCATAAAGCGGAATAAAAGACTTCATTTTATGCTATGAAAAGATTAACATTTTCATCATTATTTTGATTTTTATCGACACAAAATGCCGACTAGGGACTTCACTGGCGGACGGGAATATATTTACATATGAAGTTGCTGATAAATACGAGCAATGCAACTTGTAACCAACTTCAGACAGCTGATCTGTCTGAAGTTGGTTACATATGTTCAAAACCTGTAACCGTCTACAAAAAACGAAACTAACGAACAACTAGATATCTCTTTCTTTCTCATTGGCATGTGTCATATAGGGGGATAAGGTACGATATATAATATTCCTCTTGCTAATAGCCTTTACTCTTTATACTCTATGGGCGAACCTATTTTTTGTTAAAAATCGATTTATAAGCATCGTCACAAGATAAGCATGGTACATACCATGAAGCATAGATACCAGGAGTCCGAACGGTATAGGCTTTTTAATAATAATTATGTACACAATAATAGGACCAGATCTTAGTTCTCTTTTCTGCCGCTAGGCGTGCGAGACCGACGAGTACCGAGTGTTGCCAATACTATTATACCGAGTGTTGCCAATACTTTTATTTATTACAATTATTTTTAAATTACCGTTAGGCAATTACCGTGTTCTACGGTATCTATTTTTCGAGAACAGTTTCTAAGAATTTCCTAAAACTTTTATATAATAAGATTTCAATCTTTCCAGAGCTGTCAATAGCAACTTTAAACTTCCCGCGTAATTTCAAACGAGTGCATGTCGGACCGTCGCGCGCTCTACCGGCAAAAATCTGTCCCCGTAATTGAGACCATTATTTTAACATTACGTTCGGACTCCTTGTTATCTATACTTCGTGGTACATACCTATCGTAATTTTGTTTTGTCATGTCATTACGAATGACAGTTCTGTAAATTGGTAAAGTTTCGTTGTTCTATTGTGCAGTATTTTTATAATAAAGAAGCAAATAATTATAACAAAATGGTTCTGGAGAGTACTATGATATGCGTCGACAACAGTGACTACATGAGGAATGGAGATTTCCTTCCAACGAGGCTACAAGCACAACAAGATGCAGTCAACTTGGTATGTCACTCTAAAACTCGATCAAACCCCGAGAATAATGTCGGCTTACTGACTTTAGCTAATGTCGAGGTACTAGCTACTCTAACCAGCGACGTGGGCAGAATATTATCTAAGCTTCACCGCGTCCAGCCCAACGGTGACATAAACATTCTAACTGGAATCCGTATCGCACACTTGGCTCTGAAACATCGCCAGGGCAAGAATCATAAGATGCGTATTATTGTGTTCGTCGGATCCCCGATCAATACAGACGAGAAAGAAATTGTAAAACTAGCCAAACGACTAAAAAAGGAGAAGGTGTCTTGTGATGTGGTATCATTTGGAGAAGATTCTGAGAACAATCCATTGTTGACCTCATTTGTTAATACGTTAAATGGAAAGGACAATACATCTGGAGGTAGTCACCTCGTATCTGTACCGGCTGGGGGCTGTGTTGTACTATCGGAGGCGTTGATTTCAAGCCCCATTATTGGTGGTGATGGTGCTGGCCCATCTGGTTCTGGTTTGTCGCCATTTGAATTTGGTGTAGATCCAAACGAGGATCCTGAATTGGCTCTCGCTCTGAGAGTGTCCATGGAGGAACAGAGGCAAAGACAGGAGGAGGAGTCTCGTCGTCAACAAGCCACCACCGAGGGAGA
Organism: Glaucopsyche alexis; assembly: GCA_905404095.1. Classification (NCBI taxonomy): domain Eukaryota; kingdom Metazoa; phylum Arthropoda; class Insecta; order Lepidoptera; family Lycaenidae; genus Glaucopsyche; species Glaucopsyche alexis. Next base: position 20,182,741 of record FR990054.1, on the reverse strand, counting down.
AACTCCCAAAGCCGGCGAGGGAGCCCAGGACACCGGCATGGAGAGAGCCATTGCAATGTCACTGGGACGCGAAACTATGGAATTATCTGAGGAGGAGCAAATTGCTCTAGCCATGCAGATGAGCATGCAACAAGAGGCACGCCAGGCTGAAGAGAGTATGGATGTGTCGGAGGAGTACGCTGAAGTTATGAACGATCCAGCTTTCCTTCAAAGTGTTTTGGAGAACCTTCCTGGTGTAGACCCTCAGAGTGAAGCCATAAGGAATGCTATGTCTACGTTCAAAAAAGATAAAGATGATAAGGATAAAGAGGAGAAGGATAAAAAAGAAAAAGATGGTTCTGGAAGTTCTAAGAAAAACTAAATTTTACTTTTAATTTTATTATTATACATACTGTGAACATTAAGGGCCACATTTGTATTTGTCAATAAATAAAGCTTATTGATTTAGCAACTATATTTCTCTTATTTTTCATCATATAATTAATATCCATGTATCTGTGTTCCATTTAATGAAGTCTGAAAAATTAAGTAAAACTACATTTTTATCACTAATAAAACAAAAAACTAAAGTTCATTTATAAATTTAATCTTAAAAAGCTTGTAATAGGTATAATATTATATTTACCTTTTTATGTGGAGTGCCTAATTATTCTTTTCATTTAAAATCAGTAAAGAACTTTTTATATCTTCTAACTGGGGCTTGAAACTATGTTGGCTATTGTCTGAAAAGGTTCAAAAGTAAATATTTTGTACCTATTGTATTTACAATTATTTACAATACAAGACTATTATTTATTTATGTTTAGATTAAATAAGATCTGCTGGTACTGACATAGTATAGTCACTGTGACGCTTTTCTACTAGTAACTAGGTTCTAAAGACTTCTGATAATTCAGTAGTAATAATAGCCTGAAATTATAATATGCTAGATATTTATTTTCTCTCTTTTTAAACATTATTTTTAATATATTTAAGAAATACAACTTTATAAACTCCATCTAGCAATCTTTGGAAACAACTGGACATTTTTGATTTGTTGGTAAAACAGTAACTTTTACTTACTACTATATTTTTCTGTGAAGTAGCTAGACACATTTTCATTTCTACAAATGGTTTGTTTCTTTTTATATGGATCGAATTCTAAAATTAAAAAGGTGTTAATTGTTATAAGGTCGTAACTCGTAAATGTAATTTTATAGCAAGCCAAGATATTTCTAAATCATTTGAATCCCAATTCTAAACCTGTATGTCGTTTCTCTACAGATACTATTTACATTGTTATAATAAATTCATTGAACAATACGAAATTATTATAAATGTTAAATTCATTTTGTTACCGTTATATTTTAGCTCAGGTTGTATGCTATTTTCACTGCACAGAGTTCTGGTCTTGCTGACTGATCGAGCTCTACTTGACGATGTATCTATGAAGAATAATTTAAAGCCAATTAAAAGATACATACTTTTAAGACACTGTCAGATTTCGTCGTACTAAGGCTGGGACTACATGCTCCGGAATCCGGAACGCCGGTGAAAATTCAGAGCATTGAAAATAGAACTCTGCGCCAATACAATAGAGCTGAAAATCGAACACACAAGTATTGAATCAAATGTCAATTTCATAATAGAAGACAGCTCGACACTCGACGCTTCTATTTTCAACTCTATTGTTTAAGTGCAGTGTTCTATTTTCAGTACCCTGAAATCTGAATTTTCCCGGGCCTGCTGAATTCCGGATCATAAAGTCTCAGAATTAGGTAGTAAACACTTATCGCACATGAACAACTGTTACAGCAACGTAGTGTGTTGCATGTCTGTAGATGTGGGTTACAGGCTTGGGGGTCTATACTCTGTAGGTGGGGGTTACAGGTTTGGGGGTCTGTGTATAGGGGTTATAGGCTTGGGGGTCTGTGTATAGGGGTTATAGGCTTGGGAGTCAGTAGAATCTGTTGGAAGCCCAAGGGGGTGGCCCGGTAAAACAATATGAAATATTTAAATAGTTTAACCTCTCGTTTTCATTCCCACGGGAGTTCTATTGCGAGAAACACTTCTGCGCTTTAGATGTGATGGTGATCTTGAAGCTGCAGAACAGATTTTTTTCTACAATCATTACAACTTACAAAGTTAGTATACCTAAATAGTAAATAGGTACATAGGTCTCTTCTAAATATATAAGTACTTTGTACCGCCTACATTTGATACATTTGACTTCTATATGAAGGTGGAGTTTTGGCTAGTCTTAATACTTACCTTTTCGCAGACCATTCCATTCTAATTTTGCATTGCCTAGGTCAGCATCAGACACATTCGGAGGACTCACATTCTCCAGTATAAGTGTTGTGGTGGCTGTCCAAAAGAAATGACCAATAGCAATTATTACGAAAGTCAGTAGCTGTCATTTGAAATGGGACATTTGAAATATTGCCACTTCTAGTGAAGAGAAAAGAAGGTGGACGAGCCTCCAAAACAATAAGTGATAAAGTATATTTGGCACTGCTCTACAATACGTTGATTATTCATCTTGGCTATCGACTCGGAGGTCGTGGGTTCGATTCCCGCATTGGATTAACAATAAATATTGTTGTTTCCAAGTTTGGTTAGGACAATGCAGGCTGAAGACCTGATGGGCATGTAAAAAGTTGGTCCTGCGCCTGATCTCTCTTCAGGCGTGTCGGTTATTAGTCCCACTGTGTTATGAGACTAAAGGAAAAGAGAGTGCTCTTGTGTACTGCGCACACACTTGGGCACTATAACATTACTCCTGCGTAACTGGCCTGGTTTCAATGAAACCGGCCACCGTCACCGAAATCGGTGTGGGGAGTTATTATGTATTATAATAGGTTACTGAAACTCTGCAACTCCTAGTTATTAGACAACTGCTAAACGCGACATTCTAGTTCCGCAGGGAATTTAAAAATTGTAGGTTGATAAACTTTAAAATAATTATCTATATATCGTCAATATAAATTAAAGATTTCATTCCATAACTTACAATAGAGTTTCACGCAGTCAACATTTGGTGAAGCCGGTCTTGAAATTGTGCCTTTTTGAATGTTTATGTTACTATGAGGAACTGAAAAAATATTAAATTCATTTTTTTTAGATTATTTTATTATTATTTATTTCTTTATTATTAATTTTTTAGATTATCTACTACTGCTTTTTATATGTTATAGATGACTATATATTAGATGTAGGTTAGATTGTAAAAAATACTTCAACTGTTTTTGAAACTTTGAAATTCTCCTACACTACAAAACTACACATTCAATCTTAATCTGGGGGCACGGCAGTGCTCCCGCCAAGTCGAGCGCGAAGCAAACACTGCCGTACCATCCTTTACTGGAACCATTTCGCCGCATTTTCAGGCCCCTATTTGAGAACCTCTGGATAAGACCAGAACGCAGAAATTTTCGTCATCCAATAAGCTATAATCACGTACAAAATTTCAAGTCTGTAGGTCATTTAGTTCCGAAGTTAAGCGAAAGCAATGTTTCGCATTTTCGACACTCACTCACTCACTCACTCACTCATGATCATCAAAATAGAACTAGTACTTCCCATAAACTTAGAGAGCTGAAATTTGGTACAGAGTTGGGGTTTAATGGGCACATAAAAGGAAAACTATAAAAACTAGGATAATCGATCTGGGGGCACGGCAGTGCCCCTGCCAAGTCGAGCGCGAAGCAAACACTGCCGTACCATTCTTTACTGGAACCATTTCGCCGCATTTTCAGGCCCCTATTTGAGAACCTCTAGATAAGACCAGAACGTCGATCTGGGGGCACGGGAGTGCCCCCGCCAAGTCGAGTGCGAAGCAAACACTGCCGTACCATTCTTTACTAGAACCATTTTGCCGCATTTTCAGGCCCCTTTATTCTACTCGAACTTTATTCTACTCGAACATTACACAAATTAAATAAACAAATTACACTAAAATCTAGGAAAATAAATCAATATGCCCACGTTTCTACAAAAAGAAGTGAAATCCCACCAAAAACATTCTGTAAAAAACTAGCCAAGTCTCGATGCAGCTGCTTGTTTATCTCTAAAAAGTTATGAAATCTAGACAAAATCGTGCCAAGTCTAAGGTTCCTTACTGCGGTTTCTTTATTATTATAGTTAATGTTGTGTGACTTGGCCGTTGAAGGGCACACAAGGGTACAAAAGGGGCTCCATGACACCATTGTTCCAATACGTGTGTTGTACAATCAACAACAGCCTAAAATGAGACACTAGCGTCCAATTACCAATACCAGTATGGGCTATTATCTCGCTTTACAAACATAGGTAGTTACAAATGTAAACAAAATTGACTTGTACCCATAAAAGTATAAAGAATGTTCAACGGCCAAGTCACTCAACATTAACTATAATAATAAAGAAATCGCAGTAAGGAACCTTAGACTTGGCACGATTTTGTCTAGATTTCATAACTTTTTAGAGATAAACAAGCAGCTGCATCGAGACTTGGCTAGTTTTTTACAGAATGTTTTTGGTGGGATTCTTTTTACTTTTATAAGTTGTAATATCTAATTGTTTCTGATAAAAAAAAAAACTAAAGTTTTACATATATACAACATGTCCCAAAATTCAACAATAAGCCAAATTAAAAAGAAACAAATATGAAAAAAATTATGGTCATGGTAGTGAAAAATATCATAAACGGTCTCAATTTCTGAAAAATTTCATTTTTTTATATAACTTAAAATATAATTGGGATCTATATATTTTTTCCCCGATTAAGTAGTCCGGAGCAGGTCTATCCTCCGGTGTTGGCTTATCGTTGAATTTTGGGACATGTTGTATAGGCAAATACCCAATTTTACATAAAAGAATGTTCTGTTTTCTGTGCATAAAATACAGCTTTACTAATCAAGTACTTACTAGATTTACATGACCGGGCCGAATACTTGCTGGGCGAGTGTGACTTGCTCCGTACCGTTACATCCGCCGCTTTCCTCTTTAGCTCATATCGTAACTCTAAATAGAGGATTAATATTATTTATATTCCTCTACTAGCTTTTTCCCCCGGCCACGCCCGCGTAAATACAGTATCCCTTTGGAACGCTGTACTATTTCGGGATAAAAAGTAGCCTATGTGTTATTACAGAGCCTAAACTACTATCATACCAAATTTCATCGAAATCCATTCAGTAGTTTTTACGTGAAAGAGTAACAAACATCCATCCATCCTCACAAACTTTCACTTTTATAATAGTAATACGAGTAGTAGTACCTGTTCCCGTGCCTTTTTTTTAACTTATTTATTTCTATAGACTACCAGCATAGCTATTTGCTGTAGTTGCTACCTGTAGTGTAAATATTTAAGACGTCCTAAATAATCATCGTAAGGGGCCAGTTAGACGAGGCGCGCCGCCGCGCTTGAGGTCACCAAACGCTATCTTTATGCCAATAATAAAATATGTTACGCATATTGTGGCAGTAAAATGCAATATTAATCATTAGTAACTAGTGTTTAAAAAGGTTTAAAAGGTACTATAGTGCCTTTGTTCGCCACTACAGGGCGTCGTCTGTACATTTAACAAAAATAATTTAAAAAAAAAAACTAACTGGACGCGTGGCTATCTTTGTACGGGACGTACCGCGCGGACTTCGTACTTGAGCACGACGGCGACGGGCACCGATATATGGCACGGTCTAGAAATATAGTTATTAATACTATAAGTTAACCCACTTGCGCAGATCTGGGTTAAAGTAAACCTTGGGTTAAATATAACGCGTTTCAAATGAGAATAGGAACGTCAATGACAGAAAAACTGTCAAATATCACATGAAAAGTGCGATTTTCAGAAAAACTTATGTGCATATAAATATTAAGTCTTGCATCGAATTTAAATAAAAAATAGTAATCAAATATCTAAACATAAATTTAACTATCATAACAGTCTACATTCGAAACAATATGGCGCCGACTCGATCCTATTCTCATTTGAATCGCACTATATCATTTTATGTCTCTCCTTCTTCGTATTTACGAAAGAAAAGGCATGATATTTTAACCCACGGTTAATTTAGTGGGCTAAATTTAAACTTTAAATAAACAGGAGTGAGACAAAAGACAACTACATATTAAAACAGTTTAAATAAAAATGGGACTGTTGGCTACTGTTTTGGTTGGCTACTACTGTTGGCTTGGTGGGAGGGCGACCAAAATGGCGGACGGCTTAGCTTTGACAGCAGGCAATGTGGGCTGACGTCACATCCGTTACAATATTATGATTAGATGACGTATCATACGTAGCAGTGGCGGCCTTAGGGGGTGGCGAACGGGGCAATCGCCCGGGGCCTCGCACTTGCAGGGGCCTCGCGCAACAACCCAAGCAAATTTTTAAAAAGCACCTATAAATTTTCAAAATCTAAAAATACATATAGATAAAAAATCTATATGTATTTTTTTACTTTGATTCTTAATTATTTACTAAGGTTATAACATAATGGAAAATTAAAATAAATTTAGTTAAGTAATTAATTCATTCAAAACATAATTGAAAAAATCATTATGTGGTACTTGAATATAGCGCCCACTTGAAGATCGGTTTTTTAATCCATAGCACTCGGGTCAGCGCGAAAGTCATGGCATAAGGTTTTGCTCATCTATCGCTCAGAGAATCCCTGTGTTTCATTTCGTTCAAGTCGTCAACTCTTGTCACCTTGGAATTATTTTGCTTGCAGTATGAGTTACAAAATCATCATCTCTGTATTTGTTATTTGTAATGGATATAATTAATGCACTGCACGTGGGAATACTGTATTACTGAATTTGGCAGTGAATTAATAATTTGGCGACTAAATTACTGGCGAAAGCACTCAGGTGACAAAAAAAATCGGCAGATAAAAAGTGGAGAAATCTAATCCAAATTGGCACCGAAATAAATAAGTTGACGACTTAATTTTCGAGTTGATGACCATTATACCATGTAAGCAGCTATAAAACCAGACTAGGTTGATAAATTAATGGCTCCTAAAATCCAATTTGCAGGCTATGGAAAATCACATTTTTGGATACTGTTGGAGATCGTTTTCCTTTGGTGCGGTGTCGTTTTCAAGGTTTTTGGGGGTGCAGAACAATATGAAAATTAAATCCATTTTGAAATTCCAAAAAGCGTAATTTTTTTTTAATTAAAATTAATATGGGTGTACTTTTCTAGGTTTCTAGGGGTGCTGATTACAAAATTGTCTTCCGATTAATATTTTCAAAATGGAGAATTTTCATTCTTCGTAAAAATGACACGAGTACTAATTTAAAATTTTTTGGGGATGCTGATTAGGATTGATGATTATATTAACACAGTATGTTATGTAGTTCGAGGTACGTAAGCTATGTAAGCTATAATTTTTTTTGGAAATTCAGGATTTTCAAGAAAAATATCTTATCATAAAGAAAATACGTAGTTCCACTTACGGCGTTACTTGGGGGATAATTTTCATTATTTTTAGGGTTCCTCGAAAGGAAAAAATGAACCCTTATAGGATCACTTTGTTGTCCGTCCGTCTGTATGTCAAGACCCTTTTTCTCAGAAACACGTGGAAGTATCAAGCTGGAATTTATATAAAATACTCAAGTTTACGGTCCCTTGAAAAATCAAACTTCTAAGCCAACACAATCAACAGATACAGCTGTTAATGCTGCAAATTTTCGACACTCGCAAGGGAATCAACCTACATCGTACTTCCCGTGAACTCAGAATCTAAAAATTTGGTACGAAGCAACGGTTTAAAGCACAGATAAAGGGAAAATTGCGAAAACCGTACATTTTTAATTACATCATATAATAAAAAACAGTTGACTTAAAGGCCATTCGTCCAACTTCCCGCTAAGTGCTTAAATTTTATTTAACCTCTCAAGCGTCCCTTGCTGCCTTGCAGCAAGTGACAGCATGACTCTCAAGCGTCGCTTGCTGCCTGGTGGCAAGTTGGGCACGCCCATAGAATAAATTTCTAATTTATAAGTGGTTTGTTTGTACCACATAATTTATACATTTATGTAATTAATATTAAGTTTTTTATGCGTATACTAAGTATTTTCCATAAATCTACTACAAATTACTTCAGAAAATCGAATGAAAAATATACGTTTTTATTGCTATTTTATTTCATAGTGAGTTTATGATTTTCTTGTGAAATGCATTTTGAATTGAACATTTTAGTAGAAATTTTATTAGAACGGTATTTATTCTAGAGTCTACGAATAGAATATATGGATAAGAATAAGTAAATTTACTACTATGATTGTTTTTGTAAGACATTACCGTCAAAATAGGCCTAGTTTCGGAGGGTTCAATGAGGGAGTTCCCTTATTGTACATTGTAAAAAAATAATGAGTTACTGTAATATTTAACATCCTGAAATGTATAAAAATATAAAAATATGTATTTAATTATGTCCCAGTTACAGTTTATTGAGCAATCAAAATATGTACTATGTCAGATATTTTTCATAGTAATTGTAATTAGTTTTGCTCCAATCCTTGTTAGTACAACTGTTTTTGTATTAAATTTTTATGTATAATATATCCAATTACGTAAATAAAGCAACATTCACTGTATAGAAACATACATTTTATATTTATTTGAGTTTTAAAACAAAATATTAAAAAAGACGAAGTTTATGTGTTTGTATCAAGATTCCATTTATTAAATGAGTATTTTTCTAAATTCCATTTAGGTCATTACTTAGGAAATCTATTCTACTTTTTAAATATATATACATGCATAGGTAGTACATAAATTATAACAATATAATTTGGAGAAATAAAAATCGCGGGAATCGAAATTAGACTGACAATTTTATAGTAGGTAACTGTAACTTATTTTATTTTATTTTTCTTTATCTTTATTATAATACCAACAGCGTATTACATAAAAAAAAAAATTAACACTAAGCAATTAACAATTAATATGGCCAATAACAGGTATTACAGATCTAAACAGAGTGTACAGACGTGTAGCTAAATAGAAAGATAGTATTAATTAAAAAATTGCCAAAGGTCCTTGTAACTTAAGCAACTCTCAGTTCATTGGTAATATTAAATAAACTGCTTATAACAGTTGAAGTACTTGTAAAATGTGCAAATGTGTGTGTGTTGTGTGTCTTTGTGTGTGTTGTGTGTGTATGTGTATGTGTTTGTGTGTGTATTGCTTGTGGGTTATGGCACCCTAGCCCTGCGACACGAGGTCTTGGGATCAGTGACAAAGACTACTAGGGTACCATGTGCGAAGTAGGCAATAGACAACAACGTGTTAAAAACACAAGGTATAAGGTAAGTTATTTTTTAAATATTTTACATTGGGTTTAGTTTAGATTATTCATTAATTTTTTAACGTTTTAATTATTTCATTTTTAAATTTTATTTTTTTATGCTCGAATAGGTCCACACTACTAAAGCTTCTAGTATATGAGCGGATTATACGTGGTAGAACAGAATTCTGTGCATAATTTGTATTGGATGCAGGTACATGTAGCAGCGGGGTGTTCCTAGTGCGATATTTGGGTGTGCGGTAGGTAAGTTGAGATACAAGGTCGGGGCAGTCAACTTTACTATTAGCGATATCGTACAACAGACACATATCCAAAACCGTACGTCTTTGTTCCAAGGACAAAAGATCAAACTCGGCGCAGCTATTATCATAAGTATCAAAGCATTTGCCACTGCGGTAGTTTAAATGATATATAAATTTTTTCTGAATGCGTTCTAGACGACTCTTATATATGATGTACTGCGGGGACCATATCGGACTATTGTACTCTAAAACACTTCTTACGTATGCAGAATAAACGATTTTAAGTGCCGAAATGCTCCTAAATGGCTTACATACCCGAAGAACAAAGCCCAAATTCTTGTAGGCTCTATTAATTACGTTTTCAACATGATCAGAAAATGTCATTTTGCTGTCCAAATACACGCCAAGATCTCTAACTAATCGTTTTCTTTGAATTTGTTCACCATTCATATAATAATTGTAGATTATGGGCTTTGGTCTCCGAGTAAATGTTATACATTCACACTTATTAGAGTTGACAGTTATATTGTTACGAGTGTAATATTCAAGCAAGTGGTTAAGGTCTTTTTGCAGCAATGAACAATCCAGACTGGAATTGATTTTGCAGAATATTTTTTTGTCGTCCGCATACATAAGATATTCCGAATGTTCAAAGCACGAACCGATATCATACAAGTAGGCATTGTACAGTAGTGGTCCCAAGTGCGAACCCTGTGGTACTCCCGTAGGCATACCAATATAGTCAGACCGATAACCGCCCAATACTACAGCCTGGGAACGATTCGATAAATATGATTTTATCCATCGCAGTAAATCTCCATGGATACCTAGCTCCTGAAGCTTTTGTAAAAGAATGTGGTGATCTACACGGTCGAACGCCTTTTCAAAGTCCGTATAAATAACATCAATTTGACCTCCGCGTTCCATATTCTCTAAAATAAAAGAAGTAAAACAGGCTAAATTAGTAGTTGTCGAACGGTGCTTTAGGAAACCATGTTGTTGAAAAGGAATCAAGCGGTGTAATGTCGGATAAATATTATTAAATACAATTTTTTCCAATAATTTGGCGGCTGTATTCAAAATAGAGATACCCCTGTAATTCTTAACATCCATACGTGAGCCTTTTTTGTGTATAGGAACGATATGGGCTATTTTCCATTTTTGCGGGAACACACCATCACGAAGCGATCGATTAAACAAAATGGTCAAGGGAAGTGCGAGGGATTTAGAGCAGCGTACCCAAAACAGGGGTGGTAACATATCGCTACCAGGCCCTTTCTTAATATCTAGTTTTTGTAAGATTCCTTCGACTTTTGAAGTGGTTACTTGAATGTTAGACACTACGTCTGTATTTATACTAAGTATACGATCGGGAGCACCACTACTGGGCTTGCCGAATACACTTCGAAAGAAAGTATTAAAAGCGTCACACATATCCCCACCCTCAGTGTACTCTGCCCCGTCCAATATTAATTTTTTAGGATAAACTGAGCCACCTCGTACAGCCTTAATGTAAGTCCACAGTGTCTTAGGATTACTTTTTAAGTTATTTTCACAGTTGGATGTAAATTTTCTAAAACATTCTTTTTGTACACGGCGTTCTCTTGTCCTAAGGAGAGAAAATTCGTCGTAATCTAGATTATTACCGAACTTTTTCCAGCGTTTGTGTGCCCTACTTTTTTCTTTAATAATATTAATTAGCGCTGGCGAGTACCACTTGGGGTAAGCACGTCCACCCGTGCAGGTAGTAACAGGAACATGTGACGAGACGCAGCTGTATATGGTCTCGTAGAATATATCGACGGAATCATCAATAGTATTCGCAGACAGCAGACTAACCCAGTCTTGTTTAAGAAAATAGTCATTCATAATAGTGTAAGGGGCTTTTTTAAAGTTATACTTTTTTATCACAGCCTCGTGTAAGGTGGATATATTTAAATCGAGTACAATGAAGGTAAACGACGGATGCGCGCGGTCTTCATTCAAAAGAGGCACGGACGCGGGACTTACTGATAACGGCAGATTACAGAAAACAAGATCGAGTGTGTTACCGTAAAAATTTCTCAATTGATTATACTGATGAAATCCGTAAAAGGTCAATGATTCCATAAATCTAGTTCCCGATTCCTGGACTTCAACAGGACCCTTTTTTAATACTGTGTACCCGTTTTCATCCCATGACAAAAATGGGAGGTTAAAATCGCCGATTAATACGTAATGATCGTTCGGACTAACGGTTAAAGCAGTTACCAATTATCGTGTTAATCGCATCTAACTCCGAAGGCAAAATTCGAGGATTCGGGGGAACATAGACGGCGAGGAAGTGCAAGTCGTGCGTGGAGGAGCAGGCGCGGGCCGGCACGGTGACCCACAGCAGCTCGGCGTGCGGGCGAGCGCCCACGTCGCGCGGCACGGCGCCGAGCGCGCGCCGCACCAGCACCACGACGCCGCCGCCCGCTCGCTTGCCGCTGGCGGCGGCGTCGCGGTCCGCACGGAACACGTCGTAGCGGTCGTCACAAAGCTCGGCATCAAAAATGTCACCGTGCAGCCAACTCTCCGTCAGGACTATAATGTCATATTCGTTATTAAGTATACTAAGCCTTAGGTTCACATACTTAGTTTTTAGCCCGCGAACATTTTGATAATATATATTTAAACTATTAGTAGCCATTTAACACAATATAATATAAAATTATCCAGTGGTTCATGAAACTTGACATTATGTCCCCGCGTTATAGTTACAAAATGCATAGTATAATATATTATTATTTCAATAAAATATAATATTATGATGTAATAAAAACGTAAGTTACCCTTGTAATGACTTATCGTAATTATAATAACGTAACAGAAACAATACGTACTACTACACAGAAGGTATAATAGTGTCCTATTCCTAAAAATTAAATATGAAGCCAAATATCTGGACGTTACAACAAATTGTAGAACATGTAGGTAATTTGAAAAATTATGAGCCGCTCGACTATCGCGATCGTACTGCAGCGACAAGTAAACAAGACCACCTGCTGTGACAATACGTGCGCTCAATACGGGTGCGCTCTTTGGACCTGACCGTTTGGGAGATTTAACGTGTTGAATATACACTTTCTTTGATTTTTTTAAATAGTAATTTAATGCTGTGCGAGTAAAGTGATATGGTAAGAATGAATAAATTGTGTCTTTAAGTAATGTGTTGTGTATAGTACTATTAAATGGTCGGTTATTGTATATATTATAATTATCCGTGTATTTTGTATTTAAGACGGTATTATATTGACTAGAGAATAGTGAAAAAGTAATAGATAAGGCAAGGTTAAATACCTTACAGTTAACTATATCAGGACAGAAAAAAGACGCACCCCTTGCACTTGTTAGCGCATCACTAATATAGTAAATGTGCAAGTAATTTGCATTGCATATTCCATTGCTTCGAATCAATGAGTAAGTAAGTATGATAGATGTACTACTGCGAAATATTTTATACCAATTACTGAGAGTTACTTTTACAAATGTTACTATAAAATAATTTAAGTATAATGAGAACATTATAAATTGAAAATAGATGTTTAAATTTAAGTTAGAAAAAAGGAATGCTTTTAATTTAAATATACAAAAGTTGATACCGTGATAGGTTACTGGATTTTCAGAAGGTCTTTTTCCTGTGTGATTTGTATTGCTGGTTTCGTATCTTCCTTTCTTACAAAGATTCTTCCGTTCTTTGTCCATACATATTGAAAATTATTCTGTTTTGCAGCTTCTCTGACTTTCTTTAACAAAAGTTTATTCAAGTACGTCAAATGTTCGTTAACATAGATTCTAGATGAGCAGTCAGTTATACCGAGTTCCTTAGCCGTTAAACGACACTTTCGGGCTCCAGAGATTATATTGTCCTTCAGGAGACGAGAATTCAATTTAGCAATTATATTCCTTGGACGACCAGGCTGCTTCGATCTAGGGGTAACACGGTTAATTTCCAGGACATCCTGCGGGAGCAGTGTAACACCGGACTGCTTAGCGATGTTCAAAATGAGGTCCAACAGGTTTTCTTCTTTCTGCTCCTTAATACCTACAATTTCTAAATTCAGTAATCTGTCTCTTTGGTTATTCTGGTTTAATTCAATTTGTAATGATTTATTTTCAATAGATAGTGATTCAATCTTTGATTCTAAGGCTTTTATGGTATTTTTTTCAATTGTTAGTGAATCGATTTTTTTATTTATAGAATCATGTTGATCACTACAGAATTGTAATGACTTTTCTATATCTGTTATATGTTTTGACGTCTCCTTGTGCTTCAGTTCCAATGAGTTGACAGATTTTTTAAATTCTTTATATTCTTGACGAATTGTATTAATTTCTGTTTTAATTTCAGCAAATGATGAACTCAGCGATGAGGTTAACTTGTCAAGGTCGGACTTCAACACGGATTCAAACTCAGTTTTCATCTTTGCAAAATTGTCTTGAAAATCGATCTTCCAGTCATTCATCGTGGCTGTAACTTTCGAAGTAATTCCATCAACCGCTTCTGAAAGCTCGTCGTTGTATTTACGTTTCGAGCGCAAGGTTACATTACACTCTTCTACCGATTTTCTAATTTCAGGATTCGAAGCGTATATTTTGTCGGTATTACTCGGTGACCGGAGCATTCTATAATGTGCACCTCTATTTCCTTGTTAATCTTTGACGAGCCTTTATGTTTGGCCTACTAAGGAAAATGATACTTGTGATGATAGGGATTAAGTTTAAATTTAAATGACGATTGTGGAGTACAACCAAGAACGCGTCCGCACTGCAAGAGACTATAATTCGAACTGAGATTTTATATCGGTTTTTGAATTAAAATTTTATATATAATGTGTGCACCTACGTAAATTAAGCAAATTTTACTATATAGAAACATAAATTTGGCCTTAGTTTAGATTTGCAATAAAAATATAAGAAAAAGTCGTGTGTTGTGTTTGGATCAAGATTTCTTTTATTAAACTAGTATTATTCTTAATTCCAATTATATAATCAATTAGGAAATTTAATCACCTTTCTAAATATATATAACATGCATATGTTTTATTCACATTAAAACATTATAATCTTGAAGAAAAACACGACGGGAAACGTCATATGATTTATAGAGGTTGGTACTCCGTGCATCTGTCATGAGGGAATGAGGTCGTCCTCCTCCTTCCTCTCCGTAATGTGTGTTCTGTGATGAGGTATCATTTGGCATGTTCCCACTTGAGTGTCAATAACGAAGTCAAAAGTAAACAATCAGTGCAAGTGTTTACGTTAATTGAAATGTTTACTTTCAAGTGGATAGGTACATAATTATACTGAATCTAATAACTGTAATTTTTTATAAATCTGTTTTTATATTACGTAATCACTTAGGAAATTAATTATATTTTTAAATATATACATCATCCATAGGTTTTATTTACTTATTAACATTAAAATTGCGAAAAAAAATCGCGAAAAAAATTGCGGGAGAATGTAAGAAAAATTAATTTTTGGTGGCAAAAAGACCCGACGCTTGTTGGCATAATCTGTCAAAGAGTGTTAAGGCGCTTGACAGGTTAATACGTCATTTTTGAGCTTATCGAGCTGAAAAATAAAAGTGCTTCTAAAAATTTTCATTGATAATTTTCTTTCCTCAGACTTTGGAGCTCTCCGAGCTCAAAAGTCTGATGAAAGTTTAATAAAACACTATTTTTTTAAATTTCAAACTGTCAACTTTGGAATGAATCAACCGATTTTCACGCGATTGGCGGCAATCGATGCAGTTTTTCATGTCCTTTGAAAGAATTGACAACAAATATTTTTTAGATGAAAAATTTCGGCGTATTCCCAAAAAAATCACTTTTTCGGTTTTCTTTCCTAATAATAGCTCTCGAACGAATCAACCGATTTTGGCCGGATAAGCGGCGATCGACGTGGTTTTTCAAGGTTAAGAGCTGATTAGTTTTTGGAGATGATTGATAAAGCCGTTTAAAAGTAATTCCAAAAAAAACAATTTTTTAAAGTTTTTTTTTATATTTCTTAAAATCTATCGATCCGAATCGGTCCAAATTGTATTTTAAATCTAAGTTTAGCCAAGCCCTTTCGAATGGCGCCAGCCGTAATAAAATCGGTCAAACCGTTCAAAACACACACGCACACGCACACACACACACACACACACACACACACACACACACACACACACACACACACACACACACACACACATACATACAGATATAGTGACACCTTCGCGAGGGTAGAATCGATTTTTGTAAAACAGGGTAAAACCAATAATTTCCCGATTTTAGAAATCTTAGATTATTATCTTAGCGGGAAGTTACAAATATTTTTAATAATTTTAAACTTACTGCCCCTATCCTCTACAACGCATAGAGGTATTAAATTTATGCTGTAACAAAGTCACTACAGGGCCTCTCGGCCAAGTGACATGTCACTTACCGATGACTTATGTCAAACCCCATTTATTTTTGATTTCGAAGTTCGCAGTCGAAATTATCGAATGCATCTTGACTAGAGGCCATGGTTTGTACAGAACACTCGGTGTGCGAGTCCGACTCGCACTTGGCCGGTTTTTTTAGTAGGATTACCAGCTGTTCTCGAGATAGAAGCGATTATAGATTTTATATAGCGATGCTCTTATTTGAGATACGAGTGATGATGCATAAAGCTATAGAAATGTTGGAAAATTCAGGATTTTAAAATTTCTTTTCCTCCCATCATTAAGAAAATATTGCGGTGTTTAACTAAGGAGAAACAAATTTATATTATTTTTAGTGGGATGCATCATGCACCATTTCCGAGATGGAAGCGATTATAGAAAAAATGATGGCAATGACTTTGAGATACGAGCGACGTATAAAGCTATAGAAAAGTTGAAAAATTTAGGATTTTCAAATTTCATTTTCTTCCACCATGAAGGAAACATATTTCCTGGTTACAGAGATAATAAGGGGGAGCAAATTTTCATTTTTTTTTTCAGTAGGACGCACCGTTTTCGAGATCGAAGAATTTTACAGAAATTGAAATACGGATGTAATATGAAATGATAAAATTTCAAAATAAATTAATTTTTGTAATTTACTTCTCCATAAGCCTAGAAAACGACACCTAGATTAATTTTATTAAAAATTATTACAATCCGCTCTTTGAAATTCAAAATTAATATAATTTTTGTTTTCAGCATTCCTAAAAACCTCGAAGGCGACACCCTCAATATTAGAGAAAAATAAATATACTTATGTAATTTTAAAATTTTAACAAAATCGAGAAACATTAAAAAAAATCCTTTACGTTTTTTTTTATGTGCGCTATGTTTTTTATATGTTTTTTGAATTACCTACGTCAGGGAAAACACATGTGCTTATTTTTAATTAAATGTGTACCTACTCAACATTTGTCACAAAGATGGTAATTTGTTAGATAAAATAATATCTGTCTGCCAGATTGGAATATTCAGTGAACAAAACTGGTATTATTTAGTCACCAGATTTGGAATTTTTTGATCCTTACATTATTTCGCCAATCTAGTAATTTAGTATTCAAGATTCGGTTTTTTCACACTCAAAATTTGATTGTTTTGTTGCAAGTTTAAATACCTACATGCCATTTTGTAAATCCTTCAAAAAACCAGACCTAATTTCGCATCACATAATTTTCACGAAGGACAAACTACAAAGGGCCTCGCAAACACCTGCTGCCCAGAGCCTCGCAATGGTTAAGGCCGCCTCTGAATTACGTAGTCGTTATGTCCCAGCCTCGCTCTTTATTTGTATGTAAGAAATAACAATAAATATACATTTATGTTTCAATAATAATTTATTACAACAATAATAACCAAGACTGTTATATACAATATGGCTTGAAACAAATATGAAAGCAAACAAAATAATGAGTTACAATACATTATCTTATAGCTTCAAGCTACCTGAACGAATAACATGGACATCATATAGTTTACAAACTTATTACTGATACTTCGCTGTCTGTCCGTCTGTCACCAGGCTATATATACATATCAGTGATAGCTAGACAGTCGAAATGTTCATAGAGGGTGTATTTCTTTTGGCGCTATAATAACAAATACTAAAAACAGAATAAAATAAATATTTAAGTGTGGCCCCCATACAATAAACGTGTTTTATTGGCGTTTTGTATGGTGCTCCGTACCTGCGCGACTCACGCCTGGCCGATTTTACAAGAACATTTTGTCAATCTCCTTATGGTAAACGTCTACAGCGCTTGAATCAGATAAGCTTATAGTATGTACCATATTATATACATTTTCAAAACATTGGTTATCTACTCGCGTCTTTGTCTATGGTCTCTTTACTGTCTGTGTCTTTACTATCTGTGGTATCTACTCTATGGTCTACGTCTGCTATCTGTGCGGTGAAGTGACGTATCATACCGGGAGACACATTGGGGGAGGAGTCCCGCCTCTCTTGCCGTCTCGCTCTGTGCGCCGCCTTCATTTCCAATTCTACGCAGTGTTCCGCGAACATCAGTTGTAATGGCGCGTACATGTGTGGCAAAACTTCTAGGTCACTCATAGACACCTGTGGGGTAAATACAATCAGCTTTAGGGTTAATTCGCATAGTAACGAAACGAACCACGACATGGCGCTGCATTTTTAAGATAGCTATTCAAAATTGAACTTTATTCATTACACAAGATGATACTCGTTTCATTAAAGATCTCCGTGGCCTAGTGGGTAGACCGTTTGGTTCGTACTCGAGAGAGTGCAGGTTCAAATCCCAGGTTGTGGCGTGTACCAATGAGACTTTCAGATCTCAAGTACATTATACAGACGCTCTAACGGTGAAGGAAAACATCGTGAGGAAACCCGCACATAGTTGGCCCCAGACGTATTGACCAGTCATTCCTCTGGACTAGGCTGACTGTGTTGTGAGAATGCCGTATGCGCTTGGGCAACCATACGACATTTAAAAACCAACTGTCCCAGGCACTACAGTATTTCAAGAGTGGTTACTTCGCTCGGAGAATACTGTATAAATCATCCATTAACGGATGTAAAGGCCTAAGTTTTTACTCGTTTCATTGTATAGTTCGAATGTAAAGTGGTAGCTTGCTGCACAGCGCATATAACTGATGTCATATGAAACGTGTATAATAATAATAATAATATCTATGGACGTTTCACACCACGTCAATCTGATCCCGTGGTAAGTTCTCGAAGAACTTGTGTTACTATACTTTTATACTATACTATACTTTTATACTATACTATACACATATTTAAGATTTTTATTATATTATACACATCTATGACCCAGGAACACAGTAAAACTTTTTGTTCCTTCGGCGGGATTTGAACCCGCGACCCCCGGCTTGAGCACTAACACGCTCAACCAACTGAGCCACAGAGGTCGTCAAAGAGGTCGGTTTTGTGTAGTGAATAAAGTTCAATTTTGAATAGCTATCTTAAAAATGGAGCGTAGCGTCGCGTAACTGATCCTTATAGACAGTCAACTTCTCTTCATTTCGTTTGTCAGTTAATACAGGGAGCGTTATCTATAGTTGTCAGTTTAAAAGTTGAGAGAAACTAAAATGAAATCGACCGTGTTAATTAGAGTTTAGGGCCGATCAGAGTTTAGTATAGAGTTACACAATCTTCCAATAACTGTCGGACAGCTTAGGGACCGTCCATTAATCACGTGATGTTTTTAACAACTTTTTAGACCCCTCCCCTCCCCCTGGTGATACGTGGTGAGGTTTTACACTACCCCCCTCCCCCACCTAAGATCACGTGTATTTTTTTTACATAGTAAGCAGGTCATGTTTGAAGAAAAACTTTTTTAACCTAAAAAACAATTTTAATCGAATAATTTAAGCAATTAAGAACTATACGAGTCATTTGTCTTGTAAGTATTTAAACAACACTACGAATCTACAACCGATAATAATTTCGGTATGCATAGACTAGATTCGAAAATTAATACACGTGATGTCTCCTTATACCCCCTCCTCCCCTTGGTGATACTTGGTGATTTGTTTCGGACCCCCCTCCCCCTTTAGGCATCACGTGATTAATGGACGACCCCTTATTAACAAGTTTAATATTTTGCCACTGTACATAAAGTAATCAACGTCAAATCTTGTAATTTATTATGTTCGTTTGCATCGTAAGAGTACAATCAGATGTTACATAAAAACATACAAATCAGTCAGTAAAATGAAGCTAGCTACAATCATATTTTTAGAATATATCGTACCTGCATATTATCAAACGCTATGCCAACATTGCATTTATCACCCAATATGTCCTGACTAATACGCGGCAGTCTCGCGTATCTCTGACTGAAGTGCGTGAGCAGTATGAAGTTGGCGCACATGCGGCGGCCAACGTCGATCGCCTGTGAAGTTGTCGAGTGCATCTTCGCACGGGCTTCTTGAGCTAGTTCATCCTCCATTGTCGCTTCGTGGATTAGCAGCGTAGAGTTCATGCCTGTAACCGATAAATGAGAGAGATTTATAAAATATTTGTGTTTGTCAGTTTTAACTTTTTGTGATAAACAGATTTTTCCTATACATTCAGTATTTTTTGATTAACTGTGGGAATGGTGGAAGTCCCAAAGGGAGATCTCCGACCGAGCAGGTAGAATGCACGGTCAGGCCGAAGCCGTGGGGCTATTGTGTAGTATTTTTATGTGTTGTATATAATATATAGGGCCGAACTATTGAAACTTTGATAACGCGATTCAAGCGCTGATTGGTCCGCCATACAATGTTATAGCCAGTGGCAAAAGCTGGTTCTCCTTCATAGGGTAGCCCTAGCGTGTATGTCACCGTAAAATTTAAAAAAACCGTTAGATTGTAAAAATATGTCGAAAGATTCATGACTATATATTTATAACTAACGAAAAATAATGTTAAATTATAGGCAAAATATTTGCGTCCGAAGTCTATCAACATTTAACAATTTCACTAGTGATATTACAATCTAACGGTTTTTACAATTTTACGCTGACATATATAATAATAGGTAGCTAGGGATTTGGATAAAGGACATAAAAAAGTAAGTGGTAAGTGAAGCCGATAGGAATGGAGTGATAGGAACCTCACGCAACTATGTTATACTATACAATTATCTTACCAATAATGACTAGGTCCTCGCATGGTATGGTATCACCCGAATACGTTATCTTGTGCTCGGGCAGGTGCACCGCGACGCCGAACGCGTTGGGGCAGTGCGCCACTAGACACGTCACTACGCGACGTACGCCAATATTGGCCAGCAGTGCTGGGGTAAGTGTGCCTTCCGTAGAGTCTGTGACTTTTGACTCTAGCTGAAATACAATTAATGATAATAATAATAAAATAATAATAAAAATACTTTATTTTTCACACAACATAATAAAGGTACAAACATTACAACAACAATAGCGTGTGAACTGGAGCCTAAGCTAGGGTACCCTGTATTTCAGGACTCCAGGTTCTACCCGCAAATTAAATTAAGAATTATAATAAATAAAATAAATAAGCCTAACGCTGTTTGTTCACCGCCACCGTCAACGGGACGTTAACGAGAAAGACATGATGGCGCCGAAGATAAAATAAATAAGCCTAACGCTGTTTGTTCACCGCCACCGTCAACGGGACGTTAACGAGAAAGACATGATGGCGCCGAAGATAAAATAAATAAGCCTAACGCTGTTTGTTCACCGCCACCGTCAACGGGACGTTAACGAGAAAGACATGATGGCGCCGAAGTAGTGATACAAACATTTACAGCCTCCGTGCAGGGTGTCGCAACTTCCTATCGTAAGTATTGGCGTTTGAAATCCAAAATTATACCTGACTATCGTCTGTGCAAACCATGTTACCTTGCTCGCTCTTTTATCGTGTGTACTCTTTCACACATCGCCTGTGATTGGTTAAGCAGAAATAGCAGATTAATTTTAAATTTCAAACTACGAAATTCTATTCTAATAATTTGAAAAATTATTTTCAACTTTTACAAAATTTGTTAACTCATGTTTTGTTATTTGCAAAAAACTGTAATTTTTAGTGAAGTGAACTCGAAATCATATTTATTATGATGAAATAGTGATTTATATAAAATAAGTTCATGTATTTAACCACTATATAAACATGCTTTAACTCAAAGAATATCGGTGAGTTTTTGCATAAAATTTTACCATATTTTAACTTCTCGTTTTATTTAAAAGAGACATAAAATTATATTTGTTTGACGACCTCTGTGGCTCAGAGGTTCAGCGCTTTGGTTCTCAAGCCGGGGGTCGCAGGTTCGAATCCTGCCGAAAGAACAAAAAGTTTTTCTGTGTTCCTGGGTCATGGATGTGTAATATGTGTATAATATAACAGAAATCTTAAATATATTATGTAAAGTATAAAAGTATTAAATATACTTCCTGTTTTCTGGTACCTACCTGTAACACAAGTTCTTCGGATACTTAGCACGGCGCCAGATTGACGTGGTGTGAAGCGTCCATACATATTATTATTATTATTTGTTTCAATAAATGAAATTTATTGTGTAGTGATTATAATATGCATGCTAAGATTTAAGATTGTAAGGTTTCTCTATTAATAATATAAGATTCGAATGTTTATTAATGCACGCAATATTGTTTAAAACAAATTCATATTGCTTACCTAATATATTTTGTTATGCATAATATTATATTTATAAAAATACAGACATATTATTACGTTTTCTTCTGCCAGTCAGTAAAATCTTTAAATAGGTACCATACCTAATAATAATAATTATGTATTTTATTTTTAATACTATGGTGCAGTTTTACCGCATACTTATTATTCTAATTTTACATTTAGTTTAACCTTTGTTAGTATTGCGAATAAGTAAAATGTAATATAATTTTATAATTTGCAGGTAGGTATTGGATTCCAATTTCAAGGGCACGCAATAATAATTATGACAACATGAAAATATTTCAAGAATCTCATGAATCGTATAACGTTACTTTACGTCGCTGTCAAATGGCCTGCTAGGCCCACAAAAGTGTACCTACCTATTTTGCATCAAAGGATAATCACTGAAGTTAATCAGGCAGTCGTATAATTATGTGGTATAATCTTAAATATTTTAGCCTACTTTTGGTTACCTTTAGCCCTCGTATCCACGAGAGTTTTTTTGTGGTCGCGAGTCGTGACGCGACAGGAAAAACTGCACTGTAGAATAGAACTCTGCACTTAATCCACAATAGAGCTGAAAATTGAAGTGTCAAGTGTACACAATTTTCAGCTGTGTCGTATTAGTGCAAAGTTCTATTTATAGTGTAGTTTATTAGTCGTGATTACATAAAAACGCTCGTGGGAGTGTAGCCTTTCTGTTGTATTTTTTTAATGCAATAAAAACGATCGAATTATAGTAATTGTTTTGTTGTTTATTGTTTTATTTACCTTTTTTACCTAATAATTGGGTCCTAAAAATAAAATTGAAAACAATAACCTACGTATAGTTTTTTTTTTATTTTTTTTTCATAGTAGGCTTGAATCTTTTGCACTTTAGAAGATATAAATACGTAAAAAAGCTACGGTATAGTTTTGAATTTCGAAGTTATTTTTTTTTATTCGGAGTGCCACCTCTTAATACGTAGTATAGCTTTACATTCTCTTTGCCTCCGTGGTCTAGTGGTTAGAGCATTGGCTCTCGACTCGGATGCCGTGTGTTCGATTCCCGCATTGGAACAACAAAAAATGTTGTTTCCAAGTTTGGTTAGGACAATGCAGGCTGATAACCTGATTGTCTGACAAGAAAGATGATCCATGCGTCGGATGGGCATGTAAAAAGTCCGACCTGCACCTCACCTATCGTCTGTCGTGTCGGTTATCCGTCCCACTGGATTGTGAGAGTACAGCAAGAGAGAGTGCTCTTGTGTACTGCGCACACACTTGGGCACTATAAAATTACTCCTGCGTAACTGGCCTGGTTTCAATGAAACCGGCCACCGTCACCGAGATCGGTGTGGGGAGTTATTACATACATTTATTATAGCCGTCTGTCCACCGCACGCCCGTCACGTCAATCTAATCTCGTTCTCGTTGACGTCCCGTTGACGGTGGCGGTGAACATACAGCCTAACGTTCAGTGCTACTGTGCGATCAGGACAACAGTATAATTATGCATGAAGAGGGAATGGCTACAACTAAACTGGGTATCTTTAAAGTGAATTAATGCTTGTTATGCGAATAAGTTTTACTTAAGTAATAATACTTTTATAACGAATAAATCCTTTCGTATTGAACTTTGTATTTAGACAAATTTTTGATTTCTTATTTTTAATACCTTGTTACGGTGCGAAATTTTATATAAATTGTGCTTCCAAGCCCCCAAAAAAGAAATGTATTATATATTTAATAAAAAAATAATTAAAATAAATGCAATTTATACTCCGATCGAAACATACAATGTGCCTTACACAATTTGCATTTTGTTTGTGCTCACCAAGTTCTGATTGGGTATGAGCGTAAAATCAGATCGAATCTTCTCGAACTGCTGGTCGTACATGGACAGCCACGACATAATCTGGCCAGGAGCGAGGAGGTATAGCGGGGGCACATCTTGGTTGACCTCCACGAAGGCTTCCCTACGGGCTTGTAGCACGCCGATTAGACCTGTAAAAAGAATCCATTAGTGTCATCATTTTATAATACTACCTAATTACCTATATTCCCTGACATAATATGACGTCTCCAAAAATCAACTACGGATACTTCGGGGCGTTCGGGCACATGATTCACTGCTTGTGTAGAGACGTTTAGGCGAAAAAATTATTGTCATACTCAAAGTAAAAAATGGGTCACTCTCCGCAAAAACAAACTCACCCATATAACAAAAAAACAATTCGAGTTTTTTTAAATAAGTATATTGCATTCATTTATCATTTGTTTTTGTGAATTGGCGGCAAATCTAAAACTCTTGTTACACGTGAAAATGAACCTAACGCGAGAAAATTTTCGGTCAATGATTTATTATGACTTTTGTTGTGGGCTTACTCAACAACAAAGCTGTGAATGGCTGCGATTAGCATTTCTTAATGAAGCTCCATCTCGTGACAATATTTACAATTGGTTTAACGAGTTTAAGCGTGGACGTAGTAATCTCAATGATGATCCGCGTGAGGGACGACGTCCTTTAACAGCGACTACTGAAAATAACATCAGTGCTGTGCGACGCATGATAGAGGAAGATAAGAGAGTGACCTATCAGCAGATACTCCTAGGCATTGGTATGAGTCAAGTTCAAAAAATATTACACAAACATTTAGGCGTCAGGAAGCTTTGTACCAGATAGATTCCCCATACTTTAACCGACGACCAAAAACACCTTCGCATGGACTGGTGTCGCCAAATGTTAGATAAGTTCAACGGCGGTGACTCAAATGCTGTATTTGACATCGTCACAGGTGATGATAGCTGGATATATTGCTACGAACTCGAAACCAAAAGACAATCATCTCAGTGGGTGTTTCCTTTCGAGGATCGGCCAACTAAGGTAAAGAAAGGAAGAAGTCAAAAAAAAAGATGATTGCCTCATTCTTTGGTCGGAAAGGTCATAATTCGCGACAGTTGTGCTAGAAGATGGAACGATAGTTACTGCGGACTGGTATGTCAATCGCTGTTTGCCTGTTGTCTTGGAAAAAATTCGACAGCAGCGCCCTCGAAGCAGGATGTTGGATATTTGACTATAGCAGGTGTCAGAAAATTAGTCATCCGCCATACAGTCCTGACCTGGCGCCCTGCGACTTTCATTTATTCCCAAGAACTAAAGATAAAATTCGAGGTATTCGCTTTACGAGCCCTGAAGATGCGATGAAAGCGTACGAAAATGCCATAGAATAGACCCCTAAGGAAGAATGGGCCCACTGCTTTTCTCAGTGGTTCCATCGAATACGACGATGTGTAGAGAGGAACGGAGATTACTTCGAAAAACAATAAAAGTATTTACAACTTTCTACATTAAGTCGTTTTTAATTTTCTAAACATTTTCAGTGTTACCTAGGTATTATCCGGTGTAACGTACCTATGTGGTGGTCGGCGTGCAGATGCGAAACGTACACCGCCCGCAGCGTCCTCAGGAATTTGTTGACTCGCTTCGGACCGAAGAACCGCACTAGTTGGCCAAACGTGCCTTCCCCGCAGTCCAGTAACATAGAACGGTTCTCGCTGTATTCAAAACAATTACATAATTGAATGCCATCATTATCACATCCATATTATATTAATAATCTATATGCACTACTTGTGTAAATTTTTATTAATGTCCGTTACTATTGCATTAGAAAAAAAACATTAATATTAGGACTCTCTGTATTCAAAACAATTACATAGTTGAATTCCATCATTATCACATCCATATTATAATAATCTATATGCACTACTTGTATAAATTTTTATTAATGTCCGTTACTATTGCATTAGAAAAAAAAAACATTAATATTAGGACTCTCTGTATTCAAAACAATTACATAGTTGAATGCCATCATTATCACAGCCATATTATTATAATCTATATTATGCACTACTTGTATAAATTTTAATTAATGTCCGTTACCATTGCATTAGAACAAAAAACAATAATATTAGGAAGTATTGTCTGTCAATGTATGTGTGATATATTTATTCGAATGAAATATAAGGTCTCCAAAAATCAATTACGGATACTTCAGGCATGTGATCCACTGCTAAGTAAAGACGTTTAGGCAGAGAAATAATTGTCATACTCAAACTAAAATAATCATCTAATGTATGCAGTATGGGCGACTCTCCGCAAAACGCAAACTCGCCCTTATAAAGACAAAAATTTTTTTTCGAGT
The DNA here is from genome assembly GCA_905404095.1 of Glaucopsyche alexis. Classification (NCBI taxonomy): domain Eukaryota; kingdom Metazoa; phylum Arthropoda; class Insecta; order Lepidoptera; family Lycaenidae; genus Glaucopsyche; species Glaucopsyche alexis. Next base: position 20,156,375 of record FR990054.1, on the reverse strand, counting down.
ATGACAATTATTTTTCTTCTTGAATGTCTTTACATAAGCAGCAGATCACATAACCGAAGTATCCGTAATTGATTTTACCAAACCTTATATAAGTTAAAATAAATAATAATATTTATTATTTATACTAATCTACTTATTTAGTTGCCTTTTAGGCAACATAATTTTTTTTAATATAATATACTAGCTTTTTACCGCGGCTCCACCTGCGTAAATACAGTATCTTATGGGAATACTTTACTTTTTTTGGTTAAAAAGTTCTTGCTTATATATTAATTCAGAGCTTAAACTACTACCTAACCAAATAATCATCAAAATTCGTTCCATAGTTTTTGCGTGATAGAGTAACAAACATCCATCCATCCGTACAAACTTTCACATTTTTAATATAATATGTAAGTTGGATTTGGTATACTCACTCAATCTGCAGCACAATGCCGCTGGTATTCCTGGTCTTGCTCGGTATACACGAGCCTGTGCCCATGAACACCACTTTAGGATACTCCTGCCTCGCCCTATTTCCTCGCACACTCTCCGCTAGCTGTTTAAACTGGTCCAAACTTGTTGAGAAGCCGACCACGCCCATAGCCTCTTGGATGTAGTCTTGGATTAAAAGCTTGGGCTCTGCTGATCTGTGAAAACATGTATAAATTATATATTTTTTCCACACTAATGATACAACTTTAAATGGAAAGTCGAAGCATTTTTTTAACATGAACCGCAAAATGATGTTAAACTTTCTTTCCTTCTGTGACATTTACTAGAGATAGGATTATGTATTGCTGTACTTTTTTATAAATTAAATTAATTTGATGTATGTTTTTTACATACTGACATTAAAATCAGTTTTATAGACAAGTCATAATTCAAATCCGTGGGAACGCAATGGATAATCATTAAAATAATTTTATTATCCAAAATGGCGGCGATGTGGTTCGCCACCCATCACGTCTCGTTCTCGCGGAGGCGAAAAGTGACCCATGGAGAGCCGCTTCGCTACGTTGAATGTAAGAGGAGGAATGGATGGTAAGAATGAAAGTGGACGAAGCGAAACATGTGTGTAAGGATCGTAGCAAGTGGAAAGAAGTGGTCTCTGCCTACCCCTATGGGAAAGATGCGGTATCTGCCTACCCCTACGGGAAAGAGGTGTGATTATATGTATGTATGCATAATTCAAAGACTACTTACGTGTCCCATTCTCTCTTAGGCCGCAGGTGGTACGCTGCGAGCGTGCGGCCCGCCAGCACGCCCCGCCCCCCGCTGTCACGTCGCGGCTCCGCGCGAACTATGCTCTGGAACTGCGCGAGCGCTATCTGTATTTTTTTTTTTTTTTTTTTATGAAATATGGGGGCAAACGAGCAAACGGGTCACCTGATGGAAAGCAACTTCCGTCGCCCATGGACACTCGCAGCATCAGAAGAGCTGCAAGTGCGTTGCCGGCCTTTTAAGAGGGAATAGGGTAATAGGGGAGGGTAGGGAAGGGAATAGGGTAGGGGATTGGGCCTCCGGTAAACTCACTCACTCGGCGAAACACAGCGCAAACGCTGTTTCACGCCGGTTTTCTGTGAGCCCGTGGTATTTCTCCGGTCGAGCCGGCCCATTCGTGCCGAAGCATGGCTCTACCACGTACAAATATATTGTATGTAGATATATAAAGGATAGAGATAGAGATTTATAAAGGATAGCTTTTGCCCGCGGCTTCGCCCGCGTGGAGGCGAAACGAGTTGGAGAAAAAACTACTTAGGCGAATAACTGTCTAATTACAGCAATATATAGCTTCTGATACAATATTGAAAATGTTTTTAAGTTTACCCAATGCAAATAGTTAAATATGGGACCCTACCACCTCGACATGACATGCGCGATCGCTTGATATACATAATATTATATTTATCGCGGTTAAATATAAATTTTACGATATCTTACATCTTAAAGACTAAATACTTAAAGACTATTTAAAAAACCCGCATCACAATCCGTTGCGAAGATTTAAAGATCTAAACATACAATACCTACATAGGGACAGACAGATATAGAGACTATGTAGTGATTAATCATTTAATTTGCCATTCACCTGTTACTTGACATTCCAAAAAAACTGACCAACCACCTTTATGAATATTCCTTAAGAACTGCAGTACAAAATATTCTTGAGCCTTTTATAAATACGTCTATGCGTTTTCGATACCGCGATGCAGTGCACGAGTCGCGAGTGGCGTCGAAACGTTTCCTTGCATTTTAAATCTGTAATATCTTCGAAAATATTCATTTGAATAACATGCTGTAAATGGCCATATTGGTCTATATTAAATGCGCAATGTATGTATTTAAGGCACTAAATTGGATAAGGATTAATGCTATATTATTTAAAATCGCTTCGTAAATAAGCTATTAAATTTAAATTAAAGTAAAGGATTAAAAAATGGTTACTGTGGTTTATCCCTAAGAGAAAGATATATGCAATCGCGGACTTATTTGTAGGCTTTTTTAAGATTAACAAAACTGTAGTACATTATTTTTATCTATCTCGTAGGGTTCAGCCAGCGTTTGCAATGTATACCTAAAAACTTTCCCGTTGAATCACTCTATCTGTTAAAAAACCGCATCAAAATCCGTTGTGTAGTTTTAAAGATTAAGCATACTTACATAGGGACAGACAAAAAAGGGACTTTGTTTTATACTATGTAATGATAAAAAAACTTAAAAGTAGCAAGCGACTTACTCAACAGTCCACACAGAAGAAAATTCTAGAGTTAATATAAATTTTATAGATATTCCATAGAAACAATAAAATTTACAAAAGTAGTAAGTAGCGTATTTCCTGATACAAAAAATATTTTAGTGCCCTTCATTTGACGTGTAAATTTAATAAACGCTGTTAATGTTAACAAACATTAATGGGGCTGTTAAACAGCCCCATTAATGTTTGTTGCCCCATAAACAGCCGCTGATTATAAAGATTTTACATAAAATCTAAATAAATTCTAGATAAATAAGTATAACTGGCGCAGTCGCGCAGAGTTTAAGAATCCCAAATTTCCTGTTTTTTTAATTCCTTTCTGTTAAGCGCCATCTGTGTAGTAGCCAATAGCTACGTCCAAGGGCGGATCCAGCTTTGGCGCCAGGAGGGGGTCACATCATGGGCGTAGCCAGGTTTTAGTTTCGGGGGGGGGGGGGGGGGGGGGTTCATGAAAATAAAACGACTACAAGTACATTAAATAATCAGGACCGTCTTTAACCTATTAGAGGCCCTGGGCACATTAGAATTTTTTTTTTCGTTACCTGTTTAAATTTAAACCCTGAAAGACTGTGTATTTCGGAAAACTAAACGTCAATATAAAACTAAACGTCAGTACAAAATTTTATAATACGTTCTTTAAACCAAAAACGAGCGAGCGAAGCGAGCGAGCAAATTTTCCTATTTTTACAGGTTCAAACGTTCAACTCTGTTCAAACGTTAAACTAAAATATAAACATCGGAAAAATACCATAAAATCAACCGGCTTAAACAGAACATCAGTAATAAATAATGTAATGGCCTTTATGTTAACCGCGAGCGAGCGAAGCGAGCGAGCAAATTTTTTTCCTATTTAATAGGTTAAATCTGTTCAATTTTAACCCCTAAAATACTGTGTAAATAGGATCATACATTAGAATAATGGGCGCCCATTTTTTTCGTTTTTACCTGTTTATGCTTTAAAACACAGTATTTCAGGGTTTCCCCTTAAACACTGAATAACGGTGAACTTCGGAAAATATCATAAAATGAACCGGCTAAAACGGAACATCGCTACTTACTAATATAATATGTTCTTTATGTTAAACGCGAGCGAGCGAAGCGAGCGAGCAAAATTTTTTTCCTATTTAATAGGTTAAATTTGTTCAAATTTTAAACCCTCAAAGACTGTTACCCTGAAAAACTCTGTAATTTAAAAAAAACAAATATCAAAAGCCTAAAACTGAACGTCGGTACTAAATTTTATGGTAATATAGTAATATGTCTATATAAGCCAAACACGAGTGAGCGAAGCGAGCGAGCATAATTTTTTTTTCCCATTCTATAGGTTAAAATCTATTCAATCGTTAGACTTAAACACTGGAAAACGGCGAACTTCGGAAAAATATCATAAAATCAACCGGCTAAAACAGAACATCGCTACTTAATAATATAATATGTTCTAGTTAAACGCGAGCGAGCAAAGTGAGCAAGCAAATTTTTTTTCTTATTTAATAGGATAAATTTGCTCAAATTTTACACCCTAAAAGACTGAAAATAGTATCATTTTGTAATTTAAATTAGAGTAAAATTAGTGTTATTTCTGATGTTGTAAATTATATGACAAATAACTTATTATGTTAGGTTTGTCATATATTACCAATTTACACTTTTTTCGGAGTATATTATTACAAAATTTTAAGATAATTGACGTGCCCAAAATATTGTGTAGCATGCTATACGTTCGAGGATTCGATGGCACGCGTGCTATAGGGTCGCGATCCCCGTTTTAAGCTAGTGATTTTATTGTTTTTTTCTAAAGTACAATATTATTTCAGGGCTAAGATTTTAACAGGTTAAAGCGTAAAAACATTCGCTCGCTTTCTCAGTTTGAACGCATTTAACACAAATACCTACATATAGCTACGCTCATGGGTCACATAGGCGTGGTCAAGTCAAGAACTTATAATTTAATTTTGATAACAATAGGTACAAGTAAAATGTAGGTATTTTATGGATGTACGTGTAAGTACTGTACTTAAAAATATTTATTATTTATTGTACACTTGAAAAACAACTTAATAACTTGTACATACACGTACTTATTGTCATCTTATCTTGAAGACATCCAGAGAAGCACTATCACGCACGGAATGAGGCAGCCTATTTATATTCCATAACCGTGGTGAATGATTTGTCATAACAGCTAGAGGTATATCGAGGGATATAACGCATTTCAAATGAGAATAGGAACGTCAATTACATTTTTCTGTCATAAGTGTGATTTTCAGAAAAATCAAAATCTATCTAAACATAAATTTAACTATCATAACAGTCTAAATTCGAAACAATATGGCGCCGACTCGATCCTATTCTCATTTGAATCGCACTATATGACGCAAAACTCCGCAAAAGTCAATGGGTACGTTTTTAATAAAGGTCCGCCTAGTGCGTCCGGACCTTTACGTGGAGAAATGCCAGTCCGGTTAGGCGATCTTCAACCATTGAAGATCTTACTTCCACGATTTAAATTTTAAATTTTCGATGCATTCGTTCCCAAACGTTTGCCATCATACAAAGTTATTATATTAAATTAATTAAATATTGAAGGTAGTTAGTTACATAAAATCTGTATGGTGACAAAATATATAAATAAAATCATTATGTTCAATTAAATTAGTGATCCATCTAAGTCCTGGAACCAGCTCAGGGGGGGGGTCATGACCCCCATGACCCCCCCCCCTGGATCCGCCCTTGGCTACGTCAATAACGACTTATGAAAACGAAAAACACAGCACACTGATCAGTTACTTAAACTTAGTTTACATATTGGCACGAAGCAATAGCGCTAATGAACAGATAATCTACCCACAAATTTACATCAGAAAAAGGCATAATTCTGTTAAACATTTCATAAAATATTTTATTTTATGAAATGTATTTTTTTTTATTCACACAATTTTAAAATTGTATTTTTAATCTCACTGAAATCGTAAATAGATTTTGGCTCACATAAAACTTTCCTTATATTTCGCGTTCGCGTCGGTGTAGTTATTTTGCTTAGACACATTCGTCTCCGTGGGTGTTCAAACAGCCGGTATACTATTATACCGCAGTAGAGGGCAGAGGCAAAATTTCTGCATCTAGTTAATTCAGTTTATGCTTAAAATACTAAACAAAAAAAGAGAATCTAAAACATACCTTATTCTTAATCTCTTCGAGGTTATTTTGCTTTGTCACATTCGTCTCCGTCGGTGTCCATACAGCGGGTATACTATTATCCGGCAGTAGGGGGAATATGTCTGCGTCTAGTAGATGCAGTTTGTGCTGACTTCTGTGTACTGCCTCCGAGCCGAGACAGGTGTTGTGAGTGTTGAGCACTAGATGTCGGGTCGTGGCACCGAACATCGACATGAACGCTTGGTACCTGACATAGCTGGGCATTAACTCGTTAATCCGTTAATCGTTAATTAACGAAGTTAACATTTTGGTTAACGGATTAACTTTTAAGTTAACTTTTAAAAATGTTAACGGACACGTTAACTTCCGTTAATATGAACAGAAGTCCGTTAATCGTTAATCCAATGCCTACTTTTGACCCCCTCATAACTCAAAAACTATTTCACATAAACGTGTCAAATTTGGCTCATATATTGAGACTTGCGAGATACATAATATGTGCTCCAAATTTCATAAACACATCTCAAACGGTTATAAATTGACGATTTTTGGACGTTAATATCTAAATAATAATCGTCAATTTATAACGTCCAAAAATCGTCAATTTATAATAAAATGATAAAGAAACTGGTAAATTTTTATCATTTTATTATAATTTTTCACTTAATTGATTCTATTAGGAACACTTAACTTTGGTATTAATTTTGTTTTAAATAAGTACCTACTAATAATTTTTGTACAAAAAGTAATGATATCCTATCAAAAACATAAATGTGAAATGAGAGCCAAGTTCAATGGTCAGTCCTGAAATTTATTTATAACAACATAAAATATGATAGCCTTCGGAAGTTCTAAACCTGTTACTTGTCGGTTCTTACTTTATTGTTCCGTAAGTTTGGCTTGCTGGTAGAAACTAACCATCGAACATAATAATTCGTATATGAGAACTAGCCAAGTCAGACCTTAGGCTACAATATATTACCTAAGTTATGAGAAGAAAGTCAGTGACCATTTGCGTGTTAATAAAGAAGAGTGCAGTGTAATTTAGTTAGATAGAAAAAGTGAACTGTGCAGTGTAGTACCTAATTAAAACCATATCATGGAAGACATGGAATCGGATTCCAGGGGTTCTGATGATAATCCATGGCCACATTTGACTTCAACATGTTAATGTACATGAAGAGGAATATCCCGACCTATAACCTGTTAACTTCCAGAACCTGAACCAACAGGTTTTATAAGTTCACTCACTAACGCAACGATATAAAAATGCAATTTTACACATATTAACGGATTAACGATTAACGTTAACTTGCGTTAATTCTTCCGAAATGTAACGCTTTAACGTTTAACGAAGCTAACTTTTTTTGTAGCGGATTAACGATTAACGAAGTTAATTATTTGATTAACGGTGCCCAGCTATGGTACCTGAATATATTTTCAAATCTTTTTTTACGATATTTATTATTATATTTGAAAAAAAAATGCGAAGGATTAAATAGCATAAATCTTTCGTCATTCGTGCTTACGCAAGTAAAAAACATTAAAAAGTTTGTCACATATTTGTATGTAAAAATACTTTTTTTTTTCTTTGAGACTTTCTAATACTTCTTAAAAATAAAATATATGTAAGTATCCTAATAGTTTTGTGTAAGTAGATCCATTTGATGAAAAAATATTTTTATAAGTTGACAACTTTGCTGATATAATGATAGTTTTGGAAATGCTTAAAGTAAGTTCTACGTACTTGGGATTTTCAATGATATGTTGTGGTGTGTAATGGACTATCAGTAAAGGTATGTTCTCCGCTGGGTTGGAGCCGTCGTCGAAATGCGCAGAGAATTCCTCCTCGCGCAGGTAAGTTATGTCGGGAACTTCCAACACTGAAACAGATAAAACATAATACTTGAGTCTATAGTAGTCATAGAAGTGAAAATTTTTAGAGAAAAATGGGTAAAATCCCATTACGTTCATAAATAGGAAATATCTTAAAAAAGCAGCGTTAACTTCCATCGTATATACATACATACATTAATCACGCCATTTTCCCGTAGGGGTAGGCAGAGACTACTTCTTTCCACTTTCTAACGATCCTTACATACTTGTTTCGCTTCGTTCACTTTCATTCTTACTAGTTACCATGCATTCCTCCTCTTACATTCAACGTAGCGAAGCGGCTCTCCATGATCCGCTTTTCGCCTCCGCGAAAAACGAGACGTGATTGATGGCAAACCACATCGCCGCCATTTTGGATAGTTAAATTATTTTTATAATTATTCATTGCGTTCACACGGATTGGTGGAGAGGGTAGGAATAGGGAAAGGGACGGGTAGGTGGTGTGGAAAGGAAGATTGGTAAGTTAGAGTGGGAAATGTACGATATTACCGTCCAGGAGGGCAAGGGATAGGAAGCCGGGGTCGCATACCCGTATACTATACCACAACAACCGGACAGGCAAGTTGGGATGAATATCCCATGACTAACTTCCATCGTTATCAATGAAAAGTCTTCAAAGTCACTTAGCGTAATTAATTATTATTTAATACAATAACATAATAAGATAATCTAAAAAAAGGCTTTGTGACCTAGCTAAGACTATTTGAATAATTTAAATCTATTTAGCACATGAAAGAGTAATAAAAAATATCCTTACATACTTTATCTTTACAGTATATTAAATAATGCTTCCCTTTCTGTTCGCTTAGATATTTTATACTACTCAGTGGATTTTAATGTAGTTTTTAGCAAGAAATGGAGTGATTAAAGAGTAAGGTTTATATGTATGTATATTTACAACCGTGCGAAGCCAAGGCGGGTCATTAATAATTGAAATTAGTTACGAGTACAACATACCAATGAACACAGGTCCCGGGTCGTCCGGAGTCTTCACATCAGCTGAGCGGACGACGGTACCGTCCGGTAGCACCACGTCCTGGCCGCTCTTCAGCTGACCGAGCATTGGCCCGGGCTTCACGCCACGCTCCACACACTTCTCTAGATCCAATGTTCCAAGGCGTTTCTGGAATAAAAATAGTATTTTTATAGATTTTTAAATCCTTCTACGATTATAAATGCCCATGTTTGGGCAATAATACATGGGCATATGATATGGGCATTAACGGAAAAGCAACGAAAATCCCTACAAATATGTCAGAACAGGATGGAGAGGAGTCATGTTATTTGTCAAACTGAAAGACAAAATTAAACTAACTGAATGAAGAATGTTAATATAGGTATACAAAATTGCTTAAAACGATTCTCCCAGTAATGCTTGTATCTATACAAATACACTAGTTTTTGTTTCATTGAAAAAGACCGAGTAATAATGGATTAAGCTGCGCGTCCACTGCATCGGAATCGGAGCGTACGCAGCGTACGGAGCGTCGTCATTTACGAAATGCCGATGGGGTGCGTCCACTGCATTCGGATTCATCATCGGCAATTTAGTTATTTTTAGTCCGTCAGCCTGAACGTGCATTTGCATTGTGGAGGATAGTGACGAGATATATTGTTGTAATAGGCAAGCGGACTGATTTTTTTTATTGCATAAATGAATAGTACTCTTAAATATGAGTAACTTCTTAGAAGAAACCGTATATCAAAAGTCAATATTTTCAAAGGTACAGCGATTTGTATACAAAATTTCGCGAGTATACCAAAAAAAATTTTTTTTTTGCGAAATTGGTAAACAAAACCTACATCATTAGTTTACTCACATCATATACAAAAACATTCATTATGGTAAGTATGAACTTAAACGCACAAATATCGGAGATATTTACAAATATATTCCTGCGGCCATATTCTTCATATACTACTTCATATACAAGTGACGTCATTTTTAGGTTGACTTTAGTATGGAGCGTTTTTAGGAGGCTCGCGAAATTTTTCATACAAATCGCTGTACCTTTGAAAATATTGATTTTTGATATACAGTTTCTTCTGAGAAGTTACTCATATTTAAGAGTACTATTATTTATGCAATAAAAAAAATTAGTCCGATTGCCTATTAGCTGTATTTTATCAGAAGAGGAAAAGAGAAACAAGAGGAAACGAAAGATATGGGTTCATAAATCATAATATAAACTCAAAAAGATTAATTTTCGGAGAATTTCATACATTATATTCTGATTTATTAGAAGATGAAAATATATTTTAAGATCGGAATCGGAGCGTACGGAGCGTACGGATTTGTTGCTTTGTATTGATTTCTATGGTACTGCGTCCACTGGATCGGCATTTCTGCGCCTGAGACCGGTATTTATGCCGATGACGTCATCGGCAGTGAACCTGTCATTCGGATTCCGAACGTTTCAAGTTCTGACGTGTTTGCGACGACGCGACGGCTATACATAAATATTTATTCACGATGAATGACGATATTTTAATTACTTTAGTGGAAAAATATGATGAACTTTACAATCTAAAACATTAACATTATCATAACCAACTGAGGAGAGACGATATTTGGGATGAAATTGGGCAAATCTATACTAATATTATAAAGCTGAAGAGTTTGTTTGTTTGTTTGTTTGAACGCGCTAATCTCAGGAACTACTGGTTCGAATTGAAAAAGTATTTTTGTGTTGGATAGTCCATTTATCGAGGAAGGCTTTAGGCTATATAGCATCATGCTAAGCTCAATACGAGCGGAGCACCAATCAAGAATGTTTCAAAATCGGGGGATTTTTTTTTTCCTTTTGAGAGCTTTCGCTGCGTACGCTGCGAAAACGGTTGAAGTTTCGCTAAAATTATGTATGACACAATTGTTACCCTTTAAAAATTCTAAAAAAAAGTCCGCGACTGTATATGTCTATCTTTTAAGGTTGGCTCACAATAACCTTTTTATGCTTACCAAATTTGTTCTAAAATTAAGCAATATTTGTGAGGGCGTTTTCATAAAGATGATATTAATCCTTATCCAAATAAATACGTTATTCATTACAAGCATTTAATTTAGAAGAAATTTTCCGTTTACATCATTTGATTTCAATGAGTATTTTAGAAGATATCGCAGTAATAAAATAATCAGCGCGCAATAATGATGTGCGGCGCGCTGCGGACAGTCGTGAGGAGGAAGCGCTCCTCCTTCTACGTAAATGAAATCGGGGTCAATTTTAGCGATATCCCAAAGTAATTGTTCCACGCGGACGAAGTCGCGGGCAAAAGCTAGTAATAAATAAAAATTGTAGAATATAGTGAAGTTCAAAAAACTTTTTTCGAGTCATATGAATGTACCCAAAAAATCTATTTTCATCTTCTAATAAATCAGAATATAATGTATGAAATTCTCCGAAAATTAATCTTTTTGAGTTTATATTATGATTTATGAACCCATATCTTTCGTTTCCTCTTGTTTCTCTTTTCCTCTTCTGATAAAATACAGCTAATTACAACAATATATCTCGTCACTATCCTCCATAATGCAAATGCACGTTCAGGCTATGACTAGAGTCCGACCGAAACTGGTTTTCCGGCCGAAACCGAAACTGAAACCGAATATTCGGCCGTGGCTTCAGTTTCGGCCGAAACCGAAAGTCACGTGGTCAAGTAGAAAAATCCTTAAAATACTGAAATTTGGTGCATTTTATCCATTATTCTGCATTAATTAGGACATGAAATGGAAACACGGTATATTAATTTTGTTGTAATCATTTATTCAATGTAAGATTAAAAAAATATTATTTATATTTTAATTATGTTTTCAAATTCAGTTGCGTTGTCAAAGCGTTGCCGCAAGAAACGAAGTTAGGCGAGCGTGCACGAAAACTTCCGAAATCAGTTTCGGTTTCGGCAAAAGTTTCGGCCACTTCTGGCCGAAACCGAAACTGCGGCCGAAACTTGATTTTTGGGCGAAACTCGGCCGAAACCGAAACCGAACTTTCGGTCGGACACTAGCTATGACGGACTAAAAATAATTAAATTGCCGATGATGAATCCGAATGCAGTGGACGCACCCCATCGGCATTTCGTAAATGACGACGCTTCGTACGCTGCGTACGCTCCGATTCCGATGCAGTGGACGCGCAGATTTATAGACATTTCAAATTCTCGTAAATTTCGCGGCCCGTAGCAGGCGCTCGTGGAGAGTGTGACGTCACGGCACAGTTCCGGCCGAGATACCTAGTAGGTATAATGCTTGCGCTCAGCTATTATTGCAGTGTTTTATATTGTTTCTCCATACAATAAGTAATATTAAGTTTAGTAAGTGTCTATTAGTATTTAGTAGTGTAATATTAGTGTATATAATATTGTAATTTATGTACAGTAAGTACAACGGATGACGGATTTGAATTAGAAACGGTACCAGCCTGAACAACTAGATAAAACAATATTTAAAAATTATAAATTAGTTCTATTTTAAATTAAAATAGAACTGACTTTCAACTTGGCTGGTAGCGACTTCAAAATTATGAAGATTGGGTAGAGAAATAAATAAGAATTTCAGCCAAATTTAAAAGGCAACTATTTGAAAAAATAAGTTTTATTTCATGCTTTTTTGTGCATTTTTACTTTGGAAGTCGGTTTAATTTTTTATTTAAAATAATATTTTGTCCCTTTCTATTGATATTTGTAAAATTATTAAAACATTATAAGATAGTTTAAAATAAACGATCGAATGTATAATATTGAATACGCGCCATTAGCTTTCATTGGGTAAGATGGTGAAGATTACTGTTAGTTACATAGTGGCATATGCTTGCAGGTTTTTAAACAATGCCGAAATTTCCAAACGCGTATCTTTAAAGACCGAGGAGTTCTGTTCAGTGCTTTTGGATTCAGGGTATACCTTGGAGCAAAATTAACTTTTTAGTAACATATGCTTGGACAACTTGAAAAAAGTTTCAATCACCATATGGTCCATATGTATACATATAAATTTCGAGAAGTACCCTCGATTCCTCATGGATTCCATCATCAGGCAACACCTATACTAGCAGAAGGTGTTGCATCAGGTCACCACTATGAGTATGATGTCAAAAGGACCAATTTGGGATTATACCCTATACATAAAAAAATAATTTTGAAAATAGGTCCACAGACGGCGGAGTACCTAATCGTTGAACATACAAAAAAATAAAACAATATAGGTAGTCTATATATACAGTGGAATCCTTTTTTTGGAAGTCGGTTAAAAAGGGCAATCAGATAACCTACCTAAAAAACATGATTTTCTAGCATGTAGAGTAGACATTTTTAACTTTAATAGTAAGTTAAAGGTACGGGCGACGCGGTGTTACTGAGCGAGTATTGCGATGTACTGTGCAGTGACGTCATCGCCCCGAGCGCAGACCTGGTGGAATCTCGAGTCGCGCGCTTACTTTGGAATTAAATATCTCGGAAACTACACTGATATAAAATATTGTAGGATATTGTTTGGGCTGGTATCAACTTCAAAATTAAGAAGATTGAGTAGAGAAATTGTTAAAAAAATTTCCGAATTTAAAAGGAGACTTATTTAGAAAATAAGTTTTATTTCATACTTTTTTGTGTATTTTTACTTTGGAAGTCAGATTAATTTTTTGTTTAAAAATAATAATTATCCAGAAAAAGTAGTGTTGTGGTTCTGTATTTACGCAGGCGGAGCCGCAGTAAAAATCTAGTTCATTATGTTCCAATGTCCTAAAGACTGATTATTATTTAAAAAAAGAAGAATTTCTTTTTTTAGTTGAAAAATACTAAATGATGTTTATCTACATCGCCTTTTTTAAAGAGATTAAAAAAGATGATGTAGATAAACATAATTTAATATTTTCGACAAACTACAACCATATTATATTTTCCATTATTTTGCAATTTAGTCCTACTTAAACTAAGCATAATAATTTACCTTGATTGTACAAATATATGCCACACATGACTCTGCGGGCTTTTGAAGATCTTGTAACACTTTCTCTGTCTTGTCTATAACAGCATCTGAAATAGAAAAATACCTTTTTTATTTCTAATTTTCAAATACAATACAGAAATTTAATATCCATAGACAACATTTAAGTTTTTTTATACACAACATTTAAAGTTTTTGAATTTGAAATTGAATATTTTTAAATGGATATTTAATATGCTCACCTTTCTCATTTAGTTTGACATTAGTACTATAATTTTTTCTGGCTTTCCCATCTCTTCTATAGTAATCTGTGTCATCATTGATAAATTCCTCAAATTCTTCTTGTTGATGTGCCTCTCTTTTTGCCTTCTTTGCAGCTGGTGCAGGTTCAGTATTAAGGATCTCATTAGGTCCCCTAAAAAATTAAAAATTAGTTGTTAGCAGGCATTATAAAAATTGTTATAAGCCAATCAAGAAAGCTTTAACATTATGAATATCCATCATAATGTCAAAGCTTTAGAATTGGCTAACAGGTACTGAAAACTTCAAGCTCTTACACCCTCACACGTTTGTATGCGGCAGCAAGTCTCTGTGAAAATTACTGCAGTTGAGAAACACCTACAAAACATGAGCAATTTGTCGTTTCTTTTTTGCAAAAAAAATCATTATTATTTGTGTAATCTTCTCCGTGGTCTCTATATGCCTGTGGCAAATTTCATCAAAATCTGTACAGTCGTTTCGGAGCCTATTCAATTCAAACAATTAGAATAGATACTCTTTTTATTCATGAACATTAAACAATACAGGTTAATATCTATATTCTATAACTAGCTATTAAATATTTACTAACTATAAAAGTAGTACTAAAAAAAATTAATAATAAATACTCCAAAACTTAAAAGGCTACAAAAAAAAATAAATCTCCCAGGTCATCCCCACCAGGCAGAGTACCTAGAAGGCTCAGAGAGTTTCCTCGCTGAATTATACTAGATAAATACTTACAACAGGACATATTTAACTGTCATTGCATTATCTTCAAAGTCCGCTGCTGGTATACATTTAGCCATGTTCACATTCATTTCTTTCATGATAACAAATCTTCTAGTGGCTTTGTACAGCTCATCCTGAAAAGCAAATTATTTATCACTAGGTTTAGAAGTATTGATAATTAATGTTTTTATTATTGTGATGCTTGTAACTGCAAGAAAGGATACCATTAGGAACAGATTTTTTCCTTGTCTATAATTTAAATTATTTGAGAATACAACTAAGGAATTTTACTGTTACGACATGCTATAAAACTTTTTTCCAATTTCTATAAAATATGAAATAAGTGAAATTGAAAAGCAGCTGATTTAAATTATAAATAATCATTACAAATGACTTCTTAAAAGTATTATTATTTTAGGACTAACCAATCCCTCAGGACCATGCAATGTGATATTCGGAACCCCGACATCTTGTAACGTAAGAGACAGACCAGGTAGCCCGCCAATATTTCTCCAAGTTTTACTAGTTATGAAAATGTGCTCCAATCTTGACAACTTCACTTTGTGTTCGTGTGCTAGACGTTGCGTGCACTCGCCACAATTGAAAAGGTACCTAATAGTTTAAGAAAATAATGATGAAATAAAAACCAAAATGTATGAAATAAAAAAAAAGGTGAAGTAACCCTTACCGTTTTTGATCAGTGAACAGGTATAAAGTATTAGGAACTCCACGTGCTCCCGAACCTAATACCTGTAAATATACAGTGCTGGGACCATATTTTTCAGACTTCTTTGCTATATGCTGTCTTTGCTTCTGAGCTTCGACTATTCTTCCTGTATTGGCTTTCGGCATGGTTGCTAAAAATTCCAAGAGCTTCTTAGTGCTTTTATTGCTATATTTTCTGTTTAAATCTAGTCTAACTACTCTGTTTATCCATAAAATTGAACCGTACATGTGTTTATAGGTTATATACAACATTAAAAAGAAATTAAGTAATTATTATATAAATTTGTCCGTAATTTATACATTTGTTTTTAGAGTTTATGTAATGTCTAAACATTACAATATTTTGTATTTAAACATTTTTTACAGAAATTTTAATAACAATTTTGTTTTCTTTCATGACAGAAGAAAATATGAATGACACTTCACACTTGACAGTTGACAGTATGACATTTGAAAACCGCGACATCTGGCGGAGTGGGGACACAACATTCCAACATTTTTAAAACTAAATCTCAAACAATTTTTAAGTTTTTTGGATTATTTATTTTTGTTATGAATAATGAGGCGCCGTTTTAACAAAAAAAATGTCTCATTTATTTATCTATACCTACCTTTATACCAACGTAGGTACCTAGTACTTATCTACAACTTGTACATACTTCGGAAATAAATTTAGTTCAAAATTATAGTTTTGTAGCAGCAACACTGTCACTAAATTAAAAAATGGCGTTCAGTACAGCTGTGGGTTGCGCAATTTATATGTAAATTAACACGAAAATAATAAATGAATTAAATATTTAGTGCATAAAATATACCAAGGACCATATAAATTATGTTTGTGCTGGATGTAAACATCTAAAATCAAATGGTGGTGTAATATATTCCTCGTAATTATAAGTGCAAACCTGTCATGGACCGTGTATTTCTTGTGTTGTGATGATGTATTAAAAATAAAAATAATGAAACGAAAAGTTATTCGGCTGTGCAAATAGTGTTAAAATTATGGCTGTGTTATGGGTGATTTTGTTTTTATCCACATCTGGATTGCATTTTGTGCATGGATTTCCCGTAAACCCCTCGTCGCGAATCTACCCGCAAGGTATGTAAATGCGAAATTATTCTGTTACCTTGTTTTACAATAAGTACACAAATTACAAAATGTGTCGGTTAGAATTCTTCATCTTAGCTTTAAGCTAAGATAAAAACAACTTGTTATAGTAGCTCTTGTACATAAGTTCATAGTAGCCCTTCTTACAATTACCTATTGGTATTCTTATGCATATTTATACAAAAATTATGGATGAAAATTAATCGAATCTATAATATATATACTTAAATATTATAAATGCGAAAGTGTCTGTCTGTCTGTTACCTATTCACGCTTTAACCGCTGAACCGATTCTTATGAAATTTTGTATAGACATACTTTGGGTCCCGGGAAAGGACATAGGATATTTTTTATCCCGAAAAAGTAATGTTCCTGCGTGACAATGTATATACACAGGCGGAGCCACAGCATGTTAATTGTTCACAATATGCAGTTTAGTTTATGAGTATGTACCACTAGTATTTTTTATCTATAAGTATCACTTCTTATCACAATTTTGACCAAATCTAATTTTCGTAATCATTTTAAGTTTTGTAAACTTCCTAACTTCCTAAATGAAAACAATATCAAAAAAATATTTAAAAAAAACCTTTGCAACTTCTGTGGTTATGTTAGATTGATTCTTAACATGTTGAAGTAACTTTCTGAACAAGGGAGCTGATTTGTAGAGATTTTTATATAAAGTCTATAAATTTTCTGTCAAAATCTCAACTTAGTAGCACCTTAAGTAAGCGTTAAATGTCTCTGAGTGTGGCCGTATGATGTGAATGATGTGATTCACGCATACAGAATGGTCCTACTACTACTACAATGGATGAATGGATGTATAGATGGATGATTGTTACTCTTTCACACAAAAACATTAAACGGATTTTGATGAAATTTGATATGGTAGTAGTTAAGGCATTAGAAAACTTAGGCTACATTTTCTCTTGAAAGTAGTGTTCGCATAGGATACTGTATTTACATGGGCAAAAGCTAGTTAACCAAATGCATACAATTTACATATCATTAAAAATTGAAGCCAAGTTAAGAAATACCTACTTACCTACTTAATTTAATTTGGTATATTAAAAGATAAAAAATATTTAAACAATCAACATTCAATGCAAATACAGTGAAAACTCTTTATAATGTCGTTCGTTATAACGAATAACTCTCTATAACATAGAAATAAGTTCAATTTTTACCATAAAACCCATACATTAATTCACTCTTTATAATGTAACAGAAATGAATAGTACTCTTAAATATGAGTAACTTCTCAGAAGAAACCGTATATCAAAAGTCAATATTTTCAAAGGTACAGCGATTTGTATACAAAATTTTGCGAGTCTTTATACCAAAAAAAAATTTTTTTTTTGTTGCGAAATTGGTAAACAAAACCTACATCATTAGTTTACTCACATTATATACAAAAACATTCATTATGGTAAGTATGAACTTAAACGCACAAATATCGGAGATATTTACATATATATTCCTGCGGCCATATACTTCATATACTATAACCTACAAGTGACGTCATCTGTAGGTCGACTTTATGCCGTCTCGCATCGCTTAACATGTGTGTTAATTACTTAAATAACTTAACATTCTTAGATTACATTGTCTCTAGGAAATTTTGATCTCAGTTACTAAATGCACCATCGTCACCTATCATGTATTTTCAGTCATAAACCAACTTTGAAACTGTCAAGATAGCCAGTAAAAGAAAAGCGTTATGTGTCAACAAAAAAGTTGTTGTGTTAACAAAACAGGTGTTGATAGTGATAAAATTAGAAATTATTGTAATTGGTTAAATGTTTATTTTATTCTCTTCCCTCCGTATAACGTAAATTATTTACCTATATAACAAAAAAAAAAGCTTGGTCACTTTAAATTCATTATAAAGAGTTTACATTGTATAAAAATGTTACATGAATGTATTTTGAATTTAAGTACTATTGATATTGAGTTGTATTTACTTACTTAAAATAAACTTGAAAAAAAATCGTATCGAGATTTAAATTGAAAACAAATTGAATAAACCCTCTTTTAGATGCTAGTGGATCATCAGTATTGGAGCAATGGACCGCAGAAGGGGGGTTGTATGCTGCGCTGCCAGCGCTGGCGTTGGTATTCGCAGCATTTGGTCTGCTATTCGGCTGTACCTGGTGCTACAGGCACAAGGATTGTAAGGTGAGTTATGTTTATGAATTGGTATTGAAGCCCATTGATAGTAATTTTTATTTATGTTGCCAATGTGTAAATATGATGCGTACACGGAAGGGGTTGAATGAGGCTATCTTTGTTTACATACAATTTGATAAACATTTTAATGACAATGTAAGGGTAATTCAGCATTCAGAGATTATCAAAATTAAATCTAACATGGTTAGCACTTAGCAGTAAACAATGTTTCTCTTAGGAAATTTTTAGATTGTATATCAAATTATGCTGGATTAGCTTCAAGCATTGACAACGAACCTTACCAAAATCTATATTAGCTACATAGAGCTAAGTATAGTTTTATTTTACCATTGTATATTTTAGTAACACAATTGTGGCCGACATACAAGTCTCTATCCTTACGAAAATACCACCCACGGCGAAATTTCGCGATCAATTAGGTTTCGATCGTTATCTATTTGGCATAAAGTTAGGACCAAAACGATCTTTCGCCTACGCTTTACGCTGCGACTATGGAGTTAGTAACATTATTATAACGTTGTTCAAACACAATTTCGTTTAAGTTAACAAAAATTCTAAAAAACATATTGCATTGCGCTCTCTAAGGCGCTGAGGTCATTAACCTCACACGCCTAAATAACATCAAGACAATCAGCTGTGCGAGGTCAATTACCTTAACAGAGTCGTAAAGAACATAATGTATTTTTATTTGGTATAAATTTTTATAATGTTGGTTTTTTCAGCCTAAACATCTTCACATAAGCAGTAGGTCATATGGCCAAAATATCTGTAATTGATTTTGAATCGCCATGTTAAGATCTAAGATTTTGTTGTCGGAATATTACATACTAACTGATTAAATGTACTGTTGGTTCTTGGTGGAATTTAATGTTCATAATAATATCACTCAACTTTTTTATACACACTTTTCCACTTTATTATATACCGGTTTCGATTAACACATCATCAGGTGTTAATTGAAGGTAGATTCAACATAAGTAGGTAGTACTTATCTGCCTTCAATATACACCTACTTATGTTAAATCTACCTTCAATTAACACCTGATGATGTGTTAATCAAAACCGGTCGTGTTTATATATAAATAATTGTAAAAATCTTAATAAAGTGGAAAAGTGTGTATAAAAAAGTTGTGTGATATTATTATGAAATATTACATGTTTACGAATTTGTTACGTCTTATTATGAGATTAACAAGTGTTACAATAAAATCTAATTTCTACTCATTACATAATACTGAATACATTGCTATTATGTAGCCAAATGTACTATCAATGAGTACTTGAGGTAAATTGACTATTGTCATAAAGTGGCTCTTGTATATGTTCAGTCGTGGACATTTCCGGTATATTACATATTTTGTTCTTATTAATATGGCAATAAGAGTCATGAGTAGTACATAAGGTTGTCGGCGACCGTGCAATATTAATAAACAATCTTTACAACATCTTTGTGTATGCCGTCTTTATCGTCATGCGTCGAGAGATATTTGTGTACATTCTTTTGTTTGTGTCTAATCAGCGGCCGGCGACGGGTCAATGACCCCCGCGCCCTCGCTACGGGATATCGCGATAAACTCAACAGTTTGTGGGACACATACAATATTATATATGTGTGCCAATCTATGTTGTATCGCCTATCCTCCTACTAATGAAAATATTTACATAACCGACTATAGCTATTCAATTCTGTCTTTTAACGCAAATATTAGCATCTATTTAGGGTATAGATAGGTACCAAACTATAGAAGCTTATAAAATCACTAAATAAAATAACAAGAAGCCCGACTGCCTATTTTAATTTTTATCAGAAATGCGTAATGACCGTGTGTAACTCGCCTAATCCTGATGAATTTTACGACACCTCTCATTAGGTAAAATCCATTAAGCCGTTTAGGCCTGTACAGCGTGCTAAATAAATACACATACGAAATATAGACAATAAAAATATACTAACTTAAAACTTAGGCCTTTACATCCGTTAATGGATGATTTATACAGTATTCTCCGAGCGAAGTAACCACTCTTGAAATACTGTAGTGCCTGGGACAGTGGGTTTTTAAATGTCGTATGGTTGCCCTAGCACATACGGCATTCTCACAACATAGTCAGCCTAGTCCAGAGGAATGAACTAGTCAATACGTCTGGGGCCAACTATGTGCGGGTTTCCTCACGATGTTTTCCTTCACCGTTAGAGCGTCCGTCCGTATAATGTACTTGAGATCTGAAAAAGTCTCATTGGTACACGCCACAACCTGGGATTCGAACCTGCACTCTCTCGAGTGCGAACCAAACGGTCTATCCACTAGGCTACGGAGCTCACAATAGGGCACAATAGAAATATAGACACAATATATTACATACGCTCGGTAGACGTAACCCTTCTTCCGTAGTTAGTTAAAAAAGTACCTACTCGCTACTTGCTAGTTGAGAGTTTGCGACGCATTGTCCTAAACTTGCATTGTTTTTGTGCTTGCAGCTGTTTCCTTTAAGTACACAAAACAGTTTAAAATTGTTCCCGTATCGGGTTTCCGCAAGGGTCATTACCGGCCCTCTTAATTAGTGAGTCACCAACACATGTCTGAGATCACTTGGCAGCGACCGATACTATTCTCCTCGGTGATGCATCTCGGCGATATATTGAGTTGTAGTGACTAGTTACGGCCGATATAAGTTTATTGCAATAATGCGCCTTTGAGAAAATTTCATTCTTAAACTGAAACAACAGTTTTTAAATGACCATGAACAGTTCAAGGTTTCTAGCGCTAGGAAACATCCAGCAAAGACTTTCGCGATCAAAGTGGAGGTGCTCGCTTTGTGTTTGCAGGGGTGCATGGTCGGCACTCGGCAGTAATCGCTAAAACACAAGAAGATAGCTGCTCGAATTACCTGTCAAGTTGCGTACGAAGTAAAATCGCAATCCCTACCACCACACTAGGTTGGCTGTAACGCGGTATGCGATAAACGAGAAGAGAATCAATCGAAATGACGGAAGAGCGATTCAGATGATTAATCAATGACGCAACCGCAGATCTTAATGACTCTCGATCATTCAGGATATTGTGATGGATTGCTGACCAATCGACAAATTGTCTCCCATGATTGTGATTCATTTCCTGATGCAAAACCTACGCCTACGCGTTATGTTTTATATCTTTAAATTATCATTACATGCACATCAGCTTCGTATTGGTATTTAATTGGATTAATTGACTCGAGAAGGTGTATATATAATTCTTATGAATTCACTAAGATTTTGACTCTGTTAAAGTTGATGCCTTCTTAACAGATAAATAAAAAGGATATGAATAATATGCATCTCCATAAAGCCTTAGAGCCCCCGTCTGTACAAAGTGTATTATATGTCGAAACATAACAAAACATTTCATTGTAGATGTCAGCAAAATGCCACATGTGACATGATATTATGCTGGAGGCTGCGTTGCGGTTACGCTGGAGGTTATATAAAATTTAGTGCACATTAGTCGGATTAAGCGAGATGACCCAATTTTATAACTAGCGTGAAGCTCATTAGAATTTTCAACAGACCATGTTATATGAGCCTTTACATTCGTGAGTTTTAAATTTTGTACCATGCATTGTTAAAATTCTGTCTAATTAGTGAACCTGCTAATAATTGAAGATACTGTTCTACGGTCTTAAAGGATCTTGTGTCTTTAATGGAAACGAATTATATGGAGACTATTATAAACTCTGCAAATGAATTAGAGAGAAGTTAAAAGAGAAATGGCGTAATAAAAATATTAGTAAGATCAACGCAACCATAGATTTTCCTGTTCTTAAAGCGAAGACTGTACACAAGGGTTACGTTACTTGCCTTAATAAGGTTTCA
This sequence comes from Glaucopsyche alexis, assembly GCA_905404095.1. Taxonomy (NCBI): domain Eukaryota; kingdom Metazoa; phylum Arthropoda; class Insecta; order Lepidoptera; family Lycaenidae; genus Glaucopsyche; species Glaucopsyche alexis. Next base: position 20,133,787 of record FR990054.1, on the reverse strand, counting down.
GAAGGTTTAAGTAGGTTCGATGGCATTGCGTATTGTGCGGGTAGGACGATTGTATTGATTCTGTATGGGGGCATCCACAATAGATGTCTACAATGGGTAGTCTTAAGATGTTGTCTATGATTGGGGCTAGTGAACCCCATTGTTTGTTCTATTCATTAGCAAAGATATGAAGTAGTTTTATTCTAGTCTTTTTTGCCTTTTTATTGCATCTCATGCTCTCAAGGCGTTCATTGACCATAGTAATGCTAATTATATTTTAATTTATATTTGTTACATTTCTTATGCGTTTTTTGCATTTTAAAAGCTTAAATTGGCATACATTTTCTGAAATTACCATCAGAGAAACGTAAAATGGCGGATAAAAGTGCGGCATTTAGTATTTCCTAATTGATTTAGCTGCTCCCACGGCCTCGCCTCTGTCGTGTCAATTTTTTCATCAGCTAATGGAATACCAAATAAGCGACTTGAATATCGCGTGCTAAGAGAACGTACTAAAGTATCAAAAATGATAAAAACTTCATGGAACTATTTTGTCATAGTACTTAATTCCATTGAAAAGATGTTTTATGATTAATGAAATAACGACCTTAGCATGATTGGCTTTGATTATGACGTATCATGTAACTGTAAATGAATAGTTTTAATTTATTGTCTTTATCTGGGGGCACGGCAGTGCCCCCGCCAAGTCGAGCGCGAAGCAAACACTGCCGTACCATCCTTTACTGGAACCATTTCGCCGCATTTTCAGGCCCCTATTTGAGAACCTCTGGATAAGACCAGAACGCAGAAATTTTCGTCATCCAGTAAGCTATAATCACATACTTAAAATCCAAAATTTCAAGTCTGTAGGTCATTTAGTTCCGAAGTTAAGCGAAAGCAAAGTTTCGCATTTATGACACTCACTCACTCACTCACTCACTCACTCACTCACTTATACACTCACTCATGATCATCAAAATAGAACTAGTACTTCCCATAAACTCAGAGAGCTGAAATTTGGTACAGAGTTAGGGTTTAATGGCCACATAAAGGGAAAACTATAAAAACTAGGATAATCGCTCTGGGGGCACGGCAGTGTCCCCGCCAAGTCGAGCGCGAAGCAAACACTGCCGTACCATTCTTTACTGGAACCATTTCGCCGCATTTTCAGGCCCCTATTTGAGAACCTCTGGATAAGACCAGAACGTCGATCTGGGGGCACGGCAGTGCCCCCGCCAAGTCGAGCGCGAAGCAAACACTGCCGAACCATTCTTTACTGGAACCATTTCGCCGCATTTTCAGGCCCCTATTTGAGAACCTCTGGATAAGACCAGAACGTCGATCTGGGGGCACTGCAGTGCCCCCGCCAAGTCGAGCGCGAAGCAAACACTGCCGTACCATTATTTACTGGAACCATTTCGCCGCATTTTCAGGCCCCTATTTGAGAACCTCTGGATAAGACCAGAACGTCGATCTGGGGGCACGGCAGTGCCCCCGCCAAGTCGAGTGCGAAGCAAACACTGTCGTACCATTCTTTACTGGAACCATTTCGCCGCATTTTCAGGCCCCTATTTGAGAACCTCTGGATAAGACCAGAACGTCGATCTGGGGGCACTGCAGTGCCCCCGCCAAGTCGAGCGCGAAGCAAACACTGCCGTACCATTATTTACTGGAACCATTTCGCCGCATTTTTAGGCCCCTATTTGAGAACCTCTGGATAAGACCAGAACGTCGATCTGGGGGCACGGCAGTGCCCCCGCCAAGTCAAGCGCGAAGCAAACACTGTCGTACCATTATTTACTGGAACCATTTCGCCGCATTTTCAGGGCCCTATTTGAGAACCTCTGGATAAGACCAGAACGTTGATCTGGGGGCACAGCAGTGCCCCCGCCAAGTCGAGCGCGAAGCAAACACTGCCGTACCATTATTTACCGGAACCATTTCGCCGCATTTCAGGCCCCTATTTGAGAACCTCTGGATAAGACCAGAACGTCGATCTGGGGGCACGGCAGTGCCCCTATCAAGTCGAGCGCGAAGCAAACACTGTCGTACCATTCTTTACTGGAACCATTTCGCCGCATTTTCAGGCCCCTATTTGAGGAGCTCTGGATAAGACCAGAACGCAGAAATTTTCGTCATCTAGTAAGCTATAATCACATACTTAAAATCCAAAATTTTAAGTCTGTAGGTCATTTAGTTCCGAAGTTAAGCGAAAGCAAAGTTTTGAATTTATGACACTCACTCACTCAGTCACTCACTCATGATCATCAGAATAGAACTAGTACTTCTCATGAACTCAGAGAGCTGAAATTTGGTACAGAGTTAGGGTTTAATGGCCACATAAAGGGAAAACTATAAAAACTAGGATAATCGAACATCTGGAGTACCTGGTGACCCTGATTAGAAAACACAAGAGCCTAACCAAACTATTAGAGATCGACATACCGCCTTTACAAAAAATATTCAACATGGTGGTGGGCCGCTTCATTTGATGTCAAAAATCGAAGGTCTGAAGTATCTGATGAAGAATCCTCAGCTGGTTTCAGCTGATTAGAGATATGGTAATGCCCCCCTTCTACTATTGGTACATAAAAAAATCGACTGTCATTTCAAAAACCTAGCGAAGCGGGACACATCTTCTAATTTAATCAAGTCCGTAGCATTCCACATTCTTGAACTTGAACTTGAACATTCTTTATACGTTACAAGTGGGTACAAGTCAATTTTGTTTACACGTAATGTATATCTGTTGTAACTACCTATGTTTGTTAAGCGAGATAATAGCCCATACTGGTATTGGTAATTGGACGCTAGTGAGTAGTGTCTCATTTTAGGCTGTTGTTGATTGTAGAACACATGTATTGGAGCAATGGTGTCATGGAGCCCCTTTTGTACCATTGTGTACCCTTCAACGGCCAAGTCACACAACATTAACTATAATAATAAAGAAATCGCAGTAAGGAACCTTAGACTTGGCACGAATTTGTCTAGATTTCACTACTTTTTAGAGATAAACAAGCAGCTCTATCGAGACTTGGCTAGTTTTTTACAGAATGTTTTGGTGGGATATATGATTTCCTAATGTTCCGCCCATTATGGTCATTTCACCTAAGAACATTGACACCGAGAGCTGTTAATTTGAATTACATACATAATCTAGTTGGGCCTTTGTAAATATGAAAGCTCCAAGAGGCTGCAATTCCATTGACAATGACGTAGCATAAGCTAATTAAACCCTTAAATAAAAGATAACTAAGTACAAAATATTAAGATACATAATATGATCCATTGACATTATAATAATATGAAGACTTTATTTGTCTAAGTCACTGCCTTTTAACGAGTCATATTCGCAGACCACAATTTTGTATACCTAATATATGTCGATTTATCCAAGTATAAACTTAGCCCTCCTATGGACAGGTAATAGTAGTGTGAAGTGTCTATTCTCCTAACTCATTGACTCGGTATCGAGTAAGGCCAGTAAAGATGTCGTTATATCATAACGAGCCTTTCCCCTGATATTATACGCCATTATATTAATGTATGATTTGCCCGTGAGGAAACCAGTATGGGCAAATAAAACATTAGCATCATGTAGAGCACTGAGCAACATTTTGCGGCTTAGCTAAGTTTTTATTGTGAGCTATAATTTGTCCTGTAGCACTGAAAAGAGCAATGTTACCACTTACTCGTGTTTGAAATATAAATGTGTATACATAACATAAACGTCATCGGAAATACGTAACAAAATATTTGTTGTACGACGTACGGTACTCATCGCGAAGAGGTGCCAAAAATAAGCTGTCCTAACGAGTGCGGCACAAACACCACAATACTCTCACGGTGGACTTTGAAATGATGCTTCATGCGAGAACCCTAGACTCAGCGCGAGACATTCTCGCTAATCATTCGCATTCAGCCACGGGAATTTGAATCCTATGGAATGGATGTAGCGCAGATTCACGGTGCATAGTTGTAATTGTGCTGACAGACGATACGGTGGGCGTAGTGGCGCTTCGAGTTGGCACGGTGCCTGAAACGAGCGATCTTAGACCTCTCCCCCCCCCCCCCCCCCCCCCCCCCCCGTAACTGTCGCTCTCCCGCACAAGAACAATATACAGCTGTTGACCTGGCGATGTATTTTTAAAGCGTCGAAGTTACGTGAGGACCGAGGACTGCACTCGGATGCAGGTCGAGACGACATTTGATATGGAAGCCGGGTTTTTGCGACGACGAGTCTTTAAGTAATTGAAAATATATACTAGCTAACACTAGACATACGTTTTTCAAATATGATATACATAGTAAGTTTGTCTCGTGGCATACGAATGGGACATGAAGTGATCTAGCATTTTAGCGTAGACTTCCCTAGAAACAGTATTGAGAGTTGAGACAATGTTTGGTCAATGAACTGAAAGAAACATTCTTTGCCTACTAAAAAGTCTCTATATACCTACCTGAGAAGTGGGATCTTCCAATTGGTGCCGCAAAAATGTTTTGTTTACTTTTTAATCTATACATGCTATAAATAGCGAGTGGCCTTGTGATGAGTTTACAATGTCTTCCACGCCCTCGCGTCTGACTCAGCAGATTAGCATATCACGAGATAACGTCTACGTCACGATTGTGGTAGGTCCACTTTTTACCAACAATGGATAATAGTTTACATGCCAAAAATAAGAAGTTGTAGGTATTTGAAGATTATTCGGATCAAACAGCCGAATATTAAAAATATTCGCTCCGCGCGCGTCGCGTTGTTAACAGACCCTAGTGTCGTTAGATTGTAAACATTGTTTTGGCGTATTGTCAATTTGTCACATTTGATTAAATTTGAAAATAAGAGTAGATTTTTTACATCCTTTGTTCCTGTTGAGATAAGGAAGATTCTCTCGAGAATGTAATACCTAAGTTTCAGTGACAAGTAGAATAAGCTCGCTGTGGAAATTCCACGTAATGTTTGTATCGACAATATCCTTGTCTCTTTTCCAAGAAAACCTCTAACTCATAGAACTTCCGTAAACTTCATACCCGAGAATTGCCGTCATTGTAGTGCCTTGTGGTTATTGTATTGTCGTTTTCTATTGAATCTTGTGAAGTGGTGTTTATGTTACCATACGCAGATCAAACTCGATGTAGAAAATACGGCAAAATGCAGCCTTCTATTTAACAGTGGAGGCAATGATTCGTATTTATCTGAAAAGGACTTAAGCACCATGTAAAACGAACTGTTTTCCATCGGCGTATAGTATGCCTTATAAAATTAAAAAACTTCGTGAGGGCTGTGGAAATTGCATCTCAATATTGAATTGCGCCCCTCCATTCACCGTTCCGTCCCATTTGTTCTATTATGTAACTCGTTTGCATACAAGTTATTCGTCCATGGTCCTTGGGCGACCAACTTCGGCTCATTTCGTAAAAGCATCCTAATGGATTAACGCAGCCGTGTGTGAATTCCGTTAGTTCATAATACCCAAATTATAACTTTAGTTCTACGCCGTTAATATTCAAATGATTATATTATTTATGATGTATGCCCGTTTAATGTGGCTTAACTTAATTGCTCGGCTTATTCACGATTGCAAATAGTACGGTTTACTCTTTTTGTTGAAATGTCTAAAAACGGCTTTGTTGGAACACCTTTTTTGGGCAACCATTATGTACCGGTTTGCACGATTTCCGACTTGAGCGTTCAGCTTTTCCAATCAAGGTTTAAAACCTACCCCGAAACGAAAGTAACAGATTGTAACATTATTAACAAAATTAAAAATTCAAAGCTACCCACGAATTTTTAAAGCAATGCACGACCTGATGGCGATGAATAAATAGCTAAGAATACTCTCGATCATGTCAGCTTTCAAACAAAAAAAAAACTAGATGAAAAGTGGGAGGTACGATGCTGTGGACACACATACGGAATACAGACTACATATAACACCCCTCTGTTCGTCGGGGGTTAAAAAAATGTATCTCTGTATTCTCAGATACTAATTTACAAACATTTCCAAGGTTGTTCAGACAATTCAATTTAGATCTTTTCGTAAACAAAACGAGAACAGAGTCAGACATTTGATCATTTGACCAACTGCTTTAATCAATAGTTTTAAATGAGCAACTTATCAATAAACAATTATTATGAGGATGATGTTGCTACATTGATATGATACCAATGCATGCCGAGCGGTGTTAGTCATAGGCGTCTAGTATAAATAGATGGCTCATTACATGCAATTACATACGAGATGCTCGATGGTCCACATCTGAATTCTGAAATAACCCTAGATTGTTGGAATTTTTAATGGTAACACAAGGGAACAAAGATTTGACAACTAGAACAGTAATCATATATTATCTTTGTTGCACTACCCTCACCTTTCACTCATCAAGTCATCAAAGTGTTGTAACAGGTCTTAAAGTTTCATATTTCGCTAGTAAAAGTCTCTACACAAATCCTCACAATATATTATTTACAATATTTCGAGTTAACAAGTTTTTTAACTAATCACGTTAAGTACGTGTGTTCCCAATTTTATGTGGATGTCAAATTCAGGTCGAAGGCCAGGTTTCCATACAAAAAAAGGATGTCCCGCACACGTGCTGAATCATTTAGATCCTGGATGTGTCAGATCAACTGATTCTGATTCTGTAAGCTGAATATTTAAATTAATCGGACAGATCGAATGTTACGCACGATTTTTCATACATTCCCATAGAGCTGACTGAATTTGACATCCTGAATATAGACGAAAGTAGTATCATCTCTCACATCTCTCTTTCATTACACGTCACAATCTGAATTTTAAGACATATTGTCTGTGGTGTGGTGTCCGAATGTTGTCTATGCATAAAGGTTCATAAATTCAGGAAGCAATTAAATAAGAAGAAGCGAACAACGAAGCAGTGGCCACTGGCCAGGCTTAACTTATTAATATTTGAATGATCAAAAGCTAAAAACTGAGTACACAAATTATATAGCCTATGGTTACTTTTATAGCCAGGCTATTATTATGAATCGTTCATTAAGGGGCAAATAGCCCCTAAAGCTTAAAAATCGCTCAGTTTGAGTCGGAACTACTCCGAAAAATGGGAATAAAAAAATTCAAAAAAAATATACATTTCACACTTCAATCCTTCATCTTTAATATCATCGTTAATTTTTTTAATAAGACGAAGATTAATATTAAATAAATTAAAATTAAAAAGCCCTGTTTTCAGATTTCTTTTTCTATCTACTTACTACCTACTACGGCTATAAAGATGGTTCTTTTACGAAAATGTGAAGAATATATTTATCTAACATTTCATTGTTGGGTTTTTCGAAATACCGTTTTGTTTTCAAAATATACGTAAATAACTATTATTTTGTGAAAATATTTGTAATCGGTGCGTGCGCGGGCGCGCGGGACAGTGAGCCGCTGACTTTCGTACGAGGAGGTTGTGTCACTCTCCGCGGTGCCGCTATTTCGCAATCGTTTATTTTACTCTTGAAATAAAAGGGAACAACATGCCGTAAAAAATAAATTATGAAAACCTTAGCGAGCACTCTGCCTGCGATAGAATGAAAATGTTCCATCGTTGAATGTACTTTTTTGTTCCTTCAACTTCTTACTTGAAATTTTAATAATATATTAATATAAAATTATATAGTATATATTATAGTATAATATTTTATTATATAATATGTACTTGTAAATTTCACAGAAAGTGTATAGTTCTATTTCTATGACGACCTCTGTGGCTCAGTTGGTTGAGCGTGTCGTTGCTCAAGCCGGGGGTCGCGGGTTCAAATCCCGCCGACGGAACAAAAAGTTTTCTGTGTTCCTGGGTCATGGATGTGTATTAAATATTTGTATAATATAATAAAAATCTTAATTATGTGTATAGTATAAAAGTATTAAATATACTTCCGTTATCTGGTACCCGTAACACAAGTTCTTCGAGAACTTACCACGGGATCAGATTGACGTGGTGTGAAGCGTCCATAGATATATTATATTATTTCTGTTTTAATTGTCTATTTAGTATATCAACGTTTTGAGGTATATAGTATATGAGGTAAAAATGCCTAAGCTACATTTATTTATTTATTTAACACACATACAACTACCATTACAGACAAAATCCAATTCGATAGCGTAGGAGAGCAAATTCATATTTTATATAATACATATTATGATATTTCCAGTTTAAATAATAATAATTGATAAAAATAATAATTAAAGAAAATATAATAATTAAAGAAAGACACATATGACGCATAAATTTAGTAAACTTTATAGAAGAGTGATTTAACGTTAAAATTTTTAGAAAAAAAATCATTAAAAATCACAAAATAGTCGGATTTAGATGGTTTTAACATACATCTAAATATCTATATATCAATAAGATACAACGTGTATCTTATTTTTATAGCAATTTTTGATATTAAAACGAGTCATATAGCTTTCGAATTACAGGCAGTTTATGTCGCTTAGGTAAAAAAGTCCTAATTCGAAAAATAGGTAAAATTATGTAAGCTATCAACGAAAGTTATGTAATAGTAAGCTATAGATACATTTTCTGTAATAACAGGTAAAAATAACTAATTCCAAACACTTTAAAAAAATTATAGGAGTATTCATCTAAATGGCCTAAGAGTTTATAAAATAAAACAAGATAAGTTACATAAATGTTGCTTACGTTAAGAATTTTCTACGGCTAAAGTTATCTTAGTAAATTTATTATTCAATGACATTGTAAATTTTTGCTCCTAACTGACAATATTCTCCTTCTTATCTATACAGGGCGACCGGTAATAGGTCTGTTTCCTTTTAACATGTAAAAATACATCACTTTTGCAGCCTAAAAAGCTATATCATACCCTGCCCAAAAGCTAACGGTTTTTGAGATATTCAAGATTTTGTATTTTTTTCAAAAACACCCGATTTTAAAGGAAAACTTGAAATAAACAAAAATCTACCTATTAATTTCTTAATCTTTAACATAATTTTACTTCTTAGGTAGATAAACTACAAATAAAAAAGTTATTTATCCATCTAAACAGGAAACAAAAATTAGCAGAGTGTTTCAAAAGTCTTAACAAAAAAATTGAAAATGATTTTCCCTCGTTTCACCCCTTATTGTTTAAAAAAATCAATAAGACATTAGTCGTACAAATTACTTAATTAAATTCCTTATTTATTAAGCTATCCGAAAAGGTATAATTTGTGTGCAAAAAATTCACAAACATCTGGTAAGGTAAGTTAATAACTCTCAGCACCATTTTTTTGCCTTACAATTTGTTCAGGATTAGGTAGTCAGGTAGTCAAATTCTTTTGTTATCGGAGGAAGAAGCGCTCTATTATTGGTCGGTTTAAAAAAATCCGGTTTCTTCGTAACTGTTCGCGTCGGTTCGTAACAGTTCGGGTCCGTCTAAAGAGCATTATGTAGAGTTTTTGTTTAGTTAACGCTTCTCGTCCTGAGCGCGCTGACGTGTTATTTGCGATTCCTTCTGATCAAGTTAATTTATCAAAAATGGCATCTTTTAGCAACGAAGAGTATGCTGACATACTGTACTGCTACGGTTTTTGTGATGGCAACGCAGCCGCTGCACGGGAAGAGTACCGGCGTCGTTTTCCCCGTCGAAATAATGTACCAAGTGCTGGAGTTTTTTCCGCGGCGTACCAACGCGTGCGGGAAAGTGGCTCTGTTCATCAAAGGCGACGTGATGCAGGAAGATCGACGACGACGTGAAAACGACTATAACTTCTTAAAAAAGATTTTATGGACCGACGAGTCGAAGTTTGAGCGTGACGGCATAACCAACTACCACAACATACACTTTTGGGCTCCCAAGGGTGAAAACCCCCACTTGGCAAAAGAAGGTGCTCATCAAAGGAGGTTTTCCCTGAATGTATGGATGGGAATTTTGCATAATCATTGCATTGGGCCGTTTTTTCTACCGGACAATTTAAACGGGGAGACGTATGAAAATTTCCTGAGAAATAATCTTCACGAGCTCATGCAAGATGTACCAATTGAAACCCGAAGAGGTATGATATACCAACATGATGGATGCCCGGCACACTACAGAGTGACAGTTAGGCAATGGCTGGATCAAAATTTCCCGCAGCGTTGGATTGGCCGCGGCGGTCCAATACCTTGGCCCGCAAGGTCTCCAGATTTGACTCCTTGCGATTATTATTTATGGGGCCACATGAAGTCTTTGGTTTACACAACACCTATTAGCGATGTACATGAACTGAGGAGAAGAATAATTAATGCAGCAAACGAAATCCGATAAAACTTTAACAAGTAGAGTAACGCGATCTAATTTTCGCTTAAGATTACGCAAGTGCATCAGAAATCGAGGACGACAATTCGAACAGGATTTACCGTAATTATCAACTTATTATGTAAATAAAATATTAATTTTTATTCAAAGACTTTTATTTAACTTAATCTGACGTAGCAAAGGTTTATTTAGACTTTTCCAATTTGCTAATTAGAATTTTACTACCTGCTAGTTCAGGTAGTTAGATGGTTTTTCATTAGGACAAATCGGCAAATTTAGCTTTTTGCATTACAAATTATACCTTTTTGGATAGCTTAATAAATAAGGAATTTAATTGAGTAATTTGTATGACTAATGTCTTATTGATTTTTTTAAACAATAAGGGGTGAAACGAGGGAAAATCATTTTCAATTTTTTTGTTAAGACTTTTGAAACACTCTGCTAATTTTTGTTTCCTGTTTAGATGGATAAATAACTTTTGTATTTGTAGTTTATCTACCTAAGAAGTAAAATTATGATAAAGATTTAGAAATTAAAAGGTAGATTTTTGTTTATTTCAAGTTTTCCTTTAAAATCGGGTGTTTTTGAAAAAAATACAAAATCTTGAATATCTCAAAAACCGTTAGCTTTTGGACAGGGTATGATATAGCTTTTTAGGCTGCAAAAGTGATGTATTTTTACATGTTAAAAGGAAACAGACCTATTACCGGTCGCCCTGTATATATAAAAGAAAGTCGTGTTAGTTACACCATTTATAACTCAAGAACGGCTGAACCGATTTGGCTGAAAATTGGTAGGGAGGTATCTTAGAACCAGGAAAAGGACATAGGATACTATTTATCGCGGGAAAATGTACGGTTCCCGTGGAATACTGTATTTACGCTTTTACGTAAAAACTACTTAACCGATCATCATGAAATTTGGCACAGATATAAAGTAGACTACGAGGAAGAACATAAGTTACTCTTTATTGTATAAAAATGTACGGTTCCCGTGGAATACAGTATTTACGCTTTTACGTAAAAACTACTTAACCGATCATCATGAAATTTGGCACAGATATAAAAAAGACTACGAGGAAGAACATAGGTAACTCTTTATTGCATAAAAATGTACGGTTCCCGTGGAATACTGTATTTACGCTCTTACGTAAAAACTACTTAACCGATCATCATGAAATTTGGCACAGATATAAAGTAGACTACGAGGAAGAACATAGGTTACTCTTTATTGCATAAAAATGTACGGTTCCCGTGGAATACAGTATTTACGCTTTAACGTAAAAACTACTTAACCGATCATCATGAAATTTGGCACAGATATAAAAAAGACTACGAGGAAGAACATAGGTAACTCTTTATTGCATAAAAATGTACGGTTCCCGTGGAATACTGTATTTACGCTTTTACGTAAAAACTACTTAACCGATCATCATGAAATTTGGCACAGATATAAACGTAGACCACTGGGAAGGACACAGGCTACTTTTTATCGAAATTGGTAGGGAGGTAGCTTAGAACCAGGAGAAGGACATAGGATACTATTTATCGCGGGAAAATGTACGGTTCCCGTGGATTACTGTATTTACGCTTTTACGTAAAAACTACTTAACCGATCATCATGAAATTTGGCATAGATATAAAGTAGACTACGAGGAAGAACATAGGTTACTCTTTATTGCATAAAAATGTACGGTTCCCGTGGAATACTGTATTTACGCTTTTACGTAACTTTTACCCGATCATCATGAAATTTGTTATAGATACAAAGTAGACCACGATATGTGGCATATTCACGGATCGGAAGACCATCTGCGTTATTTATTCTTGCACCTGATAATAAAACGAAAAATGTCTATTACAAGATGCTTTACTGAAGATTGCAACCCATGCACCAAAATACATGGCCCATTTTAACAATCATTAAAATAACTGATTTCTTTTTAATTATGTCTATTATCCTAATGAGAAATTACACTTAATGAAATCCAAAATCTGCTTATTTATTGCCTCTAAGGCAGAACAAAGTTTGCCGGGTCAGCTAGTTGTTTATAAAAATAATTGCAGTTCCCTTGTCTGACTAAAACGAGCTAAAACGTTAGCTAATTTTGATATTGAAATAATAAAAAATATAGAAGTAAAAAGTTCGACGACCTCTGTGGCTCAGTTGGTTGAGCGTGTTGGTGCTCTAGCCGGGGGTCGCGGGTTCAAATCCCGCCGAAGGAACATAAAGTTTTTCTGTGTTCCTGGGTCATGGATGTCTATTAAATATATGTATAATATAATAAAAATCTTAAATATGTGTATAATATAAAAGTATTAGATATATTTCCGTTGTCTGGTACCCGTAACACAAGTTCTTCGGATACTTAGCACGGGGCCAGATTGGCGTGGTGTGAAGCGTCCATAGATATTATTATTATTATTATTATTAAAAACTCAAGGCCTAGGATTTCAGCGCATTGCTTTATACTTAAGCTGCGGCCCCATTCCTTGAGTTCTCTCTTGGTAGTGCTGGGAGATATTCCACATACCGATTCTGGGCATGACACCGTGACACAATTGGCCCAAAGTCTACCCAGCTCATCCGCGGTTTTGTTACCGGAGATATTGCCGTTGCCTAGAACCCATACCAGACTGATGCTGTTATCTCGTCCTAGCATGTTTAGCGTTTGAACACAAGCCATAACTAATTTAGATGAAAGAAGAAGGGGCAAAAAGTCCCCATCCTTGTAGCACTATAAGACATAATATATCAAATGAAAGGGCTTAAAAAAAGTGTCATTGTTTTGTATGACGAAAATCCTCTAAACCATGGGAGAAAAAAGTAAATGAGGGTTAAAAAAGTTTAAAAAAAACATTCTATATTATTGCACCGTTTCATAGTGTTGCTACTATGGAAAAATTTTTGGAAAGTAATGGTATACACTCAACTTTAGAAAAGTGTTATATTTTGATAAACTGCCTCATATATTGATGAAATGTATGGAATGATAATAAAATACTAAAAATAAGCTCTTTCCTCAATTTTTTCGCACATACCTAATTACTTTCTGGAAATTGTTTCTTACTTGCAACGCTATCGAATGGTGCAATAATACAAAATGTATTTTTTTCCTAATTTGCGGATTCGAATCCTGGCCTGGAAAAGTGGTTTATGTAAAATCAAATAATTCAGATAAAACAATTACATTAAAATACATATAATTAAATAGCAAAAATAATTTTAAAACGATTAGGTACATAAAAAAGTAAAAAAGATATAGTACATGGTGAATTATTCTTCTGGGCGTTGTAAGAGAAGTCAAAAAAAATTAGCAATAGCAATTTAACCCTACGGAATATCGAGGCCGACTTGATGAAAACTTAAACTGCATAATTTTTGATAACTCATTTTTCCTAGACAGGATTCGAACCCATAAATTATGAGAAAAAAATACATCCTGTGTACTGCACCTTTAAATAGTATCGCAAGTAAGAAACAATTTCCATAATGTAAGTATGTGACAAAATTGAGGAAAGAGCTTATTTTAGCATTTAATTATCATTCCATACATTTCTTCAAAATATGGGACAATTTATCAAAATATAACACTTTTCTGAAGCTTGCTGTATACCATTACTTCCCGAAAATTGTTCCTTATTAGCAACACTATGAAATGGTGCAATAATACAGGATGATTTTTTAAACTTTTTTTCACTTATAACTCTCATTAACTTTTTTCTCCCATGGTTTAGAGATTTTTCGTCATACAAAAAAATTACACGCTTTTTAAGTCCTTTGATATATGTCTTGTAGTGCTACAGTAGTGGGGACGGGATCCATACAAAAATGCCCCTTCTTCTTTCTGCTGCTGTCAGTGCCTTCAGCGCAGTGTGATTGTTCTGACAGACTGCGCTGAAAGCATTGACAGTAGCAGAAATATCATCTAAATTATCCTAATCTTCTCTATAAGATTAGGATGTTTTATGGACAAGGACAATCTGTAGGCTCTGTAGTGAACAACTCATCACAGCCTCAAACATGGTTGTAAATTGTCCTAAGCAAGTATATAGGCAAGCCTGTAGGTGGCATGCCCCCGTAGAAGGTCCGTCCACCCGGTTGTCTTTCCTGGATCCGTCCGTGTACCAGACTATGTCATTGGAGTGAACATTGATTCCTATCCTCTACTCTCCCTAGACGATAGGAAAACCTGGTGTTGCTTTGAGAAGCTATGCACCTTGATCATATCGTCTGATGGCATGGCCATGATAGGTGTCTTAAGAAGAGACTATTGCATCTGTCCATGAAGGGTGGAAGTCCATTTGGCTTCCTGGCCTTGAAAAACGCTACTACCGCCATACATTTGTCATTAAAAATGTACGGTGATAGCAGCTTTTGATGTAACAAAAGAGATGAACAATATTTGTTACATTCTGATAATTTTTTTATGAACATCAACTTGGCAAAATCGCTTTAAAATTTTATCATAGTAACATATTTTGTCGGCAGCGTTAATTCGTTAATCGTTGAAGTTAATTCTTAACCCCAGTTAACATAATTTTTCCAAGGAATCCACGGAAAACTTTTTATTCTCTTATGGATTCGAACCCACGCCCTCTGGCTTGAGCACTAAAGCGCTAACCACTGAGCCACAGATATCTTCATCTAAACTGATTCAATTTAAGTCTCTATAACTCCTGAATTTATGAAGTTTTTTGGACCGTTATAGTTTTCGTTCAAAGTTTATTACATGGACTACCATCATGAATTTTTCACATTTTTAGAGCCAGCCGTTTGGCTTTTAGAGGGGGGGACGCCGTATTTTAACAAGAAATGCGCTTAAAAGTGGAATATCGCGCAAACGGATACGTACGTACATCAAAATATAATCTCAGAAACCTCTCAATGTTCTTATAATGTCTATGTACCTAATTATATCTCCCCTTTTCGTGTAGGTGTAACCAAAAATTATCTTCATTTATTTTAGCACTATGTCGACGTGATAAATAAACTTATTCATTCAAAGTTTCATATTTCAAGCACCACCGTTTGGATCGACAGACGGACGGGCGGACGGTCGGTCGAATGGAAGGACATGACGAAACTATAAGGATTCCGAGACATGAACTACGGAACCTTAAAAAAGGAATAATAATGAAACCACACCGATTTCAGTGACTGTTGCCAATTTAATTGAAAATAGACCAGCTATAGGAGCTATTTTATTATGTCCAAGTATGTGCGCAAAGTTTACTCCCATTTTACGTGGTAGAGCCATGCTTCGGCACGAATGGGCCGGCTCGACCGGAGAAATACCACGGGCTCACAGAAAACCGGCGTGAAACAGCGTTTGTGCTGTGTTTCGCCGAGTGAGTGAGTTTACCGGAGGCCCAGTCCCCTACCCTATTCCCTTCCCTACCCTCCCCTATTACCCTATTCCCTCTTAAAAGGCCGGCAACGCACTTGCAGCTCTTCTGATGCTGCGAGTGTCCATGGGCGACGGAAGTTGCTTTCCATCAGGTGACCCGTTTGCTCGTTTGCCCCCTTATTTCATTAAAAAAAAAACCTAGTATATTGATATTTTCTACTACCGACAGGACTAACTAGCGAAACATTAGGCGCATAAATATAGAAATATATTTAGCAATGTTTGCGTTCATTAAGGTTCCCACACACTGTAAATTTAATACTTTTAGTTACATTTTATCTAACCGACGACAAAAAAAAATATCTAACCGACATACTTAAAAACAAAAGTTTTCAAGTAAAAATATCTACATAGCACGAATAGTTATTGTGTCAAATATGTAAAACTATCTTTACGCCAATATTGTTTTATTTCAATATGGGTAAAATTCTACAAGTTGCACTTTCGTAAAATAATGGTATCAAATTAAATGCGGCTTATACATTCTACGTTTTTTCTTTGCTCATAGACCAAAAATAAATTAATATTTTCAAGTTGCATTTAAATCAATCCTAAAGTCGTATAAAAGGGCCGTTCCTCAGTTTATAATTTGTGTCGCGGCGCGGCCGCGCGCGGAGATCGCGAGCGCTGCGGGGTGTATGCGGGTGGCGCGGCGGGAAGTGTTAGGCCACGCCCGAATCTGTGACGTCATCTACGTATATTTTCGCCTTAAGATCGAAATAGTAGTTTAGGCGCCCCGGACCACGGTCCTTTTGGCTTCGCCGTATTCAGGTAAAAATAAAGTAAGTTTATCAATATACCTATTAGGCAATCGAAAGGCTACAGGGAAAGATAAGGAAACTATGTAGTTCCTTTTCTTGTCCTGTAGTCCGCACATTTTTTAACTCCTTACACTGGTTTGAGATTTCTCTATGATTTCCCTCAATCAAACCAGTTCAGCCAATTACCGACATTTAGGGAACCGACATTAGTATTTTTAACAGGCAACACTGGATGCATGCGGGCGCCATGAGTCAGCCACTCACGCGCATCGCATGCTAATTACAATACACTCGCACACGTGGCCACCGAAGTGTTGATAAGTGTTTTTTTTTTTCGCCCGACACCGTTGAATGATTTTAATGAATGGAGCCACTACAGCCGATAATGAAATCGCGTAATTAAATTCACGTTCGTATGTGGTTATCTCTTTTATTGTTGTTTATGATATCGTGTTTCGTTTTGGGTGTCGCTGTCGGTAGCAAAATTGTTTACGATTGAATGTTGAATTTGTTAGTATGGCGAATTATCCCTAACCTAGTTAGGTTGGATAGTTATCCATAGCTGTCGAACGAAATTGTGTTTTAAGCTAGTTTCAATTTCAAGTACTGAGTAGGTACTACTGAATGGCAGGTAGTAGATTTTTTTTTATATTTTTTCATCAAAACTTTGATGAAATACTATATCCTATCATCGTAGACAACGTAATCGATTGTAAGTTCAGAGTGAGAAAGTATAGACTTGTAGATAATACTTCAGCGGTGGGCGTGGGAACCTAGCCAACTGTAAATGAAATACAAAAAACAATCAATACTCAATAGCTAGTCAATATTTATAATGACTTTTTATCATTATTAATTGGGTCTAGAGAAGGTTCCGTCATTATTTTTTAAACGCAAAAACTCTTCTCCGGACTCCGGTGGCTCCAAGATGCACAGCGGCCACACCTCGGCCACCTTAGCTATCAACAGAGCATGGTAATTGGTAACGCGAAAAACCATGAGGGCGTTTGTCAGAATCCATATAGTAGCTAACCTTTTCGCTGCAGTCCAACTCCTGCTGATCGTGCCGGTATATACATCGGACCATAGGGGTAGAGCCGATTGTCCACTTATAAGTTCACGCGCAGATGACCCTGACAATTCTTTTCGGATTAGAGTTTGAAATGGCCAGCGAAGGGTTGAAGATGTTGGGGGTTAAGGTATCGATGTGCCAAATGCCAATGCCTCTATTCAAGACGAAGTTCGGTCTGGCAAGTCATATTAGGGCTCATACTAGAAATAATCCCGTGGTCTAGTGGTTAGAGCAGTAGCTCTCGACTAGGTCGCGGGTTCGATTCCCGCATTGAAATAACAAAAAATGTTGTTTCCGAGTTTGGTTAGGACAATGCAGGCTGATCACCTGATTGTCTGACAAGAAAGATGATCCATGCGTCGGATGGGCATGTAAAAAGTCGGTCCTGCACCTGATCTCTCGTCAGTCGTGTCGGTTATCCGCCCCACTGGATTATGAGAGTAAAGAAAGCGAGAGTGCTCTTGTGTACCTACTGCGCACACACTTGTGTACTATAAAATTACTCCTGTTTAACTGGCCTGGTTCCAATGAAACCGGCCACGGTCACCGAGATCGGTGTGGGGAGTTATTATTATTATTAATCCCTAATATCTGGGGTCGCCGCTATGGAAATCGATAAGGAGGACTATAGATGAATGTTACTCAAGCGCCAGTCACACAACTCTCGTTTTGCAGAAACACATCAAATCTAACGCATAAAATGTTTTCGTCGAGGGTTAAAACAATTAAGCTATCTGACACTTATTCGGCAGATTATAAAACAGGCCCTAGAAGTAATCAAGCCAAGCTAGATATATAAGGTTTGGTAAAATCAATTACGAATGCAGATGTAGCACGACAGAGACAGCGATACATGTGTGCAATTACACCAGGAAAGGTCATTCGAGTTCATATCTGAACAGCTGTTCGCGCGTGGTCGATATAATGCAATAAGATGTAATTTCCTGCAACATAATTTAATTTTGTATAAAAAAGATTCCACGAGATTCAAATATATTTTTTTGCCTAAACATTTTTACACAAGCAGAATATGACGTACCCAAAGTTTCCGTAATTGATTTTACCAAACCTTATATATCTACTAAGACAAGTTTCCCAGGTTAAAAGAATTTGCGAAAATCTATAATCAGATAGCAAGCGTCAACGTCCACGCCGCTATTCGCGGTATTTTGGCACAAAACAATGTCATTTATACTGTCACTATTTTTGTCCATTCTCATGTCCAAAGTATGATGATTTCAAGTCCATCACCTTTGCTGGTCACTTTTAAATTATCATCCTAAATTTATACTGAATGTCAAATCTACATTCTATTGGCCTTATTTTTAGGGTTCCGTACCGTGAAAACGGGATCCTATTACTTAGACTTCGCTGTCTGTCTGTCCGTCTGTCTGTCACCAGGCTGTAACCTGTATCTCGTGAACCGTGATAGCTAGACGGTTGAAATTTTCACAGATTATAATTTTCTTTTGCTGCTATATCAACTAAAACAGAATAAAATAATGAATATTTAAAGAGCGCGAAAATTTACTGAATATTTTATATTATTCTCTTTAAAAATACTTACTTAAATACTTACTATAATATTAAGGGGGTTTTAAATAAATATTTCACAGATGATCTAATCCTGTTACCGCTATACTTAATATAATAACAAAATATACTTAAAACGTAATAAAACAAATATTCGATTTTTTTGCAATTTTTATCTTGGTTTTAATTTTAATACTAGGTAGTGCTCTGTATTAGTTTAGTACTAATATTTACACAGATAATAATGGTCAAGTCCGACTTGCACTTGGTCGGTTTTTATATTTTTCGTTTGCAAGCGAATTTTGTTTTTGAAACGTTAAGGCCCTCCCCCGAGCAAAAGACCTTGAGGCGGTCAGCCGCATAACTCAGTTCAAAATTTTTCACATAACTTAGTTCAAAATTGACCAAAAAAAATGTAAACGGCGAATATCTAGCTTATGAAATTGCCTATCTATTGGTGTGTGTCCCAAATAAAATTAACTTGTAAATACTATGGAGACGCTGAAACTATAATTCAATGTTACATTCAATTATAGTTTCAGCGTCTCCATACCTGACCGCCTCAAGGTCTTTTGCTCGGGGGAGGGCCTTAAACAGTAAAATATGTTAGCAAAAGTGGAGATATTATCAACTTAACTTGCGGTGAAAGCGTAATGACTTATTCACGTTGAAGAGAATAACTGCAGCTGGAACTACTGACTATCACATAACCTGGAAAGAAAATTTTACTAGTAATAAATAATAACATTCTGTATTTTAGTCACTAATTATTATGTAAAAATTTTGTATCGGGTATATTTTATTATATGATTTATGGTTCAGAAATAAATTATTTTATACTTTAAACGAGACAATCTCGTATAAATTATAATATCTAATACTAGATGTACGCAACTTTGTACGCGTAAAAGTTAATTTCGCAGAAACCGTAAATTTCTCCGCGATAAAAAGTAGACTGTGTCCTTCCC
Organism: Glaucopsyche alexis; assembly: GCA_905404095.1. Taxonomy (NCBI): domain Eukaryota; kingdom Metazoa; phylum Arthropoda; class Insecta; order Lepidoptera; family Lycaenidae; genus Glaucopsyche; species Glaucopsyche alexis. The sequence goes on along the minus strand of FR990054.1, from coordinate 20,113,791 downwards.
CGTGGTCTACTCTACATCTGTGCCAAATTTCACCAAAATCGGTCCAGTAGTTTCGGAGCCTATTCAATGCAAACAAACATACAAACAAATTTTTCCTCTTTATTATATTAGTATAGAATATAGATATAATCGGTTTCCCGAAAACGGCTGCAAGTATTACCATGAAATTTAGTATGCAGAGTGTTTTGGGGGAGGAAAATCGATCTAGCTAGGTTTCCCTGGGAAACTGCGCATTTTTTATATTTTTATGATTCTTTTATTTTTTTTAATTTATCAGTACTGCGAATTGCGAGCGAAGCTCGGTTACTCAGAGTCAGGTACTTATTATTATCTTTAGAGACGAAACTTCTAGAACCGACTTCGAGCAATATTGTAGAGTTGAAATCTAAAGACTTACAAAATCCTACTAATATTATAAATGTGAGAGTTTGTGAGGATGGATGGATGGGTGGATAGATGTTTGTTTCTCTTTCACGCAAAATCTACTGAACGGATTTTGATGAAATTTGGTATGGCAATTAGCAGTAGCTTGAGGTCTGGATTAAAATATAGGCTACTTTTTATCCCGAAAAAGTACAGTGTTCCCGTAGGATACCGTATTTACGCGGGCGGAGCCGCGGGCAACAGCTAGTAATTAGTACAGCGAAGGAGCTCAGTGATTTGGGTTACTTGAAAATGTAAGACCTCATTGTCCTCCCAAGACTCCCGTTCTCCCGAGTACAATGGAAGTAAGTCAGTTCCAATTTTAATACACTTTAAAATTTCAGTAAGTAATATACCTAAGTTTTTGTCTAAATATTCAAAAGCATCATTTGTTTTTACGTGTATTTTTAATAGTTTTGTCTTTTTAGGGTTCCCAGGGATTCTCTAGGGTTTTTCATTTGTATCTTCGACTAAGTCTTTTTAAATAAAGGCGAGGATTCATACCTGACTTTTTAATAAACTGAACCATTTTCGAGACATTCGAGTAATCCGCATTCGGCCCCCAGCCCCCCAAACTGGTGGTATAGTTTAAAAATACTAGGGTGGGCTCCTAGTATTTCTAAACTATAGGAGGTAGAAACTTGCAACTTTTCATGCCGATAAAATAATCTTCCTAAAGAGTATTTGGCATGATCGCCAAATACTCTTTAGGAAGATTATTTTGAACATAGTGTGAATTGTGACAATAACTTTCGAAGACATTTCACATTTGAAAAAAACCTATTGCGGGTTGATAGTTACGGTGCCCTACTTAAACTAATACTTGTCCTGCCTGAAATGCAGCAATTTTTTTATATATTTTCCACGAGTTCCAAGTTCTTAACAAATATTAAAATAGTTGTAACACCTATTTAAAACTCATTAATATGTAATTTTGAAAAAAAAAAATATAATTAACGCTTACTTGATTGTGTAGTAATTATAGATCCGTTAACCTCTTTATTTTTGGTTTAAATAGCGGTAAATTTAGATGTTATGTTGATTTTAGATTTATTTTGCGATAAAGACTGTGGTATATGGTGCGGGGTGCCTTACGTTGTCTTTGTAAGGTATATGTACGTCATCAGTTGTCACTTGTCGGTACTTTAGAACAGGGATTCCCAAAGTGGGTTCCGCGGAACCTAGGGGTTTCGTACCTTGTGAAATAGTCATCAGGGTTCCGCCGACTTTGGGTTTCAAATAATCAGCGGTTACAATAATTATTGTTTTGAAATAGCGTAAAATTGTGATAAGTGGTTTACACTCTCGCGCGAGTGGCGAGGCGAGGCCCTCAGTGAGTCGCGAGACTCGCGAGGCGAATGTGTAAACGGGCATTCGTTCCTCGCCTCGCCATTCACCTCGCCACTCACGACGCTCGCGTCCGGAGCGGTTTTTTGCGCACGAGTCAAAGGACCTCGCGACGAATACGAGCGGGTGTTCAGCCGGGTTTTCACAATACGAGTACGCTCGGACCGAGTGCGCTCGGATGGCTACTCGGACGCTACTCGTAATGTGTAAACAGGTGATCCGAGCACACTCGGACGATGGCATCCGATCAGAGTCGACTCGGGCGCGGCTCTACTTTTACGAGTTGACTCGGATGAAATTTTAAAAACAAAATGGCGTCAACTAAAAAAATTAAAACGGAGCTAAAGAAAAAGTGGACAGAACGTAAAACTAAACCTTTTCCGAGTCGAAATCGTTATTTTATATTTTTTTATTTCCCTCCCGTGATTTTCTATTTCAGCCAATAACATATCTGTCACAATTTATACACCTCGAAGCAACAAGTCAGTCGTCGTCATCTTGTGTGTTTAGAAATCAAATGCTACTTTGATTCAAAAAACCAAAACTGTGAAAACCAAATTCCGAGTGGGCTCGTATACGATTAGGCTCGTACGAGCGCACTCGGTCCGAGCGTACTCGTATTGTGAAAACCCGGCTTTCACATTCTCGCGTTCGCTTCAGTCTGTTGCTAGTTCTCATGCGCGACAGTTGTTTCTCTCGCACGCGAAATAATGCGTTTCTTATGCCGCGTCCGCACGTTTGCCAAACCTCGACAAGTCTTCACAAATTCAAACGTGCGGATAGAGCGTTTGCCATGGTTTGTGTAGGCTTGCAAGAGCTTGCGGCCGTTCCGATCGAGTGTCGGTTTTTTGACACAAATCAAAGGGAATTTGTCGCAAGCGCTTGCGATGCATCCACACGTTTGCGCGCGCTCAGTCTGGTTTGTGTACTGGAGACGGGCAGACGTGCCTACGCTCGCACAAAATGAGTGGTGATTGGTCAAATAAGACATCTTGTTTTTTCTCGAATGTTATCAGTCTGAACCATGCATTTGGGACCCGAAAAACAAGCATAATTATTGTATCTAAGTGTATAATACACTTAAATAAAAATCTTAAATATGTATATGTCACCGTAAAATTGTAAAAACGGTTAGATTGTAATAAAACTAGTGAAATTGTAAAATGCCGATAGACACAATAAAAATCTTAAATATGTATATGTCACCGTAAAATTGTAAAAACCGTTAGATTGTAATAAAACTAGTGAAATTGTAAAATGCCGATAGACTTTGGACGCGAATATTCTGCCTATAATTTAACACATTATTTTTCGTAAGATTATAAATATATAGTTATAAATATTTCGACCTATTTTTACAATGTCGTTAGTTATTTTACAATCTAACGGTTTTTACAATTTTACGGTGACATGTATAATATAAAAGTATTAAATATATTTCTGTTGTCTGGTACCCGTAACACAAGTTCTTCGAGAACTTACCACGGGACCAGATTGACGTGGTGTGAAACGTCCATAGATATTATTATTATTATGAGAAAAAAGTAGCCGGTGCGTGGCTAAGTACATTATTGAATAAGCCACTATACGGTTAATTTGTAACTTAATCCACCATCTTCTTTGCCGTTTTTTTTGTTTGTTTTTATTTATGTATTTTTTTACAACAATAATAATAATAACTCCTCACACCGATTTCGGTGACGGTGGCTGGTTTTATTGAAACCAGGCCAGTTACGCAGGAGTATTTTTATAGTGCCCAAGTGTGTGCGCAGTACAAAAAAGCACACTCTCTTTTACTCTCATAATCCCAATGCGGGAATCGAACCTTCTACCTCCGAGTCGAGAGCCAAGCTCTAACCACAAGACCACGGAGGCTGTTGTTTTTACAATAAAAATAACTCAAAGCAAATGCTATAGCCGATACCTACGAGCTCAACGTCCGTCATGCTTGCCTGTTCAGAACACACTAACTCACTCGCAAGCGTGCGGATGGCGACGTTTGATTCCCTTTTTCAAGTCAAGCGTTTGTGGAGGTTTGGAGTTTGCGGCAAATGGCAAACGTGCGGACGCGGCATTAGAACTTTTTCAAAAAGAAAAAGAATAATATATAGGCTATTGGCTCAAATATTTAATTTCATACATTAAGGGAGTATTTCATTTAGTAGGTACTTGGCTTAGGAAAACGTATTCTAACGATATCATAAATTAAAAACTTAAGATTGATAAATAAAGTTGATATATAAATTACTTAAGTATATTTGTTTTTTAATTTCTACTGATAAAAACACCGAAGTAACTTCCGGAAAGGATGTGACGATACAAACACAATAAGCATATATTATCTTATACCTTTAAACGAGCAATTCTTGTATATGTATAGTCTTATGTCTGGGAAAATGCGTGTTTTCGAGTTTTCATGCGTTTTTCTTTCCACGCAGAATATGTTCGCTAATTTCGTTCTGCCGGCCACTGTCCGTTTGGTTCAGCGGGTTAAGAGGCGGATGGCAAGACACGTGTGTTACGGGTTCGAACCCCGCTCGGTGACTTACTTTTATATAAATTTACTTTATATAATTTTTTAATTTTCATTGTTTTTAGACAAGTTTAAAAAAAATTGTTAATGCTTGAGATCAAATACCTGATCTACACAGAAACCGATTGTAAATAATAATAATCTATCAACCAACATGTCGAATTGTGTTTTCGGCTGTTTTTAAAAAGTGTATTAAAAAAAAATAGGTTTTGACGACCTCTGTGTATCAGTAGGTATCAGTGGTTCAACATGTTGGTGCTATAGTCGGAATCGCGGGTTCGAATCCCGCCGAAGGAACAAAAAGTTTTTCCGTGTTCCTGGGTCATGGATGTGAATTAATATTAATTCATATTATGTGTATAATATAATAAAAATCTTAAATATGTATATAATAAAGTACCCGTAGCACAAGTTCTTCGAGAACTTACCACGGGACCAGATTGACGTGGTCTAAAGCGTCTAAGATAATATATTATTATTATTTCAGGTTTCAAAATAATGTAATATATATATATTTTTTTTTGTGTAATAAAACAATTATGAAACGTTTAGGACTTAAATAAAAACAAGGTCAAGTTGCATAATATATGGAACCCAAAGCATAATTATATTAACCATAAAACTCAACTAAGTTAGACTTGTTGCCGCTAAAACTTCGACGTCCTCCATTGTCAATGGCATACAGACAACTGAACGCACTACGAGCAGTGTGACCGTTTTCAAAAACCGCTAAACTACCAAATGTAACTTACTTTTCTCAACTTTTCTACTGAAATCTACTAACGTTTTGGAAAACCTACTGAAATTGTACTGACGTACCTAATTTGTGGCTTAAATTCACATAAATTGATAATTTTTGTTGAGACAGAATATTATATGAAACACAAATTTAATATTATTAGGTTTTATTAATAAATTATAATATACACACGTACTTAATTAATTACCTAGTCATCATTGTCGTTTCGATTTTTTTTATTAGGTATTTTAACCATATTTTTTCTTGTTGGAAAGAAGAAGGGGCAAACCGTCCCCACCCTTGTAGCACTACAGGACATATATCAAATGAAAGGGCTTAAAAAGTGTGTTATTTTATTGTATGACGAAAAATCTCTAACCATGGGAGAAAAAAGTTAGTGAGGGTTAAAGGTTAAAAAAAGTAAAAAAATCAACCCGTATTATTATACCCGCACTATTTTATAGTGTTGCTAATAAGGAACAATTTTGGAAAGTAATGGTATACAGCAAACTTCATAAAAGTGGTATATTTTGATAAACTGTCTCATATTTTGAATAAATGTATGGAATAATAATAAAATGCTAAAAAAAAGCTATTTCCTTAATTTATTGGCACATAATTACTTTCTAGAAATTGTTTCTTACTTGCGACGCTATCGAATGGTGCAATAATACAGGTGTATTTTTTTCCTAATTTACGGATTCGAATCCTGGCCTGGAAAATTGGTTAATGTAAAATCTAATGATGCAGATAAAACAATTACATCAAAATACATATAATTAAAGCAAAAAATATTATTTAATATGCACTGAATATATTATATAATATGCACTGAAAAAAAGTAAAAAAAAACATATTACATGGTGAACTATTCTTCTGGGCGTAAGAGTCTGTAAGAGAAGTCTAAAACAAATTAGGAATAGTAATTTAGCCCTATGGAGTGTCGAGTCCGACTTGATGAAAACTTAAACTGCATCATTAGATTTTTAATAACTCAATTTTCCTGCCAGGATTCGAACCCATAGATTGTAAAAAAAATACATCCTGTATATTACACCATTCGATAGTATCGCAAGTAAGAAACAATTTCCAGAAAGTAATTATTAGAGTCCGACCGAAACTGGTTTTCCGGCCGAAACCGAAACCGAAACCGAAACCGAACATTCGGCCGTGGCTTCAGTTTCGGCCGAAACCGAAACCGAAACCGAAACTCACGTGGTCAAGTAGAAAATTCCTTAAAATACTGAAATTTGGTGCATTTTATCCATTACTCTGCATTAATTAGGACATGAAATGGAAACACGGTATATTAATTTTGTTGTAATCATTTATTTAATGTAATATTAAAACATATTAATTATATCTGGGGGCACGGTAGTGCACCCGCCAAGTCGAGCGCGAAGCAAACACTGCCGTACCATCCTTTACTGGAACCATTTCGCCGCATTTTCAGGCCCCTATTTGAGAACCTCTGGATAAGACCAGAACGCAGAAATTTTCGTCATCCAGTAAGCTATAATCACATACTTAAAATCCAAAATTTCAAGTCTGTAGGTCATTTAGTTCCGAAGTTAAGCGAAAGCAAAGTTTCGCATTTATTACACTCACTCATTCACTCACTCACTCATGATCATCATAATAGAACTAGTACTTCCCATAAACTCAGAGAGCTGAAATTTGGTACAGAGTTAGGGTTTAATGGCCACATAAAGGGAAAACTATAAAAACTAGGATAATCGATCTGGGGGCACGGCAGTGCCCCCGCCAAGTCAAGCGCGAAGCAAACACTGCCGTACCATTATTTACGGGAACCATTTCGCCGCATTTTCAGGCCTCTATTTGAGAACCTCTGGATAAGACCAGAACGTTGATCTGGAGGCACAGCAGTGCCCCCGCCAAGTCGAGCGCGAAGCAAACACTGCCGTACCATTATTTACTGGAACCATTTCGCCGCATTTTCAGGCCCCTATTTGAGAACCTCTGGATAAGACCAGAACGCAGAAATTTTCGTCATCCAGTAAAGTATAATCACATACTTAAAATCCAAAATTTTAAGTCTGTAGGTCATTTAGTTCCGAAGTTAAACGAAAGCAAAGTTTCGCATTTATGACACTCACCCAGTCACTCACTCATGATCATCAGAATGGAACTAGTACTTCCCATAAACTCAGAGAGCTGAAATTTGGTAAAGAGGTAGGGTTTAATGGCCACATAAAGGAAAAACTATAAAAACTAGGATAATCGAAGATCTGGAGTACCTGGTGACCCTTATTAGAAAACACAACAGCCCAACCAAACTATTAGAGATCGACATACTGCCTTTACAAAAAATATTCAACTTGGTGGGCCACTTCATTTGATGTCAAAAATCGAAGGTCTGAATTATCTGATGAAGAACCCTCAGCTAGTCTCAGCTGATTAGAGATATGGCAATGTCCCCTTCTACTATTGGTACATAAAAAAATCGACTGTCATTGCAAAAATCCAGTGAAGTGGGACACATCTTCTAATTTAATCTAGCCGGTAGCGTCCCACTGCTGGGCGAATGCCTCCCCTTCTGCTTTTAATACGCATAAAAATAAAATTAAAGGAAAACTCTGGATAAGACTAGACTGGCTTTTATGCTTATACTTACAAGTTTACAACAAGAAATAGTCGAACAATTAACTTTATTCTACTCGAACATTACACAAATTAAATAAACAAATTACACTAAAATCTAGTAAAATAAATCAATATTCCTACGTTTCTACAAAAAGAAGTGAAATCCCACCAAAAACATTCTGTAAAAACTAGTTTTTTACAGAATGTTTTGAAAACATAATTAAAATCCCACCAAAAACATTCTGTAAAAAACTAGCCAAGTCTCGATGGAGCTGCTTGTTTATCTCTAAAAAGTAATGAAATCTAGACTAAGTCGTGCCAAGTCTAAGGATCCTTACTGCGATTTATTTATTATTATAGTTAATGTTGTGTGACTTGGCCGTTGAAGAGTACACAAGGGTACAAAAGGGGCTCCATAACACCATTGCTCCAATACATGTGTTATGCAATCAACAACAGCCTAAAATAAGACACTAGCGTCCAATTACCAATACCAGTATGGGCTATTATCTCGCTTAACAAACATAGGTAGTTACAACAGAATCTGATATAACATTACGTGTAAACAAAATTGACTTCTAACGTATAAAGAATTTTCAAGGGCCAAGTCACACAACATTAACTATAATAATAAATAAATCGCAGTAAGGATCCTTAGACTTGGCACGACTTAGTCTAGATTTCATTACTTTTTAGAGATAAACAAGCAGCTCCATCGAGACTTGGCTAGTTTTTTACAGAATGTTTTTGGTGGGATTTTAATTATGTTTTCAAATTCAGTTGCGTTGTCAAAGCGTTGCCGCAAGAAACGAAGTTAGGCGAGCGTGCACGAAAACTTCCGAAATCAGTTTCGGTTTCGGCAAAAGTTTCGGCCACTTTTGGCCGAAACCGAAACTGCCGCCGAAACTTGATTTTTGGCCGAAACTCGGCCGAAACCGAAACCGAAACCGAACTTTCGGTCGGACACTAGTAATTATGTACGAAAAAATTAAAGAAATAGCTTTTTATAGCATTTTATTAATATTCCATACATTTCTTCAAAATATGAGGCAGTTTATCAAAATATACCAATTTTGTGAACTTTGCTGTATAGTGTATACCATTACTTTCCAAAAATTGTTCCTTATTAGCAACACTATAAAATGGTGAAATAATACAGAATGATTTTTTAAACTTGTTTTTAACCTTTAACCCTCATTAAATTTTTTCTCTCATGGTTTAGAGATTTTTCGTCATACAATAAAATTACACACTTTTTAAGCCATTTCATTTGATATATTATGTCTTGTAGTGCTACAGTAGTGGGGACGGGCTCCATACAAAAGTGCCCCTTCTTCTTTGTACAATTACCGCCGTTGTCAAATAAACCTTGTTTTACATGTAAAAGCGATGATACATGATGAATGTTTAAAAACCTATTAGACTAAGGTACCTTTGAAAAAGGTCTAAAGTGAAAAGAATTTAAAGTAGGATGGAACCCATTCCAAAAGAAAGAGAATATTACAAAAATATTATAATAATAGGTTTTAAGGGTAGAAAACGATTAATCGCGATTTCCGGCAAAACTACAAATTCTATGGAAAAAAGTTGTAGGTCTAAAATTTTTGTATTTACATTTTTTTCACATAACCTCAAAATTTATGTGAAAAATTCAAATAACCAAGTTTTTGGTTTTTTATTTTTATCTTACAATAAATAATAAAAAGATCAGGAAATTTGGTGAAAACTTACCTTTTTATGTTCCAAATATACTGTATTTTTTTATTAAAAAATAAATAATTATCACCTTATTTTGACTTAATATCGAAAAATTAACCCTAATTTTCAATCGAAAATTCTCCCCTCAAAATACCAGCTTTTTTAAAAATGTCGGTGGGCTTTTTGTTCGTTGAAATGTCTCCTTTCTGATAATGGGGAGAGTTTTCGTTTAAAAATTCGGGTAAAATTTTCGAAATTAAATAAAAATAAGGTGAAAAAATAAATATTTTAAATTAAAAAAAAATACAGTATATTTGGAACATAAAAAGTTTTCACCAAATTTCATGAAAAAAATATTTTTTAGTGATAAGATAAAAATAAAAAACCAAAATATTTCTTTTTTTAATTTTTCACATAAATTTTGAGGTTATGTGAAAAAAATGTAGGTAAATACAAAAGTTGTATTATCTTTTACTATAATTATCACGCGTCGATTATCCGACGAAGTAAGCGACGAATCACTGACAATTTTTTTACATTTCCGATGTTGCCGTGTTAAGAGAAAAATATTTGCTAAAGTTTAAAATACTGCCAGGATATTCTACTGAAATCCGCTACTTTTTCAAAAAATACTGAAAATCTACTGCACTACCAATTTTACAACGAAAATCTACTGTTGCAGTAGTCAATCTACCGTAAACGGTCACACTGACTACGAGAGTGTAAGCACCCACTCGTAGGCGCGTCGTGCGAGGTGAGGAACGAGGCGAAGTGCGAAGTGAGTGGCGAGGCGAGAATGTAAATCTTATATGATGAGATTAATCGTGAGAGTGTCGTGCGTTGAGTGCTATGAAACGGTCGCGCTCCGTATTACACACGAAGCAAATTTAATTGTTTGCGAGTCGCGCGGTTACGCCGCTGCACGTACACCATGGCGTTGGTGACCAACGAGTTGCTGGCGTTCATCCAGCACGCCATCGACACGATGGACGAGGTCAGCATCATGCAGATCTGCAAATCTTCTTTCTCAAGCGAGGAGATTTGCATGGGTAAGCAGCTGCTTTATGAAACGCTCGGCCAGAGCGCGAATATGCCATCACGGAGGCGAGATGGCGGCGAACGAAGCGTGCAGGACATCATCTCCCTGCTGAAGCAGACGGATCCAGATGACGTGCCGGCCTTTGTGGCGAAAGATCTCCACAAGCTGCCGGTAGTAACGATGGACCACGTCGACGTCTCCAGCCTGCTGAAGAACTTCAACAGTATGAAGGCAGAGCTGGACGAGATGCGAGGTAGGTTGGATGCATCGGAATCTACCATCCGTGACTTACGTAGTGAATTACTACAATTAAAAGGTAATAATTCAGTAAGTAGGTCACCCGATCATTCAACCGCCTTTGTCAACACACGTCGTGGCGGCGCGCGCGCTGACACATCGTTTTGCGTGTCAGCGGATTCCAATGAGTCGGCGATCGCCGCCGCCCCCGCCCGCCTTCCCCTCCGGGTCGTGCAGACGCCGAGTCAACCAACTCAGCAGAAAACTTTTGCGACTGTCGCCGGTCGCCCCGCACCACCCCCGCGGGCGAAGACAAAGGGAGTGAAGGAGAGCCGTAAGGCTGTGGAGAGCCGCAAGGCTGAGCCTCTTCGACCTGGCAAGGACGAGAGCAGGAGGTGCGATGAGGAGGGCTTCATACTGGTGGAGAGAAGAAAGAAGAAGAAGCCCGCCGCCCGCAACCACCGCGGCACCGCACCTTACGTACCTGAACTGCGCCTGCGGAGCGAAGTACCCGCGACGCCGTTGTACGTATCCCGCCTGCACTGGTCTATGCAGGTCGAGGACGTCGTGGACTACATCCGCCAGAAGACTTCCATCGCCTTAAGGGTCGAACGTCTGGAGTCTCGCCACAAGGTCAATTTCAGTTCCTTTGTGGTGAGAGTGCCGACGCATCTTTTGTCGACCTTCGAGGTGGAGGAGTTCTGGCCGACGGGTGTGGTCTACCGGAGGTTCCGGGGGAGACTCCGGAACGAAGCGCGGATCACGTCGCCGACAACACGTGACAAAGTGTAGTTTTTAAGTATATAATATGTATGTTAGTCTGTAAGGTATTTATAATAGGTTGGGGAAAAAGTCTTTTCGCATTATAGTATGTATGAACTTGTCATAAAATATCTTGGGCTATACCAATTGTATCTGGCTGATTTTGGTATCATTAAAAAGTTTTAATTTTACAGAAGACAATTCCAAATTCAAATTAGGTAAATTTGAGATTTTCATTTGTTTTTCTTATTGTTAAAATGAGTGATTCTTATGAAGAATTTCGATACATTTTAAAATTTTATTACAAAAAAGGTAAAAATGCAACACAAGCCGCGAAAAAAATTGGTGATGTTTATGGACCTAATGCAGTATCTGTGAGAGTAGCGCAAATTTGGTTTAAGCGTTTTCAATCCGGAAATTTTGATATCAAAGATGCACGTCGCTCTGGTCGCCCTGTTACGGACAAAACTGTTGCCATTTTTGAAAAAGTGGAGCAAGATCGGCATATTAGTAGTTACGATGTAGCTGAAGAACTGGGGATTGACCACAAAACGGTTTTGGCGCATTTGAAAAAAGCTGGGTACACAAAAAAGCTCGATATTTGGGTGCCTCATGAGCTCACTGAATGAAACCTAATGAACCGTGTACTCATTTGTGATTCTTTATTACGACGTAATGAAACCGAACCATTTTTGAAGAAGCTGATAACTGGTGATGAAAAGTGGATCACGTACGACAAGAACGTGCGAAAAAGATTGTGGTCAAAGGCCGGTCAGGCTTCACAGACTGTGGCGAAACCCGGGTTAACTCGCAACAAGGTGATGCTGTGTGTGTGGTGGGATTGGAAGGACATTATTCATTATGAGCTGTTACCGCCAGGCAGGACCATAAATTCTGAACTGTACTGCGAACAACTGATGAGATTAAAGCAAGAAGTTGAGAGAAAGCGGCCGGAATTAATCAACAGAAGGGGTGTGGTTTTTCACCATGATAACGCTAGACCTCACACATCTTTAGCCACTCAGAAAAAAATACGGGAGTTTGGCTGGGAGGTGTTAATGCATCCGCCGTATAGTCCTGACCTTGCACCTTCAGATTTCCACCTGTTTCGGTCGCTGCAGAATTTCTTAGGCAGTGTCAGGTTGACATCACAAGAGGACTGCCAAAACCACTTGTCGCAGTTTTTTCATCAGAAGCCCCAAAAATTTTATAGCAATGGGATCATGTACCTACCAACAAGATGGCAAAAAGTTATCGAACAAAATGGCACCTATATACTTTAGTCACTTGTAAATAAACTTTATAAAAAAACCTTTTGAATTTTTATATAAAATGCGAAGAAACTTTTTCCCCAACCTAATAATATGGGCCTATGCCGCCCGAAATAAATGAAATTTAATTTAATTTAATTAATTAATTTAATTAAGTAGGTAGGTAGTTAGCAAGACTTCAGCTCGATTCGGGCAAAGAATATATATTACTGTTACATGTTAGGGTTCTGGAGATTTGGAGAAAAAGACCTGCTGACTCTTTTGAAGCCTTTATTCACTAGCACTAATCATGTTTACACACACTACTAAAACACTAGGTCCAAACACTAAACATTAAGTCCAAACACTAAGCACTAACGGTGTCCTAAGTCGTAGCCAAGTCGTGGGTTTCACTCACGGTATCATCACATCACTCGTATTCACATCGATATCGCCTGTTTCGCCGTTCAACTCGAACTCCCGATCACTAGTTTTCACTTGTATCGCCTGTTTCGCTTCGCAGGAAGCTCAAAGTGAACTCGCCCCGTTCCCAACCCGTCAGGCGTATTTATACCGGATGACACGATTCTCAGACCGTTCCAGAAACGTTTGCGACTCGCGTGAAATGGTTGGATTGTTCCAGAGGATTCGCACAGTAGCGCCATCTAGTACTGAGTAGGGGGTCCCACGCTGTCCCTGTTCACACCAAGTGGTTTCATTGGTTGACGCTAGATGGCGCTATTCTGTATGTTCGTAACATTACTAACGTAACTCGGGCACAGAAGGTGTACGGGCCCAGGGATGGGGTCCATAAAATAAAAACCGCTTTAGAACTCTCAGAAGGTTCTCTTCCTTGATTTTCTTCATCTACACTAATATTATAAAGAGGAAAACTTTGTTTGTATGTTTGTTTGTTTGTTTGTAATGAATAGGCTCAAAAAGTACTAGACCGATTTCAAAAATTCTTTCACCATTTGAAAGCTACATTATCCACGAGTAACATAGGCTAAATTTTATTTTGGAAAAAAATAGGGTTCCGTAAGATATTTGGTTTTTTCGGACACAAGGTGTAAAAAATCAACCAGGAAAGTTACTTATTTTGCGTACGCTGCCTAAACTATAAAAGATAGAACCATAAAATGTTCTAATTAATTGTAGATCTTATAAATATCTACAAAAAAGTCCGCGACACACTATACCTATCTATGTCGAGTGAAGCACAACAATCATTTTTTTATTTAGATATCTTGAATTATTTTTTGGACTATATTTAAACGCGTTTATTTTACTTATGCTATTAATCCTTATCAAAAAAAATTATTTCATCACTAAGTACAGTTTATGTAGATAATATTTGGTCTTTGAATGATTAAAATTGGATGTTTGGTTTTAAAGTTATGGCGAAATTAAAATATTACGATTTCTGCTGCATGGCCCGTTGCGAAGTGGGCGTCACCAAGGCGGGGGTGCGCGTGCGGAGTTTAGATTATTGGGTATTTTTTTTGTTTTGTGTTCGTTGTAATGGATAGTTACTTGAATACCTATTTATTTAGTGTTTGTTGTATTGTTAGTCCTGTAGAGTATAGGTATTTCATAGGATAAAAGTATACCCACCTACTTATTTCATTGAGTTTTAGTAGGTACCTATATTAATTTGTTTCTGTTTGTTTTGAACTTTTGACTAAATTTCGCCCGTTTGGTAGAGGTTTAAAGACATTCTGTAGTATTAGTATCAGTATTGTACCCGTGCGAAGCCGGGGCGGATCGCTAGTCTAATATAATAAAGAGGAAAAGTTTGTTTGTTTGCATTGAATAGGCTCCAAAACTACTGGACCGATTTTGATGATGTTTGGCACAGATGTAGAGTAGACCACGGGGAAGGGCATAGGTTACTTTTTATCGCGGAAAAATGTACGGTTTCTGCGAAATTAGCATCGAATCATAGATATAGGTATACATATTTACTACTTAGTCATGAGTTCATGACTATGTGGACAGCTATGAAGTGAAGATAACACAACATATAGATTAAATTAATAGGAGATAGTAGTTTTAACGTAGCAGAGCTACGGCCTCACAGAAAACCGGCGTAAAATAATGCTTTCGTTGTGTTTTGACGTGTGACCGGAGGCCCAAGGGGGAGGATTGGCAATTTTGGGGACCAGGAACGTACATGCAAAACACCAGAGGAGTTACACCTTCAACTCCTCTGGTGTTGCAAGTGTCCATAGGCGGTGGTAATCGCTTACATTTCCTGAATCGACCGAGCGCTATCTTAAACATATTTACTGAAAGTAAAGTGATTTATGTTTATTACATATGTTTTATACTCGTATGTTATATTTTATGAGTACATTTAATACGTGTTATGAATTTCGTATGATGTGAGTAATACCATCAAAGAAGATTACGTATCGTCAATATGTATAGAAATTTTAATATTTTGTTAAATATGTTTACGAGCAATTTTATCGTTATACTGAGAAATATCAAACTGACAACTCGAATACTGCTATTCTAAGAATTATCCACTGGTATTGCTGACATTTTAACGATTTCCAGCAATATACCCTGAAATGCTTAACTTCAGTGAATACCACAAATCAATTGGCTGTCCTCTCAGTTCTCAATCGTAACATTTAATCTTCTCTTTTATATTTTAAGCCTTGGACACACCAGAACGCTGAGCATAACCACCTTGGAAATGGTTTCTATCTACTGAAGGATAGACAAAATGACAAATTGATAAAGGAGAGCTGTCATTTCGTCCATATTATCTGTCAGTATGTCTATTCTTGTGTAGACAAAACGCGTTTCTATGGTGGTATGGTAATGCTAAGCGTGCAGGTCGCAATCTTACGAAAACTTTCAACGTTATACTTTTTTATCATAATAATTAATTGCTCGCTATGTAACGGTTAAAATTAAATACGGAACCTAAAGTCGCTAAAGCCCTTATTCTCTTCGTTTAGCCCTTGCAGGGCTGACCTGACCTATATTGATGATTGTTCAACGAAAATTGATATAATTTGGTATAATGAAAAATTATAGAGTGTTTGGTCCATACTTTCTACAATAGCCGTTTGTTCTGTAAGCGCCTATTGTACGGTATCCCGCTATTCCAGTAAACCTCCGATTGTGCGCCGCAAACCGTTGATTGTTCTCTGAATCTAATATGGAGACATGTGATACGTATGCCACAACGAAGAAACAATAGTGCCTACGGGATAAGCTACCACTGACACGGAGCCTTAGTCCTGATTTACACAAGGAGAGTTTATCGTACGATTTGGGCGAGAATATCGTATCATATTCTCGTATACGAGATTCGCCATACGATTTTCGCCTTCAAAGGTTGTTTACACTATGCAAGAATATTCTCGCCTGACATTGTCGCCTGCACCCGTTCGAGAAACTCTCCTTTTGTAAATGAGGTTTTAGGGTCGGCTCACACCGCGACTGCCAACTAAATTTCGCTACACAAAAAGCTACACGTTTCAAATGACATCAAAGTGATCAAACTATGCACATGCACTGTGCAGCGCAAACGTATCCTCTATTACCGTGTTTTTCAAAGTGTGGGTCGCGACCCTCAGGGGGGGTCACGAATCCTCTTTATTTTATTTTTTTATAGTTGCAAAAGGTGGGGAAAACTACTGCAGTAAAAAAAATTGGAAAACAGTTGAACTAAAGGCCACCCGTGCAACTTCCCGCTAAGCGCTGAAATTTTATCTCATGCGTCGATTATCGAGCTTAAAAATAAAAGTGGTTCTAAAAATGTTCACTGATAATTTTCTTACGGAGCTCAGAGAGCTCAAAAGTCTGTTGAAATAAAAAAAAAAACACTATTTTTTTAAATTTCAAACTGTCATAACTTTGGAATTAGGGGATCGAAGACCGGTCATATTTTAAAAAACCGGGTTTTTCGGTCCCAGCCATCTTCAAAACCGGGTACCCGGGTTTTTTCGGGTATTTCGGGTTTTTGTTGATTTTGTAGAATTTTGTTAGGAATGTCCTAAAATTTACTTTTATCAGCTGCTTTCTGTTGTAACAACGTAATACTGGTAAAATGTGATCCCACCATAAACATTTTCATGTAAAGTAATTACCTAATAATTTCACAAACTTTACACCTTAGTCAAAATACGTTGCCTGACGAAATGGCCATGCCACATAATTTGACTAAAGTGTAGAGTTTGTAAAGTTAGGCTTGTAGAGTTAAGGCGTGTAGAAACAGAAGTGCCTTGCCGGCCTTTTACTCGTAGGAGGGAATATGCTGCCTACTTGAAGGTGTGCAGGTCGTAATGGTCCGGAAATACTGTTGGCGACAGTTGGTGATGAGGATGATAAATATTTTGTCCCTTCGAACGATAGCGAAAAGTTGCAGCAGGTATAAGTCCGAACAATTCCTCGGAGCACTCCCCGTAATATAACCGATATATGATGCAGAGCGATGCTCATCTCTACGTAGCTCTAAGGAGTAAAGTCTGTTTGAAATACTATGGCAGTCGACAATTCGAGCGGCCCTTTGTTGGATACGATTCAGAGGGAGAAGCTGGTACTTTGGCGCTCCTGTCCAGAGATGAGAACAATATTCTATGTGAGGCCGAACCTTATAGAGTTGTAGCTGTTGGACCGGACTGAAATACTGCTTTGACCTGTTCAGAACACCAACCTTCTTGGAGGCTAACTTGGCCTTGCCCTCCAGATGATATCGGAACTAGACCTCGCTCGATATGCTAACATCAAGTATTCCGATGTTGGAGGAGACAGACTTATTAGCGATGAACGCGCAAACTTGTGTCTTAGAGGTGTTGAATTGGACTAAGTTAAGTCTACCCCATTCAGAGATCTTCTCCAATGAATTCTTAATTTGAGAGACAAGTTCATTTCGACTCTCAATGACGTTTTGCCGAGAGATGTTCGGGTGAGCTGTATATAAGGCATCACCCGTACTGTCGTCATCACATAATATTATTATTGATATGCAGTATGAACAGGGCAGGCGATAGCACACCAAAGCTGTCTACCAAAATGCCATAAGAGCAGGTGAGCCGAAAAAGATGCGTTAAGACCGGTGCCAACTCTGGAGCACACATTTTTAACACAATGGGACGGATTCCGTTAGGCCTACTCGATTTTTGGGTATCATGGGAACGGAGAGCAATTCGCACAGAGCGCTGATGGAACCGAATAATAAATTATACCAAGTTATGAAGGTCCAAAAAATCAACGAATCGCTTCGAGAAAAGGTAGTCTGGTTTCTTGCGCTTCGCTCACTCGTCCTGGCGGGGCGGGGGCACTACCGTGCCCCCAAATGTACTACATACAAAATGAAAACATTATAACTATTGTTCTAAAATTCTACATTGACAATCACAAGCCACTATAACGTTCGGTTTGTGACTGTAACTGTTATAAACTGTTGTAGAATTTCATAATGAAAAAAAGCTCGAAAAAACCGAAAACCGGTTTTCAATATTTTGAAAACCGGGTTTTGTTGTAGGCCCGAAAACCCGGGAAAACCCGGGTTTTCGGTTTCGGGTAAACCCGGTCTCGATGCCCTATTTGGAATGATTCAACCGATTTTCACGCGATTGGCGGCAATAGTACAGTTTTTCATGTCCTTTGAAAAAATCCATAACAAAATTTTTTTGATAAAAATTTCGAGTATTCGATTATTATTATAATTTATACCTATTGTGAATTCGATTTTTGCAAAACGGGGTAAAACCAATAACTTCCCGATTTTTGAAAATCACCAAGATCTTCTAGGTGATCTTCAGCTCTGAATTTAGGGTAGATACGTCTTTACGGTAAACATAGTGTAGTTAAGAAAAACCTCCGAAGACTCGTGACTCCAGCCTCGTATTGTTAGTTTTACGGCGCGACGCTGGAGAGGATAAGATTATGGGTTTAAAAGAGATGTTTGATTTTGGGCCAGTTCTATGTACACTACATAGGTAAATAGGAAAAAAATATGGGATTATCATAAAAATACGAAAAAAATAATTTGAAGAAGGCAATAAAAAACTCTTCAAATAATCATTTTTGTACGCATGTAGCATGATTATTTGAAGAGTTTTTTATTGCGAGAACACTATTTTTAGGGCGGCCATGACAGTTGTTTTGACTTGACTTTTGACGTAGCTTAGTAGACAGTTTTACGAAGAGACGTCTTGAATGTCATACGTCTTTCTTTGTCAAAAGTCATGTCATTGACAAAATGACATTCTTTGGTTAATTCTGATCTGATCCGCCATGTTTTATTTTACTTTGTGTTGCTCTCCTTGACAAAGTTAATTTAAATGTACATCGAAACAAAGTGAAATTAAATATAATAAAGAATAGGAAACAGTTACTATATTATGTAGCTATATTTACATATAGTGTACGTAGGGCTGGCCCAGGCCTCATACATTTCTTGAACATCTCTTTTTGAAGTTTAAAATCTTTAGTATCCAGCCAACTTCTACTAGTACTAGCTACTAGTACCAACCAAGGCTACAGAGTTGTCCGCAGCTCGTCACAATAATTATACACACTAGATGTTGCTGCGTGCTGCCGACTTCCGTGCTGCATTGTCACCGCCTGTGAATCGGGACAGCTTCGTGACTTGTGACGCAACAAACAAAACACTCCGCTTATTACGTCGAGCATTATGTTAATTGTTACGACAAAGAGAAAATGGATAAATATTAAAGAAGAAGGGGCATTTTTGTATGAAGCCCGTCCCCACTACTGTAGCACTACAAGACAAATATCAAATGAAAGGGCTTAAAAAGTGTGTCGTTTTATTGTATGACGAAAAATCTTTAAACCATGGGAGAAAAAATTTAATGAGATTTAATGGTGAAAAAAAGTAAAAAAAAAACACTGTATTATTGCACCATTTCATAGTGTTGCTAATAAGGAACAATTTTTGAGAAGTAATGGTATTACAGCAAACTTCAGAAAAGTGTTATATTTTGATAAACTGCCTCATATTATGAAGAAATGTATGGAATAATAATAAAATGCTAAAAATAAGCTCTATCCTCAATTTTTTCGCACATAATTACTTTCTGGAAATTGTTTCTTACTTTCAAGTTGCAACGCTATCGAATGGTACAATAATACAGAATGTATTTTTTTCCTAATGTTGGTTTATGTATTTATTAGGTATTATTATTATTAACACACGTCACAGACTATAGTGCGTTTGATAGATTTTATCCCTATATCCGAATCCAGATCCGAAATATATCCTTAACATCCCTGTTAGCTACAAGATACATGAATACACAATAACCTAGTTTCAGCTTTAACAGTTGACATAACCTCTAACGGTCCGTTTCAATAACCTATCTACAAATAACTATTTGTTAGAAACATCAAATTTGTATCGCTAAAAACCGGAAAATGATTGAATGACGATGTTTTTAACAAATAGTTATAAATAGATAGTTTATACGGGCCGTAAGTTGACAATGTTAAATGTAACAACTAACAAGCA
Source organism: Glaucopsyche alexis (assembly GCA_905404095.1). Lineage (NCBI taxonomy): Eukaryota > Metazoa > Arthropoda > Insecta > Lepidoptera > Lycaenidae > Glaucopsyche > Glaucopsyche alexis. The sequence goes on along the minus strand of FR990054.1, from coordinate 20,093,664 downwards.
ATAGGCTGACAGGGAGCGGCGTGAGCGAAGGTCGCTGAAATACAGATACATTATGATGGCAATTTGTGCGTGACTCAGCGGCGATCAGACAAATTGACATACATTTGAGGAGACTGCGCATAATAGACCATACGTATTATATACATGTCATGTAATATTACATACTCACGTCCATACATTAAGCGATCATTCATCCATATCTGTATAAAAACTTAGCATGCCGAACTATAGTGACGGCAAATGTATAATGCAACCACTGAACAATGAAAAGTGGGTAGGCAACCAAATAGATTTTATTATATATTATGATTAAATAATACCTACATAATTACAGGATCAGTAACAGATGAGTAAGGGTCCATCCACATATTACGTCACATCACTCACAGCGCAAGGGAGAAGGGGCCATACCACAGTATAAAGGTCATACTAAACGTGTTACGTGACATAGGGGGGAGGGGTGTTCAAAAAGCAAATCTCTGTTGCACATATTTTAACACGCCACCGCGATTCCTACAACCAACGGAATGAAAAGTCATCATAAAAAAAAACTTTTTTACCCGACTGCGCAACGCAAAGGAGTGGTAATGTGTTTATCAGCCTATGTATATATGTATGTATGTATGTATGTATGTATGTATGTATGTATGTATGTTCCTTTGAAGCACTATACAGACCAAACGCCTGGGCCGTTTTTATGATTCACACGTCATTCGATTCCTCTTAGTCCGGCGAGTGTCACTAAAGACATGACGTTAGTAAAAATTCAATATGGCGACTACTGGACGCCATATTGTGAAAATGAAAAAAATGAAAGTCAACAAACTATATCAAGTGGGGTTATGGGGTATCGTTGAATAGGTATTTAAAAACCATTGTTAGTTTTCTCTCAACATTTTTCGATTCGACTGACCGTTTAGAATCTATATCGATTTAAAGTTGCGTAACAACCATTCTCACATTCCAGTGCAATTGTGATGTATTACTGATGCTTATAGGAAATCCAGTCTCGTAAATAGCTAGCAAGGTACTCATAACTAAAAAGTATAAAATAAAAAATAATAATTTAAAAAATTTAAAAACCCGACTGCGTAAAAAGTGAACCAAACTAAGTACACAATTAAAATTTAAAACCGAAAAGAAAAAAACAAGCACTTAGATATCCGGTGGCCTAGAATTCTATAATATATTATTGAATTAATACTATTGGAACATAACAACTGAACAGTCGGGATCCATTATTCGACAGCCAATCTAATTTTTCAATGGATCCTGCCTGTTTAGTTGTTATGTTCCAATAGTATTAATTCAATAATATATTATAGAATTCTAGACCACCGGATATCTAAGTGCTTGTTTTTTTCTTTTCGGTTTTAATTATGTACTTAGTTTGGTTCACTTTTTACGCAGTCGGGTTTTTAAATTTTTTAAATTATTATTTTTAATTTATTGTAAGATACAATAAAAAAAATATCTTGCAGATGTAATGAGATTATATTATAACGTACTCGAATGTGTCTATCGGCCATCACGTCCGAGACTGCGTCCATCAGGCCGTGCGTTTCCGTCGTGACGCCGGATTTGAATAATTCATGAGGATAGAGCATAGGTGTCAATCCGCTTATTGACTGTCAGACTGGCAGACTTATGATTAGGAGAGCGAGCATTAGCATCAGCTCACACAGACAGGGGGTAAATCAAAACCTCCCAAGATGGGCCTGCTAGAACCCACACAGCAGGTGGCCGTCGGCGGAGTCGCGGAAGTTGTAATAGTCCCCGTGGCTCTGCCAACGGCGGTGCTGACGGAGTACCGCCGAGTTTTTAGTGGGTAGAGGCTGCTTCCACTTACCATCTTTCGGAAGCAGCGAGTCCCACATACCCGCGCAAGGGAATCCCCAATCCCCCGCGGGATGCGGAAGAGCATTTTCTCGGCGTAAAAAAAAGCTCACACAGAGACGAGACGCGGCATTGTAAACAGCACTTTATTTACTATAAAAAAAGATACACGATATGTTTGCTCTGGCAAGCAAGCAAGCTCTACCAGGCAAATGTTACCCAGGTACTGAGTCTCAGACTAATGCGGTGAAACTAGATTTTATTAGGCAAAAGTTTGTATGGACTGCGGAGTTCGGACTACAGGAAGAGTTTGCTCTATTATTGTACAATGTCCAGTTTAGTAATATTATGTATCTACTTTTTGAATAAACTTAAAAACAGACACATACCCGTTTCTTTCTTTTATTCAACTTTGGGCTTTAAACTATATAAAATCTACCTTGCCATGATCTATGACCACAAAGAGTATATTTTTTTCTTTATATGGGCGAGTTTGCGTTTTGCGGAGAGTCATCCATACATGAGATGATTTATACTTTGCGTATAACAATTATTTTTTGCCTAAACGTCTTTACATAAGGAGTGGATCATGTGCCCAAAGTATCCGTAGTTGATTTTCGGAGACATTCATTATAATATTATATACAAACTTAGTTCAGAACGCCTCTTTCTTTCAACCCCTTTCCGTATGTTGCAAAAACACATTATCTACTTATCATATGAAATGTTTTTTTGTTTGTGTTTGTTACCTAATAATAGTTCTCTCCGAAACATTTGTATTACAATTCAAATCAACATAATGTGTTTTCTTGTTCCTAGCCGAACGAGGGAGCCGAAAATCAGGTAGTTGATTATACTTGTTAGTTGTTACTTGTTAGTGATTTGTGTTGTGCTATCATTGTTAACGTTTCTATGTCATGTTAAAATCATTCTGTAGATACCAGATAGTGTGTTGTATCTGTCACCGTAAAATTGTAAAACCCGTTACATTGTAATAAAACTAGTGAAATTGTAAAATGTTGATAGACTTCCGACGCGAATATGCTGCCTATAATTTCACACATTGTTTTTCGTTAGATTATAAATATATAGTTTTTAATTTTTCGACATATTTTTACAATCTCGTTAGTTATTTTACAATCTAACGGTTTTTACAATTTTACGGTGACATATCCATACTATGTTATATATTCTCATACCATCCGTGCTTGTACAGTTGCCGGACGCCGACACATCCGGTTTACCACTTTTAAGGTTCCGTAACCAAACTAACTATTACTAAGACTGCGTCTCATGAACCCGTGATCTGCGAGGCAGAGGAATTTCCCACAGACGATGTACTTCTGTTACCGCTATAACAGCAAAAAATAAATATTAAGGTGTCCCATACGACGAAAGTGATTTTTTTCCCTGTTTTGTACAGAACCCTTCGTGGGCGAGTTCGACTCGCACTTGGCTGGTTTTGAACCTTATTACTAAACAATAGATTGAAAAGTGGTACACTGGATTTGTCTGCGACCGACCGCCCGCGCCCATAGAGTCTATAGTCTCTAGAGATGAGCGATAAAATGTAGTTTTGTTTAGATTTTTAGGATCTCTGAATCATTTTCGGCTATCAGTTATTTTAGGCATGTATTTAAACTTGCGACAAAACTATTAAATTTTGGATGTGAAAATACCGAATATTGAATACTAAATAACCAAGTTGGCGAAAGAATGTAAGGAACAAAAAATTACTAATCTGGTGACTAAATAATACCACTGAATATTCGGAACTGGCAGACAGATATTATTTTAGCGAACAAATAACTATCTTGGCGACAATTTGTGTGTACACATTTAATTTAAGATTAAGCACATATATTTTCCCTGATATAGGTAACTCAAAAAACATACAAGCAGCGAAACGAGCGCACATAAAAAAACCATAAAGGGGCGTACAAAATTCCCAATTTTTAATATTTCTTGGTTTTAGGGGGTGTAGATATTGTGTAGATTCATTTTGAAATTAAAAAATGGTGGATATTAATTTTTCGTAAAATTGATATAGGTGTCATTTTACCAGGTTTTGGGGGTGCTGGATGCGAAAATGACATTCATTTTGATATTCCAATATGGCGGACATACTTAATTTTATAAAAATAATATGGGTGTTCTTTTATTGGTTTCTGGGGGTGCTGAAGACAAAAAAGTTATCCATTTTAAATTTCCTTAGTAACCCCGCAACCTCATATTTTCTTCATGATGGAAGAAAAATAAATTTGAAAATCCTGAATTTTCCAAAATTTATATAGCTTTATACATCGTTCATATCTCAAAGTAGAGTATTGCCATATTTTTTTTTCTATAATCGCTTCTATCTCAGAAACGGTGCATCCTATTGGAAAATTTCCTCCCCCTTAGGAACTTAGCAACATCATATTTTCTTCATGATGGAAGAAAAAGAAAATTGAAAATCCTGAATTTTCCAGAATCCCTATAGCTTTATACGCCGTTCGTGTCTCAAAGTAAAACATTGCCATATTTTTTTCTATAATCGCTGGAAAAATAGTGAAAATTTCCTCACCCTTAGTAATTTATTTTATTTTCATATTATTCTGCACCCCTAAAAACTTGAGAACGACACCCATGTCAAAGAAAAACAAACTCCAACAGTATCCAAAAATGGGATTTTCCGTAGCCTGCAAATTGAATTTTTAGTAGCCATTAATTTTCAACCAAATCTGGTTTTATAGCTGCTTACACGGTATAATAGTCACCAACTCGGAAATTAAGTCACCACCTTATAAATTTCGGTGCTAATTTGTATTAAATTTCGCCACTTTTTATCTGCCGATTTTTGTATTTTTGTCACCTCAGTGATTTCGCCAGTTTAGAAATTTAGTCGCCACCATGATAGAGTTGGAAAGGGCGCAAAGATCTTTATTAAAAATTATTCATTTTAAGAAAAAAAGGACTCCAACTGACGATTTATATCAAATTAGTAATGTTTTAACCGTTCGTAAATTATATATTCTTTCTACAATTATAAAAAAACACAAAACTGTTCATAGCTGTCTTAAAGCCGGTCGTAGAAAAAGAAATAAAATTGAACTTCCTAAAGTAAAAACTGACTTTGCGATGAGACAGTATACTAATATTTCAATTATTATTTATAATAAAATTAACAATGCTATAAATATTAAAGATAAAACTAGCAGAGAGTTAAAGAGATTGTTAACAGAATATCTGAAGCCATTATGTTATGAAGAAACAGAAAAGCTAATAGAATATTTAAAAGTATAGATAAAATACATGGTAAATATATTATATAAAAATAAAATAAAACACACACAATTTCCTACACACACATTTATACACAAACAAAAATTCATATATACAATGAACACGAATCGAAAAAATAAAATAAAAAATAATAATATAAGTAAAATAAAAAGTTATTTTGGCTATTTTATATACAAGTAGAAACCTAAGATAAAACTTATGTACTGTACTTAGATAATAATGATCTCAGTCTTTAATAGAATGTACTTAGTATGTAAACATTAGTTTTAAGTTACTTCTTCTATTTCTGTTATATTATTAATTTACTAAATGCCTGTTTAGTTAAGGAAGAGCGTTGTTACCTGATACAGGCTATTAGCCTACTAGGTGACTTCGAATTCTCCTTCTTACTTTTGTAACTTTTTTAAAGGAAATAAAGATTATTATTATTATTATTATTATTATTATTATTATTACCATATTAATTCGCTGCCAAATTCAGTAATACAGTATGCTCACGTGCAGTCGCCAACCTATTTTTTGTTCGCTCGGTTAATTATATACTGTTATTTTATAGTAGCATCTAGTATAAGGGTCAGTTCACACCGAAACGAAACGATGCATGACATGGCGCTACATTTTTAAGATAGCCATTCGAAATTGAACTTTATTCGTTACTCAAGAAGAAACACGTTTCATTGTAAGAGCTGTACTTGCACCGCGCTGATTTCATATGAAATGTGTATCTTGTTGTGTTGTGAATAAAATACAATTTTGTGTAGCTATATCGCGGTTATCTGATTCTAAGGTAACTTTAGAAGGCGACTAGTGGTAATTTAGTTTCAATCTGTAAGTCTGTAGTCTGTAAATATTTGTACTACCTAGTTAGCTAATGTTATGTTACAAACACAGAATTGAGAATACAGAAAATTTAAACCAAGTCTCGACTCGCGTCATTATGATATTCAATACAAATTAATTGAAAAAAAGTTGGGTAAAATACTCCGTTATTCTGTGGCAACATGTTGTGTGGATAGCCACTCCAATTTGGAGTAGTCGTGACGGCTTCACTTTCAAGCGCGTTGACGGTTTCTAGATGATTTCTGTATTCTGTGGTTACAAAGCATGGAGAGCGGATGTCCCCTGTCCTGTGTTACATAGTCTATGTAGAATAATAGATAGTCGTAATAGTTACAACTTACAATACAAGTGGAACATGCATGCTATACATAAATGGATCAACTAATCTTAACAATTTCTAAGACAACATTTTGGAATACTTTATCCTGTATACTAAATTGTTAATTTAAATTCTCTAGAACTTTGCACAAGGATGGCAGTCCGCGGTAAATGAAGTTACCGCGGCAGCATACTCCGGGGCTAAAAGTTTTGTCAGAAATATTATAACTTTTAGTTCTACGAAGAACCTCCTTAACATAACCAATATACCTAAGCAGATTCTTAACCTAAACTATATATACAAAAGTAAGTATCAAAATAGCATAAGTAAAGCTTCAGTCAATAAAATAAACAGGTACTTTGTCTTGAGTAGGTGATGAAATGAGTATTGTTAGTGATTGCTAGATTATTATTTATGCTTCGTTAAACGTTTAAAACTCTACATTGATGACACAATATATACGATCTAAATCACAGATTAAAGAAAGAAGAACAGATAAACAGCTACATACCTAGTTAGCTGTCGATTTGATTCCACTACTACAAGCACACGGTGTGTCCACGATTGTGTGGAAAATTTGTGGGCCTTTGAAGGGGGACGACAAAATTAGAATCGTTTTGGATCGATGTACGAAAGCTGATTCTCTGTTGGTAGTATAATATATTTCCTACTCCTTGATCAGGCCCAAACGCATAAAAAGTTCCTATTCTGTGATGAAGTAATCCTCGTTTTGAACTCGAATAACGTTTCTAAGAAAAGTGCCGCTCGTGACTTTAGTTTAACATGACGTATACACGTATACCGTTCAGATAGATCCAGATTAATCTAGATGTGAAAAATGTCACTTATTTAACGTGCAATAAAGAAAAATAATAACGCAATTTAGTCTAGGGTTGCCAACCGTCCTGTTTTCCCAGGTAGTTTTTGCAGTGTCCTGGGGTGTCCACAATAGTTTTAAAGCAACGTCCTGGGTTTTTAAAGCACCCTGAAAAGATGATATATTCTAAAATTCGCGCGCCACTTTTTAAATTTTTCTTTCAAATTTAATTTTATTCAAATACTTACATTTATGAAAAAAAAACTGATTATTAGTATTACATGTATAAATTCAACGTATTTTCACTACATATTAAATTAACTGCTGCAATTATTACTGAATTGTCCTGGATTTTCCAACTTCAAATTCTAGTTCTTTCAATTTCGGGCTGGCAACCCTAATTTAGTCGAATGTAATATTTTTGTGTATGTTTAGATTAAACCGTATCTGAATTCTGAACAGACAGTATGTTTTTGTTCATTGTTTTTCTCCACGTTATGAGTCATTCACAAACGGAAAATAATTACCATACACATGTGTATTTATAGTGTGCCAGTTGTATCATTATTTATACAATCATAATATCATGTAATGCCGGTTTGCGGTGTAGCTCTGTATTATTTACTTCATAATTTAGGTCATTTAGAATAACAGGATCTATTTATTTTTGCTGTGCTAATTATGTATTGGCTTACTCTATATACATATAGCTAGTTTAAAATATGTTCTTTTATCCTAATTTTTTCCACAAAGAGAGGGTAGAAATAAATAAAAAAGTTGTTATATCTCTCTGTCTTTTTGAAAAATACCATTTACAACCTTTACAACGGACTAAGGCAAGAAATAAATTCATTTTATTTTTAATTCATACCTTCTAATTCCATAACAGCTAGATATGGCTATTGTTCTAAAATTCATATTTTTCACTATAAGAATATGACAGATTTTGTCACCGACTTTTTGTATGACGTGTGCGTTGCACTATTGCAATCAGTATGTTCTATTTTTCACCTACAATAAATAGGTCACCGATTATCGCTCGTGGGCGGGAACCCTTAATCTTCCTTACCTACTCAAAGCAGCATCCGTATTGCAGAAGGCAGCTATAATATATTAGTATTGCTCTAAAATGCTTTTGAATCATCCTAGGTATATCCTTGCTCAAAACAGCATTCTGTTTCAGCTATAGGTAGTATGTTAGTATTGTTCTAAAATGCTTTTGAATCATATATACTCGTAGTTCTGAGAGTGATATGTCGTGGTTGCTACTGACATGTATTTTTCATCCACCATTGAAAAACTCTACAATGACTGCAGGGTTATTGTTGTACATTCAGCGATGTACACAATAGGTTGGCAAATTGATTATAAGGTCCATTAAATCTTGCAAACTTGATAAAAATATTACATATTTATACTTAGTACTCTATTCAAAAGATTAGCTTAGGTTAGGTTTATCCCGGGCTACATTTAGTTTTAAATAAAGCCCACGCTTTATGTCAAACTAGATGTTGCCCTCGACTTCGTCCGCGCATAAGTTCATGTTGTGGAAACCCTACATTTTTGCTACTGTTTCGATCATTAACTCCCGCTTTGTTTATTTTGATATTAATATTTTTGGGATAGTGTTTCGTTTAGCAATAAAATGAATTGGAACTTCTCATCCTCGTTTGCAGTCTTTGCTTAACCTTTTTGCTGGCGTTTGTTTTAAAATTAATATACGGGGAGTTTGAAATTGATAGCTTGCTTTTATAAAGATTTCCTTTATTGGATATTGTATTTTCAATAGCATAGAGAAAAAACAGGATAGATGCCCCACTTTTTGAAATCCCTCCATAGTAAATCTTTATTTACTATGGAGGGATTTCAAAAAGTGGGGCACTATTATAAAGCATTTTATACTTTTATAAAATGCTTTATAATAGTCGGTACGTATAGGTATATATTATAGAGCTCTATACTATAACTAGTCAACTAGTAACGGGACAACTATCCTTGAAAAACTTTCGCATTTTGGCTTCCCACATATCACCCAGACACGCTCTATCCCACTGGGAGACAAATGTCCTGGAATTACATGTATGGAATGTAAATAACAAAAAGTTCCCTAACGTATGAAAGCACCGTTCAAATTCGAAAATTATCGGGCTCCTAAAAATAAAGTATGGTTATACAATATTATAGTTGTAGTACGTTCTAATGTCGACATCTTTCTGCAGATATTCACGGCGAGCGTGACGCATCTACACGATGGGCGGCGCTCTCAGCCCCCCGACTCGGGCTTCTCGGAGCCAACCAACAACAACGTCAGCGAGGACAACAACAACGGCCCCATCTCGCTGCGGGAGATGCAGAATATCGCCAACAACAACGCCGCCGCGTACATCACTAGCGAGAATGAGGAACGGAACCGTATCAGCCGCGAGTCGGTGGTGGAATTCGAACCGCTGCCGACCGGTATCGGAGTGCTGGATCCGTTGGAGCGATGCGCCGATTGGTTTGGTGAGTAGTATAAGTTTTAGTTATTCGTAGAATGAGTCCATCTCGCTCTGGGAGATGCAGAACATAGGCAATAAAACCGCCGCCGCGTACAAAAGTGCGCCGGGTTGAAGAGATACGCAGATTGGTTTAGTCATTGGTGAGTAAATTGCAGTAGCGATGGCTGGTATTCCTTCGTTTGTGGGGTTGAAATTAAAAGAGAGGGAAATTAATGCGCCGCTGGTACATTGAGATAAAAGTGTATGTAGAGTCTAGACAAAACAAATTGTCTGTTCCAAAATGCGAAACACACACTGCACGTATTGGAAAATAACTTTATATTTAAAATTGATTTAAGGAAATGAACACGACAAAGAAAAACAATCGAGTATTCGTTTCTACTTTCTATACAAGTGCTATATATTATTATGTCGGATGTTATTATACATTAGAAAACGTAAATCGTAATCAATGTTGATTGTTGTGACCAATGCTCGCTTTTATTTTTCAGCTGATGAAGACTTGCCGAGAGATCGACTGCAGTATCTCAGAGAAATAGGCAGGGGGTGGTTTGGACGGGTGAGTAAAGACTTGGATGTTATTATCAGGGGTGTATGTATGTATCAGCTACCGCCGTATCTGCCGTATCAATTATACGGGGCCCCCGTGCGTAAACACAAATTAATTAAAAAAATCCAAATTTCATCTTCATTTCATCATCTACACTAATATTATAAAGAGGAAAACTTTGTTTGTATGTTTGTTTGTTTGTAATGAATAGGCTCAAAAAGTACTGGACCGATTGCAAAAATTCTTTCACCATTCGAAAGCTACATTATCCACGAGTAACACAGGCTATATTTTGTTTTGGAAAAAATAGGGTTCCGTAAAATATTTGAGTTTTTCGGACACAAGGTGTAAAAAATCAACCAGAAAAGTTACTTATTTTGCGTACGCTGCCTAAACTATAAAAGATAGAACCATAAAATGTTCTAATTAATTGTAGATCTTATAAATATCTACAAAAAAGTCCGCGACATACTATACCTATCTATATCGAGTGAGGCACAACAACCATTTTTTTATTTAGAAATCTTGAATTTTTTTTGGACTACATTTAAACGCGTTTATTTTACTCATGCTATTTATCCTTATCAAAATAAATTATTTCATCACTAAGTACAGTTTATGTAGATAATATTTGGTCTTTGAATGATTGAAATTGGACGTGTGGTTTTGAAGTTATGGCGAAATTAAAATATTACGATTTCTGTTGCACGGCCCGTTGCGAAGTGGACGTCACCAAGGCGGGGGTGCGCGTGCGGGGGGAGTTTAGATCTATGGTATTTCATACGATAAAAGTATACCCACCTACTTATTTCATTGAGTTTTAGTAGGTACCCATATTAATTTGTTTCTGTTTGTTTTGACTAGATTTTGCCCGTTTTGTTAGAGGTTTAAAGACATTCTGTAGTATTAGTATCAGTATTGTACCCGTGCGAAGCTGGGGCGGGTCGCTAGTCAGCTATAAATGATTTAATAAATCAGTTTGCCGAAAAAAGGCTAGAAGCGTTTTAATTAGAATTGTTTGTAAAATGTTATGCATTTTTTTTTCTTTTGTGAGAAATATTTACCCTTCCTAAGGGCCCCCAAACAAATATTACGCACGCTACGCTTCTGGTTATTATATTATTATTATTGGGAGGTTAGTTGACTGTATTCAAATAAAAATATAATGGCAGAATAAAATCGTCTTCTATCATTGCGGCAGCCATTCAAGATTTTTCAACAGCTATTATTCAATTACGGTCGCTTCTCATCACCGCGACGTTATGCTATTTTTAACCGACTTCCAAAAAAAGGAGGCGGTTATACGTTCGGCTGTATATATATATTTTTTTTTGTATGTTCGCGGCTAGCTCCGCCGTCTGTTGATCGATTTTCAAAATTCTTTTTTTGATGTAAAAGGTATAATCCGAAGTTGGTCCCATTTTCAGAAAATTGGTTACCTGATGATGGGATCCACGAGGAAACGAGGGAACTCCTCAAAATTTATATGGACACATATGGTGATTTCGACTTTTTCTGAAGTAGTCCAAGCATATGCTACCAAAAAGTAAGATTTTACTCCAAGGTATACCCTGGATCCAAAAGTACAGAACAGAACTCCTGACTCCTTATAGATACATGTTTGGGGATTTTGGCGTTGTTTAAAGAACTGCAAGCATATGCCACTTTATCAATTTGAGTAATCATCATCATCACCACCACTATCACAGCATACATCATCACATTATGATGATAAAGAAGGTACTTCTAATAGTATTTTACACTAACACGAAGATCTTTGAACATTACTCTGCCGTTTATGGACCTATTTGCAAAATTCTTTTGTTGTTGTAAAGGGTTTAATTCGTAATTGGTCCCTTAGTCACTAAAGTGGAAACGTGATGATGCGATCCATGAGGATTCGAGGGAACTCCAAATTAAGGATTATCGGATTTATTGTGGAAAAGTTATATAGTGACGTGATCTATGATAATTCGTTGATAAATTTGATCAATTAGAAATAACCTACGGACTTAATCATAGCTATACGCCTAAATCACTCAAAATGTATATCGACACATATAGTGATTTTGACTTTTACTGAAGTAACACAAGCATATGCTACCAAAGAATAAGACGTTGTACCAAGGTATACCCTGAATCCAAAAGCACTGAACAGAACTCCTCAGTCTTTAAAGATATGCGTTAGGAAATTTCGGAATTGTTTAAAGAACTGCAAGCATATGCCACTTTGTAACTTACAGTAATCATCATCTTAATAACAATACCTAATGGAAGCTTGGCGCGTATTCAGTTATAGGTACATTCGATCAATATTTTAAACGTTTTTAAGACGTATTAATAATAACTTAACAAGATATATCACTAAAAAGGGTGAAATTATTATTTTTAAATAAAAAATTGAACCGACTTCCAAAGTAAAAATACACAAAAAAGTGTGAAATAAAACTTATTTTATAAATAATTCCCCTTTTAAATTTGTCTATTTCTCTACTTAATCTTGTTAATTTTGAAGTCGGTACCAGCAAATATGAACGTGAGTTCTATAAAATATTGTAGGATATCGTTTGGGCTGGTAGCGACTTCAAAATTAACAAGATTAAGTAGAGAAATAGACAAATTTAAAAGGGGAATTATTTATAAAATAAGTTTTATTTCACACTTTTTTGTGTATTTTTACTTTGGAAGTCGGTTCAATTTTTTATTTAATCTCTTTTTCACATGCACAGTTTTTCATAATTAAATCTCTCCCTTTCTTCAGGTGGTAGAAGGTGAGATAGACGACGGGGAGGGTACCACCACGGTGGCCGTCAAGATCCTCAACCAGAACGCCAGTCTGGAGGACAAGGCGCGGTTCCTGGACGAGAACAAGCTGTACCGCGACCTGAGCCACGCGAACATCCTGCCGTTCGTCGCCAAGTGCCTGCAAGAGGACTCTTGGTTGTTGGTATTCGAGTTGTGCTCGATGGTAAGTTATTTCGGGTGGATCTATTTTATCAGTCTCGGAAAGCATTAATGAAATACTATTTTTATGCACGCGTTTTCAAAATATGTTGATTGACAACTGTCTAGTACGGACTCAGCGGTCTAGTGGTTCGAGCATTGGCTCTCGACTCGGAGGTCGTGGGTTCGATTCCCGCATTGGAACAACAAGAAAGTGTGTTTCCAAGTTTGGTTAGGACAATGCAGGCTGATCACCTGATTGTCTGACAAGAAAGATGATCCATGCGTCGGATGGGCATGTAAAAGTCGGACCTGCGCCTGATCTCTCGTCAGTCGGGTCGGTTATCCGTCCCACTGGGTTATTAATGTAAAGGAAGAGAGAGTGCTCTTGTCTACTGCGCACACACTTGAGCACTATAACATTACTCCTGCGTAATTGGCCTGGTTTCAATGAAACCGGCCACCGTCACCGAAATCGGTGTGGGGGAGTTAGTACGGACTGACATTTCTAAAGAAATATCAGTCCGTACTCGGTCGCGGCCGGCTCGCCAAAGATAAGTTTTTACGCGTGTTTAACGCGTAAAAACTTATCTTTTGGGTATTTTTAAACAAACAAAATAAGCTAAAAGTAGAAAAATTCTAAACACGACCTCTTTTTGTAAATGTTGAGTGTAGATGTTCTAGAAAATTGTTGTTTTCGATACTAAAAATAATAATTTGATAAAGAAGTAATATATTTGTTAAAATTGTTAGTTTTGTAGGATTTGGTTTCATTTGGTCGCAAAATCGACCGAAAAACAGCCAACTTATACTTATGTAAAATTTGTAAACACGTCCTCAAGTGTAACATCTACATAATTATTACTAAAAATATATTCATATCATGAATCATGCGATAAACACACTTCTCGATATAAATAATTATTTCGCTTTATTTACGTGTGACACATCACACAATTCAAGTTCTTTATTACAATGTATCTTTTACATAATTTTTTCGATAATTTTTCATATATTTATAATGCTCTTTGTACATTAGGGTACTTTTGTAATTTACCAATTTCCTGACGGTAGGCGACTGTAGACGACAATCGATACCACGATATTATAATACGAACAAATAATTATATTTATAAGTATCAAACTGGTAAAAATTTAAATGATCTGTACCTGAACCTCAATTTTCGTATTTAATAAAGTAGACAATTTAAAGAGTCAATTTTACGTTGTTTTGATTGAAAGTGTAGCGACATGTTACCGTGAACGGATTTTATGACGTTTCGACCAATCAGAGCGCGTTTCACGTTGATTTAACGTTCATAAAAACACCGTTTGGGAGTATAATCGTATCGGGACTTGATTGTAATTGTATTAATGCAGGTTTTATTTAGCAGAATTGTCCCTCAGGTCTATATTTTTTTACAGTAGTAACATATTTTAAACTTACGTTTTGTGAATTCCAGGACCTTCAGCAGTACATAACGTCGACGCGCGACCGCGTGGAGGCGCTGAACGAGGCGGGCGTGCCTCTGCGGCTCATGTGTGACGTCACGTCCGCGCTCGCGTACATGCACGCCAACGGCTACGTGTACCGGTGCGTACTCATTTATTAAACGGACATATTTTGTAAATGTTGTATGGTGTTACCATAAAGTATATATTTATTTTTATTTTCAAAAATCTTTTCAAAAATTTATTCAAAATACTAACCTACATCTAATTCATATTATATGAATCAGATGTATAGGCAGGCCTGTCCCACTCCCGGTGTAGGTATCAAAAATATAAGTACGTGCGGCGGCCTTCCTAAACGGGCCAATTAAGGCCACGTAGACCAAGCGAAATAGGCATTTAACGCTTCCAAGAGTTGCCCGCAATTGCCGCAAAGCGAGCCGCGCGCCTACGTCGCCGGCGTGAACTTACATGAACCCAAAGTGTTACAGTGTAGACGTATCGGCAGTAGGTCATCTTATTTTATTATTTGTATTGAAAAAGATAATAAAATCCATAGATAACTGTTTTAATGCAACACATAGCACACATAATTTGAATAGATATTATAGGTAGGTACCTACCTAAGTAAAAAATGCTTAAATTATATTCAATTATTTTGACAGTTTCTATGCAGTGTGTTCTGTTACAAGTATAAAAACACGCTGTGTTCGATGTGTGCATGGAGACGAGTACCTATCGTTAGCTCGTGTGGTCACTAAAGTACGTGTCGTTTCGTGAGATAATAATACTGTATCAGGTAGGTGCTGACGATTTAATGGTAACTACTTAGGCAGACACTTGCAAAAAATGTATTCCTACTGCCGAGTCCGCACGTTTGCCACTTGCTGCAAAATCCAAACCTCCACAAACGTTTGACTTTTTGAAAATCCAGATTTCCGAATTTTTTCTCCCAAAAATCCGGATTATCCGGATAATTCAGATTTTTTCATTTTTTTAAAATTTGTTGCATATTTTATAAAACTTTAATGTTTATTTTACTACTATGTTGTAGCAAAACTTACACTCATTAGTAAAAAAAAGAGTTACTTTTTTATAATTTAATTTAAATAAATTCTGATTTTAAGTTGTAACTTGTAAGTATTAGAATTACAATCTGAATAAATAAAAACATAATGAGATTATATCAAAATTATATACTTAATTATATATTTTTTTTTATTTTTAGAAATATTTTTGATTACGTTTCAAATCCTACAATGTTCAGTTTTATAGTTAGTATTTTATTTTAAATAAGGTATGTATATATTGTTATTTACTAAATGTTCCAGCAGAAAGAATTATAAAAAATTGGAATAGCCTGTGATCTTTTTAACGCTTTTTTTACATATTCACCACTACCGTTTTCGTAAAGTTCCATTTCTATGTGAAAGTACTAACGTAGGAAAATTAATACAGTTTAATAAAACGTAGGAAACTGAAAATCCTTTAAATCGAGATCCGGGGAGTGAAGACAAATCATTTGAAGCATGGGGCTGAACAAATAATTTTGTATGGACGAAATTGGACCACTTTTGAGTTATTGAAAGTAAAAATCACCCACCTGTTTAGGTAATAATTGAACACGTAAATGGTGTTTTTAATTCCCTCGGTAACTAACAGAAGTACAATAAGCAATTCTAAGCACAATTTAAAACCTATAACTGTTGTAAGATCTTAATTTTAATATTTTACTTACAAATAAACAGTAACATCTTACTCTTCATTGCACTTTGAAGTTTCCGCTATAAGATGAAAACTACATTACTTAAAAAAATAACAGTGGTTTACACAAATCGTTGGTGCTATTTTTGACACCTATATCTTATCTTTAAAATATTATCTAAAAATAATTATTTCTACGGAAAAACAGGAGCGTTGATTTTCATTTAGTTTTGCTACTGACTCGTTCGGCAAAATTCTCTCTAATCTTAAACCAACCAGTCAGGTATTATCGACTCCAAAACTTCTTCCTGATATCATAGAGATAATATTTAGGTATTTGGACTTAGATATTCATTATTTAGAAGATAATTAAATATAGTTAAACCACTACATTTCTTTTTAAGCTATCATATTAATTTGGCATTCTATGATTGTAGAAATTAAAATTGCAATAATATGTTTCGACTTTCGTTAGTAAGAATTCAATAAATATAAAAATACAAAGCTTTAATTGGGTTTGGATTTGCTTATTATACTTCTTACTACTTGTGCAATTGAAACTGAAACCATATTCAGTGTTTTTATAAATTGGATCACCTATTAATGAACTGTACTACTACTGAAAAAATATAAAATTGTAAGTATCTTAGAAACAGTCCATACATATACATATATAGCGGCCATAATATTTTAACAGATCTTCATCCCTCGCATCTCCATTTAATGGATTGACTATGTTCTACCAAATAACTTGAATAAATGGAAAAATGTGTCAACAATTTCAACAGGACAACAAATAATATCAAATTATCCAAAGGCATGTATTTAAACTCACGACAAAACATATTTATTTCTTATGTTTACGCGAATATTGTTCATTGTTTTAAACACTTACGGATTTTGTCGCGTTACGTAAACGTAACCGTAAAACGTAAACCGTGACAAAATCCGTAAGTGTTTAAAACAATCACGACAAAACAATTAAATTTTGGATGTGAAAATACCGAATATTGAATACTAAATTACCATGTCGGCTAAAGAATGTAAGGAATAAAAAATTACAAATCTGGTGACTAAATAATACCACTGAATATTCCAAACTGGCAAACTGATATTATATTAGCGAACAAATAACCATCTTGGCGACAATTTGTGAGTACACATTTAATTTAAGAATAGGTACATATATTTTCCGTAATGTAGGTAACTCAAAAAACATACAAGCAGCAAAACCAGCGCAAAAAAAAAAACAAAGGAGCGTACAAAATTCCCAATTTTTAATTTTCCTCGACTTGGTGTAGATATTGGGTAGATTCATTTTGAAATTTAAAAATAACGGTTATTCATTTTTCGCAAAATTAACATAGGTGTCGTTACCAAGTTTTTGAGGGTGCTGGATACGAAAATGACATTCATTTTGAAATTCCAATATGGCGGACATACTTAATTTTATAAAAATAATATGGTTGTCCCTTTGTTGGTTTCTGGGGGTGCTGATTACAAAAAAGTCATCCATTTTAAATTTCCTTAGTAACCCCGCAACCTCAAATTTTCTTCATGATGGGAGAAAAAGAAATTCGAAAATCCTGAATATTCCAACATTTCTATAGCTTTATGCATCCCGGCCCCGGTATCTCAATGTAGAGCATTTATATTTTTTTAATAAAATAGATTCTATCTCGGAAACGGTGCATCCTAATGAAAAATAATGAAAATTTCCTCCCCCTTAGAAACTCCGCGACATCATATTTTCTTCATGATGGAAGAAAAAAAATCTGAAAATCCTAAATTTTCCAAATTTTCTATAGCGTTTTACACCGTTCGTGTCTCAAAGTAGAGCATTATCATAATTTTTTTTTCTATAATGGCTTCTATCTCAGAAACGGTGCATCCTACTTGAAAAATAATGAAAATTACATCTCCCTTAATAACTCCGTAACCATATATTTTCTTCAAGATGAGAGAAAAAGAAATTCGAAAATCCTGAATTTTCCAACATTTCTATAGCTTTATATATCCCTCGTATCTCAATGTAGAGCATTTAATTTTTTTTTATAAAATTGATTCTATCTCGGAAACGGTGCATCCTATTGAAAAAATAATGAAAATTTCCTCCCCTAAAGAACTTCGCAACACCATAGTTTCTTCACGATGGAAGAAAAAGAAATTTGAAAATCCTGAATTTTCCAAAATTTCTATAGCTTTATACACTGTTCGTGTCAAAGTAGAACATTGCCATATTTTTTTTCTAAAATCGCTTCTATTTTAGAAACGGAAAAATAATACTATTACTGGAAAAATAATAAAAATTTCCTCCCCCTTAACCCGAAAATCGCATATTTTTTTCATTAATGCCAAAAAAAGAAATTATAAAATCCTGAATTTCGAAAAGTTTCTATACCTTACATAGCTGGTACCTCTACAAACTACATGTTAATTTTACGAAGATTGGATAGTCTCCATTTTGTACAATTAAATTGGAAGACAATTTTATAATCAGCATATGAAACATGGAAAAAGACATCCATTTTTAATAAAAAAAAAATATACGCCATTTTGGAATTTTAAAACGGATTTTATTTTCATATTATTCTGCAACCCCAAAAACCTTGAAAACGATACCCATACCAAAGAAAAAAAAACCTCCAATAGTATCCAAAACTGGGATTTTCCGTAGCTTGCAAATTGAATTTTTTGTCTCTTGAGTGATTTCACCAGTTTGGTAATTTAGTCGCCAACATATTAATTCGCTGCCAAATTCAGCAATACAGTATGCTCACGTGCAGTCACCAACTTATTTTTTGTTCACTCGATTAATTATATCCCTTATTCAAATATTGTACGTCTAGAGTATATACTAATTACCATTAAAATATGTAATTTTCATAGTAGTAACCAAGATTGATTGAAGTAATTTAGTCGCCAACATATTAATTCGCTGCCAAATTCAGCAATACAGTATGCTCACGTGCAGTCACCAACTTATTTTTTGTTCACTCGATTAATTATATCCCTTATTCAAATATTGTACGTCTAGAGTATATACTAATTACAATTAAAATATGTAATTTTCATAGTAGTAACCAAGATTGATTGAAGTAATTTAGTCGCCAACATATTAATTCGCTGCCAAATTCAGCAATACAGTATGCTCACGTGCAGTCATCAACTTATTTTTTGTTCACTCGATTAATTATATCCCTTATTCAAATATTGTACGTCTAGAGTACATACTAATTACAATTAAAATATGTAATTTTCATAGTAGTAACCAAGATTAAAAAAATCGAAAAATCCGGATTTTTCGAATTTTTCGAATTTCGAAGTATCCGGATTGCAACCCCTACTTGCGAGTGACTTGGTGTGTTCTGCAAAGGCAAGCATGACAGATGTTGAGCTCGTATCCTTATATTTTATTGTAAATAGAACAGCCTCCGTGGTCTAGTGGTTAGAGCTTGGCTCTCGACTCGGATGTCGCGTGGGGAGTTATTTATTATTATTATTGTAAAAACAGAAATCGAAATAAAAAGAAACGAAAAGTACGGCAAAGAAGATGGTAGATGTTACAAATTCATAAAAACCGTTTACTGGCTTATTCAATAATGTACTAAGGCTACTCCACGCATCAGCTACTTTTTTCTCATAATACACAACACAATAATATACCTATGTATGGACGCTTCACACCAAGTCAATCTGGTCCCGTGGTAAGTTCTCGAAGAACTTGTGTTACGGGTACCAGACAACAGAAATATATTTAATAATTTTTATATTATACACATATTTAAGATTTTTAGTATATTTAGTATATTTAATACACATTCATGACCCAGGAACACAGAAAAAATGTTTGTTCCTTCAGCATTCAAACCCGCGACCCCCGGCTTGAGCACCAACACACTCAACCACTGAGCCACAGAGGTCGTCTCATTTGGAAAAAGCAACGACGTGGCGACGATAATGTTATTGTGTATGGTTATAATATGTATAACTAGCCGATGCCCGCAACTTCGTTTGCGCCTAACTGACGGAAGCGGAACCCTATTTTTTAAACGAAACCCTAAAATAAAAGTAGCCTATGTTAGACCTTATGACATCAGCTATCTGCCAGTGAAAGTCCCGCGAAAATCGGTCCAGCCGTTTCAGAGATTAGCCGGAACAAACAGACAGACAGACCGACAGACAGACAGACAGACGGACAGACATTTTAAAAAATTGGTATTTTATTGTAAGTACCGAATATACTTTCAGATGCATTATGTGAAAAGCTGTTAATTTGAAGTTACAAACAGACAAGTCATTTTTATTTATCTGTATAAATTTAGTTCAAAAATAAAAAGAAGCATAAAAAAATATAAAACAAACTTTCCTATAGATTTTTATTGTATTACTAGCTGATGCCCGCAACTTCGTTTGCGCAGAAGTAATGGAAGCGGAACCCTATTTTTTTAATCGGAACCCTAAAATAAAAGTAGCCTATGTTAGACCTTATAACATCAGCTATCTGCTAGTGAAAGTCCTGTGAAAATCGGTCCAGCCGTTTCAGAGATTAGCCGGAACAAACAGACAGACAGACAGACGGACAGACAAAAATTTTAAAAATTGGTATTTTATTGTAAGTACCGAATATACTTTAAGATGCATTAAGTGAAAAGCTGTTAGTTTGAAGTTACAAACAGACACTTCAATTTTATTTATTTGTATAGATGTATAGAAGATATGTCCAAGACCCGGGAACACAGGAAACTTTTTGTTCCTTCGGCGGGATTCAAACCCGCGACCCCCGGCTTGAGCACTAACATGCTCAATCACTGAGCCACAGAGGTCGTCTCATCTGGCAAAAGCAACGACGCGGCGACAATAAAATGTAACATGTTATTGTGTATGGTTATATGTATAACTAGCTGATGCCCGCAACTTCGTTTGCATAACTTCGTTACCCGCAACTAACGAAAACGGATCCCTATTTTTTATACGGAACCCTAAAATAAAAGTAGCCTATGTTAGACCTTATAACATCAGCTATCTGCCAGTGAAAGTCCCGTGAAAATCGGTCCAGCCGTTTCAGAGATTAGCCGGAACAAACAGACAGACAGACAGACGGACAGACAAAAATTTCAAAAATTGATATTTTATTGTTAGTATCGAATATACTTTCATATGCATCAAGTGATAAGCTGTTAATTTGACATTACAAACAGACACTTCAATTATATTTATCTGTATAGATGTATAGATGTATAGATTTAGTTCAAAAATAAAAAGAAACATAAAAAAATACAAAGAAACTGACTTTCCTTTAGATTTTTATTGTATTATACATATCCATGACCCGGGAACACAGGAAACTTTTTGTTCCTTCGGCGGGATTCAAACCCGCGACCCCCGGCTTGAGCACCAACACGCTCAATCACTGAACCACAGAGGTCGTCTCATCTGGCAAAAGCAATGACGCGGCGACGATAAAATATAACATGTTATTGTGTATGATATGTTCAAAAATAAAAAGAAACAAAACAAACTGACTTTCCTACACTGCGTTAGAAACGAAAGAATTGTTCGATAAATACGCGGGTAAGGCGTGCGCTAGCAAAACTGACATAGGTCTGTCCTCGTCAACGCCTAGCGGGCGACTGTGGGGCGACTCTAGCGGCTTACGCACGCTGCATTTCAATATTAATTTATTGTTAAAATAATTAAACCAACATGCAAAATGTAACCAGAAATTATTCTTTTTTAAGTTATTAGCTTTTCGTAGATATGATTTTTGAAAGTAAAACTATCATGAACTTCATGAACAAAAAGAAAAATATTCAAATTTAGCCTCCTCTTCGGAATTATTTTTGATCGAGTGAAGTTTTCAATATTATGTTTCGAACCACAAATTGTAAAAGAACATTAAGTAAACAACAATGTGTTTTTTTTTGGCTTTTTAAAGTTACTATTTGTTTGTTTATTATCGATTCAAAGTCATGTAAAATTGGGACCACGCGGCCTTAAAAGGGACTCGCGCGCGAGCAGCGAGCGACGTATGCGTGATTTGTTCGTCGCAATGTTTTATGGATTTGATTTAATACCTTATAATCTGTGCACATAATATTACAATACTGTGTTTAAGTTAGGTAAAAATCACCCGGCCAGCTATAACTATAATACCTACCATAACGTAATATTTAATAATATAGTTTGAACTACTGCAATTACCTACTTGTTAACCAATATTAAGTGTTTAGGTGTTGGCTCCACCTAAACTATCTGTTCGCGTCTTATGTTATTCCGATGTGATACGATTTGAAGAGTTATTTGTTGACAAAAGTACCTAGAAATAGTAAGGTGGCGTGATTCAACTTCTTTGAGTAATATCGCCGTAAAGGTATCGAAAACGGTTACGTTTACGCATAAGTATGTATATACTTATAGGTATGCGCGAATTTATTACAATTATTAAAGTACTATTAACACCTACCTTAGGTTTATTTGGAAAGCAATTTGTTCAGTAAAGTACAGTAGGTAGGTACTAAAAAGTAGGTAAAAAAATGTTGTAATTAAATATTAAGAAAAAAAATATATATATATAACGAAGGCTCCATTAGGATATTTATTACAATATTATCGAATAGCTCAAACGCTGAACGATCAGAAACGTGACAAGTTCGATGCCACGTATTTCACGACTTCCGTATTATCCTGATTCCTGAGCTTTTTATAATCCAGTCATTCCCAAATTCAGGCAAATAATACCCCAGTCTCCATGACAACCCTTATTTTTCTATCACATCTGTCATTACTGGCATCGAACAAGTCCAAATAGTAAAACTATTTGACGTCTCCAATCAAAGACAATCTTAGCTTTAACACGCTCCGACACGGCCATTCTGACAATTCGCACGTCCCTGTGCGAAACAAATCCGTTGACACTCCGACAAGATCACCCTGGTGACTCTGAGATCCTTGTGTGAAGAATATTTATGTGCATCAACGCTCCGACACGGCTATTCTGTCCATGCACACGTCCCGGTGTGAAGCGTCTCACGTCTTCGTTTCAAGTTTCTGAAAAAAACATTTGACAGCACAGTAAAAGGTTCTCACTCGGTCAACCTGACCTCGGAAAATTAATAAGAACTGCTTTAATCCATGGACATAACATTTAATTTTATCATATTCTAACACATCAATACCTCCCTCCTGTGTCAATTACACTCTAATTAACATCCTTCATCTAACCTCTATCTAGTGTTCTCAGAGTTAAGTTTTAATTTACATTTTATACTCTCAGATTAAACACACATGAAGTATACAGATACAACACAATATCAACCATAATCTTGCTACCAAATAAATCATGACATGCTTTACCACACACTTCACACTTTACATGTACCAATCTCAATATCGAAAAACGATGCTGTTATATTCCCATCATGTACAATACAAGGCCACCTCCCTCCGGTGCACCTCACTACAAAAAACCACTGGGTTGCCTCCCTCCGGCACCCAGTCACAAGGCCACCTCTCTCCGGTGCCTACTCTCGTCAAGTAATGGGCTGCCTCCGTCCGGCACCCAATCACAATCCTCGCTCGCAATCCACAGTCGCAATTCGCATTCGCAATCTACAGTTGCAATTAACAGGTGCAAACAAAAATATTCACAGTTTACATCTTTTAACAAACAGTTTACAATGTACTTCAAAATCTTAATGTCTTTTGGACCGCTTAGATTATTACCGGATTGAGCGCGCCGAACATCTTGGTGAAATAACTAAACCTACTATTAAACCAAAAGCTAATATCATTTTACTTTAGTGCTAAACAGAGCAGTCGTATTGCATACACGTCACGAACTTTTAAGAAAATATTTTTGCATTTAACTTTTTTAATAATTTATACATCCAGAAGCAGAGACGGGCGAGCAAAAAAAAACATTGACCGAACCGGTAGCACATTTACAAGAAATAAATAAAGATTTAGTGCCTCACATGACTATCGACTACTTTAAAAATTATTCCACATAATTCGAAAAAAAAAAAAAAAAATACTGTCGCAAAAATGTTAGACCGGGCAACCCGATCGTCTTTGTTTTAGGCTCAAATTGTAGCTGACTAAATTGTCCAGAGGAATTTTTCGCAAATTTTGAAATAATTCTCCGTTTCCAAATTATCGCGCTCCAAAAAATATAAAAAAGAATCTGAATAAAATTTAATTTTTATTTCACTGTTTCAGCCATAACTTTTTTCGTTTTTTTTTTTTTTTTTTTGTGAATACGCGTCCTTTGAGCTTTTTTTGAATATCATATCCTTCACAACTCTCCGAGATATAAGGGAATCTTAGTTTTTCATGAAATCGGAGCTTGCACTGGAGCGAACGAAAAGAAAGTTACAATGTCAAAAGTATTTCGTATTTTTTCTAGCTATACACACTGCAATTAATGTTGAAGGGTCAGGTGTTTCACAATACTCCCGCCGAATGTAAGCAGTTGTAACTTGTTACACTAAGTTAACATAACACATATTAGGACGATTACGCTAAAGATTGATATCAATATAAATTTTCAAAGTTTCTGATGGAAATTATACGTTTCTTTCTCATAAATTTAATAATCGTTTGGTCGTAAGCAACTTTGGTGCGTTTATAACGAACGACAAGGGTATTCAACTCGAGGTTCATTTTCACGTTTACAGATGAGCAATCGGATTGTTGATGGAAAATAACCATAGCCGTCGCTTTTATTACCATACCAAAAGACTCATAAATGCGTTGCTAGTCGTTAAGATAATCTTAGGTCTCCTGTCGCACAATTTTTAAGTATTTTTGGTTTTACCTAAGTACCACAATATTCTAGGCAATTTGATTTTAGCATGTGTAACAATATACATTCGAAGCCCACAAAGTAAACCAAAAGGTCGATTCTACTAATCAAATTCCGTAACAGTACAGTTACGATCCAGTCCTGATAATATATTAAAACTGCAAAAATGGCACTCCCACAAACGTCTAACCAACGTCAAACCCGTTTTGATTGGGCACAACTCCAAAAATCAGTTCATGACGTCAGGACTAGTCATCCACAACTCAACAAAAGCAAACTAAAAGTGTAAGTCAACTACGAGAATTGGGGTTCAGAATAACTGATAGTTGACACAGAGATGACTGAATATACCAGTAGTGATAAACCTCCTCCTGACATTTCATAAGCTTACTTCTACATCTGTTACTTTCTGGTCGATATCCTTTAACTTCATTGGAAGTAACTGCAATTTTAAGTCCACGGTTTTAATATGCGCAAGTAAAATTCAGGCTTCTGAAACTTTGCCATTACTTTCTACTTAAAACTTTACCGATCAATAATTCACAATATTTATAAGTACAAATAGCTCATAAATATCAGATAAAGTAAGATCAGGACAAAGATTGGTGATTTGCTTTGATGTTCGTTTTCGCAAACTAGAGTATGTATGTTGTGTCTATATGATGACGTTGCCATAGGTTGATATTTCCGGTTAGGTTCAAGTGGTTCATTTTTCTGAAGGTTTGGGGGCCGTTATACAAAATACTCCATAGACCTTAGGAAAACAATTATTATTAGCAAAATCGGATATTAACCCCTTCATTATGCCTGCTTTTTCTTAAAACAGAAACCTATGTTCAGAAGATAGATGATTCGTCATTTCGTTAAATAATAGTAAAAAAAAACAGTCATTCGTATCGTATCGAAATAAGTTGTTATTTCTTTGTTCTAAGTAAACATTTTTTTCAATGGCTCGGCTCTGATCACTAACATTCCCAACGCTGGGGCTCGGATCTCTCATCAACTGGAAGTTGCATCAGTCCACCACACTACCTAATCACAGAACACTTATTACGGAGAAGAATGTCGACCTCATACAAAAAAAATTGGGACCAGATAAGCGCCTCTAGTGAGCTGCCTCTTAAAAATTTTAACCGCCTTCCAACAAAGGAGGACTACTTAATTGACTATATGAATATGGCGACAAATTTAAGATACGTAATTATAGTTTAAGATATCGTTAAATTCCTCTTTCGAATACAATTTGATATTCCAACAAAACCGATTTACCATCTCCATAAACAATTCATTAATACTGCAGAACAATATATTCATTTTTTTTTTGTTTTTCTTTCGAATGGGGCTACGTTAATGTCATTTAAGTTGTTTTAACTTAATCGGACTGGTGACTGCCATTTGGCTAGTCTTTATGGTACAATACATTAATCACTCGTGAGCCTCATGTACATAAGTCTAGCGTTTTCGATAGCGCGAGGCAGAAGCGACATAGTGTCATCTGTTGTGGTTTTAAGTAGCTTTTATGTAACGTTAACCCTGTAAGACAGAGCGATATATTGAAATGTCGCCATTCTCGTTGCACCGAACTGCCCCCTTGTACCTAATACTAAAACCAAGAGAGAATTTATGCAAACAATAATTATCTGTCAAAATAAAATCATCCCAAAGTACATACGTATCATTCCAAATTAATAAACAATTTCACTTGGTTAGACAATAATCTAGCGCCTGACACATGAATTTTCTACTACTATCTACTATCTATAAGTATCATGTAAATCCTTATTGCAAAGTTAGATTCTGACAAACGGTCAAAACTGTATTTTCAATTTGATCCAAAGGTTGCGAAGTACTATAATTTTATGTTCGTTTTAAATATTCTTTTTACTTTTGTCTCATGAAATCAATTGTAAGTTATTATGTACTCAAATAAAAATGTCATTCGTGAGAACGCGCAAGATCACGCTCCTTCTATAACATAACAAAGATTACTTAAATTTGCAAAATTTAAACAACTATGTCATACATTCTTATAGCATCATTTGCAAAATAGCAGTACACTGTAAAAAGTAAATTATTACACTCATGCACATCGTCTCAGACTTCAACAGGCTACGCGTAGCTATATAAGTAGGTAGGTACACACATATGCAGTCGTTCCATACACAAACTAGTATCTAACCTAAAATCTTAGTTTGAGATGCGCTAACTCGGTTAGACCATGAAGCCATTAGCAACAAGAGAAGCAACATCTTATATGATCTTTATTAGCTAGGTAATTTCGCTATGTGTATCAAAATATGAAAGAGACTTCATAAACAATACTAGATCAATTCTACCAATATTTCGAGAAAAATATCGTAATGGAAGGAATACGCTCACCACAGTTATTGAGTGTCCAAGTTGGAATCTTTATGCCCAATACATTATCCTTTATTCTTATTTACCAACTTAAGAGAGCAGAACTGCATCTGCCACGTGATTTATCGTCAATACCCTCCAAGTATGTCAATAAATAGTGTCCTTGTCTCCCGCTGTAAAATAAAAATAAACAATACATGTCATATCTCAGAATTGCTATTAAACTAGCTTTGATGTTCTGATGCAGCTCAACGTCTTTAACAAAACTTTTCCTTATGCAGGACAATCAATTGACTTGTGTCCCTATCAACCACAAACAAAGTATTTGCGAGCAGTGTGTTGACCACAGGATCTTATATTCTCTAGTTTTGGCTTTCCATCTCTTATGTTTGTTATTATTATATTTTTAGCGATCAATACAATTCAACTTCAAGTCAAGAATCTTGTGTACTAAGTCTCCGCTACGGATTAACAGTAGTAAATACACTCTTCTGACTCTAGTGTCATTCTGATCGGTTTCGATCTAATATTCTATTACTTTCGTCGGACAACTTTTAGTTTTCCCCACGTTTTGGACTCTACGCATTTGTTCATTTGCGATATAAGCAATTTGCTCATCCTGCGTGTCATTCTCATTCTGCCCTTTGCACGTTATGCTCCGAAGGGTCTTTCTATGTGGGTCGTGAGTTTCATCGCACTTCTGATAACGAAGGCTCCATTAGGATATTTATTACAATATTATCGAATAGCTCAAACGCTGAACGATCAGAAACGTGACAAGTTCGATGCCACGTATTTCACGACTTCCGTATTATCCTGATTCCTGAGCTTTTTATAATCCAGTCATTCCCAAATTCAGGCAAATAATACCCCAGTCTCCATGACAACCCTTATTTTTCTATCACATCTGTCATTACTGGCATCGAACAAGTCCAAATAGTAAAACTATTTGACGTCTCCAATCAAAGACAATCTTAGCTTTAACACGCTCCGACATATACATACGTATAACCGCCTCCTTTTTTGGAAGTCGGTTAATTATTTTCTAAAATGAGTCAACCCTAATATTATTAGAATGAATAAGAATTACGCGATAGAAAGAGACGCAACTTCTAGGTAAATATAATCGTAGGTAATCAACCGCTGCGTTAGCTGAATTGAACCTTATCGTATCGCAGTAAGAGTTCCTATTTCTTCAAACCATTTGTCGGAGTGGTTCTTCTGTACCTCTAGGTACTATTATTTATTCTGTGGTATAGGTTAGTATGGCACGAGGCAATTATCTCGCCTCTTTGTATAATTTATAAATAAAAATAAAATAAAAATATCTTTATTGAACACACAAGTGACAAGGGACATAAACACAGTTAAAAAAAAGAAAATAAACAAATCGAGAAACAATATTAAAACCCCACACCACATGTTCAAAGGGAATCCACCAGGCATCGACCACGGCGGTGCCGAGGCGCCTGATCTTCCGTGGTCCTATCAGTTTGAGACCTCACATCAGCACATTATTTTAATATACCAAATTTCGTGTATTAATTGTAATAATTAATAAAATATTTAATATTGGTAAATTGTTTTGTGTTCTCAGTAACCTGTGTACGGGCAACATACTGGTGCGCGAGCGGGACAGCGTGCGCGCCGTGCTCGGGCAGTACGCGCCCCGCGAGCCGCCGCAACACGCGCGCGCGCCCGACTCCGCGCGACACCCGCACAGACACACGGTACGTTACACGTATCGTTAGTTAAGATCATTAATCAAACAATACACATCTATTATAATTGTCTAGTGTTATTTTAAAATAAGGTAATTATAATATTAACCTATGGGATTTGCCGCCCGAAATAAAGATTTATTATTATCATTAATAGCGTATAGTGTTGAGTGACTTGTCGGAGTCATTTTCGCAGTAATGTGGCTTGCCCTTTGGTTAGCCTCATTATCTCGATACGCGAGTGTTCATCGTATTCGCCCTTTCTAGACTAGGTTGTTTGGTTGGAAATAAGTAAACATATTAATGCTATGATTGTTTGACAGCTTCTTGTGTATCACTAATCCGACAAAGAAGAATCCGACTTCTTATAGTACGGGAGAACGGTTAAACCCTATTTTATTTAGGCCTAAAGATTTTTCAATCTGTGGATAACGATGTTGCTCACTATAAATAATATGTTATATTTAAGCACTAGCTTTTAAGATTTATTGTTCACACTGTTTCTTGTCCCTAATAAAGAAAATAAGAATATAAAATAAATATAATTTTTAATTGTAGTTAATCATCGGTATTGTTTACTTCCGCAGGCCGCTAGTGACGTGTGGGCGTTGGGTCACGTGATCTGGGAGGTGTGCGCGTGGACCCCGCCCACCGCGCACGACCACGCTCCGCCCCCGCCGCCCTCGTACGCTCTCTACGGCGACCATCTGTGAGTATCCTGACGATTGTATGGATTATTTAATTGTCCAACTTATATCATTTACGTGATTATTTTAGTTATATTTTGAATTTTCATATAAAATGTTACTGAAATATTTTATAGTTTGGTCCCCTGGTAATAGATATATTTTAATTCATACGAATACGTTAGCGCAAGACACAGGAAACACCTATTGCGCTAAATAAATTAACACAATATTTTTATGTAAAAGTAATTTATGACTTCACTTTTTCTCTAGATATCAAGTCATGCAACTGTGCTGGAACCCAAATTACGAAGCTCGGCCGACCGCCGCTCAAGTCTACGCCCTAATCGACCACCTTCACGCCACCCATGCACGCGCCAGCGAAGCCTCCAACGACGACGGCTACGGCAGCAGCGACTTTGAGGAACGCTGGCAGAGGCTCAAACCAAACACTATACCGAAAATAGATGAACATGTGGCCATAGTACACGCCCCCTCCACGTCCATGGCTTCGCATTTCACCGGCTCAGACCAGGAGTTCGATAACGCGCCGACCATACAGGACTCCTTGAGCGTTGAAATGGATACTGCGGTATCGAGATCCAGTAGTATAATGTCAGATAAAGATCTGTCCATACAAGCGAAATCCGACAGCCTAACTAACCTCCACGGATCATTAGAGGACGTGAGAAATATATATCTTACACACAACGAAATGGCGACACTAGAATGTCACCAAGGTAATATAGCCCTCGAAGAAAAGGAGCAGGATCATTCGGATAGCTCGGTCGATCCCTGGCTAAAAGATATAATAAACGGCAGCCAGCATGACGTCAGTTATTATAAAGATGTCAGTGATGTGATAAAGAATCTCGATAATATATTAAATTCGGAGAAAACTTCGAGCTCGGAGTCCAGTCACCAAGCCAGCCCGTCTAGAGATAATTTGAGTTTAGAATGTAAGAATGAAAGTCCAATGCAAACTAGTATGGTTAAGTCGCCTGGTATAAATAATTTTAAGAATATTCTAGAAATGGATTTCGATGCCAAATCGGATACGGAGAAAGATTGTGAGGATGATGATGGAGATGCGGATACAATTGGTACATTGAGTCACTCGTTTGAACGTCACAGCGATACGACAAGCCAGCAGACTCTTGAGAATATCACGCCCGAGACTCCGATTAAGGATTTAGATCTCTTAAGTAGATTAGTTAAAAACAACTTAGAAAAACCATTCGAAGAAAATGTTAATTTAAATAGTTCAAATGAATTGAGATCATGGCAAGATGAAGAACCAAAAACACACACCAATGTAGAATATAGTAATGTACCTAAATTAAAAGAATTATGTGTAGTATCAATGCCTAGTATAAGTAATGAGATAAAAGACGTAATTGAAAGAGACTGTGAGATAACGTATGCTAATAAAATAGGTAAAGATAGTATGGAAGCTAAGTCAATAGAAAATAAAAATGATCTAAGTAAAGGAATTGAAAACATTATTAATTGTGATACAAATACAGACCAAGTTGAAACTACAACAGACAAACAACAAGAACAAATAATGGTTAATGGTATTGTAGAAAAAGAAGTATTTACTAACAATCACTCTAAAGAAGTTAAGATTTTTATGAAAGATGAAACTACAGAAAATTTTGGAAGCGATTTTGATGAAAAAGCTAGTAAAAATAATTGTATTCCAGAGTATACTACAAAAAACGAAAAACTAAACAATACTACCGATGTAGATGAATCGAGAATGAATCTCGCTCTATTGCCAGAAGTTAATTTAACACCTGGCTTAAGAAGCACAGATAACCTGTCGCTGGATGATCCGAAATATAAAGA
Organism: Glaucopsyche alexis; assembly: GCA_905404095.1. Lineage (NCBI taxonomy): Eukaryota > Metazoa > Arthropoda > Insecta > Lepidoptera > Lycaenidae > Glaucopsyche > Glaucopsyche alexis. The sequence goes on along the minus strand of FR990054.1, from coordinate 20,061,998 downwards.
ATTTAATAAAACAAACGAACTAAAAAATGATAAATCTATGTCTGAAACGTTTATAGTAAATAAAGTTTTAGCAAGTGAAAATACATCTGACAATAACCACAAATCTAATTCATCAACATTTTTGATAGAAGAAAATATCATGGAAGAGCATACATGCAACAATAAAAATCAAGAATTAAATTTCACACAAACCTTACAAAATAGTCATAAAGATGATGTAATCGAGAAAATTTCGTCTTCTGTATCCAATCTATCGCAAGATGTTAAAATTGTAAGCGAAGCTGAAAAATCATCTTACGGAGACATAACTAAAGACATTGAAGAAGTAAATGAAAATCCAAGTGTATCCAATTCGTCAGAGTCGTCAGTAACTCACCCCAATAACATTATTATAAACGAAACTTTTGGTCTTGACGAAACTAATGCATTAATGAGCAATACCACAAAAGAAATACCAGCAGAGTTACCTGAAACAGTACAAATTTTACCTAATTCAGAATCTGTAGAAGTTAACCACCTAGAAAATAGTGAGAAAAAAACAGTCGAAAGTTTGCCACAACTTGGCATGAGCATAAAACCTGAAGAAGAAGTACAAATTATTTATAGAGATATTGAAAGATCAGCCACACAAATAGTTCAGGAACAAGAAAAAGATTTGATATGTGCAAAATGTGATGTTATATCTGATATTGTATCCGAGCCAGAAGCTACAGTTTCGTATAACAGCACTGTTTATATGGATCTTACTGATAATAAAAATGAAAGAAATGCAGAAGATAAAATTATAAATCACGGTAATAACATAATGAAATGTTCTGAAGCGTCTCCCTCCACTACAGCTGTTTTTAACAGTACATCTCTCAACGAGTCCACCGTTTACTTAGACTTGCCAACTCGAATAAAAGAAACTAGCGCGTTTTTGAACTCGGAAAAAATGATATACGATGGATCTGAAGATATTAGAAATAACTATAATGGACCTGAAGAAATTAAGGATAATATTCACACGAGCACTCCTAAAGGAAGCGAAAAGTCTATGGAGAGTACCTTAGAACCACCGGAAGAAGAAACCGTGTCATTGACAAAAGTGCCTGTGGAAGGGGTCGGAGAAACTTTTGTAAAAACAAAAAATGCTTCGGATAACTTAAGCCCATTTGATTCTCCCACTAAAAGTCACCCGACAGACACATACGATGAAAACAGCTCCGTCGTGCTCGGTTCTCTAGAAAATTGTATGTTCGAATCACTTAAAAATATTAAATCTGAGTTAGTTGATCTACCCAAGGAGGAACTTCTAGCGTTTTCGTCGAATTTTAGTGAAATCAATCTCGAAACGCCCTCGCCATTAAGGGATGGTAATTTTCTAAACGAAGTGCCTGACATAGTATCCGAGGACTCGGTTTTTGAGGCGGTACCAAATCTAAATGAAACTAAAACGATCGAGCCCGTGACCGAGAATACTTCTGAGTCTGAGGAACTATCCTCAGCCAAAAGAGTCTCACCTTTAACGCCCCCAAATTCTCCGGGAAATTTTCTCGCGTCGAAGTCACAGATGAAATACTTAGTCGACATCGATATCAACGCAGATTCAGGCCACATAGAAGACCCGGTACATTTGAACCAAATAGACCTTCAAATAACCACGAAAATGGCGATGGCAGAAAACGAGAATAATCTGAATATCGAATACTCGGGTCCACTAGAGCAGGAGGAAGCGCAAGATACCTCGGAGTGCGTTCTAGCGGGCAACGCTAGTTGTATGGATTACCAGAGAGACGGGCAAGCGATTGACGAGGAACGCATGAAGGAGTTGAGAAATGAATTGGAACTGAAGTTGCCTCTTGCTCAGGTAAAAATATTAGCGATTTGATTTCGTTTTGAGAGTGTCATGCAATTTTTTAGTAAATATAAACAAGTTTTCAAAATATATTTGGGCTGTAATAATCTGAAATTGTTATGAATTAAACAGGTAGTAAGAAAAAATATTTATTTTTCAAAAGTGTATATGTCACTTTTTTAAAAACCGTTAGATTCTAAAATAACTAACGAGGTTGTAAAAATATGTCGAAATATTTAAAACTATATATTTATAATCTAACGAAAAATAATTATGAGCAGAATATTCGCGTCGGAAGTCTATATACATTTTACAATTTCACTAGTTATATTACAATCTAACGGTTTAATTTTACAGTGACATATACAAATGTATCTTGCTAATTTTTGACCAATCTGAATAAAAATTACCTAAACTTACTCTTTACAACATATTGTTAATTTGTTAGTACAGTCAAGTTTTCGAAAATACTGAAAACTGTTAGGAATATGGCGAAATTGCATCTCCGAATCAAACTATTCGGCTCTTTGCAACGATCCTAGGATTTTAGCAAAGATCCGAATTTTTTCAACTATACTACGACATATACAACCGATGGTCTCCTCAGGTGTCGGGCATAGAACCAGCGGAATGGACGTCGCCGCCGCCGCCCGAGCTGATAGTCGCGTACGGCGCGCTCAGCCCCATAGCGGAGGAGACGAGGCATCAGCTGTCCGCGTACGAGAACGACGACAACTGTGAGTTGCGTACGTTCTAGGGACATTACATATTTTTTTTACATTTTATATACAAAGTGATTCATTCTAGCCTATAATTTATTAACGTATTAATAGGAAAATAGAGCATCTTAACATGAAATCGACATTAAAATATTAGCGTATTATACGCTAATAATAATAACTCCTCACACCGATTTAGGTGACAGTGGCCGGTTTTATTGAAACCAGGCCAGTTACGCAGGAGTAATTTTATAGTGCCCAAGTGTGTGCGCAGTGCACAAGAGCACTCCTCTTCCTTTACTCTCGTAACCCAGTGGGACGGATATCCGACACGACTGGTCGGACTGATCAGGCGTAGGTCCGACTTTTTACATGTCCATCCGACGCATGGATCATCTTTCTTGTCAGACTATCAGCCTGCTTGTCCTAAACAAACTCGGAAACAACATTTTTTCGTTGTTCCAATGCGGGAATCGAACCCACGACCTCCGAGTCGAAAGCCAATGCTCTAACCACTAGATCACGGAGGCTGCTGGATGATATTATATAATGCATTATTGGAAGCCGAATTCTCGTAACTATTACACCGCGCGGTGTCGCATTCACACACGTGTCTGTCGCGAGTGAGACAGCGCGCGGACCCAAACAGAATAGGCATGTTGACGAAAAAGTTTTTTTTCGTCTATTCGATGTTAGTCAACATGTTAATAAACAATCCAGAACCCATTTTTGTATATCTGAATAAATAACGTAGATACAAACCATTGAAATTTACAATATGAAAGAGAGCGATATATCGGCCTGTGACGTCACAACCTGCTACCGCCATACATTTGTCATTGCAAAATGTATGGCGGTAGCAGGCTGTGACGTCACGAATCGTTTTGCGAGAAAGGGATGGACAATATTTTTTATTCGCGTCACTCTAAATACCTATTTCTTTCATATTTATGTCTCTTTAATCAACAATTATAAAATTTAATTTGTAAAACTGTGATATTCCACAGAAGGCAACATCCCTATTATGATCGAAAATAGTTACGAGAATTGGGCTTCTGGGCTCAAGTTTTCCATCTAAGGCTGGGACTTTATGATCCGAAATGCCAGAGAAAATTCAGCTGCTGAAAATAGAACTCCGCGATAATACAATAGAGCTGAAAATTGAACACGAGCGTGGAGTCAAATGTCAATGTCATAGATGACTGCTCGACACTTGATACTTCAATTTTCAACTCTATTGTATTTGCGCAGAGTTCTAATTTTACTGCTCTGATTTTTCCACGGCTTTAGCCATCGTATACACGAGAGTTTTTTTTTTTGTGGTCGCAACAGAAAAAACTGCACTGTAAATAGAACTGTGCTGAAAATCGAAGTGTAAAATGTCAGATTTCATAAATCTAAACGATTTTCAGCTCTATTGCATTGGCGCAGTGTTCTAGTTACAAAACAGTTTTTTCTATCGCGACCACAAAGTCTTTCCGAAAGTTGGATAAATTACTTTTCTAAATAAAACATTTTAAGTGTCCTGTCCTTTCATTCATTCTAAGCACCCGATCTATTTACTTATATCAGAATTACAATTTCTCCGTAGGGAACACTTCCGTCCGCACGGAGTCCTCCGAGAGTTACCCGGAGCCGTGCAACAACTCCACGGATGACGTCACGGACCTCGCCACCGGCCTGCACAGCGGCCCCAACCAATCCACGTACACGGTGCACTCGCAGTCCGTCAACCACACGTACACTGTGCCCAAGGAAGTCCCCAGCAGCAGCAAAGAGTAAGACGATAGACATTTATCTTGCCTCAAAGAAATAATTTTCGTATCATTAAACAATTATGTATAACAGGGCGCCCTGTGGTGCGATAATCGACCATATTTCATGTTCTAATTTTTGATTATCAACTTTTTAGGGTTATTTTCCCTTTTATATGTAAATGTTATTTATGAAATGTGAAAGAAATATGACAATTATGTCAAACCTACTGTTATTATACAAACACATGGTAGTGTGAGTGAGATAGTGCAACTTAATTTTTATTAATTTAATTTTTTTCTGAAGATTATAAAAAATATGTTAGCTTTCAGCACACCTTCCTCCCCATAAACTATAGCTGTGCCAAATTTCTTACTCCTTCGTTCGCACAATTCTCGTAAAACTGTACTGAAAGTTTTTACTTCGCGTATTTTTAATATATAAGTTGATAAACAATTATGTATAAGAAAATAACTAGAACGAATAAGCAGCCAAAAATGATTTCGTTATTAATAGCTTATAGAATTAATAATAATTAAAAAAATCTTGGCCATAACAGCCACATTTATAGCGCTAATATGTGACCTGTCTTGGTTTTCAAAGCGGTTCAAGTTATTTAAGTAAAAGGACTAAAGTCCACAACGAATAAGACCTATAACGAGCAATATTTCGATTTCAGAATAACCATGAGCGCAGACAGCTTGAACGCCAGTCCTTTAAAAATAAGCAACAATAAACAAGACGCGCTATCACCCATCGACGATAAAACCTATACCAAAGACGACGAGAAAGAATCGAATTGCGAAAGATTATCGCAGATATCCCCTTTCCTCGTGAGTCCTACGACAGATACTTCAGCGCCCGATAACTCCGACCTCGCGGCTGGAATGTCCACACTATCGAAAACGACCGTCCCCACCGACGCCAAATTCTCCAAGCCGTCTGAAACCCAATGCTTGTCTAAAGCGACAAGCATTGACTCGTGGTGTTCAAACGACACTCTGTACAACGTCGAAGAAAACTTCGACGATCTGGCCATGGACCCGGATATTCTGGACTACGAACCGGACCTCGAGAAGGATAAAAGCGAAAGCGAGGACACCCTCACTCATAACGACGAGGAAAAGGAGAATAGCCATTGTTCGACGTACATAGTACACGACAGCAAATCGGAGGCTTGCGACACGTTTTCGCCGGACTCCATAACTGCGAATGATAATTGCAACACGTACACGAAAGCCAAAAATGAGGTGGTCGCGAATACGCCTTCAATAACTAAATCCGATATGAACGATTTCAACGACACTAAAAATACTCAAACGAGAGATTTAGCGTACGGGACGCTGATGTCGGGGCTACCCTCGTACTCCAACTGTACGACGGAGCTAGTCTCCAGCATGGAGGACGCGTGGAAGCTTCCCCAACCAGAGCTAGTCAGAAGATCTCCCATCGGCAATGAAATAAATTTTACTCCGCCTAGACAAGAGAATGTCGAAAATATTAGCGAACTAAAAAGTCCTACATTTACTCCAGCTCCTGTTTTTAAAAAAATGGACAGTGTTGAAATATCCTGCTTGAAAGACAGCTTCCCAGATGTCAAGTTTGAATCTCCCGAAATGAAAGTGGAAAATGTCAGCGACGAAATGAATGAAAGTCTTAACAAGCATTTTAGTAAGAACATGGCGTTTTCCGTAACTAGCACGCCGTGCGTTGACAATATTGCAGATGACGAACACGTCGAAGCCATACCGCTAAACATGCCTCAGAATAATTCAGACGATTTGTCCGGTGTGCCAAACTTTAATGTCTTCTTTCAGTCTGCTGAAATAAGACCACAGGATATATCACCGAACGTGCACGAGGGACGTGGGTTCGAAATCGAGGGTGAGAGTGGCTTTTTAAGCAGAGAAAGTAACAGGAATGTGTCTGAAAAGACGCCGACATATTCAGACTTTGAGTTTTCGGCAGTGACGAAACCACAGGAAGTGAATTCGAAGGAGAAGTCTAGTCAAAGCATGGAAAGTGCGGATAGCTCCGAGGAGTTCAATCGATTTCAAAAGAGTCTTCAAAACTGTCCTCAGGACTTATCATCGCTCATCGACGCAAGTTCTCTCTTGATAAAAAATGAAATAAAATTTAGTGAACAGGCTTTAAACGTTGTAACGAATTTAGACTTCGATTTAACAAATCAATCAGAAAATCGAACTGTAAATACTGAACCAGAATCTCAAACGTTTAACTCGTCTAGATATAATTTTATTGAATCTCATGGATCTAATGATATGCCAATGAATGTTTTTATAACTGATATAGACTTAGAAGATGAAACTGAGCAACCGCATTCGATAATAGTAACCGAAAGTCCATTAGTAGCAGCTAAATTAACACCGAATAGGACCAATGATACTGATCATTATAGTAATTCAAAGGAACCAAATACTTTTAATGATGAAAATCAAGCCAAGAATGTATGGAACAATGAAAATGTCGAGCCACTATACGTAAACAGTACAGAAGAAATTGTTATTGAAAATATCGAAGAAGAATCTATTGATTTAAAGTCTAGCAATTCACTATCTTCTGTACCCCCGTGTGAACAAACATCTATAGATGTAACGATCAACGAAGACAAAGAGAAAAGTCTTACTCCTGAAAAAGATACAGCTGAACAACCAAACAAAATCACTTGCAATGGTACAAACGAAGTGTATGCAACTATTAATATAATAAATGAACCGTTCGAAGAACTAGTTGAAAGTAATGTCGACGATACATCGACGCTAGAGTTAAAAGATGAAACGAAATCAGATAAATCGGATAGGCAAACTGAGTTGGAATCGTTAACCAGTACTAAAGAAGATACAGTGAATGAAGTCAGCCACGAATCCCACAGTGCGGATGTTCCGAGTGTGAACGGTACAGCTGACGACAAGATGGCGGTCACGGAGGATTTTTTACAAAATGAAAAGAAGTTCTGTCAGCTCGACTCGTTTTTTCCTCTACTAAGTGACATCAGATTTACAGGTTTGTAGTGTAAATTTAAATAAGCTCATCATTTTATTTAAAACTAGATGTTTCTCGCAAATTCATGCTGGAACCGTACATTTTCCTGCGATTTAAAGTAACGTGTGATATGTCCTTCCCCATGGTCTATTCTATATCTGTGCCAAATTTCTTCAAAATCGTTCCAGTAATTTCGGAACCTACTAAATTTATTAGTTTAATAAATAGATCTTTCCTCTTTATAATATTAGTGACATAACAGTACAAACTCATTAGGTTCCTTTTAATACCGTAAACAAAAAATATTGTTATTACTTTTAAATCATATTCTTCCAATTCGTAAAAAAAATATAATTTGTCTTAGGTCCAGCATCGGAAATCATGAGTACATCGTTCACACAAGACTCGCCTACGGAACCCACGTCGCCGGAGTGCGAGCAAGACAAGAAACCAGATCCGTCCGCAGAAATACTGAAAGAGTGGGATAGCGATAGCGACTCACACTCTACTAACTCGTCGAGTGGAGAATTCATATGGAAAGTAAGTTTGTAATTATTATTTTGATGACATAATATAGACCCCCATGCTTGCAAAAGGTTTTGGGATAGCGTTTGGAATGGACCTTGTATTGTTTTACATAATCCTGTGGCGTGGTGTTGGTAGATTTTAGCTTGCAATATGTGGGTTTCGGGTGTAAAAAGCATTTTATTTGAATTTGTTTTTTTTTTTAATGTTTTTTGTTGAACATTTATCGGTTGTTTGTCCAAAGTATATATTGCCAAATTTTGCCTGGGTTTCGTTCTATATAACTTTTTATCTTATTTTTTTAAGTATGTTTTTGATTTACTATTTACTGGGTTTTTTATAAATGTCAGAAAAATCTGTTACAAAAAATGGTCTTATAAAAACACCAAAATTATATTTAAGTGTAAATAATATGTAATTTTAAAATAAATCCTATTTAGTTGAGCACTTGAATATAAAACTGACATGATATTCTTGCACTTTCGATTAAAGTAATATATAATATTTAATTCATAAAATATATTATGTATACAGTATACCAATATACAATTAAATATTACATTTTCAATGTACCTTAGCTTTTCGTATGAATTCCACTCCCTTTATAGTTACCCCTAGTCAATAACTAAAGTATGGATATGTACAACACTTTGTAAAGGGGGTAGCGGGTTAAGGGCGGTCTGGCGGCCCCCGCCGAATCTGGTAAAATCATTCCAAAAATCTTGAAGAGGGTCGAAAAACATGCAGTATGAGCTTTTTACCGATATTACAACCCCAAACGAAATAACAGTAATAACGAAAAATATGATTTTTTGTGATTTTTATTTTTTTCAACCAGTTTAATTTATTTTTAAATGGTTTAAACGCAATTAAAAATTTGTTTTGTATGTGTGGAAGTTCCCTGAATTTTTTCAGATTTTTTGGTCAAGTAAAAACATGTGAATTTTAGGTTTAAATGCGAAAAAATCGTGACAAACGCGTCATTTTCAAGATTCAACCCTCTAATTTTTAGGGTTGTTTTCATTTTCCCGAGGGGTGCTGTATAGTATAGATAGCAGCAATCGTCCTCTTTTGAATGCAGGCAAGTGGACTCAATTCGGTCAATTCTGGTGAGCGGGGCGATTTTTTGAAAAAAACTCGAATTTTCAACTTTCGGTAAATTACGGCGCGTACTTGGTATAATGCGTCTTTGCTATAAAAAATACATCTCTATAAGGGTTTTTGAGATCGCTGATCACGAATTTGATGTCAAAAAATTTTTTTGACAACAAATTCACCCATAAATATTTATTAACACAGGTTTGATAATGTAAAAAATATCATTGAATCACAGCATTTAAACAATTTTAATATCGTGTTCAACTAATATAATAAATGAAACTAAATTTTCTGGTATAAATCATATTTTATTTAAGCTTACGTAATAGTCACACAGTAATATAAAATTGCGTAATACTTTTTACAGAGCTAAGTTAACACATTTAGTTTTAATCCTCGTCACTATCTTCTTCAATAACAGGTTCAACGCTTTGAACAGAGAAAAGATTTGTAAGAATCTGTGCTGGACGAATAATTCGCGACAAATATCTCGCATGCCCTAAGAAGTAAATGATAGTGGCCACATGTGCACAACAACCGACAAGGAAAAGAAAGCTAGAGTGATGCTACAGCGCTATGATCACGCCACAGCGTTATGGCGCGTGCGCAGTAGCATAACTTCGGGTTGGGCCTAATGCCTCGAGTCGTGGGCCTAGTAGGGTAACCTTTTACCAGATGGCGGTTCAGTCAACTTATTTGAATTTCAAATTACCATCATCAATGCAGTTAAAATTTATATTACGTTATCGGTAATTATTATATTTTTGACTATATAAAATAACGATGAAAATTCAACGAAACATAATTTTTTTAAAATTAATGTTAATATTATTAATACTATTAATATTACTATTAATATTATTAACTTTTTCTGGAATAAAAACTAAAAAATAGTTAATTGAGAGAAATTTAAAAAATCTTTCATTAATATTTTTACATTATCAAACCTGTGTTAATAAATATTTATGGGTGAATTTGTTGTCAAAAAAATTTTTTGACATCAAATTCGTGATCAGCGATCTCAAAAACCCTTATAGAGATGTATTTTTTATAGCAAAGACGCATTATACCAAGTACGCGCCGTAATTTACCGAAAGTTGAAAATTCGAGTTTTTTTCAAAAAATCGCCCCGCTCACCAGAATTGACCGAATTGAGTCCACTTGCCTGCATTCAAAAGAGGACGATTGCTGCTATCTATACTATACAGCACCCCTCGGGAAAATGAAAACAACCCTAAAAATTAGAGGGTTGAATCTTGAAAATGACGCGTTTGTCACGATTTTTTCGCATTTAAACCTAAAATTCACATGTTTTTACTTGACCAAAAAATCTGAAAAAATTCAGGGAACTTCCACACATACAAAACAAATTTTTAATTGCGTTTAAACCATTTAAAAATAAATTAAACTGGTTGAAAAAAATAAAAATCACAAAAAATCATATTTTTCGTTATTACTGTTATTTCGTTTGGGGTTGTAATATCGGTAAAAAGCTTATACTGCATGTTTTTCGACCCTCTTCAAGATTTTTGGAATGATTTTACCAGATTCGGCGGGGGCCGCCAGACCGCCCTTAACCCGCTACCCCCTTTATACCGATTTTTTTAAATCAGAATGATGGTGTTTTACTGTGCTATGTAGCCATAAAAAGCTTCGTACTCGACTATGAATTGAAATAAACATTCCATTTTCAGTAAAGGCAAAAGACCTTGTACAAGCTCTTAATAAATTTAAAAAAAAACAGTAAACTCGTTTTATAGCCAGTGTCACTCTTATCGGAACAAAAGTGTTGTACACATCATACGTGGTGTCGGTGTGTGCATGTGTGTGTGTGTTAGGGCGGCGACGGGCTCGAGACCCAGCTGGTACCGTCCACGGAATTCGACCACGTGAGTACAACCTTTATTATAATATGTCCGACGTCCGTATGTGCATACGGGCGACAAAACTGTCGCCGCGACATTTTCTTTCTCAAACATTATTAATTCTTGATAAGGATGTTGACACTAATATTTTTGTGTAACTGATTGCTTGTGCTGATATTTCTTGATAAAAATTCATTATAATATATAGAAACTTTTTATCATGTTGTGAAAAAGTCTAAGCTACTTTTGTCGTCCGTGGGCACTTATCCTTACGTCTCTAGAGAGAACTGAGAACGATCCTTTAATTTTCTGGATGCTTTTCATGCTTGGTTTATTTATCGGGTTGCCATCATTTATAATGTTATAAATTAAAAAAAATGTAAATTAAAATTATGGTACCAAATTAATGTTCTATACGTTAATTTTGTACCATAAATAGATTCATGTAGGTAGCTTAACTATCACACATTCAGAGATGTAATGATCTCATTTTGTCATATTATTTTTATACAGCTATCTTGAAATCATACTGCTAACATATTTTGTTACTAACCTCCTAATCCTATCAAAAAGACCTATCGTTTGGTACTTGGTAACTTTAGTTTCAATTTGACTAAATTGTAATAATCAAACAAAACAAAGTGTTTTTTTTTTTCTTTTCATATTAATCATATGTCATAAAATTTTCTCTAATTTCATCATCATACGTCGCTGCTTTAACTTGCATACAAGAAAGGAGCTAACGGCACGTTTCAATAACCTATCTATCTATAACTATTTGTTAAAAACGTCGTCATTCAATCATTTGCCGGTTTTTCGCAATACAAATGTGATGTTTTTAACAGATAGTTATTGGTAGATAGGCAAATGAAACGGGCCGTACTTAACTCTATTTTTCTCAGTCGGAATATAGTAACCACCCAGTATTCTGAAATATTAATACTACTAGATAAATAAAATAAAAAAAAACATTTTATGTGCAGTTTTTTAATCTCATCTTTCATTGTAATTTAAGAACATCTAAGAACTATAAGAAAGTTTTCGTAGTTTTGCTTAATTAGTAAAAATGTTGATTTACTGTTTCTTCTGAGAACTAGCTCATATTTTAGTGTACCATTCATTTATATAAAAATCAGTCAAATAGCTCTCTAGAAAAATCGCCCCTTAAACGAGTTATACTCATAATAATGTGTATCCCAGCAACGCGACAGTAACTCGCAGCCGTCGCGCACCGACACGCAGGGCGGCGGCTCCGGGGGCTCCGGCGCGTCAGACTCGGGCTCCGGCTCGGGCTCCGGTTCGGGCTCGGAGGGCGACGAGGTGGAGTTCGTGCCGTCGTCGTGGGACTGCCGCGCTGCGCCCGGCAAGTCCTCGCTCAGGAGTTTGGAGAACACCGTAAGTGCAGCTCTATACACTGTTCGGATCTATTTAATCGTCTTTCCCAAAGTGGGCGATAACGCCCCCTTGTGGGCGCTGGAAGCCTAGAGGTAAGGGGCCCAGAAAAAATTGAGGGGGCGCTGATGTAGGCAGTATTATTATTGCTCAATGTTGATTATTGGTTGATTTTGAAGAGATAAAAAATACTCTCCAAGCGAGACTAATATGTTATTAAGGTTTTATGGTGAAAAAATATGGGGGGCGCTACACATGAACTGATTTTCAGAGTGGGCGTTAGACAGAATAAGTTTGGGAACCTCTGTTCTATACTAATATTATAAAAAGGAAAGGTTTGTTTACTTTCATCGAATAGGCGCTCCGAAACTACTGGATCGATTTTGATGAAATTTGTCATAGATATTCCTATATCTATGACAAATTTCATCTACTCCTGTAGACCACGAGGAGAGACCATTGGCTACTTTTTGTTGCCGCAAAATGTACGGTTCCCGCGAGATTTCCTTTAGCGCGCACGAAGTCGGGCAAATCTAGTAATCTATATCTATACAAATAAATAAAATTGAAGTGTCTGTTTATAACTTCTAACTAACAGCTTTTCACTTAATGCATCTGAAAGTATATTCGGTACTTACAATAAAATACCAATTTTTTAAATTTTTGTCTGTCCGTCTGTCTGTCTGTCGGTCTGTCTGTCTGTTTGTTCCGGCTAATCTCTGAAACGGCTGGACCGATTTTCACGGGACTTTCACTAGCAGATAGCTGATGTTATAAGGTCTAACATAGGGCTACTTTTATTTTAGGGTTCCGTTTAAAAAAATTGGGTTCCGCCTACATTACTTCTGCGCAAACGAAGTTGCGGGCATCAGCTAGTAATATATAAAATGGGAACACCATATACTGACTGACGTATGGACGCTCGCACAGTCGTTACCGCTAATAGTAGAAACGCGTTTGGACAGTAGTTATTAATTTACAAATTACATAATGAAAATCGAACACACGACACTTGTCAGTCAAATGTCAATGTCATAATTATATGACAGCCCGACACTCGACACTTCCATTCTCAACTTTAATGTATTAGCAAAGAGTTTTATTTTCAGTGCTCTAAATTTTACTGGGACCGCCGGATTCCGGATCGTTTAGTCCCAGCCTAAAAGATTATTACTATTTGACATTAAAGTGTTCTGTCTGTTAGTAACGTTTTATTGCAACTCATTACGTATCCACAGTTGTCGGCGGACAGCAAGAAGCGCGTGGTGTTCAAACGGCAGAAGTACCACTGCGTGTACGAGTACCCGCGTGAGGTCGCCGACCATTCGCCCGCCTATCTGCCGGACTTCTCCACGTATGCAGGTAATGACCAATGAGCTGTGCGTATTGACCGATCATCGGCACGTTTTGTCCAATCAGCTGTGCCCATTACCCAATGATCAAGCACGCATTGACCAATTAACTGCGCCCATTGGCCAAAAGGCTGCGCGCTTTGGCCAATAAGCTTTGCGTATTTACCAAACAGTTTTACATTGACCAAATAAAAACATTTAACGAACTTATATCTAAAGCACGAATATACCAGGAGTCCGAACATAATGTTAAAATAATGGTCTCAATTTAGGGGACAGATTTTTTGCCGGTAGAGCGCGCCTTTTTCAACAAGTAACAATCGCGATTCAAACTGTGCGCTGATTTGTCCGTCACAATAGTATCGGTACGTCTAAAATTCTAGCGCAGCCAGTGGCAGAAAAGAGAACTAAGATCTGGGTCTATTATTGTGTACATAAATACTATGGAAAAGCCTATACCGTTCGGACTCTTGGTATCTATACTTCGTGATCTAAAGTATATGAGCCATTTAGAATTTGCAATCTTTAATCTTTAGATCAGGGGGCTTAGCACGAAGTTTTTCATACTTTAAAGTTACGGATACGTTGTTGTCAATAATTCTTGCTAAGCCCACAAATAGACGGTTTCGTTAGTCGTACTAATCGTAACTTGGATAAGAAAACTGTCAAATTTACTTTAATGCAACGGTAGTGCTAAATATTTACTTTCCATGAGTCGGACACTAGATTTAAATTCGACCAAGTGATATTGCTACTTTATTTCGAATGATACGTATATAACGTCTCCAAAAAGGAATTACGAAACCATCGTGCACATGATCTTACTGCTTATGGAATAACGCTTAGTCAGAAAAATAGTAACTGACAAATATAATATTTTTTAAGTATTGCTAGTTTGCATTTATTTAGCTGAGTATCAAGTATATCAACTTTGTATGGGGAGAATATTAAATGAGCATTCGGAACTTTGTAAATGTGGATTACATAAAAGAAAATAAGCGAACATTTGTTTCATGACTTTTCGATATTCAACCCTTATAGGGATGAACGGGGGGTCTTTTTTCAGAGTCGGACTCATGCTTGACCATTTTATATATATATCTGGAATTTCCGCTGTCTGGTACCGTAACACAAGTTCTTCGAGAACTTACCAGGAGACCGGATTGATTGGTGTGAAGCGTCCATAGATATCATATTATTATTAAAGTACTGTATTCTGCGCAGAGTGGGACGCGGGCAGCGCGGAGGACGCGGAACTGGGGTACCAGCTGTTCGCGGCGCCCGGCCCGCTCGACGTGCTGGCGCGCGCGCGCATCGCCTTCCCGCCAGGTCAGTCCCCGTGTTATTGTGTGCAGAGTGGGTCGCGGGCAGCGCGGAGGACGCGGAACTGGGGTACCAGCTGTTCGCGGCGCCCGGCCCGCTCGACGTGCTGGCGCGCGCGCGCATCGCCTTCCCGCCAGGTCAGTCCCCGTGTTATTGTGTGCAGAGTGGGTCGCGGGCAGCGCGGAGGACGCGGAACTGGGGTACCAGCTGTTCGCGGCGCCCGGCCCGCTCGACGTGCTGGCGCGCGCGCGCATCGCCTTCCCGCCAGGTCAGTCCCCGTGTTATTGTGTGCAGAGTGGGTCGCGGGCAGCGCGGAGGATGCGGAACTGGGGTACCAGCTGTTCGCGGCGCCCGGCCCGCTCGACGTGCTGGCGCGCGCGCGCATCGCCTTCCCGCCAGGTCAGTCCCCATGTTATTGTGTGCAGAGTGGGACGCGGGCAGCGCGAAGGTGGAACTGGGGTACCAGCTGTGCTGAAATGCATACAAGTGGGCTTCGGTCTGACCGAGCATACCACCTCGCTCGGTCGGAGATATCTCCCTTTGGGGCTTCCACTATGCCACATCTATTACTATGATTTCGCTGTCCACTGTATCTCATCAAACGGTTGAAGTTTTCACAAATGATTTACTTCTGTTGTCTGTATATGACAAAAAATACTACAAACAGAATAAAATAATGAGGCTCCAATAGAACAAACGTGATTTGTGTGCCGTTTTGATTGGAACCCTTCGTGCGCCAGTGACTCGCACTTGGCCGGGTTTAAGTTTTTTACTGTAGCAACACTACGATAAACCAGAAGGTAATTGGTTCGATCTCGAAGACTTGACGTTGATAACATTTCAATTTACTTTAATAAATTTTCCGCAATGTGGCAAGGTTTCCTGTCAGGAATATAATAATAATAATAAAGTTTATAGTTTATTTTGTCCCTACAAAAATTTTGTCCCCTTTGTGCAAATGCTGCGTAAAAATATAATAAGTAAAAAAATATCTATATATTATTGTGAAATATACGTCCTTGTTAAAGGACAACAAACTCATACTTCTTAAAAGAAAACAATAAAATACCCACTACACCTTTGAGTATATATAGAAGTCTTTGCACTACACAAAACAGTGAATAAATATTTTTGTATGTAACATTCAAACGTATCAATTTCAGACTACGACGACGACTTCTACATATCGTCGTCGGCGCGGCCGTTCGAGCTCGGCGTGATGTCGGGCGGCAGCCAGTTCTTCCCCGGCCTGCACAAGGCGGCGCTGCGGGACTTCCCCGCGGGACTCGACGACACGCCCCCATCCCCCGCCGCGCCCTCCTTGCCCCCCGCGCCCGCCCCGCTGCCCGCGCCGCTCACCGAGCCCCTAGACCTCACCACACCCGACTCCGGCGTCGAGGACATCACGCCCGGATCGCTGGCCGACGACGATTACAAGAAGAAGACGGAGTGGTGGCGCGACTCCAGCTCCGGCGAGTCGGTCAGCCCCAGCGAGCTCGGCGGGCTCCGCCACACGCGCGACCGCCTCAAGCTCGACCTGCCGCCGTCCCCGCACCTGCAGTCCCCCCGCCACGGCCGCGTGTTCAGCTTCCGGGACGTCACGCCGCCCGAGCCGCCGCCGCAGGCCACCTTCTCGACCTTCGGCAAGGCGCCGCCCCAGCCCGAACCTCCCAGAAACATCGTCCTCACGGAGGAGGTCCGGGAGGGGACGCGGGAGGGACGCGAGAGGGGGGAGGGAACGGTGCTGGACAGCGGGGACGAGGACTCCGGGATCGAAAGCACCAAGGCGACGCTAGAACGCGACACCAACACGGAGCGCGACGCCAACGTCGAGCGGTCGCCCAATGTCTCATAAGTAGAACGTAGTTGCTAGTTGTATATACAGATAGCGCGGGCGGGCGGTGCGGACGAGGCGTGTGCGAGACAATTTTCATAGCGCGTGGACGCTGGTTTGTACGCAAGTATTTCAATTTGTACAGAGAACACGCTCAGTGCAAGACGCGCCTTATGTCACTCGATACATTAAAATCTGCGCGGAGCTCGGTGTTTCACGCCTTTACGACACTCGGCGGTTCACTAGACGTCAGTCGTCGTCGACGGCAGGTATACAGTAGTGTGTCGACGGTAGACATCGCCCGCCTCGACGTAGCTCGTCGACGATAGATTCCGTCGCGTATGCCACTAATTAAGTGTTAGTCGAAACTTTATTTTGCACGACATTTTGTATACATATCGGAATCATTTTTGTACGAACTGTCCGGTGCCTAGTAGCTTGTTAGCGATTCCGAATTTTGGATAATACATATGGTACAAATGACCGTGAATTATTAATTATAGGAACGCTCTTCGGGTGAGCATACAGAACGGCAAAATGAGTATATTAGATTTCCACTTAATACTCTTTTATTGCTTACGATAACTTTTGGTGTCGATTTTGTGTTCTCACCCTGAGAGCTGTGAAGGTTTCAAATTCAAAGTGGCCTAACCAATTATGCTAAGACAGTCCTTTAACATGCTAGTATACCTTCATACGTATTTGTTCCGTTCATGTCTTGTTTTAGCCTGAAGTAGGTCGCGTTCGGATATGCGTTTGGCAGCAGTGATTTAATAATTATTTTCTTTGATAATATATTTTTTATGTTTCAATAGATATGATTTCAATTATGATAATACTCAACTTTTTTTTTCCCAATTATTTATCTTATTTGGAGGAGACAGTTAGCCAAACAACTCGCATATCCGAACGTTGGTTAACTCGAAATTTTATCTGTGACAGACTTCGCACAATAAATCTGCATCTTCCGTCGTGAATCTAAAATAAGAATGTTAAACGAGGCGTATTTTTTTTTTAAGAAATCATGGCAAAACAGTAAGCCGTAAAAATATTGTATGTTAAATTATTTTGAAATATTTTTTAAAGATTGTGTTGTTTTATATGAAAATTTATCGCCTCCTTAATGTTCGACGAAATTATAAGCCAATTCTTAGTTCTTAGTACGTTTTGGTATGTGTGAGTGGTTATGTGAGTGCCGTTATTGCGGTTTAGTGGTGGTTACCGCCAAATGTGCGCCACCGCCGATGTTGATTACCTAAATACTGCTCTAAACATAATTTGTAACTCAAATCAATTCATAAAAATGAATTTACAAAATACGAACAAAACTAAAGCCTTTTGTCATTGTACCACTAGATGGCGTCATTTATAAAATGTAATCTGCAGGATGAAAATTATACAGCCTGAAAAAAAATCTAAATAGAAATGAGTATCTGGAATCATGTATGGAGATGTATTTAGCGTAATTCGTCCGTGTGAAGTGATGCAGAACGTGTGCAATTTACAAATTTTCCATGTCGTCCCATATAGTTTAGTTGTAAATATAATTTAAATGTTATTGGAGAGAAATTTTTTTTCTGAAAAATTATCTATTCTACATAATATGTTTATTACTCTTATTTTTATAATTTTTAATATTTCGTTAATGTACAGATGTAAATATGCGGTAGATGTCCATTTCGTTGCAATTATAGTAAGTATATTCGATTAGAACTTAGATTATAATTAATTATTTGAAACTCATTGATCTTTTGTAGAAGGATATTGTTTATATAATCTGTTAGGCAATCGCTACTCGGTAACGCTTTGGACAACTTTTATATAGTAACGAGGAATTATTCGAGTGAATTGTCCAGTAACTGATATTTATTCGTAATAAGTTGTTATTTTTTACGATCTGTCTCAGTATTTAGTGAATGTGAATGAATAAAAGTCTTTTCATATTGTGACTTGTCGAGTCTTTAAAGGTATTTATATGAAAAAAATAAATAAACAATGAATAACTCGTAACGTCGGACTTTTATTTACATCCATTTCAAGTTCTACACTGGTGGCAGACAGAAATTATCACTAATATATTATTCTTTCCATTGCGTAAGACATTAGCTAAAATTATTAGATAAGATAAAAATCCAGTAAGGTTAAATGTCTTTATTGAGTAACGAGATCATTATAATAAAATGTAACAAATCTTAAATAACATAAAATCAGATTAAAAAAAATATAATTAACATTTACTTATAATAATAAATCACTAAATAAAACATATGTACAGAAATTGCATCGTCACAAAGAATAGCATTAAAGCCATAATTTTGTTAGCTATTTTGTTTTTATTACAAATTTGTTAGTTCAATTTAAATCGGATTAATTTTATAAAAAGCAGATAATTATTATTAAATATCGTGACATTTCTCATCACGTCAATGCGTGATCCATCACAGTCATTGTAATGTTAGAAGCGTGATCATCACGGTCACAGTAGTGTGTAATGCGTGATCATCACAGTCACTGTAGTGTGTGATGCGTGATCATTGCAGTCTCTGTAGTGTGTGATGCGTGATCATCACAGCCACTGTAGTGTGCGATGCATGATCATCACAGTCACTGTAATGTGTGATACGTGATCATCAGTTAATATGGTTTGTGATGCGTGATCATCACAGCCACGAGTGTGTGATGCGTGATCATCAGTTACTGTGGTTGTGGCTCCGTGTTTTCATCACAGTGGTATGTGGTGCCGGGCGGCGCATGGTGTCAGCTGCGTCGCCACACGATGACGAGGCCGGACGCGTCGCTGGTGGCCAGCAGGCTCTCGTCGTAGCTGAAACTCACGCCCAGAACGGGCGATGCGTGTCCTGTGCAAATATATTACACAATAAATAAAACAAATAGTAATTAAATATTTGAAACAATTTAGACTTATTACAATATATGATTTTTTACACTATCCGATCCGATA
Source organism: Glaucopsyche alexis (assembly GCA_905404095.1). Classification (NCBI taxonomy): domain Eukaryota; kingdom Metazoa; phylum Arthropoda; class Insecta; order Lepidoptera; family Lycaenidae; genus Glaucopsyche; species Glaucopsyche alexis. The sequence continues at coordinate 20,042,333 of FR990054.1, read as the reverse complement.
TCTGACCGATAATGAGTAAGACGGGTACATACGTTTGATATTGAATTCTTAAATCGTCTAGTAGTCATTGTAAAGTTACTGCTAATAAAAGCATTAGCGTATGCGATATCTCACGCAAATATCTCTGAACGGCTTTGAATAACATATGGCATATTCATTGGCTGGAAATATGTATAATTTCCACGATATAGATTATTTTCGCCAACGAGTAACCGGTAGCTTATAGTAGTCATGCAATCTTCTACCTTGCAGCTTGTTGACGGGCTGGCCGGGCGGCGCCTCCATATCGTAGAAGTAGACGCAGGCGTCCTCGGAGCCGGTGACGACGCACGCGCCGCGCCGGAACGACATGATGGGGCAGAAGGCGGAGCGCACGGCCGCGGCGCGGTGTCTCGTGGGGAACCAGCGCCACGCCGCCAGACCGCCCTCGCGGTCCGTTATACTGGCAAATAGCATTATAAAGAGATACAAAAAAGGTGCGTCCTCACTTATGACATAACGACGGACCGGACTACGTGGCATCGTACAAGACATGTTACGCTAAATGCGGACGGTCTATAGATCGTGTTGACACGGTCACAAACCATGTACGATAAAATGTTACAAGTGTAGACGCATGGTGTTGAACTGGACTGCGTGGCATGACATCGCTGCGAGAATGAGCGAACAGCGAAGTGGTGAGGTGCGGGCAGGGGACATACCGACCGGGGCACGTCACGCCGTGATCCACTCCTACCCCGTGTCTGTATCTGTGTCATCGGACGTACTTCAACACGTGTCTTAAATGCAAGTGTGGACGTCTCCTGTCACGTAGACAATTGGGAAAATGCTTTGAAAAAAAAACCGACTCTCGTTGGATCGGCTCGTAACACGTGACTTACATGCGTGACAGCGCCCACACTGGGCCCGGCTACTAGACCGTAACTCCGTACAATTTCTTGCCGTTTAGTCCGTGTCCAGCAGCTTCTTCCAGTGTTCGGAATGGATTGAAGCGTAACTACGGCTTGTAATAATTGTTCGCGTAACAAAATACGTCCACACTTTCGGTGCTGACACGGATAATGTTCGGTAAAATGTTACAAGTGTGGACGCACCTAAAGTCAGCTAGCCGTAACGCAACCGTACAACGTATATGACGTCAGCATCAGCAAATTTATGCAAACAGTAAACGGCTGGTACTAGCGGTGGTGTCATGAAATTAATTGAAGAAGACATCAGCGAGACGCTGACGAATATTTTTAGCGCTGGTGCAGAAGATATCAATATCAACATAATTTTTATGAGTTTATTGAAGGACGCACACGACCTAGGTATGAAGGAGTTAGCTCGAAATCTGGTGTGCGAAAGCGGGACGTGAAGGGTGTTGAAGTGTCGAGGATGTGTGGTACTCGGAACTTTAAGGTTTAATTTGGATTCCGGATCATATAGTCCCAAACTATATGATATAAAAATAGGTGACTTAAGTTTGTATAAGTTTTAAAGTCAGCTAAGTACACTAAATAGCATTACATATAATATTATACACCTACAGTCAAATGTACACCACACCTACATCAGTTAGGTGTTCACCACACCGACACTAGTTAGGTGTACACGACATCTACGCCAGTTAGGTGGTAACCAAACCTGCACCAGTTAGGTGTACAGTGGTACACGACACCTGCACCAGTTAGGTGTTCATCACATCGACACTAGTTAGGTGTACTCGACATCTACGCCAGTTAGGTGGTAACCAAACATACACCAGTTAGGTGTTCACCACACCTGCACCAGTTAGGTGTACACGACACCTACACCAGTTAGATGTACACCACACCGTCACAGCTAGGTGCACTCACCGGAACAGGTGCGCGGTGTCGTGCGCGGCGCTGACCAGCAGCGCGGGGCGGCGCGCGAGGTAGGGGCTCCAGCTGAGCGCGGTGACGGCGGCGCCCACCGTCGTCCGCCGCAGTTTGCTCAGCGCGCCCGTGCCCGACATGCGGTAACTCACTATTAGACCCTTGAACAATAGGCAATCGGACAAATTTTTTTTTATTGCATAAATGAATAGTACTCTTAAATATGAGTAACTTCTCAGAAGAAACCGTATATCAAAAGTCAATATTTTCAAAGGTACAGCGATTTGTATAAAAAATTTCGCGAGCCTCCTAAAAACGCTCCATACTAAAGTCGACCTAAAAATGACGTCACTTGTATATGAAGTAGTATATGAAGTATATGGCCGCAGGAATATATTTGTAAATATCTCCGATATTTGTGCGTTTAAGTTCATACTTACCATAATGAATGTTTTTGTATATGATGTGAATAAACTAATAATGTAGGTTTTGTTTACCAATTTCGCAAAAAAAAAAAATTTTTTTTGGTATAAAGACTCGCGAAATTTTGTATACAAATCGCTGTACCTTTGAAAATATTGACTTTTGATATACGGTTTCTTCTGAGAAGTTACTCATATTTAAGAGTACTATTCATTAATGCAATAAAAAAAAATCAGTCCGCTTGCCTATTACAATGTGAGGGTCAATTCACACCGAAACGAAACGATACGCGACATGGCGCTGCATTTATAAGATTGCCATTCATAATCGAACATTATTAATTCCGAACATTATTAATTCCGAACATTATTAATTCCGAACATTATTAATTCCGAACATTATTAATTCCGAACATTATTAATTCCACAAGAAGATACACGTGTCGTTGTAAGAGTTCGAATGTCATGTTGCACGGTGCTGTATAGCGCTTGTGCAGTGTATGACTGACGTTATATGAAACGTGTATCTTTTTGTATATTAAATAATGTTCAATTTTCAATAGCTATCTTAAAAACACCGCGCCGCGTACCGTTGCGTATCGTCGCGGTGTGAACTGACCTAAAAGTCGATAGTGTTTGCACCTGCAGATGTAGTTTACAAAACGTACGTGCAGTAAACAACTTATCAGTCAGAGCAGGTCCTGTTTGTGTAACGCACCTACAGTTGTTAGTCGGGCGCACCTGCAGATGCTTGTCAATCGCACCTGCAGTGTATGTGCTCGTTCCATCTCCATAGAAGATAAGAACGACCAAACGTTTTGTCACATCTGAGCAGGAAAACATTAAATACATGTCGTCAATTTACCTTGTCATTGGCCGCCCAGAATATCCTGCCGCTGGACTCACAGGCTATAGCTTGCACGCGCCCCCCCAGCACACTGCTGCCTCCTGTAAGTACAGGTTTTGAGCATAGTTCTCGTTGAATAACACCAAAAAACGATGAGGTTTGTTTGTATGCTTGTTTGATTAGACCACAGGGATGGGCAAAGGCTACTTCTTTTTCTTTTAACGTTCACGAAGTTGTGGCCTATTCAAATCCTATTATTAGTAGCAGTTAGCCAAGTATTTAGCTACACCAATACAATGTGTGTATGCTCATTGCCTACCTCTTGGATATATTCCCGTGGACACATTCAGAACTTCGACCATTCCTTTTGCGTTGCCAGCCTTCACACTTTTGTTAAAGACATTTAGATACTTGTCAAACTTACTAATCTTTACTATCGTCTCAATAATTTTGAAATTATTTCGAGGTCTCATTACCTTGAAATAATTTTTGCTTACTTGCTTTCCGTTATCAATTTATTTAATAGTGGCGAAATTGAATTTTGAATTGAGATAAATATCAAACCTTGCTAACGTAATATTAATTTAGTTTATTCATAAGACGTGAAAACTTGCTATAACCTTCTTATGATTTTGTTAAATTATTTTTATTATTTGCAAGTTTTCTAAATACAAAATAATAAAGGATACAATAATCATGTTGTTGTTAGCCGGCTGGAAGGCAACAGCCAATAGCGGCGCGCCGGCCGGGTCGGCGACGGTGCGCAGGCGCGCGCGCCGCGGTATGTGCCACACGCACAGCGCGCCGTCCGCGCCGCACGTAGCTACCAGCTCGTTAGACGCCGACCAGTCGCAGCCTGGAACAACGGATATCTTGTGATAGTGTGGTATTACATCTATAACAGTCTCCCAGTGGCGAAGGCTGGTTCTCCTTCATAGGGAAGCCGAAGGATGGTTCTCCATCATAGGGAAGCCGTAGCCTTTATAATAGGTAGTATTTGGATGAGGGTCGTCAAAAGGTAAGCGGTAAGGGAAGCCGATAGGAATGGAGTTATAGGAACCCCTCGCCACTGCAGTCTCTGTAGTCCAGTGGTTTAGAGATTGGCTCTCGACTCGGAAGTCGTGAGTTCGATTCCCGCGTTGGAACAACAAAAAATGTTGTTTCCAAGTTTAGTTAGGACAATGCAAGCCACCTGTTGTCTGATAAGAGAGATAATCCATGCGTCGAATGGCCATGTAAAAAGTCGGTCCTGCGCTTGATCTCTCGCCAGTCGGTCATCTGTATCACTGGGTTTCGAGAGTAAAGGAAGAGAGAGAGAGTGTGTGCTCTTATGTGCTGCGCACACAGTTGGTACTATAAAGTAACTCCTGCGAAGCTGGCCTGTTTTATATGAAACCGGCCACCTTCACCGAAATCGGTGTGAGGAGCTATTTTTATTATTACATCTATCCAAGATCTTTGTCCAATGTGCAGTCAAAAACACATCCGGTGTACAACTTTTCGACTTTATTGCATTTATTATTGGCAATAAGGTTCAAAAGCAGTAGAGCGGATCTGCCGTACTGTACATAATGTCTTTGAAAATGTTGGACATCGTTTTATATATTCTATTCATCAAATGAACAAGGAAAGGAGGTACAGATACAAACGAAAGGGATTGGATAAAATAATTGATCAAAGATCTCAGACATTCAATATTTGATCAAATTTCGTCACCTTCTCTTTAGTTTATATCTGTATCTCCATTCCCTGTTTATTTGACAAAGATTTATTTAGATGCAGTCATCCCATTTCTTTGATCAAATGTATACTGGACAAAGATCTTTGATAGATGTAATACCGCACACATGCAATATTATTGACAGAATAAATTGGTCAATACTAGTCAATACATACAAAAAACGGCAATATGGCCCGCACACAAGGAATGTTATTGTCAATGTGAGCATTATTGCCAATAATATGGTGTGAATTGGTGTGTGTGCCGTGTGCGTGCAGACATGGAATGTGAAGCAAAAAATAGTCTGTGCAAGACATGGCAACAAAGTAACAGAATTAAATTTATTACTTTGTTATTTTTTTTTTTTTTTTTTTTTTATAAAATATGGGGGCAAACGAGCATACGGGTCACCTGATGGAAAGCAACTTCCGTCGCCCATGGACACTCGCAGCATCAGAAGTGCAAGTGCGTTGCCGGCCTTTTAAGAGGGAATAGGGTAATAGGGGAGGGTAGGGAAGGGAATAGGGTGGGGGATTGGGCCTCCGGTAAACTCACTCACTCGGCGAAACACAGCGCAAACGCTGTTTCACGCCGGTTTTCTGTGAGCCCGTGGTATTTCTCCGGTCGAGCCGGCCCATTCGTGCCGAAGCATGGCTCTACCACGTAATTAAAATAGGAATACATTTATAACAAATAGCTGTTGCCCGCGGCTCTGCCCGCGTAAATATAGTTTTTTCGCGGTCGCGGATAAAAAATAGATAAAAACAATCCTAGATGCGGATTATATATCATGCTAAAATTTCAGCTCAATCTGTGCAGAACTTTTTCAGTTTTTGAAGCGTACACAAACCAACATAACATTTTTATATATAAGATAGAGCACTCAATTATTAGGTTGACGAATATAGAACAAACTCTTACTTTATTGCAATAGACCTTTAAATTATTGATTGTAAATCATCAGCAAAGCTTAAATTGATCCCCAACTAAGGCAAAAAATATTCACATCATTAAGCAATTATACAAGAATACCCCTAATACTTACCAGTTACTGCTTTAGTATGCCCCTCTAGAGTAAACAAAACCTTTGGCGGAGTAGAGGTGACATCACAGATAGACACAGTACCATCATGGGACACACAACACAACTTGGAGCGGTCGTTGTTTGCAAACTTCACCATTGATACTTGGTCTGTGTGCTAAAAATAAAAAGGAATTAAAGATTAATTAAAGAAATTTACAAATTTTACAAAAATACTAGCTGTTGCTCGCGGCTACACCCGCGTAAATACAGTATACCTCGGGAACACTATACTTTTTTGGGATCAAAAGTATCTTATGTCCTTTCCCAGGACTCAAAGTATGTCTGTACCAAATTTAATCAAAATTGGTTCAGCGGTTAAAGCGTCAAGAGGTAACAGACAGACAGACACACTTTCGCATTTATATATTTATTGAAGTGTAGAAGTGTAGATATTAGTATAGATGGATTATAGCTACCTGGTCAAATATGTGATGTACCCCTGTGAATGCATAATTCTCAGATATTGACAGATCATTCTTCCTCCTCTGATTTATTGTTACACTTTCTTCAATCTGTAAGCTTGCCTGAAAAAAAACAATAATTTCAATTTAGTGGAAGATGACCTATTATTGTTATTATTTGCACCCCCCCCCAATTATTGGCCCCAAAGATTAGAAAGTACATTATCTTTGTTGGCCACTCTTCATTTCCATATTCAGAATGAATTATCAGCATGGAAACAATTACAAATTTGAAATTAAAAGTTTCTACCTCTTATATTAAGTTTAGAAATTGGGGGCACCAACTTGTACTTCTACTGAACAGATTTTACTGAAATTTAATATGGTAGAAGTTTAGGCTCTGAATTATAAGACAGGCTACATTTATTCCTGAAAAAGTACAGTGATCCCCATAGGATACTATATTATTGCAGGTGGAGCCACGGGCAAAAGCCAGTAAAGTATAATGCAATATATATTCGTAATTACAGAAGTTTGTAGGGGCAGATAGACAGACAAACAGTGAAACTATAAGGGTAGGGTAGGTAGTACTAATATGCACTCACCTTGCTGCTTGAGCGAGGTCTAGAAGAAGTAGAACTAACTGATATATTGTCCTGATATCCATATTTCTTTTGCAGCAATTGACTTCTGATGTTTATGTACTTTTTTATTGTTTCTATATCCTGTAAAAGTTACATTCAATTTAATCTTATTGATAAATAACCTAACCAGAGCATGTCAGGACATGTCTAAGGAGGGTTCCGTAACTATAAATGCGTAATATGCTTTTTTTTTAATTACTTCAAAAGTTACTATCCGATTTAGTTCACAATAATTTTTCTAAAGCGTTTTTAGCATGATCTATCAGCATGGAAATTTGCAAGTTTCTATCTCCTATAGTTTAAAAATGCTAGGGGGGGACCAATTTACTAACTACTTTGGAGGCCGATTACTCGAAAATGGTCAACTTTATAAAAAAGTAAAGTATGAAACCATGCCTTTATTTTAAAAGACCTATTCTACGATACCCCACACGATGGGGTAGAGTGAAAAAGTATTTTTCATCCCCCCTTCACATGTATGTAGAGCCACCCCTAAAGTATAAAATATTATTTTTTTATGATCTCGAAACGATCTATAGGTACACAATCTATAACTGCATCAAATTTCATCAATTTATATTCATAATTACAGGAGGCGCGGACAGACAGACAGACAGAGCGAAACTATAAGGGTTCCTTAAGTATTACGGAACCCTAAAAAGGATTCAATCAGATTTGAACAGAGCATAACCATAAATGTCTACTGCTGTATTTATTATTCTATTAATGAAATATTAAGCAAATCAATATTAGTAAAATCTTGATAAAACTGAAGGGGAGTAATATTATTATTGTTTCATAATGGGAAATGCGTTTACCTTGAATTTTGCATTTTCTCTTAATAGTTGACTTCGTCGACGAATGTATAGAGTTTCTGAAAGTGCAATTACACGTTACGATACGGAGTAAGCTGGGTATACAGTATACTGTTTAATTAATTATGCAATAACTATAAAATCAGAGAAAAGTATTGAATCATCTGCTTACTAAAATTAGGATTTCCTGGTGCCCTATACGCGTTGAAACGAGCATCTAATGCAAATATTTGCTGCTGAAATGCTGCTGCCATATTTGCTAATTATTTTAGTTTAATATTTTACAGGTTTTTACACAATTTCCAAATACAAAACATTATTTTTATTTACATTTTTATTTTGATTCGTTTTGACTTTTGTCACTGTCTTGACGTGTGATATGTCAACGTTTTGACAATTTTTTTTATTTTTTTTTTAAATGGGGTCGGCTTAGAAATATTTGCCAGTGTCAAGTAAAAAAAGCGGGAAATAGAATATTCGTTTAAATTTTCATCACCGTTATTTTAAATCGTCAAGTTCAAAGTCTAGTCAAACTCCAAATAAATAAAGTAAAGTGGTAGACACTTTACTGAAACTTCCTAGGGAGTTTTGGCGGGAAATCCAATTTAGCACGCATTTTGTAAGGTTTTGCACCATTCTGCCAGTATCGAGTAGGTATTTAAAGTAATTTTCAGTGTGAACTGGTGCGAAACACGGCCTCGGCAAGATCGAGACACACGGCCTCCCTTCGGGCTATCTCACTCGGCTCCGATTTGCCTCTATGATACGTGCATTGTGAAATACACTCTATAGTCTATAACTTTGGAATAATGTTCTTTTTAGCAAGTACAAAATTCGGAGTTTTATTTATATATTTATTCTTCAATAAAAGGCACATTAGTCAGTTATTACAATACAGTTTTCTTTCCAGTTGTAAGTACTAGTTCCATTAATCAAGCAGAATAATCTTTAGGTACAATGTTAACTATTATTATCATTCAGGCACTAGCTGTAAATATTACTTTACCAGTATATAGTACCTATCGCAAAGTTCATCATGAAATGAAAATCTTAAAAAAAACTCTTTTGTATCTTATAGCGCACTAAGCAAACATTCGATTGATACATTAAATTAGTGATAAAAGGTAAGTACAGACGCGGAAACCTGCGGACAAGGACCTATAGAAACTCATCATACTTATTTAAATAGACTCAATGTACAAGTAAACCGGGTTTTTGAGTGACTGTACATAAATGTTAATAGTGCATATTCTCTTTAATTTGCATTCTGAAGAACAATGTCTATAGATCCTATAAGAATATCTAACACAACTGGTCATTAATACAATTTTTCTAAACTTCGCAACAAAATTGATTCGTAGAAACGTCTTAAATTGTGTACTAGTATAAGATGCGGCAATAAAAATTCAATAATTCATAATAATGATGGTCCAAACGACTATTAAGTCGCGCCCACGCGAGCTCGCTACGTCCTCTTACGCGCGCGGCGCTGAGGCCAGCAATTTCCAGGAATCCTTATTTCCGATTCCGAAATACTCGACGTTATGTTACTGAGAATTCTCGCCAGGCGTTATTCTGGGGCGGTGCCGTGTAAAATCCCAAACACGTAGCTAGCGACGTGGACCCGCGCCGTTACGAATTGAGTCGCTGACCCGCGCTTACCATTTAGGGAGATAACACGATTTAATGCTAATCCTCTTAAAATCAGCTCAAGAGATAAAAAACTGTAGCTGTATTAAATATTCCAGCAGTACAGCATATTGTTAAAAGATAAACTATTTTAACTTTACAAACATAACGTTAACGAGGGAAATAATTATTTTACTGAAATAATAGGTACTATCTGCAGGCTGCAGTGGCAGAGTACACTGTGTATATTGATCCAACTAAATTCTCAAGTTACTTTGTAACTAGGGAATGTTATTATTCGACAAATTTTACTATTCGAATAATTCGAATAATGGCTAAACACTATTCGAATAAATTCGAATATTTCGAATAATACGAATAATGGCAATAAACTTTAAATACAAGTAATATAATGCGTTTATATATACCTGCATATTTAATAATATTAAAATGTGAAGTGTTTCACAACTTACTCTCAAAAAATCAACGTCTTTTTAATAAAAAAATATTTTAACTTAAAATTCTAATTGCAATAACTTTTTAAAAACGGTTTAGGTCTGGAGCAGACCATGGATTTGGTTGCCAACTAAGGGGTTTCTCACGAAAATTAAGGAAAAAATCCTCTACTGAGAATTTTTGGGGTTTGCGTTAGAGATTAGGATTTTCTGGTTTTTAATTGAATTAAGCTATTGATCGATGCAACATAGATAATCGATTTGAAAAGTCAGACTATAAAAATTAAGCTTTTGGTAGGTAGTATTATTTAATGTATAAAGAACAATAATATTATAGAACATATTTTATATTTATTTATTTATCAGTTGATTTAATATTGGGGAGAAATACATTTGCAGAGTTGGAACACTGCACAGAAATCGGAATGTACTGTAAATAGTGCTCTGTTCTAATACAATAGAGCTGAAAACTCTAACACTTTCAGAAATACTTACATTTACCAACTCATGTCGGTAAATCCTAAAATTTACTCTTAAATCTTAAGATTTACCGTAGTTCAAGCTTTTATAGTAACATATATATAAATAAACAAGACAAACCATTATAGTAAAAAGCAATCAAAACGATTTTTATGTTATGTTATCATAACAAATAGTTGGTAAAAAGTGGGTGGAAAATCTTTAATATTTAAAAACAAAAATAATATTTTTCCATTTTCAAGTTAACCATGTTTTTGTTAAAATTGTATATTAGCCCTTTGACCTGAAGATTTTTCTGAAACTAGGCATCAGTATGCGTTATACTGCAAAAACGGAGTGTGTCATGTTACGAACCGTTTAGAAGATGAAGCGAAGGTACAAAGAGACTTAAAAACATCTAACAAGGCCGTATAAGACTTTAATGACGGACTCAGCACTCGAGAAGACCGTTAAATCGTTTCCACTTGTTGAAAATCAATACCTAAATGCAGTTAAGTATAGCAACAGCTTCTTCAGACTCGAAGGGACTATGTTACTGTCAGGACATTGAAGAAAACTTGCTTAAGCAAATTTGAAACCCTGAAGACCGATGCGAAAGGCGAGTGGTCTCACCTCTCAAACAGCCCCACTAACTACTTCTATTACTAACACTGTGATACATCCGTACACACGTACGTACACATACAGATGGATGAACGAGAATGGTCCAGAATTTTGGTCCCAGATGAGTGGATTTCTAAAAGGAGGCTAAGTAAACGTGACCTGGTAGGCGATATCTTCAAGCCTACTTTTCAGAAAGAGACCAGTATGCTCAGGCAGAGTACCTACATATACAATGGGCTGGCATACCTTTAGGTAGCCGCACTAAGTATGTGGCCATGACAATTGGACCTCTAACTAGAGAAAGATATGGTCAAGAGATTCTCAAAGAGAACGCTAGGCCGTATTTAGCAAATAGGTATGGGGGACGGACGATACTAATGCATTTTAATGTCCTAACCTCAACCCGATTAAGTATACCCTGAGATGAGCTTAGAATGTTAGTCAGAAGCTGCAGATTGTCGCCTACAGTTAGTACAGCACTAAACACGCTCTAATATAAGAAAACGAGGTTTTGAATCCGATTTATGCAATATTCTATTGCATAAATCGGATCCAAAACCTCGTTTTCAGTATGACAAACCCGCTCCAAGCTGTTGTTAAGCCTCGACGAGTAATTCAAAATCGCAATATTACATGTAAATTTAGTCTATAAGAATAAGATTAAAATGGTTATTTTTTTGTTTAAAGATAAAAATATATAATTTACTTTTGAAGAAAGCTGAAAATTATGAAATTTTAAGTTTTGCAGGCCAGTGTAATACTGTAGTTGTCAACTCAACTTGGCATCCTTTATCGTTTTACTCTGTCCGCGTCTGTCTATCTTTCTGTTTGCTCTTCTAGCTATATTGCGTCTAGATGTCAGTTTTGGTTTGATAAAAAAAATGTAATTTTATTATATAGTTAGGAGTGGCTTTCCAAGTTTCCATATAATTATGTGAAGTGTATGTTGAATATTATGTCTTTTAAAATAAAGGCAAAGTTTTATACATGGCTTTTACAAAGTCACCCATTTCCAAGTAATTGGCCTCCAAATTGGTTTCACCTCCTCTGTCATTTCTGAACTATGAAGATTATAAACTTGCAATTTTCCAAACTGGTAAATCATACTAAGTTCTCTTTAGGAAAATTATTTTGAACGCAATCGAATAGTATATAACTATTTAAGAATATGAAAATAAAAATCGTATTACGCTTAATAGTTATAGAACCCTCCTTAGACACGACGTGACACGCTCTTAGTTAGGCTATTTTAACATTGTGTGTGAGCATTCCGTTTTTCGCTGAGGTCTGTAGGAAGTATTCATCTTAAATGTATATATTTTTTTAAAAAGTTTTGTATTCTTCCACAAACAGTGTTCTAAAATGTGTTTTAGGATATTATCATTGACGAAAAAATAAATAAATAATAATAATAATGCATTAAATAACGAAACTTTTCTGGTTTATACAAGTTTTTTTACTAGTATTAACATATTTTTGAGAAATAAATAAAATAATTTATTATTCGTTATATTCGAAATATTCGAATATTGAACCCAGTCATATTCGAATAATAAAATCGTCGAATATTCGAATAAAACGAATATTCGAATATTCGAATAATATTCCCTATTTGTAACTCAATCCTTACTACAACCATGTGAAATCAACAGTATCCCCATTCAAAGGCCCTTCATTTACAAAGGGATGATTGAAGTCCGAAGGTGTACTTCTATTTAAAATCTTAGAGGTTTTGTTCTACCTTGAGTATACCTCACCTAGTAGTATACCTTTGGTGAAGACTGCAGTCTATTAGGTATACCAAGTAGTAGGTACTACTTGGTATACCTAATAAATTAATTCGACTTTGTTAAGTCAACTATTAGGTTGCACAACAAGTTTAATAAAACCAAACAAATCCTTAAAATCTCATTTATTGATACAACCATACATCATAACAATAACCAGACGAACATTATTACTAGATAAATAGGCTAAGCTCCGTGTCAAAATTGACATTACTTTGTTACAAACTTTAGATTTCAAAATGGGCGATGAGAAGTTAATAATGCGCATGCGCAGTGGGTAATTAATAATAATTAGAAGAAAATACACAAAGCAGCAACTTCACACCATTCACTACTATTAAACCGACTTCCAAAGGACGGTGGTTATACGTTGATCACTGTACTCTTACAAGTTGTATGATTTATTAGTAGAGACGATTTAACATTGTAATGAGAAACACTTAGACGGATTAGTTGATCCTTAGGCTATGTATTATAATAATTACAATAAACTGTACATATATAATAGGATTCTACCAAAAAGTTTTAGTTGCAAAATGCTGTTGGGTGCGTTTGGGTACGAAAAAAGCTTATATTCTGAAAATGTATAGCTCATTTGCAACAAAACTTATTAACCTTAAAAATAGTTGACTATATCTTGTTGTATCCTATACAATGTTCATAATATGCTATTGAAAAAAATGCATGGTGTAAAAAACCTACCAATACGTTATATCGATCAGTCCAATACTTATTCTATAATAAGGCAAGTATCTAAATACACTTACAAACGTTTATACAGCTTTAGACTATGCTATTTACAATAAAAGTTAACGAATAATATCAACATAGCGATTTCATAATATAAAACCTACATACTATCAGATTACTTTCCGCAAATGGCATTATAAATTACATATATTAAACTTATCTTACTTAAATAAAGTCTGACCAGTAATATAAAAAACCCGCAATGAGAGCGCTTTATTTTTAATCGCAGCAACACTACGAAAAGCTGGGATGTGATTGGTTAAATCTCGAAGATTTGACAACAATTATAATATAATTGTTGTCAAATCTTCGAGATTGCGGAAAATTCACGAAACCGAAATGAAATATTATTTCAATTCGGTTTCGTGAATTTTCCGCAACGTAGCAAGGTATTTTATATTTCCGTTCAGGCAAAATATACACTATGGCATTACTTTTAGATTGCCGTGAGCCGTGGGGCTATAAGCTTATTTAAAAAGTCTCACGGCAGAAGCATAATTAATTACCTCATGTATTATGTAAAACGAAAATTAAGCTTAAAGCGTTCGCGTCATTGATACTTCCATACGGTCATAGGGTTGCCACATGTTACAAATAAAACAGATTGATCTCAAACAACGAAATAATAAAAAAGGGAATTGATTTTATACAATAAAAATTACACAGTAGTATAATATATTTTTTTTTCTGCAAAAAACAGATTGGCTATAGACTAAATATAAATTGATTCTTATAATTCATTCTATTTACACTTTTGTTAAAATATGTTCTATTTACATGCTCGTTATTTTGCAAATATTTTTAGTAAAATAGTAAAAATAAATGTTATCAGTGGCAACCCTGATAATGTTATATTTACAACAGTTATAATTAGCATCTTCTTGCTGCGATACAAAATCAATTTGCCTTTAAACGATGGGGCAAGAAATGGCTACTGTGTGGGTATAAAGAGACCGACCTACTTAGCAGAAAATATATTTCATTGATACTTAAAATATGATGTAGTTAAATTTAGTATCTTATAAAATCATAGACAAAACATTCTGTATCCCCATGGTGCACAAAAAAGCTTATGACATGTCCTAAACAAGTCTACTTTTGGTCACAAAAGTCAAATGTGTAACTATTTTACACAGTTTATATTCAAAATATTATGTTAATCTAATGCGTGTAATATTAACAAATACATAGTTTTTAAATATAGGATGGTGCATTTTAATCTTATTCAACGTCGTTATTTTACTTCCCTTTTATATTTCTAGAATATGAATTCGATTGTAAAGTCAAACAAGTTTTTATTTTGCAAACATTTCGAATTGTGGCAAATATTGAGAATGTCCATAAAAATCTAACATGTATTTATTTCATGCAGGCATATGGCTTAGGGCCTGTTTCACAATCCTACTAAGTTTGTGAGGATGGATGGATGTATGTTTGTTACTATTTCACGCAAAAATTACTGAACAGATTTTGATGAAATTGGGTATGGTAACATGCCTAGGACTTTTGCTGCTTTAAAACAAATACATATTCCCTAATAAATGGGTTCTTAAGTAGTGCAGCTGCAAAACATCTCTATCTCCTTCTCTCTTTCTCTCTACCACTTTATTTTACACGACCATATTCGACACATCTGATTTTAATCGAGCAGATTAGTAATCGGATAAGCCATAGTTAATCCACGTACGAAACAGCTACGTAGCGAGAAGTAACTGTTACACACACACTCACACAGAAACCTGTCGGCATACAAATGGGACGAAAACGACGAAACGGCTAGCCGTAGAGTTGTCAAATGTACGGTCGAGGTCAGATCCGGTGTACCACTTTTCGACCTTATTGCCAAGTAATAAGGTCGAAAAGTGGTACACCGGATCTGACCTCGACCGTACAGTGCGTTCAGAGTTATTTTACCTATGATAATAATAATAATAATAATAACTCCCCACGCCGATATCGGTGACGTTGGCCGGTTTCATTGAAACCAGGCCAGTTACACAGGAGTAATTTTATAGTGCCCAAGTGTCTGCGCAGTACCCAAGAGCACTATAAGGGTCCTATCAGCCTCCGTGGTCTAGTGGTTAGAGCATTGGCTCTCGACTCTGAGGTCGTGGGTTCGAGTCCCGCATTCCATTCCAATGCAGGAATCGAACCCACGACCTACGAGTCGAGAGCCAATGCTCTAACTACTAGACCGCAGAGGTTGATAGGACACTTATGCCGTCAGCATATGGATCACTGTCGTTGAAACTTCGAGGTAATATAACTGAACGGTCAGTAGTTAATTCATAGCACGCCCCTACTACGTGTCCTCTTCACAAATTGGTGTACAAATGTGAACATTCTAAGTGACTATTACTAATACTCAAACCCGTTTGATATAAAGAGGCTCGCATATTCGGTCCGAATTTGGTCTGTTCGGTACAGAAACAGTGACAGCCTAAGACGCACAGGGAATCTGATATATATGTCACCGTAAAATTGTAAAAAACGTTAGATTGTAATAAAACTAGTGAAATTGTAAAATGTTGATAGACTTCCGACGCGAATATGCTGCCTATAATTACACACATTGTTTTTCGTAGATTATAAATATATAGTTTTAAATCTTTCGACATATTTTATAATCTCGTTAGTTATTTTACAATCTAACGGTTTTTTACCATTTTACGGTGACATATATAAGCTTCGGATATACCTAGGTGGAGTATAAATTAGACATTTTATAAAATGTTTATTTCATTTGCCGTCCGAATCGACTCACCAGTTTTTTAGGTCAAATGATTGTATTTGCATTTCACTTACATTGTCATAATTCGTAACATATTCGTAACTGGAATTAACCGAAACTAAGGGATAATCCGAAATAATTTAATATCCGTAACCGATATAATTTTATTCCTATTTCCGTATCCAGATGTCATATCCTTAACATCTTTGCTCCATTACAATAGTTCGAATAGCAGGTATTCATTCGTATGCTTAGGCGTAAATTCGTAATCGACTGTTTAGATGTAGAGTCAGTAGCCAGTTAGCCACACGATTATATTTTTTTTTCTCAAAAAATTATTTACAGCCATAGAGCTTTCTACGATCACCGTAGATATGGTTTCTTTCTACGGAAGAATAGACAAAATGACAGTTTGACAAAGGAGAGCTGTCATTTTGTCCGTATTATCTGTCAGTATGTCTATTTTTGCAGCGCCCGGATCCCACATAATTAGGTAATAAGTTTAGTTTTTAGTCAATTGATTGTAGCTATTTAATGTGAGCAATAAAATGTTTATCTACCTATCTATATTTTAGTGAATATTTTAAAACTTAAAATATTTAATTTTAAAACCTGTTATCAATTCATCAATTAAATTCGTTCTCCAACAATATCTCTTTTAATGTTTTAATCAATCATTATTCATTACACAATCGATCCTTTAGTCACATCTTTAAAAAAAAAAACACCACACATCTGTTATCTCTGGACAGATTAAGGGGGTTTTTTGTTTCACAATTCTGGAAATGCTAATCGACCGAACCAGTTGATAGTTCGCGGGCAGCGCGAGCGTGTTTACGCGTCGCCTTCCGAGAAACGAAAGCAACTCGCTAGCGAGAAACGCGATTATCGTAATAACCTCCCGGAACCTTTGTTGATAGAAAACACAAAAAACCAGCACCTCGTATTTTTACGCATTACAGTCGTAAACCTGTTATTTCAAAAATTAATCCATTTTGAATTGTAGTTAATGATATCGTTTATAGTCATAGCAATGAAAATGATCTGCTTGTTACCCTTACCCACGCCTGCATTTTACTATGTTCAGATGTAATTTAATCAAAATGTATACAAAAAATTTGACCAAATCCTATGTTTATGTTCAGAATAAATAGGATCTGAACGGAGTATAATAAAGTTTAACAATGTATTAACGCCGTTACTAATAAACTTTGTGTAAGCTTTGAATAGTTATACAGTGTTTTGTTCACGTCACACAACTCACAAGTGACATTTTTAATTCGATAGAAGACAAAACTATTCAAAGCTTATACAGCGTTTATTAGTAAGGGGGTTAAAGTATAAACCATACGTATATACCCAGATTTTATGAAATTAATTTAAAAACTTTAATATTTTGAACATAATCAAAGATTGAGATATACAAAAGTAATCCCCATTTCGGCAATTCTCACAAGTGTATGCCTACGTTGTTCACAGACAGTACACACTACACACCGAAACATGTATATGTCACCTTAAAATTGTAAATACCGTTAGATTGTAATATAACTAGTGAAATTGTAAAATAGACTAGACTTCCGATGCGAATATTTTGCCTAAAAAATGTGTTAAATTATTAAATTTAACACATTATTTTTCGTTAGATTATAAACATAATATAGTAATCAATCTTTCGACATATTTTTACAATCTTGTTAGTTATTTTACAATCTAACGCTTTTTACAATGTATGTAGGCGCCAACTCTTATCAACGGCCTTTAATCATACGTTAGTAATATATATTCTTTGCTTTAATAGAAATTGAAAAATTACTGACAGTATCCCGCCAAAAAGTATGCACAGCGACGTTCAAAAAGAGATATTCGACTAGAGTATGTATTGTAGAGATGTTGTAGAGCGTTTGCACATGGTAATGTTTGACAGAGATGATACTCAAGAAAACTAAATATCTCTACCTCAATATATACTTTCTAATAGACTTTCATTTTACTTTGATTGTATTATAAGTGAAGTGTTATCATAAACTGATTTTGTGAAATTTAGACAAAACAGAGCGCGTTTCACGTCGGTTTAACGTTTACGAGAATACCGTTTGGCTTTTTGAGCGTATCGGGACTTGATTCTAATTGTATATTAATTATTATATAGGTTGTATATAATGCAGGTTATATTTAGCAGAATTGACCCTCTCTTTTCAAAGGTCATTGTGCAATAGGCGGACACTGTAGTAACAGGACTTCTTACAAGAGGGTTACTATTTAGAGAACAATTTGCAAATAAACCGCGTCCATAGCTCTCATTCCCAGTCGTCTTCGCTGGAGGACTGCTGCGGCGTACTCTGGTCGGGCTCGGGGATGACGGCGGCCAGGGTGTGGAGCAGGGAGCCTCGTTCGGCGCCAGAAATGCCGCGCCTGCGCATGGACAGCCGCGCGTGCAGGTCCGCCATCAGGTCCCCGCTGACTGCTGTACCCTGTTGACAAACGCATCGGTCACATGACGGGTCTTGTATTATAATTTATAGGACATTTAACAGCCTCCGTGGTCTAGTGGTTAAAGCATTGGCTCTCGACTCGGGAGGTCGTGATTTCGATTCCCGCATTGGAACCAAAAAAAAATGTTGTTTCCAAGTTTGGTTAGGAAAATGCAGGCTGATAACCTGATTGTCTGACAAGAAAGATGATCCATGCGTCGGATGGGCATGTAAATAGTCGGTCCTGCGCCTGATCTCTCGTCAGTCGTGTCGGTTATCCGTCCCACTGGATTATGAGAGTAAAGGAAGAAAGAGTGCTCTTATGTACTGCGCACTCACTTGGGCACTATAAAATTACTCCCGCGTAACTGGCCTGATTTCAATGAAACCGACTACCTTCACCGAAAATCGGTGGGGGAGTTATTATAGGGCATCAGCAAATTATCTCCCAATGGGGCATTAGATATGTTGGTTGCCAAAAAGTTATGGGTTACCTTAAGGGCGAGGGCTCAGATGGACAGTCCTAAGATACTTTTGTATCACATAGACAAGCCTGTCTTACGACAAAAACACTTAATTTTTAGACAGCTGTGTCGCTCCTAGTTTCAGTAGCTCCAGTGTTATCTATGAAACGTATTATTTGAAGTATGCGCATCTCCATAATTTATAATGTGTCATGCAACAGTCTTGAGATTGTCGTACCTGAGGTGAGCCATCGCTTTAAGTCTTTTGATTAGGGATATTTTCTTCTTGAAGTGAATTTAGTACACAACATGACAGGCTTAAATATGATTAAGAGGTTGGTGCTTAACCTTCCGCATACGAGGTGGGGTATCACAGACCCCAGCTTAAAATAAGTAGCGATAACTTTTTAAATAATTGCGCCCGAAAGTTATAACCTTGAGTAGCTGCGTTTGCGACGTTACCACGTTTACGACCGACTTCGGTCAGTTCTGCGCACTCGCGTTTAGGAGATATACATGTGCCCGGCGTCTCAGACCCCACGTTGTATGGGACGTCGTCAAAAGCGTAAGTACTGTTTACTTGATTTTTGATCGTGTTTGTAGGTTTTTTACAACAATTCTAATTTTAAAAATATTATTTTTTAGTGGAAATGCCACAATTACTCTAGTATTCAGAAATTGAAAAGTATTTATGAATGATTTTGATTCGAAGGACCATTATAGTATCGCATCTGAATGTCTTACTGAAGTAGATGCAGAAGAAGACTATATAACAACAAGAGGTACTTCTAGGAGTCATTTTCAAACCATCAGGGGTGTGTTGTGTTTGGAACACAGTATTTATATAAGCGAAGATTGTGCTGATTTACTTAAAAATGCATAAATATGATTTTATTTTTATTTTTCATTATTCCTTTTTTTAATAGGCATGTTGCCGAAAAAATTTTTTTCGTCTATTCGATGTAAGACAACATGTTAATAAACAATCCAGAACCCATTTTTGTATATCTGAAAAAATAACGTAGATACAAACCATTGAAATTTACAATATGAAAGAGAACGATATATCGGCCTGTGACGTCACAGCCTGCTACCGTCATACATTTGTCATTACAAAATGTATGGCGGTAGCAGGTTGTGACGTCACGAATCGTTTTGCGAGATAGAGATGGACAATATTTTTTATTTGCTTATATTTTTAATCCCGTCACTCTAAATACCTATTTCTTTCAGATTTATGTATCTTTAATCGACAATTTTAAAATTTAATTTGTAAAACTGTGATATTCCACACTAGGCAACATCCCTATTGATGTTATAAATATGTCGGATCTCATCAAAATACGTAATTCTTATGTTTAAATGATTTTTTTTAATTGCCAGAGAAGGGTAAGTTTTGGGGTATGATTACAAATAATAATTATATGAATACCTTATCAATTTTTTTTTGTATACATAGTATCTCTAAATTACAAAAAATAAATAATAAATACAAAATTATCAAAAAAAAACCTTAAAATATTAAATTAAGCATTAGCAATTTTGACCCCACCTTGTATGGGGCGTTTGATTATTTCACCTGGTATGCGGAGGGTTAATCAACTTTATCCCGTTCTACTTTAACAATATTTAAAGAAAAACTTTTTTTATCATGCCATGGAAGATTAATCAAAAATAATTTAATTATCCAAAATGGCGGCGATGTGGTTCGCCACCCATCACGTCGCGTTTCTCGCGGAGGCGAAAAGCGGACCATGGAGAGACGCTTGGCTACGTTGAATGTAAGAGGAATGGATGGTAAGAATGAAAGTGGACGAAGCGAAAGAAGTATGTAAGGATCGTAGCAAGTGGAAAGAAGTGGTCTCTGCCTACCCCTACGGGAAAAAGGCGTGATTATATGTATGTATGTATGGAAGATTTATATTTTTCTCTCAGAAAAAGTGAACCGTCAGAGTTATCAGAGCTCGAGGTTGGCCGATATCTGTATCGGGGTTAAACAAATATCATTTCATTAACATGCGCTTCTGGGAAGTGTTTGGCACGGTGCGTGCGGTGACGTATCTATAATTAAATAACACGAAGGAAGGTCAGTGGCAGATAAATAATGATAACACTCGATTGCGCGAATCATTAAAAATAACAATTACATTCCACGAATGGAACGTATCTGTCGTTTGTGACTTGATGCCCTCGGTTCGTACGCAATTAGCGATATCGGACAATTTATAGTTATTTAATGATTAATGACAAGACAGAGATGAATGAGATGATAGTGTCTTAAATAGACGACAATATTTGAAACAGTCATGACATTAAGATCATGCATGCATGCTTCTTCCTAGATAAAACTCTTCTACCATATTAAATATATACCTAAACTTTACATTTCATAAAGTTTTCTAACAAACGATTTCAAACTATACCTAACACACCATACCCATATAAAGCAATAAGAGTATCATTATTTTCGAGATGAGTAAATTTACCAATAAATTCCATCAACGTGACCCTGTAGCGAAGTGATATTTTGTTTTTATTGTCGATTCTCTCGCACCCACGGACACGGGTATACAGCCATCTCGCTCCAACACCAGGCACCAGCTATCGCTCGCTCAATTGAATAATTCAAGTAATAAACATTTGGGACCAAAACCCGCTCTTCCTTTTAAAACAGTAATGGCATTTCGTCGAACGCCGAACAAAAAATAACGAGGAGGCATTCAAGGTGCAAGTGCAAAATGCGAATTCTTAAGATGGTCATGATCATTCTTTGAATTGACTCAACGTTTGAGCAAAAGACAGATCAAATTTTATATAAGATCAAAATAGTATAATGGGCCGTCTCAAGCCTATAGGGTACGTATTATTGGTAAGGTTATGTTATTACATAATATGGACTATGGCTCGGAATGAAAAAAGTAAAAATGCATGAAACCATTCAAAAACACGTATTTCCTCTATCATCCAACAATTGTATGTTGGAGCCAAAGGGCTCAAACGTGTGTGGCGGTCATTACAAGTATTTTGAGGCCTCTACAGTCTACAGTGACAAAGAACTTTAGTTCCGATCCGTAGCCCATTAGTTACGGTACATATATTTCGTGACTGCTGCCGATTCGTCCGCCGCCACACAATTATAGTGCCGGGTATTGTGTAACAACAATGTATTAGACATCGAGGAAACGAGATACACCCGAGCTTTACATGTTAACAATGAAAGAATATGTTAAAGCAACCTAATGCTTTAACTGTTAACATAGAATATAGAGTTTGGTAAAATCAATTACGGATATTTTGGGCATATAATCTAGGACGTTTAGGCAGAAAAATAATTTAAAAAATTGGAAAAAAAAGAGTACATTACGTTTTACGGTCCTAAGGAGGTCACTGATTGAGGACTTCCTACAACTGATTGAAATGATATTATATTTTTTTAAATAATTTAAATATAAGTAATTTTTTTTTTAATTAAAAATGTTTTTTTAAAAGCCGAAATTAAAAATAATTAAAACTACCATCGGTTCGGAACCCTAACCCGGTGAGAAGATTCCGGCGACAGAAAATCGCGCGGGTACCATTATTTAGCAAAAAAAAATACTTAGTAGCCAAAATTGTTCTTTTAAAATATGTAAAAGGTTTTCAAAAATCACCATTCCTTTACTCGATTATTATCAGTTAAAAAGCTCTTCTATTCCAGATCATGGTTCTAAAATTCTAACGTAGGTACCTGTAGGTACGTACGTGAATACAAAAATTCAAAGGATTTCAAAAATCACCTTAACTTTTCTCGTTTATATAACCAGTCATCAAAAGCTTTTCCTCCTATTCCGATCATGATGCTAAAATTGTTCCATTATAGATAGAACTGCTGAGTAGTTTATCAAATGCACATTTCCTCGAATTGAGTTTCCTCTTAAAGTTAATTTCTCCTCTTGAAGAGGCCGCTTCAGCAGTTATAAACTGTTCATCTATTTAATTTTCCACATCCACTTCATACAGTTCTTGCCTAATGCTGATATGAAACTAAACTAAAATATGGCGAAAAGGATAATTTTGTAAATATTATATAAAATTTTAGTAATAACTAAAATTACAAAAATATTCCTTGTAATAACATAAATTGAAAATTCCCAGAACCAATATGCAACAGTTGCCAAATGGAAATAATATTACGATAAGATTCATATAAAAATAGGAGCAATATTAGGCCGGGAGTCGGGACTATATGTACCGAAATCCGGAAGGCTGGAGAAAATTCAGAGCACTGAAAATAGAACTCTGGACTAATACAATAGAGTTGAAAATAGAACACATAATAATTCAAAACACATGAGATTCAAGTTGTCAGATTTGACAATGACATTTCAACTTTTTAAAACACCTGATATGTACAAAACCACAAATAAAATTTTATATTTCTTTACATTTATTATGTAAAACCAGTGGCTCAATATTTCAAATTGAATAAATTAAAATAAATATTTTACATGTAGAAAACTACCCTTTTGTGTATACTTACTACCCTTTTATGATTATTATTTATCCCAATTCCATTTGGGTTCTTGTAAACACACGACATTCCATAGTAAAGGTGTACGTTCCATAGTGTATTTGCATCGTTTTCATCCTTTTCAACGAACGCCCTACAAAAACAATGAACGCACATGTGTCTGTCTGTCTGTCTGTTTGTTCCGGCTAATCTCCGAAACGGCTGGACAGATTTTCGCGGGACTTTCACTGGCAGATAGCTGATGTTATAAGGTCTAACATAGGCTACTTTTATTTTAGGGTTCCGTTTAAAAAAATAGAGTTCCGTTTCAATTAGTTCTATGCAAACGAAGTTGCGGGCATCAGCTAGTTTATAATAAATTTCAAAAGCAGGACCATTCTTACAGAACAGACGAATTTTTAGAGTTTTAGAGCAGCAAAGTTCGCTGCTCCACTCAACTCTCAAGAATCTCGTTGCATTTTGTAATTGGACAAGGAGTCACTAAATTAAAAAAAAAAAAAAAAAACAATTTGCGGTGTAGGTAGTTGCAATGACGTAACCACATTCATTAGTCATAAATTCAACTTTAGCCATTCCATAAACAATTGAGGTATGAAATACGTATTTTGAAGTCCTCTATAAATCATTTCTTGTTATTATCAATTTTATCTGTGTGCAGAATATTTCATAGGAATTTGTAAATTATTTCAGATAAGTTTTATATTTTCCTCTTCGAAGCCACTTAATAAAAATCAATTATTCGATTTCTGGCTATTTCATTATTTTCATTTCAGAGAAAACTATAATTATTTACGGATAACCTACAAGTGACGTTTTCAACCACAATGACATTATAAATATCCATCTATAGGTACCTACAGTTATAAATAAAATTGAATTGTCTGTTTGTAATTTCAATTTGACAGCTTTGTTCTAAATGCGGATAGTATACACTGTACCTGTACACAAAAAAAAATCAAATTGTTGTCTGCCTGTTTGTTTCGCCTAATCTCTGAAACGGCCAGACCGATTTTGACCGAACTTTCACTAGCAGATTAGCAGATAGCTGATGTAAAGTCACTTAGGCTACTTTTATTCGGGTTCCTTTTCCATTAATGAATAGTTTCACTTAAACGAAGTTGCGTTGCGTGGAAATATTCATTACCACACCAGCTATTCTCTTGTAATAAAATTAATTTCTGCCAGATTTTATTTGATCTTGAACAGAACTACAATTTTGCTGACTTTGGATGTTCAGCTTATTTTTTTAACTTTTTCTATAATATATAACTATGGTCTTTCAGCAAACTAAGTGGACACTACTCACTCGTCACCCAGGACAAAAATGCCAGGATTCATTACTCATTACACAGGTCCGGAGGTCGCTAATTTGAATACTACTTAAAGGGTTGTTTGGGGAAAAAGTGATAAACGGTTCTAGGAAACGGTGCAGGCGCACGAAGACAGAGAACCGGTCCGACAATCGCTTCCACGTGCCATCTACATCGTACTTTTTATCTGAGCGCCGCCGCCGGGCCATCCAATAGCGGATAGACAATGCCCGCCAATCGCCATTATTCTACCATATTTCAAATAATAAGCGCACTGAGAAACGCAAGTCTGTGGAATATTTTTTATTCCCGCCTATTTAATTATATGCGTACAACCTCCTTCTTTTAGAAGTCGGTTAGAAGCTAACTGTATGGTCTATTTTGAAAATATGTTAAGTCATCAAGCTTTCGAGGAAAACAGCCATTAATTAAACCCACCTTTCAGCACTGTGAACGTAAAGGCAACTTTGATATGGCAATTGAAAATTGAAAATGTATGCATCATCAAAGAAAAATAACAATCCAAAACAACACCTTGCCCATAACAATAAATATTATAATCTTCTCTAATGAGGCGGTAAATATGCAACTGCGTGACTTGCCTACGATACTATTGTACAGAATACACATGATGCACTTACAAGTTACAACTGATATCATTACGTCATAAATCATACCTCGTCATAGATAATAAGTGTCTAATTTTACATTACACTATATTTAGTTATTCGATTTGATCGACATGCATTATTATAATTCGTGAAATCATGATGCATTCTTCAGAATCTCAATTCTCGTATTAAGAGTTTCACGTTGATTTAACGTTTATAAAAACACCGTTTGAGAGTTTTAGCGTATCGATTTGATTGTAATTGTATTAATGTAGGTTTAATTTAGCAGAATTGCTCCTCAGATCGACAAGATTATTCCATTTTTCAATTCCTTTTTACAACTCAAATTTTCAAGCGTCACAGTTGAGCAAAAACCGGCATAAAATCACGTTTGTTGTATGGAAGCCCCCTTAAATATTTATTTTATTATATGTGTTTGTTGTATAGCAGAAACAGAAATACATCATCTATGTAAATTTCAGCTGTCTAGCTATCACGGTTAACAAGATACATCTCGTTACTCGTATGAGTTTACAGTGACTGAGCCGAGACCGGGGCTGTAGCCTGCAGGCTTAGCATGCGCTTACAAGAAACAACGAAGAATAGAAAATATGACAGATTGAAGAAACATTAATACCATTCGGAGCAAAATAGGTCTTATTATAAGGTAGCAAGGTCGATGTATCATCGTTATGAGAAATAACGTTTCTTTTCTTCCCGAGCATGAGCGCACAAAATGGCCTGTTTTGACAGCTAAAGTAGAAACGTTTTCTTAATTTAATGTCAAAAAGTCCCACAGTAATGTCAACCACTCCACATCATGGCGGACCTAGACAAAAAGTTTCTTTACGTTGAGTCATATACTTGAATATTTGTTCGTTTTTGACAGAAAATTTCCCGGCAACCATTTTAAAAATATGGCGGTTTAGAAATGTTGACTTCTATTGACGACCTTGTTATCATGGATTAAGAACTATTTTGCAATGAACTGTTTTGGATAGAATATTTCTACTTAAAATGTATTTCTATGGATCGCCATGCTAAGCCTGCTGGTGACAGACAGACAGACGGACAGAACGGACAGCGCAGTCTCAGTAATAGGGTCCCGTTTTTGCTTTTTACCCTTTGGGTATGGACTACGGAACCCTAAAATATGAGATAATGCTTTTAATATTCTGTACGGTTTTCTACAGCTCACCATTTTTGTAACTCATACGGTAATTTCTTTGTTATTAAGTTTCCTTCGCTTTCCTCCAACTGGAGAGGTGAATGAAGATGATACTGATGATCATGATAATGGTGAAGATGATGTTCGGGTTGAAATCCGTCGACAGTTGACAAGTTTTACGGGAACCGGAGCTGCGGGAACAATGGGAAACGCCGATACCATTATCATGGTTATCACATTCATTAGTCTAGCGGTTCCTCGAACCTGAGTGGCCTAGCGTACAATTATCGGATTCCGTGAATCGTCCGCGTCTTATCGCAATTACGTATTACCGTTTTTTTTTGTGTGTGTAAATTATACGTTGGATCGAATCTTGACATTGAAGCATCGTCGCGTTTAAATGTAAAGCAAAATCGTTCCCACATGCTACATAAATCAATTTATATAATTTCAAGAAGACATTAACTTAAGTCTTAAGAGATAAAGTCTTTACGATAAGAGGAACTGCTACATTAAACGCTGGCGCTACAGAATCAAGAGAATCTACAAAAACTGGTAGAGCAATTATTATTATCGCTTTAATTCGATTCACAGAATTCCATTCATGTCGATATTCGAAGAATATGGTGGAGCCGGAGTGACGTGTAGTGCTAAAACATCCGTAGTATAATAACCATTCAACATACACGTTAATTGCGTGAGGAAAACATGCGGTTTAATCATTGAACGCCACGCTACTATTTACTAGACATGTTTTAGACAACGCAACGTCGTCTACGACTAAACAACGTCGTCGCTTAAAACAACGTCTACTTGTAGACATAGTTTTAAAATTCTCTAGTCACAAATCAATTCTTACGTAGAATTTGGCTTGGAATATGGCATTGAAATTGCAACGCACGCACTTTTCACTCTCGAAACGTCTAGAGACAATCTGCCCACTGCAATGAAACCTGTCTAGACACGAGATTGCATTAAACAAACGACCGTCTCGACTCAGATAAAGTAATGGCTCTTGGCAGTTGAAAATTCCGCGTAACCCATGAAAGATCTCTTAATGTACAGAATACAGATAACACCGACCACGTCGTAATAGAGAATAGATAAACCGTATCTTCAGAACCGCTTACGTCACTCTCGATTCAATGGTAGTTCACGCGCCCCGGACAAGAAGGGCAATTCACACCGAAATAATACGTGGCGCTGCATTTTTAAGACGTATTTAAAAATCGAACTTTATTTAATTACACAAGATACCACGCTTCATTGTAAGAGCTCGAATGTCAGAGGGGCAATTCTGCTAAATAAAACCTGCATTAATACAATTACAATCAAGTCCCGATACGCTTACACTCCCAAATGGTGTTTTTATGAACGTTAAACCAACGTGAAACGTGCTCTGATTGGTCGAAACGTCATAAAATCCGTTCACGGTAACATGTCGTTACACTTTCAATCCAAACAAAGTAAAATTAAGTCTACTTTAAATACGAGAATCGAGGTTCAGGTTGCATCGCGCTGCACTTTTTTTTTTTTATGAAATAAGGGGGCAAACGAGCAAACGGGTCACCTGATGGAAAGCAACTTCCGTCGCCCATGGACACTCGCAGCATCAGAAGAGCTGCAAGTGCGTTGCCGGCCTTTTAAGAGGGAATAGGGTAATAGGGGAGGGTAGGGAAGGGAATAGGGTAGGGGATTGGGCCTCCGGTAAACTCACTCACTCGGCGAAACACAGCGCAAATGTGCATTGTGCAGTGTGCCCAAGAAAATAGGATCTGAAATACGAATTTTAGTTAAAACTTGAAATTTTGATATAAGTTATACCCTCTACAACTTTTATTTGAAGATTTTTTTCTAGCACTTGCCGTTTTCCCAAAAAAACAACTTTGTTTATGTTTTTTCACCCCTTCTCGGGGGTGAATTTTAAAAAAACTTACACAGTTAGTTTTTAAATTCTTCAAAGTTATATCAAAAATTCAAGTTTTAACTCAACATTCGTATTTCAGAGCCTATTTTCTTGGACTATAGTGTCATATGGAACTATTATTGTGTAGTGAATAAAGTTCAATTTTGAATAGCTATCTTAAAAATGGAGCGTCTTGGTGTGAAATAACCTTAACTCTACCAACCTACCACTCTAACCTTTGGATTAAGAGCATATTCAAAAAACCTTACAATAATCATTACGCACCAAACACAAATGCTTTACTGTTTGCTGTCAATGTAAATTACAACTTTAATCATATCTATTGAATAAACTTCATCGTTTGTGTGAATATTAAAACAACAAAACAAACAAAGACGTAGATAAATATTTAGGCGAAATATTCCATTTCGTAAAACAAAAACATTGTAACTATTGAATAAATAACAGTCGCGCCTATTAGAAGCTTGAAAAAATAAAAAAAATATATAAGCTTGAAATGAAAAAACAAAAACATATCAACAAACCAAATGAGAAATAACGGAAAAAATGTTGCGCGAACGTTCCATTTCTGAAAATTGAGCGTCCATTATTATGCGTATTAAAAATGTATAATATTTTTTTACAAATGAATTCTTATAATTATTCAATGCAAATTACGTTCACCCATTAACATAGTTATTACTGTGCTAAGCCTCTGTGAAAATTACAAACATTCGACTGGTTTCAGCTGGCAAAATGTGGACTAAGAATATATTATTATGGATGTAATTAAAGCTGCAAGGTCAGAACCCACGTACAAAATATCAAGCCCTTAATGAATAAACCGAATTAAAAACTTCAACGCGTGTGGTGTTTCTTACGTAAATAATGTGAAAGTTTGTGAGGATGGATGGATAGACGGATGGATGAATGTTTGTTACTCTTCCACGCAAAGCTACTGAACGAATTTTAATGAATTTGGTATGGTAGTAGTTCAAGCTCTGGATTAAAACATAGGATACTTTTTATCCCGAAAAAGTAGAGTGTTCCCGTGGGATACTTAATATATATTTAAGAGTGCGAAGCCGCGGGCATCAGCTAGACGATAATAAACCACAAACATCCGATTACGATGATAAGACCTTGCACTCTACGCGTGTAAATATCAATTCTGCAGTTACATAGGTCATAACGAATGCTTCCGGATTTGTATCACGTAAAAACATATTTACTATCCAGACATAAAATGGGATACTCATCCCAACTTACCTGTCCGGTAGTTATGGTATAGTATACGGGTATGCGGCCCCGGCTTTCCTAGCTATTACTGTCCTATCCCTTGCCCTCCTGGGCGGTAATATCCTATATTTCCTATTTCCCACTCTAACTTACCAATCTTCCTTTCCACACCACCTATCCTTCCCTTTCCCTATTCCTATCCTCTCCACCAATCCGTGGGAACGCAATGGATAATCATAAAAATAATAATTATCCAAAACGGCGGCGATGTGGTTCGCCACCCATCACGTCTCGTTTCTCGCGGAGGCGAAAAGTGGCCCATGGAGAGCCGCTTCGCGACGTTGAATGTAAGAGGAGGAATGGATGGTAAGAATGAAAGTGGACGAAGATGAATGAAACGAAACAAGTATGTAAGGATCGTAGCAAGTGGAAAGAAGTGGTCTCTGCCTACCCTTACGGGAAAGAGGCGGTCTCTGCCTACCCCTACGGGAAAAAGGCGTGATTATATGTATGTATGTAAAATAGGGGATCGGACTACATCTGAAATATTTAGTTTCATTAATACATTCAGAAATATTGAGACATTACTAGCTGGTAAATGAAAAAAAAAATATATTATTTTATGTGTAGTTTACTAATTAAATACATCTAAAAAGTACCAAAAACATTTTTTTTGCGAAATTGGTAAAAAAAACCTACATTATTAGTTTACTTACATGATACATCATAATAAAAACATTAATTATGGTAAGTATGAACTTAAACGCACAAATATGTTCCTGCGGCCGTATACTTCATACCTGCTTCATACACTTTAACCCAAGAGTGACGTCACTTGTAGGCCGACTTTAGTATGGAGCGTTTTTACGAGACTTGCGAAATTTTGTATACAAATCGCTGTACCTTTGAAAATATTGACTTTTGAAATACGGTTTATTCTGAGAAGTTACTCATATTTAAGAGTACTATTCATTTATGCAGTAAAAAAAAATCAGTCCGCTTGCCTATTAAACCGCATCCCAAAACCGTTGCGCGTACAAAAAACCCTTGATAAATGACTTTTCTTTTTTGATCTGCGTCTTACCTTGGCTGGTGTAGATTCTGCGGCGGATTTGAGTTTGGCCCGTCCGACGCCCCCTGCCTGTCGTATAGCTGCCATGAGGCTCGCGTGGGCATCCCCGGTGGCCGGGGGAGGAGGCGACTTCTGCTGCTTGACCTCTCTGTTGAAGAGGAAAATATGGTTAAAATGTTAGGCAAGCGCGTTAATTTCTTGCCGATCATAACAAAATACTTCTAAGAAATGAAGTGCTAAAGATTCACGGCACAATCTAAAGCAATTAAATACCAGTTTATCGAAGCACGCGACACCAAAGCTGATATAAATAGCCTTCCTAATGCGATATTCTGAGAATCATATTCGCAAAACACAGGTACAACTTTACAAGTCGCCCGTCCGTATGTGGCAATCAATAATTCAACATACAAAGTGAAGGACGCCCGTGACAAGTGGTCACCGTATGCAGATCGCGCGACCAAGATAATTAACTAATGAGTCACGCGAACCTTATTATTTCGAGTGAAGCCTTTGAAAAGTTAGCAACTAGCAAGTAATCCTTATTTGGGCATTCCCTGTGTTATCAAAGTCTAACTACCTTCATTTGGAGGGTTCCGTATACCAGTTGGGAGCGCCTCTCTAGGTAGAGAAATGTCAAGGGGGGCAAATCATAAATTCAACATATTATGTATTTTTTATCACAAATATTAAACGACCCCTCGTCGGTCGCTATTAGAGTTTCGGTAAGCTACAATATTTGTTGCCTTTAAATAAATATCGATAAAATGCTTTGTTTGCAATAAAAATGGAAGTATTATTTATAAACAATCCTGGTCAAGACATAAATGATCCAAAATTCGATTTAACGGTAAATGCTTTGAAATATATTGAGCTTAAGTCAACTTAAATCTCGAGGCGTAAATGAAAAGCACAGATTTAATCGCATCGCATCTAATTTTTGGACTGAGCTAGATCGCAATAGATGAGGACTATTTTATAGCCAACGCAAATAAACCTGACCTTTGCAGGCCGATCGATATTGCCGATTAAACATTGCAGAGCTAACACCGAACACGCGACTCCGACGAGGTGAAAAGTACATAGTTTGTTGGTTTCACACAATATTACTAGATACTAGCTGTTGCCCGCGGCTCCGCCCGCGTAAATATAGTTTTTTCGCGGTCGCGGATATGTGACTGATGCAAAAATAGATAAAAACAATCCTTGATGCGGATTATATATCATGCTAAAATTTCAGCTCGATCGGTGCAGAACTTTTTGAGTTTTTGAAGCGTACACAAACCAACATAACATTTTTATATATTTATAGACTTAGTCAATCTCCTACCCCCGATTAAAACAGATATTAAAACACCAGCCTCCTTACTAATAAACGCTGTATAAGCCTTGAATAGTTATACAGTGTTTTGTCTTCTTCAATCGAATTAAAAATGTCACTTGTGTGACGGGAACAAAACACTGTATAACTATTCAAAGCTTATACAGCGTTTATTAGTAAGGAGGCTGGTGTTTTAATATCTGTTTTAATCCGGTGTTTATAGAATTAAGCCTATACGCTGGAGCGGAGATCCCTTTACAATCTCAAAGCACACTACATAATGTTGTTCATGGACTGTTCCTAGGTTTTTCCAAGTAAGTCCGACTTTTTTATTAACCGATGAATTTTAATAGGGAACTAAACCAATCACCCACTACTTCAATTTGCATTTAATCTCTACTTTCCAGTTTCCACGTGAATAAATAACACCACCGTTAGTCGACTTAAGGGCTTAGCTCTCTCGAGAACTTATTTATGTGATTGAACGGGTGAATTTATTAGAGCCAGCAAGTAGTAAGTACAGCTTACATAAATCAGAATACTAAGTATCGGATGAGTTCTACGAACGGCCCCTTTCTAGATTTCGATCTAGTGAATTTACTATGTTTACTGTGTTCGTTACGTTGATTTACTTTTACAGAGCTCTTAGATCCCTTTTTTTTTCTAAACAATAGAAGCTCCTGAGATGTAATTACTATACTTAATAGATCTAATACAACAATTACATTTCTCAATTGTCCGTTGTCACGTACTATGAAATAATTCGTAGTACATATTACGTAACAATGTTGATAAAGTACTTATATATGAGTGGTTTGGTATCAAATTTGGTCAAGTCCATTTTAGGTCATTTTATACAATAGCAAGATTTCAATATTTTTCACATGGCCACCTCCAACCAAACAAAGATTGAAGCGGGTAATTCTAATGCGATATCAATATAAAATGTACAGGGAATAAAGCCTTGTTCCTATATTAATAAAAACCAAAGTTTATGTTTTAAATTTGGATTTGTCTGATTTTGATTCTCAAGTCATTATTTGACCAGATTTG
The DNA here is from genome assembly GCA_905404095.1 of Glaucopsyche alexis. Lineage (NCBI taxonomy): Eukaryota > Metazoa > Arthropoda > Insecta > Lepidoptera > Lycaenidae > Glaucopsyche > Glaucopsyche alexis. The sequence goes on along the minus strand of FR990054.1, from coordinate 20,008,999 downwards.
AAAGTTCACGTTTTGGATATGGCTGAATTTGAAAGTTCATAAAAGGATTTGGCTAGTTTTGAACTTCAATGACAGTATCAGCCAGGGGTTGCCAAATGTGGTCAAAAATATTAAAGTTACATTATATGGAAGGGAAAATAATATAGAAATAAAAATGCAGTATATTTATTTAACCTTAATCCTTAATTATATTATTTATTTAAACCTAATCACAGCTCCATTCATATTTCAAATGAAATTTAATTTATTGTTAACATTTTCAAAAATATATTATTATAAATTAAGCTCATAAAAATAAACATTGTACCAGTTCTATCAGATATTCACACAAAAGGTAACCAAAAACTAAAATGTTGAACTACCCTGCTGGCAAATACTCGGCGAGGTGAAGCAAAAAGTTTACTTACCGAGAAACTTTTTTCTCATTGCACTTCCACTTTTTTGTTTGAGGAATCCGTTTTCTCGATAAATTACCTTCTGTTTCTTGTATATTCTCTAGCGATTCTTCCATTTTAACTATTTTTATTCAATAAAAAACGCGGAGAAACACTCTTCGTGGCAAGCTACGTCAAGGACAAGAATTCAAAATGGCTGCTGGTCCCATACTCAGAACTCATCCCTGATTGGTTGAAGTGGATTTGTCTAATTTTGATAATTAACTGTCCAGGATTTGGCCGTTATTGATACCAATATCACATTTGAAGTCTATTTTAAAGGCAAACGCAAGGATTTGGCCGGGTTTGAGATAAAAATAATGGTTTATTTTTACAAAGTGAATATAGCTGCATTGTCAGTTTAAAAAGGTGTATTTTGGGATTTGACCAATTATGAAACCAAACTACTCATATAGACTTCCTGTAGTAATTCTGAACCGAACTAATAAGTCGATGCGTCGATCTTTAGTGCATTTAAAATGCATTATAAGTTATAAGTATGGATGACTTGAATATTCACCGAGGTTCTAAAATTAATTGGCAATTTGTATTTGGTCTCTGATGAGGATTTTCCTGTCTCGAGCATGAGAAAATTACGTTTTACGCACACGCACAAAACAAACAATAAAAAGCTGTGATTATTTATACCAACTGTCATCTGTTTTAATGGATCCTTGATATGACTGACTCAATATCATTAAGGTAAATAAAAGGCAACAGCTTGTGCAGTAAAGGATCACTAAGAAATTCTTCTGAATTCGTATTAGCTGTTCGTAAGGTAAATGTGAAGTATACATAAATAATGTTTCAGTCTAATTCTCGTCTGATATAAAATATGCTGGCAGTGAGCCAAAATCACATACTGTAATCCTTGCCAAAGATAAGGCGCCGGGGTGACAAATGAATTCGCAGTACTGAATTTAGATGAACTCCAACCATTACTTGAGTTACGCAATACTGACCGCAGTAAAAGGCTACGTCATAAGTCTCATAACTCATAACTCCAGACATACGTAAAGGCAAGGCAAAAACGATAAAGCTTTCCTAATACAGTAACTGGCGCCTAATTTCACAACTTTATAATATTTACCCCAATTTCCAAATCAACGTGTGAAAAGTGAAAACCCATAATCTAATTATAATCATCAACAAAAATCTGTTGTAATTCTAACGTTTTAAATGATCTATATTTTATCACCCTTATTAATAAAAATATTTACACCATGGATAAGCAAATCCAAATCGCTCTCTTTGTCTATCAAGTGACTGTTCCAAAGTATCTGACAGAGACAGCCATGTTGGATTAGCTAATCCGTGGTGTAAATAATTTTATTAATAAGACTGCGTATGTTTTATTCCGTATTGGTTTCCACGAAACGATAAATCAGGATTGAAGATCTAGAAAGACATTGACAGTGAAATCTAAAATAGAAAACTTTGGTGCGCACCTTACAACTCTCTAGCGATTTTCTGAGAATGTAGTGATGGCGGTGCCGTCCGAAACGAAAATAGAACTTCGTGAGAAAAATGAGGGAAGTGAGATAGAAGCGTTTCCTTCCTCATTGATAATATGCATAATGTGTTCCGATAATATGAGCGTCAGAAGCTTAGTTACCGCAGAGCGCTTGGACTGCGTCTGCACTCGTGAAAGTGCAGGTTCGACCCCGGGAGGAAACTTGAGTGTGTGTAAAGACTAATAGTTCCCCACCCAATGTCGGTGACCAGGCCAGCTACGCAGGAATTATTTTATAGTGCCCAAATACGTGCCCAATACACAAAGAGCAGTCAGTCTATCTTCCTTTACTCTCGAAACCTAGTCGGATAAAGTTCTGTAGACAAATTGCTGTACCTACCTTTGACAATATTGATTTTTATTATTACTGTACTTTCTTCCGTTACTTGTTCATCATATTTTAGAGTAATAGTATGTATTCATTTATTTATGCAATAAATATTTATGGAAAAATCCGACATCTAGCTTATCCAGCAATGGGGACGTTATAAACCAGAAACGATGAAGTATTGTCCACCATGAAACATGAAGTACCAGTCTTGGATCTATCAAGTAGTGCCCGGACTCCAGCTGGCCGATTCTGTATCGTACATTTTGTGAGTTAATCACTGAGTTAGTAACGAAACGGAAGAGTGAGTAACGGAAAGTCTCACTTTTGTATTCACTATAATACAAAAGTGAGACTTTCCGTTTCTCAAGGAGTGAGTAACTCACAAAATGTACGATACAGAATCGACCAGCAGAGCAACATTACACAGCCAAGTGGTGTACAATGTACCTTCGGGTAACTGGCCAATTTGCCACTTGCCTGTTTATTAGAATTTATGGCCTGACGCTTTCCTTACGTTCCTCTTCTTTGTGTCCTATTTTTAGACAAATTTTGGGCTCATTTAGGAAGACCTCAAGTAACCTGTAAGCCTGCCTACCCACGGTCCTTGACTACCCTATGGGTAATGACTATTACATTAATTATATTAACAATACTGTATTATGTATATTGTATAGTATAACATGTTATGAAGCTAGTGAACAATATTGCACGTCTACAAGATCTCAACACCAACGAGGTTATTATAAATTTGTCTCAGTGTAACAATATGCAGTTGTATTATTCAATACTATAAGCTATGAGTACGTAAAGTTCATACAGCACATAACATTTTGAAGAACCTTTGGATCCATCGCAATTTGCAATATTGTGATATTTTACGGGTAAAACAGACAAAAGACCAAACGAACGGCCAATATAATGGTAAGCCAATATCACTGTACATACACCTGCACGCTTAGTATGAGTTTTGTCTACACAAGAACAGACATACTGACAATTAGCATTTACAAAATGACAGCTCTCCTTTATCAATCTTTCAGCTTGTCTATTATTCCATAGAAAGAAACCATTTCTACTGTGGTTATGCGAAGCGTGCTACAACACCAGGGGAGTTATCACAAACATGTCTACATATCTCATTTTCCTCGTTGGGTTAATTAATTGTAGCCGTATTATGTAAACAATGTACGTATAATTAGTGGCGCATTAGTACTAACGCTGATGATGTAATTAGCAGTGTACACGATATTATGAAAAACTCAAAGTAAATTCCAGAATACGATGACAAAATAATAAGCCGTCACATTACAGTCTGGCAAACGAAAGTTGACCTGTGTTATTTGAAAACTTTCAACTTGGCAACTCTATACGACCTTCAAAGTCAATTTGAAAAAAATATAATATGACAAAAATTCAGTAATTTTTTCTTGAAAGAATAAAAAAAAAACATTTATTTCACACTTTATTTATCAATTACTAATTCATTTTCAACTTACCCACCAGGTTACTTTTCATAGGAATAATAATGTTATAACCATAAGTAGATTTTCTAGTAGGGTTACCATTTAGAAGTTTGAAAAATCCTGACAGTTAAAAAAAAGTCCAGAATTTTAGTTACTAACAGTGATAAAATAGCATAGGTACGCTCGCTTATATTATAAGCTTCTAAAATGTTCTAGGTATGAAAACTGTTAAATTTTACTAAATAACATTTTCAATAACAGCAACTTTAGCTACACTAGAATCTGCCAATAAACACAAGAAACTCTGAAAGCAATTTCAATTAAATGGGTAAACTATTCAGAAACTTCGTGTTGGTTCAGAGCTGGCTGTCGTCTTCAGTTCTGGAGTCTAGGGTTGACAACGTCTAGAATCTAGATAAAGCTGAATAATTGACATTTTGGTGGCATAATGCAAATTTAGATGATTTAATCCGACCTGTTTGGCATTTGCGAGGCATTTTAAAGGAGACCGTTCACACTCCACACAACAAATAGTCACCGGGTCCTGGTCAAATATAAAATTAATTGTCTGCTTTGGTTATTTTTTAGCCTCACCTATTATATTCGCGTTAAAAATGCAACAAATCACTAGTGCCAAATGACGTACAAACAACAAAGCCGTGCGCGCCTAAGCCAAATGAAGTAATAATTGCGGACTGCGGACGCACTATTGGTTAATTTTGACATTTTATGCACTGATCTTCATCTTAACGCGATAAAATATAGCTTAAAAACTATAAAACACGCTTTCACAGCACATCGAACTAAAAATTATAATGATTAACTGTCGAATATTGACAGTCGACAAAATATGACAATTCAGTAATCAATTTTTGTGGTGTGTGAATAATTGTTGTGTTTGAATAATTTTTGTGGTGTGTGAACAATTTTTGTGGTAATTATTTAATCCTGGCGATCGTGATCAGAATAATGGGATAATCTTATCAAATTAGTGTATCGTCATCGGTGCTCGATAAATCTACAAAGTTTGAATGAAATCTGATCGTTTAAAGTGGGTCAAAATCGCGCCCAAAGGAGTCGTTTACAAACATACATACAGGTGAAGCTAATACAAAGCGTGTAATAAAACTAGGTACAGTATCGCATGGCACGTTTACCGGAATATCAGGCTTAAGTCTGTCCGGTTTTCGATTCCGACAACCCTACTCGAAGCTATTACGTCCAATAAAATTATCGCTAAAGCAATCTCCTTTCGATGTAACGTATGTATAAGACCAGTTATTAGTCTTCTTAGAAACAATATTGATTTTACAACACTTATTTACACAATCCGATCCCACATATTATTAATTGCCATTTTAAGAAACTATTTAAGCTGACAGGCATATTAAACGATTTAACATTATTTGAGTATTTAATTACATAATTCAAGATAGTATTGCAATATAGATTAAACTCAGTACTGAGCGTAGTTACTAAATCATTCCTTTTTTCTTCTTGTCGACTTTTCTAATTTTATACCTCGAATAGAACTTGAAATAATGTTTTAAAATAAGGAACTTCGTTCCTATCTGGTGTCCCACGACACCACACGGTTATTTTTTGTTTAAATATTTCAATACTTGTACAAAAATGTAACAATCTTTATTATAGTATGTATTTGGATTTAAAGGTTAAATAAACATGAAAATGCGAGTAAGAGAAACAGGGACAAATTTTTAAGTAAATATGTTTAAAAAGCTTATGTGAGATTAATCTTTTTTTATTAAAATTGGTGATTTTCAAAGATCTCAAAATAAATTTTAATCAAATCATAATATAACTTTCTACCCCTTGTTAACCTCGGGATAAACTTCAGTAAAGTACGAACCAGGTCTTCTATTCATTCTGTTAATTATTGTTTATGAAGAATTTAAAGCAGATTCGACCAAAGAAACACGTTGTCCCATACAAACTTTGTCCCGTTTTTCACCCCTTTAGGGTAAGAATTTCGGAAAATCCTATCTTATCGGATGTATACGCCACACAAAAAACACACTTCCAGGTTTCAGGGCTCTACGATCAGCTGTTGAGGCTGCGCGTTGATCCGTCAGTCAAAGCTAAACGAATATTTTATCATCTACAGAAAACCACAATTTCACTTAGGAGCTTGGCGCTTGGAAAGAAGTCATCCAGTTAAATTATTCCCAACTTCTTCGTATAATTTATTTCGTTAGCTTGCGTTATTTATAAAACATTGTTACCGTAACGGGTTCTAAGAAAGTACATTATACAGTTTCGGATTCTACGTAAAATTAATTAAGTCAAATATTAACATATATATTTTAACGTTCCAAGTATAATTAAGATTATCTACATTATAAATAATTAATACGCCGTGAACACTTAAAAGAAAATCGCGATAAGAGATAGATTTACTTACCTTTTTTTTTCTTAACAGGTTATTCTTATAGCATTTATGGAGAGGCTTTTATGAATTTATGGAATACAATTATAAATATTGGGCAAATTTTGGATGTGTTGAAAAAAAAACTTTTAATACTTATGAAGAACAATTTTATTAATCTGATGAACAAGCTTAATGGGTTTTGATTTTTTGCCATTCGACCCAAAAATAGCGAAAAAGGCATTCGAAACGATTCGCGTTTTGATCTTTTGGGTTGCAATTTCGCAAGTCGAAACAAACATGTATCATCTTTATATAAATCCTATTATGTAGATGCTAAAATCTTCATAATGTTACAATTTGAATTGTGGGTGTATGGGTACGGGTGTATACTGTATGGCTATGGACATGAGATTTCCAAGTAGTCCTTACTTTCATATTAATTTGCACTTCAACGATAAGGCCGTATTTATTATCCGGTATCTCGTTAAGATGCTTATCTCAATTTAAGTGTCATTCTTGGAAACGGAATTTTTATAATGTTAATGAAAATAAATGTTTAGCCAATATCTTGATACAAGCGCTTAGCAAACACTTACGGCTAACTGTGATCTTAGATTAGTAAATAGTAGCTGATGAAGAAAGCTTAGACGTTGTTAGACATTAATGCTTAAATAACGAAATATTTTTGAGCAAGGCAATATTTATCCATATTTATTCAGAAAAATAAAAACGTTTCTTAAACTTGTCCTAGATGTTTGGAAGCAAACAAAATCATAAAACATGTATTAGTCACTTGTACCGTCAAAAGAGATACACGACCGAGATAAAAGTATTAACACACGTACGTACCTACAGATTTGGTCCGGGGCAAACCACAGAATATTTAGTTGCCAATTAAGGAGTTCTCGGAAAAATCCTGAATTTTTGGGTTATTTTTAGAGGGTTTGTATTTCCTTGTTTTTAATTAAATTAAGCTATTGAACTGTTTTAATTATCAACAAGCGATTTGAAAAGTCAACCTGTAGAAAATAGACTCTTGGAAGTATATTTTAATGTAAAAAGGACAAAATAATACTAAGAACATATATTTTGTTATTGGAAAAAAATTTTTTTGAGAGTTGGAACGTTGCACAAAAATCGGAATGCACTGTAAACAGTAATCTGTTCTAATACAATACATCGTTTGGTTCGCACTCGAGAGAGTGCAGATTCGAATCCCAGGTTGCGGCGAGTACTAATGAGACTTTGTCAGATCTCAAGTACATTACACGGACGCTCTAACGGTGAAGGAAAACATCGTGAGGAAACCCGCACATGGTTGGCCCCAGACGTATTGACCAGTCCTCTGGACTAGGCTAACTGTGTTGTGAGAATGCCGTATGTGCTTGGGCAACAATACGACATTTAAGAACCGACTGTCCCAGGCACTACAGTATTTCAAGAGCGGTTACTTCGCTCGGAGAATACTGTATAAAGCTGCGCGTCCACTGGATCGGACGCAGCGTACGGATTTGTTGCTTTGTATTGATTTCTAAAGTACTGCGTCCACTGGATCGGCATTTCTGCGCCTGAGACCGGTATTTATGCCGATGACGTCATCCGCAGTTGTAGAATATAGTGAAGTTAAAAAAACTTTTTTCGAGTCATATGAATGTACGCAAAAAACCTATTTTCATCTTCTAATAAATCAGAACATAATGTAAGAAATTCATCCATTATCGGATGAAAAGCTCTAAGTTCTAATACAATAGAGCTGAAAATCAAACACACGAGTGTCGTGCCACACCAAATCGGCAATTGTGTAAGCCATAACGTCGAGGAATCTGACAGAAAGATTCTCAAATTGGTCATGTTCATACATATTTCGGTTTCTCGACATTCGGCGCCGGTAGGGTGTACCGGTAGACTACATCGCGTCACTATCATACGAAGTAAACAGGACGATCAAAATGGCATAGCTATCAGTGGCCCAAGGCTGCTTCTCCTTCCTAGGGAAGCCGGAGCCTGTATAATAGGTAGGGATTTCTATGAAGGTTTGCAAAAGGTAAGTGACAAGGGAAGCCGATAGAAATGGAGTTATAGGAACCCTACGCCAATGATAGCTATACCATCATGCATTAGCCTGACCAGGAAAATGGAAAAACTGCACTGACACGTAATTTTTTATAATTGCAGCAAAATAACGATGAGCTGGGATGTGATTGGTTAAAAATTTGTATCGTGAATTGCCGCAATATGGCGAGGTTTTTGGGGTTCCGTACCCAAAGCGTAAAAACGGGATATTATTGAGACTTCGCTGTCTGTCAAGACTTCACGAGTCACTACACACCAGGCTCTATCTCCTTAACCGTGGTAGCTATTAGATAGACAGTAAAAAAATTCACAGATGATGTATTTCTGTTGCCGCTATAACAACAAATACTAAAAACAGAAAGAAACTTTTTTTTATGTGGGGCTCCCATACAACAAACGTGATTTTTTGCCGTTTGTACGGAACTTTACGTGCGCGAGTCCTACTCGCACTTGGACGGTTTTATTTTCCTGGTCATACGTCATAATAATATGAAGACACTCGTAATAATATGCTACTTGACTCATATTTAATTTCATACATTGAAGGAGTATTATAGAAAATGCAAAGAAAAGAACAGGTAGTAAGGCCCAGACCCACCTAGCCCCAATAAGACGTCTACAATAATTTGATTATTAAGCTATCCTGACGATTCGCAAATAGCACGCCAAAACAGGAGGCCCTAACGAATATTTCTTTGTAACTCTTCAGTTATTTACAAGGTATATTAGTATTCATTGAACAATGTACATGCTAATTCATTCCAAGGTCATCCAAAACAATAACAGGTATGAGATATGAAAATGATGCGGCTCCTTTATTGTGGAGGACGAGTTGTGACTTTGGTACGTTTTCCTGTTTGTGCTAGGTACCTTACTGTAGCCATACACCATTACACCAATAGGTACTGTATATCATCCAATCGGCATGACGCTACCGATTGAATCGGCTAGAACTGAGAACTGACCGTGTATGGACTTAAATTGGCATGATATTCTATACTCTATATCAGGCATGCCGCATGACCAACCTTTTCAAGATTGCATGCCATTAGCCCGTAGAACCGATGCCCGCTGGGGCCGAAAGGTTCTTGAGTGGAGACCACGAACTGGACGTTGAAGCGTAGGACGACCTTCCACCAGGTGGACAGATGACCTGAGAAAAGTCGCAGGGAGTCGGTGGATACAGGCCGCGAGCGACCCCTCGCACTGGAAATTTATGGGGGAGGCCTATGTCCTGCAGTGGACGTCACCAGGCTGAATCGGATGCCATTCTTTATTGTAACGAAACCCTAACGGGCCGCACATCTAAAGATATCCACAATTCATCCACAAAACCACAAAATCTATATTGCTCTATATAATATCGGGCGTACCGTTATAATAGACATAGGGCTACCGTTTGTCTACAAATATCGGGATTTTTCGATAATCGTGAATGTAAACATTCCCGATATCCGATTAGATGGTTCGAGGTTTAAATTAGCTCAAGGGCCTCATGGCAAAGGCCCGCGCAGGTTGGTCTGCTCTTAGCTCTATATTGTTTTTGTCAAGTTTTAACTGATCCAATCGGTAGTGTCATGCCGATTGGACGATAGGCAGTATGGTGTGTGGCTACTGTAAAGTATTAGTTAATTACCTACATTTAGGGCAACATCTCTTTCCTTGTTTATACAGTATATTATGTACTAGCTGTTAGGCTCCGCCCTCGTAAAAATACTATCGAGTGTTAGTAGGACCTTTTAGTCTCTATAATTATATTATTAATAGAGTTAGAGTTTTTTAGTGTCATTTATTTAGTAGATACAAAAATACGTTTAATGTATTTATACATAGCGTATCTTCGTCCGAAAGAATAACGAGCCTACAAAATATAGTAACCTACTATTTCGAATTCTCTAAAAATCTCAATTACAAATTCATTAAAATATATCAAGAATGCATTTCGTAATGCATAATATTATGACAAATGTAACATGTATGAAATTTAAATTATATTCCGGATTTAAAAAAGCTCAAGGTTCATCATTATGTTACTCAGATATTTCGAATCACTTTATACAAGTCACATATTTCAAAATTAAATCACCTAACCAAGAGCATGTCAGGACATGTCTAAGGAGGGTTCCGTAACTATAAACGCGTAATATGCTTTTTTTTTTAATTACTCCAAAAGTTACTGTCCGATTTGGTTCACAACGCAAGCGCACGCCGCGTCGTGTCACGGTATAAGCTAACCCTTAGGTCCTGCAAAACAATCACAAGAAGTTTCTGCAAAACTTTTTGTCAGCTACGAAAGGCGCTAAAACTTGGGAAAAGCTGAAGCAGGCGCTGAAAGACGAATTTGGAAAAACTGTGGATAACTTACACAGAGATCTGAGTAGAACAAGAAAAAGAATAGAAGAGGCGCAGCAAGAATACACCTATATATTGGGGGGAGATCCGAATAAATGCAGTCTAGAGACGCAGAAACAATATCGTATTACGTTTCTAGAAAAAATTACACGCATCGAATCTTGTGTCCGACTGATTGATGATAGGACCAATGTCATGTGGCGTGGACTTAGGACCATCTGGTCGGTGAATGTGGGTCAGAGTATGACAAGGATGCCCTTGGGTAAACATTGAAGTTAAATACTTTTTTCTTGTTAATTTCATTTGCCTCATTCATTTGGTAGTTCTATCTGAAAAGTTGTCCGGGAGTTTTGAAAATTTGTAACTTTATAGATTTTTGTCGTGAGACTTTCGAATTTTAACTTTGCCGCGATCTTTAAAAAAAGCACATTATTTCTTTAAATATTAGAACCACTTGTACAGATAGAAGAAAACATTTTTAGGCAACGATTGATAGCTGCTAACGCATAGCCCAACCACAAAACGGTTTGCTAACTAACGCGGCTAGTTGATGGCATAGTGGCATATTATTTTCTCAAAGAGTATTTTCCAAATCAAGCCTACCAGAGATGAAATGTCTAGAGGTTGAAAATCATCGGTTTATTCCCTCTTCAACCCCTATTTTTTTCTACACTCGTCCAAAAGCTGGAAACAAGATTTCAGGGTCATTCTGACAGGCTCGGCCTAAACCTACAATTCGCAATATTGTGTGATGTCACTCCACGAATGTTGAACAAGGTTATTACAATAGCATATTTTATTACCTCAATATAAATTATAGGTAAAATGTTAGTTTTCCTTAAAACTGACACTAACGCCATGTTTTGTGAAGCTACGATGGTTGAAAGGCGATGATTTTTAACCCCCGACGCAAAAAGAGGGGTGTTATAAGTTTGACGTGTCTGTCTGTCTGTCTGTCTGTCTGTGGGTGTGTCTGTCTGTCTGTCTGTGGCATCATAGCTCCCGAACGGATGAAGCGATTTCAATTTAGTTTCTTTTGTATTAAAGGTGACTTACATGCGAGTGTTCTTAGACATGTTTGATGAAAATCGGTTGAGCCGTTAAAAAGTTGTGGGGGGTGAAAGCGGGGAAGAAACACCGAATGTGCAAAATATATACTCGAGTAAGGTCTTAAATGAAAGCGTACTGAAAGAGAATATTGATGACTTAATCGAGAGTGTTCGTAGCTTCGTTTGATGAGAAAATTGATGGTGGAAAGATTAGCCGTTTGAAGATGATCAGCTCTTTTCTAGTTGATGAGGGGATCTGACTAACTTTCCAATGTCCGATCGATTCGAAATTTGGTACCGTGTTACTTCAACGATATTCAAAGAACATGGTAAGGTAACCATGACCTGATCAGCCGTTTGAAGATGATCAGCTCTTTTCTAGTTGATGAGGGGATCTGACTAACTTTCATATGTCCGATCGATTCGAAATTTGGTACCGTGTTACTTCAACGATATTTAAAGAACATGGCAAGGTAACCATGACCTAATTAGCCGTTTGAAGATCATCTTTTCTTTATTAGTTGATGAGGGGATCTGACTATCGTCCAAATGTCCTATCGATTCGAAATTTGGTACCATGTTACTTCAATGATGTTGAAAGTATGTATATGGTAACCATTATTGATAGGTCTACTTTAAAAAGGATAAAATAAAAGTAAAATTAAAAAATTTAAAAACCCCCCGACACAAAAAATAAACTCTAAAAAATAATAAATAATATTTTAAACCTATTATAATTATATTATCACATATAATATTATGTAAGTTGAAATAATTTTATTTTCCAATCGTCGTATCGTCGGGGGACCGCTATGTGAAAAAAACAGGTGTAGTCGCAGAATGAACAAAAGAATTTACTCCGAAAAAATTTGCTCATACCTGAATTATACCACATTCGTAATATTAATTAGCTGTTGTTGTAAAAATACTTTATAAACTTTAGCGGCCCCCGACGAGGCGACGATTGGAAAATAAAATTATTTCAACTTACATAATATTATATGTGATAATATAATTATAATAGGTTTAAAATATTATTTATTATTTTTTAGAGTTTATTTTTTGTGTCGGGGGGTTTTTAAAATTTTTAATTTTACTTTTTGTTCTCCAAATCCCATTGACAGATTGTCTAAGACCTCGCATGTTGTACTTGAAACGATTCCATTTAAAGGCTAACGAGTATAGTAATAAGTGTACGTATATTTCATGTCTGTTTAACAAATATACTTCCCCTTCTATGCAGTTAAATAAGATTTGTAACCAACAAATCTATACTAATATTATAAATGCGTGTGTCTGTCTGTCTGTTACCTCTTCACGCTTTAGCAGCTGAACCGACTTTTATGAAATTTGGTAGTTATAAACTTTGGGTCCCGGGAAAGGACATAGGATATTTTTTATCCCAAAAAAGTACAGTAAAGGTACATATTTACGCGGGCGGAGCCGCGGGCAAAAGCTAGTAATGTTATATATTAATAGGATGGTTGGTAGTTGCTGTTAGCCGAAATAATGGCATAGTTATTGGCTCGTGCCAAAATCAATCACATCATCAGTTGTAATAGCAAACAAAGTTATTGTATCGAAAGAATCAAAATATTTTGAAAGAAAATACGATATGTTTCTCCGAATTCGTTGTTTTGTAACTCGCGTCCATTTCGACTCGAATACGTCGAAGCGAATTAGTTTGTAAATATCTCTCGAACGGATATTTCACGAGAAATCGGTTAGATGCGGTCGAAAATTCCTTTTATGTATGCGAGGATAAAACCAGATGCATGATTTTGTGCGGAGGTTTTTAAATATGGATGTGGGAATTTTTTTGCTGTGTAACTCTTCGGAGTTTATGGAATAAAACCGGCAAGCGAGCAGACGAATGCCTGATTGTAAGCGAAGCCGCCCATTGACACATACAACCTCAGCGGGCTTTTAGCATGACCACCGCGCAGATACGAGAGTCTAGGGAAGTAAAAAACAAATATAGTTCGTAGCAAAATAGTTCGATTAATCCAAGGTAGCAATGTCGTCAAGAAAAGTCAATATTTCTTGGCAGCCATACTTGTCTACTTTTTAAACGACTTCCAAAAAAGGAGGCGGTTATACGTTCGGCTGTATATATTTTTTTTTTTTTTTTTGTATGTTCGCCGATTGCTTCGCCGTCTGTGAACCGATTTTCAAAATTCTTTTTCTGATGTAAAGGGTATTATCCGAGGTTGGTCCCATTTTTAAAAAAGTGGTGACCTGATGATGGGATCCATGAGGAATCGAGGGAACTCCTCGAAATTTATATGGATACATATGGTGATTTTGAGTTTTTTCAAAGGAATCCAAGCATATGTTACCAAAAAGTAAGATTTTGCTCCAAGGTATACCCTGGATCCAAAAGTAAAGAACAGAACTCCTGACTCCTTATAGATACATATTTGGGGATTTCGGCGTTGTTTAAACAACTGCAAGCATATGCCACTACGTCAATTAGAGTAATCATCATCATCACCACCATCATCACATTATGATGGTATAAAAGGTACTTCTCAAAATATTTTACACCGACATGGATATCTTTGAACATTACTCTGCTATTCATGAACTTATTTGGCAAAAGTTATTTTGTTGTTGTAAAGGGTTTAATTCGAAATTGGTCCTTTAGTCACTAAAGTGAAAACCTGATGATGCGATCCATGAGGAACCGAGGGAACTCTTTGAAATTTATATCGACACATATAGTGATTTTGACTCTTACTGGAATAACACAAGCATATGCTACCAAAAAATAAGATATTGTGCCAAGGTATACCCTGGATCCAAAAGCGCTGAACAGAACTCCTCAGTCTTTAAAGATATGCGTTTGGAAATTTCGGCATTGTTTAAATAACTGCAAGCATATGCCACTTTCCAACTTACAGTAATCATCATCATCTTATTAACAATACGTAATGTAAGCTTGGCGCGTATTCAATTATAAACTCGATTTATTTTAGACGTTCTTAAGATGTATTAATAATAACTGAACAAAATATATCACTAAAAAGGGTGAAATTATTATTTTTAAACAAAAAATTAAACCGACTTCCAAAGTAAAAATTCACAAAAAAGTATGAAATAAAACTTATTTTCTAAATAATTCCCCTTTTAAATTTGGCTAAAATTTAAAAAATTTCTCTACTCAATCTTCTTAATTTTGAAGTCGGTACCAGCAAATATGAACGTGAGTTCTATAAAATATTCTAGGATATCGTTTGGGCTGGTAGCGACTTCAAAATTAAGAAGATTGATTAGAGAAATTTTTAAAATTTTAGCCAAATTTAAAAGGGGAATTATTTAGAAAATAAGTTTTATTTCATACTTTTTTGTGAATTTTTACTTTGGAAGTCGGTTTAATTTTTTGTTTAAAAATAATAATGACGGAAGCGAACAAATTTTGACATAAAAGTTTTTAGCGGTCGATAACATTACCGCTCGGCAACCAATAAACGCTAGCCCGTGTCGTAGCCGAATCCGCGTCAAACCATACATAGTACATACATATAATCATTTCCTTTCCCATAGGGGTAGGCAGAGACCACTTCTTTCCACTTGCTACGATCCTTGCTACCATCCTCGTGAATAGTCCCGCAAAACGGATAGAAACTGTTTCCTTGGATCGCCATGATGACTATTAATATAGACTACTTAACATTTTTAAAAAGAAACTTTTCTACTTGTAGCTGTCAAAAGTAGACAATAAATAGCTGTCGTACGAGGTCGTGCTTGGTCGTCGACGGAGGTAAATTAAATGTGTCTTCTCTTATCGACGATGCTTCGATCTTGCTGCCTTGCAATTATTAAAGTATTTTGATACGAACGATATTAACATTTCTATGTGTCTATTTAATATTTTGTCTAAATAGACTTATTTCTAAGGTGGTCATGCTAATTTCCTCAAAATTCTGAGTATGTTAATGAAACTAAATATTTTAGATGTACCTAGTCCGATCCCCGCACACGCGTACGCCTTATGTGTCTTATTAGCAGTGCCATTTAACATATACATTACATACACCTTTCGATCTGAGCATACACCTATTAACGTTTTGTAGATAGTATTCCTTTCGAAGTTGTAAAAAGAAGAAAATAAGAGCTATATCTTTTAATATTAATAAGGCGTCAAGAGACAAAATATGTTCCATAAACTCTAAAGGATCACTATTGCTAATGAGTCGCATAAATAAAATCTTTGTTCTTAGAAAATGGAATATGGGAGCACATTAGCGACGACCAAAAGTTTTATAATTCGCATTGCAATGGAAATGGATGCGTGGACAATGGCTGACTCAAGGCTATTTAGACAGAAGGTGCCCGCTACTTGTGCTTCCCATGGTCGAATATATCCCTGTACCTGTGGTTTAAGCGTGATCGATAACAGGCAGACAGAGAGAGAGTACTCTCGCATTTGTATTTTCAATAATGATTGATAGTAAGGTCGAGGTTGTATATGTTGACAATACAGAACAAGCGGAGGCTGAAAATTCTAGAACTTTCGTCCCCACGACTCCTTAATAAGTGCGTAAACGTGCGTCGTTTTAATACGCCTCTGAGATGGTTTATTCCACGTATATATTCGTTAATATTCCCTCGACGGAGTCAGCTACAGTCGAGTGACCCATAACTCTGCCTCTCGTGGTACATATTTACATTTTTCTCCGAAACCCTTTCTATGTGCCCACCTTATGTGGCGAGCGATGCTACTTACAATTCATGTAATGCGTCTATCGCGGCCGGTTTACTTAAAACCACACGTTTCACGAATTCCAGCGATACCATAAAAATGTGCACGCCCTGAATTTGAATTTAAACTGTTTGAATTCAGAATGTTTATTATATTTTTAATATTTTTATACTGGGCAGGATTACGAAGCAACACCTCAAGCTAGATCATAATCCTCTTTCCATGTTGCTATCTATCTGTGTCTGATACGTTAGAAAAGCCACTTGACAGACAAAGACCGCAACATTAAGTACGTATCCGTACTGTAAATATTTTTATTAATAAGGCAGCAAAAGTATAATGCCCGTTTTCACCAACACACTTCTAAGCGGTTCCTATGTAAGTGACACTTTAGATAGGTGATCCCTTAAATTCGACACCTACATAATTTCATTTTCACCACGCTAGGTGACACCTAGTTAGGGAACACTTAATTAGGTGACAGTTTTTGAAATAAATAATGTTTGAATTTAATTTTAAGCCAATTTAGATACATTTCGACTTACTAGGTATATATTTTATTGTGTGTGCAATATACTTAATACTTATACATTGAAAAAAGAGCTATTTTATAAAATTGTCCTTAAATTACATACTGATCCAAATAGTAGGTACTTCCGGTGATTTCGGAAATCTCTTCTCATAACACGGCTACAAGTAAATGCCAGATTAATTACCAGCACACATTGATGCTTGGCAAATAGCTAGAAATAATCTGGAACTTTTAAATTGCTAATATCTCTCGGCAATCAGTGTTTTTCTATGAGATCGTAGTTGTACTGTACCTAAACATAAATTAAAATATTATAATACTTGTCGTATTTATACTCAAGAAGAATTTATAAAATAATATGGAAAAAATTGTGTTTTGTTTTAATAACCTATATCGGACGAAGTATCTTCTATATCGTAGTATTTTCAAAATATTCTGCTCTTTGAAAAAATAACCTGTTTCTTATTGTAAAACAAGATATATCTAAATATAATTTCAACTTAAACTCGTCTCAAATTTCCAAAAAATGGCTTAGGGGACGAATAAGTGGCGAAAAATCGACCCCTTATAGATAGGGGGCCACGTAAGGACTTAGGTGACACTTAAATGCGTTGGTGAAAACGATTTTTCTTAAGAGATGCCCTAAATGACCGTTAAGATACACCTAAAATTAGGGTGCGGTTGGTGAAAACGGGCATGAGTCAATTAAAACGAACTCTTAACGCAAACTTTGGATACACTCTATAATTATTATTATCTTTATCTAAGTATCGTTAATCTCCATTCTCCAGTAACCGCGGGTTATTAATGTAAATATTAATATTACCGGGTTCAGTGACTTCGATAAGCTAGTTACTATCATATCAGCCACAAACCGGTACCACTGGAGAGTTCAGAAGCTGGCTTGTATATTATTAATATCGATTTCCTAATTCCTACATTCTACGTACTATCTACAACGTATACTATAAAAGTTAGCGAAGTCTTTCCCAAAGTGGGCGATAACGCCCCCTTGTGGGCGCTGGAAGCCTATTGGTAAGGGGCGCTGAAGGGAAAAAATTGAGGGGGCGCTGATGTATGCAGTATTATTATTGCTCAATGTTGATTATTAGTTAATTTTGAAGAAATAAAATAATACTCTCCAGGCGAGACTAATATATTATTGAGGTTATAAAAAGATGGGGGGCGCTACAAAAGAACTGAGTTTCAAAGTGGGCGTTAGACGGAAAAAGTTTGGGA
Source organism: Glaucopsyche alexis (assembly GCA_905404095.1). Lineage (NCBI taxonomy): Eukaryota > Metazoa > Arthropoda > Insecta > Lepidoptera > Lycaenidae > Glaucopsyche > Glaucopsyche alexis. The sequence continues at coordinate 19,990,919 of FR990054.1, read as the reverse complement.
ACCTCTGAGTTAGGCTGATGCAAACGAGCGTTTATGGGATTGTCGAGGGCCAAAGACGAAGACATTAGACGAAGTATTTTTTAAGTTCTAACACATGGCAAAGATTCCTGATCGCGAAAAAAAAATCAGGTAGAGTAATGTGAGATGCGTTAAAACTCTATTGAAATACATCGCGAAGGGGTACAAAAAACACTAAACGTTATCTTATCGTATTGTATTATTATGTGCCACAAATTCCAAGTGCATAAAACTACAATGAAATTACGAATAAGTTTTAAAATTATTACAAGTTATGCTCTATATCATTCCAGCTCTAAACTAAAATATTTAATTCGACCAAATTAATATTTCTTTATTACGCGGTAAATGGGTGCCATTAGCCATACAAACTGAAAGCATTAAGCGTTCTATTGTTCTCTTTGTTTACGTTTGGAATAAAATGAGTGTGTTTGATATTTTTTGTGCCGTTAGGAGGCAGACCCAACGCACACAAAGCGTCATGTGTTATATCAAAAAGGTTAATAAAAGTAAAATTAAAAATTTTAAATACCCCACAAAAAATAAATTCTAAAAAATAATATTTTAAACCTATTATAATTATATTATCACATATAATATTATGTAAGTTGAACTATTTTTATTTTCTAATCGTCGCCTCGTCGGGGGACCGCTAAAGTATTTTTACAACAACAGCTAATTAATTATTACGAATTACATTTACTTAGGTATGAGCAAATTTTTTCGGAGTAAATTATTTTGTTCATTCTGCGACTACACCTGTTTTTTTTCACATAGCGGTCCCCCGACGAGACGACGACTGGATAATAAAATTATTTCAACTTACATAATATTATATGTGATAATATAATTATAATAGGTTTAAAATATTATTTATTATTTTTTAGAGTTTATCTTTTGTGTCGGGGGGTTTTTAAAATGTTTAATTTTACTTTTATTTTATCCTTTTTAAAGTAGGTATAAATAATGGTTACCTTACCATATACATACTTTCAACATCATTGAAGTAACATGGTACCAAATTTCGAATCGATAGGACATGTGGACGATAGTCAGATCCCCTCATCAACTAATAAAGAAAAGATGATCTTCAAACGTAGCCGTTATCAGCCGTATCAGGTCATGGTTACCTTACCATGTTCTTTAAATATCGTTGAAGTAACACGGTACCAAATTTTGAATCGATCGGACATGTGGACGATAGTCAGATCCCCTCATCAACTAATAAAGAAAAGATGATCTTCAAACGTAGCCGTTATCAGCCGTAGAGCTGATCATCTTCAAACGACTGATCAGGTCATGGTTACCTTACCATGTTCTTTCAATGTCGTTGAAGTAACACAGTACCAAATTTTGAATCGATCGGACATTGGAAAGTTAGTCAGATCCCGTCATCAACTAGAAAAGAGCTGATCATCTTCAAACGGCTGATCATCCCACCACCAATTTTCTCATCAAACGAAGCTACGAACACTCTCGATTAAGTCATCAATATTCTCTTTCAGTGCGCTTTCATTTGAGACCTTACTCGAGTATATTTGCACATTCGGTTTTTCTTCCCCGCTTTCACCCCCCACAACTTTTAAGCTCAACCGATTTTCATCAAACATGTCTAAGAACACTCGCATGTAAGTCACCTTTAATACAAAAGAAACTAAATTGAAATCGCTTCATCCGTTCGGGAGCTATGATGCCACAGACAGACAGACAAACAGACAGACAGACACGTCAAACTTATAACACCCCTCTTTTTGCGTCGGGGGTTAAAAAGAATTTTCGATTCATTTTCTGTCACCAGGCGGCGCTCGGTAGCACGACGGTCCTTGTCGTGTCAAAAAGCTGACAGATGTCACGAATTTAAAAAAACCCTCATTGCATTTGAACAGAGTTGGGTACTTGTAATAGATAACGTTATCAAGTGTAGGCAATATTGTTTAAGTGTCAGGATACGAAATATTGAAACGATCAGACTAGTGGAAGTTGCTTACAACCTTTCAATCAAATATCAACTAGAAAAGAGCTGGTGATCTTCAAATGGCTGAGCATATTTTCTTGGACATATAGTCCAAGAAAATATGCTCAGCCGTTTGAAGATCACCAGCTCTTTCGTCAGTATGACTAGGCATGGCTAAAATCCATCACTATCACGTCAGCTTTCAAAAAAGAACAGCATCATAATCGGGCCTTTCGTTTAGGACCTACGATGCCAATTGCCACGGACTGACAGTTAGGCAGACAAATCAAATTTACAGCACCCTTCTTTTTGTGTCCGGGAGTTTAAAAATAATCATAAAGGTCTCAAGAAACTTACCTCTTTTCTTCTTTCTGTGGTTCCATTGGCGGTGGTGGCGGTGGCGGCGGCGGTATCGGAGTAGGCGGCGCCTCCGGCACGACCGGATCCGGCAGCACCGGGGGAGCATCCGGTATATCCGGCACGTCGAGCTTCGCACTGAGATCCGGGAGTTCCGGGAGATCCGGTATATGCTCCGGTATAGGGTTGATGGGCCCCACTGGAGTGACTGGGGTGACTGGGGAGGTTACGGCCGATGGCGCAATAGATCCGGCGTCCGTATATAGGTACTGCACGTCGCCGGCTATTCCCGGTAGGTGGGGTAGGTCCATGGGCATATCCAGTTCGGGAACCTACACAAAAATGATAGTTAGAACTCAGAACAACGCTGCATAAGTTGTGAGCCGCGATTAATATGGCTATCGTAGCGCGGCTGGTGCGTCGTTTTAGTGTAAAGAAACCCTAAAAGTCTGTACACTATCTACACGCAGGCATGACCAATGCGGCCCTGGGCCTTTGGCATGGGGCCCCTGAGCGTCGGCTAAAAAGTCGTCGTGTACCTACCCCTACATTTATGACAATATTTGATAATATTTGGGGTTTTGTGGACGAATTGTGGATTTTAATAGATGTGCGGCCCGCTACGGTTTTGTTATAATAAAAAATGGCACGCAATCTTGAAAAGGCCATGCTTGGTGTACAGTGTCTCATATTTGTAGTTTTTAAATACGTATTGAAGATTGATTGCTGCGAATATAGAGAGAATCTTTTATGGCTGTCACAGACCACAGTTAGTTGAGCAAAACAGTTCTAGTTTACCCGTCCTCCAAAAAAAGAGGCAGTTATATGTTCCGCTGTAAATATTTCTTTTTTTATTTTATAGAGCCTCGGCTTTACCACCACAAAGCAAAGACTTTTTTATGCCAATGATTTTGGATCAGAAGATTATTGCATTACCTTACTGGAAAAACCCCTGACTAGAGATATTTAGCGGTAATTCTCGTGCCTGTTTTATGTCCGCCGTGTAAAAAGCTATTGTAATTAATATGATACGTAATTAAACCGACTTCCAAAGTGAAAATACACAAGAAAGTATGAAATAAAACTTATTTTCTAAATAAGTCCGCTTTTAAATTCGGCTATGTTAACTATTTATCTACTCAATCTTCTTTATTTTGAAGTCAATACCGGCCCAAACAATATCCTACAACATTTTATGGAACTCACGTTCAAATTTGCTGGTACAGACTTTACTACGGTCTGAACATTGAATAAGAATATAAGAATACTCTCGACTCGGAGGTCGTGGGTTCGACTCCCGCGTTGGAACAACAAAAAATTTTGTTTCCAAGTTTGGTTAGGACAACGCAGGCTGATCACCTGATTGTCTGACAAGAAAGACGATTCAGGTGTCGGATAGGCATGTAAAAAGTCGGCCCTAATAGAGTGTTCTTGTGTACTGCGCACACACCTGGGCACTATAAAATAAGTCCTGCGTAGCTAGCCTGGTTTCAATGGATTAGGAAATCGGTGTGGGGAGCTTTTATTATTATCAATGGCAGATAGACAAGGAATTTAAGTAGGCTAGCTTTTCAGCATACAGCCGACATTGAAATAAATGAAAACACTCACCATTCCCATACCGGGCGCGTACATGTACTCGTCAATTTCTCGCTTCAAAACATTCTTCTTCATAATAGACGGCGGGGCTTCGTCTAGTACATCCTTCTGGACACTAGCTGGTACCCTGGGGACGTATGCCTGTGTCTTCTGACTGCCAAAGTACACACTCTCATCAGTGTTGAAGATCAGAAGATCGCCTACTGAGGCCACCTTGTTCACTACCGATTTCAGGTCGTACTCATTCTCTGGCTTCGCCGCTTTCGGCTCGGCCACTTTGACATGGAAGAAATGTAGCTTTTCCTGAAAAAAATTCTTTGTTTTAAAGTGGAATTGAACCTTCTTAATTTATATTACATATTTGTTTTCTCTCTCGTCTCTCTCGTTTCAGCCTGGTGACGTCCACTGCAGGACATAGGCCTCCCCCATAAATTTCCAGTGTGACCATTTGCTCGCGGCCTGTATCCACCGACTCCCTGCGACTTTTCTCAGGTCATCTGTCCACCTGGTGGAAGGCCGTCCTACGCTTCGACGTCTAGTTCGTGGTCTCCACTCAAGAACCTTTCGGCCCCAATGGACATTTGTTTATTACATGATGTATAACATTTTTTTTCATAAAAAAGCTATTACTCACTTGTATTTCCTTTTCATTGCGCTGCCTGTGAGTTTTTTCCTTCAAACTGACTTTAGATGGTTCGTACGTGCGTACATCTGTGTCGAAAATGGACTTGTAATGCTCGTGCACTATAGACGATGGATATTTCGCGCTGGAGAAAACTTTGATTGCCTTCTGCATGCCGACAAGTTTCTCGACCTTGTTCTTTGAAATCTCTATCCTCTCCTGTAGCTTTGACGTCTTTTCCATGTTCTGATTGATTCTCGTCGATATACGCGAGAAAACATCATCAATGATGCAGTTCAAGTTATCGAGAGTGTCTGCTATCTGTAGGACAGTCTCTTCTACGCTCAGATCATTCGGTATCAAATTTACTTTATAAATACCCTCCATAGTGTTGAGATAGGTATTTCTGTAACAATATCATTACACTGTAGCATTTGTATCGATTCCAAATTCAGATGCATCCGTATTCAAGCTGAACTCCTCGACAGAGTGATGTCATGGTATTTCAAAGACTTGGTCAAACATGCAATTCATGTTATATTCTTCTTTTTGATATATTCATTTATTATATTAACGACAAAAAATAATTACGGAGTCTTACCTAACAAGCTGCATTAAATCACCAAAAATAAATTAATAAGGCACAAAAATTATCACTAGATAACATATTCTATTATATGTTCTTCGGTCAAATTATAAAGTTCATTACAGCACTTAGTAAAGCTACATAATTTAATTATTTACAATTAAGTTACTTTGAGTCTATTTGTCAGTTCTGTTTCACTATCCTATTCTAGTAGTTAATTCTTTGAGGTTCTTGAGGGTGAGTCAGCAAGAAGCGAGTGTAAATTGTCATTTGCTGGATCTGTGCTCCACGAAAATCTACAGTATGCGTCGGGTGACATTGAGGGGTCTAATATTGCTGACTCTTCTGTGAGCTGGCCCGCTGTCAATATATTGTTCAAATGTTTATTTATGACTTGATCTGTGGGACTCACATATCCACTTGCAGCAGGTTTCAATGGCACCGAATTACGTATGCTAGGCTTGAAGCTAGGCAAGGATTCTAAGGATTGTAATTGCATATAACTACTATCAGCACCCATTTTTGCTGCTGGGGGCAAAGAAGGTGTATTTGGCAAGGTATCTGCTCCTAAAGTTTTAGGTGTTTGTTTTCCTAACATTAAATTAGCTTGTGGTTCTTCTCTTAGCACATAGCCTGATGAAGTTGATATGGGGTTGGGGATGAATGTAGGTGCACCCCCTGATAATGTGGGTGGTGGAAGACTAGCCATAACATAACTCGAACTTGCTGGTTGTGGTGAAGCCACATGTGGTGTATTTTTCACTGGTAGCTGAGCAGGAACATAGCCTGTTTTAGCATTTACTACAGGTTGTTGGATATAACCACTAGTGGTGTTTTTCTTTAATGTTTCCTTGCTAAGATATGGTGAATTTTCACAGGAACTCTCTGTGTCAATAACTGATGAAGCATCATCATCTTCTTTATCATTCTTCATCTTTATTGGTTCAATTTCTAAATTAAGGGATGAGTTAGATCCATCATCCGAAGTTGATGCCTGTCTATCAATAGTACCTTTTGAAGAATCTGATAGAGCTGTGCTATCTGTTTGGTCACTTGTGTCTCCATTTGAGTCTTTCTGCTTTACATCTGTTGATGTTGTGACTGATTTGCTGTTGGGAAGAAGCAACATTTCATCAGATGAGGGCTTCTCCTCCTTACTGTTAGGATTCCAGCTACCAAATGTGTACTTGGATATATCTTTTTCGGGTTCACCAAGGCCATGAGGCAACACAGGTTTGATATCTTCCATTTTACGGTAACTCTTGTAAATTTTTAAAGAGCCATATGCGACTCCTACTGCAGCAAAAATTCCCGCAAATATAGAGATAATAGCAAGACCACCATTTCCCCTACATGCTACAGTGCTTGGTTCACTCCAGTCACCAGGAAACTCATTCATTTCAGTATCATTTGTTCTTATGGGCGGATCAACATTATTCATGAATTTAACGCCATGGTAAAAGTCCTCATCAAAGTTTATAGCTCTCACTTCATAAGTTTCTGAAGAAACACCACCCTCACATTGAAGTAATGAATATGATAATTCAGTAGAATTATATATCTCAGCCTCCAAATCATCTTTTACTCTTCTTATTTGATACCTATCTAAAGTTCCCCCAGGATGTTCTGGCTTCTCCCATGTTATCTCCCCACTATTCTTAACATTGGGTGCTTTTAGTCTACCAGGTGGCCCTATTCTTGTTCTCACAAATATATAGTCATTCTGTCTTACTTCAGAGCACACATTTAATGGAATATTGCAGGCCTTGACTGCAAAGGAGTAATTAGTAAAACCTCGTAGTCCAGTTAGTTTTACTTCTCTTCTAGATTTGTCAGTTCCGGGTACATTATCAACATAGAACTCTGTATCATAGTTGAGTATGACATACTTGCCAATGTTGCCATTCCTCTGCAGCGGTGGGTCCCAGGCAATAACTAGTGAATCATTTTTAACATCTGATATGTGAACATTGATTGGTTTTGTAGGTACATCTTCAGATGTTGTTATCTGTTTTGTAGCATTTTCAATGTTTTTCAACCCATATATAGTTCTCAAGGCCAAAGTAAATTGATAAGTTTTAAATGGTAGCAGATTTTCAATTTTTGTTGATGTACTTTTAGCATTCTCTACATATTTATGTAAATTCTCAAAGGTTGGGTCGCAGTTGCTACTTGTTTCTACTATAGGGCAGTAGCTTATGTTATAGCCCAAAATAATACCCTCCACAACTGCACACTCCATGTCCCATTTCAGTGTCACAAACCTTTTACCGGGAGTGTCATATGTTAGACTCACAGGAAATCCATACATGACATATCCGTCTTTAGAAATATCACAATATAACTCCCAAACCATCCCACTGGACCGAGTGCCGCTATTGGCTGCTATAGCAAACTGATATCTGTACTGGTTTGGCAGGTCTATTGTATGCTTTGCTTTTTCTGGGCTCAAAACCGTAAAATCCATTCTTCCTGTACACAGCTTACTAGCATTGTGTTTGCACCAAAATAGTGTGTAATTGTCAATATTTTTAACTCCTACCCAAGATAACTCATATGTGCCATTTTCGTATGCTAACTTGGTAAAAGATTTAGGTTTAAGTGATCGAGTTTGTTTGTCAGGTGGTATATAAAGATAGCTGCTGTTAGCTGATGATCCTTTCGAGTTAAAAGACCAGACATTCACATGAATAGCATCTAAAGAAGTATTCAAGAACATATATCCGAGATTTTTAGTTTTATCAAGAAATAAAGTGCGCGTTGTATTCCCTTGAGAAGTGACTACCTTATAAGTGAAGTTACTTCCTGACTCCTCATACTCTTCCAGTTGTTTCCAATAAACATATATCATTCTTCTATCATTGTATGTACTGTAGTCGAATGCTCCAGCAATTAACTCAGGAGGTCTACTTGGTTTTTCGCTCAGAGTATAGAAAACGAGATAAGAAAAGTTAGACAAGAATTCTGTTGAAAATGCCTTCTTTGATTTAATATACACTCTTACTTCATATTGAACATGAGCATAGGGCATATTTTCTAATTGATATCTATATGTTTCATTTTTTGGTGGAAGTGTTGCATTCACTCGGTGGAAATGGGTTCTGTTATCAATTTTAGCTATCTGATATTCAATTAAATGATCTACACCACAAGGCAGGAAGTCTAACAAATTGTATGGCAACTTCCACTCCAAAGTGACACTATGGGAACCATTTTTTACTATCTTCAATCCTAGTGGTGGATCTGGTTTTACAATTTCATAGTGATCAACATTGAAACTTTGGTTATTCGATCCGAAGTGGTCGCTTTTGGCATGAAGATTGAAGTATAGTTGTTCCTCAGTCTGCCTGTATCTCGGTTGAGTGCTACGGTTCCATTCGCAGTACCTCGTGTTTGTATTACCGATCCTTGTAGCGGTGCACGGTGGATTAACTATGTTGTCATTAACAGAGAATGTCAGATTGTATTGCACATTGCTTATCAATTTCGGTGTTGTAAAGGAGCATTTTAGAGATTCAAAATTCATTGAGATACATTTAAAATCGGTCACATTTTCTGGCGGAGTATCCACTACGACACGCCTGATATCACGCTTGTTACTTCTTGTGTTCCTGCAATAGTATGTTTTCACTTGTCTCTCAACATTTTCTATGTAGAGGCGACGTGTCGTGCTGTTCACCACTTCAGAGTCGATAGTTTCTTCACCGACTGTAAACTTTATGTCGCTCGACGTATAGTTGATGTCTGCAATGCAATACATTTCGAGAGGTTTTCCGTACACCAAATTGATGTCTCTATCGGGTATAATTACCACTGAAATGTTTTGTTCGAGACGTATTGAAAATAAACACGGCAAAGTTAATACAAATTGTATAACGATACACCAAATCCATGGTCGTAATTTCGGTCCTTTTCTGAAACCACTGAACTTTGTTTTGCTACACTGATTTGAACAACCGGCCATAACTGTTTTATGCTAAATGTTCATCATTTGCCACATTACGATTTATAGCACTGACCAAAACCTCGGTAAAATTACGAGAAACGATAAACACATTTCTAAATTATTTTTTATCGCAAGCTCAATGGCGCACCAACACTGTTGTCCCGATACGTTGACACAAGGATGACTGACCACTAACTTCGAGTTTCGACAACACGACGTCAAATTTATTTATTTTCCCGAAAGCTTTATTTATTTCGCTAACTAAATAGAAATATAAAGATAACTGAAGTGAATGATGTGGAATGCATAAATATTTTAAACTTCTTACTACTTACTCGAAAATAGAAATAAAACTTTTGAAGTATTTCTCAGTAACGCCAACTTCACTCCGGTTTTCCGTATTGACCACAGACTATACTACGATATACGTACGTCGTACGAGGTCGTACCAATGACTAAAGAATTCAAAGGACAGGCCCTACCTATAACAAAAACGTGTCCAATTTATCAGCTGATTATGAGCAAAAAATGGCTGCCGAACTAGAGTTGCAATTATGGATATCGACAGTATCGATATTTTAAATTTTCATAAGTTTTACAATAACTTACATGTATACGTAAATAAAAAACTTATTTTACTAATAACATTTTACATTTAACTACTTTTATTAATCGATAATATCTTTTAACGGACATCCAAAAAATTATTCGATGCTGACGATATATTTAGGTATACATTCTATTTGTTCTAACTGGACCACTTTCAAAAAAGTTTTTGTAATATCTTTATTAATCATGTAAGACTTACCTTTATTTACCATGGGACAGAAGTGCCATTTCTTTATTGAAGTCAACACGCATAAGTATTGGTAATTAGTTAAGGATCTTTTAACTCCTAGGTCCTTATAGGTTATAATATTATAACCTCTAAGGACCTAGGAGTTAAAAGATCCTTAAATATTTATTGTATACGAGCTGAGCCAACTGTATAAATTGGTTTATGACATGAAATTATGCTTTTTTATTCTTAATTTATGCATACGTAAGTAAAAAAACTTATTTTACTAATGACATTGTACATTTAACTACTTTTATTAATCGATAATATCTTTTAACCGACATCCTGAGTATTCTATGCTGATTGCTGAGGATAGTTTTATTCTACTTGTTTTATACCATTTTTTCAAAAAAAAATTGTAATACCTTTTTTTAATCAAGTAAGACTTAACTTTATTTACCATGGGAAAGAAGTACCATTTCTTTATTGAAGTCAACACGTTTATCTTTTATTATTTAAGGATACTTTAACTCCTAGGTCCTTAGAGGTTATAATATGGGTAAATATTTATTTTCATACGAGCTGAGCCAACTGTATAAATTGGTATATGAAATGAAATGGTGCTTTTTTTATTCTTTATTTAGGGACTTTTGATGTACAGCGTAAGTCAGTCCCATCGTAACCTAATCTTATACATAATGACAAGATGCTTTATTTGGTGAAAATATGGTTACAATTAAGAGGTGTTACATTTTTACAGCTTGGCAAATAATTAGTCCTTGTGGCATCGACATATGGAACTAAAAACTTTTTGAACTATCTAAGGTGGAATAGAAATAAAAGACAAAGGAATATATCCACTTATATTAAAATGAATAAGTCTATCCATTTCTAAATAAAATTAAGTTTGTTCAAAAACTGGCTATGCTATTCTCTTGACTGGGTCCGGGGATTAATATTTTCTTCTCCAGCTTTCAACCATAATTTGCTTATTGTATCACTTTTCGGAAACCTATAAAAAACAAGTATTATTAGTTTTATCATTTGTCAAATAATTTTGGTCACAACAATATTATTAAAAGCTATCAAACTTATATTTTTAAAACCACATCGAATACATTCAGATTGCTTTTTGAGACATAACACAAATGTAATTATTATGTTTTTATCGATGTAATTATTATTTGTACCTTTATCGATAACTATTACAAACGGTAGGTAGGTACAACACTTTTCAATTACGTAAATAAATCTAATTACTTAAAATGCAATTTAAAGGACTGTTCTAATGAAATTTAAGTGGATATGAATATAATAAATGAAAAAATCAAATTGCAACGCAATTATTTCATGAAATGTTTATAGTATTGCATAAAACCGGCTACTAACCTGCGTAAATACAATTGAGGTTGATTTATACTCTTTAATGCATTGCACCTTGCAATATAACGTTTAGGTATGTTAATTATCACTTTTACAACATTCAAATAAAATTTTAAAGAATAAGTCCTTAAAATCTCTTGGAAATTCATAAACAAAACATAAACAACCTTTTGACAGGGGACCTACCACAGTTAACTGACAGTTAATGAGCAAATAATGGCGGATCGTTCCACATTTCGTTAATTGTCAAAGTTTTGAAGTCTAATGTTTCTAAAATGAGCAAAAACAAAAATATTGCTGTTTCTTCTAACATGAAAATTATTGCATTAGATAGAAAGAGACCAAATGATATTTCACCGTCTGTCTCATATTTCCATCATATTTGTATAAGCGCTAGTATGTATAGAACTGTAAGGGCCCCTCCATGTATATACCTCAATGGGTCGTACGTATTGACTATGTCACCGTAAAATTGTAAAAACCGTTAGAATGAATATTAGTCTGGGAAAAATTAAGAAATTAAGGCTGGGACTATATGCAACGGAATCCGGTAGGCCGTAGAGAATTATGAGCACTGAAAATAGATCTCTGCACTAATACAATAGAGTTGAAAATCGAACATCCGAGTGTCGAGTCAAATGTCAATGTCATATATGACAGCTCGACATTCGAAACTTCCATTTTCAACTGTATTGTATTAGCACAGAGTTATATTTTCAGTGCTCATAATTCTCTACGGCCTACCGGATTCCGTTGCATATAGTCCCAGCCTAAGACCGAATAATTCATGTAGTTTTGAAAGTTGCTACAGTTATTCCTAAAGGTATCCAGATGAATATACTAAAAGCCCCCGAGGGAGGGACACGAGCCAGCGGTGGGGGAGGGGGGAAAAGGTCTCTTTTTCAAGGTTTTTGCTTGTGACTCGAAAATTATTTATAATATCTCTTAAGTGACTTCTACATTAATTATGTACATTAAATTTCCTATAAATTACGTCTTAAAATGTTTACTGTACGATCAATACTTTAGGAGATACAGAGTATTAAAGGTGATAAAAATAAGAAGCTAAATCGTTTTACAAATTTTAATAATAGATAAAAATCTTGATTATAGATGTTTTGCCCTTCCTGTAAATAGCTGAGGTTGTATCACACCCACTGAAACTATGCAGAAAGAGAATAGAACCACAAAATTTCTTGAAGTATACCGAGCGCCCTGTACTCAGTCTGAGATTAACAGACATCGATTCACAGTTTTTCTGAAATCTTGTACCAAGCCCAAACCGGATCTTTCTTCCCTCCTCCCTACCAAAGGGTCAGCGAAATATCACGCTTATAGAGTATTCCATCAAGTACAGGAGTGGCTTGGGAACCAACTGCCTCCTGAAATATGGGGTTGGAAGCGAGGAGTCGATGGAAACTTAGAACTGACGCGTTGTTAAATTCAATTTTTTGCCGATGTAAAAGTTGTTGTTCTGGAAAATGCAGTTGCCGAAAAGCGGGCATTAAGTGTAATCTTATGATCTGTAACGGCTACCTAGGAGCTTGTACTAAGGGCTCCATAGCCCTATCGATGTTAATGATAAAGGTGACGAAGATGAAACACAATTTGATTGATAAGTCGGCATACTCGTGCAAAAAAATTGTTTAATTTTTTAGAATTAAAATTTGTAAATCGATTTAGCTTCTTATTTTTATCACGCTTAATACTCTGTATCTCCTAAAGTATTGATCGTACAGTAAACATTTTAAGACGTAATTTATAGGAAATTTAATGTAGATAATTATTGTAGAAGTCACTAAAGAGATATTATAAATAATTTTCGAGTCACAAGCAAAAACCTTGAAAAAGAGACCTTCCCCCCCTCCCCCACCGCCGGCTCGTGTCCCTCCCTCGGGGGCTTTTAGTATATTCATCTGGACACCTTTAGGAATAACTGTAGCAACTTTCAAAACTACATGATTTATTCGGTCAGATCGACGATTCTGAACCTAATTTTCTTAGACTATATTATTTATACTAGAGATATTGTAATAATGTCGACAGATTGTCAAATAAACATTTCTACTAACGCATTTTTTTTCGTTATAATTGTTATTATGAAAAAAGCAAACAAATAATATGGCGGCGCAGGACACTTGCCGCTTAATCAATCGGCACGGTTATATTATATTATAATACTTACAATTGTAAGAAGAAATGTTTAATTGACAATCTGTCGACATTTTACAATATCTATAGTAAAATTACAATCTAACGTTTTTTAAAATTTTACGGTGACAACTACAAAACTACAAATCGTTAAAAATTCAGAGTAATTATGCATATTAACGGAGTTACAAGCCTTGAAATCTCATGGAATACCGCATAAGGATGTTATTTCGGTTGTTTTTACCGTGTTTAAATATATATTTTATAGAAGGAATATTAACGCTGTTGCGTACAAGTGTGGGAAAGTAATACAACTACAAAATACGAGATATTTTGGGTTTCCGCCAAAACTCCCTAGGAAGTTTCGTTAAAGCGTCTACCACTCTACTGAATCGACTGCTTTGACTCTATTGACTGCCCTGACTATTTATTTGGACCTTTACTAGACTTTGGACTTTAAAATACAGTGTCGAAATTTTGAATGAATCTAGGTATTATGTTTCCTCCTTTTTTAACTTGACACTGGCAAATGGTTATAAGTCGACGCCATATATAAAAAAAAATGATAGCAAAATTGACAGCACAATGACAGCTGTTTGGCAATTTGTGGCTCAATTCACAGCTGTGTGACAAAAATACATGTCATTTTAATATTTTTAGATTTTTTTTATAAAATGTGCAAGATTTTTTGAAACCATGTGATAAATATTACTCATTAGAATGGAAGACAAAAGTCCATTTAGTCTTGGGTACTCCACAAGAACGGCATTAATAAAATTAAGAGATGACATTCGTCATGTTATTCAGGAACATAAACAGAAGAACAAATTAGGGTACCAATTTTATACTGTGTAAATAAATTAAGCTACCTATCTAGTACCTATCTAGCCTGATTACTTTTAGTAAAGTTATATTTTTAACTATAATGTTTTATTTTTTCCAGATTTGGTGTTGTGAAAAATATCATATCGTTTTCATCAGAAAAAGTCTTGCTGTCCGGTGTAGCATACACTATTACATTAATTAATATTATATGCTTAATAGTGACATATTTAATTGGAGAAAATCCAGTGGTTCAAGGCTACTTGCTGTGGGAAGCATTATTTTTATTTGTTATACTTGTTATAAACTTTTTAGTAGCCCTCAATGAGGAGTACTTACATAGAAATGAAATACCTCATAGAGTAAATAAGGTTTTGTGTAAGTTGATCGAATAGAATAGAATAGAATTATTTATTTTCCAAGAAATTGGTAATACAAGGATGTTGTTATACAATTATAGGTCACAATTTCTGCCTCTAGGGCGTGGAAATATTTACAATATAATTAATAAAGATCATGCAAATTAAAAACTTTTAAACAATAATTATAAAAATAATATCATATCACCAAAACCTTTCATAAGTCAAAAGTTAAAATCCGTCATAATCACCATAAAATCAAAATAATATTTATAATATGTCAAAATCATCATATTTAATAAGTTATATTAATTAACCTCTCGGGCGTCGGACTGTTAAAATTTTAAAAGCGGGTGGTGTCAGCGGGTCCGGCGTCCGGCACTGAAGGCGTTCGCGCGGTTTCTCCGGTTCCGGTTTTTCAAGATTATATTAATCAATTGATTTTAAAACTATTGCATGTTATATATATTTAGAAAATAGAATAAATTCCTTATATGATGATGTAACTGGAATTTAAAAAAAACTTAACGAATAAAAGCAATCATGATGTGAACACAAAAGAATTGTTTTTTTTTTCCCAATTCTTAGTTTTTAAACTCAACAAAAAACATTTTTAATTTGATTTTGCGTTAATTACATTCTGTGGATATATTGTTCATATTATTTAATAACAAAACAGGCCAATGTAAAAAAAAAATCCATGACCCCCCTTGAGCGTTACGCGGTATTATACGCCAGAAGGCACCCGCGCTTGTTTTTTCGATTTTTATTATTGAATTGTTAGTAAAACCTTGGCACATTATACATTTTTAGAAATTAGAAGAATCGTTCTACACAATGAAAAAATAAATTAAAAGAAATATAAACTACATAATGCAAAATATCAAACATGATTTCACTGGAAATGAATTTTTTAATGTTGGTTTTTGAAGCTAAATTATGGCGAAAATTTATATCACACGCATACGAAAGTTTTTATTTAATTAAATAAATACGTGTTCAAATAACGATATATATAAAAAAATTCGTGATTTGTGCACAAAATTAACCAAACATCAATGATTAGTGGAGTGGAGTGAAATTGGTGTCAAATTTCTTTACTCTGAGACAAACAATTATTTATTTTATTATTGAGTACAACAGCAAAGACAAAAAACTATAACAGCTTTGTTTTATCCCTGTACTAAGTAAATAAATTTCAATCACAGATAAAAATCCAGATATTTACAAATGAGAATAAACAGAAAATATAGCAATAAAAATGGGCAAATGTGCCGGCCGACGCCCATCCTGGTGGTTTTTATTTGTATTTATGTGCCGCGCGACGCCCGAGCGGTTTAAGTAATAATTATTAAAGCAATGTCAAATCAATTATTATAATTTATGTCATTTTATTTGTAATAAGTAGATATAGAAAATAAAATAAAAGAATGTCAAGCAGAATAAAATAAATATTTAAAACATATTTTTGAATTTTCTGGTAACTATAACATCATTAAAGAACTCTTGCGTTGTGTAGTAACATTTATCTAATAACCATGTGAATAGTTCGTTTTTAAATTTATTGTATGTAATATTATTTTTAAATGTATTCGGTATATTATTATATATTTTAATAGTCATGCAATATGCATTCTTGCTATGAATTGTTAACCGCTGTGTTGGAATAGTAATATTTTTACTACTGGTTCTTTTACATCTGGCATTTTTCTTATCATTCTGATCTTCAAATAACGCAGCATATTTTTTTATAAATAGGCACGCTTCTAATATATACAGACTAGCAAGAGGAAGTATTTTAAACTTTTAAAAAGAGGTCTACAATGTGCTATTCTATCAGCTCCTGCCATAGCTCTAATGCATTTTTTTTGTATTAGGAATGCTTTGTTTAAATCTACTGAATTTCCCCACAATACTAGCCCATATCTTAATGTTGAAGAGACGTATCCATGATAGGCTGTTACAGCGGCATCTTGTGAAACAATATTTTTTATCCTCCTTAGAGCAAATACAAACCTATTAAGTTTATTACAAACATTATCTACGTGATCTTTCCAATTTAAGTTACTATCTAAAATAAATCCTAGAAATTTTGTAGGAGGCACGCATTTAATAGGGCTTAATTTTATTTCTAAATGTTTGTCGTTATTATTAGTCGATTTATAAAATTTTACTATTTTAGTTTTTTCTAGATTGACCTGTAAATTATTATAATACAACCATTTCGTCACATTTTTAATTTCATTTTAAAAGATAGGTTACTAATATAGGTTAAGCTAAGATAGGTTACGAAAGATAGGTTTCTAATTACTAATAAGTTAAGGAAAATAAAATATTCATACTATGGAATAGATTTACGAATAACAATTTTTCACATCATAATATGTGTTTTGCAGTCTGCAATTGTATCAAAACTAACACATCCTGCTATTGACATAAACAAGATCATCAGCCAGGGTAACCAGGCAGATATGTGATGTGATGCTTATATTTAAATTGGAATCAGTTTAAATTTATTATAAGCAAAATATATTCTAGTGAACTAACCATAACACAACCAGTTAAAGAATATACAGCTTTCACTCGACTAGCAGAACGTAATATATGTAAAAATCCTTTATTTTAATCTTTCTTTTACAGAAACATTGGATGAAGCAATAGGCAAGGCTTTATGGAAAGAGAGTTACTATCCACACTTGTGCGCTCCTTTCTCTCCCTGTGTTATATTGCAATGGACTTACAGAGATGGTAAGCATAGAATATTGTATGCTCATGATACAATGTTTATTAATTAAAACAAATAAATTATCACTTCATCAAAGTGCATAGAGAATCATATTGCAAATAAGGCAATTCCTGTATTCCATAATATTGTTACGAACACACAAAAGCGCCATCTAGCGTCAACCAATGACACCACTTGGTGTGAACAGGAACAGCGTGGGGCCCCTACTCAGTACTAGATGGCGCTACTGTGCAAACGTTCCAGAATAAATCTAACACGGTCATGCGACTCGGGAACCTTCTGGAATCGTCTGGGACTCGTATCGACCGGTATAAATACGTCGGAAGAATACGAGCGAGGGAGTTCAGTTTGAGCTTCATCCGAAGCGATACGGGCGATACAAGCGAAAACTAGTGATCAGGAGTTCACTTTGAGCTTCCTGCGAAGTGAAGTGGCGATATCGATGTGAATATTAGTGATGTAATGATACCGTGAGCAAAACCCGCGACTTGGCTACGACTTAAGGACACTGTTAGTGCTTAGTGTTTGGACTTAGTGTTTAGTATTTGGACCTAGTGCTTAATGTTGGACTAAGTGCTAGTGAATAAAGTCTTCAAAAGAGTCACCAGGTTTTATCTCCAAATCCTGCGACCCAACACGTAACAACTGGTGTCAGAAGTGAGATTTGGAGATGCCATTGACTCCGAGAGAAGATTTCAAGAAGTGCGACGGGAGGAGCAACCTCCTCCACCCGGAGGAGCGACCCCCGGGTGGAGGAGCGACCACTGGTGAAGGAGCGACCCCTGGAGGTGGAGAGCGACCCCTGGCGGAGTGGTGCGACCCCTGGCGGAGTGGTGCGACCCCTGGCGGAGCGGTGCGACCCCTGGTGGAGAGCGACCCCTGGCGGAAGACTGCGACCCCTGGCGGTGGAGAGCGACCCCTGGCGGAAGACTGCGACCCCTGGTGGTGGAGAGCGACCCCTGGTGGAAGACTGCGACCCCTGGTGGTGGAGAGCGACCCCTGGCGGAGTGGTGCGACCCCTGGCGGAGTGGTGCGACCCCTGGCGGAGTGGTGCGACCCCTGGCGGAGTGGTGCGACCCCTGGCGGAGCGGTGCGACCCCTGGCGGAGAGGTGCGACCCCTGGCGGAGAGGTGCGACCCCTGGCGGAGAGGTGCGACCCCTGGCGGAGTGGTGCGACCCCTGGCGGAGTGGTGCGACCCCTGGCGGAGTGGTGCGACCCCTGGCGGAGTGGTGCGACCCCTGGTGGTGGAGAGCGACCCCTGGCGGAAGACTGCGACCCCTGGCGGTGGAGAGCGACCCCTGGCGGAAGACTGCGACCCCTGGCGGTGGAGAGCGACCCCTGGCGGAAGACTGCGACCCCTGGTGGTGGAGAGCGACCCCTGGCGGAAGACTGCGACCCCTGGTGGTGGAGAGCGACCCCTGGCGGAAGACTGCGACCCCTGGCGGTGGAGAGCGACCCCTGGCGGAAGACTGCGACCCTTGGCGGTGGAGAGCGACCCCTGGTGGAAGACTGCGACCCCTGGTGGTGGAGAGCGACCCCTGGCGGAAGACTGTGACCCCTGGTGGTGGATAGCGACCCCTGGCGGAAGACTGCGACCCCTGGTGGTGGAGAGCGACCCCTGGCGGAAGACTGCGACCCCTGGCGGTGGAGAGCGACCCCTGGCGGAGAGGTGCGACCCCTGGCGGAGAGGTGCGACCCCTGGCGGAGAGGTGCGACCCCTGGCGGAGAGGTGCGACCCCTGGCGGAGAGGTGCGACCCCCGGCGGAGAGGTGCGACCCCCGGCGGAGAGGTGCGACCCCCGGCGGAGAGGTGCGACCCCTGGCGGAGAGGTGCGACCCCTGGCGGAGAGGTGCGACCCCTGGCGGAGAGGTGCGACCCCTGGCGGAGAGGTGCGACCCCTGGCGGAGAGGTGCGACCCCTGGCGGAGAGGTGCGACCCCTGGCGGAGAGGTGCGACCCCTGGCGGAGAGGTGCGAACCCTGGCGGTGAGGTGCGACCCCTGGCGGAGAGGTGCGACCCCTGGCGGAGAGGTGCGAACCCTGGCGGAGAGGTGCGACCCCTGGCGGAGAGGTGCGACCCCTGGCGGAGAGGTGCGACCCCTGGCGGAGAGGTGCGACCCCTGGCGGAGAGGTGCGACCCCTGGCGGAGAGGAGCGACCCCTGGCGGAGGCCACACCCACTGGGGACCAAGCTCCGCCCACTGGCCCCGCCCACCGGGCCCCGCCTGCTTAAGTCCCTTGGGTCTCTGGGGGAATGATGCTATGAGGCAGGCGAAGGAGCGACAAGCTATCAAGACAGAGATGACGACCTTCGACACATCGTCACGTGCAAGAAACGGGGTGACGTAAAACTAATCTGGAGTGAGGTTGCACCCACTGGCGCTATCACTAAGGCGTACTGGGCGCAATGGGACAGTCTGATAAACGGAATACCCTACCAGAAATAACGGCAGAGAGTTCCATCTTCAGATAATCGTCCCAAGAACGAGAGTGCCAGATGTTCTCCGTGAAATGCATGATGGCGTATCAGAAGGTCATCTGGGTGTCAAGAGGGTCATTCAAAGTGGTGCACATAGATCGTCTAGCGCGGTACCATGGCAGTGGCAACGATGCTCGGGACGAACATCTCTTAGAGGGGAGTAGTGTTACGAACACACAAAAGCGCCATCTAGCGTCAACCAATGACACCACTTGGTGTGAACAGGAACAGCGTGGGGCCCCTACTCAGTACTAGATGGCGCTACTGTGCAAACGTTCCAGAATAAATCTAACACGGTCATGCGACTCGGGAACCTTCTGGAATCGTCTGGGACTCGTATCGACCGGTATAAATACGTCGGAAGAATACGAGCGAGGGAGTTCAGTTTGAGCTTCATCCGAAGCGATACGGGCGATACAAGCGAAAACTAGTGATCAGGAGTTCACTTTGAGCTTCCTGCGAAGTGAAGTGGCGATATCGATGTGAATATTAGTGATGTAATGATACCGTGAGCAAAACCCGCGACTTGGCTACGACTTAAGGACACTGTTAGTGCTTAGTGTTTGGACTTAGTGTTTAGTATTTGGACCTAGTGCTTAATGTTGGACTAAGTGCTAGTGAATAAAGTCTTCAAAAGAGTCAGCAGGTCTTTATCTCCAAATCCTACGAAGGCCCAACACGTAACAATATTAATAACTTTTTAATATGGAATACAGGAGACAATAAATTAATGCCTTAGAAGGCATAGTAACACGTAAAGTAGCCGAAACATTGGGCAAAGAAAAGTGCACACTTTTCTTTGCTCGATGTTTCAAGCTACTTTTCAGCAACCGTGGTTACAGGAGGGTCTCGGGTTCTGTCCTCCCGTAACCACAGCTGCTGCCGCGTGCACGGCGACAAAAAAAGAAAAGTGCCACACAATCCATAAGTGTTTAAAATTATGAACAATATTCGCTTAAATATAATAAATCAATAGGTATAGTAAACAGCTTTTTTGTATAAGAATAGACTTTATGGTTAATAAATGAGACTCACTATCTCATGGCTCCTCTTCACAATCTCTGACAAGGGATGATTACATAATCTAACCACCAGCGATTGTGTGGGTGCAGCCTTTCTTGAGGGTGTAACACCAAAGTAGAGACAGCCCAGTGAATAGCAATAATCTTAAATCTCTATTTAGGTGCTATTGTGAACTTGCCATGGGCACTCCTGGTGAAGGGAGATGTGATCATGCTGCGTCCCGGCCAAGAAGTCCCCGGTCACTGCCAAGGTCTACAACCGGAGGATCCAGAATTGTTTTTTGGCCAGGTTTTTCTCCCAGGATCTCAGGTATTCCTAACACTTTTTTTTTATATTTTATGTACAATTTTTTTTATATTGTATGTACAACCGAGATAATAAAAATAATATAGATGACTCTAAGCAGTGAAGTTACTGAGATATCTTAATTATCAAAAATATCATATCATTTATTTATAAACTTAATTTTCCGTAAATACTTGTACACATGCTATAAACCAGTGGCCTGGGGTTCCTATAACCCCATTCCTATTGACTAGTATACAGGCTAGGGATTCCAAGAAGAATCAGCTTTCGCCACTGCTATAAACAGTAAGTTTTTTTTATGTAATGAACCAGGAAACGAGCAGACGGATCGCCTGATGATAAGCAATTATCGCTGCCCATGGACACTCGCAACACCAGAGGAGTTACACCTGTATCTCCTCTGGTGTTGCAACTTGCGGTCCTGGTCCTTAATGTCCCCAATCCCCCATAGGCCTCCTACTGGAGGCCCCCTCATGGGCCTGCTCACTCACTCGGCGAAACACAACGCAAGCGTTATTTCACGTCGGTTTTCTGTGAGGTCGTGGTATTTACCCGGTCGAGCCGGCCCATTCATGCCGAAGCGTGGCTCTCCCACAGTTAATCCCCTGTTGCAGGAGGATGAAAAACTGAGCGTACCAAAAATAAGGGAACCTCACCAGAACAAGGCATACAGGATGTGCGAAACGCCATACTTGAAGAATTTGAAACTAGCTCTCGAACAAGCCACCACCCGCCCCGTCACTGTGTTCGAAAAGCAAAGGTATTTGGTGAGTCCACACTTTGTTAATATAAACAAAATTTAAAAAAAAATATATAATCTCCAACATTGTCAGTTAGCAACCTGATAATGATGAGCCATAGCTAAGAAGTATGTCATGTGCCATCTGAGTCACGTCAGGTACACAATATAAAAAGCCGCATCAAAATGTGGCCTATTTATCGAAGAGTCGTTACTTTTTACTACTTTTTTGCCATACATTTTCGATTATCGGAAAAGTGGTATTATTGGAAATAAATAAAATGCTCAAATTTTACAAAAAAAAAATACAAGAGAGAGAGAAAATGAGGACATTTTTACAAAACTTAAAAGTCCAAATCTTGGAAAAGATTTATTTTTTTAGTAGGTACCTATATGGGTTTCAGGGACGAAAAGATCAGAAATTATTGAAACTACCTCCACTTAAAGGATCTATGTCGACATACGGCCCTTTCAATAACCTATCCTTCTATGTTTGTTAAAAACATCGTCATTCAATCATTTGGTACATATGTTCTGTGATCATTTGTTGCTTTTCCGCGATTTATTTGACGTTTCTAACCAATAGTTATAGATAGATAGGTTATTGAAATGGGACATTAACCTGTAGCCCTGTATAACTAAGATGGTTAACCCTCCCTTTCTTTGCAGTGTACAGTGAAAATAATGGAAGGCATAGTCCTGCCTCTGGTGATACTGCTCATGGTGGTGGCCAGTTTCGTCCGCCACATGTACAGCCTGCCCGGCGGCACGCACTGGACGGAGATCTACCTGCTGCAGACGATCGCCGCGTCATTGCCCCTGCTGCAGATTATATTCCCTATCGCTTGGGTGACGCTCAACTGCTACGGGCTGGCCAGGTATGAAGCTGTTAAACAATCGTTATTAAAAACTGGCCAAGTGCGAGTTTAAGTCTCGCGCGAGGGGTTTCGTACGGAAAAAAAACTAGTTTGTTGTATGCTCCCACGAGCCCCACTTAAATATATTTATTCGGTTTTCAGTATTCGTTGTTATAACGGAAACAGAATTACATCGTTATTAATTGATGTGGAGGAAAGTTTGCAGAAACCTATTTTTTTGATAATGCTTAGAAAACAAAAAAATATTGAAAATAACAGCAAGACACACTATGTCAGATTATTATTAACACATGCTACCGTACGTTTAACAGATACAATTTTGTTACACACGGATGTGTGTGATGTGTCGATTTTTCACAATATTTTCATTTTTTTAACTTCCTGCTAAAAAAATCTAAGATTTTCTAAAATCGGGAAGTTATTGGTTTTACCCCGTTTTGCAAAAATCGAATTTTCATTAGATGTCGACGTTCTGAGGTCACAGCTTCCTTCCCTGACTACCCCCGCGAGGGTGTCACTATGTCTGTATGTATGTATGTGTGTGTGTGTGTGTAAGTATGTAAACTTTTGAATGGTTTGACCAATTTTATTGCGGCTGGCGCCATTCGAAAGGGCTTGG
Organism: Glaucopsyche alexis; assembly: GCA_905404095.1. Classification (NCBI taxonomy): domain Eukaryota; kingdom Metazoa; phylum Arthropoda; class Insecta; order Lepidoptera; family Lycaenidae; genus Glaucopsyche; species Glaucopsyche alexis. The sequence continues at coordinate 19,967,556 of FR990054.1, read as the reverse complement.
CCAAATTTAGATTTTGAATATAATTTGGACCAATTCGGACAGATAAAAATCTCAAAAAAAACTGAATAAAGTGTTTTTTCGGAATTACTCCGGAATTTTTCATCTAAAAAATTTTTTGTTGTCGATTCTTTCATAGGATATAAAAAACTGCATCGATTGCCGCCAATCGCGTGAAAATCGGTTGATTCATTCCAAAGTTATGACAGTTTGAAATTTAAAAAAATAGTGTTTTATTAAACTTTCAACAAGCTCTCCGAGCTCAAAAGTTTATTTTTGAGCTCGATAAGCTCAAAAATGACGCATTACATAAAATTTAAGCGCTTTGCGGGAAATGGCCTTATCTATAGCCCTAATCTAAGAGGTAAAAGACCCCTTATAAAGTTCAAACTTAAAAAGTATGTGAATTATTATGGACTAATTTCTACCACAGGGCGACTTCTGGTAATATTAATTTTATAAATATCATTTTTTTTAATAATATTACTGCCGTAAGTTGATGTTATGTGTGTAGGGTTCAAACAGCTCTCAGGTGGCATGACCTTGAAAACCCTAATCGACTGAAAATCTGTAAATTATTTATTTTTTAGGTTCAAACTCCTCTCGGAGACTCGTCAGAAGTACACCCGGCCTAAGTCCTGCTCTATATCGGAGGACGCGAGCGACCCGCTCATCAAGGCACTCAGCGAGTCCAGCCTCGGCCCGCAGACTATAGGCTCGCTCGCCAGAACCTTCTGGAACATTCTGCGCGGACGAGAGGACATGGTATCCAGGACGGCCAATATTGTGCACGTGTTGGGCTCGCTTTCGGTACGATTGTATTGCGTTTTTTTTTATATTACTTGCTAAAGCCTAAACGTCAATGACGCTGACTATGCGCTCTCGAAGAAACTTCTGGAAGTTTTTAGTGATGGTTTTAGTGACCATTTCAATAATGGTTTGTTGCAGGCGCTATGTTGTGTAGACAAAAAAGGCATATTGTCTTGGCCTAATCCCACAGCGGAGAAAGTGTTTTTCCTCCGCAACTCCAGCCCGGCGTCCAACAACTCCAGCAAGACCAGCCTCGTAGACTCCATGGGTCGTCAGAGTCAAACCACGCTCAACCAGATGAGTGAAAATAAGAACGAACCGTCAACTATCGTTGAGGTCAGCCATACTCTTTGATTCTAATATAAAAAATTCTATCTAATAAATAAACGCAGACGTAAAGTAACAACCACAAGAGCAAATATTTTTTGTAAACAATGAACTATAAAACGTTTAGTAGTTCTAAATTCAATCAACCCAAAATAACTTAAGCGTCATTTGAAACTAATAATAAATTTCACTTGGTTGGATTATCTGATTCCTAAATCAATTTTTATGTGAATCTGACAGATTTATTATTCAAATTAATAACGAAACTGTTTTTTTTATTTCATCGAAAGGATGCAATGTTTGTTTTAATTAATTTATTTTGTCTCGTGAACTCGACTATAGATATTTATCGTAATGTTCAGGTGCTGGACCTGACGCACGACCAGAACGCGCCGTTCCGCGTGGAGTTCGACGAGCAGCGCTGGCGCCAGCACCTCGCGCGCCTCAAGCCGCTGGGGCTGGCGGCGCTGCTCAACACGTGCGCGCCCGCGCCCACGCACACATACGCGCACTTCTGTGCGCACCTCACGTGCGAGGCGCACCACAGGTACGGAAATTAACACCAGTATGGAAATGGACTTAAGCTGCCTTATTTAAGGACCTTTATAAAAAAAATACATGTTGTCCGCGACTTCGTGCGCGCAAAAGTTAATTTCGCGGTAACCGTACATTTTTCCGCGATAAAAAGTAGCCTATGGCCTTGCCCGTCGTCAACTCTACATCCAGTAGCGTAACTATACAGGCTGGACTGGCAAAATGCAACGGGCCCCGGCCCAAGGGGACGCGAGCTCAGAAATAACCAATGTGAGGTATTAATAAAGACCATGTACAAATTAAAAGTGAACATAAATTCAACACATTAAAAACAAAAAGATGTCGATTTTCGGAACGCGTCCAATAGTTGCTTAATTTTTTTGTCGCGGTACATATGTACGGCATACGGCAGAAGGCATCCGCGTTTGTTTTTTCAATTTTCATTGATGAATCGTTAGTAAAACCTTGGCATGTTACATATCAATCCAAAGACAGGCATCCAAAAATTTGCCAGATGGTATAGTTACGCCACTGTCTACATCTGTGCTAAATTTCATCAAAATCGGTCCTGTAGTTTCTGAACCTATTCAGTACAAACAAACTTTTCCTCTTTATTATATTAGTATAGATTACATGTCGGTCAAGTTAATTAAACAACATAAGAATTAAAATAACAAATTAAAGTACCAATCTAATACATAAACAAGAAAAATCTAGTGCCTAATTCTAAAATAGTGACTTACCGCCATAAATCGGACTCAGAAATATTGAGGCATTACTACTCGGTAAATGTAAAAAATATTTATTATTTTATGTGTAGTTTATTAATTAAATACATCTAAAAAGCACAAAAAATATATTTTTTTGCTAAATTAGTAAACAAAACCTACATCATTAGTTTACTAATTTATCATATACAAAAACATTTATTATGGCAAGTATAAACTTAAATGCACAAATATCGGAGCTATTTACAAATATTATGTTCCTGCAGCCGTATACTTCGTACACTTCACTCATGGGTACGACTTAAGTATGGAGCGTTTTTACGAGACTTGCGAAATTTTTTATACTAATCGCTATATATTACATTAGTGTAGATATAGTGCGATTCAAATGAGAATAGGATCGAGTCGGCGCTATATTGTTTCGAATTTAGACAACAGTCTAAATTCGAAACAATATAAAGTTACAGTTTAAATAACAATAACAGTCTAAATTCGAAATAAATTTAACTATCATAACAATGATAGTTAAATTTATGTTTAGAGAATTGATTATTATTTAACGTTTCTATTTAAATTCGATGCAATGCTTTTAATTAATATTTATGTGCACCAAAGTTTTTCTGAAAATCTCACTTTTCAAGTGATATTGACGTTCCTATTCTCATTTGAAACGCGTTATAACAGTACATATACAGATAGTGCAATCCACGAAGACGCGCCCCACCAATTTTAAGTAGAGCATCTTTCCCTTTGTCCGTGACGCTTTCTCTTAATTGGTCTATATTTATTGTAGTGTGCGCGTGCACTCATAGGTAATTAGTGTGTACCGATAACTGAGTGTTGTTACATTGGCGAAAGCTTGCACACATATACTATAAACTATTAGGAGGAATAGTGGGGCGCGTCTTCGTGGATTGCACTATCTTTAACATACTGACTGTGCTTCCAGCGAGGACCTCGTGCCGGTGACGAACCGGCGGTGCATGTGCGAGCTGGCCAAGCAGATCGGCTTCACGGACGCCGTGGCCAAGTCCTATACCGTCCAGGACTGCCTCGCCGTTTTCAGGCATTTGGTAAGCACAGTATCAGTAGAGGAACGAAGAAGAGTTTTTGACGTTCGAGTGACCATCTAACTACACTAACATCTATCTAACTTTCTATATGAAACAAAATGTTTTAGAATAATTATTATATTAAAGTTTATGTCAGAATAAAGAAATTTAAGCTTTTTGCAGGCTTTCCTCAGGGAAAGCGTGCAAAAAGCTTAAATTTCTTTAAATAATGCTTAGAAATACATGAAATTAATGAAAATATACACAACAACGCACTACCTCACTCATACTAGCGTTTTTGTATAAATGACAATATGTTTCAACAATAATTGTCAATCAGTGTTATAGGGGACTGAATAAAACCACGGTTTTGGATAGTTATGTGCCGGTGGAGCGTTCAAACGTGTGTCACTTGTGCGTGCGGTTGTGCGACTATTGTTCCCGAGGTGGCGGGCAAAGCGTTAGAAATTTGAACGTCCCAGCGGTACGACTTTATTCTTTCTGTTACATAAACAAGAAATCATATTATTCTAAACAAAAGGGCATATAAACAACTTAATTCTAATAAGTAATAACAGTAACTTATGCCTAGATGAAACCTAATCGTAGTGCGTCGCCTACAATCTGCCTCCTTAGTGCTAACTAGTTAGCACTACTATCATCCTGTGGTGCCAGTAGGGCGACGCGTGTCACAGGTCTGCGCAGCACACCGGTGCGTGTGCGCACGTCAACGATGCGGACTCGCCCGTCGCGGCCCGCGTGGGTCGCGCTCACAACCCCATGCCGCCAGCAGCTTCGTTCTAAATTCGGTTCGATTATGATAACGTAATCGTTAACCTATAACTGCCTAGACTCAGTAGTCCACTTCTGACGTGGTAGTAAGTTGGGCAAAAATAAACAATGGGACGCGACGGCACGAACTGTCGTACTAAGCTTTAAAATCTAATTGTTAACGACAAGATCGTTTGCACCGTGAAGTGCTTGTCTATGAAAGTATTCTACAACTAGTTTTCGCGAGTTAAGCTCGACACCAGCGACAGCCTCTACACGACCGCCTACACGCATGAGACCGGTCTCGTCTACGTAAGGGGTTAGTTGTAGTAAGCGACTATCACGTGACAGGGGCTTATTCTGTTTTAATAAAGTTACATCGGTAGCAAAACTATCGTTTTGACATTTCTTTATCAGCAGGTCTTCTGCCGCCTTCATTAGAAGAGTGTCAAGATTGCATCGCTTACGCTGACATCTTCTAATGAATAATAAAACCCTAGCAGTTGCGCGTACGAGAGTTAGCCAATTCGAAATATTATTCGCATTAGGCAGAGACATCGTCGATTTATCTACGACTACTAAATGTACGGTACGTTCTTCGCACTTTGCATCCTCAAGCGTTTTTGTAAACTTCCGGTCCTTAGGCCATTGACCTTCAGGGAGTCTTAAAAACGAAGGACCTTGAAACCAGGTACTTGAGTACGTTAATGGAGGCGTGTCTTCACGAGTGGCCGCGTCTGCGACGTTGCTCGCGGTGGGCACATGACGCCATTCGCATGACTTTGTAAGTTCATCAATCTCGCCCAGTCGATGAGCTACGTAAGGTTTGTAACTACGAGGATCGCTTCGAATCCACTGCAGGACTGTGCTACTGTCCGTCCAAAAATAACGTTGACCGGGCTGAATGTTTTTGTGTTCGCGTTGTATAGCTCTTGCGAGTCGCGCGCCTAAAAGAGCAGCCTGTAGTTCCAACCGCGGGATTGACGTTGGTTTCAATGGACTTACTCTAGATTTACTAGCGACAAAACTAACTAGTACGCACCCGTCGGCACGTGTAAAACGCCAATAAATAACAGTAGCGTACAGTGGCGTAGGGTTCCTATAACTCCATTCCTATCGGCTTCCCTTGTCACTTACCTTTTGCAAACCTTCATAGAAATCCCTACCTATTATACAGGCTCCGGCTTCCCTATGAAGGAGAACCAGCCTTCGCCACTGGTAGCGTAAGCTTTAGACGAAGCGTCACAAAAAATATGCATTTGTTTTTCAACTATGTCGCCTTCATTTGTACTATTAGTGAAGTGCGTTAACATCTGTTCCGCCGAGTAACAATGTGTCCACTTCTGTGCGTTGCCATAGAATCGAGGAATTCTAAGTGAGTGTAGACACTTTAAATCTGTGAGCCAACTAAGCCATAAGGTATGCTCCTCGGGTTGGATGCGGCAGTTCCATTCGACCCCGCTGCGATGGACGTTTTGAAAAATAATTTTACCTTTAATTAAGAACGGGGAAAGAAAACCGTGGATATCGTAAACGGATATTATAATGCTTAACATTTGAGCTTTAGTAGGTACCTCGGTGCCATTCAAGATGTCAGGCGAAATTCGACTTAAAGCTATTTTAAAACTAAACATATCTTCACTCGGATGCCACATCAAACCTAGAGTGCGCTCAGCTGTGTTCGTAGCTCCGTGTTGTAACTCGATAGCGGTGGGCGCGAGCGCCGCATGCGGGACGGTCTGAAGTACTTGTGTACTGTTGCTGGACCAGCGGGTTATCTCGAAACCACCTGATTTATGTATTTCGGATATTTCGCGTATTAATTGAATAGCTTTGCTTTCACTGTCACATGAATGTAAACAATCGTCCATGTAATGGTCGTTTAATATGACATAAACAGCCTCGGGGCATTCGTCTATGTATTTAATCGCATTTTTATTTTTTACTAGCTGATGCCCGCAACTTCGTTTGCATAACTTCGTTACCCGCAACTAACGAAAACGGATCCCTATTTTTTATACGGAACCCTAAAATAAAAGTAGCCTATGTTAGACCTTATAACATCAGCTATCTGCCAGTGAAAGTCCCGTGAAAATCGGTCCAGCCGTTTCAGAGATTAGCCGGAACAAACAGACAGACAGACAGACAGACGGACAGACAAAAATTTTAAAAATTGATATTTTATTGTTAGTATCGAATATACTTTCATATGCATCAAGTGATAAGCTGTTAATTTGACATTACAAACAGACACTTCAATTATATTTATCTGTATAGAGTATAGATGTATAGATGTATAGATTTAGTTCAAAAATAAAAAGAAACATAAAAAAATACAAAGAAACTGACTTTCCTTTAGATTTTTATTGTATTATACATATCCATGACCCGGGAACACAGGAAACTTTTTTTCCTTCGGCGGGATTCAAACCCGCGACCCCCGGCTTGAGCACCAACACGCTCAATCACTGAGCCACAGAGGTCGTCTCATCTGACAAAAGCAATGACGCGGCGACGATAAAATATAACATGTTATTGTGTATGATATGTTCAAAAATAAAAAGAAACAAAACAAACTGACTTTCGTACACTGCGTTAGAAACGAAAGAATTGTTCGATAAATACGCGGGTAAGGCGTGCGCTAGCAAAACTGACATAGGTCTGTCCTCGTCAACGCCTAGCGGGCGACTGTGAGGCGACTCTAGCGGCTTACGCACGCTGCATTTCAATATTAATTTATTGTTAAAATAATTAAACCAACATGCAAAATGTAACCAGAAATTATTCTTTTTTAAGTTATTAGCTTTTCGTAGATATGATTTTTGAAAGTAAAACTATCATGGACTTCATGAACAAAAAGAAAAATATTCAAATTTAGCCTCCTCTTCGGAATTATTTTTGATCGAGTGAAGTTTTCAATATTATGTTTCGAACCACAAATTGTTAAAGAACATTAAGTAAACAACAATGTGTTTTTTTTTTTGGCTTTTTAAAGTTACTATTTGTTTGTTTATTATCGATTCAAAGTCATGTAAAATTGGGTCCACGTGGCCTTAAATGCTTGTAATGAATAACGTATTTATTTGGATAAGGATTAATATCATCTTTATGAAAACGCCCTCACAAATAATGCTTAATTTTAGAACAAATTTGGTTAGCATAAAAAGGTTATTGTGAGCCAACCTTAAAAGATAGACATATACAGTCGCGGACCTTTTTTTAGAACTTTTAAAGGGTAACAATTGTGTCATACACAATTTTAGCGAAACTTCAACCGTTTTCGCAGCGTACGCAGCGAAAGCTCTCAAAAGGCAAAAAAATCCCCCGATTTTGAAACATTCTTGATTGGTGCTCCGCTCGTATTGTGCTTAGCATGATGCTATATAGCCTAAAGCCTTCCTCGATAAATGGACTATCCAACACAAAAAGAATTTTTCAATTCGAACCAGTAGTTCCTGAGATTAGCGCGTTCAAACAAACAAACAAACAAACAAACAAACAAACTCTTCAGCTTTATAATATTAGTATAGATGTATTGTGCGACAAACGGTGAGCAAGTAGCTCCAAAAAGCAAAGTTTGCATTACACATATTTTTACACTATCATCGGCGCTTTCTTGCCAAAGAAAACGGAAAACATTTTGATCTTCGGCCCGTATTTTAATTTGAACAAAGAAGTCTTTAATATCCGCAGTCAGTGCTATTCTGTGTTCGCGGAAACGCAACATAATTCCTAGGAGCGAATTATACAAGTCGGGTCCTGTCAGAAGAAAATCATTTAGGCATACACCATTTACTTGACCTGCGCAATCAAACACTAGCCTTAGCTTGTCGGGTTTGTTCGGGTTTTGAACTCCGAAATGCGACAAGTACCATGTGTGGCTGGGTGCGGGTTCGTTAACGGCTATTTCACGCGCGTAGCCGTTATCAAAGAGCCTCCGCATCTCCCGGCGATATTTGACTGCATACGTGGCGTCAGACCTAAACCTCTTAACTAAACTATTTAGTCTTTTACGCGCATAATCAAACGTATTGGGAAATTCCAATTTGTCTTTCGTGAAAGGTAGACCTACTTCCCATTGGTTACCTATATTCCGTGCAGTCTCATCTAAAATACGTACTGCTCTCACGTGTGCCGTATTTTCGCGGCGTAAGGTCGATATTCCTATCGAGTCTAGTTCGAACGATTGTTTAATTAAATTATTTAATTCTGTTATTTTACTATCGTGTTCCTCTGAGTGAGTGAGATGAAAAGTGTGGCCGTTCATGGGAGTGTGAGCGAGACCTATGCAGCCATGAATAGACCAGCCTAGCAGGCATCTCGTAGCATAAGGTTCCTGCTTGTTACCGTGCAGAATCTCCTGAGGAGCAATGAGGAAATAATTGTTCTCTCCTATGAGTAGGCGAGGCACTACACATTGGTTACATACTTTGTCATTAATTTGTAGCAAATGATTACATTTTAAATTCTTAACTATTGACAAATCTTGTTTTGGTAATTTTAGGTTGTTTACTACACGTAATGTTACATTAAAACTTTTATTTTCAAATACACCACATATATTAGTTACAACTTTAGGTACATCAGACTGAAATATTTCAATACCGAAGGCATCAATAAATTTTATGGGGCTAGACTGAGAAGTAACAAGTCCTAATTCACTTACCAAGTCTTTATCGATCATAGATATGGATGCACCATCGTCTAACAATGCATATGCACTCACCGTGCCCTTTGGGCCACTTAGATTGACCTTTATCACTTTGAGCAACACTTCACAACCCATTCGCGGTCCTGGAGTTCCGGCGGCGGCGGCGGCGGCACCTGGGCTAGCGGCGTCGCGCGGCTCGCGCTGGGCGACCACGTTGGCCACGATCTCGTCGCGCGCTGAAGATGACGACTCGCTGTCAGCTGTCTGCGGCTCGTGGGCGGGCGCGCTCACTGTAGCCACCGTGTCGACTGCAGGCTTCTTGAAGTGAAGAAGACGATTGTGCGACAGTCCGCAGTCATCGATATCGCACGAAGGCGCTGGATATGCGGTATTATCGTGTCGCTCCAACAGGCAGCAAAAACATAGATTTTTTGCTTTTACGAATCTCCATCTATCTTTTCGCATTGCACGTTTGAAAAATCGGCATTCAACAAGTGGATGAGCAGATTTTGAGCAAAACGAGCATAATTTCGATGACGTTGGTCGAGCGGCTTTCGTTGCCGTCGCAAGCACAGGATGATTATAGTAGGTAGATTGTCGTTGCCTGTCATCCGGCTTCGCTCGTCCGGCGGGCACCGTGTCGGGTTTACGATTGTCTCGCAGGTGTGTAACGCCGACTGTTGAGGCCACAGTAGCTTCTCGTTTTAAAAATGTAGCTAGTAGCTGTAGTTTCGGGACGTTGCTAGCTAGCTTGTCGTAAGCGTAGTCTGACCATTTGCTTATCAGAATACTAGGCAACTTGGTGACGACTGCCGTCAGTAATTCAGGGCTGCGTAGGTAATCATGCTGATTGAGTGAGTTCAGCGTCGCAACACAATTATTAACTTTCATAGAAAAGTTAATTATATCATTTTGATAATTAGTTGAGAGTGGCGAGAGTTTTTTCATTTGCGCAGTCAGCTGTTGAACAATTAAATCTGGGTGTCCAAATCTGAGTTCCAGCGCTTCCATTACAATAGCTGGCGAAGTGCCTCCGATCAGTAAATCGGTGACGGCTTCCTTGGCCTCGCCGCGGAGCGCCCTGCGTAGTCGCCATAAATTTTCAGAATCAGTAAATTGGCATACCTGTGTGGATTCATCATACGCGCTTCGAAAATGCAACCAATCGAAACATTCACCACTAAATGTTGGTAGCTCTCGCGGTGTCGATAACCGAGTGAGTAGTCGTTCGTCTTGCTGGTGCGGTGACGTGGCAGTCATGATGTCCTTGAGTGTGTGAGCTAGCTGAAGTATACCGTCGGCGTCTGGAGCGCGGGCGCGGCTAGGTGCGCAGTCTGCGCTAGGTGCCGGCGCTGCCTCCGTTGCCGTTGCTGCCGCCACGGGTGGCGGCTGTACGTTACTATGTTCCAGCCACTGCTCCACGTTACACTGACTCCCGTCGATGCTAGCAGGCTTGCTACAGGTTGAACTTTCGACCATGGCTAAGTCATATTCGAGCCGCTTGTCGATAAGTTCCATAGCAATTTGAGCATTTTCCTCGGCAATTTTAGCTTTTTCCTCAGAAATTTTTGCTTTTGCCTCGGCTGCCGCTAATTCCAGCTTTTTGCGCCTAATTTGAGACGATGACGATTTATGAGACACTACATTTGATTCACTTTTCACTACTGTACAGTCCGATTTCGACATTTTACGCGTTTTTGGTTGTTCGCGACAATCACGCGATAACACGTGCTCCGATGCACTTTCTAGTCTATCCGTTAACTTTACGCGGGATTTCGTAGGTAACAATTTATTTGGCGTACGATACATGATAGTTCTAGTTCAGTGATCGATTGACCAGCGATTATTTGGGACTGAATAAAACCACGGTTTTGGATAGTTATGTGCCGGTGGAGCGTTCAAACGTGTGTCACTTGTGCGTGCGGTTGTGCGACTATTGTTCCCGAGGTGGCGGGCAAAGCGTTAGAAATTTGAACGTCCCAGCGGTACGACTTTATTCTTTCTGTTACATAAACAAGAAATCATATTATTCTAAACAAAAGGGCATATAAACAACTTAATTCTAATAAGTAATAACAGTAACTTATGCCTAGATGAAACCTAATCGTAGTGCGTCGCCTACAAGTGTTAATCTTTCTTTCAAATTCCATAAACAACAATTACATATTTTTATTGCATATATATGTGGTAAAAGAAACCTAAAAAAGTTGAAACTGTTGAAACTGTGGCGTACCAATCAGCGCACAGTCCTGAATCGCGCTATCGAAGTTTCTGAGTTCGGAAGTATATATATACGACAGCTGAATTACATACAAGTGGGCTTCGGCCTGACCGGGCATACCACCTCGCTCGGTCGGAGATCTCCCTTTGAGGCATGCCACCACATATTCCCACAAAACTAAAACATGAACATGAAATAATGGTCGAATTTGGTCACAGGGCGACCTCTAGTTAATAGTCAAAATTCCCCACAGCAGCCGGAGACGATCCGGCGGGAGACGCGGTTCGCGCGCTCGCTGCACCTGAGCACGCGCGTCAAGGTGCCGCTGCCGCACATGCTCGCCGTGCTCGTGCGCGACCGCGCCCACCAGCTGCAGATGCTGTCGCAGGTATAACGCGTTTCAAATGAGAATAGGAACGTCAATGACCTTTATCTGTCAAATATCACTTGAAAAGTGCGATTTTCAGAAAAACTTATGTGCATATAAATATTAATATTCTTACATCGAATTTAAATAAGAATGTTAGACAGGAATCAATTATCTAAACATAAATTTAACTATCATAACAGTCTAAATTCGAAACAATATGGCGCCGACTCGATCCTATTCTCGTTTTTATGGAGAATAGAGGTAAGGAGAACCATCTCGTGTATTAGAAAGTGTCTGTTGAAAGGGAGCAAGACAAGATGGCGCTAGAGTAGCGAGTGGAAGAATTTCAAAAAGAGCGCCACAAAATGTCCACAAATTATTAGAGTAACTAATCAATAACTAACTTTCAAATAACTGCACTCCATATTTTATTGCTAACTTCATATCATTTCCACCATCTACACTAGCGCTATTTCGATGAGTTTTCGAACTATAATTTCTTTACGGATGGACACTTTTTCAAGTTATCCCCCATACAAGGTTCTCCTTACTTCTATTCTCCATGCTCATTTTAAGCGCAATATACGCCGCCATGTTGCAGAAAATTCGGGAAACTAAATAGAAATGTCAAAATTTAGAGATTTAACCAATCACATCCCAGCTCTTCTTAGAGCGATAGCACATCGCGTATTTTAAACGCGCAGAGGACGCGCGTTTTAGGAACGCACGCTTACGGCGCTGTAGATTCTCGTAGTATAGTAGAAGTGTATACGCACGTCATCTGCTCGTCCTCAGCGCGTTTAAAATACACCGTGTGCTTTTTTTTTTAATTTATATATGGCGTCGGCTTATCACCATTTGCCAGTGTCTAATAAAAAGGCGGGAAATAGAATATTCGTTCAAATTTTCATTTTTCAATCGTCAAGTCCAAAGTCTAGTCAAAGTCCAAATAAATAATCGGGGTAGTCAATGAGTCAAGTCAGTCGATTCAGTAAAATTGTAGATGCTTTACTGAAACTTCCAATATTACACATTAAAAACCAAACAAATTTAGAGAAAAAACACAAAAATCACAACGTTGCTGATTGACGTTCCCGGCAAAACTCCCAAAGCCAAAGCACGTATGGCTCTTATTGTTGCTGCAACAAAAAATGAGGATCTCAGTGCAGGTTTTCTGTTTTCTTGGTAAGGCTTAAAAAAGTTCATAAGTTTACTAGCTGGTGCCTGCAACTTCGTTTGCGTAGAACTAACGAAAACGTAATCTTATTTTTTAACGGAACTCTAAGATAAAGTAGCCTATGTTAATTGTTACACCTTATAACATCAGCTCTCTGCCCGAGAAAGTCCCGTGAAAATCGGTCCAGCCGTTTCAGTGATTATCCGGAACAAATAGACAGACAGACAAAAATTTTAGAAATTGATTTTTTATTTTAAGTACCGTATATACTTGGATATGCGTTTAGATGTTAATTTAAAATTACAAACAGACACTTCAAATTCATTTATTTTTATAGATTCGAATCGTTTTTTTTTTTTTGGTTTCAGGGCACAGCCGATATAATATTAGATTCGTGTGTGGACTACTGGAACGGCAAGGACCTCACTCCCATATCGCCCTCCGACCGCAAGAAGATCATTGACTTCTATCAGAGGAACTCTCTCACCGCCTACTGCACGGCATTTGCGTACAAGTAAGTTTAATTTAGGCCGGGCCTATGTTGTCCGGAAACCGGTAGGCCAAATAAAATAGAAAATATATATCAATCATATAAAAGCTAGTTGAAAATAGAACTCTGGACTAATTTGGGACTGATTTTACAATCAGATAACTATACCTGAGGAATAAATATGTGATTTTGACAGACTTTTCATACAAAATCTGGCAGTCACATTTTTATTCTACAGATAAAAGTTATTATACGACTGAAAAATCAGCCCATAATACAAATCAAAAATCAATCAGTCAAAATCACATATTTATTCCTCAGGTAAGACTATGTCCAGAAACTGCGTATTCTTACGCACGTGAGGTCTACGCACGTAGTCGAGGTACTAGGGCCCCATACACTGCGTCCAGGAGCTACGTGCGTATTATTTTTGCTATGCGCGTATCGTATAAAATTGACCTATTAAACCGCTTTGGTTGATTCAGGCACGGATCCAGCTCTCAAAAGAAGATGTGTCCCGAAATTTTTGATTTTATTATTGCCTTCATAACATGGTTATTAGAATTTAAAAAAAGAATTGTATTAATTTCTTTATAATATTCTGTTAATTAAAAGCTAACGCGCGGAGTGAGCGAGAAAGTTTTTCGCTTATTTAGCAAAAAATTTATTTTATGTTTGGTAAAAAAAATAAGCTTTCAATATAGGTACCTTAAACAAATTAACATCAACTAAGATTATAAATTAATTAAATAAAAAATATATGCATATATAGTATAGAAACATACACAAATTATAGATTATATAACATCGGCAGGAGTAATTCCTATCGGTTCAATCAAAGTATTATTTTTTCTTAAATCTATTGGTTAGTAAATAAAAAAGGGCTGAAAATTTATGGAGAGGTGATAAATTTTGCGCTTTCTTCAATCTACCTGACTAAAGGTCCGCTTAACACTAAATCCACTACTATAAATATGTATTTTAACAATAATATAAGTATGACCAGCAGGTAAAAAGCACCAGGTAAGACTCAAAAGGTTAACAATACCAATACTACTACCCACTGAACCTATTTTGATTATAAATTAATAGACCTTGAAAGTATGCACTCACAAGGCTGTTGGGGTTGTGGGTATGCCCATACTACACGTATAGGTGCTCCGCTCCTGACTCAAATAGCTGCAGCAATTACGCTGTAATACGCAGCTACGTCGAGTACGCGCGAAACACGAAGTGAAAGAAAAATGTTTTTCTCGCTCCAATTGTATGATTCAAAGTGAGACAGAAGTATTCAGTTCATTCCTTACACAGCATTCAGATCGGTTGACACCGTTTGGCATTTGGTAATTTTGGCATTTTCACAGTACTCACACTAGTGAAATTTTATTTTACAGAGTGTTCCGAAATTTTGTGCTGTCAATGTTTTGTCAAAACCAATTTTTTCTGAAGACAACTTCTATTAAAACCTTCAACACACAATTGATATCGATTTGAAATAGTCAAAAGTGTCATCCCCTGTATTTTGGAGTGCAATGAAAGCGTAATAAGATCGAGTTGCCAAGTTTCAAAAAATATTTCTCCCTAAAACAAATAGTACGGTTCCCGTGGATTTTACCTAGCATGCGAAGACTCTCAAATATAATTATTAAAGTACTTATGCCACATCGAAACTTCATAAAGTTACATAATACGATAAAATATATATAGGTACCGTTAAAAATCAAAAAAGTTACATACCAAATATGTAAGTATTACTTATTTAGAAAAACATACCTATAAAGATACTTTATACAGTAAAACTACTTTGCTAATATCTTTCGGAAGTCCCAAACATGCTTTCCAACATCCGTCGTTTCCGTAGAAAAAAAACGATGATTGCCGAGGGCATTAACAAATTAGTTGCACTGTACGCAGCACATTGAATGACGCGGACACATTCGTGTTATATAAACTCTATACTTTAGCCTATTCGCGTTATGAAGGCAGTGAATCATGCGTAAATACTATGTCAAAATGGCTTACTTTAATAGGTTAATCACAGCTAATGCGTCAATTTTGACATTTGTATGCATGATTCACTGCTTTTTTTAACACTTACAGACTATAAGTTATTTCGTAGGTATCTAGAGGGTAAAAACTGTATGTCTGTCACCAGGCTATGTCTCATGAGATCATAATTCTTGATAGCTAGACAGTTAAAATTTTTACATAACCTTTACTAAAAATAGTCGATTTCGTAATAAAAAGGAACCCTTATAGTTTTGCTCTGTCCCTCCGTCTGTCTGTCTGTCCACGCCTCTAGCTTCTGTAATTATAAATATAAATGGATGAAATTTGGTATAGTTTTTGTATATTATATTATCTCGGATTTAGCATCGTAAAATAATAATAATTTTATATTTTGAGGGTGGCTTACATGAGAAGTGAAGATGAAAAATATTTTTTCATTGTACCCCATTCTGTTGCATAACGTTGAATAGCGCTTTAAAATAGAGTCAAGATTTCATACATGACTTTTTTTCAAAATTTTCGAGTTGTTGTAAGCAGGGTTCGAGGATATATATCAATGGATATATATCATGATATATATCCGATATATATCAAAGGACTTTTTATGATATATATCAATACAAAATTGGTTTTTTAAATTTTATATTATTAGGTAATTTTTGGTTTCTTAAACTTCCCAAATGTTAAAACATATTCCCTAATAGTAAATTCTAAATTCTAATCCATAAATAGCAATAGCAACACTTCTGCCGGCATTAATGGTGTCAGTCGTGTCAGAAAAACAAGTTTTTTTTGTGTTTATTCTATTATTTTTTACAAAGAAAGTAATTGACAAAGTGCAGTCTCAGTATGCCTAGACGGGTAGAAACTTTAATAAGAGCACGTAGAGGAAATAATATATATATTAATCACCATTTTTAGGGTTCCGTAATACTTAAGGAACCGTTATAGTTTCGCTCTGTCCGTCCGTCTGTCTGTCTGTCTGTCCGCGCCTCTAGCTCCTGTAATTATGAATATAAATTGATGAAATTTGATGCAGTTATAGATTGTGTATAGATCACGGTTTCGGGATCATAAAAAAATAATAATTTTATAGCTTAGAGGTGGCTCTCCATACATGCGAAGTGGGGATGAAAAATATTTTTTCACTCTACCCCATCGTGTGGGGTATCGTAGAAAAGGTCTTTTAAAATAAAGGCAAGGTTTCATACGTTAATTTTTTATTTAGTTGACCATTTTCGAGTAATCGGCCTCCAAAGTAGTTTGTAAGTTGGTCCCCCCCCCTAGCATTTTTAAACTATAGGAGATAGAAACTTGCAAATTTCTATGCTGATAGATCATGCTAAAAACTCTTTAGGAAAATTATTGTGAACCAAATCGGACAGTAAAAAAAAGCATATTACGCGTTTATAGTTACGGAACCCTCCTTAGACGTGTCCTGACATGCTCTTGGTTAGGTTATTCTATTTTAATTAATTTTTATTTTTATATTATTTTTCACTTTTCCCGGTTACATGAAAAGTTCAAAAATTTACAATTTTTCACAAATAGCATTTACTCGCAAAATCTATTCTTAATGTGATCTCATTTTAAGTAAAACGAATAAAACTTTAAATAACAAAAGAATTGTAGTAAGTAGATTTTAAAATAAAACCATATCTTTTTAATTGTGGACCTTTTTTTGTGTTCCGCTAAATACGCCGGTGTGTTTAGTTTATTGTCATTTAAGTACCGCTGACACAAACATTGCGCGAAAAAAAAAAAAAATAAAGGTTTTTTTTGTAATCTAACCTTAGATAAGTAAATACCTAAGTGTAAGTATCGGTGTAGGTAGTTATAGGTGTAGGTTGTAGGTGTATCTCGTAGGTGAATATTGTAGATGGTGGTTGTAGGTCTCTTTGCGTAACTTGCATGGTACTCGAGAACGTTTTTGTCGTAAACTCTTTTGTTATAACTTTCTGCCTCGTTTATAAATAAATTATTAACTTTTTACCACGAAAAAAAAATATTCTCGTAGCGACCGCCATCTAATACACATAATCAAAGCCCTTGCAGCGCCTCTCTCTCCTTGCAAGTAATTAATGTAATTATTTTACGATATAATATGTCAAATTATCTGGACCATTTCATGAAGTAGCCACGAGTAGTTGGCCATATCGATAAACGATTTCTTATCATTGATCTGCCCAGGCGGCAGGCCACATCATGATGTGGCCAATAGACAGAGAAACTTTTCATGAAATGCGACCATTTCATGAAATTCTCGAGTATTTTATGAAGTGAGCAAATCTACGATATGGCCACGACATCTATACCAAATTTCATAAAAATCGGTTCAGCGGTTAAAGCGTGCGGAGGTAGGTAACAGAGTAACAGACAGACACATTTTCGCATTTATAATATTAGTATAGAATAGATAATAGTTTATTAAATGATGAATTTTTAGGCTCTCTTTACTTTAAACAAAAAACGTTATCAGAGCCAGGCTATGTGTTGAAAATTTCGGTTTTTATTTCGGATGATTTTAAGTACCTAAATAAATAAAATAATAAAAACATTTTAGTTTTTTCGTTATGTTTATGTTTGCTTATTCATTATGTTTTGACGACCTCTGTGGCTCAGTGGTTCATTGCATTGGTGCTGAGGCCGGGGGTCGTGGGTTCGAATCCCGCCGAAGGAACAATAAGTTTTGTCGTGTTCCTGGGCCATGGATGTGTAAATATGTGTATAATATAATAAAAATCTTAAATATATGTATAGTATAAAAGTATTAAATATACTTCCTGTTTGGTACCTAACACAAGTTCTTCGGAAACTTAGCATGGGGCCAGATTGACGTGGTGGTAAGCGTCTATAGATATTATTATTATTATCTAACACATAATATGCAAATAGTATACATAAATGATACAATAAAATAATAATATGACTTTTCATACAAAATATATTTTCATACAAAATGGATATATATCCATTTTGTATGAAAATATATCAAAATGTTGATATATATCGGATATATATCATAAATATCCGATATTTTGATATTTATAATAAATATCGGATATTTTCGAACCCTGGTTGTAAGGTAGATTTCTAAATTATAGGTTAAACTTGTAAGTTTCCATGCTGATATATAATGCTAAAACTCAGGGAAAATTATTTTAAACCAAACCGGAAGTAATTTGAAAAACCTATTACACGTTGATAGTAACGGAACCCTCCTTAGACACAACAAACGTGAATTTTTTGACGTTTTTGGCGTGATTCCTTAATGGCAAGATAGCAACAGGTAGACGCTTGCAATAAGAATTTTGGTTTTTTATACAATACATTTTTTATACCAATAAGTGATAGGTCAGCTGTAATTAAATAATAATAGTATATTATATTACTTATCGTCAAGCAAATCAATTGCAAATTTAAATAAAACAAGCATAAAAACCCCCTAATAACCCCTTCAGATACCTTTTCCCCCTAAATTTAGGGAAAAGTCCCAAGTTGGCATCACAGATAGACCGGCAGACATTTTGTTGTGATAAGAATCTCTACGTGCGTAGGTTTACGCAGGCTTACGCACTTTCTGGACAGAGTCTAAGAGTTATCCTCTCGAGCGTCGAGCTTTAAAAACGCCTGACATCAACTGATGAGTGACGAGTTGTCAGATTTGACATTTACATTTGACTCGACACTAGTTTGTTCGATTTTCAACTGTATTGTTTAAACGCAGAGTTCTATTTTAAGTGCTCTGCATTTTCCAGGTCCGTCGAATTCCGGTACATGTAGTACCAGCCCACAGCGTTCTATTTCACTCAAAAAATTTCCCTATGCTGTTTATCGCATAAATCGATGAAGAAATATATTTTAAATGCAAGAGTAAAACACCCACGTGTCTATTTCAAATACTTTTTTTTATAAAAAATAATTTATGTTTCGTGACCTCGACGTAAAAAAAAGACTCAATAAATTCTGTAAGCGTGTTTAATCAATATATATTTTTTTGATTAATATGGTTTGATGAAGGACCTTTAGGCGCATATTTTCCATGTTTTATTTTTTGAAGATCACTTCTGGTTATCGAGTTATTAATTTTTATTCACTTTTTTGTTTTTATTTTTTTTCTCCCAAAAAACTCAAAAGTGCGACTTGTGACTGACACTGAAAGATTCATCTTAAATGTGTCTATCACTGATAAAAAAATCAAGTTGCACTATGGAAGCGTTTGGGAGTTAAAATAAAGGTCAAATGGTAAATTTTAGGGTTATCACTAAGGTCAAACAATAGGCGATCGGACTTTTTATTTTTATTGTATAAACGTATAGTACTCTTAAATATGAGTAGTTTCTCAGAAGAAATAGTATATAGAAAGTTAATATTTTCAAATCGATGGCTTAGAGCACACTTGTTCTAACTACAAAAATTGCGATTTTTACTTTTTGACTGAAAACTGTATTATTTGACGTGCTCTATCGTTTGCACTTACCCACGTATCGATATTCCGTCTCTTTCTATCAAAAACCCAGTGTCACGGTTGTATTAAGTAAGCTCAGTTTATGTCCAAAAGTATTAAAATCCTTTATTTTTACTAATTTGCTACGAAAAGTCCTTAAGTGATTTTAATATTCCCTCCCGCTGTACTAGTTAACGCACAAAAATATTAAGTACCTTTACGACATGTAATCTTACATATTACAGACAATCTAAATGTTGTAAGTGCAGTTAATACAAAAACGAATCTAATGCTACTATTTTTTCGTGCGTGCACAAATGTGCTAAGTCGCTATGATACAAAAAAAGAACTATTTTTACAAAATTATCGAAATTTACATCTAATACGTGTACACTTAATTCATTTTTGTTTTGTTTCTTTAAATGCTCAAGTATACTAACGTCATTTTAAGTTAAGTGTGCCTTCAATAATCGTTTTGGCGCGTTATTTCTGTACGCACCAGAGTTAGATTAGAGGAATAGTTAGAGCCGTTGTGGAAGCCAATTGGCGAGTGTGGGTGAGTGGGGTGATTGTGTTGTTTCTGGCGGCCGTTGGCGAGCGTGGGGAGGGTAGATACGTATTACGTACGAGGGTAGATAGATATTCTTGCCATTGGCAGCAGAAAGTACTGGACTGGCTCCGCGCGCAGGCAGCGACAGGTTTTCTTAGTGTCAGATCAAGTTTACTAGTGCATGTTTATTTGTAGTTTATTTTATTTTTATTTTATTTCTATAGAAAAACTTACAGCTAAACATAATTGAAACAGATAGCCATTGGCAAGTTTTTACAGATATGTAACAAACATTAAGGTGAGTGCTAGCTTTATACAAATGAAAAAGAAAAGGGAATGAAATAATAAAAAACAAAAATAATCGAGAAAAATTCAATCAAACCTTTGGATCACTGAACTGATCACACATACCTAATTGATAATAATTAACAGAAATATTCTGTAGTTACAAGCCGAAGAAGAAGATTCAATCAAGAAAGCATCTGCATTAGAGTGATCGCGTAAGAAATCGTTAAATTGTGCGGTAGACCTACAGATAAACGAATTGCGATGATAATTAGTATTATAGGGTGGGATGTAAAGTGGGACAAAAGTGCGAAAGAATCTAGAGGGTATATTTATTTTAATTTTATTGTGTACGTCGGGGGAGTCTATGACATTTTTAATAATTTTATTCAAGTAGATCAAATCTGAGATGATACGACGCTCGAAGGGTAGGAAATGATATTTTTTACATCTGGATTTATTACTAATTAGATTATCATCACATTTATATTGTAAGTATCTAAGAAACCTGTTCTGTATTGATTCAATCCTGTTTTTGTAAATATCGTAGGCAGGGTTCCAGACTTCAGAACAGTACTCAAGTACACTACGTACGTAAGAACAGTAAAGCACTTTTATAGGTTTGAGCGTTCTAAAGTCTTTGCAGTGCCTGATTACAAACCCCAGGGCCCTAGAGGCCTTTTTCACTGCATAATCAAGGTGCTCA
Organism: Glaucopsyche alexis; assembly: GCA_905404095.1. Classification (NCBI taxonomy): domain Eukaryota; kingdom Metazoa; phylum Arthropoda; class Insecta; order Lepidoptera; family Lycaenidae; genus Glaucopsyche; species Glaucopsyche alexis. Next base: position 19,946,430 of record FR990054.1, on the reverse strand, counting down.
TCGAATAATAATTTGTGCTCATCGAATAATAATTCGTGATCAACAATTACACCCAGGTCTTTGATTTAATTTTTATGCAGTAGGGCCTGATTGTTAAGGGTGTAATTGTACTTAATTACATGGAGTTTACGCGTAAAATTCACTACAAAGCATTTTGATACATTAAGATCCAGTTTATTGTTACGGCAATATTCACTAAACCTATTAAGGTCATCTTAGTTTACTATCATCACTTGAAGTGATACGTTTTATTATTTTAGTGTCATCGGCATATAATAAGAAACAAGCATGATGAAAACAAGATGATACATCGTTCAGAAATATGGCAAATAGAAGAGGCCCGAGTAGGGAGCCTTGAGGAACTCCAGAGGGTTCTGACATCCAGGATGATACGTATCTGCTTAAAGCTACTGTCTGAGATCGGTTATTTATATAGGAGGAGAACAACCGCAACAGGTTTCCTTTCCTGCTTGTTGGAGCTTCTCAAGCAGAATGCAATTATCGATACGATCAAAAGCTTCACAGAAATCAGTATAAATAATGTCAACCTGGTTGCTACTAACAAAGTCATACGCAAGGAGAAGATTCGAAGTGGTTGAACGTCCCTTCAAGAAACAATCCTTTTTTTATTCTATATTACATACGGATTTAACGAAACTTGGATAAATACTTTCTCTAATTTTATAAGTGTTTAAGAATGACTGATTTAATGAGTACTTTTAGTAGAACAAAACTTTAATAAATGATTTCCTATTATGCAATGTTTTATTGATTTGCTATTTAACATTATTATTTTTTTTTTATATTCTAACGTGCACAAAAAAAATATCTTGAGTCGGTATTCTGTGGTATTTTATAAAATATATATATCTAATATTTTTATTTTGATATATAGTTACCTGTTTCTATACTAGAATACTAACCCCGCTCACTTAGTACATTCGTGCATTCAAATTACTAAATTTGAGGGTTCAAATGTACTAAGTAAGGGGGGTTAGCTAGGAATTCAGCTGATTTTGTTATCAATTTGACGTAATTTCGTTATGAAATTTACTTTTTAGTAGAACCAAAGAATAAGTCTTATGAATAAACGTAATTTGAATTACCTATCATATACAGTTTTTGTATAATTCATGCTTCAACTTTAAAATGCTCTCCTGAAAAATCAACTTTTTGTAATTAGAACAAGTGTGCTCTAAGCCATCGAAATGTACAGCGATTTGTATATTTTGTCACCGTAAAATTGTAAAATAACTCACGAGGTTGTAAAAAATATGTCGAAAGATTCATTACTATAATCATAATTGTAAATCATATACAATTTTGTAGTTAAAGAAAAAATTTCACTAATTTGAGCAAAAATGAAAGGTCAAGTTGAATGACACCCCTAACACAATATTTTGAAATTCGATTACTCGTAAACGCTTCCATAGTGCAACTTGATTTTTTTATCAATGATAGACGCATTAAAGGTCAATCTTTCAGTGCCAGTCACAAGTCGCACTTTTGAATTTTTTGGGAGAAAAAAAATTAAAAACAAAAATCTGAATAAAAATTCATAACTCGGTAGCCAGAAGTGATCTTCAAAAAATAAAATATGGAAAATATGCGCCTAAAGGTCCTTCATCAAACCATATTAATCAAAAATATATATATATATATTGATTAAACACGCTTACAGAATTTATTGAGTCTTTTTTTTACGTCGAGGTCACGAAACATAAATTATTTTTTATAAAAAAAAGTATTTGAAATAGACACGTGGGTGTTTTACTCTTGCATTTAAAATATATTTCTTCATCGATGTATGCGATAAACAGCATAGGGAAATTTTTTGAGTGAAATAGAACACTGTGCAGCCTTATGTTATGAATTGTAATGAACGTAACGGCTATTAATCGAATACTGATTATGGTCCTTGAATATGTACAAAAGCTTACGCACTATATAAAAAACCGGCCAAGTGCGAGTCGGGCTCGCGGCACGGAGGTTCACGTAACAAACGGCAAAAAAATCACGTTTGTTGTTTGGGAGCCCCTTCTGAATTATTTATTTTATATTAATTTCAGTGTTTGTTATAGCAACAACAGAAAAATATTATTATCTGTAAAAAAATTAACTGTCTAGGTCTAGCTATAACAGTTCAGATACGGCCTGATGACAGACAAAAGGACGGACAGCGGAGTCTTAGTAATAGGGTCCTGTTGTTACCCTTTGGATACAGGACCCTTATAACATGACATGTACATAGTACACAGTAAAATTTGTACCCAGCGCTAAATTTTAAGTAGTTTCCAACAGGTGACGAATTAATATCCAAAATCGTGATGCGAACCGCGTCCGCGTCTTTGATATATCACTCTTGACACACCTAAAGAGGTTTCTCTTTAAATTAAAATACACAGTATGATGTTGCGTAATTATTTCGGTGTTTTATATCTACTGCTAGAGCTCCGTGGCCTAGTGGGTAGACCGTTTGGTTCGCACTCGAGAGAGTGCAGGTTCAAATCCCAGGTTGTGGCATGTACCAATGAGACTTTTTCAGATCTCAAGTACATTATACGGACGCTGTAACGGTGAAGGTAAACATCGCGAAGAAACCCGCACATAGTTGGCCCCAGTCCCCAGACGTATTGACCAGTTCATTCCTCTGGACTAGGCTGACTATGTTGTGAGAATGCCGTATGTGCTTGGGCAACCATACGACATTTAAAAACCAACTGTCCCAGGCACTACAGTATTTCAAGAGTACTTCGTACTTCGCTCAGAGAATACTGTATAAATCATCCATTTACGGATGTAAAGGCCTAAGTATATCTGCTAGTTGTACTGTGACGGCTCTTTGTTTTATCAACAGGCCACTGACGCGCGGTATCTGCAGCTCGCTGGCGCGCTCGTACCTGCAGCTGCCGGCGGAGCGGCGCGCCCGCTCGCACGCGCCTGCGCCGCACCCGTGGCACGACGCGCCCGCGCTGCACTTCCACTCCACCGGTACTGTAGCGATCTTTTTTTTGTTTTTGATCTCGCAGGGGAAATGTCGTCACGCCCTTCCCGGGTTGGAGGACCCAGGGGTATGTGGAACTCCCGCCGCGACTCGCCGGTTTACCCACTAAAACTGAACCTGCGGATTGCCCTCAACCGCTATAAGGAGAGTATCCCGGATCTGTCTAACACAGGACACCCCCCGCGATCGGCCGGTCTACTTATATAGGGACCGGACTTCCAACACAATTAGGGGCCACTCCGGCAAACTGGAGCGTCCCCCTCGACGCCGGGACTAGCTAAGCCGGGGAGAATCCCATCCTCTCCCGGAGCCCTGTTAGACAGGAGATTGGAGGTTCGCAAAGCGACGCCTCCGTACTCCTGTCCTACGCCAGCGGAGCGGAACAGAGGATGGATCTATCTCTCTGTCCCGCTCCGCGGCCTCTTTCTGCGAAATGACGGCTTCGCAGAGAGAGACCGCTGTCTGCTAGGCCTCATCGCTCTTGAGCATGCAGCGAACCACACTCGAGAGCGAGAGGTCCCTGTACTGTAGCGACCTAGGGCAGTGTGCCACTGTGTACAACAGACGAAATTTGACAGTTCAAATTTAAACAAAATGTAAACAAAGATAGCAAAAGAACACAATGCTACTAATTCAAATAGTCAAATAATTAATTCTTTTAGCCGTTATAGTATTTTTCATAACGTTACAGATTCGCTGCTGTTCAACGAGCTGACGGATGACGACGTCAAGGATGCGGACGGATACTACGACCTGCAGTGCAACCAGGTATAGCAAAAAAAAAAAAAAAAACCGGTCAAGTATGAGTCGACTCGCGCTCGTAGGGTTCCTTACCGTTATACTTCTAACTAAGACTCTGTCCAGAAAGTGCGTAAGCCTGCGTAAACCTACGCACGTAGAGATTCTTATCTTATCACAACAAAATTTCTGCCGGTCTATCTGTGATGCCAACTTGGGACTTTTTCCCTAAATTTAGGGAGAAAAGGTATCTGAAAGGGTTATTAGGGGGGGTTTTATGCTTGTTTTATTTAAATATGCAATTGATTTGCTTGAGGATAAGTTATATAATATACTATTATTATTTAATTACAGCTGACCTATCACTTATTGGTATAAAAACGTATTGTATAAAAAACCAACTTATTGCAAGCGTCTACCTGTTGCCAACTTGCCATTAAATAATCACGCCAAAAACGTCAAAAAATTCACGTTTGTTGTGTCTAAGGAGGGTTCCGTTACTATCAACGCGTAATAGGTTTTTCAAATTACTTCAAAAGTCACAGTCCGGTTTGGTTCAAAATAATTTTCCCTTAGTTTTAAGCATTATATATCAGCATGGAAACTTACAAGTTTAACCTATAATTTAGAAAACTACTCTACAACTACTCGAAAATTTTGAAAAAATGTCATGTATGAAATCTTGACTCTATTTTAAAGCGCTATTCAACGTTATGCAATACAACGGGGTACAATGAAAAAATATTTTTCATCCCCACTTCTTATGTATGGAGAGCCACCCTCAAAATATAAAATTATTATTATTTTACGATGCTAAATCCGAGATAATATAATATACAAAAAACTATACCAAATTTCATCCATTTATATTCATAATTACAGAAGCTAGAGGCGTGGACAGACAGACAGACGGAGGGACAGAGCAAAACTATAAGAGTTCCTTTTTATTACGAAATCGACTATTTTTAGTAAAGGTTATCTAAAAATTTTAACTGGTTAGCTATCAAGGATTATGATCTCATGAGACATAGCCTTGTGACAGATATACAGTTTTTACCCTCTAGATATCTACGAAATAACTTATAGTCTGTAAGTGTTAAAAAAAGCAGTGAATCATGCATACAAATGTCAAAATTGACGCATTAGCTGTGATTACATTAATTTACCTATTAAAGTAAGCCATTTTGACATATAATAATTATAATAATATAATATATATGGACGCTTCACACCACGTCAATCTGATCCCGTGGTAAGTTCTCGAAGAACTTGTGTTACGGGTACCAGACAACGGAAATATATTTAATACTTTTATACTATACACATATTTAAGATTTTTATTATATTATACACATATTTATTAAATATCCATGACCCAGGAACACAGAAAAACTTTTTTGTTCCTTCGGCGGGATTTGAACCCGCGACCTCCGGCTTGAGCACCAACATGCTCAACCAACTGAGCCACAGAGGTCGTCAATAGTATGTAGATACGCATGATTCACTGCCTTCATAACGTGAATAGGCTAAAGTATAGACTTTATATGACACGGATAGGACGCGACCGCGTCATTCAATGTGCTGCGTACAGTGCAACTAATTTGTTAATGCCTTCGCCAATCATCGTTTTTTTTCTACGGAAATGACGGATGTTGGAAAGCATGTGTGGGACTTCCGAAAGATATTAGCAAAGTAGTTTTACGGTATAAAGTATCTTTATAGGTATGTTTTTCTAAAAAGGTAATACTTACATATTTGGTATGTAACTTTTTTGATTTTTAACGGTACCTATATATTTTATCGTATTATGTAACTTTATGAAGTTTCGATGAGGCATGAGTACTTTAATAATTATATTTGAGAGTATTCGCATGCTAGGTAAAATCCACGGGAACCGTACTATTTGTTTTAGGGAGAAATATTTTTTGAAACTTGGCAACTCGATCTTACTACGCTTTCATTGCACTCCAAAATACAGGGGATGACACTTTTGACTATTTTAAATCGATATCAATTGTGTGTTGAAGGTTTTAATATAAAGTGTCTTCAGAAATAATTGGTTTTGACAAAACATTGACAGCACAAAATTTCGGAACACTCTGTAAAGCAAAATGCCAACAGTGTCAACCGATCTGAATGCTGTGTAACGAATGAACTGAATACTTCTGTCTCACTCTGAATCATACAATCGGAGCGAGAAAAACATTTTTCTTTCACTTTGTGTCTCGCGCGTACTCGAGGTATGCTGCGTATTACTGCGTAATTGCTGCTCCTATTTGAGTCAGGAGCGGAGCAACTATACGTGTAGTATGGGCATACCCACAATCCCAACAGCCTTCTGAGTGCATACTTTCAAGGTCTATTAATTTATAATCAAAATAGGTTCAGTGGGTAGTTGTATTGGTATTGTTAACCTTTTGAGTCTTATCTGGTGCTTTTTACCTGCTGGTCATACTTACATTATTGTTAAAATACATATTTATAGCAGTGGATTTAGTGTTAAGCGGACCTTTAGTCAGGTGGATTGAAGAAAGCGCAAAATTTATCACCTCTCCATAAATTTTCAGCCCTTTTTTATTTACTAACCAACAGATTTAAGAAAAAATAATACTTTAATTGAACCGATAGGAATTACTCCTGCCGATGTTATATAATCTATAATTTGTGTATGTTTCTATACTATATATGCATATATTTTTTATTTCATTAATTTATAATCTTAGTTGATGTTAATTTGTTTAAGGTACCTATATTGAAAGCTTATTTTTTTTACCAAACATAAAATAATTTTTTTGCTAAATAAGCGAAAAGCTTTCTCGCTCACTCCGCGCGTTAGCTTTTAATTAACATAATATCATAAAGAAATTAATACAATTATTTTTTTAAATTCTAATAACCATGTTATGAAGGAAATAATAAAATCAAAATTGTCGGGCCACATCTTCTTTTGAGAGCTGGATCCGTGCCTGAATCAACCAAAGCGGTTTAATAGGTCAATTTTGTACGATACGCGCATAGCTAAAATAATACGCACGTAGCTCCTGGACGCAATGTATGGGGCCCTAGTACCTCGACTACGTGCGTAGACCTTGCGTGCGTAAGAATACGCAGTTTCTGGGCATAGTCTAAGCGCATTTAAAAGTATCTGTAGCTCCTGAACTAACAAACTTATCTAAGCTGTGCTAGTTTTCTTTCAATGTTCACATAGACTACCATTATGATTTATTTATTTTCAGAATTTTCGTGCTAGTTTTTTATGTGAATAAACCATACTTTATTATAAATGTCTATATTTGAAAGAGCTCCGTAGTAGCTCCGCCTAGGGGTAGACCGTTTGGTTCGCACTCGAGAGAGTGCAGGTTTGAATCCCAGGTTGTGGTGTGTACCAATGAGACTTTTTCACATCTCAAGTAATTATACGGACGCTCTAACGGTGAAGGAAAAAATCGTGAGGAAACCCGCACATAGTTGCCCCCAGACGTATTGACCAGTTCATTCCTCTGGACTAGGCTGACTATGTTGTGTGAATGCCGTATGTGCCTGGGCAACCATACGACATTTTAAAACCGACTCTTCCAGGCACTACAGTATTTTAAGAGTATAGTTACTTCTTTAACTACGTTACTCAGTTACTACGAGTATAAATGAAATACATAACGGATGAAAAGGCCTGAGTTTCTTTTTAATAATTGCAATAATTTCTTCATCATGAAAATGTATCTTTTTTAGGTCTCAGCCTGTAAATAATATTTTGTAATTTGTACAGTCTTTTGTTTCCTTCTTTGTCTGTTAGTAGAGACAGTGTGATGTTTCACTCAGACACTGTACCATTTTTTTGGTTTCAAGCCTTGTCAATTGTTTTTAAAATATATATTACTAGCTGTTGCCCGTGGCTCCGTCCGCGTAAATATAGTATCCCTCGGAATCACGTTTTTCGGGATAAAAAGTAGCCTATGTTTTAATCCAGGGCCCAAACTACTATTATACCGAATTTCATCCAAATCCGTTCAGTAGTTTTTGCGTGAAAGAGGAACAAACATCCATCCATCCATCCATACATCCTCACAAACTTTCACATTTATAATAGAAGTCACTGTATATATATAATAGAGTTAGGACTATTTGATAATTGTTGTACTATGTCATTAAAATTAGTTTATTAACAGGTGTTCATAGGCATGGTGACGATGCAGTACCAGGCTCAAAGCGACATGGTGGAGTTGATCGAGCGTTTGGAACGCGCCTGCATTCGCTTCGTACACTTCAGCAAAGAGAACGAACTTCGCTCGCGTGTGTTCAGCGAGAAAATGGGCCTCGAATCCGGCTGGAACTGCCATATATCGCTCATGAGTGAGGAGCAGCCCAGGTAAATAAATAAAAAATATTATGTGAAAACTTTTCTAGAACATACACAGTTCTAAGAAAAAAAATTGTGACGTTTAAAAATATATTTTATATTATAACAGTGAAGGTGCATTAATCAATACACACAAAAAATACAGATATCCCTCGCTCGCACGCACTTTTTCAACGCGCGATAAAAAAGCGTTCTAATAGAAATGCTTTTCGCTTAGATCATATTTTCGCTATCAGTTTACACGAGCGTCGTGTTTTTAAAGCGCTGTGTGTGCTTGATTTCTTGTGCTAATAAAAGTCTTTAAAGCGATGTTCTATTTGAACGCTAGTTTAATACGCGTTGTAAAATCGTTTGTGCGTTCGAGGCCTTAATGTGCAAACCAAAAGTTTTGAGACCAAAAGAAAAATCTAACAAGTTGGCCACATTTATGTCTAATACGTAGTCGAAGCAAAAGTCTAGAAATGTGTATGTTATAGAAAAGAAAAATCGACAAATTAACAATTGAATATGACCATTGAAATTGCAATTTTCGCTTCCGCCATTTTGAATCGGGCATGCTGTGGGTGTTTAATTAATTTGTATTAATACAAATTGTCGCAAACTATATAACGGTGTTGACTAACGGTCATATTAAGTGGTCCATCATAACACATCGTACACTCGACATTTTTCAGTTTAATTTTCCAGGGCTGCTAAACGTAGTAATTAGCTGTGATCGCAATTAAATAGGGGGCCAATTTTCGTAACTACAAGTTATTTACAGTTACAAGCTGGCTCTCTCACACACGCGATTTCGTGCAGGTGTGAATGGGATAACATGCACTGTCGCTGGAGCTATGCAGTTCGTTGTTATGTTTTAGTTACGAAAATTGGGCTTCGGGATTCTTAGTCTTAAATAACCGACACATTTAACATGTGAAGTTGCTTAAAACTTAACGTGTGGCAGCCCTAATTTTGACATTATTTTTGTAGACCTACCTACAACAATAATATACACATTTCGATTTCTTTATCCCTATAAATGTTGTGTGTAGATTGCCTAAGAAATCGATGTTAGAACTTCATTTTAGTCATAAATTCTTTAAAGATTATTTCCTACTTAAGTTTCGTTAAAGTAGCATGCCCCATATTTTGTTTCTCCCCTCGCAAGAAAGTGTTATAGGCCATACTTTTTTAATGAACATTTGAACTTACGTAAGGGGCATTTCACGTCAAGCGGACAACCAAAAAAAGGTGAGGTCGTGAATTTTGTTTATATTCTGGTCAGTTATACTTCTAGGTGACGTACATGTGTACACACAATATTTTTTTCGTATCATACAATGCTGAGTAATATGAGCTTTTAAAAATTCACTAAGAGTGAAGTCCGTTATTTTTGGATGCTTATTAATTGTATCAATTTATTGGTAACAAAAACTAAAGATTATTGTTTGTTGTAGTTAAAAAGTTAAAATTTTAATTTTTTTGTGGAATTCTAAATTTTAATTTTTTTTTGCGTATAGTAAACCAGAAGTGAACATTTCAAATCGATATTTGACTAACTTCGACCATTTTTAAATTAAATATTTTTACCTTAATTTAAAGCTTTAAATGTACTAATAGGGAATATACATGTATTTTTTTTTAAACGTTTCTACTCGTTATAACATTACGAAAAATATATATAACAAATCCAAAATATTATCCATTAAGCTGGAAAAAATGTTTAAAAATCACTATAATTTTTGCGCGGTTTAAACACGCCATTTTCGCGGGCTTGGGTTGTGACGTCATCGTACACGAAAAAGACAGTTGACAGTTAAAATCATAGATGAGTCAGAGCATAGAATTCAATTTAACGTCAGTCATGTCATTGTCATGAAAGACAGCGTCGTGTAGTGTGACGTCACACGCGCGTCACCATTGGTCACGACTCACGACCAATGGTGACGCGTTTCGCAATTTTAAATATCGCGGGCTGATTTTGCATTTTTATATATTTTTTTTCGGTTTGAATAAGAACTAAATTTAAAAAATTCCTTTTAGTTATAATGTGACGACAATAAAGAACAGGGAAAAAAATATTTCAGGCAAATTAAATTTTCATGCATATTCCCTATTCTTCACAAAAAAAATTAGAAAGTGATCTCTAATAGTTTAAGACTTAATTATACTTATATGCTATACAGTACATCCACATAGCTTTTAGAGGGACTATTTTAACAAAAAAAAGCTATTTAAATTTAAATATGTCGCAAACGGATACCTAAATCAAAAAATCGTCTCAGAGACCTCTTAGTGTTTATAAAAGACCTATCTAATGATACCCCACATATATTTTTTTTGGTCCCCTACATGTAAAGTGGGGATGATATTTTTTTTTCGCGTCTACTCCATAGTGTGGGGTATCATTAGAAAGGTCTTTTAAAAAAACATTGAGAGGTATCTAAGCCGATTTTTTGATTACGGTATCCGTTTGCGAGATATTTAACTTTAAATAGCTTAATATTTTAAAATATAGTCCCTTTAAAAGCTGTGTATGTAGTATGTACTATAAGTCTTAAACTATTACAGATCACTATCTAATTTTTTTTTGTGAAGAATATAATAATAATAATAAGTAAATTTAAAGCTTTAATCCAAGAATAAAATATCTAAAATTAAAATGGTCGAAGTATTTAAAAAAATCTATTTGAAATCTTTATATACGAAAAAAAATTCAAATTAAGAATACGACAAAAAAATTAAAAATTACAACTTTTTAGCTATAAAAAACACTACTTATTATTCTTTATAACAAATTAATTGATGAAAATATTAAGCATCCAAAAATAACGGAGTTGTATTATACAGTTTAGTAAAGCTATGTGGATGTACTGTATATGCTCTAAGTCTTAAACTATAAGAGATCACTTTCAATTTTTTTTTTGTGAAGAATTAGTACATTTAAAGCTTTAATTTAAGGTAAAAATATTTTATTTAAAAATGGTCGAAGTTAGTCAAACATCGATTTGAAATTTTCACTTTCGGTTTACTATACGCAAAAAAATTAAAATTTAGAATTCGACAAAAAAATTTTAAACTTTTTAACTACAAGAAACAATAATTTTTAGTTTTTGTTACCAATAAATTGCTACAATTAATAAGCATCCAAAAATAACGGACTTCACTCTTAGTAAATTTTTTAAAAGCTCATAACTCAGCAATAAAGTATGATACGAAAAAAATATTGTGTGTACACATCTACGTCACCTAGTAATATAACTGACCAGAATATAAACAAAATTCACGACCTCACCTTTTTTTTGGTTGTCCGCTTGACGTGAAATACCCCGTAAATTAAAATTAAAACAAATTTATCTCATCACGAAGTAAAAGATCTCCTCTCCTTGTCAAAAATCTAAAGTTAATAAAAATATCAATGTTTTAATAGCGCTGGAATAATTGGGTAAAATTCTAGAATAAATACATTGCAAGACCTTCATCAATTACTTGATATATTATAAAGCCCACAATCTGCACAAATTAAGCTACCAATTAATGTTAATCCCCCTTATTATTTAAAAATATTTAACGTATCAATGGTGGACACGCTTATCCATGTTGCTATCTTTGTCTGTCAAGTGACTTTCATAACGTATCAAACAAAGTCATCATCATGGAGTAGCATATCTGTGGTGTAAATATTTTATTAATAAGGGGGAATATGTGGAACGTGTAGACTACGAGTAAATAGGTCCTATAATATAAGGTTGTTCAATTAATTACGGGTAATTTGGGCATATGATCTGCTGCTTATGTCATGACGTTTAGGCTGAAAAATATAATTTTTTTCCAAAAAATTAAATTAAAGAGCGTAATGTAATTTTATAATACTAAATAAAATTACATTACGCTATTTACGGCGCTATTAAGGTCGTTGACCTCACGCTGCTGATTGTATTGATGTTAGTTAGGCAAAGTCTTTGCTACCTCTTTAAATCACCTTAGAGAACGCGATGTAATAAAATCATTATTTTTTATTTTGCTGAGTACATGACTTACATACGCAGTAGATCATATGCCCAAAATATCCGTAATTAATTTTGAACAAGCTTAATTATATATATCAAGCGTGTTGTCGACAGCAAGCCAGGCTCGCCGCTCTCACAAAACGTGCGAGGTGGCACGAGGCTCGCTCGGCCCGAATCGGGCGACGCCATTGCCTATAGGTTTGTTTAACTCAGCTCTATCGCGCATCATATCATTTCGCTTTGAGCTTCCGCACTAATTTGGTTTCGGGCCGCATTTGACCGCTAACAGTTGGACAATGTTAACTTAATGAGGTTGGGAGCACGTCAAATTTTGTACATTGATTTATGGCTATTTGTCTCTCACTCGCGCACGAATAGCGCGTACCTGGGTCAACGTGATAGCAATATATCCGTGCGCGAGTGAGAGGGACAAATAGCGATGAGTCAATGTACGAAATAATTCATGCTCCGTGACCGCACTTTAGATGTATATTCTAAAGGAAACATTTAACGCTTACGAGTTTGAGCCCTTAAGGTCAATTCTGCTAATAAAATCCTGCAATAATCAGTTACAATCCAGTCCCGATATGTTAAAACTGCAAAATGGTATTCTCATAAACGTCAAACCAACATCAAATCAGTTTTGATTGGTCTAAGCTCCATTAATCAGTTTATAATATCAAGACGATTAATTTATAATTCAGTAAAAGTAAAATGAAAGTAAAAGCTAATTACGAGAATTAGGAGTTCAGATGTCAGTTCCTGGTTTACTTTAAAAATTATGAATATTATCCGTTACGGTCATGTGCGGCCTACATCATGTATTTATTATCGCTTTAAGCAAACTTTGTACTATGTTATTGATTACTAACCTGGTAGTATAAGGGCAGCTATATAATAAATATCATACTGCCTATCGCAAATGCTTTTTTTTATAATATATTATACTAATGCATACAAGACTTCAGTTTTAGATATTTTTGTTTTTTATTTTTCTGTTAATCTAATATATTGTATCTAACTTAGCACCGCATTAAGTGCTCAGTGAAGATTTGTAGTCTCTGCTTACATGTAAATTTTTATATATATATTACTGTTCACTGACTGACTGTTCTGTGTGTGCTTCTTTTTATGTTTATGCTAACTTGTTATTACCCATTACACTAAACAATAATAAACCGCTTTTATTATTTGTATGTTTAAAATGTATTTTTGAGGATTTGAATGCTATATACCTTTTTTACAGAAAAATATGCTATGAATATTATTACTAATATATGAATGCGTAACATAGCGTTATGATTGCAATACAAGTTATAGATTCATATTTTATTATCTAGAATGCTACAAATGCTTGCACGTAAGTTGACCCCAAAATGGCGGGGTCTGGGCACGCCTTCTTGTACATCTGTACCTGCGCAGAAACCGCCAATTTCAGTCAACTTACGTAAAAAGTAACCTATTTGAACCGACTGCGGTCAAACGATGGAGATTATAAACCATAGACTACAGTTTTGAGCTGTAGCCAGTTCTGAGCCTGGGGACTTTATGGTTCGGAATCCTGGCTGGAGGTTAAAAGAAGTACCTCAAAATAAGACTTGGCTTAAAGGTCTCGTTACCACGCCATTAAATCTTCAAAAAAAAAAACTGTCTGGGGCTGTAAATAGAACTCTGCGTTTAAACAATAGAGCCGAAAATTGAACATAGAATTAGTGTCTAGTCTAATGTCAATGTCATATATGAGACTCGACACCTCGATTTTGAACTCTATTGTTATTACAAACTGCGCTAATGCGCTGAGTTCTACGTCCAGTTTGACTTTTCCCTGGCCCGCCGATTCCGGACAATATAGTCCCAGCCTTAAAGTTTTTTTCGACCATAGACTAACGTTAGTGTTTAAATAGAGGCAACATGACAGCGTCAAAGGCTCTGTCAATGTCCGCGCCCGGCGCTATCAACCTGGAACACACCACCGTGAAGTTTGACAATGAAGTGAAGAAGACAAGACACTCCATCACAGCTACTGTTAAGGTAAACTCTTCGTTTGATTTTGGAATACAAGCATATTGGTCTGATAAGGTCCAGCGTCGCTTGTCCAGTACGGTAATCGTGAATCGTGATCGCCCTTAGTGCCGTTGCACACGTCCCGGTTGCCGGGTAGCCAGTCCCGAAATGTATGGCCATGTACACCGGTACGTGTGAAAGCTATCGTACATGGCCATACATTTCGCGACCGACTACCCGGCAACCGGAACATGTGCAACGACACTTAGTGTCAATAATAATTTGTAATAATTTCCTTAGCCCTAGTTCACACAAGCGTTTTTCTTTTCCTTCGCGACGGAGACGCTTTTTAGTGACTTATGTTCCATCCATGGCTTAGTAAATGTGATTAACATAAACATTCGTCTGTTCGACGACCCACCTACTCGCGATTCTCGTGTTCGTGTACTTCTAGGTGGCCCCTTGCCATGCCGTTTTGTTTACCTTCCTAAAACATGTAAATAGTGCACCGTTTGATGCGAAAGTGATTGCGTGATGATTAGAACGGGAGATGTGACCATAGCGTCGTCCGCTCGACGAAAGTTTAGTAACAACGACGTATGTAAGTGGTGATATTGGTATTATATTTTATTAAATATTTGTTCATTTTATTATTTATTTTTTCTAAATGATTTTCGATTATTAGTATTTATGAATAATATTTATTTTATAAATGAAAAGACAAAGTGGGAACAGTTTTATTCGTAGAAATTCAATTTTATACGTCTATAATATTATCTTCACGTATAATTTTATACTTTGCATATAGTTACGATTTGTTCCATTATTTTAACATGGGCTTACCGACTTTAAGCGACACTGACGAAGACGATGAAGAAACTCGAGGTACAGAATCAGAAACTGAGGAAATTTTGGAAGAAGAAATAGCTGCTGGTAGACCGGTAGGTACACGGTCTAACAGCATTGATTCTGACTCTTTTTACGATTCTTCTGTATCAAAAGAAGAAAAAATACGGCCGAGTAAGAGACATAGAAAACGAATTATATATTCCAGCGAATCTTCTGAGGATAAAGAAAATGTTTCCACATCCAGCACCCAAAAATTTGTATCAACCGTAAAACCAACAGATGGTCCATGTGCATTTGTTATAATCTGCTAAACTTATATTATCAATGCATGCATCTATCAACATATCTAATTAAATTGCGGAAAAAGGAAAAACCTTTGCATTAGCGTGATTTTGTGCTGAAGTTAGCCGACGAACTTGAGTTCTGGTCGAGGCAAAAATTTGAAACTGTTACTTTGAGGCGGAACATCAAGGTAATGCTTCAGGATATTCTCGGTATAACTCCGTCTGTAAATGTTTCAGTTCTTTCTGCGTCAAATGTGCCTAAAATTTTCTACTTTGGTACATCTAAGAACCGCAGAATGACCAAACACCGCTGCATTGCATTCAAGCAATACATTTGCGGACCTCATAACATGGATATATGCTGTGGCTGGGTGGAATAGTTTTTAGTCACTGTTTTGATTATTTTTTGTTTAATTATGACCCAAACATTGTACAATACAATATCAGCAATTCATATGATTAATATATACTTTTTCCAAAAAATGCATTTTACTTGGCGTAATCAGTTAGACGAATGTTTAGTAACCATGTAACAACAAAAATAGCTTAGTTAACTAGGGTTAATGCTTTCTGTTAAATTACTGGTAATGGCGGTTTGTATTGCTAGGAGACAAAAAAGGCTACAAAATGTGTTTTGAATACTTCTAACTTTGATTAATTATAACATAGATACGTTATATATACGCTTACAAAACTGATAATATTTCTGTGCCGCGACACACATTGACACGGGACGCGTAATACTTGCTACTCGGCCACCGGCTCGTCGCACACTGACACAGAACATTATTACTCGCAGAGCACACTAACTAAAATTGGCCGATGTCGGGCCAATTTGAGTCTTTACTTTTTACGCGCAATGCCATATCTACCTCTTTTTAATATAATACATCTATGAGCTAGGGATGGGCGTTGAATGAACGAACTGTTTTATTAAACTGTTTATTTGTCATGAACGGGTAAACTAGTTTAGCGTCTACTAATAAACTAGTCTATGCGTGAACGGTTGCCATATGCCGGAACGGTGCGTGCGACAGAGACCGTTTCTTCGCGACGCGACGACACGATCGACGGACGGGCGCGGGGCACGACGACTCGGCACGAGCAATACGTCTATCTCTGTTCTTTACAACCGACGACGTGCTCTAATCTATGTAATAATTACATTCATTGAGTGGGCGGTGTTTTAATATAAAAACCCCCCGACACAAAAAATAAACTCTAAAAAATTATAAATAATATTTTAAAACTATTATAATTATATTATCACATAATATTATGTAAGTTGAAATAATTTTAGCTTATATACATACTTCCAACATCATTGAAGTAACATGATACCAAATTTCGAATCGATAGGACATGTGGACGATAGTCAGATCCCCTCATCAAATAATAAAGAAAAGATGATTTTCAAACGGCTAATCATCAACTAATAAGGAAAAAATTATTTTCAAACGGCTATTCAGGTCAAGGTTACCTTACCATGTTCTTTAAATAACGTTGAAGTAACACGGTACCAAATTTCGAATCGATTGGACATAAGAAAGTTAGTAAGATTAGTAAGATTTAAGTAAGATAATCAAGTAGAAAAGAGCTGATCATCTTCAAACGGCTGATCAGGTCATGGTTACCTTACCATGTTCTTTGAATATCGTTGATGTAACACGGTACCAAATTTTGAATAGATCGGACATTGGAAAGTTAGTCAGATCCCCTCATCAACTAGAAAAGAGCTGATCATCTTCAAACGGCTATCTTCCCACTACCAGTTTTCTCATCGAATGAAGCTACGAACACTCTCGATTAAGTCATTAATATTCTCTTTCAGTGCGCTTTCATTTGAGACCCCACTCGAGTATATTTGCACATTCGGTTATTCTTCCCCGCTTTCACCCCCAACAACTTTTAAACGGCTCAACCGATTTTCATCAATCATGTCTAAGAATACTCGCATGTAAGTCACCTTTAATACAAAAAAAACTAAATCGAAATCGCGTCATCCGTTCGGGAGCTATGATGCCACAGACAGACAGACAGACAGACACACACACAGACAGACAGACACGTCAAACCTATAACACCCCTCTTTTTGCGTCGGGGGTTAAAAATGAACTTTAAAGTAAGCTAACAATTTCCACCGCTCACAGATTAAACCGTCTCGTCGTTCGTCGTCATCACTAGTCGCGTCGATCAACAAGTTTGTCAAAACAGTTAATGCAAAAAGTCGTTCATTCAACAAAACTACTTTGTTTGTCATAGTTTATTGCTCAGTTCAGTATTCGTCGAACACGTAAACTAGTCGAAAAAAAAAACTGTTTTTTCAACTAGTTTACGATGAACGATAAACGGTCTCGTTTCGTTGATCGAAAAAGCGTCGACGACCCACCACTACTATGAGCTATAAGGATTAAGGGTAGTATGTTACACTTTGTGAATATTTTTTAAACACTGAATCTCGAAAAACTTTAAATGCTAATCTTTATTAGCTTAATTAAATACATTATGATCAAAATAAATTATCAAAAATAATTTAGTACCTTACAGAATAAAATTTATGTAGTTTAATCTATAATTATAAATTCTGTAGTTTATAGAAATATACTTAACTCTATTGTTTATAGTCAATAGCTCAGATCAAATAAAAAACCAAGATAGCGCATGGCGTTTGTTTGAAGTGAGGCCTAAAAAACTACGCTACTTCAATTTTACACACGCGCTCACACACACACAAGCAAAAAAGTAATTTACTTTTTGTCAGTATAGATTAGTCGTCGCGACGACTCATTCGATACTGTCGAAAAGTAGCGTACTTTTTTGCTTGTGTGTGCGTGAGCGCGTGTGTAAAATTGAAGTAGCGTAGTTTTTTAGGCCTCATTTCAAACAAACGCCATGAGCTATCTTGATTTTTTATTTGATCTGAGGTCGATAGTTAACGCTTATCGCTTGAAATAGAACACTGTGACATATAAACGCGCGGTGGAAAAGTGCGCTGCTGGGTGAGCAGAAACATGGAAATGCATTTGCTCTATTCCGACGCTTTTTAACTCGAAGAAAAAAAGCGCTTGTGAGAACGAGAGCTAATTACCCTGTAGTACTGGACGCCTATTTCACGTTACTATACAAAAAGCTTTCGTGAAAGGGACGAAACTATCTTTCTATTCCTTTTCCGTTTGACATAGCGCGGCAATATAGCACATAGCCAAGCATCACCGCCCGCTGTCCTGTCTCATATAACGTTGCCTCTTCTACGATACATAGCGTATATAGGAACGGCGCTACCTTTTTTCTCTATCACACTTTTGTGGCGTATTTTCACTACGCAGAGCCAAGCGTTACCGCCCGGTGTCATCATTATGTTGTCTCTTTTACAATATATAAAGATACGTAGCGTGTGAGGGACGGCGCTATCTTTTTTCTCTATCACACTTGTTTCACTACTGGCAACTATGTGTACACAGCGCGGCAGTATAGCGCAAAGCCAGGCGTCGACCGACTCGCTGCTGGACGAGCCGGAGGAGGCGACGGGGGCGGAGTCTCCACTAGACGCGTGCCGCTCGCTCTCCTGCCTCACCGACAGCACCGACCACTCCGCACCGCTGCACTTCGACATGAGCAATCGGGTGTGTAATATATTGTACTTTCACCGTGAAATTGTAAAAACCGTTAGATTGTAAAATAACTAACGAGATTGTAAAAATATGTCTAAAGATTCATAAGTATATTTTTAATGTAACGAAAAATAATGTTTTAAATTATAGGCAGCATATTCGCGTCCGAAGTCTATCAACATTTTACAATTTCACTAGTTATATTACAATCTAACGGTTTTTACAATTTTACGGTGACATATATATTATAGATGAGGCACGTCGAGACAAAAAGTGTCTACACCTAATGGTCAAACAAGGTTGTTTTGGGCCATTTGTTATCTTCACATTTGACTATAATTGCTTTCTGCAATATTTAGTCTTTCATACACAAGTGTCTGCCACTTTACTGAATCAAGTGACTAGGTATTTATTTGAACTTTGACTAGACTTTGGACTTGACGATTTAGATATACGGTGTTGCAAACTAAAACGGCCTTTTAATTTGACACTGGCTAATGGTTTTAAGCTGCAATGCCATTTAATTAAAAAAAAAAATTAATCCAAGCCCATCGTTAAGGCGTGACTCCTGTTCGAAACATTACACAGAAAACATGAAACATTGGGGCGTGGCTATACACATTTGTCTAGGAATAGACAATGTTTTTGTTTTCGGAGACGGACGAAAAACATTCCCGCGCGGGTAGAGAGGGGAAGAAATGTTTCATTTCTTAACTAGTGTTCACATCGTTCACATGACACCACATGACACCTAGGTACAGGTTTTTTAGGGTTATAGTTTTGCTTGTTGTGTTTTTTGTGTTTGTTTTTGTGATCGCTCATAATATACGGCCTGACTTAATTAAAAACACAAATTTTGTCAGTTTTCAATAGCAATGCGTAAAATGGCGCACATATTTATGAGTTGAAAAAAATACTTTTATGAAACACCTAAAGTGGCCTTTTCAGAACCCCTCTTTTCTCCTAGATTCTACACCTACAATCACTAAAACTGTGAGCGCTACTACGTCTTCCTCGTCGGAACTTAGATCGTGTCTGGACAAAATGTTTTGTTTCGACCAAAAACATTTTCTGTAGCTGGAGACAGCTTGTGTATGAAAACAAATGTTTTTGTTGCATGTTTCCTGTGTAATGTTTCGAACAGGTGTCACGCCTTTAGTTTTGAATATGGAGGGTAGAGCTAAGGAAAACCATATCTTATGGGAGAAAAGTTGAAAAAGTATCCAGCTGTATGCCATAAATAACAGTTCAAAAATCTTCCACAATGGCGCTGATGTACAAAAAGGGTATGAAGTTAGAATTAAGAGATGGAGTGAAGTGAGTTGAGTTTAGTTATTTAAAATTTTTGACGACTTTATTGGCTAAAAGTAGTTACTTAATTCAGTAAATCATGAATATTCTACTTACTCGCGTAGTCCAATATATTTTTATAAATATAATCGAAGAAGATGCTAAGATTTAGTTATCTGTTTAAATTTTGCCGCTTTACACCCCGTTGCGTCTTCAGCGCCCCCTATTTAACGCTTTTTACGGACACTTTTTTATGTATGAGGATGGTACTCCTTATCTCTATACTCCGTGGTTTTGAATTGTCTGTATTTCAGGCGAAGCTGCCGCGCGGCATCGAGAACATTCGGCCGCACATTGCGCAGGTGGACAACGTGCCGCTGCTCGTGTCGTTGTTCACTGACTGCACGCCGCGCTCCGTGCAGCAGATGATCGAGATCATGCAGGTGTCGCGCCGTCGCGTCCCACTACCTTTATACATATTATTATATCTTACTAGATGTTGCACACGACCTCGTACGTGCAAAAGAGTATCCCGCGGTAACTGTACATTTTTCCGCGATAAAAAGTAGCCTATGTCCTTCCCCGTGGTCTACTCTACATCTGTACCAAATTTCATCAAAATCGGTCCAGTAGTTTCGGAGCATATTCAATGAAAACAAACAAGCAAACTTTTCCTCTTTATTATATTAGTATAGATTATATCCTACTAACGGCTTCCGTAGTTTAGTGGTTAGAGCTTGGCTCTCGACTCGTCGTGGGTTCGATTCCCGTATTGAACAACAAACAAGTTTGGTTAGGACTAGCGGGCTGATCACCTGATTGTCTGACAAGAAAGATGATCCATGCGTCGGATGTGCATGTAAAAAGTCAGACCTGCGCCTGATCTCTCGACAGTCGTGTCGGTTATCCGTCCCACTGGATTATGAGAGTTAAAGAAAATACCATATGGCATGATGATTTTCGTAAATGGCTGCACGACGATGATTAACTGTGCAAAAATTAGCCTGGTACATTAACGTATTCGCGTCGGTATGGCGGGCTGTAAGTCACACCTGAAAAGTATGGCATGACACTACCGCCTCTTCTTTTTTTATGGACTATCGGAAAATACTAGAATTTTTGTGGAACAAATTGTCTGACACTCGTAATTAATCCGACGAGTTCGACTAACGACCACGCGATTGGGCCGCCGGTACGAGCGCTATGACCATCATTTTTCTTTTTGTCATTGCGTAATAAGACCCCTGAAGAACCGCCATACTGATACAAATGACCCAATATTTTGTGTCACTATCTCCCGGTCTAACAAGCAACAATGTCAGCAAGATCGTGCAGAGCCCCACACCACCATGCAGGTTACAAAACTCGACGCGCATTTCGAAGTTTGTTAAAACTAACAAACTTTCTTAGCAGGTCCACTTCCTGAGGATGCTCCGGGTCCGATCTTGCTGACACTGTTGCTTGTGTGGTGGTGGTATATGCACGATCTTGCTTCTGAGTGCACGCATAAGCAGTGTGGGAGGAGGGAGGTGCGTTACGCATGCTTATGCGTGCACTCACACATTTGCTTGCAGGTTGTGGGTATTATTTGGCGGAAAACTGCTTAAAATCATAATATTAATTAATTGTATGCTATGGATTTCCGCAAAGTAACACCCACGACCTCCGAGTCGAGAGCCAATGCTCTAACCACTAGGCTGTTAAAATAAGCAGTAGATCATAATATGTCCAGAATATCCGTGATTGATTTTTAATAATCTTAATTATGAAAACTGCCGTGATATATTACGGTATTATTATTTATATCCTGATTTCAGGACTACGGCGAGGTAGTTTGCGTGATGGGGTCGGCTGCCAACTGTCAGAACATGGAGATATTCATGCAGGCGGATGCGAGGTATGTTATAGCTGCACTCGCTCGATGTATTGTTTTACCCCATATTTTTTTTCTGATGACATTTTTTATCCGCGGTAAGACGTGGTGTGAAACGGAAAACTTCAATCTGTTCAGAGTCGCTTTAGCTTTTGAGTCAAAAAATTCAAAACTAAAGACTATGACGTATGACTGAACAAATCTTCATACAAGAAAAAGTTACGCCAGCTTGATTTTACCATACCTCAAATGTCAGCCGTCTTGATTTCACCATACTTCAAACGTCAAAATGGCCCCCAAAGTGGGCCAGTTTTTGCTTCGACATGCCTCGTCTATAATAATAATAATAATTTTATAAATAATTTATTTCATCAAAAAGTTTTACAAGTACATGACAATACAAAGGGTTGACCTTTCCTAATAAGTGCAAGAGCACCTGTGCCAGAAAAGGCCACTCTTCCTCAACACACTCTTACATTAGGCAAAGATAAAATATCTTATACAACTTATGTAAAGCTTACAACTAAGAAAAAATGTATTAATCAGCAGATGGAAGATATGCAGTGGGATATGAGTGTGTGTGTGTGTGTGTGTGTGTGCGTATGTGTGTGTACGTGTGCGTGTTTTTTATGCGTGCGTGTGTATAGTGTAAGGTTGTGTTGAACTAAATAAAACAAAATATACATACATACATATACATCATACAATCAAATATATTATACATAACATGTATATTAAGCAATTTAAGGTTTACGAGAGATGCTTAAATAAGGATTCAGTCTCTTCATAATTTAAGGTCTTTAGACAGGCTGTAACTTTTGGTTTGCATTCGCGTTGAGTTAGAGGGTTTTTGTATTTTTGTAAGATTCTGTTACACTTATTATATAGATACGATGAAAGATAGCAAAACTGACATTGGGAAAATTTTGTACGTAATTGTACAACCCTGGCAACATTGTAGTCCCTTCGCTTTTCCCTATTTTTCGGGTCGTAGTTTAGTTGTGTGTGTTTCTTCATGATGATGTGTAGTATGTACAGTCTTCTAATAGAGAGAGTATCAGTAATGTTGAAATATAATATATACGTCTGTTTTGAATACAGTGTAATAATTATCGTGTCTAAAAATTATTTATTTAAACTTTTGCAATACGTCGACTTTTCTTTTCAGTATAGCAGTTGAGCCTCTATACCCGGTGCTGTGTCAGAAGATGCCTCCGTACCAGGTGCCCCCCGACTGCGCGGGGCCCATAGACCTGGCGAGGTCGTTGAACTCCGTGCCTTGTTCCTTGTCGGTAAGTCGCGTAAAGACCGGGACCGAGGCTGGGACTATACTATCCGGAATCCGGAAAGCAGTGGAAAATTCTGAACATTGAAAATAGAACTCTGCGCTACAATAGAGTTGAAAATCGAACACACGAGTGTCGAGTCAAATGTCGGTGTCATATATGACAGGTCGACACTCGAAAAATCCATTTTCAACTCTATTGTATTAACGCAGAGTTCTATTTCCAGTGCTCTGAATTTTCACCGGCGCGGCGTTTCGGATTCCGAAGTGACTTGGTGACGACTACATAATTATTATTATGATGATCAGTTTTAGTCGTCATTTGTTTCTTAATTTAAAGTACTGGCCGCACTCAGAGTTATTAATGCTTACTTTAAAGGGTTACTTGGTAGAGGTTTTGACATAAAGTCCATATATTTTCTGTCCAAATCTCTTAAGTGACACCCTAAGTAAGCATTAAATGTATCTGAGTGCGGCTGTTTGGGTTGATAGATTATGCGCTTTATATTGTTGAATAGCTTACAATAGTAATTGACTTAGATATTATTGTTTCGCGTATGATCTATATATATAAAAGCAAAGCTGATTGACTGGTGTAGCAACTCAAAGGCCAAACCGTTAAGGCTAGAAATTTTAAATTTTGCACACATATTTCCCATATGACGATAAAAGTTCAAAATCAGTTCAAAATTTCATGCGAGCAAAGCCGTGGGCATTAATGCTAGTACTTATATATAATAGCAAAAAAAACAAACTTTATTATTAAATGGGTATATTGTGTATTGTAATTTGTATTAGGTATACTCTGATTTTTCACCCGAGTTCCCTAGTACCTACTAAAAGGTTTGTTATACTTTTGCTCTGTCTGTCCGCCTTTAGGCCACCTTATTTTCCAAGTTTTTGAAAAATATATAAAAAATTTCATAATAACATAATACATTTGAAGGGTACAGGAAAAAAAGGGGCTCATCTACATATTTGTCCAAATCAAACCAACAATGGCAGTTGATAGATTTTGAACGGGCCTTTAGTATGCCGTGTTCAAAACAAACTAAAAGGGCTGGTTGCCTGTTATATGGGCATAACAAAATCATCTATGAATCTCAGGATAATTTTAAATAGCTTTTTCTTGCATAAATGCCAATTAGCCCTTTCTTTTCCTGTACCCTTCATTTGCAATCTGGACATTCCTTGTGAATTTCCTTCCTTTCCTTGCAAATCAGCATGAAAGTTTAAATAATTAAAATAGCCGCCACAACGTCATGACGTCACATTCTTGTAATCGCCTGTCAACTATCATATCACACTAAACAATAAACATTTAAAATCCTAGAATACTTGGTGTTAACTTTAATAATTTTACTATTTTCAAATGCCTTTTATAAGGTGATTTACTATTATTATCGAAGAGAAACGCTGATATTCCGCACAAAACTTGCACTAAACTTCGACTGAATAGTAACACTTAATATTTAAAATGACGTTTACTGATGGTAATGATTGGATCGGTCTTTTTTTTAAACCTCCCTCAACTAACCATTTAAAAAAAAGAAGAAAAAGTACAAGAATCTAACGCCACGTTTGAAGATTGTGCGTTTTTAATCACGTGGTCAAACGTGAAAAATTTGTTATTTTATTTTTGATATTTTATAAAAATCATACATAGAGTAAAGTGTTGGTTAAATTGGATTTAAATAATGTTTAGTGATAAAATATCAATAGTTTCATGTATATTTTCATCATAGGATAATGATTAATGGCCTATTGGAGTGGTTTTGGAACGCGACAACAGTATTTCAGCTATCGAGCCATCAGATCGCACTGGCCAGTATACTGGGTTTACATTAGGAACACAAGCATAAACTTACTTTTTTCGTACCTTATTTTCTAACCTACAACTATAATTTCACGCTGCCACTAAAGCTAAAGAATAAATGGCAAAACCACCCTCTGACGAATTACTGCAATTCTCAGGTTTGTCCCGGCTTTTATCTACCTGCCTTTTATTAGATCTAGCTTAGCTTATATGTTATATGTCTTTATTTCGCTTCTCTATACTATGTAAATATGTGTACAAAAATGATTATGGATAATTTTTAAATTAGATATAAGTATTCTGTTTTTATTAATCCTTTACATTAAGGTGGTTCGTTTCCCATACAAAAAAACAATGGACATTATTTAGGTAATTTCATACTATTACTACATAAATTTATATGCACATCTATTTATTTTGCAATACAATAATTGTCGCAAAATATATTTAAAATACTTTATTTCACACAGAAGTCACATTTTTATTGAATTTTCGACAAAAAGTGACATTTGTAACTTATGTCACTTTTTGTCGAAAATTCAATAAAAATGTGACTTCTGTGTGAAATAAAGTATTTTAAATATATTTTGCGACAATTGTATTGCAAAATAAATAGATGTGCATATAAATTTATGTAGTAATATTATGAAATTACCTAAATAATGTCCATTGTTTTTTTGTATAGGAAACGAACCACCTTAAAATAAAAAAGGTGAAATTAATTTCTTATTTATTAATTTCTGTACTTAGCTCTGTTTGACCTCTGTACACAACCATAGGCGTCGCATTCTACAAATAAACTTAAAATAAAAAAGGAGAAATTAATTTCTTATTTATTAATGTACTTAGCTCTATTTGACCTCTGTACACAACAATAGGCGTCGCACTCTACAAATAAAGTAAGCCTCCGTTCCCACGAGCGGTTTTTTCCGTCGGCGTTAGTAATTAGTAAAAACAGTACTAAAAATAGAACTCTACGCTAATACCTACAATAGAGTTGAAAATCAATCTGACAATTCGACTCTCGTGTGTTTCATTTTCAGCTCTATTTTATTACGGTCTATTTACATTGTTACGCTCTATTTACTGTCTTAACTAACGCCGACGGAAAAACCGCTCTTGGGAACGTAGGCTAAGGATCTCATCCCACTAAGGCTTCAGCAACGCTGCAGCCGCGCGACTGCAAGACATTCAAAATCACGCGTGGCTGCCAGCTTAAATGTACGAGATGAGTGATAGTAATGTGAGGCTTCTTGTGATTCGTGATTCAGCTCGTCTTACGGTAGATACTTTTTCATACGAATGTGAATGTGATGTGATGTATGTGTGTATCAGATGTCGCGCGACGCGGACGTGTCGCTGTTCGCGCTGATCACGATGTCGCGCCATTACATGATGAGCCTGTGGAACTGCACGCAGTACTGGATGTGCAGCTGCTGCTACATCTCGCTCATACAGGTGTTGTAGCTATTTTTTTGTTTTATTTTTAAAGGAAAACGTACAACTACTACAAGATTAATAACAGATTAACATTTATAAGGTCAATTACAAGTTTTCACTAATAAATAATATTGATGTTGTAGTTAAGGTGGACTCAAATACATATAAAATCTTATATATAAAAATGTTATGTTGGTTTGTATACGCTTCAAAAACTCAAAAAGTTCTGCACCGATCGAGCTGAAATTTTACCATGATATATAATCCGGATTCAAGGATTGTTTTTATCAATTTTTTATCTACGACCGAGAAAAACAATATTTACGCAGGCGGAGCCGCGGGCAACAGCTAGAGTTATACATACATACATACAGATAAATATAATTGAAGTATCTGTTTGTAATTTCAAATTAATAGCTTTTCACTTAATGCATATGAAAGTATATTCGATACTAACAATAAAATATCACTTTTTAAAATTTTTGTCTGTCCGTCTGTCTGTTTGTTCCGGCTAATCTCTGAAACGGCTAGACCGATTTTCACGGGACTTTTACTGGCAGATAGCTGATGTTATAAGGTCTAACATAGGCTACTTTTATTTTAGGGTTCCGTATAAAAAATAGGGTTCCGTTTCCGTTAGTTGCGGGCAACGAAGTTATGCAAACGAAGTTGCGGGCATCAGCTAGTAACATATAAAAAATGAAGAACATATAAAGTAATAAAAAAATATGGTTATGGTAGTTATATGAGAATATAAGTACGTTAGAATTTTTCTTACATTTTTTATATTTATCGGAATACATGTCTAGTTCACCTATTCATTATTTATAGTATTTCTATATTTATTAATCGTTTTATATGTAATAATCTTTTGTGATCGTTGCTTTGAAATGATGTATCTTTTGTAAAGGTTGCGTGCGCGTGCGTCGCTCTGCCGCACGCGAGCGGGCCCGGCGGCGCGCTGTGTGCGGCGGGTGCGGGCGCGTTACTCGCCGCGTCACTGCCGTTTGCTCCTATGCACCCCGCGCTCATGCTACGCGCTGCGCCTCGCCCTGCGAGGGACTTGCAGCCAAAAGTATGTATAGGCGACTGAAAAATTAAAGTCGCGCGACTACCGCGTCTCTCGCGGCAGTGTATTTTGTGACGGTGGCCTAGTACTAACTATAGCTAACTAAAACCTCCTTGCCAGAAGCGTTTGACGTGGACGCAACATAAAAAACACCACTGTAAATAGAACTGTGCGCTAATACCACGAATTATAGATGTCGCAGTCATCTGGTTGAATCTGCTATTTGATTGAATGACTAGTGCGTTCATTGAATGACGACATTCAATTGAATGACTAAAGGACAACTTGTCAAGTTGTTTAATGTAACGTTCAACGTCTTGACTGAACGTCATTAAGCATAGTCGTTGAATGGGATATAGCCGACTTTGTAATGTTTGGTTAGGGTGACCATAAGTTCGCAACTTAAAAGGTAACTTACTTTAGATAACAAAAATGAGGACATGACATGACACACCTTATTATGATTTTATATTGTATTTTAAGGCTTAAGATAGGCAATACTGACTATTTTTAACAACTTATTCAAGGAATTCAAAGAATCAAGACAGCCATTTAATATTTTATTTTTAAACCTCTAAATCTCCGAAAGTAGGTATACTATTTTCAACAATTTATTATAGAATATTTTCGTTTTGTAATATTTTTCTCTGTCGATTGCCGTAAGTAGAATCATTGGCCACAAAAATTTTAGGTCGTCCATAGTGGGGTACCATGTAGGGTGACCATAAAGATTAGGTATGCCTATCAGGTAGGATGCTCATGAGATGGTTCGTATTCAGCCAGTTTTGCCTCAAATTTTTCTTTAAAAGTAGCTGGCGCCGGCGGCGTAATAATAGGTAGATCCATGCTGTCACACTATTTTATTACGAATAACGCACTTTAAAGTAAATTTAATTAAAAATATATCAACACAGTGCTATCTGTGCTAGCTGTTTGACGCCATATTTGTTTTGGTGAACTAGCGCCGCAGTGGGAAAAAAACGAACTACAAAAAAACAAATACACAACATTGCTATTGACATTCCTGGCAAAACCTGTTGGTTTTCCAGCTCAATTCTATTGGCGCACAGTTCTATTTAGTTCTGTTTATTGGAACCACTAAAAACGCTCGTGGGGCTTAAGCACACGTATATATAATCCGTTCAAAGTTAATTTACTTCTACATTACCTTTATGCCAACGACATATTAAGGCCCTCTCAGAAACTTACAAATTACTATACTTAATCAGGGTTACCTTTTAAGTCGACCTAGATCCTTTATAGGGCTGTAGTTTAGATCACTTCTAACTGATTTGACTATGAAACACCATATCCTAAACGCAACGGTTTTCAAGATAATCTTATTTTAAGTATTTTTTATAAAATGTCCTTTTTTGTCTTTTGCTGTATCTCTTTTTTGTAAATGTGAGCCTCTGGTATATTTGTTTATACGTTTTTTTAGAAGATGGATTGCTCTATCCATTTTACCTAAAAAAATACGTTTGCAGAATAAAATTTGTCATAGAAGATGATGAATAGTGAGCAGTCAAACAAAAAAAAGTGTTTTTACTTTCAAGAATATTAAAGAGTTTTGTTTTTCAAGATTAATAACTACTTGATAATAGTTTTTAAGAATTATTGTTACTACCGTTTCTTTTATCACTAAAACTTTTACTGTCCGACAGATGGTGTTCTTTATATTCTGGTGCTACGCTTGCAAGTTCCTACCATCGGCTATATTCATAGTGCTTCTATACGGGTTCACACTGCGCAGTTTCTGCGAGCAGATCTCCGTCACAAATTCTACCTCGTGCTGGCTAGTGTACCCCGTGAACGTCGGCAACTTCACTCCGGCGCAGGACCTATCGCTGCGAAGTTGGTACGGATGGGGGGATATTTACTACGACGGCTACTACTTGGCGCAGCACATCACACTGGCATTGATTATATTGCATTTAAGTAAGTTATTTTTTTTAATGAAACTACAAAAAGCTATGAATAAATTAAATCTAAACTAATATTGCTTAAACAATATCAGCTTGTAACGTAACGTCTTAGTAACATAAAAAAATTAATTAGAGAGCTTTCTTCAGCACGCTAAGCTTGACTATAGAAATGAGTTTTGTCTACACAGACATATTGACAGATAATATGGACAAAATGACAGCTTTTCTTTGTCAATCTGTCATTTTGTATATTCTTCGTAGAAGAAACCATTTCTACGTTGGTTTCGCTAAGTTTATAGTTTAGTCTTATTTCATAATTCGTTTATTGCCAGAATGAAGTTACAATGATAATATTATGGTCTTATTCTTTTACTCCCTTACTAATAAACGCTGTATAATCTTTGAATAGTTACACAGTGTTTTGTCTCCTTCTATTGAATTAAAAATGTCACTTGTGTGACGTGAACAAAACACTGTATAACTTTTCAAAGCTTATACAGCGTTTATTAGTAAGGGGTTTAATATTTATTTTATCTTTCATTCTACCACTTAATGTTGTGCTACATAAAATTAAATGCTGCGTGCTGGTGAGGTATTTTCTCTTTGACCGACCTTTGACGATTGCTACAAATTATGTACGATGTTTCAGTTGTTATTTCCATTTCGTTTGTGCACCGACAATCCTCTATCTGGCAGAGGGGCTTCTGGACGAACAGGGTGTGGTGCGTCGTGGTCGTGCTACTGTAAGTATACTACTATTATATGTGTTAAAGTATGTGAGGGTGGATGGATGTTTGTTAATCTTTCACGCAACTACTGACCCGCGGGCTTATTACGTATCTTGCAAAAGCCAAGCAATAGCAAAAATTGCGCAATTCTTGCGCAAAAAATCGAAAATTCGTATTACGTATCTGCAAAAACCTACCAGAAGTAACCTAGCGACAGTACTGCCTCTACCGAACAATCGAGTAACTGTAAATTGCAATCAATCGTTCGATCTCTTCACTGCTGTCTATCTTTTCGTATTACGTAAGACTTTTACAGCAAAGGAAAAGCAATAAGCGAGCGATTTGAACTGTCAGTTAGCAATAATAAGCGAAAATGAATCAAAGTGCAATCAAACACAACAGCGAGCGATTAGCAATCGATCGCATAGGTAATACGATTTTATTTAACGTTCAGCAATCGACTGTGCGTCTATCGCGCGGTGACTGCAAGATTATTGCTAATTGCTATTTTTACGTAATACGGCGGCGGATTTCAACGAAATTTGGTATGGTAGTAGTTTAGGTTCTGAATTAAAAGAAAGGGGAATTTTCTGTCCCCAAAAAAATACAGCATTCCCGTGGGATACCCGATACTATATTTACGGTCGAAGCCGCGGGAAAAAGTATTTTATATGTATTGAGTTGAATATATTTTTTCCTAGTACATACTTACATAAGTAATTTTATTTTTAGTATTTTAAATGGAAACTTTATTATTATTTATTTTTATTATAGCCCTTAATTCTGAACTGAATCTGTGTGAAAATATTTTATATGTGACCGTAAAATTGTAAAAACCGTTAGATTGTAATAGTACCTACTAGAAATATTATAAAATGTCGACAGATTGTCAAATAAAAATTTCTTCTTACAATTTACACGCTATTTTTCGTTATATTGTAATATTTACCGTGCCGATTGGTTAAACGGCAAGTGCCCCGCGCCGTCATATTTGTTTGCTTTTTCTCAATAATAACTATAACGAAAAATAATGCGTACAATTGTAAAGAGAATTTTTTATTTGACAATCTATCAACATTTTATAATATCTCTAGTAATATTACAATCAAATTGTTTTTACAAATTTACGGTGACATACATTTCATACTAGAGCTGTAGGAAACCGGATGTATTCGGTACTGAGTACCGGGTGCGCCATCTAGTGCGCTGTGCGAGTAACGAAACGTTACATACGAATACATTTCGTTACTCGCATTTTTGTAGTATAATTCTCACTAATTCCAATATAAAAAAAAACTAAATTACCTAACCTTTCCTTTATTTTTCTGTAAAGCATAGCAGGGCAGTGCGTGCTAAGTGCGGCGACGCTGAGCGCGCGCGGGACGTTCGCGGTGCGATGGCCGCTCGCGCTCGCGTACGCGCTGTCGCTCGCACTCGTGTTCGCTATCAACGAACTTATCAAGTGGCATGAGATCAAGTACGTTAAATAATTTAAATATTTCTTTATATTGTGGCGGACCAACTAGCCCATATGTACAACATACGGCGCTATAATGATTGCAATTGGAGACCTTTTCTTTTTTTTTTTTTTTCAAATAGGAAAGTTGACTCTATTATATAATGAAAGTTGCTTATATTCATGATTTTATTCACTTCTGAAAATTTCCCGGCGGTCTCCAATTGCACCCAGAGACAAGTAGGTATACCTATACAACAGCTGAAATGACTACATGGTGCTTGACTCTTAGGTTTGGTTTAATACACGCACGAAATCATCGAAACAGGTATATGCGCCCCCCCCCCCCCTAGCTATAATCCTGGGTACGCCCTTGAGAGCATATCTCTCCTGGCCATAGGCCCCGCACGGCAGAACTCCGACTCACTGGAGCCCGTGCAGCGGTACAGTGCCGCTGACACGCTGGAACTCTGGCACTGGGGATTTGACCTCCGTCGGTCTTCGGAGGGGGGGGGGGGGGGGGGGGTTAGGGGCTCTCACGCTAAAACTACTGAACGCAATTCGATGAAATTTGGTATGGTAGAAGTTTAGGCTCTGGATTAAAACATACATGTATGGGAGTTTCACCCCCCTAGGATCACTTTTGGCGAATTTTGGGGGCTTTGTATACAAATTGTACCTATTCCCATAATTATTTTAATTTTGTTTGTATTTCAGGGTGGACGCCCGCAATCAAAGACGTGCAAGATTAGACTTCGGAACGAAGTTAGGCATGAATTCGCCTTTCTGAAAACAATTATTGTATTTATTAATACTAGTCATCGAGTGAATTTAATGCCAAAATAACTAATATGTGTAATGTGAGTGACTATGAAGCAATTATAGATGTAAGAATAAATTGTACTTGACATATTGTACTCCTATTTTGTACTTAAATTATATTTTAATTTTGTTAAAAATAAATGTTATAAAAATGTGTGTGTGTGCCTGCAAATATTAATCCTATTTATCTCCCTCTCTTACAAGTTTCTAAAGTACATCTCCACTTCAGTTACTACAATAGTTAGGTACACAATAAATAAAAATTCAATGTAAAACAAATAGTTTATTTCATCTAATAAACTTGTGATGTATATTTGTGCTGTGTCAAATGACATAGCAGTCATTACAATGTATCGTTTTCGGCCAATACTTTCCCAGGGCCAATAATTTGAGGTTAGAGTTACGTAGTACATCATACTTCAACTAGTATTACAATCTAAATTATATTCACGTCATAACAATAATAATTGTTGTTGTTCTGATAATGTTACAATGTGAGAACCAATTTCCTGCAGCGTTAATGAACAACTCACGATATTCTCACCGTAAATCACTAAACTAATGTTAGTTTCTAAACACTTGTACTTATAGGTAATGTTTAAGCATGCGAAACACTAAGAATCATCAGGTATATCCAGAATCTCCTGAACAAATGTAGCTACATCCGTTTCCTTTTCACTGTGTTCCTTGCAGAACGGGTGAGACAACAACGCATCGTAGTTAGGCCTCAGTTTGTAATCTTTCTTCAAGCATTTTGTTATCATATCATCAAATTCTGCAGAAAACTGACCACTAGGAAGACTAGGAGGATCATCTTTTACGACTTGTTTGAGTTGTTCAAATGGTGTTCCCCACGTGTTATACGGAAACTTTCCTGTTGCCAACTCGATCATTGAAATGCCAAGCGACCAGACGTCACTACGAATGTCGTACTGGCCCGGGTTCCCGGTGGGATCGATTCTCTCTGGGGCCATGTACGGTTTGCAGCCCGCATCTATAGTCTTCGCTACAGAGTCTACCAGATATCCAGAAATACCAAAATCACACATTTTGACCTCACCCTTTCTATTTATAAGAATGTTTGAGGGTTTCACATCCCTGTGTATAACTCTTAACTCTGAATACAAATAATGTAGGGCACTGACAACAGAAAATGCTATTTTACCGAGAATATTTTCCGTTATGGTTTTGTTATGTTTATACACTTTAGTATAAAACTTATCCAAACTCATGTCCATGACCTCCATGCATATCCACACATCACCCTCTCTGAACATGGCACCGTAGAAGTGTACAGTGTATGGGCATGCGCTGGCACGCATTGACACGTCCAGATCCATCAACAATCTTTTCAACTCCAGGGACTGGCTGTTAAATGAAGCCGTAATCCTCTGTAAATAAAAAAATTAAATTAATCAAAATTGCTTTTACTAACTAAAATAGGCTGGAATTCTATGATGCAGTCAATATTAATTTTTGGTGACACATTATTGTGTATTTATCAAACATTTTAGAATTACAAAGGATATATTTTATAGACCAATTTAGCCATGGCAACCACAGATAAAATAAGGTTAGATATTATAAGCCTAACTAAACCTAGATTACAACAGCATATATTATGTTTTTTTAGTTAAAAAACGAATATTATTAATTATTTACAGTCTAAAACGAACCTTTACAGCCATTGTAGTGTTGCTTGGTTTATGGTGCATCTTCTCAACAATGCCGTACGCTCCACGGCCCAGGTCGCATATTTTGACCAAGTCATCAGCATAGACAGTGAAGGTTTTGTCATCGACCGTAATTGTGGTCTGTTTATCCAAATTCCTTGGTGGAGTACTAGAAAACAATTTATTGTTTTATTTAAAAAGTTTATTTAAACATGATAATCACCTTCCATTTAAAATGTGAAGTATTGACAAAACTACAAGTATTTTGCATAATTAAAATATTTTCCTGTAAACTTTATTTCTTTGACCATACCATATTATATGAAACTAGCTTTTGCTCGTAGCTGCGCCCGCGTAAATACATTATCCCGCAGGAACACGGTACTTTTTCGGGATAAAATATAATATGTCCTTTCCCGAGCCTCGAAGTATATTTATAACAGATTTCATATAAATCGGTTCAGCGGTTAAATCGTGAAGTGGTAACAGACATACAGATAGACAGGCAGACAGACAGACACACTTTCGCATTTATAATATTAGTATAGATTGATGAAGTTATATTGCCTATCCTTATCTTAGGGATAAACAATTTCACACAAGCCATTGTTTGTCAAACAGAATATTATGATTATAATATTTTTTATCTAAATTTTATTTAACATAAATAAATGATGATTGAAAAAATAATAATTTGTCTATAAGTACCGCAAAACCTTTCAGCAATCATCACGTTACGAATTTATGATATACTCACACATCAACTGGCTGTTCCGGTGCTTTTATCGTTAGTCCTGGTGGGGGCCTCCGTCTCGACATCGTGAAGGTCCAGCAGGGATCAGCGCTCCAATAAAATTTAGGATTAGGCCCTCACTTTTCGATTAGACTCTTGGCACTCGAGACTGGTAAAAATAGTTTTAATTTATTTCACGTTATCGAATCAAACAGCATTTAGGAATTATTAAGTTATGCATGAACATTTAATAATTTATGTAATTGACTCACATTTATTATTTTACTGCTAAACAAATCTAATTTTCATTTTTGTACAAAAATAGTCTTCAATTACCCAAAAATGACATTTACTACTGATTAGATGTTCATCTTCTTCTATGGCAAAAAACACCAATGTAAGTATATACGGAGAAAATAACCTGTAATAAAAAAGAATAGTAGTGGTAATTAATTAATTAAAGTTTAATTAGCCCAGGACGCAAAAGACAAAGCCGATCTTCTGGGCAAGCTCTTTGCGTCTAACTCGACCCTAGATGACGGGGAGCAGAAACCGCCGACCATACCGCGATGCACGAGCTTCATGTCGGATATTCGGTTTCATCAGCGCTCAGTGCGAAAAGCCCTCCGTTCCCTTGATATCCAAAAGTCGAGTGGGCCTGACGGAATCCCTCCTATTGTGTTGAGAAAGTGTGCTCCAGAGTTGGCTCCGGTCTTGACGCGCCTTTTTCGGCTCTCCTATTCCTCTGGCATCGTCCCGGTTTCTTGGAAGACAGCCTTGGTGCAACCGATCCCCAAAAAAGGTGATCGCTCAAATCCTTCCAACTATAGACCAATCGCCATAACCTCTCTCTTCTCAAAGATAATGGAATCCATTATCAATGGCCAGCTTCTTCGATACTTGGACGGCCAGGGATTACTAAGCGACAAACAATACGGGTTCCGTAAGGGTCGCTCGGCTGGTGATCTCTTGGCGTACCTAACTCATCGTTGGGCTCAGGCAATTGAGTCGAAGGGAGAAGCATTGGCTGTTAGTTTGGACATTGCGAAGGCCTTTGATCGGATTTGGCATAAAGCGCTGCTTTCAAAACTTCCATCATACGGGCTGCCCGAGAAATTATGCAAGTGGGTCACAAGTTTCTTAGCAGACAGAAGCATAAAGGTC
Source organism: Glaucopsyche alexis (assembly GCA_905404095.1). NCBI lineage: Eukaryota > Metazoa > Arthropoda > Insecta > Lepidoptera > Lycaenidae > Glaucopsyche > Glaucopsyche alexis. Next base: position 19,910,317 of record FR990054.1, on the reverse strand, counting down.
GTAGTTGACGGCGAATGCTCGGAAACTCAGTCAGTTGATGCTGGTGTCCCTCAGGGCTGTGTGCTATCGCCTACCCTATTCATACTGCATATCAATGACCTGGTTCAGACCAACGGCATTCATTGCTATGCGGATGATAGTACAGGTGATGCTGTATATACCGGCTCCCCTAATATTTCTCGGCTAAATGTCATCGAGAGTCGAAACGAACTTGTGTTTAAAATAGAGAATTCATTGGAGAAAGTCTCTGAATGGGGTAGACGTAACTTAGTCCAATTTAACCCCGCCAAGACACAAGTCTGCGCGTTCACCGCTAAAAAGTCACCTATGGTCGTACATCCTCGTTTTGAGGGCACATCTTTAACCACCTAGCATTGAAATACTTGGCGTTAGCATATCGAGCGAAGTCCAATTCCGATATCATCTAGATTCTAGAGGGTAAGGCCAAGTTAGCCTCGAAGAAGCTTGGTGTTCTCAACAGAGCGAGACAGTACTTCGGTCCGGACCAACGCCTACAACTCTACAAGGCGCAGGTTCGGCCTCATATGGAATATTGTTCTCATATTCTCTGGGCAGGAGCACCAAAATACCAACTGCTCAGTGGCGTAGCTATCGTAGGGCTAGGTGGTGCAGTGCACCAGGGCCCCGGAGCTCAAGGGGCCCTCTAGCCTCAGCTTTGAAAACAGAGGAGCATATAAGAAAAAAGGAAAAAAAATCTTGTGAGCAGGCTCGAGATTCGAGGCTCGATTTTTTTTTTAATGTTGTTAAATGAACACCAACAATTAAAAGACTTCTGATTTAAGATTTTCAACACATGCGCTAAGCGTCCTCGATGAGCATGTGCTGTTTGTTATATCGTTATTTCAGTTATTTGGTATTTGACAGTTGGGATGAGTACGCCCGTAGCACATTGGAACAGCGATAAGCTCACGTGCTTGACGGTCGTGAAATCAATTCGACAATTCCATACTCCATATTAACTTTTTCGACAAGTTTTCATTCCCTCTTGCCTTGCATCAGTTCTCATTTATGATATTCATTGCGATGTTTTCAACTTTCTGGGGTCTGTTCAACATTTATTCACAAAGTATTTGGCATTTTCAGTGTAATTTGACACTTGACACTTGACAGTTACAATGTTACAAGAATGTGACGTCATGACACAGTAATAAAGCGTTTTCGCGCCTATAATATTAATTTAAACTTTTAGGCTAATTTGCAAGGAAAAGAAAGAAATTCACGAAGAATGGTTCAAACTGCCAATGTATTTTAGTATTAGGAACGATTTGACATACCTTTTAAAAACTTGGAAAATACCCTATTGTCCGTCTGTAATAATACCTGTGCATTCTGTAGTTGATAGCTCTCCTGGGCGACCGCTGCGTGAACGGCGTACAGCTCTTTCAGGTTTACGTGCCAATCTTTTTGTTCCTGCTTCCACCTTCCTGCCATCTTCTTTTCTCCAAGCTGCGCACCCCAACCGATGTTGGACGCGTCGGTCGTTAGGAAGTGAGTTATCGGGTTCGGGTGTATCGGTAATGTCCCGTCTGCTTCCTTTATCCACCAAACCATCTCCTGTAGCGCAGGGTCAGGTATAGAAGATTTTCGGTATGGATGTTTGGTGGACAGATGTCGACTGTAGTACTGCAGTGTTCGACAGTGTAGACGACCTCGGCGAACGACGAATGTGGCGAAGTTGAGTCTTCCCATTAGGGACTGGGCCTGTCTGAGAGACCAACTGCCAACCGAAATTTGGTGCTGAAGTGCCCTGCGTAGCGTTAGGCACTTAGGCTCCGACAAGGACCTCGTGTTGTGAGTGGTGTCCCAGGTGACGCCCAGAAATTCTAGGCGTTGCGTCGGAGCCAGCACACTTTTCTCCCAGTTCACCATCCAACCGAGTAGCTTCATCGTGGCGATGGTAAAAGCTACTTGCTCGGTCAAATGGTCGACGGACTGATGGGCTAGGAGGAAGTCGTCCAGATAGACCACACACCTGATGCCGTGAGACCTGAGGTATTCGGCGACCCAATTGGTTAAGGTAGCAAACGTTCGTGGTGCTGACGCCAGACCAAAGGGTAGGCAGGTCATTTGGAGCAGTTCGCCTTCGTAGCTCATCCTCAGGAACCGACGGTGCTTCTCGGAAATGCTCAGATGAAAGTACGCTTGGCTTAGGTCTAGCTTCGCCATCCAGTCTCCTTTCTGCAAGAAACTCGGTACTCTAAAGTGGTTGAAAAGTTGAAAGGGCTTTATTTCCAGAAATTGGTTGAGCGTCTTCAGATTGAAAATCGGCCGAAAGCTGTTGTCTGGTTTAGGCACTAGAAAGAAGGTCGAGATATAGCTGGGAGTGACCTCGGCCCTCTCTAAGATTCCTTGTTTCAGCATGCTCTGAATTTGTTGTGACATATCGAAGCTCTTTTTGGTCTCGTATGCTTTCAAAACCGTCTTTCCCGGATAAATTAAAGGTGGTTTTCGAATGAACGGTATTAAAACCCTTTTCAAAAGTTGACAAATGTGATCCGGTGCTCCTAACCTTTTCCAAACACGCTGATATTTCACGAGACAGCCTCCTCGAAAGTTCGGCCAGTCATTAGTGATATCGGTTACTTGGTGAACTTGCTTTTGTTCGCGGTTTATTTCTGCTATCGCGCTTGTTTTTATAGTTTGATGCATATACATGCAGCTCGTTTATTAGATGGTTGTTCCGATTTTCGATTATTTGGTTTTGATTTGTTGTACGATCGAAAAAACGTGTCGGACTGCTTATGATTAGCAGAGCTAGTAGCAGAATAATGGGCAGGTGCAGCGCGTCCCGTGTAACGGTTTTGTGTGGACGGACCTGCCATGGGAGCGAGCTTATCGGCCCCCCCAATTTTTTGGAGGTACGACGATAAAATGTCTTTATCGAATAAAAATTCTCCATCTGGAGGAATTTTTTGTAACGCACTGCTGTGATATTCTTCAGGTATTGTCTCAACACTGCTTCTCTACGCGCGTTAATATAATCGGCCCGTCGGCCGCATACATTTTGTAAAATATCGTCCGAAACATTTGTATAACCGGATTTCTTATTAAACAATTGTTCAATTTTATCAAACAAAGATGTAGGAGTTAAATTTTTATCATTATCCGTAGCCCAATTTATCAACGACTGTAAATTACTACGTAACTCGTCCTTTTGCTTTAAAATAGCATTTGAAATCGAAGCAAAACTACGTTCGGTTAAATAGAGGCGCAATGACCTTTCGTCCGTAGCCGATGGGGCGAAACGCCTAAGTTCGTCGTTAACGTTCATCTCGATAAAGCCCGGAACAGTAGCATATTTCTTTTGAGCGTCCGAAAAACGAATACAATTCCAGTCGCTACTCTTAAATTTTTGTAAATCAAAAATTCTCTTATAATGTTCGTCATTCGATTTTGGAAACAAAGGATCTTTCACTGTAGTGGATAGACAAATTTAACACTTGCGCAGGCTTTTGCGGCGGCTGCAACTCGAGAGTATTGTTCGAAACCGCGGCGGGAATATTTATCGAACTACCGCCCGTAACGTTTATGTCCGACGCATGCACTCGCGTATCACTATAACTACACGCGATTAAGTTAGTCAAATACGAAACTTGTTGCGATAAATGTTCAAATTGTTCATTACTCACATGGCGGGAACGTTTACTTACGGTGCGGAAACGTTTGTTTCCGCGTGGGTCCGAATCGACCCCATGCTCCAAAGACGACGATGACGATGAATTGTCCGTAGATTCTCTCGAACGGGAAGACTTCCTCTTACGCGGAGTGGAATCCTTTGACTCGCTCATGATTTCGTCTTCCAGTGGAAGGAGATGCTACATTTATCGCGAAGTAAAATTACGAACACGTGTTCGGCAAAGAAAATCTTTAATCGCGAAAATTTATTGTTAAATACTAAATATGATTTCACTTTTTATTATTTAACATTACTTTCAAATTAAATGATATTAAATTGTAGCAATTAGCAAAATTTACGTAACAAAAATTTTTTGCCGATATTCACGACATGAAAAACGACGCCATAATGAAGAAAGTCAGTTAGGCGCGCAACCGTCTCAAATCCGCGACACTAGCGCCATCTGCCGTACGTGGAAGGAGGTAAGTAGCCGGAAATCGACAGAAAGACGGGTGCTTGACTCAAGATGGATTCCGGATATCGAAGACGGAACAAATAATAGTTGACGCTAGGTCGACTAGGTGTGTCACTGACCGTTGCAATTTGTTTCCCCTACTACCAACACCAGCCTTATTTCATCTTTCATTAAGTATCGCCACTAATGCAAATGCTACTATTTTTATTCCGCACATTCATCCATCTGGCACCATATTCTGCTAGAACTCATTTTCGCTAAAAAAAAAATCCGATGACAAAACATATAATATGATACAGGATACAGGTTACAGCAAAACGGTATTCGTATAATCTATAATAACTCTCAAACTTTTAACTTGATCGACAAGAAAAATAAAAAACGTTTTTCTAAACTGAAGTTCAAATTGAAGAATGAGCTACTATCTCAGACCAAATAAAAAGTATAGACAGACTTCTAAGAACAACAAAGTGACGCCGGTTTTTCATGCATTGTGTGCGTGAGCCGGTGTTGCCACACTAAATTTTCATTTGCCTAGATATGTTGGCTAAACTTTAGAATAATATCCCACATTTGTACTATTAATTGGTTTATGGTAATTTTACCGCTAAGTTCTTTTATTGTCGCAGTAATTTTGCAAGTTTTCAAAATTATAAGATCCGTAGTTTTCGAGATAAAAATATAATAAAATTTCGAAAATTGTATAGGAATTCGGCCATGTTAACGTATCTGTGACATTTACGTTTCGTTTTCCATACCTTTATGTCAAAAAACTTTGCAGAGCTCTATTTTACGTAAAAGTTGTAACACGACCTCACAAAAACCTGGCGCGAAATAACGTTGTCACTACTCTCCCCAACTATGGAATTCTAAAAATGGGTTACATTAGAACATTTTTATTGTGTTCAAAACGTCTTTAAATATGAAAAAACAGAAAGTGATAATTCTGTTTATTATTTATTTATAGATAAATTTAGATAAAGGATAGGTAAAGATGAAAAGTTTAAAGAAAAAAGTTAAAACAGCTGTATTATTTAGTAATAAACTTTATTTTTGGCATCAACATACAAATGTAATATGTACACTTAATTCTAAAATAGACTCCCTTTGTTCAGTAGCGATATTAGTAATGTAAATGCCCCCTATGTTCGGAATCGTAAGGCTCTTCGGATTTTAACATTTTTTTTTATTACAACACTATCGAGAAATAGCGTCCAAGAACTCATGAATTAAGCGCGCAAGAGATTGTGGATTCGACGGGGAATTCTATTAAAAATCGTTTTTTCCCTTTTTTGATCTCATCAGTCATCTGTATAATAAATATTCCATATCGTCATGTATGTGCGTCGTTCTTTATTTATTCCCATTTTCCTCCATTTAACACAGAGATTCTACCCATCATAGAGACGAAGTATGGATTTAACCTACTAGGGATAAGTTTAACTCACTGTTTCTTATTCTTATTCCTATGACTAATTTTAAAGGTCAATATAGGTTCAAGCTACGCGGAAAGAGGGGATGAGGGGCATTAGGGCCCGACTCTTCCCTTATGCACCGGGGCCCTTGTCCACCTAGCTACGCCACTGCAACTGCTCCCTCTGGATCGTATCCAACGAAGGGCCGCTCGAATTGTTGACTGTCATTGCGTTTCAAACAGCTTGAACCCCTTGGAATTACGCCGAGATGTAGCTTCACTCTGCATCCTCTATCGGTTGTATCACGGGGAGTGCTCTGAGGAATTGTTCGGAATCATACCACCTGCAACTTTTCGCCATCGTCCCACGCGAAAAATATTCCATCCTCATCACCTTGATGAGTGGCAGTCTTCCACCGTGCGTTTCTCGCGTAACTTTCTGCCGCGCACTATAAAACTCTGGAACGAACTGTCACCAGCAGTATTTCCGGACCTATACGACCTACAAACCTTCAAGAAGAGAGCGTATTCCCTCTTAAAAGGCCGGCAACGCACCTGCAGCTCTTCTGATGTTGCGAGTGTCCATGGGCGACGGTAGTTGCTTTCCATCAGGTGACCCGTTTGCTCGTTTGCCCCCTTATTTTATAAAAAAAAAAAAAATTAGAAAATTGAAGAATAGTATTTCCACCGCACCGCCACCGCATATAATTATTTCTCATTTCATACAGATGACCCAGGAAGAAATATCGTTACACGATTTATGTTTAGTGGAAAAATTACTAGGTATATTATGTCAATGTATACTTTCATGACATAGAAAGCCGCACTGTTTTTGATCGGCACAACAAAATATTCAATTTCCCACTCATCTTGAAACAATCTATTTTTTCATAACGTATCTATACTAATATTATAAAGCTGAAGAGTTTGTTTGATTGTTTGTTTGTTTGTTTGTTTGAACGCGCTAATCTCAGGAACTACTGGTTCGAATTGAAAAATTCTTTTTGTTTTGGATAGTCCATTTATCGAGGAAGGCTTTAGGCTATATAACATCACGCTGCGACCAATAGGAGCGAAAAATCAGTGAAAAATGTGGAAAAATCGGGGAAAATTATTCATCTTTGAGGGCTTCCGTTGTTTGTTTGATCACGCTGATCTCAGGATCGAATTGAAAAATTATTTTTGTGTTGGATAGTCCATTGGTTGAGAAAGACTTTAAGCTATATAACATTACACTGCGACCAATAGGAACGAAGCATCAGTGAAAAATGTTGCAAAAACGGAGAAAATTATTCATATTTGAGGGCTTCCGTTGCATGCGCTGCGTAAACGGTTCAAGTTACCCAAAAAATATGTATGAAAGAATTATTCCTCTTTAAATGATCTAAAAAAATGTCCGCGACAGTATATATGTCTATCTTTTAAGATTGACTCACTATAACCTTTGGTAATCAAATTTGGTCGAAATTAATGCGTTATTGCCAATTATTTGTTTAAGAGTTTTATCAACATAATAATAATGTTAATCCTTATCCAAATAAATGTGTTGTTGATTAAGAGTATTTAATTGTGAACAAAATTGTCCTTGACATCGCTTAATTTCAATTAACATCTTAGAAAATACTACAATTTTTAAATAACTCCGCAACAGCTGCGCTGGCCGGCGGGCGAGGGAGAGGCGGTGCTTACAGACTTGCTACGCAGAAGTACTATACATATTATTTAAGAAACTTCTTAATCGCGATCATAATAACAGAAATTGACGCGGACGAAGTCGCGGGCAACAGCTAGTGTACGTATAAACTTAGATTTAAAAAAAATTTTTGGTTGCGGCCCGCGACACCAGGAGTACAACGCGTTTGTGGCCCGCGTAAAAAAAAGGTTGGGGACCACTGTTCTATATCTATAGATAGCAAATATGTTTTATGTATGATGATAAAAATATTTATTTGTTATTATTATACATACTTATTTTTTAACTAAGAGTTATACTATATAGTAGTTTTTAAATTATTATAAGCTTAATTGCCATCAATTTAATCAAGTGTACAAAATCTAATTGCTCTTACGGCCTTCTTTGCTCTTCTTTCTGCCTCTTCTTTCATTTTGAGCTTCTTTTCTTTTTCAGCTAATCCAACAACTACATCATGATGCAAAGCATTTTTAACAGTTGATTTAGCGAAAAGCTTACTTAACACATAATCATCATCATTAAGTTCTTTTGTCTTTTCTTTCTTTTTCTTCTTTACCTTTTTTACTGTAACTACATTATCAATTTCAGTTTCACTGCTAGAATGTTTCCGTTTCATTGACTTTCCAATCTTTGTATTTTTACTTTCATGATTATTACTATCAGTGGAATTCACATCATTCTTAGCTTCTTCGTTTACCTTAGTATCAGTGAGTTGCTCCTCAGTTGCTTTGTTTTCTTGACTGTCTAAAACTTTCTTTAGTAAATTTTCTTCATAATCATTTTTAACATGTTGATTAACTATGTCAATTTCTGAAAGAGCATTTTCAAATGAAACTGTAGTAACTTCATCATGAACTATGTTTACTTCTGGTTCCTCAACCACTTTCGGATTGAACAGTTCTTCTCTTTTCTTTTTGTATTTTTCTCTTGGGTCTTCTTCAGGTACCTCAGATTTCTTTTGGAAATCTTTTTTTATCTTTTTGCTAATCTCTTTCGCCATTTTTTTCATAAGTTGTAACTTCTTTTTAGAATAAGAAAGATCAACTGATTCGTTTTTCTTTGAGATATTTACTTTAGTGTGCTTAAAAAGTGAAGCAGTTTCTGTATCACCATCACAATTTAAATCTTCTAGTGTAAATAGTCCTTGTAAGGTGCTAGTTGTAAGAACATTTTTTTGATTAGGGTCTATCAAAATTTTATTACTTAAAAAGTTTTTGAATATTTGCCTCTGATATATTTTTTCTTCAATTGTTCCAGCTGACAACAATCTATACACTGTAACATTCCTGAGTTGGCCGATTCTCCAAGCTCTTTCTTTAGCTTGATTATCTGTAGCTGGATTCCAATCAGGATCATATATTATCACTCTATTTGCTCCTGTCAAATTCACACCCAATCCACCAACTCTTGTTGTAGCAAGGAATACTAAATAATCTGAATCTTCATTAAATGTTTTGATTAAATTTTGCCTTTGCCCTACATTTACTGTGCCATCCATTTTTAAATATTTGAAATTATGCTGCTGTAAATAATTTTCAAGCAAACAAAGCATGGCTCTAGATTGTGAGAAAATTAAACATCTATGGCCTTGTTTCTGCCATATTTTTAAAAGTGAGTTTACTACAGTCATTTTGCCAGATCTCTTGAAGTTGCCAAAGATTTCTTCATCAATTTCTTCTGTTTCCTCATGAGCTTCATACAAATACAGATCCGGGTGGTTACATATTTTTCTAAGAGTAGACAGTGCAACCAAAACCCTGGCCCTAAGAGGATCTCCATACTTGTTCTCTTTGTCAAGAATACTTCGGACTGTACCACTCATCAAATAACCCATATACAAATCTCTCTGCTCTTTTGACAGTGCACAGAAAAGGACCTGTTCATTTTTTTCAGGTAAGTTAATATGCTCTTGGACTTCTGCTTTAGTCCTTCTTAGCATGTATGGAGTTATAATATTTTTGAGAGCCTTAGCAATCTCCAAAGCTGTAGCTTCCTGATATTCAGTGGCATTGGAGTATCCTCCCTGTGTTATGGGTAAAGCAAAATGTTCCATAAATGCAGAGTGTGATCCTAAAAGTCCTGGTCTCATGAAATCAAAAAGTGACCAAAGTTCCTGCAAGCTGTTTTGCATGGGAGATCCAGTGATTAAAATTTTATGAGGCGTAACAAATTTTTTAATTAGTTTACTAACTTGTGTATCGGGATTTCTGATTTTGTGGCCCTCATCTAAAATAATATAATGCCACTTTCTTGATATTAATTCCTTGTGATACCTTACAATGCCAGCGTATGTAATCAATAAAATGCCATGTGAGGAATGTATATCTCTTATAAGTTTATTGTGACCGCCGGAATGTGATCCGGAGTGATGGAGTACAGCAACTCGAAGTTCAGGATACCAAAAGTGAAAATGAGATACCCACTGATAAATGACTGTCGCTGGAGCAACAATAATGGATGGGCCGAGACCACCCCAAGACCCACTATTAGTTTTGCATAAACCACACAGAAATGCAATAATTTGAACAGTTTTTCCAAGGCCCATTTCGTCACCTAGCAATCCCCCAGATTCTACTTGATGTAATTCCCATAGCCACTTCACTCCAACTCTTTGATATTTATAAAGCTGCTTCCATATATAGTTTGGAATGCAAAAGCCATTTTGTAATTCATGATTCTTGTTAAAATCCTTCTTGCCATCCATTATGTACTGTATGTCTGCAGATATACTACCATTTATATCTTTTCCTAATGCTGCATCAGCCACATTTCTTTTCCAAATCTTAATTCTTTCATTGTAGGTATTTGCATCACCATCATCAATAATTTTATTTAGTTTTGATTTTGTTCGAGAAGAAGATGCAACAGTAAAATGACACGATTCTTCTTCATCTTCAGCTTCAGAAGGCTGGTATTCTTCGTCTGTCTCGTTCGTGACAAGAGGCTTTAGATTATTTGAGGTGTTTGCACATTCATCATTACCAGATTCCTTTGATGATCTCAACAAAGATTTTCCTTGTTTTTTAGATGTCTTGGCTAAAGCTTTCGAGCGCAAAGATTTAAGATCAATTTTAGTGGATTCCTCTTCCTTTTCAGAAGGCAAGAATTCTTCATCCGAAACATACCTTTCGGTGGATGTTTGAGAGGTACTGGAACAAATGTCCTTCTCAGATTCTTTTAAAGATTTAAATAAATATTTTCCTTGCTTTTTTGATATTTTATCAGCCACTGCCTTACTTTTAGAAGTCACAGACTTTTCTTTAGAACACTTTGTATCTTGTTTTTGTTTTGCAAGTGCGAGTTGAGTTTCAAGGTATTTATTAATAAAAACGTCCGTCATATTTAAACAAGATTAAGATATTGCTATATAATCAATTATTTCGATATCCCTTATTCGTAAACATTTTTTTGAAAATTTATGTTTCCCAACATTTTGAAATAAATCTTTTTTTTTTTTTTTTTTTTTTCTTTGGTTTTGGCACTGACACGTCTTGGGGTTAGTGTACTTTGCCATATACAAGGTAGGGAATAGGCAGCGGAAATATATACAATTTCGGAATTTTGGATTTCGGGTCAAGTTAGGAAGTTTTACTAGGATATATATATTAAAGTTTGATTGAATTTTTACATAAATATTGAGATAATAATGAATATACTAATTTATTACATGAATTTAATAACACTTGAATAGAAGTGGGAAATGGGATAGAAATAGAGGAGAGGCTATAATAAAGATGGGAATGATCATAAAGAGGACAGGAAAGAATAATATGATTTAAATCACCCACGTCTAAACCGCAATCGCAAACGTCGTCGTTTCGGATGTGAATTTTTTTTAAATGAGCAGGTGTACAGACGTGTCTCAATCTCATTCTGATTATAGATGAGGTTGCACTTTTTGATAAATTTATTTTAAAAAACCAAGGCTTAAACTGTATTTCTGGTTGTATATATTTATATTGAACTCCTTTTATTTGACTACTCACTGCCCAGTCCTTACTCCAATCTCGTTGGAGAAAGTTCTTAGCAAGAGAAGGTAAGTCATGACAGTAATTAATATAGGGAAAAACATCCCCACTAGAAACTGCATCTTTAGCCAGTCTATCCGCTTGTTCGTTTCCTAGAATTCCGCAATGACTTGGAATCCAAACAAATGTAACAGAAAAGTTATTGTGATTACATTTTTGCAAAAGATTTCTAATTTGTATGATTATGGGGAAACATTTTGATCTAAATGTAAATCTGTTTAATGATTGAAGGGCGCTCAAAGAGTCAGTAAAAATTACAGTCCTCTTAAGTTTCGCTAGCAGAATGTAGTCAATTGCTTTATATATACCATAACATTCCCCTGTGAATACGGAGGTTTGTGGAGGAAATTTTACTTTTTGAATAATATTGTACTGAAGATGGAAAATACCAACTCCTACATTACCTATCGACATTTTTGAGGCATCTGTGTATATATGATGCCAACCTTCCCAATTATTATTTGTTAAATAGTTAAAAAATGGTTTTGCATAATACTTGTCCGATTTTTTTATACCAATGTCATAACGAATATCTGGGTCTAAAATACCTAAGGGATTCAAAGGAAGAGTTAAATAGGGGAAATACAGGTAATCTATACGTAGGGGCATCAAGGGATAAATATCGAACATAACTATTTACTAGGCAAGGCCGAGATTTGTGTAACCAAAACTTGTTATTGTTTACTAAATTTAAAAGTTTTTTGAGTTTAGGAATAAGAGGATGGTTTGAAAATTGCAGACAACGAATGAAAAATTTGTCAGCCAGATATTGACGCCTTAGATAGAGGGGCGGTTCACCACATTCTACCTGTAATGCATTAATCGGCGATGATGCCATAGCACCACAAATAATTCTCAAAGCTTTTGCCTGTATCTTATCTAATTGTTTAAAACCAGCCACGTTACAAGGTTCTAGAAGGAATGTTCCATAATCTAAAACACTTCTTATTAATGCGTTATACATCAATTTTAAGTTAAAGGGATGTGATCCCCACCATACACCTGATAAACACCTTATTATATTTAGAGTGCGTTCACACTTTGCCGCAATATATTCATTATGTGCATTACCATTTAGTTTGGAATCTAAAATTACCCCTAAAAATTTGGCCTGATTGTTGACTGGAATCGGTAAATCATCATATTTAAGCACTACTGGAGGAGGAAAACGCATTCGAGTAAATAAAACTGTGGTACTTTTACTAACTGAAAGATCCAATCCATTTGCATCTAACCAAACCTTTAACCGCGTTGCATTTTGCAAGGGCAGAGCGACAAATCTTTCTAGTAAAACATTTATAATAAAATTACATAATATAATAGGAACATTTAATTTATGCAGCTTTCTTTCTAGTATATCTATCCTAACGTTATCGTAGGCCGCGTTTATATCTAAAAAGGCAGCAAGAATAGATTTGTTTTCCGTAAAAGCGATGCGAATATCTGTGGTAAACAGTGCAATATTGTCTATGGTGCTTTTGCCTTTACGGAATCCAAATTGACTGTTTGTTAAGAGGTTATTATTTTCAATAAACCATTCTAAACGGTTTTTTACAAGATGTTCTGCAATTTTTAGTAAAACGGACGATAACACTATGGGGCGATATGAAGAAGCAGAAGAGGGAAGTTTACCAGGTTTTAAAATGGGAATAATTTTTTGGGTTTTCCAAGTATTGGGAATATTGCCTGTCAGTAACATTGAATTAACCAAGTCCAAATAATAAGATAGAATATTGTCACTAGCGTGCTTAAAAAAAGAATATGGAATCCCGTCCATGCCGGGAGCGGAGTCCTTTAAACTTATGACAATACCTTTTAACTCTTGAAGTGAGAAAAGTGAGTTAAGATCTTTAAGACTAACTTTACTTATAGGTGATGGACAGAGGGAAGTAACAGAAGGAGGTGCTAATCTATTTAGAAAATCATTGCCTAAATAATCAGGCATAGGATGAAATGGTGGTTTATATGCAGACCTGTATCTTCTAATATTATTCCAAACTATAGAAGCATGTATGTCTGGACTGATTGACTGACAAAACTTTTTCCAACTTGCAGACTTTTTTTTCCTAAATAGCTTTTTTGTTTGGTTAACAGATTTACAATACAAATCGTAGTTTTCAGTTGTAGCATTATTATTATATTCTTTTTCAGCCTTTTTTCTTTCCTTTATAGCAATTGAACAGTCATTATCCCACCAAGGTGGTGACGGAATGTATTGTTTAGGTCTTGTCTTAATCGGAAGAGTTTCATCTGCTGACTCAATGAAAGCAGATGCAAGAGCATCAGCACAAAGTGTTTCACTTCCTGGTGATACACTAGGGAGGCGAGATAATTTATTTTTTAATGCATGATGAAACTTTTCCCAGTCTGCATTTTTCAGGTTATATTTTAATGAAGATGAGTGAATATTATGATTTTGTTTTTTATTGTTACAAGGAAGGGATAATAGAATTGGAAAGTGATCACTACCGTGGCTAGACGGTAAAACTGACCACTGTAGAAGTGAAGAAAGATTTGAGGTGCAAATGGACAAATCAGGAGCACTGTAATTCTCATTAGGAGCAGTATGCCGTGTTGGAAGCCCTGTGTTAAGGATACATAACTTATAGTAATCCAATAAATCTAATGTTTCAAAACCCCACTGATTATTATTACTACTTCCCCAAGACTGGTGTTGTGCATTAAAATCACCAAGTATTACAAATGGTTTTGGTAACTGGCTAATTAAATTTTTAATTTCTAAAAATATTAAATATGATGGATGAGGTATATACAATGAGACAAAACAAATGTTATTTACAGATGCTGCTATTATGGAAAAATTTGAATTATGTGAAGGAAGTGAAATGTGTACAAATGAATGATGATGATTGATGAGTAAGGCAGTGCCGCCATACCCATCAGATCTGTCTTCTCTCAGACATGCATAGCCAGGGATCTTAAAAAGAGAACCTGGCTTAAGCCATGTTTCTTGAAGAGCAAAGACAAAAGGATTATATTTATTTATTAAATATATTATTTCATTTTTTTTGCTCACTGCACTGTGACAGTTCCATTGGATCAGATAATCCATAATGTGAGTTGGTTTGAGGTTTGTTACTGTTAATAAAGGCTACGTTGGACGGTGCAACTGATGCTGATAAAATATTTGACTGTGTTAAATAATTAATTATGGCTGTTATTAATTCTTGTACTGAAATGTTGTTGTCAATATTTACTGGAAATGCTGATCCATTTGATCCAGATGGTGGATTATACTCTTTGGTTAGGTTAAAATGAGCATTTTTATCATACCCAATAACTGGCTTTGGTGGAGTTCTAGGTTGCCTAAATACTGTTTTTTTATATGACTCGGTGATTGTTTTATTTGCAGAATTTTTGCTAACTGAATTTTGTTTTTGTAGATTTACAAAAGAAGGGGAAGAATTAGATGATGTTAAGACGTGAGAGTATAGTTTAGAAACAGGAGGGTGGAGTTTTGAAGCTTCCGCATATGATAAACTTTTGTGAGCCATGGATTCTTTTATTAATTTTTGTCGTTGGAATTCGGGACAATTCTTACTGGTGGCTATATGAGAAGAATGGCATAAGCAACAGAATATAGAATCTTCATCTACAGAACATGTATCACCAGAATGACCTTGACCACAACGGAAACATCTAGGGGATGATCTGCACTGTGACTTAACATGGCCATACCTACAACAGTTATAGCACTGTATGGTTGGGTAAATATATAAGTCTACAGGCAATGAATTATAACACATGAATACTCTTTTAGGTAATGTTTGGCCGTCAAATGTAAAAACCACAGATTCTGTATTATTAAATTGTACAGTATTATTTACAATGATTTTTTTCTTTATTCGTCTTGTTTTTAATATGTTCCCACAACCATATGGTAAAGTAATATTGGATAAAATGTCTTCCTCAGTCCACTCTGCTGGAATTCCTCTCACCAAGCCTACCCGGCAAACTTGGAAAGACGGAATAAAAACTTTATAATTTTGTTTTATTAAATTTTCATTATTAATAAAATTGTTGGCATCAGAGTAAACTGAAAAAGATAAAGCTAATCTATTTCTTCCGATTCTTTTAAGGCTGCCGTTGTCTACATTTTTAATGTTATTATTTTTGAGGAAGCGACCGAATTCAACTGGATGTAAGCTGCTGTTACTATTAGGAGATGATAATTCTTTTTGTATATGTAAGACATAGGGTGAGGAGTCAGTGCTAGTGTACAACAACCGACTAATACGTGGGTTACTTAAGCCTTGATTTTTCTGTGATTGATTATCAAGTGTATGTGTTTCCTGAATATTATTTAAACTTTCTTTGGATTCTGTATCACTCAAACACATACAGTTGACGTCAGGTTTTGCTTTGTTGGGATCTTTCTTTATTTTTTTATTACACTTCCTACAAACACGCCTCGTTGCTGCGGGGCGTTTGCGGTTGGGAATAGTATTTTGTGTAGATGTATCTGTATCCATACTGGATTCATTTACAATTTCAGTTGTTGATACAGTGATAAAATGACCAACAGGGGGGCACTCAGGCCCCCCCGGGTCCACATCCATATTTACAATATATATAAAAAGACTTACCTAAAAATTTCACTAAATAAAATAAAACTAAGAGAAAATAAATACAAGTTATAGAAAACTAACTAACTATTTACAATAAAACGACCAAAATTAAAATTTTCAAAAGAAACACGACCGCCTTTTACAAAGATTCCCGCGCTTTTTCATAAATCTTTTTTTTTTTTATCTGACTGTCTGACGTCGTTTTTTTTTTCGATCAATCATGCAAATTGATGCAAATATTTAACGTATGTCAGGTATTATGTGCCAAGAAGATGATAAAAGAAGATAAAGGAAGATGTACAGTTTACGGACGATAAAACGTTTGTATATTCGTAGGATCCAACAATCAGTAACGAGCTAATGACGCATGCGATACTGCATGGACAAATATTTTGATGGTAGACGACTACGTCTACCTCTACCTTTCATAGTTGATAAGCGAAGGCGTAGCTATGAGGGTCATTTATTAATCCTCATAACTACGCCTATCAACTACAAAAGTGATACAACTACAAAATATATGCTAAATTGGGTTTTCCGCCAAAACTCCCTAGGAAGTTTCAGTAAAGCGTCTACCACTTTACTGAATCGACTTTCTTGACTGATTGAATACCGCATGAAGCATAGATACCAGGAGTCCGAACGGTATAGGCTTTTTAATAATAATTATGTACACAATAATAGGACCAGATCTTAGTTCTCTTTTCTGCCGCTAGGCGTGCGAGACCGACGAGCAGGGCAGGATAGCTCCTGACGTCACAGCTTGTTAGAGAGAGAACGTAAATTGGCCAATACTTGTGAAGAAACGAGACAAAAATGTTATATTTTGTCCCTTTCGCTGTAACCGGGTTTTTGGCACAAAGCTGTCAAATTTGACACTCTTGTGCCAAACAAATAACAGCTGTGAAGAGTGAGGTTTCGTATTATTTGAAATCTTTTGTTTTTTGGTGTGTTTTATGTTATATACTCTTTTGAGATAGAGACTCCATGTATTTTTAAGTATTTTAACAATGGGTGGATGCAGTATTTTGAGGTGCAAAAGTCGCAGCGAAGGAAAATGTGCTGCCGGCCGTAACTTTTCACTCGTAAGTAGCTATAGCTCGTGTTTTTTTAGTTTGTGATTGCATATTATTTAAGAATGATGATATATGGACGTAAATACAATCATATTTTCCATAGAAAGTGAGATGAAATCTGTATTTTTTACATAATTCGTAACTTATTCTAAAAATATATTTGTCTTAGTGTTGCTATTTAATTTAGTACCAAAATATACTGACTAAAGTTCTTTCGGTAAAAATTTAGTATAATGTCCCACGATCCCACGATTTGTGGAGGAGGGGGTTAAGAGGGGAGGGGAGGGGGAAGGTTGAACCCCCACTCTTCCCATCAGGAAACCCACAGTTACTGAGATATTAGTGGTTGAAGTTTTTAGTTGGGAGTAATAAGGCGACAGCTAACCCTTACCTCCACAAACCTCACTAAACATAAATTTTGGATACATACCTAATCAATTCAAATAGAAAATAATCTTAAATTAATTGCTCGTTCACTTTAACTTAAATAATCTATTATAATATAGTAATCAATTCGGTTTTACTTTTAGGTCGGTCCACAACAGACGCAGGTATTAGTCTTCTATGCAGTATATTTGGGGCCTGAGAGGGATCACATGATGCACTTGGTGTCTTTTGTGATCTATCCAAGGCTTTCGACTGTGTCGAGCACGCTACGTTGGTCAGAAAATTATAAAGGGACACGGCACTTAAACTTTTAAGTTCTTATCTTAAAATTAGAACGCAGAGAGTAGAAGTAAATTCTACAAGGTCTACTGGGACCAAAATAGGACTAGGTGTGCCACAAATTTAAAAAAGTTATTTCATTAATGATTTTATTAACGATTGCACACCTTAGGAATAAGATAGACCCTTGCAAAGCTGCTTCCATGTAATTAAGTTATCTTGACTTTTGCTATATTATATGTCACCGTAAAATTGTAAAAACCGTTAGATTATAAAATAACTAACTAGATGGTAAAAATATGTCGAAAGATTAAAAACTATATACCTATTTATAATCTAACGAAAAACAATGTGTTAAATTATAGACAGAGTATTCGCGTCTGTAGTCAATCAGCATTTTACAATTTCACTAGTTTTATTACAATCTAAAGGTTTTTACAATTTTACGGTGACATATAGATTAAGTTACTACATTGTAAAAATATTTTTGGTAAAAAGTGGCCCCGTGCGAGTTTCTTACGCTGGTTCTTCTTGACGGGCTAGTTTCTTTTATATGTATTTTAACTGTAATTTTTTAAATGTGTTGAAGTGAATGAAGAATGTTTGAAACATCTACTTAAATAAAAAACTATTTACTTTTTTGATATTGTATAATTTTTAATATAATTTCATTTTATTGTTTAATTTTTATATTAAGAGAAATACCTACCCTACCTAACAGTATTAATAGTAAGACTTTTTGGTGGTTTATGCTTGGGCTACTTCAGAAAAAGTCAAAATCACCATATAAGTTTCGACGAGTTCCCTCGATTCCTCATAGATCCCATCATCAGGTCACCACTTTTTACACCCATAGGAACCCTTTACATAAAAAAAAAACAATTCGAAAATTGGTCCACAGAAAGCGGAATTATCGTTAATTTTAACAAAATTACTAGGTATTTGAAGCCATTAAACCATACAAATTGTATCTTTTTCTTTTTATTATAACCCCTAATAATAATATATAACTAGCTGTCTCGACACACGTTGTTCTGTCTTAAACATGAACTGAAATGAATAAATGACTTATAATGCATCCAATTGATCCAGCCGTTCTCGAGTTTTGAGTCCCTTGTGAACGGGATAAAAAGTATCCTATGTCCTTCTCCTGGTTTCAAGATACCTCACCAATTTTCAGCCAAATCGGTTCAGCCGTTCATGAGTTAAAAATATTTTTACCACGTTCATAATATTTTTTTAATATATCTATTACTTTCGGTCTTGGCCTAGAGTTTACTTAATAATAGGTGTCGATCGAGACCAAAGACTTCTAATAGAGACTGAAAATCCAGGTACGATCGTACTTTAATCGCATGTTTTCTTAAAACCTCTGACTCATAAAAAATATCTAGAACAATTTAATCGCCAGTATTAAAATATTGAAATTTACTTATTTTAATAATGAGTGGTGTAAGGGAAAACTCGTTTTACGGTTCTTGTTTATTACTGACTACGACGAGAAAACTTACATGTGCATCCTAAGATCAAGACAAAAATACCACAATTGAGGGCTATGTTTGTACATGGCAACACATAGTGGGTGAGCGAGATGCACTCTAGTGGTTACAAGTGTTGCGTATCTAAGGGTTCTTAATCTTAGCCGACGAGTACCGAGTGTTGCCAATACTATTATACCGAGTGTTGCCTTTACTATTATTTATTACAATTATTTTTAAATTACCGTTAGGCAATTACCGTGTTCTACGGTATCTATTTTTCGAGAACAGTTTCTAAGAATTTCCTAAAACTTTTATATAATAAGATTTCAATCTTTCCAGAGCTGTCAATAGCAACTTTAAACTTCCCGCGTAATTTCAAACGAGTGCATGTCGGACCGTCGCGCGCTCTACCGGCAAAAATCTGTCCCCGTAATTGAGACCATTATTTTAACATTACGTTCGGACTCCTTGTTATCTATACTTCGTGGAATACCGTGACTATTTATTTGGACTTTGACTAGACTTTGGACTTGGCGATTTAGAATTATACGTTGATGAAAATATACTTGACACTGGCAGATGGTGATAAGCCGACGCCATAAATAAATAAAATAATAATAATGTAGTAGAAGAAGGATCTGTCAATGTCATTCTACAAATACCATGCTTTGTCCGCGATGCGCTTTTAAATTTTTTCAATAATTCAACTAAGTTTAATAAAAAATAAAAGCTAATCATTTCAATTGTTCTGTAAATTACGAGTGATTTAAACTGATGACCCCAAATACATTTATTTGGTAAATCTTCAAACTTAACCTAGTCGTGAATATAAACAATATGGAATTAACGAAAAGAAAAAGCTCTGAAAATGAATCTTCAACGCAAAAAAAGAAAAAGAAGGTACAATTTGCTAAACCGAATACCGCAGAAAATGGAAAAAATACCGCCACTGATGCGAAATTCAAAGATAAAAAGGTTAAGTTTAACAAGCCTGATTCAGGAAAAAAATTCCAAGCTGCAAATTCAAAAGGTGCCAAAAAGTTTATCAAACCAGGTAAGACAAATTTTAAGAATGATAAGCATCCAAAAAAGGACGGTCCTACAGAAAAGCCTAAATGGTCTGAAATGAAAAAGGAAAAGAAGAACTTGAGAAAGGAGCGCCGTATAGCCAAAATTACTCCTGAAGTATATGAAGTGTCACATAAAGCTAAATTATTAGCGGCTCAAATTCCCAGGTAAAGAACATTTTTACATCTTTGCTGTATCTATTAATTTTTAATTATGCTGTGATTTTTTTTTGTTTTGAGAGAAACTGGGCTTTTTTGTGTAATTAATAATATATAAGTACAAAATCATTTTTGTTAAAGCTAAAGTATTTGAAACTTGGAATACCTATCTTAAAAAGATCATGAATTTTGGTCGTCTTACTGTGGAGGCAGGGTACAGAGCTGGTGCTCTGCACAACATTGTTGGGGTCTATAGGGTGACAATAATTTTTTAAATTTGTAAATTAGTAAATAGTGATTTTATATTCGTAGTGTGATTTTGTAAAACAAATTCTCACCTAGTTATTTTTTTTTTTTTTTTTAATCTAGTTTTTTACAGAGGCTTTTAACACTTAAGTGTTGATGCCAGCCTCATAGATTCAGTCATTGTTCCCTACACAAGGGACAGATCTATAAAGTTTTAAATTTTGCTTGCCGCTGGGGACAACGGCTCAGAAAGGATACAAGCCCATAAGTCACCACATGAATTTATGTTAGGAAGCCATATTATGTACTTTATCTTGTAAGAATGACAGTTCAAAATTGCTAGCTTTATGTTTTAAACTATTAGCATTCCGTTGGAAAATATTGATACAACTGTGCAAATTATTATTACTGGCCATTATTGCTTCTTCCCATGAACTTAAGCAATGTCTCGAAATTCAAATATTCTTGTAAAAGATCTACTACTTCTGACCAAAAAAACTTAATCAACATTTTAAACTTATCTTCTAAACTTCCTTCTGTTACAAAAGCTTCTCTTATTTTATCCAAAATTCTTTGTAATAAATGTTTCCGTTCTTTACGATTACTACTACTAGAGCTTTGCTCATCATGGGTTTCAGTACTAGTTGTGTCCAAAATAAGAAATACATCTTCATTATGTCTTTTGCTTACACTTTTTTTCTTTGATTTATTTTTTGATTTTCTCTGAACATCGGTGGTAGATAAAACACATTCGTCTAATTCCATATTATCATCTTCATTATCTTGCAAACTTACATGAGTAGCAATACCACTCACACATACATCTCTATAAGTAGGAGACGAAGCGCCACCGGACCTAGCATAAGAAGTGTTAGGAATAGCAATAGGTTCCTCCGTTTCTATTCTATTAGAACTCCTTTTCAGTGCCTCCTCCTTCATCTTATTCAAAGCAAATTTATAAGAACAGTTATTATTTCCCATATAAATGCGAACATTTCTCTCTCTTTGAAAAGCAGGACATACAGACTTCATTAAAGATAAATGGTTGCCTTTGCAATTAATGCATCTATAATTTTTAGTTTCGCAGTTTTCATGCTTTTCTCCACATTTAGGACAAATAGGTGTCTTGGACGGACAAACGTGACTGATATGACCGTATCGCCAACATTTGGAGCATTGAGTAACTGGATACATATATGAATCTACAGCCAATCGACAACCATAAGCCTTAATAAATCCTGGAAGACTTGAACCTTCAAACCCTATGCGAACAGTTTCAGACTTAATCCATTTACCATTCAAGTCTTTTCGCAGCAACCTTCTAATAGATAATATTTTTGTATCACATTCAAAAATCTCTTTCAAATCCTTATCTTCAATTTCAATGTCGATATCTCTGACAACACCATAACAATAATATATTTCATTAGTATTTCTACAAGTCCAATCATGATCCTTTGTAATTTTATTGTTCAAAAAATTGTTTGAATCAAAGTTAGATTTAAACTTTATCAAAAGTTTAAAGGGATTTTTATATTTAACAGTTTCTATGCCCTGAACGTCATATTTAGCCAAAAGTTTTGCAAACGCCAACTGCTTCGGTAGTACTGTAGTCTTAGAGGTCACAGAAACTTCAAAATTGTTGCTTAAATTTACTGGCGGGTTGGGAGACGCAGATGGAGGAGTGTTTTGCAAGTTCCTTCGTTTATTTCTAGTGACTAGCGTAAAGCCATCATCAGTTAAAGGATCTGGAGAACTACCGTTTTCTAGCCGCCTTTTGTTGCATGGCTGCAACATCGCCTCACTCCCGAAGTCGTCATCGAGATTATTATGATCTACGGACATACCTGCATCGTCCCATTCTAGATCTACCTCGCCTTCCAATTCTCCAGGAGATCCAAGCACGATTCTATTAATGGCTTGCGAAGACATCTCCTCACTACAAACGGGCTCCAACCCAGGTTCTTCTTCAGATTCACTCGTCACCTAGTTAGAAAAATTAAACTAACACCCGTATCATTAGTTGTTTCCTCAGATCCGCCTCGACTCAACCTCATCTGAGGTATCCTTGAGAAGTTCCTCGAGTTTGGTATTCTTAAACATAATTTCTACCTCAGCTTTTTGCTCCTCCAGTAAGGTTGAGTGGAGGTATGACATCATAAATAATCATGGAAAAATATATTTTTTTATGTTAACACCAACAGTAACCATTAAAACTCGACCCAAATTTTACAGAATGATGAATATCTATGCGCTGTATAATTATACGGAATTTCGTAAAGGCAGTGGCGGATTTTCGTAAAGATCCAAAAATCCTCCATGCTTAACTTTAAATAAGTATCCCTCTGTATTTACATAATTGCTCCAAAAAATTGATATAAATGTCGTAAATAGACGCTCGAGGGAGCCTCAAGGTACGTCCTGAGGTACCTTAAGTTTGACAATTGATTCCTCGACTCGCGTAAGGAAATTCCTCAAGTCGAGGGAATTTTGTTGAACTAATGATGCCATAGTACTCTATATCATCAATATCATACTCTGTTTCTCTTGAAATGGAATAAAAAATCACAGTATAATACATATTGCATTATTTAAACTTATAAACTTATCTCCTCCTATAACTTACAGACAGACATTGAAACAAGACTTTCGCACAAACTGCTGTAAAGAATTGCATGCATTAATAAAAGGAAAATACAAGTCAATAGCGTTGACACATGACTTAAGTAGAGTGATTCAAGTCCTGCTTAAGCATGGTCCACCTGATCTCAAGATTGAAGTAATTGAAGAACTATTAGACATGATGGTACAGATGATGCAGTTAAAATATGCGCACCACACTGTAAGGCGGTCTCTGAAGTATGGCACAGACAATGTACGCCATCAAATTATCAAGACATTTTTTGGCCACATAGTTTCATTGGCATCTCACACCATTAGTGCTCCGATTCTTGATTACGCATTCAAGGAATTCGCTACAAAGAAGGAAAAGCAGCATATGCAACAAGAATTTTATGGTGACATGTATAAGAATGTAAGTTTAATATTTATTTTTGACATGAAATGTTAATTATGTGACTTATTACCTTCTTCTTGATTTCTCTTCGTTCTCTGTAATGGATCCGACATTTCTAAACAATAAGAGATAAAAAAACTTCCAATGTTTCCATGCTGATCATGACCAGATCATGCTAAAAAACTGTAGGGAAATTATCTTGAATGAAATTGAACAATAACCATTGAAGTTGCTGTAAAAAATAACACGACTAAGGAGGGTTTATTAATTTGTGAAATGTAAAAATATGTTTAATATTTTTTTTCCAAAACAGACAAAGGATGATAAAGTGAAGACATTAAGTGATGCCTACAAAGACTGTCCCGAAATGAAGTCAGCCATATTGCAGTCATGCAAGGCAAACATACAAAGGATTTTAGATAAGAACTTGCATGATGCAGAGTAAGTGCTATTGCATTGCAATTTTCATTGTTTCGTAATTTAAGGCTCATTCCACCGTTTCGTCCGGATCGCCATTCCAGGCCAGAAAACCTTATAAATATTACAGTCAGTCAAAATGTTTTAATTGATTAAGTTCATGATTAATTTGATCTCAAAGACGCATGTTTCATTTGATCTCTCAATTCATTAAATAAAAAGATCTTGGAACAAAACATGTCAAAATTTCATTCCTTTCCAAATGATCACCTAGGCGGTTTCCAGATACTTTAGAGTACTTTCATCCAATAAATGTTCAGGTTTTTTGTACTGATATATCAAATTACTTAATAGCAATTAATAATTCATAGAATATTATGTTTAAATGAGTGCGTAGTATATAAAGAATCAACATTAAAATTTTGTCAAACGAAAAACGTCATTCCCTTCCACAAACATTGCAACTGAAATTATTGTATGTTCGCATCTCTATTTCTACTTTAGCTTAATGCGTACCCCTCTTGTGTCTTTATGCCTGCTGAAATAGTTCATCACCGAAGAACGAGCGCATCCACAGTGGAAAATATTTTCGGTTTTATGTTTAGAAATGGCTTTTGTCACAGTTAAGTACTCATTACATTCCGTAGCATTGTGAAGTAAATCCACGATCGAATTCATATTTTTTATTATGTAACAAGAGTTTATAGTTACATTTCATCACATTATTCTTATTATGGTTATTGCACTATTTATTTTGAAATAAATCTAGAAAATCTTGCGAAATCTCATTCCTTTCCACTTCATTACATTCCGTTCCCTTCCAGATTTTAGAGGGTTTTTGTGAATATAAACTAATGAGGGTCGTGTTTTTAAATAAAATAATGTAAAATTCAATTATTATTATATTTTTGTCAGGTTTTGAGAGCAATATTTTATTTAGATTTTATTAGTTTATTAGTTTTGTGATTTTACTACCTACCACGGTTCTCCTAGTGGTTTTTAAAATTTCTAGTATGTAAAAGTATTTATTCTAGTTTATAATACTTAAATATTCTAATTAAACGTGAAATTTTTAATTACCATCCATACCATACATATCCATACTCCAAGGATTTTCTCGAATTTTAATAAACGCCTTTAGCAGTGATTTACATCTAGAAGGTATACGAATCCATTTACCGTATCAATTTTCGAAACCATCAAAATAAAATAAAATCCACAAAATCACACCGATTTGGACGAAACGGTGAATGAGCCTTAAAACGAGTTTTACTATTTTAACGCTATTTATAATTTACTATGATATGTGCTAAGAGTTCATGACTATAATAAGTGGTATGATACTATCTGTTCACTATGATGCACTAAAGTGAATTTGCTTTAGTGGCTTCACCCAGATGTTTTTGGTGCATATTAATTCTTTATGATTTTCTTTTATTCCAGATTATTCCAACTAGTGTTGTACGACTATATTAGGGAATGTAGCGCTGAAGATAGAGCAGAGCTGATCACAACACTGTCTCCACTGATTGTGCCACTCAGCAACTCCTTAGCCGGGGTCAATGCAGCTTGCATGTGCGTGTGGCAAGGGACCAATAAAGATAAGAAGGTAACAAAATTTTATTTAATGATGATTGTTGTAATGTCAACAATCATTAAATATGTAAAGATTTTTTTATTCTATCAAAATTTTTTTGTCAGTGTAAGACTTAACTGGTATGCTAACTCATAATATCAGTAATGACTTGCGAGTCGTGATACACGAGGTACACATCAAAAGTAAATAATTTTTTTTAACCTTTTGGAACAGTCACTTTAAAATGAGTAAATATATACAAACTAGCTTTTGCCCTAATTACAGTATCCCATGCATACACTGTACTTTTTCAGGATAGTGGGAAATGTAGCTTATATTATAATCCAGAGCCTAAACTACTACCATATAATGTTTCATAAAAATCAGTTCAGCAATTTTTGCGTGAAAGAATAACAAACATCTATCCATCCATTTATACATCCTCACAAACTGTCAAATTTATAATAGTAGTAGAATTACAAAATATAATTTTTGACATGTTTTTGTTTAATACTTATTTTGTTAGTATGTATACAAAGTACTTATTATAGTATAGTTAATCAATTATGGATACTTCAGGCACGTGATCCACTGCTTAAGTAAAGACGTTTAGGCAGAGAAATAATTGTCATACTCAAACTAAAATAATCATCTAATGTATGCAGTATGGGCGACTCTCCGCAAAACGCAAACTCGCCCTTATAAAGATAAAATATTTTTTTCGAGTATGACAATTATTTTTCTTCTAACAATTATGGTATATATGGTATAATATCTAATAGCTAACTACTTAAAAAATTAAAAATTAAAAAGCTACAATAAAAAGAAATCTCCCAGGTCGTCCCCACCAGGCAGAGTACCTAGAAGGCTCAAAGAGTTCCCCACTAAGGTTCTCATATTTGCGCCGCTTGAGGTTCTCCGCCTGATTGGCGGCCGCACCTGCAGTGCGTTTTTCTTCTTAAATGTCTTTACTTAAGCAGCAGATCACATATCCGAAGTATCCGTAATTTATTTTACCAAACCTTATATAGTACTATTATAGTATAGTACTTTTATACTTAGTATAGTACTTTTATATTTCAGACAATTCTGAAAGTAGTAAAGGAGCATGTTGTGCCACTGAGCCAACACAAAACGGGATACAGATTGCTGCTAGCCATTTTCGACTCTGTCGATGATACGGTGTTGGTGAAGAAAGCTATTGTGTCAGTGCTAGTGAATAACCTGAAAGAAGTATTCCAGACAAAAGAGCATTGCAGTAAAATGGTAAGTGTTATTGTTAGTATAAATTACATTGGGCAGGACAATTTTACTATGGAACTATTAATATAAGTTATAACTATGAAAGATAAAATTAGGTTAGAAGTAAGCCTAACAATAATAATAGGCAATTAATGCTAGGTAGTATAAAATATTATGACAAAAAAATCCCTAATGATTTTTGATTTGTTAGTATGATATGCTAGTATGATTTGTTAGTATGTATTTTGATATATTTGTACAGTGTCCAACCAGTGTACCACTTTTGAATGTTATTGTGTCAGTAATAAGGTCGAATACTCGTGGGATCTGTCGGCGAACATTTTTGTATTTTGTGTTTTAATGTTTATCAGAATTTTTCCTCTTTTTTGATACTTAACACAAACATTAAAGAATACCACAAACATTTAAAAAAAATGTGTTTGCAGGTATTGCATTGGTTAGTAAAACCAAAAGACCCCTCTGCTTTTCACCCAAGTTTAACCAACTTCCTAGAAGAGGGTGCGAAAAATGGTACATCAAAGAAGACATCAGAACTGAGAGTGTCTGAATTACGTGAAGCTATTATACCAGCTCTGTTGAAAGACATACAAGCAAACCCTGAGTTTTGGCTGGAGAACAAAGTGACCATGTTACTGACAGTGGCTATATTGTCCACAGGTAAGTCACTAAAATATATTATAATATCTATAATATAACAATCAAGTATCTCCGTGGTCTAGTGGTTCGAGCATTGGCTCTCGACTCTGAGGTCGTGGGTTCGATTCCCAAAAGGGAACAACAAAAAATGTTGTTTCCATGTTTGGTTAGGACAATGCAGGCTGATCACCTGATTGTCTGACAAGAAAGATGATCCATGCGTCGGATGGGCATTTAAAAAGTCGGTCCTGCGCCTGATCTCTCGCCAGTCGTGTCGGTCATCCGTCCCACTGGGTTACGAGAGTAAAAGGAAGAGAGAGTGCTCTTGTGTACTGCGCACACACTTGGGCACAATAAAATGACTCCTGCGTAACTGGCCTGGTTTCAATGAAACCGGCCACCGTCACCGGTGATCGGTGTGGGAGTTATTAAAATTATTATTATAACAATCGAAATAAACTATTGTGTTGCCTAATTTTTTTTGTTTTTCTATTCGATGTTAGACAACACGTTATTAAACAATCTAGAATCTTTTTTGTAAATGATACAAATTTACGACGATACAAAGAATTTAAATTTAAAATAAGAAAGAGAGTGACAGATGTATCTGCCTGTGACGTCACAAGTTGGTACCTCCATACATTTGTTAAAAAAATATATTGCGATAGCAGCTGGTGACGTAACAAATCGTTTTGCCAGAAAGATATGGGCAATATATTTCTTTGATTGTAATTTATAATTGCGTCAACCTAAATAACTAGTTCTTGATTTAAAAATAATAATAATAATATCTATGGACGCTCACACCACGTCAATCTGATCCCGTGCTAAGTTCTCGAAGAACATGGTTACGGGTACCAGACAACGGAAATATATTTAATACTTTTATACTTTACATATATTTAAGATTTTTATTATATTATACACATATTTAATACACATCCATGACCCAGGAACACAGAAAAACTTTTTGTTCCTTCGGCGGGATTTGAACCCGCGACCCCTGGCTTGAGCACCATCACGCTCAACCAACTGAGCCACAGAGGTCGTCAAAAAATCTCTATTCAACAATTTTTTTAAATAAAGTTTGTAAAAATGTAATATTCGTCTTTCTTTATCTTTTATAATGTACCCCCCCGGCTCCGCCCGCGTAAACAGCTATATCCCACAGCAAAACTGTACTGTTTCGAGATCAAATGTAGCTTTAAATGTTATTCCAGAGCTTATACTACTATCATAACAAATTTTATCAAAATCTGTTCAGCAGTTTTTACGTGAAAGAATTTTGATTAATTATTACATAGATACGTTATATCCTTACAAAACTGACAATATTTCTGTGCCACGACACACATTGACATGGGACGCGTGTCAATGTGTCAACGTCGCATAGTAACACAAAACACGCTATTACTCGCGGAGCACACTAACCAAAATTGACCCGACTCGGACCAATTCGAGTCTTCATTTTTACGCGTTTATAACATATCTACCTCTTTTTAATATTATATAATATATATGTGAAAGAATAAAAAACATCCATCCTCACAAACTTTCACACTTATAATACTAGAAAGATTATATTACATTCAACTAAATATTTACCAACAGAAACTTCCGAAGAAATCGTAACTGCATTAACAAAAGTTATATGCAAATCTGACTGGACAGTAGAGACCAATGGAAAGAAAATACTAGCAGTAGAAGATGCTGGAATCCACATGTGTTTAAAGAAGTTCGCAGTCATGGATAAAACTTCCTCGGTATCCTTGGGTGAAAAGATATGTGAAGAGATTGAAGATGACACCGTAAGCTTTCTTTGTTGTTTTGAATCTTGTTTAATTTGAGTCAGTTGGGAATATTCCTTCAACCACAATATGGCCATTATATTTATAAATTGACTAGCAGACCAGACACACATTGTTCTGTCTTTAAACTATAAACTGGAGTAAATAAATAACTACACTTATACTAACATCTGCTGTATACACCTACACACCTTCAACTTACTGGGGCTGGTCGATTTTTCTGAAATAGAAGTGTTTTGCAGTCTAACCAAAACAGATAAACCTAACGCACCTGTAAATATTCGAGTGACACTAGAGATCCGAATTTAAATAAAACCCGACCTCGACTCGACCACCGACAGAACCTCGGACTATGGACTGACGTGTGACGGAAAGAACATCAAATGTTAGACAGGTGGGAACAGTTAGTTCCTCTTTAATCTGTGCAGTTAGTATGGGAAAATTTAATTCTGGTTTTTAGTACTTTTTTCCCATTTTTCTTACCGTATGCGCAACTTTGATCGTAAATAAAATACAGCGAAGAATAAAAACAAAATTACTACTACTTATACTACTTATAACTTTTTTTCACAAAACACCAACTCCTAGGAGCTAAGTGGCTATTTGCGTAATTTAAGGACGTATTTTCTAACAAACTTTACAAAGTGGTTTATATAGCTTCTCTTTTAAGTATAGACTTCTCTTATAAGGGCATAATATCTTTTTTGTTTTTAGGTGAAATAGCATGCATTTTCGCCACAACCGTTGACTTCGAGCCGTTGACTGTGTACTCTTACTTAAAAGTTAACCCTGGTTTAAACATCATGTGCTCTCTGGTTTTTTAACCGACCTCCATAATCGTATTTATGAAAAAGAAGGCATATATTAAGCCAGGGTTAACTTTAACCCTGATCTGATCAGAACCTCAATCAAATCAAATTTTATCAAATTTCGACCAATCAGAGCGCGTTTAACGTTGGTTTAACGTTTAAGAGAATACAGTTTGACAGTTTTAGATCGGGACTTGTTTTGTAATTGTATTAATGCAGGATTTACGACCCTCTTTTTCCACATTAGGCTGGGACTATATGCAACGGAATCCGGTAGGCCGTAGAGAATTATGATCATTGGAATTAGAAATCTATGCTAATGCAATAGAGTTGAAAATCGAACACATGAGAGTCGAGTTAAACGTCAATGTCATATATGACAGCTCGACACCTGACACTTCAATTTTCAACTCTATTCTATTTGCGCAGAGTTCTATTTTCAATGCTCAGAATTCTCTACGGCCTACCGGATTCCGTTGCATATAGTCCCAGCCTTACGCGATACGATAGCAAATATCGGAGCGGAAAACTGTCGTCGGCATAAGAACGATATAATGCATAGACGTATATTATAGACGAGGCATGTTGAGGCAAAAAGTGTCTCCAGTAAATTGGCCCCAATTTTAAAATTTTGGGGCCATTTTGAAATTCGAAGTATGGTGAAAACAAGATGGCTGACATTTGAGTTATGGTGAAAACCAAGATGGCGTAACTTGTCTTGTATGAAATTTTTTTCTGCTAAATGTACGTGATAGCCTATCTTGAGTTGAAATCTTTGATATAATGGGAAACATTAACCAAGCCGTTAACAGATATGTAATGTAATTACAAATACAGGTATATTTTTCAATATAAAACATACATGCCTCTTACATAATCGGCCGCGATATCGTATATCATTATCGCCTTATGTGAAAACGAACTCTTAACTGGTAGCAGCTGAACCAGTTGTTGTAGATTGTAACTGTACTATTTCAATAATATTTGTTAATTTAATAACCCCCTTACACTACGGCCGCTGTATCTTGACGGGTCTGAACATAGGCTCTGCGAACTTTAGCGCATGTACAACTCGTGAAGAAAACTGTTATTGAATTATTTTTATATACCTATGTACTAATAAAATTTCCCTCATACAGTTGACCAATTAGTACAAATAAAATAAATACGAAAACACTTAGAAACAGTTATTACGCAACCTTCTGCGCGAAGTTCAGACTCGCCAAGATACATCGGCCGTATTGTACTAATAAACACTGTATAAGCTTTGAATAGTTACACAGTGTTTTGTCTCCTTTTATCGAATTAAACATGTCACTTGTGTGATGTGAACAAAACACTGTATAACTATTCAAAGCTTATACAGCTGTGGGAATGTGGGGGCCCCAAAGGGAGATCTCCGACCGAGCGAGGTGGTATGCCCGGTCAGGCCGAAGCCCACTTGTAATCATTTCAGCTGTCGTATATATACTTTCCGAGCTCAGAAACTTCGATAGCGCGATTCAGGACTGTGCGCTGATTGGTCCGCCACACAGCGTTTATATATATATTAAATAACATTTTACAGTTACAACAATGGATCCAGACTAACAGGGGTTGCTTCTTCCTGGTGAAACTCATAGAGAACAACAACGAGGATGTCATCAAGAAACTCAAAAGTAAGATAAAGCCTCTCTCAAATGTTTTGAAACAGCAATCTTCGGAGGGGGCAAAGTTACTTTTACAATTGGTGAAAAATAAATAGATTAAACTATGATTATTTTATTATTCCATTTTCACATTACAATTCTCATACTTTTATGGAAGTGTATAGACTATAGAGTGCCACAAGCGATAACGTAATACAATTGGTTAGGATAATGGATTTTGCTTAATTAATAGATTAACACAAAGGGCTAATAATAATATTAATAGATTATGTTGAATAAAATAATATAAAATGTTCTAACCTAACCCATTTTTAGAATTCCGTAGTAACTAAATTCCAAGTTGATCTATGAAACAATGATTTATCGCCTTCTGTTTTTCATATTTAAAGACATTTTGAATGTAACAAAAATGTTCTAACTTTACATAACCTAAGATTTTTACAATTCCGTAGTAACTAGAATGAAACCTTATAGTTTCAAGTTGATCTATGAAACAATGATTTATCGCCTTCTGTTTTTTTATATTAAAAGACGTTTTAAATGTAATAAAAATGTTCTAACTTAACCTAACCTATTTTTAGCATTCCATAGCTAGTAACTAGAAGGAACCCTTTACCCGTATAGTTTCAAGTTGATCTATGAAACATTGATTTATCGTCCACTGTTTTCTTATATTAAAAGGCGTTTTAAATGTAATAAAAATGTTCTAACTTAACCTAACCCATTTTTGAATTCCGTAGTAACTAGAAGGAACCCTTATAGTTTGAAGTTGATCTATGAAACAATGATTTATCGCCCACTGTTTTTTTATATTAAAACGCGTTTTAAATGTAATAAAAATGTTGTAACTTAATCTAAACCATTTTTAGAGTTCCGTAGTAACTAGAAGGAACCCTTATAGTTTCAAGTTGATCTATGAAACATAATGATTTATCGCCTTCTGTTTTTTTATATCGTGGGGGGACTAGAAAAACTCATTATTTTGCGTAATCTTTCGCAAGAAAAATTCTTTATGAACATACTTTTTTCCGTTCTTGCCATTTATAAAATTTTAATGTCATCATCTACTACTTGGCACAAAATTACCGGCAGGTAAAATTCATTCTGTATTTAATGACATTTTCCTGGCAACAAAGAGAAGCTGGCAACTACGTCGCGTCATTAACGTCAAGTACGAGAACTGTCAATGTCAAATAATTTCGCGGCTATATTTTTGTTTGGCGGCATAAAATAAATGAGATAGTGTATTTTAAGATAATATAAGATATAAGTATGAAGAGAAATAGTTCAAGGAGTAAATTAATGGTTGATTTATCATTAAATTCAATAGCTCAAAAACGCCAAGAACTTAACAATGAACTTGTAAGTATTACAATTTTATAGAACCTATGCGTGTTTGTTTTGTCAATTATAGTGCAGCATGTGTATATTTTATTACACTTTTAGAACCGGATATCTTATGATAGACAGTGATGATGAGGGTGAAGAAAATTAAATAAATTGCTGTTTTTTTAATACGATAAAATTTGTGGTTTCGTTAAATACCTAAACAAGAGCATACTGTACATAACTACAGACAGGTAAAACTCCTTAAGTACATTTTTAACCATTACTGTGAAAATTCCAACTTTTTTTTAAAAGCGTACTTTCGGTTATATGTCAGACACTCTTTAATCTAAAAGATACCATAAATCCAAAAATTAGGATTTAAAATCTGAATTTTAAGAACCAAATATGTTATAACCTTAATTAACTCTAATTAGCTGTTGTAATGTTTTACTTGTCACCCCACAATATTTAAAGACGTTTTAGATGTAATAAAAATGTTCTAACTTAACCTAACCCGTTTTTAGAATTCCGTAGTAGCTAAAAGGAACCCTTATAGACGGGTCGCGCTAGGCGTATTCGAGGTGGTAAGTGGAAAAAATTCTAAAGTCGCTGAATTTTTGTGTGTTGATAAAGTAGTCCCTGGGGAGCTTATCATTAAGTTTTGTGCCATTTCTGCCCACTGCGTTTTCAGCAATTCCATTTTTTGTGGTTGATTTTTTTATATGGCTATAAAAGTGGCAATATTGATTTAAAATTTAAAATATTAATGGTATCTTAACTGGGACAGCTTCCAGAGTATGGAGACTTAATTTGCGTCGTTTTCGTCCAGTTAAAAAAAGACTTAGGGTCATTTTTTGAAAACAGTACCGGCAAAAATTCTAAAGTGTGATAAACGACTATTTTCTGTTTAAGACCACTAAAATAGGCCTAATTCCAAATTTTGTGCCACATTAAGCGACTGCGATTCGAGAAATTAAGTTTTTTAGTTTCCCTAAGCTAAAAGCGCTCCAAAAATACATAATCGTTAAATAAAGTTCACGTATTCAATATTATTAAGTCATAAAGAATCTATATTCCGAGTTTGTGCCTTTTTCATGGAGGGTTTAAATAATAAAATGCAAAAATAATATTATTATAATATGCGGTCGAAGTATTGTGGAATATTCGCACTACAACATACACATTACACATATACGTAAATGTGTGTGATAAAATGTCATTCATTCGACTACATTTCAAAATTTTTATATTTCGCATTTTACAGCGATTACAAAATTTAAACTTGCTTTTGCCCGCAACTTTGTTTGCGTAGCACGAATGACGAAGCTGAATGTAATTGTCGCCTGATTTTGTACAATACATAAATGCACAATAAAATTTGATATCCGATAGGCTTCCACATGAAACTTCGGTTATCTAACACCAAAAAAATTACAATTTCAAATACCTAATTTTAGTTCTTGAAATTAGTCGTTTAACCGAATAGTCTCTTCAGCTACATCATATTTATTGTATATATAGTATTATTTAATAAAAAATAAATAAATTATTTCAACGCTTGAATTTTATACGTAGGTTGCTGAATACATGTTTCTAATACTCGTGGTTAAGGACTTATTTATTAGGTTATTAATTGATTGTGATAATTTATATAATTAAATACATTTTACAAACCAACAAAATAATATTTGTTTATATTGTTATTCATCCCGTTGACAATTTTATATCTAGGGGCACGGCAGGGCCCCGCCAAGTCGAGCCTAGTGAAACATCAGAGCACTACGTACGAATGTGGACCGATCCTTGTACTGCTTTTCGATATATGTTTACTATGTTTAGCATTAATTTATAATAATGTTAGTCTATAAAATAATTGATTTATAATACCTAACGTTAGTCTTAATTTAATTTGTAATTTTATTATAATTTTTAATTAGTATTATAAAAAGCATTAATTTGTGAAACTGGAAATAAAAGGTTTTTTATTTTTGAATTATTATTTATTTATTATTGCTTGTTAGTTTTATGTTAAAATGATGCCCGCAGCTCCGCCCGCGTAGGTACAGTAAGTAGTATTAGAAGCTATGATTTTTTTATCTTTAAGTTATTTTGTTTTTTGTATAACTGACCTTTGAATTACATCAATTTTAAACTTTGCTTGCCTTTTTGGGAACACTCCTTGACAATTTTTTTTTTAAAGTCTCACGTTACGCAGCCACGGAAAAATTAACCACAAATAATCGAATTGCTGAAAAGGCAATAGGCAGACATGGCACAAAACTTAATTATTAACTCCCTAGGGACTACTCTATCAACTACATATAGGTACAAAAAAAATTCAGCAACATTAGAATTTTTCCACTTCCCACTAAAAAACAGCTAGCGCGATCCGTCTAATGAGTCAAAATGCATAGCTTGAGCGTTTCATTACTTCATGAGCTTTTGTATAAAGCACACCCCACACTAGCAATATTCGAGCGTCGTCGTTGTGCCAGAACATTGTGTTCTCTAACAGAAAAGCTATGAACAGTGACTAAAATATTTTTTATCTTAAGCCTATTTTCTACTTTACGAGTTTGTAAATTCAAGCTTTATAGAGTTAGAGAACGTAGAGTGGAGTCAGAAGGTTCTAGACGAGATCTGAAGACATTTTTTATTGGCGAGTCATAATATTATGGTCTCGTCTTGGCATCATTAAACATGAAATAAATTCAAAATTGAAATTATAAATTTCGCATTTAGAACATTATTACTTGTCAAGTTGTCACATAAATTGTCATTTCATTTTGTCGTATTAATAATATGAAACTTGGGCCCCTCCCCGCGTGGCGAGAGGCCCGCACCCCGTATTCGCCATTGATACATGATAAAAGTTGGTTTTTTACATTCTAATAAAAAATCCCGCGGATAAACATGGTTAAACTTATAGAAAGTGTTTTGTAACACCATAATCATCATATAGATATGAACTCTACTAACTAAAAGTTTCATTAGTAGTTTTTATAGCGAGTTTGAGGAAAAAAAATGGAATATCTTTATAGGAAATTGCCGAATGTGGCACATCTTTCTTACAGACTCAGATATTAACACTCTGAATAGTTTTGTAAGATTTGTCAGACATTAGAATAGTTGTGGGCCTGGTGGGACCATGTTTTATATAGTAGCCGAATACCAGGAAACCCCTGGTTGGATAAGACTCAAACTGCATATGTGCATCGGTTACTCTTTCCTTAATATCGTGAAAGTAAAATTTTTAGCTATAATTTACTTTTGGGCCAATATCCATGAAAGACACAAAAACCTAAATTGCTACAAACGCAGCCATCCAAAATGGCACAAAATCAAATTTTAGACTAAGAAGAAGGTCCGGAAACTATATGCAAAAAATAAAAGACTTTAGAATTTTTGCACCCTCAAAACTTATCCAGACCCGTCTATTATAGTTTCAAGTTGATCTATGAAACATAATGATTTATCGCCTTCTGTTTTTTATATTTAAAGACGTTTTAAATGTAATAAAAATCTTCTAACTTAACCTAACCCATTTTTAGGATTCCGTAGTAACTAGAAAGAACCGTTATAATTTGAAGTTGATCTATGAAACGTAATGATTTATCGCCTTCTGTTTTTTTATATTTAAAAACGTTTTGAATGTAATAAAAATGTTCTTACTTAACCTAACCCATTTTTAGGATTCCGTAGTAACTATAAGTAGCCCCAGTCATTTCGTTTAATGTCGACATATTATATAATCTCTCTAGTTAAATTACAGTTTTTACATTTTACGGTGACACATATACTTTACGGCTGACTAAACGGCGTCACTATTATACCGCAAAACTTACGGTTCCCAAACCAATTGCGATAGAAAGTAGCTTGCGGCACTCTATACACTTCCTACTATTATTACATAATAAATGTTATACTTAATCAGTCCATACAATCTTATTCAATGGTTTATTTTTAACATCGTTCACGACTTCTACAATACTGTTTAATAAGTAACCCTGCACTGCTTCTTTTGTTCTGAAAAAATATAAATACATAGGCATTATATATACTGGCTGTTTTTCCTGTCACTGTCCA
Organism: Glaucopsyche alexis; assembly: GCA_905404095.1. Taxonomy (NCBI): domain Eukaryota; kingdom Metazoa; phylum Arthropoda; class Insecta; order Lepidoptera; family Lycaenidae; genus Glaucopsyche; species Glaucopsyche alexis. The sequence continues at coordinate 19,873,197 of FR990054.1, read as the reverse complement.
AACATTCAGGAATGAATATAGGTGCTCTTGAATATAAGCAACTTTTACTATGGGTGCTATGGGATCAACTTTTTATTCGAAAAAGAAATCTGCTATTTCCTATAAAATGTTATCTATGTCATACCCTTTTGTAGGAAACAGCTGATTTTTTTTAAAAGTATGAAAGTTGATCGCATAGTTAAAGTTGCTTTTGTTCAAGAGTATATTCATTCCTGAAATCTTGGCCAGTGACTGAAAAAACACCATGTATTTTCTAAGAAAATTATTGGACAATTTAAACATTCAAATGTATATTGTAACTAGCTGATACCCGTGGCTACGCTCGCGTAAGTACAGTAACCGTATATGTCCCGCGATAAAAAGTAGTCTATGTACTTTCCCGTGGTCTACTTTATATCTGTGCCAAATTTAATGATAATCGGTTTAGTAGTTCTTACGTGAAACTGTTAACAAAGTATCCCACGGGAACCGCACATTTCCCCGCGATAATCCCCGCCCCCGCCTGTCCTTTATCAGGCTCTAGACTATCTGTGTACCAAATTTCATTTAAATCGGTTCAGTAGTTGGGGGCCATTAATAAATAACGTCATACGTTAAGGGGGAGGGAGGGGGTCGACGAAGTGTGACATTGTGTGGGAGGGGTCCTAAATATTGTGACGTCACATTTCAAAATCTATTATATTATCTAAGTGTTAAAATACGAACTATAAACTATTACTTTACGAAAACCTCAAAAACATATATGCCAGTTATAAATAATTTAAAGGAAATAATTTAAATCTCGTGAAATTCGTGTGACGTTATTTATGGATTTGGCCCCTTGGCGTGAAAGACGGACAAACATACACACTTTCCCATTCATAATATTAGTATGGATGTATTGTAAAACTGACCTGCTTGCATCAACTACGTTCCAGCTGTCATCTTTTAGTTTCATGTACATCTGCATTACTTTCTTTTGGAAATCTGTATTTTCATATCTAAACAAAAAAGGATTTAATTAGACACTTACACCCCTCTTTCCTCCCATAATAATAAAAATATTGTAGTTTTTTTTATCTATGGATGCTTCACACCACGTCAATCTGGTCCCGTGGTAAGTTTTCGAAGAACTTGTGTTACGGGTACCAGACAACAGAAATATATTGAATACTTTTTATACTACACATATACTTAAGATTTTTTTAATACATATTATACACGTCATATTTAATACACATCCATGACCCAGGAACACAGAAAAACTCTTTGTTCCTTCGGCAGGACTCGAACCCACAACCTCTAGCTTGAGCACCAACATGCTCAACCATTGAGCCAGATAGATCGTCAATCTGGGGGCACGGCAGTGACCCCGCCAAGTCGAGCGCGAAGCAAACACTGCCGTACCATCCTTTACTGGAACCATTTCGCCGCATTTTCAGGCCCCTATTTGAGAACCTCTGGATAAGACCAGAACGCAGAAATTTTCGTCGTCCAGTAAGCTATAATCACATACTTAAAATCCAAAATTTCAAGTCTGTAGGTCATTTTGTTCCGAAGTTATGCGAAAGCATAGTTTCGCATTTACGACACTCACTCACTCACTCATTATCATCAGAATAGAACTAGTACTTCCCGTAAACTTAGAGAGCTGAAATTTGGTACAGAGTTAGGATTTAATGGCCACATAAAGGGAAAACTATAAAAACTAGGAAAATCGATCTGGGGGCACGGTAGTGCCCCCGCCAAGTCGAGCGCGAAGCAAACACTGCCCTTTACTGGAACCATTTCACCGCATTTTCAGGCCCGTATTTGAGAACCTCTAGATAAGACCAGAACGCAGAAATTTTCGTCATCCAGTAAGCTATAATCATATACTTAAAACCCAAAATTTCAAATCTGTAGGTCATTTAGTTCCGAAGTTAAGCAAAAGAAAAGTTTCGTATTTATGACACTCACTCACTCACTCATGATCATCAGAATAGAACTAGTACTTCCCATAAACTCAGAGAGCTGAAATTTGGTACAGAGTTAGGGTTTAATGGCCATATATAAGGAAAACTATAAAAAATAGGATAATCGAAGATCTGGAGTACCTGGTGCCCCTGATTAGAAAACACAAGAGCCCAACCAAACTATTAGAGATCGACATACCGCCTTTACAAAAAATATTCAACTTGGTGGGCCACTTCATTTGATGTCAAAAATCGAAGGTCTGAAGTATCTGATGAAGAACCCTCAGCTGGTCTCAGCTGATTAGAGATATGATAATGCCCCCTTCTACTATTGGTACATAAAAAAATCGACTGTCATTGCAAAAATCCAGCGAAGTGGGACACATCTTCTAATTTAATCTAGCCCGTCGCGTCCCACTGCTGGGCGAATGCCTCCCTTTCTGCTTTTAATACGCATATAAATAAAATTAAAGGAAAACTCTGGATAAGACTAGACTGGCTTTTATACTTATACTTACAAGTTTACAAAAAGAAATAGTCGAACGATTAACTTTATTCTACTCGAACATTACACAAATTAAATAAACAAATTACACTTTAATCTAGTAAAATAAATCAATATGCCCTTATTTCTACAAAAAGAAGTGAAATCCCACCAAAAACATTCTGTAAAAAACTAGCCAAGTCTCGATGGAGCTGCTTGTTTATCTCTAAAAAGTAATGAAATCTAGACAATATCGTGCCAAGTCTAAGGTTCCTTACTGCGATTTCTTTATTATTATAGTTAATGTTGTGTGACTTGGCCGTTGAAGTGTACACAAGGGTACAAAAGGGGCTCCATGACACCATTGCTCCAATACATGTGTTGTATAGTCAACAACAGCCTAAAAGTCACTAGCGTCCAATTATTACCAATACCAGTATGGGCTATCATCTCGCTTAACAAACATAGGTAGTTACAACAGAATACAGGTAGGTATAAGATTACGTCTAAACAAAATTGATTTGTAGCCACTAACGTATAAAGAATGTTCAACGACCAAGTCACACAACATTAACTATAATAATAAAGAAATCGCAGTAAGGAACCTTAGACTTGGCACGAGATTGTCTAGATTTCATTACTTTTTAGAGATAAACAAGCAGCTCCATCGAGACTTGGCTAATTTTTTACAGAATGTTTTTGGTGGGATTTTCATTTTTTGTCTGTGACTTTTCCATCATACCAGACAATTTTTTTCAGATCACATGGTAGAGTGGGCTTATCTATAATATGCATACCTTTCGTTTCCAAATCCATTTCTATCTTTAACTTTATCTATGGGCATGTTTAAAAAAAACACTTTGTCAGGTTGCGGTAGCCCAGCATCAGTTGATTTGCACCAATTAAAGTCTAGCCCTTAAAAAAATAACAGGTCATAAAATATAACAACAATAAATAAAGACAACAGAACTTCCATCACAGTACAATAATAAAAAATAAACATCATAATATAAATTTTACCAACTATAAATCTTTTATTTGTAGTATTTAATGTTGTTATAACAGTTTTTTAACCGACTTCCAAAAAAAGGAGGCGGTTGTACGTTCGGCTGTATATATATTTTTTATTTGTTTTGTATGTTCAACGATAATTCCGCCGTCTGTAGACCGATTTTAAAAAATTTTCTTTTGATGTAAAGGGTATAAATCCGAAGTTGGTCCCGTTTTCAAAAAAGTGGTGATCTGATGATGCGATCCATAAGGAATCGAGGGAACTCCTCGAAATTTATGTCGAATCGAAAAATGTTGAGAGAAAACTAAAAATGATTTTTAAATACCTATTCAACGATACCCCACTTGATATAATTTGTTGACTTTAATTTTTTTCATTTTCACAATATGGCGTCCAGTAGTCGCCATATTGAATTTTCACTAACGTCATGTCTTTAGTGACACTCGCCGGACTAAGAGGAATCGATTGACGTGCGAATAATAAAAATCGGCCCAGGCGTTTGGTCTGTATCGTGCTTCAAAGGAACATACAAACATACATACATACAAACATACATACAAACATACATACATATATACATAGGCTGATAAACACATTACCACTCCTTTGCGTCGCGCAGTCGGGTAAAAAGAACAAAATTCTTTGATTAATGCATTTTTCTAGACTCATCTATACTAATATAATTTATTTATTAGGTATAGTAACAAACAACAGCGTAAACTTAAATTACATACTAAAAAGAAACAATAAAAGGAAAAGCATTTTTCACTGCAGTCCTATAACTACTATACACAACATTCAATTAAAAAAACATTCTATAAGGTTTGGTAAAATCAATTACGGAAACTTTGGGGACGTTATTTACTGCTTGTGTAAAGATGTTTACGCAAAAAAAAATATTTGAAACTAGTGGAAATAAAATTATACAAAATTTAATTTTATTGCAAGAAATTAAATCTATTGCATTATATCGACCGCGCGCGAACAGCTGTGGGGCCGTCCATTAATCACGTGATGTTTTTAACAACTTTTAGACCCCTCCCCTCCCCCTGGTGATACGTGGTGAGGTTTTATAATACCCCCCCCCCCCTCCCCCACCTAAGATCACATGTATTTTTTTTACATAGTAAGCAAGTGATGTTTGAAGAAAAAATTGAACTTAAAAAACAACTAAATCGATTATTAAGTAATTTAAAACTATACGAGTCATTTGTCTTGTAAGTATTTAAATAACACTACGAATCTACAACGGATAATAATTTCGGTATGCATAGACTAGATTCGAAAATTAATACACGTGATGTCTCCTTATACCCCCTCCTCCCCTTGGTGATACTTGGTGATTTTTTTCGGACCCCCCCCCCCTCCCCCTTTAGGCATCACGTGATTAATGGACGACCCCTGTTTAGATATAAACTCGAATGACCTTTCCTGGTGCATGTAATATGTATCGCTGTCTCTGTCGTGCTACATCAGCTGTCCTTATCGCGCGCGGACGCTTTATGCAATAGATTTAATTTCTTGCAAAGTAATTTTAATTTGTATTTATTTTTCCCACGAGTTAAAATTTTTTTCTGTTTGTTTTTGCCTAAACGTCTTTACACAAGGAGTAAATCACGTCCCCAAAGTTTCCGTAATTGATTTTACCAAACCTTAAAATCTTCCTCGACAAATGGAGTATCCAACACAAAAATAATTTTTCAATTCGATCTAGCAGTTCCTAAGATTAGCGCGTTCAAACAAACGTTCAACGGAAGCCATCAAAGATGAATAATTTTTCTCGTTTTTTCCACATTTTCCACTAAGTCTTCGCTCCTATTGATCTCAGCGTGATATTATATAGCCTAAGGCCTTTCTCGATAAATGGACTATCCAACACAAAAATAATTTTTCAATTGGAACCAGTAGTTCCTGAGATTAGCGCGTTCAAACAAACAAATTCTTCAGCTTTATAATATTAAGTATAGATAAAATAGGTGTTTTGTTTTTTTGTGAAAGATATTACTTGACATTTTTTAGTATTAAGTGTCATGAGATTGAAGCTACCAACGAACTTAAGTATTTAAATCTTCCAGCAGGCTTAGCATGGCGATCCATAGAAATACATTTAAAGTAGAAATATTCTATCCAAAACAGTTCATTGCAAAATAGTTCTTAATCCATGATAACAAGGTCGTCAATAGAAGTCAACATTTCTAAACAGCCATATTTTTAAAATGGTTGCCGGGAAATCTTCTGTCAAAAACGAACAAATATTCAAGTATATATGACTCAATGTAAAGATACTTTTTGTCTAGGTCCGCCATGATGTGGAGTGGTTGACATTACTGTGGGACTTTTTGACATTAAATTAAGAAAACGTTTCTACTTTAGCTGTCAAAACAGGCCATTTTGTGCGCTCATGCTCGGGAAGAAAAGAAATGTTATTTCTCATAACGATGATACATCGACCTTGCTACCTTATAATAAGACCTATTTTGCTTCGAATGGTATTAATGTTTCTTCAATCTGTCATATTTTCTATTCTTCGTTGTTTCTTCTATGCGCATGCTAAGCCTGCTGCATAGCTAAACAGTCCTCAATATTATTATTACAATTACAACGAAATATTTTTATATCATCCAGCGTATGCCAGACATTCACTTACTATTTCACACAGCAAATCGTTTATAAATATAAGGAACAACAAAGGACCCAGATTAGAACCCTGGGGTATTCCAGAACCCACAATAGGGGCATTATCCGACGGGTCAACGAACATCGTTGCTGCCGCCCCCGCTGCCCGCTCCCCGCCCGCTAAGGAGTCGGTGCCGAGTTACGCAAGTGTCGCCGCTAGCGAACCCCCGCCACCTCCCCCGCGTTCGAAAAACAAAGGGAAGAAGGAGGCCCCTTTAAAAGAGCGTCCTCTTTCTAAAAAGGACCGAACGTGCGATGATGACGGGTTCATCAAGGTCGAGAGGAAGAAGAAGAAACCCGTCGTCCGCAACCATCGCGGCACCGCACCCGGAGGACCCGAGCAGCTGTTGCGGTGTGAGACTCCCGCGACACCGCTGTACGTGTCTCGGCTGCATTGGTCTACGACGATCGAGCAGGTCGTGGACTACATCAGGAGCAGAACCAACTTCGCCTTGAGGGTCGAGCGGTTGGAATCTCGTCATAGAGTGAATTTTAGTTCTTTTGTGGTGAGAGTTCCAACCCATCATTTACCGACCTTCGAGAAGGAGGAGTTCTGGCCGATTGGAGTCGCCTACAGAAGATTCAGAGGACGACTCCCGAACACTTTGCGCCCCACGTCGCAGACAATACGTGTTTAGTGTTAGTGTTAGTTATATAATACAATATAGTAATATGTATGTTAGTCTATAAGGTATTTATAATATGGGCCTATGCAGCCCGAAATAAATGGTATTGTTACGTGTTGGGTCGCAGGATTTGGAGAAAAACCTGATGACTCCTTTTTGAAGACTTTATTCACTAGCACTTAGTCCAACATTAAGCACTAGGTCCAAACACTAAGCACTAACAGCGTCCTTAAGTCGTAGCCAAGTCGCGGGTTTTGCTCACGGTATCATTACATCACTAATATTCACATCGATATCGCCACTTCACTTCGCAGGAAGCTCAAAGTGATCACTAGTTTTCGCTTGTATCGCCCGTATCGCTTCGGATGAAGCTCAAACTGAACTCGTCTCGCTCGCATTCTTCCGACGTATTTATACCGGTCGATACGAGTCCCAGACGATTCCAGAAGGTTCCCGAGTCGCGTGACCGTGTTAGATTTATTCTGGAACGTTTGCACAGTAGCGCCATCTAGTACTGAGTAGGGGGCCCCACGCTGTCCCTGTTCACACCAAGTGGTGTCATTGGTTGACGCTAGATGGCGCTTTTGTGTGTTCGTAACACTACTCCCCTCTTAGAGATGCTCGTCCCGAGCATCGTTGCCACTGCCATGGTACCGCGCTAGATGATCTATGTGCACCACTTTGAATGACCCTCTTGACACCCAGATGACCTTCTGATACGCCATCATGCATTTCACGGAGAACATCTGGCACTCTCGTTCTTGGGACGATTATCTGAAGATGGAACTCTCTGCCGTTATTTCTGGTAGGGTATTCCGTTTATCAGACTGTCCCATTGCGCCCAGTACGCCTTAGTGATAGCGCCAGTGGGTGCAACCTCACTCCAGATTAGTTTTACGTCACCCCGTTTCTTGCACGTGACGATGTGTTGAAGGTCGTCATCTCTGTCTTGAGCCTGCCTCATAGCATCATTCCTCCCAGAGACCCAAAGGCGTTGAGCAGGCGGGGCCCGGTGGGCGGGGCCCGGTGGGCGGGGCCCGGTGGGCGGGGCCCGGTGGGCGGGGCCCGGTGGGCGGGGCCCGGTGGGCGGGGCCCGGTGGGCGGGGCCCGGTGGGCGGGGCCAGTGGGCGGGGCTTGGCCCACAGTGGGCGGAGCCTGAGGGGCGTGGTTAGTGGGCGGGGCATAGTGGGCGGGGCATAGTAGGCGGGGCCAGTGGGCGGAGCTTGGTCCCCAGTGGGTGTGGCCTCCGCCAAGGGTCGCTCCTCTCCGCCAGGGGTCGCACCTCTCCGCCAGGGTCGCATCTCTCCGCCAAGGGTCGCACGTCTCCGCCAGGGGTCGCACCTCTCTGCCAGGGGGTCGCACGTCTCCGCCAGGGGTCGCACGTCTCTGCCAGGGGTCGCTCCTCTTGGCCAGGGGTCGCACCTCTCGGCCAGGGGCCGCACCTCTCGGCCAGGGGCCGCACCTCTCGGCCAGGGGTCGCACCTCTCCGCCAGGGGTCGCACCTCTCGGCCAGGGGTCGCACCTCTCGGCCAGGGGTCGCACCTCTCGGCCAGGGGTCGCACCTCTCGGCCAGGGGTCACACCTCTCGGCCAGGGGTCGCACCTCTCGGCCAGGGGTCGCACGTCTCCGCCGCCAGGGGTCGCACGTCTCCGCCGCCAGGGGTCGCACGTCTCCGCCGCCAGGGGTCGCACGTCTCCGCCGCCAGGGGTCGCTTTCCATCGCCAGGGGTCGCAGTCTTCCGCCAGGGGTCGCTCTCCACCGCCAGGGGTCGCTCTCCACCGCCAGGGGTCGCAGTCTTTCGCCAGGGGTCGCTCTCCACCGCCAGGGGTCGCTCTCCACCGCCAGGGGTCGCTCTCCACCGCCAGGGGTCGCTCTCTACCCCCAGGGGTCGCTTTCCATCGCCAGGGGTCGCACTCCACCGCCAGGGGTCGCTCTCCACCGCCAGGGGTCGCAGTCTTTCGCCAGGGGTCGCTGTCCACCGCCAGGGGTCGTAGTCTTCCGCCAGGGGTCGCACTCTTCCGCCAAGGGTCGCACCTCTCCGCCCGGGGGTCGCACCTCTCCGCCCGGGGGTCGCACCTCTCCGCCCGGGGGTCGCACCTCTCCGCCCGGGGGTCGCATCTCTCCGCCCGGGAGTCGCACCTCTCCGCCCGGGGGTCGCACCTCTCCGCCCGGGGGTCGCTCCTCCGCCCGGGGGTCGCTCCTCCGCCCGGGCGTCGCTCCTTCGCCCGAGGGTCGCTCCTCCACCCGGGGGTCGCTCCTCCGCCCGGGGGTCGCTCCTCCGCCCGGGGGTCGCTCCTCCACCCGGGAGCTGCTCCTCCCGCCGCACTTCTTGAAATCTTCTCTCAGAGTCAATGGCATCTCCAAATCTCACTTCTGACACCAGTTGTTACGTGTTGGGTCGCAGGATTTGGAGAAAAACCTGATGACTCCTTTTTGAAGACTTTATTCACTAGCACTTAGTCCAACATTAAGCACTAGGTCCAAACACTAAGCACTAACAGCGTCCTTAAGTCGTAGCCAAGTCGCGGGTTTTGCTCACGGTATCATTACATCACTAATATTCACATCGATATCGCCACTTCACTTCGCAGGAAGCTCAAAGTGATCACTAGTTTTCGCTTGTATCGCCCGTATCGCTTCGGATGAAGCTCAAACTGAACTCGTCTCGCTCGCATTCTTCCGACGTATTTATACCGGTCGATACGAGTCCCAGACGATTCCAGAAGGTTCCCGAGTCGCGTGACCGTGTTAGATTTATTCTGGAACGTTTGCACAGTAGCGCCATCTAGTACTGAGTAGGGGGCCCCACGCTGTCCCTGTTCACACCAAGTGGTGTCATTGGTTGACGCTAGATGGCGCTTTTGTGTGTTCGTAACAGTATTTAATTTAATTTTAATTTAATTTAATATCCTCTCAAGGCAACCAATCTCAATTGAGATCGATTATTAAGATAAGAAGACAACCAGCGATGCAGATTACTATGTATGCATAAGTGTTCGGCTTTTGCAAGTAAAATATCATGATTCACTCGATCGCCTTAGACGCCTTAGAGAAGTCTGTATAAATTGAGTCAGTCTGTGCTCTGTCGTTAAAGGTGTTGCAAATGTACGCCGTGTAAGTTAATAAGTTTGTATTGGTAGACCTGTTGGCTCAGATCAAAATATAAAAACCGTCATCCGCAGTTGTAGAATAAAGTGAAGTTCAAAAAACTTTTTTCGAGACATATGAAATATGAATGTACCCAAAAATCTATTTTCATCTTCTAATAAATCAGAATATATTATAATGTATGAAATTCTCCGAAAATTAATCTTTTTGAGTTTATATGATGAACCCATATCTTTCGTTTCCTCTTGTTTCTCTTTTCCTCTTCTGATAAAATACAGCTAATTACAACAATATCCTCGTCAATATCCGTTACTACCACGTTCAGGCTATGACGGACTAAAAATAACTAAATTGCCGATGATGAATCCGAATGCAGTGGACGCACCCCATCGGCATTTCGTAAATGACGACGCTTCGTATCTTGCGTACGCTCCGATTCCGATCCAGTGGAAGCGCAGCTTTAGCGAGCTTGCCACCCTTATTACGGAGAGTTACATTGCTGTCATCAGAAGTCTGAGTGAAATATTGCTATCAGATGTAGTAGGCGTAGAATCCTTATTATTCCGCACAGGTGTATTTGTATTTCCGGATTTTGGTTGCTTACTCATACAAATCTAAAGAGCTCACATCCAGTTTGTGAATTCTTTAGATTTTGAGCGAAACAACTGTAATGATATATTGACACATTCCAAGTCATACATTTTACTACACTTCCGAAATTAAATCAAATCTGGCTGTGTAATTTTAGTTTTACATCCAGCGCATATGTCAGTTTTATTTTCCATATTAGTAATTGTCTATAAATTCAATGAATACTAGACATGGGCGTAGCCAGGGGCGGGTTTTAGGGGGTTCAAACCCCCCCCCCCCCCCCCCGAATGGAATGAATGGAATGGAATGGACCAGCCGGCCCATATGGATGACCATATACAGAGGCGTATTTGGAAATTTTGTGCCCCAGGCCAATTAACATATTTTGCCACCCCAATAACCCTATCTGAAAGATGATTTTATAAAGTTATTTTAGAAAAAAAATCAACAGCCTAAAACAGAACTTTAATACTAACTTGTTCTATGTGACGTATGTGTTTATGTTTAATGCGTACAAACTGAGAAAGCTTTTTTACTTTAAGCCCTGAAAGAATGTTGTACTTAAAAAAAAATCAACAGCCTATATCTCATAAGGAACATAATATTATATTATTTAGTAGCGATATTCTGTTTTAGCCGGTTCATTTTATGATATTTTTCCAAAGTTCACCGTTATTCAGTGTTTAAGTTTAACGATTGAATAGATTTTAACCTATAGAACGGGAAAAAAATTTTGCTCGCTCACTTCGCTCACTCGTGTTTGGCTTACAGAACATATCATCACTATAAAATTTAGTACCGACGTGCAGTTTTAGGCTTTTGATATTTGTATTTTTCGAATTACACAGTATTTCAAGGTAAAACCCTGAAAAACTATGCTTTAAAGCTTCAAACAGGTTAAAACGAAAAAAAATGGGCGCCCATTATTCTAATGTTATATTATAAAATGATCCTATTTCCACAGTCTTTTAGGGTTTAAAGTTTGAACAGATTTAATCTATTAAATAGGAAAAAAATTTGCTCGCTCGCTTCGCTCGCTCGCGGTTAATATAAAGGTCATTATATTATTTATTACCGATGTTCTGTTTTAGCCGGTTGATTTTATGGTATTTTTCCGAAGTTCGCCGTTATTCAGTGTTTATATTTTAGTTAAACGTTTGAACAGATATGAACGTGTGAACCTGTAAAATAGAAAAAAAAATTTGCTCGCTCGCTTCGCTCGCTCGTTTTTGGCTTAAAAACGTATTATAAAATGTAGTACTGACGTTTAGTTTTAGACTATAGATATTTGTAGTTTTCCGAATTACCTACACAGTCTTTCAGAGTTTAAAGCTTTAACAGGTAAAAACGAAAAAAAAAAAACAGATATATGAACGTTTGAACCTGTAAAATAGAAAAAAAAATTTGCTCGCTCGCTTCGCTCGCTCGTTTTTGGCTTAAAAACGTATTATAAAATGTAGTACTGACGTTTAGTTTTAGACTATAGATATTTGTAGTTTTCCGAATTACCTACACAGTCTTTCAGAGTTTAAAGCTTTAACAGGTAAAAACGAAAAAAAAAAACAGATATATGAACGTTTGAACCTGTAAAATAGAAAAAAAAATTTGCTCGCTCGCTTCGCTCGCTCGTTTTTGGCTTAAAAACGTATTATAAAATTTAGTACTGACGTTTAGTTTTAGACTATAGATATTTGTAGTTTTCCGAATTACCTACACAGTCTTTCAGGGTTTAAAGCTTTAACAGGTAAAAACGATAAAAAACCTAATATGCCTATAAAGACGGCCCTGGTTATTTAATGTACTTGTAGTCGTTTTATTTTCTTGAACCCCCCCCCCCCCCCCCCCCCCCGAAACTAAATCCTGGCTACGCCCATGATACTAGATAATATTTTATTATTATTTAATATCTTATAATTTTTTTTTTGTTTTTCTTTGCAGCAACATATTTACACATAAAAATAAAATTATTGTCTATGTTACAATTTTTAGTCTGTATTTTGTGTCAAGTGAGTGAGTGTCACATTTTAATGTCAGTTGTCAAAATCAGCTGTTCAGCAGTCTTTGGTTCAGCCAATGGCTTGCTCAACATTACAGTGTAAGCCGTTGTTGTAATTTTATTTTTATTGGTTTATTTTCTTGTTTAAAATTCAGTATCTTCTAATTACAACAATAATTTCCATACCTTAATAATAAACTGTATTGCAAATGTGAAGTGGTACTGCAAAATTTTTTCACTCACAATGTCGTTATAGCTCGTTGTCGAAAATGGAGGTCATCGTGAACAAGCATTGGACCACTGCAGATCGCAAGGGGCCCAAAAGTTTGATATAAAACTACCGGTCTGGCGGTTCTAAACCTGGCAGATTTTTTTATTGGCCATAATGTGTGAAGAGTTTTTGAGTAAAAAAAGGTCATAAGGAACAAGAAAAATGTTTTGATACACGATTGCGCGCCAACTAGAAACCGATAAAAATGCAAGTCTGGCAGTCCTACTCTTGACCAGTTTCCAGCCAGACCGCCCTGAACGTGTAAGAATTTTCAGTAAAAAAGTTCATAGAGAACAAGGTCAAGTTATACGTCAATGTGTCCGTCTCCTAGTCCTCTTTCGAAAACCGTCGGTCTGTCACGCTCAAACCTGGCCAAAACTCAGCCTGACTGGGATGAAGCTACCTCCTGTGATACTTACTAAGAGGTATATTATGATTAATTTTCACTTAATGAATAGTGATTTTAATAGATTTTTATGTATTCTTTTCGAATTTCAAATTTACCATCTCATATTACTGCCACTCGATCCGCCATCATGAAAAAATGGCGATATCTTTAATATTTTGTCAATAACTCTTCAGTGACACATTTTACGAGAAAAGTTTGTTCAGCAAAATTTAACTAGATGTAATTTTCTACAATTTATGCTATGAGTAGTTTTATGTCAAATTAATAGTTTTTGTGCTGCAAAGTCTTAGAGGAAAATTTTACATATGATGGTGATATTTTTTTGACTATATTTTACTTTTTATGGCCTTTCAGATGATACCCATATCGAGAAATTTGTAAATAACTATAAAGACCGCCAAGTTATGACGACGGACATTTTGAACTATTTTCACGCTGCGACCAATAGGAGCGAAGAATCAGTGAAAAATGTGAAAAAAACGAGGACAATTATTCATCTTTGAGGGCTTCCGTTGTATGTTTGAACGCACTGATCTCAGGAACTGTTAGATCGAATTGAAAAATACTTTTTTGTTTGATACTCCATTTGTCGAGGAAGGCTTTTTTTATGCAATGAACCAGGAAACGAGCAGACGGATCGCCTGATGGTAAGCAATTACCGCCGCTCAATCCTCCCCTTGCGCCTCCGGTAACCTCACTCACTCGGCGAAACACAACGCAAGCGTTATTTCACGCCGGTTTTCTGTGAGGTCGCGGTATTTATCCGGTCGAGCCGGCCCATTCCTGCCGAAGCGTGGCTCTCCCACTTGCTTTAAGCACGTGGCTTTAAGCTATATAACATTACGCTGCGACCAATAGGAGCGAAGCATCAGTGAAAAATCTTGCAAAAAACGGGGACAATTATTCATATTTGAGGGCTTTCATTGCGTGCGCTGCGTAAACGGTTCAAGTTACCCAAAAAATATAATAAGAATTATTCCTCTTTAAGGGTCCCACGGAGCATCGAAATCCCATACAAACGTAGTTTCGCTTTAATTTTAAAATGGTACAACTAAACTTCACCAAACAGTGCATCATATCTAGTCTTATAATTAGGTTTGGTTAGAAAATATTAACCAAGAACGAAATAACAGCGAATTTATTTTCTGGAGGCTTATTTCGTTAAATTAATAAATTCGCTCTTATTTCGTTCTTGGTTAATATTTTCTAACTAAACCTAATTATAAGACTCGATATGATGCATTGAATCATGTGTACAAAGTTGGGTATAGTTTGGTTGTACCGTTTTAAAATTAAAGCGAAACTACGTTTGTATGGGATTTCGACGCTCCGTGGGGCCCTTAAATGACCTAAAAAAATGTCCGATATGTCTATCTTTTAAAATTGACTCACTATGACCTTTTTTATGGTAATTAAATTTGGTTCAAATTAATGCAGTATTGCGCCATCAGTTGACGCAGACGAAGTCGCGGGCAACAGCTATAAATAATAAAGGGGAAAAGTTTGTTTGTTTGCATTGAATAGGCTCTGAAACTACTGGACCAATGTTGATGAAATTTGGCACACATGTAGAATAGACCACGGGGAAGGACATAGGCTACTTTTTATAGCAGAAAAATGTACGGTTTCCGCGAAATTAACTTTCGCACGCACGTCACAGGCAACATCTAGTATAATATAGACGAAAGAACTCAAATATCAATAAAATAATACCTGATTCCAATATTACAATATTAGCTTAGTTAACAACAGCATTGTAATATTGGACCAAAAGACCGAGATTCCGTTATTCATGCCCTAATAGAATAGAATAGAATAGAATAGAAAACATTTATTTCAGACAAAAATATAACGCTATAAAACGCCCATAGCGTTGTCAGTGTGTTAGTAGCAAAAAATTATAATACTTTTAATTGTGTTAGTAGGTAATGTTAGTAATATTACATTCATTATACATAACTTAAATTATTCCCATTTTTACCCTCACCCATGGTTACCCCTGGGGTTTTCTTTTGCGTGAATGACGTTGTTGTGCGCAACATCTAATTATAATAATATATCAGAATACCTTTTGCTGATGAGAAGACAACGCCGGAGTAACAGTATCTGTCCATAATTATAGATATTCCATGGTCCAAGAGCTTACATATGTGATTTGATTTCTCCCAACGATTTGCAGAAAATAGAAGATGAATTGCTTCATCTGATAGATTATTCTAGAAACAGAAAAGAAACAGTTAAATTTTGAATGATGTCTTGGATTCTTCATAGTATACATAAATATTTCGTTTCTAATTTATTACAGGTACATATCTATTTTTCGGGATCCCCTTTTTCGCATAATTTTATTACGCATAATATTACTACCATTATGCAAATGGTTTCGTAGCATACTCAATCATTAGGCATAAATATTTTTTGTCCTAATTCAATGAGGCATAACTAATAAGGCATATTTTTTGTCATAATAATATTTTGGCATAATTTTTTTGGAATAAATTCGTAAGGCATATATTTTTTCATAATAAATTCAAGGCATTCTGTCACAAAGCACAAATATGCATAAAATTTAAGGACATAATGACATATGGTTGCGGTAATTAAACGCATTTTTATGAAACATAAAAAGCAGATATTACACTCATTACAACTAGTGTAAAATGTGTAACAGTAGGTTAAGTTTCGGCGGGAACCGCTAACATGTTTAAAATAATTAATACGAAAGTTTATTTAATGCAAAAACAAAACTTACTTTATCCTTAAGTACATTGGGCTCGTGGTGATGGCTCGGCATGTTCTTAGATAGCAGTTCGTATTGTTTGTCCGAATTTAATCTCGTAATCAGTCGAAAATTACAATTATAATTGTTATTTCGTCTTAACTTGCACACCCAGTAGAATTAATCATTCATTAGCATATGAAATAAAATGCATAAAGAAGTATGCGTATAAATAATCGTACGTCATATAGCTTGGGGCCACGGAAGACCAGGTACCGCAGTGCGCCGCGCCGTGGTATACACCTGAGTGGTCTCCATTTCGGTTTTGGACATTACACTCATGCTAACCAACCCAAATTGTTTGGTATTCTTAGTTGTTTTTTTTTTTGTCTTTTTTTCTGTTGCCTTGTTCTTGGTACCACTATTTTACTGTCCTGTAATGTCTAATAATATGTTCCGAATAAAGATTTATTTTATTTATTTATTTTAAATACAATAGTATGCTTAAATATAATTATGCGTAAATATATTTATGCCTTTTAATATTATGCATAAAAATATTATGCGTAAAAAAATTAATGCCCTACAATAAGTATGCCTAACGATTATTATGCTTAAATTAGTAATTATGCGTAAAAAATATGCTAAGAAAGTTATGCCAAATGAATATTATGCAAAACTACTATTCGTTTCAAATGAAATTATGGTTAGTAAAATTATGACATATATTTTATGCAAAAAATAGTGTTAAGGACAGCGGCCTCGAACCAAAAATAACATGAACTGAAAAAAGGACCAACGCTTATTAGTGATCAAAAACGTTTTTAAACTGTGAGTAAATATTATATTGTTACGTGTTAGGGTTCGAAGGATTTAGAGAGAAAGACCTGCTGACTCTTTTGAAGACTTTATTCACTAGCACTAGGTCCGACACAAAACACTAGATCCAAACACTAAGCACTAACGATGTCCTATGTCGTAGCCAAGTCCTGGGTTTCACTTGTATTAATCACTGGTATCACTAGTTTTCTACTACTTTTTTTTAAACCGGCAATTGGCCCACCACACTTTCCCACCACTGCAACTCCTGTGTAGCCAGGATCGACAGTGGTAACCAACCGCAAAAACCCTTTGATATGATCTCAGGGGTGCCCGGGGGATATGCTAAATCTGTCTTGGAACCCGCAACGAAATTAATCAGAAGATTGTAGGAGGAGTAGGAAGTATTCCAGTTTCCCTCCCCAAGCAAAGCGGGAGAGAGCAAAAATTGTTATGATAAAAAGTCAAAGGGGAAGCACCACGGGAATAACATATTTTTTTTATGACTAGTTTTCTACTACTACTACTTATCGCCTGTTTCGCCTCGAAGGAAGCTCAAACTGAACTCAGCTCGTTAGCAACCCTGAGGCGTATTTATACCAGTCGACACGAGTCCCAGACCATTTCAGAAAGTTCCCGACCCACGTGACCGAGTTCGATTTATTCTGGAATGTTCGCACAGCAGTGCCATCTAGAACTGAGTAGGGGGGCCCACGCTGTCCCTGTTCACACCAAGTGGTTTCATTGGTTGACGCTAGATGGCGCTAGTAGTAGTTTTTTTGTACTTTTTAGTAGAATTCAATACGAGTTTAGTAGTTTCACAAAAACAGAGCTGGCAACACAAAGAGGTTCGTAACAATATAAACTCTTAGATACATGATCCGGTCTGCCTTCAGTTCGCCCTGAACGGATGCAAAATCGTATCGTCTGTGTGCAATTTCGAGATCGCATCACTTGGCCGTACGGACTGAAGCGATTCGTTCCAGTGTTGCCAGCTCTGTTTTTGTGAAACTACTAAACTCGTATTGAATTCTACTAAAAAGTACAAAAAAACTACTAAAGAAGCTACTTAGGAATTCCTGAAGCCCCCCAAAAACCATTGCATTTTAGGTTTTGTTATATTTTATTTCATTAATTGAATTTTACTATAAATTTTACCATTAAATTAAAATATACTAGCAAATATTACGTACCTATATAGTAATTAAACGGGTAGTTTTAAGAAAATTACGGACGAATGTATTATTATGATAAGATGTTTTTTTTTTGTTCTAAACCTAGGCCATTTTGCATATGATTACTGTCTGGCTCTTTCCTACCAAAACACTACTAATTACTAAATTTCTACTAAGGAGGGAATAAAATACTTACTCAATTTAGTAAAATTTTGTAAAATAACTAAGTTGGCAACATTAATTCTGGCCTGACCTGAAGGCCTGAACGCGCGGCCTGTCCGGACCGTGTGTGGACAAATCGCTTCAGTTCTTGCCCGAGCCGCAGCCGTGCGGGCGTGTATCGTGTACAAGCGTTGTATGAGTTTTCCCGGTGTTTAAATACAAAATTGATAAACACGACCGTAGCGCGCGGCAAACCAGAATGGACTGATGCGATTTTTCCCTGTGTGGGCCCGAATCCGATCAGGCCGAACTGACGTAAATTGGGTTGGATGCAATTTTTTCCGTGTGTGTGCTCGAATCCGTTCAGGCCGAACTGATGTCAGTTCTAACTGAAACGATCGTCCTCTCGTCTGTGAGGGCCTTTAAGAGTGAAAAACTAGTGAAAATATAAGTGTTAAATTTTATAGCATCAGTGTAAAATAAAAGGGTTGTGAACGATCTCAAACAACTTTTTTAACTGTGGGAGAGCCACGCTTCGACATGAATGGGCCGGCTCGACCGGGTAAATACCACGACCTCACAGAAAACCAGCATAAAATAACGCTTGCGTTGTGTTTCGCAGAGTGAGTGAGGTTACCGGAGGCCCATGGGATTGGGGATTTTAAGGACCAGGAACGCAAGTCGCAGCACCAGAGGAGGAGAGGGGAGCACATGGGCGGCGGTAATCGCTTACCATTAGGCGATCCGTCTGCTCGTTTCCTGGTTCATTCAATAAAAGTAAAAAGAAAAAAAAAAACAGTGACAACGGGACGAGCTTCAGAGGCACGGACGTCGAGCTGCGGCAGGCGTACGCTGAGTGGGCGTGTACGGCTATGCTCAGCTGGGATTCACACACAGGATGCAGTGGAAGTTCACGCCGCTCGGGGCGCCGAGTCAAGGAGGTGCCTGGGAGAGGATGGTAAAGTCGGTGAAAACCACCTTACTCGCCACCCTGAACGAAAAATCGCCGAAGGAAGAGGTACTCCAGACCCTGATGGCAGAGTCAGAGTACTCCGTGCACGCACGACCGCTCGTTTACGTGTCCACAATCCGAGGCAATCACACCGAATCATATCCTCCTCGGGTCATCTACCGGACTGCCGTACGTCGGACCGTGTGTGCCGGCGGACAAGAAAACATGGAGTCGCGCAAGCGCTTGCCGACGAGTTCTAGAAGCGCTGGGTGAGGGAATACCTCTCCAAGCTCACGCCACGCTACGGGGCACCGCAGAGCAGCCTAGTCCTGGTCCCGGGCGACCTGGTCGTTTTCGTCGACCCGGCGCTGCCGCGTAATACGTGGCGGACAGGTGCGTTGTGCGTTTGCAAGCGCATTGGTGTGTTCCGCAGGCCGACGTCAAAGCTGGCAGTGCTGGAGGAGGCGCCGCAGTCGCAACCGCGACCGCTGACGTAGCTGCCGGCGGAGCAGACGGTGCCAGGCGCGGAACGAGCGCCGGAGCAGGCCACAGACATTTCGCAGTCACCGCAGCGGGCCGCAGCGAGCAGTCAGCTCGCAGCCACTAGAACAAGCCGCAGCGACCACAGACAGCTCGCAGCCGCCGAAGCGAGCAAATAGCTCGCAGTCGCCGGAGCGAGCAAATAGCTCGCAGTCGCCGGAGCGAGCATACAGCTCGCAGTTACCAGGGCGAGCCACAGACAGCTCGCAGTCGCCGGGTCGAGCCACAGACAGCTCGCAGTCACCGCAGCGCGCCGCAGCTAGCACAGACAGCCCACAGCCACTAGGACAAGCCGCAGCGAGCACAGACAGCTCGCAGCCGCCGGAGCGAGCAAAAAGCTCGTAGTCGCCGGAGCGAGCAAATAGCTCGCAGTCGCCGGAGCGAGCAGACAGCTCGCAATCACCAGGGCAAGCCACAGACAGCTCGCAGTCACCGCAGCGGGCCGCAGCTAACACAGACAGCTCGCAGCCACTAGAAAAAGCCGCAGCGAACACAGACAGCTCGCAGCCGCTAGAACAAGCCGCAGCAAGCACAGACAGCTCGCAGTCGCCGGAGCGCGCAAATAGCTCGCAGTCGCCGGAGCGAGCAGACAGCTCGCAGTTACCAGGGCGAGCCACAGACAGCTCGCAGTCGCCGGATCGAGCCACAGACAGCTCGCAGTCTCCACAACGAGCTGCAGCGAGCACAGTCAGCTCTCAATCGCCAGAGCGGGTCACAGCGGGCACAATCAGCTCACAGTCACTCTGCCTAAATTGGTGTAACCTTGCTATCTTTGAGTCTATTCAGAGCCAGCGGTGAAAACCCTGTGGAAAATTACAGTCCCATACAAATAGGGAACTCTCTTTATAACCGACTTCCAAACAAAGGAGGCGGTTATACGTTCGGCTGTATATATTTTTTTTCTTTTTTTTTTTTTTTTTGTATTTCAACGATATTTCCGCCGTCTGTGGACCGATTTTCGAAATTCTTTTTTTGATGTAAAGGGTATAATCCAAGTTGGTCCCGTTTTCAAAAAAGTGGTGACCTGAAGATGGGATCCATGAGGAATCGAGGGAACTCCACGAATTTTATATGGACACATATGATGATTTCGACTTTTTCTGAAGTAGTCCAAGCATATGCTACCAAAAAGTAAGATTTTGCTCCAAGGTATACCCTGGATCCAAAAGTACAGAACAGAACTCCTGACTCCTTATAGATACACATTTGGGGATTTCAGCATTGTTTAAAGAACTGCAAGCATATGCCACCCTGTCAATTAGAGTAATCATCATCATCACCACCTCTATCACACCATACATCAATTGCAATTTATTCAATCACACATTAAAATAGATACAAAACAAATATACATAATTAAATAGTATATATATATATATATATATATATATATATATATATATATATATATATATATATATATATATATATATATAAGTTGAACTTGTGTTAAGGGTATCAGACAACGGACATATATTTTTTTATACTATAAACACACACAATTCTATACTATACAATACTATACATAAATCTTATATTCTATATTATTCACATTCACTCTTACACAGACACGCTGTAGTTTATCACATATTGTCTTTTTTCGGTGACGTGATGCGCGCTTCGTTGCGGAGCCTTCCCCGAAACCTCCGGTAGACTATGTCCGTCCGCCAGAACTCCTCCACCTCGAATGTCGGTAGAAGATGCGTGGGTACTCTCACCACAAAGGAACTGAAATTGACCTTGTGGCGAGACTCCAGACGCTCGACCCTTAAGGTGAAAGACGTCTTCTTTCGGATGTAGTCCACAACGTCCTCGACCTTCGTAGACCAGTGCAGGCGGGACACGTACAGACGCTGCTCAGGTTCGCTGGGTGCGGTGCCGCGGTGGTTGCGGATGGTGGGCTTCCTCTTCTTTCTTCTCTCTACCAGTATGAAGCCCTCCTCATCACACCTCCTGCTCTCGTCCTTGATAGTTCGAGGAGGCTCAGCCTTACGGCTCTCCTTTACCCCTTTTGTCTTAGCCTGTGGGGGTACGGTGGGACCAGCGGTGACACTGGAATAATTTTTCGAAGTCGATGGTGTACTCAGTTTCGGCTCGACCGCAAGCGTCACGCATTGTGTCACTTTATGATGATATAAATGGTACTTCAAAATTAAGAACATTAAGTAGAGAAATAGCCAAATCAAAAAGGGGAATTATTTACAAAATATGTTTTATTCCATACTTTTGCACAAAAGTATGGAATAAAATTTTTACTTTAGAAGTCGGTTAAATTTTTTGTTTAAAAATAATAATTCATCAACAAGATTGATGAATTATTATTTTTATGCTTCATATGAAATTTATTTTTTTCTAATCTTTATATTTTCTTACCTTGGACTTCAAATAGGAGTCAATTACTTTACCAATTTCTGTGGTTCTGTCTGGGAAATTCATGTACTGTGCGTCTATTGACATCTTTTTTAAATTTTCAACTAAAAAAATAATAATTTAAAGATCAGACAATTTACCGGTAATCACACATACGGATGATCAATTATTATTTAATCAATACATGAAACCAGAAAGCAGTAGCCGGTTTCTGGTACAGAATAAATATTTATCAATAGGCTCCCAAAGATTTCAACTCAAGATAGGCTATCACGTATATTTAGCCGAAAAAATTTTCATACAAGAAAAAATTACGCCATCTATGTAAAATCAACGGAACTTCGATGTTCCTTTGATTTTACGATTTTACCATTCCGATGGAACAGTCGCTAGTCGTATGATATAACTTTGTAAGGGCGTACAACGCATACATTTTTTTTTAAATACATATCTTGACTAAAGAAATGTTAATAAAATTGTCCGGCGTACTTAATATAAGTTTAGCGCCCATTAATACTGGAATTACTAAAATATTAGCAACAATAAATCAATAAGGCTTACAAACAAATATAAATTTTACAGGTACGTAATGTAATTTAAATATTTCATATTTCTTATTACATTGCTCTCATTATCATAAAGCATAGACGAGGCGTGTTAAGGCAAAAAGTGTCCACACGTAAACTGCCCCATTTTTGGGGTTTTTTGGGGCAGTCGAGGTTTCATATTTTGTCATCTTGACATTTCGACATTTGCTTTCCGCAGATTTTTCAGTCCACATTTATTTGAAAAAATCTTCTGAAATCAAGATGGCGTAACTTTTTCTTATACCTACATTATTTGTCAAATGTATGCCAAAGATCAGGAACGCACTTTTAACTCCTCTGGTGATTAGTACCCATAGATGACGATAATTACATACTAGAATATTATACAGATATTATATCGGTGTAATAGATTAGTGCAATGGCTAATGGTGTATGCATACTAGATATTTTAACCTATGCAAGATATTTTAAAGGATTTTATTAGAATTACAATTTTTTTCTTCTATACGGCGTATGGACCTAGACCAGACAACAAATTTGTTTTTACACATGTGCCGTAGCTCCAGCGGCGCCACAGAAGGGGCGGAGCCGTAGGAGCTGTGACGTTTCACATCCAGCGCTGCAGCAAAAATTACATACAAATCCTAGCGCAACAGCACTTAATATTCCTTTACTACCTAGATAAATAAAACAAGACTCATTAAAAACAAAACTAATTATATTAAGTACCATAAAAAGAATATTGAATTATAATTTATAAAAACTTATACATATTCTAATTCAGTTTGAAAATAATAATCTACATCTACACTAATATTATAAAGAGAAAAACTTTGTTTGTATGTTTGTTTGTTTGTAATGAATAGGCTCAAAAAGTACTGGACCGATTTCAAAAATTTTTTCACCTTTCGAAAGCTACATTATCCACGAGTAACATAGGCAAAATTTTATTTTGGAAAAAATTTCCGTAAGATATTTGGATTTTTCGGACACAAGGTGTAAAAATCAACCAGAAAAGTTACTTATTTTACGTACGCTGCCTAAACTATAAAAGATAGAACCATAAAATGTTGTAATTAATTGTAGATCTTATAAATATCTACAAAAAAGTCCGTGACACACTATACCTATCTATGTCAAGTGAGGCATAACAACCATTTTTTATTTAGAAATCTTGAATTTTTTTTGGACTATATTTAAACGCATTTATTTTACTCATGCTATTAATCCTTATCAAAATAAATTATTTCATCACTAAGTCCAGTTTATGTAGATAATATTAGGTCTTTGAATTATTCAAATTGGATGTTTGGTTTTGAAGTTATGGCGAAATTACGATTTCTGCTGCACGGCCCGTTGCAAAGTGGGTGTCACCAAGGCGCGAGCGGGAGGGGAGTTTAGATCAATGAGTAACTTTTTTGTTAGGCTCATTTCGTTGTTCTCGAATAAGGCGAGTCCAAATCACTTTGCACTCTGGATTATTGGGAAATCTGTAATTTAAATACTATAAATTTCTGCGATGTTTACAACAAATGTTCACTAAATTAGACAAAAGAAAAAAATAATAAACTAAGTATGCCAAAGTACTCTATTTTGTGTAACTATTATACACCTGTTTCTCTTGAAATGGATTAAAAAATCACTCGGTATAAAGGTGCTTCCAGTAACATAGTAATATTTCAGAAATATTACTTTTTTTTCTCCAAAAGTGCATAATGTTAAATCGGCTGGCCCCTGAACATTGTAGGTGGTTGTTTAGGAGTAGAATAGACAGTAGGTGCAGGTTATAGGTGATCTACATCTAGTAGATGTAGCTTGTAGGTTTTTAGTGGGGTAACTACTGTTTACCTACCAACCTATCACCTACCAACTATAGGTATGTAGTAGGTCTAGATGTAGGTTGTAGGTGTAGGGTATGACTTATGGGTGTAGCAACCTACGCTTACAATCTTCAAGTGTAGTTATTTTTTATTCAATTTCATAATTCACAGAACAACGTCTGTCAGGCCAGATAGAAAATAAAATTTTTAATATAATATGTAAAAATCAAATAAATAGTAAGCCTTAGTTTCATTTTATTTAAATTAATCAAAAATGTGAATACTGACGGGTAAGGTTAGGTTTGGTTAGGTACTGAAATAAAAAAAAAAACTGAATCTCTTATTTCTGTAATAAATCAATAATAAAAATGACGTCCCTACAAAGTTACCTTTTCACTGTTGCGCATACAATAACTAGTGTTATATTTCATAGTTGGCCGCCATTTTTTGAATATTTATTTAAAATTCCATAAGTAAGTATTTTAATTGTAACAAACAATATTGTGATAATTACCTGTGATAAGATATCCCGTCTATCTTTTTCACACGTTTGTCATAGTTTTTACAGCCTTTAATTACGCAACTACTCGGCATTTTATGAATTATATGCGGACTGGATAAACTGCATATATAGCAAATGTAGAAATGGTAAGATCTAGAGATGTGTAGGTACTGTGAGTAATGTATTACGCGTAATATAGCACGACCGCGTACTGAAGCAGTACGCATTACCCGACAGAATTTAGCATGACGTATGACATTAAACATGGCATGCCCCGGCGGCCGGCATGCTCTACGATCGGCGCGGCCTGCCGTGTTCTGATAGTACTCGGGTGTCCGTCGGATAATATCGGTAAGGTTCGAGTACAAGTGACGAGGAGTCTAGTCCGCCAGATGGGATACTGTCTCCGTCACACGGATTTGTTTCCTATATACATAAAATATACCTAATTACCTACATGCCTGTTGCCAAAAATGCCATGTTTCAGGCTAAAATTACCTCGCATCAGTTGATAAATAAAGTGTACAATTAGTGAGATATTAGAAGTGTGAGTCTTTGTCATAAATAAAGACTATATAATAATAATAAAAGGCCTACCTATTACACAGAACATTCAGTACAATCACAGGTATACCGTATACGACATATGTAATAGCAGGCCGTTCGTATAGCGCGTCATGTCAGGTCATGTTTAGTGTTCTGCGTACTGATAGCATGCCATATGACGCGATGCGGAATGTCATGCTATATAGCATTACACTACAGGGTACTGTTTTGCGCATGTCTAGTAAGATCACAAGTGCCAAACCTCAACTGTCAAAATGGCCCCAAAATTTAAAAATTGGGGCCATTTTTTTGGAGACACTTTTTGCCTCAACATGCCTCGTCTATAATATACGTCTATGTAGGCTCCCGACTTAATGGTTCATCTCAAAAGAGCTTGTTTTACTTACCAAGTAATTTACATTGGGTAGTTTTGCCTGTTCTATCGACACCCTCAATAACAATGAAAGCACCCCGTTTTGTAAGCATTTTATCGGACAATACTAATTATAAATTTAATAAAAAATTCTTCAAATGAATAATGTTTTAAAACACAATTTATGATTCAAAAATATACAAAATTATAACCTCTCAAGCGTCGCGTGCCGTGTTACCATAGAAGAAAATTTCTTTTTTTTTTATTAAGATTTAATGGCCTGGTAACAAAACCTTTAAGCCAAGTCTTATATTTTTGAGGTATTTTTTATTTGTCTTAAACTAAATAGTCAAGTCCAAAGTCTAGTCAAAGTCCTAATAAATAGTCACGGTAGTCAATCAGTCAAGTCAGTCGATTCAGTAAAGTGGTAGACGCTTTACTGAAACTTCCTAGGGAGTTTTGGCGGGAAACCCAATTTAGCACGCATTTTGTAGAATGCATCACTCTTCCACACTAGTGCACCTCAACGAATAATTAATGGTTAATATTCCACCAATATTATACATTAAAAACCAAATCAACACGAATTTAGAAAAATAATACAATAACACAACATTACTGATTGACATTCCCGGCAAAACTCAAGAAAATTTCTAATCCTAACCGTCATAGAAAAACGTTTATCAAATATCAAGCGCGTGCTGTATGAATTGGTAAACTCAAAGAAATAGGAGTTTCATAGTACTAAAACAAAAATCGAAGCCGTAGGCAGCTATTTGTCTCACAAAACATCAAAGGCAAAACCAATAACAATGAAAGAGAAAGCCATCTCCATGTCTATTCGTTTTTTTCGAAGGTTGCCTTATAGCAAAGACATGAAGCATAGATACCAGGAGTCCGAACGGTATAGGCTTTTTAATAATAATTATGTACACAATAATAGGACCAGATCTTAGTTCTCTTTTCTGCCGCTAGGCGTGCGAGACCGACGAGTACCGAGTGTTGCCAATACTATTATACCGAGTGTTGCCAATACTATTATTTATTACAATTATTTTTAAATTACCGTGAGGCAATTACCGTGTTCTACGGTATCTATTTTTCGAGAACAGTTTCTAAGAATTTCCTAAAACTTTTATATAATAAGATTTCAATCTTTCCAGAGCTGTCAATAGCAACTTTAAACTTCCCGCGTAATTTCAAACGAGTGCATGTCGGACCGTCGCGCGCTCTACCGGCAAAAAACTGTCCCCGTAATTGAGACCATTATTTTAACATTACGTTCGGACTCCTTGTTATCTATACTTCGTGAGCAAAGAAATCGGAGTTTAATTACGACTTTATTGACAGTGACATTTTGAATTAGTAGCAGTAGATGTGGCCTGAAGTTAGCCACTGACAACTAATGTCATTTGTTTACGTGTACGTGTGCATTACATAGAGTATAAAGAGTAAAGGCTATTAGCAAGAGGAAAAATTATATATCGTACCTTATCCCCCTATATGACACATGCCAATGAGAAAGAAAGAGATATCTAGTTGTTCGTTATTTACAATTTTTGTAGACGGCATAGACTATAAAGAGTAAAGGCTATTAGCAAGAGAAAAAATTATATATCGTACCTTATCCCCCTATATGACACATACCAATGAGAAAGAAAGAGATATCTAGTTGTTCGTTATTTACAATTTTTGTAGACGGTTACAGGTTTTGAACCAAAGAAATACGAGTTTCATAGAACTAAAACAAAAATCGAAGCCGTAGGCAGCTATTTGTCTCACAAAACATCAAAGGCAAAACCAATAAGAGTGAAAGAGAAAGCCATCTCTATGTCTATACGTTTTTTTCGAAGGTTGCTCCAATTTGGAGTCCAAATTGGAGTCCAATTTTAGACGTTGGAATTACGACTTTATTGCTTTAACAATAAGTGACATTTTGAATTAGTAGCAGTAGATGCGGCCTGAAGTTAGCCACTGACAGCTCATTTGTTTACGTGTGCATTATGATACAAGAAGAAGAAGAAGCAAATCATGAATTTATAGTGTGTTATTTGGTAAAAATTTCAGTTTATCTTAAAAAGTCTTATTAGAAAACAAAGCTGTGCTCAAGTTAATATGGCCCGTTTGGTGGAGGGCTGTAAATCACACTCTGCGAGGAAAGAAAATCGTGAAGAAGTGTTAACTTTTCACCATTATATTGAGAATTGTTTCAGGTTATATAAATACAAGCAATTACACTGAAGTTATTATATTCTTGTAGATAAATGTGTTTATTGTCCGTTATATGCGGATTTCAACAATATATAATAGAAATTTTGTATAAATTTCAGAGGTTGTGTATTTCAAAGAAATAGGAGTTTCATAGAACTAAAACAAAAATCGAAGCCGTAGGCAGCTATTTGTCTCACAAAACATCAAAGGCAAAACCAATAAGAGTGAAAGAGAAAGCCATCTCTATGTCCATACGTTTTTTTTCTAAGGTTGCTCCAATTTGGAGTCCAAATTGGAGTCCAATTTTAGACGTTGGAATTACGACTTTATTGCTTTAATAATAAGTGACATTTTTAATTAGTAGCAGTAGATGTGGCCTGAAGTTAGCCACTGACAGCTAATGTCATTTGTTTACGTGTGCATTATGATACAAGAAGAAGAAGAAGCAAATCATGAATTTAAAGTGTGTTATTTGGTAAAAATCTCAGTTTATCTTAAAAAGTCTTATTAGAAAACAAAGCTGTGCTCAAGTTAATATGGCCCGTTTGGTGGAGGGCTGTAAATCACACTCTGCGAGGAAAGAAAATCGTGAAGAAGTGTTAACTTTTCACCAGTATGTTGAGATTTTGAGAATTGTTTCAGGTTATATAAATACAAGCAATTACACTGAAGTTATTATATTCTTGTAGATAAATGTGTTTATTGTCCATTATATGCGGATTTCAACAATATATAATAGAAATTTTGTATAAATTTCAGAGGTTGTGTATTTACATAGTGATGTTTTGGATA
This sequence comes from Glaucopsyche alexis, assembly GCA_905404095.1. Lineage (NCBI taxonomy): Eukaryota > Metazoa > Arthropoda > Insecta > Lepidoptera > Lycaenidae > Glaucopsyche > Glaucopsyche alexis. Next base: position 19,844,561 of record FR990054.1, on the reverse strand, counting down.
TCGATAAACCTTCGAAAGAGAAAATATGTTAATCTAAAAGAAAAATGTTTTGCCTACTTTATATTTACCAAACACCATACAATTATACAAATTAGTAAGATCTAAAATATAAACTAAGTGATAATATATAGTATTAAATAGTGTGGTGTATTTTTTATTAATTATAATTAATAATTAATAATTCCTGTATATTATAATCGAGTTACGGTTGTACATTATCACAAAAACATGTCACAAATTTTCAAATTTAACTTTGCTTTTTGGTTTTGCAGGGAATAAGGTGGCATTTTGCAAGGATACTTCTTTGTACTTTTTTAATTGACCAGAAAACGGGCAGACTGATCGCCAGATGGAGAACGATTATCGCCACCTATACATACTCGCAATAGGAGGAGTCACAAGTACGATCCCGGTCTTAAAATCCGCAACTACTCTACTCAACTAGTACCCGGAGGCCGTGGTATTTATCTGGTCCAGGTGGACCGTTCGTGCCAAAGTATGGCTCTCCCACGTAAACGGGTTGTTGTTGCTCTGTTTTCTTCACATATTTAGCTCCATGCTGACAATCTTAGAGCTTTTTGGTGTTGTCGTAACGTGTAAGCTAATAAATGATGTCCAATTGTTAATAAATAATAAATATATCTTATTAAAATTTCCTGTTTTCATTTATCTTTCCACGTAGGTACCCCAACTAAAGGGAGAAATGCATAAAGACATAAAAAGTCTATACGTCTACTGTTTATATATTTACCAGCTGTATCCAAGAGAAAAGTATCCTATGTTTTAATCCAGAGCTTAAACTACTGCCATACCAAATTTCATTGAAATCTGGTCAATAGTTTTTGCGTGAAAGAGTAACAAACATCCATCCATACATCCAGCCATCGTCACGAACTTTCATGTTTATAATAATAGTAGGATATAGAACTGACAAGTCGATCGGACGATAGCCTGCATAGTGTGTGGGTGTATAGTTCAAGAGACTAGCTTCCCCAACATACTTCTATTTGTTGTAGACAATACTGCATAGATTCGTTTTTGATCGACTGATAATAATTTATAAATCACAAAGGTGCATAGATCATTACGCATAAATCTTCCACTTTAATCATTCTATCTATTGGCTGCAAACTGCATTTAAATTCATTTAATAGTTTAAAAGATCTAAGCAACCATAAAGCGGAATAAAATACTTCATTTTATGCTATGAAAAGATTAACATTTTCATCATCATTTTGATTTTTATCGACACAAAATGCCGACTAGGGACTTCACTGGCGGACGGGAATATATTTACATATGAAGTTGCTGATAAATACGAGCAATGCAACTTGTAACCAACTTCAGACAGCTGATCTGTCTGAAATTGGTTACATATGTTCAAAACCTGTAACCGTCTACAAAAAACGAAACTAACGAACAACTAGATATCTCTTTCTTTCTCATTGGCATGTGTCATAATAGGGGGATAAGGTACGATATATAATTTTCCTCTTGCTAATAGCCTTTACTCTTTATACTCTATGGTGTATTTACATAGTGATGTTTTGGATATCGATAAACCTTCGAAAGAGAAAATATGTTAATCTGAAAGAAAAATGTTTTGCCTACTTTATATTTACCAAACACCATACAATTACACAAATTAGTAAGATCTAAAATATTAACTAAGTGATAATATATAATATAAAATAGTATGGTGTATTTTTTTATTAATTATAATTATTAATTAATAATTCCTGTATATTATAATGGAGTTACGGTTGTACATCATCACAAAAACATGTCACAAATTTTCAAATTTAACTTTGCTTTTTGGTTTTGCAGGGATTTTTTTTTTTTTTATTAATAATAAAAAAATATATATTTTAATTAATTTAATTTAAAATTAATTTAAAATTTAAATAATAAAGGAATTTGGTGGCCTTTTGCAAGGACACTTCTTTGTACTTTTTTAATTGACCAGAAAACGGGCAGACTGATCGCCAGATGGAGAGCGATTATCGCCACCTATACATACTCGCAATAGGAGGAGTCACAAGTACGATCCCGGTCTTAAAATCCGCAACTACTCCTTGAGTACCCGGAGGCCGTGGTATTTATCTGGTCCAGGTGGACCGTTCGTGCCAAAGTATGGCTCTCCCACGTAAACGGACTGCTGTGCTCTGTTTTATTCACATATTTAGCTCCATGCTGACAATCTTAGAGCTTTTTGGTGTTGTCGTAACGTGTAAGCTAATAAATGATGTCCAATTGTTAATAAATAATAAATATATCTATTAAAATTTCCTGTTTTCATTTATCTTTCCACGTAGGTACCCCAACTAAAGGGAGAAATGCATAAAGACATAAAAAGTGTATACGTCTACTGTTTATATATTTACCAGCTGTATCCAAGGGAAAAGTATCCTATGTTTTAATCCAGAGCTTAAACTACTGCCATACCAAATTTCATTGAAATCTGGTCAATAGTTTTTGCGTGAAAGAGTAACAAACATCCATCCATACATCCAGCCATCGTCACGAACTTTCATGTTTATAATAGTAGTAGGATATAGAACTGACAAGTCGATTGGACGATAGCCTGCATAGTGTGCGGGTGTATAGTTCAAGAGACTAGCTTCCCCAACATACTTCTGTTTGTTGTAGACAATACTGCATAAATTCGTTTTTGATTGACTGATAATAATTTATAAATCACAAAGGTGCGTAGATCATTACGCATAAATCTTCCACTTTGATCATTCTATCTATTTGCTGCAATTCATATAATCACGCCTCTTTCCCATAGGGGTAGGCAGAGACCGCCTCTTTCCCGTAGGGGTAGGCAGAGACCACTTCTTTCCACTTGCTACGATCCTTACATACTTGTTTCGCTTCGTCCACTTTCATTCATACCATCCATTCCTCCTCTTACATTCAACGTAGCGAAGCGGCTCTCCATGGGCCACTTTTCGCCTCCGCGAGAACGAGACGTGATGGGTGGCGAACCGCATCGCCGCCATTTTGGATAATTAAATCATTTTTATGGATAATTCCATTGCGTTCCCACGGATTGGTGTAGAGGGTAGGAATAGGGAAAGGGAAGGATAGGTGGTGTGGAAAGGAAGATTGGTAAGTTAGAGTGGGAAATAGGAATGTAGGATATTACCGCCCTCCTGGGCGGTAATATCCTACATTTTGCATTGCTCGTATTTATCAGCAACTTCATATGTAAATATATTCCCGTCCGCCGGTGAAGTCCCTAGTCGGCATTTTGTGTCAATAAAAATCAAATGTTAATCTTTTCATAGCACAAAATGAAGTCTTTTATTCCGCTTTATGTTTGCTTAGATCTTTTAAACTATTAAATGAATTTAAATGCAGTTTGCAGCCAATAGATAGAATGATCAAAGTGGAAGATTTATGCGTAATGATCTATGCACCTTTGTGATTATTATCAGTCAATCAAAAACGAATTTATGCAGTATTGTCTACAACAAACAGAAGTATGTTGGGGAAGCTAGTCTCTTGAACTATACACCCGCACACTATGCAGGCTATCGTCCAATCGACTTGTCAGTTCTATATCCTACTACTATTATAAACATGAAAGTTCGTGACGATGGCTGGATGTATGGATGGATGTTTGTTACTCTTTCACGCAAAAACTATTGACCAGATTTCAATGAAATTTGGTATGGCAGTAGTTTAAGCTCTGGATTAAAACATAGGATACTTTTCCCTTGGATACAGCTGGTAAATATATAAACAGTAGACGTATACACTTTTTATGTCTTTATGCATTTCTCCCTTTAGTTGGGGTACCTACGTGGAAAGATAAATGAAAACAGGAAATTTTAATAGATATATTTATTATTTATTAACAATTGGACATCATTTATTAGCTTACACGTTACGACAACACCAAAAAGCTCTAAGATTGTCAGCATGGAGCTAAATATGTGAATAAAACAGAGCACAGCAGTCCGTTTACGTGGGAGAGCCATACTTTGGCACGAACGGTCCACCTGGACCAGATAAATACCACGGCCTCCGGGTACTCAAGGAGTAGTTGCGGATTTTAAGTCCGGGATCGTACTTGTGACTCATCCTATTGCGAGTATGTATAGGTGGCGATAATCGCTCTCCATCTGGCGATCAGTCTGCCCGTTTTCTGGTCAATTAAAAAAGTACAAAGAAGTATCCTTGCAAAAGGCCACCAAATTCCCTGCAAAACCAAAAAGCAAAGTTAAATTTGAAAATTTGTGACATGTTTTTGTGATGATGTACAACCGTAACTCCTTTATAATATACAGGAATTATTAATTAATAATTATAATTAATAAAAAATACACCACACTATTTTATATTATATATTATCACTTAGTTTATATTTTAGATCTTACTAATTTGTGTAATTGTATGGTGTTTGGTAAATATAAAGTAGGCAAAACATTTTTCTTTCAGATTAACATATTTTCTCTTTCGAAGGTTTATCGATATCCAAAACATCACTATGTAAATACACAACCTCTGAAATTTATGCAAAATTTCTATTATATATTGTTGAAATCCGCATATAATGGACAATAAACACATTTATCTACAAGAATATAATAACTTCAGTGTAATTGCTTGTATTTATATAACCTGACACAATTCTCAATATACTGGTGAAAAGTTAACACTTCTTCACGATTTTCTTTCCTCGCAGAGTGTGATTTACAGCCCTTCACCAAACGGGCCATATTAACTTGAGCACAGCTTTGTTTTCTAATAAGACTTTTTAAGATAAACTGAAATTTTTACCAAATAACACACTATAAATTCATGATTAGCTTCTTCTTCTTCTTGTATCATAATGCACACGTAAACAAATGAGCTGTCAGTGGCTAACTTCAGGCCACATCTACTGCTACTAATTCAAAATGTCACTTATTGTTGAAGCAATAAAGTCGTAATTCCATCGTTTAAAATTGGACTCCAATTTGGAGTTTTGGACTCCAAATTGGAGCAACCTTCGAAAAAAACGTATAGACATAGAGATGGCTTTCTCTTTCACTCTTATTGGTTTTGCCTTTGATGTTTTGTGAGACAAATAGCTGCCTACGGCTTCGATTTTTGTTTTAGTTCTATGAAACTCCTATTTCTTTGGTTACGTCTCAAAGTGACATTTATGTTTACACAGTTTTTTTTTTGTTTTTTTTTTCCACTTTTGAGCTTTCAAGTTTCACCGTTTTCATATTTTCAGTGTGCTTTTCACGAAATTTTACTTTCACTTTTCCTTGATTAAAAGCGAATGGCTTTACTTTAGCATTTGATAAAATCAAACAGTCCATACATTTAAATTGAAACAATGAAGAAAGGCTATAAAGTGACCGATGTAAAAAGAAAAAAGAAAATTGGTGTTGCGGCAGAAAATTTACAAGAACTTATTTCAAAATCCTGCCAAAAGCTTGGTGTAAGTGACAATTAAGCAATTTTTATTAAATTAGTAGTGCTTGTTTTCCAAAACCAGGATCACCTTTGTTGTTGTAATTGCTTTGTCGGCTATATTATGTCAAGGACAAGTTACCTTGACCCATATTCAGGGGACCGTGACCTAATTGTGTTTCTATGTTTTTAGTTCAATGTCAGTTGCGCAGAATGCCGCCTTTATGTAGCTGAGGATGGGACGCTTGTTGATGATGATGATTACCTTCATACATTACCACCTCAAACTCTTTTCATATTGCTACAGACCACTGAGAATATGGTCACCGGTATGTCTCACTTAGCCACACTTCATATTTGTACAGTTTTATTTGATATAACGCATTTCAAATGAGAATAGGAACGTCAATGACCTTTTTCTGTCAAATATCACTTGAAAACTCGCATCAAGTAAACGAATGGGCACACGCACACACAAGCATAAAAGTATGCTACTTTTCGACAGTATCGAACGAGTCGTTGCGACTCAAATCTATACTGACAAAAAGTAAAGTACTTTTTTGCTTGTGTGTGCGTGAGCGCGTGTGTAAACTTGAAGTAGCATAGTTTTTTAGGCCTCACTTCAAACAAACGCCATGCCCTATATTTGGTTTTTTATTTGATCTGAGCTTGAAAAGTGCGATTTTCAGAAAAACATATGTGCATATAAATAATAATAGTCTTGCATTGAATTTAAATATAAACGTTAAATAGTAATCAATTAACTAAACATACATTTAACTAACATAACAGTCTAAATTCGAAACAATATGGCGCCGACTTGATCCTATTCTCATTTGATTCGCACTATAAAATAAACATTTACTCCATTTTACATAATATTATCTTCTGCACCCAAAGGAGCATAATAATAAAATATTTTGATTACATTTAAATTTCTTCATTTAACTGATGTTTATAAGAAATACTTTTTTAATTTTCTTTTTACAGATATTAAACTAAAAGAATAAAAGCCACTATTATAAATTGTAAATAATAATCAATCAAAATTAAAATTACACACCAATTAAAATTAAATAAAATTAAAATTTCAGACTTTGATTACTATTATGAAATGATTCGGTCCACAAAAAAAGATTACATAAACACTGGGATGGCTGCAAAAAACTTTCTTACAACAAACATAAAGGAAAAGTTTAAAGTATTTCAAAGATACATCGCAGCAGCAGACGATGCTAGAACTATGTTGAGTGAACGGACACAAGATCCAGAATGGTTTGTTGGTGAGTCATTTTTATATTGAGATTTTTTATGTATCATTACATCTTATAAAATATGGCAACAATAGGTATAATTTTGTTTTTTTTTTCAGGTTTAGAAACATCAGAAAAAACGAAGGAGCAATCAATGACCAAACGTGTTAAGGAAAGAATGAGGGGATATTATTATAAAACAAAAACAGCATTGCAAAAATCTGATATTTACACTTTCTCCAAAAATGGGAATGGCAAGAAACTTATCGACCAGTTTCTACTAGATTTAAGAAAAATTCTTGAACAGAACAAATATAATGATACATACTTCAATAGAAAAGTTAAAGAGAGTGAGCGGTTGTGCAAGAGCAATGGCCTCTTCGAGTGTGGTGGTCTGTGGGTCGATGACACATGCAAGTTTGCCGATCATGTCATCAATCCATATCGGAGCCGTGAAGAGAGAATCCTTTTTCAAACTTGGAATTTGGACCATAGAGTTGAGCTTTCTAGGTCAATTATACCGAAAATCCTAGCTTCCATACGACACATCCTACAGGGTGCCGTCAAATGTGTGACATGCGAAGGTGACTTCCGTCAAGGCTTCATAGAAATTGACAGATATTATATACAAATATTTACGAGACAAAATTTGAAATTGGTTCATATCGTTTGCCATGATAAGGGCAGACATGGAACCGATTCTGCCATTTACACATTATGCCATAACTGCAATAGCAGCAAAAGTATTAAATATGATAAGTAATTATTATATGACTGTCTGATAATTATATGTAAGTAATTGACATAAACATGTTCTTTATTTTTCGAATAATATGCATTCAAGCTTTTGTACTAAAGACTATATTTTTCTAAAAATATAGATATAACCTATATATTTTTTCTGCTGTATCCTCTTTCTGCCTTTCTAATATAATTTAATTATTCAAGTTTGGCTGTCATCATATCAAAATAATTCGGAAGATAACATTTTCTGTCTGTTAAATGTGTCGTATTTAATATATCATGTAGTAAGCCTTATAAGGTAGTGATTATTTACAAAATTAAATTGTTACGAACTCTATTTGATAGATGAAACAATTTTTCTATTCCTTAATTGATCTCCTTACCCTTATTAGAATAAATATGTATAAGAATAATATGTTAGTTGTTAAAAACTTTAGTCATTGTTATATTATAATTATTTTTATACTAGTTAAATGGAATTTTTTCCAGGTATCCTATTTTATAAATGGTTGTGTATATGTTTCTATTTTGGGATGTCTGTCGGTTATTATCTTATGACGAATTCACATTACAATGTACCATTGAACCTCATTTTAATAAAAGAAATACAGGGTCATTTAAGTAGCCATAGAAAATGTATATTTTAAAATGCAAATATTTTTGGAACGAAATTGATAAACTCAGAACTATATTATGTAGAATATCAATATTAATTAAAAGTCTTGTTGGTACAGTGAGATATCGTGTATTTTATTTGTTTTTAATTATAATTATTATTTTAACAACTACTCAAACTTACTACTGTGTGAAACACTACATGTAATTTGTAACTTAAAGCATGACAATTTTATGCCTATGCAGCTTTTGATTGTGGCTCGCCATTAAATTCTCTTCCTCTTAAATCAAATTGTCAATATTATGAAAACGACATTAAAACATCTTGTGTTAAAATTATCTCAGCATTCAGAGATAAGAATGGTTACTGCTTAGTTAAAATTGATTGTTTTATAAATCTAAGGACCCTCAGAATAAGTGTTTTAAACTAGAGTAAGATGCATATATGTTTTTATATTTTAAATTAGCATATTTTGTAGTCTCTAAAATATTAATTAGGTATATTTATAAGACTCCTTTTAGTCCTGTTTTATGTTAGGTATGTAATATTTATTACATACACATACAATTTATTTGACTATTGTCATTATGTTAATACATTATGATCCATTTACAAATTTTGTTTTATAAATCAAATGATATTGTAATATATTATAATCATTTTTATTTTATTTTTTTATTATTGCTATGAAATATTATGTTTTGGCTGATATTAGCCAAAATATAGTAGCTAAATCAGACATTATACTTATTCGTTTTTAGAACAGGGGGTCAAAAAAGACCACTTAGCAGAAAATTCGATGAATCATACACAAATCATACATTGGCAGAATCTTTTTTATTTTGTTCATGTTCCCATGAACATGAACATGAACAAAATAAAAAAGGACTTTGTATCCATATACAAAGTCCTTCAGTCGTTTTTATAACAACATTATCTAATATTTTATAGCAAATTCAAAATGTTTTACGTATGGGAAAAAATATATTATAAAACACCCAAATTGGCCTTTTTAGACCCCCTGATGCTTTAAATTTTTATGTGACTCCAATATAATTAAGTTACATTCCTACTTAATACATATAATTATTTTGTAATATTGTTGTAAGTAAATTATTCAACTAGTCCATTAATAATAATAATAATAATAAAAAAGTATATGTGGATGACTATTGTCGTAGTGAATTGCACAAGACATGGTTAATATCAGTGGTGTGTTCCTATAAGTCCATTCCTATCAGCTTTACTTACCACTTACCTTTTGAAGCCCCTCATCCAAAACCCTACCTATTATTATGCTAGGGCTTCCCTATGAAGGAGACCCAGCCTTCGCCACTGGTTAATATAGATAAAACTTATATCTGATTAGTAATGTGTTGTAGGGTAGACAAATGTTGCCAAATATTTAAGTAGAAATGTTACAAGTAGAATGTTTCTTTCGGAACAATATGGGCCCTTTAAGTAGTTTTTGTGGTCCATGTTTTGATCAAAGATTTCAAAACTTGTTTTGATTCAATAAAATGTGTTTTGTGTTGAGTCAGTTCTTTGGAAATTGCCCAATGGGGCAATGTGGATGCCCCAAAATGCTCCCATTTGTTTAGGAGATTCCAAAGAACTTTTATTTAATACACGAAACAGATTTTATTGAGACATAACTTTTTAGAATTTAGATGCTTCCAAAGTAATGTGATTTGCTTGTAGTAATAATTTTTATTGTTATAGATTAATATTGTCCATTAGATGAATGTAGGAATATTAGATGGTTTAAGAAAATATTTAAAAGTTTAAAGCTGTTGCCTTGTCATCTATGAATACATAATAAATTAGTAAGTAGATATTCTATAAATGCAAGTTCTGTGTGCAGATTTGTTGTGTAGAAGTGGCTAATTTTTAGCTAAATGTTTACTGTTGTATGTGCTTTAAAATAAAAATAGATAGCAATAAATAGAGCAGTGAATAAAATACTTCTCTGTCATGAAGTTGTTTATATTTATGTTTTTACTATGTGCAATTCTGCCCTGCTAAGCACAAAAGCGGTATCTAAAAAAAAAGAGACTTGAGAAAATTGCAGAAGTAATTCTCTTAGTAATTTATTCTTAGTGAAACCTTCTTTTAGGGGTTTTTTTAATGTTTTAATTAAGATATTATGATACTATGTGGCTTAGTTCATTGAATGCGTATTTTTTTAGCTAAACATAACATATTTTTTGAGATACCGCTTTTGCGCTTAGCACGGCAGAATATTTATATTATGTTGTACCAGTTCCATATATTATGCACTCCCATATTTTATTTTATAATTTCATCTAACTTGATCAAAATTATTGTCAATTTAGCACATCAATAGGTATTTTCATTGAAATTTTAATACATTCTAGTAAAAGGTTACTTTATATTGATCGTGCAGTGTGCTTGTTGTGTGCAAATAAAATAAAAAAAATATATATTTTTTTAAATATATTCTCTGCTTTGGCCAGACTAAATCAAAAGTATTTTATTTTACATGACTTTTCTCAATATACTGATTATTTTCAATGTTAATAAGTACAATAAAAAAAAAATCAACAAATTATATAGCCTATGTTACCCAGTGCTATTATTACGAAACTATTGACACCTCATTTACTAAAATCGGACCAGTAGTATAGGTGCAATAGTGGAACAAACATACATACACTATGGCCGCTGTATCTTGACGGGTCTGAACATAGGCTTTGCGAACTTTAGCGCATGTACAACTCGTAAAATTTTATATACCTATGTACTAATAAAAATTCCCTAATACAGTTGACCAATTAGTACAAATAAAATAAATACGAAAACACTTAAAAACAGTTATTGCGCAACCTTCTGCGCGATGTTCAGACTCACCAAGATACATCGGCCGTATTGTACATAGACTGCCAAAATCATTACCCTTCCTTTTGGTAGTCGGGTAAAAAAGAAAAAGAAGGTTTAGTAACTGAAAAGTTTATTGTAATATTATGTTCTTAATTACTTTGCATTACCGCCGTTTCCTTCCAGCATTCTTTTTGCCAGGATTCCTCTGTCCTTTACCTCCCTTAGGTTTCTTTGCAGAGAAGTTAGTTGCATTTCCTTTACCTTTGCCGCCTTTACTTGGTTTCATTGTTTTCTTTTCTTCTGACCTTCTGAAAATTAAAAACAATAAAATGTTGTAAATATAGAATATAAAGAACTGAGCTGTACAGGGTGAAACAGACAGAAACACCGTGACAGAAGTGAAACATCATTCATTATTTACAAAAATATTTTTATCGTGCCTGAAAAACAATAATTTCTAACGATAACAAAATATTTGTTTCACTACAAAATTTATAAAAGCAAAGGAAACCTAACTGCGCTATGCGTATCTGACATTACTATTCGAAATTACTCATATCTTATTATTTTGTATTACACAACGAGAGGACAGAAAATCGCTGTCTACATAGAAGTTTGACTTTAAAAAAATAAAACAAACATAAATAAAATTAAAGGAATTAAAAACCATCAGTGACTAAATAGAGGAACGTAAAAAGATAGTCAATTGTGAAATATTTCATTTTCTTTTGTTGTTATATTTAACATTTTTTCGCTCTCACTTGATAAACATAATTTTCTGCAACAAAAAGTGGGTCAATTATTACAATTAGGGTTGTAACGGAGCTCCGCCTCCGCCTCCGTTACTGCGGAGCCTCCGCAAAAAATTTCACCTCCGCCTCCGCATCCGCCTCCGCAAAATTGATGCGGAGTTTTAACGGAGGTTTATTTACGATTACATACAACGCGCAAGGAGCGACGCTGGATGAAGCTGCCGCTCGGTCAAGATTTTGCTTGTGGTTGTGACGCGGGAACACGGGCGAGCGGTGGTGGGGGCGTGAATGAATGACAGGAACAGTGTGACCAACTTCAAATCTGATATCCTACCCCACTGAGTTTAAAAAACTGACAAAACCTGCCATACTCTTAAAAAAATGCCGAAATTTTAAAATACAGATTTTTGGTAGTTTCGTTTAATGCAAAAGCCAAAATAAGGCCGAAATTTAAAATACAGATTTTTGGTAGTTTAAAGAAAATTGCAACGAAATAAAAAAAGCATTAAACATAGTGTAGTTAAAAGTTTAAAAATTAAATTACCATTAAACATTTAAGTTGTATTTGAACCATTAATTTCTTCATCGACTTCTTTAAACATCGCGTTTGTCATCTGTTTAATCATTTATTTTGTTGGTTGCAATGAAATGCAATCATTGATGCCTTGTTTTACATGCAAAACCTAAGTAGGTACCTGTAACTACCAACTTCAAAATTAAGAAGATTGAGTAGAGAAACAGTTAAAATTTTAGCCGAATTGAAAAGAAAATAATTACCATTTTTTAGAAAATGTGTTTTATTTCATACTTTTTTGTGCATTTCTACTTTGGAAGTCGGTTTTCGTTTTCTGTTTATTATAATGTTTATTCGCGAGAATCAACATCATAATAAAAAAAAAACTCGCAAGTTGAGTTCGAGATTGGCAAGATATTTTACGGGGAATCCTCTACGCCGAAAGAGAGTTGCCATAATTACATACTGATATTTAAATTAGCACATTTTTATCGATACTACTTCAATATAATCTACAAATAAACTTTTGAATCTTTGAATCATTTTACTGCCAAATCTGCCAGCTAATATTGCAATTGTGCCACATCCTGCCAAATTACTAAAACGTCAACAAACACTGCCAGAGGCTAAAATTAAGACCAAAATGGCAGGATCCTGCCACATATGGTCACACTGAACAGGAATCAACGAATCGTTCAGTACCGCGTAATTGTAATTGAGCCGTGATTGTTTTAAGTGATTAAGTGCATAATTAATAGTCATTTTTATTTAAATCGCGTGAAATGTTTCTGACTTTAATAAATCATGAATTTTATATTTACAATTTTTCCACTTCAAATTTCACCTCCGCCTCCGCTAACCTCCGCATCCACGGAGGTGAACCTCTTCTCCTCAGCATCCGCCTCCGCCTCTGCTAAAAAGGCCTCCGTTACAACCCTAATTACAATTTCATACTTACTGCAATTGTTCTTCATTGATATGTCTTGATACTGCTTTGTCCATGTCAATCTTGGGCCTCTTGCTTAAAATTTTGTCTATTAGGTTTAGATTTTGTTCCTTTTCAGCCTGAGGTGTGGGTATGGGCAGTTTCCGTTTCCTTTCCTTGCCTGGTATTAGCTCATGAACACCCTTGCCTCTCGCCTCTTTTTCCTTAGGCAGTTTGTCTTGGAATTTGCCGAGTGAAGCCGTAGATGCCTTCGCTACAGAGGCTGCTGTTGAGAGCTGTTAAAGATAAAATATTAATTTCCAGTTGAACTATTAGAAATTAGCTAAGTGGATATTATGTTATGACTTGTTATTTTTAATAATAAAACATGAAATCTATGTAATAATAAACATAGTGGAATAGATTAACAGAGCAACAGGATGTTTTAAAACTCTAACAGACACTTTTTCAAATGGGTATCGGGAGATTGGTGTGGGAGATTTATTATAATATTTCACATCACAGACTGTCTTTGTTCTTCACAGAAAGACAAGGACAGCATGTGACTCGAGCCTTGAACTTTTAAAAGGGTTAAGAATTTTGACAAATAAAATACCTGAGTAGCAGAAGCTTTGTCCGATGTGACAGGCAAACCCACTCGTGGTATTTTAACCTTTTTTGCTCTTGCTATGTTCTTGAGCCGCTGAAGTTCATTTTTGGCAACTTTCTCTGATTTCTGGGATGCCTTCTTTTCATACATATCAGTCAAGGGATCAACATTTTGTGGCACTTCAATTAGCCAATCTTTCTGTTTCTCAGCAGCTGCTTTTTTGAATCTGATGAAATACAATAAGGAAAATATTATTATTTTAGGAAAATATTAGGAAAATATTATTATTAAACATAATACAAAATTATTTCAGTATTTGAATTATTTTCACTAACAAAATCTCATCTTACCCATAAAGTGGCACCCATTTTTGTAACTGCTCATCCCATTCCAATTTGTCTTTCTTTTTCTTTGTTATGCCCTTTGCTTTGGCAAATTCTTGCCATTTTGTGAGTGGTTTCGGAACTGGTACTGGTTTAGAACGAGGCAACACTGTCTTAGGTTCCGGTAATCTTACAACTATAGCTTCGTCTATCCTTTCCGTAGGAAGCTCCCAGATTTTATTGAGCAATAGCTGTGTATTGTCACGTGATAGTGACTGTAAATATTCATTTCTGCTTTTGTCAGACCTGTTACAAAAAAAGACAATGAAGTGTGCAAATCACACACGAAAAGGAAATGTCAATAATATCGAAAGTGAAAAATAAATGGATTACTTTCCAGACACATATTAAAACTGTTTAGGTACTCACTTTAGGTTTTTTGGATCCAAGTCATTCGTATCTGAAGCGAGAAGAGTGCCAATGTCTAAATCTAACTCTAAATGTTTTTCGACAGTAATGGGCTTATATTTCTCTGCTTTTTTTTGCTCCCTTTCAAGAATTTCATTCACTATATCCATGGTTAACTAATAAAAATACAATAAAATATAACCTGCAAAACATGCAGGATTTCATGAATTTAGACGTTGTTGACAGTGACATCCACGTGTATTTTTTTTTCTTTTGTAACAATAATTATTCGTGCAAAGATCATACTCTATGATTGAAATTAAAACCTTTAAAAAAAAAAATGTTAGGAATACACATAGAGTATAAAGAGTAAAGGCTATTAGCAAGAGGAAAATTATACATCGTTCCTTATCCCCCTATATGACACATGCCAATGAGAAAGAAAGAGATATCTAGTTGTTCGTTAGTTTCGTTTTTTGTAGACGGTTACAGGTTTTGAACATATGTAACCAACTTCAGACAGATCAGCTGTCTGAAGTTGGTTACAAGTTGCCATACTCGTATTTATCAGCAACTTCATATGTAAATATATTCCCGTCCGCCAGTGAAGTCCCTAGTGTACTGTGTAGTGAGTGTACGATACGTAGTATCCCTATGTAGTTTGTGAGTGTACGTAAGAAATCTGCAATGGTCTCATCCGATTTAAGTGTAGATTTTAGAAGTATGTATCTGGCGTGAACCTTATTCTTTTCTTTGAGATAAATTTTATCTAATAATTGAATGGTCGAGACATAATCTTTTGCTTCACGGATATGCGTATACACATTGTAATAACCTTAGTTTATTTTCCTCTGAAATCGTTTCTTTTCCTATCCATTCACTGAGATAATTTGAGAACGTTGTTTTCCAGTATTCGTACTTTAATTCGGCTGCCAGTGACCCAGGTTCGACGTCGAATTTTTCTGGCTTTAGTAATTGCGCAATAGTAGACATCGAGGTTTGTAATGGTATTTATTGTTATTTGGAATAAATTGTTATGTAATAAAAAGACAAAACCAAGGAATATTTGGTTTTATTTCAAATAAAATGCTACTTAAATTAGTAATACATGTCAAGCTATGACAACAACATGAGATCAATATATGAGACATCTAAAGATATAAAAGAGGTCTAAATGTACACTACACCTAGTCGGCATTTTGTGTCGATAAAAATCAAAATGTGGATGAAAATGTTA
The DNA here is from genome assembly GCA_905404095.1 of Glaucopsyche alexis. Taxonomy (NCBI): domain Eukaryota; kingdom Metazoa; phylum Arthropoda; class Insecta; order Lepidoptera; family Lycaenidae; genus Glaucopsyche; species Glaucopsyche alexis. The sequence goes on along the minus strand of FR990054.1, from coordinate 19,828,923 downwards.
ATCTTTTCATAGCATAAAATGAAGTCTTTTATTCCGCTTTATGTTTGCTTAGATCTTTTAAACTATGAATTTAAAATGCAGTTTGCAGCCAATAGATAGAATGATTAAAGTGGAAGATTTATGCGTAATGATCTATGCACCTTTGTGATTTATAAATTATTATCAGTCTATCAAAAACGAATTTATGCAGTAGGTATTGTCTACAACAAACCGAAATATGTTGGGGAAGCTAGTCTCTTGAACTATATATTGGTATCTACAAAACTCCAATTAATAAAACCTCTGTATTGTTAACAGTTTAAAAAGTGAATTAATACTTTGACATATAATTGTCAATAATTTTATCTTGATATATTGGAATACATATTCTAATTCGAGCTACACGTATTTTTATTTCTCGTCCTTACTACAGGTTATGTGCCCTACGTTTCTGTAAAACGTATCTCGAAATTCAGTAAAAGGAAAATTTTCAGACCCGAAATCGGGAAACCATTTTTTTTTTCAGCCCAAGATCTTTCAGCACCATTTTCAGTTTGTGGCTTTAAAAACAGTATCTACCCATATCCAAAATAACAAGCAGAGAGAATAACGTGGAAAAGCAACCGAAAATTTGGAGTTACCATTACAAGGATACTTTGTGAGCATTGGGATCGAAAGGAATCACGTTAGAAAGGATTAACACAAGAGTTGAATTTTTGCAACGAGAAGCTTAAAGCTCTACTGCTCATCAGAATCACTCGTTTCGAGTCAACAACAACAATCAGGAGAGTACCGTGTGATGTTCTAGCAATGTTAGTTGCGCAGTCAAATTAACACTAATATTCAGAAATTCTGTTTTAGATCCCGGAGCAACCAATAATATTGTCAATGTGAAGGACGTCTGTTAATCTTCTGTTGATACATTTGCTCCCAAGTATAACTAAATCCTAAACCCTAATCTGGATCATCGGTATCTACTATCTACATGGAAAAGTACAAAGCCCTATTAGTGCATCCAGCCAACTGAGGAGCGCAGGGCCACAAAAGGATTTTATAATATTATGTGCACCGAGGTATCACATAGGTATATACTATACTATATTGTATATATTTTTAGTATATACAATATAGTACAGTAGAATGCAATAAGCAGGAATATACTAATTGTTTTTAATACACAATAGAAAATACAATATTTATAATGAATTTTAAATAATATAACCCAACAAGCAAAAATGCTATATAAAGGATGATTAATTATAGGGTTAAAATTCTTGTTTATATTTTATAAAAGCAATAGCTTAATATTTTCCCTTTATAATTGCATGCTATAAGTATTATTTTGCTAATAATAGTATTATGGGTCTTAAAATTTATATTAATAGTGTATTTAAAAGCATAATATTATGGCTATTATGGTTGAAGCAAACATTTCAAAACTAAGTTGAAGTCTCATAAGATCAGAAATATTACCTTATATGAAAATTAAAAACTATTATAAACCTTTACCTTTGCAATGTTTGATAAAATGCACATAATGCAAAAAGCAAGATATGTCATAGCTTTTATAATCAATATTTTTTTTTGGCTGGTTCTGTGGTTGTGCACTACAAAAACCAGTATTGTTATACATTTGTTTAATTGTGCCATTATGTAACTTCCTCAGCCAGAAATGGATTTAAAAACATGTGATATTAAACGGTGAAAACCAATTTTGATACAAATCCATCTATAAACATTATGTTTACTTGTTAATGATGCAAGAAAAAAGGGGTTTTAAGCAATAGATTGTGGAGACTGAACCCTAATTTCTTCAATATGGCTGAATAGGCATCTTATAGTCTCAACTATAAGAGAAAATTACTTTTATATAAAAGCATTGTACCAGATAATTCTTATTATAATATAAATTATCAGACGCCTAAAAATGAAATAAGAACTGAAATGCTTAATATAAAGATATCAAGTAAAATAACGGTCAGAGTATGAATTACTGAGATCATAATTTTTTAATTGTCGGTAAACGCTGAAAGCCATACATTCCTTGTCCATAGAAAGATTATCCGTTTTTATTTTTACATGGCAAGATGAAAGATTGCTTATCGTAATATGATAAATTGGTAACAACAAAACGTCTACTACGATTTAACACATAATTTGTGCCCATAATACGTTTAATGACTGTTAATTAAAGAACTACTTTAAAGCAAAGAAATATTGTTTTCATAGCAATTATAAAGTAAGTTTTTGCTAGTTGGGAATATCGCTTTCAAATGAGATGTACAAAATATGTTGTATTACAAAATACAAGCAGATGTCTTTGTGGTGTAGTCTGGTAGCCCCGACTACTACTTACAAATAATAATAATTTGTTACTTAATAATTGTTGTTTCTAAAGCTGATTTTTAATTTTTTTTTGTCAGCTACTACATGAATGTTTTATTTTTAATGGTCGATTACAATAATGAAATTCTGTAAAAAATGAGCAGTGATGTTTGTAAGGGAATAACATAATTAGTTTAATCGCTGAAGTTCCCCGATAAAATGCGGTGGCCAAACGCATAATTCATACGTTTAACGTTTACCTAATTCACTATGGCGCGGGCGTCAAGTATGAAATTAAATAAAAATCGAGGCAACAGCATATGGAAATCAATTAATTTATTATTTTATTTAAGTAATAAAAGAAAAGAAAAAGCTAATAAGCGATGTGACATGGTATAAACCCGAAAAATATTTAATATGTATTATAATAATTTTTACTGCAGAAGATTTGTAATTGAAAATATTCCCGCCGAAATCAACAAACCAAAGATGGTCAACAGGCGAAGTTGATAGGCAATAAATTAGAAACACAATAAGCCAAAATCAACAAACCGGCGGAGTTGAAAGGGAAGAATATTACAATACGTATACATACTTCCTAAGATTTTAAGCAACTGATTCAATATAGATTATTCAAATGTCTAATTAAATAATACTAAGCTGTGAATAACTATAATTATTATCATTGATAATAATAATAATTTCAATTACGTTAATGAATTGGCTAGATAGAGAAAAATGGTCAAACACTCAAAACAAATTGGTTCGTTACAAAGTAGACCATAATATGTAATAAAACAAATAAGTACCTAGGTATTTAGTTGATAATTCTAGTAATGTAAATATCGATTCTGGAAAATGGATCTTTATATTTTATAATAAATATATTAAATTTTAAAATGTTAATTTATATATATTTTTTATTATTTGTTACTAAGTGTACAATGGCATTGAATACACGGAAACAAAGTGTATATTTTTGTCTAAGAAACATAAGCCAGGCATGTACACAGTTTTGTGAAGCTATAAAAGAGCATAAATGTTTATATTATTATGTATAATAGCTAGAAACTAAAAGCTCATATTTTAGCAGCATAATTAATATTATTTATATGAATGAACCATGACAACAGTTGTTGCACATTGGTATAGAAGGAAACAAAGAAATTAATAATTAAGATATATTTAGGTACCTACAATAATATAAAGTAACTAATTACATGAAGTTCTATCAAATCCCATTCAGCATTATGTTGCAAACAGATTTGCGATGCTGGTTTTTAAATAGGCATGAAACAAAATTGTATTATTAGTGCATATCTGCTTATAGCAAATATTTTTATATGTAATTTTTAATATGTAAGATAATTTAATGATTGGATAAAAATCCTAAACAGCTGATAATATACTAAAATTAATGTAATATTTTCCACAGAATAATTACTTTTAGATATCTTCAGAAAATACCATGGAGGAATTATATAAAGACATTGTAGTTCCTTAATTTGAAGGAACAACATGGAAAATATAAATTAATATCATCGTGTTAAAAGATGAAATATTATCAGTTACCTACTTATTTTAATGTTTGCCTATACTGTTAAAGCATTATTTACTTAATTGAATTTTTGAGGGGGTGTATTGGTATCTACAAAACTCCAATTAATAAAACCTCTGTATTGTTAACAGTTTAAAAAGTGAATTAATACTTTGACATATAATTGTCAATAATTTTATCTTGATATATTGGAATACATATTCTAATTTGAGCTACACGTATTTTTATTTCTCGTCCTTACTACACTATACACCCACACACTATGCAGGCTATCGTCCAATCGACTTGTCAGTTCTATATCCTACTACTATTATAAACATGAAAGTTCGTGAGGATGTATGGATGGATGTTTGTTACTCCTTCACGCAAAAATTATCGACCAGATTTCAATGAAATTTGGTATGGCAGTAGTTAAAGCTCTGGATTAAAACATAGGATACTTTTCCCTTGGATACAGCTGGTAAATATATAAACAGTAGACGTATAGACTTTTTATGCATTTCTCCCTTTAGTTGGGGTACCTACGTGGAAAGATAAATGAAAACAGGAAATTTTAATAGATATATTTATTATTTATTAACAATTGGACATCATTTATTAGCTTACACGTTATGACAACACCAAAAAGCTCTCAGATTGTCAGCATGGAGCTAAATATGTGAAGAAAACAGTGCACAGCAGTCCGTTTATGTGGGAGAGCCATGCTTTGGCACGAACGGTCCACCTGGACCAGATAAATACCACGGCCTCCGGGTACTCAAGGAGTAGTTGCGGATTTTAAGACCGGGATCGTACTTGTGACACCTCCTATTGCGAATATGTATAGGTGGCGATAATCGCTCTCCATCTGGCGATCAGTCTGCCCGTTTTCTGGTCAATTAAAAAAGTACAAAGAAGTATTTTTGCAAAAGGCCACCTAATTCCCTGCAAAACCAAAAAGCAAAGTTAAATTTGAAAATTTGTGACATGTTTTTGTGATGATGTACAACAGTAACTCCATTATAATATACAGGAATTATTAATTAATAATTATAATTTAATAAAAAATACACCACACTATTTTATATTATATATTATCACTTAGTTTATATTTTAGATCTTACTAATTTGTATAATTGTATGGTGTTAGGTAAATATGAAGTAGGCAAAACATTTTTCTTTCAGATTAACATATTTTCTCTTTCGAAGGTTTATCGATATCCAAAACATCACTATGTAAATACACAACCTCTGAAATTTATACAAAATTTCTATTATATTATATTGTTGAAATCCGCATATAATGGACAATAAACACATTTATCTACAAGAATATAATAACTTCAGTGTAATTGCTTGTATTTATATAACCTGAAACAATTCTCAACATACTGGTGAAAAGTTAACACTTCTTCACGATTTTCTTTCCTCGCAGAGTGTGATTTACAGCCCTCCACCAAACGGGCCATATTAAATTGAGCACAGCTTTGTTTTCTATTAAGACTTTTTAATATAAACTGAGATTTTTACCAAATAACCTTTGAGTATATAACTACAGAAGAAGTCTAGAAGTCTTTGCAAATAACACACTATAAATTAATGATTTGCTTCTTCTTCTTCTTGTATCATAATGCACACGTAAACAAATGGCATTAGCTGTCAGTGGCTAACTTCAGGCCACATCTACTGCTACTAATTCAAAATGTCACTTATTGTTAAAGCAATAAAGTCGTAATTCCAACGTCTAAAATTGGACTCCAATTTGGACTCCAAATTGGAGCAACCTTCGAAAAAAACGTATAGACATATAGATGGCTTTCTCTTTCACTCTTATTGGTTTTGCCTTTGATGTTTTGTGAGACAAATAGCTGTCTACGGCTTCGATTTTTGTTTTAGTTCTATTATACTCCTATTTCTTTGGGAATACATAATATTGTTTTTGTCATATTGAATTCAAGATCTGAAATTGAAGTTACAGATTTTGTTAGTTTTAATTTAGGTCTATATGTTTATACGAAAGGCTTTCGAAACCTGTAATTTGAGCTTTTGGTAGAATAAAAAAAATTGGAAGACGCGAAAAAAATACAAAGACCAAATAGTAAATACAGTACCTTCGGGAACACTGTACAAAAGTACAGTGTTCCCGAGGGTACGGAAAACCGGGATAAAAAGTAGCTTAAGTAAAACATAGGCAAACATCCAGAGCCTAAACTACTACCATACCAAATTTCATCAAAATCCGTTCAGTAGTTTTTGAGTGCAGGAGTAAAACCGCGGTATAATAGCTTGTTCGTTGATCACCCGCTTTATACTTGACACTGGCAAATGGTTATAAGCTGACGCCATTTAAAAATAATTAAAAAATAAAAGAAGAAGAAGAAGCTTACTGTGATTACAATTTTTGTATTTATGTTTTTTTTAAACTAAATTTATATTATTAGGTATATTTTTATTTCTAACTAGATCTCTTCTAAACTAATAACAAGATGTCTGGAGAACAAGACAAAAGTTATTGTTTTAAGGTAGAAAATAAGTTTATAGTTAAAAGTGGATGTAAGAAGCGAATGTGGCGGTCGCTCAAACAAATACTGACTGCAGAACGTGCGCTACCTTGGCCAAATGATTCTATTTTGTGTAAGTAACAGTGGTAAAGTTTTTAAAATGTCCGATCATGTAATAAATCAAAATTTTCAAATAATATTTTTTACAGATTATTCAATAAATGCACCACCTACATTTAAACCAACAAAAAAATACTCAGATATATCCGGATTGCCAGCACCCTACATAGACAGACACTCAAAACTGTACTATAGCAATGTTGAAGAATTTGCAACAGTGCGGAGTTTACCAATGGACATAACAGCTGGTTATCTTCAGTTAAGAGGAGCTAGCACTTTAGTTGGATAAAATTTTACAAGAGTATACAACAATATACCAGAGTATACAACAATATGACCAGAGTATACAACAATAAGTGAAAATATATGTTTTTATTTAAGTCTTAGGTGTTTTACTGTACAGTCTCCATAGTTTTAAAGTTAAGGAATTTGTAATTCAAAACATCGCATATTCAGAAATACAACCCTTCATAGATTTTGCAAATCATTACATAATATACATATAATTTTGTGTAAATAAATCATTAGGTCATTACTCATTACATATGAAATGGCATTTTGTAAAAGAGGAACATAAAGTTGATTTTTTTAAACAATATATTTATTTAATCAAAGTATATACATACCATTGCTATTTATGCTATTTTACAATCTCATAGGTAGTTCAGTTCATTCTTTTGCGATACCACCGCCATACACATAATTAATCCTTCCAGCCATTTCTGCAGCACTGGTGCCACGTTGGAACTTGTACTCGAAAATGATACGATATATCAAGTTTTCCATTTTGTAAACACAGAAGCAAAGAAAAAATCAAAGGAGGAAAATACAAATTAATTACGGTTTTCAAAACACAAATGCATGAGTAAATAGCGGTATAAATTTGAAATTGGATTTCCTATCCAAAGAAGATAAATTATATTTGTGATCAAAGTGGCCAGTACGACAAAATGCCAATTTCATATGTAAGGACCTAATATAAATAATAACTCAATTGATATAAGAAAATATTTTTTATTACAATAATCATAACTTAACTGAAAAATTAACAATTAATAGACCATTTTTTGAGCTACTTTGCTTAAACCACCTGCCACTTTTGTGTTCCTGTCCAACTGCAGCATACAACTGTTTACCGTCTGTGGTAAATTGCATACAGTTTACAAAACCATTTACTTCTATACTAAACATTGGAACAAACTTCTTATACGAATCACATACTTTCCACAGTCTGATGTTATTATCATAGGATCCTGATGCGAACATATCAGAATTTATCAATGTAGCTAGACTAGTTATCCACAGGGGAACATCATTTTCTCTGCCGTGAGCCTCTGTAACGGTCCAAAGAGGTTTCTTTTTTAACACACTCCATAGACAAACCGAGCCATTATCACTGCCAGAAACGAAATGCTCTTCATCCAATAGTTTGACAACATCAATACTACCTTCCGGCCCATTAAATATGAGCTGTGATTCTTCCGCTATCTTCCATATTCTTACAGTTGTATCTCTTCCACCTGTAGTGATAGCTCTTTCTCGTGTTAATGCATCAATTGATGTTATAGGATTTTGATGGCCAAATAGAGTTTCAACGTATGCCATTTCGTCCAAGGACCATATTTTAACTGATCTATCCTTGCCCGCTGAATACAAGTCATGAGTGTTTTTTCTAAAAACTAGTCCAATAATAATGTCCTTATGACCTTTGAAAGTGTGAACATGTTTCAATGTGTGTGGGTCCCATATTTGTACATTATTTGAATGATCCGCTGTAGCCAAGTACTTAGAATCTGATGATATGGCAATGGAGTTAATAACACCTTTAAGCAAATTGGAATGAGTTTTGTATGTGAGAGTGCCAAGTTTTCTTTTTTCCCTAACTCCCCATTTAACAATAGTGCCACTCTTACAGCCTGTGAAAACATACTCTCCATCATAACTAATGCACAGGCATGTTAATGTAAGTCTGTGCTCCTTTGCTCGAACCAACCGGATATCGCTGGTATGGGGAACGGTGTACCCGTCTGCGACTTCCACGCGTAATTTACCTTTTTGTTCTAAGTAATCCTTCTGTAGCCGCTTTTCAATCACATCATCTATTTCATTTAGTTCCGCCCGTTTCGCCTCCTCTTTTTCAATTTCTTCCAAATATTTTTTTGCTAATCTCAGCTTCTTTTCTTCGGCTGTTTCATGATCGCTCTCGGATGCCTCAGCATCGGAGAATTTTTTTAAATCTAAATCGCTATCCGAAGATTCCTGTCCGTTTTCTAGGTTAGGTGCGCTGACTTTTTTTGGCTTTACTTTGTTTATTATGTCTCCTTTTCTTTTGTGAATTTTTCTTGATTTACCTTTTAAAAAGAAAGATGATGACATAGTTGTTACAAATTTATTTTACTATTCTTTTTAACAAAAAGTTACTCAAAATTCCAGAAAAAGGCACGTTGATTTGGCAGTTAGCATGTATTTGACGTTGACAAAGGCTATTGACATTTGACAACATGTAACTGACACATTTTTTTTTATTCAACTTCCAATAAAAGAATGAGGTCATGTATTCGTCTCGTAGATCTTTTTCGGATGAAATTCTGAATTCTGGTGACTGGTCTAGAGTCTAGAGTCTAGACACTTAACATAAGTTTCTAGGAGGTCATTCAAGGTCCAAGGACCAAAATTAAGGGCCTCATTTGTAATAGGTGTGCAGGCTGGAGGGAATAAAATAAGCAGTGGGACATGAATGTGATTTTTATTACAGAATGCAGATTGAGGAAGTGAATTCTGTGTAATATGTTGAGATTTGGTACTAGTAGAAAAATATTGCTCCACCCGCTGGTTGTCGACTATAGCCAGGATTAGTTTGTGATGAATGCACACCAGAATTCATTAATTTTACGCTAAATGGCGATCTTCGTTCAGTTATACCACCGCGTCGCATTGTATGGCCCTGAAAAATATTTATGAATATGTTAATTTATTGTACAAAGCACAATAAAAGAGAACTATACTTTCCAGTTTCTCATAAACGTGTCATTAAGAATTTCTTACCATTGGAATAGTAACTGAAGGAGTTTTATCAAACGTATTTCGCAATCGTCGCCATGTCTCACAGCCGATAGTTTCTGGTTGTAAATTAACGTCCACTTTGTCCGGAAAACTTTCAACAGAATGGTTGTAAGTAGCTGCTAAAATTATATCCAAGCTATCTTGTGGTAAACTGTAAAATAAATTAACATTACCTCCTGCAACTGGTAGGTACCTACGTTTGTACAAAACAACAAAATACATAAATCAACTCTTACTCAAACGGGTGATAGAAACTTAATTTCCTATAGCTTGCTAAGGTGTGATGCGAGAAGAGCCTGGAACCTACAGGTACACCATGCTTTTCTTTAGTCGAAAGAACAATTTCTTTGTCTAAGGTGCCTTCTTTTTCTAATTTGGGTAGTAATCCTTTATTTCTCACTTGTTTTTTCTTAGTCATATTGATTATACTAAAATTTGAATAATTTCTGCTACAACTAGGTACATTAACGAAATAATTTAGTTTTGTATCCATGACGACGACAACTTGTCATTCTTGCCTTCAAGGTCGCGGCATTGGATTTGAAGGCTGGGCGGTCAGTACGGCCCTTAAGTACTGGATTTGCAGGTTGGATGGTCAGGATCTCAGTAGTATGCATTAACTCAGTGCCGGATTTAGAGGTCTGGAGGTCTCAGGCAACAAAGGAGTGGAGGCCCCCTTGCCCCAAATTTTTTCAAAATAAAATACTTGATCAATTTTTTCAGTCGAGTTTCCCAATAAATAATTTATTGTGAAACCAATAGGCAATAGGACTATTTTTTTTTATTGCATAAATGAATAGTACTCTTAAATATGAGTAACTTCTCAGAAGAAACCGTATATTAAAAGTCAATATTTTCAAAGGTAGGTGCAGCGATTTGTATAAAAAATTTCGCGAGCCTCCTAAAAACGCTCCATACTACAGTCGACCTACATATGACGTCTCTTGTAGGTTATAGTATATGAAGTATATGGCCGCCGGAATAAATTTGTAAATATCTCCCATATTTGTGCGTTTAAGTTCATACCTACCATAATGAATGTTTTTGTATATGATGTGAGTAAACTAATGATGTAGGTTTTGTTTACCAATTTCGCAAAAAAAATTTTTTTTGGTACTTTTTAAATGTATTTAATAGAGTCCGACCGAAACTGGTTTTCCGGCCGAAACCGAAACCGAACATTCGGCCGTGGCTTCAGTTTCGGCCGAATCCGAAACCGAAACTCACGTGGTCAAGTAGAAAATTCCTTAAAATACTGAAATTTGGTGCATTTTATCCATTACTCTGCATTATCGCCATGAAAGGGAAACACGGTATATTAATTTTGTTGTAATCTGGGAGCACGGTAGTGCCCCGCCAAGACGAGCTAAGCGAAGCGCAAGGGCACTACCAGACTACTTTTTCTCGAAGCGTTTCGTCGATACTTTGAACCCTCATAACTTGGGATTACAATATTATACCAGATACACAAAATTTTCAGGATATGTTCCGAGTAGCGTACTAATGAAACATGTAAAGTTTTGATTATAAAGGTCTAATAATTTAGGTTTTAGTGATATCCAAAAATTTTGATTTCGTCACTGACTCACTGACGATCAACAAAATTATAGGGTACTTACGGATGTCATAGAAAGCTGAAATTTGGTATGTAAGCTAGATTTAGCACATAACCAACATAAAGATTGACAAACTTGGAACTTTTATCCTCCAACCCCTTAAACTAGGGGATGACAATTTGTAAGAGACTTACCTAAATGTTTACTCTAGAGGTCTGAAAATTGTCTTTCAAAAAGAAGTGAAATCTCACCAAAAACATTTTCATGTAAAGTGATGCCAAGACGATACAATATAACTCGCACTGTCAAAAAGATATTAGATCTGCGAAACCAAGCTTCTGACTCTACCTAACTTCTAACTCTACACGCCTTAACTCTACAAGCCTAACTCTACAAACTCTATACTTTAGTCAAATTATGTGGCTTGGCCATTTCGTTCGTACAAGAATAGTATAACAGAAAAACAGTCCGTAAATTTTTCACCTTACGCCTAAGCGAATGTATCGAAATAGCCAGGCCACATATTTTGACAAAGGTGTAGAGTTTGTGGAGTTAGGCTTGTAGAATTGTGGCGTGTAGAGTTAGAAGTTTGATAGAGTCAGAAGCTTGGTTTCACATGAGATCTAATATCTTTTTGACAGTGCGAGTTATATTGTATCGTCTTGGCATCACTTTACATGAAAATGTTTTTGGTGAGATCATTTATTTAATGTAATATTAAAAAAATATTAATTATATTTTAATTATGTTTTCAAATTCAGTTGCGTTGTCAAAGCGTTGCCGCAAGAAACGAAGTTAGGCGAGCGTGCACGAAAACTTCCGAAATCAGTTTCGGTTTCGGCAAAAGTTTCGGCCACTTTTGGCCGAAACCGAAACTGCCGCCGAAACTTGATTTTTGGCCGAAACTCGGCCGAAACCGAAACCGAACTTTCGGTCGGACACTAGTATTTAATTACATATAAAATATTATTTTTTTTTACATTTACCAATAGTAATGCCTCAATATTTCTGATATTTCAGTGCACCCCAGATATTTCAGACCCCTGCACTGATATTTCAGTGCAGGGGTCAGGGACTTCAGATATTATGTAAACCTCATTTGTGTCAATAAAGAATTTATTATTATTATTATTTATTTCTGAATATATTAACGAAACTACATAGCTCAGATGTAGTCCGATCCCCTATTAAAGATTCTTTTATTATTTAATAAACATCTTATACATATTTCGACCACTGGGATAAAGGCGGATGCTTCGGTGACAGATTTGCGTATTGTGATTGAACCCGTAATCGAGCAGTTTTTTTCCTAAGTCTCTACTGTGAACTTGCAGGCCCGGGGCTGTGGCCCCCCATAAATCCGGCCCTGCATTAACTTGCACACCGCAACATTACACGGCGCTGCACTTTTAAGTTAACCATTCAAATCTGAACTTTATTCACCACACAAAAAGATACGTTTCTTATGACATCAGTAATACACTGCACATACCTACGCTGTGCAACGACACTAGAACTATTACAATGAAATATAAAGTACCTACCTATCTTCTTCTGTGATGGTTTGATGAATGTAAAGGTCCGGACGCACTAGGCGGAACTGAACTTCAGCGGAACTGCGCGACACGTTTTGGTAAAGGTCCGAACGCACTAGGCGGAACTGCACTTCAGCGGAACTGAGCGACACGTCGCGTCAAAATATTATTTATATGCAAATACATGAGTTATGACTTTGGCGCGCAGTTCGCTGCAGTGTAGTTCCGTTACCGCTTAGTGCGTGTTATCTCATATAATTTCATATAAAGAATATTTTGACGCGACGTGTCGCTCAGTTCCGCCGAAGTGCAGTTCCGCCGAAGTGCAGTTCCGCCTAGTGCGGCCGTACCTTAAGTCGCACTGCAACTGCAGCGGCGCTACAAAAATATATTTAGTAGCTAGGCAACCTCCGAGCAAGATGGACGATTGAAATTTAAAAGGTTTTTTTTAATAAATATGTACCTACCATGGACGAATAAAACTATAGACCTACAGATCCCATACATTAAAACGTACGACATTTTTTAATTTTCTTATTGACCGTTATAGCCCAAGAGCTACTGAGAAATTTAGAGTAGGTATTTGAGGCACGATGAAACCTTGTCTTGTACTTCTCCTATTGTACCTCAACACGAGAATGCAGGCCTGGCTGGTCAGAAGCGGAACTTAGCCAAGTTACAAATTTTTGAAAAGTACATTTTTTAATGCCAAAAATACATGTTTGAGGCGCTTTGAAATATTGATATACAGTTAGTATAATGTATAAGGAGTTGGGGAAAAAAAGGCCATGTAATTTAGTTGGAACATTTAACCTAGCCATGTCAGTTTAAAAGTAAACTGGCTTTCGATTCATGATTTTCTGACATCTATTGGTCATATTATGAACTGCAATATACGTATGGGCGAAAATGCGACATCTATGAAGCCCTCAAAGAACTACGTGGTCAAAAAATAAAATTGCGTATTGTGCAATAAACTTACTCGTCAAAATGTATTTATAAAACAAATAGGTATTAATGAAATAGAAATGGCATACGAACCAGCATAACCTACCATCTACATGTTTTAGATAATAGTTTAGTTAACTATAAACGTAAAAGCAACATCTAGGAAGAATCAAAGAACTACGTGGTCTTGATAATTTTCGCAAAGTCGATATGAGTCGTTTTTAATTGATTTTCCTATAAAAATCGAAGATATCCATTCGTTGTTTATACAATATTGTGTGCAATAAAATTATATAATGTGCAATAGTCTAATTTACTCGACAAATTGTATTTAAAAAACAAATCTAGACACGCAGTAGTGTGTCAAGCCAAGTTCAAGTAACAGAACTGGCGAGCGGCACCGTGTGTAATATTACACGAATCATTTGGAGCCCAAACGGTTATTTAGATATTAACGTCCAAAAATCGTCATTTTGATCACTGACTAACCTATAGATCAAAACTTTAACCCAGTTCCAGATGACCTAAAAATTCAATATTATGTTTGTTCGCAGATAACTTCGTTGTTTATGAACCGATTTTCAATTTTTTTTTGTGATGTAAAGGGTATAATACCAAATTAGTCCGTTTGTCAAAAAAGTGGTGACCTGATGTTCGAATCCATGAGGAATTGAGGGAACTCCTCGAAATTTATATGGACACATATGGTGATTTTGACTTTTTCTGAACAAGTCTAAGCATGTGCTACCAAAAAGTAAGATTTTGCTCCAATGTATACCCTGGACCCAAAGGTACAGAACAGAACTCCTGACTCCTTATAGATACATGTTTGGGGATTTCGGCGTTGTTTAAAGAACTGCAAGCATATGCCACCATGTCAATAGGCATGTTGCCGAAAAAAAATTTTTTTAGACAACATGATAATAAACAATCCAGAACCCATTTTTGTATATCTGAAAAAATAACTTAGATACAAACCATTGAAATTTACAATATGAAAGAGAGCGATATATTGGCTGTGACGTCACAGCCTGCTACCGCTATACATTTCTCATAACAAAATTTATGGCGGTAGCAGGTTGTGACGTCACGAATCGTTTTGCGAGAAAGAGATGGACAATATTTTTTATTTGCTTATATTTTTAATCCCGTCACTCTAAATACCTATTTCTTTCAGATTTATGTATCTTTAATCAACAATTTTAAAATTTAATTTGTATAACTGTAAAATTCCACACTAGGCAACATCCCTATTAGAGTAATTTAATACATCATCACATTATTATGATATAAAAGGCTCTTCTCATAGTATTTTACACTAACTCGGAGAACTTGAACATAACTCTGCCGTTTATGGACCTATTTGCAAAATTATTTTGTTGTAAATGGTTTAATTCGAAATTGGTCCTTTAGTCACTAAAGTGGAAACCTGATGATGCGATCCATGAGGAATCGAGGGAACTCCTCGAAATTTATATCGGTACATATAGAGATTTTGACTTTTACTTAAGTAACACAAGGCATATGCTACCAAAAAATAGGATGTTGCACCTTGGTGCTTTTGGGAACTCCTCTAAATTTATATCGACACATAGTGATTTTGACTTTTACTGAAGTAACATCAGCATATGCTACCAAATAATAAGATGTTGCACCTTGGTGCTTTTGAATCTTTTGTATAACCTGGATCCAAAAGCAGTGAACAAAACTCCTCAGTCTTTAAAGATATGTGTTTGGAAATTTCGGTATTGTTTAAAGAACTGCAAGCATATGCCAGTTTGTATCTTACAGTAATCATCATCATCTTATTAACAAATTAGTGAAAACTTAGCGCGTATTCAGTTATACATTCGATCGTTTATTTTGGACGTTCTTAAGATGTATTTAATAATAACTTAACTAAATATATCACAAAAAAGTATGAAATTATTATTTTTAAACAAAAAATTAAACCGACTTCCAAAGTAAAAATACACAAAAAAAATGAAATAAAACTTACTTTCTAAATTATTTCCCTTTTAAATTGGGCTAAAACTTTAACTATTTCTCTACTCAATCTTATTAATTTTGAAGTCGGTACCAGCAAATATGAACGTAAGTTCTATAAAATATTGTAGAATATTGTTTGGGCTGGTACCGATTTCAAAATTAAGAAGATTCAGTAGAGAAATAGTAAAAATTTTAGCCGAATTTGAAAGGGGAATTATTTAGAGATTAAGTTTTATTTCATACTTTTTTGTGTATTTTTACTTTGGAAGTCGGTTTAATTTTTTTTTTTAATAATATGCTCCGGAATCCGAAACAGCGGATTAAAATTCAGAGAATTAATTAATTAAAAATAGAACTCTGTGCTAATACAATAGAGTTGAAAATCGATTATCGAACACATGAGTGTCGAGTCAAATGTCAGTGTCATTAGTCATATAATATGACACACGAAATCCTTTTTCATCTCTTTTGTTACACAGACTACCAGCAGGCTTAGCATACACATTGGATGTGCATGCATGCTAAGCCTGCAAGAAATACCGAAGAATCGACAAAATGAGAGATTGAAGAAACGTTAATACCATTCGGAATTCAGAATAGGTCTTATTGTAAGGCAGCACGGTTGATGCTTCGTCGTTATGAGAAAAAATATTTCTTTTCTTCCCGAGCATGAGGTCCAAAAATGTCCTCTTTTGACAACTAAAGTAGAAACTTTTTCTTAATTTAACGTCAAATACTCTATACTAATATAATAAAGAGGAAAAGTTTGTTTGTTTGTTTGTATGTTTGTTTATTTGCATTGAATAGGCTCCGAAACTACTGGACCGATTTTGATGAAATTTGGTGCAAATATAGATGAGACCACGGGGAAGGACATAGGCTCCTTTTTATCGCGGCAAAATGTACGGTTACCGCGGGATTTCCTTTTGCGCGTACGAAGTCGCGTGCAACATCTAGTCTTACAATAATGTCAACTACTCGACATCATGGCGCTCCTAGACAATTAGTTTCAGTCTTTATATATAGAATATTTCTTCTTTAAATTTATTTCTTCAGCTCGCGTCGCCGCGTCATGCTAAGCCTGCTAGTACGAGGAAAAACTTTGGAAAAACTTAAAACACTCTTATGCCAAAGCATAGAGCGTGCGGACAGATACGGTGTATCATTTTCAACCTTATACCTTAGCAATAAGGTTCAAAATAAAGTTCACCTGATCTGTCCGCGACTGCAAAATGACTTGTCAATCGTAATTTCAAACATTTTTGATTTTCATTGTGGTTACTTATCGTTTAATTCAATATTCTAATTAAGTTACACTTTGATTTCGTGTAGTTTTCTATTTAAATAGGTAGGTATTTTAAGCAAAATACGATTTCTTGGTATTTTAAAAAGTTGTATTATATTTTATGATAGGTAGGTAGGTACATATTTAGTTTTGTTTTCATAATAATTAAGGTTGTCTTTTTATCCAACCGCGATAACCCATATTCACGCGAACGAAGTCGCGGACATCACCAAGCTACAATAATTATTATGATCAATATCTACATTATACAACATTGTATTGTACCTGTTTATATAAGTAGGTACCTACTTTTATTCGATGCTTTTGCGCGCCATCTCGTGATCACATGTGGTACCCTAATACTACGCCATCTACCATAATTGTCTAAAAACAAGCTACCGACTTCGCTAATTTGTGCAATTTATTGATTTTCGTGCTAGTAACTAACGCCATCTAGAGCTAAGCAGAATCCGGACCTTTATTTTGTGTATGTTTTAATGTATGGGATCTGTCAGTCTATACTTTCTTATTCGTCCATGGTACCTACATACCTAAAATCTAAATAATTTACATACGACCTCCGTGGCTCAGTGGTGAGAGCAGTGGCGCTTTAACCGGAGGTCGCGGGGCCGGTTATGAATACCGCCAGGGAACAAAAAAGTTTTCTGTGTTCCTGGGTCATGAATGTGTATTAATGTGTGTATAATAAAAATCTTATATTAAAGTAAAGTATAAAAAGTATTAAATATATTTCCGTTGTCTGGTACCCGTAACACAAGTTCTTCGGATACTTACCACGGGGCCAGACTGACGTGGTGTGAAGCGTCCATAGATATTATAATTATTATAATTATCACTATGAAACCAATTAACATTGGAGAGGTCGTCGTTCATCCACAGGAAAAAGAAATAAAAAAATTAACTTACCATTTATTCCCATTTCTTGAACTATTTAATAATAATATCTATCTATGGACGCTTTTACACCACGTCAATCTGGTCCCGTGGTAAGTTCTCGAAGAACTTGTGATACGGGTACCAGACAACGGAAATATATTTAATACTTTTATACTATACATATCTATACTAATATTATAAAGCTGAAGAGTTTGTTTGTTTGTTTGTTTGTTTGTTTGAACGCGCTAATCTCAGGAACTACTGGTTCGAATTGAAAAATTCTTTTTGTGTTGGATAGTCCATTTATCGAGGAAGGCTTTAGGCTATATAGCATCATGCTAAGCTCAATATGAGCGGAGCACCAATCAAGAATGTTTCAAAATCGGGGGATTTTTTTTCCTTTTGAGAGCTTTCGCTGCGTACGCTGCGGAAACGGTAAAAGTTTCGCTAAAATGATGTATGACAGAATTGTTCCCCTTTAAAAGTTCTAAAAAAAAGTCCGCGACAGTATATGTCTATCTTTTAAGGTTGGCTCACAATAACCTTTTTATGCTTACCAAATTTGTTCTAAAATTAAGCATTATTTGTGAGGGCGTTTTCATAAAGATGATATTAATCCTTATCCAAATAAATACGTTATTCATTACAAGCATTTAATTTAGAAGAAATTTTCCGTTTACATCATTTGATTTCAATGAGTATTTTAGAAGATATCGCAGTAATAAAATAATCAGCGCGCAATAATGATGTACGGCGCGCTGCGGGCAGTCGTGAGGGGGAAGCGCTCCTCCTTCTACGTAAATGAAGTCGGGGGTCAATTTTAGCGATATCCCAAAGTAATTGTTCCACGCGGACGAAGTCGCGGGCAAAAGCTAGTATTTAAGATTTTTATTATATAATACACATTTATTGCACATCCATGACCCAGGAACATAAAAAACTTTTTGTCTCCCGGTGGGATTCGAACCCGCGACCGGGCTTCTTGAGCGCCGACGCGCAAACCATTGAGCCACAGAGGTCGTTTCACTCCAAAGTTAGTTTTTTTTTTCATAGAAGTGTTCATGTACCTACTTTTTATGCTGGACGTCATAATATTATTATGTCTGCGGATACTGGCCCACGAGTACAATAAATTTTATTCATCTATCGACATTTTTGACGAACGATTATCGCGCTCCCAAGTATCACGGTTGACTGACTATGAAAATGAAGTTGGCCAAACCGAACTGCAGTTCGCGACACTTTTTGTCAGTTGATCAAGTTTGTCTTGCAGTTCGCTGCAGTGTAGTTCCGTTACCGCTTAGTGCGTGTTATCTCATATAATTTCATATTATAAAGAATATTTTGACGCGACGTGTCGCTCAGTTCCGCCGAAGTGCAGTTCCGCCTAGTGCGTCCGGACCTTTAACAGCTTTTAAAACAAAAAATGCTGTCGCGCATCGTCAAAGACACGTGTACATATGATGGACGACCTCTATGATTAGCGAGTCGGCGCTTTTACTTATATTTTTTTCAATAAAGTCCTAGTGTTCATAAAAAAATATTTATTGAAATGGTTGAAGTGAAATAGGTTTGTACTTAGGTACTTCTAGACATAGATATTTTCATATTTAAATGCAAATAAAGTATTAACCTAATGCAAAATAACGATGACTGCTTATGCCGAAAAGTTCTCTGGAATAAATGTATGTAGAATGTAGGTAATATATTGTTAAATACAAAAACCCTAAAATAAGGGGGCGGCAGACACCGACGCACGCTACGCCACTGCACGTCCAACCAGTATAAATAATAATTATGTCGCACCGACCACACTATACCTACTGTATAGTGTAGTCCAAATCGGAAAGTCTGGCTTTCCGATTTGGTCGCGATCGGGTGGTTGCTTGGTGGTTGGCACCAGCCAAATCGGAGCGCCTGTTAATAGTATTCGCCTTTTCAAACTTCGGGTTACTTCGCGGAGCACTCCCTCGGCCTACTTCGCGAGCGGTCTGGACCCTGGACGAGGCATCAGAATACTGAACACAGAGTACCAGCTTAATATGTTTGATATTGAAACCACATAATTACTTATTATGTGGTTTCAATATCAAACATATTATAGGTGCCTCGCATATGTTCTAATATAAAAACGTGTTAGTACCTACATAGTACATTAAAATATTAGGTCTTATGAAATTGGCGTTTTGTCGTACTGGCCACGTTGATCTCAAATATATTATATCTTCTTTGGTTAGGAATTCCAATTACAAATTTATACCGCCATTCCATTTGTGTTACGAAAACCGTAATTCAATCTTTTTTAATTTAAGTAACACGATATTTCAAGTTTCCCCGCGCTGGGCCTACACAGCGTAGGGGGGCGTCCCCCGGGTGGCGGATGGGGGGAGGTCGGTAGCACAGCCTAGCTAGCTACCCGGCTAAGTTCAATGGACTCGCCGACCAACGTAGGATGTGGTCCTCCAGCATTTTGGGGGTTGTGCGGCGGGTTAACACCCCTCCCACGTAAAAAATTACAAGTTACGAAACTGACACTAGAAGAAAAACGATCCGATCCCAAACTCGACGACAAACGGCAAGGTTTAATGGATCTCCGATTGGCCTCGTGGAATGTTAGAAGTTTATATAGGTTGGGTGCAATGTATCAGGTATCCAGAGAGCTACAAAGGTATAGGATTGGTATTGCAGCAATACAAGAAGTAAGATGGCCGGGACAGGGTGAATGCACGTTAGAAGATGATAGCGTTCTATTTTACAGCGGTGCATGTAGTAATCATGTAAATGGCACGGGCTTCATTGTTCAGAAAAAGGTACTAAGTAGTGTTATAAAGTTCGAAGCAATATCTGATAGATTGTGTATTTTGAGAATTAAAAGTAAATTCTGCAATATAACATTAGTAAATGCATACGCACCAACAGATGTAACTGACGATCAAACAAAAGATGCTTTTTATGAGGAGCTGGAACGCATAAACGACATAATTCCTGACTACGATGCGAAAATAATATTAGGCGACTTCAATGCCAAAATAGGAAAGGAGGAAGTATTTGTTCCAACCATTGGAAAACACAGCAAGCATGATCAGTCGAGTGATAATGGAGTACGGCTGATAAGTTTTGCGTCTTCGAAATCAATGGTTATAAAGAGCACAATGTTTCCTCACAAAGAAATTTATAAAGGCACTTGGAAGTCCCCCGATGGAGTAACTGTCAATCAAATTGATCACGTACTTATCGATAATAGGCATAAGAAATACATAGAAGATGTCAGAACTTTTAGAGGTGCAGATTGTGATAGTGATCATTATATGTTAGGTATTAAACTAAAAGGAAAGATTAAAGTACTGAGAAATAAAAGACAGAAAAGGGAGAGTGATATCAACGTTGAAAAACTTAAAATAGATAAAATCCGAAATGAATTTCAGCTACAGTTAAGTAATAGATTCAAAGAACTAGATAATACAGAGAGCGTAGATGAGACTTGGAAAGTAATGGCAAATACAGTAAAAGAAATAGGAATAAGCGTGTTAGGAAAGAAGGAAAAAAAGGGTAGAACTAGATGGCTAACAGAAGAATGTAAAACTATGATAGAGGAGAAAAGAAAACTAAAAATTTTGGCTGAGCAGGATGAAAAATTTAAATTGAACTATTTGGCAAAAAGGAAGGATACAAAAAGAATGATTAGGCTAGCTAAAAGAGAGCACATGGAAAATATGGTACAGAACATGGAAAATCTTATAAAGGCCAACGAATCTAGAAAGTTTTATAAAGAGGTGAAGTCGGTAAAGAAAGGATATCAAGCAACATCTAACTTGCTTGAAGATGAGTATGGTAATTTGGTGACTGAAGAAAAAGAAATCCAAGGTACATGGAGAGATTATTTTAAGAAGCTTCTAAATTGTGCTGTGCCTGACCAACCGATAGAAGAGTGCAGCATCCTTAATATGTCAGACATCCCACTATTACAATTTGAGGAAGTAAAGCAAGCAATTGCTAAACTAAAAAATAATAAATCTCCAGGTATTGATAACATCCCTTCAGAAATCTGGAAGTGTGGTGGAGAAATTTTACAGGCTGGCTATATGATCTGTTACGCAAAATTTGGCAAACTGAGACCTTACCAGCTGAATGGAACACTGCTATTATCGGTCCCATTCTTAAAAAAGGGTCTAGGAAGAAATGTTCTAACTACCGCGGAATTGCTTTGTTACCAACAGCATACAAGATACTTTCGTACGTGCTCCTAAAGCGACTGGAACCATATGCTGAGGAATTGTTAGGGGACTACCAATGTGGTTTTAGGCGAAGCCGAAGTACGGTGGACCAAATCTTCCTGCTTAAGCAGCTGATGGAGAAAAAATGGGAATATGCTCAGAACATCCATGTGCTATTCGTTGACTTCGCTAAGGCGTATGATAGTATAGATCGTGCTTCTCTATATACAATACTAAGGAACTTCCAGATCCCTGAAAAACTTGTCAACTTGATCAGGACAGCAACCAACAAGAGTAATGCAGTGGTCAGGGTGGACAGATCATATACAGAAATATTTAACATAGAGACTGGACTGAAGCAGGGAGACGCACTATCACCTATGTTATTCAATTTGGCGCTAGAGCATATAATTAGGAAGATTATGAATCTTGACGGTGGCGTGCTGCTTAATGGAAAGCATCAGGTGATAGGATATGCGGATGATCTGGCTCTTGTGGGTGACAGGAAATCTGACGTAGAGGATGCGGTACAGACTCTGGAGATGGAAGCTACAAAAGTCGGGCTTAGAATCAATCACAGTAAAACAGAATATTTGCACATGCGGCGATATAAAGACAAGCGACGGCCACCAGAAGATCTTAAAGTAGATAACATTATCTACAATGGAACAGCTAAGTTTAGATACCTTGGCTGCACTGTAACCGATACGAACTCTAGGATAGATGAAATTGATATCCGAGTCCAAAGTGCTCTTCGATGCAGTGCAGCGCTCCATAAAATCTTAGTGTCCAAGGTTCTAAGTAGAGGTACGAAAATACGAATATATAAAACTGTTATTCGACCTATACTCTTATACGGGTGTGAAACTTGGACTCTAACCCAAAAGGAGGAAACGAAACTCTTAGTGGCCGAAAGAAAAATACTGCGCAAGATTCTAGGTCCGACTATGGATGAAGACGGCGACTGGAGGCCAAGGAAAAACCGCGAAATTGAAAACCTGGTGGCAACGCCTAATATTATCGGGGAATACAAATCCCACCGAATCCGCTGGCTCGGTCACGTAGAGCGAATGAAAGAGAATCGACCGGCAAAAAGAGCGTTTGTGGGGCAAATTACCGGCAGAAGACCAGTGGGACGCCCCAGGTACCGCTGGAAGGACGAGGTGGAGAAGGACCTGATGGCGTTGCGAGTGGAGGCCTGGCAAGATGTCGCACAGGACAGGACCAAATGGCGTACTCTAGTGTCAGAGGCCAAGACTGAATTTGGGTCGCTGCGCCGCAGTAAGTAAGTAAGTAAGTATATTTCAAGTTTAACATTTTGTAAACAGAGTGCCGTTTTTTTTTTTTTTTTTTTTTTTTTTTTTTTTTTTTTTTTTTCGTGCCGATCTCTGCCGAGAGCACATGTTTTTTAACCTCGCTCCCCTTTAAAAATCAGTAAAAGTGGTAAAAAGTGAACGGATTTTAAAGATTTTGGTACCAAACGACGCGTCTCGGTACCCCCTATACGCGGGTGATACGGGCGTGTCTTAAAAAGTGCGAAAAACAAGTGAAAACTCGGAAAAACCGAAAGTGTAAAAAATTAAAAAATTTCAAACAGCGATAACAGACGCACCAGTGTACCGATTTTTGTGATTGTTTTAAGACATAGTGTAGGACAGTGACCTTTGTGTGTGTACCAATTTTTACGGTTAAAGACCTACCGGAAGTACCTTTGACCTTGTGGTAAAGATTTTGGCGTCCCCACGAGGTCAGGGAAACTGGAGGTCTAGTGAATAATAGTGAGCAGAGCCGGAAAGACTGCAGACAGAGACAGCCTTTTCCGCAAAGAGAAAAATTTTACGAAGTATAGGGGGTGAGTTATTGCAATTAGAAAATAAGAAACTTGACGGTGAATAGCGCAGTGGTCACCAGAGACGCGTGGGATCTGATAAGCGAAACAGCCTCCATAAATAGATCCCAAACCAGCCACAGTAAGAAAGGTAGGTGGTCCTGAGGTACAACCCGGAGAAAAACCGAAAAAACCGTTTTTCCGGATAAACTAATATAGCGGAGCGCAGAAGCTGCTTCCGCACAAAAACCCACCACCAGAGGCTGTACACACTCACCCCCAACCCATCGCCCAAAACCGCGTGCTTCCAGCTGCCCTAGTTCGTGAGAAACCCTAAAAAAAGGTAAAAATCAGGGATAAAACAGGAGCGGCTGGGAACACAGGGAAGGCGACACTAGGAGCAGACGGCAGAAACGAAGACGTAACCAACGAGCCGTCGCACGTCGCTCTGGGACACCTGGAACGGGAGCTACAAGCAAAAAACGTTTTGGCCGCCATTTTGTCGGCCATCTTGCGAAAGTTCGAAGGTAAATTGCTCCCGAACCAGGCATCGGACAGGGGTGTGCGACATATCATCGCAAAGGGCTCGACGAGGACAATCCGACGGAGCCATAAAAAGGGGAAAAAAGGGGGGATTTGTAACCCCCCCAAATTCACATCTCATCACATAGACCAGGTATAGATCCCCCCCCTAGAAGGAAACCGCGATCAAAGCAAGGGTAACCAGGTGAGGGGGAAGCCGAACACCTGCAAGGTCTACGTCCACCTGGAAAAGAAGAATACCTACCTCCTAGCTTCTGAACATCGCAGAGGGCAGCGGTTTTCGGGAACCAGCACCGGACGAAGTAGAGGACGCCACACCCGAAGCACCGGAGCACCTGGACGCCTGCAACACCTGCTAACTGCGACATCCTGAGAACAAACTAAGAAAACCAGCGCTACCAGCAGGAAGAAGCCGCCGCATCCGCAGCACCTGAAAAAGAGCTTAAGACTAAGGTACAAAAACTGTAATAACTTGACCTGGACCAGTAGTCTCTTATTGGAGCTACTGTTTATATTGTAAATTAGTTTTAAGACCAACTACACTATTTTTAGTGTAGTTGTTAGTATTAGTTTTAAATTGTGTGCATAGGTATAAGGCAGACACACTACAGTATATTTATAGTAGTTAGTTTAGGTCAGTTTAACCCCTTATTGGGGAAACTGTTAGTTTAGGATTTTATTAATTTATTTTGACATTTTATATTTTGACATTTATTGACATTTTATTTTACTCATAATTGTTATTTTAATCTATTTTAATTGAATTCAAATTTTAGTTACTCATTGGTAACAAGAGTTTAAATTGGTTTTAAATTTTTGTTGACGAGTCCCCCTTAAAAATCAGAATGCTTCGCACCCCCCCGAAGAACGACACTTTTACCATTTCGCCACCAGCAAATGACAATGTCGAACAGGGCAGGGCCCTTTCGCAGCCAGAAAAACCATCCACAGTTAGGAAAAGCGTAGATAAATTTGAATTGGCTTTAAGTCTACAAGCTTTATCCCCAAAACAAGCCAAACCAAGCAGTGAACCCCCAATACCTAAACAAAAACCTAAAAAACTAAATGTAAGTGAGAAACCTGAAAGCCCTGTACCACAAAATATGCTAAAAACAAAAGAGGGTAGGGCCCATCTGGAGAAGGCAAAAGCTCTAGTGAAAATCTCCAAAAACCTCAAAACTGAGATAAAGGAGGGAGTTTTGGCTTCTATAGATGGACTTTACAGAATAATAAAGGAATTAGAAATAGAACTCACCAGTGTGAAGGCAGGAACTAGTGGAGGGCTGGGAAGGGGCCCTTTACACCCCCCCCAGCCACCCGTAAGTACTAAGATTGTAGCTGACGATGCACTCGTGAGGGACCTGAAACAGAAAAACACGTTACTGGAAAAAGGTATGAATAAGGGAATGAAAGAGATGATAAAGAAGATGGATGAAATGAAGGGATGTATGGAGGAGAGTAGAATCAGGATAGAGAAACTGAACTTGCTCCTGGAGAGCAACACAACTGTCGCCAAACCGGCGAGTTATGCAAGTGTTGTCTCAACAGGCGTCGCTGAGCGAACACCTGAGACAAGAGCACTGCACTCAGTTGTGGTGTCCTCCAAGGATACGCAGGACTCGGGAGAGGAAGTAATGGAGAAGATAAGAAAAACAGTAGATGCGAAGGATGGATGGGTTAAGGTGGAAAGAGTAAGGAAGGTTAATAATAGAAGGGTAGTCGTCGGCTGTATAAATGAGGAAAAAAGGAATAAGGTTAAGGAGAGATTGGGAAAGAATGAGGGATTAATTGTGGAAGAAGTTAAGAATAAAAACCCCCTTCTGGCCTTCAGGGATGTGATGAAGTACGACAAAGCCGACTTCGTCACCGCGTTCTACAATCAAAACGCGAACATCTTTGAGGGCCTGAAGGAGGAAGAGAAGAATGTGGAAGTCGTGTTTGAGATGAAAGCGCGGAACCCCCTACAGAACCATCTGGTGGTTAGAGTGAGCCCGCAAGTGTGGAAGAGATGTACGAATGTAGGATATGCCCATATAGGTATGGGCAGAATCAGAGTGGAGGACCATAGTCCGTTGGTGCAGTGCTTCCGCTGCCTGGGCTATGGGCATACGAAGAGAGTATGCAGGGAGGAGACGGAACGATGCAGTCACTGCGCAGGTCCTCACATGAGGACTGCTTGCGACAAGTGGCTGCGGAGAGAAGCGCCTCAGTGCATTAATTGCACTAAGGCCAAGAGAGGTAGCGTGGAGCACAGTGCCCTCGATAGGGAGTGCATAGAAAGAAAGAGGTGGGACGCTCTGGCCAGATCTGCTGTGTCGTATTGCTGAGGTTGTCTCCGGTGAGTACTTCCAGTACCGAATACTGCAGGCCAACCTCCAGCGGAGCCAAATCGCCACAAGGGAGTTACTACTCGAGGCCACCAAGCGTAAGGCATGCGTTGCGTTGCTGCAAGAGCCCTACATAGGTGGGGCACGGAGTATGAGGACATACAATGGAGTGAGGGTCTACCAGAGCGATGGGGAAGGGGGTGGTGTGGTAAAGGCGTGTGTTGTAGTACTCGACGACACGTTGGATGTCGAACTACACACACGCCTCAGCAATAACAACATTGTTGTGGCCACCCTCCGAACCAAAGCCTGGGAGATGATTGTAGTGTCCTTCTACTTCGAGCCCGATAAGCCTGTGGGGCCCTACCTGGACCATCTTATGCGGATAGGAAGAGAGTTAGGTTCCGATAAGATGGTCCTGGGAGGTGATGCAAACGCTAAAAGCCCGTGGTGGGGTGGCGATGTGGAAGACCCGCGAGGGAGGGATGTGTCTGCTGTACTGGAAGCAATGGGTGTACACATACTCAACACCGGGGATATCCCGACATTCGATACAGTCAGAGGGGGGAAAAGGTACTCCAGTTACGTGGATGTGACAGCGTGCTCCGACGATCTGCTGAACCGAGTGGGCGACTGGAGAGTAGAGGAGGGTCTCACGAGCTCGGACCACAACGGCATATCCTTCGGCATCAGACAACAGAAATCCACAGGCACGAACATAATACGAACCACACGCATATTTAACACACAGAAGGCAAACTGGACTCAGTTTCGTGAGAAACTGATCCAGCTGATGTCGGACAGACAATTGACTGTACAAGACATGGATACAATACACAGCACACAACAAGTAGAGGACACAATAGACAGATACACACAAGCGATCACACAGACATGCAGAGACACAATGCCGACCAAAAAACACACGCAAAAATTCACCTTGTCGTGGTGGAATGATGAGCTCGCGCAGATGAAGAAGTTGGTTGCCACGAGGAAACGCAGGATCCGGAACGCAGCACCTGATCGCAGAGACCGCGTCGTTGGGTTGTACCTGGAACAAAAGGAGATGTATGGAAAAGCAGTAAAGGATGCGCAAGTGGAGAGCTGGAAGGAATTTTGCCGGAAACAGGATAGGGAGGGGGTCTGGGAAGGCATCTACAGGGTGTTGAGCAGAGCTACAGGGAGGGAGGAGGATCTGCCCCTCACGAGGGACGGTGAAACCCTCGACGCCCGGAGCTCCGCAGAATGGCTGGCGGAGACTTTCTACCCCGAGGACCAGGAAAATGGTGAAAGTGAGGAACATCGGCGGACGCGCCGGCGGGCGGAGTCCTTGGACACTGAACCGCCGGCGGGTCCGGACGACCCTCCTTTCATCATGGAGGAGTTGAAGAGAGCCGTAAGGTCCTTCAACCCCAAAAAGGCCCCCGGGGCGGACGGACTCACGTCGGACATCTGCCAACGCGCTGTGGAATGTAACCCGGAATGGTTCCTTGCACTGCTGAACAGGTGCCTCACTGTCGCCTGCTTCCCCAAACAGTGGAAGCAGGCGACCGTGGTGGTGCTAAGGAAGCCGGGCAAGGAATCGTATCGGGTACCAAAAGCCTATCGACCGATCGGCCTTCTACCTGTTCTCGGCAAAATCTTCGAGAAGATGCTGGTCGCCCGACTCAGGTTCTACCTGTTGCCCAGGATTAGCCCTAACCAATATGGCTTCATGCCCCAAAGAAGCACCGAAGACGCCCTCTATAGGTTGGTGAACCACATCAGAAAGTGTAGGGAGGAGAAGAAAATTTCTGTTGTGGTATCACTGGACATAGAGGGGGCCTTCGACAGTGCCTGGTGGCCGGCCATAAAGGTTAGATTGGCTGAGGTTGGGTGTCCGGGGAACCTGAGGCGGGTGATCAGCAGCTACCTGAGTGAAAGGAGAGTGAATGTAAGGTATGGTGGTAAGGAAGTGAGTAGGGAGACCAACAAGGGGTGCGTACAGGGGTCCATAGGTGGACCGATCCTGTGGGACCTCTTGTTGGACCCCCTGCTATGGATGTTAGATGAGATGGATGTTTTTAGTCAAGCGTTTGCCGACGACATTGTGATAGTGATGGATGGTGATACAGCCTTGGAAAAAGAGACGAAGGCAAACAGAGTGTTGGACCGCATAAGAGAATGGGGAAGAGCTAACAAGCTAAAATTTGCTCCCCACAAAACCTGCGCAATAATATCAACGAGGAAGCTGAAATACGATGTGCCTCGACTTTCGATGGGGGGTGTCGAAATAAAGTACACCAACTCTCTAAAAATACTTGGGCTTACGATCGACAGCGGCCTTACATTTAATGAACACATTGGAGACGTTTGTAAGAAAGCGATCACACGCTACAAACAGCTAGCCAGAGCAGCGAGAGTAGGCTGGGGGCTTAACCCCCAAGTAGTTAAGATTATTTATACCGCAGTCATAGAACCGACTATTCTGTATGCATCAGCAGCGTGGGCACCCACCGTGGAAAAGATGGGGGTCCAAAAAAGGCTTAACACCGTCCAACGGGGTTTCGCCCAAAAGATCTGCAGAGCATATCGAACCGTCTCCCTGAACTCTGCGATGCTGTTGGCTGGGATACTCCCTCTTGATCTCAGAATCCTCGAAGCTTCGAGGCTTTATGAGATCAAGAAGGGGGTGTCACACCCGGTGTTGAAAGACAGGGAGGTGGAGCGAATGGCTCCAGCGATTGAGGACCCACATCCGGCAGAGCAGGAAGAGCTGAGGTTCGGGTTGGTAGACGAGGACTCGTATGCAGACGTGGTTAACAGCCACGTCCATAGGATCTATACGGACGGCAGCAAGATTGAGGGTCGAGTCGGAGCCGCACTCTCCTTATGGGAGGGTGAGGCCGAGACGAAGGCCGTCAAGCTTGCCTTGCCGCCGTATTGCACCGTCTACCAAGCCGAGCTTCTAGCGCTCCAGAGAGCAGTAAGTATAGCCTGCAAGAGTGGAATGGCGAAGGTCGGTATCCTTAGCGATTCCAGATCGGCTCTCCAGGCAGTCACCCTTAGTTCCCCTCATCCCCTGGCAGTGCAAACACGGGCGGCCCTCCGAAAAGCTGCATTGCATAGGCGGGAGGTCTCCCTGTTTTGGATTAAGGCGCACGCAGGGTTGAGAGGGAATGAGAGGGTTGACGAATTAGCCAAGGAGGCCGCGCTGGGATTGAAAAGGAAACCCGACTACGATCTGTGTCCTGTTTCATTCGTCAAGCGTATCTTAAGAGAGGATACGATTGAGGAATGGGACAGGAGATACGAAGTGGGAGGGACGGCCGGAGTCACGAAGCTCTTTTTCCCAAGCGCTGCTGCTGCATACAAAATAGTCAAAAAGATAGACATCACACACTACACCACACAGATTCTGACCGGACACGGCGGGTTCGCCTTCTACTTGAACAGATTCAAGCTGAAGGAGGATCCGTCGTGTCTGTGTCAGCCGGGAGTTGAGGAGACGGTTCCTCACCTGTTGCTGGAGTGCCCAATTTTTGCTAGCAATAGATATGATATTGAGCAGAAATTGGGCACATCCATAACGGGTGAGAATCTGCCTTCCATCCTGGGGGGTAAAAAGAGGGATCTTTTCCTTGCTTTTTGCAGGAAGATCGTGGGTGTAGTTTGTAAGAAAAATTGTGATATACTCTGTGATAATAGTTAGGTTCTATATGTTAGGTTAGCTGTATAGTAGGATAGTCTCTTCTTTGTGCCGTTGTTTTATTATTTTGACATTTATGAATTGTATTTAAATTGTATTTTATTGGTATTGTTGTTTTAGTGGATTATTATATTGGAATAATATTATTTGAATTATTAATTTTGAATTACCATTTTATTGGAAAATTATATTATTGACATTATCATAAATCGAAATGACTATTGTATTTACATTATTATTATATTGCAATTTATCAGAATTATATAGCTGACTAGAAAAATTACAAAATTGTTATACTAAAAAACTGAAAATTGTTAAAAACGGAAACAAAATGTGGAATATTAATAATAAGAAAAACAAAGGAATGTATAGAAGCGAAAATAATGTAATAATGTTAATACTGTACGAAATCATTAAAAAAGAATAAGAAAAGAAATTAAAATAAAAGAGAAGAGAAATAAAACAGAAATGAAACAGCCCTGATCATATTAGGGGGGACTCCAAAAAAAAAAAAAAAAAAAAAAAAAAAAACAGAGTGCCGTTGCACACGTCACGGTTGCCCGGTAGCCGGTCGCGAAATGTATGGCCATGTACACCGGTACGTGTGAAAGCTATCGTACATGGCCATACACTTCGAGACCGACTACCCGACAGGCACCGGCTGGCGGCTACCCGGCAACCGGGACGTATGCAACGTATGGTGCAACGGCACTCTGTTTACAAAATGGAAAACTTGAAATATCGTATTATTTTCGAGTAAGAGTTCCACCGTGGCACAGAAACAGGCTGCAGAAACGGCTCGAAGGATTAAGCGGCCCACTCACTAACAGTTTGCCGGATGAATATAAATCGAATCATTAGCTGTGATGACAAGTGGATCCTGTACGATAATCGGAAACGCTCATCGCAATGGCTGAACCCTGGTGAATCAGCCAAAGTTACTTGTGAGCGTTTGGTTGACTAGTGCCGGTTTCTTTCACTACTGGTTTCTTAAATCTGGTCAGACGATTACGGCAGATGTCTATTGCCAGCAACTACAAATCATGATGGAAAGCTAGCTGCTAAAAACAGAGGTTGGTCATTTGCTCTAGGCCACTGCTGCTTCAGGACAATGCTAGACCACACACTACACAACAGACAGCTTTCAAATTGAGGAGCTTATGTCTAAGACATCCCTCATACTCCCCAGACTTACTTACAGACCTATTACTGCAACAGATTACCATTTTTTCGAAATTTGGAAAACTTCTTGCAAAGGAAAAAATTCAACTCTGATGGGGCAGTCCAAAGCGCCTTCAAAGATATTATTGATTCCTGTCCAAATGGGTTTTTTTTGTAAAGGAATCAATTAACTACCTATGAGATGGCAACTTTACTTAAAATAAATACTTATGTTTAAAAAAATCGACTTTGTTCCTCCTTTACAAAACGCCAATTTCATAATTAAGTAATGCCCTATTAAGTTATTTGTTTACAACTTCCATGATTGCTTATTTGCTTCATGTGAAGGAAGCATAATATTATCATTTGAATTTTGAACTCACATCATAAGCTTTCTAGTTTTCAAGGATAATATTATTATGTTGTTAAGAATATAATTAAAAAGCAATAATTTTTATCTACATTTTATTAAGAAATAATATTTAACTTAAAAAAGTTGTCGGCGATGGCCATGGTTTGATGTCTCTTCAATCTTGTCAATATTTAAAGAAAAGGTTTTGAAAATTTTAAGTTAATAGTTAAAAAAAGAAACCTTTTCTTTAAAACAACTCTAGAAAAAAATTTTTAGAAATTACACACATACACATCCACATAATGTCTTGATAAAGACTGCATCGGGTTAGGCAGGGAGGGAGTTTCGTACAATGTTTTAGAAACCTAGGGGGGTGTATCTGCAAATCACAGCAAACAGCACAGGAAACTGCCACAGCAATCAGGCCAGCGAGCAGCACCGGCCTGGCAAACAAATTAACACATTAGTTTCCTATACAAAAGGTTTAATTCTTGTTATGTACTTCAACACATCAAAGAGTTTAAGAAAATCACAACTTTCTACTCATTAAACAGAATTGGACCTATTTTGGCATGTTGCGTTACGATAAAAATAAAAAGTTACTCATAACTTTCTGTTCAGCAACAACAGCAATTCAGCGGTTGTCAGCAAACTGCTAAACCCCCTCCCTGCAATCTGCCACGCTCCACCACGCCCTGAGCATACCAACATCACCATTAATATTCACTGTTACAACTCTTGGGAAACTTGTAGGCGTTTTAGTAATCATACTAGTTAATACAATAAAAGTGTAGCATATAATTATTAAACAAAAGCACTTGTCTTAGAAATTACAACTAAAATACTATGATGTAGTTTTTTATACAAGACTTTATAGCTTTAGTTATTATGCTGATATTTACAAGAAAAATGTGTAACTCATAAAAGTATAAAATAATAAGTTATTATTTATTTATTAAAACATATGGGTGTCAACAGCTTAATTCACAGAAGGATTTTAATAACATTTTCAGAGACAACAGTTGAATTTTATTTACCACATAGAGGTAGGAATAAGCCTAATTTAGCTCAAAAATCCCTTTCAACATGATCTTCTGTTTAAAAACCTGAAATTGTATTCTCAGTGGGACCCAAGTGAATATATTACAAATATTAAAGTTAAATTTAATCTCATTACATGTTATATTACAAAACAAAGTTGTTCAATCTATATAATATTATTTCAATTCCATATATTTCTCTACAGTGTCCACAGAATCGGTGCAATCACACTTTGATGTAGAAATAATACACATGCGTTACAATCTAGTAGCTTATGTTTCTAATGTTGAGTCAATGTTAAGGTGGTGTGACTGTGTATTACTCAATTGTAGTACCTTAGAGGCTGCTTAGTATGTCTCATGGCCCAACAGTTACACAGTGAAACACCACGGTGACCTGTGAACAGTTTTACAATAATTTATAAACATTTTCCTTAAAAAATCCATGGAACACTATGCCTCACGTGACATAATATTAAGTGGCAACCAATAGGTTAAACATACAGTTGATACATGAAAGGTAAAATGAATTAATTTTAATGAAATAAACAACTTTACAAAGTTGCTGCCCGATTGTACACACTGGTCATCAGTAGGTTTAGTGATGTAAAAGAGTTCCTGTGTACAGAAGTGCATACAACAACGCAACTAATGTTTCCTTATTTGGAATTTAAAAACTTGCAGCTAACAAATAATAACAATAACTTAAATTACTAGAAAACAAAAAGCCAATAACAAGTTTTCACTAATAGAAGAAAACTACTTAAATCAGACAAATGGATATGTAATTAGTATGTAACTAGGTAAATCAAGAACTTTTTTAATCCAGATCCTAAGCTACTAACCATTCCAAATTTCATTGAAATCCATTCATGGTTTTTGTGAAAAAAAGTAACAAACATCCAACCATCCATCCTCACAAACTTTCATATTTACAATAGAAGTAATCCTACTTCTATTGTAAATTGTAAATAACAAAAAAAAATTACCCATTGGTTTAGCGTCTGGAGCGAGAGCGCGAGTGGCTACGGCTGCGGGAGCGTCCACGGGAGCTCTTTGAGTCAGAGCGAGACCTGGACTTAGAGCGAGAGCGGGAACGGCTGCGGCTGTACGACCGCTTTCGCGAGCGAGACCTGGATCGACGACGTGAACGAGACCGTGAACGGGAATTGCTAAAACATACAGTAAGTATAAAAATATTATGTTGTGTAGTTGGGACCGTCACCTTGTTTCATGCATTTTAGAGATCTGGGTAAATATAACACAAGATTTTTTTTTTTTTTTTTTTTGCAAAAAAGGTCGTGCGCCATCATAACAATACTAGTTTTGATGTTTACAGATTATAACGCGACTGTAAAAAAAAATCGGCCTCAAAATCGCTGGTGGCGCGATACAGAATATTTACCGAGATCTGTAATAAGCATTGTGATCAAGACTAGGTACACCATAATAATAATATTTATGGACACTTCACACCACGTCAATCTGATTCCGTGGTAAGTT
Organism: Glaucopsyche alexis; assembly: GCA_905404095.1. Taxonomy (NCBI): domain Eukaryota; kingdom Metazoa; phylum Arthropoda; class Insecta; order Lepidoptera; family Lycaenidae; genus Glaucopsyche; species Glaucopsyche alexis. Next base: position 19,794,532 of record FR990054.1, on the reverse strand, counting down.
CTCGAAGAACTTGTGTTACGGGTACCAGACAACGGAAATATTATTTACTTAATACTTTTATACTATACACATATTTAAGATTTTTATTATATTATACACATATTTAATACACATCCATGACCCAGGAACACAGGAAAACTTTTTGTTCCTTTGGCGGGATTGGAACCCACGACCCCATGCTTCTTGAGCACCAACATGCTCAACCAACTGAGCCACAGAGGTCGTCACACACCTATAAGATTATGTGAATTAAGAATATTATTCGTACCTCCTGCGTCTATCATAACGGCTTCTGTAGGGTGATGAGGGTCGGCCGTAGCGCGCCATCTGTACGCGTAGCTCCCTGCCGTCCAGCATGCGTCCATCTATAGAGTCCAGAGCTTCTTCTGCATCACGCCTATCGTAAAACCTAAAATCATCACGCTATATTGTAGGTAGGTAGATTTAAAATAAATATAACCTAAAAATTCACCAACGACGACTCACGTACCTGACAAAGGCAAATCCTCTACTCTCACGGGTGTACCGATCTCTAGGAATATAAATATCTCCAACCTCGCCACATCTTTCGAAAACACGGCGTAATTCTTCAGGAGTTGTTCTATAGGTAAGATTATCAACTTTCAATGACACCATGCCATCAATACGCGGCGGTGGCCGACCGAAACTCATTTTTCACGAATTATTTTCTATTCTCTTAAACAAAAACAATCACACCGAATACACTTGAAAAATAGATAAAAAGAAGCAATATGGCGCCAATAGTCGGTGGAATTTTCTACAGAAATCTAAATGCGGACGAAGAAGCGTCACACAAGACAGTAGACAAAAGAGCAAAGACAAATCACAAACTTTTTTTTTTTTGTTTAATTCGTCCCGAAATGGAACAGGCTAAGGTCTTAGACCATACTACCTCGTCTGTCGTTTGAGGTATTTCTTTGTCTTATTACTAAATCGTCAAGTCCAAAGTCTAGTCAAAGTCCAAATCATGAAGCATAGATACCAGGAGTCCGAACGGTATAGGCTTTTTAATAATAATTATGTACACAATAATAGGACCAGATCTTAGTTCTCTTTTCTGCCGCTAGGCGTGCGAGACCGACGAGTACCGAGTGTTGCCAATACTATTATACCGAGTGTTGCCAATACTATTATTTATTACAATTATTTTTAAATTACCGTTAGGCAATTACCGTGTTCTACGGTATCTATTTTTCGAGAACAGTTTCTAAGAATTTCCTAAAACTTTTAAATAATAAGATTTCAATCTTTCCAGAGCTGTCAATAGCAACTTTAACCCTTTCAGGACCATAAGAAAAGTAAAGGGTATATAAATGTGAAAGTTGTACAAAATAGTTAATTAGGCACTTAATAAACATACTCTTTAATAAAAATAAAAAAAATATTTATAGGTTTTTTGGAAATTGTTGGGAAGCAATTTTCCCTATGGTCCATAACGGTAACATATTAGCCTTACAATAGCTCCTTTACGTATTCGATATTTTATCAATATTTGAAGTATTTTTATTCAACTTAATTATTACTGTAGGAAAAGTATTCATTTATATATAAGTACAATATAAAAACTAGATATTACATAATACCTAACCAAACAGTGTATTTCATTTGCATAACAAAGAAGACTTTACATAGAACAAAATTCCTCTTAGTCTTATACTTTGCATAGAGCATAAAATGTCCTATATTGAGCGAATACGATAATCTATGTCATAACTCTTTTTGCATCACTAACTTCTGCATTAACTACTAAAGAAATGTAGATTTTAGTGTATCTGTTGAAATCGAATATTTGGCATAATATTGGTCATAAATGGTACTTCTATACAAATAAGGTTATGTAGACCAAATAAAATGATGAAACAACCTACCAACCTATAAATTAGAAGAAGAGGCTTCTATAGAAAAACTATTTATTTAGGTACTTGATAAGTGATAACCGAGCGAATCCGGTGACGCCATGGAGCAATTATAATTTGCTTCATGGGCGACGCGTAGCTGTAGATGGTGTTGGTGAAGGAGGAACTTAGCGTTCATGAAAATCAATTTCAATACCAGGAATCTCTTGATCATTACCATGCGTCAAAATTGCTCCGGCTTTTTTGAGTTGGAAACCGTTTTAATCACTACTCACTACTACCATCGACCAAGATCAGTAGAACTTCATAATTCTTTAGAATTTCACATCTCAAGTCCTTTACGAAATATATTTCGCTACAATATCCAAAAATATCCAGCGTAATTTCAAAAATCAATACAAGAATATAGAAATAATTTCATATAAATTGTGCATACAATAGAGTAATATATGGAGGAATTAGTATCCCTTACCGACCATAGGGAAGCTGATTTCCCTTTTAGTTTATGACGATTTATTTCAATATAAATCATAAATAACGATTTTGAAGAACATCTCAAATATAAAATTACTTACCAGGAAATAATTTTAGCTCAATAAAAAAGAATATAAAACGCTTTAACGTCACTAAAAACTTTTGTAAAAAATACTGAAAAGGTGCTAAGCAAACTGTTATTTTCCAATTTCTATAAAAAGTATACTTCAATGCTTACGTTATTTTGTCATTATAAAAATTATTAAGGTAACATTCAACCACTGATAAAAGAAAAGTATTTAGGCATTGGCCTTATAACTTTTGATATTTTTCTAATTTTTTGCTAGGGAAGCCTGTTTCCCCGTGGTCGTCAAAGGGTTAAACTTCCCGCGTAATTTCAAACGAGTGCATGTCGGACCGTCGCGCGCTCTACCGGCAAAAATCTGTCCCCGTAATTGAGACCATTATTTTAACATTACGTTCGGACTCCTTGTTATCTATACTTCGTGGTCCAAATAAGTAGTCAGGGTAGTCAATTAGTCAAGTCAGTCGATTCAGCAAAGTGTAGGGATGGGCGTTGAATGAACGAACTGTTTAATTAAACTGTTTATTTGTCATGAACGGGTAAACTAGTTTAGCGCCTACTGATAAACTAGTCTATGCGTGAACGGTTGCCATAATATGCCGGAACGGTGCGTGCGACAGAGACCGTTCGTCGCGAGTCGCGACGACACGATCGACGGACGGGCGCGGGGCACGACGACTCAGCACGTCTATCTCTGTTCTTTACAGCAGTGTTTTTCAACCTGTGGGTCGCGACCCCTTGGGGGGTCGCGGAGCTTCAGTAGGGGGGTCGCCGGAGGTAGAGAGAACTTTAGTAAAAAACTAATGAAGATTAAAAAGATTGATTTATTAAGTAAGAGAATTTTAACAGAAGGAAATAGTCATAAATCGATCATCGATGTATGTAATTGTAAAATAATGTGTTTTGACGTACTATAATCTATATTATGTACTTATATCCAAATCCTAATTATGGAGACGCATAAAAACGTCGTATGGTATGAATATTTGTAACACTCTAACATACACATACATGATAAAAAAGCGAAGGGTCGGGCGGTCGCGAAATATTTTTTCATATCGTCGCATAGAGTCGCATCATGAAAAAGGTTCAAAAACACTGCTTTACACTAATGAACCTGCCTGCCCTGCCTGCCAGTCCTAAGCCTGGAAAAAGTATGAAGGGAAGTTCATTTCCACCGCTCACAGATTAAACCGTCTCGTCGTTCGTCGTCATCACTAGTCGCGTCGATCAGCAAACGACAACAAGTTTGTCAAAACAGTTAATGCTGAAAGTCGTTCATTCAACGAAACTACTTTGTTTGTCATAGTTTATTGCTCAGTTCAGTATTCGTCGAACACGTAAACTAGTCGAAAAAAAAAACTGTTTTTTCAACTAGTTTACGATGAACGATAAACGGTCTCGTTTCGTTGATCGAAAAAGCGTCGACGACCCACCACTAGTAAAGTGGTAGACGCTTTACTGAAACTTCTTAGGGAGTTTTGGCGGGAAACCCAATTTAGCGCGCATTTTGTAGAATGTATCACTTTTCCACACTAATGCACCTCAACGAATAATTAATGGTTAATATTCCACCACTACAACGCATTAAAAACCGAATTAACACGAATTTAGAAAAATAATACAGAACACAACATTGCTGATTGACTTTCCCGGCAAAACTCCAAATCACAAACCATAAAAATTCTATAGGGCACTCTATAGAGTAAAAACTTGTCTGTGGTTTCCTAACTGACAATACGATTAAATGTATCAGGAATTTCAATTCTTACTTAGATCTTTGTTGTTAACACGAAGTATAGATAACAAGGAGTCCGAACGTAATGTTAAAATAATGGTCTCAATTACGGGGACAGTTTTTTGCCGGTAGAGCGCGCGACGGTCCGACATGCACTCGTTTGAAATTACGCGGGAAGTTTAAAGTTGCTATTGACAGCTCTGGAAAGATTGAAATCTTATTATATAAAAGTTTTAGGAAATTCTTAGAAACTGTTCTCGAAAAATAGATACCGTAGAACACTGTAATTGCCTCACGGTAATTTAAAAATAATTGTAATAAATAATAGTATTGGCAACACTCGGTATAATAGTATTGGCAACACTCGGTACTCGTCGGTCTCGCACGCCTAGCGGCAGAAAAGAGAACTAAGATCTGGTCCTATTATTGTGTACATAATTATTATTAAATACTGTACGCATATTTGAAGCTTACTAGATATGAGATGGCGCTAGCGTGTCTCGACCGTCTTGTCTCTTTCCTTCGCGTACCCTCTCGCTCGCACAGCTACCATGAGAACCCCACCATGGCGACGCCACCTACGGTGGGCTGGTAATATTTGGAATCATTGGCGTCTGAATTTTCGACCCGTCGACACTTATCAACAGTTCTAAATTGAATAAGTGCAAAGTTTTCCTTTCATAAGTTTGAGCCCTGAGTAGCAGTTATTCATGTAAGTGCTCCATTATTTCTTTACTTATTGAATACAATAATTATTAATTAACGGTATTACCGTTCGTATTGATAATATTTCTATATTAAATAGAACTTTATTTTAATAGAAACAATGGTACCCTCTTTACAAATATAATAGTTTTCTAAGGGCTGATTTTTCAATCGTCAGATAACTCTTATCTGAGGAATAAATATGTAACTTTGACAGATTTTGTATGAAAAATATGTCAGTGTCACATATTTATTCCTCAGGTAAGAGTTATCTGACGATTGAAAAATCGGCCCTTAGTAAAATTATAGATTTTCCCACGTTTCTAGAAATATTTAACTACCCTCAGGTAGACTTTTATACCCTTATATTTTATGTTTTCTTTATAACTCGGAACTTTATTTTAGTGTAATCGTAATGATTATACTTTTTAAGTTCACGCTCTTTAGTTTTAAGAAAGTTTTCTTGAGACAACATAAATATTTCAAGATTTTCAAATATTTTTAACTACCGTCAAGGCGGTTTTTATTTTTTATTGTTCATACTTAATCATTTATGAGCGTATTTTTTTTGGGATAATATCCTAATATTAGGTTTCGTTTTTAGCATAGAAAAAACGAATGTTGAAGTTGACCCGGTAGTAGGTAAACCGGGTCCAAGCACCGGCAACCGCGACAGTAGTTCAGATTCTTCATCCTCCTCTTCCTCGTCTTCTTGTACAAAGAAACGGCGACAGCGCCATCGTAAACGAAAAGATAAGGTATTACAAAAATTGGCGATGGAAGTAAATGAACTCAAAAAGCGTCTTAGACACAACCACGACCACGTGGACAAAAATAATTCGTCTATAAGTATCGATGACGTAGATTTTAACACGGGCTATTGTAGTGATAATATTATCGACGATCAAGTTAGTGGTGGTCTCTACGATGAGGAAGATACTAACACTGCTCAGTTAGATTTCAATTTCGATATCGAAATTAAATTAAAGGAGCCTCCTGTACCAAAGGCACCTGAAAAGTTTTTAAATTTATTACAACAAATTCAACATATTTTTGACAAAGATGAATGGAGTGAAGTTCGCTACTCAGAAGTACAAAAGCGGTATAACCATACACCGGGTTTTACGGATTTAGAAGCAAACGATGAAATTAAAGCTTATGATAGTCTACGTCATTTAGCATATGCGGATAAAGCTTACGCCGGTATTACTTTTTGTTTGTTAAAACAACGCGATGCTTTGCAACAGACTCTTAACTCACTGTTGTCTTGGGTTAAGGAAGAGAGAAACCTAAATATTGACTCTTTGCATACTAAAATTAAGGAATTATTCACGAATGGCGAATATGCTACTGTTTCTGCAGACCTTTTGCAGCTCGTTTGTGGTCACAGAGCTGAAGTGATACAGATGCGCCGAGATGGAATCATAAAATATGCACGTGATCCTCTGACTAAGTCATATTTACGTAAGATTCCCCCTTCAAACAAAAACTTTTTCAATTCCGATTTGCTATCGGGAGTTCTAGATAAAGCAGGTGGCGTTAAGAAAGCATTTTTACCATTGATTAAGCTCAAAAATTTTGGGACTTCCTCGCAGGTAGTTACCAGTGGTCTTAATTACCCCCCGCAGGGGACAAATCATGGGCCCTCGCAGGGTACATCACAAGGTCGCTGTGGCTCACAATACACACGACCAGTTCAGAAAAGCCAACCCTCGCAGGGAAGGTACACAGGTTATTCCACGCAGGGATCTAATGAGAACTCTAATGCACGGCGTAGCACCAAAGCTAACCCGAGCTCCTTTCGACAACGAGTCGACCGGCAGTCAACGCTGCGATTTGAGCAAACTAAGGACAATAGAAAACGTCCGATCAATCGGGACTCCAACTCAGGTAAGCGAAGAAGATTTTGACTCGAGATTCCAGGCGGGCCGTCTTTATACGCATCAAAGTCACTGGAAGGCGATGAGGGCGCCACGTTTTCTTTTGAAAATAATAACGGGTTACCGCATTCCTTTTTACAAAAAACCACCTCTTCGCTTACCCGATATGAAGCGCACTTGCCTTTTGACAAGAAAGTGCGAAGTAATGTCAAGGGCAATTCAAAAGATGAAGGACGAAAAAGTTCTAGAAGTAGCTCGACCTTCCCCCAGCTTCATTTCGAGCATGTTTCTCGTGCCGAAGCAAGACGGCTCATACCGTCCTGTATTCAACTTGCGCAACCTAAACGAATATGTTCTGACCGAACCCTTTTTTATTTATTTATTTATTTATTTAAAAGGCACGTCAACAACATAAACACATACATTTATAGTTAACATGCATAACAATTTTCTAGTGTTTATGTCTATTACAGACATGCACAACATTGTTCAAATTAAAAAACACAATAATTATCATCAAAATAAAGCTTAAAAATAAAACAAAGTCAAATTTATAAAATTAGTAGGTACAATAATTAAGAGTTATACTATATTTTACTTTAAAACAACACATTAAATATTTATTTCACAGTAGTAAATGAAGTATCAAGATGTCAGGATAATACATAAATATTATTTTGGTAGATAAATTAGTACTAGGTACTGTCAAAAGTTATTTATATTGAATTACATAGAAATACTTTGTAGAAATACAATATTAATCATTTTGTAAATTGTCAATAATATGTCAATAAAAATAAAAAAATATATATAAATTTAGGAATTAATTGAAATTTAGTGTATGAGATGTCAGGTTAAAAACAACAATTATTAATAATCATAATGTCATGTTTCAATAAAATAAAAAATAATTAGATGTTAATAGGTATTAATGTGGAATTAAAAAAATAAATCAAAAAGGAATCAAATTTGTGGTAGTATAAAAAGTCAATATTATGATTATTTCAATTGCAATATTTTTTTCTTGAATGACATAGACTGGTCATGGAATATATCTAAGTCAAAAATTTTATGCCAATTGTTATATGTATTAGCAAGTCTTATGATTGGATTACTTATGCCAAGATTTGTTTTGTGTCTTGGAATGTTGAAAAATGGTTTACGCTTGGATCTACTATGTATCCTCGGTACAACAAGTTCGATAGACTCTAATAGTTCCTGACAGGGAGTGGAGCCTGTAACCACTTCTCTAAGAAAGACCAGATCCAACATACGTCTGCGCTCGGATAGCTTGTTTAAATTAAAAGCTGAAAGTCTTTCATCGTACGATAGTCTGTTGTTTATGTGCGGGGTAACAAACGCCAAGTGCCTAGTAAAGGATCTCTGAATTGACTCAATACGTTGTGAATGTGTCTCATAGAAAGGGTTCCATATTATGCTTCCAAATTCAAGAATACTGCGTACTAGGTTTTTAAATAAGAGTACCTTGGTTTCAGGACGCCTAAAGTCCTTTGAGTTTCGCTTGATAAATCCTAACATGCTTGCAGCCTTCTTAATCATTTGGTCAAAATGAGTTATAAATGTCAGCCTAGAGTCAATTATAACACCTAGATCACGGATTTCAGTGGTAAGGCTAATAGGGCTTCCATTGATGTTATATTGCGTTAGTGTTGTCTTCTTTTTTCTCGAGAACTTTATGTGCAGGCATTTCGCAGCATTAAGCCTCATATTATTATCTTGGCACCATTTAAAAACTCGGTCCAGGTCGGATTGAAGCAGTAAGGAGTCAGCACGTGACTTAACCAGCCGCGAAATTTTCATGTCATCGGCGAACATAGAACATCTGCAGTGGTGAATACAGTTAACAATGTCATTTATGAATAAAATAAATAGAATTGGTCCTAAATGGGATCCTTGAGGTACTCCAGAGGTTGCTATATATTTAGTTGATTCCTGACCGTTCACCACCACTATCTGTCCACGCTTGCCTAGGTATGACACGAACCAGTCAAGCAGCCTACCACACACCCCATATTGGTCGTAGAGTTTTTTGACTAGAATACCGTGATCGACTAGGTCAAAGGCACTAGCAAAGTCAGTATAAACTGAATCAACCTCCATTCCGCAATCAACAGCCTTGAAAATGGGAGCCAGATAAGATACGAGATTTGTTATAACCGACTTTCTTCTTTGGAAACCATGTTGTTGGACTGCTATTGACTTCTTACAATGATGCGTCAAGATAGTGCAAACTAAAGCTTCAAAAGTTTTCGCAAATGATGATAAGATTGCGATAGGCCTATAGTTCTTAACATTGCTCGAGTCACCTTTTTTTAGTACCGGGACAATTCTGGTTTTTTTCCACTCTTTAGGGAAGACACCCGAATCAAGTGACTTGTTAAATATTAACATTAGTGGGAGAGATAGAAATTTGGCACACCTTTTAATGAAGAGTGGCGGAATATTGTCCGGTCCAGCGCCTTTGTTTTGATCGATCGTTTTAAGTTTTGTAACTATCTCAGATTCAGTAAGCAATATGAGATGAAGGTATTGCCCATCAATGTCGGGTTGAGAGGAGAAGGCAGGATGAAACCCTAAAGAGGAATTATTTGTATACACAGAGCTAAAGTGCGAAGCAAAAAGATTAGCGATATTTATGTCCCCAGTCGCTGATGTATTATCGTTGTACATAGATGAAGGTAAGCTGCGAGAAGAAGATTTCTTTTGTTTAATATAGCCCCAAAATGCCTTAGGATTACACTTGATACTCTCTTCAACGGTTTGGACATAATTATTGTAGCAAGATCTTAAGAATTTATCGCATCGATTGCGCAACAACTCGTATTCGTGTCTATCACGAGGATTTCCAAATTTACGCGATTTTTGTCTCAGCTTTTCCTTTTCTTTCAAAAGTTTAACAAGATCATTAGTGAACCAAACTGGGTACTTGGACCTGCGAGGTTTACGTCTTGGTACATACTTAACAATAATTTTGTTTAGTTCAGAGTAAAAGGAAGAAACCATTTCGTCAACATTATTACAATTATTAAAGATATCACGCCAGTCAATGTCATTCAGTGCGCGTTGTATGCTGGAATCATGAAGCATAGATACCAGGAGTCCGAACGGTATAGGCTTTTTAATAATAATTATGTACACAATAATAGGACCAGATCTTAGTTCTCTTTTCTGCCGCTAGGCGTGCGAGACCGACGAGTACCGAGTGTTGCCAATACTATTATACCGAGTGTTGCCGATACTATTATTTATTACAATTATTTTTAAATTACCGTTAGGCAATTACCGTGTTCTACGGTATCTATTTTTCGAGAACAGTTTCTAAGAATTTCCTAAAACTTTTAAATAAGAAAGAAAGAAAGAAAGAAAGAAAGAAAATTTATTTTCAGTTCACAATAAGACACAAATATAACAAGAAATAAAATAAGAATAATAAAATAAAAAAATATAACAATTTAAAACATGTACAATAATTAATGCTGTAAATAAAAATTGTGCCTTCATGTGACTTAAAAAAGGGTCCAGTTCGGCATAAGCCATGTATGTCGTATACAACACGCGCATACATGACACCGGTTTTCAACTGAACCGAGAAGTGTAGTGAGCCACGGACATCATTCATTTTTCTACATAAACATCAAGCATTGTAATTTACTATAACATCAATGATTATTATAGTAGACTATACCTAAATATACAACACAGCTACCTAAAAATATAAAAAAAACCGCACCAACTGCTAGAAAAAGTTACAACAACACAGCTCATCAATATACTACTGAGTAACAATGATAAGTTTATAATTAAACTAAAATAATAATAAGTATAATAAATGAATACAATTTTATGCATAATCTTCATATGAACGACACGTTTCCAATAATAATCATGCCATGTTTACGCTGTTCCTTAATGAGAAACTCTTTCAAGTGACGTCTAAACGTGCCTAACGTGTTGAGCGTGCGTATCGGAGGAGGAATGTTATTCCAAATCTTCGCAGCTGCATAGCGGAAGCTGCCACGAAGTGCTTTGGTTCGATGTTGCTGTGTTGATAGTCCCTGAGAGCATTTCCTGCGCGAATTTAACCAACACAATCTCTCGTATAGATATGACGGTTCTTTATACTTAATGATACCGAACATAAGACATGCCAGATGATATTTACGCCTGGACTTCATTTTAAGCAAAAAGTGTTCATTCAAAAAAGGTGTTACATGTCCTCTACTTGGAACTGAGTAGCAAAACCGAACGCAAGCATTCTGTACTCTCTGAATAAGTTTTTCCGTCCGAGCCAGTAAACGGGGGCCATATACTGTGTCAGAGTGGTTCAGTTTGGAGAGGACTAAAGTTTCTACTAACTGTTCACGTAGCTCTTCAGATAGATAGGGCCTAATTTTATACAATACTTTTAAACGATAAAAACAATTTTGTACCGAATCAGATATATGTTTTTCAAATCTCAGGTAGCTGTCCATAAGTAATCCCAAGTTTCGAGCCTCATCTACACGTTCGATAGGCTGACCAAGAACCATGATACCGAGCGACGCTGGCAAATTTTTTAACTGATGTTGGCCACCTAATGCCAAGTATTTTGTCTTGGACGGGTTCAGTATTAAATTGTTTTTTTCTGACCAGAGAGCTATTCGATCCAGGTCCTCGTTCAGGCCACGCACCGCTTTTTCATAGTCTCTAGCAAGAAAGGAGATATATAGCTGGATGTCATCCGCATAAATGTGATGCTTACAGTTTTTGATGTATTGTACTATATCAGCACAGTAGAGGCTAAAAAGGTTTGGGCCTAGGAGTGAGCCCTGTGGCACACCTGACTCTACTTGAGCTAATGAGGAAGTGCCAAGTTTACCACCTTCGAGCTGGATTTCAACATATTGTCTTCTGTTATGAAGATAACTGTCAAACCAGCGTCGAGATGAGATGTCAAAACCGTAGTAGCTTAGTTTGGATAAAAACAGATTGATATTAATGGAGTCAAAAGCTCGTGAAAAATCCAATAAGACAAGCAAAGTGCACATCCCACTATCCTGGGCGGCCAAGATATTATCGGTAACATCCAGTAGAGCGGTGGCTGTACTTCTCCGCTTCCTAAAGCCAGACTGTAGAGATGGTAATACGTCATTTGTTTCCAAATAATGTGTTAACTGTAGGCACACCACTTTCTCCAGAACCTTAGAAATACACGGCAAAATGCTTATCGGCCTAAGATCGCTAAAGTCCACGGGATCCTTTTTTTTTGGCAAAGGCCGAACCTTCGCAATTTTCCATAGATCAGGAAAGCAAGAAGATGATATGGAGCAATTAACAATAGCAGTAATAGCGTCTAGAGAGTTGGGAAGAGTTAACATTAGCATGTTTAAGTTAATCCCATCAAACCCTTCAGCGTTCGATTTCAAGGTGTAAATGATACGATGTATATCAAGACTACTTACTGTTTCGAGTTTAAAAGTAGCAGAGCTAAAGTTATGAAATTCATAAAAGGTTAAAAGTGATAAACTTGAAGTGGTATTTCTTGGAATTCTTAAGAAGTGATTGTTTATTAAATTTGGATCTGTAAAATAGGTAGGAAGTTCAATATTTTTCTTTGTATTAATTGTGTTTTTTAAGTTTTTCCACAAAAGTTTAGGTTCTTTTATTTTATTGTTGATGTTATACTTAAAATATGCTATTTTTTCATTACGGAGGCTTTGTTCTACGAGTGCTTTTAATTGTTTATAATAGTCTTTTTTCGATGCAGTTTTGTATTTACGATATTCTGTTAATGCTTTATCACGTAATCTCATCATAAGTTTTATCGTAGGCGTTATCCAGGGATATGAGGGCTCCCTCACTGTACATGTTTTGACTGGAGCATGTAAGTCAAATATACCTAAAACAAGAGTGTTAAATGCCTGAACCATCTCGTCTACATTACAAAGATTTATGACTTCATTCCATGGTACACAGTTTAAGTCGCTCGAGAAACTGTCCAGACATATATTTTTAATGGGCCTGTAAGTTAATTTAAGAGGTGTACACCTATCACGTACAATACGGAACTCCGAAGTAATAATGCTATGACCATTTATAGCTCGGTAAGCCTCGACTTTTGTGTACTTCGCATGAAGATTTGTGCAAATTAAATCGATTAAGGTTTGACTGGTTTCTGTGAAATGAGTTGGCGATTGAACGAGTTGAAATAAATTGAAGCCTTTTAAAAAGTCATTAAGTTTTTTTGTCTTTACATCATTAAGAGCTAAAAAATTAATATTAAAATCACCCAGCAAAATATAAAAGTCACAACTACCGAGACCAACCATAGCATCACAGAGAGCATCAATAAATAAATCCGTGTCAAACCAGGGTGGACGATACGCAGTACCTATCGCAAGTTTATTACCATTACACGTAAGCGTCAACCACATTTGCTCTACGGACTGGAATTGTATATTAACGGGACCAGACCAAGTCCGCGCGTTGAGTTCTAGCTTCAAATAAAAACCAACGCCACCACCTCGGCCGCCGCGGATGGACGCCGGTCGCGGCCGGTGCCGCAGACGGTAGCCGGGGACCGCGGGGGCGCGCCCGTCTTCCCCTGGCCTCAACCACGTCTCGTTTATGGCCATTACGTCGAAACTATGTCTCTGGACGGCGTCTATAAAGCTATCATGGTTAGTGCCTAGGGAGCCTACATTAAGAAATCCAACTTTTAAATTCTGTCTAGTGTTAATCATTGTTTAAGTTATAAATAACACAAAATATGAAAAATATAATTAAAATACTACACAGAAGACATACATACACAATGAATAGTAGCATTATAATATAATATACGTAATACAGAAAATATACATATTGGTATTTGCTTGATGTGTAACAAAAGACTCGTAAACGTACATAAAAGTGGTATAGTATGTAGTACAATGTTAACCGTAATTTATGAAGGAGACACAGAAGACATAGATTATTATATTTGGAGTAAACGAGAGTGCAAAGAAAGTTATAGTCAGACCCACTCATTAACAAAACGAACATTGTGCATAAAAAATATTTCCCTTCGTTAGTAACATTAATTATTATTATCGTTAAGAGCTTAAACATTTTAATGGCAATATAAAGTAACAATGAAATACAGTATCCTAATGTTATTATGGTTGTTTTTGTTTTATAATTACAAACTCCCAAAAATGCGACATATGTCACCTTCATTTTTAATATGGAAGGCCGAATCGCCTGATTTTTGTCGAGCAAAAATACGACCGCGCTTTGTCCAAACGTACTTCCATCCGAGGCGGCCACCCGCCTCGCGCGCCTGCTGAAATAACTGCCTATTTATTTTTGTAAGGCGTTCGTTGACATAAAAACGCGTCGGTGCGCCGGGCAGGCCGAGGTCGGCGGTGGTGGCGCCGCCACAAATAATAAGATTTCAATCTTTCCAGAGCTGTCAATAGCAACTTTAAACTTCCCGCGTAATTTCAAACGAGTGCATGTCGGACCGTCGCGCGCTCTACCGGCAAAAATCTGTCCCCGTAATTGAGACCATTATTTTAACATTACGTTCGGACTCCTTGTTATCTATACTTCGTGGCTGGAATAATCGGCTTTGTAAAAATTAAAATCTATTCTTTGTGATTTGTCTATGGAAACAGTTTCATTTGGACATGGAATTTCAATATCGAGCGGAGGATGATAAGGGTCCAATTTGCTCAAACAACAAGCAGCTTCAGTTGCCTGACATGGGACATTGGTCAATATAAGGTCAAGAGTTTTGCCATCTTTATTTTGGATGCTGTTGATTTGGGATAAACCAGTCAGGGACATAAAATCAGTAAGAGCATAGCCCAGCTTATTTTTGTAATTGTGAGGAGTGAGTGTCGTATCTTCCCCGCTCGAGAGCCAATTTATAAAGCTCATGTTAAAATCGCCAAGTATAATTACATTGTCAAGGTCACTAATTACATCAGAGCTATTGCTTAAAAATACATCAAGTTCTTTCTGTTTTAAAGAGGATGATAAACATAACGTATAAACAACACATATTCCAATCCTGATACACTTTTTACCATTATTAAAACTAATTTGCACCCATAGATCATCACATTTGCTTTCATAATTACATAAGCGTACACTTGTTATGGATTTCTTTACTGCTATAAGTAAGCCACCACCATCACTCTTAGAGTAAAAATCAGAAACAGTTCGATCATGGCGATAAACGCGATACCTATCATCAATGAACTCATTATCAGAAATGTTGCTGTTAAGCCATGTTTCCGTAAGTACGATGAGATCATAGTCATGCTGCAAGATGTTCATATATATATATCACGGGTTTTAGTCCGCATTCCACGTAGATTTTGATTCCCTTGAACCCTTCAGATTAATAAATGCGAACAGAGTTCCAGATTTCCTGCAACCGGACGATTGGTTGTGCAAAGTGGACTTATCCCAGGCTTACTTCAATCTGCCAATCGCTCGGTCTCACAGACGATTCTTGCGCCTGATTTACGACAACGAGGTTCTTCAAATGACGTGCCTCCCCTTCGGTCTCAGCACAGCCCCAAGGGTATTTGCCTGTTAAAGCAACTGGATTGCGCAGACTCTAAGAGAACAGGGAATACGCGTCTTAGTTTACCTAGACGATTACTTGGTAGCCAATCAAAACTACCAGGTATTAAAATCACACATTCAAATCGTAGTGAACAGACTTCGATTTCTGGGCCTACAAGTCAATTTCGAAAAATCGGTGTTAACTCCGTCCAAGTGTCTGACATTTCTGGGCCTTCTTTGGGATCCATGGCGGAATGTAAAAGCTTTGCCCACAGAGAAAGTGAGAAATCTAAGAAGAAGAATTTCAATAATCTTGGAATTCCAAAAGACTCAGCTAAAAGAATTACAAAGCCTAATCGGTCTTATGAATTTTGCTCGGTTTGTGATTCCGAGGGGACGACTACATTATCGAGACACTCTAATATTTTTAAACGTTGTATTAAAGAACCCCTCTACGAACACGCAACGAGTGCCCGATGCAGTAATAACAGAACTACAATGGTGGATGACCAATTGCGATCGTTCATCACTAATTCATGTCCCACCTCCGACATATTTCTTAACCACAGATGCCTCGGACTTAGCCTGGGGAGCCCAAATGGAGAAACTGTCTCTAACCGGTATATGGACAGACCCAGAACAGAAATTACACAGCAACCAAAAAGAAATGTTAGCTGTGTTGAAAGCTCTCCAAAGTCAGGGTCACAGCATGAAGAAATCCACAGTTCTCCTACAGTGCGACAACAGGACTGTTGTATCTTATTTAAGAAACGAGGGGGGGACCAGGTCATTACCGTTACTCCAGTTAACAAAAGAAATATTTTACCTATTAGACTCTTACGACATGGATCTACAAGTACACCACTTACCGGGGAGATACAACAGCCATGCGGATCACTTATCTCGACATCAAATTCCACCAGAATGGCATTTACTACCTCAATGCACAGAGAACCTGTTCAAGAAGTTTGGAATACCGATGATCGATCTCTTTGCAAGCGAAAAGACAAAAGTGGTAATAAATTACGTGAGTCTGGATCAAATGGATCAGGAGGCGATATATCACGACGCTTTTTCGCGGACGTGGAATTATCCCCTCGCTTGGGTGTTCCCACCGCCGTATCTAGTTCCCAAAGTTCTCATGCACATGAACAAGGCGACAGGGCTATATCTGTTGGTGGTTCCCAAGTGGGAACGAGTGTTTTGGAGGGCAGACCTAAAAGCCCGAGCAATCGCGGCCCCATACACCATACAGAATCTTCACCTGAATTTAATAGACATTGCGACAGGTCTTCCCCCACCGGGAGTCCAAGACATGGAATTACAGGTGTGGAAATGTGGGGGTGGTCAGAAGAGCTGAAGGATTGGAATATAAACCACCTTAAACTGCTACATAATTCTTGGCGTCCATCGACACTAAAAACTTATAAAGTGGCATGGGATCGTTGGCTAAGATGGTGTCGCACGAATAATGAAAATGCCACCCATCCATCGGGATCAGTTTTGGCGAAATTTTTAGCTGATTTGCATCTTGTTTATGGCCTAGCCTACAATACTATATTAGTTCATAAGTCGGTAGTGTCAACATTGTGTAATGTTGAAGATGCAGGCAAATTATCTGCACATGTCCTGGTAAATCACATTCTTAAGTCAATCGCTGTAAATAAACCGATTTCACGAAAATCACGTGTATGGGATATTGATGATTTATTAACATATCTGGAAAAGCAAATTATAGATAAAAACAACATTTTTCAAACTTGCCGACATACAGCAACTTTGCTTCTTTTATGCTCAGGCAGAAGAGTTCATGACTTGACATTATTGGCGGTTGATTCAGAACACTATTCTGTAAATACTGACTCGATATGTTTTTGGCCTATTTACGGATCTAAAACCGATAGTGCGCACTATAGACAGTCGGGATGGAAAATTTTTTCAAACCAAGCTTCCAGAAATTTAGATCCTGTTTTCTGGGTTAAGCAGACCATTGCCTTATTGGAAGAAAAAAGGCGAGAGTGCAAGTCGTATAATCTTTTTATTAGTCTTAGAGGAGGCCCTAAGCCCGCCTCAAGAACAGTTATTGCTGGTTGGGTAAAAACTCTGTTACGAGAAGCAGGTATAAGTGCCCCACCAGGTAGTATTCGCTCTGCTGTAGCATCTAAAAGTTGGGTTGACAATTTACCTCTTGATCAAATACTGGCCAAAGGTAACTGGCGATCAAGTAACACCTTCACCCGTTTTTATCGGAGAGAAGTAAAATCATCTCGCACGGATCAGGCTACTAGTTTGGCTGAATTATTTAGCCCTACAAATTGATTTTAGTTACTTCATTCTGTAATATAAACCAGCATAAGATTATGTAAATGCAAACATTTAATAAACCTGATTACAGAAAGTTTTGTGCATTTCTCCATACCTATTTTCTAAACTATTCTAATGTATAAGCCTTCACATTGGCGTCCTTTTCCCCACCAGGCGATAACAAACAGGTCTCATATCTAGTAAGCTTCAAATATGCGTACAGTATTTAATGACGGTGTTTTACCTGAAAATAAAACACATATTAAATACTTACCTTATTTGAAGCTTACACTTTTAATACTGCCTGGTGATATTCGACCCAATGATTCCAAATATTACCAGCCCACCGTAGGTGGCGTCGCCATGGTGGGGTTCTCATGGTAGCTGTGCGAGCGAGAGGGTACGCGAAGGAGAGAGACAAGACGGTCGAGACACGCTAGCGCCATCTCATATCTAGTAAGCTTCAAATAAGGTAAGTATTTAATATGTGTTTTATTTTCAGGTAAAACACCGTCATTAAAAAGCCTATACCGTTCGGACTCCTGGTATCTATGCTTCATGGTTGTTAAAATGTTTTGAACTAGCTCGTTTTAATACGTGATAGTGCTAATTCTATTATACTTTAACTCGGCTGAAAGTTGATTTTTAAAGACAGAATTATAGTACAATACGGCCGATGTATCTTGGCGAGTCTGAACTTCGCGCAGAAGGCCGCGCAATAACTGTTTCTAAGTGTTTTCATATTTATTTTATTTGTACTAGTTGGTCAACTGTATAAGGGAAATTTTATTAGTACATAGGTATATAAAAATAATACAATAACAGTTTTCTTCACGAGTTGTACATGCGCTAAAGTTCGCAGAGCCTATGTTCAGACCCGTCAAGATACAGCGGCCGTAGTGTAACCATAGACAATCAATCAAAATTTTATGTTTCCGGTTGTTATTTGACGTCAAAAAGTCATTGATCATGACTAGCGTTGTCTAATTATTTTTATCTTATCGATATAATATAATAAAATTATCGATGTTTCTCGTCTGCAAAAAGCCATTTAATATTGTGTGGATTGGCAATTGGCATATTTTATGTGGAATTATGGTTTATAATATCAGCCAAGATATATTATTTCATCTCGGTTTTCTGTGAGGCTGTGGCCATGCTATTATGTAAAATGTCGATTGTTGTATGTTAGATTAATTATAAATAGTATTTGTACTATTAAATGTTTTTAATTTATACTTTTGATGACAATGTTTTATGCTATAAAAATTAGAAATAACAATACGGTAATATCCTGAGACTGTTCGGGTTATCTTGGACTTTTCATTAATCATCGACTGTCGAAAGTCGACACTCAACTATCGATCGGTAATCAGCAACACTAGTCACTACAGAAGCCTGGCGAGAGGCGGCTGGCGGCTGCCATTTTGTTTACAAATCCAGTTGCTTTTGTGTGTGAAAAGTGGTTGGTTGAAATTACGAATAAATATAATAACTGAAGATGAGTTACGGACGTCCTCCGCCACGAATTGATGGCATGGTGTCATTAAAAGTTGATAATCTCACATACAGAACCACACCTGATGATTTAAGACGCGTTTTTGAAAGATGTGGCGATGTTGGTGATATTTATATACCACGGGATAGATACACTCGTGAAAGTAGAGGATTCGCTTTCGTAAGGTAAATACTAAATAGTACTCACATTTTTCAATGAAAATAAACTCTGAATTTATTTGGAGCATTTACAATATATCTGTGACTTTTTAGATTTTTTGAGAAGCGCCAAGCTGAGGTGGCATTGGATACTTTGGATGGAAGGATGTTAGACGGAAGAGAGCTTCGTGTACAAATGGCCCGGTATGGTCGTCCCTCATCACCCCATAGAAGCCGCCATGACCGCCGCAGGAGGTAGGAAATAATATTATACTAGATGTTGCACTTGCCAGTGACTTCGTGCACGCAAAATTTAAATTCGTGGAAACCGTGCATTTTTCTGGATTTAAAAGTAGCTTATGTCCTTCCCTGTGGTCTACTCTATATTTGTGCCAAATTTCATCAAAATTGGTCCAGTAGTTTCGGAGCCTATTCAGTGAAAACAAACTTTACTTCTTTATTATATTAGTATAGATTTGAACTGTGCTACTAGCTTGATATTAGGTCCGATCGGTATGTTGATTGTTATACATTGTTTTGTTTTAGCCACACTCGCTCCCGCTCTCGTTCCCGCCGTCGCAGCCGGTCTCGCTCCAGGAAGCGCTCCTACTCGCGTAGCCGCTCGGGATCGCGTTCCCGGTCTCGTTCGGGTTCCAAGAGCTCTCGTGGACGTTCACACAGCCGCAGCCGCTCCCGTTCTCGCTCCAGGCATTAAAAGCTTATGGTAAATAGTTTTGGCTCCTGCCTTGAAGGATATTTTATGGTTGGAATAACTTCTTACACTCTTATTTATTTTCAGATTGACTGGTTTTTTTAAACCTATGAACCTGATATGAACACGCTGAGCTCACGAGCCTTCTCTGCTTCATATTCAGGTATTAGATTATAGGTAAATTTAATTCAAAATAATCACATAGATGTATTATTTTTTTAATTATTGGTTCAATAGCGATTACTTACTCTATGGCAATGTTTCTTTTTTTAAATATTATGTATGCAGTATGACTATAATATGTTATCCTAAATAAGAATCAGCATATTTTTACATTGAGAGCTTAGTGTGGAAGGTTTTATACTCTGGCTTGATCTGGCATAAACAGCAGTCCATTTAATGTTGCTACATTTCTTCAAATCATAAAGTATTAGGAGCTTATGGGCTTCATGGTAAAATCGATTTTTTTATTTCATTTCTTCTGGAGATTTTGCTATATTTTTATTAAACTTTATTCATAATAGCCAAAAAAATTGTATTTCTTTTTCATTTTTTAATGATCCTTTCTACACCTAGCTTAGAGTATCATTTAAAAATAACGAAGCATATATTTTGTTCAGCCACCTTTAACATAATAATATTATATACATTCAATTTGTTTGGGAAATCTACACTAAGCTCATATATGGAGATTTATAGTCAGTGGTCTGTATTAAGTTTTCTTCTGAACTATGAGCCATTCATAAACTACACTCTTAGATTAGGTTGGTATAGACATTATTTCAGGTGATTATAATTAGACTATTATACGTCTAGATGGTCAGACCCGCCCTCTAGGAGTAGCTGGTAAATATTTTGACCGAATCTTGTAATAATGTAAATGCTTTTTGAGCATAATTGTTATTTTTTTCTTTGTGTATTCATAACTGCCTTGAAATTAATGTGTAGATTGTTATGGATAGCAAATTTCAAATAAACCATCCATCCACCAGCCTTTGAATCAAACCAAGGGTGCATTTAATTAAATGACTAAAACATCAACTTTGAGAGTCCTTCACACAGGGGTTTCCCAACCTTTCTTTCACGGAGCTGACCCTGGGATTATAATTAACACTACACGCAACAACACACGCTAAAACAACAACGCAAAAAAGGCATTTTTACTGATGTTTATTTATTTCCATATAGATCTCGTTTTGTATGGAAATTGTATGGAAATAAAATAATATTGTAACTTGCCAAAAGTCAAGACTTATAGAGACTGACGAGGCATTGATTAATAGCTATGTCGAGTTTGTGGTGTGCTTCCCCTGACATCTCTTTACAACCACGGGAGAGGCACGCCCCACTGGTTGGGAACTGTCCTAAACAGTGTTTCTTGATTTGGTTGAGTGTGGCCGACGGAAATTAATGTAAGTTTAATATTTAAATATTAATAGAAATGTTGGTATGCTCAGGGTGTGGAGAGAGGAGTATGGGGCGAGGCAGAGTGTGCGGGGAGGGGTTTTGGCTGTTCCCTGACAACCTATTTGCTGTTGTTGCCGAGCATAAGTTATGAGTCATTTTTAATACTTCAGAAAACATGGTATACATTGCTTCTCTAAAACGTAAGACCAGCTTCGAGGTAGGTCATGACTTCTACTCAGGGCAAAATTGGAATATGCCAAAATTTATAAGTCTCACAATTACTTTTCAACTTTAAAATCTGTAGCATGTTTAAGTATATGTAGTTCTAAATTCCTATAGTGTAGTAATAGTTTTTTTGGTTTAAATATTTTGAAAGATCAGCATCTGTTGTAATCAGTAAGAAACCAAACTGTTCTGTATATATTCACTAATACACGAATTTGTTTGTCAGGCCGGTGCTGCTCGCTGGCCTGATTGCTGTGGCAGTTTCCTGTGCTGTTTGCTGTGATTTCCAGATACGCCATGTGTTTAACCGTTTTTTATGTCTCACTTCATAAACGAAGCTATAACAGGAAATTGAAATTATATTTTTGTACCTAAGAAAATTGGAATCCTCATTATCTGTTTTAAAGCAAAGGTTTACTTACACATCTAGCTCCTATTCATCACACTATACTAGTGTGATGTGGAGGAAATAGAGGGAAAATTTTATTTTAGAAGATAAGCCTTTTCTTTAATTTACATCAAGAAAGAAGAAGCTTCACCCCAGAACAATAATTTCACTTAAATATTATGAAGATTTGAATAAATTTGTAAAAATTAAATGTTTTTTTCTTTTTTTTCCACATTAGAGTTTTAAAACTTACAACTTAGTAATAGGCTAGTTGACTGATTTTTCATTGCTTATAGTGCTCTAAAATATGAGTAACTCCTCAGAAGAAACCGGCCGTAGCCAAATGGTAAAAAACGGAACCCTTAGGGGCCCCATACACGATCCGGTCTGCCTTCAGTTCAGCCTGAACGGATGCAAAATCGTATCGTCTGTGTGCAATTTCGAGATCGCATCAGTCGGCCGTATGGACTGAAGCGATTCGTTCCAGTGTTGCCAGCTCTGATTTTGTGAAACTACTAACTCCATAATTAACCCAAGGTCTTTAATGGTTGAAACTCTTCTAAGAATGGAATAGGCAAGCGGACTGTTTTTTTTTTATTGCATGAATTAATAGTACTCTTAAATATGATTAACTTCTCAGAAGAAACCGTATATCAAAAGTATACCGAAAAGTCAATATTTTCAAAGGTCATTCGCAAGTCTCGTAAAAACGCTCCATACTAAAATCGACATACAAATGACGTCACTTGTAGGTTATAGTATATGAAGTAGGTATAAAGTTTACGGCCGCAGGAACATATTTGTAAATATCTCCGATGTTTGTGCGTTTAAGTTCATACTTATATTAATGAATGTTTTTGTATATATGATGTAAGTAAACTAATGATGTAGGTTTTGTTAAATCAATTACGCAAAAAAAAAATATTTTTTTTTCGTACTTTTTAAATGTATTTAATTAGTAAACTACACATAAAATAATATATTTTTTTACATTTACCAGCTAGTAATGCTTCAATATTTCTGAATATATTAATGAAACTAAATATTTCAGATGTTGTCCGATCCCCTATTATTCAACATGTAGTCAAAATTGACCTGGTGAGTTTTTCGTGTATATGCCATGATAAAACATTTATCTATGTTAAGGAATAGTTGATAAATTTCACAATATTGTTGCAACCTCAATAAGTCATTTTGCAGTTTTGTGCAATCTAGTATTGACTTGATGACGATAAAAATTTTCGTGTCATCAGCATAGAGTAGGTGATTAAATATTAATTCTATGTCGTTTATGTAAATGTTGAACAGTAATGGCCCTAGGTGCGATCCCTAAGGAACTCCAGAAGGGACAGGGAGGAATCGGGAAGAGTAACCTTTAAGATAAGACCGCCTGGCTACGATTTTTTTATATAAGTATATAGGAAATAATCCATCTGAGTAGGTTGCCATGTACACCGGCTCTCGTCAGCTTTTCGATTAGCATATATCATGATTTATTTTATCGAATGCTTTCGAGAAGTCGGTGTACACGACATCCACCTGTAGATTTTTGTCCATCGCTTGCACCAGAAAGTCAGAAAATTTTAACATAGATAGCAACCCTATTTTAAACAGAGTGACACAAAGAAAAAACAAATGAATCACGGTTTTTGATACACAAACGCATGAGTACAGGTCGCGCAACGAATTAAGACCTTTCGACAAAAGTAGAGGGGGCAAAGACTTCTAAAGACGGAGCTATAGTTTTTGAAAGTTGGTACTATTGTTTTCTGTTGCTCTGTCTTACTAACGATGTATCAATACGAGCGAATGGGAGACCTTATATCGGTGTATAAACGCGTGTTTCGTGTCATGTTATGACCAGCTCAGTAGGCCATTGCAGAGCAGTAGCTCTGTGTATTTTTTGTGTTTTATCAATGAAAATAAATGTGTAAAGGACATATTAATTTTAAAAGATCTAATATGTGTTGCTCCGCTGCATATTGTGCCTATAGTTGCAAAACTTCTGAAAAATTCCGAATAATTCCGGAATACTTCTGGGAAAGTTTCTTTAAATTAGAATTATTCAAAATGAATTTAATTAAGATTTTTATTTTTGCTGAAAAATCGTATTTTGCATCAATCGTCGATCGCCGCCGCGCCGCCCTCTATGCGTCGCCCGCCGGCCGCTGCCACACAAGCGAGACGACGGCGCGGCGCGGGAGGGAGATGCTCCCCGGAGAAGTTTTCCCCCGCGCGAGAAAGATTCGTACACCGCAATCGAATGTTTCCGTGGAATGTTTCCGTGGAATATTTCGCCGGAATAATTCAATGGTAATATACCTACGTTTTTGTTTATGGTGTATGGTGGTTGAATGAATTATTTGTTCAGTGGCACATACTTACGTAAGTAAAATATAAATGTTTATTTTATTATAAATGGGATTGATTAAGTATATAATGTTGATATTTTTTGTATGTACAATAGCTCTGTACGCATCGATTTTGATGCAGTTTTCAGAACAATATTATTTAGTACCTACTACTTATATGTATACGTGACATAAAAACATGTTGAAATAAATAATGTTTAAATAAGTAAAAAGATGAAACCTGTAGTAAGGACGAGAAATAAAAATACGTGTAGGTACCTAGCTCGAATTAGAATATGTATTCCAATATCTATACTAATATTATAAAGCTGAAGAGTTTGTTTGTTTGTTTGTTTGAACGCGCTAATCTCAGGAACTACACTCGCCAAGATATATCGGCCGTATTGTAAATAGCGGTATAAATTTGAAATTAGAATTCCTAACCAAAGGAGATAATATAATAAGTATTTGAGATCAATGTGGCCAGTACGACAAAACGCGAATTAATAATATTATTCCCAAAGGACACTGGTAATTTTGTACGGAGCAATTTGCTACAGCGACCAAAGATAAAATTAGTTTAGATGTAAGCGCAATTACACCTGGACTACAATGATAATAGGTCGAATATCTGTGGGATGTGGGGTTAATGAGAAATGTATCGAAAACATAAAATATGATTTTAAGTTTTTTTATAACTTCATTCTCCCATAGACCTGAATTAAAACAATTTTCGAAAATGAAATGTGGATGAAAATAGAACAATAATTTAAAAGTATTTTGGTTTGTGGTCGCGACTTTCTAAAAAGCGGGTCAAAAAATGTCATGGGGTACTCTTCCCAACTTACCTGTCCGGTAGTTGTGGTATAGTATACGGGTACGCGACCCCGGCTTCCCTAGCTATTACTGTCCTATCCCTTGCCCTCCTGGGCGGTAATATCCTACATTTCCTATTTCCCACTCTAACTTACCAATCTTCCCTTCCTCACCACCTATCCTTCCCTTTCCCTATTCCTACCCTCTCCACCAATCCGTGGAAACGCAATGGATAATCAAAAATAATTAAATTATCCAAAATGGCGGCGATGTGGTTCGCCACCCATCACGTCTCGTTTCTCGCGAAGGCGAAAAGCGGACCATGGAGAGACGCTTGGCTACGTTGAATGTAAGAGGAGGAATGGATGGTAAGAATGAAAGTGGACGAAGCGATAGAAGTATGTAGGGACCGTAGCAAGTGGAAAGAAGTGGTCTCTGCCTACCCCTACGGGAAAGAGGCGGTTCTGCCTACCCCTACGGGAAAAAGGCGTGATTATATGTATGTATGTAAAAACTCCCAGTATCTTTTAAAGAGTTATTATTATGTATTTTTAATTTTTATGGGAAAAATATTGCTGGCAGGGTACAATCTAACATATTATGTCAAAATTGTCTGTTGTCGACCACTCAACAAAACAATAAATAACTAGTTCTAGCCCAATCTAAATTTTTAAATTTGTTCGGAAATTATTAGGTAGGAATAATATTATGGATTTAACGTATCTTGCAGCAGGTAAGACATCCTCATACCTATATCTTTACTTGAATGCATTTTTACCACCGAAGGCTTGAAAACAGTGGCGGCGCTAGACGTCGGCGACGTCGCGATGGCCACCGCCGACGGCCTCGCGCCTGAGGGGGCCTCGCAATAAAGTTTTACTAGTAACCTATTTATTTTTTAGACTCGAATAAAATCAACGAAAAATATGATCGCGGCCGTTCCTGGTACATGTACGAGCAGCTGAAGTCATTAGAGAGAGACCAGCAAGATGCCGCTAGGCGATTAAAAAGTAAATCCTCCGTGGACAGGTTTCTACGGAGAGAACTTTGTGATAGGAGAGTCAAACGTAGACTGAGCGACCAATTCTCTTCATGCCACAGTGAATTACAACGGAGTAGCAGAAAGTCACAATTAGTTACAACTACAAGCTGCAGTGTAGACAACTTTTTTGTAGACCTTTGTGAACAGGAGACAAACAGCTTTTACAATAACTGTATAGATAGCAAAGAAAGTACATCGAATGATGTTACTGACAGTGTTATTAGGGATTATGACATAGCCAATTACAAAATGACTAAAAATTTAAAATTACAACTCGAAAACATGAAAGATATTGATGACCTTGAACTTTATGATGGAGAAATATCTGAACAAGATAGTTTTGGTTCTTGTGATCTGTCGATAGAAGAAGCGAATAAAAACCAATTATTATCCAAATACGGTTTAAATACAGATGCCATAGTGTCGGCGTGGTCTAAACTAGTAACATACGCGCACAAAATAATGAAATTACATCACGGTAAATATTTTGATAATCTATCCTACCTGCCCACGATTTATGAAAAGGCTCACAAAACAGTCAATAATTCAGATACATATCTTTTAAACTTTTAAAACTCTTAGTATCAAAACGTTCCACCTCTATTTTTTTACTATTTCTATATACCTACATATATAAAAGAAAGTCTTGTTAGTTACACTATTTATAACTCCAAGAACGGCTGAACCGATTTGGCTGAAAATTGGTGGGGAGGTAGGTACCTACTTAGCTTACAACCAGGAGATGTACCTACATAGGATACTTTTTATCCTGTTCCCGAGGGACGTGACATAAAACGTGGTAATTATGTATAGGTATAAAAAATATATAGCCGAATGTATAACCGACTCCTTTTTTTGGAAGTAGGTTACTTTGAATGGATTGCGATTCCAATGTCTCGCTAAAACTCGAGAACGGCTGGACCGATTTGGCTAATTTTGGTCTTGAAATAATTGTGGAAGTTTAGGGAAGGTTTAAACGGTGAGAAACATTGAAAAAGGTGTAGGTTGTAACTTGTACGACAAGGTGTAGGAGTAGGACGTAGGTTGCATTGTAGGTGTAGTTATTTATTCATTCCAGTTCATATTTAGGACAAAACAAAGTTTAAACCAGTCTCCATTTTATGAACGTAAAGTAAAACATTTTTAGAGAGTTTCTTACGCCGGTTCCTCTCGCTCGGCTACTTCCCGAACCGGTGCTAGGTCATCATGTACGACAGCTCTATAAGTGTTAGGTAACCTATAACATAACGTTTTGCAAAATCAATCACAAAAGCTTTGGGAAAATGATTGAATGTTAATGTAAAGAAGTTTAGACGGAAAAATGTTAAAAATTAAGTAAATATAAGGAGGTATATTTATTACATTACTCCGCGCTACTGCAGCGCCTCTGCCATTTCATAACGAACATAATACTCGCGACAGTAAGGACTAGGTAATTATCAGAAGCTAGAGGAAAACAACTAGCAGCTAAGTCAGCTAAGCTTATTACAGACACACTAGTTACTTCTGTAATATTCTTATGTAAAAACTACGCCATCTTGGAAGCTGACTACACACTCCTCAGATGACGCAATATTTTGCAGGCGCCAACTGTTACGTGGACTACAGTTCGCAGTTTCTGACGGCAGTGCTCATAGTTGATGTGCTACGAATGGTCGTCGGAAGAATGTGTAAGTACTTAACGAAACCCCTATGACTATTATATACGGAACCCACTTTGCGAATCCCGGTTTTAGTCAATAAAAATAAATAAAAAATTAGGAAAACAGTGCAACTTTATCTAATGTGTCATTTTTGAGCTTATCGAGATCAAAAATAAAAGTGCTTCTAAAAATTTTCTTTCATCTGTGATGAATCTATACATCTATACAGATAAATAAAATTGAAGTGTCTGTTTGTAACTTCAAATTAACAGCTTTTCAAATAATGAATCTGAAAGTATATTCGGTACTTACAATAAAATACCAATTTTTTAAATTTTTGTCTGTCCGTCTGTCTGTCGGTCTGTCTGTCTGTTTGTTCCGGCTAATCGCTGAAACGGCTGGACCGATTTTCACGGGACTTTCACTAGCAGATAGCTGATGTTATAAGGTCTAACATAGGCTACTTTTATTTTAGGGTTCCGTTTAAAAAAATAGGGCTCCGCTTCCGTTAGTTCTGCACAAACGAAGTTCGGCATCAGCTAGTGTTTAATAAAATGTTATTTTTTGTTTTTTTTTTTAAATAAATGAATATTGTTTTTTTTATCAAATAAATGATAGTACTTTTATTATACTGATACCTAGTATGCTGATACCTAATTAAAGGAGTTCTTCCAAAATTATTCCCTAACCATTCCAAAATATCAAAAATGCACAACGTTAATATTCAAGTTTTTACTTCTGCCGGCACCCCGGAGTGCAACCCGTCTTTTTTGAGGTTTCTTGAAATCGATTCTATTGAAGTTATTGAGGGGTTATAATTTTAGGTGCTATTTTGCAGCCCCTCGTGTGTCCCATCAGTTATAACTCCGACGACGGCTTCCCTTCTCAAAGTAAGAAAAAGCACAAACATGGAATAAGAAAATATAGTTTAGTCAAGGTTTGTTGATGATCCTTGATTTATAATAATTATAACGGCTATTGGTCAACTGATCTACGCCAGTGTTTTTCAACCTGTGGGTTCTGCTGGTCGCCGGAGGTCGAGAGAACTTTAGTAAAAAAACAATAAAGATTAAAAAGATTGATTTATTGAGTCTCTTACTTAATAAATCAATCTTTTTAATCTTTTATCTTATAATCTATGTATTTTCTCTATTTTAACAAAAGGCTATACTCATAAATCGATCATCGATGTCATCGATGTATGTAATTGTAAAATAATGTGTTTAACGTACTATATTATGTACTTATATCCGAATCCTAATTAAGGAGACGTATAAAAACGTCGTATGGAATGAATATTTGTAACACTGTAACATACACATATACATACATGATAAAAAAGTGAAGGGTCGGGGGGTCGCGAAATATTTTTTCATATAATGAAATAATGAAAAAGGTTGAAAAACACTGATCGACGCTAATGTAATAAAGAGGAAAAGTTTGTTTGTTTGTTTGTTTGAATTGAATAGGCTCCGAAACTTCTGGACCGATTTCTATGAAATTTGGCACAGATGTAGAGTGGGAAGTGGGGAAGGACATAGGCCACTTTTTATCACGGAAAAATGTACGGTTTCTGCAAAATTAACTTTTACGCGTACGGAGTCGCGAGCAACATCTAGAAATGAATAAGTATACACTTAACAGAGCTCAGAGGTTGACTGACAAAATTAATAAGAAAAGCTTGTAGAACAAACAAAGCATTTTGGGACGGAAAGGGAATATGCATGAAAATTTAATTTGCCTGAAATATTTTTTTCCCTGTTCTTTATTGTAGTCACATCATAACTAAAAGGATTTTTTAAAATTTAGTTCTTACTAGCTTTTGCCCGCGACTTCGTCCGCGTGGATACTTTGGGATATCGCTAAAATTTACCCCCGACTTCATTTACGTAGAAGGAGGAGCGCTTCCCCCTCACGACTGTCCGTAGCGCGCCGCACATCATTATTGCGCGCTGATTATTTTATTACTGCGATATCTTCTAAAATACTCATTGAAATCAAATGATGTAAACGACAAATTTCTTCTAAATTAAATGCTTGTAATGAATAACGTATTTATTTGGATAAGGATTAATATCATCTTTTTGAAAACGCCCTCACAAATAATGCTTAATTTTAGAACAAATTTGGTTAGCATAAAACAGGTTATTGTGAGCCAACCTTAAAAGATAGACATATACAGTCGCGGACTTCTTTTTAGAACTTTTAAAGGGTAACAATTGTGTCATACATAATTTTAGCGAAACTTCAACCGTTTTCGCAGCGTACGCAGCGAAAGCTCTCAAAAGGAAAAAAAATCCCCCGATTTTGAAACATTCTTGATTGGTGCTCCGCTCGTATTGAGCTTAGCATGATGCTATATAGCCTAAAGCCTTCCTTGATAAATGGACTATCCAACACAAAAATAATTTTTCAATTCGAACCAGTAGTTCCTGAGATTAGCGCGTTCAAACAAACAAACAAACAAACAAACAAACTCTTCAGCTTTATAATATTAGTATAGATTTAAACCGAAAAAGAAATATATAAAAAATGCAAAATCAGCCCGGGATATTTAAAATTGCGAAACGCGTCACCATTGGTCGCGAGTCGTGACCAATGGTGACGCGCGTGTGTGACGTCACACTACACGACGCTGTCTTTCATGGCAATGACATGACTGAGGTTTAGTGAATTCTATGCTCTGACTCACGAAGTATAGATAACAAGGAGTCCGAACGTAATGTTAAAATAATGGTCTCAATTACGGGGACAGATTTTTGCCGGTAGAGCGCGCGACGGTCCGACGTGCACTCGTTTGAAATTACGCGGGAAGTTTAAAGTTGCTATTGACAGCTCTGGAAAGATTGAAATCTTATTATATAAAAGTTTTAGGAAATTCTTAGAAACTGTTCTCGAAAAATAGATACCGTAGAACACGGTAATTGCCTAACGGTAATTTAAAAATAATTGTAATAAATAATAGTATTGGCAACACTCGGTATAATAGTATTGGCAACACTCGGTACTCGTCGGTCTCGCACGCCTAGCGGCAGAAAAGAGAACTAAGATCTGGTCCTATTATTGTGTACATAATTATTATTAAAAAGCCTATACCGTTCGGACTCCTGGTATCTATGCTTCATGCTCTGACTCATCTATGATTTTAACTGTCAACTGTCTTTTTCATGTACGATGACGTCACAACCCAAGCCCGCGAAAATTGCGTGTTTAAACCGCGCAAAAAATATAGTGATTTTTAAACATTTTTTCCAGCTTAATGGATAATATTTTGGATGTGTTATATATATTTTTGGTAATGTTATAACCAGTAAAAACGTTTAAAAACATAAAAAAAAAAATACATGCATATTCCCTATTCACACCGAGACGCATAACAATACGCGACATGGCGATTAATTTTTAATTGAACTAATAGGTTGGGGAAAAAGTCTTTTCGCATTATAGTATGTATGAACTTGTCATAAAATATCTTGGGCTATACCAATTGTATCTGGCTGATTTTGGTATCATTAAAAAGTTTTAATTTTACAGAAGACAATTCCAAATTCAAATTAGGTAAATTTGAGATTTTCATTTGTTTTTCTTATTGTTAAAATGAGTGATTCTTATGAAGAATTTCGATACATTTTAAAATTTTATTACAAAAAAGGTAAAAATGCAACACAAGCCGCGAAAAAAATTTGTGATGTTTATGGACCTAATGCAGTATCTGTGAGAGTAGCGCAAATTTGGTTTAAGCGTTCTCAATCCGGAAATTTTGATATCAAAGATGCACGTCGCTCTGGTCGCCCTGTTACGGACAAAACTGTTGCCATTTTTGAATAAGTGGAGCAAGATCGGCATATTAGTAGTTACGATGTAGCTGAAGAACTGGGGATTGACCACAAAATGGTTTTGGCGCATTTGAAAAAAGCTGGGTACACAAAAAAGCTCGATATTTGGGTGCCTCATGAGCTCACTGAAAGAAACCTAATGAACCGTGTACTCATTTGTGATTCTTTATTACGACGTAATGAAACCGAACCATTTTTGAAGAAGCTGATAACTGGTGATGAAAAGTGGATCACGTACGACAAGAACGTGCGAAAAAGATCGTGGTCAAAGGCCGGTCAGGCTTCACAGACTGTGGCGAAACCCGGGTTAACTCGCAACAAGGTGATGCTGTGTGTGTGGTGGGATTGGAAGGGCATTATTCATTATGAGCTGTTACCGCCAGGCAGGACCATCAATTCTGAACTGTACTACGAACAACTGATGAGATTAAAGCAAGAAGTTGAGAGAAAGCGGCTGGAATTAATCAACAGAAGGGGTGTGGTATTTCACCATGATAACGCTAGACCTCACACATCTTTAGCCACTCAGAAAAAATTACGGGAGTTTGGCTGGGAGGTGTTAATGCATCCGCCGTATAGTCCTGACCTTGCACCTTCAGATTTCCACCTGTTTCGGTCGCTGCAGAATTCCTTAGGCAGTGTCAGGTTGACATCACAAGAGGACTGCCAAAACCACTTGTCGCAGTTTTTTCATCAGAAGCCCCAAAAATTTTATAGCAATGGGATCATGTACCTACCAACAAGATGGCAAAAAGTTATCGAACAAAATGGCACCTATATACTATAGTCACTTGCAAATAAACTTTATAAAAAAACCTTTTGAATTTTTATATAAAATGCGAAGAAACTTTTTCCCCAACCTAATATATTCATCACACAAGATACAAAATTATATATTATATAGATATACAAAATTGCAAAGCACAGACACAACAACACAAAAGATTTCCAGACCACCAAGTACGTTAAAAATGCTGAAGGTACATTGCTCACCGATGACAAGGATATATGCGATAGATGGTACGACTATTATAATCATCTATTAAATGAGGAGTTCGCCCGCCAACCTGAGGTAGAGGAACCAAGGACTCTGGGACCTGTAGATAAAATTACGCCTGAGGAGATCAAAAGAGCAATCTTGAAAATGAAGAACCGCAAAGCAAACGGCCCGGATGAAATACCTGCTGAATTGTGGAAGGCTCTAAAGGAGGATGGCGAGGTATGGCTAGCTGAACTGTTCAATAACATCTTGAGAAATGGGAAAATGCCAGATGCCTGGAGGAATAGCTTGCTTGTGCCCTTCTATAAAGGCAAAGGTGATGTCCGCGATTGCAAAAATTTTAGAGGAATAAAACTCACGTCGCATACCCTCAAAATCTGGGAAAGAGTCCTAAATGAGCGCCTCATAAAACTCGTCACGGTAACAGAAAACCAGTTCGGCTTCACAGCAGGGAAAGGTACCACAGATGCTATCCATGCGGTCAGATTGGTCATGGAGAAAGCACGAGAAAACAAACAAAATTTATGGTTATTATTTATAGACCTAGAGAAGGCCTTTGATCGAGTACCAAGGACAATAATATGGCAAGCACTGAGGGCACATGGAGTCCCTGAATGCTATATAAGGCTTATAAAGGACATGTACAACGATGTCCAAACCAGCGTCAGAACTCCAGCGGGATCATCTAAAAGTTTTGGCATTAAAGTTGGAGTTCATCAGGGTAGTGCCCTTAGTCCCCTACTATTTAACATCGTCATAAACTATCTGACAGCAAAAATCCAACGCCCAACACCATGGAACCTCCTGTATGCTGACGATGTGGTTCTTATTTCCGATAACCTCCAGGAGATCCAAGAAGACTTAGAGCAGTGGAGAAAGTCATTAGAGCTGAATGGTCTACGTATCAGCAGAACTAAGACTGAATATATGTTCTGTAATTTCAACCCAAATGATAGCACTAGCACTGATATCAAGCTTGACAACTCTGCACTACCAAGAGCGAAATCGTTCAAATACTTAGGATCACTGCTCTCTGATGATGGATCAATTGAAGCGGACGTAACTCACAGGACAACGACAGGGTGGAATAAGTGGCGTACATTGACTGGAGTCTTGTGTGACGCTAAAATGCCAATAAGAACTTAGGGCAAAGTCTATAAAACGGCCGTTAGACCTGCGCTACTTTATGGTAGCGAAACATGGGCATCAAAAAAGGCGCATGAGCAAAAGCTCCACACTACAGAAATGCGTATGCTGCGTTGGGCAGGAGGAGTCACACTCAAAGACAAGGTTCGCAATGAGTACATCAGGGGGAGTTTTAAAGTTGCAAAGATAACGGACAAACTTAGCGAGTCCAGGCTGAGATGGTACGGTCACGTAATGCGTAGAACCGAGGATCATGTCGTGAGGAAGTGCCTTTCTATGGCTACCACAAAGAGGGGAAGAGGAAGACCTCAGACCACCTGGATAACGAATGTCCAGAGGGACATGAAGAAATTGGGTCTGAGGGAAGAGGACGCACAGCGACGAACCACGTGGCGTCGCATGATTGGGAAAGCCGACCCCGTGTAGCGGGAAAAGGCGAGGCCAAAGAAGAAGATACACGTTTCTTTGTAAGAGTTCGAATGTCAGGTAATCAGAACCTCAATTCTCGTACTTAAAGTAGACAATTTAAACAGTCAATTTCACTTTGTTTGGATTGAAAGTGTAGCGTCATGTTACCGTTAACGGATTTTATGACGTTTCGACCAATCAGAGCGCGTTTCACGTTGGTTTAACGTTCATAAAAACGCCTATTGGGAGTATAAGCGTATCGGGACTTGATTGTAATTGTATTAATGCAGGCTTTATTTAGCAGAATTGCCCCTCAGGTTGCACCACGCTGCACGGCGCATGTGCAGTGTATGACTGATGTCGCGTGAAACGTAGCTTTTTGTGTAGTAGAATAGTTCAATTTTGAATAGCTATCTTAGAAATGCAGCGCTGCGTAGGGATGCGTATCGTCGCAGTGTGAACTGACCCTTAGCCCTCGTACCCATGAGTTTCTTTGTGGTCGCGTAAGAACAATTGCACTGTAAATAGAATTCTGCGGTAATACAATAGAGCTGAAAATCGTAGTGTCAAATGTTAGGTAGACAGCATTACACGAGTCGCACCACGAAGTATAGATACCAGGAGTCCGAACGTAATGTTAAAATAATGGTCTCAATTACGGGGACAGATTTTTGCCGGTAGAGCGCGCGACAGTTCGACAAGCACTCGTTTGAAATTACGTGGGAAGTTTAAATGTTGCTATTGACAGCTCTGGAAGAAAATATTATGAGAAACGTGGATTTAAATCTAATTATATAAAAGTTTTAGGAAATTCTTAGAAACTGTTCTCGATTAATGGATACCGTAGAAAACGGTAATTGCCTAACGGTAATTTAAAAATAATTGTAATAAATAATAGTATTGGC
The DNA here is from genome assembly GCA_905404095.1 of Glaucopsyche alexis. Lineage (NCBI taxonomy): Eukaryota > Metazoa > Arthropoda > Insecta > Lepidoptera > Lycaenidae > Glaucopsyche > Glaucopsyche alexis. Next base: position 19,759,375 of record FR990054.1, on the reverse strand, counting down.
AACACTCGGTATAATAGTATTGGCAACACTCGGTACGTAACAAGTTCTCGCACAGCTAGCGGCAGAAAAGAGAACTAAGATCAGGTCCTATTATTGTGTACATAATTACTATGGAAAAGCCTATACCGTTCGGACTCCTGGTATCTATTACTTCGTGAGTCGCAGGCTCGTGGGAACGTAGCCAGGTTATTCTTTTTTTTTTCAGTGTAAACATCGCCAACATCGCTAAGAGGCTGAATATAGCAGTAACCATTACGATAACGAGAACCGACAAAACGAACAAAAATTGAACTGTCGTGTTGCGGCTAAATCCCTGTGCAAGTGCGTGTGTCTGAGGAGAGTCATCCACCATCTGATAAAACTGTCACGTCTCGTCGATGATATATTAGACAATATAGCTGAATAAAATTAGATTTTTGTATGCAAATAAAACTTTAAAAATCCTATAAAATTTTATTTTCAGTTTGACTTCATCGTCCTAACCAAAATGTGGGAATCGAACCCACGACCTCAGAATCGAGAGCCAAGCTCTAACCACTGGACCACGGAGGCTGTACCTACTTTAATTACAGACGAGGCATGTCGGGGCCAAAACTGTCCCCACTTAAATGGTCCTACTTTTGGGGTTGTTTTCACATTTGAGGTGTGGTGAAATCAAAATGGCGTAACTTTTTTTATAAGATTTGTTCTGTCATAGCCTATCTTTAGTTTTGAAATCGTTGGTAGTAGCTAATTAAAGTTATATTTTGTATTGCCATTTTAAAAAGTGGGCGCCGCGACTCGTTACGTCGCGTCTAGGCGTGACTTAATGACCTAACCCCATAGGCCTAGCTAGGGGGGCAAGGGGCGTAGCTGGGGGGGGGGGGGCGTAGAAACTTCTTTGCCCACCCTAGACCATAGACAGTGTTAATGAATTACTAACTTAAATAACCCCGCAAGGATGGCTGCCCCTCCCTAGACAAAATTCCTAGCTACGCCAATGCCTAAGGCTGCGGCCTGGACGCCAGCGTTCGGAGCGGGCGGACACTATTCTCGACGACAGTGGGCGGCGTGGCCGCATCGAACAGTTTCATATAAATGAATGTCTATGTATTTGCACAAGACGCGCCGCCCGCTCCAGTCGCTCTGGCCGCTGCTGCTTAGGCTATTGGCTAGCCGCACACGGGCAGTATTATTGACAGAATAAATTTGACAATACTAGTCAACACACAAAAAAAAACGGCAATATGGCGGCCCGCACACAAGGAATATTATTGTCAATGGTGTGTGCGGCTTAGCCATTAAGAACTGTGGACTTTACCTTAAATATAACACAAATGGTAATAAAATGAAACAAGCGCGAACTAGGACATTTCAATATTTTATATATTATGACGTATGTAATGATATAATTTTATTGACGTGAGTTTACACTTGAGTATATTTTGTGCTAACAATATCTACAACAATCCATTAGTTTACAGTTTACACGTATCAAAATTGTAAATGAACACAGTCAGCCATTTCGTGTGGACCTCGGACGTACCGTCTGGTATTTATCTACCTACCCGCGTAAAATACATTTCCAAGTGACATAATGTGCGTACCCAAACCAACATTTTTACAATTCCTAAATAAAGTCAGGCTGATCACATTATACATATACAGCCACAATTATATGTTTTTCGTTTTGCAGCTTAATGCTTTAACAAAATCATATACACTCTAAAAATTAATGTAATTAGTTTATGGTTTAACTATAGACATAGTAATATACAATGAATGCGACCTGCGACCTCTAATGTATCATTAATTATTATCACTGGTCTGCAACGAAATCCTCTTTCTGAAATGTATGTTTTGAATATCAAGATTTTAATGCTCCGAATCTGTTTCTGTTGACCAATTTTTTTAATCACATTTAGATTTTTGTGATATTATGATTTTTATTTTCAAAATATCAGAAATGGGGGTTTTTTATTTCTTCCTATACCGTTAAATATACATACATATTTTAATTCGTTTAGTGTAGAAATTTTGATTGTTGTACTTAAATGCGCTTGAGTATTCGCTGTAACTTAACAACAGTTAAATAGCAGATTGTATTTCAGTTGTTTAAATGTTTATTTCAATTGCACTTTATTTCTAAACTAGCCTTTGCGCGCGGCTCCGCCCGCGTAAGTACATTATCCCGCGGGAATAATACTTTTTCGGGACAAAATATCCTATGTCCTTTCCCGAGACCCAAAGTATGTCTATAGCAAATTTCATAAAAATCGGTTCAGCGGTTAAAGCGTGAAGAGGTAACAGACAGACAGACATACACACTTTCGCATTTATAATATTCGTATAGATATTTCATATAATGACGCATGGAAACACAAAGGAGATTTTTTTACAGACCAGTAGTATACTCCGTTCTGACTCAATTTAAAACGTAAACACAGAGACAAGAGAGCGCTATTATGCTACCAATTTTAATGTCGCTTATTTACCGAGCAATAAAGAAACACACAACAACAAATGACAAATTAATTTGGTCGAATTCATTCTTTGTTTACGTTTAAATTAATGATCTGTCCAGTGTCCAGAGTATACAAACGAAAATAATAAAAAAAAGAAAAAGGGAAATATCTAAAACTCAATTCATGATGCCAGCACCGAATATTTTACAAATTATAAACAGAGAATGAAGATACGCGTTGCCAAATCATTGCCTACTCCAAAAAAATACTTTTTAGAAAAAAGGCGAACCGATTGTGCGGTGCACGATCGTTTTTTTTCCAGCGAGATTTTGCGATGTATATTGTCTAGTCTCTGTTGTCTATGGAACTAAGTAATAAGAACAAATCTTCAATAATGATTATTAATAATAGTTATTTTAGTGTGCTTCTTAAACCTATTATTCCCATTTTTTTCATAACTTTTCTTTTTCTAAATAAATTATGCTACTATTAAAAGGTACATATTTTGATACACATACATTCTGCCGTCCTAACGAAGAGTGCAGTAAGTCGAGTGTTTGGGAAAATCGAGTTCAGACCATATTATACCATAATATAAGGTTTTAATCCAATTTGCCAAAAAACTCAACTTACTGCACTCTTCATTAAGACGGCAGCATTGTGCCTTGTAGAAATCATATTATTAACAAAAAGCAATGTACATTTAAATAAGTAGACCAATAAGTAGATTAAAAGTATTTTTTTGCTTACCTGGCATAACTTTGCAATAGTATTTGTTACTTTTCAGTATTGTTTTTAAAGTACAGCAAGCACTCACAGATAATAAATTAGTAGAAATAATTTTAGTTAAATTCTGATACCCTCTTGGAACATAGTATATAACACAGTATTACAATTTCCAATACAACATCTAATTTTAAATATAATCCATTAAACATTTAATTGATTTTCGTTCACTTACGTGCTAGTTAAATACCTCCTTTTACTCTTGTTGTAAACCTGTAATTATTCTATCATTGGACAACATGATAATTGTTATCAAAATGAACTCTTTATAAATTAAAATTAGGTTACTTTTGTCTATGGACTATGGCTTTAGAAGTATGTAAAGCGCCTTACAGTCCAGCCTGCAAATCCAGCACCGGTACTAATGGCCGTCATTACTGTCAAGTCAATCATTTATAATTTTTGCCTACAAGTCCGCTTGAATTCCGGCCGCGGTATTAAGGGCCATACGCACGGCGCATCCAGCAAATCCAGCACCGGTACTAATGTACCGTCGTTAGTGTCAATAGTGTCATCATTTATAATTTTTGCCTACAAATCCGTGGCCTTGGGCTTGCAGGCTTGATCTGTATGGCCCTTTAGATTTTCAGGCAGGCCGTGAGTATCGCGCTTAAGTTGCAAACCTCTGTTGTCTATGATTTTAGAAGTGGCAAACCGCTGTTGTCTATGGTTGTAGAAGTGGCAAACCTCTAGACCTGGACCTGTCACAGCTAACTATTAGTTGGGAGGGTTGTCGAAGTAGTCTATTTTCTTTTCCTGTTTCGGCTGACTCCGCGCCGCCCACGCGTTGCTGGAAGTTAAAGTCGCCCATCCGCCCGTGGATCTGAAAGTAACGAAAAGAACTTTTAAACTTAAAAAATACATTTAACTAATAAAATAAAAAAATCCACACAACGATTAATTTAATATAGGTATAACTTAATATGTATATATCTGTATAATCTATGGGTACAATACTGATACTAATACTGCGGCTGCCTCATAGACCTAAACTCCCCTCCCGCACGCACACCCCTCGCCTTGGTGACGCCTACTTCGCAACGGGCCGTGGAGCAGAAATCGTAATATTTTAATTTCGCCATAACTTCAAAACCAAACGTCCAATTTTAATCATTCAAAGACCAAATATTTATCTACATAAACTGTACTTAGTGATAAAATAATTTATTTTGATAAGGATTAAGAGTATGAGTAAAATTAACGCGTTTAAATGTAGTCCAAAAAAATCAAGATTTATAAATAAAAAGTTGTTGTTGTGCCTCACTCGACATAGATAGGTGTAGTGTGTCGCGGACTTTTTTGTAGATATTTATAAGATCTACAATTAATTAGAACATTTTATGGTTCTATCTTTTATAGTTTAGGCAGCGTACGCAAAATAAGTAACTTTTCTGGTTGATTTTTTACACCTTGTGTCCGAAAACCCCAAATATCTTACGGAACCCTATTTTTTTTTCCAAAATAAAATTTAGCCTATGTTACTCGTGGATAATGTAGCTTTCGAATGGTGGAAGAATTTTTGAAATCGGTCCAGTACTTTTTGAGCCTGTTCATTACAACCAAACAAACATACAAACAAAGTTTTCCTCTTTATAATATTAGTGTAGATAAAAAATGTGATCATTGTTCACATAAATCACTTGTTCTCTTAGTTTTTACTTTACTCACTTGGCGGGTTGCGCGGGCGAGGCCTGCGGCGCGAGCGCGACGGGGGCGGGCGGCGCGCGCAGCACGGGCCCGGGCACGCGCCGCTTGCCCGCCTCGCGTGCCAGCACTTCCAACACGCTCATCGCCGGTAGCCATGACTACAACATAAACCCATTATTGTTTTTTATCGTTAAAAATTAGACAATAGGAAAAAACCGCCAAGACGAGTCAGGTGAAGCGTAACGTAACCAGACTACCTTTTCTCGACAATTTTAAGAATGACAACTATTGCGTTAGGCCAAGCGCGCACAACGATTTTAGTTTTTGCGACACAATTTTAGAATCACGCTGTAAAATATCGCAAAAAATCATTACGCGTACTGCGATGAAAAAGTGCGATGGATTGTTCATTCTCAACATGGATTTCGAACCTGTTGCTTGTCTTGCGTTAATACTCCTTCGGAGGGGTAGGAGGACGAAAAAAAGAGATCATTAATATTGGACTCATCCTTAAACAGCTTAACGATGTATCAAATCGCGCGCTATATGATTTTGAGTATTTATCCCACAAAGGGGATTTTCGTTTTATTTTCATAATTAAATGGTCAACGTTTAGCGTCTCGTCTTGAGACTCGACCAGAGAAGCAGGTTTCGACATATTTATGCTTGAAGATCGGAACGCCGATTGAGCGCCGATGCAGCGATTTCTTTATCGCAGTGCGCGCGGCGCCGTTCAACTCCGTATTTACTTTTGCGATAATCGCGTCACGAGCCGATGCAGCAAAATGTGATAAAACACAATTTTTTAATCGCTGCGATTTATTTCTCGTATGTGCGCGCACAGACATATAAACCCATACGCTGCATTTCTGCGACGAAATAATCGCACAACAAAAAATCGTGGTGCGCACTTAGCCTTACTCGACTCTTAGAAAGAGTAGCTCTTTGTAAAAGTCGAGTAACGCAAAAGTAGTAAGAGCGACAGAGAGCGAGACAGTCGGCGTCCCGCTCCCACACTCACCTTCTCCCGGTCGGCGGTGGCGACGACGTTGCGGTTGGGCTCGGCGTCGTACGCGACGCTCTCACAGCCGAAGTGCTCGCACATCTCGTGTATGAACTGCCGCTTCTGGCGGTTCATCGACGGGAACGAGTGCGCGCGCGTCTTCTGTTTCGACTGCAATACGTATACGATATTAAATCAATATTCGGACGCACAGTAATCGTATTAGAATATCACTCGTTATGTATAAATGGGAATCTTGAGTACACAGACATCTATTGACTAGACCACGGAAGTGCATATACTTGGGAGGAAATGGCGCTGAAGGAAGTAAAAATTACTTCCTTCAGCGTCATTTTCTCTCGAACGTTCTCGGTGTCAAACGTCAAATAAAAAACTAAAAACGCGCGCGGGGACGACCTTTGATCGTTTACTGAGGGACGGGGAGTTCGCAGCATTAAATCGCTCTTGTAAATCGCTCAAAAATACAGACGAGACTTGCGTTAGTTATTTAATCTATAGATGTCTGTGCTTGATACCAAGCATAGACTTCAAAATGGCAGTGTACCTTCTTGGCGAGCTGGACGAGGTCGGTGAGCTTGTCGTGCACGTGCTGCGCGAAGGCGGGGTCGCGCGCGGCCGTGGCCCGCAGCCCGTCGCCGTAGCGCGGCGCCAGCTTGGAGGACACGTCGGGGTTGCGGATCTGCAGCGCGAGCGCCATTCGCCGGCTGCGCGCCTCCACGTAACACTCCTCGTCGCATTCCAGACTAAACGCATGTAATGTTTCATTGAAATTAATTGTTGACCGTTTTTAGCAAACTTTTGCATATTAAAGTAGTTATAAAAAGTATATATAATGTCCATGAAGCATAGATACCAGGAGTCCGAACGTAATGTTAAAATAGTGGTCTCAATTTAGGGGACAGGTTTTTTGCCGGTAGAGCGCGTCCCAGTAAAAGAAGCACTCGTTTGAAATTACGTGGGAAGTTATGTTGCTATTGACAGCTCTGGAAAAAATATTATGAGAAACGTGGATTTAAATCTAATTAAATAAAAGTTTTAGGAAATTCTTAGAAACTGTTCGCGAAGAATAGATACCGTAGAATACGGTAATTGCCTAACGGTAATTTAAAAATGATTGTAATAAATAATAGTATTGGCAACACTCGGTATAATAGTATTGGCAACACTCGGTACTCGTCGGTCTCGCACAGCTAGCGGCAGAAAAGAGAACTAAGATCTGGTCCTATTATTGTGTACATAATTACTATGGAAAAGCCTATACCGTTCGGACTCCTGGTATCTATTCTTCGTGGGCTTCGCATGTGACATCTGTCAATAATACATTGACATTATCATGAAGCATAGACTCCCGGTATCTATACTTCGTGTCTATCGAGTTAAAATAATTTTGTTAGCCAAAAGGCTATGTATAGTGTAAACATATCTGTGCTAAGCATCTCTCTCATGTGTGTCAATAAAGAACATTAATTAAGGGCTGATTTTTCAATCATCAGATAACTCTTATCTGAGGAATAAATATGTAACTTTGACAGATTTTATATGAAGAATCTGTCAATGTCACATATTTATTCCTCAGGTAAGAGTTATCTGACGATTGAAAAATCAGGCCTAAGAAGTATTGCTGTATCATTGGTGTCACCACTGTGACATAAGAAGTATATGCAAGAACCAATATGGCGAGCTCACAATAATGGGAAATGGGTTTTTATTATTTGCTAACACTAATATAAATAAATCCAATTACTCACGTTTTCAGCATGTTACCAGGGCGTTGTACATCGCTCAGGTCGACGGAACCACCTTCCTGCATTTTGGAAGCCGCTAGTGTGCTCATCAACCTAAAATATTAGTGAATGTTTTTTATCACCACTCACCATAAGCTTCTAATATACTTATCTAGCTGTTACCCGCGGCTCTGCCTGCGTAAATATACTATAGGGCATCCAACGGGAATACTGTACTTTTCCAGGATAGAAAGTGCCCTATGTTTTAATTCAGAGCCTAAACTACTACCATACCAAATTTTATCATAATCCGATAAGTTGTTTTTGCGTGAAAGAGTAACAAACACCCATCCATTATCCAAAGTACAAACTTTCACATTTATAATATTAGTAGGATTAAACAAACTGTAGTGTATGTTCTAATTAATACGTATTATGTTCAATAAGGGACCGTCCATTAATCACGTGATGTTTTTGACAACTTTTTAGACCCCTCCCCTCCCCCTGGTGATACATGGTGAGGTTTTATACTACCCCTCCTCCCCCACCTAAGATCACGTGAATTTTTTTTTACATAGTAAGCAGGTCATGTTTGAAGAAAAACTTTAACTTAAAAAACAATTTAATCGAATAATTTATGCAATTAAAAACTATACGAGTCATTTGTCTTGTAAGTATTTTAACAACACTACGAATCTACAACCGATAATAATTTCGGTATGCATAGACTAGATTCGAAAATTAATACACGTAATGTCTCCTTATACCCCCTCCTCCCCTTGGTGATATTTGGTGATGTTTTTTCGGACCCTCCCTCCCCCTTTATTAGGCGTCACGTGATTAATGGACGACCCCTAACGCTGTGTCATTTCACCGGCAAAGTTTTGACGTCATTAAATATGTGACTAAAAATTATGAGGTAATGCCTTAAAATATATAACAGGCACAGACTGACTTATGGCTATTGGTGTAAACTGCCATAAAATATATCAGTGGAATTTATTCAATTATTTTTATTTTCTTCATTTATAGTTAGTTTTATAATTAGTAGGAATAATGTTCGGCTGTTATTTAACTGACTGAAATAATAGACTATAAATTGTCGACTGCCATAGTGTTTCAAACAGGCTTGACTCCTTAGAGCTACGAAGAGATGTAGCATCGCTCTGCATCCTCTTTTTTATTTATCATCCTCATCACCTTGATGAGTGGCAGTCCTCCACCGTGCGCTTTACCCGAAGCTTTCTGCCGCGCACTGTATAACTCTGGAATGAACTGTCGCCAGCAGTATTTCCGGCCCATTATGACCTGCAAACCTTCAAGAAGGGAGCGTATTCCCTCCTAAAAGGCCGGCAACGCACTTGCAACTTCTCTGATGTCCATGGGCGACGGTAATCGCTTTCCATCAGGTGATCCGTTTGCTCGTTTGCCCCCTAGTTTTATATTTAAAAAAAAAAAATGTTGAGACTGACTTGGCATAATCGCGCGAGTTGTCGGCGCACGCGCGGTCCATGGCGCGACGTCCGCACGAGCAGGTGGCGCGCACGGGGCGGCGGCATGGTGCGCCGCTCGGGCACGCGCCGCCCGCGCCCGCGTGGCACGGCGCCGAGCACTCGTGCCCGCACCCGGGACGCTTCTCGCGGCACGCCTGCGTACATCTGCGCACACATATACACGTTAGGATAACTTGCGACTAAAATAAATCAAAGTTTATTTTATAACAGCGTAGGTTTTAGCGAATGACATTGCAATAGTTAAATGAAATTATTTAATTAATTGTGATTTGTGAATAGGCTCGACTCATATTTAATTTCATACATTGAAGGAGTATTTTCTTTAGTACTTGGCTTAGGAAAAGGTATTCTAGCGATATCATAAATTAAAAACTTAAGATTGTTAAATAAAGTTGATTTAAAAATATGAATTATTGTTTTTTAATTTCTATTGATGAAAACACTTCGACGTAACCTCCAGAAAGGATGACACATAAGTAGTAGTGAAACAGAATGTGTTTCTGTAAGTTAATAGTTCATACATACATACATACATACATACATACATATAATTACGCCTTTTTCCCGTAGGGGTAGGCAGGACCGCCTTTTTCCCGTAGGGTAGGCAGAGACCACTTCTTTCCACTTGCTACGATCCTTACATACTTCTTTCGCTTCGTCCACTTTCATTCTTACCATCCATTCCTCCTCTTACATTCAACATAGCCAAGCGTCTCTCCATGGTCCGCTTTTCGCCTGCGCGAGAAACGAGACGTGATGGGTGGCGAACCACATCGCCGCCATTTTGGATAGTTAAATTATTTTTGACTATCCATTGCGTTTCCACGGATTGGTGGAGAGGGTAGGGATAGTGAAAGGGAAGGATAGGTGGTGTGGAAAGGAAGATTGGTAAGTTAGAGTGGGAAAGAGGGAATGTAGGATATTACCGCCCAGGAGGGCAAGGGATAGGACAGTAATAGCTAGGGAAGCCGGGGTCGCATACCCGTATACTATACCACAACTACCGGACAGGAAAGTTGGGAAGAGTATCCCATGACATTAATAGTTCATGACATCTTATAAAGTCATTATTTATGTATTTTGTTTCCTCTAATGACATGCTATATTGAATTAGCTCAAAATGGTTTTCCTGTATGCTTTTCTGTTTGTTCTAAAATTCCGCCGCCATTTTGCTACTACGGACTTAGATATAGACACAGAATAAATAATAGTACCTAGAGGTACAGAAGAACCACTCCGACAAATGGTTAGAAGAAATAGGGACTCTTTCTACGATGCGATAAGGTTCAATTCAGCTAACACAATGCTTGATTACCTACGATTATATTTACCTAGAAGTTGCGTCTCTTTCTATCGCGTAATTCTTATCCTTTCTAATGACATTAGGGTTGTCTCATTTTAGAAAATTATTAACCGACTTCCAAAAAAGGAGGCGGTTATACGTATTATATATATTTTTTCTTAATATTTAATTACAACTTTTTTTACCTACTTTCTAGTACCTACCTACTGTACTTTACTGAACAAATTGCTTTCCAAATAAACCTAAGGTAGGTGTTAATAGTACTGTAATAATTTGACGACCTCTGTGGCTCAGTTGGTTGAGCGTGTTGGTGCTCAAGCCGGGGGTCGCGGGTTCAAATCCCGCCGAAGGAACAAAGAGTGTTCCTGTGTTCCTGGGTCATGGGTGTGTATTAAATATATGTATAATATAATAAAAATCTTAAATAAGTGTTAAATATATTTCCGTTGTCTGGTACCCGTAACACAAGTTCTTCGAGAACTTACCACGGGATCAGATTGACGTGGTGTGAAGCGTCCATAGATATTATTATTATTATTATTATAATAAATTTGCGCATACCTATAAGTATATACATACTTATGCGTGAACGTAAGCATTTTTTATACCTTCACGGCCTGATATATATTACTCGAAGAAGTTGAATCACGCCGCCTTATTTTTATTTATATTTACTACTAGGTACTACTAGGTACTTTTGTCAATAAATGATTCTTCAAATCGTATCACATCGGAATAACATAAGACGCGAACAGATAGTTCAAGTGGACTGTGGAGCCAACACCTAAACACTAAATATTGGTTATCAAGTAATTGCAGTAGCAGTAGTAGCTCAAACTATATTTTTAAATATTGTTATATTATGTTATGGTATTATAGTTATAGCTGACCGGGTGATTTTTACCTAACTTACACAGTACCTATCGTAATATTATATGCACAGATTGTAAGGTATTAAATCCAATCCATAAAACATTGCGACGAACAAATCTCACGCATACGTCGCTCACTGCTCGCGCGCGAGTCCCTCGTAATTGGCCCGTTTAAGGAGGCCGCCGCACGTACTTACATTTTTAATACCTACACGGGGAGTGGGACAGGCCTGATATAGATTACAAATAGTACTAGTATGACGTCACAGCACAGATTATTATCTATCAACCAACATGGCGAATAGTGTTTTCGGCGGTTTTAAAAAAGTATGTTTTTGAAATATTTTTTGTAGGTTTTTAGGTTTCACAATAATGTATTTGTTTTGTGTTAATGAAACAATTATGAAGCGTTTAGGACACAAATAAAAACAAGGTCAAGTAGCTTATTGTGATCCATTCAATGCTTGAAGAGGTTTCGGTCTTGTCGGTGGAGTAATATCTCTTTTTTGCAATTTGGATTTTAAATATTTAACATCTAGATATATCTCTAGAAAAGTAATTAAAAAAGAAACATGTTTATACATTACTTACTTTCCGGCATCACAGGGCCCCTTGTGGCAGGTTTTAATGCACGTGTGTTTTCCGCACGGCAGTGGCTTGCCGCACGGCATTCCGCACGAGAACTCCTCTTGCGAACACGGGATTGTCTTGCGCTCCTGTTAAAAATATGACACCGTTAAATATTAAAATATTTTTTAAATCTGAATAATTCTGAAACAGAAGCGATAATAATTAAATCAGTGGGGCATTATCATATTCATATTTTGACCAGTTTTCACGGAAATTACTGCTCTTGTCAAAATATTTCTCCTACTCCTTTTAGCCACACGCCACACAGACATTCTCGCAGATAATTGTAGAATCTAGCACAGACTTACCTGTGTAGATTTCTAATTCAATTCGGTACACGTATATGCATGTCAACAAACGCCTACTAACCTCATGTCGGCCGTGGCAGGATTTTGTAGTGAGCACCACACACGGGGGGCAGTCGCCGGAGTGGCAGGTGTGGTGGGGCGGGTGTCCGCATGCGCGAGTTTTGCGGCAGGGGGCGGAACAGACCGGCGCGCGCGTGCCGCACCGTACCGGCGGCAGCACCGCTTCCGCACCGCACGCGCAAGTCAGCTCCTCGAAACCTGTGAATACAAGATGTTGTTTTATCCGAGTTATATATTGTACCCAATATAACATACATACATACCTCTTTCCCATAGGGGTAGGCAGATACCACTTCTTTCTACTTGCTACGATCCTTACATACTTGTTTCGCTTCATCCACTTTCATTCTTACCATCCATTCCTCTTACATTCAACGTAGCGAAGCGGCTATCCATGGGCCACTTTTCGCCTCCGCGAGAACGAGACGTGATGGGTGGCGAACCACATCGCCGCCATTTTGGATAATTAAATTATTTTTATAATTATCCTTTGCGTTCCCACGGATTTGCAGAGAGTTATTCCTATAATAGGAAAATGGAAGGATAGGTGGTGTGGAAAGGAAGATTGGTAAGTTAGAGTGGGAAATAGGAAATGTAGGATATTACCGCCCAGGAGGGCAAGGGATAGGACAGTAATAGCTAGGGAAGCCGGGGTCGCGTACCCGTATACTATGCCACAACTACCGGACAGGTAAGTTGGGATGAGTATTTATGCATAAATAGAAAAAAGAGCCGTAAGGCTACGGGGAGCCGCAAGGCCCGAGCAGGGGGTGCGATGAGAAGGGCTTCATACTGGTGGAGAAAAAAGAAGAGGAAGCCCGCCGTCCGCAACCACCGCGGCACCGCACCTTAAGGGTCCCACGGAGCGTCGAAATCCCATACAAACGTAGTTTCGTTTTAATTTTAAAACGGTACAACCAAACTTCACCAAACTTTGTACACATAATTCAAAACATCATATCTAGTCATATAATTAGGTAAGGTTAGAAAATATTAATCAAGAACGAAATAAGATCGAATTTTTATATGATGTTAATATGACTAGATATGATGTATTGAATTAAGTGTACAAAGTTGGGAGAAGTTTGGTTGTACCGTTTTAAAATTAAAACGAAACTACGTTTGTATGGGATTTCGACGCTCCGTGGGGACCTTAAAGGCCTGAAGGTCGATTCTGCTATTTTAATCCAACAATAATGCAACTTCGTTACTGTTTCGATACAGTCCGGAACCTATCAAACAGCAAAATGGTATTCAAACAAACGTCAAACGACGAATTACACCGCGATGCGATTATCATTGTATCACAGCTTGATTATAGATTGAGCGAACCACTTATCCATAGAAAATGGTATTCTCGTATGTTTATAAACTTAACTCCAATTTGACTCAAACCGATCCGTCAGCCGGATATTTTTTTCACTTTGACATGTGGGGATGCCATGACATAAAAATATTTATTTTGCGCAAAAATCTCTTTTTTGCCTTCCCCTCTCTAACCACGCGGGAAATAATTTTCCGTCCGTCTCAGAAGAGGATAAAATCGTGTATGCGTACACAAATGTGCATAGCCATGCCCCAAATTCGATGATTTTGTGTAATGTTTCAAAAAACACGAGCAGGAGACGCGCCTTAACTGACAATAATTGGCAACACTGGATCGTACAAACGTCAAGCAACAGCTGTCTTTATACATGCTTTGTGCTCGTTTTATATTTATAAATTGTAGTCAATATCATTGCAAAATGACTGTTGGGATTTTAAATTTACGAAAATAGTGTAGTAGAATTTCGATCAATTTATGATAACAGGATGATAAATTTATAATGAATTGATGGTAAGTTGAAAGTCTAAGTTAATTAAGAGAATTGGCCCTCTGAGCTGCGACTGTGGTGTGAAGTACCCGCGACAGTCTCACGCCTGCACTGGTCCATGGAGGTCGAGGACGACATGGATCCGTAAGAAGACGTCCCTCGGCTCTGGGTCGAGTGTTTGGAGTCCCGCCACAACTCACAAGGGCAAGATGCGTCGGTACTGAGAGTACAAAGAAACTGAACCTTTGTGGTGAGAATAACGCATCTATTCGTCGATCTGTTTGATGTGGAGGATTTCTGGCCGATGGATGTTTACCGGAGGTTCCGGGGGAGACTCCTGAACGAAGCGCGCATCATGTCGTCGACAACGTGACAAATTGTAGTTTTTAAGTATATAATGGGCCTGTGCCTCCCGAAATAAACGTTATTTAATTGTGTTTTCTTGTGACATACAATCATGTGTACAGTGTAGTACAAGAGCGATACTAACTGACAACGGGGCAGGGCGCGCAATGTCCCGTGTGGCAGAACTCCTCGCAGCGGTGTAGCTGGCACGCCAGCGAGCGCCCGCACACGAGCGTGCAGCGGTGCGTCCCGGCGTCGCAGCACACCGTGCGGCACCGGTGACGACCACACGACATTTTCTGAAAAAAAAAAAAAAAAAACATTAATAATACTTACGTTGGTCGGTTTCATTGAAACCAGGCCCAACCAGTTACGCAGGTTATTATATATTTTTGTAGTGCTTAAGTATATGCGCAGTACACAAGAGCACTCTCTCTTCCTTTACTTTCGTAAACCAGTGGGACGGATATCCGACACGACTGACGAGAGACCAGGCGCAGGTCCGACTTTTTACATGCCCATCCGATGCATGGATCATCTTTCTTGATAGACAATCAGGTGATCAATCAGCCTGCATTGTCCTAACCAAACTTGGAAACAACATTTTTTTGTTATTCCAATGCGGGAATCGAACCCACGACCTCCGTCCGAATGCTCTAACCACTAGACCATGGAGGATGTTTATTATTACACTTACTTTATTACACTTTCGTTGGCACAAGACGTTGGCTTCCGAAAGGTCCGCGCAAAGCACCTCGCGGCTCGAGTGGCCGCAGCGGCACTGCAGCACCGTCTTGTCTGGGCAAACGCGGCACGGTCCTAAAAGATAAGATTAGATTGAGAGAGGTTGATATATATCATAATTTACAAATTTACATTAGCCTCTCGCTGTTTGCACCGCCAACGTCAACGGGACGTCAACGAGAACGAGATTATTTCTGGTCGAGATTAGATTGACGGGACGGGCGTGCGGTGAACAGACAGCTATTTATTTATTTATTTATTTGGCATATCAACAATATAAACACAAGCTTACATAATTATTATTATTTTGGTCATAAAGCAGTGTTCATATCAATTATAGACATGCACAACATTGCTTATAAAACACAATACAACATTTAGTATATTATACAAAGTTAAATACATTTGATTACAATAATATTAAACCAAAAAAAAAAAAAAAAATTAAATCTATTAAGTAAATCTAGGTCAGTAAAAATTTAAGATTAAGTTATTAATTATTATATATACAATTTATTATTGTCATGAATCCGGTTTGGACAATATAGTGAATGTATCATGTATCGCTACTTCGGCGCCGTCATGTATTTCTCGTTGACGTCCCGTTGACGTTGGCGGTGGACAAACGACCTTACGGTAAGCGAATCAACACAAGAAGTCAAACAAAACAACGCAAGCGCTATTTCACGCCAATTTTTAGTTACGCCGAGGTATAACAATTTTCCAGCCAATTCGGGCCGGAAGATTAAGAAGATTATTATTATTAGTTAAGTTTACCAAAATGAGTTTGAGTTAATACAACTTTTTTACATTCCCCTCAATTCTTTCCTCTAAATAAATTCCTCAATACCTTCATGGCATTTTTCCTTGCAGAAGTGTTTGTCGCCGGGCGGGCCGCACGGCAGCGGCTTGGCACAGATGTTGTCGCACAGCGGTATGGGATCACTGCAGGTCTTGCGCTGACTTGGACTTAACCTGTGAAGTATAACATCAGGGTTCTATACAGGGCAGTGGTAATGGCTGGTTCTCTGGCTGGCTAGGGATTTGGATGAGGGCCATCAAAAGGTAAGCGGTAAGTAAAGCCGATAGGAATGGAGTTATAGAAACCCCACGCCACTGATACAGAATGTATTTTTATAGCAATGAAACATTCAACCCAGCATTAGGCTACAATATTACACAGACTTAATGACAGTATGCGGAATGCGGACGGACCCTCACACTGCCTTACATCGCGCTGGCATTGAATGTCGCGCGCCTGCTGCGTCTATACGCAGCAGGCGCGCGACATTCAATGCGCGACATTCAATGCAGATTATCCTATGATAATCTGATCAAAATTTAAGGTCACATCTATACATTTTTGGAACGAGAATAGAATACTGATTACGCTCCTTGATAATCTGTTTGCTTTGGAGACATCCATCCAGACATTTATAGAAGTGAAAATATAATTTAGAAAATAAACAAAGGATACTATTTTATTACAACACACCATACCATAATTCTATGTGTCGTATGGTATGGTCGGTACACGGTACACTATAAACATGCAATAATAACAATTTTATTGAAATACTAGCTTTTGCCCGCTACTTCGTCCGCGTGGAACAGTTACTTTATCGCTAAAATTTACCCACGACTTCATTTACGTAGAAGGACAAGCGCTTCCCCCCACGATTGCCCGCCGCGCGCCGTACATTATTATAGCGCGCTTGATTATTTTATAACTGCGATATCTTCTAAAATACTCATTGAAATCAAATTATATAAACGGCAAATTTCTTCTAAATTAAATGCTTGTAATGAATAACGTATTTACTTGAATAAGAATTAATATCATCTTTATGAAAACACCTTCACAAATAATGCTTAATTTTAGAACAAATTTGGTTAGTATATATACATTCATGGACTTTTTTTAGAACTTTTAAAGGGAAACAATTCTGTCATACATAATTTTAGCGAAACTTTAACCGTTTCCGCAGCGTACGCAGCAAAAGCTCTCAAAAGAAAAAAAAAAAACGATTTTGAAACATTTTTCATTGGTGCTCCGCTCATATTGAGCTTAGCATGATTATATTATAATATAGCCTCAAGCCTTCCTCGATAAATGGACTATCCAACACAAAAATATTTTTTCAATTCGAACTAGTAGTTCCTGAGATTAGCGCGTTCAAACAAAGAAACAAACTCTTCAGCTTTATAATATTAGTATAGATTTTTAGCCATTTCATAAAAAGTTTGCTTTTTTGTCCCTATGCATTTTGTACACACTAGAACGTGTTGTATTCTGATTTATATTAATCAATTATAGATAAGTAGTTCAACTCATCTTTGTGCGCGACGCTATGTGTGGGTAACGTGTAATACGTTACCCACACATAGCAATGCGTACGGGCAGTGGATAGCATCTCTGGCACACAAATTTCATTTGTATAATTATAGGTTGCGCAACGAATTAAGATCTTTCGACAAAAGTAGAGGGAGTATGCGCAGAAGTCAGTTTTTGGGTGTGTTTGGCGGTAGCGGGCTCGGGCGGGGAGGTGTGGATGCGCCGAACGCATGCCGAACGTGGCTGCTGACACGCTATTGGTACGTTAGTAATATGTATTCTTTGCTATTGGTCACATGCGCGAACGATCCCCTCCACTTTCACTGAGCGCTCATAAACCGTTGCGCGACCTGTACAAGCGCACGCACACATAGCGTCGCGCGCAAAGATGAGTTGAACTATCTGTACTGATATGATACTTTTATTTTTTAGCACTAACCTGGTGTTTCCGCAGGGGCAAGTGGGTACGTTGTCCGGGCGCAGCGGGCAGGGCGGACACGGCGGCGGATGGCAGGTGGTGCGGCACACGTGCGCGCCGCACGCCAGCACGCGCCCGCACTCCGCGCCGCACGACCACTGCGCGCACGCCCCGCTCTCCGCGGTGCACGGTATCGTGCGCGACTCGCCCGCGGGACAGTAACACACTGGGGACGGAATAACGATTAACTACTGAGGTCTAAAGCGTAACATACTCATCTTAGTCACTATTGTCACTAGTAGCTATGTACATAACTCATCCTCCGTCCTTAACAGCCTCTGTGGTCTAATGATTAGAACATTGGCTCTCGACTCGGAGGTCGTGGGTTCGTTTCCCGCATTGGAACAACAAAAAAAAAATGTTGTTTCCAAGTTTGGTTAGGACAATGCAGGCTGATCACCTGATTGTCTGACAATAGAGATGATCCATGCGTCGGATGGGCATGACGTAAAGAGTTGGACCTGCGCCTGATCTCTCGCCAGTCGTGTCGGTTATCGGTCCCATTGGATTATGAGAGTAAAGGAAGGAAGAAAGAGTGCTCTTGTGTACTGCGCACACAATTCGCCACTATAAAATTACTCCAGCGTAACTGGCCTGGTTTCAATGAAACTGGCCACTGTCACAGATATCGGTGTGGGGAGTTATTATTATTACATAACTCATGGAGTTGACTTTTTAAGTCCCAATTTGTATTTCCCAAATGAAATAAACGATTTTGATCTAGTTTCTTTTTGTTAGAAAGCTGTCGTGATCGAGAATGTCTTAGCTATAATTCATCATCATCAGCTGTCTCGCTGTTTTGTTTTGAACACAAATTTTGTTTAAAGACAGGAATTGCTGCCGAAATCAGTTTCAAAACTGCAAAGGACTTGACTATGTTGTCTGTTTTATTGGAAGTTTCTTTTTAAAAAGTAGAGAGCGACATTTCACTGACCTTGTGTCACAGTCTCCTTGCACGCTTCGCAGAGGCCCTCGTGGCACTCCTTGGCGCACGTGTGCACGTTACACTCGAGCTGTCGCTGGCACGCGCGCCCGCACACTTGCGGCAGCTTGCTGCTGCAGAGCACCGTGCGGGTCTCCGCGCCACATCCACATTGCCTAGTAAATTACAATATTTAATTTAAATCGTTTTCGAAAAAAAATGTACCTTGATCATTTCTATCTTAGACAAAAATAATAAAAACAATTTTGCTTTTTAACCGACTTCCAAAAAAAGGAGGCGGTTATACGTTCGGCTATATATATATATATTTTTTTATTTTTTTTGTATGTTAGACCACAATTCCGCCGTCTGTGGACCGATTTTAACAATTCTTTTTTTGATGTAAAGGGTATATTCCCAAGTTGGTCCCGTTTTGAAAAAAGTGGTGACATGATGATGGAATCCATGAGGAATCGAGGGAACTCCTCGAAATTTATATGGATACATATGGTGATTTTAACTTTTTCTGAATAAGTCCAAGCATCTGCAACCAAAAAATAAGATTTTGCTCCATGGTATACCCTGGATCCAAAACTACAGAACAGAACTTCTGACTCCTTATAGATACATGTCTCGGGATTTCGGCGTTGTTTAAAGAACTGCAAGCATATACCACCATGTCAATTAAAGTAATCATCATCATCACCACCACCACCACCACCATCACATAACAGGTACCTACTTCTCATAGTATTTTACACCAACACGGAGATTTATGAACATTACTCTGCCGTTTATAGATTTATTTGCAAATTTATTTTGTTATTGTAAAGGGTATAATTCAAAATTAGTCTTTTAGTCATTAAAGTGGAAACTTGATGATGTGGTCCATGTGGAATCGAGGGAACTCCTCGAAATTTATATCGACACATATAGTGATTTAGACTTTTACTGCAGTAAAACAAGCATATGCTGCCAGAAAATAAGATTTTGCAACAATGTATGGATCCAAAATTACTGAACAGAACTCCTCAGTCTTTAAAGATACGCGTTTGGAAATTTCGGCATTGTTCAAAGAACTACAAGCATATGCCACTAACTTACAGTAATCATCATCATTATCTTATTTACAATACCTAATGGAATCTTAGCGCGTATTCAATAATTATACATTCGATCGTTAATTTTAAACGTTCTTAAGATATATTAATAATCATTTAACAAAATATATCTCTAAAAAGGGTGAAATTATTATTTTTAAATAAAAAATTAAACCAACTTCCAAAGTAAAAATACACAAAAAAGTATGAAATAAAACTTATTTTCTAAATAAGTCCCCTTTTAAATTCGGCTAAAATTTTAACAATTTCTTTACTCAATCTTATTAATTTTGAAGTCGGTACCAGCAAATTTGAACGTGAGTTCTATAAAATATTGTTTGGGCTGGTATCGACTTCAAAATTAAGAAGATTGAGTAGATAAATTGTTAAAATTTTAGCCAAATTTAAAAGGGGACTTATTTAGAAAATAAGTTTTATTTCATACTTTTTTGTGTATTTTTACTTTGGAAGTCGGTTAAATTTTTTATTTAAAAATAATAATTAATTATAGTACATGGGAGACCAAGCTTTGCTCAGAGTTCTAGAATATAGTACGGAAAAAAAAAGATTGCCCTATTAACATATTGATAAAGGTTATTTTATCAATTATGAGTTTATTTCTGATCTATATATTACCGACTTTCTAGTAGTGCTTTTCATATAAAAAAAAATCGGATGGGAGGGACACCAGGACTAGCAGAGTGAAGGCCCCCACAGACGAGAGGCCGATCGTTTCAGTTAGAACTGACGTCAGTTCGGCCTGAACGGATTCGAGCACACACACGGAAAAAATCGCATCCAACCCAATTTACGTCAGTTTGGCCTGATCGGATTCGGGCCCACACACGGAAAAATCGCATCAGTCCATTCTGGTTTGCCGCGCGCTACGGTCGTATTTATCAATTTTGTATTTAAACACCGCGAAAACTCATACAACGCTTGTACACGATACACGCCCGCACGGCCGCGGCTCGGGCAAGAACTGAAGCGATTTGTCCACACACGGTCCGGGCAGGCCGCGCGTTCAGGCCGGCCGGTCAGGCCAGAATTAATGTTGCCAACTTAGTTATTTTACAAAATTTTACTTAATTGAGTATTTTATTCCCTCCTTAGTAGAAATTTAGTTATTAGTAGTGTTTTAGTAGGAAAGAGCCAGACAGTAATCATATGCAAAATGGCCTAGGTTAAGCACAAAAAAATAACCTAACCAAGAGCATGTCAGGACATGTCTAAGGAGGGTTCCGTAACTATAAACGCGTAATATGCTTTTTTTTATTACTCCAAAAGTTACAGTCCGATTTGGTTCACAATAATTTTCCTAAAGAGTTTTTAGCATGATCTATCAGCATGGAAATTTGCAAGTTTTTATCTCCTATAGTTTAAAAATGCTAGGGGGGACCAACTTACAAGCTACTTTGGAGACCGATAACTCGAAAATGGTCAACTTTATAAAAAGTAACGTATGAAACCTTGCCTTTATTTTAAAAGACCTATTCTACGATACCCCACACGATGGGGTAGAGTGAAAAAATATTTTTCATCCCCACTTCACATGTATGGAGAGCCACCCCTAAAATATAAAATTATTATTTTTTTATGATCCCGAAACCGTGATCTATACACAATCTATAACTGCACCAAATTTCATCAATATAATTACAGGAGCTAGAGGCGCGGACAGACAGACAGAAGGACAGAGCGAAACTATAAGGGTTCCTTAAGTATTACGGAACCCTAAAAACATCTTATCATAATAATACATTCGTCCGTAATTTTCTTAAAACTAGGTACCCGTTTAATTACTATATACGTAATATTTGCTAGTATATTTTAATTTAATGGTAAAATTTAAAGTAAAATTCAATGAACGAAAAAAATGTAATATAATAAAACCTAAAACGCAATGGTTTTTGGGGGGCTTCAGGAATTCCTAAGTAGCTTCTTTAGTAGTTTTTTAGTACTATGTAGTAGAATTCAATACGAGTTTAGTAGTTTCACAAAAACAGAGCTGGCAAAACTGGAACGAATCGCTTCAGTCCGTACGGCCGACTGATGCGATCTCGAAATTGCACATAGACGATACGATTTTGCATCCGTTTAGGCCGAACTGAAGGCAGACCGGATCATGTATGGGGCCCCTTAGCAGGGGTTGAAATCGAAAAGCCAGTTGCAAGTGTTAAAAAGTCCTGTCTTTGTTCGTAACAGTGCCAGATTTAGCAAGCATTGCCAGCGACCTGGGCGGATACCCCCCCCCCCCCCCCATACAATGAAAGATAATTTCTGCAAATATTACATTAAAGTGACGAAAGAATTTTAATAGTTAATCCTTTGCCCAGCAGTGGGACATCATTGGCTATTAAAAAAAAAAGTTATCAGCTTTATTTTTAAATTGATTGAGTAGACAATGTAGAAAATTTACGAGTATGTAGCGAGGGATAGATCTTTCTTTTTGTAGAAATTTCACTATTAACTATTTATTGGGATGATTAAAAATCCGGTCTCAAATAAAATCCAGGCGGCGTCCGGTCTAGACCGGATTTATCCGGTCAGATGGTAACCCTAATCAGGACTAACATTAATAGAGTCGAATCTTTGCACTTTTGCAAGGATCGCTTGTTTAAAGTATAAGATTATAACATTTGGTAAGTATATAAAAATATTATTTATGTTATTTTTGGACACAATATGAGCTTGCGCTAAATTTACATATTTTAAGCAGGCAAATGACATTGAATTTTCGCTTGATGTGAATGTTCGCATGAATATTTATTTATTTTTATTTATTTATTTTCTCCAAATCTTACACAAGTACAAAATAAACTAGGTGTCACAAAAACCTGAAGGGTTTGTCCGTATACCGGTGCATCTGTCATCAAATGCTCAAAATATTTAAATAGCTACACATAATTAACTTTAAACACTGTATTTAATAACATTAATAAATTATGTTAGGTATGTGCTATGCTCACAACACCTGAATATTCGCGATGAATATTTGCTTGCCTGTGCCCTATCCCATCCATCCAGTTAAGGCATTGACTGACAGGTAACATTCAAAGGGATTCGCCAAAAAACCGATAGCCGAGTGGAGCGTGCTCGGGCTCTCAGCGCTCGTATCGAGCAGCAGTGCTATTCTCTAAGAACATTTTTATATATTTCGACGGCTGAATCCGCGGTGAGTGTCAAATATCATATATAAATTTGACACTCACCGCGGATTCAGCTGTCGAGATTTGAAAATGTTCTTTGAGAATAACACTGCTGCTCGGCTCGCTGTCTGGACATGCCAAATATTCGACCTGTAACGTGCTCACATCGAGCGAATATTCAGTGTCAGTCGCCGCCTACAAACTCCTGTTTAAAATGTACTTACTTGCTGATAGTAGCTTGACAAGGCGGGCAGGGACCGGGGTGGCAGAGCAAGGTGCACGGGTGCGGGCAGGTCCGCGCCCGCTTGCAGGACTTGCCGCACGTGTGCGCGCCGCTGGCGCCGCGCTGGTGCTCGGGGTTGCGAAGAGCGCCACACATGCAGCGGTACTCGGTCGGGATGTCTTGGCTCACGTTCTGACAGGCCGGGCATCGCCATTTGCTCTCTACATGATAATAATAATACCTATTAATGCTCCACACCACATCAATCTTGTGTTACGGATACCAGACAATGGAAATATATTTAATACTTTTATATTATATAATTTAGATTCTTATTATATTATACACATATTTAATACACATCCATGACCCAGGAACACAGAAAAACTTTTTGTTCCTTCGGTGGGATTCGAACCCGCGACCCTCAGCTTGAGCATAAACATGCTCAACTAAACTCAAATAAATTTAATTCATTCCATTTCAGATTTTGTATTATCATTTGAGATACAATATGACCCAAATCAATAAGAACATTAAACTTTTTTGTAATGAAAATTAAGAACTGATTGTAAACTTCAATTTATTAAAAACAATACAGTATGTAAAGGTCAACTTACACAATATCTTATAGCTAAAAAGCTCTTCAAAGTGTAAAAAATCAAGAAGAAGATCAGACTTACCAACCATACTGCTCACAGCCCATTTCCTGATACACCTCAGATGCAGCACATGGTAGCAGTTGCCGCAGTACCACACGGGGTCCATCTGTTTCACTCTCTCGCAGCAGACCAAACACTCCAATGTCCCTTTGTCTAGTTGCTCACTAAGTCTCTCTCTTTGTGTCAATTCTTTGCCATCTGAAGGAATGTAACAACTTATATTTTAGTAATGAATATAACTTTAATTTGCCAAAATAGTTTTAGTATATTATCAAGTTACATTATATGAACAAAATATTTCAATTCATAAAAAAACTATATTTTTTAATGTAACTTTTATGCAACTCTGACACTTACTTCAATTAAAGTAAAATGTGATTTTTATTGAATTTATTTATATTACCTGTCATTGCCATAGAGCTTTTTCCTTTCCCTTTTCCTTTTGGACTTTTATTGTCCTTGTCCTCCCTGTACGAGATGTACATATTAGCAAACTCTTCATCTTCTACTTTCGTATAATCTGTCCTCACTCTTTGACTGCCGGCCCAATTTCTTCCTCTTGGGTTGTCATTCCTAGCTCTAACATCTTGAGTAGATTTTGGCCTAGAATTGTTGTAATATGTCCGCCCTGTTTCTGAGTCCTGTTTGTATCTATTGGATTTTTGATTATTGTATTCATACTCATTATCCACTTCATCATTATAATACACAGAGCCAGAATTTCTACTACTATATTCCTGATTACTACGGTTTTTATTCCGAAAATTATTACTATATTTTTGATTAGTATATTCATGACGATAACTAGAGTCATAATTTGGGTTCTCAGTGTGTCTATTGTTACTTGTTTCAGGGCTATTTCTATATTCATTATCCATATCATCATTATTATACCAACCATTATAATTGTCGGAACCCTGGTTACTCCTGTTTTTACTTTTAAAATTGTTACTAGCCCTTTGTTTATTGTACTCATTAGGATAACTAGCTTCAGAGCCTGAGTCGGAGTTTGTGGTTTGCTTCTGTTTACTGGGATTAGGATCATTTCTGGAGTCATTATCAGCATGGCCTTCATATCTGCTCTCATAATTGTTATCTTGATTATTTCTGTTTTTATTCCAAAACGTGTTGCTAGACTTTTGACTATTATTCTCAGTATTATAACTAGAGTCGTAGTTTGAGTCCTGATTTTGTCTATTTTTACTTACTCTGGAATTATTTCTGTATTCACTATCTGTATTCTCATTACTTATATCAATATTATTTTTAGATTCTGCATTATTCCTGTTTTTATTTCTAAAGTTGTTGTTAGACTTTTGATTGGTATACTCATTACGATAGCTAGATTTAGAAGTTGAAGTATTATCAGAAGATTTTTTATTTTTGTTATTTCTGTTGTTATAATCATTGTAATTGTTTGTCGATTCTTTTCTAAAATTTGTGTTTTGAGAGTATGTGCCACTTTCGTCTTGCTTATTTTTGTATTCACTGGGTTTTTGAGCTTTGCCATTCTTTTGCATTGGACTACTTTCACTGAGTGTACTTCCATTTTCGTTGGAGTTTTGTGGTCTTTCTCTCCAGTTTGTTGAGCTGGATGGTCTTGGATTTCGATTTGATGCTTCTTTTGTACTCGATGGTTGCGTGAGTTGTGGTTCACATGTATTTTCATTTGCTTGACTATCATCAGTACTTTTTATAGCACTTTTGGGTATAAATTCACTAGCAGTAGGGGTAAGCCTCGATTTTGAAACTACATTGGAGTAGCCATTTTGGTCTGACACATTGTACTGGTTTTGCATATTATCTTGGTAAACCTCTAGATTATTTGAAAAATTGGCAGTGTTTGTTTGGTATCCATAAACTAACTGAGAAGATGGTTGGGATGGTCCACTTTGATAATTTGTCATATTGGTATACTGACCATTTGGATAGTTTTGATACTGGTTGCTATAGTTTGTGGTGTTCGCAGCAGGCAAATTGGGTATTTGCATTTGTGAAATGAAATCATTAAAGCTGACATACTGGTTGTTTGCATCATATTGTCCATTTGTATAGTAAGCCTGATTCATATATTGTCTGTTTGCATCACCATCCCACGAATTAGTCGCCTGCTGCTGACCGTTGTAATTATATGTGTTATTCCACTGGGACATAGTTGCATGTGAAATGTAAAGTATGGTGAAATTTCACTTGTCATGTGAATATTATTTGTCCAGTATAAACGTTAGATTGTGTCCTAGGATTTTTAGGCCTAAGCCAGGACCAGCGGCCCTTCGGGATGGTTTACCCTGATGCACTCTGAAAATGTTTAACAAAAGATAACGTAGGCATAACGTAGGTAAGTAAAACAATATTCAGACTTTCTTGAACATGTGGCAAGATTGGGTATATTTTTTTAAAAGTTTACTTACGGTCCGAATTTGTGCAATATGAAGATGTAGTGAAACGTTCTATAGTAACAAAAAAAACTAAAAATATTACAGTTAAAATGAAAATCTAATAAATTAGGTTTGTAATTTGTATGACAAGACAAACCGACAGTGGACGAAAACTATGACGTTGACGGTCTTGTTTCATGTTTGACACAAAATTGACATATATATTTTTTTATTTATTTAAGGCGTCGCCTTAAAACCATTTGCCAGTGTCAAGTAAAAAAAGCGGGAATTTATAGAATATTAATTAAAATTTTCATCACCGTATAATTCTAAATCGTCAAGTCCAAAGTCTAGTCAAAGTCCAATTAAATAGTCGGGGTAGTCAATGAGTCAAGTCAGTCGATTCTGTAAAGTGCTAGACGCTTTACTGAAAGTTTTTAGGGTGTTTTGGCGGGAAACCCAATTTAGTACGCATTTTGTAATTGTATCACTTGCCCACACTTGTGTACGACAATGATTAAATGATTCAAAGAGTCGAAATTTTGCGTGACGTAATATGTGGATGGCCCCTTGTGTTACTTCAGTAAATGTCAAAACCACTATATGTGCCGATATAAATTTCGACGAGTTCCCTCGAGTTAGTAAAGGACCAATTTCGAATGAAACCCTTTACAACAACAAAATAATTTTTCAATTAGGTCCATAAACGGCAGAGTAATGATTAAAGATTGTTAGTGTAAAAGTAAAATTAAAAATTTTAAAAACCCCCCGACACAAAAAATAAACTCTAAAAAATAATAAATAATATTTTAAACCTAACTATTATAATTATATTATCACATATACTTACGTAATATTATGTGAATATTATGTAAGTTGAAATAATTTTATTTTCCAACAGTTAATTAATTATTACGAATTACATTTAAGTAGGTATGAGCAGATTTTTTTCGGAGTAAATTCTTTTGTTCATTCTGCGACTACACGTATTTTTTTCACATAGCGGTCCCCCGACGAGACGACGATTGGAAAATAAAATTATTTCAACTTACATTGTATTATATGTGATAATATAATTATAATAGGTTTAAAATATTATTTATTATTTTTTAGAGTTTATTTTTTGTGTCGGGGGGTTTTTAAAATTTTTAATTTTACTTTTATTTTATTTTTTAAAGTAGGTATAAATAATGATTACCTTACCATATACATACTTCCAACATCATTGAAGTAACATGGTACCAAATTTCGAATCGATAGGACATGTGGACGATAGTCAGATCCCCTCATCAACTAATAAAGAAAAGATGATCTTCAAACGGCTAATCAGGTCATGGTTACCTTACCATGTTCTTTAAATATCGTTGAAGTAACACGGTACCAAATTTCGAATCGATCGGACATAAGAAAGTTAGTCAGATCCCCTCATCAACTAGAAAAGAGCTGATCATCTTCAAACGGCTGATCAGGTCATGGTTACATTAGCATGTTCTTTGAATATCGTTGAAGTAACACAGTACCAAATTTTGAATCGATCGGACATTGGAAAGTTAGTCAGATCCCCTCATCAACTAGAAAAGAGCTGATCATCTTCAAACAGCTGATCTTCCCACCACCAATTTTCTCATCAAACGAAGCTACGAACACTGTCGAGTAAGTTATCAATATTCTCTTTCAGTGAGCTTTCATTTGAGACCTTACTCGAGTATAATATTTGCACATTCGCATTTTCTTCCCCGCTTTCACCCCCCACAACTTTTAAACGGCTCAACCGATTTTCATCAAACATGTCTAAAAACACTCGCATGTAAGTCACCTTTAATACAAAAGAAACTAAATTGAAATCGCTTCATCCGTTCGGGAGCTATGATGCCACAGACAGACAGACAGACACACCCACAGACAGACAGACAGACAGACAGACCGACAGACAGACAGACAGACAGACATACACGTCAAACTTATAACACCCCTCTTTTTGCGTCGGGGGTTAAAAATACTATGAGAAGTACCTTTTATATCATCATAATGTGATGACGTATGGTGTGATAGTGATAGTGGTGGCGATGATGATGATTACTCTAGTTGACATGGTGGCATATGCTTGCAGTTCTTTAAACAACGCCGAACATGATCTATAAGGAGTCAGGAATTCTGTTTTGTACTGGATCCAAATTCAGGGTATATCTTGGAGCAAAATCTTACTTTTTGGTAGCATATGCTTGGACTATTTCAGAAAAAGTTGAAATCACTATATGTGTCCATATAAAATTCGAGGAGTTCCCTCGATTCCTCATGGATCCCATCATCAGGTCACTTTTTTTTTAAAACGGGACCAACTTGGGATTATACCCTTTACATCAAAAGAAGAATTTTGAAAATCGGTCTACAGACGGCGGAATTATCGTTGAACGTACAAAAAAAAAGTATAATCTATACTAATATTATAAAGCTGATGAGTTTGTTTGTCTAATCTCAAGAACTACTGGTTCGAAATGAGAAATTATTTTTGTGTTGGATAATCCATTTATCGAGGAAGTCTTTAGGGCTTAGGCTATATAACATCACGCTGCGTCCAATAGAAGCGAAGCATCAGGAAAAAATGCTGCAAAAACGGGGAAAATTATTCATATTGGACAGATTTTAATGAATTTTTTTGTGTGTTCAAGTGGATTCGAGAATGGTTTAGATTTGCAATTGGACCCGGTAGGTGGCGCTGCTGTCAGTACGTCAACAAATTTAATTCTAAGGCGGTACGAAGTTCGCCGGGACAGCTAGTAAGTAGATAGGTATATACAGCCGATATAATGTATTACCGACTCCTTTTTTTGGAAGTCGTTTAAAAATAGGTAATGATGGCAATCTCAGGTTAAAAATCCGAATTAGTTCAGTTCAGATTACTGATTAGATTATCACATCACTCAATAAATTTGTATGAAGGAATTAGATAGGTAGGTACCTACTTAGGTATGTGTAAGCCTACCTTTTTGTTCAGTTAGAGAAGAGCCTAACCTTTCTAGTTTCTATTCTACGAGATCCATACATTTGCAACATAAAAAAACCCTTTTACACTACTACTCCACCAAGCTAAGTTTGCACCTCGCTGGATTAATAATGTTATAAAAATTCGCTTCCCCGCTCACCTTCCCGCGATCGCCCTGTCGCGTCAGTACAGATAGCATTTTTGTCATACGAATTTTCGTCCTTTTTTGCAGATCGCACATAAGTATGCGTCAGTTTGTCTCGACGCGAGGTGCAAACTTAGCTTGGTCGAGTAGTAACTTTATAATTTTACTCTATGTATATTTACTATCTTTTTGTAAAAGAAGTAGAGCTGTTTACAATTTTATAAGGTAAGAAAATATAGTGTCTACCTCTTTTTAATATATGTAATACATCTTTGGTGTCTACTGTCTAAATAGTCAATAGGCACTCATAGTTTCGCGCATCATCGTCCCTCGTACCATCACGTGCTCGCGCTTATTCGTAGTTCACGAAGTGGGATATCACGTTAGAATCATTAACGTTATCACGGTCGCCACTCACAAATCACAATAAGAAGTTTCTAGAACGCAGTGTTCTGGAATGGGCTGCGGCTCGAGCTTCTCGACTATTTCCTCATTACCACCAGTACGTGTTGTATTCTTGTAATTTATTCTAATTTGTATAATATGTAATATTACCTACTATATTTTATTACAAGGCTTTGACCGTAGGTCCGCTCGCGTAAATACGGTGTGAATGGTGCTATACGGTTCCCACAAAAACCGTACTTTTTCTTACGATAAAAAGTAACCCATGTGCTTCCATGTGGTCTACTCTACATGTGTGCCAAAGCCCAAATTTTATGATCACGATCGGTTAAGCAGTTTTTACGTGAAAGCGTAACAACCAATCAAACAAACTCACATTCACATTTATAATATTAGTAAGGACATGGTTATAAGCTTATAAATTATAATATACTTAATAATATAGTTTACCGCTGACCTGCTGGCTATTAGCACAGCTATTAGGTAGTGCTTGACATCCATCCATCTATTTTATTTCAAGATGCAAGTTCCTCCGTTTTTTGCTGTTTACTTTCAGTGATACCTATTACCTACTATAAATATTTGCGTATAAAAAGTCGGTGTCTATTATACATAAACTATAAGGGGGCATGTCGACGGACCGCGTGCCGGACGGACGGTCGAACCGGAGCAAGTTATGTATGAAGCACCAAGGGCGCCGCGTACGCGTGTGCACGCGCCGGCGGCGCTAGCAACGGTTTGACTAGAAACCGTTTTTAGGGTTCCGTAATACTTAAGGAACCCTTATAGTTTCGCTCTGTCCGTCTGTCTGTCTGTCTGTCTGTCCGCGCCTCTAGCTCCTGTAATTATGAATATAAATTGATGAAATTTCGTGCAGTTATAGATTGTTTCGGGATCATAAAAAAATAATAATTGTATATTTTAGGGGTGGCTCTCCATACATGTGAAGTGGGGATGAAATTTTTTTTTTCACTCTACCCCATCGTGTGGGGTATCGTAGAATAGGTCTTTTAAAATAAAGGCAAGATTCCATACGTTACTTTTTTATAAAGTTCACCATTTTCGAGTAATCGGCCTCCAAAGTAGTTTGTAAGTTGGTCCCCCCCCTAGCATTTTTAAACTATAGGAGATAGAAACTTGAAAATTTCCATGCTGATAGATCATGCTAAAAACTCTTTAGGAAAATTATTTTGAACCAAATCGGACAGTAACTTTTGGAGTAATTAAAAAAAAAGCATATTACGCGTTTATAGTTACGGAACCCTCTTTAGACATGTCCTGACATGCTCTTGGTTAGGTTTTCATTTCATACATAACTGGAGCCGCGCCGTGTAGAAACCGGAGCGTCGACACGGGCCCTAAGTATGTGTTTATATTTCAGCCATCAGATATGGTCTCGAAGCCACAAAGAGGAGATACGGTATTGGCGGCTCTGTCGAGACTCACCGAGGAAGTGATGAACAGTGAGAGGCTTCATCCTGCGCAGAGACTCACAGTAGTCACAGCGGAGCTGACCAGCATACATCAGGTTTCCTATAATTTCAGTCGAGGAAGTCGAGCTTCATGTCTATCTGTTTTACCGCGGACGAGCCTTCCCATGGCAAGCCATGTCCAAGCAGTAAAGCCAGCCCATTTGTGCCGCGGGGCTTCGCCACAAATTGGCTGGCTTCACTGCTTCGCCACGAGCGAGCTTGATTAGGCTGATACGCCTTTATAAAAAACTAGCGTGAAGTGCTTGTACTGTGCTTCGCCGAAAGAACTTATGAGATTGCCGATCGGTAATATACTTTGAACATCTCTCATGTTATGGTACTCATGGGTGGGCGTTTTTCTCCGTGTCCGTATAATATCTTATTCCATCATAAAATATAGCTCGGAAGTTTTATTGTTATTAATAATTGCAGTTGTAATTACGTACAATACGAATTTATGAACTTGTCATCAGAAAAACGTGCTTTCAGGAGCTGAAAGAGTTTGAACCAGAAACGACAAAACCGATAAGTACACAGGACTACGCAAAGACAATGCATCAAGTACGTATTATCGTTTTAACTACTTTTTATGTTCAAGCTGAACATGAAGAGCACCGTGGCACCGTTTGATTAGAACTCGAGAGAGTGCGTTCGATTACCAGATTGTGACGTGTACCTACCAATGAGACTTTTTCAGATCTCAAGTACATTATACGGACGCTCTACCGGTACAGGAAAAGATCATGAGGAAACCCACACAGTCATTCCTCTGGACTATGTTGACAGAATGCCGTATGTGCTTGGGCAACCATACGATATTTAAAAAAACCGACTGTCCCAGGCACTACAGTATTTCAATTTACCGTACTCCTCCGAAACGGCTTTACCGATTTTTTTATCTGCGTATTACCAAATTTTATATGCGTATTCAGTAGGTCTGAGAATCGGCTACTATCTATTTTCCATACAGAAATAATTTATAAGGCAAAACAACGTTTGCCGGGTCAGCTAGTACTATATAAAACATCCAATAACGGATAAAAAGGCTTAAGTTTTTTATGTTCAAGCATGGTTCAAACATTCTCATTTATTGTTCGATCCTTATTAAATGTCTCTTCCAGATGTTTGTGAGTCGTGATTTGTACAAACGTCCTATCCTCGCATCAGATAACGAAGATTTCATTGCCAACGTTAACAGAAAGGTGAGGAGGTTTACCTATTCATACCTACTTAGGAAAATATTGCCAAATCCTAAATTCCACAATTACTTTCAACTGTTTCAAGATTGAAAATCTAAGTGCTATCAAAACCTTGATAATAATTAAAATATTAAAATAAAAAACTACAAATCGACTATATGTAAATTATAAAGTCTATGTTACCCGGGCTATTACTAGGAATCTATTGACACTTTATTCATTAAAATCGGACCAGTAGTTTAGCCGCTACTGTAGAAACGGAAAAACATAAACGTAAATTTTGGCAGTCTATGTATTATGTAGGTACATAATACATAGACTGCCAAAATTTACCCTTTACCCTTCCTTTTGGGTTCGCCGTAGTCGGGTTATTAAAAGTATTATCACGTAATGATAAACAAAGGAGATGCGACGTCTGGAGCTATCTTGGCTCCGCAGGCGAGAGGGTGAGCTGCAGAAGGAACGGCGAGTGCTGCACGCGCAGATGCTGCGGGCCCGGGTGTTGTACAGGCAGTTGCAGCAGCTACTTGGTAATAACCTAATTTTTAAGGACCAGGAACGAAAGTCGCAGCACCAGAGGAGTTACAAGTGTAACTCTTTTGGTGTTGCGAGTGTCCATGGGCGGCGGTAATCGCTTACCATCAGGCGCTCCGTCTGCTCGTTTCCTGGTTCATTACATTAAAAAAAGGTGCTTGATAGTCAGGGGTTCGTTTTCATTGGGAAACTTTAAGAAGGGCTCGTGAAGCCAAAAGTTTGAGAAACCCTGATTTATACTAGTTATTATATGAATATGACAGTACATATTTACATAATGCGATATAATTTTATTACATTATTGTAACACCTATTGTAACAGGGCTTTCTGCAAATAATAAATGATTTGATTTGATTCATATTTAGTAACTTGTAAAAAACGGGTTAATATTTTACACAATCGTGTTTTATAAGTAAATTCGTATTACTCGCAGAATATAGAGATATCACCATCCTCACTTAGCATGCTGATTGAACCCTTTGGTCCTTTACATATAATTATGTAGGTATAATAGATATACTCATCCCAACTTATCTGTCCGGTAGTTGTGATAGTAAGCTGTATATGGGTATGTGATCCAGGCTTCCCTAGCTATTACTGATTGAACCCTTTGGTCCTTTACATATAATTATGTAGGTATAATAGATGTCATTGGATACTCATCCCAACTTACATGTCCGGTAGTTGTGATAGTAAGCTGTATATGGGTATGTGATCCAGGCTTCCCTAGCTATTACTGTCCTATCCCTTGCCCTCCTGGGCGCTAATATCCTACATTCCTATTTACCACTCTAACTTACCAATCTTCCTTTCCACATCACCTACTCGTATCCTTCACTTTCCCTATTCCTACCCTCTCCGCCAATCCGTGGGAACGCAGTGGATAATCATAAAAATAATTTAATTATCCAAAATGGCGGCGATGTGGTTCGCCACCCATCAGGTCTCGTTCTCGCGGAGGCGAAAAGTGGCCCATGTATGTATGTATAAATATATTGTAGAGAGCATATGGTCCGGGACGACGCGGCCAGGGTTGTCACTAGAGTCTGACCTAGCCCGCGCCCAAACTTTACGCGAAGGTTTAGCACTAGCCACCGCGCGACTGCGTGCCGCCAGCGAGTATGCGCGCGGGGCGCTCCGGCTGTTCGACGACGCTCTCGCTGCGTGGAAGTTCGCGGCCATCGGCAAGTGAGTATAGGCCGCTTTTTTCATTTTTTTAATCACATTAAAATTTTCAAAAGATCATCCTAAACTCTCTTGGGTATAAGAGCTAGGGGTATGTGGAGATTTTTACCCACTAAAAACCCCTCGGTGATCGACTTCAACGCTATTGGAGAACTCTGGGATCTCATCTGAACTACGCCAGTGCAAGAGTATGGCCGCTGCGGCGAGCGGCGGCGGCGCGGCAACAGCGAGTAGCGGCAATCGCATTTGGAGCCATAGTCACAGCATTCCGGTCAAGCCGCCGCCACTTGCCGTTGCCGCGCCGCACGCCACCAGCCGCTGTATTCGAGGCAGCGGCCTTCTTCTAGACAGTAAATGAATAATACCTCGGCCTCTAATAAAGCCGGCGAGTAATAAAGCTTAACAGGGGTAGACCAGCTCACCTAGATTTTACGTGAAGGCACTGGCGTTTGGCTACTACCTAGTATTAAGTGATATTATATTCTGTATCGACACAATACTCGCCACGCCATAGGACGTTCTGACCCATATGCTGGAAGTTCCACACGCACTGTCATTGTTAAATCTTCTTTAGTCAATAATTTTACATCAGGAGCGGATGGGAACGCACGCTGGCGTGCTCGGAGGCGTGCGGGCTGCTCGTGCGGGGGCGGTGCGGGGAGCGCGGCGCGCGGCGCGTGCTGGCTACGTCTGCCGCTCCTCGCGCCGCGCGTGCGCTCCGTCTCGCGCTTGACTACGCCTTCACTGACACTATGCACGACCACAAGTATGTGTGTATAACTCATTTCAGTAAAGAGAGAGACTGAAACAAATTAAGATTACTTCGGTTTAAAGATCTTTATTTCCCATTAAGACAATAGTCACTTACACGAGAAAAATAAATTCAAAGTTACAATGCATTATTAGTCGTCGAGTGCGGGTACATTTAAAAACTTATAAAAGCGAGTATCTTTGCTGCGTAATGTTAGGTGGTGGTCCAAGTTGAAAACGCCTTCACTCATAAGTAAATTTAAAATTTTATATTATTTTATTCAGATATTTTTTAATGATTAAATTAAAATTAGTTCTCATATATATGGCCAAGTAATTTTCGTTTAAAAGCAGTCAAAGATTTCGCCTCTTTCACAGATTTCGGTAATTTGTTGTACAACTGTGCTCCCCTATACGTAATGTTATTTTTACCATAATTGGTTCTTATGGACGGCAATACGATATGACTAGCTCGTCGAGTTGTGTATGTGTTTGTTTGCTTTTTTGTTGGGAACGTGAGTTGTGTTTGTATTAGTGTGTGTTTTATTTTATAAACGAGAATATATGTATGGTATGCGTAAAGTTTTGTGATATTCAAGAGCCTAGTTTCTTTATATTATATGGTTTCAGAAGGAGTTAGGTAGTCGTAGTTGTATAAGATTTTTATTATTCGATTTTGTAGAACTTGAATAATATTTAGATTTGACTTTGCGGCATTACCCCATACTTCCACCAAGTAAAGAAGGTGTGGTTTAACTAGAGAATTATAAATTAAAATCCGGGTTTTTTTTTTGGGATACATCGGTTTATTTGGTATAGGCGGCCAACAAGAGAAGAAAGTTTATTTTTAATGTGAGTAATATGTGCATTCCAATTTAAATGACTATCAAGGATTAATCCAAGGTATTTTTCCTGGTTTTTTCTCTGTATTGCCTCACCGTTTATCGTTAATGTAAGATAATTAGGGAGTTTTTTGTTTTTGGCACTAAAAACTATGTATGAGGTTTTGGCAACATTGATGGTGAGGAGGTTATAGTTAAACCATTTATGCAACTTTACTTACATACGATAAGTCACTTGACCATATTATCTAGACTTCAATAGTCTCAATAACTGTTTTTATTTTTCAAAGCAAACGATATTTGGTATTAGGTTCAAGTGTCCGTGCCTTACTAGCAAGCGATTACATCTTAGAGCATTAAACCAACGATTAGACAATCAAGATCGCTTGCCCTTTATTTTTATTATTTACAAACTAGACTCTTACGCCCTTATTAATAAAATTATTTACACCACGGATTAGCTAATCCAACATTGCTGTCTTTGTCTATCAAGTGACTATTCTAAACTATCTGACAAAGACAGCCATGTTGGATTAGCTAATCCGTGGTGTAAATAATTTTATTAATAAGGGTATTAGAGTTTCGTTGATATATAATATTTCTTATTTCAGGTACCAAAGGGCTACAGAAATATTTTTGCAGTTTAAAGAGACTCTCGTTCAACTTGTGAAGTCCATACACCAGGTAAAGTGGGTACTTTTTAAAATGGTTTTCTGCCAAGGTATTATACTATCAAGGTAGTTTGTAACCTTGTCATAGGCTTGTCAAAAAGCCGACAGTGACATGCGTTACATTTGATAATAATTGTTGAAAAATTTGTATCGGAAAGATCTGTGTCGGAAAGATATTAGTAAATAAAAATGTTAACGAGAAGATTTTGGTCCAAATTAATCAAAAACATTGTCCCAAACAAACATTATTCTAGTGACGAGTGTGTGAACATTTTTATAAACGGTACACCAACATCGGTGCCAAAGTATTTCACTATCCTCCAAGCATTGCGGAGTAAGGGTGTGACGATACCGACGTTCTGCTATCACGAGCGCCTGTCCATCGCCGGCAACTGCAGGATGTGTCTGGTCGAGATAGAAGATTGGATCAAACCGCAGATAGCTTGCTCAACCCCAGTATCAGAGAAAATGAAAATACGAACGAACTCCGACATGGCGCTGAAAGCTCAAGAGGGAGTGCTGGAATTTCTTCTACTAGACCATCCCCTCGACTGTCCCATATGCGATCAGGGTGGGGAGTGTGATTTACAGGATCTGACGATGAGATTCGGCAGCGATCGCACACGCTTCACCGATATCCATTTTAAGGGAAAGAGGGCAGTCGAAGATTTCGACTTAGGTCCGCTAATACGTACGGAGATGACGAGATGCATCCACTGTACCCGCTGTATAAGATTCGCTTCGCAGATGTGTGGAGTGGAGGTGTTAGGTTCGACCGGGCGTGGCGGAGACATGCTGATCGGAACTTACGTGGATAAATCATTTCTCTCCGAGTTGTCCGGTAACGTCATCGATTTATGTCCCGTAGGAGCATTAACGTCTAAGCCCTATATGTTTAAAGCGAGACCTTGGGAAGTCAAACGAACTAATTCTATAGACGTTACTGACGCTACAGGAACCAATATAATATTGAACCATAAAAGCGATAGAGTTCTAAGAGTGCTACCTCGAGAAAACGACGAAGTAAACCAAGAATGGCTTTCGGACAAAGGTCGTTGGGCCATTGATTCGGTTGACATGCAGAGATTGGTGACTCCAATGTCCAGATGTGGTACCTGTTTGTTTAACGTCGACTGGCATGTAGTTTTGCAAGAAGTTGGAGAAGTCATGAGCTGTACTAACCCAGGGAGGATCATGGCAATCGCCGGTCCCCATACTAATGTAGAGACACTGGTAGCTACGAAAGATTTATTGAACGCGTTGGGTTCTGAGCATACCTATATTGAACGTGATTTCAGCTACTCCTTAGCGGATGTTGATATAAGAGCAGGATTCTGTATGAACAACAAAATGAAGAATATTGCTGAAGCGGATAAAATGTTACTTATCGGAACGAACCCCAGGTTCGAAGCTCCGATTCTCAATGCCTGGATAAGACAAGCATATTTAAGCAACGAGTGCGATATATACATCATCGGTCCTACTTGTAGTTACAATTATCCTGTAAATTATTTGGGAGAGGATTTAAAGTTACTCTCGGTAGCCGAACAGTGTCTACAAGGTAGTAAGCGGCCGTTGATATTTATAGGTGTAGATCAACTCGGAAGCCCTGGCGCTTCGCAGATTATGCACAGTGTAATGACCTTGACGTCCTCATTGGAAGTAGAAAAAGACTGGCAGGTAATAAATATCGTCACCAAGGAAGCGAGTTTTGCAGGAGCTCTTGAATGCGGATGGAAACCGGGAGCTTTGAAAGCATTGGAGAGCATCAATCCCAGCGTCATAATATCGTTAGGAGCGGACGAGGTATTTCATAATTGGAACCCTAATTACCATGTCAAGATAATATACGTCGGATTTCAAGGCGACAAATGTTCCGATGTGGCATCTTTTATTCTCCCTGGGAGTGCGTATACCGAAGGTGGTGGAATTTTCGTGAATATGGAAGGTAGGTCACAATTAGCATTGCGAGCTGTCACGCCGCCCGGCAAAGCTCGCCACGATTGGAAGATCATACGAGCTGTAGCGGAATACAGTGGGGTAGATTTGAAATATAGCGACGAGAGAGAAATGTGGAAGAGACTCGCAGAGATCAGCCCCAGCCTTCACATCGTCGACAAATATCAACCAAAGTTATTTACAGATTTAATAATGCCCTCGATTCCATGTGAGAATCTCAAATCCTGTATCCCTGGTCCTCTTAAAGTGGAAATGAAAACAATTAGGGATTATTACTGTTCAGATATCTTTTCGTCCAATTCGCCCACGATGGTGAAAGCGTACAAGGCTGCTAAACAATTACAACAATCAGCTTACGCCAGGATATGATAACGACATTCTAAAATAAAAATGCGTAAACATAATTTCGTTTCATTTGCACATATTTTATAATAGTATCATAATAATTAAAATAAGCGTCAGTTCAAGCCGATGGATGCACTTTTAGATACCGATTCAAAATTAAATCTCACTCACTACACAAGAAGACACAAGTTTGATTGAAAGAGTTTGAATAGGCAATCGGACAATTTTTTTTTTATTGCATAAATGAATAGTACTCTTAAATATGAGTAACTTCTCAGAAGAAACCGTATATCAAAAGTCAATATTTTCAAAGGTACAGCGATTTGTATAAAAAATTTCGCGAGCCTCCTAAAAACGCTCCATACTAAAGTCGACCTAAAAATGACGTCACTTGTATATGAAGTAGTATGAAGTAGTATATGAAGTATATGGCCGCAGGAATATATTTGTAAATATCTCCGATATTTGTGCGTTTAAGTTCATACTTACCATAATGAATGTTTTTGTATATGATGTGAGTAATCTAATGATGTAGGTTTTGTTTACCAATTTCGCAAAAAAAAAAAAAATTTTTTTAGTATAAAGACTCGCGAAATTTTGTATACAAATCGCTGTACTTTTGAAAATATTGACTTTTGATATACGGTTTCTTCTGAGAAGTTACTCATATTTAAGAGTACTATTCATTTATGCAATAAAAAAAAATCAGTCCGCTTGCCTATTTCGAGCTGCACCAAGCTGCGTTGCGCGGCGCCACTCTTGTAATGAAACGTGTATCTTCTTGAGTAGTGAAATAAAGTTCAATTTTTAATCTCCATCATAAAAATGCGGCGTCGCATCGTATCGCGTCTCGATGTGATCTGACTGGTTGTTAGTTGTTTGGTTAGTTTCTGTTAACTGAAAAAAAAATTATTGTACCATCGATAAAGTTCCCGTCGACTAGTTCCGTTCCCAAACATTTTCCTTTGCACTAGAACGCCTCAAAATATTTTAACACAAATTAAGTGACCGTAACGATTGCAAACGTAGTTGAACTACGTATTTACACGTGAGTATATGTGCGTTCGCAAGATTCAACGGCGGTGTTGAGCGATTTTTATCGTATGCCTGGTCGAGCGATAACTTGTTCGATGGTACCTCTCGATTTCAGCTTGCAGTTACTGTAGGCGTACCTATTGTGACGTCATAAAACTCTCATATACCGCCTTACCTCTAAATATTTCTTCATAATATATTTAATTCTTATCTGCAGGTGCTTATGAATAACATTGAAAACCTGGCAGTAGCGGAGAAAGACTTCAAGGAGAAAAGGAAACAGTTGCTAGATGCCAGAATCAATTATATTGTGAAAAAAGGCTTAGCGGACCTGCAATACGAAGAAGTTGTAGCAAGATTTAAACTAAATAAATAAACGAGAATACTATTTTGCAGTACCTATAGACGTAGATATATAATTTGTATATAATAGACGAGGCATGTCGAGGCAACTGTCCCCATTAAAATGGCTCCAATTTTGGGGTTGTTTGGGGCCATTTTGATATTTGAGGTATAATCAAGATGATTGACATTTGAGGTACCTATGGCGAAATCAAAATGGCGTAACTTTTTCTTGTGTGAAGATTTGTTTTTCAGAATGCAGAATCGACCTTCAGATGTAAAATATTCTTTAAGTAAATAATGAATTAATAATCTCGTCCTAATTCTCGTTATGTTAAGTAATCTATTATTCTTATTGTTGTTGTTCGTAATCATATAAGGTATTGGTATACTAAGTGTTAAATAAAACAAAAATATACAAAAACACAATCAAATTTTATTAAATATCAAATATTGTATTGTCTAACACGATTTCATAACTATCATGTTTCACATCAAATAGAGTCGATGCAAACGCCTGAAACGCAACACGACTACTTGTTACCCCCTACCATGATGGCTGCATCTGAAATTACCGAGCTAGTGATCCAAAAATATTCATTACATTGCGCAATATAAAGGTGGTCTGATCAGAGATTCGAATAGTTTGCGCAATTTAACAAACAATTTTGAATTCGCGCTGATTACCAACACTTCGAATAAGTCGCGTGTTGCATTTCAAGGGTTTCCTTACTTAATGGTAAAAATATGGATGAATACACTTCAAGTACTAAAGTACAGACAAAGAGTGAACAGGACAGAAAAAGCTGAAAATAGCGAGAGCTATTTTTTTTTTCAAATAAACTGTATATTAGTGACGATCGAGTTAAGTTAGTGCTTGTGTAATATAGAAGAATTTCTAATGATATGTAGTCAACATCGTAAACCCTAGAAGGTTGGTAACTTGGTACATACTTACGAGTAGTTTTTCTATTTAATAACGCTTTTAATTGGTTAGCGCGTTTGTCACCGTAAAATTGTAAAAACCGTTAGATTGTAATACAACTAGTGAAATTGTAAAATGTTGATAGACTTCGGACACGAATATGCTGCCTATTATTTAACACATTATTTTTCGTTAATTATAAATATATAGTTATTAATCTTTTGACATATTTTTACAATCTCGTTAGTTATTTTACAATCTAACGGTTTTTACAATTTTACGGTGACATATCTTTTCAATAACGCTTTTAATTGGTTAGCGTGTTTGCGTCCTCCAATCAAAAGCGCTATTGAGTAAATAAACTACCGACAAAAAACCTCAAAGCGTCCACTACTTTTTTGTTAATTCATTTTATTTCTATTTGTACCTGTCTATTTAATTCTTCTATGTTGGTTTTAATTTATGTCTATTATGATCATACCGTTCCAGTACGTTAAAAGAAAATAATTTTATGTTCAAATTAAAGATATTTGGTCGGAAACTAAAATCATAAACTCAGTTATCTCTTATCTCAGCTACTAAGTCTAGTTTATCCCGGTCGTCACATTAGAATATAAAAAGATATATTTATATTGTCATGAAGGAACGAGCTTTATAAATAGTACCCGTACATAAAAATAGACTTTAAAACATCATATTGAACAGTTTAAAATGGTATTTACAACATAATTTAGAATTTGACGAAGAAAGAAGAAGTAACATACACAAACGTCATACACATTGGACATAAATACATGAGCTTATGCAAAATCTACAAATAGTTATACACGGTTACCTCAATGGATTAATACTTGCCCTTACGTACTTATCTATTAAAATATTTTGTGCGCCAAAGCTCTAAGTCTTTGATGATATCGTAAGCGAGAATCGTCTGCAATGGACTCGAACTATAGACGTTCACATCAAGCGTCATCATTAGATTAAAACTACTACAGACTGACGAGTGCCAACTTTATTGGCCTACATACATAAAACAGCGATGCGAATATATATTAACGTCTCCGAAAATCAATTACGGATACTTCGGGCACATGATACACTGCTTATGTAAAGACGTTTAGGCAGAAAAATTATTGTCATACTCAAACTAAAAAATCATCTCATGTATGGAGGACTGTTCGCAAAACGCAAACTCGCCCATATAAAGACAATTTTTTTTCGAGTATGACAATTATTTTTCTGCCTAAATGTCTTTACCTAAGCAGTAGATCATATGCCCAAAGTATCCGTAATTGATTTTACCAAACCTTATATTAGAACGACGAAGTTGTCTAAGAAGTACAATCGTAAACCTTTTAGCTAAGTATAACAAAAGTTTATAAAATATCTGATTAAAAATTTGATTAAAACCGCTTGATGTGAAACAATCTACGAATAAATAGATTCCGATCAGCATATTATAATGGCCCCACTGCACGCGCTACGGCGAGGTCGATTGCAGAGATTACCTACAGGGCTTCACTGATATGTGGTATGATGTGTCACGTCACCTTTGGTCGCTACGCTAGCCCTCCAGTCTTCACGGGCAGTACTAGATTATAGATCACTACTACACAATTCCACAAATAATGTTGGGGTAAAACAAGTCGCATACAAAATTGTTAAGGCGCATTCAGAGTCACGGCGAGAAGCCCCGAGAAACGTGAACGGCTTGTGAGCACTCGCGCAGACTTTACACGAGAAGATTTCTTATTGCGAAACTTCTCTCTGTGAGGCTGGATGTCGTATTAAGCTTAATTTCCACGCGAAATGTTGCGATAAAACTTCTAACTGTAGTATGTTGTTTACTTTACGTAAAGTTGCAAGTAAATTTTAAGAATTGAATACTCGCTACTGCTTCCCAGACCGATCTCTCTATGATAATTTGACGCTTATAATAAATAGTGTAGGTTACTGTAAGAACTAGAATGTTACTGACGATTTTGAATGTAAAAATATTTCGCGCGGAACATCAGCATTGTAAAATTCTCAATATTGTGAGTATTATCTTGAACAATTAAAATTGAGTACATTTTATTATATGACTTTTCTTCTGTCCCACCTTTTGGGTAATTCTACTCGTGATGTCGTCAGTTGGACGATCGAATGCTTCGCTACAAACTCGACATTAGCAAATGAACTTAAAATTGACAATATTTCAATATAATACTTAATTAATTGAGGCGAAACGAGTATTTGATTTAAAATCTACTTAAAGACCGTCGGTGATAATATACACATTTTCAATTTCATAAAAAAAAAAACATTAATTTAAATACCTTATTCAGACGCAGCTACAGCTAGAAATATTGTCAATCCGAAAGTCTTTCAACGCAGTGGCTAATTGCAAGATAACTCCTAAAACCGTCTAAATTATCAAATATGTCGTAAAAACATGGAAGCACTCCGCGGACAGACTGTTGACTGTGGTCGGCTCAAGCGCTTGTCGCAATCAACATA
The DNA here is from genome assembly GCA_905404095.1 of Glaucopsyche alexis. Lineage (NCBI taxonomy): Eukaryota > Metazoa > Arthropoda > Insecta > Lepidoptera > Lycaenidae > Glaucopsyche > Glaucopsyche alexis. The sequence goes on along the minus strand of FR990054.1, from coordinate 19,715,624 downwards.
CAACAAGCAGCCAACACGAGTATTTGTTGTTTGCGACAAACACGTAAAGCCGGCTTTAGATGTTACTAGTTTACCTCTGTAAGGTACCTACCATCGGCTATTCTTTTGTCCCAAAACTATTGAACGTAAATCCTTATTTAGTGACAATGTATGAATAGTTTTATAATTATATAACATAAAATCTTAACTTGTAAATGCATGAAGTAAACAAAGGAACTAAAACCTAGCAACGCCACTTCAACACAACTAAGCACAATATCGCCAACTATCTATGATGTTATACATCTAGGGCCATACACCATACTTCACATCGTCCAATTGGCATGACGCAGCAGGTCTGATCCAACCAGCCCATATACACCACATGTTATTAATTGTACTATAGGTTATTGATTTCTTATGTTTACAGGAATATTGTTCATTGTTTTAAACACTTACGGATTTTGTCGCGGTGCACTTTTTTTCCCGACGTTTCGGCTACTTTCCAGCAGCAGCGAGGCTATAGAAATTAAAGTACTCTAATTTTAACCGAGGAGATGGCTGCCCTCTAGTTGGGATCCAGTGATAAATAAAATTTAAGTCAAAAACACCGCGGTTTCAACATACTGTCAGTATGTTTTGCTAGGATCGGAACACAAATAGTAATTGAAGAATCTTCGGGTAGTTTGAACAACTTCAACAAATAGGACAACTGACACCTCAGTCCTCCCGTGACCACGGCTGCTGGAAAGTAGCCGAAATCTCGGGAAGAAGAAAAGTGCACCGCGACAAAATCCGTAAGCATTTAAAACGATGTACCTTGGTGAAAATTCTTGTTTCACAGTAATAACACACAGGACTTCTTGCACTGTCATCACTGTCTTGCGATCTGAACTGATCCAGCGTCTATCATGGAAGCGTCGTGCCGATTGGACGATAGGAAGTATAGTGTATAGCTACCATAAGTAAAAGTAACAAACCTTACGTAAGGGAACAACAGAACAGGGACGTATCAAACAACAACAAAACATACGGGGCTAAATGTCGCAACTGGCCGGCCTTACACCTTGGTGATGGACTTCAATCTCCTGCTTCTCAGACACCTGAAATATTAAATCTCATGAAGGTCTGCAGGCTTAGCATTCGCATAGTAGAAACACCGAAGAATAGAAAATAGGACAGATTGAAGAAATATTTATACCATTCGGAGCAAAATAGGTCTTATTGTAAAATAGCAAGGTCGATGTATCGTCGTTATGGGAAAGAACATTATTTTTCCCGAGCATGAGCTCACAAAATGGCCTGTTTTCAACCGACTTCCAAAACACAGAAGGAGGTTCTCAATTCGTGTGTATGTTTTTTTGTATGTATGTTACGTGATTACTCCGCCGTTTGTGTATTTTCGAAATTCTTTTTTTATTTTGAATGGTTGACTGGTCGGTCCCATTGTCACCAAATGATTGAAAAAAATGACCTGGTGATGGGATCCATGAGAAATCGAGAGAAATCATCAAAATTTATAGGGACACCGATAGTGATTTTGCCTTTTCTTGAAATAATTTGACCAAAAACAATATAACAATGGTACTCGCCTTATAATTCCGCGGTAGACCATGAACGCTCCGTACAGACTGAGGAAGACGGTGGCCGTCCACACCACCGCCAGCACCGACGTGCTCCCCTCTGAAAGTAACACATTCGTTCATTCAAGATTGTGTATCGTTATAAGCATACTCACTGTTGCCCGCGGCTCCGCTCGCGTAAGTATAGTATCCTTCGGAAACACTGTATTTTTCGGAATAAAAAGTAGCCTATGTTTTAACCCAGAGCCTAAACTACTAAGATACCAAGTTTCATCAAAATCCCTTCAGTAGTTTTTGCGTGAAAGAGTAACAAACATCCATCCATACATCCTCACAAAACTTCACATTTATAATAATAGTAGAATTTAATAACGTAACTTACAGACTCAAATCGCGCTGCATAAATTAGTATCGATAGCGTGTTGAAATCTCATCAACCCGACTACGGCGAAGCCAAAAGGAAGGGTAATGATTTTGTATGTATGTATATGTGTCCCATCCTAGCACCATAATGGCCCGGCCAACAATTTGAGTAGTCGGGTTTGTTATTTTTTTTTTGTAATATACACTATGTTTCTTTTTACAATTACTACTAAATCAGGAGCGTACCTATGTATCCATCGTGGTAGTCGGTGGGGGCACGCTCGAGCCAGGCGCGGCGCGGGGGCTCGCGCTCCACCGCCACCAGTTCAGGGCCCTCTGAGCTGCTGCAGTTCGCCCACTCGATAGTCACGTACCTACTTAATACACCACATATAAATACGATCCTGCACGTATTTAAAAATAATTGTTTGAATTTGGAATTAAATTTGAAGGTCCAATTTACATTTTTTTTTTGTATAATTCAAGTCCCAAGCCCTTGTCGTGTTAATTTTAAACATATTTAAGCTTGATTAAGTTTAAACATATTCGCTACGAAGGTGCTACGAATTTAAGCTTACATCGTAGTCCAGTTATAATATTTTCGCTACAGACGTGCTACGAATTAATGTAGCTTTAGTTACTAAGCTACGAAAGTGCTACGAATCTACGTAGACCCCGTAGCTGAGCTACGAATCACATATCGTATGTCTGACGTTCCACACATAAATAGGTATATTTTGTTACAATAACCTATTAGTAAATACAGATTGTTTGGCAGCGAGTAGAAACCGTTAAATTTAAATGATTAAAAACGTTTTAGTGTTTTATTGTGAGCCAATCAGGTCAGGTCACCCACTTTAAAAAAAATACAAATTGGCGAATATCCCAGTAACGGTGTAATTTCAGTCATGTATATTATGGATTTGTCTGTACAAGAAACATCCTATACAAGAATCTACAACTAATCTACTAAAACAAGGCCCCTACCTAGACGAAGTGTTGCATGCCTGTCGTGGCGGTACCAGCAGCTGGCGGGTGCGCGAGCGCGCGCCGCCGCGGCAGGGCCCCCACGCGCCCCAGGGGCCCGCCTGTCCCACCTCCGCCCGGCACCCGCACTCCACCTGACATATCTCGTCCTCCTAGCAAAATTATCCAATTGTTTGAAAATGATTTACGGAAAATAAAGTGTTTTAAATGTTTACTTACGCTAGTAGCCCAAAATGTTAATTATTATGAAGTGTTATTTGTCTCAACTCCGTGGCTCAGTGGTGAGTGCAGTGGCGCTTTAGCCGGAGGTCGCGGGTTCGAATCCCGCCAGGGAACAAAAAAGTTTTTTGTGTTTCTGGGTCATGGATGTGTATTAAATATGTGTATATTATAATAAAAATCTTAAATATAAGTATAGTATAAAAAGTATTAAATATACTTCCGTTGTCTGGTACCCGTAACACAAGTTCTTCGGATACTTACCACGGGGCCAGACTGATGTGGTTTGAAGCGTCCATAGATATTATTATTATATATATTATTATTAGCTACGCCCCTGACCTGGTCGTGCGGCGGGGGTGCAGCGATGCGGCCGGGTAGCGCGGCGGCGCAGCGCCACGGCTGCAGGTAGGTGTCGAGTTCGGGCTCGTCCGCCGCGCTCAGCTCGCAGCGTGCTTTTGAAAGTCGCACGCCCCAGCCGCACGCGTCCAACGCCGGAGTGCCGGTTGATGTCTAAAAATAATGTTTTCGCTATGAGAAAAATATCTGGTAACCAATACTACGTCACCAGTGAAATAATTGAAATATCATATATTTTTATTTAAGTTATAACAATTTAAAATTAAATATAGGAACTTCTTTATCTTTTCAACGTATGAGGGATACTGACTCGCAAAAGGCATCCCAGTAGAGGTCTAGCTACAAGCCTGAGACAGGGCTCGCGGGGGCACGGCGCGCGCTGCTCGGTGGGCGGGCACGCGCGGCCGGGCCATACGGCTGCTGTTAAGTGTTGCCTGAGAATTTAAGAGACAAGGATGAATCAAGTTGTTACTAATTGTGCATTGTAAACAATATAAAAAATGTGTATCCGTTCTAAAGTCATGAAAGTATAATATTAAGCCATGTGCGCTTATAGACGCGGTGGGCTCGCCGCAGCTAAAGGCATATGTGTCTCACTCGCCCCACTCGCACCTCCTTTCAGTACCAAAGCCATGCAAGTACTTAGGCCATGCAACCGTACCGTATGCGGCGCATGTGTCTCGCGGTGGGGTCACCGCAGCTGCAGGTGGAGGCGTTCCACGCGCCCACTCACCCTCCTTTCAGTACCAAAGACATGCAAGTACCTAAGCCATGCAACGGACGTACCGTATGCGGCGCATATGCTGCGCAGTGGGGTCGCCGCAGCTGCAGGCGGAGGTGTCTCACGCGCCCACTCACCCACCTTGCAGTGCCAAATCCATGCACGTACCTAGTACCTAGGCCATGCAACCGTACCGTATGCGGCGCATGTGTCTCGCGGTGGGGTCGCCGTAGCTGCAGGCGGATGTGTCCCACGCACCCACGGCCCCACCTTGCAGTGCCAACATGCAAGTACCTAGGCCATGCAACCGTACCGTATGCGGCGCATGTGTCTCGCGGTGGGGTCGCAGTAGCTGCAGCCGGAGGTGTTCCACGCACCCACTCGCCCACCTTGCAGTGCCAAAGCCATGCAAGTACCTTGGCCATGCAAGTACCTAGGCCATACAACCGTACCGTATGCGGCGCATGTGTCTCGCGGTGGGGTCGCCGCAGCTGCAGGCGGAGGTGTCCCACGCGCCCCATTCGCCCACTTCACAGTCCACGCCGCACGGCACGTAGCACCACGACTCCGCCACCTCGGATGACGTCGCGTTCTGCGTGCACACGATAGTCAGTCATCTTTACATTCATATATATATATATATATATATATATATATATATATATATCATAAAGAGGAAAAATTTGTTTATTTGTATGTTTTTTTGTTTGTATCGAATAGGTTACGAAAGTATTAGACTAATTTTAATGAAATTTAGCACAGATATAGGGTAGACCACAGGGAAGTACATATGCTACTTTTTATTCAGGCAAAATATGGATTTGGCCTCGATAAGTCGCGGGCAATATCTAGTAACTTAAATGTATAAATATAAATATGCATATTGCATAATATAAATAACTTATATGCATAAAAATATGCTCCTTCTCTTAGTCGTTTCTCTGTGCTTTAAATGGGAGGTAATTTGTAGTCACTAGAAAACGGTAGACATGGATTCACAAAGTTGTTAACAAAGTATGTATTTACCGGGCAGAATAAGTCCTCGACGAAAGCGCCGTCACTACGGAGGCATCGGACTGATCTCTTCTTGATGCCCTCACCGCACGGCGACCCACCTAACAGTTTATATAAATTGAATATAGAATTATGAATAGGTACAAATTATGTTATTTTACATTTTAAAATATTTATTGATTTTTTACTATAGTACGATTTCTAAACAATGTGTATTATGTAATTGTTGTATACTTAATCAAGTCTTAACTAAATTATATTTGAATCTCACCCAGTGGCTGACAGTCGTCCCAGGGCGCCACGTGCCAGGAGTAGGTGTGCGGCGCGCAGGGCTCCGCCCCCACCAGGTGCGGGCAGGGCGCTCCGCCCTCCTCCGCCGGGCGAAGCACGACACGAGTGCGGTCACGACGCCCGCCCCACTTAGTCTGAGGGGTCATTAAGTTAATTACTAATGTATACTTAGTATAATATCACATCTCTGCTGTCTCCATACTTATGATTTAGCTACTCTACTACGCTACTGTAATATAATAGTCACAATATTATAATAGAGTCCCTCATCAGTGAAGTTAAGCTTTTTCATTAACTTTCAATGTATTGTGTAATGGATTATCTAGTATACAGCCTCCGTGGTCTAGTGGTTAGAGCATTGGCTCTCGACTCGGAGGTCATGGGTTCGATTCCCGCATTGGAACAATAAAAAATGTTGTTTCCAAGTTTGGTTAGGACAGTGCAGGCTGATCACCTGATCCATGCGTCGGATGGGCATGTAAAAAGTCGGTCCTGCGCCTGATCTCTCGTCAGTCGTGTCGGTTATTCGTCCCACTGGATTACGAGAGTACAGGAAGAGAAAGTGCTGTTGTGTACTGCGCACACACTTGGGCACTATAAAATTACTCCTGCGTAACTGGCCTAGTTTCAATGAAACCGGCCACCGTCACCGAGATCGGTGTTGAGAGTTATTATTATCTAGTATATTTTATGTCTCAATTCATTATCAATAAATTCATGTTATTTAGATTATGTTATATCCGTACCTGATCGCATGGGCTCCACTCGGACCAGGCGCTGACGACGCAGTCGCTAGGGCAGGGGGCCCGGCACGCCGCCTCGTGCACCGGCCGGGGGCCCGCCGCCGCACACGATACTTCCGGCAGCGGGGCCGCGGACCCATCCACGCATCTGTGTTAAACATTAAATAAAAATAAAATGTAGAAGTAAATAAGTACTACTACGTCAATTACGGGGCAAATACACGTTTTTATTTTTGTTTGACTTGCAATATAGCTCCAGAGTCGCACAATTTAAAGCGTGGGGGAGTACGAAATATCGTAAGAACAAGAAAGATAAGAGAAAATTTACTAAATTTTATAACAGGGAACCGTGAAAAGTCGTTTTCCGTTAGTGGGATCCAAAACTGTATCCAGTGTCAAATTGTACTTAGGCTAACCACACATGACACGCAGCGCGCTCGCGGCGCGGACGCAGCGCACGCATCGCTGACACGCCTAAGGAACGCGCACGCCTAATGTAGGGGAGGCCTTAACGTAAACTATTAACAGCAATGTAAAATACCAACAAAAAGTCTATGGAAGCCACCTCAATCTGGTCTCGTGGTATGTTCTCTCGAAGAAGTTGTGTTACGGGCACCAGACAACGGAAATGTATTAATACTTTTATACTAAATATATATTTAAGATTAGAATATAATTTAAGATACTCATCCCAACTTACCTGTCCGGTAGTTGTGGTATAGTATACGGGTATGCGACCCCGGCTTCCCTAGCTATTACTGTCCTATCCCTTGCCCTCCTGGGCGGTAATATCCTACATTCCCTATTTCCCACTCTAACTTACCAATCTTCCTTTCCACACCACCTATCCTTCCCTTTCCCTATTCCTACCCTCTCCACCAATCCGTGGAAACGCAATGGATAATCAAAAATAATTTAATTATCCAAAATGGCGGCGATGTGGTTCGCCACCCATCACGTCTCGTTTCTCGCGGAGGCGAAAAGCGTACCATGGAGAGACGCTTGGCTACGTTGAATGTAAGAGGAGGAATGGATAATAAGAATGAAAGTGGACGAAGCGAAGGAAGTATGTAAGGATCGTAGCAAGTGGAAAGAAGTGGTCTCTGCCTACCCCTACGGGAAAAAGGCGTGATAATATGTATGTATGTATGTATTATATAATACACATCCGTGACCCAGGAACACGGAAAACTTATTTGTTCCCGGGCAGAATTCAAACCCGCGACCTCTGGCTTGAGCACCAACGCCCTAACCATTGCGCCACAGAGGTCGTCAGCTGTTTAAATATCAAACGGAAACACTGTACTTTTTCGGGATGAAATGTACACTGTTTTAATCCAGAGCCTAAACTATTACCATACCCATAACCCACTAACTGTGGGAGAGCCACGCTTCGGCATGAATGGGCCGGCTCGACCGGATAAATACCACGACCTCACAGAAAACCGGCGTGATATAACGCTTGCGTTGTGTTTCGCTGAGTGAATGAGGTTACCGGAGGCCCAAGGGGGGCATTGGCGCTTTTAAGGACCAGGAATGCTAGTCGTAACAACAGAGGAGTTACAAGTATAACTCCTCTGGTGTTGCGAGTGTCCATGGGCGGCGGTAATCGCTTACCATCAGGCTCATTTTCTGGTTCATTATATAAAAAAAAAACCTAATTTATTTTGTAGTTTCATCATGCAAATGTGTGCAACTCACTCGACAGTCCTGTTGATCAGGGCCCGGCCGCACAGGGCCCGGCGCGGGGCGCACACGGCCCACTCGCCCGCCCGCCAGCGCGGCTCGGGCACCGCGCACGTGGCGCGCTGGAGCGTCGCGCCGCACTCGCGCCCGCCGCCAGAGCCCTCCTCTATCACCTCCCTGATACATCGAGCCCCATGTTAACTCATTACGGTCAGCTCACACCGAGATAGCGTTTCAAAATTAAACATTATTCACTACACAGAAAGATAAATAAATAAAAATAATAAATAAAAATATATTTATTGAACACATAAGGGACATAAACACAGCAAAAAGAAAATAAAGAATCGAAAAACAGAATAAAATCCCCACACCACATGTTCAAAGGGAATCCACTCAGGCATCGACCACGGCGGTGCCGAGGCGCCTGATCTTCCGTTGATCTATCAGTTTGAGATCTCACATCAGCACATTATTTTAAAATTATTTTTTTACTTTACAAACCAACTATAAATAATTATAATATGATTTTCTATTATTAAAAACATCACATTAACCCAGAACAAACAAAACAATTACATTCAGGTGCAGCTTTATCTCGCTACACCAAACTTGTAAAAGAGCGACTCCGCGCTGCGCTTGAGTCTTGACTATTAACATTAGTCAGCTTAGTAGTAAAAAAATTCAGCAATGTTTTTATATAAACTTTTTTTTTTATAATTTCAAATTTAATAATTAATGATGTACATGTCACCCTTAGCTAGTACAGCCTGTAATTATATGTGAGAGTAAGAGATAACTGTCAGTTAGTTTTACCTGGTCCTAAACCGGAACGCAGCCCTGGAGCCTGGCTCAGCAGCGCAGGGCCCCCACGAGGCCCAGGGCCCCACGGCGCAGTCGCGCGCGCACCGCACCGAGCACGCGCCGCGCACGAGCGACTTGAACTCCTCGTCGTATGACAGACCGTCTGTTGAAGCTTCCCGCACTCGTCGAGGTCCTGAAGCAGTGGCCATAATATATTTATGTTAAAACTAGATGTTGTCCGCGACATCGGGTGCGCAAAAGTTAATTTCTCAGAAACCGTACATTTTTCCGCGATAAAAAGTAGCCTATGTCCTTCCCCATGATCTACTCTACGTTTGTGCCAAATTTCATCAAAATCGGTCCAGTAGTTTCGGAGCCTATTCGATGCCAACAAACAAACAAACTTTTCTTCTTTATTATATTAGTATAGATATTGGATACTTGCTTTTACCCGCGTCTCCGTCCACGTAAATACAGTATCCATCAAAACACTACTTTTTCAGGATGAAATTTTACCTACATTTCAATTTAGAGCCTAAACCTTACAAAATTTCATCAAAATCCGTTGAGTAATTTTTGCGCATAAGAGTCACAAACATCTAGATTATCCAGCCTCACAAACATTAACAATTCTTAATACGAGTAGTACTTGGATGAAATAAAAGCCACAAAGGGATATTTGAATGAGATATTATTATTTTTTTACCGTTTTTGTGGTAGCCATAGAAGGAAAACAAGTGACAGAGAAGGTGAAAGTGATACTCAGCGAAATAGAATGCAAAAAAAATCAGGTCAATGATCCCTAAGGCCATGGTAATTTCTGATAAAAATTAGGCTTACAACTGCCCGTGTAGTAACTATTTGGAAGGTTATAATTAATGTAATTGTTTATTGTTAAACGATGAGGGGTAATTTTTGCTTTTAACACCTGATTAAAAAGTCATTACAAATTCAAATTAAAAACCATACTCTTACCAGTAAGCGGATGGTATTTCTTGCAGACGTCCATCGGAACATCTCGGTCTTTCACCAAGCATCGCGCGGCTCTCAATAGTCGGCCCTCGCCGCATTCCATACTGTACAAAATATAAAAGTTAAGTACCTGGGTAACCGAGCTTAAAGAGTAAATAAAAAAAATCCCAAAAATATTTATGTGACTGGTATTCGAACCCACTACATTCCGAATTTACGAACAAAGCAAAAATTATACATGCGCATACCAAACTGCCAATCGGATTCACATATTACTTAAAGTCAAAATTATTGATATATTGTTGCATGTCATGGGGTACTCTTCCCAACTTATCTGTCCGGTAGTTGTGGTATAGTATACGGGTACGCGACCCCGGCTTCCCTAGCTATTACTGTCCTATCCCTTGCCCTCCTGGGCGGTAATATCCTACATTCCTTTTTTCCCACTCTAACTTACCAATCTTCCTTTCCTCACCACCTATCCTTCCCTTTCCCTATTCCTACCCTCTCCACCAATCCGTGGAAACGCAATGGATAATCAAAAATAATTAAATTATGCAAAATGGCGGCGATGTGGTTCGCCACCCATCACGTCTCGTTTCTCGCGGAGGCGAAAAGCGGACCATGGAGAGACGCTTGGCTACGTTGAATGTAAGAGGAAGAATGGATGGTAAGAATGAAAGTGGATGAAGCGAAAGAAGTATGTAAGGATCGTAGCAAGTGGAAAGAAGTGGTCTCTGCCTACCCCTACGGGAAAGAGGCGGTCCTGCCTACCACTACGGGAAAAAGGCGTGATTATATGTATGTATGTATGTTGTTGCACGACGCAAGAAAAACTAAGAAGCAAAACTTAAAAATGAGTAGTTTCCAGGGATAAGCCTAGCTAGATCGATTTTTCTCCCTACATGCTAAATTTCATGGTAATTCTTGCAGCCGTTTTCGAGAAACCGATTATACTTATTATATATATACAAGATTGTTTTGATTAAAGTTAAAGAATAAGATGTTTTTGTTCACAAATGACAATAACTTAAGGTAGACATAAAATTTCTAAAAATACTTACCCTTGAGGAAGTATACAATCTGAGTCGGCTGGAAGCAGTTCCAAAGTCACATTTTTACACACGCAGTTCGGTACGTCAGGTTCCGAAGCGTCCAAGTATCTGAAATGCAGAAAGGTTTGTTAATTATCGAATGAATGAATGAATACAAATGAACTTTGAAAGAATTTAAATTATGTAGATTTTTCGCTTTAATGTGGGCTCCACTAATCGGCAGCACAGCGATGCGTCCTTTCTAGTAAATAATCGCGTGGTGTATTATATTCTCTTATACAATTTCATACAAAAAATATGTGGTTGTATCGCGTCGCGTAGCTATGCTGCCGGGTAGTTACGACTAGTGCGGTCCCAGCTTTAATCGAAGAACAACATGGCCGATAAGGCCTTTTGTCAGTGCGACTCATGTGGATGCAATTTTAGTTTCACTACTTCCACTTACTTGAGTGGGTCCGCGCAGATGACGTCACAGGTGAGCGGCGCGATGGTGCCGCACGACACGCGACACGGCGCCACACTGGGCGGCACGAGCTGCCCCGCGCACGCGCCCGCCTCCACGCGGTGCGAGTCCGAGCCGCACCAGATGCCTGACCAGATGAGAGCTATTTAGTACTTGTACACAGATTACAGATACATTTATTGATAAACTAGCTAACCCAGCAAACGTTGCTCTGCCATTTAAAGTTCATCACCCGTCGGTAGGTAGGTATAGAAAATAGTTTATTACAGACGACTTTTGACGTTGCTTGAGGCCATTTTGACAATTGAGGTATGGTGAAATCAAGATGGCGTAACTTTTTATATGAAGATTTGTTCAGTGAAATGCACGCCTATCCCAAAGTGCCCCCGAGACGATCAAACGGTTTGACTCAAATCTTACGTGTTTTATGCAATCATTTCACGTCGGTAAGATCGGTTTATCAAACGGCACTGTTCAGTTTCACTGTCACTTCTCTGTGAAACAAAACAAAAATATGTAATTTAATCAAAATAGCTTCAAAAGTAATTTAGTAAACGCGCCTCCTGCAGCGGCCCGCAGTTAGGCCCGCCGCGCACCTGACGCACGCGGACTTGTTCTCCCGGCTCTATAGGAGTTAATGACGATGATGACTCACTTCGGGTGCGGTAGCCCACGCCGCACGTCTCCTGCGGAGGCAGGCGGCAGGTGCTCCAGTCGCCCGCGGCACAGGCGGCGCGCGTGCGGCACGCCCGCGGCACGGGGCAGTCGCGCGCCTCCTGCAGCGGCCCGCAGTTCGGCCCGCCGCGCATCTGGCGCACGCGGACATGTTCGCCCGGCTCTATAGGATGTTAATGACGATGATGACTCACTTCGGGTGCGGTAGCCCACGCCGCACGTCTCCTGCGGCGGCAGGCGGCAGGTGCTCCAGTCGCCCGCGGCCCAGGCGGCGCGCGTGCGGCACGCCCGCGGCACGGGGCAGTCGCGCGCCTCCTGCAGCGGCCCGCAGTTCGGCCCGCCGCGCATCTGGCGCACGCGGACATGTTCGCCCGGCTCTATAGGATGTTAATGACGATGATGACTCACTTCGGGTGCGGTAGCCCACGCCGCACGTCTCCTGCGGCGGCAGGCGGCAGGTGCTCCAGTCGCCCGCGGCCCAGGCGGCGCGCGTGCGGCACGCCCGCGGCACGGGGCAGTCGCGCGCCTCCTGCAGCGGCCCGCAGTTCGGGCCGCCGCGCACCTGACGCACGCGGACTTGTTTGCCCGGATCTATACGATAATAAAGCTATTAGGTAAAGAAATAATTTATTTCCATCCTTACATTAATAGACTAAATGACGGATTTTTTTGTTGCATACATGAATAGCACTCTAAAATATGAAGTTTTCAGAAGAAACAATACCATATTTTCAAAGGTACAGCGATTTGATTACAGAAAAAAGCTCTATACATAATTCGCCCTAGTTTGTCACGCGATCCTAAAGTTAAAATAATAACAATAATAATAAAAATTTGTACGTTACTTTACTTACAATAGTAAATATTTTTTCACACCACCTGCTCGACAATGTCCGATTATATATCGCGCAATCTCAACGTAAAGCAAGTCATTGCCTCCCAAGGGAGATAATGTTGTATGAAACTCCCAAGGGATTAAAGTGATTTGATTTTGGAACGTGAAAATTCGTATGAAAACTCCTAATAGATACGTATCTATCTTATTATAGTTTTTCGATAATAATAAGGCATTGCTAAGAGAGTTTATTCGAAAATCGAACTGGCCACCTATAACAAAGAAAACTTTAAGTACCTACTGCTCAAATAAACTCCACCACAACTTACATAAATGTTCCTAAAAAATTCAAAATAAAAGCCAGTGTTTGGTGCTATTTTCAGAAAGTAAAATACCTACCTACTACGTTATTTTAACAGTTCCGTGTTTTAACATTCTCAAAATGTCGTCGAGCGATAGTGATTTGACTCCGGAGCTTCTTAAAAATGTAGCCCTGGGTTTTTATTGCCTCGCAGTAGGTATGAAAAGTAGAGTATGCACCTCTGGGATAAAGCCTGTCTTCATCTTGGGCAGCTTGAACCGCTCGCTTCACTCAGGACTCTAAATAACTCCCTCGCTTCGCTCGGGAGTTAACTCTAGTGTCCCTCGTTATGCTCAGGGTCCAATATGCTGCCCGTGACGTAAGACACTGCTTTATCCCCTTGGTGCATAATCTACTATTGAGTTAAACATGACATGACAGACGATGTAAAATAATTCCCAAAAGCTATTGAGATCGTGGTCATACTGTAGAGTGTAGACAATACAATAAATGAAATTACCGCATGTATTGGGGCATGGTGACCACGGCATCCACGACTCGACGCGACAGCCGCGCCGGCAGCGGATGGTGCAGGCGCGCCGCGACGCCGGCCGCCGCAACGGAGCACACCTGCGTAGAATAAAATACTTCACGATGATTTTCTGTGAGAGCGTGCTACCACGCTGGCAAATCTAAAAATTATTATTAGTACAGGTATAGGTCGCGCAACGATTTAAGATCTTTCGACAAAAGTAGAGGGGGTATGCGCAGAAGTTAGTTTTTGGGTGTGTTTGGCGGTAGCGGGCTCGGGCGGGGAGGTGTGGATGCGTTGAACGCATGCCGAATGTGGCTGCCGACACGCTATTGGTACGTTAGTAATATATATTCTTTGCTGTTGGTCACATGCGCGAACGACTCCCTCCACTTTCACTGAGCGCTCATAAACCGTTGCGCGACCTGTAACTTGGTACCTGTGCTGGATTTGTAGGCTGGACCTTCATCATTTCAAACATCGTCAGACAAATCTACCATAGATATTGAGAAATTATAGTGCCAATTGTGTCAAAGCACGAAAGAACTTGAAAAATGCCACGCCCTGCGACCCCGGATACATCTAGCCACATAGCCGCGAACTGTCATTCGAGTAAAGCCTAGAATGACGGTTCTTTACGTTAGTATTATTATATTCTTTGAACTTACAGCGCCTCGCGCACGACGTCCGCGTTGTTCTGTACGCACATGACGTCACGCGTCATCTCGCCCTCCTCCACGCACGGCTCCTCATCGTCGCTCTCGTTGTACGGGTCGCTGTCCTGGTGGGCGATAGGGACATAGTGCACACCGTTATTTTCCATTTAGAGAGGGTCCTAACTTAAATAAACCTAAATGATACATTTTTGCTAACTTTTGGCGAGACTGATGTAACTAAAATTCAATTGTTACAATACTAGCCACTTTTGTCAGAACGAATAGAGTAATAAAAGACGAAAAATCGTATCGGTATATTATGTTTCATTACCAAACATAAACCGTCTTGTGAGTTGTAAATAAGCACATGCGTATCGATGATATCACCCATACGTCTTTTCACTGTGTGTCCTGTGTGAAATATTTGACAACTTCTTTTTCTCTAGTACTATTCCTGCTGCGTTTTTACATCAAGCAATATCGTATCGTGTAATGTGAAAATGCTTAGTGTCGTTAAGCTACTGTAGTAAAGTGAAAAAAATCAGTAATTTATCATTGAATTTCCTCTTTAATTTTACACAGTTAGAGCTCTTAGATGTGGTAAAATTGGTGGATGGTTAATAAGCCATCAATTTTAAACAACTGGACAGTTGAATATAGCTTGATAACAGCTCTGGATACATATTTTAGATCTACAGAACAAAATCTATTTTGGATAGTTCATCTACCGGCCACCGCAGTAATGGATACTCACTAGTAATTCAGTATAGTTGTTGGCGGGCACGAAGTCGTCCTTGCGTCGCTCGCAGGGCCCCCAGGGCGTCGCCAGCCAGGAGTAGGACGCGCACGCGTGACTGTTGCACGTCTCATTCTGCACCAGCTGCTCCTCTGGTGGGCACGGCCAACCATCTAATAAAGTCCATACGATTTATTGTATTGTAATTAATTAATTGTTTAAGTATAATAATAATAATATCTATGGACACTTCACACCACGTCAATCTGGCCCGTGCTAAGTATCCGAAGAACTTGTGTTACGGGTACCAGACAAAATAAAATAAAATAAAAACATATTTATTAAACACATCAGGGACATATTACACAGCCAAAAAGACAGACAACATGGATATTTAAACACTTATTCACTACCTACAACATAAAATATAACATAAAATGTAAAAAAAAAGGTTTAAGTTTTGAATTTATTTTAGTTGATAAAATTAAGTTTTTAGCACAGCTGGTTATGGCTATGCAATGCCCACATTGAGTGTTTAAAGGGAAACCACTCAGGCTTCGACCGCGGCAGAGCCGTGGCGCCTGATCTTCCGTGGCCCCCTGTAAGTTTGCGATCTCACAACGGCACACAAAACATAACTTTTTCATCATGTTACAAATAATATAAATAAATAACGTCTCATAAATAAATAATACAATAATTACAACAGACAACGGAAATATATTTAATACTTTTATACTATACATATATTTAAGATTTTTATTATATTACACACATATTTAATACACATCCATGACACAGGAACACAGAAAACTTTTTGTTCCTTCGGCGGGATTCGAACCCGCGACCCCCGGCTTGAGCACCAACGCGCCGAACCACTGTCGTCGTCACTATTACAAAAAAAATAAATTAAACAAAATAATTTTGCTGCAAAACTTCCTAAGAGTTCATCTGAATATACATTTATTAGCTGATATGTGTAAAAATCTAAGGTGACAATTTCGGTTCGAGTACAACTTGAGTTGTTGTTTGCTGAATTTTCTTTACAACCTCACTGTTAATATTTCAATATTGGTAATATCACACGTTTCGACGTAGGTATATATACTCTAAGGTTTCGACCAAAGGTTTCGACTCTCTACAATGACCATGGCAGTGACAGCGCCAGATTTTTTATAATGATCCATATTCGAATAGGTATATAATATAGAAAATGTCTCCAGTTAAATGGCCCCACTTAACTGGACATTAGAAATATGGTGAAAACAAGTTGGCTGGTATTTGGAGTATGGTGAAAACCAAGAAGGCGTAACTTTTTCTTGTATGAAGATTTGTTCTGTCAAAGTACCTACGTCATAGCCTATCTTGAGTTTTGAAATCTTTGCAATGATCGTTTAACTGGTACTCACTGGGAGTGGCGTGTGCCAGTATATGCCGGCGGCGTGTTCTAGTGGGCCGGGGGCGGGAGGGCGCGGCACAGGGCGCGCTGCAGGGGGACCAGCTGCCCCACGCCGACACCACGCAGTCGCCCGCGCACGCGATCCGACACCGCTCGCTGCGCGCCGGCGCGCCGCTGCCGTTACACCATGCGCGCTGGGCTTCTTTCTGCGTTATGTATTTAATTATGTCTTTACTTTTTGTCCGTCTGGGGCGAAACCAAAAGGAAGGGTAATGATTTTGCCAGTCTATGTATGTATGTGTTTTGGCAGTGTATGTATATATTAGGTATGCAAGTTTTTTCCATCGTAGCGCCTAAACTACTGATCTGATTTTAAATTTTAATACATAAATATGCATTGTATAGTCGGGTTACAAAGTTTTTAACTTTTTGATTATTGGCTCATATCAGAGGAAAAAAGTGATTCCTTAGATTTCTTATAAGTATGAAGTCCTAAGACTTAATGTCTACAAATATAAATATTACTAGATTATAAATATACCTTTAATATGTTATACATTTACGCTTTAAAATAATTTGATTTCACTGAAGTAATTTATGTGTTATGTTTTCGTCTTGGCATGGGCAGATAATTTATGTGTGTATAGTAAAAATATATAGAAAGATTCATAACTATATATATATAATCGAACGAAAAATAATGTGTTTTACACTTTCACTAGTTATATTACAATCTAACGGTTTTACAATTTTACGGTGACATATATAAGTGAACTCATGAATCTAAATAAGACTCCGCACATTTGCGTAACCAGCTCCAATACGATGACCATACCCCGTCATGTCCGACGCAGCGCAGCTCGCGGGTGCGGCGGCCGGGCCCGCACGCGGTGTGCGGCTGGCTCAGCACGCACGCGCCCCACGGCAGCGCACGCCACGCGGCGCAGCGCGGCGTCGAGCACGTGCGCTTCTCCTCCAGGGGCGGACACGGCGCGCCGCCGCCTGATGCCGCGGCCGTCACGCGACGCCGCCGCACGCTGTAGCCTAACCGGATAAAATTACCATTAGCACCGGGCAACCTGATTCCTGTCATTTTTTCGTTTTAAGGTTAAGTATAGGCATCCTTTTTTACGTTTTTACGTTTTAAGGTTAAGATATAGACGGGTCGCGCTAGGCGAATTCGAGGTGGTAAGTGGAAAAAATTCTAAAGTCGCTGAATTTTTGTGTGTTGATAAAGTAGTCCTTGGGGAGCTTATCATTAAGTTTTGTGCCATTTCTGCCCACTGCGTTTTCAGCAATTCCATTATTTCTGGTTGATTTTTTTATATGGCTATAAAAGTGGCAATATTGATTTAAAGTTTAAAATATTAATGGTATCTTAACTGGGACAGCTTCCAGAGTATGGAGACTTAATTTGCGTCGTTTTCGTCCAGTAAAAAATGAGTTAGAGACATTTTTTGAAAACAGTACCGGCAAAAATTCTAAAGTGTGATAAACGACTATTTTCTGTCTAAGACTACTAAAATAGGCCTAATTCCAAATTTTGTGCCACATTAAGCGACTGCGATTCGAGAAATTAAGATTTTTAGTTTCCCTAAGCTAAAAGCGCTCCAAAAACACATAATCGTTAAATAAAGTTCACGTATTCAATATTATCAAGTCATAAAGAATCTATATTCCAAGTTTGTGCCTTTTTCATGGAGGGTTTAAATAATAAAATGCAAAAATAATATTATTATAATATGCGGTCGAAGTATTGTGGAATATTCGCACTACAACATACACATTACACATATACGTAAATGTGTGTGATAAAATGTCATTCATTCGACTACATTTCAAAATTTTTATATTTCGCATAATTTACAGCGAAATTACAAAATTTAAACTTGCTTTTGCCCGCAACTTTGTTTGCGTAGCACGAATAACGAAGCTGAATGTAATTGTCGCCTGATTTTATACAATACATAAATGCACAATAAAATTTTATATTCAATAGGCTTCCTCATGAAACTTCGGTTATCTAACAACAAAAAAAAATACAATTTCAACTACCTAATTTTAATTTTTGAAACTAGTGGTTTAACCGAATAGTCTCTTCAGCTACATCATATTTATTGTAAATATAGTATTATTTAATAAAAAATAATAAAAAAATTTCAACGCTTGAATTTTATACGTAGGTTGCTGAATACATGTTTCTAATACTCGTGGTTAAGGACTTATTTATTAGGTTATTAATTGCTTGTAATAATTTATATAATTAAATACATTTTACAAACCAACAAAATAATATTTGTATATATTCATCCCGTTGACAATTTTATATCTAGGGGCGTGCCCCAGCAGGGCCCCGCCAAGTCGAGCCTAGTGAAGCAATAGAGCACTGCGTACGAATGCGGACCGATCCAAGGTACTGCTTTTCGATAATATGTTTACTATGTTTAGCATTAATTTATAATAATGTTAGTCTTATAAAATAATTGATTTATAATATCTAACGTTAGTCTTAATTTAACTTGTAATTTTATTCAAATTTTTAATTAGTATTAATATAAAAAGCATTAATTTGTGAAACTGGAAATAAAAGGTTTTCTATTTTTGAATTTTTATTTATTTATTATTGCTTGTTAGTTTTAATATGTTAAAACTAGCTGATGCCCGCAGCTCCGCCCGCGTAGGTACAGTAAGTAGTATTAGAAGCTATGATTTTTTTAACTTTAAGTTATTTTGTTTTTTGTATAACTGACCTTTGAATAACATCAATTTTAAACTTTGCTTGCCTTTTTGGGAACACTCCTTGACTTTTTATGTTTTTATAGTCTCACGTTACGCAGCCACGGAAAAATTAACCACAAATAATCTAATTGCTGAAAAGGCAATAGGCAGACATGGCATAAAACTTAATTATTAACTCCCTAGGGACTACTCTATCAACTACATATAGGTACAGAAAAAATTCAGCAACATTAGAATTTTTCCACTTCCAACTAAAAAACAGCTAGCGCGATCCGTCTAATGAGTCAAAATGCATAGTTTGGCCGTTTCATTAGTTCATTAGCTTTTGTATAAGGCACACCCCACAGTAGCAATATTCGAGCGTCGTCGTTGTGCCAGAACATTGCGTTCTCTAACAGAAAAGCTATGAATAGTGACTAAAATATTTTTTATCTTAAGCCTATTTTCTACTTTACGAGTTTGTAAATTCAAGCTTTATAGAGTTAGAGAACGTAGAGTGGAGTCAGAAGGTTCTAGACGAGATCTGAAGACATTTTGTTATTGGCGAGTCATAATATTATGGTCTCATCTTGGCGTCATTAAACATGAAATAAATTTAAAATTGAAATTATAAATTTCGCATTTAGAACATTATTACTTGTCAAGTTGTCACATAAATTGTCATTTCATTTTGTCGTATTAATACGAAACTTGGGCCCCTCCCCGCGTGGCGAGAGGCCCGCACCCCGTATTCGCCATTGGTACATGATAAAAGTTGGTTTTTTACATTCTAATAAAAAATCCCGCGGATAAACACGGTTAAACTTATGGAAAGTGTTTTGTAACACCATAATCATCATATAGATATGAACTCTATTAACTAAAAGTTTCATTAGTAGTTTTTATAGCGAGTTTGAGGAAAAAAAATGGAATATCTTTATACGAAATTGCCGAATGTGGCACATCTTTCTTACAGACTCAGATATTAACACTCTGAACAGTTTTTTAAGATTTTTCAGACATTAGAATAGTTGTGGGCCTGGTGGGACCATGTTTTATATAGTAGCCGAATACCAGGAAACCCCTGGTTGGATACGACTCAAACTGCATATGTGCATCGGTTACTCTTTCCTTAATATCGTGAAAGTAAAATTTTTAGCTATAATTTACTTCTGGGCCAATATCCATGAAAGACACAAAAACCTAAATTGCTACAAACGCAGCCATCCAAAATGGCACAAAATCAAATTTTAGACTAAGAAGAAGGTCCGGAAACTATATGCAAAAAATAAAAGACTTTAGAATTTTTGCACCCTCAAAACTTATCCAGACCCGTCTAATAGTAAGAGTTGAGATAATAGACAGAAAGATGATCGAGCGGCAAAAATAGCGTTTGTGAGGTGAGTGACCGGCAGACGATAGGTGCGCGGTGGGACGCCTCAGCTACCGCTGGTGGGACCAGGTGGAGGAGGACCTGATGACGTTGCGAGCAGAGAACTGGCAAGATGTCGCACAGGATCAGACGAAATGGCGTACTCTTGTGTTAGAGAGACTTAATTTGGGGTGCTGTGGCCGCAGTATTATATTGGCATTTACTTGTTTCTACTTTCTAGGGTGCATTAAGATCAGAATATTTAAGGATATAAAACAGACCATTACACAGGAGTAATTTTATAATGCCCAAGTGTTTGCGCAGTACACAAGAGCACTCTCTCTTCCTTTACTCCCATAACCAGTGGCACGGATAACCAACACGGCTGACGAGAGATCAGGCGCAGGTCCGACATTTTACATGCCCATGCGACGCATGGATCATTTTTCTTGTCAGACAATCAGGTGATCAGCCTGCATTGTCCTAACCAAACTTGGAAACAACATTTCTTATTGTTCCAATGCGGGAATCGAACCCACGACCTCCGAGTCGAGAGCCAATGTTCTTACCACTAGATCACGGAGGCTGTAAAGGATAACTATTATGGTTGCTGTTTATTGTATGCTATATAATACACAATATTATATTGGTTAAACAAGTTAAGATAAGAAAACTTACCAGTCGTAGTTAGTTGCTGGACCGGGTACAGTGGGCACCCGTCAGCCGGCTGGCACGCCCCCCACTCGCCCCACTCGCCAACCTCGCAGTCTCGGGGACAGGGTACCTTAAACAATAGATGTTCAGGTAATTTACGAGTGCGTGTCACAAGAAACAAAAAAATGTAAACATTTAGGGGTTTCGCAACCCATGGATCAAATAGAAAAAAAAAAAGAAACAGTTTCGTCTCACCAACATCGTCTTACCGATAGGTGTCAGGTCAGATGA
Organism: Glaucopsyche alexis; assembly: GCA_905404095.1. NCBI lineage: Eukaryota > Metazoa > Arthropoda > Insecta > Lepidoptera > Lycaenidae > Glaucopsyche > Glaucopsyche alexis. The sequence continues at coordinate 19,694,215 of FR990054.1, read as the reverse complement.
TACATCATAATCCGGTATATAATAGTGAAATTGCATAGTTTTAAATGCCACTTATGTTACTTTGGGCTGAATAAATGCAGGCCGCTGCCTCTTAGAATACACCGGCGAGCGGCGAGGTTATGAGAGCGGCGGCGCGTGCAGGTGGGCGCCATAGTCACCACTTGACGTACTAGTATGTCTGTATAAACTATAGCTTAACTGGAGTGCTGTGTGTTAAGCAGTGAATAAGGCGCCCGGCGCGCGCCGCCACTCCCAGCTATACCGTGTCGATCGCCGCTGTGTGCGAGGCAGCGGCCTTAGAATTATTTTCATTTTGACAGCATTTGGACAGAATATGGTCACGGTTTACATAGATTCCTTTTCATACCACCTGCTCGACAATGTCCGATTATATATCACGCAATCTCAACGTAGAGCAAGTCATTGACTCCCAAGGGAGATAATGTTGTATGAAACTCCCAAGGCATTAAAGTGATTTGAATTTGGAACGTTAAAATTCGTATGAAAACTCCTAATAGATACGTGTCTATCATAGAGTTTGTCAAGAGAGTTTATTCCAAAATCGAACTGGCCACCTATAACAAAAGAAAAACGCGATAAAAAAAATTCAAAACAATTCACTTATGACTCTACATACTCGCTACGCTCGGGAGTTAACTCTAGAGTCCCTCGTTACGCTCAGGGTCCAATATGCTGCCCGTGACGTAAGACACTGCCTTTTCCCCTTGGTGCATAATCTACTATATTCAAGTGGTATTTATCGTATTTTATACCCGCACAGCCGTAACGAAACACTTCTTACATAATATATCATCTGTCTCCCTCAGCTACTCACCTCACACGGCTGGACCAGGGTCGGCATAGGCGCATGCGCGCAGTGCGCGGGCAGCAGCGCACGGCCGTCGGCACGTACGCACGTAGCTTCACGCCGCTGCACGCCGCCGCCGCAGCTAGCGACGCTGTCGCCGTCGTCGGTGTCGTCGTCGTCCTCCTCGTATATCGCGTCGTTGTCATCGGCGTCGTCGTCGTCGTCGTTAGCTTCGTAAGGAATATAAAGTCATGTACACAGAATAGAAAAGCTTTGGTAAGAGTTGTCCATTTCCCTCTCCATCTCCCCACACTAATACTCTGGGAGCTTAGTAGAAACATTTGACAGCGGCGTTAACGTAACGTTATCAAATGAAAATTGTATGGGCGCTGTAATGTGTCACGATTTTGACAAATTTTCTTACAATTGACAATATTTCATTTAATTAATCATCAAAAATAAAAAATACCATTTCTTTGTTTTTATTTCCGAAGTCCTAAAAAAAATTACAGATTTTTTTGATCATTAATTTCCGAGAAAAAAAAATTAAAACGAAAAATCCACTTGTGACGTCATTGGTACGGCAGAATACGATACACACCTTTGCTCGCTCGAAAATAATGCAGATCTAAACACAAAGACTCTAAACACAATCACAATTCAATAACCTCAAAGTAAAGTACCACAAAGTCAGTGACAGTACTGACAGTTTTTTTTAAGAAATCAGATATGACGTGTTAAGGGGCCGTGCATTAATCACGTGATGTTTTTAACAACTTTTTAGACCCCTCCCCTCCCCCTGGTGATACGTGGTGAGGTTTTATACTACCCCCCCTCCCCCACCTAAGATCACGTGTATTTTTTTACATAGTAAGCAGGTCATGTTTGAAGAAAAACTTTAACTTAAAAAACAGTTTAATCGAATAATTTAAGCAATTAAAAACTATACGAGTCATTTGTCTTGTAAGTATTTAAACAACACTACGAATCTACAGCCGATAATAATTTCGGTATGCATAGACTAGATTCGAAAATTAATACACGTGATGTCTCCTTATACCCCCTCCTCCCCTTGGTGATACTTGGTGATTTTTTTTCGGACCCCCCCCTCCCCTTTTAGGCATCACGTGATTAATGGACGATCCCTAAGGTATTTTGTTGTTCAACCGTACCAATGACGTCATTTGGCGCTTAAGTCATTTTAGAATGATCAGAATTAAAAACCAAGTTTAATAAATGAAAATGACCACATTTTCAAAAATAAAAAAATATGGGTCCCCTAATTTAACCCCTACTTTTATATTTCGTCATAAAACAAGTACAAAAAATATTTGAAATGTTGTCAATTCACATTCGATAACGTTACGTTTACGCCGACTTCAAATGTTCCTGCTAGACCTGTACCCCAAACAGGAACATTTTGCGGTATCGTTACGTGTACGTAAACGCGCAATATGAGGAATATTGTATGAAAATTTTAGTTACTTTTACGTCCGCTAGAGGCGCTTTCATGGTTTTTATACACAGAACACATAATACTCGCGGAGTTTTTATACAATATTTCTCGCTTACGTACACGTAACGATACCGCAAAACGTTCCTGCTTGGGGTACAGCAGTTCATTTCTAATTGAATGGAAACGTGAACGATAATATTTAGGTCGATCAAATTAATGTGTCATTGTATTTTATTATTTGTACGATAAACTTAAATGACATTTGAATCTAAACGGTGTATTTGTGTGCGTAACGGTGTATAGCTGGGTAATTGCTTAACATTTGATTAGTCTGCTCATTACTATGATACTCACTGCTGGCAATAGCGGGATGATCTACGGAGATTTTGCAGGAGCCCCAGGGCCCGGGCGTCCAGTGCGCGCTGGCTTCCAGCACCGCTGGTCGCACCTCCTCCACCACTTCACACTCCGCGCCGCCGCCTGAAAAAAAATTGGGTACGCACTACTTAAGTCCATGCCAGTTGTAAGTATTAAAACCTCTGTGGCTCAGTGGTGGAGCGGTGGTGCTGAAGCCGGAAGGTCACGAGTTCGAATCCCGCCAGGGAATAAAAAAAATCAGTTGCCTGTAAAGTCGGTTTACTGACGATAGTTGAACGTGACAACGTCATAAGAAAATATTCATACTTGACGAAAACATGTAAATGTATTATTGTATATCAGCTGTCCACGCGGACGCATCGCTCACTTAAGTAGGGAGAGACAGGTGTCGAACGCGGAGGCCGATTGTGCCTCTTTGTCGCTCATTCCGCGCTCTCGATTGCACTTCAAGCCTCAAATGGAACGCCTCAGAGCTAGGTAACGCCGCATGAGTCATGTTTTTTCGTGCGTGCAGCCGGCTCCATCGAATTATAAGCGTTGTCACGTCAAAAAAGTTATCTGTATTATGTAATAAAAATCTTAAATAGATGTATAATAAAAAAAGTATTAGATATTTTCCGTTGTCTGGTACCCGTAACACAAGTTCTTCGAGAACTTACCATGGGACCAGATTGACGTGGAGAGAAAGCGTCAATAGATACTATTGTTATATTAAAAGACCAATGAGTCGTCACGGACGCCGGGCACATAAGAAACATCGAAGTTATTTTCTTTAAGCATAGCGCTATATAAGGTCTCTGAAAATCAATTACGGATACTTCGGGCACATGATCCACTGCTTATATTAAAACGTTTAGGCAAAAAAATAATTGTCTTACTCAAAGTAAAAAATCACCTAATATATGGGTGACTTTCCGCAAAACACAAACTTGCCCATAGAAAGTGACAAATTTTTTTCAAGTATGACAATTATTTAGATCAAATTCCCAAAATATCCGTAATTGATTTTACCGAACCTTATATATCGCTGCGTCACACGGTCATATTATTATTAAATCATTGTTTAAAGGCTTTTCATAAGAAACATTTATTATTACTTCCTATTGTGCAGGTTTTAAGTATTTAATGTACTGCATTGCATTGCATAAAATATTAAAACATCCTTTACTTCAGGGTCTTGATAATAGTTACTGGTGGTATACAGAATACTTAATATGAAGATAAAACTTAAAATATATGAGGCAAAGTACGTAAGATTGCGAACACGCCAAGGATTTGTATTGCGCCACAAACTATACCGCCCAAGGACATCGCTTTTCGCAATAAGAATTAATAACGATACCCTCGCAAGTACGTGTAGCCTTCATTTGTCTTGAGTCTAGACTTTAGACTAACATTAAACTGCGACTTTACTAACTCATAAGTCATAATCTTTGCTTTGTTTTTGTTTCACTTTTCAAAACTAGTAATAACATTAGTTGTTATATTTAAACAGTGTCTTATTAAAATCAGCCAAGTGCGAGTCGGGCCCGCATGAAGCACGTGCACGAAGGGTTCCGTATATAACGGCAAAAATATATTTAGTATTTGTTGCTATAGCGGCAACAGAAATACATAATCTGTGAAAATTTCAACTGTCTAGCTATCACGGTTAAGGAGGTACAGCCTGGTGAAAGACGGACCGACAGACAGACGGACGGACAGCAAAGTCTCAGTGTTATAGAAGGTCCCGTTTTTACTAAGGAAAAACTAAATTTGTTTTTGGACAGCACCTTATGGCCTGATGGTATAGCGTTCCGTTGTTTTATCGAATTTGGTAAACGAGATTTAGACAGGCGTAAGAAACCTGATAATGGTACAATAAAAGGTCTAAATGGGTGGTACAGCCAACAATGAATGCTTAAAATTTATAAGTTTCAATTGTAAGTCTTTCAAGAGATCATTGGAGTGTATACGAAGCCTTTGTCAAAATGCGGATGTTATTGCATTGCAAGAGACATGGCTCTTGCCGCACGAGATACCTGAACTCGGCAAAGTAAATAGCGACTTTGGATTCTGCGGTAAGTCTGCGGTGGACCTAATAAGCGGTATACTTCGCGGAAGACCGTATGGAGGTACTGGACTTCTATACAGGAACAGCAAATGTAGTCACGTGTCTGTGATCCCGTGTGAAAGGAGTCGAATTAGCGCAATTAAGCTGCGTGTGTTGGATCGTTGGATACTTATTTTTTCTGTTTATATGCCCACTGACTTATCAGACAATCTATTGGAATTTGTTCAATGTTTAAGTGAAATTACTTCAATAGTTGAGAGTAACAATATTGAAAATGTTTTTATAATGGGAGACTTTAATGCTCATCCTAATGAACTGTTTGGTAATGAACTTCATAAATTTTGTAATGAGCAACACTGGACATGTGTGGATCTTCAGATGTTGGGCTCAAATTCTAATACCCATACATTTGTGAGTGAAGCACACGGTAGCCGCAGGTGGCTTGATCACTGTATTGTTACTGAGGCGGCGTTAAAGACAGTTATATCTGTTAAGGTATGTTATGATGTTTTCTGGTCTGATCACTATCCAGTTGAGATTCTGTGTAACTTAAAAACAGCTGGTCGAACTATTAACAAACCGCTAGCCAATTCAAATAAAGTACTATGGGGAGACAGGGATTTGAGCCAAATAGAAAAATATACTAAATCTTGTAATGTAAAATTAAGAGAAATTAGCTTCCCTAGTGAATTTGACAAGTGTTGTGATAATATGTGTAGTAATAATAATAGGGTACACTTGGCCGCAATAGATGCATTTTATGATGACATTGTAACATCGTTACAAGAGGCTGCTGCTGACAGCTATGTTGGTCGTGCTGGTAGTGGCAGACAACACCGTGGTCGTCCTATTGTCGGATGGAATAAGTATGTTCGTAATGCTCACAGGGATGCTAGGCAGAAATTTTTGAATTGGGTCTGGTATGGTAGACCCAGTAGTGGTAGTATTTATAATGAAATGTATCAATCTAGAAAAATATTTAAAACTAAATTACAATATTGTCAGAATAACCAGGAAAAAATTAAAATGAACATTTTGGCAACTAAACATAAAAATAAAGATTTCAAAGGTTTTTGGAAAGAAACAAAAAAATTGAACACAAAACCTAGCGTCCCGGTGAGTATTAACGGCATCAGTAATACGAAAGATATTGCAAATATGTTTAGATGTCACTTTCAAGTAGAGTCTCCGCTGAAGAGTGAGCATGAGAAGACCAGGGATGCGGAGGTCGTAGTGTTAACGGTGCCTGAGCGCGTCACAGCAAAACAAGTTGCTCTAAAAATAAAGGGTATGACACGAGGAAAGTCACCTGGACACGACGGCCTCAGCATAGAACATTTTCAATATGCGGGGCCACATCTCCCAAGGCTCTTGGGACTGTTATTTACGCTGTGTATTAGGCACTCCTACCTGCCAAACGAGCTAATGAAGACGGTGGTAGTTCCTATAATTAAGAATAAGACTGGAGATAGCTCCGATAAGTATAACTACCGCCCTATATCATTAGCTACTACCACATCTAAGATACTTGACGGCATGCTTGAGATACAACTTAAAAAACATCTAAATTTCCATGATGCACAGTTCGGTTTCAGGTCAGGACTCTCAACGGAAATTGCGATTATGTCTCTGAAGCAGATTGTCAAGTATTATACAGATAAGAGTACGCCCGTATATGCAGCCTTTCTTGATCTCTCCAAGGCATTTGACCTGGTTAGGTACGATATCCTATGGCATAAATTAAAAGACGCAGGTGTGCCGGGTGAGTTAATTAACATTTTTAGATATTGGTATGACCACCAAACTAACCGGGTCAAATGGCTCCGTGAACTCTCTGACGAGTACAAGTTGGAGTGTGGAGTAAGACAGGGGGGACTAACGTCTCCTTCGCTCTTCAACTTGTACGTGAATAGGCTGATTGCTGCGCTGAGCGACACTAGAGTAGGCTGCTCGATTGATGGTCACTGTGTTAATAGTATTAGTTATGCAGATGATATGGTGTTGCTCAGTCCATCAATAGCCGCCCTCAGAAAAATGATTGGAGTGTGTGAGGAGTATACGAGGATGCACGGCCTCGTATATAATGTAAGAAAAAGTGAGCTCTTGATATTTCAATCCAGGGGTCGTAAGCTGGGAGATGTGGCGCCTGTGCTGCTCAATGGTGTTGCTCTTCGAAGAGTGAAAGAGTTTAAATACCTCGGCCATGTGGTAACCGAGGATTTAACAGACGATGGGGACATCGAAAGGGAGAGGAGAGCGATGGCGGTCCGCTGTAACATGTTGGCACGCAGATTCGCGAGGTGTAGTACAGATGTTAAAATTACACTGTTTAAAGCATTTTGCCAAACTCTCTACACCTGCAATCTGTGGGTCAGCTACTCGCAGCGGGCCATCAACGCTCTCCGCATACAGTATAATAATGCGTTCAGGATGTTGGTGGGGCTTCCTCGCTATTGTAGTGCATCTGCGATGTTTGCGTATGCACACACAGACGGTTTTCACACCGTGCTGCGGCGTCGCATTGCATCGCTGATGTTCCGCACGCGTGAAAGTCCCAACACCATCCTAAATCTGCTTAGCGCCAAGCTGGACAGCCCTCTTCTGCGACACTGGGTCCAGGCACACGTGCCTGTGCCCGTAGCCCCAGAGGGGAAATATTTAAATTAAATAAATATAACCTATAACCTATATGTAGTTATAATATTATGGGCTTTGCCTGAAATAAACATATTTTATTTTTATTTTTTTATTTTTTACTCTTTGGGTACGGAACTATGAAAAGTGAATTGTGTTTAAAATGCCTACAATTTCATAAAGTTTTGAATGAAGCGTAGCAGGAGTGCTACGAAACGGTGGTGCGTAGAACTTGTGCTACGCCGTAGAATATCGTTATTTCCTATTTAAATTTTCTTCGCCATTTTGTTCCTATAATAGTGACTTAGTGAGGCTGGTCATTCTAGCATATGCTAGCTATATATTGATAAGAACCCCATCGATGTTAGACTCCAGTAAAGCTACAATGTTTCGTTTAAGACTTTAATAGCCCTGACAAATGACGGTTCATAAATAATAATCAATCACACCTATTATTACATTCAACGGCATTGGCATTTAGTATGGCTGTTACATTATATTATACCCTGTGACAGCCGGTGTAGGCGGCACACGGTCGCCATGGCAACCAATCCCCCAGCGAGCAGTCCTCGCGCACCACGCACACGCGCGCCGTGTCCACGTCAGCTAGGTCCGGTCCATGTACTAGCTGCAGGCTATTGTTAGTACTACTGACACATACCCTGGGGCAGCCGGCGCAGGCGGCGGGTGCGGACGAGCGCGCCGTCGGAGCGCGGTCGCCATGGCAACCACTCCCCAAGCGAGCAGTCCTCGCGCACCACGCACACGCGCGCCGTGCCTACGTCAGCTAGGCCCGAGCAGTAGCTGCAGAAAGTTGTACGTTAATAAGACTAGTAAACGAGTAAACTAATCACCTTATGATAAGCGATTACCTCCAAACCACACTTTAGAATCTCTCTTGTTGCGCTTGCTCACTTTAGATGTAACAATAAGATTTCTATAAGCCACTATAATAGCTCCTCACACTGATTTTGGTGACAGTGGTCGGTTTTATCGAAACCAGGCCAGTTACGCAGAAGTTATTTTATAGTGCCCAAGTATGTGCGCAGTAAAAAAGAGCACTCTCTCTTATTTTACTCTCGAAAGCTGTGACGGATGATAACCGACACGACTGGCGAGAGATCAGGCGCAGGTCCGACTTTTTACATGCCCATCCGACGCATGGATCATCTTTCTTGTCAGATAATCAGGTGATCAGCCTGCATTGCTCTAACCAAACATGGAAACAACATTTTTGTTGTTCCAACGCGGGAATCGAACCCACGACCTCTGCCGAGAGCCTAGCTCTAAACTGTTGGACCACGAAGGCTGTTAAAGTAAGTCAGTATAACAGCTCGATTCGACTTCCCTCATACCATTTACGACAGTGGTAACTACAGCTGTGCTGATCGTGATGTTGGCAAGTAACAAAGCATGGGCGCATATGCAAAACATCTAATTAAAAACGAAAGTCGAAATTGTTAAGCTCAAGTTAATGAGAACTCGCGTGCCGGCCGTGACCCAAAACCGGAGGCATTCGGCCGCGCTGCTGCAACGCAATTGCAAAACCGACCGATAAATGAATACCCTCGGGTAGTAAAAAATAAAAGGTTTTTTTACTACCCGAGGTAGTTAAAAAGTTTTTTGCTTCAACATTTTTGCCTGTACCTAATAATGTAATGAAAAATATGAATGTTAAAAGTATCGGTATATTAACATCAGATTATACTTTAAATAGCAAAGATACGTGAGTAGCAGCATAAGACATAATATATCGTCCCTTATTATCTGTAAAACAGATTCCCATGGAGAAAAAAGAAATGAAATGATGTTTATTTGGTAAAAATATAGTTACAATAGGTGTTACAATTTTTTATAGTAGACCGCATATTTTGTCGCATTAACGACGAAAGAGATATTTAAGCGTTATTGAAGTGTCAATTTTTCTAGGTATTCATTAAACTTTGACGAGTTTGGTGTACTTTCTATGTATATTCTTCTACCAAATTATTAAAACACGATATTAATGTGATGTGTGTTTGATGAATAAATGTTATTATTATATTATCAAACAGTCATGGAAAACTAGAATAATACGTTTATTCTTCACAAAGCAAACCTGCACGATTAACATGATATACTGACAGATAATATGGACAAAATAACTTCTTTCCTGTGTTAATATATAATTTAGCCTATTTTTCCGTAGATAGAAACCATTTCTACGGTGGTTATGCTAAGCGTACATGTTTATAAACGTTTATAATATTTACTTCAACAAAAAAAAGGTATAAAATGTAATAAAGGAAAATATAAAATTGTACAGAAGAAATAACATCTTTTTAAACGTTGAAAATAGAAAGGTACATAGTCGGTATATGATGGAATATAATAAGAAAAAAGGCGGTGTGCGGAAATTAGCTCGTCTCAGTCAATCGATCAATATGCCGAGTGACCCAGTTACTGTGGCCAGTGGTCTGAGTTTCACGTACCTACACAGCATGTGGACAAACAAACAACGGGATAACATATTTTTATGTTAATTAGATGTTGTTTGTTACTTTATTCAGCTAGTATGCAAATCTACACACGATTGCTATTGGATTACGTGGCCAATGCTGTATCATGACGAATTCAAAGAAGTGGAAATCTTTAAATTAATTCAGGTCGATCTTAAATTATAAATAGTGTACGTCATCTAATCCCACCTTATGTATGTTGTAGCATAAGGGCGCTTTTATATATGACAATAGGCAATCGGACAAAATTTTTTTATTGCATAAATGAATAGTACGCTTAAATATGAGTAACTTCTCAGAAGAAACCGTATATCAAAAGTCAATATTTTCAAAGGTACAGCGATTTTTATACAAAATTTCGCGAGCCTCTTAAAAACGCTCCGTACTAAAATCGCCATACAAATGACGTCACTATTGGATTAAAGTGTATTAAGTTAGTAGGTATAAAGTATACGGCAGTAGGAATATATTTGTAAATATCTCCGATATTTGTGCGTTTAAGTTCATACTTACCATAATGAATGTTTTTGTATATGATGCGAGTAAACTAATGATGTGGTTTTGTTTACCAATTTCGCAAAAAAAAAATCCTTTGGTATAAAGACTCGCGAAATTTTGTATACAAATCGCTGTACCTTTGAAAATATTGACTTTTGATATACGGTTTCTTCTGAGAAGTTACTCATATTTAAGAGTACTATTCATTTATGCAATAAAAAAAATCAGTCCGCTTGCCTATTATTATTGTTCGTTTTGTACAATATGGTCGCAATGTCGACCGCAAACAGACAAGTTATGTCAAATTTGTAAACGCTTCCTTTAATGTCTATAAACAATCCTTTTGAGTCTTAAAAGTTTGTGTTAATTTGCCATAAAACCGTTAACAGATGTAACTTACATAGCCTCTACGAATCGTCCGTCCTTATGTCGACACTGCACCTGGCGGCGCTGCAGGCCCAGCCGCGGCGTGTGTACTAGCGAGTCCGTGTCGGGTAGCTGAGTATGCCTGGAAAAGAAATATTATAATTTCTTGATTATTGTTATTATAATAAAGCTGGCAAGTGATAAACATTGATAGTTGTGTTTGTGTAGTGTTTATGAATGAACGTGTGTAGGTCCAGATTAACAATAAAGAGCCAAAGAGGTATATGCAAAGGTAGTGGCTGTAGCGGCCAAGCACTTTTGAAATGATTTGCATCAGAAATAATAAGATCCAAAGCTTGAATATTATACAATCTATGCATTTATTATTGCACGACGAACAAACTTTTACTTGATAATATTTCTAGCGAAATGTTTTAAACATTAAAGATCTTCACTAATGTGTATTGTAAATGTATTGTACGGTTATTGAATGAAACATTTTTACTTTATTTTAAGTGCATCACCTTTCATTTAGCTTGAAGCGTATATCACTACTATTCCAGCGAACTCCGGAGTTCGGATATAGAGTTGTTATAAAGTTGGCAGTATTGTGCTTTGTCACAGATGATATATTAGATGCTTTATCATAATATATGACTACTGTAAGCCGTGTGTGTACTTACCCGTTATTTTTACTGAATAATAATTAATATTAACTACATACCTGTCGACGGACTTGACATGGTCGAGATCGCCGGCGACGCACTCGGTCCAGCGGCCGATGTACGCGGTGTACTCGCTGTCACTCGCCACCAGTACTGAAACAAAATGGCTGACGTCAGGCACGGAATGTAGCAGAGTGGGCAATGTGCATAGGTACCCACCGAATTATTGTTCATAATCAAGTTTATTAGAACGGCGAGACGCAGGCAGGAGCAAAGGAAAGTTTTACCTGCTGAGATTGAGTAATGAAATGCACAACCAAATGACAATTGTAATGCTATCCTACATTTACATGTACCGTTACCGGTATACCTGCCCAGTTTGCTTCTACAGGCTTGCCTGCACAGGTAAATCGGAGCGTGTATGTTGTATATCTGCAGGTTTCCATACAGTATTACTCAAACTTACCTGACAGGTAAAACTGTGCGGGCTAACCTGTCAGGTAAAACTTTACGTGTATGGCTAGCTTAACGCTGTGCGTACATAATACATAGGTATAGTTAATAGTCAAGTAAGTTAACTTTAAACACTTCTCATTTCAGACAGTAATTGTAACGGCTGGGTGGCAGCAGCAGTAGCATATTTTGTTTCATAAAGTAAATACTTAATTTTAACGAATACGCCGTAATTTTATCAAGTGCTTATAATTTCCTGAAACTCTCAATTTTTGTATAATCTCCTCAAGTGATTTTAATGAATGTTAAGCGGATCAAAAAACATTTAAGCTTTGAGGTAAATAAGATTTAAGTAGTATTAGTGATAAACATTTTATAAGTCTTATGGGCAATTTCTCAAACGCTGTTTAAAGTTGGTATTTTCCTACATTAAAAAAATTTGATTAAATAAATAATATGTTATTGATTGTACTGTAGGTTCTTGATGGAAATTCATGTTTCACAGTAATAATACTCAATACTTCTTGCACTATTTCCACTTTAATAATTATTTTACATTCATTTTAATAAATTAAACTACCGGTTTCAATAAAGACACCTGATGATGACTTTGTCGAAACCGGTCGTGTAATATATTATAATTAATGTAAAATAATTTTTAAAGTGGAAATAGTGCAAGAAGTATTGTGAAACATGAATTTCCATTATTACTGTAAATAAATAATAATATTATTAGGTATTACAACCTGAAAAAAGTAATATGAATATGTAGTTTTGTAATTATATTATGCATTTCGAAGTCACAAAAGAACTGGAATATGATTTACTAAATTAGTGTAAAAACCTTCATAATTAGTTAACTTACATCAAATACAAAAAGATTTACTATGGTACAGTGGCGTAGGGTTTCTCTAACTCCATTCCTATCGGCTTCACTTTCCACTTACCTTTTGAAGACCTTCATCCAAACCCCTACCTATTATACAGGCTAGGGCTTCCCTATGAAGGAGAACCAGTCTTTGCCATTGCTATGGCATGTATGAACTATGAACATAAACGCGCAAACTTCGGAGATATCAGACATTATGTGCATACAACATTTCGGAGCAACATTAGTAGCGTGTGACGTCACCTGCCGTACGACTTTTGTATGGGGCGTTTTTACAAGACTCACAAAAGTGTTTCAAATAATCCGTAGTTTCTTTAAAAATATTGATTTTTAGTATAAGTACTGTTCCTTTTGTTCAATTTCTCATTTTTCAGAGCTCTATTCATATTTATGTAATTAAAAAATACAGGAAAATACCATAATACTCTTCTCATTTTAAGAAGTGTTTGGCTAAAAACTCGCCGTTAATCTTATTTTGATCCGAAAGAGATAATTGCAACCTTGTATTTTCAAACATCTTTTAATTATAGATTAAAAAAAGGTTTCATTATAGGTAATTGATGGAAAGGTCGATCAAAGACGGAAGCCGGTAAAGTACGTAAGGATCAATTTCGGAGATTTCCAATTTCCACTAATTACTGGGGGGCTGTTAACCTCGTTATTATGATTCACTTTTTTATGTTTGCTTTCCTTAAACGCAATTAAATTATTTGAGCTTGTATAGTTATAATTAAAATTTAAATTGATCATCGTTTTTAGAATTGTTTTATACCGTTGTACTATTTTTTATAAATTATGTGAAGAAGCGTAATACGGAACCGAGCCATTGACTAGCGCACTCTAAAAGTTTGAATTACAGATTTGCAATTCAACGTAATTCAAACGAAACTTGACACACGTATTACAATCGGAGTAATTCGCGGTAAGTGACGTCACTATCATGTTATCTCATTTCTGGGCGGAATTGGGGAAATTCCACGGAACTTCGAGCAAGTTTAGAGCGGAGTTAGAATACAGAATTAACTTAAAGAATGCACGACACGTAACCTAAATTAACTTTTATCTAGAATTGTTGAATTTAGTGTAGTAACTTGGCTTGGAATTTATACGAGTATTATAATTTTATATTTATAACATAATTATACATATACAACAAACTCGTTTGCTCTATTTAGACCAAATTTAGTTTGAAACTCAAAAAACTTTGTTTCCCTATAGGTTATTAAATATTTCTTATAGAATTATTCTCCTATCCGATCATAGCCTCTCCATAGCTCTTTGAGTGACAAGAAGCTTATGGATAAGTTGTTTTCATAAAGATAAAAATGTATCTGAAAAGTGTAAAACTTAAAATAAAATATGATTTAAGATTATTATATCCATTTTTACGCGGAAATATTCGTGACCCTTCTTTGGTAAAAAGTAATAAAGGTGTCGAAAAAAATGGGCCATATTGCGCTGAGGGCTATATATAATAGACGGAAGAAATCCAATAAAATCACTTTCATCTTTATTGCACGACTTAAAATACTTTTAATTTAGTATCTAAGGAGTTTAAAAAACTAACGAATAATAAAAGGATTGGTTTTATGATCTACGTTTTGTTTAATGTATAAAAGATTAACAAAAAATAATAAAATAATGATTATTTTATTGCCACTAACTGCAAAAATCTGTATATAGGTCTGGAACTATTTTGCCGGACTATTAAGCAGACATTATTTGCAATAATTTCACCTTTTGTACATCATTTTGTGTAATTTTATTGTAAAAATCAATTAATTATCGTTTTTTTCGCAATAGATTGTTTTTGTATTGTATTGTAAAGTAGTAGAAGATACTATTCTTCCTCAAAGTCAAATCTATCCTTGTACACATTAAAATATATTTAGTAACATAAACGTGAATGCGTAACGACAGAGTTTCTTTCGCATTTATGTGATAAGGAAGTAAGAGTTTTCACTTCAAAAATATTTTTTCTGTGACCAAAAAAATAAAGTAACAAAAATCCGTGGACATTTTTCCAGCACGTATGTTTGACAACATGAGCGCTCGAAGTTTCCTTTACGTAACGTAATATTGGGGCGCCGCAAACTGCTGATTGTGTTAGACGCCGCAGTGGGGCCGGAAGGTGTACGTTCTCTTCCGTTACTGATTATTTCGACACCAAATGACAATTTCGGGTGCTATCTATAGGGAAGTACGCTTGAACGATTACTAAGAAAAGAAAACGTATTGAATTTGGCTTTGTTGGTGTTACTTATTGTGTCATATCAGAATGGCGAAAGTTTGTAATATTGATTAATGAATTTGTAGAAATAAAATAGTTCAAAGCCCAGTAAAATTGTTTAAAGTCTACTAAACTACTACTAAAAAATTTCCCCAAAAAAGTAAAAAGTCATTTGGCATTTTATACAACAATAGTTTATTCTACGCGGAAGATGTCGCTGGAATTTTTAAAATATTAATAATCGGATTACAAAGCAAAACCATTTATACTTAATTACATACACACCATCGACTCGAATGTTTAAATTAACGAGAAACGATTATTCCAAATTCCAGCTATCGCGGAACCACTTTTCCGCTTCGTCACTATTGCTACGGCGTAGCACTCGTAGAAGAGCGTCGTGCTCGAAAACCTCACTAGATGAGTTGATACGGTTCAGTGAGCGAACCGCTCGACTCAATACAATTAATGAAGATGTACGATTTAGGGCCAGTTCACACCGCGACGACACGCGACGCGACGCGGCGCTGCATGTTTAAAATAGTTATTCAAAATTGAACTTTATACATTTAAACATACAATACAATCACGCCACTTTCCCGTAGGGGTAGGCAGAAACCACTTCTTTCCACTTGCTACGATCCTTACATACTTGTTTCGCTTCGTCCACTTTCATTCTTACCATCCATTCCTCCTCTTATATTCAACGTAGCGAAGCGGTTCTCCATCACTTTTCGCCTCCGCGAGAACGAGACGAACCACGTCGCCGCCATTTTGGATAATTAATTAATTTTTTTTATGATTATCCATTGCGTTCCCACGGATTAGCGGAGAGAATAGGGAAAGGGAAAGGGATATCAGTGGTGTGGAATCCTTTCCACACCACCGATATCCCTTTAGATTGGTAAGTTAGAGTGGGAAATAGGAAATGTAGGATATTACCACCCACGACGGCAAGGGATAGGACAGTAATAGCTAGGGAAGCCGGTGTCGCATACCCGTATAATATACCACAACTACCAGACAGGTAAGTTGGGATGAGTATCCCATGACAGTTGAACTTTATTCACTAAACGAAAAGGTACACGATTCATCAGTAATACACTGCACATGCGCTGTGCAGCGATCTGCCACTTTACATTCGAACTTTTACAAATGTATATCTTCTTGTGTAATTAATAAAGTTAAATTTTGAATAGCTATTTAAAAAATGTAGCGCCATGTCACGATCGTATTATTTTTAGACTTATTAGTATTAGTAGACTAATAAGTAAATAGTATAGACTTAAATGTCATGGGGTACTCATCCCAACTTACCTGTCCGGTAGTTGTGGTATAGTATACGGGTATGCGACCCCGGCTTCCCTAGCTATTACTGTCCTATCCCTTGCCCTCCTGGGCGGTAATATCCTACATTTCCTATTTCCCACTCCAACTTACCAATCTTCCTTTCCACACCACCTGTACGATATGGCCAATCGTACGATATATCTCTAAATTGGCTCACCGGCACCCGCCACGCGTCCGTCCAGTCCAATGGTTGTATTATGACCACAGAACACTATTATCCTAGCGATTATGACTAACTGACAATTCTATCTGTCAAAGTCATCCGTGACGTAAGTGCATGAGACAATTTCTCTTGGGATGCCAGCATACACTACATCCCTTCCTTGTTTTAATTTATTTTGTGCATGTATATATTCTACTTGCATCCTGTCAAAATTGAATTAATAACCACGGATAAAAATGCCCTAAATTTATGCTGTAACGTCTTTATTGGATATCGTTATTTTATCAGTAATTCAGCATCATATTAAGTGACCAATAAAGTCTAATTTTGAAAACACAACTAATCTGCTATCAATTCAAATCAATACATTCACCTTCCTAAATATTTCCACACTCCACCCTTTATCCGACCGACGTGTATTCTACCTTCCTCTCTTTATCTTTTAAGAACTTTCATTGTCTTATAAAGTGTACTATACTTCATTTTGGTACTTTTCCCTGTTGAATCATTCCAAACTTCTATTATATCTTAATTATTTGTACTTGGATTTTGGAGTGTGTTATTTTTAGACTTTAGTGTAGTTGTAGCTTATACTAGAGTGCAAATTTTATCTTAAAACCTCTGATCTTGTTGCCGACACTTGCTTCGGTCGTTATATAGGTATTATGTAGTGGTTGTGAAACTGGGCTTAGTATGTTATTTTGGATATTTTATAACAACTGTATACAATGTCTTCTAATCTCATATACTGATGATATATGTTTACCCCCCTGAATGCCTTGTTCCAACTTCTGTCACATAGAAACCTATATTGGATATACCATGCTTTATTATCGTTTTAAATCACTTTTATACTGTGAGTCCCCTAGCCTATATCACATTACAATTCGCTATTTTCATCAATTTCCAATACCGGATTAAAGTCGAACTGCAATTTTATTCTTATTTCTGTCTCTTGAATATAGATGTATTATATTAAAAAGAGGCTCTGGATTTCTATGTTGTAATAATAATTCTTCTGTTCTCCATCTCACAACTATTTATATCATTTCCTTTCTTAAAAAGTAGCTTACCTCCGCAAAACTATCTGAAATGATCCTTCACCTTGCACTTTCCTAAACTAGACTCTAAACCATCTTGTTTGTTTCTTTCCCATTGTCATGACTTTTGCCTGTAAAAGTCATCAAGCGTACTTGCCTCATATACACCTATTTATTGAAGCAATAACCCCAAAAGATAATAATAATGATCATACTACAGGTATGGTCATACGTCATATCATACGCCCTATGGTCGCAACTCACCCATAATAAATCATTTTTTTTGTTTTTGATTTTTTTTTTTTTGTAATGGCCATTTTGCCTCATAAATATAAAATAATAAAAATATACATGTTGTAACTTGTGCATAGAGTAATCTACATTCTCTATGGATTTGTGGCAGACAGGCAGATTCACAAACATCAACGTGTAACAAAATTGAATCTATCAAACGCGCGGTAGTAACTTAAGTAGTGTGTGATGTTATTTTCATTATAGTATTTATTTAAAACACTATTGAATTTTTTCCACCTTTATCCATTTAAACCTTTATTTACTGGGCAAATTTCATACTCCTCCATTCGCACAATTCTCGTATAAATGTAATATAAAATGAAAATAATTACATATTTAAATATATAAATCACTGACCCAAGAGTAGCTCATCATTGTCATTCGAAGACGATTAGCAATTTCACTCGACGGACTGTAGTCCGTGCGATTGTAATTTAGCGTCTGACACAATACGAGTATAAATTGACAACCATCGACATTACCCGTTTTTTCCAGGTAAATTTCGCAGATTTATTATTCAAGTATATGACAAAATGACGAACCTCACAATGTTTGTTTACATGTTTTCCTTGTCTCGTGAACTCCTCATTTGGTCATCCTTCTATTCAAATCAACATGTGTGTTCATAATGTTTTGTTATGTTGCCTAACTAGGCGAACCGGGAACCTGACCCTGCTTTGATGCAAAATACGAATCAACTATATCCGGCGATATTACAAAACTTCTTGCTAGTTGTAGCAACCAAAAAGTATTAACCATTTATTGTTTTTAAACAAAGTAACATCAATTTAATAATCAGTCATACTGCTTGTCTGTAATTCTTATGACCTTACCAATTATTAAATGATCAACTTTGTTGTTTAGAAGTGATACTTATCAATTGAATGATTAACTATATTGCTGACATGCTTTACTATGTCAATTTCGATAATGAGCCCACGGCTTACATGTCATGTAATTTATCAATTCGCTTATTAGCATTGCCAATTTCGTGTCACCGTTATGGCCATAATTATTTAATGATTGGCTATACCACTTCCAAGTCTTATTTATGACGTAGTTTAATGATTATTATCATTTAGTATACCTTATATTAATTAATTACCAGCTTTTATGCTGCTTTTTTATCTTTTTTTTTTTGCACCTTTATAACGGTATCAATTTAATGATCAGCCTATGCTGCTTTTAACATTTTAAAATCCGTCATCAATTTAATGATGCGCTGCACTGGTCAGCTATGCTGCTCTTAACTTTTTAAAAACCGTCATCAATTTAATGATGCGCTGCACTGGTATGTATTTATGATCAATAATACTGCTTTTAATATCACTTTTCGTGACGTTACCAATTTAATGATCAGCGTTGCTGCTTTCATAATTTTTTTTAACCGTCATCAATTTAATGATGCGCTGTACTAATTATTAGCTTTGCTACTTTTATACACTTTTTAACCAATCATCATCAGCTTTGCTGCTTTCATAAATTTTTTAACCGTCATCAATTTAATGATGCGCTGTGCTAGAATGTAACCTTCATAACGTTATCAATTTAATGATCAGTTATACTGCTAAAATATCACTTGACATTATCAATTTAATGATCAGTTATACTGCATAAAACCTATATGTTACATTCGTGACATTACCTATTTAGTAAGTCAACTTTAGCTATGCTCATAAAGCAGTAGACTCAGATTTATAAACAAAGCCCGACTATTAATTAAAAGCTAATATACTAGATAATACCACAATTATTTAAAATATCAACAAAATAAATGATATACGTCATTATAGTTATATTATACAATAAAATGTTACTAAAAGATCTAAGTAGAAACATATTAAATTAATGTAAGACTGCAAGGATATAATATCTACTGCATTTAAAAGTATAGCTTGACAGTGTACGCGAGCTTTAGATAACACTGATTTCGATGAATAGCGAATATTTTCAACTACCCTATATTTTTGAATGCAAAAAGGTTGATAGTTAAAACTAAACTGCCCGGATACACTGCAGTGCGTGTGTCAGAGTCACATCACACATCAAAGCCTGCACTCGCGAGGCGCTGTCTTATTGATATTATGATACAGTAAAGCAATATACCTAATATATTTGTTAATATAGCTATCGAACGCTACGCTTAAACTTTTCAACAATTATTCATCAAAACTATTAGGTAGGTATGTTAAAACATAATATATTTTACATATTGCATTCTTATTTGATAAAACAAATGAACTTGTGTTGTTATGTGGGCTCGTGTAATATTTCGGATATCTCATTTGTTGTGGTACGTTACGTTAAATAGTAAACATCTGCAGTAGCAGAATACTCTTATCTTACTTGGTTATCGGTAACAACATATTACTTTACTTTTTTCACTTTTTCTTTATTTTTAGCAATACATGATGATTGCATAATTATTATGCAGTAATACGTAAGCAAATACTGAGGTTATTTCCATTGCCATTTCAGTATACCTAGTATATAAATCACACGACTTGGCGGGGGCACTGTTGTGCCCCCAGATCTAATAATATCTATAGGTACAGCAACATGTCGCTTCTATATCACAATCCTTACAGATCACAAACCCTACAGATGTGCCTACTTAACAGTAACACTAACTCAGTGAAACAATTGTTTTGCAATTGGTTTTATAATTTGGAAACCTTTAACTTACCTGATAATAATATTTTACATTCATTTTCACTATTCTTTACCCCTTGCACCGAATAGTATAGTTTGGAGTATAAACTTAATATAATAAGGTCATATACTTCAACACTTTAAAACCTACAGGTAACTGCAACAATTATCTGCTACTATAGATTCTGTTAATTCACTAAGTTTTGTAAGTAGCCAGTACTCATTAGTTAAAAATGCAACAAGTACAAAATGCCTCACTTCCAATTACCTACATGTGTCAATATAAAACATGGTATCAAAACTTACAGTAATTATGCAAGTTTCACTAGCACTTAAACTGTGGATTAGTTATGCCTAGTGACATTTAGTTTCTAGTTCTAATATTACTTATGTAACCAATATATTATAATATATTATAATGATTTTATTTTAAACATAATAATCATAGTAACCTTTGGATTGGAGTCCTGCTTACTTACCACTATTTAATGTCGTTGGCTTTTAATAAACCATAATAACGTAAAATAATTATTATAAATATAACTCTTGACATAATCAACAACTTGTTTTCATTGTAAATAATGATAAATTTTTAAAATTAGGATTATATAAGTAATAAATTATTGCCATGGATTTTTTTAGTATGCTAGCAGCATACCACAACAATTGACCATTGTCATTTGACCCGCACATAGAAAATGTAACAGGAATAAGCAAAGAGGCTGTGTACATTAGGTGATTAAATTTTAAACAATAACTGATGCGACACCTGCTTGGCACATTTAGCTATATATAAGATATAACTTCCACACCAATTTCGGTGAAGATGACCGGCCTTATTGAAACCAAACCAGTTACGCAGGCAATTTTACAGTGCCTAAGTGTGTGCGCGGTATACAAGAGCACACAGATCAGGCGCAGGTCCGACCTTTTACATGCGCATCCGACGCATGAATCATCCTTCCTGTCAGACAATCAAGTGATCAGCCCGCATTGTCATAACCAGACTTGAAACAACATTCTTTGTCGCTCCAATGCAGGAATCGAGCCTACGACCTTCGGGTCGAGAGCCTAGCTCTAGCCACTAGACCACGGAGGTTGCTATATGCCTGCATGGGCAGTACGATATTCTTTATTTTAAACAATCTACAAGATTGACTGCACCTATAAGCTACAACTGACTGGTTCCTCCGTTACCTCCCTCCTTTGTTATTTTCAAAGCGGATTTGTAAGATACGATAATCTTTTGTAAATTTATGTAATTTTAACCACTGACCTTTTTGACCTCGTCGCCAGATGTACGATATGGCCAATCGTACGATATATCTCTAAATTGGCTCACCGGCACCCGCCACGCGTCCGTCCAGTCCAATGGTTGTATTATGACCACAGAACACTATTATCCTAGCGATTATGACTAACTGACAATTCTATCTGTCAAAGTCATCCGTGACGTAAGTGCATGAGACAATTTCTCTTGGGATGCCAGCATACACTACACCACCTATCCTTCCCTTTCCCTATTCCTACCCTCTCTACCAATCCGTGGAAACGCAATGGATAATAATAAAAATAATTTAATTATCCAAAATGGCGGCGATGTGGTTCACCACCCATCACGTCTCGTTTCTCGCGGAGGTGAAAAGTGGACCATGGAGAGCCGCTTCGCTATGTTGAATGTAAGAGGAGGAATGGATGGTAAGAATGAAAGTGAACGAAGCGAAACGAGTATGTGAGGATCGTAGCAAGTGGCAAAAGTGGTATCTGCCTACCCCTTTACGGGAAAAAGGCGTGATTATATTATGATTATGTATGTATAAACTTAACCCTAAAAAATTTCAAACCCAAGAACATTTTTTAAAACATACTTAACCAGTTTCGTAATTTGTTATAAGAAATTAAACAGGCTAACCTACAGCAACGGACGACAAAATAACCGACAATTGGAGTGTTGCCGTCGTTACTTTACGCCCATATGCATTTGTATGTTAATGTAAACGTATGAGATAGCTTCAGATAAGGTCGACCGAGGACAAACCCACCACTTTTAGACCTTACTACTTGACAATAAGGTCCAAAGGTTGTAGCATAGGATCAACCGGCGACTGTACATAGTGTTTTGTTGAACGCAATGTAAACGACAGTGAGACAGTTGGCGCCTCGAATGTTTTATCACACTATATTGTCTCCTTTATTTTCATTAATTTCATTTGTAGGAACAGAAAAATTATGAATAGGGGATAGGACTACATCTGAAATATTTGGTTTCATTAATATTAGGAGTACAAATAAGTTTCCGCCGTTTTATTGTAGATGGCGCGGCACGGAGTTTCGGTTAGCTTTCGCAGATGATAACCGGCTTAAAAAATAGTTTGGACATTCAAGAACAACATAACCTATTAATATTATTGATTTTATATTGGTAAAATATAATTTTTATAAGTTGAAAATGTCAAAATTTGAGCCAAGTAAGCGTCATTTGCGGGAAATATTAGTTTACTTATTTAATTTAAAGAAATCTGCTGCTGAGGCGCATCAATTGCTCGTAGAAGCATATGGTGAGGGTGCTTTGAGTGAGAGAACGTGTCGAGAGTGGTTTCAAGTTTAAAAACGGTGATTTAGACGTAGAAGACAAAGATCGCAGTGGAAGGCCAAAAATTTACGAGGATGCAGAATTGGAGGAATTATTGGAGGAAGATTCATCTCAAACACAAAAAAAACTTGCTCTAACGTTAGAAGAGCCGAGCTCTGAAGGAAAAACGCCCTCAATACTATTCTAGACACGAAAAAATTATTCTTCTGCATGACAATGCTTGTCCACATGTTGCGGCTCCCGTGAAAAAGTACTTGGAAACACTTGATTGGGAAGTGTTACCCCACCCGCCGTATTCACCAGACATTGCACCGTCCGATTATCACCTGTTCCGGTCCATGGCACATGCTCTGACGGCGCAGCGGTTCACATCTTATGAGGATACCAAAAATTGGGTTGATTCGTGGATAGCCTCAAAAGACAAGGAGTTCTTCAGACGTGGGATTCGAATGCTGCCTGAGAGATGGGAAAACGTGGTTGAAAGTAATGGGCAATATTTTAAATAAATTTATATTACCGTTCTTCTATAATAAATATTTAATTTGTGTTAAAAAACGGCGGAAACTTATTTGTACTCCTGAATATATTCAGAAATATTGAGGCAATACTACTTGGTAAATGTAAAAAAATATATTATTTTATGTGTAGTTTACTAATAAAATACATTTAAAAAGTACCGAAATTCCGAAATTGGCAAACAAAACCTACATCATTAGTTTACTCACATCATATACAAAAACATTCATTATAATAAGTAGGTATGAACTTAAACGCACAAATATAGGAGATATTTACAAATATATTCTGCCGGCCATATACTTCATATACTATAACCTACAAGTGACGTCATTTGTAGGTCGACTTTAGTATGGAGCGTTATTAGGAGGCTCGCGAATTTTTTTATACAAATCGCTGTAAGTACCTATGAAAATATTGACTTTTGATATACGGTTTCTTCTGAGAAGTTACTTCTGAGAGAGTACTATTCATTTATGCAATAAAATGCGAAAGCTTGTGAATGTGGCATGTGTGTTTGTTGATGGTGTAAAAGAAACTTTGTATATATGATCATAGCCTGTATTAATCATAGATCTATATATTATAGACGTCCTCGTCTAAGACGATGCATGTCGAGGCAAAAAGTGCCACACTTTTGGGGTTATTTGGGGCAGTTGAGGTTTGACATATTGTCATCTTGACATTTGCTTTCCGCCGTATATATCCAGTCCACTTTTATTGGCAAAATTTTCTGAAATCAAGATCGTAACTTTTTCTTGTTTGAACATTTTTGCTTTCAAATGTACGTCATAGCCCATCCCTAGTTTTAAAATCACTGGTATTATTAACTCTAAAACCACTTTATTATATATTACCTGGAAAAATGAACGGTTTCTCGGGCAATATCTAGATTAGAATATGTGTATGTTTTATATCTGTAATACTTATTCTACATGACCAAAATGTTACTTGCTCCAGTTGCCAGCTTTATACGAGTGGGTCATGACAAAACTTTTCCGTACGGCTTTCCAAACTTTCCTTTAAAACCCTCGTCCTGACTGAATGTAAAAAGAATTACCCCAATTTAGGCCAGCCGTTTCGAAGTTTCACGTTTAGCGACACATTTATTTGAAAATTATAAAGTGCAAAAGTTTATTATTTGATTGAACTCACTAATATCAGGAACTATTGGTTCGATAAGAAACTTTTCTTTCAGATTTGTATAGTCCATTTGCCTAGAGAGAAGCTAAATCGTAGGTACACGTTACAAATATTTTTTATTACGCGAATGCAGCCACTGGAAACACAAGAGTGTCTAGTCAAGATGCATTCGATAATTTCGACGGCGAACTTTGAAGTCAAAATGTATGGGATTTGACATAAGGCATCGCAAACGACATGTCACTTATCGATGACTTATGTCAAATCCCATACATTTTTGATTTCGAAGTTCGCCGTCGAAATTATCGAATGCATCTTGACTAGAGGCCCTAGTATCTAACAATATTTATCTACAAATGCTTTTCAAATAGCCGTTTTCTGTTACATGTTTATGGTACAGGCCTCTTTTAAATATAATACATCTTTGGGTACAGGTATACGTAGAGACGAGATATACTTAAATACGTCACGGTAAAATTGTAAATACCGTAAGATTATAATTTACCTATCGAGATTGTAAACTATCGGAAAATATGAAACTCATTAAAAAAGCGAGTGACAAAACTATTTATTTTCATGCATTCACTGAGACAGTTTCAGCTGCCTAATGTATAAAGGAGTGTGTAAACTTCCTGTTATGAATTATATTAATATGCAGTTTTTAAATCTTGCGATCTCTTCTCACTCCAGGTTTATTCAAGAGCTTTACCAAGAACTATATAGAATTTAAAAAAATGCGTCGGGTCCATAGTATTTTCTTAATACAATACAACCACGTACCTAATGTCTCTCGAGAATCATCATCTTGCAATAAAAATGACAGACGATGTACAACGATTCCCGAGAGACAATTAGAACGTGGTTCTACTGTACTCTTATGAATTGCTGAAACATGAGATGCAATAATAAAGTATATCAGGGACTAGCTATATCACGTGTTGTATTCACAAAAGGGCGTAATATTCGCCGCTGAACATTTACTGTGGTTGCCGGGCAACGAGATAGCTCTGAGCTCGAGTTAACAAGAATCACATTGTGTGATATTTGTACTCATTACTGAAGTTTAAGCTCTATTAAATTATATGAGCAGAATTGCATAAGAAAATTGTGAACATAATAAGTCTTTAAACGTGTGTGTCTACGTGTTTTTTCAAATACAATTTACCAAGAAACGGGCATATGGATCGCCTAATGTTAAGTGATTACCACAGCGATAGACACTCGCAACACTTGTAACTCCTCTGGTGTTGCGCTCTTGTCCCGGTCCCGATCCTTAAATCCCCAACCTCCCTTGGGCCTTTAGTAATCTTACTCAATCGTCGAAACACAACGCAAGTGTTGTTTCACACCGGATTTTGCAAGGCCGTGGTATTTATCTAGCCGAGCAGGCCGATTCATGATTAAGCATGGCTCACCCACGTTCCCCCCGATGGTTGCACGCCTTGTCGTGGCGGTGGGGCTTAGTAACCGTGGACTGGACACCCACGGTGAAGCGAAGAGGCAACCAGGGCCGGCTTGTTTGCCGCCGGCTGGCCCGAGGAGGGCGCTCCCAGCGGGCTGGAGGAGTCCGCTGCGGACGCGCTTGGAGGTGGGACCGCAGAAGAAGAGGAGTGCCGGTATTACGGTGCGCCGCACTCCCTATCTTCTGCGGCCGTGGAAGGATCGCAGGGGGAGAGGTGTGGTGGTGTTGTGCCACTTTCCCTACCCCCCTGCGAGCTGGCGGGGCTGTTCCGTGTGTTAACGGCATTGGTGGGGCCGCAGAGGAAGAGGCAAGTTGGTATTACGGTGCGCCGCTTGCCCTATCCTCTACGGCCGAGGTGTGGTCGGTGGCAGAACCATATACCAGATCTGCCACCGGGTACCGGTTGTGGAGGCTGGTATCCGTGGCCTCCTAGTAGCAGACTCGGGGGGAGTCTGCTACAGTACTGGTGGAGGCCGAGGAGGCAGGCGCACCTTACCATCTGGCGCGCCTGGGGCTTTCGAGCCTAGGATGGAGCCGCTTGTGGGTGGCTGCCGCCGGCGGGGTCGCGGATGTGTTTATCGTTCCCGTGGCCCCGTCACAGGGCGGCGAGGAGGAAGGTGGGGGGTGGTTTTTAGTGGGTATACCGTGGGTCTCATTAGCCTATACGGGAGTCCCACATCATCACTCGGGTGCCCCCTGCGCCTGGGTGGTATGCGTAATGCATTTTCCCCCCCGGAAAAAAAAAGGCTCACCCACGTTTAAATGGCACACACGTGTGTGTGTTTAAAAAAAAAAACTCATCCTAGTTACAGTTAAATTTCTTGATTTCAAGTGATTCTGTCTGGCAGTTGTTTAATATTTAATTTGCTTTAAACATTGAAATTAATAAGTGAAAACCATGTCAAAATACTCTTTTACATTTACATTAGGTCAAAATTGCTTGATCTTGGAACACAGTATTCCCCTTAAAAAAGTTTCAACTGGAATAAGAACATTTTTGTTGCCTCGCAATTAAATGCTGGAACGATATTTTAACGAGTTCCAAATTGAATTTACACATTTATAAGTTAACGAGCCTAAATTCTTTCTTATTTATTTTGTGAATAAGAAAATGCTTTCGCAGAAAATAATACTTTGAATTTTTGTTTTGCATTAGTCAACCTATTCCTTTACCTATCAGGCTATTACACAGGTCTTCTGGCGAAGACATCCCATTTTGGAATAAAATATTTTTTTATTTTATTTTTTAAGTAATGTTTATTAACCTGTATATTATGTGTACCTAGATAAATTGTAAAAGAAATAAAAATAATATTAAAACAACCTAATATATTGAATATCAAGAATTCAATTAAATTTAATTGTTATAAAACTGAAATAATGTATCCAAACTTGGGATGAATTATGTCACAATATTATGAGCATGTATCAAACGCCACCCCATGTTTTGCTCCCTTCTAGCAGAGTGGAAGGGGGAGGGGAGGAGAGGAGAGGGGAGGGGGGACTTAATATTAAGTACCCGCGGAGCCCTCCTGTCTACAATTTCAGCTTCGATTCCATGTAGAACGTCAAGATTAAAATATCGCGCCGGCTGCTGGGTTTTGACAGCGTAAGCTGAGGGTTCGCTGAAGGTTTCTTTTATATTTTCTCTGTTTGGATTTTTGATTATTTGTAACTATTGTAAAGTGATGATTATTTATATCAAATAGGTTTTTATGTTTCAGCATAAAAGCATCAACAACCACTAACGCCTCCGGGTTTAGGTTACTTTCCTTAGTTAAGAGGACTCGGAGAAAGGCAAGAAAAAGTAAATATTAATTTAATATTTAATGCCATTGTTTTAAACATCAAAACACATTACGCAATAAGGCGTTATTGGTCACACATGCGTGAACTGGACACACCCTGTGGGTTTTGTTATGTTTTCTTAATCCCATGGTACGGTTCAAAAAATATATAATATAATATAAAAATATATATTAAAATGTTTATTTTTAAGTAGTTTGTTTTTGTCGCTATAAAATAGACTTACTAGTTGTGTTTTTAATTTTTATGGAGCGAAGATATTCGTATATATAAGTGTTTTAATATCAGTGACGTGAATAACGTCTACGAAATCTAGATCTTATCAATCGATTGAAGCGCAATTGTAAATAATCTTTAGGTATTTCTATATGACGTATACTAATATATTTTATAAAGAAGAAAGATTTGTTTGTTTGTATGTTTGTGGAAACCGGGAACCGTTCTTTTCGCCGCGATAAAAAGTAGCATATGCCCTTTCTCGTGGTCTTCTCTACATCCGTGTCAAATTTCAACAAAATCGGCCGAGTAGTTTCGGAGCTTATTCGATGCAAACAAAAAACCAAGATTTATTTCCTCTTTGCAATATTACTCGTAAATTGCATAGATAATAATATATACTTTCCATTGTCTGGTCCCCGTAACATAATTTCTTCGAGTACTTCATTGTACACGACTGTACGTTTTCGGGATAAAAAGTAGTCTGTTTTTAATTCAGAGCCTAAATAGTACTATACCAAATTTCATCGAAATCCGTTCAGAAGTTTTGGCGTGAAAGAGTTACAAATATTCATTCATCCATCCATCTATCCATCCTCACAAACTTTAATATTTATAATATAAGTAGGAAGTCGGATATATAATGACAGTCGAGCTCATAAATGCTCTTTTATTTAGCTTAATTTTTCACTGGCAATATTTACGTATTATTTTATAAAAATATCTCCATTATATCGATAAGCTTTTTCTCTGGCGCATATAAAATAAAACATTAAAGCCCTTTACGCTTTCGGACAAAACTTTTTAAAACGTTAAACGGCCGTAGTGGGCAATATTTCAAGCTATTGTTGCCCGGTGCGGCCCAATTCATTTTTATTCCGACCCTCGTATTTCAGAGCGTCCATTCGAGATGGCTCCTTGTAAAATGTGTCGTGTATGAAATCGTGGCTTGACCCGCTTTTTGTTCGAACGGGTCATTTGGCGGCTAGCGTTGATGTTTTTGGGGTTATAATATGTTCTTCATTTCACCGCTATTTTTGAAAGCGGAAAGAAACATAATATCTTGACCTAACGGCTCAGTACTTTGTGAACATAGATACAATCGAACAAGTTTCCGTTCGACCAGACGTAAGATCAAAATCACTTAACAGCGCCGATGAATCTTGAGTGCTCAGGTGTAAATACGGAATTCAAACAACGTTTGCAGTCGATGCGGCCGCTTCTTTTGTGTTTAAATATTTTGAGGTGTTTGTGCAAAGGAAAATGTATGGAAACTGGTCGAGCAGAAACTTTGGCCGATATTGTACAATGCCGATATTGAAGAAAAAGGGGGGTTAAATCTCATCGTAATCTCATGCATGTATTCAAAATGTCGATACATTCACATGTTTTTCTAGTACGCTAACCCTTTACAACACGTGGGGCTGGTTAGACCCAGCTGGCTTACGGCTCGATGTTTTCCGGTCGCCGCGTAAGTGGTTACACAAAATCGTTTCCATCCATATTGAATACCTATTTTTATGCAAATCTATTGTATTCCATACATAAACTTATTGGATATATTGCACACAATATTTTATTGGCTGTGGACTATGCATCTAAAATATTTTGTTTGGTCACTACAATAGAGATTAGATTTTCATTTTAGATCTATTTCCACGTTACGTATTTATAAAATTCGTTCATAGATTTTCGTTTAGGTTCTTTTTGGGAAAGTCTTAATCATGAATTGGTAGCGGCCGCACAAATTATTCATATCACAAGGAGTAATAAATTAGATGTGTCCAAAGTTCTGGGTCGCTACTCGCGTGAAGACGTTTTATTGTTAGTACGTGACATATTCTGGTCAGACTTACATTTCACTCTCTTCCAACAACTATCACAGTGAAAATATTACACCGTTTATGAAATAAATGAAAAGCAAAAAAAAAACCTTTTTTTAAAAACTTTTATTTAAATGCTCTAAAAAGAAGAAAATAAAAATTTCCTTTAAAAATTAATATAACATCCTTACACAATTTATATTATATAAAAGCTTGTCATCCAAACTAAACGTGTTTACAAATTTTCAGCTTAATCGGTTGAAGATATCTGCTTTAAAATTGACTAGCAAGATTCCACCCAAACTAACATACATTGCAAGTTAAATAATATAAAAGCTGTTTTTTTTTAAAACAGTCAACTCTTGAGTTTAGTCATTCGGTTTTAGAAAAAGGAGCCAAAAATAATGAAGTTGTTTTATTTCCAGTTGTCAAAGGTTACGAGAAACCTAAATATTGAAAAGATATTGTTTGTTAAGAAGATTTTAAATTGTAAATTTAATCTACGTTATGAAAACTTGCAAAAATAAACAGAAACTATTCCAATAATGGAACTAAACGCATTAAGTTGCGATGTAATTAAAAACTGCATCCACTTAAGCTACAAAGACAGAATTCTTTCAGAGTTCTCCGAAGTTTTCCCCGCATAGTGATTTTTAATGGCAATTACTTGGTGCAATTTTCTTTGTGTTGTATTTTAATCGAAAACTAATTTACTAGCATCACCCACAGTAATGAGTTAACATTAAATATACGAAAGCTTTTCATTTCTACAACTGCAATTTGTTAGCGCGTTGGCGCTCAAGCCTGAGGTCGCGGGTTCGAATCCCACCAGGGAGTTTTATGTGTTCCTGGGTCATGGATGTGTATTAAATATGTGTATAATATAGTAAAAATCTTAAGTCTAGTCTAAAAGTTTTAAATGTCCGTTGTCTGGTACCTGTAACACAAGTTCTTCGAGAACTTACCACAGGCCCAGATTGACGTGGTGTGAAAGCTTCCATAGATATTATGATTACTAATTATGTAACATCTAATTATATTAAGTAAGTAAACTTAAGTGAAAAAGCGAATACAAAAAATAATATCTGCAATCTTAACACATCCACCGACCATGATAACTACGTTTTGTCTAAGCTTTACACGAATGAGGCCAAGCGAAGTTTGGTTTCACAGATAAAAGAAAGATATATTTAAAATTCTCTCGTCTTAATATGAAACGGGTGCCTACATCAAAACGCTTTTGTTCCCGCTTCCCTTCATTAGCGCCCGGCTCACTTATCGTTTGTGGAGGACCTTTGTGTTTCTAGTGCAGTAATACCAAGTAAGGAGGGTAATGTATCGTCGGTATACAAGGCCAGTTGTTACAGGCTGGCTGTGAGAGGGTTACGTTTTTGTAAACTAATTTTCGTCTTGACTTTTCGTTTTATTATTATTTCGTTATGCATTGTATGGTGTGTAGAGCTCCGTGGCCCAGTGGGTAGACCGTTTGGTTAGCACTCGAAAGAGTGCAGGTTCATTTCCCAGGTTGTGGCGTGTACCAATGAGACTTTTTCAGATCTCAAGTACATTATACGGACGCTCTAACGGTGAAGGAAAATATCGTGAGGAAACCCGCACATGGTTGGCCCCAGACGTATTGACCAGTTCATTCCTCTGGACTAGGCTGACTATGTTGTGAGAATGCCGTATGTGCTTGGGCAACCATACGACATTTAAAAACCAACTGTCCCAGGCACTACAGTATTTCAAGAGTGGTTACCTCGCTCGAAGAATACTGTATAAATCATCCATTAACGGATGCAAAGGCCTAAGTTGTATGGTGTATAAAACTATGTATTTGTTAACTTTTACTGCTGAGAATTATAATTAATTAGCATAATATAAAAAGACACTTAGGGGAAAGGAAGGCAAGACGGACCCTGTGAGTAAAACGAACCGGGCTTATTACTTTGAATCTGTACCATCTATTGCCAACTTGCTACATCTTAACAGTCGCGTCTTGCTCATTTTCGGATAGTGTATTTGGATTGCTCATGCAACAGCACGCGTTTTTATCAAGGTTTATCAAGGTTTATTTTGATGTAAAAACAGCCTTTGATCAGCCTTCACTTTTGATACGTTACTGTTATGTAAAGTAATTGATAATATACAATTTTTTTGATTATACTACGCAATGTATTTTAAGTCAATCTACTAAAATTGTAATTTTTTGCAGATGGGATCCCATGTATTCGAAGTTTCAGAACAAAGTTCACTGAATGCTGTAGTGCTTCCATATCAATTGCCGAAGAAATTATTTTACTTCCCTTTTCTCTAACGACCGGATGGTCGTTAAAAAGTTTTTATTTCTGGTTCGTTCTTAAAATTGTTGAAGTGTTTTTATTTTATTTTGTTTTACTGACGATGAAGGTATTTTACCTTTATAGGTAAGTTGCCTTAAGTAACTTTATACCTACTTCATACAGCGGCCGTATGGCCGCAGGAACATATTTGTAAATATCTCCGATATTTGTGCGCGTTCATACTTATAATAATGAATGTTTTTGTATATGATATAAGTAAACTAATGATGTAGGTTTTGTTTACCAATTACGCAAAAAAAATTGTAATTAGTAAACTACATATAAAATAATATATTTTTTTACATTTACCAGCTAGTAATGCCTCAATATTTCTGAATATATTAATGAAACTAAATATTTCAGATGTTGTCCGATTCCCTATTGTTGCATTAAGGCGCTCTTACCCTAGAAATACGCTTCTTTCAAAAATTTTTTGAGACGAATGGATACATTTTAGTGCAGCAAAAAAATATATGTTAATTTTGATCATATTTGCTAGGGGACCTTCATTTTCAAAACACGTTATCTGAAAAATTTCTCGATAAAAAAAAATCATAAAGTAACCATTAAAATAGAAATTCTTGGAGTTGTAACTGTATTATTTGTGAACAGAAATGAGAAAATTATTTGCAGTTTCGTAAAACATAATAAAAGGAAGGGAATTGTTGTTTTGATTTTTCGTATAGAATGTGATATTTGTTAGTATTAATTTATTTCAATGATTAATAATTCGTACGAGTCGAATGAAACATCGCGAAATGGCGACCTGTCATTCCTTCTCTTTCATATCTATTGAATAAGACAGTACCGGCTTAGGCCTCTTGCTAATGAGACGTATGTCAAATTTTTCCCCTCTTTTCTGCTCAAAAATTATTCGAATTTATTGTAGAAAGTCCGTTCAAATTTATTTTACCCCCGAATGGACCTTTATGTCGTCTGCATAAAGGTCAAGTCGGGGGTAAATATTAGTTTTTCTTTCGTCGTGTAATACTTATGATATATACGTAATTTCGCTATTTGACGTAAGACGCTTGGTAGCCCTTTGGCTTTTTGCGTTGTTGCGACCAATTGGTCTCGGGTTCGAATCCCGGTCAGACGATTTTTTTTTCTTTTTTTTTGTCGCACTATAAAACTCCGAGCGATGCTTGTTTTCCCAGTAAAAGAAGTATATGGTTAATTATGTACTTATTTATTATTAGTTACTTTAAGTTGTTGTTAATATTAGTGTAGATTATATTATATAAAATATGAAAAGATTGTATTCGATGAATGTCCAAATTTTTAATTCAAAGTTTTAAGATGGAGGTACAAAAACTCTTTATAAGTAGGTACTAGGGAGACCGAGCTTTGGTCGTAGTTTTAGTACAACGATAAAAATTAATAAAAAATAAATAAAAAAATATTAAAGAATCACAAATATAATATTTATCTTACCGGGATTTGAACTCACCACCAAAAATCAAACGGTACGCAAACCGAGCTGCCAGTCAGACTGACGTAAAACAACCGAAATTATTGATATAATTTATTACACGACGAAAGAAAAAACATAGGTATTTGATTCATAATTGACAACATTGATTGACAACAGAATAAGTAAATATAATATAATATACCTAAATATTATTATTCTGTTGGTTTGTAAAGTTTATACATATAATTATATCAATTATTATACTCAATTCTAATTCTAATCACCATGAGCAGATATTAGGAACATGTACTTATTCAGTAATCTACGTTTATTTTTTACTAGCTTTTGCCCGCGACTTCGTCCGCGTAAAGTTCGGTTTCCATACAAAATTTTAACCCCTTTGTTACACCCGTAGGGGGCGAATTTTCAAAAATCCTTTCTTAGCGGATGCCTACGTCATTACAACTATCTGTATGCCAAATTATAGCAACATCTGTTCAGTAGTTTCGGTTGTGCTTTGATAGATGAGTCAGTCAGTCAGGTTTGCCTTTTATATATTTAGACTAGGTGTTGCCCGCGACTTCATGCGCGCATAAGGAAATCTCGATGGAACCGTACATTTTTCGGCAATAAAAAGTATGCCTATGTGCTTCCCCGTTGTCTATTCTATATCTGTCCTAAATTTCATCAAAATCATTCCAGTAGTTTCGGAGCCTATTCAATGCAAACAAACAATCATACAAACAAATAAATTTTCTCTCTGTATTATATTATTAATAGATTAAATAAAACAATATTTACAATTAATATGATGAAGCCGAAGAGACTATTTGGTTAAACCACAAATGTCAGAAACTAGGTATTTGAAATTGTATTTTTTTTGCTGTCAGTGCAAGTTTCATGTACCTATGTAGAAGGGGAATATTTGATATTGAATTTTATTGTGTATTTATGTATTGTATAAAATCAGTCGACAAAATTTAGCTTTGTGCTACGCGAACAAAGTTGCGGGCAAAAGCAAGTTTAGATTTTGTAACCGCTGAAAAATGCGAATTAAATAAAATTTTGAAATGTCGTTCTAGGAAGAAACGTCAATGTGTGTAATGTCATAATGTGTATCCCACCAAAAACATTCTGTAAAAAACTAGCCAAGTCTCGATGGAGCTGCTTGTTTATCTCTAAAAAGTAATGAAATCTAGACAAAGTCGTGCCAAGTCTAAGGTTCCTTACTGCGATTTCTTTATTATTATAGTTAATATTGTATGACTTGGCCGTTGAACATTATTTATACGTTAGTGGGTACAAGTCAATTTTGTTTACACGTTATATCTGTTATATCTATTGTAACTACCTATGTTTGTTATGCGAGATAATAGCCCATACTGGTATTGGTAATTGGACGCTAGTGTCTCGTTTTAGGCTGTTGTTGATTGTACAACACATGTATTGGAGCAATGGTGTCATGGAGCCCCTTTTGTACCCTTCAACGGCCAAGTCACACAACATTAACTATAATAATAAAGCGACCTATGCGTAGAACAAAGTCTGATGTGATCATAGAGCAAAAGTGCGTTTTTTGGATAAATGAAATAAGGAATCAAAGCTCTACAGACTGACATTTTTTTTTTATCTGGCTTATTTTCGGAAATACAGAATCGTACAACGTCTTATTTGATGTAAGCTCCATGATAAAATGCACGTAGTGTTCATAGGACGGAGAAATTGAGGCGCGCACGCCACGGGCGCCTCGCACGATCTTCACTTCAGGCGTTGTCGAGCGGAAAGAAGGGTTTTTTGCGTCATGTGTGTGATTTTTTTTCGGTTTGACGAAAATTATAATTTTACTAATTATTGCGTACTAAAAGTATTTCTGAGATGTCATGCTTACGGATAATGCTGGATATGCTTTAAGAAGAGAAGAAAAAGAGCCTGAACGTAGTCCTTATTTTTCAAATAAGCAATATATTTTTATGAAGAACGGTGTATATCCGGGTAAGCTGATTTTTTTACTTAAATTATTCTTCAAATTTAGTATTATCATGCTTTGAAATTATAGTTTTTTACTATTCCGCTTTTTAAGCTCATAAATAGAAACGGGAAATCTATATTCATATAAGACATTTTTTGACGGAAAGTTAGAAAAATACACTTTAGTTCGAAAAGTATGATTAGTTTCATGTTTATTTATTAGGTAAATATTTGTCGTGTTATCAATAAAAGTTGACGTACCAAATAGTTGAGATTATAAGTAATATTAGAACTATGTAAGACTAATACTTTAGAATTTCTAAAAGTTTCATGTAACTATAGGACGTTTTTTTACGGAATCACAGAATAGTTACAATACAATTTGTCAGTTCGATATGCAGATGGGACGTTATAGCCTGAATAATGACATCAGTTAGGACGTTGTTCTTTTAAGAATATCGTTAAATATAAATATATTTCATATTAAATAAATAAAAATAGTTTAAAGCTGCGTTACCTTACAATATATACACATTTGTACCCTACAAATTCGGCGAATCATATAACATTATGATCGACAGTTTTTAGTTCTGTACTGCGATGTTCATTAAACCTTGTATATTCAAACTTTTTCTAATAGCGACGCACCTCCTAATCGATGGATTCTCTCATTAGTAGATGAATAATGAGAGAATTTATGGCCTTCGACCATCAATACTTTTTTAAAAAGCTACTCCTAGTTTCGAAAAATCACCTTTAATACAACTTAAAGACTTAGAAAATTCTGACCATAGGTTCTGATCATCAGTTGATCAAGAAATGTCGGTACTAACTCCTATGCAGTCTCCTGCTGATAGTCATTCCACCTATGACAGCGTTTTCAGGTCCAATTAAGTAGATAGTAGTATACAATTTAATTAATATTATATCTAGCAATATCTCGAAAGTATAATCTAGAAAAATATCCAAAACCTGCAAGCAAATGTGTGAGTTTTCCTTTTTACCATGCATAATGCAAGTCTATTGTTGCTCTTTTATTTAATTATTTCTAATAATTATTCCAGCACGCTCGGTCAAAAGCCTTTGACCACTATCTAAAAGGTGTTTTGCAAAATGTGATCATATGTAACTCTGAAACGGGGTACAAAGTTTGACTCAAACTGGACGTAACTTTGAGAATCGGTACAAAGTTTGACTCAAACTGGACGTAAATTTAAGAATCGGTACAAAGAATACATCGCGTCTTATAAAAATGGTTATCGTGATAAATCACATACTGCTAAACACCTTTTAGATATGTTAAATCACTATAGTGTAAGTACCTGAGGCCATTCCTATAAGGTGTTACAGAAAATATGATAATGTATACATAGATATACACTACCACATTCAGGATAATCGATTTTATAGACACTTGATTGATACTTTAAATCAATCCGAACCTTATTATGACAAAATTGATTTTGTATGTATTATTTCTCCTGAATGCGACATGCTTATTATAACGGGATTATGGCCATTACAATATTATGGTTATTTTTCATTATTTTGGATAAACGTGCAGATACCTCCCCCCCATGTAGGTTAAACTGAACTTGTACCTATCTAATTACATTATACAACATAGCTAGAAAGCTTAGATACAGTACCAAAGCAGTTTAATTTATAACTACGTTTTAGAAAGGGTTAGGTGTTAACATATCGAGCGAGGTCAGTTCCGATATCATATGGAGG
The DNA here is from genome assembly GCA_905404095.1 of Glaucopsyche alexis. NCBI lineage: Eukaryota > Metazoa > Arthropoda > Insecta > Lepidoptera > Lycaenidae > Glaucopsyche > Glaucopsyche alexis. Next base: position 19,656,771 of record FR990054.1, on the reverse strand, counting down.
GCAAGGCCAAGTTAGCCTCCAAGAAGCTTGGTGTTCTGAACAGGTCAAAGCAGTATTTCAGTCCGGTCCAACGCCAACTCTATAAGGCGCAGGTTCGGCCTCACATGGAATACTGTTCTCATCTTTGGGCAGGGGCGCCAAAGTACCAGCTTCTCTCTCTAGATCGTATCCAACGTAGAGCCGCTCGAATTGTCGACTGCCATAGTATTTCAAACAGACTTGACTATGTAGCATCACTCTGCATCCTCTATCGGTTATATTACGGGGAGTGCTCCAAGGAATTGTTCGGACTTATACCTGCTGCAACTTTTCGCCACCGTTCCAAGCGACAAAATATTTATCATCTTCATCACCTTGATGATTGATCACCCGAAGCTTTCTGCCGCGCACTGTAAAACTCTGGAATGAACTATCGCCAGCAGTATCCGGACCATTACGACCTGCAAACCTTCAAGAAGGGAGCATATTCCCTCCTAAAAGACCGGCAACGCACTTGCAACTTCTCTGATGTTATCACTTATGGTAACGGTACGGTACCGTAAGCACTACGGTAATCGCTTTCCATCAGGTGATCCGTTTACTAATTTGCCCCCTAGTTTAATAAAAAAAAAAGTTTTAACTGTTTATAAGTTTAAATTTTGTTTTGGGCTTGATGTATTTTTTCAAACAATATTTATTTTTATGGGCATATCTTAGAGATTTTAATTTTTTTGTAGGTTTTAGACTATGGTAACTAGTATTTTAATTTAATTTTAAGTAAGTCCCTATTACTGACTATGGATTAATTATAGTTCAAAACACCACCTTTTTGAGATTTTTTAATGTAAATAAACGATTTTTAAAAATAATTATGTATTATAATTCATTTATACGTAGTGTGGATAGTGCTATATCAAAATAATAGATTATGATTATTCACATAGGACTTAAAAATGTCGGATAACTCCAACAAAAAACGAATCATATGAATATAGAACCGCGTTTCATTCAAATGTCTCCGTAAAACAACGTAATATGATCACTACGAACTCTCGCTTCTCCGCTGTAAAACGTCCTAGCTTGATATAGAATTCGTTATCTGAGTAAATATAATAATTAGTAATAAACAGTATAAAGTGGTTAACTAGACTAGGATGTCATAATAACATACCAAAATTTCAAAAATAAAAGTCTCACCGTTTATAAGTTATTCAAGTTTTTCAATTAGCAAAACTTGTTTTGCCTCTACTGAAAAGTAGCAATTTTTCAAATCGGACTTTGTTCTACGCATAGGTCGAAAGAAATCGCAGTAAGGAACCTTAGACTTGGCACGACTTTGTCTAGATTTCATTACTTTTTAGAGATAAACAAGCAGCTCCATCGAGACTTGGCTAGTTTTTTACAGAATGTTTTTGGTGGGATTTCACTTCTTTTTGTAGAAACGTGGGCTTATTGATTTATGTTACTAGATTTTAGTGTAATTTGTTTATTTAATGTTCGAGTAGAATAAAATTAATCGTTCGACTATTTCTTCTTGTAAACTTGTATAAGTATAAAAGACAGTCTAGTCTTATCCAGAGTTTTCCTTTAATTTTATTTATATGCGTATTAAAAGCAGAAGGGGAGACATTCGCCCAGTAGTGGGGCGCTACGGGCTAGATTAAATTAGAAGATGTGTCCCACTTCGCTGGATTTTTGCAATGACAGTTGATTTTTTATGTACCAATAGTAGAAGGGGGGAATTACCATAATTAACTCTAAATCAGTTGAGACCAGCTGAGGGTTCTTCATCAGATACTTCTGACCTTCGATTTTTGACATCAAATGAAGCGGCCCACCAAGTTGAATATTTTTTGTAAAGGCGGTATGTCGATCTCTAATAGTTTGGTTGGGATCTTGTGTTTTCTAATCAAGGTCACCAGGTACTCTAGATCTTCGATTATTCTAGTTTTTATAGTTTTCCCTTAATGTGGCCATTAAACCCTAACTCTGTACCAAATTTCAGCTCTCTGAGTTTATGGGAAGTACTAGTTCTATTCTGATGATCATGAGTGAGTGACTGAGTGAGTGAGTGTCATAAATGCGAAACTTTGCTTTCGCTTAACTTTGGAGCTAAATTTTGGATTTTAAGTATGTGATTATAGTTTACTGGATGACGAAAATTTTTGCGTTCTGGTCTTATCCAGAGGTTCTCAAATAGAGGCCTGAAAATGCGGCGAAATTGTTCCAGTAAAGAATGGTACGGCAGTGTTTGCTTCGCGCTCGACTTGGCGGGGGCACTGCCGTGCCCCCAGATCGACGTTCTGGTCTTATCCAGAGGTTCTCAAATAGGGGCCTGAAAATGCGGCGAAATGGTTCCAGTAAAGAATGGTACGGCAGTGTTTGCTTCGCGCTCGACTTGGCGGGGGCACTGCCGTGCCCCCAGATCGATTGTCGATCGATAAATGAATCTTGTGGACACCACTGTATTTCTAGGTATAACACTAGATAGTAAATTACAGTGGGTTCCTCATATTGCTAATCTTGCAGATAGGCTCAGTTCTGCAGCATATGCAGTCAGAAAAATTAGAGAAATTTCTGACGAAGACACGGCGCGACTTGTTTACTTTAGTTACTTTCATAGTAGAATGTCTTACGGCATCCTTTTATGGGGAAGTGCCGCAGACATTAATACGATATTTGTGCTGCAGAAGCGAGCAATACGTTCAATTTACAAAATGTCCCCCTTTGAATCTCTGAGAGAAAAGTTTAAAGAAATAGGTATTCTAACCGTCGCTTCTCAATACATTTTGGATAATGTATTATATGTTAGAAAGAATATTAGTAATTTTAAAACTAAAAGCGACAATCACTGTAGAAACACTAGAAATAAGCACAAGCTAGATATACCGGTGATCAGACTAAGTAAAGTAAGCAAATCATTTAAAGGTCAATGTATACGCCTATACAATAGAATCCCAGAAAACGTTCAAAATTTTTCCATTAATAAATTTAAAAAAGTAGTTAAAGAACGTTTGTGTGCAAAAGCCTATTATAAGGTCAATGATTTTATTGACGATCGCACACCTTGGGAATAGGATGACCACCTGCAAGGCTACTTCTATGTACTACAATATGTATCTGACTTTTGTCAATATTATATACCTAGACCTAAGTTTTCAAATTGTAAACATCTTCATTTTTTTTAAAAAGAACAATTTTCCATCTTTTTGCTAAAAGATGGCCCCGTGCGAGTTTCTTACGCCGGTTCTTCTCGCCGGGTTAGTTCCCGAACCGGTGGTAGGCATCAAGTAGGGACAATTCTTTAAGCGTTACTTTGTAACCCATATGGAAATAAAACTTTTTTGATTTGATTTTTGATTTGATTTGATTATCCTAGTTTTTATAGTTTTCCCTTTATGTGACCATTAAACCCTAACTCTGTACCAAATTTCAGGTCTCTGAGTCTATGGGAAGTACTAGTTCTATTTTGATGATCATGAGTGAGTGAGTGAGTGAGTGAGTTTCATAAATGCGAAACTTTTCTTCCGCTTAACTTCGGAACTAAATGACCTACAGACTTGAAATTTTGGATTTTAAGTATGTGATTATAGCTTACTGGATGACGAAAATTTCTGCGTTCTGGTCTTATCCAGAGGTTCTCAAATAGGGGCCTGAAAATGCGGCGAAATGGTTCCAGTAAAGGATGGTACGGCAGTGTTTGCTTCGCGCTCGACTTGGCGGGGGCACTGCCGTGCCCTCAGATTGTGTAATGTGTTACATGTTGTAGTGCGTATTCCGCAGTACTTCGACCGCATATTATAATAGTACTAGCTATCCCGGGAAACTTCGTAGTCTTCGTACCGCCTTAGAATTAAATTTGTTGACGTAGTGACTACTGACAGCAGCGCCACCTACCAGGTCCAATTGCAAATTTAAACCATTCTCGAATCAACCTGAAGACACATATTTTTTTTTATTAAAATCGGTCCAGCCGTTTAGGAGATCAGTGACTAAATTGAGCTTTTTTTAGATTTTTTTTTACCCTTTAACTACTTACTAAAAAGCTTAACTTTCTCAAATCGCAATGGCTAAATTTGGCACAAAATTAGGAATTAGACTTATTATAATTGACCTACACAGAAAATAGACATTTTGAAATTGTAATGAGATTTGAACCTAGACGCTACGCTTTGCTTTAGGCGGGCAAAATACCGCTAGGCTATGAAGCACATTACGGATTTATCGAAATTACGCTTTTGTACATTATAGACACATCACTTTGACGTAAATCGCATGAAGCCCCCCGCAGTAACGGGGGCGGCACGTCCCCCACTCATCTCCTTCACCCCCTCGAATACTTCATAGTTGACTACTCACAGCGCCTTAAGTGATACGTTTTAGACATCAAAAGCATTTTAAAAATTTGCGTGATCCAAAATTAAAATTTTTATGCCATACTTAAAGGTTCTTACAAGAATTAGGTTACAAAAGCATTTAAGTATAAAGTATTCGGTAGTAAGGTCTTGATGAAATAGGTATAAATTCGATAAACAACGCGGTTTTACTGTATTTATTCATCATAAAACTTGATAGATGTTATCATTAATATTTTAGTGCTTGTACTGCCTTTACGTGCCTTTAGGTGTGCGTATTATTACTGTTAACAATACTAAATCTAGGTCAACCTAAATTTTGGACATAATTCTAATGGATTTTAGCTGTAAAAACATAAGAATTGAACGTAGAAACAAGGCATATTTTGAAAGAAATTGCCTTCTTTGAGATTATCTTAAGACTTGTTTTCAGCGAGTGTTGTGTAGAGTGATAATTAACTTTCTAAAATGTAATAAATATTCTGTTTTAAGTTGAGCACTAATTCAAAGATTTCAAAACTTATTCGTTATATTGTAATATTTACCGTGCCGATTAGTTAAACGGCAAGTGCCCGCGCCGTCATATTTGTTTGCTTTTTCATAATTATAATTATACCGAAAAATAATGCGTACAATTGTAAGGAGAAATGTTTATTTGACAATCTGTCGACATTTTACAATATCTCTAGTAATATTACAATCTAACGGTTTTTACAATTTTACGGTGACATATACATATATTTCGCTAGCTCCCCGACTCTCGCATCCGTTTTCATTAGCAGACGCGTTTCCGCTTATTTCATATGGCATTATTTCTCTGTCACTTTCAGCCTGTCTGCCTTCGCCATAATTATACGTACTGCTTATTTTTCGCTGAGTAATTTACTGCATAATATCTGCAGTAACATATGTATAATTTAGTTGCAAAATGAATAAAATATATTAATAAATATACTGCCGATTGGCATAGTAGGTATACTTTGAGTAGTTTAGTTTACATAATTGCGATTGATAAGAAATTACATGCACTTGGAAATCAAAATTTAAGAAGTAAATAGCTAATAATATTGACCAATATTTAATAATAATAATAGTATCTATAAACGCTTTACACCACGTCAATCTGGCCCCGTGCTAAGTATCCGAAGAACTTGTGTTACAGGTACCAGACAACGGGAAGTACCTATATTTAATACTTTTATACTATACATATATTTAAGATTTTTATTATATTATACACATAATATTTAATACACACCCATGACCCAGGAACACTGAAAAACTATTTATTCCTTTGGCAGGATTCGAACCTGCGACCTCCGGCTTGCGCACCAAAGCGCTGAACCACTAAGCCACAGAGAAAATTAAACTAATTGTTAGGATTAATTAGTAATCACCCCGACTAGAATATTAACATAATTAACTGCTAAATGACATTCGGTTGCGTGGAATTACTAACCTAATGTAAAGCAGGCTTAATTTTAGATCTATTGTAGAATAATATTAGGGCATGTTGATTATTATGTGAAAAGAAGGGAGTGTAAAAAACTTAGGCCTTTGCATCCGTTAATGGATGATTTATACTGTATTCTCCGAGCGAAGCAAAAAAAAACTTAGGCCTTTGCATCCGTTAATGGATGATTTATACAGTATTCTCCGAGCGAAGTAACCACTCTTAAAATACTGTAGTGCTTGGGATAGTTGGTTTTTAAATGTCGTATGGTTGCCCAAGCACATACGGCATTCTCACAATATAGTCAGCCTAGTGCAGAGGAATGAACTGGTCAATACGTCTGGGACCAACTATGTGCTGGTTTCCTCACGATGTTTTCTTTCGGTGAAGGGAGTGTATTCCCTCCTAAAAGGCTGACAACGCACTTGCAACTTCTCTGATGTTGCGGGTCTCCACGGGCGACGGTAATAGCTTTCCATCAGATGATCCGTTTGCTCGTTTGTCCCCTAGTTTTATAAAAAAAATACTCTGTTTAGAAACTAAAAATAATTTATTAATTTTAAATTAATACATTATTTTACTTGTATTTGTAATATAATAATGGCAATTATAATTAACTACACATTGCCCGCGACTTCGTGCGCGCAAAAGTAAATTTCAACGAAACAAAATGTCCTTTCCCGTGGCCTACTTCTATATTTGTACCAAATTTTATCAAAATTAATCCAGTTGTTTCGAGCCTATTCAACGCAAGCAAATAAATACATAAACAAACAAATCTTTTCTCTTTATAATTTTACTTTTTAGTATACATGAAACCTAGTTTAGTAGACGTTAAATACAAAGTTTTGCCTCCCTAATAATAACTTCCCACACCGATTTCGGTGACAGTGGCCGGTTTCATTGAAACCAGGCCAGTTACGCAGGAGTAATTTCATAGTGCCCAAGTGTGTGCGCAGTACCTACAAAAGAGCACTCTCTCTTCTTCTTTACTCTCACAATCCAGTAGGACACGACTGACGAGAGATCCGGCGCAGGTCCGACTTTTTACATGCCCATCCGACGCATGGATCATCTTTCTTGTCAGACAATCAGGTGATTAGCCTGTATTGTCTTAACCAAACACACGGAAACAACATTTTTTGTTGTTCCAATGTGGGAATCGAACCCACGACCTCCGAGTTGAGAGCCAATGCTCTAACCACTAGACCACGGAGGCTGTTATTTGCCTTCAAAACATTTATGGGAGAGTACCTAAGATTTACTGTTGAAGTACCAAGGATTTGAAAACCCAAGATAGGCTATGACGTGCATTTGAGAGATCAAATCTTCATATATACAAGAAAAAGTTACGCCATTTTGGTTTTCACCATACATCATATGTCAGCCATCTTGTTATCACCATACTTCAAATGTCAATTGGCCCCAAAAATCTCAAAAGGGACATTTAACTGGAGACACTTTTTGGCTGAACAATGAACATGCCTCGTCTACAATATAATGCGGAAACAATATTAAAAAACAACATGTATAGGCCCATTTCTTTTTTAATTTAAAAATAAAATAATTTATGAAAAACATAATTGTAATATTACATTATTTGCATACGGTTAAAATAATAATGGTTCGTATGGTCGGCGAGCGCCAGTGTTCCTCTTTTCGACCTTATTGCCATTGTAACAAGATCGAAATGCGATACATCGGTTCTGTCGGCGACTGTATGTCTAACCTACCCCCGTCCTAATGCACGTTAATGGGAGCAATTTGCTTTGTTTTGGCAGTCGTCAGCGGCGGAGGTCTAATTGTATGATAAACAGCTTACCGCCATGATACCTCGGTAATGGTGGCTCTAAAATAATTTCGACCGTAAAAATCACAATAGGCATGTTGCCGAAAAAATTTTTTGCGTCTATTCGATGTTACACAACATGTTAATAAACAATCCAGAACCCATTTTTGTATATCTGAAAAAATAACGTAGATACAAACCATTGAAATTTACAATATGAAAGAGAGCGATATATCGGCCTGTGACGTCATAGCCTGCTACCGCCATATTATATTTGTCATCACAAAATGTATGGCGGTAGCAGGCTGTGACGTCACGAATCGTTTTGCGAGAAAGGGATGGACAATATTTTTTATTTGCTTATATTTTTAATCGCGTCACTCTAAATACCTATGTCTTTCAGATTTATGTATCTTTAATCAACAATTTTAAAATTTAATTTGTAAAACTGTGATATTCCACACAAGGCAACATCCCTATTGTTTCTTATCGAGGCAGAGAGCTTTAATAGCATATAACAAAATAATATATTTTAATCAAAATTAATAAAGATGACAAAAATCAAACTACGGCTGCCCCAAACAACCCCAAAAGAAGGACAGTTTAACTGTGGACACTTTTTGCCATGACATAATTATAACTTATAGCTCTATGTATGTCCCACGGTATAAATGAATTCAAGAAAGATGGCGGTACATACAGTTATTAACCATTTGAATACTTGATGTTTTGGTATGCAAATGTCTGTAACTCAATGTAACCTTTCCTTTGATTAAACTTAAAACGTAGTATTAGTTGACACAACTAAATAAAACATCACAAAATATGAGTAACTTGTACTATTGTTAATATCTCAAGTAATCACTAGGAAAGCAATAATCCAAAACATTAAGCTTCAGGCTTCTTTTAATTTATCTTGGTTTCCGTCCCGAGCAAAAAGTACCTATAGGTCTGGCAAACTCCCAATATCATTTATTCTGGTTGGAATTGAAAATTCAAGAATAATAATTAAAATACTTGAATACATTTCGATTTTAGAAAGGAAATGTACCTAATACAATACATTTTATCTATACATATAATAAATCTGTAGAGGGGTCATGTCTGTACATTAAAGTTATCTAAGTGAAAATCAAAATGGGGGGTCTATAAAGGCCACAGAACCTAAAATAACGTTTTTGAAAAAAATGTCTGTCTGTCTGTCTGTCTGTCTGTCTGTGTGTTTGTTATCACATCACGCCGAAACCACTGGATGGAATAAAATGAAATTTGGCAGGTAGGTAGCTTAGGACCTGAAGGGTAAAATAGGATACTCTTTATCCCGCAAAATAAAAGGGTTCCCATGGGATCTTCAAAAAACTGTACCTAACTGTTTGACGTTATTTCAGGCAAAGTACTCGACGTATTTAAATAAAACTTGGCACAAAGGTAGATTGGAACATGAAATAACTAACAGTATTTTTTTTTTCTTGGAAACCAAAACGGTTCCCACGGGATCATGAAAAAACTGTATTTTTGAACTTGCTTCACAGACCGAAATAAATCATCATTTTTCGCATGTTTTCTGTTGAAATAAAACTATTAAATTGAAATTATAAAAATAAATCTATTTTTTATCCTACTCAACACAAATAATAAATAGCGAAGGAGTAAACCAATAGTACAAGATCTACTTGAACTAAGAATTTGCTTTGAGCGAGAGGTCAACTTATTTGGTGATTTTAATAAGTTACCTACTATTTTTTTAGCCGGTAAAAATGTACCTTGATATTATTTCGTTCAGGCTCTTGAAATATTTGCGTTCGAAATTCAACATTAAACCGCATACATAGGCTACGTAGGCAAAATGGCAACCGCTGGTATAAAATAAGCAAAATGGCGGATTATGTTAGCATTATTGAAGTTAGCAAAATATGTGCCCTGGCCTATAGTTGGATACTCAAAGGCCCTGGCGGATAATCTGTTTTTTAGCGCTAGCAAGCGCTAACAAGCTCTATTTTCGGCGGAACACAGCCATAGTCTTTTTACCGTATTGATATTGACTGAGCAGAATAGAAGAATAACTGTTTTATAATTTCAAATACTATTCTATTCTGTGAAAAAATATTTTCAACTTTTATAACATTCATCTTCTTTAATTTTAGTGAAATAAACTTTAAATTGATGTTATATCTTTGAGTATCCTACCATATTATAGGTACTGTAATTGTATATTAGGTTGAACTTGAAGCTTGGCAGGTATCTTATTACGAATAATGGTGTCTACAGACACACGAATTTGGTACGGAGCGTACAGCGGATCTGGTACGCTCCGTACCAAATCCGAGCGTGTGTAGGGCAGTCCGGCGAACATAAGAAGAAGGCAAAGAGTTCGCCGTTGTCCGCATCGGATCTGGTCTGCTCCGTACCAAATTCGTGCGTGTGTAGAGCAGTCCGGCGGTTAGGCCGTACAACGGTATCAGTGTTGCCAACTTAGGGATTTACCACCCAAAATTAGGGAAAATATCTACGGGGGTTTACTAGGGGCCAGGATGTTTAGAGTTTACTCCTTATGAATCAATTTGTATGTAATAATAAAAAATATTTAAATGTGTGTTTATAGTCAGGGACATGAAAATATAATATTGGGAGTGAAATCAGATTAAGACAAGTTAGTTTTATGTTATTCACGCGTAAGTCTTTATGTTAAACACATAACCTTTCTTTCTAGCTTATTATCTCTTAGACCTGTCAATGGTATAATTATCAGGGGTAAAGTTTGGGGAGAAATATTTTTGAGAGTTGATATCACTCCCAATCAATGAATTTCGGGAATCATCGCGTCGTCGAAAAACAGCACTGTAAATAGAACTCTGTGCTAATGCAATAGAACTGAAAATCGAGCACATGAGTGTCGTGCTTTTCGGTCCACTGCATCGTACCAAATCCGTGCGTATGTAGCGACACCGGATTCGGTCTGCGGATATGGTCCGCTGTACGCTCCGTACCAAATTCGTGTGTCTGTAGATGCCTACTCTGCAGCAAACCGCAAAAGTTTTTACAATACCTATACTAATATTATAAATGCGAAAGTGTGTCTGTCTATCTGTCTGTTACCTCTTCACGCTTTAACCGCTGAACTGATTTTGATGAAATTTGGTATAGACATACTTTGAGTCCTGGGAAAGGACACCGTAATTTTTCGGCATAAAAAGTATCCTATTACTTTTTATGCCGAATAAGTACGGTGTTTCTGAGGGATAATGTATTATTCTGTGTATATTTGACTGTCTTTCACTGCTAAAAGGTTGATCCGATTTGAATGAAAGTAGGTATGGTAGTGGTTTATGCTTTGGACAAACGCGCAGTCCACTTTTTTCCCAAAAAGATACAGTGTTCCCGAGGGATAATATATTATCTTGTGGATATTTGACTGTTTTTCACTGCTAAAAGGTTGAACCGATTTGAATGAAAGTTGGTATGGTAGTGGTTAATTCTTTGGACAAACGCGTAGTCTACTTTTTATTCCAAATCTATACTTCTATACTAATATACTACTATTAATATACTAATATATTATACTTCTATACTTAATATTATAAATGCGAAAGTGTGTCTGTCTGTCTGTTACCTCTTCACGTTTTAACCGCTGAACCGATTTTTATGAAATTTGGTATAGACATACTTTGGGTCCCGGGAAAGGACATAGGATTTTTTTTATCCCGAAAAAGTAGTGTTCCCGTGGAATAATATATTTACGCGGGCGGAGCCGCGGGCAAAAGCTAGTCCATAAATATATCTCAGAAATACATACAACTATTTCAAACGCAAGTGTATTAGATATTGATCGAGTTATTTATATATTTTGTCTTTTTAATAATCATAATACATTGTAGAAACACATACAAAGTTTAACAAAATATGTTGAACATGCTAAATCCATAATGCATAATGTCACCAGCTTATTACGTTCTTTCTATTTATATTAACTTTCACATTTATCATATTAGTAGGAATTAGGTCGGCCAGTTGTCGAAAGGAGTCTGGATATTTTGTATGAAGCAATTTGCTACGGTGACCAAAGATAAAATTAGTTTAGATGTAAGCGTAATTACACTTGGAATTTGGATTACAATAACAATCTGTAGGACGTGGGGTTGATAAGAAAATGATAGGTAATTAAAGATTAATGATTTCATACATTTATGTGCAATATTGCCCACTGCATTACATAACGCCTGCCGATTCAAATTTCGATTCGTTGCAGTTCGAAATTCGAATTTTTGTTTGAAAGAGTGTACTCATATGTTGGTCCCATGATCATGAAGTCAGGATCTGATGATGGTAAATATGTATAGGAAAAATATTAGTAGGTTGTTGTTAGCTGTAAGAATAGTCTATATGATAATATAAATAAGTGAAGTCCTACATTATTAGCTACGTTTGCTGTAGCAACGGTATTAGAAGTGTAATAATAGTTAAGTATATCACTTAACAAAACATACTTAACATAAAAATATATGATTTTAATTTTTTTTTATAATTCTTTTTTATAATCGTTCCCCAATGGACCCGAATTAAAATAATACAATTTAAAAGTATTTTAGTTTGTGGTCGCGACTTTCATGAAGCGGGTCAAAAACGCCCAGTATCTTTTGACCATAATTCATATTATTTAAATTTTTAAGTTTAAACTTTTTTAGGATTCTTTTGCGTCTTAGATACGCAATGAAAATATTTATGAAATGTGAAAGAAATATTGACAATTGTGTCAAACCAACTACAATTACTGTACCAACAACATTGTGTAACTTTATTTTTATTACATATATGTAATTCTAACATTTTTTTTAAATATTGGCTTTCTGCATACATTCCACATAAACTTTGCTAAATTTCATACTGCTCCGTTCGTATGTAAATTCTGGTAAAACTGTACTCAATAGTTTTAGTTTTACGTATTATTTGTTTATAACTATAATCCTAATCTAACCTTGTCATTCCTAAAATATCAGAGGATATAAGGGCCGTATAACATACGTGATCCCGAACGTAAATAATAAACAAACCACTTTATTCGGGAACAAAGAAAGTGCTATTTTTATTGGGAATTATATTTTTATAACTTCTCTTCTTGAATTCTCTTTATGTTTCGGGAATAAAATAACAGCTTTTTGTTTTTATTACATAGCTGTATATGGAAGTGTTTTATAGGGATTTTTTTTACATGGTATTTTTTTTGCATTTGATGATATTCTAGTGTACACCGTACGTAAAAAAATCGAATAAGAACAACAAACAGGCAGACAGTCGACTTGTTTTTATCTAACTATAGTTATCTTACTAAACCCATAATATTTTGGTCATATACAGCGTGTCCGGTAATTAATGGATAACCTTGAAATGTCTTATAGTAGAACTTATGCCCGTTCAAAAAAAATACAAAAAAAAATCTATCACAATTAGTACCTAAGATAAGTTATTTTTAGAGAAAAGTCTATTTTTTTAGCTTATTTTTTAGTTTTTTTGAACAATATGACCAGAAATGAATGAATTACATCGGTTTTTTAATGTTTTCATATTGTAGTATAACTATGCTGATAGATAGAAAATAAATTGTATCACTAGCTATTGCACTTTTTTTTTAAATGTATGCAAGTTGATTTATTTTAGAAAAAATTGCATAATTTATTTTTTCATCGAAGTTTAAACATTATGGGTATAAAAAAATGTATGAAGGCATGAGTGACCAATAATTTTTAAATAATGCTGGTTTTAAGTAGATTTTATAATGGTACAATTCATCATTGTATCTACCATAAATAGTGACTTATTGCTATTAATGTAGAAAAGGAGAAAAATTTACTAAAGAAAGAAAGTAGGTAATTGGGGAACTTTAAGAAAAATAATTGTACCTGACCATTGGGGGATAATAAAAACATCGTTTAACATTAAGAATAGGTACTTAATTTTACACGTATTTACAAAAAAGTTAAAATTGTTGGCCTCTCACTCTTATGCAGTCCCTACATCTACGGATACATGGTCTTCTGAGCAATCTAGTATATCGTCAACGTAACAACCTCCGTGGTCTAGTGGTTAGAGCATTGGCTCTCGACTCGGAGGTTGTGGGTTCGATTCCCGCATTGGAAAACAAAAGATGTTTTTTTCAAGTCTGGTTAGGACAATGCAGGCTGAGCACCTGATTGTCTGACAAGAAAGATAATCTATGCGTCGGATGGGCATGTAAAAAGTCGAACCTGCACCTCATCTCTCATCAGTCGTGTCGGTTATCTATCCCACTGGGTTACGAGAGTAAAGGAATAGAGAGTGCTCTTGTGTACTGCGCACACACTTGGGCACTATAACATTGCTCCTGCGTAATTACCATTGTATTTGGTAATTACGCGCGATTGATTGAATCGCGCGTAATTACCGAAATCGGTGGGGAGTTATTATTATATCACTTTTTTGATGCGGCTGCTCTAACACGGCTACGTAGTTCTTCCAAAGACCGTATAGGCTTACGGTGTGTACCGTAAGCCTATACGGTCTTCTTTGAGGCCGCCCCAATAAAAAAATCCAATGGATTTAGATCCGGCGAACGCGGAGGCTACAAAATTGGCCCTAGACGCCCGATCCATCTGTTTAGGTACGTATTATTGAAATATGCACGAACGGGTACAGCATAGTGCGCAGGACAGCCAGCCAAGTCATTTTGTAACCAATAAGAGTCCCTCAGCTCCTCAGGCACTTCTTCTAATAAATTGGGGAGGGATAAATCTTTTCTTTTCACGCTTAAAAGTAACAATCTTAAACATATTGCATTAGTATTACATTAAACATTTCTTTAGTAATTTTTTCTACTTTTCTACATTAATAGCAATAATTCACTATTTATGGTAGATACAACGATGAATTGTACCAATATAAAATCTACTTAAAACCAGCATTATTTAAAAATTATTGGTCACTCATGCCTTCATACATTTTTTTATACCCATAATGTTTAAACTTCGATGAAAAAATAAATTATGCAATTTTTTCTAAAATAAACCAACTTGCATACATTTAAAAAAAAAAAAGTGCAATAGCTAGTGATACAATTTATTTTCTATCTATCAGCATAGTTATACTACAATATGAAAACATTAAAAAACCGATGTAATTCATTCATTTCTGGTCATAGTGTTCAAAAAACTAAAAAATAAGCTAAAAAAATTGACTTTTCTCTAAAAATAACTTATCTTAGGTACTAATTATGATAGATTTTTTTTTGTATTTTTTTTTGAACGGGCATAAGTTCTACTATAAAACATTTTAAGGTTATCCATTAATTACCGGACACCCGATATATTAGGTACTAATATGATAAAGATGATATATTTGCTTGCATTGAATAGGTTCCGAAACTACTGGACAACTGAATAATATAGCTATAATGTAGATCATCATGTTTAAATACTTTTCCATGACAAGCATTTGAAAATTTTCATGTTCAGTAGGAAGCATCATCAATCGGTTAAAATATGATTATGCAAAACTGAATTTAACGCGCGAAGTCAAAAAATGGTCTCTGCATTTTTTTGTGCATTCCTGCTTCACATAAAATATACATTTTATTATTCTATTTCTGAATGGCGAAATAACCACACCATGTAATTGAATAAGTATGGTATTATAAATAGAAAAGGTTTAGGCGCATTTCTGTCTCAAGTAGCGTAGATATAATACAGGATATTTTTTCAGTCAGTGCCCAAACTTTCAAGAGTGAATATTACTCCTGAATATAAGAAACTTTTACTACGGAATTACTTTCCTACTTGAAAAATAATCAGCTATTTCCTACAAAAGTGTTATGGTATAGGTATAGATATCACATTTGTAGCAAACAGCAGATTTTTTTTCAAGTATATTCACTCTTGAAAGTTTGGCCACTGACTGAGAAAACATCCTGTATTTATCTCGTATTTAAGAATGTAAGAATAAAACTTTCTATTCTTTTGTGTAATATCCGTTTTCAGTGCTAGAGTTCTTTGAAATAAAGTGTTTGTTACCATCGTAGGTATATCTCATGAAAATTGTATAATGTAGTAGATAAACTCTACACGGAGTTTTCTTATTCCTGGGGTAAGCCGATCATAGTAAGCGGATTAGAACGTGCGCAAATTATGGAAGGTTCAGTCGTCAATAGAATGAGTATACGATTTGAACCTTAATGTTAAGTAATAAAGTCCAAAACTGGTACACCAGATCTGACGATCACCACCAATACCAGCTAATAACAAAACATTTTAATGATCATATTTCAGCTTCTTCTTCTTATGAAAATTAAGAGCTTTTCAATCAATGTATATGAAAGTATATACGGTACTTACAACAAAAATCAATTTTAAACATTTTTGTCTGTCCATCGCGCGTCTGTCTGTCGGTCTATCTGTTTGTCCCGACTAATCTCTGAAACGGCTAGATCGATTTTCACGTGACTTTCACTGGCAGATAGCTGATGTTATAAGGTCTATCATAGGCTGCTTTATCTTAGGGTTACGTTTAAAAAATTGGGTTCCGTCTCCATTAGTTCTATGCAAACGAAATTGCAGGCACAAGCTAGTACTTTAAACAAATGGTATACGTTCGGAAGAATAATAAGATATTTATTTCACATTCAAAACAAGAACAAGAAACCTAATAACTGAAACCTTATTATAGAAGCAGAACTTCATAATAACTTCCACTGTCAGATTTTAGTACAAGCTGATTAATACATGATTATCAATTTTATTTTATTACATGATTACAATTATTGTCTTATATTGAAATTATATTAATTAATAATCTATACTTCTATACTAATATTATAAATGCGAAAGTGTGTATGTCTGTCTGTTACCTTTTCACGCTTTAACAGCTGAACCGATTTTTATGAAATTTCGTATAGACATACTTTGGGTAACACAAAATTACAGCAACACAAAACACAAAGTACAGTGTTCCCGCGGGATAATGTATTTACGCGGGCAGAGCCGCGGGCAAAAGCTAATCATTTCATTACATATACTTTTTAATTAAAATCATAACTAATGAAGAATTTAATTATCCCCACATCTGGCATGACGTTGTATTATGCCGTCACTGTCATGTCAACATGACGTCACAATCCTACATCGAGCAAGCTGAGTTTCATAACAATAGCAATATTTCAATTATAATATCTGTCACAATATAAACATTCGTGCTTTTAAATAATCTCACAATGTGTGAATTTAAACCAACTTACTTTAGTATAGTTTAATATATATACTTTGGCTGGGTTACCGACATTTGCTCGGAGTTAGGACATAGTGTACATGTGAAAAAAAAAATCACAAAAATATTCATCTGAATTGGGACTCGAACGCAAGACAGCAACTTGCCAACAACGCACAAATTACACATTACCAAACTGCCATTACGACTGACATGAGTAAAGTCGAAATTACTGACATATACATCAGCACGACGAAAGAGAAATAATATTATAAATAAAATACGCGGTTTCCCAGCGATAAAACCTAGCTGAACCGATTTTTCTCCTCCAAAACCTCCTGCATATTAAATTTTATGAAAATACTTGAAGCTGTTTCCGAGATTCTGATTATATATACACAAGCTTGCTCGATTAACTGGAACTCGGAAATATGATTTTCAGTGTTATCTTATATTTGAAAGTGTTTAAACCTCTCATATAACCATTGCGTAGAACTTAGTATAAACCATAAACCGGATACCTTATAATTATAAGCCTTGAATATGAACCTCCCCAGAGAGTTCCGTGGCCTAGTGAAAAAACTGTTTGATTCGAACTCGAGACAGTGCAGGTTCAATTCCCAGGTTGTGGCGTGTACCAATGAGACTTTCAGATCTCAAGTACATTATACGGACGCTCTAACGGTGAAGGAAAACATCGTGAGGAAACCCGCACATGGTTGGCCCCAGACGTATTAACCAGTTCATTCCTCTGGATAAGGCTGAATATGTTGTGAGAATTTGTGTTTTGGCAACCATACTACATTTTAAAAAATCGATTGTCCCAGGCACTACAGTATTTCAAGAGTGGTTACTTCGCTCGGTGAATATTGTATAAATCACCCAATAACGGATTAAAAGGTTTAAGTTTGAATATAAACCAGCAATTCAATATTTTAATTAACGCTATCGATGAACCCAGCTGCACACTAAAATATCTACTTATTATTAATAACCATTAACCATTGATAACTATTGACTATGGATAACTACGAGTATTAACCACGGACATTGGTCCGTTTGCATTGAATAGACTCCGAACTAGACTGGACCCATTTTAAAGAAAGTTGGCACTGATATAGAGTACACGGGGAAGGACATAGGTTATATCGCGGAATTTCCTTTTGCAGGCAACATCTGTATTGTTGGTTGTTCGTTAATAAAACGAATAGTAGATAATTTGCACATTTATTTTCAGTTTTTACAGGATTTACACGATTAGATGTTAACACCATCCGGGCTTCCGCCAAAGAGAGCGACGCCCGTCAGTGTTGCCACAAATACTGAATAATATTAAGTGTTACCAATTTACAACCGTTATTTAACACAAACATATAAATTATTTAATATGTTACAACATCTAGTTTGAATACACTATATTTGCAATCATTCACTGTGAATAACCCGATATTGATACCCAACAGGCAATAGGCATAGTTCACAATCGATACACACTCGAGTGTGACGGAGAGCCGCTGTCCGTTCTCGTGAATGTTCATTTGATAATGTCCATTTACGGATTTATGAATCGATGAGTTTATGTTTTTGTAGTACTAGAATGTTCTATCAATGTTATTAATACTTAGACTAATTAGAACCGATAACATGTCATATAACTGTAGTATCCGATGGTGGTGAATACTAGGTTTTTAATGGAAACGCAGGTCAGGTAAATTACCAATGTACGTTTATTGATATTCGAAGTTACAAGAGCTAGGATATGTTGCCTTCGTCCAAGCAACTTCAGGACTGACCCTATACAATACAACATCTTATTTATATTTTAGTCTTACCCCACTTATTCACACGCTTACATCCCTTAGTTTCCTTTTCCACGCAAATATAAACAATACAAAATCATAAACAACGCAATAAATCCTTTCACACAATGCGTAGTAAAATATATATCTATTGTCTTAAAAAATGCACAACTATAATAAAACAATAAAACCACACTAAAACTACATTCAATATTTACATCATAACAAATAATTATCGGCTCGCCGCTTTCTATATTTTTTACAATTCCTTTGAACTAACAATAAACAAAGAAGACAATGCATAATAAATCTTAAATAATATAAAAAAGATTATCTAAGGCAGGGTTTTTACAACCCTACATTCGGCCATCCTGCAGCGACAATTGCCCTCAATTGTCATCATTGTCTACTGTTTTATTTATTCCGAAATATCAGGTGGCTTCTTATTAGACTGCATCTCTATGCTAATAAGAACTATTACTAGCGGTCTTTCATCTACTCTATTATACAATAATTCAGATAAAGTATTTCTGCTAACATAATATTTATATACTGCGTGACATAATATTTCTACTTGACCGTCGATGCTCTATTTCAAAATTAAAATACCCTGACAATAACACGCATCTTGCCAGTCTAAAACACATTTTTTCTTTTTTCAGCGTAGCCGTAATTCTTCTTCAATCTTAGATTTAGTTTCTAACAAATATACCATACATTTCTCCCGTACTTTAATAATAATAGATAATACTTCTAACTTATAACTACTATATCGAGACTCCACATTAGTCATCTTACAACTAGCAAAATATACCGGGTGAAATATACTATCATCACAATGTTTTTGCATCAAGATGCTATATTCTAATCGGAACCTATGAAATTCTGTCTCGGCTCTATATTTAAATATTTTTAACATAGGCCCACACCATAGAACAGTCTTAAATTCATCAAAAGTTTTTATCCCTCTGGCACTAAAACTATATTTACTGTCGTTTTCCACTAGATCTGTCAAAGGTCTAGCTTTCAATAAATACTGAGGTATAAATTTCGGAAAATATCCGGTCAACCCCAAAAAACTTTGAAACGTCTTTCCCGTCTTAATTATAGGAAAATCTCTCAATGCAGCTATTATTGCTTTTGATGTTCTAACTGTACCGCGTGATATTACATGCCCTAAAAAATCTACTATTGTTTTCATAAATTGACCCGTCTTAAACTTAATGACTAATCCGTATTGAGCCGCGACTTTTAAAATTAATTTTAATCTATCTAAGACTTCTTCTGAAGATTTCGATAAAATACTTTCATCGTCTATCAGTGCATTTAAAAACCGGTTTAAATCTAAAACTGTAAAAGGTAACGGATATAGAGATCTCGGCATAATTAAATTTATTTTACTGTAATCTACATATAAACTAAAATCCTTCTTTTCTATAAAAACGATACGACTGGTATACTCTGAATTAAAAGGGCGGATGATTCTTTCCTCCGTCCACAACTTCGTTGAATCAGTTACTTCTTTTCGCTCTGAAGGAGCTAATTGGCGTGGCTTTGAAACCACCGGCTTATCGTCATTCAAAATAATTTTCGCGCATATGCCTATATCGCGCGTGGTCTCCGGTTTATAATAATTATTATCGATTATTTTACTATTTTTTTCTTCCCGATTATGTTCTTCTTTAATAACAACTTCTTTCGGTTCATTCGTAACATTAATTTTGAAAATGTCCGATTGTGCTCTCTCGTCTAGGTTAGGTTCGACATGGTCTAACTTAAAAAATGTTACGTTGCCTCGTTGGATACGGAGTTCTACGCGATTAAGAAAATCGGTACCCAATAAAATAGGACGCTTGAGAATCGAATTAGATACGACATGAAACTCGACATAAAACTCGTTATTATCTACAATCATGCTAGATGTAAACATACCCATTGCTTTATTTACCTGAGACCCAAGCCCCGTAATACATACCTGCTTTTTTCGAAGAGGCGGGGATCCCATTCTCTTATACACACTCTCACTCATTAACGTTAATTCACTACCTGTGTCTACTAACGCTAAAATCTTATTGTCTCTAATTAGAATCAGCTTCTCGTATTGTCCTTCGGTTAATTGAGATACCACATGCACATCTTTACATTTTACTACACAGTCTGAGGCTACATGTCCTAAATCACCGCACTTAAAACATTTTCTCCCTTTTTCTTTCGAGGGACACATAACACTCACGTGATCTTCTCCACCGCAGTTAAAACATATTTTCTTGTTCGTCGTTGGAACAATTTTTCCTGGGCCTCCAGGTTTTGGCCTATTCTCCGTACGTACTGACTTATCCGTCTTCCTCTCTATCGGGCAAGCTCTGTATTTCAACATTTCTTGTTTCATTTTTTCATATTGTTTAAATCTTTCTTTAAGTTGTCTCATATATTTGGCTCCATAGAGCACAGCTTTATTTACCGGGTCATCAGGAATGCCCTCGATCATGTATTGAATAACATCTCGCATTTCCAATTTTCCCGGCGCTGCGATCTGCAACATTCTATAGGCGTATTCTTGTAGTGTCTCTTCTTTCCTTTTCCTGTTTTTACATAGATCTCTGTGTATTTGTAAGTTATCTACAGCTTCTTCAAATTCATCTTTCAGCGCCTGCTTCAGCATTTTCCACGTTTTAGCGCATCTTTCGTAGCTGACAAAAAGTTTGGCAGAACCCTCTAGCAATTGTTTTGCATATACGATCTTCTGGACTTCGTTCCAATTACATAGCGAAGCCATTTCTTCGAAATCGTGTAACCACTGATGAATATTTAAGTGATTATCCCCGCTAAACTTCTTTAAAGAACCCTCAACGTCTTTGAAAGTTAATAAAAATAAGGTTTTCCGCTATGTCTACGGATTACTGGTGAGTGATGACTCTGCTCATCCTCTTCTTCGTCGTCTTCTATGCGGTGGTTCACTAGTCTACTATTACCGAGTCCTAGGGTATTGGCAGCGTAGGAAACCTCTTCATCTTCTTCGTCTTCATCGTCGTCATCGTCTTCAGGGCCTAGCTCCTCTTCGTTGTCAACAACTTGGTCTCGTTCCACTAATAGCGCCGCTCTTAGCCTGGCCAACAACTCCGGCTTACGACCTGTCACTCGGAGGTTTCGTCGTCTGAGCTCCTCTCTGAGCTCCACAACCTTCATTCGCGGCAGCTGGTCGTCTTCCAGCTCGACCGCATTCAACCTCTTCTCACCTCTCACAACCTTGTCAATAACACCGTCCATGATTGGCTTTACTACTTCGCGCACTATACCGAACTTGCACTAAGCTGCTAACACGTCTTTACAATAAACACACTGGTAATTGCCTGATATTACTGCGATACCGGACGATTTATCCCGGACGAGCCCCCACAATGTAGTATCCGATGGTGGTGAATACTAGGTTTTTAATGGAAACGCAGGTCAGGTGAATTACCAATGTACGTTTATTGATATTCGAAGTTACAAGAGCTAGGATATGTTGCCTTCGTCCAAGCAACTTCAGGACTGACCCTATACAATACAACATCTTATTTATATTTTAGTCTTACCCCACTTATTCACACGCTTACATCCCTTAGTTTCCTTTCCCACGCAAATATAAACAATACAAAATCATAAACAACGCAATAAATCCTTTCACACAATGCGTAGTAAAATATATATCTATTGTCTTAAAAAATGCACAACTATAATAAAACAATAAAACCACACTAAAACTACATTCAATATTTACATCATAACAAATAGTTATCGGCTCGCCGCTTTCTATATTTTTTACAATTCCTTTGAACTAACAATAAACAAAGAAGACAATGCATAATAAATCTTAAATAATATTAAAAAGATTATCTAAGGCAGGGTTTTTACAACCCTACATAACGGTATTTATGTCGGGACAGCTAGTACCGTTGTTCTGTCTTAACTATAAACTGGAATAAATAAATAACTACACCTACAAGTGCTACAACTCATACCAATATCTACACCTACAGCTGCACCTAATACTCCACTTTCAATTCCACCTACAACATGCACCGACATCTACACTTACACCTACATCTACAACTACACCTACATATACACCTACCAGCCTTAAGCTTATTTGATCAGTTTCTGTGGGAAAATTCAATCGACTATTTTAGTATTTTTCTCACTATTTTTCTATTACTTCTTACCATTTATATCCTTGCTGAACTTTCACAATTATTTAGAGATCAAATTTATATAGATACCATTTGCTGGTAATTATTTGTCATATAAATATCTGGATAAACTCTTGGAAGTTTTAGTGGCAAGATCATTTATGTTGATTGGTTATTTTTTTGTGAAATATTGAACAATAAATAAATAAATAAAAATGTTTTGCGTAATAGACTAATAGCCACTTGTTGAAAACATCTCGCGCTAATTAATCTGCCCGGAAAACATTTTAGATTAAGCCGACGAAGCCTCGCAAAAATAAACTTGAGTTTGGAGTTCAGAGATATAAACTTCATTAAAAATATTCTTAGCTGAGCATCTGTTTAGGGTTCCGTACCCAAAGATTAAAAACATGACTCTATTACTAAAACTCTACTATCCCTCCATCTGTTTGTCTATCACCAGGCTGTATCTCATGAACTGTGATAGCTAGAAAGTTGACATTTTCGCAGATAATGTATTTTTATTGCTGCTATAATACAAATACTAAAACGGTATAAAATATATAAATATATATTTTATACCGTTTTATTTTATACCCTTTGATTATAACGTGATTTTTTGTGCCGTTTTGACTTGGCCGGTTTTTAAAACATTATTATAGTTCATTCACCCAACCCAACAAATATCCTCTTTTAAACTCCGTCTAAAATATTGAATAAAATGTTTTTAAATATTGAATTAATATTTGTAGGTATATTTTGATTTAAAAATTCATTTTAATCAAATGAAGCATATAAACAATTCTTAAGGTAAATATATATTCAATTAATAGTTTATTTATCTTGTACGAGGCTATATAATATGTACAAGTCAATACGGTATATGAAAAGTCGTCCAATATGGTATATGACATTTCGATCTTATTACTATGGCAATAAGGTTCAAAGGTTTATCGCTGACTGTGCAATGTTAGTTTTGAACCTTATTGCCGCAGTTTGCTATAGCAATAATGTCCAAAAGTGGCATACCGCGTTTGTCGCTGACTTTACATTGTGCAATGTTAGTTTCGAACCTTATTGCCATAGATTGCTAACTTCAGAAGTGGCACACAGCGTTTGTGGCTGACAATGTGTGCAATTTGTAAGTAGGGGAGTAGATGATGATGGTGAACGCCTCAAGCGAGCTCCACGGAAGTAAAGTTACTCAATTAAATACGAGCACTTTAATTATCCCATCCCATTTGTGGGTTGGTTATTGTGTAATTGCTATAAACTATTCCAGTAATATTATTTTAGGTTTTAACTCCCGACGCATAAAGAGAGGTGTATGTCTATCTGTAGCTCCTAAGCGAAAGGTCAGATTTAGATGCGTTTTTTGCTTGCTGGCTGATGTAATCGAGAGTGTTCTTAGCTATAATTCATCATCATCAGCTCGATGGCTGGTTAACGATTCGGGCGTAACTTAAAATTTTTAATTGACTCATAATTCAAATCAATAAATAAATCGTGAAAATAAATCTTTTACTTTCATAATATTCATTATATATTATGTTCATTGTTATTTTAAAATAATGCAACGACAATTATATTAAACTGCATATTATAAGGTTGAAACACAGGTGTAAAATCTACACTAATATTATAAAGAGAGATTTGTTTGTTTGTTTCAAATTTGGCATAGGTGATGATGCTATACCACGTGGACGAACATAGTCTATTTTTTATCGTGGGAATACGAGTATGTACGGTTTTTGCGGAATTTTCTTTTGGGCACATGACGTTACTAGCAACAGTGCTAGTGTTGTAATTTGACGTGTGCAAAAACTAAATTTTAATTATTATTTTTAAACAAAAAATTAAACCGACTTCCAAAGTAAAAATACACAAAAAAGTTTGAAATAAAACTTAATCTCTAAATAATTCCCCTTTCAAATTCGGCAAAAATTTTTACTATTTCTCTTCTCAATCTTCTTAATTTTGAAATCGGTACCAGCCCAATCAATATTCTACGATATTTTATAGAACTTACGTTCATATTTGCTGGTACCGACTTCAAAATTAATAAGATTGAGTAGACAAATAGTAAAAATTTTAGCCGAATTTGAAAGGGGAATTATTTAGAGATTAAGTTTTATTTCATACTTTTTTGTGTATTTTTACTTTGGAAGTAGGTTTAATTTTTTTGTTTAAAAATAACAATTTCACCCTTTTTAGAGATATATTTTCTTAAGTTATTATTAATACGTCTTAAGAACGTCTAAACTAAACGATCACATGTATAATTGAATACGCGCCAAGCTTCCATAAGGTATTGCTATTAAGATGATGATGATGATGATTACTGTAAGTTATAAATTGGCATATGCTTGCAGTTCATTAAACAATGCCGAAATTTCCAAACGCATATCTTTAAAGACTGAGGAGTTCTGTACAGTGCTTTTGGATCCAGGGTATACCTTGGTACAATATCTTATTTTTTGGTGGCATATGCTTGTGTTAGAAGTAACACTATATGTGTGGATATAAATTTCGAGGAGTTCCCTCGATTCCTCATGGATCGCATCATCAGGATTTAGTGATTAAAGGACCAATTTCGAAATAAACCCTTTACAACAACAAAATAATTTTGCAAATAGGTCCATAAACGGCAGAGTAATGTTCAAAGATCTCCGTGTTAGTGTAAAATACTATGAGAAATACCTTTTATATCATCATAATCTGATGATGTATGGTGTGATAGTGGTGATGATGATGATGATTACTCTAACTAACAGGGTGGCATATGCTTGCAGTTCTTTAAACAACGCCGAAATCCCCAAACATGTATCTATAAGGAGTCAGGAGTTCTGTTCTGTACTTTTGGATCCAGGGTATACCTTGGAGCAAAATCTTACTTTTTGGTAGCATATACTTGAACTACTTCAGAAAAAGTCAAAATCACCATATATGTCCATATAAATTTCGAGGAGTTCCCTCGATTCCTCATGGATCCCATCATCAGGTCACCACTTTGATATCAAAAGAACCAATTTGGGATTACACCCTATGCATCACAGTAAAAAATTTGAAAATCGGTCCACAGGCGGCGGAGTAATCGTTGAACATACAAAAAAAAAATATATATACAGTAGAACGTATAACCGCCTCCTTTTTTGGGAAGTCGGTTAAAATGAACACTGCGATGTAACTTGTATCTTTCCTTATTTTCGTTCTTTCGCTCTCATAATATTTAACTATGCGAGAGGAAAAGAGACAGCGTTTAACGCAGGTGTAAACAAATCCCTGTAATCCAACGAGTTATCCTCTCGTCGTGCGTTAGCGAGGGCCCTGTAGAGCCTTCTAGGGCCGTATAAAACACTGTAGGGCTCGCTGAGTGCCCTACACGCCACCGCAATGTAATTATTTTAATGAACGCTTACCATTCTATCTGTTTAATTGTGTTCGTCCTAGATTTGACGGCTTCATTTAAATGTGGTTAGCTGAGCGTTCATTTAAATACGTAGTAATTAGTATAATTGTAGTCTTTTCTACTCCAATGGGAATATTCTGTATGCAATATTTTATATGTGTATAAAATACTCGCAGAATGTTACAGTACATAATAAATACAAAAAAATCACATTTTTTCCATTATTACACCTATAGACTATATTTTAGATCTCACATTAATTTAAAAAGAAATTAAAGTTTCCTATCTTCTGCAAAAAATGTGAAGGAAAAACTTACATAAGTTCACGTTCATAAAGTTAATAACATAGTGTACGTAGCAATCTACGTAGCGGCGCTACGGCGCGGAGCTACGGCGTACGTGCTACGGCGCTACGAGTAATTACTGAAGGCCGCTTTATCAGAAATATTTGAGATACTTTTTATTAAAATTAATTTATAAGGATCTTTAGAGTTCTAATTAAAATATATTCTATTAATGATTCCAGAAATACTGGAAATACCTGAGTATTGTAAGAAGCTCTGTAAACAAAGAGTTTCTGTGATGCGATTTGGTGCGATTTCAATTTAAATGAGAAACTCTCTTGCCGCACAAAATCGCATCGTGACAATTCGCTCGAATTCGCAACACAGAAAGTTGTCATTTGTGTTGCGAATTCGCATTGCGTCGCATCACGGTTTTGTGTACAGGGCCGCTAGTCAAGATGCATTCGATAATTTCGACGGCGAAGTTCGAAAACAAAAATGTATGGGATTTGACATAAGTCATCGCTAAATAACAAGTCGCTTACGATCCCTTATGTCAAATCCCATACATTTTGTTTTCGAACTTCGCCGTCGAAATTATCGAATGCATCTTAAGTAGAGCCCGAAGCAACACATACTGTTATCGAAGAGTAGAAAAAATAAAATATACTTGAAACAGCGTTCAAAGCACGATCTAAAACGAACCAAATTTTAAAATTTTGACGGCCCACAATTTTTTCACACAATTCATGAGATCTGACTGCTATTTGAAACGATAAGGACCGTCGTGCTACCAAGCGCCGCCTGGTGACAGAGAAACAGTCGAAATTTTTTATTGACCGTTTTTAATACCACTTACTGTGTAAGGTCTGTCCCCCAAACGGTAAAAAAATAACCCTCATTGTAGGCGAACCGTATGCTTGTAGCAGTGCAATAAAATCGGAAGCTAACTATATAGCTGTTTATCTGGTCCTCTTTATTTAGTCGATGCTGCTATAATACTCACAGAAGGTAATGCTATGCGTTCTATATGTAATACACTCATTAGACGGCGGAAATTGTTGAAACTGGATCTGAAAGTATTATTTCAATACATTTTCAACTTACCTGGTACTGGTTCTGGAAGCCCCTGAAGGTCTGTGGCTTCGTCGGCGCCGGTGACCACCACCAGCGCGAGAAGGGACCAGAGCTTCAACATCGTTCTGAAACAAAAAGGTCTTAAGTCAGAAAGTACGCTTGTTATAAAAGCTTCGTATTTCTAATATCTAAATCCTACTTCCTACTAATATTATAAATGTGAAAGTTTGTATATCCATACAAATTTTGTATGAAGAGTAACAAACATCCATCCGGATGTTTGTTACTCTTTCACGCAAAAATTACTAAACGGATTTTGATGAAATTTGGTATGGTAGGTTAGGCTCTGGATTAAAATATAGGCTACTTTTTATCCCGAAAAAGTACATTGTTCCCGCGGGATACTCGATAGTACATTTACGCGGGCAGGGCCGCGTGAAACCGCTAGTATGTAATATTTATTCACGTGAATACTTTTAGCTCGTTGGAACATGTAGTATATATAATGTCTATTGAAGAGCTTTAATGATAATAAAATCTAACCTTTGTAAATTATAACTTACTGGCTTTTACTTGCAACTCCATCGTCGTGAACACAGTATCCAATGGGAACATTGTCCATTTCCCGGATAAAATAGCCATGTGTTAATCCAGAGCTTAAACTACTATCATATCAATATCCGTTCTGTAGTTTTGGCGTGAAAAAAAAAACAAACATCTATCCATCCATCCTCACAAAATTTTACATTTATGTAATTGTAGTAAGAAGTAGATTAGATTTTGATTCTTAGTAAAAGGAGACCTGGGCAGCAGACGGATATTGTGGCTCAAAAATGTTCGACAGTGATGCGGGAAAAGCACCAAATCATTTTTTAAAACAGCGCGGGTTTGTTAAACAAAAATAGCCTTATTGATCGCCAACCTCCCAAGTCCCAAAGGAGTCCGCACAGTGAGAAAGAAGACTGATTGAAATAGGCTTTTGTTAAGATTATCATAATTGTAGTTTTTTAGATAAATGGTAAGCAAAAGTGTTTTTTTTTCCAAAAACAAACTTAATTTGGTTATAACGTAGGCAGTAAACAATATATGAACAGCCTACACACAAACAATGCGCGCTACTAATTCGAAATTTCTAGAGAGCGCATTCAAATTAATTTCTATGCTGGCAACTCAGAACTTTGTACATCTCTTTGTTAGTGAATTTATTATGCGAGTCCCGAGAACTTGATGCCTATTGTTGCCAGACGTATAAATACCGGATTCTATTTTTAAAATACACCCCTTTGTGCTTTTCTTCATGTGAAGAATGCTCGATTTTTCAACCTAGATAATTTTTCTTTTGTGTATTTATTTTCACATTTGTTGTTCACAATTATTTATCTTATTCAAGTTGTATCTACTTTGGTTTAAGGTAGGTAAAACTATAGTATATTTATTACTTAGGACTTAGGTTATAATAATTATGCTTCTTACTTTAACCTGAAATATTGACTTGCAGTTTACATCAAATCATTACTTACAAAGTTCTTTATCTTTATCAAAACCCTTATCAACACATTAATATGAATGTCACGGAATAAAAAAATAAAGGACGCATACATTATTCAAAAGTTGGCAACATAATTGCTTTCCTGTGTACACAGCTACGTTCTAAGTTATTTTACCTCTGACAGAACCTTTACGCTGACGATATAAGTATCACTCTAGTAGTTCTTGACAGTAATTTTTCCCCTACAAGCGTACGGTATGTCCCATCTGTGTAACATATAAACAGCGTGGATGTGTGTGTTCATTGTATGCAGGAAAATAAACATTATTAAAGCTAGCCTAGTTTTAAAAGTATCGCAAGAACTAACACATGCGGTATGACACAGATATTTTATGTTTGTTAGAACTGGCGCTTTAGAATTTATAATGCTTTGCATGATGCATTCTATTCTATCCTACTACTAAGTATAAATGTGAAAGTTAGTGAGGATGTCTGTTACTCTAAAATAACAACCGTTCGATAAAATTTAGTATGGTAGTAGTTTAGGCTCTGGATCAAAATATAGGCTACTTTATGTCCAAAAAAGGACAGTGTTCTCATGGGAACCGTGGAAACCATACGTGTAGGTACTTGTAAAGAAATAAAAGATACAAGGTCTGTCACGACATCATCTGTTAAATAAATTAAAAAACATGTAGTAAAAATCATGCAATTAGGTAAAACCATTCATTACAAAAACTGGTAGAAACCATAGACGTATATACTCGTATTATAGACGAAGCATGTTGTGACAAAAAGTCTCTTCAGTTAAATGGCCCCACTCTTGAAATATTTGGGGCCATTTTGACATTGAAAACAAGATTTCTGACATTTGATGTATGGTGAAAACCAAGATGGCGTAACTTTTTATTGTATGAAGGTTTGTTTGTAAATGTAAATGTACGTTGAATTTTGAAATCTTTGTTGAAACAATATTTTAACAAATAAATCAACACAAATTATTTTCAAATAATGAAGCACAATTTACCGAGTACATTTTACTCATAATATAAAATATTCCAAGAGAGATATTAATTAAAAGGCTTCACGTGGTCCGTCGGGGGTTCCCCTTGCGGTAATGAGGTCAGCGACCCCGCACGTTACTTATATACTTTTTTATTAAATTGTAACAATTCATCATGGCGCCGGTCGTTATGTAAGCAGTAAACTTATTTCAATTAACTCATAGCCAATTAACATTTTATGGAGCATTACGTAGACTGTGTTTCCATCGTATAAAAATTCTAATGTGCTTTTTCAATTTGCTGATAAATCTATGTATTTAAAGTTGGATTCAAGTTCTTTTCAGTATACGAGTAACTACCGACATATTCTTTAAGCACCTAAAAGTCTCTAAGGACATCCTGCACCCGGACAAAAGTCTACTACTTATATACTACTACAAGATGTTGCCCGCGACTTCGTACGCGCAAAAGTAATTTCGCAGAAAAGTCCTTTCCCGTGGTCTACTCTACATCTGTGCCGAATATCATCAAAATTGTTATATATAGTTTCGGAGCCTATTCAATGCAAACAAAAAACCAAACAAAACAACTTTTCCTCTTTATTATATTAATATAGAAGTATAGATAAATGTGAAATTTTGCGAGGATGGCTGGATAGATGTTTGTTACTCTTTCACGCAAAAACTACTGAATTGATTTCAATGAAATCTGGTATGGTAGCAGTTTATTCTCTGTATTGAAAAGGCTACTTTTTATCCCAAAAAAGTACAATATTCCCGTGGGATATCCGAAACTATATTTACGCGGGCGGAGCCGCGAAACACAGCCAGTAATACATATCGATAGACGAAAAGACATATTCGGCTGACGGCGAATGTCGAATTTGTATAGTATTTTGTCCTACATGATCACATTATATAGAAAGAGCTCACAAAGCCGTTAGTATCGGCCTAACCTAACCTAACCTAACTGTTTTCAAAGATAGATGTGTATTATTTTTGGTCATATAGTGCAATGTATTATGTAGTAATTACTACACATAATTATGTTGTTATTCTTACAGGACACTGCGCTGCGTTTAGCCTCGTCGTGTCTTGTTACAATGCAAGCAAACCCTTATCTACTAAAAAGAAGTTTGTGTGTTTATCATTTGCACGAACCCTACTGTTATTTTGACTAGAGAAAAGGTCATGTAATTCACACATTAGGTACCGTACGTAGATGAACATTATTTTGTACATAGAAGTAAGACAATTACTTATGTTTACGCAAATCGCAAACACCTACAAACCCATCTTATAAATAACTCCCCCAACACCGATATCGGTGACGGTGGCCGGTTTCATTGAAACTAGGTTACGCAGGAGTAATTTTATAGTGCCCAAGTGTGTGTGGAGTACACAAGAGCACTCTCTCTTCCTTCACTCTCATAATCCAGCGGGACGGATAACCGATACGACTGGCGAGAGATCAGGCGCAGGTTTTTTTCATGCCCATCCGACGCATGAATCATCTTTCTTGTCAGACAATGGTGATCAGCCTGCATTGTCCTAACCAAACTATTAAACAATATTTTTTGTTGTTCCAATGCGGGAATCGAACCCACGACCTCCGAGTCAAGACACAAACTCCGTCTCAAAGTCTCTGAAACAACTGGACTGATTATGATAAAATTTGGCACAGATATAGAGTAGACCACTCAAAACACATACTATACGTGGTAGCGTATTACAGTACGTAGCGTACTCTTTATTGCGGAAATATATACAGTTCCCGCGTGGATTTTCTTTTGCGCACACAAAATCGCGGGAAATATGTAGTTGCGAATAAAACAAATATTATGTATTTGATCGCGGTTTATTATTATTTACTGCCAAGTTTAGGGTTGCTTTAAACCAGCCGAAACGTCGGAACAAATTATTAATATTAAGATTACTTACTAAAATTAATCATTAACGAAGGAACCTTTGTTATAGTCTGAGCAATTACTAAGTGTGACGCGGGTCAGAATAGACAAGATCTGGTCAGGAAAGCTTTAATAGACTTAGAGATTAGAGCGAGAGGTATAAGAGGCTGTTTATTATTCAAATTTAAAATCCCGCTAAAATCCTGAGCCGCTTTACGTCAAGACTCTTTACTTTTAATTGGAAAATATTCAGAATACTATGAATAATAAAATGTTTGAGGACTAAAGTAGGTTGAAGACCTTGGAAGACCTGGATTGTATATCTAGCTGTTATCCGCGGCTTCGCCCGCGTAAATAAAGTATCCCACGGGAACACTGTACTTTCTCGGTATAAGAAGTAGCCTATATTTTAATCCAGAGCCTTAACTACTACCATATCAAATTTCATCGAAATCCGTTCAGTAGTTTTTGCGTGAAAGAGTAATAAACATCCATCCATACATCTATCCTCACAAAATTATAATAATAATTATTAAGTAGGATAACTGATGCATAACAAACTATCTGAGGGCCAATTCTCTTAATTAACTTAGACTTTCAACTTACCATCAATTCATTATAAATTTATCATCCTGTTATCATAAATTGACCGAAAGTCGGTATTCTACTACACTATTTTCGTAAATTTAAAATCCCAACACAGTCATTTTGCAATGATATTGAATACAATTTATAAATAAAGCGAGCACAAATCATGTATTAAGACAGCTGTTGCTTGACGTTTGTACGATCCAGTGTTGCCAATTATTGTCAGTTAAGGCGCGTCTCCTGCTCGTGTTTTTTTAAATTCCACAAAATCATCGAATTTGGGGCATGGCTATGCACATTTGTGTACGCATACACGATTTTATCTTCTTCTGAGACGGACGGAAAATTATTTCCCGCGTGGTTAGAGAGGGGAAGGCAAAAAAAAGAGATTTTTGCGTAAAATAAATATTTTTATGTCATGGCATCCCCACATGTCAAAGTAAGAAAAAATATCCGGCTGACGGATCGGTTTGAGTCAAATTTGAGTTAAGTTTATAAACATACGAGAATACAATTTTCTATGGTTAAGTGGTTCGCTCAATCTATAATCAAGCTGTGATACAATGATCGCATCGCGGTGTAATTCGTCGTTTGACGTTTGTTTGAAGTTTAGTTGAATACCATTTTGCTGTTTGATAGGTTCCGGACTGTATCGAAACAGTAACGAAGTTGCATTATTGTTGGATTAAAATAACAGAATCGACCTTCAGATTACTCCACGTAAGTATCAACATCGAAGTTATTTCGAACGTTACATAAAAGCGATGTTCAAGAAATGTATGAGGCCTGGGCTAGCCCTACGTACAGTACATGTAAATATAGCTACTTAATATAGTAACCGTTTCCTATTCTTTATTTTGTTTAATTTCACTTCGTTTCCATGTACATTTAAATTAACTTCGTTAAGGAGAGCAACACAAAGTAAAATAAAACATGGCGGATCAGATCAAAATTAACTAAATAATTTCATTTTGTCAATGACATGACTTTTGACAAAGAAAGACGTATGGCATTCAAGACGTCGTCTCTTCGTAAAACTGTCTACTACGTCAAAAGGCAAGTCAAAACAACTGTCATGGCCGCCCTAAAAATAGTGTTCTCGCAATAAAAAACTCTTCAAATAATCATTTTTGTACGCTTGTACCCTTCTTCAAATTAATTTTTTCGTATTTTTATGACATTCCCATATTTTTTTCCTATTTACCTATGTAGTGTACATAAAACTGGCCCAAAATCAAACATGTCTTTTGTATATACAGTACATATGCGTACGTAATCTATATAAGGTTTGGTAAAATCAATTACGGAAACTTTGGGTACGTCATATACTGCTTGTGTAAAGACGTTTAGGCAAAAAAAAATTATTTGAAACTCGTGGATTTTTTTTGTTATACAAAATTAAATTATGTTGCAGGAAATTACATCTTATTGCATTATATCGACCACGCGCGAACAGCTGTTCAGATATGAACTCGAATGACCTTTCCTGGTGTATGCAATATGTATCGCTGTCTCTGTCGTGTTACATCTGCTGTCCTTGTCGCGCGCGAATGCTTTATGCAAAACATTTAATTTATTGCAATATTTTAATTTATTAATTTTAGTTTGTATTTTTTTTACACGGGTTTAATTTTTTTTTTGGTTAAACGTCTTTACACAAGCAGTAGATCACGTGCCCGAAGTATTCGTAATTGATTTTACTAAACCTTATATATACCAAACCTACTAAAGTGCGGTCTTAGAGCACGTAGAATTTCGCACATTATATTATTACTTGTCTCTTTCACTCGCGCCCGCATACATTGCTATCGCGCTCCTATTGCATCGGTACCCTCATTAACGCTTTGTTCCGGCTAATCTCTGAAACGGTTGGACCGATTTTCACGGGAGTCTCACTGGCAGATAGCTGATGTTATAAAGAATAACTTAGGCTACTTTTGTCTTATGGTTCCGTTACCGTTAGTGATTTGCAGCTAGCTAGTTAAAATAAAAGATAGAAGATTACTAATAGGTGGTTTACAACCAGTAATTCATTACAAACACCATACAAGACGCATAACTTTATTTTCATCTAATAAAGGTGCATCTCATTTATAAATGTATGTTCATAACATGTAAAAGCAATATTTTCCACTTTAACCTCTAGGGGGAACGTGTTTATAGCGCTCGCAGTCTCCCTCACACCCTCTTAATAACGGGGCGCTTTTAAACTTGTTTCAGATTGTTTGTATAATATCGCAAAAGGGTGAAGCGAATGATAAATAATTTCACGACGAATTTCGTCCAGTGTGACGGCGAATTTCGAAAATAAAATGTATGGGATTTGACATAAGGCATCGCAAGCGACTTGTCATATAACGATATCTTATGTTAAATCCCATAATTTTCAAACTTCGCCGTCGAAATTATCGAATGCATCTTGACTAGAGACAGGCCCTGCGGGAGGATTTAATGATAGAGGTGACTAATAAGAATAAACATTGTTCTTGTCAGACAATTAGGTGATCAGCCTGCATTTTTTTTATAAAACTTCTAGGCCTTCTAGAAGGTTTGCAGGTCGTAATGGTCCGGAAATACTGCTGGCGACAGTTAATTCCAGAGTTTTATCCTATTATCCATATATCCATTGTCCTAGCTACACTTAAAACTACATTTAATACTAAATGACTACCACACCGAAATGCGGCGCGACGCAGAGCTGCATTTTTAAGATAGCGATTCCAAAATCGAACTTTATTCACTACACAAGAGTTCGTATTTCGAGCTGCACCGAACTGCGTAGAGCGGAGTCATTTTTGCGTTGTGTGTGTTTTTGTTTTTTACATTTTCTTGTGCAGTAAATAAAGTTCGGTGTCAGCTGATTCTAATGGGCTTGGGCCTTGGATAATCCTGCTTACTATTATTATAAATGTGAAAGTTTGTAAGGATAGATGAATGGATGTTTGTGATTCTTTCAGTCAAAAACTATTGAACGGATTTTAATGAAATTTTGTACGGTAGTAGCTTAGGCTCTGGATTAAAACATAAATAGATTGATTTGCTCAAAATATAATGTACAATTTCAAGGTATGACAGTGGTAAATTCTGTTCTTGCTTATTCTGTCTTTGATGAGGTGTGAAAATGTTCATAATATAATTTTTATAACATAAATAATAATAATTATTAAAAACACATTTTATTCGTATAATCTACATATATAAAAAGCAAACCTGACTGACTTATGAGTCAGTTCCGTTCCGTAGTTTCGTCTGTGTGTTGATATATGTATCAACACACAGACGAAACTACTGAACGAATTCTGCTGAAATTTGAAATTTGACAGTTGCAATGACGTAGGCATCCGCTAAGAAAGAAAAATATTTTTGAAAATTCGCCCTCTAAGGGGCTGAAAAAGGGGTTAAAATATTGTATGGAAATCGAACTCCACGCGGACGAAGTCGCAGGCAAAAGATAGTTCTAGTATACTAGATAGTATGTAGCGTCAGCACATATGTTTGTACTAGGTGATACGTGCACATCGCACAGTTGGCAGCCTCAATTATGATTGCTGCCCGCGGGAGGAGTTGGCAGCACATCAACCAACTTTAATTAAACTACCATTACTACTGAGATTCACGCAATTATGTAACCTTATTGGAAATCTCCGAGTTTATTTGTTTTGGGCCCGCCATGTTTGATTTCAGTTAATAATGTAGTTGGGTCAGTTAGGGCTTCGAAACTTGTTACGGATGTTTGTTTAGTGAGTTTAGTTTGAAAACTTTTCTATTGAAGTAAATAGGAAATGGAATATTCATAATAGATTTAACTCTACATACTGTTCCATCTATATAATATTATATAGAGGTTAAGTTTGTGAGTATTATCCACTGAACTGATTTTGAAAATTATTTTACCAACTAGCTGTTGCCCGCGGCTCCGCCCGCGTAAATACAGTGTCCCTCGGGAACACTGTATTTTTTCGGCATTAAAAGTAGCCTATGTTTTAATCCAGATTTTAAACTACTAAGATACCAAATATCATCAAAATCTGTTCAGTAGTTTACTGTGAAAGAGTAACAAACGTCCATCCATACATCCATCCATTCATACATCCTCACAAACCTTCACATTTATAATATTAGTAGGAAGTAGGATATTAAACTACATTGTTTATAAGGGTCCATCCACATATTACGTCACACTTGATGGGGGGGGGGGGGGGGGGGGTCATACAATGTGTGACAGTACATGTTAAATACAGGTACAGGGATACTAAAAAGCGTGACATTTTAGGGGTTCAAAAAGTCGAAATTTTGCGTGACGTAATATGTGGATGGCCCCTAAGCGTTATAGGTTATATGTTAACCCGAAGAATAAAAAAACTTTTTCGTTGTAGTCGGATTTGCAAAATTATTCGGAGAAAAATATACTCGAATTGGCTTGCAAATACATACATAATATATGCAATAAAAATATAACTCTCCTTTGGACAGTCAGGAAATAAATTATAGCACATAAAACTAGCCGAAACACGTTCATGAAAAAAAGTTTTGTTAAAAATGTTTAACGCTCGACGTTGTTTGCACGGGTCAGATATTGGTTATAAATTAGGAATAATTATAATAGGTGTAAAATTTACAAAGTAAGCTCTTAAATCGAAAAATGAGAAATGTTCATATTTAAAATGACAAAATACTTTTCCGGCTTTGCCAAAATTAAATAATCCAGTGCCCGTTGACCCGTAAATATGGCTCAAAGAATGAATGTTGACTTTTTGAGCGGCGCTCGAGACTATTGTTGTGAGTGTTTGCCTTTAATTAATGCTAGTTCGTGCCCCGGCGCGGCTCGGATAGTAATTAATGTACACGTTTAAAGGCCGATTGTACCGACACAACGTTTCACGACGATTTCGCGGCGACCTCTCAGACTATATTTTGACTCGTCTAATTACTCTGATCCCGTCATGGTTGTCGACACTTAAAGTGTCGACGATTTTGCGGCAGGCTTTCATACTATTTTTGACTAGTCTAGTTACTTTGATCTCGCCGTGATTGTCGACACTTTTAATTTGTCAACGTTTTCACGATAGCCTCTCCGACTATACTTATGACAGCTTAAATTAGTTTACCGCCCGAAAGCGACATCATAAACTTTGCACTCAACCTTTACAGATTTTAAAACTTATAAACATTAAAAAGTTCTAAATCTAGTTTTAAATTTCCGATGTATCGACTATCAATATCACATTATCGATAATATGGCCCATCTCTAGCGGCAACGTGATTTAAACGTTGAGCGAAATTCAATAATACTCAGCTTAGCTCTACTCGTATATCGGATTTAATATTACTTCACATTTTAATATTCCATACCGAGATACTAAAGTTCTTTGAAGGGTTCGAAGAACGAAGTGAAGTGACGACTTCTATTTTTATATCGATACCTATATAAAAAAGCCACGAAGTATATATAGATCGTAAAATTGAACTTATTATAGTTGTCATTTATGTTTATGAGAAGTACATAAACACAGGGTTGTGTCCAATGTGGTTTTAGCTTTTCGTAAAAAGTATATTTAGTTTTAATCGCAACATCTTAAAAGCAATGATATGTGAACACCAAGTCCACGTTTATCGATAATGAGACTATCGATTATCGATAAACAGAACAAAAACCGTTAAACACAGTCACTAATGTCGGTCCCTCCCAAGGATATCTGATAATGAAGTTTGAATGGCACTCGATTCTACTTCAGCTCAATGGCGAAACAATAAACCATGGAAGACGGAATGGGGAAAACGCGATGAGAAAATCTTATTTTTCTTTTCTACCGTATTTCCTATAGCTGGAGATGATGTTTAGGGTTCCGTAGAAATTACAAGGAATTCTTATAGTTTCGCTAACTGTTTGTCCTCCCTCTATTAACTTTGATATTTATGAATATAAATAGATAAAGTTTTGTATACTTGTAGATATCATATAGACTTTTTTTTGAAATAATAAAATAATTATAATTTTGTATTTTATAGGTTATATGTGAAGAGAGTTTTTTTATTTTACCCCATCGTGTGAGATATCGTCGAATAGATCTTTTTATAAATATTTTAGTTGAATTCGACCCCGTTTCACAAGTACATTAGTAATAATAATATAATTAATTATATTATTTGTAACAAGTTAGTCCTCCGCCTGCTATTTCTAAACTATAATAGGTAGAAACTTGTAACTTTATATGCTGATAGATCTTAGTAAATAAGTACTCTTTATAAAAATTACTTTGAACGAAATCAGTCAATAACTTTTGAAGTAATTTGAAGAAAACCTATTGCGTGTTGATAGTTACGGAACCCTTCTTATAGATGCTCTGACATGTTCTCGGTTAGATTTTTCTTAATGGAACATAAAAAAGTAATATGAAGTTAATTATGTTTACTTTCCGTCTGTCTGGACTGTTTAAGCGACAAAGAAAAACATATTTTGTATTTGTGTACATGAGTTGATTTGTATAACAAAAGACATTGGGTCTTTTTTAACCTTCGTTCTAAATAAATCTCGATCACAAACTAAAATACTATTAGATTGTAAAATTATATTCACATTTAAGGGACACTGGGATTTTGTATGGAGCAATTTGTTAGAACGACCAAAGATAAAATTAGTTTATACGTAAGCGTAATGACACCTAGATTACAATGATATAGGTCTCATATCTGTGGGATATGGGGTTAATGAGAAAATGATAATTTAAGATTAATGATTTCATACTTTTACGTGCGATATTAGGTACTCACTGCGTTTGTCAAATTTTTGTGTTTCCAGTTTGAAATTCGAATTTTTATTTGAAAGAGTGTATATGTAGGTACTCCTAAATTGGTCCCATGATCATGAAGTCAGGATCTGACGATGGGATCCGTAAGAAATCGAGGGAGTCCTTCGATTTAATAAAGACACATGTACTTTTTTGGCTTGTATGTAACTAATTAAAGCAAATGTTACTAAAAAGTAAGAGTTTGTGCCAAGGTATAGGGTACAATAAATACGTAATGCACTTACTTTAATAACTTTATTCCCCTTTGGACCTGAATTAAAATTATTTCCGAAAATGAAATGTGGATAAAAATAGTACAATTTAAAAGTATTTACAATGCAGTATCTATAATATTTATAAAACGCCCAGTGTCTTTTCCGTAATTATTCAAATTTAGATCTATGGAGAAGTGAAGATAATAATCAATGAACTGTTAATCATATTTTATATGAATATCTGCTGAAATGAGTTAAAATATCACAGTAGGTACTTACTTCACCTCCTGCAGATATGCGACCTATGCCATAGTAGTCCAGATGCAACTACACTAAATGTAACCTAATTTTATCTTTGGTCGCCGTGGGTTAGTTTCATAGTAAAAATCCCCATGTCCCTTGATATTGCCTTCATGGTGTGCGCGCTTAGTTCCATATCGAAAGTTTTTTCTCAACTTTATAATATAAAATAACACAAAAGCTATTGCCAGTGGCTCCACCTACGTAAATATAATATCTCACGGGAACCGTATATTTTCTCGCGATAAAAAGAAGCCTATGTCTTTCTCCGCGGTTTACTCTATCTAATATATAAAATTCTCGTATCATAGTGTTTGGGGACACGCTCTTCGGAAACGGCTTGACCGATTCTTATGTCTTTTTTTTGCATATTCGGTAATCTATTTTTTCATCCCCTAAATGATAAAAATAATATATACCGGGTGTTTTCACGTCCAAACCGGGTGTTTTAGTGTCCAAACTTTCAGGAATAAATATACTCTTGAATATCAATACACTTTTACTGTGGGATCAACTTTTCTACTTAAAAAATAATAATCAGCTGTTTTCTACAAAAGGGCTATGACATTGATTACATTTTGTAGGAAACAGTAGATTTCTTTGCGTAAATATAGTATCCCACGGGAATCGTACTTTTCCTGCCATCAAAAGTAGCCTATTTCCTTCCCCGTTGTCTACTTTATAACTGTGCTAAATTTCATGATGATCGGTTAAGTAGTTTCTACGTGAAAGCGTAACAAAAAAACTTACATTCACATTTATAATATAAGTTAGCATTACGTCAATTGTCGAGGCCATATACCTATTATTATATATATACCAAGTCACAGTCTCACAGTCAGCCATAGATAAAATGATGGGTCTCGCTGGGCGCTCGACAAAAGTAAAGAAAAATCTTTAATAAGGACGTAATCTATTTATGTGTATGTAATAGAAACTGTTACAGAAATGTAACAACATCAAAATAGCCAATAATCGTCCAACATTTACAAACGTATAGCTGTTGTTGATAGTCAAACTGTGTTGCCACACGGAAACATCAGCGCGGCCATAACTGAATTAGCGCGGGCGGGTGGGGTGCGGGGGGAGCGGTAGGCTTTATAAATGGCACACAATTCAATTTGTGAGCACTACCAATCTACTAATTCTGATATTCCGCTTTTATCAACAACGAGTTTATTATGTTAACTTTTAATTATTCCGTTTGAATTTAATTTGGGTTTTCGAGTCTGTGTGGTATTAATTAATAAAGAGGAGTTGCATGTTCGTTTTTACCAAGTTCTTGTTTGCAGTTTCGATCATTTATTTCCAAAAGATTATCTTTTCATAGGGTGTGAATTTTGAAAAATTCTATCTTAGGTGATAACTTTGATCTATCAGCTCTTTGAGTGCATTTAGCGTAATACGATTAGTGGTTTAGGCTGCGTAATTGAATAAAAGTTAACAAGTTTTTTTTCGTAAACAAAAAAGATCTTATCATCGGAAACAGCACACGACCAAAGTCGGATAGTAACATCGTATTGGATGTTATACAGTTTTTTTACCCGTTGACATAATTTAATACTTAAAAGGCGGGTTTGAGTCGGGCTAATCCTCTTAGCCCTTCAGTGGCTTCGGTCGCAATTTTTAATCAGGTAAGTACTTAATACCGGTACACCCACTTTATTTATTCCTCGATGAATAGTATCATAGTAATGATTTTGTAGTGTTTTGATAGAAATATTATATTTTTAGGGTTCCGTACCTCGAAATAAAAAAACGGAACTTATAGGATCACTTAGTTGTCCGTCCGAATGTCTGTCAAGACCATTTTTCTCAGGAACGCGTGGAGGTATCAAACTGAAACTTATATCAAATACTAAGGTCTGCGGTTCCTTGGAGCAGTAAGAAAATCAAACATCTAAGCCAACGCAATCAAAAGATACAACCGTTAATGCCGCAAATTTCCTCAGTTTTATCAAATTTCCTCATTTCCGCGTTATATCTAAAATCGTGTCTTGATGTGACGCAAACTTAAAATTTTACTCTAAACGCCGCTAAAGTAGTTTCCTTTCAAACAATAAAGGAACCTAGTCTATAGTAATAATATATTAAACAGAAGAAGTTTGTTTGTTTGTTTTTTTGCATCGAATAGGCTCCGAAACTACCGGACCGATTTTGATAGGATTTGGCACAGATGTAGAGTAAGCCACGGGGAAGGATATAGGCTACTTTTTATAATAATAATAATATCGTTTATTTCCGAGAAATTGGTGTACAGTGTTCTTAAGTCTAATTAGTTTCACAATTTCTACCTCTTTAGAGGTGTGGAAATATTATATAATAATTATAGAATTATGTCTTTCAAATTATACATAAATTATTTAAATCATTTAAAGGTTACATATAAGAATTCAGAGTAATATTGATAATAATAGGCATATTATAAAGGTCACATCAAGATAAATAATAATTATAAAACAATAAAGCACAATTATTATAGTAATGTCAACTGTCAATACATTTCAATTATTCAATATATTAAACCTACTACATATAAATTTTTTTATATTTTTATTTATAATTTATAATTATTTAATGTCAATTTTTTTGCATTATTTAAATATTCAAAATATTCCTTATTACTATAAAAGCATTTGTCCAGCAACCAATTTAATAGTATTCTTTTATACTTAAATAATACAGAAATATCTCTAATGTCTTTGGGCAACATGTTGAAAATTTTATCACGGAAAAAAGTACGGTTTCTGCGAAATTAACTTTTGCGCGCACGAAGTAGCGGGCAACATCTAGTTAGCTATAAATATAATAAAAAGGAAAAGTTTGTTTGCATCGAATATGCTCCGAAACTACTGGACCGATTTTGATGAAATTTAGCGCAGATGCAGAGTAGACCACGGGGAAGTCAAAGTCAAATTTTTTTATTCAAAGTTGGTATTTTTATACTCTTTTTGAACGTCGGTATACATGATGCCTACCACCGCGCACCGGTTCGAGAACTAGCCCGGCGAGAAGAACCGGCAGGACATAAGCTACTTTTTATTGCGGAAAAATGTACGGCTATTGCGAATTTAACTTTTGCGCGCACGAAGTCGCGGGCAACATCAAGTTAGCTATAAAAAATTTATAAAATTTGTAATCAATAAGGTAGTCTTGTAATTTATAAACCGTAACCTTTGAAAAAATGGATTTTTAGCCCGTGTAAGGTACTGTTATGTATTTCTATACGCATTTTTGTGAATAGCGACCCTGTCAAACTGAACACAATGTATCGTGCAGTAATAAGTTTGGGTCATTTCCGGATCTTTCATACCCCGTGCGTGCGTGGTGTTAAAAGACCGAGGAAACCCATGTGTGACCGATGGTGGCTTTTGGGTGTTGAAAAACACATGAAAGAACAACTGAAATTGTAAAACATATGTAAATTTGTAACCTTATTTTAGAAATTTGAAAATTATTGTAGTATTTCTGAAATTAAAATTGATTAAGCGAAGCATTATACTAAAGAAAGTAATATATACAGAAAATTAAAAAATTAAAGCTACGATGCTTCGGCCAGACACACAGACAGACAGACACATCAAAATTTTGCGTCGGAAATTAAAAAGGTAAATCTTTAGATATTTCTCACGTGATTTCGGTCTAGCAACAATCAGTTAACGGACTAAATGCCATTTCAACGAAAACCATAAATTGCGAGAATAATAACAAGTTATTATTGGTCCTTTGCGCTGTTTGCGTTGTACCTACCATTTTTAGCAAACATAAAACACTTGTATTTGTTACCATCAAAAATTTCAAAACTTAAATAGGCTATGACGTACATTTGACAGAACATATCTACAAGAAAAAGTCACGCCATCTTGATTTCACCATACCTCAAACGTCAAAATGGCCCTAAACAACCCCAAAAGTGAGGCCATTAAGGTGGGGACTGTATTTATAAAATATAACTATAACTCCCCCACACCGATTTCGGTGACGGTGGCCGGTTTCATTGAAACCAGTCTAGTTACGCAAGAGTAATTTTATAGTGCCCAAGTGTGTGCACAGTAAACAAGAGCTCTCTCTCCACCTTTACTCTCATAATCCAGTGGGACGGATAACCGACATGACTGGTGAGAGATCAGGGGCAGGTCCGACTTTTTACATGCCCATCTTTTTTTTGGTCAGACAATCAGGTGATCAGCCTGCATTATCCTAACCAAACTTCGAAACATGTTTTTTTGTTGTTCCAATGCGGGAATCCAACCCACGACCTCTACCCACGAGAGCCAATACTGTAACCACTATACCACGGTGGCTGTCTAAATTATATACCATCCTTAATTCATAAATCCTTCGTTATTGCTAATGTAACTAAAATCTATTTTCTATCAAAGATATCGTATTATTGTCGCCAATTCAACCATGTAATATTGTTCTCGCAATTTGAACTGTTTGCATTGCTGTAGAGTGTAGGAGCTCCGTTTATAACAAGCATTAAACACACGTATTTGTCGCCATCCGTCAGTGCCACATAATCTGTTTGCTCGTACACGGACACACCCGGCGCTTGTTAAAATGGTCGCCGCTTTGAGTATGTTCTAGAATTTTCTAGTACGTTCAAATGCAGTGAGACATTGTCTATATACTATTAGTTTGGTATGGTAGTGATAGGTAAAATACGTCTTTCAATACATAAATGTTGACATTTTCATAAATACTTTG
This sequence comes from Glaucopsyche alexis, assembly GCA_905404095.1. Classification (NCBI taxonomy): domain Eukaryota; kingdom Metazoa; phylum Arthropoda; class Insecta; order Lepidoptera; family Lycaenidae; genus Glaucopsyche; species Glaucopsyche alexis. The sequence continues at coordinate 19,612,232 of FR990054.1, read as the reverse complement.
AGTATTGTATATTATATTATTATAGAAGATTCATGTTGACCTTTGTAGCTCAGTGATTGAACGTGTTGGTGCTCAAGCCGGGGGTCGCGGGTTCGAATCCCGCCGAAGGAACAAAAAGTTTTTCCGTGTTCCTGGGTAATGTATGTGTCTTAAATATGTGTATTATATAATAAAAATCTTAAATATGTATATACTATAAAAATATTAAATAGGTTGTCTGGTACCCGTAACACAAGTTCTTAGACAACTTACCAAGGGGCCAGATTGACGTGGTGTGATGCGTCTATACTTAATATTATTATTGTGTTGAGGAAAAAGTGTCTCCAGTTAAATGGCCCAACTTTTGAGATTTTGGGGCCATTTTGACATTTGAAGTATGGTGAAAACCAACATGGCGTAACTTTTTACTGTATGAAGATTTGTTCTGTCAAATGTACGTTTTAGCCTGTCTTGAGTTTTGAAATCTTTGAAACTTTGACAGAATGTGACTTGAGCGTCACTTAACTTAACAATAGTTCTAATATTCGGCCGTAAGGTAAGTTAAGTTTATGTGTATTAGTAATATACACTTTAATAATTTATTTTTATACTTAGGCATTATCATATTATACAAAACAGAGGTGGGCTTGACGCCATGTTGATTTTCCACTATGTAACTTTATTCGTGCAAATTACGTAAATTTTGTTCCATTGCTTGATATTGCTGTAAGTTTACATGTTGAATCTAACTTGCAATCGAAACTTCAACCATTATTCCTTCTTCAAACAAACATGGTCGACGCGTTCGTTCATAAATTACGTAATTAAATTCGAAGTCACTACCAGCGTTCGTTGCCACAGAGCATATTATATAAAACTTTTTAATAAGTTCGAGTAAGTTCAGTCAATAGCCTCCTGGGTGAAGGAGTTGAGTATTAAACAAACTTTTAAGTATTTTCTTAAACTTAAGCGTTTCTCAAAGTTTTCTCTTGAAGTTTAAAATTTCCTTATTTACATACTACTTATTTACAATCGAACAAGTTACAGCTCGACCAGGCATAGGATGAAAATCGCTTAACAGAGCTCGTGAATGCGCAAGCACACGTACATAAGTATAAATACGGATTTCAATATCGTCCACATACGATGCGGTAGCTTTCTTTGTGTATAAATATTGTTGAGGCGTTCTAGTGCAAAAGAAAATGTTTAGAAATTGGTCGAGCAGGAACTTTGTCGATATTGTAACAACACTGCGCCAACGACGCGACGTGAAATACTTCAGCTGATTAGCTATAAAATTCTGACGCTGTCGCACACTTGAGCACAAAGTACATAATGCATTAATTATGGTTAGATGCTCAAAGGCATTAATGCGACTGTACTATAATAGACGACCTCTGTGGCTCAGTTGGTTGAGCGTGTTGGTGCTCAAGCTGGGGGTCGCGGGTTCAAATCCCGCCGAAGGAACAAAAAGTTTTTCTGTGTTCCTGGGTCATGGATGTGTATTAAATATGTGTATAATATAATAAAAATATTAAATATGTGTATAGTATTTTTACTTTAATACTTTTAAATATATTTCCGTTATCTGGTACCCGTAACACAAGTTCTTCGAGAACTTACCACGGGATCAGGTTGACGTGGTGTGAAGCGTCCATAGATATTATTATTATTATTACTTTAGGAACGTAGCACGCGTAGTCTACGCCGTAGCCGGAGCTACGAAGCGTAGCACTACGGTAGTGCTAGCAGTCGTAACTCGTAATAGGTAATAATAATAATAATAAATTATTATTATTATTATTATTCCAGAGGCTTGGCAGAAATAATTTAAAACTAAATCGATGATATTGGCGACACACACGGCGATGATACTATCATATTTTATCTTAAGATGCATGAATTAATATATTTCAGATTACAGTACATTACAGTGGCGTTCCTATAATTCCATTCCTATCGGCTTCCCTTATCACTCACCTTTTGTAAAAATTCATAGAAATCCCTACCTATTATACAGGCTCCGGCTTCCCTATGAAGGAGAAGCAGCCTTCGCCACTGGTACATAATATGAAAATATACAGTATCTTAGCGTCTGTGATAGTTCATATAAACTGCTATACAGCAATCAAAATGTTATCTAAACATAAAATATAATTGTATTTTCGCCGTCTGTGATGGGGCATCACATTATCAAGGGTATATTATTAATAATTTAATTGGCTATAAAAGTTTGTTTTTTAATTTCAAAAATTAAAAATATATCCAAAACCTATACCGCGATTCACAAAACAAACTAGGTGTACGGAAATATAAGTGCAACTCGTATTTTTAGGTGTCAGGTTGGATCTGCACCACTCTAGAGCTCGCAAGTGTGTCAAGGCGGACTTCGGGGACGAGCTCGAGGGAATGTTATGCAATACACTAACCCTGAAGTTGCCACATGTTTTATAAAGAAAATAAGAACTTAAGATACTCTGGACCTGACAGTTGTGTAGTCTGGCCTTCAAAGCAATATTCTTAGCCTTGGGAGACCGCAATCTCTACTCGTAAGTGGTTTTTAAATAAAAGATTTACCTATAAACATATACTATTATACTAATATAGCAAAAAGGAATGATTTGTTTGTTTATATGTTAATTTGCATTGAATATGCTCCATACTACTGGATTTCGATAAAATATGGCACAGACGTAGAGTAGACCACGGGAAAGAACATAGGCTACTTTTTATTGCGACAAAATGTACGGTTTCAGTGAGATTAGCTTTTGCGCACACAAAGTCATGGGCAACATCTAGTAAACTATATTCGTGTTGAGAATGTAGTGAGTTATCGGAAAAAATATCAAAATAGCTAAATTCTATCGGTGAATGTGAAAGTTGCACTAATGAGACACTTCATTCTTAGCGCTATTATAGTAGTGTTTTTTATATTTCTTACTTTATATTATAAATACAAAAATTTGTGACAAAGTGTACATATATTTTGTCGATGTGTGTTCGTTCCTATTTCACGAACGAACCACAAAATTGATTTTAAATATTTGGCACACAGATAATTTTGTCGGCGGTGCACTTTTCTTTTTCCCGCGACCGCGACAAAATCCTTAGTGTTTAAAACAATTAATAATATTCGCGTAAACATAATAAATCAATATAAATTGCTAATATTTAATCCCGTATAAATGTACAGTTACCGTAGTAAAGACAGAACTTTCTGCGCGAAAGCTGTCGTAGTTTCTAATATCATAAAAGGTTCTTGAAGGACAGGCAGATTTTCTCCTTCGCAAAAAAAGTTTCTGGTTGCATTTAGTACTACAGTAAAAATAATTATTATTATCATCGCGTGTACCAATTACTTTATTCTAGTATATTATAACGTTATGCAAAATGAACTAACGATATTTTGGTCATACTTAATAAAATTACATTGCGCTCTCTAAGGCTCTGAGGTTATTTACCTAAGCTGTGTGACCATTGAACCGTCATAAATAGCGTAGTGTAATATTATTTATATTCTCTTCGTAATTTGTAATTATTTTTCAGTCTAAGCGTCTTTACATAAGAAATAGACCATATGCCCAAAATATTGTGATTCATTTTGCAAAATTTTATAATACAGGCGGCTGTTATCTACATATATCGAAAAATTCTGTATTGAGTTCCAAGTTCGGAACAGTCAATAGAGATACTATCATACTACACAGTCTGTATACGATCGATGTGTTCCTCCATAAAGCCTCGCGGGATCAAACAGACTTCTGGCAATATTTCAAACTAGTATATCCTTCGTTATATATCACGTATATTTGTTATATGGTGTATGATAAATTGTTGAAATTAGGGCGAGTACATTATATTGGATCAATGAATTTATTATATTTCTTATTCGCCATCACGTTTAAATATTATTATATTTTAAACTAGACAAATCCAAAAATACAATTGAACACAAATTTAAATATTTTTATAAATTTATCGAAATAAAACCGGCCAAGTACGAGTAGGAATCGCGCATGAAGTTAAATTTAAACTACAACAAAAATCAAGTTGGTTGTTTGGATGAAGGCCGCTTTAAATATTTATTATTTTTACTGTCATAGCGGCAACAGAAATAGTAAATATACCACCTTCTGTGAAAATTTCAATTGTCTGGCTATCACGGTCAAAGAGAACAGCCTGATGACAGACAACAGACAGACAGCGAAGTCCCATTTTTACCTACATTTTTGGAAACGGAACCCTAAATAGGAAGGGTTATTATATATGTAGTATGTTTTTTCCACCGTAGCTCCTAAACTACTGATCCGATTTTAAGAAATTAGGTGTCAATAGATTCGTAATAATAGCCCTCGTGACATAGGCTGTATAATTCGTAAATTTAGTTAGGTTATAGTTTAAGAAAATATTACTTAGTTTTATAATATGCTACATATATCCTTGATACTTTTTAGCAAGTCTTATAGAAGCGAAGGCTGGTTCTCCTTCATAGAAAAGCCCTGGAATGTATAATAGGTAGGCATTTGAATGAGGGTCTAAAAGGTAAGTGGTAAGTGAATCCGATACAATGCAGTTATAGGAACCCCACGCTACTGCAGTCTTATATGCATCACATACATACAACGATTCCCAAGTATCGTAGAGTTGATATTTAGTGGCCAAGTGTCGTGAGCAGCGTGAGCACTGCGAGGGCACTCCACTGAGGACTTCTCGCTGTTGACCTCGTCGCGAATTAAGAAGTGACAATTACAATCTCGACCTACAACGCCAGGTCAAGGGGCTGATTAGACGCGACTGCACGAGTAGGCTGCTTTTTTGTTCTAATTTTTTTTTTGCTTATTTTTTATTTATTCGTAGAAGTTTGTATGTAACTTCGTTTGATTAGAATTAACGGAAACGGAACCCTATTTTTAAACCCTAGTTTTTAAACGTTAAAACATTAGTCTATTTTACTCCTTGTAACATCAGCTATTTGGTAATGAAACTCCCGTGAAAATTGGTCAAACCGTTTAAGAGATTAGCCGGAACAAACAGACATACAGATAATAAAAAATGATTTTTGGTATATTTAACACATGACGGTCACTTGTTCCTAAAATTTTATGAATATATTAAACATAAGTCGTAGGAACATAATTCCCCAAAATTGGTTCGTTAAGGTTCTCTTTGTATAGGTACTTAATTTGTATTTATCAGGTCACTCAGGTCACTCAGCGAATCCAGCGGAATTCTGAACTTATTTCCATCCGTAAATTTAAAACCATTAAAAAATATGCTTTTTTCAATATTTATTACAAAGGAATTATCAATTACGAAATAAATATTTGGACATATTTACATTTCCTAAGTAGTTATATCTTTTAGAAACTGAGATAATTCAATTTAATCAAACACTGGGCTGCTTAAAATTTGTAGATCAATTTCCATTAGTGTTTAATAAAAAGAACGTCGTCCGTTACGTACATAAGTCTTCACGGTTCATTAGGATGAGACCTAATTGGAAAGGAAACGTTTCTCCTTTCATTAGCTCTGAGCGGCTGAGAGCTGGACGAGGCAGTTAGCGACCGTAATCGGTTCAGCGCTACCCAGCTAATTGACCGTTCCCCCGTTTGTACACTTATTGACTATTGACGATAAAATGAAATGAAACAACTATTATTTCTGAATAGATTTAAAAAAAATCTTTGTCCTACTTGTAGACCACAGGTACGGGAACTAACCCAGCGAGAAGAACTGGACCTTTTAGCAAAAATATTGAAAAGTTGTTATTTTAAAAAATATATGTCATTCTATAAAATAAAAGTCGAGATACATAAGTACTATCAGGGAATTTAATTCATAAGCAGTTGACCGTAATCATAATTTGATCGTTAATAATGTTATGATATAAAAATACAATATGAGAATACTCTACCTGCTTAAGAATTACGATTTCCTTATAGTACATTTCAGTATTCTACAATCGCAAGTGGGCATTTAAAGATGCGAGGCAAAAATGAAACATTGGGCACATTAAGTTGACAAATGGAAAAAGCCAACCTCTTTTTAATATAATACATCTATGGCCAGGGCTATTGAAAACAGCAATACGGAGTGGATAGTTATATATATTGTATATATAACTGTCTGGCCGAGGGCAATCCTGTCAAGGGCCGCAAGAGGGTTCTGTTGTCCAGTGTCCGCCACGTCCGCCATTACCGGCTGACATGACCGCTCGTCATTTGCTTTGCGCATTCAATGCAGACGGACTTTAATAGCTGCGCTTGTAAACAGAGGTACAGTTTAGTTTATAGTACCTAGAGGTACAAAAAACCCACCATCATTTCATCATCATCCATCAAAATCGATCTATTACCTTTTTCGCTTCATGCTATTTGTATCTAAGAAAGCTATAGTTAAACGACAATATACGCTAAGCGCACAACATACAAATTGAAGAATAAATAACTAACTAAATAACTAAAGTAATAGAATGTTATTACTATTTTCCAGCACTATTATCAGTTATATATATGTAGGTATTACATAATATTTTAATAACTAAAATGTTTTATAAAAAAAGCTGTAATCCGACTACGAAAATTATATAGCCTAAGTTAACCGGGCTATTATTACGATATTTATTAACACCTTATTTATTAAAATCGGACCCGTACTAGTCGCCACAGTGGAACAAACATACATACATACTTACATATATTGCCAAAATCTCCTTCGTTTTCGCTTCGCGTAGTCGGGTAAAATGAATTCATGAAATCGCAATCACCGAATACTACAAAGTTTGCAACTTTATCAAACGCTTAGTTAACTTTTCAATTAGGTTCTGTATTTCTGATAAAATAGAAAATATATGAAACCACAAAATTCCTAAATATTTAGCCACTTCCTGGAAATGTGAAGTTAAATTAGCATTCAAATTGCTCGCCAAAGTTTCGATTCGGAAAACTGATGTTAATTTCGAAACAGAGTTTCAGGTAAATATCGAGTCAGCGGGGAATGATCGAGTATCGCAGCTCGATTGCTCGTCGTTAAATTTAATACTAACTGTTGTATTATGCCCACGGCTTTGTTCTTTTTGAGCTCCGTGGCCTAGTGGCTAGACCGTTTGGTTCGCACTCGAGAGAGTGCAGGTTCGAATCCCAGGTTGTGGCGTGTAACAATGAGTCCATTCTGTCCAGTGTCCATTCTAAGAATTACACATTTCAAAGTTACGTGTTCATTAAATTTATTTTTTATCAATGTTCAATCAATTATAGTAAAAAACTTTATTATTTTTAGTTTGTTGGTGTAATATAACGTAAAACTCGAATGTAAATAGGTACGGTAAACATCCAATAACTGATATTAAACCCGTTCACGAACGGAACTTAATCGAATCAATATTTCGGGTCACGATCGCCACAAAGGTTAAAATTGTTACAACATGAAATCACTTTCGATAATGGATTTTTACCTATATACTTTTATAGCTTGTAATTTTTTTACACCGGTTTTGTGTATTTTTTTAATTCACTTTATAAAACAATCCGTTCGAAAATACAAATTCGATTTTTAATAACAAAATTCAGGTACTATGAATTTAACTACTTACAATAATATATTCATAAAGTAAGGCTACATTCCCACGAGCGTTTTTTACTGGTTGCGACAGAAAAAACAGCACTGCAAAAATAACCGTGCGCTACTACAATTATTGAGCTGAAAATCGTGTAGAGAACATCGTTTCTCAACCGGTGGGTCGCGACCCTTGGGGGGGTCGAGTTTGTTTTTAAAGGAGGTCGCAGTCTGTTAAAAAATAATAAACACAAACTACATATAGGTACACAGAATTCCTTTTTCAAACGAATTTTTTGTATCGAATGTCGAAGAAATCATTCGAACCACAAAGTATAGATACCAGGAGTCCGAACGTAATGTTAAATTAATGGTCTCAATTACGGGGACAGATTTTTGCCGATAGAGCGCGCGACAGTTCGACAAGCACTCGTTTGAAATTACGCGGGAAGTTTAAATGTTGGTATTGACAGCTCTGGAAGAAAATATTAAGAGAAACGTGGATTTAAATCTAATTTTAATTTATTTCTAATTTTAGGAAATTCTTAGAAACTGTTCTCGAAGTATAGATACCGTAGAACACGGTAATTGCCTAACGGTAATTTAAAAATAATTGTAATAAATAATAGTATTGGCAACACTCGGTATAATAGTATTGGCTACACTCAGTACGTAACAAATTCTCGCACAGCTAGTGGCAGAAAAGAGAACTAAGATTTCTAGGAAATATGTTACATTGGTCTTACAATTTCAGTACAGTATCAAAATTTCTGCCTCTTGGGCGTGGAAATATTGTAGTTAGGTATTAGTATAATTATTTCTAAAATTAATACATGTTAGGTTTTTAGTTACTAAATGTTACATTTGTAATAGGTAAGTCATATTGTTAATTCATTTCAGATATACATCATTCAATATTTAGAACAAATTATTAAAAATACATTCACAGACTATATCAGTGTCAATACAATTCTTCGTCTATTAACAAACTTAATAAATATACAGTTAAATATAAATCTATAATATTAATACAATAAAAAATAAAGAAGCACAATGTCAAATTTGTTAAGTAAAACATAAAATAAAATGTCACAATAAATTCATCTTTAGTCATTAGTAATAATAATGACTCATTACATACTTAGTCAAACAAATACTTATTACATAATGTCAAATTATAAATAAATTGTCAATAAATTACTTTTTGGTCATAACAATTACACTTACATTATTATGTCCGTCTGTAATTAAAATATTTTAAACATTCTTCTCCGAGTCGCCATTCAAGTAAGACCTATTTTTTGTACTAATTGCGACGAACACTCATGAGAGTACTATACAGTTATTTATTACGGTGTTTTACTTACGGGAGATGAATTATATTTTTACTTAACACCTAATTGAAACCGTAGTGTGGCGCCATTTCGCCCTTGACCTACCCGACAAGTGTTTTATATTATACGCCTGCTTATCATGGAATGGCGATCGTGAATCTAGATTGTTAGTTGTTACAACCTGTGCCACGAAAAACCATCATATTATGATCTATGTTTTATGATATCACGGCGTACCACGTACCTTTGCATCCTGCGAGATTCTGAGTACCATACCCTGCAAAACTAACTTTTTATATTATCATAATATATTTAGTGTGTAATTCTACATGTTCGAAGTTATTTTAAATTTATTAGTTACCGCTATATCGTTAAAGTCTGTCGCGAACACAAAAATCTCTCGTATTAGCCGCGTAGCCTAAGGGGGCTTCAACGAGCTCTTTTATATATAACACATTTTAATCTAACGAGATGCATAAATAACTGTTACAAAGTTACAAATATTAAAATTAATAACCTCAAAAATGAAGCAATTCACAAAGATATTGAGCGTTCCTTTGATTTTAATATTATATATCTATGGAGCGTTCACATAACAAAGGGTGGGTTCTTGGAGCAATTTCAGATCGTTTGTTTGGCGAAATTCCTTGAAGCTTCTGTTCAAATACCTCCTGCCTACATAACTTTGACTTCGCAGTTTACCAACTTCGCCACTAAGTACCTATACCAAAAATTTCAAAACTAATGATATTCTATGAATGCTATGACGTACATAAATTTGATAGAACAAATCTTCACACAAGAAAAAGTTACGCCATATTGATTTCACCATACCTACCTCTAATTTCAAAATGGCTCCAAAAATTTGGCTTTGCCTGGATATGCCGCGTCTATGGCATATACCTACACGTCTAAGTTGTTAAAATCCTTTTGCAAACAAAAAAAAAAACGACGAAATTAATGTACCATTGTATTTTATCATTGCACTGTAAATAAGTGATTTAAATTGGTAGCATTATAGTGTAAATCTTAACAGCCTCCGTGGTTTAGAGCATTGGCTCTCAACTCGGAGGCCGTGGGTTCGATTCCCGCATGGGGACAACAAAAAAAATATTGTTTCACAGTTTGGTCAGGACAATGCAGGCCGATCACCTGATTGTCTGATGTGTCGAATGGTCATATAAAAAGTCGGACCTGCGCCTGATCTCTCGTCGGTCGTGTGGGTTATCTGTCCCATTGAATTATGAAAGTAAAGGAAGAAAGAGTGTTCTTGTGTACTGCGCACACACCTGGGCACTATAAAATTACTCCTGTGTAACTGGCTTGGTTTCAATGAAACCGGCCACCGTCACCGAGATCGGTGTGGGGAGTATTATTATAAAGGTCATGTCAGAGGTAATAAATAGCTCTTCAGAGTCTGTTGTGCGACAACAAAATAAATCAATTGTTTCTACGCTCGCAGATTGTTTAGCCTCCAATTTTAAGTTAAAATTTACGCTCACGTAAAATTATGGCAAAGCCAGTTTTTAATTAAAATCCTTTTTTACCTTTTAAATTCTTTGTTGTTATCTTACCACTTTCATAAAAGGCGGGCGCCATTTTATGACAACGCGTTTTATCTCGACGTACAATATCGTAAAAAAACCGCTCGCTAGTCGCTAGGTAAGCTGAATATTATGGAAGCTAGTAAGCTACCTTTTAACCCAATTTCAACGAAAATTTTTGTTAGAATTTTTATGTTTTACCAGTGATAATAATATTATATATCTATGTGTTTTACGCATGTATCTACAAAGTATATTTTAATCAAAATTTTTGTTAACGTACCTACTCAAAGTCAAACAAATATAAAAACTAAAGGGCCCCCGAGACGATCAAACGGTTCTAGTTAAACGAACAGCAAAACTTACGTGTTTGATGCAACAGTTTGACGTCGGTTCGATCGGTTTGTCAAACGGCGCTGTTCAGTTTTACTGTCACTGTCAAACAAAACAAAATTATGATATTCTATCAAACAAGCTTCAAACCCATAATCTAAGCCCATAATTTACGAGTTTGAATCAAACCGTTTGATCGTCTCGGGGCGCTTTACATACAAACAACCCTCTTTTTAACATAATATATCTATGCAAACAACTTCATAAATTAACAATAATGACATACAGACATTAACGAATCGTCGTTTTTCATACATCATCTGTCAATTCCATAGAATAAAAAGATGGTTGCTGACGGCCATTAGCAACAAGGCTTAGCTGTCGGTACGTTCATGTAGTTTCCTATCTCTATACTAATCTATACTAATATTATAAATGCGAAAGTGTGTCTGTCTGTCTGTTACCTCTTCACGCTTTTAGTGCTGAACCGATTTTATGAAATTTGGTATAGACATACTTTGGGTCCCGGGAAAGTAGTGTTTCCGCGGGATAATGTATTTACGCGGGCGGAGCCGCGTTCAAAAGCAAGTAATATATAAACTGTCTGAAATCTGATTGAATATATAAATTGTCTGAAATGAATTGACTCTCTGAGAACTTCAAACAACGAATACAAAATTCCCCTTTTAAACTCCATCAAAAAGCATTTAGTATGCGAGGCACAATATCGTAAGCGATGTTTGAAAATTGACGTTTGATCGACGCGCCGAGTTTAAGCTAACGAGAAAAGTATTGGACGTTTTCAGCCATTTTGATACGAAAATGATACGAGAACATGGCTGCCGGGCAGCAGCGGCGTAAAATCGCGTTATTAGCGTGTCGTCGCATATTTAATACATATTTAAATTAAAATACGAAAGTGTAGAGGTTTTTTTTATTTAAATATTATGTTTTAATATAATATGAAAGTTTGTGAAGATGGATGGATGGATGGATGGATGTTTGTTACTCTTTTACGCAAAAACTACTGAACACATTTTGATTAAATTTGTGGTACTTACTCGTTTAGGCTCTGGATTAAAACAGGCTACATTTTATCCCGAAATATTTCAGGGTTTCTGATCACGGTGAAGAACATAGGCTACTTTTTATTGCGGCAAAATTCTTCTACGAAATTAACTTTTGTACGCACGAAGTAGCGGGCAACATCTAGTAATAAAATATCATTCATTCATTCATATAATCACGCCTCTTTCCCATAGGGGTAGGCAGAGACCGCCTCTTTCCCGTAGGGGTAGGCAGAGACCACTTTTTTCCACTTGCTACGATCCTTACATACTTGTTTCGCTTCGTCCACTTTCATTCATACCATCCATTCCTCCTCTTACATTCAACGTAGCGAAGCGGCTCTCCATGGGCCACTTTTCGCCTCCGCGAGAACGAGACGTGATGGGTGGTGAACCGCATCGCCGCCATTTTGGATAATTAAATTATTTTTATGATTATCCATTGCGTTCCCACGGATTGGTGGAGAGGGTCGGAATAGGGAAAGGGAAGGATAGGTGGTGTGGAAAGGAAGATTGGTAAGTTAGAGTGGGAAATAGGAATGTAGGATATTACCGCCCAGGAGGGCACGGGATAGGACGGTAATAGCTAGGGAGCCGGGGTCGCATACCCGTATACTATACCACAACTACCGGACAGGTAAGTTGGGATGAGTATCCCTGACATGTATATTAAAATATAATCGTCGTAATAGCAGGATTATGAGCGGATGAAGGAGGTAATCCGTCAAACTATTGTGACCAGTCACGCGCCCTCTACGTCTGATAGCTAATGGGCGGAGCTAATCTCTTGCGACCAAACTCTGGCAACAACTATATCTGTCTGTATTTGCACTTTGCAGGGTTGTGGGGGATTTATATGGGTCGAATTTCGCCGTGCGTAATATGGGTAGGTATATTACGCACGGGTGATTTTTTATTCCGTTTCGAGAGAAATGTTTCGTACCAAAAATGGATGTAATATATTATTATACAAATTTTGTATTATATTATCTATACTAATATAATAAAGAGGTAAAGTTTTTTTTGTTTGTTTGTTTGCATTGAATAGGCTCCGAAACCACTGGACCGAATTTGATGAAATTTAGCACAGATATAGATCACGGGGAAGGACATAGAGTACTTTTTATCGTGGAAAAATGTACACTTCCCACAAAATTTTCTTTTGCGCGCGCGAAGTCGCGGGCAACCTCTAGTATAAGATAATTTGAAAGTAGGAAAGTTAACTCACGCTCTTGCTATTTCATTTTAAGTGAAAAAAAAAACCACAATCTCCTTTTTTTTTATAACCACACAGCCATGAGCCAGCACAGTTTAAACCATGGAGCATATAGAACAGCAGACCGATCGCTACGTGTTGAAGCATTGTTCGCCTGTCCCTGAAAATTTGTAGAATTTATTAGTTTATTTTTCAGCCACCAGTCGCGCTGCCGTCGGTAAGTAGTATCTGCGAAGTTAGCTGTTTATGAGTACAAGTAGATGAAGTTAGTTGATTGTACAAATTTTCTTCGCGGCATTGGTCATTGGCATGTCATTGGCTTTTATTGAGACAACTTAGCGATCGCAGCGCCATTTCATTTATTTTGTCCATATTTCTGGGACACTATTTTCTACAGCGATCGTTCTCCTGTTCTTATATGCTCCATGGTTTAAACAAGGTTAAACGGTATCGTGGAAAAGTTTTTAGATTTATAATATAAACCTTTAGGGCTATCATAGGCGGCTGAGATACTATATATTTTCATATTAGAAGGCATCTTAAGATAGTATATTTGCCATCTATGGGCAAGACCGAGTTCTATTATTAAAATTAACAATACTTCTTAATAAGCGATTTAAATATAATTATAAACTCGCAACGACCTTTGATAGCGAAAACCGTACCGTATACTAATCGTAACCATATTACCAGGAATTCACAGAACATAATTAATATGAAACAATAATAGAATCATAAGTACCGGAGTTGGTTGGAAGTTCTCCCTCGGATCAATACCACAGCCCGCGATAAGAGAGAAAACTCAACTTGTGATCAATGGAGTTTATAAATAGAACTTTTGTGAATATAATTCAACTATAGGCAGAATTTTTAATACACAATAGGGATTATGTATGGAACAGAAACTTTACTTCAATCTACACTGTAATCCTTAGGTACTAATATTATTTTAAATTAGAATGTGAGGTTGTTTGTTTAGTTTTTACGCTTTTTTATCGTAAAAATGTACGGTTGTCGTGGGGATTTCTTTTAGTGCGTACGAAGTCGCGGGCACAACTAGTATATTATATTTTATTTGAACATTATGTAAGCGGATAGCACAAACATTTTGAAGTAGAAATAGAATAAAATAATACATTTTATCAAACGTAGTTACGGCGGGTAGAGCAATTTCTATTAACCCATAAAATATACAACTGTCAAATCATTCAGAGTAATTACAGTGGCTTGAACTTTTAACCCTAATGGCATTGTTAAGGTGAAAAATATTAATTCTTATCTGTATATTATCTAGGTAATCTATAATTAAAAACAGAAGTAATGAAACGGGGTTTGTATTGATGCTATCTTCTATTTTAAATAGAAATGTGGGAGTATATAGGCAAACCGTTTAACTCAGTCTTCGCCCGCGCGGTACAGGAGTGCGGGGGAATGGCGACTACGGGGACTGCGAGGGGTGCGGGTGCCGCCCGCACCCCTCGCAGTCCCCGTAGTCGCCTATAGTAGCAGAACTATATACTACTAGATTTGCCCGCGACTTCGTTCGCGCAAAAGTTTTTTCGCGATAAAAAGTAGCCTATTTCCTTCCCCGTAGTCTACATCTGTGCCAAATTTCATCATAATCGGTCCAGTAGTTTCGGAGCCTATTCAATGCAAACAAATAAACAAACTTTTTCTCTTTATTATATTAGTAGGTATAGACAAAATTAAATCCTTACTAATATTATAAATGATAATGTGTTTGTTTGGTTGTTTCGCTTTCACGTGAAAACTACTCAAACTAACATTATAAAATGTGGCACGAATAAAGAGTAGACCACGGGGAAGGACATAGGCTACTTTTTAATGCGAGACATTGTACGTGGGATACTGCATTTACGCTTTCATATTAAAACTACTAAATCTATTACCATTAAATTTGGTACAGAGTAGATTATCTTCAGGGAAGGACATAGGCTGCTTTTTATTGCGGGAAAATAAACGGTTCCAATGGGATACTGATTTTACGCAGGCTAAAGTATCTAATTAACACTAAAACCTAAATCACCTTTCGAACAGAATTGAAACACGAATTTTTCTCTCAAAAGTCGAATTTCACTAAAATATTAAAGTCACAATTTTAATATTTCAATCATGCCACGCTTAAAAGCTGTAAATGCCATTGGTATGTTAAAGCGAAAATTACAGTTATAACAGTAATTTGGAGTCATTAAGCTGATGGAAACTTACCTTTGACCACTAAATTATTCAGTGCAGTAACGTGAAAATCAACCAAATATTCAATCGTACATCATCAATTATTATTTACCAGCCAATACCCACCCTAATGACTTGTAATAAAGTCATTTTCGTAGTTACACAATGAAATGATTTCAAAATTAATGATGACCTTTCAGTCACAAATCACGATAGAAATGTAATTAAAAAGCAATTAAATTGTTTTGTGTGTACTGGTTTAAATGAATACCAAAATTATAGTATGTTATTTTATCTTTTCGAAGTGATAACTTCTTATGGGAGGGTAAACTGCTTTGTTACGTAACGCGTTACAGTGCCAATTCTGCCAAATAATATATGAGGAATTTCGAATACTAATGTCAGATACGCGTAACGTAGTAGGATTATTGACCAATGGTATCGGGTTCGAATCTTGGTCTGACAAAATATTTTTATTATTTTTATTTTTTAGATTTGTGGAAGTTATCGCTTCTGGCGTCCCGAGACGCACACTTTTTTATAAAATAGTAGAAGACGATACGATCAAATTCAACATGAAAGTTAACCTTGCAGTAGTTCGTATTTTAAAGCACAAACAGTTGGATGCTAACTATAGTTTACAGTGCCTAGCAGTTATAAGGGGAATCCCTTATAACTGCTGCTTTAATGAATATTAAAATCAAGAAATTTTTAAACATTATTTGCCTAGATTAAGTGTAGCCATAATGCGAAAGGCATTATCCAATTCTGATTAGGTCATTATCATAAAGGTAAGACCGCACTAAGCGGCAGCGCAGCGACGCTTCACGTCCTTACTAATAATACTGCTCACACCAGTTTCGGTGATGGTGGTCAGGCCACTGGCCAGTTACGCAGGAGGAACTTTATGGTCCCAAGTTACTGTATTAAACATCTCATACAATTTCATACATAAAATATTTGGCCGTGTCGCGTAGCGTAGTTCGGCTGCCGCGTAGTTACGCCTAGAGCGGTTCCACCTTAACGTTCCATTTTGTTTATTGTTGTTCCAACGTTGGGATCGAACCCTCCGCAGGTGAGTTCTCCAAACCATTAGTGCATAAATTCCGCTAGTGTTTAAATTAGAGCCTATTCAATAAAACTTGGAAAGATTCATAAATAATAGGCACTTCTTTCCCCATAAATAGTAATCAAATAGAAAATCATTTGGCGGCGAGTGGTGCGAACCTCAAACGATGTTGTGCTCGTTAGGGCGAGGCATCGGTAATTGGCGAAAACTCAAGAGCCGGTGTAATCGCATTAAGGCTTGATCATCCGAACTCCTCCGCTTTATGTTCGCCTGGTATAAATTATAATATACCTAAGCAAAGCCTTTATCGAGGGCCTGCATATTTAGGGGTAAACTAGCTTTTGCCCGCGTCTCCGCCCGCGAAAATACAGTATCCCACGGGAACACTGTTTTTTTACGGGATAAAGAGTAGCTTATTTATTAATCCAGATTCCAGAGCCTAAACCATACCAAATTTCACCAAAAGCCGTTCAGTATCTTTTACGTGAAAGAGTAACAAACATCCATCCATACATCCATACATCCATTCTCACAAACTTTCACATTTATAATAGTATAGTAGGAAGTGGCTACACTACGACCATTCGGCAATCTTCGACCGTCATTTTTCGTACATGGTCTATGTTGTTTCCATAGAAAAATAAAATAGCCGAGGGCCACTAACAACATGGTTTGTTCGTTCGTTCATCCAGAAAGTTGTACATTTTTTACGCGATAAAAGTTTTTTATTTCTTTACAAATGCCAATGTACAAAAATGCCAATTTTGAAATTATAAGTACCTATAGGTACCTAATTATTCAAAAAAATTATAAAATCTTTTCATATATTTCATTTAAATATGTTCAGTGTGTTAACGTTACAGACAGATAGAGTAACTTCCGCATTTATATTTTTAGTAAGAATAAAAATGGCACTGCACTATGCATCACTTTAAATTTCCTTGAAAATGCTGAAGGATATTTTTCTAAGGCAAGCTATTATCATATGATAAGACTTTATGTTCGTGGTGATTCCACTGAGTGCAAGAAGAGTCCACATATTTTGTGTCCTATAAGAAAGTCTCACCTAATATCTTACTACTATTATAAATGTTCTTGAGGATGAATGAATAGATGGATAAGTTTAATGGTTTATTACTCTTTCACGCTGAACGGATTTTGATGAAATTTGGTATGATTTTATGTTTAAGCTTTGGAAAAACACATAGGCTAGAGGCTACTTAAATCCTGGGTACAGTATTATACTGTATTTACGCGTGCGATGCCGCGGGAAAAGATAGTATTATATTATTATATCACGTGTGTGAAGGTTGCTAAAGAATGAATTGGACAGACAGATAATCAAGTCTTCATTAAGATAGTGACGAAACTATTTCCAAAGGTTGCATACCCTTAAATATTTATATACTTTTAACCGACTGTGGCGAAAGGTAATAATTTAGGCCGTTTATGTGGGTACCTAAATATGTATGTCCATCGTAGCGCCTATATTACTGATTTTAACGGATGAGGTGTGAATAGTTTCGAAATAATGGCCCGGGTAACATCTATACTTCTATACTAATATTATAAATGCAAAAGTGTGTCTGTCTGTCTGTCTGTCTCTTACCTCTTCAAGCTTTAGCCGCTGAACCGATTTTTATGAAATTTGGTATAGACATACTTTGGGTCCCGGGAAAGGACACAGGATATTTTTTATCCCGAAAAAGTAGTGTTCCTGCGGATAATGTATTTACGCGGGCGGAACAGCGCGCAAAAGCTAGTAAGCTATTTAATTTGCTTAGTCTGATTGTAGTTTATAACACTTGACTGTTTATATTGTCTCCTGAATTTAACTATATTAGTCCAAGATGAGATCATCATCCGCAAATAAATTTCTTAGATTCACTACTATTTTAACAACTTTGACTTAGTTAAAATAATACTGCGTTAATTAATTACGTAGCCACATACTCCTAACCTCTGCTATTTAGCTTTTTAAAGTTACAAACCGCATTTTTCTCAACAAAGGCTCCTGTCCCCCGCCGCCTATCCGCCATCGATCCAATATAAATAGCCTCCATCCTGCCCCGTGCCCGCCGGCAAATGTAAACACGAACAACCTTTTCGCACAATTACTTTCTCGTGTATTATTATTTAAAGATATAGCTGGTTTATAAATTAAAGTAACATAACTTTAATACCAACAAAATACACACAGTAATATGAATTCTAAATTATTTATAATTACTATAATATCTATATGACAGGCTCAGATTATATAAATAACTAGATGTTGCCCGCGGCTCCGCCCTCGTAAATAATAGCATCCCTCGTGAACAATGTACTTTTTCGGGATAAAAAGTAGCTTATGTTTTAATCCAGAGCCTAAACTACTACCATGCCAAATTTCATCGAAATCAGTTGAGTATTTTTTGCGTGAAAGAGTAACAAACATACATCCATCCATCCATCCTCGCAAACTTTCGCATTTATCATATTAGTAGGATAGCATAACATGATTAAAAAATTATATATTTTTCATCCATTGTTTCGCAATAGAAATAAAATATGATACTACGTTAATTAATTACGTATATTGTTTTTTGTGTATTAGTTTAATTGTATATAGTTGCATATTTTATGTATATTATGTGTTTCTTTGTATATTTTAAATATATGTTACACTGCTAAATACTATAGTATTCGCAGTGTAGTAGGTAATTGATTAAAATATGCAAACCAAGTAGCATTATAAAAAACCAATAGTTATGAACATATACCTACGACGCAAAATCTTGATGGCAATAATTTCACGTTTGCTATCGATATGTTTTAATGACATAATGGTAATGGTAATAGGACCCATTGTGATTACAGCGGCAACAGTTTTCTTAATTAAAAACTACGAATATTTTCAAATTATTTCGTATTCACTTACCTATAATCCTGCTCTAGACCGACATGATTTCGACACGTTAGACTGTTTATATAACAAAGTGTAATATCATAGATATGAGTTCGGCTCAGCGACGAGCGAACAGTGAGACGGCGCGCGGGGCACTGGCCAAGCGGCAAGCTGTGCATCTGCGCCGCCCTGAGGCATAGAAGCCTACGTGTAGATACGACATTGCTGAAAAGAGAGACTGCTATCAAATCAGTATAGACCTGACAATCCAGGCTGCAAATATAGCGTATAGTGCTACAAACTTATCTAGCCCGGTGGAAGAGTCGCTGTTATCGCATTTGGGGCCAATAAAAACATGTTTTGCAATAAAGTGGGTGAGCAGGTCGACATATGATTGGCAGGTACGTTTGTGGTACTGTACGTATGACTGTCATATTAAGTGTCAAGCATTTTTAATTTTTATTATTCCTCTTCAATTTGACACTATTGACAGTCTGATGATTTACATTTTAATACTAAATATTAAGGTAAGGCTAGGTTTTACCAATAAAAGAACTGGGCTTTCGGATGTTCAATTAAATGCTACAATAACATTTTATACTCAAAAATATTGGTTTTCCGCATACGTTTTAATTTCTATTTTATTTCATTGTGTACTGTTATGAAAGTCGATTTAAAAAAAGTCTTATACGAATATAACCTAATTAGGTAATTTAATAATATTAATATTACATCCTCTTAAATCACATTATTCATGGCAATAACATTTTTAAGTACTTATGCGTAGACTGATATTGTGAAATGATAATTATTATAATAAGGGCCTGTTCTTCTTTTACCTAAGTGGATATATAGCTTAACTTCATGTTTTGTATCTATCGCTCGTAAAAAATTAAGCAGCGACAAAACTGCCAGATAAGTTATTCGTCACTTATCAGACGAGTGTGAAATAGGTCCTTATTAAAGACAAAGAAGCTAAGAACTAGTCGCGTCTGTACGTGTGCATAATCTTTGCCCTTTAGCAAGGGCGGGCGGGATTCGATATTGCGTGAGCTCTCTGGCAACCGCTAGCCCTTTCGGACCGTTGTTTCATAACGTAGGGCCATCCAGATCATTGCGATGACAGTTAGAGTACCTTTGTAATGATTATCCCTTACAGACCCTTGCTGTATTTCATTGTGTCATTTGTACGTTTATTTACATGCTTGCTCTATAAAATTGTAACAATGAACTTAAAAATTATCGTAATCACGCTGTATATATCTTGTTATAAATATGGTTCGGTAAAATCAATCAATTGTATATATATGGTTCGGTAAAATCAATTACGGATATTTTTTATGATCTATTGCTTATGTAAAGACTTTTAAGCAGAAAAATAATTGTCATACTCAAAGTAAAAAATTCATTTCATGTATGGGTGACTCTCCGCAAAACGCAAACGCAATCTCATATAAAGAAAAATCGATGTAGGTGTAAGTAAAGTTGTAAGTAGGTTATAGTTATACATGTAGATGTTAATGAAGGTGTAGTTATTTATTTATTTCAGCTCCAAGGTTAAACAGAACAAAGTTTGTCGGTTCAAATAATAGTCTTTTAATTTAAAAACAATTATGGCCGTCAACTATGTTATCAATTCGCAAGTGAGTCATATTTAAATAGAATAATATTAAGTATACGGCTGTGTAAACTGAATATTAAGTAGTAACCGAATATAACATAATTAACAGTTAACTTGTATAATTAAATGAATGTATTTTTTTTTACCCACCGGACGAACTTAAAGGGCCCCATACATGATCCGGTCTGTCTTCAGTTCGGCCTGAACGGATGCAAAATCGTATCGTCTGTGTGCAATTTCGAGATCGATGCGATCGACCGTACGGACTGAAGCGATTCGTTCCAGTGTTGCCAGCTCTGTTTTTGTGAAACTACTAAACTCGTATTGAATTCTAGTAAAAAGTACTACTTAAATAACTACTAAAGAAGCTACTTAGGAATTCCTGAAGCCCCCCAAAAACCATTGCATTTTAGGTTTTGTTATATAAAATTTTTTCATTCATTGAATTTTACTATAAATTTTACCATTAAATTAAAATATACTAGCAAATATTACGTATATAGTAATTAAACAAGTAGTTTTAAGAAAATTACGGACGAATGTATTATTATGATAGGTTTTTTTTTTTGTGTTTAACCTAGGCCATTTTGCATATGATTACTGTCTGGCTCTTTCCTACTAAAACACTACTAATAACTAAATTTCTACCAAGGAGGGAATAAAATACTCAATTTAGTAACATTTTGTAAAATAACTGAGTTGGCAACATTAATTCTGGCCTGACCGAGCGGCCTGAACGCGCGGCCTGTCCTGACCGTGTGTGGACAAATCGCTTCAGTTCTTGCCCGAGCCGTGGCCGTGCGGGCGTGTATCGTGTACAAGAATTGTATGAGTTTTCGCGGTGTTTAAATACAAAATTGATAAACACGACCGTAGCGCGCGGCAAACCAGAATGGACTGATGCGACTGTTCCGTGTGTGGCCCCGAATCAGATCAGGCCGAACTGACGTAAATTGGGTTGGATGCGATTTTTTCCGTGTGTGTGCTCGAATCCGTTCAGGCCGAACTGACGTCAGTTCTAACTGAAACGATCGGCCTCTCGTCTGTGGGAGCCTTAAGGCTGCGCTAGTCGGTTTTTTCTCCATACAAACGCTGTTGGTGATTTACTCCAAAGTCAAACATTGTAGACCCAGATTCTAGCGTAATATCGATTTTTATGACACTTATCTAGGTCGGTATTTGCTTATATTTCTGAAATTAAAATTAGTGTAAAAGATAATAACCTCCAAACATCGCATTTTTAGCGCAACGTTGAACGTAAATTAAACGAAGAATGATAATAAAAAAGCAAGCCAATACCGACACAGTTCGATTATTCAGCAATTGAGATAATTTTATTTTAGACAAAAATATTATATAGTTTTTTCATAAAACACCAACAACTGAGTGTCGATTTGCGTAATTTAAAGACGCCTTTTCTAAAATACTTTACACAGCTGCATAAATGTGTACAGTATAGCTTCTCTTATAAGTATAGATTACTATTTTATGGGTATATCCTTTTCCCCAATATTAGGTGAAATAACAAGCATTTTCCCCGCGCGCAGAAATGGGTTCGAGCCGTTGACTAGCGCACTCTTAAGTGGTTTATGGAGCGAACAGCTATTAATATTAAATGTTTTATGCTAATAAAATGAAATAAATATTAAATAACAAGTAAAGCTAAATAAAAAACTAATATTAATAAAAACGAAAACTTATCTATAAATAAAACTATCCCTACCTATAGAAAAATTTCTCCAGGTCGTCTCCATCTGGCAGAGTAACAAACTTACAGCATTGCCTCGTTTGAAATAAAATAAATAAATACAATAAATTACTTAGATGCGTTTATTTTCCATCATTCAAGCCAAATACATATTATATAGCTTTTTAGATTTTTGCTTAGCTTTGAAGGCTTTGACAAGAGGTTGGGTGAAAGGAAATCGCAATATTTCAGAACTGTACTTACATTAACTCTGCAGAAAGCTTAAATATTCATACATCAGCCAACTGAAACTGTCTCTGTGAGTGCACGAAGATAAATAGTTGCTTTTTAATGAGTTGCTTGTATATACCTGGTACATTTATCCCATATACCATTATTAATTTAGTTATTATGTAATAAAAAATGCTGATTTAAAATGTATGCGTTAATGACGACTTCTGTGGCTCAGTGGTTGAGCATGTTGGTGCTCAAGCCGGGGGTCGCGGGTTCGAATCCCGCCGAAGGAACAAAAAGTTTTTTCGTGTTCCTGGGTCATTGATGTGTATTAAATATGTGTATAATATAATAAAAATCTGAAATATGTGTATTATATAATTATAATTTTTAAACAGAAAATTAAAACCGACTTCCAAAGTAAAAGTGCACAAAAAAGTCCTACTAATCTATATGTTACAGTCAATGTGATTAAATAGCTATTATACATAATGACTGGTCATTATATATAATAACTATATTGTCTAGATAATGTGATAAATTAATCACTTTGTCCGGATATTATTCATAATAGCGAGCCAAAGTTAGCTAAAGTAATAAACACGATTCAACTTAGTGATGCAACAGAACTCTGCTTCTGCTTCCGCTTCCGCGGAAGTTCTGCATGTCTTTTCACTTTCGTTTCGGGAAAACGGGACCAACCTCGGATTATAATCCGAGGTTGGTCCCGTTTTCACTAAAGTGGTGACCTGATGATCACATAAGCTTTGATCAGAACTCCTCAGTCTTTAAATATACGCGTTTGAAAATTTCGGCATTCAAACTCAAACTCAAACTTAAGAACTGAGTTCAAAGAACTGCAAGCATAATATGCCACTATGTAACTTACAGTAATCATCATCGTCATCTTATTTTTACAACTATACAATACCTAATGGAAGCTTGGCGCGTATTCAATAATTATATATTCGATTGTTTATTTAAAACGTTAGTTAATAATTTAACATATATATCACCAAAACCTTACCAAGAGCATGTCAGGACATGTGTAAGGAGGGTACCGTAACTATAAATGCGTAATATGCTTTTTTTACCCGACTGCGCGACGCAAAGGAGTGGTAATGTGTTTATCAGCCTATGTATGTATGTATGTATGTATGTATGTATGTATGTATGTATGTTCCTTTGAAGCACTATACAGACCAAACGCCTGGGCCGATTTTTATGATTCACACGTCAATCGATTCCTCTTAGTCCGGCGAGTGTCACTAAAGACATGACGTTAGTGAAAATTCAATATGGCGACTACTGGACGCCATATTGTGAAAATGAAAAAAATGAAAGTCAACAAACTATATCAAGTGGGGTATCGTTGAATAGGTATTTAAAAATCATTGTTAGTTTTCTCTCAACATTTTTCGATTCGACTGACCGTTTAGGATCTATATCGATTTAAAGTTGCGTAACAACCATTCTCACATTCCAGTGATGTAGTACTGATGCTGATAGGAAATCCAGTCTGGTAAATAGCTAGCTAGGTACTCATAACTAAAAAGTATAAAATAAAAAATTATAATTTAAAAACCCGACTGCGTAAAAAGTGAACTAAACTAAGTAGGTACATAATTAAAACTGAAAAGAAAAAAAAAAACAAGCACTTAGATATCCGGTGGTCTAGAATTCTATAATATATTATTGAATTAATACTATTGGAACATAACAACTGAACAGTCGGGATCCATTATTCGACAGCCAATCTAATTTTTCAATTTTTTAAATTATAATTTAATTACTCCAAAAGTTACTGTCCGATTTGGATCACAATAATTTTCCTAAAGAGTTTTAGCATGATCTATCAGCATGGAAATTTGCAAGTTTCTATCTCCTATAGTTTAAAAATGCTAGGGGGGGGGATCAACTTACAAACTAGATTGGAGGCCGATTACTCGAAAATGGTCAACTTTATAAAAAAGTAACGTATGAAACCTTGCCTTTATTTTAAAAGACCTATTCTACGATACCCCACACGATGGGGTAGAGTGAAAAAATATTTTTCATCCCCACTTCACATGTATGGAGAGCCACCCCTAAAATATAAAATTATTATTTTTTTATGATTCCGAAACTGTGATCTATACACAATCTATAACTGCACAAAAAAATTTCATCAATTTATATTCATAATTACAGGAGCTAGAGGCGCGGACAGACAGATAGACGGACAGAGCGAAACTATAAGAGTTATTTAAGTATTACGGAACCCTTAAAAGGGTAAAATTTAAAAAAAAAAATATTTCATAAAGTTAAATTACTTTATATAGATCACAATAAAATTGTATCTATAACAATGTTATTATAATAAACATTATAATTATTATTATTTAAAGGCAGATTGAAATACAATTTTATAATCTTTACCTGTACCTACTTTTTTATTACTTTATCCAATTCTTCGAAGATATTATATAAAATTGCCAGTCAATGTGATTAATTCTGTGTCATTTATCACTTTGTCTAAATTGAGTAGACATTATAAATAATGGCTGGATAGTATATATAATATCCGGATTTATCACTTTGGCTGTAACATATACATATAAAATCCTTTGTCCTGAATGACTGACGGATCAACGCACAGCCTAAACCGCTGATCGTAGAGACCTGAAACTTGCAGGGCTTGCTCTTTGTAATGCAATCCTTTGTCCTGAATGACTGACGGATCAACGCACAGCCTAAACCGCTGATCGTAGAGACCTGAAACTTGCAGGGCTTGCTCTTTGTAATGCGTAGGGATCCGATAAGAAGGAATTTTTCGAAATTCGACTCCTAAGGGGGTGAAAAGGGGGAAAACAGTTTGTATGGGGCAACGTGATTCCTTGGTCCAATCTACTTCATATTTTGCACAAACATTATTTAACAGAATTGATGGAATTTGTGTATCATAGTTTATTGAAATTCGCCCCCTAACGGGAATAAAAAGGGAAAGAAAGTTGTTTGGGAGCGATTTGCTTTAAAGTTGATATAAATACTCCTTAGTACTTTTGATTTAAAGCTCCCACTCACACGAAATCGATCGATTTAGTCTTTACAATTTAAACATTTACTGGATTCGTAGTTGCAAGTAAATCGGTTTAGATAAAAATTGAATATAGTCTGAGATCCTAGGACCACCTTACTATACTTTTTATATGAAACTAGTATATATACGCGTAAATTTTGTTCCAAATTTTGACCCCCACCGCAAAAACTAGCTGATAGGTCTTACACTAATCATTTTGTGTAATAGTTTGTCGTTAGCAATTTACTTTCAAATACGAATTAATTTCCAATTTGATCGAAGCAATCGAAAGCCCGTGAGTGGGGAGCTTTATTTTTATTTTGACATAATATATTGTCATCATGTTGAAAAATAAATCTGACAAGAATGCGAAAGTTAAATTTGATGAAAATGTCTTTGAAAAACTAGGCACCTAAGTAAATAAATATTTGCTGCATTAAAATTATATTCATAATACTTATACATACATACTATTTCAGTAGAATATTTTGAGTGTAGGTATAATTAAATTTCTTTCTATTTTGTATGTTATATGTAATATTTAATTTATTTGTGCTTGATTTATCAATGTTTAATATATAGGCAGTGATAACTATTAATATTATATATCTATGTATATAGGTTTTTAGTTTTTAACCCAAAACAATGACTTTTAAGATTTTCTTAAAATATTTTTGATCTGTACGTTTGTGCGCGCTAATGTCAGAAACTACGGAACGGATTTTTATAAAATTTGTTACCGTAGTAGTTTAGCCCTTGGATAAACACATAGGACTCGCATTTTATCGCGGAAAATTTTTGGGTACCTAACTACCTACGGGTACCACGCGGATAGGAATTAGGATAGCTCTGCTTATAATTATGTGTAGGTATTTCAATTCAATCGGTTCATACTTACAAAAAGTTTTATCAATCTAAAAAATAATTTTATTTATGGTACAGTTCCCGGTAGATTTCTTGAGTGTACGTAGTCGCAGGAAACATTCAAACAAAATACAACTGATAGGGTTGTACAGTGCCTACACCATTATGTATTCAATTTTAGTATTGATATTTTCGCGTACAAGCTTTCCCTCTGACTTAAACAGAATCTCACGAGGGCGAAGCTGCGGGCAAAAGCTAGTATTATTATAAATGTGAAAGGTTGTGAGGATGGATACTCCTTCACGCAAAAACTACAAAACGGATTTCGATAAAATTTGGTACGGTAGTAGTTTAGAGTCTGGATTAAAGCATAGGTTACTTTTTATCCCGAAAAAGTGTTCCCGTGAGATACTCTACGCGAGCGGAGCCGCGGGTAAAAGCTAGTATGAAATAAAACTTATTTTCTAAATAATTCCCCTTTTAAATTCAGCTTAAATTTTAAATATTTCTCTACTCAATCGTCATAATTTTGAAGTCGGTAGTACGAGTCCGAACAACATCCTGATAAAAGAATATATTTTAAAATAGAACTTTCAACGTTCAAGTTCGCTGGTACCGACTATACCGACTGGTACGAGTATATATATATATATATATATATATATATATATATATATACATATACAGCCGAATACATAACCACCTCCTTTTTGGAAGTCAGTTAAAAATCCTACTAATATTATAAATATGAAAGTTTGTGAGGATGGATGGATGGATGGATGTATGGCTGTTTGTTACTCTTTCACGCAAAAAATTTTCGACAAAAAATGACATTTGTAACTTATGTCACTTTTTGTCGAAAATTCAATAAAAATGTGACTTCTGTGTGAAATAAAGTATTTTAAACATAGATATATAATATTACTGATTTTAAATATATTTTGCGACAATTGTATTGCAAAATAAATAGATATGCATATAAATTTATGTAGTAATAGTATAAAATTACCTAATTAATGTCCATTGTATTTTTGTATGGGAAACGAACCACCTTAACGCGAATCGACTGTAGAATCATGTGGGTGACGCGAATCTACAAGTTTATCTATCAATGCACTCAAAGAAATTTTCGTTTCAAATATCATATTAGGTAGCTTTACAGATGTTATAAATAATCACATATTCTTAGCATAAGGCAATGTTCCGGCTTAAACTCGTTCCATTTACAGTCGTCGATAGGTGTCCCACTTTTGGACCTAACTGCCATAGTAATAAAGTCGAAATGTGATATACTGGGTCCGTCGGCAACCGTGTGACGCGGGTCGCCGCGCCGGCTCAAACTTTGTCCCATTATAACACGTAATGAGTTCTTGGCAAGTTCTTCACACTCGTACCTACAATTTGCGAATGGATGAAATATTCAACGGCCCTGTACAGGTTGTACAACGAATAGCTTTTACAATTTAAATTTTCGTTTGACTATGTGCTTAAGCGTCTATGTATATGCTTATTATTAAGGTTTCATATTATCAATCGTGTACGAACTGCTCGCATGTTTATATTTTATTGCCGACAATCCAGAACCTCAATTCTCGAATTTAAAATAGACTTAATTTCACTTTGTTTCGATTGAAAGTGTAGCGACATGTTACCATGTTACGGATTTTATGACGTTTTGATCAATCAGAGCGCGTTTCACGTTGGTTTAACGTTTATAAAAACACCATTTGAGAGTATAAGCGTATCGGGACTTGATTGTAATTGTATTAATGCAGGTTTTATTTAGCAGAATTGCCCCCCAGTTGTAACTGCATAAAGACGCCGAGTAGCCGGTGCCGGGTAGACGAAGTGTATGGCCATATGCGATAGCATTCACACGTACCGGCATGTATTCGGTCGGTCTGGCGCCGGGTGCTCGCCGGGTAGCCGCCGGGTCCACCACTGTGCGTCCGATTGCCAGCCGGCGACCGGACTCACAGTGGTGTATGAAACGTAGCACGCTTTCATTCTCACTCGACTCGACCTCCTCAACAGGGTACATAAATGAATGTACACACACGTAACTTTTTATCATCATATTATTATATACTAGCTTTTGTCCGAGTCCGAGACTTTGCCCGCGTGGAATAGTGTTCTTGGAGAAAAAACTTGTTCAGCAAATAACTCTACTCACTGGCCACTACAATATATATGTATACAATATTAAACATAACTCATAAGGTTGACAACTATGACAAGTGACGTTTATTTTTTACTATTACTATGACGTCACATCATGGCCGATCGCACAATGCACAGATAATAAGCATTTTCGACAGTTCACATTGAAAATAAAAAAATATTTTTCTCAAATTAAGTTTATTTATCCATCTTGTTATTTGATTTTATGAATTCGCTATATTACGGTTTTCTTTGTACTATAGGAAATACTCATTCTATGTCTATACTAATTTAATAAAGAGGAAAAGTTTATTTGTTTGTTTGCATTGAATAGGCTCCGAAACTACTAGACCGATTTTAATAAAATTTGGCACAGATGTAGAGTAGACCACGGGGAAGGACATAGGCCACATAGGGACATTATCGCGGAAAAATGAACGGTTTCTGCGAAATTTAATTTAACGTACGAAGTCGCGAGCAACATCTAGTATGAAATAAGTATGAGTCAAGTATAAGCCTATTCCTCACGTTTTATTATCTTACTCAAAATCTCAATAAAGTTGTGTAGGTACTGTTGTATGTGAATTATTTTGTCAATTATCTACTGTTGTTACGTAGTTCGATGCATGTGGTATCGATTATCGCGCGGTAGTGACTAGTGTAGGGCCCTCGCGCGCTCGTTACTGTGGAGTGTACTACACGACATTGCCACAGAACGAGGCTTAAACTGTTCAATTTTTATTGCATGAAATACACTACACTCATCTATTATTGTAATTTGTATGAAAATCCTACTATTATAAATGTGAACGTTGAGAGGATGGATGGATGTTTGTTACGCTTTCACGCAAACACTTCTGTACGGATATTGCAGAAATTCAACATGGTAGCAGTTTAAGTTATTATTATTAAAGTTTATTAATAGACTAGCTTTTGTACAGTAGTAAAGAAAATCGCGATAATTTTTAGTATTTTTTTACCACAACATGTAAAAATAATTTTCTTATACGACTCTAATTTTCATACTGTTCGTATCGACCACTTTAAATCTTTCAAGTATAAGAGCATATATTGGTAGAGTTTTTATTACCGTATGTAATATGTATTCGAAACTTTACTCCACATAATAATACAATTATGAAAATGGCTGCGCACGTGACTGCCGCGTGTAAGTTCATTACCCCCATTTCCCTGTATTTGCTGTGAAACAGTAAGTTAATATCGTTCTGGAACTTCATTATCATCACAAACCTACATCGTAATTTATAACATTTCAAGAATATTTTTGAAGTGAAAACTCTTTAGCGGCGTTGTGCACTTTTATTGGGGTGGGTAAAAAATGTTAAACTCGCGTCAGGACACGTGACCTGATCGAAAATTCGTAAGATGCAACTTACAACTGTTTACTGTCTTAGTTCCCTTATGCGAGTATGAAACTATTTTAGTTCGTATCTTTTAAACTAGATAGCGGCTTTTTAGTTCTTTTACGCGAGCATGTAACTATTTCAGTTCGTATCTTTTAATCTAGATGGCGGTTTTCAGTTCTTTTACGCGAGCATGAAACTATTTCAGTTCGTATCTTTTACTCTAGATGGCGGTTTTTAGTTCTTTTACGCGAGCATGAAACTATTTCAGTTCGTATCTTTTAATTTTTCCAATTTATTGTTCAAGTTTTCACTTCTGCCGGAGTGCAACCCATTGCTTTTTTATGGAATAAGACCACACAGTAAAATTATATTCAGGCTAGCCTTTGCCCAAGGCTTCGCCCACGTAAATACAGTATACCACGTAAATACTATACTTTTTAGGGATAAACAATAGCCTATGTGTTAATCCATAGCTCAAACTACCATCATGCCAAATTTCATCAAAATCCGTTTAGATTCGGCGTCAAACAAACATCCATCCATCCATACATCCATCTACCCATCCATCCATCCTCACAAACTTTCACATTTATAATAGTAGTAGGTATGACCATATGACCAAACATGTCCAACGACACGTGTGTCGAAAATATATAAAAATATTATGAAAACTTTATTTCTGGCCAATTTTTTATGAGAATATGGCATTTCAATGGCCTATTCCGGTAAAACATATCCTAATTCCTAAACTAAGACGTAAAAACCTAACCAAGAGCATGTCAGGACATGTATAAGGAGGGTTCCGTAACTATAAACGCGTAATAGGGTTTTTTTCAAATTATTTCAAAAATTACTGTCCGATTTGGTTCAAAATAATTTTCCTCAAGAGTATTTAGCATGATCTATCAGTACGAAATGTTTAAATTTTCTAAGTCTCATAGTTTAGAAATGACAGCCCCCTAGCATTTCTAAACTGAGATGAACAGACATTTATGAACATGAGACTTAGAAAATTTATAATCTACTTTGGAGGCCGATTACTCAAAAATAGTAGACTTTGTAAAAAAGTCATGTATGAAACCTTGCCTTTATTTTAAAAGACCTATCACGACACGATGGGATAGAATGGAAAATATTTTTCATCCCCACTTCACATATATGGAGAGCCACCCCTAAAATATAAAATTATTATTATTTTATGATGCCAAAACCGAGATCTATACTTTAAGTATATAAAATTTCATCTATTATATTCATAATTACAGAAGCTAGAGGCGCAGACAGACAGACAGACAGACAGACAGACAGACAGACGGATAGACAGAGCGAACTTATACTTCGGGTTCCTTAAGTATTACGGAACCCTAAAAATGAAATAAAAATCCTTATATTTAAAATTAAAACTCTAGCCGTTAATTTTTGATAATTTAATAGTAAAATAATATATTTTGTTTATATTACTATTACTAAGCGAAGATAGTCAAGCAACACAAGTCACGATTCCATGAAAGTAATTTCGTAGCGCACTACGAGATTCGTAGACCACCGTAGCTGGTCACGTAGCTCGTAGCAGTGCTACGTAGAAGTGGTGGGTTGCAATTTCCAAGTCAATCCGACGTTTAATAGATAGGCTGAGGCTTTGGCTGAGGTCTCTAGATTCATTGCAAAAGGTAAAGTAGAGTTATTCTGAAGGCAGAAAGGATAAAACTTTCGTGGACAAGCAGACGAACTATTTCTGCATGCACGAAAAACATTTCATGCATTGTGTGCATACCGTGCCTAATATAAATTTATTCTTTTGTATTTCGTTTTGATGTGTATTGTGTGATGATAAAATAAACGTATTCTATTATATTCTATTCTATCGAGGCATTAAATATGCCTCGGTAGAATACAATACGGTTTAAATTTGTTACAAATTTACTAATACTTAGCTTGTTTAAAAACATTGAAATATATTTACTAGCGATTTTAATTTATATATGCAATATGCATTCATACATGTATAAGATAACTTTTGCCCACGGCTCCGCCCGCGTAAATATAGTTCTCATGAAATACTATTCTTTTTCACGATTAAAAAGTAGCCTATATTTTAATCCAGAGCCTAAACACTACCTTACAAAATTTCATGGAAAAGCGTTCAGTGGTTTTTGCGTTAAAGACTAAAAAAC
Source organism: Glaucopsyche alexis (assembly GCA_905404095.1). Classification (NCBI taxonomy): domain Eukaryota; kingdom Metazoa; phylum Arthropoda; class Insecta; order Lepidoptera; family Lycaenidae; genus Glaucopsyche; species Glaucopsyche alexis. The sequence continues at coordinate 19,579,888 of FR990054.1, read as the reverse complement.
ATCCATCCATCCATCCATTCATCCATCCATCCATCTATACATTTATCCATCCTCACAAACTTTCATACTTATATGTAGTCGTAGGTGATCGTATTATGAATTATTTTTGTGAAAACTACATAACAGGTGGCTGACCCGGCAGTCTTTTACAAGCGTGATTTCTTACCTTTTTTAAAGAGTTTCAAATGCAAAATTCCGTACTCCCAGACAGTAATGTTAATCAACCGCTCGATGGCAATTCACTCTGTTCCGATAACAAGTTTTTTCCACTATTCTCCAGCATTCACCGGAATGTTCTAGACCTTTTCAGTCTGCAGCGAAATTAGATGCATAGAACGGCGATTTCATCTCGCGCTACTACAAGTTCTCGATTTAGGATTTTAGTAATGCTATTTTGCACCTAATGATTTTCTTGCACGATCGGCGACTGAAAGTGTCCGCGAAAGCAGACATTGTAGACAGGTCAAAAAAAAAAAGGAATTGCATATTGGCTGAAATTTAAAATAAATAGTTTGCATTGAACAGGCTCCTAAACTACTTATCGCGGAAAAATATACGGCTTCTGCGAAATTCATTTTTGCGCAAACGAAGTCGCGAGTAATATCTACTATATAATATACATAATTTCGATAGCTGTTCGCAAAATATAGCCCGTGACTTCGTACGTGCGAAAATAAATCCTGCAGGAACCGTATGTTTTAATGTATAGGTACCGACGTTCAGAATGTGTATAATAATACCAACTTTAAATAAAAGTTTTTGACTTTGACTTTAACTTAATGGAATAAAGGAATAGTTGCCTGTTAAGTCGGATAACGGGTAAGTAATTTTACGTGATAACATCACAAGCCGAACGCTTGATAGGTAAAATCAGCAATAACAAAATTTACCAACATTTTAACATCTTAAGGTGGTTCGTTTCCTATACAAAAATACAATGGACATTAATTAGGTAATTTCATACTATTACTACATAAATTTATATGCACATCTATTTATTTTGTAATACAATTGTCGCAAAATATATTTAAAATACTTTATTTCACACAGAAGTCACATTTTTATTGAATTTTCGACAAAAAGTGACATTTGTAACTTATGTCACTTTTTGTCGAAAATTCAATAAAAATGAGACTTCTGTGTGAAATAAAGTATTTTAAATATATTTTGCGACAATTGTATTGCAAAATAAATAGATGTGCATATAAATTGATGTAGTAATAGTATGAAATTACTTAATTAATGTCCATTGTATTTTTGTATAGGAAACGAACCACCTTAACGTTGTACGTACTATCGAACAGGACGTTGTCGCTTGATTTAACTAAATACGTAGTTCAACAACGTCTGAAATCGTTACCCACTTCATTTGTGTATGAATATTTTGAGGTGACCTAGTGTAGTATTCTAGCACGCAACAATACTGGCTCGCCGATGCTCTGCCATTGACACACACCCTGCCCGCATGGCCTCTCTATCAGGACTGATATCTTAAGTGTCAATGTCACTGTGACAAGTCTACTGTCATCTCTGGCAAGAGCACTCGAGACAGTATAATATCTATGCTACATACACAGCAAGGGATGTAGTGTATACTACATCCCTTTCTTGTTATAATTTATTTTGTGCATTTATATTCTACTTGTATCCTGTCAAAATTGAATCAATAACCATGAATAAGAATGCCCTAAATTTATGCTGTAACGTCTCTTTTGTAACGTCGTTATTTTATCAGCAGTTCAGCATCATATTAAGTGACCAATAAAGTATAATTTAGAAAACACAAGTAACCTGCTATCAATTCAAATCAATACATTCACCTTCCTAATTATTTCCACACTCCACCCTTTATCCGACCGACGTGTATTCTACCTTCCTCTCTTTCTTTTAAAACCTTCCATTGTCATATAAAGTATACTACACTTCGTTTTGGTACTTTTTCCCCTATTAAATTATTCCAAACTTCTATATCTCAATTTGTATTTTTTCCAGATTCGAGACCCACGAACGAGACCAAATTAACGCTTAACTTGGTTTCTTTATTAAGATTATCCCTTGGCCCTACGTAGCACCCTTCTTCTTACCCTTTTCCGTCTGCATAGTATTTTCAGCTTTTATGACCATAAGTCATTCAAATTCACGCTCAACTTCCCTATTTCTGTGTCTAACAGGGCACGGTACAAAAGAGTTATATTCGTTTATTTTGGTTATAACTACGCAGTTATTTCCGATGTATTTCCTTAACGACTGCATAATAGCTGTTTAAGATTTTGTGGAACTTAAACTGGAAATCGTACAGTAACATTTACCGTAACGTCTAACTTGATCCGCCTCAAATGACAAGAAAATTCCACTCCGAAAAGTTCCCATTACATTGATGTCTTAAGTCTACCCCCGGCACGCTCGGTGGCTCTCACCTTTAGTGTAGTTGTAGCTTATACTAGAATGCATATTTTATCCTAAAACCTCTGATCTTGTTGCCGACTCTTCCTTCGGTCGTATTCTGTAGTGGTTGTGAAACCGGGATTAGTATGTCATTTTGGATATTTAACAACTGTGTACAATGTTACTGATGATGTTGTCTGTTTGCCCCCCTGAATGCCTTGTCACAGAAAACCTATATTGGATATACCATCAATTAAATCACTTTTGTACTGTGAGTTCCCCAGCCTATATCACATTACAATTCACTATCTTCATCAATTTCCAATACCGAATTAAAAGTCGAACTGCAATTTTACTTTCTAATCTAATCTAATAAAATAAATCTAATCTCTTTACTTCTATCTTGTAATAATAAATCATCTGTTCTCCATCCCACAACTATATGTATCATTTCCTTTTTCAAAAGTAGCTAATGTATGTAAGCAAAACTATCTGAAATTATGTTCAACTTGCACATTCCTCAATTTAAATGAATTTAAAAATTTCCTTTCCCATCTTCATGACTCATGACTTTCACTTGTCAAAGTCATTAAGCGTACTTGCCTGATACGCATATATTATTGAAGCAATAACCCCGAAAGAGAATAATAATAACCTTATAATAACCATACTACAGATCGTCCCATGGTCGCAACTCACCCATAATAAATCTTTTTTTTTTTGTTTGAACTTTATGGCCATTTTGCCTCTTAAATATAAATTATTAAAAATATGTAAATATTGTAACTTGTGCATAGAATAATTTACTTTATGGATTTGTGACAGACAGGCAGATTCACAAACATCAAAGTGTAACAAAATTGAATCTATCCAACGCGCGGTAGTAACTGAGGTAGTGCGTGTTGTTGTTATTTTCATTAAAGTATTTATTTCTAAGCATTATTTAAAACAATATTAAATTTCTTTCCACCTAACTCCACATAAACTTTCATTTACTGGTCAAATTTCATACTCCTCCATTCGCACAATTCTCGTATAAATGTTTTTTATATACCACTCAACCCAGAGTAGCTTATCATTGTCATTCGAAAACAATATTAGCAATTTCACTTGGACGGACTGTAGTCCGTGCGATTATTATCTAGCGTCTGACATAATATGAATTGACAACCATCGACAATACCCCATTTTTCCAGGTAAATTTCGCAGGTTTATAATTTAAGTCTATGACAAAATGACGAACCTCACAATGTTGGTTAACATTTTTTCCTTGTCTCATGAACTCCACTTTACTAAATGTTAGTGAATCTCCTATTCGTAGCATCCTCGCTCCTCCTCATTTTCAAATCAAATCTTGTGTTCATAATGTTTTGTTATGTTGCCTAACTAGGCGAACCGGAAACTGGACCCTGCTTTTATGCAAAATACGGATCAACTATAATCGGCGATATTACAAAAACTTTTTGCTAGTTCTAGCAACCAAGAAGTAATAACCATTTATTGTTTTTAAACGAAGTAACATCAATCTTATAATCACTCATACAGCTTGTCTGTAATTCTTATGACCTTACCAATTACTATATGATCACCTTTGTTGCTTATCAATTGAATGATCAACTATATTGCTGACATGTCTTACATGTCAATTTCAATAATCAGCCCGCGGCTTCATGTCATGTAATTTATTACTTTATCAATTCGCTTATTAGCGTTGCCACTTTCGTGTCACCCTTATGGCCATAATTATTTAATGATTGGCTATACCACTTCCAAGTCATATATATAACGTAATTTAAAGATTATTATCATTTAGTATACTATTATATTAATTAATTACCAGCTTTTATGCTGCTTTTTTTTACACTTTTATAACGGTATCAATTTAATGATCAGCTATATACTGCTTTATGTCACTTTTGTGACGTTATCAATTTAATGATCAGCCTATGCTGCTTTTAATATTTTAAAAACCGTCATCAATTTAATGATGCGCTGCACTGGTCATCTATGCTGCTCTTAACATTTTAAAAACCGTCATCAATTTAATGATGCGCTGCACTGGTCAGCTATGCTGCTCTTAACATTTTAAAAACCGTCATCAATTTAATGATGCGCTGCACTGGTATGTATTTATGATCAATAATACTGCTTTTAATATAACTTTTCGTGACGTTATCAATTTAATGATCAGATTTGCTGCTTTCATAAAATTTTTAACCGTCATCAATTAAATGATGCGCTGTACTAATTATCAGCTTTGCTACTTTTATACACTATTTAACCAATCATCATCAGCCAGCTTTGCTGCTTTCATACATTTTTTAACCGTCATCAATTTAATGATGCGCTATGCTAGTATGTAACCTTCATAACGTCATCAATTTAATGATCAGTTATACTGCTAAAATATCACTTGACATTATCAATTTAATGATCAGTTATACTGCTTAAAACCTATATGTTACATTCGTGACATTACACATTTAGTAAGTCAACTTTAGCTATGCTCATAAGCAGTAGACTCAGATTTATAAATAAAGCCCGGACAAACATACACACATCAAAGCCTGCACTCGCGAGGCGCTGCCTTTTAAGCTTCGCGCGAGAATTTACGCTTTCACGTTTCCCACTGGTGGCATAATATTATTATATTGAATTAAATTGAAATCCTAGTAAATTTCCCACTATTGAACCTTACCCTGTGGGTATAATTAGAATATACCCATTACCCACCATAAGTAGAATTTATATAACTTCTACTTAAGTTGTAAGTCACAAAAGAGATGACAATATAATGCACAATTGTATGTTATTGATATTATGATACAATAAAGCAATGTAATATTTTTTATTAATATAGCTATCAAACGCAACATTTAAACTTTTTAACAATTATTAATTATTCATCAAAACTATTAGGTTTATTAAAACTACATACATTTTACATATTGCATTCTTATTTGATAAAACAAATGAACTTGTATCGTTATGTGGGCTCGTGTAATATTTCGGAGATCTCATTTGTTATAGTACGTTAAATAGTAAACATCTGCAGTAGCAGAATACTCTTATCTTACTTGGTTATCGGTAACAACATATTACTTTACATTTTTTCACTTTTTCTTTATTTTTAGCAATACATGATGATTTCATAATTATTATGCAGTAATACGTAAGCAAATACTGAGGTTATTTACATTGCCATTTCATTACTATGCAGTATACCTAGTATATAAATCACTCGACTTGGCGGGAGCACTGCCGTGCCCCCCGATCTAATAATATATATAGGTACAGCGACATGTCGCTTCTATATCACAATCCTTACAGATGTGCCTACTGAGCAGTAACACTAACTCAGTCAAACAATTGTTTTGCAATTGGTTTTATGATTTGGAAACCTTAAATTATTACCTGATAATAATATTTTATTATTTATCCCTTGCACTGAAAAGTATAGTTTGGAGTATAAACTTAATATAATAAGGTCATATACTTCAACACTTTAAAACCTACAGGTAACTGCAACAATTATCTGCTACTATAGATTCTGTTAATTCACTAAGTTTTGTAAGTAGCCAGTACTCATTAGTTAAAATACATCAAGTACAAAATGCCTGTGTCAATATAAAACATGGTATCAAAACTTACAGTAATTATGCAAGTTTCACTAACACTTAAACTGTGATTAGTTATGCCTAGTGATATTTAGATTCTAGTTCTAATATTGCTTATGTAACCAACATATTATAATATATTATAATAATTATATTTTAAACATAATAATCATAGTGGCCTTTGGATTGGAGTCCTGCTTACTTACCACTATTTAATGTCGGTGGCTTTTAATAAACCATAATAACGTGAAATAATTATTGTAAATATAACTCTTGACATAATCAACAACTTATTTTCATTGTAAATAACAATGTATTAGTAATAAAATTATTGCCATGGAATCTTTTAGTATACTAGCAGCTCACCACAACTATGGTCATTCCTTATCTTGACCCGCACATAGAAAATGTAACAAGAATTAAGCAAAGAGGCTATGTACATTAGGTGATTAAATTTTAAACAATATCTGATGCGACACCTACTTGGCACATTTTGCTATATTTAATATAAAACTCCCACACCGATTTCGGTGACGGCGACTGGTCTCATTGAAGCGAACCAGTTACGCAGGAGTCACCTTACTGTGCCCAAGTGTGTGCCCGGTACACAAGAGCACATTCTCTTCTTTTACTCTCATAACCCAGTGGGACGGACAACCGACACGACTAACGAGAGATCAGGCGCAGGTCCGACCTTTTACATGCCCATCCGACCGTTAACCGTCAGACAATCAGGTGATCAGCCCGAACTGTCCCAACCAGACTTGGAAACAACATTTTATGCTGCTCCAATCCTGCGGGAATCGAACCCACGACCCTTGGGTCGAGAGCCAAGCTCCCACCACTAGACCACGGACGCTGCTATATGCCTGCATGGGCAATACGATATTCTTTGTTTTAAACAATCTACAAGATTGACTGCACCTACAGGCTACAACTGACTGGTCCCTCCATTACTTCCCTCCTTTGTTATTTTCAATGCGGATTTGTAAGATACGATAATCTTTTGTATATTTTTGTAATTTTAACCACTGACCTTTTTTCCTCGTCGCCACATGTAGTATTCTAGCACGCAACAATACTGGCTCGCCGATGCTCTGCCATTGACACACACCCTGCCCGCATGGCCTCTCTATCAGGACTGATATCTTAAGTGTCAATGTCACTGTGACAAGTCTACTGTCATCTCTGGCAAGAGCACTCGAGACAGTATAATATCTATGCTACATACACAGCCATACACTACACCTAGTGCAAAGGAAAATGCTTCAAAACTGGTCGAGCAGGAACTTGATCGATAATATGCATTATTTAAGCTAGTAAACTTTTTGACTACCTGTCTAGTAAACTTCTAAATTCTCGAACTCGTGGTACCACACAGGCTTTTGAAGCATTTTGCCTCGCTCCTTTGACGAGCAGTTTGTGAGCGCCGACTAAATAAATTCCCTCGGATACCTGCCGTGCGCCGCGCGCCGTGCGCTGCTCTGTTTGTTATATAACAAATGAGCATTTTATCTTACTAAATAAAGAAACAAGGTTTTGTATTTGTCGATAGTCTAGGAGATCCCTGAGGAATACTTTTTTTACTTTTTAATTCACGTCGAAAAGATCCACAAACTAGCTAGCATTCGTAATTCATTTTATTGGATTCGTTTGGAGCGAAAGCCTTTTACCTGTAAAGTGCAATAGTAATAGTGTTACTTAACGTGTTTGCTATGGTTTAGTTAAGAATTTAAATTTTAAAATGTTATACCAGGTGTTTTCAGTCAGTGAACAAACTTTCTCTACACTTGAATAAAAGCAAATTTTACTTTGGGATCAACTTTCCTACTTGAAAAAAATGAGTTGTTTCCTTCCTACAAAAGGGCTACGGCATAGATAGCAATTTGTAAAAAACAGCTGATTTTAGTAGGGAATTTGATCCCTCAAAGTTGCTTATGTTCAAGAGTATATTCACTCCTGAAAGTTTGGAAGCTTTGCACGGACATACACAGACGGGCGGCCAGAGCGAAACTATAAAGGTGGTCCTAATACCTGCCCAGAAACTATCACGCAGTTTCGTGGGTTTAATACCTAATGTAAAGATTCATTTTCCAATAAATAATGTTTTTATTTTTAATTTGTATTTAAAATCAGTCCGACGGAAAACGTACATTTACTTTAATCATTATTAATCATTATATTAATATTAATTCAGTGTTTTAAGCGTGAAAAAGTTTCTACTTTATTCATACACCTCAAACTTCCACACCTATAATATTAACTAAGATAATGTTTTACGATATAACGTTCCAGAAATTCATGCCAAAATTTAAAAATGGCGTAGTTCCGTTGTTTTAAGTAAGGTAAGTTGAGGGGACACTAATGGGACAAAAACCCTACTTTAAACTTACGTATTTTGTTCAGTCAGCGTGTGGAAAGTGATTAATTATTGTTTAAAAACTTTGTCTTTGGAAATTGTACGAAATCCTTTAAATACTTGTAATAATATTAATTAATAAAAACAGAGAGTCCGATTTATTCTCCAATTCGGTGACAGTAGCAAATTTTTTGAAACTAGACCAGCTATGCAGGATTTATTACTATAGTTCCAAGTGTGTGCGCAATACACAAGAGCGCTCTCTCTCTCTTCTTTTATTCTAGTAATCCCAGTGGGACAGATGACCGATACGACTGGCGGGAGATCTGACCGATGTTTTACATGCCCATCCGACGCAAGGATCATCTTTCTTGTCAGATAATCAGGTGATCAGCATTGTTCTAACCAGACTTGAAAGCAACGTAATTTATCTATAGTCTTAACATTTCTTCAAAACAATAGTTACGGGTAACTGATGTTTCAAGCATTAACATAACCATTATGTTAGTACCTCCAAGGACAGCAGTTCACCTTCACCTCATGAGTCAGTGGCCTAATGACTCAGTGTGACTCAGTTGACTCAGCTGTTTAATAATTTCGCTGAAAGCTGAGTCCCACAAAAGCTTTTTCATGACAAAGGGCGCCGTTTAGCATCACAAACGAACTGTGAACCCACTGATTATTTTAAATGCCTGAATATTTATCGGTGTACTGGGTGCATGGCCCTTGGAGTCCTTTCAAGCTTAATGAGATTGAAGTAGTGATAGTGAGCTTATAAGGAATCAAATTACGCTCTGTTAGAAGATTAGACTTTAGACGTTAGAAAGTTATAGGATAACCTTTTGATCTTTATCATACACTAGATGTCGCTTGCGACTTCGTGTGCGAAAGTTAATTTCGCAGAAACCGTACATTTTTCAATATTTAAATTCCATTCCATAGATAAAAAGTAACCTATGCCCTTCCCGTGGTTTACTCTACATCTGTGCCAAATTTCATTCTAGTAGTACGGAAAACATACGGATTTACTCGGGCTATGCTCGGATATCCAAGTACGATTACATAATAATATGAAACTGCAAATCAAGTTATAAAACCGTCATTTACATCGTATTAGTGCCTGTGCCAACACCGGCCCACATATGCCGCTGATCGAACATTTATGATGATATCTTATATGAAATCTGATATCATTTTCCTCAATAAAAATTGAGGATTCTTTATTATGTACTAGTTGTCCCGTTGACAGACAGACGGAAAAAGCGAATCTATAAGGGTATCTTGAGTCTACGGAACCCTAAAAACTCGATTCTAGTTTAGACAACTCTAATCGATACGTAGCCTACTGTTTGTGTTCATTTAAATTTGTTCTTCCAGCAGTGGCATAACTATACCATCTGAGGCCCGTGGCAAATCCGCAAATCTCTGGATTCCCTCAAGGTAAAAATGTAAAAATCGTCACGCTATAATTCGAAACTATTGATAATATTGTGCGCATTTTAGTAAAATATCAAATAGGTTTTTATTTTAGGTTAATTCTGAGCTCACGAGCTAAAACACCCTTGGCTCGGGAGCCCGTACATTTTGCCAGCGCAGCCACCCTGTAGTTATGCCACTGTCTTCCAGAGCCTTAATAATCAAGTTGTCATCACTAAATAGCGATGGCAACTTGGCTAAAAGCTCTGTATTAAGACTCGTCCCGTTTACTACGAGCCATACGGATATCAATTTTGCACTCGTACACTAACGAAAAAGAGCAATAAAAACCTCGTGGTTAAAACGAAATCCACGGCCGACGGAATTGCCCAGTGGCTACATATGGGCGAATGTAACTTGAAAATGGTTTTCATAACGTCGTCAAAATGGCGGGTTTTTCTGTGTGAATTTTTTGTTCGATAGGCTTTGGGAATATGTCACACTAATATGAATATATGAAAGTTAGTGACGGAGCGGTTGAATTAAATAGATATCTACAGCAAACAATTGAATATAGTTCAAATGTACGGTTTCCCTAGTAAAGATATTTAAAAAAATTATATGTTCTTAAATGGTTATTTGATATTTAATTATTTATATAATATTATCATCTTCAAAGAAAATACGATAATTGAAAATGAATTTATGAGCATCATAAAATACTCAGAAATAAATACGTACTATATTACAGCTCAACTATTTGGGGGTTTTCCACATATCTACCTATATTCGGACATAGACAAAGAAAGTCGTGTTAGTTACACTATTTAGAACTCAAGAACGGCTGAACCGATTTGGCTGAAAATTGGTGATAAGGTATTTTAAAACCTTTATTCCGTTCCTGAAGTACTCACGATTTGACTAATTTTGGTCTTGAAATAACTGTGGAAGTTCAGGGAAGGTTTAAACAGTGAAAAATATTGGAAAAATGTAGGTTGTTGGAATTTGTTCATACTTAAGACAGAACAACGTATTTCAGGACAGCTAGTAAAATATAAAAAGTATATTATATTTTTATAACATAGTTTAAATTCATATATATTTGTAAATAGCTTAGTTCGAGTGAAACAACATCGTGAATAGCAATTTATCACTGTGTCCTGCCGCCTGCGGGCTTCAGCCATAGCCGACTATCGATTACGCCGAGAAAAGACGCTCTTGAAAGTATCTGCACGTTTATCATTATCAAACTTTAAGGCAATTGTTTTAAATTGTGCATCACATTCCTCCAATGTAGAAGGAGAGTTTTGATTTTCTACTTTTTCGTGTTAAAATAAAGGGTAACTTACAAAATTTTAATGCCGCGTCCGCACGTTTGCTATTTGCCGCAAACTCCAAACCTCCACAAACGCTTGACTTGAAAAAGGGAATCAAACGTCGCCATCCGCACGCTTGCGAGTGAGTTAGTGTGTTCTGAACAGGCAAGCATGACGGACGTTGAGCTCGTAGGTATCGGTTATAGCATTTGCTTCGAGTTATTTTTATTGTAAAAACAACAGCCTCCGTGGTCTTGTGGTTAGAGCTTGGCTCTCGACTCGGAGATCGAAGGTTCGATTCCCGCACTGGGATTATGAGAGTAAAAGAGAGTGTGTTTTTTTGTACTGCGCACACACTTGGGCACTATAAAAATACTCCTGCGTAACTGGCCTGGTTTCAATAAAACCAGCCACCGTCACCGAAATCGGTGTGAGGAGTTATTATTATTATTATTGTAAAAAAATACATAAATAAAAACAAACAAAAAAAACAGCAAAGAAGATGGTGGATTAAGTTACAAATTAACCGTATAGTGGCTTATTCAATAATGTACTTAGCCACGCATCGGCTACTTTTTTCTCATAATAATAATAATATCTATGGACGTTTCACACCACGTCAATCTGGTCCCGTGGTAAGTTCTCGAAGAATTTGTGTTACGGGTAATATATTTATTAAGAAATATATTTAATACTTTTATATTATACATGTCACCGTAAAATTGAAAAAACCGTTAGATTGTAAAATAACTAACGACATTGTAAAAATAGGTCGAAATATTTATAACTATATATTTATAATCTTACGAAAAATAATGTGTTAAATTATAGGCAGAATATTCGCGTCCAAAGTCTATCGGCATTTTACAATTTCACTAGTTTTATTACAATCTAACGGTTTTTACAATTTTACGGTGACATATACATATTTAAGATTTTTATTGTGTCTATCGGCATTTTACAATTTCACTAGTTTTATTACAATCTAACGGTTTTTACAATTTTACGGTGACATATACATATTTAAGATTTTTATTGTATCTAAGTGTATTATACACTTATATACAATAATTATGCTTGTTTTTCGGGTCCCAAATGCATGGTTCAGCCTGATAACATTCGAGAAAAAACAAAAACAAGATGTCTTAATTTCAATCACCACTCATTTTGTGCGAGCGTAGGCGCGTCTGCCCGTCTCCAGTACACAAACCAGACTGAGCGCGCGCAAACGTGTGGATGCATCGCAAGCTTTTGCGACAAATTCCCTTTGATTTGTGTCAAAAAACCGACACTCGATCGGAACGGCCGCAAGCTCTTGCAAGCCTACACAAACCATGGCAAACGCTCTATCCGCACGTTTGAATTTGTGAAGACTTGTCGAGGTTTGGCAAACGTGCGGACGCGGCATAAGACAAATGAAGTCCGCCCTCTGTATTCATTCAGTATAATATCGCATATGGACTTAATTTGTTGCAAGCCCTTTCTTTGTATGTCCGTGTTATATTTAAAAATACACTTATAAATGATAATGTTCTTGTGAGATTTCACTTGATATGCATTCATCCCCAGCTAATTTCGATAAATTTAATGACAGTCTTGATGAAACTTAACTGTAACGTCATCTAATGCCCGCTACAAACTTAGTGTGTGCATGAAGTACTGTATACGTCAACTGTTACCGAACCGTGCAGTATCGTTTGTGGTATGAAGCTGGTATTAATATATTGTGCGCGTGCGCCGATACGGGCAATAATCTATATCTATACAGATAAATAAAATTGAAGTGTCTGTTTGTAACTTCAAATCCACAGCTTTTCACATAGTGCATCTGAAAGTATATTCGGTACTTACAATAAAATACCAATTTTTAAATTTTTGTCTGTCCGTCTGTCTGTCTGTCTGTCTGTCGGTCTGTCTGTCTGTTTGTTCCGGCTAATCTCTGAAACGGCTGGACCGATTTTCACGGGACTTTCACTGGCAGATAACTGATGTTATAAGGTACTTACTTTTATTTTAGGGTTCCGTTTAAAAAAATAGGGTTCCGCTTCCGTCAGTTCTGCGCAACGAAGTTGCGGGCATCGGCTAGTTCTAGTATGAAAATATAGTAGGTACTGTGTACGTCTCCTGTGACTGAACTGTGCAGTTTAATCTTTTTGGTGTGAAGCGGGTATTAGTATAATGTGCGCATGCGCCGATACAGGCAATAATTCTAGTATGAAAATGTAGTACTGTGTATGTCTCCTGTGACCGAACTATGCAGTTTTATCGTTGTGGTGTGAAGCGTGTAGCGGGTATAAGTTGCTGTACTGAAATAAAACAATAAGTCTAGATCGTGGCCCTTCTTTTCAAGATACATTCTCAGCCATGTAACTATTTTTGTCTACACACACTTCGTAGCACATCCAAGTATAACCTAAAATGTTTGTTGATAATGTGGTGTAATGTGAGCGTGTTTGTTGAATAAATGTTTATTATTATTATTATAAAATTAAACCTTACCTAAAATATATTTTCTCCCTGAAGGCAAAGTTTTCAACACAGAGAATTTCCGCAATAACTTTCACTTTAGAGGAGAGCTTTAATATCAGCACAATTTCAGAGACACTGCTGTGCAGGTGCATAAAATGCAACGAAATATGACTCCAGCCAGGAATAATGACACTTTTAGCTTTGCCTCAGAGCGGTTATCTGACAGACTCTACCGACGCAGATTTCCCTCTAAAATAAGCTTGACATTTTTAAATAATAAACTGAATTTTATGAAGATATATATTAAAATGAAACTGACTTAAATATTGTATAAAGGCATCACAGACGCTGAAGATACTTTAATATTTTATCTTATGATACCTTGATATATTTTCTATTAGGTACAGTAGGTACGTAATACGAAAAAATATATATCTAGTATCTTAACTGTCTGTGGTAGTTTATACAAACTAACATTATATTATAGTATCATTGACGTATGCGATGCCCCCATATAACACATTTAGTCGTTAAAATACGTGCCTTGTTAGAACACATATTAGTTAAAAAGGGATTTCCAAATAGGTTAAAATTGGGTCAGGTAACCACGAAATGACATTCGCTTGTGGTCTCCCGTCTCACCCTCAGATGCATGACGAGAAACCGTAGTCTTTCCAGTGCTATTTCTTTACAATATAAAAATATTGCAAAAAAAATTTGGACACAATTCTTCTCCGCCGTAAAACTTTCACAAAAACATAAAGTAAGTACTCTACCGTGACAAAAGCTTATTGGGTGCACAGATGAAGTTGCCAACTTTCGAAAAACTTTCGTGAAGAACTCGTATAGACTTGAGTTCACTATGTAAGTCTGGAAGTGAAGTCAAGGAGTTTTAATCAACTAATAACAAGCTCATTAGCCAAACTTAAAAGGGGAATTATTTAAAAAATAAGTTTTATTTCATACTTTTTTGCGTATTTTTACTTTAAAAGTCGGTTCAATTTTTTGTTTAAAAGTAATAATAATATAGAGCTATAATTGCGTTGTTTTAGTCTTCACTGGTTCGAACATTCGAACGATTTTTTCCCTCCTCAGACTTGTCCTGACATGCTCTTGGTGAAGTTATTTACACTATATTAGAAATTAGAATGCTACAAAACGTCTAGCTGTATCTATAAAATGAAGCGAAGATTGCTGGCAACAGATACCTACCTGAAGTAACAATAGTCAGAACTCACTGTCCTCGACTTCCTATTGAAATTTTTTCAACTAAAGTCCCTTTACGCCGACTTCGCTGAGACTATCAATCTAATCGAATGATCTCTTTTATCAGGATCCATTGCAAAGGTTTCTACTTAAATATATTTTACTTGAAGAATCTAAAATAAATCTTTAAAAATTGTTTTATATTTGGATTCATTGCAAACTTAATTTTTTTTGACTACGGCGAAGTCAAAATGAAGGGCAATAATTTTGGCAATCTATGTATGTATGTTCCACCGTATACCTAATGGTCCGATTTAATAAGTACCTAAACCAAGTGTTAATAGATTTGTAATAACAGTAATAATAGTTTTTATAAAAATTATAGTCATTATATTAATAATTTTATCATTATATGTTCATTAATCTGTTAATCGCCTATCAATTCTAATAACATAGCTACCTCAAAATCATTAATAGGTAAGCTCCCTGGACCCTGGCGGCTTATTTATGGACGTCGGGTTCACTTAACATTAGATAACACTTTACCCGTTACCCGTCAATGCTCACGGACCCAACCTATTTCTGTTTTCGGTATGAATAATTTATTTTACTTTCAAATTAATTTATTGAGGAGCTAGAGTCTAGAGACCTATAACTTCGGCCGCTTCTAATATTTTTACTAATACCACTAATCATAGATATATAATATTAAAAAGAGGCCACTAATACTAAATATTGGAAACGTAAAAGTTTGTGAGGACGAATGTTTATTACCTTAGAGATTTTTTTGTTAGTACGGAAAAATACCTAAAAATTGTTAATTATGTTTAATTTGTCACTCGCTATCAAACATTTAGGTAGTATAGGCGTAGATTCAGTGATAACCTTTGATTAATTATTACATAGATACGTTATATCCTTACAAAACTGACAATATTTCTGTGCCACGACACACATTGACATGGGACGCGTGTCAATGTGTCAACGTCGCATAGTAACACAAAACACGCTATTAATCGCGGAGCACACTAACCAAAATTGGCCCGACTCGGGCCGATTCGAGTCTTCATTTTTACGTGTTTATAACATACTTATCTACCTCTTTTTAATATTATTTATCTATGGTGATAACTATATTATACATCTATGCGTAGATTACTAAAATAGTAAATACCATTTTTTCTAGTTCATAGTTAAGACAGAACAATTACGAGTATCCGGGCAGATAGTATACTAAAATATACAGTACCTGAGTAACCGAGCTTTGCACGGAGCTCTAGACTCTAGTAGGTTAAAAAGAAAAAGAATCACAAAAATTATTTACAGGAGTTCGAATACACCACATTTGGAATTTCCAAACAACACAATAATTAGACATATCGGACCATAGATATATAATATTAAAAAGAGGTAGATATGTTATAAACGCGTAAAAATGAAGACTCGAATTGGCCCGAGTCGGGCCAATTTTGGTTAGTGTGCTCCGCGATTAATAGCGTGTTTTGTGTTACTATGCGACGTTGACACAATGACACGCGTCCCATGTCAATGTGTGTCGTGACTCGTGGCACAGAAATATTGTCAGTTTTGTAAGGATATAACGTATCTATGTAATAATTAATCAAAGTATCGGACTGACATTCATGACGGATACATTGTTGCAAAACGAAAGGAAAAACATACAATATAATATGTAACTAACTTAAAAATGCGCAGTTTCCTGGGAAATTGGTCTAACTAGGTTCTATTCCTGGGAAAAGAACCTAGTTAGACCAATTTTTCTTCGCCAACACTCCCTGCATACTAAATTTCATTAAATACTTGCAGCCGTTGCCAAGATTACACACTCGTTTAAATTACTTTATTAGGTACTAGCTTTTGCCCGCGACTTAGTCCGCGTGGAACAATACTTTGGGATATCGCTGAAATTTACCCGCGACTTTACTTATGACTAACGAAAGCGGAATCCTATTTTTTTAAACGGAACCCTAAAATAAAAGTAGCCTATGTTAGACCCTATAACATCAGCTATCTGCTAGTAAAAGTCCCGTGAAAATCGGTCCAGCCGTTTCAGAGATTAGTCGGAACAAACAGACAGACAGACCGACTGACAGACAGACAGACGGACAAACAAAAATTAAAAAAAAAAAGTATTTTATTGTAAGTACCGAATATACTTTCAGATTCATTATGTAAAAAGCTGTTAATTTGAAGTTACAAACAGACACTTAAATTGTATTTAACTGTATAGATGTATAGATATATAGATATTATTATGTATTATATTTTAAGATATTATCAATTTGATGTTTATAAAATAACTAAACTATTTAACTAAAGTAAACTAAACTAAACATTAACCCGCACGCGCACCCCGCCTTGGTGACGCCCACTCCGCAACGGGCCGTGCAGCAGGAATCGTAATATTTTAATTTCGCCATAACTTCAAAACCAAACATCCAATCTTAATCATTTACAGACCAAATATTATCTACATAAACTGTACTTAGTGATGAAATAATTTATTTTGATAAGGATTAATAACATGAGTAAAATAAACGCGTTTAAATGTAGTCCAAAAAAATTCAAGATTTCTAAATAAAAAAATGGTTATTGTGCCTCACTCGACATAGATAGGTATAGTGTGTCGCGGACTTTTTTGTAGATATTTATAAGATCTACAATTAATTAGAACATTTTATGGTTCTATCTTTTATAGTTTAGGCAGCGTACGCAAAATAAGTAACTTTTCTGGTTGATTTTTTACACCTTGTGTCCGAAAAACCCAAATATCTTACGGAACCCTATTTTTTTCCAAAATAAAATTTAGCCTATGTTACTCGTGGATAATGTAGCTTTCGAATGGTGAAAGAATTTTTGAAATCGGTCCAGTACTTTTCGAGCCTATTCATTACAAACAAACAAACAAACAAACAAACAAACAAACATACATACAAACAAAGTTTTCCTCTTTATAATATTAGTGTAGACTATGGCGTAAAATAACCCTTGTAGGTATTGTTTTAAATCGAGTTAATCAGGGAACCGGGGGTGCAAGGGCGGCTAGGGCTCTCATAGACCGGGAACGCACTTGCAATGTCTCTGGTGGTAATTGTTTACTAATAGGCGATCCGCTTGCTCGTTCCCCAGTTTATGTATATTCATTCCCAGTTTATAACAACTAATAAGCTGAAAGTCCTTACACAAAGGTTGTCGTAACTGTGTGTTGTTTGTACAAAGGTTTACTAAAGTGCCCCGGTGCAGGATGCGTCCGCCGCGAATCGATGTTACCATGGCAACCGGCCAGCCTCTACGAGCGCTTTATACCGCCACGACACGACTACGACTTGTAAGAATTTAAATTTTATCGTAATATCAATATGGTCTTTAGGAATGTATGTATCTACCATAGATATATAATATTAATAAGAGGGTACCTACTAACTAGCTATCTACATACCTACCATAATATTATTATGTTTGTGCAATGCATTTCTTGCTCACGGACAATTAAATCCCGGACCTTTGGACGGCGCCGAAGCCAACACGCAGAGGCCCTATTACACAATGTAATGTGACACAAGCCGGCGACTCTCCCTGTACGCACTATGCGAGTGCGCCCAAGGAGATGTTTTATCATTTATACTTTTTGGAACGAAAGTTCCTTAAAAAGTGTTGCTAAAGAAGTACCCTAGTAAAAAACGTCAGTAACGTTAAGAAAAAGCGTAAGATTTTTATGTATTGCGATATTGTTACAGTTCACAAGACCCGTTAAGAAGCAATATTTCGCAGCACAATTAACATCCGATATGGTTTAGTAGCTAGGATACTTGGCTCTCACCCAGGAGGCGAGACACACACGGGAATCGCCGTTACACATTTTTATATATTTTTATAAATCATGTTAAATAAAATAAAGGTCTTATGATAATTTTGCAAAGTATTTTTTTTTATTAATAAAAAAATCATAATATAAAATGTATACCCGAATAATTATATTTTACTTCCCGCTAAGAAAATCTAAAAATCGGGAAGTTATTGGTTTTACCCCGTTTTGCAAAAATCGAATTCTTATCAGATCTCGACGTTCTGAGGTCAGAAAGCTTACCTGACCTCCCCCCGCGAGGGTGTCAGTATGTCTGTATATATGTTTGTGTGTGTGTAAATATGTAAACCTCTTATAACTTTTGAATGGTTTAAACGATTTTATTGCGGCTGACGCCATTCGAAAGGGCTTGGCCAAACTTAGATTTTGAAAACAATTTGGACCGATTCGGACAGATACGTTTCAAGATATGTATATTCTAATGATATATAAAGGACTTTAAGGGTAATAAATGATTATTATTATTATTAAGAAATCTCAAAAAGACTGTTTTATTAAAGTGTTTTTTTTTTAATAACTTTTAAACGGCTTTATCGATCAACTCCAGAAACTAATCAGCTCTTAAGGCGAAAATATACGTAGATGACGTCACAGATTCGGGTGTGGCCTAACACTTCCCGCCGCGCCACCCGCATACACCCCGCAGCGCTCGCGATCTCCGCGCGCGGCCGCGCCGCGACTCAAATTATAAACTGAGGAACGGCCCTTTTATACGACTTTAGGATTGATTTAAATGCAACTTGAAAATATTAATTTATTTCTGGTCTATGAGCAAAGAAAAAACGTAGAATGTATAAGCCGCTTCTCCTTCTTCTGTAGAAACCGGTCGAGGTTATTCCCGAAATCTAGAAATTATTTGGTAGGCAATGCGGCTTCCAACCCATCACTTTTCATTTCATTTTCCACCTCTACGCCCACCAAAATGCAATACTTAGTGCTATTGACAGAATCACTAAAATATCCACTAGGTGTTTTTTCGCTTTCCTAAGCGACAAAAATACCGAAAATGAGTTATATCAATGAGTTTGTATTTTTTTTTTCTGCGTCGATTGGTCTAATCGTCGTCTTCCTACGACGATTTTTTTGTCGCTTAGATATAGTGAAATTTATACAAAATCATGAATGTTATGTTCACTAAGCGACAACAAAAATCTATGTATAAAAAAAATCATTTGGATATTTTGAAGAATTTTAAAAATCTACTTAGTCTATTTTTCATGTTTTTACTTTTCTCTTGTTTCACAAAAATATTTTTACTTGTTTAAAAAATTCTTTTCGTGAACACTTTGTACATTTTCTCCATACAAATTATTTGTGAATTGTCCTTACAGTGTATTTAATTTGATACCATTATTTTACGAAAGTGCAACTTGTAGAATTTTACCCATAGTGAAATAAAACAATATTGGCGTAAAGATAGTTTTACATATTTGACACAATAACTATTCGTGCTATGTACATATTTTTAATTGAAAACTTTTTTTTTTAAGTAT
The DNA here is from genome assembly GCA_905404095.1 of Glaucopsyche alexis. Classification (NCBI taxonomy): domain Eukaryota; kingdom Metazoa; phylum Arthropoda; class Insecta; order Lepidoptera; family Lycaenidae; genus Glaucopsyche; species Glaucopsyche alexis. The sequence goes on along the minus strand of FR990054.1, from coordinate 19,559,741 downwards.
GTCGGTTAGATATTTTTTTTTGTCGTCGGTTAGATAAAATGTAACTAAAAGTATTAAATTTACAGTGTGTGGGAACCTTAATGAACGCAAACATTGCTTAATATATTTCTATATTTATGCGCCTAATGTTTCGCTAGTTAGTCCTGTCGGTAGTAGAAAATATCAATATACTAGGTTATGGGAGTAAACTTTGCGCACATACTTGGACATAATAAAATAGCTCATATAGCTGGTCTATTTTCAACTAAATTGGCAACAGTCACTGAAATCGGTGTGGTTTCATTATTATTCCTTTTTTAAGGTTCCGTAGTTCATGTCTCGGAATCCTTATAGTTTCGTCATGTCCTTCCGTTCGACCGACCGTCCGCCTGTCCGTCTGTCCATCCAAACGGTGGTGCTTGAAATATGAAACTTTGAATGGATAAGTTTATTTATAACGTCGACATAGTGCTAAAATAAATGAAGATAATTTTTGGTTACACCTACACGAAAAGGGGAGATATAATTAGGTACATAGACATTATAAGAACATTGAGAGGTTTCTGAGATTATATTTTGATGTACGTACGTATCCGTTTGCGCGATATTCCACTTTTAAGCGCATTTCTTGTTAAAATACGGCGTCCCCCCCTCTAAAAGCCAAACGGCTGGCTCTAAAAATGTGAAAAATTCATGATGGTAGTCCATGTAATAAACTTTGAACGAAAACTATAACGGTCCAAAAAACTTCATAAATTCAGGAGTTATAGAGACTTAAATTGAATCAGTTTAGATGAAGATAACTGTGGCTCAGTGGTTAGCGCTTTAGTGCTCAAGCCAGAGGGCGTGGGTTCGAATAGATAAGAGAATAAAAAGTTTTCCGTGGATTCCTTGGAAAAATTACGTTAACTGGGGTTAAGAATTAACTTCAACGATTAACGAATTAACACTGCCGACAAAATATGTTACTATGATAAAATTTTTAAGCGATTTTGCCAAGTTGATGTTCATAAGAAAAATATCAGAATATAACAAATATTGTTCATCTCTTTTGTTACATCAAAAGCTGCTATCACCGTACATTTTTAATGACAAATGTATGGCGGTAGTAGCGTTTTTCAAGGCCAGGAAGCCAAATGGACTTCCACCCTTCATGGACAGATGCAATAGTCTCTTCTTAAGACACCTATCATGGCCATGCCATCAGACGATATGATCAAGGTGCATAGCTTCTCAAAGCAACACCAGGTTTTCCTATCGTCTAGGGAGAGTAGAGGATAGGAATCAATGTTCACTCCAATGACATAGTCTGGTACACGGACGGATCCAGGACAAGGAAAGACAACCGGGTGGACGGACCTTCTACGGGGGCATGCCACCTACAGGCTTGCCTATATACTTGCTTAGGACAATTTACAACCATGTTTGAGGCTGTGATGAGTTGTTCACTACAGAGCCTACAGATTGTCCTTGTCCATAAAACATCCTAATCTTATAGAGAAGATTAGGATAATTTAGATGATATTTCTGCTACTGTCAATGCTTTCAGCGCAGTCAGTCAGAACAATCACACTGCGCTGAAGGCACTGACAGCAGCAGAAAGAAGAAAGGGCATTTTTGTATGGATCCCGTCCCCACTACTGTAGCACTACAAGACATATATCAAAGGACTTAAAAAGCGTGTAATATTTTTGTATGACGAAAAATCTCTAAATCATGGGAGAAAAAAGTTAATGAGAGTTATAGGTGAAAAAAAGTTTAAAAAATCATCCTGTATTATTGCACCATTTCATAGTGTTGCTAATAAGGAACAATTTTCGGGAAGTAATGGTATACAGCAAGCTTCAGAAAAGTGTTATATTTTCATAAATTGCCCCATATTTTGAAGAAATGTATGGAATGATAATAAAATGCTAATATAAGCTCTTTCCTCAATTTTGTCACATACTTACATTATAGAAATTGTTTCTTACTTGCGATACTATTGAAAGGTGCAGTACACAGGTGTATTTTTTTTTTTCATAATTTATGGGTCGAATTCGAATCCTGTCTAGGAAAATTGAGTTATCAAAAATGATGCAGTTTAAGTTTTCATCAAGTCGGACTCGATATTCCGTAGGGCTAAATTGCTATTGCTAATTTTTTTTGACTTCTCTTTCAACGCCCAGAAGAATAATTCACCATGTACTATATCTTTTTTTACTTTTTGTCTGTACCTAATGGTTTTAAAATTATTTTTGTTATTTAATTATATGTATTTTAATGTAATTGTTTTATCTGAATTATTTGATTTTACATAAACCACTTTTCCAGGCCAGGATTCGAACCCGCAAATTAGGAAAAAAATACATTTTGTATTATTGCACCATTCGATAGCATTGCAAGTAAGAAACAATTTCCACAAAGTAATTAGGTATGTGCGAAAAAATTGAGGAAAGAGCTTATTTTTCGTATTTTGTTATCATTCCATACATTTCATCAAAATATGAGGCAGTTTATCAAAATATAACACTTAAAGTTGAGTGTATACCATTACTTTCCAAACATTTTTCCATAGTAGCAACACTATGAAACGGTGCAATAATATATAATTATTTTTTAAAACTTTTTTAACCTTTAACCCTCATTTACTTTTTTCTCCCATGGTTTAGAGGATTTTCGTCATACAAAACAATGACACTTTTTTAAGCCCTTTTATTTGATATAATATGTCTTATAGTGCTACAAGGATGGGGACTTTTTGCCCCTTCTTCTTTCATCTAAATTAGTTATGGCTTGTGTTCAAACGCTAAACATACTAGGACGAGATAACAGCATCAGTCTGGTATGGGTTCTAGGCAACGGCAATATCTCCGGCAACAAAACCGCGGATGAGCTGGGTAGGCTTTGGGCCAATTGTGTCACGGTGTCATGCCCAGAATCGGTATGTGGAATATCTCCCAGCACTACCAAGAGAGAACTCAAGGAATGGGGCCGCAGCTTAAGTATAAAGCAATGGGCTGAAATCCTAGGCCTTGAGTTTTTACTTCTATATTTTTTATTATTTCAAGATCAAAATTAGCTAACGTTTTAGCTCGTTTTAGTCAGACAAGGGAACTGCAATTAATTTTTATAAACAAGAAGAAGGAGAATATTGTCAGTTAGGAGCAAAAATTTACAATGCCATTGAATAATAAATTTACTAAGATAACTTTAGCCGTAGAAAATTCTTAATGTAAGCAACATTTATGTAACTTATCTTGTTTTATTTTATAAACTCTTAGGCCATTTAGATGAATACTCTTATATTTTTTTTAAAGTGTTGGAATTAGTTATTTTTACCTGTTATTACAGAAAATGTATCTATAGCTTATCTATTTTTACATGTTGCTGAAACCTTTAAAATAAAATGTAGGCAATTTTACTTGCTATTACATAACTTTCGTTGATAGCTTAGATAATTTTACCTATTTTTCGAATTAGGACTTTTTTACCTAAGCGACATAAACTGCCTGTAATTCGAAAGCTATATGACTCGTTTTAATATCAAAAATTGCTATAAAAATAAGATACACGTTGTATCTTATTGATATATAGATATATAGATGTATGTTAAAACCATCTAAATCCGAGTATTTTGTGATTTTTAATGATTTTTTTTTCTAAAAATTTTAACGTTTAAATCACTCTTCTATAAAGTTTACTAAATTTATGCGTCATATGTGTCTTTCTTTAATTATTATATTTTCTTTAATTATTATTTTTTATCAATTATTATTATTTAAACTGGAAATATCATAATATGTATTATATAAAATATGAATTTGCTCTCCTACGCTATCGAATTGGATTTTGTCTGTAATGGTAGTTGTATGTGTGTTAAATAAATAATTAAATGTCGCTTAGGCATTTTTACCTCATATACTATATACCTCGAAACGTTGATATACTAAATAGACAATTAAAACAGAAATAATATAATATATCTATGGACGCTTCACACCACGTCAATCTGATCCCGTGGTAAGTTCTCGAAGAACGTGTGTTACGGGTACCAGATAACGGAATTATATTTAATACTTTTATACTATACACATAATTAAGATTTTTATTATATTATACACATATTTAATACATATCCATGACCCAGGAACACAGAAAACTTTTTGTTCCGTCGGCGGGATTTGAACCCGCGACCCCCGGCTTGAGCAACGACACGCTCAACCCACTGAGCCACAGAGGTCGTCATAGAAATAGAACTATACACTTTCTGTGAAATTTACAAGTACATATTATATAATAAAATATTATACTATAATATTATATACTATATAATATTATATTAAAATTTCAAGTAAGAAGTTGAAGGAACAAAAAAGTACATTCAACGATCGAACATTTTCATTCTATCGCAGGCAGAGTGCTCGCTAAGGTTTTCATAATTTATTTTTTACGGCATGTCGTTCCCTATTATTTCAAGAGTAAAATAAACGATTGCGAAATAGCGGCACCGCGGAGAGTGACACAACCTCCTCGTACGAAAGTCAGCGGCTCACTGTCCCGCGCGCCCGCGCACGCACCGCTTACAAATATTTTCACAAAATAATAGTTATTTACGTATATTTTGAAAACAAAACGGTATTTCGAAAAACCCAACGATGAAATGTTAGATAAATATATTCTTCACATTTTCGTAAAAAAACCATCTTTATAGCCGTAGTAGGTAGTAAGTAGATAGAAAAAGAAATCTGAAAACAGGGCTTTTTAATTTTAATTTATTTAATATTAATCTTCGTCTTATTAAAAAAATTAACGATGATATTAAAGATGAAGGATTGAAGTGTGAAATGTATATTTTTTTGAATTTTTTTATTCCCATTTTTCGGAGTAGTTCCGACTCAAACTGAGCGATTTTTAAGCTTTAGGGGCTATTTGCCCCTTAAACTTAAAAAACCACGTCGATCGCCGCTAATCCGGTCAAAATCGGTTGATTCGTTCGAGAGATACCGTGAAGGAAAGAAAACCAAAAAAAGAGTTTATTCGGAATTACTGCGAAAATTTTCATCAAATATTTTTTTTGTTGTCGATTCTTTCAAAGGATATGAAAAACTGCATCGATTGCCGCCAATCGCGTGAAAATCGATTGAATCATTCTAAAGTTATGACAGTTTGAAATAAAAAAAAGTGTGTTTTCAAAAAATCAGTAAAAAACAGTGAAAATTTTTAGAAGCACTTTTATTTTTGAGCTCGATAAACTCGAAAATTACGCATTAGATAAAATTTAAGCGCTTAGTGGAAAGTTGCACGGATGGCCGGATTCAAAAAAATCAATTTCGTCTCTATAATTAAACTTAAAATTTAATTTTTACATAAACACTTAGGTATATCTAATCTGAACAAAAACTGAAAAAAAAATATCCTTCAAAACAATCGTAAGTGGCACTTTCGATACATATCAGAATTTCATATACCTACTTACCATGTAAAGTATCGTATGTGTCAGATTCAATACAATACGTTATAGGAAAGCGATATAAACTACCAGAACTGCCACTTACAATATTTTTGGAAAATGAAAATCCATCTTAAGAAGCAATCGGTTCTGCCCAATCCAATACTTTATTCAGTAACATTTGCAATTTAAGAAAATCAATATGAATGCTAATCGGTACAAGGTACAACATATTTAAGTAACTAACACTCAAAATAAAAAAATAAAAAATGACGCACGTATACTCCGGCGAACACTCAGGTAGTTACGGCCTGTCGCTCACTCAGGTGCGCAACGTAAACTCGAGTTAACATACGTTGGTATCGGTCGGTATTACGATAAAATACGACTCAAAAAGCGCACTTGCAATAGGTTTTTAAAATTTTAGAAAATATGGCACATACTAAAGATATCTAAAATTAGTAGACTCCAAAACAGTAATAAAAAAATGCCATTTTGCAGTTACAATAAAGTACGTACGTCCGTCGCCGTCGAAATAGTTAATTGGGCTTCTGAAATTCTGACGTAGTCTCGGCACAGACTTTGTTAGATGTTAAGACGTACGCGTACATAATTTTATGTCGTGCCGGAATCGTCACGTATGCTCTAAGTAATTCAAATGAACTGCCCGCAGATGTGACGAAGCCTTCATTCGATTCCTTACAGGCTAATGGAGTTTGTGGCAGCCATTCAACATACAAACTAGGTGTGATTTCTCCTATACTGTCACAAAATGGAAAAACTATTTATTAAAAAGTAATATTTTTTCTTAGGTACGATTATTATCATACTAGAGTCTAGAGTCTAAACAATAAAGTGCAATAAGTACATAATCTACTATATAAAATTTCCATGTCACAATGTTAGTTATCGTACTCCTCCGAAACGGCTTTACCCATAGATATATAATATTAAAAAGTTAATCAAAGGCTTTACCGATTTTTACCAAATTTTATATGCGTATTCAGTAGGTCTGAGAATGGGCTACTATCTATAATTTTCCATAACTAATTTAGAAGGCAAAACAACGTTTGCCGGGTCAGCTAGTATGGTATAAAAATTACATAATGTATAAAATATACCATAAGCGATTTTATTTTAAATATTATGGTAGCGCACTGCGCACAAGAATGTAGACTTTTTATCGGAGCATATTTAGTAATATTGTTAAAGGGCCCCACTCACTAACAGTCCGCATGCAGTCTCTGGCAGTGGCGAAGGCTGCTCCTCCTTCATAGGGAAGCCGGAGCCTGTAAATAGGTAGGGATTTCTATGAAGGTTTGCAAAAGGTAAGTGACAAGGGAAGCCGATAGGAATGGAGTTATAGGAACCCTTCGCCACTGGTCTCTGGTCCTATCCGGCGCGGCGGCCTGCCGTCCTAGGTTAATAGCGCCAACACCCTAATTACTAAACTAACCCTTCAGTGGGTGAAGTATTGCGAATAATAATAATTAACTGACAGATTTATGTCGTCCGGCAAACTTTAAGTGAGTGGGGCGCTTAAGATAACCTGATGTTGGATTTTCCATTTGCAGTTTTACAGAAAAATATGTTGAAACTTGCGAAAATATACAAAAGTATGAACGCCACGATCAGGTAGCTATTAATGTTATAATTTAATATAATTGTAACGGGAGGAGCGGGGTGGTGCGGTAGTTGGTTGAGGAGAGGTGCGTCAAAAGCGGACTGGTGGGGGGGGAGTGAAGTGGAGAGGAAAGGGGCGGATTGATATGAAATGGCCCGACTGCAGTTAGACTAGGGTTACAGGATCGTCCTGTCTTCCAGTGCGCAACTGTTTCGTTTACCGTAAAATATTACCTTTATAACTTCTTAGGTCAGCATTTTGTGTATTTTGCGCAACTGTTTCGTTTTATGTTTGTTCATAATAATTATGTATTTTCATTATTAATAAATTGGGTCCCGAATCGACTTGACGTTTTTATCAGCCCTGAACAATGTGGCCTCACCAAGTCACACTTCCAAGTGTCTACTCCTAGACACATCACAGGCCTTAAGAGCCGATTCATACTGGAATGGCAGCGGCCTGCATCAGCGCGACGCACAGTGGGTCGAAAATCGGCTTTCATAGACATAGAAATGAAATCTCGAAAGTGACAAATTTTTTGATGGATATTGCTTCAGTTTAGTATTACTATGTAGAAAATGAAGTTTGAGATAATTTGGCCCAAAAATGAGGGAGTAATAATTTTTTTACGAAAAACTTGTATGGAGCTAACATGAAAAATTCAATTATTTCAAAAACGGCAAGTTTAACCGTAATATCCTGACAGATGGTTATAGTAATAATTATTCATGATTTTTTGGCATACATCATATAACGGTTTTAGCTGCTCTTTTTTTTTTTAAATCGTCGAAATTTTTGGAAAAAAGTCATCCTATATTATTGCACGATTCGATAGTGTTACTATTAAGGAACAATTTCTGGAAAGTAATGGTATACGGCAAACTTGAGGAAAGTGTTAAATTTTAATAAACTCCTTCATATTTTGAACAAATGTATGAACAATTATATAAAATATGTTTAAAATGCTAAAATTAAGCACTTTCCTTAACTTTCTCACATATAGTTACTTCCCAGCAATTGTTATTTACTAGCAAGACTATCGAATGCTGCAATAATACAGAATGACTTTTTTCCAAAATTAACGGATTCGAATCCCAACCAAGGATGTAGACTTGGTGATAATCTGATAATGCAGTTATATTCGTCGTACACTGTGAAGTGAAGAAAAATTATGTCAGAGTAGTTTCTTCCCAAAAATACTGGATTTATAACTTTTTTATAGAAAATTTCTATAGAGCCAATGAGATAAATCCAATTATTTTCAAAACGGCGAGATAAATCCTCATATCCTTACACAGTATTATAGTACTATTTATTCGTGATTTTTTGACATAGTTAATGAAACGTTTCTATTTGCAATTTTTTTTTAATCATCGAAATATTAATTTAAAAAAAAAGTCACTCTGTATTATTGCACCATTCGATTGTCTTGCTAGTAAAGAACAATTTCTGGAAAGTAATGGTATATGGCAAACTTGAAGAAAGTGTTAAATTTCAATAAACTTCTTTATAATTTGAACAAATGTATGAAAAATAATATAAAATGCTAAAATTTAGTTGTTTCCTCAACTTTCTCATATGTAATTACTTCCCAGCAATTATTCTTTACTAGCAAGACTATCGAATGGTGCAATAATACAGGTGACTTTTTTTTTTTTCAAAATAAATATTTCGATGATTAAAAAAAATGGCAAATAGAAACGTTTCATGAACTATGTCAAAAATCATGAATAAATAGTACTATAATACCGTCTAAGGATATGAGGATTTATGTCGCCGTTTTGAAGATAATTGGATTTATCTCATTGGCTCTATAGAAATTTTCTATAAAAAAGTTATAAATCCAGTATTTTTGGGAAGAAACTACTCTGACATAATTTTTCTTCACTTCACAGTGTACGACGAATATAACTGCATTATCAGATTATCACCAAGTCAACATCCTTGGTTGGGATTCGAATCCGTTAATTTTGAAAAAAAGTCACCCTGTATTATTGCAGCATTCGATAGTCTTGCTAGTAAATAACAATTGCTGGGAAGTAACTATATGTGAGAAAGTTAAGGAAAGTGCTTAATTTTAGCATTTTATATAATTGTTTGTACATTTGTTCAAAATATGAAGGAGTTTATTAAAATTCAACACTTTCCTCAAGTTTGCCGTATACCATTACTTTCCAGAAATTGTTCCTTAATAGTAACACTATCGAATCGTGCAATAATACAGGTGACTTTTTTTCAAAATTTTCGACGATTTAAAAAAAAAAAAGAGCAGCTAAAACCGTTATATGATGTATGCTAAAAAAATCATGAATAATTAATACTATAACCATCTGTCAGGATATTACGGTTAAACTTGCCGTTTTTGAAATAATTGAATTTTTCATGTTAGCTCCATACAAGTTTTTCGTAAAAAAATTATTACTCCCTCATTTTTGGGCCAAATTATCTCAAACTTCATTTTCTACATAGTAATACTAAACTGAAGCAATATCCATCAAAAAAATTGTCACTTTCGAGATTTCATTTCTATGTCTATGAAAGCCGATTTTCGACCCACCGTGCGACGGGAACTTTCAGTGTAAAATAATTTAAAACTTTATCGACATACGTATAAGACTTAAAATCGATTCTAAGTCTTACAAGTATGTAGATAAATCTTAAGGCGTGACTCCTGTTCGAAACATTACACAGAAAACATGAAACATTGGGGCGTGGCTATACACATTTGTCTAGGAATAGACAATGTTTTTGTTTTCGGAGATGGACGAAAAACATTCCCGCGCGGGTAGAGAGGGGAAGAAATGTTTCATTTCCTAACTAGTGTTCATATCGTTCACATGACACCTAGGTACAGGTTTTTTAGAGTTATAGTTTTGCTTGTTGTGTTGTTTGTGTTTGTTTTTGTGATCGCTCATAATATACGGCCTGACTTAATTAAAAAACACAAATTTTGTCAGTTTTCAATAGAAATTCGTAAAATGGCGCACATATTTATGAGTTGAAAAAAATACTTTTATGAAACATTTAAAGTGGCCTTTTCAGAACCCCTCTTTTCTCCTAGATTCTACACCTACAATCACTAAAACTGTGAGCGCTAATACGTCTTCCTCGTCGGAACTTAGATCGTGTCTGGACAAAATGTTTTGTTTCGACCAAAAACATTTTCTGTAGCTGGAGACAGCTTGTGTATGGAAACAAATGTTTTTGTTTCATGTTTTCTGTGTAATGTTTCGAACAGGAGTCACGCCTTTAAACTAATTTAAGGCGACGCGAACCAGTCGCGGCTGGCTTTCGGTGTGATCGGCCCTAAGCGGCAATACTCACGAATCACGATCCAGCCTGCACATCCGCCAAAGTTCATCCGCATTCCGCCGTCCACCGCCGCGCGCCGTCATTAGTGTCAATTGTGTTAATTATTAGGTATTTATTATTTTTACCTACAAGTCCACTTCTAGTGAACCAGCCTTGAAGTGAACTAGTAGGTATAAAATAATAATTATTAATATTTATCATATCTACTTTATTTTATTTAAATTATTAGTGAGTTAGTGACGGCCATATGTATCGGCGCTGGATTTGCAGACTGGACAGTCATTAATAATGCACCTTCCTCACGGTCTAATCTGCAAATCCATCATCGGTGTTAATAGTCGTCACTAGTATTTATAATTTTCTCTTCAAGGCCGCGATAACGGATCTGCAGGCTGGACGGTGACGGCACTTAACTCTTTAGCCCTTTACTCACAGTCTAGCCTGCAAATCCAACACCGGTTCTAATATCCGTCATTAGTGTTCTTTGTTAGTGTTCTTAGTATCAATCATATTATAAAAATTTTGCCTACAAATCCGCTTCAACGCGACCGCGATATTGATTTTGCAGCCCGTGAGTACGGCACTTTTGATTACTATTGTTTGAAGTAAAGAGCATGGATATAGTACCTATGGATAGAAGACTCCGAATTTTGTAATTGCTAAAAAGAACTGTATTACCTTAGTAATAGAGTGTATTTCACAATGCACGTATCATAGAGGCAAATCCGAGCCGAGCGAGATAGCCAGGAGAGAGGCTGTGTGTCTCGTTCTTGCATGTTGCCAACCAGAAAAATGTTGGTATTTATAAAAAGTAACTTGGAAAATCTTAGATAAAACGAGTGTACTATATTATTATTTTAACAAATGTTTATAACTATATCATATTCTAATTAAAAAAGTTAGAAATAGTCATATAATACTAAATAAAAATGCAGTTTACATTAAATCCTTCTCCTTCTTTTTTTATTAGATGGTATCATTCGCAAGACAATAGATACGCCATTACACATATTTTATGCTGCACACCGGATAATATTAAAATTGAAAATAGTTTTTATTTCTTACTTCATGTATCTCCGTAACTATGTTTTTATTATTTGTTTGATGATTTAACAGTCAAAATGGTGAAAAAAATGTTGTATATATTCTTGTCGAAGTGAAAGTTCTGCTGGTTGCAATATTTCGTTTATTAGTAACATTAGTAAGTTAATTAATAATGTTAATCAAGTTATTCTAGTATAAACGTGTTAACATTATAGCAACTGACGTTATTAAGAGTTATATTTGTACTACGTTTTGTTATAAACTAGTCAGTAGCGATAGCGACTCGCCTAGAATCGTAGTAAGCTGTAAGTACCTAGTTACTGAGAAAAAACGTGTGAAGTCGAGTAATGCCTTTAATGATAATATAATACAGTTTTTATAGATTTTCCAACAATGAAGAAATGCGACAAAAATGGCTCAATCGTGTTTAAGTAAGGCAGAGAATTACATAAAAATCTGTTACATATTAATGCAGCCGTCACTTCAAACCTTCTTGATTTTACACTATTCAATCTAGTCGACTTTTAAAGCCTCAGCTGTATGTCATTCAGTGTTTCACAATTTGTCTCACACAGCTTTGCAGTTTGCCACAGCAGAAAATATTATTGTCACCCTACTAGAAAGGGACACACGGCCTCTCTTCCAACCTCTCGCTCGGCTCGTTTTTTTGCTCACAGTAGTCTGTCCTGTTGTTATACTAGGTCCATTGTAAAGAGTTCTTCTAGTCTCTATGGATCGTGAGTCGTGACCATGGACCTAGGAATAACAACAGGACTGTGAACAAAAAAACGAGCCGAGCGAGAGGTTAGAAGAGAGGCCGTGTGTCCCTTTCTAGTAGGGTGACAATAATATTTTCTGCTGTGTGGACAAACTGCAAAGCTGTGTGAGACAAATTGTGAAACACTGAATGACATGCAGCTGAGCCTTTTAAAAGTCGACGAAATTTAATAGTGTAAAATCATGAAGGTTTGAAGTGACGGCTGCATTAATATGTAACTGATTTTTATGTAATTCTAGCCATTTTTGTCGCATTTCTTCATCGTTGAGAAATCTATAAAAACTGTATAATATTATCATTAAAGGCCTTACTCGACTATACAGGTTTTTTTCTCAGTACTACGATTCTAGATGAGTTGCTACTGACTAGTTTATATAACAAAACGTAGTACAGTTATAACTCTTAATAACTTCAGTTGCTTTAATGTTAACACTTTTATACTAGAATAACTAGACTAACATTACAATAAAGTTACTAATGTTACTAATAAACGAAATATTACAACCAGCATAACTTTCACTTTAACAAGAATATACACAACATTTTTTCACCATTTTGACTGTTAAATCATCAAATAAATATTAAAAACATAGTTACGGAGATACGTATGAAGTAAGAAATAAAATCTGTTTTCAATTTTAATATTATCCGGTGTTCAGCGTAAAATATGTGTAATGGCGTATCTATTGTCTTACGAATGATACCATCTAGTAAGAAAAGAAGGAAAAGGATTTAATGTAAACTGCATTTTTATTTAGTATTAAATGACTATTTCTTACTTTTTTAATTAGAATATAATATAGTTATAAACATTTGTTAAAATAATCATAAAGTACACTCGCTTTATCTAAGATTTTTCAAGTTCCTTTTTATAAATACCAACATTTTTCTGGTTGGCAACATGCAGGAACGAGACACACGGTCTCCCTTCTGGCTATCTCGCTCGGCTCGGATTTGCCTCTATGAGACGTGTATTGTGAAATACACTCTATTACCAAGGTAATACAGTTCTTTTTAGCAATTACAAAATTCGGAGTCTTTTATCCATAGGTACTTGATCCATTGTCGTGACGACATGCTGTTTATCTGTAGAAAGTATAGACTATAGTTTATACTCTATAGTTTTTATATGTGTATTTGACGCCGTTCGAAGTTGCTGTCATTCTTCTAATTTTGGATTTTATCACACAAACTTTTCAAACTGTCGTGTTTAGGTATGTAAGGAGTGTAATTTACAATATTTTATTGTTTCTCGTGTAAAAACATTCATCAAAAGTGTGTAATTTCCTTTGTAACCTGTCCAACAGGCGTTGCCTGGTTTGGGATAGTGTCAGTGATCTTTAGAGCGTTTAGTGTAAAGTCACAGTTTTGCTCATGTTTCGCCAGGATTAGAACGCATTGTAGCTTATAATCAGTTAGTTTCAAGAGCGTAAACCAACCTCTAATGTTATCAGGGTGCGGGCATAGATCGGTGACAACGCCGCGTTAGCTATCGTTATTCGTCGTGTGTGAAGTCAGTTCGCTTTTCGATACCGGTCGGGTTACTAGTGTTCGTAGTATGCTAATATGGTAGGCTGATGTTTGATATGATGAATAGTGTTTGTGAAGTGCGCTAAGTGGTTCTCTTGTTGCAGGCCGGCAGAATGCTAAAGTTTATACGTGGGAAGGGGCAGCAGCCCTCGGCTGAGCGGCAAAAACTACAAAATGAGCTCTTCGCATTTAGAAAGGTAAGTGTCTGAACTTTACAAGATTAGGATTACTGAAGTATTTATGAGCCGTTATTATTTTTAAGTGGATCAGACAAGTTCTGAGAGCATTATAGGGTAGAGTTTTCTGCAGTTAGCAATAAAAAAAAAATACCATAAGAATAAAATTCTATGAAAACTTAAGATTGAAACATAAGATTTATTGTAAGAAAATCTATTTTCATGTTACGATGGTTAACGTAAGTGTGAATAATGAATGATTTAGTTGTTTCCTTTTTATGTTAGAAACAAAGTTACACACAATGTAAACATAATTTATACCATTTTATATATATAATGTCACCATAAAATTGTAAAAACAGTGAGATTGTAAAATAACTAACGTGATTGTAAAACTATGTCGAAAGATGTTAAATTATAGGCAGCATATTTGCATCGGAAGTCTATCAACATTTTACAATTTCACTAGTTTTATTACAATCAAACAGTTTATACAATTTACGGTGCCATATACATGTCCAAATATAGCAAAAGAAACAAATATAATCATTTACTCACATGATAGTACAATAATTACAAAGATACCATCAGGTATATTACCTATAGGTGGATTGATTACATTTGTTATCAGCCAAGCCCTGTGACATACTTGCTTTGAGATTACATTTTATGGCTATTTCTTTTAGTCATAATCATAATAATAAAATTAGTTCATGGACATGTTTAACATGGTTAATTGATTGTGATAAGAAAAGGTACTTGGTAAATATTAAATTACTCAAGGTTTAGGGAGGTACAATATTCTATAATCTATAGGAGTTGTTTAAAAACTTTAAACAACCTTACTTAATATTTAAATATGAAGTCTGTTTTTACTCTTTACATGCTCCTATTTATACTTCGGACATAATAATTATATTATTGTAACATAGGTTTGGTAGACAGTAAATAGAGTACATGTAATTTTTTCATACAATATTTGTTGCCTTATCGGACGTTGTGTGATAAGGTGTGATAACGATAACATTAAATCGATATTTCCCTGAAATGTACAATGAATCATTACAGTTTTTTTTTGTGTAAAGCTGTATAACAATTTCTGGTATTTGGATTATTTATGTATTTTCATACATGTTAACTAGTATCGCTGCATATACTAACTTATCTCGACCTTGTATGCTATTATTATTATTGTTTATTAAGTACTTTGGATAAATGTGATAAGAATTGTTTTGTAGGTAATAGTCAGTAGATTATTAAAATAATTGTAAATTCATTACTCTATCACTTCTACAGGTTATAATCTATTACAAACATAATAAGTTATCAATAAACATAGTAAGGAAGGGAATTCATGTCCTTATAGAGGTAAACTAATAGAATATAGCAAATATAGTTGACGCTACTCGGAACAAAAAAAAAGTTTTTTTTGCACATAGTTGATATCATAAGATTAACTGTAATTTAGATTAATATATTGTCACTAGACTTATAAAATTGAAAATAACGACGCCGGCGTCGTTTAATAAAAACCTATTAACGAGACATAGCTACTTTTATTATCTTTTCAATTCATCCAATTTATGACACATGGGTTTTTGTGCCTTGGGAACTAGCTGAAACTTCTCAGACTTTAATTAAAGATGACAATATCTTATACATATAATGTCACATTATAATAACTAGAGATCATTCTATGGTCAAAATTCGCCCATAATAATTCATATTATTTTAAGTTTGAACCTAATAAAGTCTTTAAAGATGTTATATATGGTCACATTATAATAACTAGAGATCGTCCTATGGTCGATCTTTGTCTTTTGCCTCTTAGTTAGAAAAATATTTAAAAAATCACATTTTAAGTAATGCCCAAATTGTCAAGCAGTGAGCGAGCTAATTATGATGAATTGTAGCTAAGAAGTAAGAACACTTTCGATCATGTCAGTTTTCAAACATAAAGAACAAGTTTAAAATCAAATCATTTATTCACATTCACGTGAATCAATTTGTTTTGAAGATCCAAATCGGGACAACCATTTGGGAGCTACCGAAGTCACGGGCAGACAGACACGTCAAACATATAACACCTTTCATTTTCGTGTCAACCTAGATCCAAGTAGGTCTTTTCAATAAACAATTGCATTACCTAATTCCAACAACCTACACTCTATTGACCAAAACAATTGCCTCAGCAGTAACAAGTCTTCCTGTGTCTATTCCAGATATGATATCATTGCTAAAAGTTAGTTTGGCTAAACTGTAAAGGAAGGCGTGGGTCGTAGGCACATGATAGTTGTTGATGAAACAGACCGCGTTGTTTCAATCTACACTTTCGAGAGCCCATACAAACTGTCTGACGTGACGTCGATGTAATATGCTAGATATACACATCTTGTAATTTATGATATGGTTGTGATAGTATGATGGGGTTCACGAGTTATTGTGAAGTTAGCTTTTTCTAGCGGCCCCGCCCGCGTAAATACAGTATCCCACGGGAACACTTGTATTTTTCGGTATCAAATGTGTGATACCGAAAAATACAAGTGTTCCCAAATCGTAAACTACTGCTATTAGAGTGAGCGCTCAGCGTCGAAAAAGGTCATCGCGAACAAGCATTAGATTACTGTAATTCGCTAGGGGTTAAAAATCATAGATAAATCATTGGCCTCGCTGGGCGCTTTACGCCAATCATTAGTCTGACCAAAATGTGTAAAATTTTTTGATTAAAAAAGTCATAAGGGACAAGAAAACTGTTTTGATACACGGCTGCGCGTCAACTAGATACCGATAAAAATGTTCAGTTCTATATTTATACAGTACTATCACGTACTATATTAAACTTTTGGGCCCCCAGCGATTCACAGTGGTCCTTGCTTGTTCGCGGTGACCTCTTTTTCGACGCCGAACTCTACCTCTATGTACCAAATTTAATCAAAGTAGTTTTTGCTTGAAAGAGTAACAAATATCCATCGATCCATCCAGCCATACATCCATCCATCCATCCACACAAACTTTCATTATTATAATAGCAGTAGGATAGGACCAACCATAAATATCTTAAATACTCTTGAATGTAGAGGTTCAGATTATTATAATAGTTCGAGCAATGTTGGTTAGATTTTAAAACTTATTACGAATAATTTGAAATAGTTTTTGCTTAGCCCTTTTTTAAATTTAATAAACTCTAAAAAATAATAAAATTATAGGTATTGACAACTTTTAATAGTACTTACTTACAGTCGAATCTATTAACTAGGCGGCCAAACTTATTACTGTAATAATCACGAAGCATACGTGATTTATCTAGATTTTATTATCAACGATGTGAAATTATGTTTCATGAATTGGTAGCAATAAAAAGTAGTTACGCTAGCGTTGGTTTAATTTATAGTTCTACTCGAAATTAATATCGATTTTTACCATTAGCTTTATGAACAAGCTGGTCTATAATGTAACCGTATGACGCACAAACGAAAATAGAGAATTTTGTTACACGTTTATATATCGGGATCAAAAAAGTTACGCTATAATGCGTATTGCATTATGACAGGGATAAAGGCAAAATAGAAAAATAAAATCATAGTTGGTATTTTTATACACTTTTTGAACGTCGGTCTACACTCTACATGATGCCCTACCACTATGTACATACATACTTAAATATAATCACGCCTCTTTCCCGAAGGGGTAGGCAGAGACGCCTCTTTCCCGTAGGGGTAGGCAGAGACCACTTCTTTCCACTTGCTACGATCCTTACATACTTGTTTCGCTTCGTCCACTTTCATTCTTACCATCCATTCTTCCTCTTACATTCAACGTAGCGTAGCGGCTCTCCATGGGCCACTTTTCGCATCCGCGAGAACGAGACGTGATGGGTGGCGAACCACATCGCCGCCATTTTGGATAATTAAATTATTTTTACGATTATCCATTGCGTTCCCACGGATTGGCGGAGAGGATAGAAGTAGGGAAAGGGAAGGATAGGTGGCGTGGAAAGGAAGATTGGTAAGTTAGAGTGGGAAATAGGAAATATAGGATATTACCGCCATGGACAGTAATAGCTAGGGAAGCCGGAGTCGCATACCCGTATACTATACCACAACTACCGGACAGGTAAGTTGGGATGAGTATCCCATGACACTATGTATACTACATTATTTGATCCAACTTCCACCAGTGCCAAAATCATCACTTTTTATTTTGGCTTCGCCGTAATCGGTAAATAGGATGCCGCTTAATATATCCTAAACTATGCACTCGATTTTTATGAAATTTAAAACAATAGCCGCTAATGACTTCTGTGCGACAAAAATTCAGATCCCAGCGGCCAGCGGTCTGAATTTTTGTTACAAACGAAAATATAAGGGGACGAAAAAGATGCGAAATGCTTCGAGAAAATATAGTTACGGCAGCTTTATACTTGGCGATACCGCTACCGCGCTATGAGATACCTTTCTATCGTAAAACGCACAACCATCAACTCTCATTTGTTGTGGCAACTTATACAATAGTCACAACTCACAAGTCATCCAATTTGTACGGCATAGTTGCGTCAGGCGCGAGACGGGGCAAACTTCTTAACCCCTATTACTGGACTACGCTTCCTACTTGCCTCTATTTGTTATAATAAAGACATTTTGGGCGTCCAATGCTTATATGAGATCTCGTAAGTGGGTATTGTTGTGTCACAGCTTCTTAGATGGTCTATGTCTAAAGATGGCCGGCAGGTCTATGTTGCTCTTATAGTATTCTAACAAATATATGCCTGGATATGTTTCAAATTATATGAAATATGAAAATATATAGTACCTATATTAGCTGTCTGTTGTACTTCATACAAACTGTATAGCAAGCGATATTAATTAATCTTGACGTAAAATTTAAAATATTATAATATGTAGTATCTTCGCCGTGTGTGATACCCCATAATGATGTATATACCTACATACTTATTATATTTACTTGCTTTTTAGTAGTGTTGCTCAAATCTGTCTTGGAGCAAGTCTCGCAAGACTCGCCTATTAGCCTATTGCTATTTATTAAACGTTATTTTAGATCTTAGAAAAACGTATTACGAAACAGAGTATAAACATAATTTCTAAGATCTAAAATAACGTTTAATAAATAGCAATAGCAATAACATTGTGGCGGACCAATTCGCGCTACAATCCTGAATCGCGCTATCGAAGTTTTCACAGCTCGGCGCTATATATACGAAAGCTGAAGTGACTACAAACGGGCTTCGGCTTGACAGAAGTCCGAGAATACCACCTTGCTCGGTCAGAGATCTCCCTTTGGGGCTTGCCACTATTCCCACATTAATGACCAAAGCAACCACGAGATAATCTCGTCTGGTGAATGGCTGATTAAATCCGAACGTCCTGCGGGAGGTCAGTGTACGATAAACCAGTAGTACCTAGTGGTTCCTATAATCGGTTTTATATCAATATTATTCAAATATGATCTTATTTTAGGTCACCATTATTTTGTAGACGGGATATGTTCACTTGAAATTATTTCAAGTGAACCGTTATTTACCCGACTAGATAGATACATGTAGCAGACTGCAGTAGCCTGAGTGTCAATTTCACCAACGACCGTTAAAATTAATCGTTGATTATATATCATGGTATCTCTATCGTTCCTCGTATTAATGAAAGCGAAGGCACGATATTTAGACAAACGATTACGAGTAATAGGCGTGAAATTGGCACTTAACGTAGGTGTTATTCTGGCTCTTGCTGGTACCTACTTATAACATTATATTCGGGAAAAGCCGTTTTTTTTTCTTTTTTTTCGTTTTCGTTCATTAAATTGTATGAACATACTAAGTAGTATGAGATCTCGCTCGTTCTGCATAAAAGTCGTTCGATGAATGTTCTAGAAAGTTTAACTGGCGAAATATTTCGCTCGATTTGTCGTTTATAAAATCCAGATCGATCTGTGGGCCTAGCAGGAACATTTGTTGCGAAGATCTTGAAAATTGTCAGAAAGATGGCGAAATTTTATCTCAGAATCAAATAGTCCTAGCATCCTAAGATCCTAATTTTCCAATTATCCTACGAGTTACAACTTAGAAGCGTAACTTACGCGTCAACGGTACTTTTCGTTTATACTCGCACGTAAAATGTCGGAAGCGTTCGATCATAAGGTGTAATAGACAAAAAATCAGTTGGAGCTTCGATATAGGAACACAAATATTCTACTCACATCGAGCGACCTTCGCAGGTGACTGGCCGAACACAAAGGAGCCTATTTATCGACTGAATATAAGATACAACATATTAATCATACCACAAAAAGCCTTATAAAAAGCTACACGTTTTAGAGGCAATTACGTAGCGATGAAAAGTAGTTCAGAGGGCCTAGCAGGAACATTCGAGAGCTTCGTAAATGTAACGTTATCGAATTAAATTTGTTTGGGCGCTGTCATAAGTTTGACAGATTTTCATACAATTCTTATTTGATTCAGGCACGTTTAGGCCGCTGTGAAATATTCCTTCTAGGCCCACAGGACTCGGGGAGTTATGGCGCTCGATATTGTTGTGCAGCTTGTGCTATATGCTATTATAATATAATAGCGTAGTCTGAAAGACGCTTTACAATACTCTTCGAGAACAAGCCTGACCTGCGGTATCTGTCTACATATGACAAGAGCACCGTCTCCTCAACAACAAATCCTTGAAGTTAAATTCCCCTTGCACGAAGTTGCGCGCAACATCTAGTGGTTAATATGTCAGTACTTTTTTGAAGAAAATAAAAAAGTTTGTTTATACTTTATAATGAACTTCCTTTTAGTTGTCGATTCAGCTCCAGTGAAGCCATGTCGCTGGCCGGCGCGCCCTACATCCAGAACTTTTAGAAGCCCTACCCGTGATCCTACTTACTTCGTATATTATCGCGATCGGTATAATACATTATAACGGATATATGCGCTTAATGCGATAAACTAAATCTTGGAACAAAGGCTGTATTTAGAATATTGATCTATGTTAGTTGCCAAAATCTTTAAAAGGAAAAAAACTTTTTGGATGTTTCGTTAAAACGCGTTGCACAAGTCTTCAGATAAAAAAATACTTATTGTAAAATACAAACATGTAAATATTACCTTTTTGACCCAATGGTCTACAGCATTTGAGTCATTTGTAGTTTCTTAAAGGCCTCACGGCTCACGGTATTTTAAGAAACAGAATGGGTCGATGAGCATTGGCCAATTGCGCTCTACATTTTTGAGTTGATAACTAGGGTTATCTGTCACCTTTTATTCGTCTGGCGAAACCAAAAGGAAGGATAATAATTTTTGCAGTATATGTTTATATTTATGTATATTTGTTCCATCGTAGCACCAAAACTACTGTTCCGATTTAGATAAATGAGGTGTCAATAGATACGTAATAATAGCCTAGGTAACATGGCTATATATCTATACTAATAATAAAGAGGAAAAGTTTGTTTGTTTGCATCGAATAGGCTCCGAAACTACTGGACCGATTTTGATGAATTTTGGCACAGATGTAGAGTAGACCACGGGGAAGGACATAGGCTACTTTTTATCGCGGAAAAATGTACGGTTTCTGCGAAATGAACTTTTGCGCGCACGAAGTCGCGGGCGACATCTAGTTATCATATAGTTTGCGTAGTCGGGTTATAGGTAGTTTTTAACTTTTTCTCCTTATTAGATGACAACGCTTATTCTGTTAATTTTGTACGCTAGCTATTTCCATAGCGTTTATTCTGCACACGCGTAGCTCAAGAGGAGCTGCCCTTTGTTTTCCAGGACCTGTTTTAAATATATTTCTACAACATTTTGGTTTTTGACCTAACGAAAGTGGAGCACCAAACTGGTTTTGTGTAGGCAGAGATTGACAGGGTGCATAAACATAATACTTTAATAGCGAAAAATACAGTCGACAACAAAAGTCATTGTGAACAATTGTTACGCGAATATTGTTTTATTGTAATCTTTTTTTATTATTTCCGGTTTCAATTTATCACATCATCCTATTTTGAGCGTATTTTTAATTTAATTTAACTACATTGAATTGAAATTTGAATTAAATTGTGTCTGCTCATGAGTGCAGTATGGTAAATTAACCAACTTTAAACTTACTGTAAAGTAAACGGTGGTAATTATGAAAATAAGATTCGTTATCTTTCAAAAAATTATGAACTAATTTTTCAGCTATGAGTACAAGATTTTTGATAAGGGACATGATACAATACTATACTAGATACCTACTAAGCAATGTGTACATGTTTGTGTATTATGAAATAAGAACGTTCAGCAGCTGTGTAATGTAATGATGTCACAATCGCAGAATTGCTTCTGATAAAAGCATTCATTTTTATTTCGTGCTGACTATTACACAGATGACAGAATAGCTGATGAGCACCCATGTCTAATTAATGCAGTTGATAACATTTTGGTATTGTTTTATATTGATTTGTGATTTGGTCCGAACTCCGGAAGTCCGAATCAAGAATATTATACTTTGTAAAGTAGGACGTAACTTCAGTCTAAAGTAGAACCGTTGCGTTTAAATATGGTTGCGAGGTTTTAACTGACTTCAATAAAAGGAGGAGATTCTTAATTCGACTGTTTTTTTATGTTTCTTACCTCTGAACTTTCAGCTGGATGAACCACTTATAATGATATATTTTTTTATATGAAAGCTGGTGCACCTCGTGTGATCCCATTTCATTGAAAACCAAATGTCTTAAATTTTTACTTTGGTAGTCAGATTCTTTTTTTTTTTTTTTTTTTTCTTCAAAATATTTAAAATGTTTATATGTAGTATATATTAATTATATTTTAGTACGTAATCTAATTCAAAGGTAATATGTATGTAATGTCTACCTTAAGGCAACCAAAATTTAAAAAAAAAAGGAGTTTTTGTCGAAAAAAGTTCTCTATTCCTGAATGACATCAATACCTTATCCACGCATTTCCTAGAGATATGATTTATTTATTTTACCGTATATTTACGATTTACCAATAAACCTATGTACGGCCGCGAACAACTGCATTGTATCACTTTGAACCTTATTGCCATAGTGATAAGGTGGAAACGTTGTACATCGGGTTTGTCGGCGAGTGTACCATATAACCTCTAGTTATCTGTACTTTATCAGCTGATAGTGTTATCGTTTTCGGCCCTCGAAATGTTTACTCAATACCTTTCGAATCTCATTTCGCTTAGTCAACGACGATTACTAGGAATTTGATAACTTAAGGGCGTCGCAGACAGCGAAGATACTTTAATATTTTATCTTCAGATGCCTGGATATATTTCATACTAGCTTTTGCCCGCGGCTCCGCCGTAAATACAGTATCCCACGGGAACACTACTTTTTCGGGTTAAAAAGTAGCCTGTGTTAATCTATAGCTTTGACTACTACCTGAAATTTCATCAAAATCCGTTCAGTAATTTTTGGATGAAAGAATAACAAACATCCATCCATCTTCACAAACTTTCACATTTATAACAGTAGTAAGTATATTATAGTACGTAATATGAAAATATAGTACCTATCCTAGCCGTCTGTGATAGTTCAATTGTGATAATTCAGCAAGCGATTATTTATCTTAACATAAAATGTCATAGAAACTTCGCCGTCTGTGATGCCCCTAATGTCCGGATCATATAGCCTTTAGGCTGGGACTGTATGATCCGGAGTCCGGCGGCTCCGGGAAAATTCAGAGCACTGCAAATAGAACTCTGCGTTATACTATAGCGATATTATCACATCACAGATTCAGTGCTCTGATTTTTTTTCCGAGTTTGCCGAATTCTGGTTAATATAGGCCCGGCTTTAGATGACTGTAAATATCTTAGTTTTATAAAATATCAAGACAATTGTTATTAACTTTACTGAGCTAAATGTTTAAAGGTATTTCATATGAATTTTACTCTATATTCTGCCTTGTTTTATAAAACCAATATTTATTAAACATACCATCATTTTCTGCGATCGGTTGTCCAAGGTACGAGTAGTTGTAATAGTAGAAACTAAGAAGTATGAGGTTTGTCGAAAATTTGACAAAGAATAAAGTAGACCACGGAGAAGGACATAGGCTACTTTTTAACACGTGAAAATATACGTTCCCGTGGGATACTGTATTAGCGCGGGCGAAGCTGCGGGCAAAAGCTTGTCTATACTTCTATACTAATATAATAAAGAGAAAAAGTTTGCTTGTTTGTTAGTTTGTTTGTTTGCATTGAATAGGCTCCGAAACTACTGGACCGATTTTGATGAAATTTGTCACAGATGTAGAGTAGACCACGAGGTAGGACATAGGCTACTTTTTATCGCGGAAAATGTAAGGATTCTGCCAAATTAGTTTTTGCGCGCACAAAGTCGCGAGCAACATCTAGTATTACATAATAGGTTGGGGAAAAAGTCTTTTCGCATTATAGTATGTATGAACTTGTCATAAAATATCTTGGGCTATACCAATTGTATCTGGCTGATTTTGGTATCATTAAAAAGTTTTAATTTTACAGAAGACAATTCCAAATTCAAATTAGGTAAATTTGAGATTTTCATTTGTTTTTCTTATTGTTAAAATGAGTGATTCTTATGAAGAATTTCGATACATTTTAAAATTTTATTACAAAAAAGGTAAAAATGCAACACAAGCCTCGAAAAAAATTTGTGATGTTTATGGACCTAATGCAGTATCTGTGAGAGTAGCGCAAATTTGGTTTAAGCGTTTTCAATCCGGAAATTTTGATATCAAAGATGCTCGTCGCTCTGGTCGCCCTGTTACGGACAAAACTGTTGCCATTTTTGAAAAAGTGGAGCAAGATCGGCATATTAGTAGTTACGATGTAGCTGAAGAACTGGGGATTGACCACAAAACGGTTTTGGCGAATTTGAAAAAAGCTGGGTACACAAAAAAGCTCGATATTTGGGTGCCTCATGAGCTCACTGAAAGAAACCTAATGAACCGTGTACTCATTTGTGATTCTTTATTACGACGTAATGAAACCGAACCATTTTTGAAGAAGCTGATAACTGGTGATGAAAAGTGGATCACGTACGACAAGAACGTGCGAAAAAGATCGTGGTCAAAGGCCGGTCAGGCTTCACAGACTGTGGCGAAACCCGGGTTAACTCGCAACAAGGTGATGCTGTGTGTGTGGTGGGATTGGAAGGGCATTATTCATTATGAGCTGTTACCGCCAGGCAGGACCATCAATTCTGAACTGTACTGCGAACAACTGATGAGATTAAAGCAAGAAGTTGAGAGAAAGCGGCCGGAATTAATCAACAGAAGGGGTGTGGTTTTTCACCATGATAACGCTAGACCTCACACATCTTTAGCCACTCAGAAAAAATTACGGGAGTTTGGCTGGGAGGTGTTAATGCATCCGCCGTATAGTCCTGACCTTGCACCTTCAGATTTCCACCTGTTTCGATCGCTGCAAAATTCCTTAGGCAGTGTCAGGTTGACATCACAAGAGGACTGCCAAAACCACTTTTTTGGCAGTCCTCTTTTCGCAGTTTTTTCATCAGAAGCCCCAAAAATTTTATAGCAATGGGATCATGTACCTACCAACAAGATGGCAAAAAGTTATCGAACAAAATGGCACCTATATACTTTAGTCACTTGTAAATAAACTTTATAAAAAAACCTTTTGAATTTTTATATAAAATGCGAAGAAACTTTTTCCCCAACCTAATATATTTAAGATTTTTATTATTTTTAACACATCCCATGACCCACGAATACCGAAACCTTTTTTTTTCCTTGGTGTGATTCCCCCTACCACCAACTTGAGCGCCAACGCGCTAACCACAGAGCCACAGAGGCCCGATTTGTATAAACACACAGGGCCTGATGTTTCACGCCGCGGCACTGCGGGAGTAATCGTAACTGCCCGTAATTTTAACTATCCCGTAAACAACAGCCGCCCGTAAATCCGCCGTGAACGTAATGTATACGGGACGCGTGACGTAAATCATACACCGTAATTGCCCCTGATAGATCTATATGTTGCTGCGAATGAATTCAAAACTAAGGATGGGCTATAATTTGAGTAACGTATGTAAGTACATATTATATTATGACAAAAAATCTTCATACATATGAAGGAAGTTACGCCAAATTGATTTCAGAAGATTTTGTCAAATAAATGCTGACTGATTTATGATGATACTGAGGAAAGCAAATGTCAGAATGTCAAGATGACAAATGTTAAACTTTAACTGGCCCTAACACCCCCAAATGTGGGGCAGTCTAAGTGTGGACACTTTTTGCCTCGACATGCCTCATCTATAATATATAGGTCTATGGTTGCCTTAAATTACGGTCATATATTTATATTCCAAACGTTTAGTGAACTAACGCGTGTTTATATTGTTTAGCCATCTCTACACTAATATTTCATAATGTGTTGAACTTGTAAATAAAGCTTTAGTTTTATGATGTGTTTGGAGTGTTTAGCGATTTTTATGTGTAGTTTTATTTAAGTAGCTATTGCCTATTTCTAGTTTACCGCTGTTTAGACCTTGTAGATTGAATATTTCAATCTTAAGTGTTCAATTTTAGTTTAAACTAGCTAATGCCCGCAACTTCGTTTGCGCAGAACGGAAACGGAACCCTATTTTTTTTAGCCTATGTTAGACCTTATAACATAATTATCTGCTAGTGAAAGTCCTATGAAAATCGGTCCAGCCGTTTCAGAGATTAGCCGGAACAAACAGACAGACAGACGGACATACAAAAATTTTAAAAATTGGTATTTTATTGTAAGTACCGAATATACTTTCAGATGCATTAAGTGAAAAGCTGTTAGTTTGAAGTTACAAACAGACACTTCAATTTTATTTATCTGTATAGATGTATAGATAAAAAAAGTCTGCATGTTTCTCTACATGTCTTTATAGTCATAACTCCTAAGGCTAGGACTATATTATGATCCGGAATCCGGCAAGTCAAATGTCAATGTCATATATGACAGCTCGACACTCGACACTTCCATTTTCAGCTCTATTGTAATAGCGCAGAGCTCTATTTTCAGTGCTCTGAAATTTCCCGGGACCACTGGTTTCCGGATCGTATAGTCACCTTTCACCTTAAGCTGCCTTCGACGTTGATGTAGATATTGTGCGGCTTTAATATTATAATCAACGTTTCTTAACTACTGAAGTTACTGCGGAATGCGGATACTAATATTTTAACAGGAATTGGACAAATTAAACGTTTCAAACTTGCGATCTGAGACCCGATTCTCGTATCTGGGGGCACGGCAGTGCCCCCGCCAAGTCGAGCGCGAAGCAAACACTGCCGTACCATCCTTTACTGGAACCATTTCGCCGCATTTTCAGGCCTCTATTTGAGAACCTCTGAATAAGACCAGAACGCAGAAATTTTCGTCATCCAATAAGCTATAATCACGTACTTAAAATCCAAAATTTCAAGTCTGTAGACCTACAGTAGACTACTTAAATGACCATTTAGTTCCGAAGTTAAGCGAAAGCAAAGTTTCGCATTTTCGACACTCACTCACTCACTCACTCATGATCATCAAAATAGAACTAGTACTTCCCATAAACTTAGAGAGCTGAAATTTGGTACAGAGTTGGGGTTTAATGGCCACATAAAGGGAAAACTATAAAAACTAGGATAATCGATCTGGGGGCACGGCAGTGCCCCTGCCAAGTCGAGCGCGAAGTAAACACTGCCGTACCATTCTTTACTGGAACCATTTCGCCGCATTTTCAGGCCCCTATTTGAGAACCTCTAGATAAGACCAGAACGTCGATCTGGGGGCACGGCAGTGCCCCCGCCAAGTCGAGCGCGAAGCAAACACTGCCGTACCATTCTTTACTAGAACCATTTTGCCGCATTTTCAGGCCCCTTTATTCTACTCGAACATTACACAAATTATATAAACAAATTACACTAAAATCTAGGAAAATAAATCAATATGCCCACGTTTCTACAAAAAGAAGTGAAATCCCACCAAAAACATTCTGTAAAAAACTAGCCAAGTCTCGATGGAGCTGCTTGTTTATCTCTAAAAAGTAATGAAATCTAGACAAAATCGTGCCAAGTCTAAGGTTCCTTACTGCGGTTTCTTTATTATTATAGTTAATGTTGTGTGACTTGAAGTAGCGTAGTTTTTTAGGCCTCACTTCAAACAAACGCCATGCGCTATCTTGGTTTTTTATTTGATCTGAGCTGTCAACAATGCAACGAAAAATTTGCAAATTCACGCAAAATTAAATGTGTCTATTTACCATATAACTATCATTAGGGTGATGATTATCATAGTACATTGTACATAATGTGGACTATGCCGTAGTATGTATAGTGCATACACAATGGGCAATTGGCGCTGTGACTTGTGACCGGAAACTGCCAGGAAACCGTATGTCCGTCACCGCGCGTGTCGCAGGCGGAGTAATTGGAAATGTCAGATTTGTTGCTCTTTTGGCCGTCAAGTGGTGCGCATGCGCAGGCTCCGTCGATAATGATGAAACTTTACAAAATTACGGGTTTTTGTATGTATCCAGTTACGCAGAATTTCCACGCTTATCAAGCAATAACTTCTTAAAGTCCTTAGCGTTTTTACATAATACTAGCTGATGCCCGCAACTTCGTTTGCGTAGAACGGAAACGGAACCCTCTTTTTAAACGGAACCCTAAAATAAAAAAAGCCTATGTTAGACCTTATAACATCAGCTATCTGCCAGTGAAAGTCCCGTGAAAATCGGTCCAGCCGTTTCGGAGATTAGCCGGAACAAACAGACAGACAGACCGACAGACAGACGGACAGACAAAAATTAAAAAAATTGGCTTTTTATTGTAAGTACCGAATATACTTTCATGTGCATTAAGTGAAAAGCTGTTAATTTGAAATTACAAACAGACAGTTCAATTTTATTTATCTGTACAGATGTACCTATAGATGTGTGTTCCTTATCGTTATGCGCTTGTAATACCTAGCTATCTTGAAAATGCAGCGCCATGTCGCATGTCGTTTCGTTTCTGTGTGACTTGACCCTTAGTGCGACGACATACGCTAACACTGGAACAATATTATGAATTTTTGGGCTTCAGGTTAAACTAGGGTTGCCAATCGTCCCGTTTTCCCAGGACATGTCCTTTTTTTTCAGTGTCCTGGGCTGTCCTGGATAGTTTCAAAACAGCGTCCTGGGTTTTTAAAGCGCCATGATAGTCTTGTATATTAAAATTCGCGCGCCACTTTTAGAATCTTTCATTGTAATTCAATATTATTCAAATACTTTTATGAAAAAATATGATCATTAGCATTAATTACATGTATTTCATTTAACTTATTAAATCAACTGTTGCAACTCTATTACTGCGTCCAGTTTTTAAACTGAATTGTCCTGGTTTTTTCAACTCCAAATCCTGTTTTTTTTTTTTTTTTTGGTGTTGGCAACCCTAGGTTAAACCGAATTTCCTTCATATCGTTTGCATGTAACAGACGCATTATACAACGCCGGCGCTAATTAGCATTTACCATAGCCGCTAATAGAAGTAATAGAATGATTCAACGCTGTGGCTCCATACCTTATATGCGATAATTGTATAATTCACCGTGTTGACTGTTTCCATACACAACCAGTGAGGTCTTAATCAGTAGAACAGATATGAACTATGTAGGTAAGGTTGTCACCACTGGGTTACATCATACTGTATGTAGAGTACTTTTTACAAGAGGAAGTCTCCAAGATTTTAACTTTTGACTTGTAGAGTGTAGTGTAGACCATATCATATTTAAAAAAAAGTTTGTGTTGTGTAAGAATCGGTCTCATCGTGTTACATTATTATATAACATGATGCCCGAAGGTACAATAGAGCCAATGAAGAAAATGTCTTGACTGCAAGCAAAACTGCAAGACTGGAACCACCATAAACTCTACTTAATATTGCATGATTTTACGTCGGTTGCGTAATGAAATTAAGAAAAAACGCCCAGGAATGTTAACCAAAAAATGTTGTCTCATCAAGACAATGCACGCTCTCCAACATCCTGCGAAACGATGGCCAAAATCCATAATTAATGTGGGTTCGAATTACTCCCACACCCCGGTTATTCGCCTGATTTGCACCATCTGACTTCCTCTTCCCAAATCTAAAAACAAAAGGAGGACAGAAATTTTCATCAAATGAAGAGATTGATATTTGAAGCTGCCATTAATGCCTATTTTGAGGGTCAAGATGAGGCATTTGTTCAACTGGTATAAGGACTGTAGAAACCAGATGAAAGAAGTAGATTGCAAAAAGTGGTGATTACGTCGAAAAGTAAAAATAATTTCAAATTTATTCAGGCCGCGAACTTTTCAATCCTAATTCTCTAAAAGATAATAAATTAGAAAAATTTCAATCGTAATAACTGTGATTTTGATGCTCTTATTCACATTACAAAACTGAAAAATTTCATTGCTTTTAGTAGTCCGTCTGTCTGTCCGCTCTCCTAGCTTCTGTAATTATTAATATTACTAACTTAAATTTTGTATAGTCATTTAATGTATAAGTAAGTAGCCCAACTAACATTTTGGTAATAAGAATAAGCGCTAAATGAGCTACTTAAGAGAAACTTAAAAACCTAAGGTTCTATAAAAGGTCTAACAACTAGTGGTATAGCGCGCTATAACTATCTTCTAACCCTCGATTAGGCCCACAATTTTAGAGCTTAGAGTGACATAATAGTTGTAAAAAGTGATAAAAGGGTGGGAATAACGAGTTACAATAGTGCTATTGAAGTAGTATTCACCATTTTAGGTGTATTATAAGCTATACACAGGTTACAACTGCACCTTTAGTAATAAATAATTTATAAAATTCACTCAATTAGCTTTTTTAACAACATATGAGTGCTCCTACGATACTATTTATAGCTCGATTGTATATTGTGCATAATAAATAGTAATAAACATCACCCAAAGTTTTTTTTTTTACTTTACGTTTCTATTACCGTCAAAAATGATAAAATATAATAGCAGTGCGCATATTCATGGCCTTGTCGGCCATGCCGACATCAATTAATAATTTTATACATTATCGGTTTCGTAATTATGAATTCTCCCCGCAGTGATAAGTATTCTGTGATAATATATACTAGTTTTCATCTCAATTTTGAAGCGCCTCAAAAATAAACAACATTTCATATTAATAGGTAAAATAAATCAGTGCCACGGCATTTTTTTTTTATTTTAGTTGTGGTTGTAAATAACAATTCTCAGTACGTCTATGTATATTTTAATTGAAAACAGTAAATAATGTAAATTAATAAGTCGGAAAATAATATTTTGACCATAAATTTACTTTTAAAATTTTATAGGTTATGTTTATTTAATGGCGTAAAATCTACATTACCTAAGGTTCCTGATAACTCTTTTATTCCCAACGCAGTGTTAAAAAAACTATAGCTAGCTTTTTAATGCCACTTGGACTTTTATAATGTGGGAGTAAATCCTATTATACAACCTGTAATGATTTAAAGGTTATTTCTGACACTTGCAGCATCTAGCTCTATAATACCTATAGTTATCACTAATTCTTTAGCTTTTATAGCTCTATAATACAAATAGTTATCACTACTATAACTTTCTTTTAGCTCTTAGGGCTCCATAGAACACGTTAGGTGGTACAAGGTATTGACTAACTACATTTAAGAACTTTAACCGTTTGTAAGTATTAGCAGACACCTTACAATTGGTGATAGTGTTTTACGTTTCCTAAAGATGTAAGAGTAAGTTATACAAAAGTTCTGACAAACTCCAAGTTAGCACCTTAAGTTATATATTTTTCCTTTATTTCTATTATGCCTCTTGAAACTTTAATTATTTATACCTAACGCCGCAGTAGAGTCCAAAGCTATTGTCAGAGCTCTTATATGTCGTTTATAATACTTTAAGTGTCAAAAAAGGTTTCCTTTAGCGCCAAAATGTTAGTTAGGAGATCTCGATTTTGGCATCAAAACCTAAAATATAAAAATTATTATATTTTTATATTTTAGGGTGGCCCTCCATGAAGTGGGGATTAAAAATATTTTCCATTTTATCCTATCGTGTATCGAATAGTTCTCGGAGAAAATCATTTCTCAATCAATCAATCAATAAAATCAACAAATCAATTTTGTTGAAAAATTCTTTGTAATGAATTACTTAAAATTATCTGTGAATCATCTATTTAAAAAAAACTTTATATAAATAGAATGCAATTCCAAAGACTCGCTTAAACTAGAGAACGGCTTGACTGATTTGGATAAATTTGGTCTTGCAATAATAGGGTATTATCCTATGATGAAAATATACTTCAGATTGTTGATATTTTATCGCTAAACATTAATTTAAACCAATTTAACCAACTTTTTACACAAAAATATGTATGATTTTTATAAAATATCAAAAATAAAATTATGAATTTTTCACGTTTGACCACGTGACTAAAAACGCACAAGATTGGAATGTGACGTCATATTCTTGTACTTCTTCTTCTTTTATTAATGGCCTCCCGATTTCCATAAAGAATAGCCAGAATCAGAATCATTAACGTCATGCGTCAGTGAGTAATAGCCACTTTTTCCGCATTTTAATAGGCTTAAAACATTTATTTAAAAACGTAAATAGTAGGTATTCTGGGATTTGGCATTGTCAGTGTAATTTGACACTTGACAGTTACAATGTTACAAGATACTCTATGGTTACAAGAATATGACGTCATGACAACTCATTATAGCATTTTCGCGCCTATAATATTAATTTAAACTTTTAGGCTAATTTGCAAGGAAAAGAAAGAAATTCACAAATAATGGTTCAAACTGCTAATGTATTTTGGTATTAGGAACAATTTGACATACTTTTCAAAAACTTGGAAAATACCCTATTGTGTTATTTCAAGACCAAATTTTAAGGGAACGGTTTAAACGTTAAGAAAAATTGGTTGGTTGTAGGTGTAGTTATTTATTTTTTCCAATTCATAGTTAAGGCAGAACAACGTGTTTCGGACAACTAGTCATACATAATTACTATTTAATTACAATGTAAATTCAAACCGGCTAAGTTAATACAATGTTTTGCTATGATTACGTGGTATGACAAATCTGTCGCCACTATGTTTATGAATGAAGCTGCGTTTTGTTTGTAGAACAGAAATCGTCAATGTAACACGTACAGCGTTACAGCCACGATGACTCATAACGCGAATGCTTCAAGGTTAGCTTCTATTGTGTAGAAGATTTGGAATATCTGTTTTGAAATCCGGCCAAGTGCGAGTCGGAACCGCGCACGAAGATTTCCGTACAAAACGGCACCCCCCCCCCCCTACACCACACTTAAATATTACACAGTTTATTGTACCTACATATTTTAGGGGCAACACAAATGCATCATCTGTGCAAATTTCAACTGTCTAGCTACCAGGGTCCATGAGATACACCCTGGTGACAGACAGACGGACGGACACCGGAGTCTTAGTAATAGAGCCCTGTTTTTACCCTTTGGGTACGTAACCCTAAAAAAAGGAATTTGCGAAGGTGCCAGAAGGTTTCCAAGAAAAGGACGGATAGTATTAAGCATCTCACTCTCACACACTACATGATACATCTATCAATTCGTAGTTTGTGTTAGTAACTGGCGCCCTGGCGCCGAACAAACGACTTTCTAATGGGCAAAGTAGGCAATTACTAATAACAATAAGAGGCATGCTCGGGAAATTCTTTCAATACTTGCGAGTATTTTTGTTTGAAAAATTAATAAAAAAACGAATGCCCTTTGCCCGCTACACACCACAAATTGCACTTGCTACAGAATACTGTACAGTTCGGTCACAGTAGACGTATGTACAGTAGTCAGTACTAATACAGACCTAGATCGCCCGAATAAAAATATGCGGCCTATGCCCTTGTAATCTTAAATCTAACCTAATTTAGGCCCGTATTAATAACTGACGTATGATGACGAATTGTGTACGAATGCCCATTGCCCGCTATACACACAACGATTTGCACTTGCTACAGAAAACTGCACAGTTCGGTCACAGTAGACGATCGCCCGAATAAAAATATGCGGCCTATGCCCTTGTAATCTTAAATCTAACCTAATTTAGGCCCGTATTAATAACTGACGTATGATGACGAATTGTGTACGAATGCCCATTGCCCGCTATACACACAACGATTTGCACTTGCTACAGAAAACTGCACAGTTCGGTCACAGTAGACGATCGCCCGAATAAAAATATGCGGCCTATGCCCTTGTAATCTTAAATCTAACCTAATTTAGGCCCGTATTAATAACTGACGTATGATGACGAATTGTGTATATGTATACCTATCTACATATACACAATTCGTCATCATACTGAGATAAATGACGTTAAAAAATAATAAGAATCATCCTCAAGTAGGCACTCTCTCTACTTTAATTAGTCTCAAAGGACCCCAATGTCCTTTGAGACTAATTTAAGAAGAGTTCTGAGTATTTCTGAGTTATTAATACGGGCCTAAATTAGGTTAGATTTAAGATTACAAGGGCATAGGTCGCATATTTTTATTCGGGCGAATTGTGTATATATATAGTTAAGTAGTGATAATATATAGGTACAGTAAGGCCGTGGCTGGATCAAGTTACAATTTACAAAGGTTGCTCCTAGAATTTCCACTTCCTATAATATCGATCGCACAGTGAATATTGTGCTAGAATCTAAATGACGTACAGTGAAAATCTTTTATAACGTCATTGAAAAGACCGATAAATTGTTACCATAATGACCGATAATCGTTAAAACCGACACTGACACTAAAATATCGTTGTATATATTACCCGGATCGTCGTTAAAAGGGGTATATTTCAATTACCCACTGCTGCAATCTAGCCGTTATCATGTAAATTCTACTCTTCAGCCTCTGCCCTCAACTCAGCTATCGGCTGAACTGGCAAACGTTACTTAAAGTTAGGCTTGAAGTCTCTTCCGGCCGAATACCAAAACGATAATCAAAGTTAAGAGCCCTCCTATTCACACTTGCACAGGCTGTCGCTGTCTCTGCTAGCCGTAATGACAAGGACAGCTCACAGCATGTGACTTGAGCGTCACTCAATTTAACTATTTCGTTTCAGCATTCGGTGGTTAATTTACGTAGCGTTTGAGTGTTTAGCCATATTAAGTATAAAACCGGTCAAGTGCGTGTCGGACTCGGGCATGATGGGTTCCGTATGAAACTAAAAAAATACAACGTTTGTTTTATGGGTGCCCCACATTTTATTTTGGTTTTAGTATATTTATGTTATTATAACGGCAACAGAAATACATACATACATATATAGGTAGGCAGAGACCGCCTCTTTCCCGTAGGGGTAGGCAGAGACCACTTCTTTCCACTTGCTACAATCCTTACATACTTGTTTCGCTTCATCCACTTTCATTCTTACCATCCATTCCTCCTCTTTACATTCAACGTAGCGAAGCGGCTCTCCATGGGCCACTTTTCGCCTCCGCGAGAACGAGACGTGATGGGTGGCGAACGACATCGCCGCCATTTTGGATACTTAAATTATTTTTATAATTATCCATTGCGTTCCCACGGATTGGCGGAGAGGATAGGAAAAGGGAAGGACAGGTGGTGTGGAAAGGAAGATTGGTAAGTTAGAGTGGGAAATGGAAATGTAGGATATTACCGCCCAGGAGGGCAAGGGATAGGACAGTAATAGCTAGGGAAGCCGGGGTCGCATACCCGTATACTATACCACAACTACCGGACAGGTAAGTTGGGATGAGAAGCCCATGACATGTGTCTGTGAAATACGCAGATGATGTATTTCACAGAAATACATCATCAGTGAAAATGTCAACTGTCGGTAGCTACACGGACCCAGACGGTTTTACCCTTTGGGTAATAGTAATAATAGCCCCCTACACCGATCTCGGTGACGGTGGCCGGTTTCATTGACACCAGGCCAATTACGCAGGAGTAATTTTTCCACTCATTGACACCAGTGACCAGGCCAGTTACGCAGGAGTAATCCGTCCAACTGGATTATAAGAGTAAAGGAAGAGAGAGTGCTCTTTTGTACTGTGCACACTATAGTGCCCAAGTGTGTGCGCAGTACAAAAGAGCACTCTCTCTTCCTTTACTCTCATAATCCAGTGGGACGGATTACCGACACGACTGACGAGAGATCAGGCGCAGATCCGACTTTTTTACATGCCCATCCGACGCATGGATCATCTTTCTTGTCAGACAATCGGGTGATCAGCCTGCATTGTCCTAATCAAACTTGGAAACAACATTTTTTGTTGTTTCAATGCGGGAATCTACTCGTAACCCATTACCCACGACATCCGAGTCTAGAGCCAATGCTCTAACCACTAGTCCACGGAGGCTTATACCCTGAGTACGGAAGCCTAATAAGTACCTACGTAAAAATGTCGACTTCGAAATAGAAATACGCAAGTAATATGGCAAAATCATCTCCGTCTCGACTTAAAGAGATCTTTAAAATTGACCTCATAAAAATCTAAATTATAACATCCTGTTATTGTTTCGTATCGCATATTCGAAGTAAGGGTCAATTCACACCGAAATTAAACGATACGACATGGTGATGCATTTTAAGATAGCTATATATTCCAAATTGAACTTTATTCATTACGTAGGAAGATACACGTTTCACTGTAAGGCAGCGGCGTGCCCAGGTTTATGACACTGGGTATGCGGCGGAGTAGTCGGTCACAAAAACTTTTTTTTATAGATATTTAGCATAGCCACAGCTCCACAGTCGGAAACCATGCCAACAGAACTAACAGAACTTCATAACTTTTAACATGAAACTCTCGAGTTACATTCCCTTTTTGCTGATTTAATTGTTGTAACTCGGGTACACACCTACCTTTAGACACCATTTGAATCTTTTCACTGAATGACAATTGTGAGAACTTATTATTTTTAATTTTTAATAAACACACATTTTCAACACAACATTTTCAAATAACATTTTTAAAAAATCAAATCAATTAAAAAGCAAATCACTACAATTTTTATAGAACTTCAGTAATAAACTGTTAAATGTACACACTTTCAAATATTAAAATGAAAAATCTTTTAAGAAAACTATAAATATTAAATATAATAGCAAACGAAAAATAACAATGCGTTTTCACATGAAAAAATGGCTTCATTGAAACACATTTCTGATATTTAAACAAATAAAACCTTACTAAAACAAAATTGCATCATGTGCATACATGAGTAAAGATTTTACGTTAATTATAATTAGTCGCATTATAGGCCACCGTGCCACGAATATACCCGATTACTTCCGAGACCCGACAACTGCCGAACTTCGCCGAAGTCGATAGCATGCCGCTGGAGGCGGACGAGTCGCGCCTTGGGATATTCATAGGTGTGTGCGTTTGCGAACTGTGTACGGACACTAAAATTACTACACACATGCGAACAAATCTCCTGCGAGACGACAAGGTATGACTCATGAGTCGCATCACCAATATACGCCTGGCAAACATAATGTTCATGCAAATAGGTGCTATTATAAAATTAAGGCGTTTTTAAGTTATTCTATTTTATGTATTCATTTATTTACTATTAATTAAAGTCATCTAAAACGTACGAACGTTTTATTAAAATATCTGTGAATGGTAAGTAAAGCACTGCATTTCTGCCTTTAAGGAGCGCACGCCCCTGCTGTAAGGGCCCGTGTCGACGCTCCGGTTTTTACACGGCGCGGCGCCATATGTATGAAACCGGCTTCGAGTCAAACCGTGATTCAGACATAACCGGCACCGGTCCAAGAAGGCGTCACTCTCTTAGCCTCGCCACAGACGTTCTTAATTTGTCATTTTTTAAGAACTTCAAAATCTGGTCGAAGGCAAATTTCCCAATAAAACACGCATAGCCCACACACGTGCTTAATCTTTCAGATTCTTCAATTTCAGTTAGAACTTTAAGATGTCAAATTAAGAACTAATAAAGAAGAATAATTTGTGGCCATTTAGTGGCGCTCTTTTTGAAATTAATCCACTCGCTACTATAGCGCCATCTTATCTTGCTCCCTTTCAACGGACACTTTTTAATACACGAGATGGTTCTTACCTCTATTCTCCATGGTGTGTGTGACATGGTGTCTGAATATTGTCTATGGATTAAGATTCTTAAATTCAGGAAGGAATTCAGCACGTCTGTGGCCAGGCTAAGAGTTCGAATGACACGTTGTACCGCGCTGCACAGCGCATGTGCAGTGTATGACTGATGTCATAATATGAAATGTATCTTTTTATCTAGTGAACAAAGTTCAATTTTGAATAGCTAACTTAAAAATGCAGCGCCGCTTAATGTCACGTTTGGGGCCGTCCATTAATCACGTGATATTTTTAACAACTTTTTAGACCCCTCCCCTCCCCCTGGTGATACGTGGTGAGGTTTTATACCCCCCCCCTCCCCATATAAGATCACGTGTATTTTTTTTACATAGTAAGCAGGTCATGTTTGAAGAAAAACTTTAACTTAAAAAACAATTTAGTCGAATAATTAAAGCAATTAAAAACTATACGAGTCATATTTGTCTTGTAAGTATTTAAACAACACTACTGCGAATCTGCGACCGATAATAATTTCGGTATGTATAGACTAGATTCGAAAATTAATACACGTGATGTCTCCTTATACCTCCTCCTCCCCTTGGTGATACTTGGTGATTTTTTTTCGGACCCCTTGCCTTGCCTTTTAGGCATCACGTGATTAATGGACGACCCCTTATCTAGTGAACAAAGTTCAATTTTGAATAGCTAACTTAAAAAAGCAGCGCCGCTTGATGTCACGTATCGTCGCAGTGTGAACTGAACCTTATACAGTGAAAGTGTAAATCGATCCGTCGATTACGTATCGCAGGAAGCCAGCTCTCGTGTAGCGGAACCGGCATTGTGGAGATAAAAACATAATATTATGTATTATCTATCATATTATATCATTTCAGTTATTATTTACACCGGAAGTACGCACTACCATTGACTAAAACACGAGTAGAACGTATGCTATATCAATATTCCGTTAGCCGTGAACCCGTGACTAAAGGGCTTCACACACGGCAGCTATAATGTATATTAATGTACATTACATTCCGTCATACTAGCTGTCGTGGGTGGACACCTGACGATTTCTATGGAAAGATGTAACGAGATGTATCGTGCTATAATGTACATCTTTACATTATAGCTGCCCTGTGAAGCCCTTAATGCTATATCAATATTCCGTTAGCCGTGAACCCGTGGCCAAAACAGTACAGCGGAACTACTTTCTTAATGTCCCTCGACAACCGTCGTTTCATTATAGAAATGACAGACAACGCATGAAAAACGACGATTTCCGGAAAGATATTAAGATTTTTAGGGCGTGGTTGTACTGTCTGTACATTTTTGTTTTTATGTAGTGTTTATCCCATCCAACCTTTCATGGGTCTGATCAGATAGAGCTCACAGATTTAATTTGTAAATTACGTTAACATTTGCCCTTATCACTGTAAATAGGGCGTTATAAGCAAATAATTGGCTTTCGAACAATAAAATTCCGTGTGGTGCTCCAAAAACCTAACGTCATTATCCTGAACAAAAAAAAAGTTCTCGGAGATTCGTGCTAGAATAGGGTTACCAGGGGTTGAAATCGAAAGGCCGGTTACAAGTGTTAAAAAAATCCTGATTTCTGTTCGGTCAGTCGGGTCTTTGTTCGTAACAGTGCCGAATTTAGTAGTAGTCCTTGGAGCCCTTTGCCCAGGAGGCCTTTGGACAGCAAAAAAAGTTTTCTGTTTTTTTTTTTGTGATTGGGTCAGATGGTACCTAACCCCATCCTAGAACCTTATCCTTATATTGAGGACGCGCCCCGCGCGCGCCCCAGTATTAGGAATTTATTACGTTATACAATGCTTTAATTTTTCCATAACCATAGTATTTCGTTAGCTACTAGCAGGTACCTACTCTACATTACGAAATGATGTCACTCGCGCTCGGGGCGGCGGCGGCCCAGCTGATATAATGGCAGTGACATCATAGCCGTGGCCTGTGACCGCCTGTGGGTGTGTGCATACTCGGATGCGATTGACGGTTGACCCTTCCCATACATTATAGTGGAGTAGCTATTTTATGAGGCTATCATTACGCTTTCCCCTTATTATTAAAAATATTTACACCACGGATGCGCTGATCCACGTTGCTACCTTTGATACGTTGGAAAAGCCACTACAGATAGTAGACAGATTTTATTATATACAGCGATTGATCGAATATATTTGAAAGATCATGTGCAGATAGATTAATGTGATTAGAATCCGATCCTTTTTTTAAAGATCTATGGAGTATGTACGCTGTAAGACGTCAATATGAAGCTCAATTCTCGTATT
This sequence comes from Glaucopsyche alexis, assembly GCA_905404095.1. Taxonomy (NCBI): domain Eukaryota; kingdom Metazoa; phylum Arthropoda; class Insecta; order Lepidoptera; family Lycaenidae; genus Glaucopsyche; species Glaucopsyche alexis. The sequence continues at coordinate 19,519,479 of FR990054.1, read as the reverse complement.
TAAAGTAGACTTTAATTGTACGTTGATTTTATTATAAGTGAAGCGACATGCTATCGTAAACTGATTTAATTAAGTTTCGACCAATCAGAACGCGTTTCACGTTAGTTTTGACGTTTACGAGAATACCGTTTGGCAGTTTTAGCGTATCGAGACTGGATTGTAATTGCATTAATGCAGTTTTATTTAGCAGAATTGACCCTCTGGTCTCTCGTGGTAATTTCTCGAAGAACTTGTAGGTTGTTGTACGATTACCAGACAACGGAAATATATTTAATACTTTTTAACCGACTTCCTTATCCTATATATTTACTTAGGTATATTTAAGATTTTACTTAATACACATCCACGATCCAGGAACAAAGAAAACTATATTTTGTTCCCTGGCTAGATACAAACCCGCGACAACACGCCAACATGCGTGCAACGCCCTAACCACTGACCTACAGAAGGTCGTCAAGATTATCAAGATCCTTGGGTGTCTGTTCGCTATCCTGATACAATCTGCATTTAGCACTAAAACCCGACTAGCATACTACATAAATATATTATGTGACATAGGTATGATTGCCGACATATTCGGTGGACCACTTTTCGATATTTTTACCTCAGATCAAATAAAAACCAAGATAGCGCGTGGCGTTTGTTTGAAGTGAAGCCTAAAAAACTACGCTACTTCAATTTTACACACGCGCTCCCGCACACACAAGCAAAAAAGTACGCTACTTTTCGACTGTATGGAATGATTCGTCGCGACGACTAATCTATACTGACAAAAAGTAAAGTACTTTTATGCTTGTTTGTGCGTAAGCGCGTGTGTAAAATTGAAGTAGCGTAGTTTTTTAGGCTTCACGTCAAACAAACGTCATGCGCTATCTTGGTTTTTTATTTGATCTGAGATTTTTACAATATGTAGTCCAAAAATGGTACACTGGGTTTGACGGTGACTGCACATATCCCTAATCCCTATAGATAATAACTAGTGACGTAAGCGCTTGAAATTCCACCGCATTCATGAATAATAATTAATTTAATATATCCCTATATGTATCTAATTATATAATAATACTATATTGACGCCTTGACGACAAACTGAGTATATACTATATGCACGTAAATAACGTTGAAGATAGTGTTAAAATTATTAAATTATGCAGCTCATTGTAAAAAAAAAAAGATTGGACTGCAAATCTAAGGGTCAATCATACCGCAATATTATAACGTTCCGCGACGCTGCGCTATATTTTTGAAATAGCTATTCAAATTGAGCTTTATTCATTACACATAAAGATAAAAGTTTCGTTGTAAGAGTTCTAATGTCGCGCTGCACACTGATGTGCTATTTTTTGTGTAGTGAATAAAATTCAATTTTGAATAGCTATTTCAAAGATGGAGCGTCGCGTATCGTAGAGCGTAGAGTATCGTCGCGGTGTCAGTTGACCCTTAGGGACGCGACGACTCATCGCGCAAACGACGCCATTCTCATAAATTGTATTGCAATGTGACGTCGTTTTTGACCATGCGTCGTCGCAACGCGGTGTTGTCAGTAATATATATTCTTTGGTGTTGTGGCCTCGCCCTAACAAGATCCTGTCGAACAAACTCATAATCCACAAGCAAGCATCAAACCTGAAATTGCTTTGAAAGGGCGTCGTATTTATTGATTCAATTATATTTTACTATCGATTTAAGCATGAACTTTCTAATAAGCTTTCACTGAACAAACAATTGCACACAAAAACTCTTGCCTCTAGTACCTTAATGTATTTTAAGTTATTATACGAAAGCTTTAAGTTAAAGCTTCCTAAACTTAAAATTAGCATGAAACTTAACGCGTGCCGGTTCTCATTACAAATAAAAAATGTAGATAACGCGAAAACACGGCAAGAATGTGCCGATGTTTTTCGAAGGCCAGTCGTGGGTGTTTGGAATTTGTGTAGCTTTTGTCCATGACCATGTAAAGATAATCTTACTTTAGGAAAAACCCGCAAGTCTAGACTTTACTAAAATTCAAGAAGCAAATAACAATAAGTATCTTTAGTGCTCTGAAAAACAATCTGAAAGTTTATAAAAGGAATAGATAATATACTATTATTCAATATTTTCAAAGACAATGCGGATTGTTTGAAGCACTTTTGTGAGTTTTGCGAAAACGCCCCTGGATACAAAAGGCATGTGACGTCACACGCATGTAAGTTGCTACGAAAAATTGTATGGCCAATGGCCATGTGAATAAAATTCCTGGCGCTTGTGGGTTTATGTTCATATGCAACAGTAAACGTTTTTAGGGTTCCGTACCTCAAAAGGAAAAAACGGAACCCTTATAGGATCACTTTGTTGTCCGTCTGTCCGTCCGTCCGTCTGTCAAGACCCTTTTTCTCAGGAACGCGTGGAGGTATGAAGCTGAAATTTATATCAATTACTCAGGTCTACTGTCCCTTGAAGCTGTGAAAAAATCAAACTTCTAAGCCAACGCAATCAAAAGATACAGCCGTTTATGCCGCAAATTTTCGACACTTGCAAGGGAATCAAAACCTACAGGGTGCTTCCCGTGAACTCAGAATCTTGAAATTTGGTACGAAGCAACGTCTTATAGCATAGATAAAGGAAAAATTACGAAAACCATAAATTTTTAGTTACATCACATAATATATTTTTTTTTTAATAATTTTAAACTTACTACCCATTTCCTCATAAACGCGTCATTTTGCAATAAAAATACCATAGTTATGACTCGATTGTCGTAATGAACGAACTTTGTAAACCTTGCAGGTTTGTACGGAACCCTCGGTGCGCGAGTCCGACTCGCACTTGGCCGGTTTTTTTATTTCATGAAACTAAAGTAATAATGTAGGTTTGTACACTAATGTTGTAAAAAAATATTTCAACGTTTTTGTAACTTTGAAATACCTACACCTAAAACTACACATAAAATCTTTATTAATTTCATCATGTTGTAATTATTACGTATTTATTTCAGATTTCAGAATGTTAAAAAATATACCATGTCGGCTAATAGTAAATATTCAATTTTAAGAGAAAAGGCTCTACATTGTATAAAAGACAAGAAAAACACATTCAAGAGTCAAGACCAAAAATAACCTTAATTGTTACTAATGTTATACAGGTTAAAAACCTATTAGAGGAAGTGGATCGCAACCAGTTTGCGCAATATTCTAAATACCACGACAGTGCCTGGGCCCTAACGGTACAACCGGTATGAGGTTTCGGCGCTGCCGGTACGGCTGGCCCCCGCGTCCTAATGTCGTCCATGCAAATGGAAGGTCAAAGTTACGTGGTTTATTCGCATCTAGATGTTGCTCACGACTTTGTCCGCGTAGTTCTGCCGTCTTTAAATTAAAAGGCGGTTAAATGACAAAAATAGTTTTTTAGCTCTACCTCAAAAACTCTTTTTGTCATTTAATCGCTTTTTAGTTTGAGGACGGCAGAGTTGGAACAATTTTTCAGCCTAAAAAGTGGCCCATCTGTTAATCCTGGCACAAACTATTGGCCTAGTTTTATTTAAATCGGTTTAGCATATTTTGTGTATATAGCCGCTGCCGCGAGTGGTGCGGCTGCGGCGCGGTAGCGGCGAAAGGGCGGCACGCGGGCCCTGTACTCACCGCTTAGCTGCAGTGGCACATAATTAAATATAATAGTACAAGCAGTAGCCTGTTTGAGGCAGCGCGGGTCAGCTAACATCGAGACGCAACGAGTAACCTTTATTCACTACTAAAGAAGAAACACGTTTCATTGCAAGAGCCTCGCCGCGCTTGGTGCAGCCTGTCTATTCTCTAAGAACATTTTCAAATCTCGACAGCTGAATCCGCGGTGAGTGTCAAATTTGTAATATGATATTTGACACTTGCAGCGGATTCAGCTGTCGAGATATATGAAAATGTTCTTAGAGAATAACACTGCAGCTCGTAATTCGAACGCCGAACGCAATGAAACGTGTTTCGACTTGTGTAGAAAATAAAGTATAATTTTGAATCGCAATGCAGCGTCGCGTCTCGGTATGAACTGACGCTTAGACAAAGTCGAACATACAATGGCTGTGTTTCGCGGAAAAGCTTACGCTTGCTAGTGCTGAAATAAAAAATAATCAGTTTATCGGCCAGGACACGTTTACTAACTTCAATACCGCCAACTTATTCCGCAATTTTGTCTATTTAACGTTAGCGGTCGCCATTTTTCTTGCGCTTTTTTGTTAGCGCTTTTTTCCGCGAAACACAGCCATGCCTTAACTATACAATATAAACTTTCATTATCTGATCTTATTGGTCCGATCTCCGCAAGCTCTCATCGCATCAGTATGCAAACGAGGGGTCAAAGTTTTGTGGTTTGATCGCAAAAGTTGTGAAACGCAACTTAATGACTATTAAGGTCTAGTAGATGCACTTGTACTTCTCTATGAATTGTCTTACAAATAAGTTTATCTTAAAACTTTATAAATAAGAATTCGATGAAGCAAAGAATTATAATTTAGTATAAAGTTAAAGGAGCTCTTATAGAAATATTTTTATTGAAACGTAATCAAATATTTATTTAATCATTCTATTTTAGTGTGCATAAATTGTAAATTAAATCAACAGAGCTAAAAGTGTTGCGAGTGGTCGTGTACTAAAATAATCGATAGGGTTGTCAGATAAGGTAGAAATATATTATGCGGTGATTTTTTGCGGTGAACATAATTTAAAATAAAAAAGATTAATAAAACGCTTTTATACTTAACAAAGTAAATTACTTTAAGTCTGCAAATTGATATAAAATATTTTTACATACTTTTTACATTAATCTTGTAAATTGAAAAAAATCTTTCATCTAAAACTAGATGTTTCGTACGCGCAAAAACAACTCCCATGGAAACTGAATAGCCAATGTGTTAATCCAGAACCTAAACTACCTCTATACCAAATTTTATCAAAATCCGATTAGTAGTTTTTGTATGAAGGAGTCACAAACATACAAACTTTCACATTTATTATAGTCGCATATAGCTTGAAAATACAATTTCGTCATTACCTGCATATCACTTTAGGAGCTATTAAATAGCAATTTCAAATCTTTATAAAAATTCTTCTTGGCCTTTTCAGAAAGCTTTTAATCAATTGTTTGTGTTTGCAGCAAGGGTATTAAGCGAGAGGTAGCCCTATTACTGACAGCATAGATTATGTTAACTCCTCTGGATGTTTTTAAATAACTTCGGCTTTAGTTGATAAAATATTTACCGAGACCGTGGCCTGGGTCAGAGATAAAACGTTACAGATAAAAACATACATTTACTTTCGCAATCGGAATGACAAAAGGTTGAAGAAATCTTTACTGCAATTATTGTGGTGGACCGTTGGCTAACCTAAAGGCACTTGTAGAGATTTACTCTTTGTTAAAGGTACATTTTGAAATCAATAGCCACTATCAGTATTATTGGAGGTCTCTAAGCTTAGTTTAAGGGTCAGGCCAGACCGAGACACGATGTTTGAAGATGCTGCAATAACAACATAGTCTACCCCGACTGCATTAAACTTTAAGTCTATCCTTAGGCTTTGACGACCACAGAGGTCAGCTCAGTGGTTGAGCGTGTTGGTGCTCAAACCGGGGTTCGCGGGTTCGAATCCCGCCGAAGGAACAAGAAGTTTTCCGTGTTCCTGGGTCATGGATGTGTATTAAATAATATGTGTATAATATGTTAAAATCCTAAATATGTGTATAATATGAAAGTATTAAAATTTCAGTTGTCTGGTAACCGTAACACAAGTTGTTCGAGAACTTGCCACGGGACCAGATTGACGTGGTGTGAAGCATCCAAAGATATTATTATTATTATTGGAATATTCATTATAGGTATTATCTACACATATTTGCAACAAAACAGAAGGTTTCGCTGCATGTCTCATGTGATATTAACTTACGCAATACTCATTTAAGGCCCTCCCCCGAGCAAAAGACCTTGAGGCGGTCAGCCGCATAACTCAGTTGAAAATTTTTCACATAACTTAGTTCAAAATTGACCAAAAAAAAAATTTTTAACGGCGAATATCTAGCTTATGAAATTGCCTATCTATTGGTGTGTGTCCCAAATAAAATTAACATGTAAATACTATGGAGACGCTGAAACTTTAATTGAATGTTCATTGAATTATAGTTTCAGCATCTCCATAGTATTTACAAGTAAACTTTATTTGGGACACACACTAATAGATAGGCAATTTCATAAGCTAGATATTCGCCGTTTAATTTTTTTTTTTGGTCAATTTTGAACTGAGTTATGTGAAAAATTTATGCGGCTGACCGCCTCAAGGTCTTTTGCTCGGGGGAGAGCCTTAATACGGGTTCACACGTTCGCGTTATGAGACACACTGTCACTTTGGTCTGTGATTCATCGTTATATATGTACGTTTACACTTAACTCGTCATCTACAGCAGTAATCAGTTGCTAGTTGATACACACAGCTACTATCTAATAATATAATCACAAATAATATAAAAATGGATTGCAATTCTAATGTCTCGCTAAAACTCGAGAACGGCTGGACCTATTTGGATAACTTTGGTCTTGAAATAATTGTGACGTTTTGGGAAGGTTTAAACGGTGAGAAATATAGGTGAGGAAAATAATACTAAAAAATATTTCATAGGTTATTATTCATAGTAGGTAGTAGGTAAGGTGTGATGTAACCCATGTAGGTTGTAGGTGTAGATGTAAATGTTGGTGTAGGTTATAGTTGAAATTTATTTACTCCAGTTAAAAGATAGAACAGCGTGTGTCGGGACAGCTAGTGATTTTTAAAAACCTAATAACTAAAGTAGATAGACCTTTATACCTCACTTTAACCAGACCGATAGAGTATGGTAGAGATAGTTTTTGGATATTATAGATGGAAAAGCTATAGGTTATAATCGTCGTATAATATTATAATTGTCTTGATGAAAACCGCATGGTCTCCTATATTGTAGTGAAAAGTTTGCATTTTTTCATAAAATTGAAAAGATATTGGCCCCAGTCCAACGTGACGATAAAAAGTTTTTATTTGATTTATACGATTTATATTTTTGCAAATCACACATACAAAATAGATTTAATTATAATGCATTACTATGTAAGAGAGTTGAGAATAGGAAAATACAATATATAGGCTCCTCTGTTTTCACATTATGTTGAAGCCGGAAAAACTGGATTGTATCAATAATGCTGTTTCTTTTTATAATTATTATTCTAGTATCGTAGGAGGATGGACTGACTGAGTCACTAGTACTTTCGCTCCGAGCGGTACTCGCACCTACATGATGAAGTCTACTGTGTTTCATATAATATTATTACCATTGTAGGTTTCTCTAATCGTTTTGTTTTTTGCCATTTTATCGTTTTAAGACACAGATTTCTTATAAATTAACTAAAAAATAAATATATTAATTTTTCGGCTACATTTATCACCCGTTTCAACTTTAAATCTCAGTGTCTACCAGTGGCGAAGGCTGGTTCTCCTTCAAAGCCCTAGCCGGTATAATAGGTAGAGATTTAGATGAGGGTTTTCAAAAGGTAAGTGGTAAGTAAAGCCGATAGGAATGTAGTTATAGGAACTCCACGCCACTAGTGTCTACTGTCTGAGGTTGTAGATCGGTAGTAATTAGTAAATCTATTCATTAGTGATTTTGATTGGTTAACGCGTTTGCGTCATCCACAAAAAACCTCTGAAACCGGAAATAAGTCTTTATACCCGTTAGGCATGAATATTTTAAATGTCTATCATAGCGAATCCTAACTCACCACAATAATCTGGTTGCAAGTATCGGCTCGCTGCTCAGACTAGTTGGAAGTTTGCCTTGTAATTTTTATTATGTACAATATGACTTACAAAATAATTTCACTAATATGTTTCTCTCTTTTGTCCACAGACAGTACAGCACGGGTTCCCGCACCGCGCGTCCGCCCTGGCCTGGGACCCGCTGCTGCGGCTGGCGGCGGTGGGCACCGCGACGGGCGCGCTCAAGGTGTACGGCCGGCCCGGCGTCGAGCTGTACGGCCAGCACACCACGCTGGAGACGGCCGTCACCCAGATACACTTCGTGCCCGGTGAGTAGTTGAGTAGGTACAGTGAACCCTCTTGGCTTCGGTGGCCCAGTTGTTTAGAGCTTGGCTCTCGACTCGAAGGTCGTAGGTTCGATTGCCGCGTTGGAACAACAAAAAATGTTATTTCCAAGTAAGGACGATGCAGGCTGATCACCTGATTGTCTGACAAGAAAGATGATCCGTGCGTCGGGCATGTAAAAAGTAGGTCCTGCGCCTGATCTCACGGCAGTCGTGTTGGTCATCCTTCGCACTAGGTTTCGAGAGTAAAGAAAGAGAGCTCTTGTGTACTGCAAACTTGGGCACTATAAAATAACTTCTGCGTAGGTGGCCTGGTTTCGAATTTTCGATGAAACTGGCCACCGACACCGAGTTTGGTGTGGGGAGTTATTATTACAGTAAACCCATAGGGTTCTTAGACCTGTCTAAATTAAAAAGAAGACTTCTTCGATTGGAAGGCTAAATCCTCGTCCGTCTATTTAACTTTTTACGTTGTTGATGACGATTTAAGATGAAGTTTAATGAAAAATAATTTGATTAATAAATACACTAAACACAAGATTTGTAAGATTCGTCACTATGTGAATGTATCATGTTTATAAATAATAATAATATACTGTTCTTTTGAATTTCCCTGTATATTTCTCGGTAGAGTTTTTAAATCACCGTTAATGTACTACACGACCTTGTGATGTTATAAATTAATCGATTTCTGTGTAGCGCCTATGGCCTTTTGTAGTATATATTTCGTGTTAAAAAATAACGTTTAATGATAAATTAAAGTAGTAACAGTCATAAAAACAGAATAACGTTCAATAGAACAAGTTGCCGCTCGACCAGACATAAGAATTGAGGCCCAAATCCGAAGGCACTACGGAATAACAATGATTATTATATATTACTAGCTTTTGCCCGCGGCTTCGCCCGCGTGGAATAGTGTTCTTGGAGAAGAAACTTCTTCATCCAATAACTCTACTCACTGTAATATACGTACTTCTGTATTCAATATTAAAAATGGTTTAAAACGTTGGTTTTAAACGCGTGCGATCGCTCCTAATCTTGTTATAGGGCGAATAGGGAATATGCATAGAAAAGAAAATAAAACAGTATTATATGATACTAGACTGAGAAATAAAAGAAATGGCCAAAAACTATCGCCAATTTCTGTTAAAAAATGAGGAAGACATGAGCGGATAAAGTTTTTAATCTATCTCTTTCTAGCAAAACGAAATTTAGTATGAACTTTTTATGCAAGTCGTGTTATGAGACGTCACGTTACACATCGGATCTCTCTGTCTAATTGACTACTTTAAACGTTGATATCTTTATTTTCAATCTTATTTCAAAACTGATTATACTATATTGTTTATTAAACATGATAGATATATTTCAACAAATAAAATAAAACGTGCATATTCCCTATTGCGCCCGTCGACGTGCTATTTATAGGCCCAACGCCAATTAATTAATTGTTTTATACCTACTATGTATTGATAAAAAATGCATTAAAAATTAATGTTCATTGCAAACCTATAAATAAATCATTCTAATAACCATTATAGGTTGTATAATCTCGCTTAACAATCGACTTCTAACACATACCAGATTATGATGTGTGAAAGAATACATCTTTTGTTACATGAGATTTTCCTCAAACAAAGAATCTAAGAAGGTTTTTGATCTTTTTAAATTGTCGCTTCCTTTTAATATCTAAGAGCTGTTTTCCTCCTGGAAAATGTACATATCTTATGTATAGGTCCCATGGGACAAATACTTCAATAAAAATTAGGAACCTGAGAAAGCTAGCCTAAAATTGACGACCTCTGTAGCTCCGACGTTAAGCGCTTCGGTGCTAAATCCGGAGGCTTCAAATCCCGCCAAAAAAACAAAATAAGTTTTCTGTGTTCCTAAAAGTAGTACAATGCCCGCGTAAATACAGTATCCCTCGGGAACACTGTATTTTTTCGGGATAAAAAGTAGCCTATGTTTTTTCCAGAGCCTAAACTACTACCATACCAAATTTCATAAAAATCCGTTCAGTAGTTTTTGCGTGAAGAAGTAACAAACATCCATCCATACATCCTCACAAACTTTCACATTTATAATATGAGTAGGATACTTCCCGTTGTATAGTTCCTGTATCTGTAACACAAGTTTTTCGCATACTTAGCACGGGGCTAGACTGGCGTAGTGTGGAGTGTCCATAGGTGTCCATAGATATTATATTAGCCTCCGTGGTCCAATGGTTTAGAGCTTGGCTCTCGACTTGGAGGTCGTGGGTATGATTCCCGCATTGGAACAACAAAAAATGTTGTTTCCAAGTTTGCTTAGGACAATGTAGGCTGATCACCTGATTGTCTGACAAGAGAGATGATCCATGCGTCGGATGGGCATGTAAAAGGTCGGATCTGCGCCTGATCTCTCGCCAGTCGCCAGTCGTGTCGGTTATCCGTCCCACTGGGTTACGAGTGTTAAGGAAGAGAGAGTGCTCTTGTGTACTGCGCACACACTTTGGCACTATAAAATCACTCCTGCGTAACTGGCCTGGTTTCAATGAAACCGGCCACCGTCACCGAAATCGGTGTAGGGGAGTTTTTTATTATTAAAATGTATGTATGTATGTATTTGACGACCTCTGTGGCTCAGTTGGTTGAGCGTGTTGGTGCTCAAGCCGGAGGTCGCGGGTTTAAATCCCGCTGAAGGAACAAAAAGTTTTTCTGTGTTCCTGGGTCATGGATGTGTATTAAATATGTGTATAATACAATAAAAATCTTAAATATGTGTATAGTATAAAAAGTATTAAATATATTTCCGTTGTCTGGTACCCGTAACACAAATTCTTCGAGAACTTACCACGGGATCAGATTGACGTGGTGTGAAGCGTCCATAGATATTATTATTATATTATTATATATTCCAGGCACCGGCAGATTAATATCCCTATGTGACGACAACAGTCTACATTTGTGGGAGCTAAACGAGAAGTCACTCATAGAACTCAAGTCACACGCCTTCGAGGGCAAGAACAAGAAGATATCGTCCATATGCGTAGAGTCCTCAGGCAAGAACATACTGCTGGGTACAGAAGGAGGGAACATTTACACGATAGACGCGAACACGTTGACTGTCAGCGAAGATGTCATATACCAAGATGTTGTTATGCAGAAGTGAGTTTTGTTAATGTTACACTAGCTATTGCGCGCGGCTCCGCCCGCGTAAATACATTGTCCCGCGGGAACACTACTTTTTCGTGATAAAAAATATCCTATGTCCTTGGTCCTTGACCACAAACCAAAGTACTATTAGATTGTACAATTTTCATTCACGTTACATTTCCTGTAATTATTTAAATTCAGATCCATGGAGAAGTGGAGGTAATCAATATATTGTTAATAATATTTACCTAATATTAATATTAGTTGAAATGAATTAAAATGTATGAGAATTTACCCCTGCAGATATACGACCGAATCTTGGTGAAATTACGCTTGCATCTAACCTAATAGTGTCCTATATTTACTAGAGCAGAAATTAATAAATATTTAAGGTCACCCATACAAAAAACTTGACTTTATCATAGTTTTTGCTTGATATTAATACTAGTTGTATAGATAATGGTTTATTTTGTTTACTTTGTTTATAAACACTTGGCCGGTGTTTTTATTGCCTAGATGAACTGCTGTAATATAGCTTTATTATTGTTGTGTTTTTGTATGTGCAAGATTTGTATATCTTTACATATGCGTCGTCGCAACGCAATGCCGTGGCATCAACCTTTCTCTTAGCTTATTTTTCAGCCTACTATCGTTACATCTACACTAATATCACTAGAGGAAAGATTTGTTTGCTCGCATTGAATAGGCTCCGAAAATAATGAACCCATTTTTAATAAAATTTAGCACATATAAAGAGAACCACAGGACAAACTACTTTTTATCGCGAGAAAATGTACGGTTCTTGCGTGATTTTCTTTTTCGCGTACTAAGTCGCGGAAAACATTTAGTTACATATATTTTGACGACCTCTGTGGCTCAGTGGTTCAGTGCTTTGGTGCTGAAGCCGGAGGTCGTAGGTTCGAATCCTGCCGAAAGAATAAAAAGTTATTCTGTATTCCTGGGTCATTGATGTGTATTAAATATGTGTATAATATAATACAAATCTTAAATATATGTATAGTATAAATAAAAGCGTTATCTGGTACCTGTAACACAAGTTCTTCAGATACTTAGCACGGGGCCAGATTGACGTGGTGTGAAGCGTCCATAGATATTATTATTTTGGTGAACACTTTTGCTAATAACCTCACCTAATAACATGGCATGTTTACATTCCAGCTGCCCAGAAGACTTCAAGGTCAACCCCGGCGCGGTGGAGGCCGTCTGCGAGCACCCCAAGTCCCCGAACCGATTACTCGTCGGCTACAACCGAGGTTTAGTCGTGCTATGGGACAGAACCGCAGCGGCGCCCACACACACCTTCGTTTCCAACCAGCAGCTGGAGAGTCTGTGCTGGAATGACGACGGTAGGTTGGTAACGATACTAGTGGTCGAGTGTGATATGGGTGACACTAATGTGCGAAGTAGACTGTGTGCGGAGTGCTAGTTTTGTCACAAGGGACGTTGTGACAAAAAGGGACAACATGGAGAATAGAAGTAAGGAGCACCATCTCTCTAGGGCAGAAAAGCTAAAAAATGTCTGACAAAAGTAACCAAATAATAGTTCCAAAACTGGCCATAATGGCGCTAGAGTCAGAAGAGGGTTTATATGAAGTTAGCAATAAGAGATGGAGTGAAGTTATTTGAAACTTAGTTATTGGTTAGTTAATCTAATCTTTTGTGGCGCTCTTTTTAAAATTCGTCCACATGCTACTTAGATAGCGCCACCTTAATTTTCTCCCTTTCAACGGACACTTTTTAATACACGAAGATGGTCCTCTTTACCTCTATTCTCCATGAGTGGCAAACAATGTTAGCTAATTCGCCATACAAATTGTAGTTAACTTGTTCACGGCGAGTAGTGACAGAAACTCGCACGCAGCACACATATCATTTTGACTCGTTAGGACCTTAGATGTTTGCCAAAAAATATTTATCCGAGCCGATTCGGTCATCTTGATCGTAGTCGGCGTTGTTTAAAAATATATTTCAACTAGAAAAAGTCTAAATGTCTAGCTTAGCTAGCAAGGACATTGTTGTAAAGTCTGTAGCAAAGTAGTATAAACATTAACCCCCTTACTAATAAAAAATATTTACACAATGGATAATTGGATCAGCAATAATATAACATATTATTGCTGTCCTTCTCTGACAAGCGATTTTTCCTACGTATCAGTCAAGGGCATAACATTGTATATCATTATCCATTGTGTAAATATTTTTATTATTAAGGGGGTAAGAGACGATTCACATTGTTTATTTCCTTATTCAATTTTGTACCTTATGTACGTGGATCAACTGAATGCTTTAAAGCATTATCTAAATATATAAAAGGCAAACCTGACTGACTCATCTATAAACGCACAGCCGAAACTACTGAACGGATTTCGCTGAAATTTGGCATACAGATAGTCTTAATGACGTAGGCATCCGCTAAGAAAGGATTTGGAAAATTTGGCCCCTAAGGAGGTGAAAAAGGGGTTATAATTTTGTATGGAAACCTAACTCCACGCGGACGAAGTCGCAGGCAAAAGGTAGTCTATCATATTCAGCTACATACATTATCGTGTTTCAGGGGAGCACTTCACGTCGTCCCACAACGACGGCTCCTACGTGACGTGGGAGGTGGCGGGCGCGGCGAGCGAGCGGCCCCTCAAGGAGCCCATCACGCCGTACGGCCCCTACCCCTGCAAGGCCATCACCAAGATCCTCACCAGGACGAGCGTCGATGGCGAGGAGATCACCATATATGCCGGTAACTTGTGTGATGTATTAGCGTGTTGCTATAAAATATCGCAGCAAAAATTACCTAAATTTAGATCTTAGATAAAACCTGGGATGGGTATAATTTTTTAAATATATACTAATATAATATTATAAAGCTGAAGAGTTTGTTTGTTTGAACGCGCTAATCTCAGGAACTACTAGTTTGAAATGAAAAATTATTTTTGTGTGGGATAGTCCACCTATCGAAGAAGGCTTTAGGCTATATAACATCATGCTAAGCTCAATACGAGCCTTCGCTCAATCAAGAATGTTTCAAAATCGTTTTTTTTTTTTTTTTTTCATTTTGAGAGCTTCCGCTGCGTACGCCGCGAAAACGGTTAAAGTTTCGCTAAAATTATGTATGACAGAATTGTTTCCCTTTAAGTCTTAAAAAAATGTCCGCGTATGTATATGTCTATCTTTTAAGGTTGGTTCACGATAACCAAACCAAATTACCAAATTTGTTCTAAAATTTAGCATATTTTGTGAGGGTGTTTTCATAAAGATGATATTAATCCTTATCCAAATAAATACGTTATTCATAACAAGCATTTAATTTAGAAGAAATTTGCCGTTTAAATAATTTGATTTCAATGAGTATTTTAGAAGATATCGCAGTAATAAAATAATCATGCGCGCAATAATAATTAGGGCGCGCGGCAGGCAGTCGTGAGGGGGAAGCGCTTCTCCTTCTACGTAAATGAAGTCACGGGTAAATTTTAGTGATATCCCAAAGTAACTGTTCCACGCGGACGAAGTCGCGGGCAAAAGATAGCTTACTATATAAAAAGTACGAATTAAAGTATGAATTAAAATAACCATGATACCAAAAATAAAATCTATGTGGAATCTATAAAGTTATTAAAAATTTCTTCTATTTATATTCATAATTTAACCAAAGTTATCGAGGGAGGACAGACGGACGGACGAACCTAGACTATAAGGGTTCCTTGTAGTTACTATGGAACTCTAAAAAGATTTATTATGCACAAGTCAAAGTTGAAATGAATATAACTTTTATACAATATTTTCTATTTTTTTTTTAATTTTCTGCTTTCCTTTTAGGTGGCATGCCAAGAGCTTCATATTCGGACAAATACACAGTGACGGTGCAGCAGGGTGACAAACATGTGGCTTTTGACTTCACCAGTCGGGTATGTAATATGTTCAATTGTTCACATCACAGCCTATGCCCTTTCTGAAGATGAACTTAAACTCTATATATTGACAAATCCCCTTACTAATAAAAATGTTTAAACAGTAGATAAGCAATACAATGTTTTTTCCTTATCTGATACGTCGGAAAAGTCGCCTGACAGACAAGGACAAAACATCCATTGTGTAAATATTTTTATTAGTAAGGGGGTAAGTTTATCTGGCGCAGAGTCCCAAAAGAGTATTTTTCTTCTGCTGTAGCGGCGTTGTGCACTTTTTTTGGGATGGGTAAAAAATGTTAAACTCGCGTCAGGACACGTGACCTGATCGAAAATTTGTAAGACGGAGGGAGAGTAGACCGCCGGCGCGGCATAGGAGAGAAAGTAATATCCCCCTCTCTCTACCGCGTGGCGAAAATGTATGCCAGGTTTCGTTTAATCCGCGCAGGGTGCTTGCGCGAGTGTGCGTGTGTGTTTGTACTACAGCCTGCTACGCGCATCCACGGATGGTGAGTGCTGATGGCTCGACCGTCTGTATACCTGTAAAATTCGGGTATATGTTTTAACTTCTGCCGGCACTGCCCGGAGTGCAACCCTTGTTTTTTACTATGAATTTTGGCACTGTCCCTTTTGTTGAACTGTATTGCCAATCGTACATTTGGTACAGGTGATCGACATGTTCACGACGACGCCCGTGCCGCCGGACGGCACGCCGCTGCAGGAGGAGCGGCCTGTCACGCCGGCGCAGATACAAGTGCAGACAGTTAACCAAGTCGCCGCCGCTTTGGTAAGGTTCTTGCTGACCGTATCAATAATTTTGTTACCAAATTGAATGTGACCATATAGGACTATAGTTCGTTCGCATGGATACAGCGAGTCATCAGGGAAAATGTCAAAATTTACCAATGACGTGTACTGATTGAAAGTCTTGCCGGTGAATACTAGAACATACATACATACATATAATCACGCCTTTTTCCCGTAAAGGGGTAGGCAGAGACCACTTTTTGCCACTTGCTACGATCCTTACATACTCGTTTCGCTTCGTTCACTTTCATTCTTACCATCCATTCCTCCTCTTACATTCAACGTAGCGAAGCGGCTCTCCATGGTCCGCTTTTCACCTCCGCGAGAAACGAGACGTGATGGGTGGTGAACCACATCGCCGCCGTTTTGTATAATTAAATTATTTTAATGATTATCCATTGCGTTTCCACGGATTGGTGGAGAGGGTAGGAATAGGGAAAGGGAAGGATAGGTGGTGTGGAAAGGAAGATTGGTAAGTTAGAGTGGGAAATAGGAAATGTAGAATATTACCGCCCAGGAGGGCAAGGGATAGGACAGTAATAGCTAGGGAAGCCGGGGTCGCATACCCGTATACTATACCACAACTACCGGACAGGTAAGTTGGGATGAGTATCCCATGACATAAAATTAAGTGACACTCAGGTCACGTGCTGTCTTTGTCATTTTGACAGAAACAGCGGCAGCCTGTGAGTAGGAGGGTTCTTAATTTTGATTAGCTTTCCAGTATTCGGCCGTTATTTCAATTGGTGAATGTTAACACGGCTTAATTCCGTGATCAAAAATCGAGTAGTGTTGCAATAACACTACTCGATTTTTGATGATCACCAATAATAAGTGTCGTTGCACACGTTCCGTTTGCCGGGTAGCCGATGCCGGGTAGTCGGTCGCGAAGTGTATGGCCATGTACGATAGCTTTCACACTTATCAGTGTACATGGCCATACATTTCGCGACCGACTACCCGGCAACCGGTACATGTGTAACGGCACTTAGTAATGACGATTAGACTCTGATGACGTTTCGTGCTGTTGTAGTCCTATTGTTCGGCATTTCAACAAACTGTTGCTGACTTTAATGGGGATATTATTGTAACATGCCGACCATAGGTGGTGCTGGCGGAGGAGGAGCTAGTCGCGATCGACCTGTGCGACAGCAGCTGGCGGCCGCTGCGGCTGCCGTACCTGCTGCCCGTGCACGCGTCCGCCGTCACCACCGCGCACCTCGCCGGCCCCGTCGCCGACAGCGTGCTCGAATCCATCGTCGCCGCGGGTGAGGCATAAATACGACGTATTCATTGCGACGCAGACGCTCGGCGCGCAGGGTTGCCAGGTCGCCAAACCTAATAGCCGAACAGACCAGCCCGTTTGGCAGGACATTTGGGTAAAAGGCCGAACTCCCTACATTCTTGAGTATTTTACCTCAGTACTAATAAATACGACAGTTAAATAGTTTCAAAAATCAAGCTTTTTTTATTTATAATAAATCGAATACCTGTTCATTGGCATGTTTGCGATATGTAAAAGACCTGATAAAATCCGGACACTGATTATTTTAGCCGGACACGCAAACAAAAAGCCTAACTACGTCCGGCTTTATCCGGACGCCTGGCAACCCTATCCGCGCGGACGTAAAATGTGCCGCCAGTGTGATCGGAGCTGACGAGCGCGGATATATTAGACGGATTTCATCCATTTCACGACATCACACGACACAGCAAATTTATTACCGAATATTTACCGTCAGTTGGCCCGAATTCTAGTTAAAATAAGAAATGACAAGGGAATTTTATCATGGAACAATTAGCCACGGAGACCATAGATAAAATTTGTTTAGATATAAGCATAATTGCAACTGGATAACAACGGCATAGGTCGAATATAATTATGCAGGTGGGGATATACTGTGATATTAATTTGAATAATTTCAATGAATATTCATATATGATTAACAATTTATTGATTATTATTGTTCGGGGTTGGGGTTGAGGATTAAGATGAACAAAGATTAGGATACAATTCACTATATTGAGTCAGCACAGCTTATGTTAATTATGAGGTGAGATATGATGCGAGCCACGCGCTCGGTAGGATGTCGCGTCGTGAACTGAAGTTAATTTATTACATTATAATAAATGAAGATATTTACAAAAATGCAGCGTGGCGTTATTGCGACAATCTAGGTAACACGCGTTGTACGGGTATTGCCCCGTACAATTATCTTCACTTCTCCTTGAATCTGAATTTAAATAATAACGAAAAATGAAATGTGAATGAAAATTGTATAATCTATATTATTTTAGTTTGCGGTCGCCACTTTTTTGAACATCGGGTGAAAACCACCCAATGTCTTTGTAACAACTAGGTGTAGCCCGCGACTTCGTGCGCGCTCAAAGAATTCTTGTGGGGAACCGTACATTCACCACGATAAAAAATATGTCCTTCCCCGTGGTTTATAGCTGTGCCAAATATCATCAAAATCGGTCCATTACTTTCGGAACCTATTCAGTACAAACAAACAAATCTTTCCTCTTGACAATATTACTTTACAAAATGGTTGTGTATGAAAAATCCGATTTGCTGAAATAAAAGACATATCTTTCTATGTCTATAAAGCCGATTTTCGACCCACCGTGCCGTGTCTGATTTAAATTTTTATATTATAATTCTATTCTGTATAATATTTTGTACTGGCTAAACTTAATTATAGACCTGGTCTGAAATAAATGTTATTTTATTTTATTTATTGATTTATTTAATACAATCTAAATACAACATCTGTTTATATGTTTACAGGCAAGCAACAAACAGAGAACATTTACTCCGAGGGTCAGTGGCCCATATCTGGCGGTATAGTGGAATCAACCGAAGCCGAGCCCAAACAGATTCTGCTAACGGGCCACGAAGATGGTTCCGTACGTTTCTGGGACGTAACTGGTGTCGTCATGACACCTCTGTACAAATACACTACGTCACAGCTCTTTAGGTGTGTATATTTTAATGTTTTATCATTTTTTGCTTGATCTATAATGTATCGCTTCATATCATATTATACATTTAACATTAATTCCTTGACCGATACCTGGGCCAGATTCGATTACACGATTCTTTTTATCGTTTTGTTGAATGTGGCCTTTTATACTGTACAAAACTATTTGAAATAAATTCTATTGTTATATGCACTGCAGTTTCTAACAAATTCTCCTACAGATTTTATTTTTTTACTAATGTTTGAGATGCAAAGAAATATACTAACGAAGGTTTTAATCTAAATTGGTGGTCTGAACTCAAAATCCAATATATTACCGCTACCGTGTTGCATGACCTATGTTGCTATTTAGCCACATAATGTAGTACCTACCCTACGCGCACATCTAGCTAATCGAATTCATCTTTTGCTTATTGCTTCCTATGTTGCGAAGTGGCCTGAAACGTTCGACGCCAAGGTAAACTTTATACATACAGTTATAGACATTTCCATCACATTCTAGAACCATTTAAGCGCTAGGATCATAAAAGCTGGTGGATGATAAATAGATTAAATAGTTTAGTACTCGTTAAGTTGTAAATATTGTAGGAAGGAAGTGGATTCATTAGCACTTACACTTTTGGTTCAAACAAAATAATAAACTACAAAGTTAAAAAAGTAACAGTGGGGAAGTCCAGCTCAGATTTAAAATTGTAACGTATCTAAAATTTATAAATAAAATTTATAATAAATATGAAACATCACTGACAAAAATTATTGGTATTTATTTTCTATTTTAAACTGTCAAATTTTTGATTTACAGTGGAGAAGAAATAGGAGAAAACAACGACAGTCAGAACGAAGAAGAAGAATGGCCTCCGTTCAGGCGAGTTGGATCTTTTGATCCGTATAGTGATGATCCAAGACTTGCTGTGAAAAGAGTGAGTAAAAGTTTTTTTAAACTAGTTCATCCTTTAGGCCTCTGCCTCGAACTGCGCGGCGCGGCGGCGGCAAGGACACCGCGCCTCTGCGCGCGGGTGTTCACCGCCTGACTCTTGTCAAGCGTTGACCACAACTCCTGTGCATCGCTCATTGCCCGCTGCCGATACCGCACCGCTTGCCGCGAATTTCAAGGCAGAGGCCTAAATGATGGCTGGTAGACAATGCCACGACTCACAAGGCATAAAGCTCGCATTTGCACCAATGCGTGTGCTCGAAGTATAATTAATAAATAAATAATTTAAAAAAAGGATGATTTAAAATTGATTATGTATGTAATTGTAATATTATATTTTTAGGTGTTGCTGTGTCCACTGTCAGGCATGCTTACTATCGGCGGAGCGGCCGGACATATTGTGGTGGCCAGTCTCAAGAATTCACCGAGCACTGCTGAAGTTAAGGTAAAAACAAAACTCTGCGCAAAATTAAAAGAATTAATAAATTGCAAATATTTTATTAGTATGTTTTGATGTACACAATTAGTTACAGAAATCATACAAACCAATCAAAGTACCTTAATTTTCTTGCCATAATTTGCAGTCAATATCAGTGAACATCGTGTCGGACCGCGACGGGTTCGTGTGGAAGGGCCACGACCAGCTCACTCTACGTTCCGGCCCACTCACATTCCCGGCTGGTTTCCAGGTATATTTGCATGCTTAAGTCAATTATATTCTCGGGCATCCTGATGTCGCGTTATGAAGATAAAAAGAAATAAAAATGTAGTTATAGAAGTGATAATGCTAAACGTGTGATTGTCAAACACGCGTTTCATATTATCAAACAAAAATTCAGGCCATTGAAATTAATGTATATTGTAATGTATACGGTAGTGTGATTTTTTTGTGGACTTTTTTTTAACGGTCACAACAAAGTCCAATTTATCTATTTTACAACAACGTATTTTTTTTTTTGACATATTTTTACCTTTTTAGGCGAGCACAGTGGCGCAGCTGTCGCCCCCGGCGGCGGTGACAGCGCTGGCAGCGCACTGGGAGTGGGGCGTGCTGTGCGCTGGCACCGCGCACGGCCTGGCACTGCTGGACGCTGTGCGCAGCGCTCCGCTCCTGCACAAGTGCACGCTCAACCCGCACGGTGAGTGACGTCACGCGTGTAATGACCGTTTAAGGTGACGTCGCTGGCTGCAACTGAAAAAAATAGTGTCAGTCATAAAGGAGAGCGAGTTGACAATGTGTCTGATATTATTCATGTTCAAAGTAGCAGTGTGGTGTACAATAAAAACAAAAGTATATTTTTTAAGTTATTCTCTCTGTAAATAGACCATTCCGGGGCTGGAGACACACCGATATCAAGAAGAAAATCCTTCAAGAAATCACTGCGAGAATCGTTCAGACGGTTACGAAAGGGGCGATCGCAGCGGCGGCAGACCACCGCGGCCAGTCCCACCTCACCCACACAGGTATGAGTTGTCTAGAATGTAGATAACGTTAAGGTGGTTCGTTTCCTATACAAAAAGACAATGGCCATTATTTAGGTAATTTCATACTATTACTACATAAATTTATATGCACATCTATTTATTCTGCAATACAATTGTCGCAAAATATATTTAAAATACTTTATTTCACACAGAAGTCACATTTTTATTGAATTTTCGACAAAAAGTGACATTTGTAACTTATGTCACTTTTTGTCGAAAATTCAATAAATATGTGACTTCTGTGTGAAATAAAGTATTTGAAATATATTTTGCGACAATTGTATTGCAGAATAAATAGATGTGCATATAAATTTATGTAGTAATAGTATGAAATTACCTAAATAATGTCCATTGTTTTTTTTGTATAGGAAACGAACCACCTTAAGTAATGTAGATAATGTGACTGATTGGCGAATACATAATTCTGAACACTTATTTGATTGGTTATATATTGATTATATATTATATATTGATTGACAAAGGAAAGCTGTCATTTGTATGTAGACAAAACATACACCTTACACAATGTATGTGTACCTTCACTCTTAGCATAATAAATTAATACATATTAGCTGAATAATCT
This sequence comes from Glaucopsyche alexis, assembly GCA_905404095.1. Lineage (NCBI taxonomy): Eukaryota > Metazoa > Arthropoda > Insecta > Lepidoptera > Lycaenidae > Glaucopsyche > Glaucopsyche alexis. The sequence goes on along the minus strand of FR990054.1, from coordinate 19,497,546 downwards.
AAAACTGTTCTCAATCAAAAGTCTTCTATATCAATAATTATATTTTTAATCAGCCAGCTGCAAAGAAAACTCCAGCGCCAGCGGAAAAGCTGAACGAAACGGATCCCGACGTGAAGCCCGTGGAGCGCGCGGTGGAGGCGCGGTCGACGGACGACGCGTTCGGCTCTATGGTGCGGTGTCTGTACTTCGCGCGGACATTCCTCATTAACTGTAAGTTTAGGCTGACCCCACATTAGGCGTGCGCGTTCGTCGGGTGCGCCCGTATCGCTGACACGCGCGAAGAACGCACACGCCTAATGTGTGGGAGGCCTTATCCCATTTTTATTTATATCTCACAACAAAGTGTCGTTTCTTTCCGCACGATAACCAATATCTATGGACGCTTTTACAACACGTCACTCTGGTCCCGAGCTAAGTTCTTGAAGAACTTGTGTTACGAGTACTAGACAACGGAAATATATTTAATACTTTTAAACTATACATAATATTATATTTAGCATTATTATTATATTATACACATATATAACCAATAAACGTTATACACTTAGTGTTCTTTGGTTTCCGTGTTAGAAGTTGAATTATTATCTTTCCGAGACAATTATGAATGTAGGCAGACCTAAATTAATAATGTGACACATTAAATTAAATAAATAAAAAACCTGAATAATCAGGCTACGTTTCATCTATTTTACGCGAACGTAGGCTTCTCTTTTCCTTGCAAAATGTAAGGGTCACCTGAGATAGTAGCCAGTACAGTAAAACGATGTTGCCAATGGCCCTCGGCATCCTTCGGTTTTCTATGGAAATTACCGACGAAAGACATCGATATCGTTGTCATACTTGTAAATACATACTTATGATATGATTGGTGACAGCACAAAACTCGACGCCGACCCTGTGGGCGGGGACGAACAACGGAACAGTATACGCGTTCACGCTCAACGTACCCAACACCAACAAACGGAAAGAGGACCCCGTACGTATTTTATTTTACTGATAGTAATGTACTCGACTAACGGCTCTCACACAATACCGCGATGCGACTCCGATCTCGCTCGTACCTATGACCTGGCCGTATACACTCTCGCGGATGCGACGCCGATATCTAACTCGCACCTACGGCCTGGCCGTATACATTCTCGCGGATGCGACGCCAATCTCTCGCTCGCACCTACGGCCTGGCCGTATACAATCTCGCGGATGCGACGCCGATCTCTCGCTCGCACCTACGGCCTGGCCGTATACAATCTTGCGGATGCGACGCCGATCTCTCGCTCGCACCTACGGTCTGGCCGTATACAATCTCGCGGATGCGACGCCGATCTCTCGCTCGCACCTATGGCCTGGCCGTATACAATCTCGCGGATGCGTGCCGATCTCTCGCTCGCACCTACGGCCTGGCAGTATACAATCTCGCGGATGCGACGCGGATTTGTCGCTCGCACCTACGGCCTGGCCGTATACAATTTCGCGGATGCGACGCCGATCTCTCGCTCGCACCTACGGCCTGGCAGTATACAATCTCGCGGATGCGACGCCGATCTCTCGCTCGCACCTACGGCCTGACAGTATACAATCTCGCGGATGCGACGCCGATCTCTCCCTCGCACCTACGGCCTGGCAGTATACAATCTCGCGGATGCGACGCGGATTTGTCGCTCGCACCTACGGCCTGGCCGTATACAATTTCGAGGATGTTACACGAATTCGCAGTTATGTGTGGGAAGCCATATATTAACATTACATGATATGAATAGAAAACTGGATTTGAATTGCTGTGTAAGCAACTAGTATTTTCTGTATTCTCTTATGTATCTAATGTTTTAAACATTATCCAAAAAAATAGAATTTAAATTTAGTTTCGTAATTTCTGTGAAAATCATCCCCTTCCCAGTAACAAGTAACAACATAAGCAACTTACTTTGGTTTACTGTGAGTATTGTATTTTTATATATTTTTATATATCTTGTAGGTAACATGTCAGTTAGCTAAGGAAATCCAACTGAAGCACAGAGCGCCCGTCATCGGCATCACAGTGCTGGACGGCGCGTCCGTCCCGCTGCCCGATCCTTTGGAGGTCAGTTACATTTGTCATATCACGCATTTAAGCATTCTTAAGAATACATTACACATATAACTATACTGTTTATACTACAAATAATATCTTTACCCCCTTACTAATAAACGCTGTATAAGCTTTGAATAGTTATACAGTGTTTTGTCTCCTATCGAATTAAACATGTCACTTGTGCGATGTGAACAAAACACTGTATAACTATTCAAAGCTTGTACAGCGTTTTTAGTAAGGGGGTTAGTAACTTACATCATGTAAGCCTAATTCCTATTTTTATCAGCACTTTCTCCCTGCATGCCTGTCCAAAATGATCCTGCAAATATTAGAAACAATAAATTTATATTTCCCTACGAAACGTGAAAGATTGAAATGTGCTTTGTCATCGAATTGAAAAGCATTTGCGGAAATTCAATTCAAAAAACGAATTATAACATTAAAAAGAAGTTTTATTCAATCAGGTGGAGCGAGGCGTGTCCCCGCTGCCGGAGAGCGGCGCGCATCGCGTGCTGATCGCGTCCGAGGAGCAGTTCAAGGTGTTCACACTGCCCGCGCTCAAGCCGCACCACAAGTACAAGCTCACCGCGCACGAGGGCGCACGGGTAACTAGTGATACATATAAATATAATAAATACCCTATCTCCCAGTGGCGAAGGCTGCTTCTCCTTCATAGGGAAGCCGGAGCCTGTATAATAGGTAGGGATTTTTATGAAGGTTTGCAAAAGGTAAGTGACAAGGGAAGCCGATAGGAATGGAGATATAGGAACCCTACGCCACTGCTATCTCCTTCTATTTAATACACTCTCTTTATTATTGCCACAAAATATAGTGTCAAATCATTTATAAAGTGCAAGACTATAGATGTAGAAGTTCGTGACATGTTAAGTCTATTCACACTTATTATTATTAGTGTACCTTAGAGTCTTTTAATTAAGGCGGAGACAGATAGGCGGGGCTAACATCATAACGCATATCATGACCACCGTAGAAAAGAAACCATTTCTACGGCGGATATGCTACGTGTACGGTTTCGTGCTATTGCATAAATTCCCGATCGCATAGTGGCTTCGACCGCCGACAATACTTATTCGTTTAACCTTATCATTTCGCCAGTATCATACGGCGTGTAGCACGCGTGGCTGAGATTCGATAAACAAAAATCTTTGTTTTTATTAAAGCAATGCGTATAACAATTAAAGTTATTGAATAAAATTTTAATCCTTGAATAGAATTTTAATAACTATATTTTTAACTGTATGATCTAAAAATCAGGTACGCAGAACATCGTTCGCGTGGTTCGAGACCGCCGGCGCGACGGCGGGAGAGAGACACCGCGAGTGGTGCCTGCTCTGTCTCACCAACCTCGGCGACTGCCTAGTGCTGTCGCCCGACCTGCGCCGACAGCTCAACGCCGCCGCTGTGCGCAAAGAGGACATCAAGTGAGTAAATATCCGCTGCAAGCTACTCAAGTCGCTAACTCGATAACAAGTTTGTTGATGCAAAACTTACTGCCGCATTGCATTTGCATTATTCTAAAATTAAAAAATGGCTAATATCATGTAAAAAAAATAAAAATATGTGGAGCATAATTTGAATAAGTAACATTTTTCTTTTATAGCGGCATTGCCAGCTTATGTTTCTCGAAACGTGGCGAAGCTCTCTACTTGCACTCGTCGTCAGAATTACAAAGGATCACACTTTCAGCGACAAAGGTAAACACGCAATTACTAATTTATTGACACCAAAACTTGCATAAGAGTTGTCCAAGTTACTGGTAATATCATAACACAAGAGCCAAATATAGTAAATTTCAACGTCAATACATATAGGCGACAGTACATTGCCGTTCCTAAGCGCCTTTACACGGGTGCTGCGGTTGCGGCAAAAAATCCATACAAATCCTAGTGCAGCGGCGCTGCGGCGCGTTCGGAAGCATACTAATGCGTAAATTATCGTGATTAATTTGTGGCCGCTTATACATTCGTGACAGTTATATTATGGCCGCAAAGAAAAGCATATTATAACAGTGTATTACCAAACTTCTTGTGGAAATTTTAAATAAAAATAGAGATATACACAGAATATATGAGTTAGAACTTAAAATCATTGAAAGTTTCACTTCCCACGCGCGTGCTGAAATTTCACTATAATTTTTTTAACTTAGAAATGTATTGTGGCAGGTGACGGTGGCGACGTGTCACATTCTGCTGTCGCCGTGGGCGGCGGCGCTGCGCACGCAGCCGGAGGAGACCCCACTAACTAATGGTGAACACAAAGTATGACTTGTTTTATTTTCGTTGTTTGGTTTGCACAGACAACGTGTGAGTCGACTGTAATTATTCAGCTTAGTTATTCATTTGTAGATAATGATTTATAGCAAATGTTAAATATTTTTACATTTCATTACCTAAATTATACTTGGTAATTATAGTTATGATTTTTTTCTTTCTGTAGTAGTTCGTTACAATAGAACAACCTAGTATCTCTTAAACTTATTTATGTAATAGCCGCATACACATAGTGTTAGTGTAGTACAACGACAACTTACTTAACAATTAATAATTTTACTCATGGAGATAATATATGCCTACTTTGATCTCTAACAATGCGATAAGTGTGGACACTGAGTAATGACGTCATCAGCAGGAGGAAACGGCGGAGACGGTGCATGACGTGACGGCGGCGTCCGGGGACATCACCGTGGACTCGGTGCGCGACCACTCCGCGCCGCCGCCCGAGCCCGAGCTCAACATCAACCTCCAGGTACAACCAGCAGCTGTTTCACTCCGACAGGAGGTGAATTTTGAAAATTGACCAAATGGATGCCAGGGGACTGTCCGTAAAAATAAATTATTGACATACCACTGGTTTTCGAGTCTCAGGTATGATAACTGTATAAACCACACGCACACGAAGCGCCGCCCGGCGGCAGAAAAGGATTGAAGTTTATTCTATTTCATCCCTTTTAGGTTTGAGAGGTAGCTCTCAGACACTGAAGAAATCTGATAAACAGTACTCACGCAAGATGCAAACTATACATACGTACGGTCGCTGACAGATCCAGTGTATCACTTTTCGACCTTATTACTTAACGATAAGATTCAAAAGTGATACAATGGGACTGTACGTAAAAGCACGATGCGTCCAACTCATGGGTACGTAATTACGTATACAAACGATGCGTCCAACTCATGAGTACGTAATTACATATACAAACGATGCGTCCAACTCATGAGTACGTAATTACGTATACAAACGATGCGTCCAACTCATGAGTACGTAATTACGAATACAAACGATGCGTCCAACTCATGAGTACGTAATTACGTATACAAACGATGCGTCCAACTCATGAGTACGTAATTACGAATACAAACGATGCGTCCAACTCATGACTACGTAATTACGTATACAAACGATGCGTGTATGCATTTTGCTTATAACTCATTAATACGTATAATAGCTCCCCACGCCGATTTCGGTGACCAGTTTCATTGAAACTAGGCCAGCTATATTTTTATATTGCCCAAGTGTCTGCGCATATCTTCCTTTACTCTTGAAACCTATTGGAACGGATAATCGACACGACTGTCGAGAGATCAGGCGCAGGACCGACTTTTTACATGCCCATCCGACGCATGGACCATCTTTTCTTGTCAGTCAATCAGATGACCAAGCCTGCATTGTCATGCATGAAACAACATTTTTTTGTTGTTCCAAGCTCTAAACCACTGGACCACGGAGGCTGTTTAATTTATTTAATATTCCTACGTATATGCACAATTTGTACAAAGACTACTCATACAACCTGGCCTAACAATCTGCGTTACCACAGAACACGCAGGTGAACACCAGCTCGATGGTGGTGAAGACGACGACGCGGACCACGGTGAACGATAACAACGTGGACGGAGCGGCCACCGCCACCACCACGACCACCACCACCACCAGCGCCTCCGAGAACAGTGAGTAGACCTGGAGATTGTATACTTGATCTAGTTAGAGTATTGCCAAACACTTGCCGTGTTGCTGTCAAATATTCGAGCTCGAGCTATAACCTCAAAAGGTTCGAGTTATAACCCGAAAAGGTTCAAGTTATAACCCCAAAAAGTTCGAGTTAAAACCCCAAAAGGTAGATTTCGATGCACGTGACGCGAGACCGCGACCAGCAAACCAGCCAATCAGGTTCTCTGGCTACGCTCATTGGTTGCGCGACGCGGGTGGTGGGGATTGTTTAGTGCACCCTATAAATCCTACTAATACTATAAATGGTGAAAGTTTGTGAGGATGGATGGACGGATGTATGGATGGATATTTGTTACTCCTTCACGCAAAAACTACTGAACGGATTTTGATGAAATTTGGTATGGCTGTAGTTTAGGGTCTGGATTAAAACATAGGCTACTTTTTATCCCGAAAAAATATAGTGTTCCCGTGGGATACTGTATTTATGCGGGCGCTGCTCGTGCCACTCACACGTGAGGTCAGCCTAAGATCGCAACAGAGAGCGTTCTGTCCCATTTTATAGCAGACAGGACATGGCGAGTGTTTGACAAACACGCAAGCTAATAGTTTACGATTTGCTGCAGGCATTATACGCAATACGCAACTATTAGGAATTAAATTCACATGCATTGCATTAAGATTGTACTATTGAATATACGATGCAACAAAAACCTGTGCTTCTATTTCAAATATTACGCCAGGATTTTTGTTATTGTATTTAATGTATGGATTCTATTTATATAGAGTGCTTTAACAAGCTATTATAAAGCCATACGCATGAAGCAAGGCTGTTTGTTATTATTTGTCCATAACATTTTTATTTGATAATTATTTTTACGATTCCCTTTAGTCTTTGCTATTTTTACATGTTACATTAAAGATATATTCCACATTCTATTCCGTGACCAAAATTCGAAATGTGACTAATTTATTTGTAAGTTTATTTATATTTATAAAATCCCAAATTTAAATAAATTGATATAAACGAAGCAGGGGTTCGGAACCTTTTTTTCTCACTAACACATTTGGCATCACTAGGTGCGCTAAAAGGTTTGGAACTCCTGCCGTATCGCTTTATCTATATGTTACATGTGAGTATGTCTGTATGTTGACGGGCGCTTGTGTTTTGTAGTCCTAGAGCACAGTCGCGAGGAGGGCGTCATCACCCGCATCGAGGTATCCCCACTTGCTTATTACAGTATATGAATATAACCTGACCAGGAATATACAAAAACTTGCCATTCTACTGAAATTCACGAAACTAGGCCTTTAGTCAAGATGCATTCGATAATTTCGACGGCGAAGTTTGAAAACAAAATGTAAGAGATTTCACATAAGGTCATGTCATGTCACAGTCCACACATTTTTGATTTCGAAGTTCGCCGTCAAAATTATCGAATGCATCTTGACTAAGGGCCCTGGGGACTAAGACAAAGTATTAATCAACGATAACTAATTTAGAAAACCAACCCAACCTTTGAGAAAGAGTACTATTATCTACTCAGTTATTTCTCCTTTGCAACTTGCTATATCGAAATGCTATTGATATGTCAGATATCGAGATCGCAGCTATTCGTAGTGTTGCTGTAAAAAAAAAATTAAGTGCCCACAATGCAGATTTTTCTTATTACTGGTCAGGCTTTAAAATGCATGATTAAGCTATATAGCTTATAGATATTTTGTCTTTATTATAATAACTTTACATTTAAATTTTAGTTTTATTAAAATATGTATACTATTTAAAGCTTTATTAGCGTCACTACACACCGAGATGCGACTGAAAGACTGCATTTTAAGAAAACTATTTTTAAACTCAACTTTGTTCACTACTGTACCTACCCCAAGCAGGAACATTTTGCGTTATCGTTACGTGTACGTAAGCGAGAAATATTGTATGAAAACCATGAAAGCGCCTCTAGCGGACGTAAAAGTAACTAGAATTTGCATACAAAATTTCTCATATTTCACCTTTACTTACACGTAACGATACCGCAAAATGTTCCTGCTTGGGGTACAAGAACCTCGTATTTAAAGTGAACAATTTAAACAGTCAACTTCACTTTGTTTGGATTGAAAGTGTAGCGTCATGTTACCGTGAACGGATTTTATGCCGTTTCGACCAATCAGAGCGCGTTTCACGTTGGTTTAACGTTCATAAAAACACCTATTGGGAGTATAAGCGTATCGGGACTTGATTGTAATTGTATTAATGCAGGCTTTATTTAGCAGAATTGCCCCTCTGAAGTCAAAGATACACGATTAATTACAAATTCGAAATTCGAACAGCGTCGCGCGGCGCCGTTTTTGCAATGAAACGTATATCTTCTTGGGTAATGAATAAAGTTCAATTTTGAATAGCTACCTTAAAATGTATCATCGCATTGATGTGATCTGACCCTAATATTTTTAAATAAATTCATAAATAGTTGCTTGTTTCGGAATTTCAATTTTTATATATATCTTTAATCTTTCTGCATTTGAGTTTTTAATCTATTCAAACATAATTTAAGAACCTACTTCTATTGCTCTCAACTGTCAATTTTTTTTAGTTGCCTTCATTAAAAGTCCTACAAATTGAAGTTATTATAATAAAGTTCTTATGTTTATGCTATTTATACTGTAATTAATCCATTCTATTGTAACTAACACTGTGTATTCTCCGACAATGTTGTGGCGTCCGCTAGTGTCCCTGTGGTCCATACTTACGGCTCATAATGTAGATCACTCCATGTTCATACTAGTAGAAGCAGATGCAACTTAGTGACATAAAACTACGCCAGTAATGTTTTTTCCAAACAAGAATAAATCAATCTATTTAGTTGCCATATTTGATACTTAATAATAAATTGATAACATAAATATGAAGTATTTTCAGCTTGCAACACTGAATGTTTTCTTAGTTGGGAAATACATTATCCTTTGAAAAATAAACGAGACAGACTATAATAATTATTCTTATATTATTTATTTCATTTGTAAATAAATTTGAACACTGGTTTTGTTTAAAAAAATTAACAAAACAATAAAATCTGAATATGCGCTGTCTCTTTTGTCTCGTGTCTTAAATGTTTCTGCTTGTACGACCATATAAAATGTAAATGTATAGGAACTATGTTAAAACCCGTTGAATAGCTATAGAATTGACCGTATAACTGAGGGACTTAGATTGAGGTTAGTTATAATGACCTTGACGGAGTAAGATACTCGTTAGTAATAAAGTATGGTATATCAGAGCCACCCAAACACTTGCGGACGCCCCGCGTGTCGGAGAAGAACGTGCGGTGGTACTCATGAGGCGTCTCCACAGACGGGCACGGTGACGGTGCCGGCCGGGACCGACCCCAAGCTCATCCTGGAGATGTTTGACCGCCAGCGATCGCCCTTGGCCGTGCCTACACACCCCGCCGCCGCTGCCGACTCGGCAATTTAAAAAAATATCCCGAGGAAGTCCATATGGCGCTTTGCGACGTTACTGCGCAAACATTTTCGCCACTTAGTGGCGCTCACGTAAACGTCACACCATTGGGTAGAGTCTATACGGCGCTTTGCGATGACGCCAAAATTCTGCGCATTACAAGCCGTATGCTTCACTGCGTCGAAGCGACGTGTGAACGCGATAATTTGCGTGTAAAACAACGCAAAGCGCTATGGACCTTGAGGACTCCAGCTTTGTGATGTCACTACGCCAGAATGCTCCGTATTCCCAATCTTGTAATTAACGCAAATACAAATGATTATCAAAAAGTGCTAGGCGTCAACGCAACACGTCGTGTGGACTGACTCTTAATATACAAACGGAGCTTGATAATGTACGCACGTAAAGCACATGGAATGATAAAATTGTATACAATATTCTGCAATTTGCCGGCAGACAATACCACTGTGAGCGTGGCATTAAAATAAACTGTTCGCGTCTTTCACGAACTGGATATGTAATAATAATTATTAATAGTAGATACGGTGTATGTATGCTATCGATAAAATATAGTTATTGTCGGTGTAAAACCGAACGTACCTACTTTATGTATGATAAAGTCAGCAATGTGTAAGATTTTTTTAATGGGAAAATTTTGGTCATAACTTGCATTTAAGTCGACACAACTAATCGATTGTTATCATGTGAGTAGATTAGCTACTACCTAGAGGAACGAAATTGTTAATGGCCAACATTCTCTCTATTTAGCGACCGCGTAACACAAGTCAATACGTGCGTACATTGTAAGTAAGCCCGAGCATAATAATCGTCCCGTAGACGGAGAGTGGTTATCATCGACTTAGGAAAATAAAACACCTCGCTATGTAGCGGAAAATTGCGAAACTAAACTGAAATTTCATTCGTGTTAAGCTGGGACTATATGATCCGGGATCCGGCGACCCCGAGAAAATTCAGAGCACTGAGAATAGAACTCTGCGCTTAAACAATAGAGTTGAAAATGCAAGTGTCGAGCTGTCATAGACATTGACATTTGACTCGACACTTTTGTGTTCGATTTTCAGCTCTGTTGTATTAGCGCAGTTCCATTTTTCCGATTCCTTAGTAAAAAATGAGGTTTTATTTTCCTGGTCCGGGCTATATCAGCTGTCAACCGTCGTATCTTGTCGGTGCTGACCACGGTACTAAAATATTTCGATGTATCTTTTAAAAAAAACGACTGCATTTTAAAAGCTAAGATGTTTTATACATTCTGCCCCGTATGAGGTTAAAGTAGTATAATGAATCACTTTTTTAAAGTTTTTATACATAATACACGTTACACATTCATTTTAATTTATAAGTGATAAGGGTTTTTAATGTTATTGCGAAATCAATTTAAATATATTCCTAATGGGTCAGTGAATCATTTTATTTCCTTTTTAAAATGTTTGTAAGACGTACAATATTACGCTGAAGAAATGCACAAGTTTAATAATTCAAATCGAGGGCTTAAGCCCTCTTATTTTAATTGTTTTTTTTTTTTGCCATCACTCAGTTATTTTAATAATCCAGTTTTAAAAACTTTGACCCTGATCAATTGCATTTTATATAGGATGTTATTTACAGTGGCAATTATAATATATTGTAGTGTTATTTGTGAAATATATTATACGAACTATAGCATTCTAAAACAAATACAACAATTACTGTGTATGCAATACAAAATGTACTTAATCGTACATAGAGATTACCTATGTTTTTTGTCAATAACAAAGTTAGTACAAAAACGGCCATAAGTTTTTTTTTTATACTGGCAATTTTGCAATATGTAGTTTGTTAACGAAAATTACCATAAATAAATTAATCGACCTATTCTAAGTTGTGTTTTCTAAACATTCAGAACGAATGTGATGTGCCTATTTATTTTTTTAATAAAGAAATCTTTATTTAATTAGTTTTGACAATTAATGACTAAGTTATATTTAATATAGCTAATAATTTCGCACGTTGATTTTGTCTTGCAGTGTGGTTAGAGAATTGTATTATCCCAGAGTAAATTATTATTATCAAATATTTTTTTAATCTCTGCTTACAATTTTAGTTTTGCTTAGAATTTTTGTCCATTTGGCAAGATATTTTTGTAGATGGCAGCTTTAAGTTCTTGTCCGAAATTTCATTGATGTACATATTTTATAATATTTTAAACAGTATTCGATGGCAACATTATTGCAACATCACAATTACACGGTGATATGAGGGATTTTAGATATATTTTATTTTAGCTTTAAGTTCAATGTGCCTGCCAATTTTAAAGAGCATCCTAAGCTCCTTATTCTGCGAATGTAGTTCATGATGCTTCAGTTTAAGGTACAATTTTCATTAATTACATTTGTTACGAGAAACGTCGTTTGTATCCAATATTCTTACATAAAAATAAATTTTTAAGATTTTATATCGTTTTTTCTTTACAATTCCTTAATAATTAAGTAAATTCATCGAAAGAGCAGCAATATAAAAGGCAAATAATATTTTAGAATTCTAAATAGTAAATCCATCATATCAACGGTTAAAAATTAGACTCATTGTTCAGGATTAAAAAGTTCAAAGCATAGACTAATCATTGGTCTCGCTTGGCGCTCCCAGCGAGACCAATCATTCATCTGTGGTTCAAAGAAACATTTTCGTCAGGATCAGCCGTACAGATTGTTCACCTGCCTGACTCGGCCTAAATGGTAACGTTAACGTGGTAGAGCCATGCTTCGGCACGAATGGGCCGGCTCGACCGGAGAAATACCACGGGCTCACAAAAAAGCGGCGTGAAACAGCGTTTGCGCTGTGTTTCGCCGAGTGAGTGAGTTTACCGGAGGCCCAATCCCCTACCCTATTTCCCTTCCCTACCCTCCCCTATTACCCTATTCCCTCTTAAAAGGCCGGCAACGCACTTGCAGCTCTTCTGATGCTGCGAGTGTCCATGGGCGACGGAAGTTGCTTTCCATCAGGTGACCCGTTTGCTCGTTTGCCCCGATATTTCATTAAAAAAAAATGAGTAGAAAGCAGTGGTGAAAAGCTGGTTCTCCTTCATAGGGAAGTTCTAGCCTGTATAATAGGTAGGGATTTGGATGAGGGTTTTCAAAAGGTAAGTGGTAAGTGAAGCCGAAAGCCGTAGCCCCACGCTATTGGTAGAACTCCCAATGGGTAAAATAGGGGATGAAAGTTTAAAATCTTATTTCACGCGGGCGAAGCCGCGGGCAATTAATGATATAATATAATAATAATGTTTATGGACGCTTCACACCACGTCAATCTGGTCCTGTGGTAAGTTCTCAAAGAATTTGTTTTTTTGTTAAATTTGTGTTATTTCGGTTTTTAATGTGTAATATTGGTAGAATATTAAACATATATCGATAGATAATCGTTTACGTGCACAATTAGTGTGAGCAAGTGATACAATTAAAAAGTGAGTGCTAAGACCTATTTAGACTTTGACTAGACTTTGGATTTAGAAATACGGTGATGAAAATTCTATTTCCCGCCTTTTTTACTTGACACTGGCAAATGGTTATAAAATAAAAAAAAAGTTGACATTGACAAACCACGTCACGTCACACGACGTAATGTCAGTTGCAGTCAGTGGTCATTTGTCATTGTTGCTTGTGGTTGGGTTGTGTACCTACTGTATTACTTCTGTTTACATTTTCAAAATTATAATGATCGTAATAGTAAATAATTGTTATGAGGAATTGAAAAAAAACTAGTAATAAAATGAGTTCCTGTAGAACTTGTTTAAAGGAACTAAATATCCAAGCCATGGACTTCAGTCAATTACCCAAAGACTTGAACGAATTGAAATCTTATTCTGATATTATTTTCTTTTGTCTGAGTATAGAAGTATGTATATTTCCATTAAAATCATATTTAACCATTAAAAATATTATTTGTAGCTTAAAAGTCGCTAAATAACTGCATACAACATACACATTTAAATCTGATACATGAAAAAAAATCAAAGAAGACAAAAACTTACATTTCAATTTTATAGCAACAGGAAGAGACATTAAAGTGATCTTTTTGCTTTTATTTAATCACTACCATAATGTATTTTAGTGAATTTTATTTTGAAACTGCCTGTACTTATAAATTATGCTCGACAGAATATTAATCTTTATGTTTGCAGATTCCATCAAATTGCAATGAGTATTCAAAACTATGTGAAATATGTTATAACAAGATCATTGATTACTACAAGTTTAAGTCGCTTGCACTAAACAGTGATAAATATTGGAGATCTCTAGATGAATATAAAAATAAAATCATAAAATTTGAGAACATATCGGATTTTGAAAATGATGACTCCCAAATGTCTCATTTAAAAGAGGAGCTTTTTATTAAGAATGAGAGTGATTCTGACAATGAGCTCCTGAGTGTGATAAAGAAAATTAAGTATGAATATAATGAGAACGCCAAAGAGAAAGAAAATGAGGCAAAGAAAGGTAAGGTAATATTTGATAAGGGAGATGATTTTATAATACGGATTGATCTAGACGAAGGGGGCATGTGTTTTGTACGGAGAGAGGTAAATTGTAGCAAAATAAGTACTTTTTCATTTTTTTTAATATGGTAATGTGTACCAAATAATAATAAAACTATTGTACCCTGAACAATTTAAGATCCACCAATAAAAATACTCTGTGTACTTAATGTTTCTATTTTCTAGTGAAAACTAAAAGAAAAAAGGGCAAAAAGAAATCTAAAGATTACGAATATGATAAAAAGTGTATAATTTGCGAAATATGTGGCAAATCTGTCAGGAACATGAAGGACCATATGATTTCACACACTTCCTTTGAGGACCGGAAGAAAGTTCCATGCAAATATTGTGACAGAACATTTAATACTATCGGTGGCAGAAACGCTCACCACAGGTCAAGGCATTTAGGGATAAGGCAACACTGCGAAATTTGTAACAAAGGTAAGCCCATATGTTTCCCACAAACATTTCAGTATTACAAACTTACTGCCTACAAAGATTACAGGGTGTAATCAAAACGAAAATAGATATTCAAGGAGTGTGATCAGTATTTGATTCTTGTCCCAAAAATATATGTGACCTTACATTTTGACCGGATTATCCTATAAAATGATTAATGTTGATACATAAACACGCAATAGATACTGAGCTGCGGTTGCGTGACCTTTAAGGCAAGGTCATACTTTAAACTGTGTTTTCCTGTCACCTAGTCTACCTAGTCTTCTGAAAAAATATGGGATAAAGTACACAATCCTTGACAGGGTCTGAATCATGCACAAAAAAAAATATTTCATGAGTTAAAAAATCATAAATCACCTCTTAAAAATCACACAATCTCCTTAAATGTAAAATCGTGTCCAGCACCATACATTTTTGTTTTGTTAAATAATTAATACATATATTAATATTTTAATTTTAACTGAACGCTTTTGTGATTTGTACACTTCAAACGATGTTTAAAAAATATCTTGCTAACACCGTCTACTACATGAATATAGAAAATAATGCTACGCAAAAAAGCATCTTATAACAATGTGCATAGTAGTGTAAATCATTTGGTTTTTGAGCTTAGACCTTGCCCTAAAGTTGTCGCGATGTACGGCAGAGCGAGGGTGTCCATGCATGTTGAGAGTTGTCAGGAAATGTTAATCATGTTATTGTCTGTAAATTACAAAAAAAATTATTAATGCATACTGACATTACTTACGTATTATTATA
The DNA here is from genome assembly GCA_905404095.1 of Glaucopsyche alexis. Taxonomy (NCBI): domain Eukaryota; kingdom Metazoa; phylum Arthropoda; class Insecta; order Lepidoptera; family Lycaenidae; genus Glaucopsyche; species Glaucopsyche alexis. The sequence continues at coordinate 19,482,309 of FR990054.1, read as the reverse complement.
GGTTCTAATGCAAGGGCGTAGCTACCGCCGTATCAATTATATGGGGCCTCTGGGCTATAGGGGCCCCTGAACGTGAGTCAGAAAAGAACACTTTCGATTAGGGACCTCAATTTTTTTTTATACTCTAATGTCTGTCGGGTAAAATATCTCATTTGGAAAAAAATACACCCAAAATACAACTAATAGAAATAACAAATTTTTGTTTGATAAACACATGCTAGTTCAGTGGCCTCGACTCGATCAACGAAAACCACATGACATGAATTACTATAAAATTTCTATGAGCACCAAGCAGCCCATACTGTATTACAGCTACACAACATATACATATCACAATTATTTTTTGTAACTTTTGCTGGAAATTAAGTAATAATTTTCACAGATGTGGTTAGCCTGAAGAGCCATCTACAACTCGTCCACAAAACAGTGCCGAAGCCCTTCAGCTGTGTGCTGTGTGAGGACAGCTTCCTCTCCCGGTCGCAGCTGGGGGTCCACATGATGAAACATGCCAAGCATAAACCGTTCAAGTGTGACCAGCCCGACTGTGATAAAGCATTCTACACCAAAAAGAACTTACAGTTACATTTGTATGTATATTATTAAGTAGATTTATTTGAGTTACCTGTTTATGAATTTAAAAAATACTGCAATTAAATAGTAGCATGAATATATTATGTTAAATTTTGTATGTGACTCGAGCCTCCATAAAAATAAATTATCCAAAAAAAGTCTGTCTATTTTGCAACTGAAAATTTTATAATGTTTTCTACTATTATATTATAATTATATAATAACTATTTTAAAAATTGCTTAATGTTATAAAAAAGTAACGAATGTATAATATTTTCTTTTACAGAAGGGGAGTTCATGAAAAAGAAAGATCACATCTCTGTCAATTTTGCTCAAAGGGTTTCTTCAAGAAAAGTCACCTACTTATCCACCTTAGGTATGTTTGAAAATAGCTTTTATACATAATTCGAAGTTTGTATTAAAAAAAATCTGTTGTATTTAGTGTATATTTTTGAGTAATTTATTTGATTTTATATATTATAAGAAACACATTGACAACCTTTCATAAATGCAAACTTTACTTTGAGGTCTTTCATGGCACATGTTACATGTACAATATAACAATTTTGTTATCGGTTTTAACCGCTGAGTGTTCCGACCAAAAATTATCAGTCCCTACAAAGTCGTAATACTAGCTTTCATTGTAGTTTATGATTTATGAAACCTACAAATATTTCAGGACGCATTCCAACGAAAAAAACTTCAAGTGTGATGAATGTGGGAACTACTACAAGACGCATCAGACGCTGCGCTACCACAAGGAGACGCACGTTACTAGCCGGAACTTCCCCTGTCAGCTGTGCGACAACACTTTTACCAATGTCAAGTGAGTGCTCGGTGTTTTAGCCCAAGCGTGCTCTATGGCGGCCAAGTGCGCGCATGATACAATGCATACATTTAATTATTTTTTTCTATGTTCTAGATTAACTTAGACTACTTACTACACCTACCTTCTACCGAGACTGTTTACAAATGTATTTTTTAAGTAATTTATAAATGAAAACTTGTAATTGGCTGACTGGATACTAGAATAATAACTATTGAATTAATTTAGCTGTAAGTTTTCCATGTGAATAAATAAATAAATATCGGTGGACGCCAGTGCGCGCTTGGGCATGTTCCCAGACTAAAACTCCTTTAAGTCCACTATGCCAGCTATTAACAGCTTTAGGTTTCAGTTCTTTCTTGTAAACTTACTTTAGTAATTACTTAAGTAACGTATTTTATTTGACTATGGAATAAGATTTCATAAATAAGAATTCTAACTGCAATTAATGACTTATTTTTACTTCTCTATAAATACGGGGGTAAGAACCACATGTTTATTATGTACTCTTTACTTTATGTGTGAGCTTCGTGGCCTAGTGGATAGACCGATGATTCGCACTCGAGAGGGTGCAGGTTCGAATTTCAGGTTGTGGCGTGTACCAATGAGACTTTCAGATCTGGAGTACATTATACGGACGCTCTAACGGTGAAAGAAAACATCGTAAGGAAACCCGCACATAGTTGGCCCCAGACGTATTGACTAGTTCATTCCTCTGGACTAGGCTGACTATGTTGTGAGAATGCCGAATGTTTTTGGGCAACCATATGACATTTAAAAACCAACTGTCCCAGGCACTGCAGTACTTCGCTCGGAGAATACTGTATAAATAGTTCAATAAGGATGAAAAGGCCTAAGTTTTTTATGTACTTTTTACTTTCAGATACCTACGAGTTCACATGGTGAGTCACACGAGAGAGCGGCGGTACCCGTGCAAGTACTGCGGGCTGAGGTTCCTGCGGTCGGACCACAGACTGCGCCACCAGAAGACCGCGCACGAGAAACACATGAACAGCGATGGCTCGTAGCACTCAATAGCTGTGTTCGGCGGAAAATAGCGCTAACAAAAAAACGTAAGCAAAATGGCGACCGCTGGCGTTAAGAGTGCGCTAGTCAACGGCTCGAACTCAGTGCTGCGCGCGGGGAAAATGCTTGTTATTTCACCTAATATTGGGGAAAAAAGGATATACCCATAAAATAATAATCTATACTTATAGGAGAAGCTATACTGCACACATTTATGCAGCTGTGTAAAGTATTTTAGAAAAGGCGTCTTCAAATTACGCAAATCGACACTCAGCTGTTGGTGTTTTATGAAAAAACTATAAAATATTTTTGTCTGAAGTAAAATTATTTCAATTGCTGAATAATTGAACCGTGTCGGTATTTGCTTGCTTTTTTATTATCATTCTTCACTTAATTTTTATTTACGTTCAAAGTTGCGCTAAAAATGCGATGTTTGGAGGCTATTATCTTCTACACTAATTTGAATTTCAGAAATATAAGCAAATACCGACCTAGATAAGTGTCATAAAAATCGATATTACGCTAGAATTTGGGTCTACAATGTTTGACTTGTGAGTAAATCACCAACAGCGTTTGTATGGAGAAAAAACCGACTAGCGCAGCCTTAAATAAGCAAAATGGCGGATTATGTTTGCAGTATTGAAGTTAGAAACGTGTTCTGGCCGATAGTCTGTTTTTTTTTCTTTTTCTTTATTTACTAGCAAGCGCTAACAAGCGCTTTTTCCCGCTGAACACACCCAATGTTCCTGATATAACAAGCCTCATATAACTTTCAAGAATTTCCAATGTTTGCTTTAAAATATGTTTCTTGCAGTATATTCTTATGATACAAAAGAATTTCTAAGTACTTAAATGTTAAAATTATTGTATAGTTATTGAATATGTATATTACTGAGAACTTCATGCGTATGTGGGTCCTTTTGAGGGACCAACACTCTATTATTATTCAATTAAATTGTAAAATACAGAAATGAATATTCCATTTGTTCATTTGCACAATATTCATTTTTATACGTTGTTACTGGATAAAATGAATGTATGGAATATTATGTTCAAATGTGGTACCTTGTGTCTCTTATGCTAAATTTAAGGCGAGATCATGGCCTACCCGACATTATTGTCATTTCCCGTCACCTAGTCCACCTAGTCACGAGTGCAATTACGAAATGGAAAAAATATGGGATAAAGTACACAATCCTTGACGGGTTCTGAACCGTACACATTTCCTTAGTAATTAAAAAAAATCATCACACAATCTCGTAAAGCGTAAAATTTTGTGCAATATATATTTTTTTTGTTAAATAATAATTAATAAAGGCATATAGGTATATTATATTTCAATTTAAACCGAACACTTTTGTGATTTGTACAATATTTCAAAAGATGTTTAAAAATACCTTGCTAACACCGTCTTGTACACGAATATAGAATAATGATACGAAAAAAACCTTATTACAATGTGCATATGAGTAGTGTTAATTTTTTTTTTTTTTTGATCTTTGTCCTCACCTTAAAATGTTGCTTTTTGGTGTCCTATTATTATCCTTGAAGGTTTCGCGTTAAATTGTTATTGGCTTTCAAAAAGATTTTATGTCAGAGAAATGTTAAAAAAGTAGTTAAATTAATTATCAAAGAATTAAATTATTCGTCTTAAATTATTATTTTCTTGTTATATTTTAATAAAATGTTTTCTATTTATATCCTCAGTTTTTTTTACTATTCTAGAATTAGTAAATATTTTATATTATATACCTATTTTTAATTGTCATCCAAAAATATTTTGATCGTACACACCAACTCACACCATAGTTTACTAATAGTTTGATTTTATTTCAAACTATTAGTAAACTAGGGGGGGAGGAGGAATGTCCTTCATGTCCTTATAACAAGTTACGAAAAGAACAAAACAAAAATCAGGTTGGTTATTTAAAACTCAATCACAAGATTCTTTTATTTAAAAAAATAAAATTTAAAAACTTTACAGTTCGTAATACTAGATAGTAATTAAAAAATAATAATCTCTTTGATATACGAGAGCCTGCTACGGACGAGGATCGGCCATCCTGAAAAAAAAAAATGTTACAAAAACTATAAAAATTAGAATCATCAAACTCACAAAATGTCTGTCTTCGCATGTGTGGGAAAAACAACTAGCGCTCGCGGTTTTAGAGCGTGTCGACCGTTGTGCTGATTGGCCACATGCATGCACGTGTGTGTGTGTGTGTGTGTGTGTGTGTGTGTGTGTGTGTGTGCGTGCGTGCCGTATGTGCGTGCGTGCGTGCCGTATATGCGTGCGTGCGTGCCGTATATGCGTGCGTGCGTGCGTAACTCACAGGTGTATGCTGAGCTGGCGGCTGGCGGTGAGCGCGGAGGCGTCCTGCGGCGTGAGGAACACGAACTGGCGCGCGCGGTTTTTGAGCGCGTGGTCGATCAACAGCTGCAAAACTATCTTGCGATTCACGTTGTCCTGTAATGAAGATTAGATGTAGGTAGCTGGAATGCAACATATAATATTATTTTAAGGTATGCACGGTGTCTTATTTCACACCGTAGCAATTTTACTTACGTATATACGTATAACGTACTTGTCTATACGTGATTAGCAAGCTCCGCGTGTGAGCTGCACGTTTGTAGCATATATGAGAAAATTCGGTTTTATTATTATCCAAGCCCCCACAAGGTATAATACGACGAGCAGAACTGAACGTAGGATAATCCAGTAAGACTAAATTGTTACTAACTGTTCTGCTGCTATAGGACAGTTTGTTTGACAACTCTATTGAGGCGGGATAGCTAGGTCGCCTTGCGATTACGCGCAATGTGCCAACGGAGATAGTATTTCGGACACAGCCAATCTATTGACTAGACCACGCAAGTGTATCTACTTCGCATGTAAAAGAGGAGTAAAATTACTTCCTTCTGGGCCATTTCCTCTCGAATATTCTCGGTGCCTAACGTCAAACAAAAACTAAAAAAATGCGGCGCGGTGGCGTGCGGCGACGCGACGGCCTTTGAATCGTTTACTCGGGGACGGGGAGTTATCATCACTAAATCGCTCTTGTGACGTCACATCAGGTAGAAAAATAATGGCACGCTTGGTTTCTATACAAACGATGAGACTTGCATTATATAGTCAATAGATGTCTGTGATTTCGGAGCAAAAATATATTTTACAACTCAAGTTGTACCATAAACACGTCAAACTCGTCCATAAAGTAGAAGGGCAGCTCGACGGCGTCCCAGAGCGCCATCATGAACGCGACGGTGGCGTACGAGCGCTCGCCCCCGGACAGCGCGCTCGTGCCGCGCCCGCCCGCCGCGCCCGCGCGCCCGCCGCAGCATAACTCCAGCACGCCGCGCGCCTGGTCTATGTCCATGCGACCCTGTGTAGTGAATATAGGATGAAGAGACAAGCTCAACACAATTCTAAAGTTAAAACCACCAGAACAATAAAAAAAAGTCTATCAAAATGCTGTCACAATGAATTATTCATTTGTCCACAAGTGACTACGCGTCATTTTAGTATTTTTTTTATCGGATTATAATCTAGCGTCTGTCACATCCTATCCTACTTCCTACTAATATTATAAATGTGAAAGTTTGTGAGGATGTTTGTTACTCCTTCACGAAAAAAACTACTGAATGGATTTTGATGAAATTTGGTATGGTAGTAGTTTAGGCTCTGGATTAAAGCATAATATAAGTAGTAGCTCATGTTACCCAGGAAATGGTCACTGACCGTGTATCCGCGGATGGTGAGGATGGCCTGGAAGCAGTGCTGCACGCGCCGCGCCACGTACGTCTGCACGCGCTGACAGAAGCTCAGGTGCTTGTCCGTGGTCCGCTTTATCTGGAAACATGCGTTATAAATATACTATGTGCGCCAGATAAGTCTGCGCACAGTCAAAATCCCCGGGCCGCACTACCAAAATTTATGTATACTCGTAGTGCGCGCCAGATAAGTCTGCGCACGGTCAAAATCGGATACTATTTTTTCCTATTAGAACTTAGAGCTTAGAACAAAAAAATGTACTGTAATAAGCAAAGAAAACACCCCAGTCACGCGCAGAGTTATCTGACACGCACTCTACTTATTAAGTTCGCGCCAGTCTTTTTTTAGAAGATGGGCACTGGGCAGTGTAGATACCTTTATATTTAAGCAGCTCAATATAACATACGACCTATCATGCCCTTCCGAGGTTTTTTGTCGGTTGTTTATCTGTTCAAAAGCGCCATTGAATAGATAAACTACCGACAAAAATCCGGAACGTCTTTTTCCAAATACTTGATACATATTATTGCAATGATAAAAAAGCATGATACGTCAATGTCATATTGACAGATGTCAGGGTAAAAGCCTATTTAGTTTGATAAAATTCAGTTAGCCAAAAGGCTATGTATAGCGTAGACGCATTTCTGTATTAGATTATATTCTTTCATAAGACTTGTATCAATAAATTTATGTACCAATAAAGAAGATTACCAGAATACCGTATTATTTGTATTACTAATATATCCACTACCTATAATATAAGAAGAGTCCAAAAGTTGTTCAGAACGCTTGCCGCAGCACTTACACTACTTACCTCTTCAATGAGCGCGCTCAGCTTCTTGAGCGTGAGTTCCGTGCGGCGATAGTTGCGCTCGACGGTCAGCAACTTCTCGGCGACCTGCGCGCGCGTCAGCCGCGTGTTGCTCATGGAATTCAATTTCAGTTCAGTCTTCTTGAGTAGACCGATCACTACTGACTTCTCCCTAGCGACATAAAATGGTGTCAATATACAATACGGGCCAGTTCAAACCGCGATTTTACGCGACGCTAAATGAATAAATTTCAATTTTGAATAGCTTTATTAAAAATGCAATTAAGAACTAATACTATAAAGATGAAAATTTTGATTGTTAGTTTGAATTGAATTGTTTTTCCTTGTTATCAGCAATCAGCAAAGAGCTATAATCTGATGTGATCACTATATTTTGTAAATTGTGGTTGTGGACAACTTGAACATCATTCCATATTCAAAATCTGCTTCCTTTTAAGGCGAGCAGTGTCTCCTTTGGTGTTCAGGAGATTTTTCACAAGTATATTTTTATGTTCATTGAGTCTACGCTTGTATTTGTCACTACTAGAATGAACAGTTTCTCTGATTGTTTCTATTTGTTGTTGTGTTCGTGGATTTCTGAGTTCCGTATGAACCAAGGTGCATGGTTCTGAAAGCAATATTTTGGAACCTCTGCAGTATTTCTATATTAGAGTTACTTGCAGAGCCCCATAGTTCTATGCGGTAGGTCCAAATTGGCTTTATTATGGTCTTGTACACAAGCAATTTATTGGCCAAAGATAGTTTGAATTGAATAGGTTCCGAAACCACTGGCCGATTTAAAAAAATATTTCACCATTTCATGTATGTATGATACATACATGAAATGGTCTCCGTCTCTATAACTGCCAATAAAAATATTGGCAGTTATAGGGACTACCAATAGAAGTTAAAACGCAAACACTATTTCAACAATGTGCAGTATATATATTACAGTAAAATTGTAAAAACCGTTAGATTGTAAAATAACTAATGAGATTGTAAAAATATGTCGAAAGTTAAAAAACTATATTATATTTATAATAATCTAACGAAAAATAATGTGTTGAATAGGCTACACGACTACATCTAAAATATTTAGTTTCATTAATGTACTCAGAAAATTTGAGGCATTACTACTTCGTAAATGTAAAAAATTATAATATTTTATTTATAGTTTAGTAATTAGAGACATCTAAAAAGTACAAAAAATTTAATTATTTTTTTGCTAAATTAGTAAACAAAACCTACATCATTAGTTTACTTACATCATATACAAAAACTTTTATTTAGAGTCCGACCGAAACTGGTTTTCCGGCCGAAACCGAAACCGAAACCGAACATTCGGCCGTGGCTTCAGTTTCGGCCGAAACCGAAACCGAAACCGAAACTCACGTGGTCAAGTAGAAAATTCCTTAAAATACTGAAATTTGGTGCATTTTATCCATTACTCTGCATTAATTAGGACATGAAATGGAAACACGGTATATTAATTTTGTTGTAATCATTTATTTAATGTAATATTAAAAAATATTAATTATATCTGGGGGCACGGTAGTGCACCCGCCAAGTCGAGCGCGAAGCAAACACTGCCGTACCATCCTTTACTGGAACCATTTCGCCGCATTTTCAGGCCCCTATTTGAGAACCTCTGGATAAGACCAGAACGCAGAAATTTTCGTCATACAGTAAGCTATAATCACATACTTAAAATCCAAAATTTCAAGTCTGTAGGTCATTTAGTTCCGAAGTTAAGCGAAAGCAAAGTTTCGCATTTATTACACTCACTCATTCACTCACTCACTCATGATCATCATAATAGAACTAGTACTTCCCATAAATTCAGAGAGCTGAAATTTGGTACAGAGTTAGGGTTTAATGGCCACATAAAGGGAAAACTATAAAAACTAGGATAATCGATCTGGGGGCACGGCAGTGCCCCCGCCAAGTCAAGCGCGAAGCAAACACTGCCGTACCATTATTTACGGGAACCATTTCGCCGCATTTTCAGGCCTCTATTTGAGAACCTCTGGATAAGACCAGAACGTTGATCTGGAGGCACGGCAGTGCCCCCGCCAAGTCGAGCGCGAAGCAAACACTGCCGTACCATTATTTACTGGAACCATTTCGCCGCATTTTCAGGCCCCTATTTGAGAACCTCTGGATAAGACCAGAACGCAGAAATTTTCGTCATCCAGTAAAGTATAATCACATACTTAAAATCCAAAATTTTAAGTCTGTAGGTCATTTAGTTCCGAAGTTAAACGAAAGCAAAGTTTCGCATTTATGACACTCACCCAGTCACTCACTCATGATCATCAGAATGGAACTAGTACTTCCCATAAACTCAGAGAGCTGAAATTTGGTAAAGAGGTAGGGTTTAATGGCCACATAAAGGAAAAACTATAAAAACTAGGATAATCGAAGATCTGGAGTAACTGGTGACCCTTATTAGAAAACACAAGAGCCCAACCAAACTATTAGAGATCGACATACTGCCTTTACAAAAAATATTCAACTTGGTGGGCCACTTCATTTGATGTCAAAAATCGAAGGTCTGAATTATCTGATGAAGAACCCTCAGCTGGTCTCAGCTGATTAGAGATATGGCAATGTCCCCTTCTACTATTGGTACATAAAAAAATCGACTGTCATTGCAAAAATCCAGTGAAGTGGGACACATCTTCTAATTTAATCTAGCCGGTAGCGTCAAACTGCTGGGCGAATGCCTCCCCTTCTGCTTTTAATACGCATAAAAATAAAATTAAAGGAAAACTCTGGATAAGACTAGACTGGCTTTTATGTTTATACTTACAAGTTTACAACAAGAAATAGTCGAACAATTAACTTTATTCTACTCGAACATTACACAAATTAAATAAACAAATTACACTAAAATCTAGTAAAATAAATCAATATTCCTACGTTTCTACAAAAAGAAGTGAAATCCCACCAAAAACATTCTATAAAAAACTAGCCAAGTCTCGATGGAGCTGCTTGTTTATCTCTAAAAAGTAATGAAATCTAGACTAAGTCGTGCCAAGTCTAAGGATCCTTACTGCGATTTATTTATTATTATAGTTAATGTTGTGTGACTTGGCCGTTGAAGAGTACACAAGGGTACAAAAGGGGCTCCATAACACCATTGCTCCAATACATGTGTTATACAATCAACAACAGCCTAAAATAAGACACTAGCGTCCAATTACCAATACCAGTATGGGCTATTATCTCGCTTAACAAACATAGGTAGTTACAACAGAATCTGATATAACATTACGTGTAAACAAAATTGACTTCTAACGTATAAAGAATTTTCAAGGGCCAAGTCACACAACATTAACTATAATAATAAATAAATCGCAGTAAGGATCCTTAGACTTGGCACGACTTAGTCTAGATTTCATTACTTTTTAGAGATAAACAAGCAGCTCCATCGAGACTTGGCTAGTTTTTTACAGAATGTTTTTGGTGGGATTTTAATTATGTTTTCAAATTCAGTTGCGTTGTCAAAGCGTTGCCGCAAGAAACGAAGTTAGGCGAGCGTGCACGAAAACTTCCGAAATCAGTTTCGGTTTCGGCAAAAGTTTCGGCCACTTTTGGCCGAAACCGAAACTGCCGCCGAAACTTGATTTTTGGCCGAAACTCGGCCGAAACCGAAACCGAACTTTCGGTCGGACACTACTTTTATTATGGTAAGTATGAACTTAAACGCACAAATATCGGAGATATTTACAAATATGTTCCCGCGGCCGTATACTTCATACACTTTAACATGGACGTGACGTCATAGCTACGTACGACTTTAGTATGGAGCGTTTTCACGGGACTTGCGAAATGTTGTAAACAAATCGCTGTACCTTTAAAAATATTGACTTTTGATATACGGTTTCTTCTGAGAAGTTACTCATATTTAAGAGTACTATTCATTTATGCAATAAAAAAAAGTCAGTCGTCTAGCCTATTATAGGCAGCATATTCGCGTCGGAAGTCTATCAACATTTTACAATTTCACTAGTTTTATTACAATCTAACGGTTTTTACAATTTTACGGTGACATAATTTACACAATGAACTTTCACTAAATCTATTCAATTTCACTTATAAGATACTAGCTAATGCCCGCGGCTCCGCCCGCGTAAGTACAGTAACCCACGAGGACCTTATATGTCCCGCGATAAAAAGTAGCCTATATCCTACCCCGTGGTTTACCTTATATGTGCCAAATTTCATTATAATCGGTTTAGTAGTTTTTTCGTGAAACTGTAAATAAAGTACCTCACGGGAACCGAACGTTTCCCTGCGATAAAAAGTAGCCTATATCCTTTCTCAGGCTATAGACTATCTGTGTACCAAATTTCATTTCAATCGGTTCAGTAGTTTTGCCGTGAAAGACGGACAAACAGACACACACAGACCATTTATAATATTAGTATGGATGTACAGCACTTATATACGTCAGCCGCAGAGGCGGCCTTACCCATTGCGAGGCTCCGGGCGGCAGGTGTTTGCGAGGCCCTTTGTCCTTCGTGAAAATTATGTGATGCGAAATTAGTTCTGGTTTTTTAAAGGATTTACAAAATGGCATGTATTTAAACTTGCGACAAAACAATAAAATTTGGGTGTGAAAAAACCGAACACTGAATACAAAATTACCAGATTGGCAAAATAATGTAAGGAACAAAAATTTCTAAATCTGGTGACTAAATAATACCAGTTTTGTTCACTGAATATTCCAAACTAGCAGACAGATATTATTTTAGCTAACAAATTACCATCTTTGCGACAATTTGTGAGTAGGTAGACATTTAATTCAAAAATAGGCACATATGTTTTCCGTGATGTAGGTAATTAAAAAAACATAATAAGCAGAAAAACGAGCGCACATAAGGAAATGTTTAATTTTACTCGGTTTTGTTAAAATTTAAAAATGGCATAAGTATATTTAAATTTCTGTAATATTGAGGGTACGACTTCGAGGTTTTTAGGGATGCTGAATACAAAAATGATATCCATTTTGAATTTCAAAGAGCGGATATCAATAATTTTTAATAAAATGAATCTAGGTGTCGTTTTCTAGGCTTATGGGGAAGTAAATTACAAAAATTAATTTATTGTGAAATTTCAAAATGGCGGATGTATTTTAATTTCTGTAAAATTCTTCGATCTCGAAAACGGTGCGTCCTACTGATAAAAATAATGAAAATTTGCTCCCCCTTTTTATCCCTGCAACCTTATATTTTCTTCATGGTGGAAGAAAATAAAATTTGAAAATCCAAAATTTTTCAACTCTTCTATAGCTTTATACGTCGCTCGTATCTTAATGTAGAGTATTTACATTTTTTTAATAAAATTGTTTCTATCTTGGAAACGGTGCTTCCTACCGAAAATATAATGAAAATTTCCTCCCCCCTTACTAGCCCCGTAACCACATATTTTCTACATGATGGGAGAAAAAGTAAATTGAAACTAATTTTCCAACATCTATCCTACTAACATTATAAATGTGGAAGTTTGTGAGGTTACTCTTTCACGTAAAAACTATTGAGCGGATTTTGCCTACTTTGATCCTGAAAATATACAATATTCCCGAAGAATATTGAATTTACGCGGGCGGAGCCGCGGGCAACAACGAGCGATGGCTCGTACCTCAAAGTACAGCATTGCTCTATATATTTTTTTATACTAAAAAAGTTATGAAAATTTCCTCCTCCTTAGTAACGCCACTACCACATATTTTCTTCATGATGGGAGAAAAAGAAATTCGATAATCTTAGATTTTCCAACATTTCTATAGCTTTATACATCGCTCGTATCTAAAAGTAATTGCCACCTTTTTTTCTATAATCGCTTCTATCTCGGAAATGGTGCATGAATGCATCATGCACCATTTCCGAGATAGAAGCCTATTAAAAATAGTATACATTTCTTTCTCCTTAGTAACACCGCAATATTTTCTTAATGGTAGGGGAAAAAAAATTGAAAATTCTGAATTTTCCAACATTTCCATAGCTATGCATCATCACTCGTATCTCAAAGAAGAGCATCGCCATACTTTTTTCTATAATCACTTCTATCTCGAGAACAGCTAGAAATCCTACTGAAAAAAATCGGCCAAGTGTGAGTCGGACTCGCACATCGAGGGTTCCGTACAAACCAGGGCCTCGATGCATAAGAATTTGTTAAAAAAAATAATCAGCTCTTAACCTTAAAAAACCACATCGATTGCCGTCTATCCGGTCAAAATCGGTTGATTCATTCGAGAGATATCGTGCAGGAATTGCTCCGAAATTTTTCATCAAAAAATTTTTTGTTGTCGATTATTTTAAAGGACATGAAAAACTGCATCGATTGCCGCCAATCGCGTGAAAATCAGTTGATTCATTCTAAAGTTATGACAGTTTGAAATTTCAAAAAAATTGTGTTTTATTAAACTTCTGATGAAAGAAAATTATCAGGGAAAAGTTTTAGAAGCACTTTTATTTTTGAGCTCGATAAGCTTAAAAATTACGCATTAGATAAAATTTAAGCGCTTAGTGAGAAGTTGCACGGATGGCCTTTAAGTCAACCGTTTTCCTAATTGATATTATATGATGTAATTAAAAATTTACGATTTTCGCAATTTTCCCTTTATCTGTGCTTTAAGACATTGTTTTGTACCAATTTTTAAGATTCTGAGTTCACAGGAAGTACCCTGTAGGTTTTGATTCCCTTGCGAGTGCCGAAAATTTGCGGCATAATCGGCTGTATCTTTTGATTGCGTTGGCTTAGAAGTTTCATTTTTTCACAGCTCTAAGGGACAGTAGACTTGAGTATTTTATATAAATTCCAGCTTGATACCTCAACGCGTTCCTGAGAAAAAGGGTCTTGAAAGACAGACGGGCGGACAACAAAGTGATCCTATAAGGGTTCCGCTTTGTCCTTTCGAGGTATGGAACGCAATATAATATAAAATATAGTATAAAAAATAATGAAAATTTCTCTCCCCAAATATCCCCGTAAGTGGAACTACGTATTTTCTTTATGATATTTTTCTTGAAAATCCTGAATTTCCAAAAAATCTATAGCTTACATAACATACTGTGTTAATATAATCATCAATCCTAATCAGCATCCCTAAGAAATTTTAAATTAGTACTCGTGTCATTTTTACGAAGAATGAAAATTCTCCATTTTGGAAATATTAATCGGATAATTTTGTAATCAGCACCCCCAGAAACGTAGAAAAATACACCCATATTAATTTTAATAAAAAAATAAAGTTTACGCTCTTTCGAATTTCAAAATGGATTTAATTTTCATATTGTTTTGCACCCCCAAAAACCTTGAAAATGACACCATACCACAGAAAAACAATCTCCAACAGTAAGTATCCAAAAATTCGATTTTCCGTAGCCTGCAAATTGAATTTTAGGAGCCATTAATTTATCAACCCAATCTGGTTTTATAGCTGCTACCATGTAAGCAGCTATAAAGCAGCTAATGGTCATCAACTCGGAAATTAAGTCGTCAACTTAATTTCCGAGTTAAAGTTATCCATATTATATAATCCAATTTATCTTACTCATACTGCAAGCAAAATTATTCCAAGGTGACAAGAGTTGACGAATTGATGAACGAAATGAAACACAGGGATTCTCTGAGCGATAGATGAGCAAAATCTTATTTCACGACTTCCCTGCTGACCCGAGTGCTATGGATTAAAAAACCGATCTTCAAGTGTTTCGAGGCGCGATATTCAAGAACCACATAATTAATTTTTCAATTATGTTTTGAATGAATGAATTAGTTAACTAACTTTATTTTAATTTTCCATTATGTTATAACCTTGATAAATAATTAAGAATCAAAATTAAAAAATACATATAGCTTTTTTATCTATATGTATTTTTAGATTTTTGAAATCTTTAGTTATTTTCTAAAAATTGCTTGAGTTGTTGCGCGAGGCCCCTGCAAGCGCGAGGCCCCGGGCGATTGCCCCGTTCGCCACCCCCTAAGGCCGCCACTGGTCAGCCGTATAGCTACAAATATACACTACGGCCACTGTATCTTGGCGGGTCTGAACATAGGCTCTGCGAACTTTAGCGCATGTACAACTCGTGAAGAAAACTGTTATTGTATTATTTTTATATACCTATGTACTAATACAATTTCCCTAATACAGTTGACCAACTAGTACAAATAAAACAAATACGAAAACACATATCAACAGTTATTGCGCAACCTTCTGCGCGAAGTTCAGACTTGCCAAGATACATCGGTCGTATTGTACTGCTATAAGCATTAATAAGCATGTCGGTGACGCGAACGCACGAGATTTGACCTATCCAAAAAGCGTCTAACGCGCACAGCACACGGCCGCTGCGCGTGAGCATGTCGGTGACGCGAACGCACGAGATTTGACCTATCCAAAAAGCGTCTAACGCGCACAGCACACGGCCGCTGCGCGTGAGCATGTCGGTGACGCGAACGCACGAGATTTGACCTATCCAAAAAGCGTCTAACGCGCACAGCACACGGCCGCTGCGCGTGAGCATGTCGGTGACGCGAACGCACGAGATTTGACCTATCCAAAAAGCGTCTAACGCGCACAGCACACGGCCGCTGCGCATGAGCATGTCATGAGCATGTCGGTGACGCTAACCCATAAGACTCCCCTACCAAAAGATGCCCAACGCAGCTAAAGGAGTTTTCAGTTGAAAAAGAGAAAGAAAGTCAATCTATATATACTATAACATATAAAAATGTTATGTCGGTTTGTATACGCTTCAAAAACTCAAAAAGTTCTGCACCGATCGAGCTGAAATTTTAGCATGATATATAATCCGCACCAAGGATTGTTTTTATCTATTTTTTGCATCAGTCACATATCCGCGACCGCGAAAAACTATATATTTACTTGAGCGGAGCCGCGGGCAACAGTTAGTTTACTAATATAAATCGTTCCTTACCTGGGGTTATCTACCCTAGGACATAGTAGCAGTGCCTCCTGTATTTTCTTCTGCACGTGGCTCTGTTTGGACTGCAGTATCTCCTGCACCGCCTCGAGCTTCCGCTTGTCTTCGGTCAGCCGCTGCTGGTACGTCTGTCTGTCCGTCACACCTTGGTCCATCTTCATCTTCTCTTGCTCTATTTCTTCCTAAAAAGAATAGTTGTTAAAGAAACTCTCAATTACTATGTGATACTTAAATTTATATACCATACCAGAAACCCCATTTCTCGTAATTAACTAACCTATACACTTTCATTTCACTTTTGTTGAATTATAAATTAATCGTCTTGATAACATGAACTGATTTTTTAAGTTTGGACCAATCAAAACTGTTTTGATGTTGGGGTGACGTTTATGAGAATACCACTTTGCAGTCTGTGCAGACTGGATTGTAACCGTATTATTGCAGGATTCTATTAGCAGAATCGACCTTCAGGTTGAATTCTATATTTATAAATATATAAAAGTCGTTGGCCTAAACACTACATCACAACAATAATATTGCACAATCAACTTTCTGTACTTCAAATTTTATTCAACAATTGGAACAACAAAAAATGTTGTTTCCAAGTTTGGTTAGGACAATGCAGGCTGATCACCTGATTTCTAACAAGAAAGATGATCCATGCGTCGGATGGGCATGTAAAAAGTCAGACCTGCGCCTGATCTCTCACCGGTCGTGCCGGTTATCCATCCCACTGGATTACGAGAGTAAAGGAAGAGCGAGTGCTCATGTGTACTGCGTACACACTTGGGCACTATAAAAATTACTCCTGCTCGAATGGCCTGGTTTCAATTAAACCGGCCACCGTCACCGAAATTAGTGTGGGAAGTTATTATTTCTTACATTGAGGCTCCTGCACGTGGCCACGACCTGCGCGTACTTGGCTTTGAGCTTGCTCGCCTTAGCGTCGTACTCCTCGATCTTGCTCTTGTACTCGTTCT
Organism: Glaucopsyche alexis; assembly: GCA_905404095.1. Taxonomy (NCBI): domain Eukaryota; kingdom Metazoa; phylum Arthropoda; class Insecta; order Lepidoptera; family Lycaenidae; genus Glaucopsyche; species Glaucopsyche alexis. Next base: position 19,465,370 of record FR990054.1, on the reverse strand, counting down.
CTTGCTCGTTGAAAGCGGCCACTTGCTCGGACAGCGTCCTCACTTTGTCCTTACTGACATTTAATTCGTCTACCTGTAATGATAAAAATATTGTTTAGAATGTATAAAAAGATGTAGGTGTAAACGGTAACTAATATTTCACGACATAATTATAGCATTCAGGGCCTTCTCATAAATGCATTTTAACAATTCACAAGTTTTGTCATTTCGATACTTTATTAGTGATCGCCAAGTAATCGAAATTCGTCCATAACTCATATAATTTTTAATTTCAGTAATAGGGAATATGCATAAAATATAAAAATAGCTTAAAACATAATAATATGATACTAGACTGAAAAATAAAGGAAATGGCGAAAAAAATTTCAATATCTGTTGATAAATGAGCAAGATATGAGCGGTCAAAGTTTGTACTCTATCTCTTTCTAGCAAAACGAAATTTAGTATGAACTTTCTATGAAAGTCGTGTTATGTGACGTCACGATACACGTCCGATCTCTCTGTCTAATAGACTACTTTAAACGTTCATATCTTAGTTATTTTTAATGATATCAAAAAACTGAATTTACCATACGATTTACCAAACAAGATAGATCTATATAAAAAATAAAAAAAATACGTGCATATTCCCTATTATAAGAGTTATTTTGTCAGACACAAAATAAAAATGTAAATGTTGTCTTTTGAATGTGAATTTTACACATTTAATAATCCATGGTTACATTTCAAGGACCTTATCAGCATAATAACGAGCGAAAAATGTAAATAAGCGTTAACTGTGTAGAGACATTATAGCTTCCTACTCATCGCCGAAATAGCTCAGTTGGGAGAGCGTTAGACTGAAGATCTAAAGGTCCCCGGTTCAATCCCGGGTTTCGGCAGAATCCTCTTTTTTGGTAATTTTAGTTTATTTTAAGTTTAAACAGTATTTTTTTTATATAGGTATATTATACTGATATTACTTCCTATATTATACTGATAATACCATTAATTTTATCAAATTTAATACCGACCCAATCTTTGATTATCGTTCGTTAATAAAAAATTATTTACTGCATATGTACGTGGTTATGTAACGCGTCGCTACATAATATAAGGTTTGGTAAAATCAATTACGGATACTTCGGGCATGTGATCTGCTGCTTATGTAAAGACATTTAAGAAGAAAAATAATTGTCATACTCGAAAAAAAAAATTGTCTTTATAAGGGCGAGTTTGCATTTTGCGGAGAGTCGCCCTGGATACATTAGATGATTATTTTAGTTTGAGTATGACAATTATTTCTCTGCCTAAACGTCTTTACTTAAGCAGTGGATCACGTGCCTGAAGTATCCGTAATAGGCTAGCGGACTGATTTTTTTTTATTACATAAATGAATAGTACTCTTAAATATGAGTAACTTCTCAGAAGAAACCGTATATCAAAAGTCAATATTTTCAAAGGTACAGCGATTTGTATACAAAATTTCGCGAGTCTTTATACCAAAAAAAATTTTTTTTTTTTTGCGAAATTGGTAAACAAAACCTACATCATTAGTTTACTCACATCATATACAAAAACATTCATTATGGTGAGTATGAACTTAAACGCACAAATATGCAAGATATTTACAAATATATTCCGGCGGCCATATACTTCATATACTACTTCATATACTATAACCTATAAGTGACGTCATGTGTATATCGATTTTAGTATGGAGCGTTTTTAGGAGGCTCGCGAAATTTTGTATACAAATCGCTGTACCTTTGAAAATATTGACTTTTGATATACGGTTTCTTCTGAGAAGTTACTCATATTTAAGAGTACTATTCATTTATGCAATAAAAAAAAATTAGTCCGATTGCCTATTGATTTTTGGAGACCTTATTTATATACAAGGGCATTACCAGCACGGCGTGATGCGGCGCGTCGTGCTCGGCGCGCGCGGCGGTCGCGGCGCGCAACGCCTCGTCGGCCGCGTGTCGCGCCTGCAGCAGCGCCTGCAATGCGCGTGCGCACTGACGCTCCTCCGTGCGCGCGCGCTCCGCCTCGTTCCGCAGCTCTACCGCTTGCGCCTCAAGAGTCTGTAGCTTGGCCTCGCCTTCCTCGATCTCGCTTAACACCTGCCTGTGAATACAAGGAAATATTATTTAAAAAAACGCGTGTGCTTTTTGACCACACGTCTGAAGTAAAACTCCTTTAGCTCCATCTATGTATATATATGTCACCGTAAAATTGTAAAAACCGTTAGATTGTAATAAAACTAGTTAAATTGTAAAATGTTGATAGATTTTCGACGCGAATATGCTGCCTATAATTTCACACATTATTTTTCGTTAGATTATAAATATATAATTTTTAATCATTCAACATATTTTTACAATCTCGTTAGTTATTTTATCTAACGGTTTTTACAATTTTACGGTGACATATATACATTTACATAATTATATTATGAATTAATTTTCTATAAATATTTAAGTGTCTTAGATATACGAAACGTAACTGGCTATGAGAGAAAGGAAGAAAGAAAGTGTGTGCTCTCTCTCTTGCCTTTACAGTAATATACGAAACGTTACTCTCTAATCTCTATCTCTTTCTATCTTCACAAACTTATATCTCCCTCTCAACTTCCGTTCGTCTCGCCCGATCACAAACGGTGTTTTAACTTTTTGTAACGCTCTTGTCATGCATTCACCAGCTTACTGCCCAAGTCAAGCGTGCGTAAAGAAGTTTTACTTAAAAAACCAGCCAAGTGCGAGTCGGACAGACAGACGGACGGACAATGTTGTCTTAGTAATAGGGTCTCGTATTGGGTAGGTAGCGCTTTACCTTAAAATAGGTACTTGCAGTGGTAGTTAATACCATCAAGGGCACAGACATCTATTGACTAGACAACGCGCGTGCCATTATCTTTCTACCTACTGTGACGTCACAAAAGCGATTTTATGGAGCTAACTCCACGTCCCCGAGTAAATGATTCAAAGGCTGTCGCCACGCACCGCGCCGACGCGTTTTTTAGTTTTCATTTCACGTTTGGCACCGAGAATATTCGAAAGGAAATGGCTCTGAAGTTACACGCGAAGTACTATCAACAAAGTTGCCGCTCGACCAGGCATGAGATGTAAATCGCTAACATCGCCGTTGAATCGTGCTCACGCAAACATACCTACGTATAAACACGTAGTTCAACCACGTCTGCAGTTGTTGCTGTCACTTCCTTTGTGTTTAAATATTTTGAGGCGTCCTAGTGCAAAGACAAAAAGACAAAGTTATAAAACTAGTCGAGCAGAAACTTTTTCGATCCACGTCCCCGAGTAAATGATTCAAAGGCCGTCGCCACGCACCGCGCCGTCGCGTTTTTTAGTTTTCATTTCACGTCTGGCACCGAGAATATTCGAGAGGAAATGGCGCTGAAGGAAGTAATTTCTCTTTTACACCCGTGGACTATGGACTATAGTCGATAGATGTCTGTGATCAGGGTTCACCAACCTTTTCCGGTCGGCGGTGCTGGTGGCGAGGTATCTGGCGGGGCGCGCGGCGCCGCCGTAGCTGCGGTAGTGCGGCGCGGGCAGGTACTCGCTGCCGTCGAGAGTAACCACCTTGTTGCAGTGCTGGGGCACGTTCTCCACCGAGTCGGAGAGCCGGACCGCCTCGTCTAGGGACAAGTGCTGAATTATCACATGGTGACAATAATTTCAGACATTTTTCGGCTATCCAGCCGATCAGCAAGCTAGCTTGCTGCTAGCAACATTAGCGATACTTGGCTAGCCAAGTATTTTTGCTGTTAAATTTTGCTATTAAAAATATAATTGCTAAATCTGAATCATGAAGTTCTGTACGGGTAATGTTAAAGACACTAAGGCCCACTTGCGCAGATATGGGTTAAAATTAGCCCTGGGCTAAAATATCATGTCTTCTCTTATATAAAAACGAAAATCGAGAAAGATAACATGATATTTAAACCAAGGGTTAACTTTAACCCAGTCTGCGCAAGTGTACCTAAAAATTATATGAAACCGGTTTATATGCAATATCATAGACGTATATATTATAACCAATCGGCATGGTAAATATTACAATATAACGAAAAATAATGCGTACAATTGTATGGAGAAAATAGTATTTGACAATCTGTCTGCATATTATAATATCTCTAGTAATATTACAATCTAACGGTTTTTACAATTTTACGGTGATATGTGACGATATATATTTGTAACGTAGTGTACGTAGCCTACCTTTAGTTTTGAAGTCTTTGTACAATATGCACTCTTTTTGGTCGTGTACTGTACTATGTACATACATACCGTGGTCGGCGACGAGCAGGATGTTCTCCAGGCCGAGGTTGTCTATGAGGTAGTTGGCGACGACGTCGTCGGCGACGTTTAGCGCGTCGAGCGCGCTGCGATGCGGCGGCGCGCGCACGCTGCTCGCGCGCACGTCGTGCCGCTTCGGCAGGAACTGGCTGCATGTCACCCCTGGTTTACCACCGCTGCCGTACACCTACAAAATAACACTGAGTTACATCTATACAGGAATACTTTTTCATCGGTACAATAAATTTTACCACGTCATTGGTATCGATAATAGAGTACGTTTCACAAATTAAAAAATATATATATTTTCATTTCAATTAATTTATCTTATAACCAATCTAATACCGCATGGGCGCACTAACTACAAGGCGTCAACGGGTGCGGTATGAGATAGGGGGCGGCGGGGTGGGGTAAGCGATCGGCCGAGCAGCGCACGAGTTGGCAACAAAGCATCGATAGATGCGTAACGTATCCACATTTTGTATTAGTTTAGCGGATAAGTTCGGGGATTGATAATTTTGTTTTTTTGTTCCAAAGGGGTAGTAACAAAAATCGCTAGTATTTTTTTATTTTTGACAACTATTACGTATGTTGATTTATTGTACTGTATTTATATATTATAATAAATATTTTATAATACTAGTTGACCAGTTGTAGTGCAGGCAAAAATTAAAAGTTGCATACTGACTAAGATTTAACTTAAAGACGCAATTTTACTTATACAAGAATTAAACAATTTGGTTTTATGATGTACATAGTGTTAATATAAAATATTAGTTATGTACTTGTCTATCGAATTAGGTTAAGGTTATGGTAGATTTTAAGTTCTGGTACAGAACAGGTAGAATAAATTAAAAAAAAAACTTTATTCTCTTATTAATTAAAGCGAAAGATTTTGTATAATATGAATGAATTATTTTATATGGATGAATACTTTAATTTCAATATTACTTTTTAATTTTAGACTATAGATTTTAGAGTTTGAATAAATGTAGCGCACAGTTTAAAGCTTCTATTCAGATATTAACACTGTATACATGCAAAATGATATATTCCCGTGGGTAAATTAAATGAATTATATTTAAAAGCCATAATACCTGTCCCATAATCTCGAACAGTTTGCGCGAGTCCTCGGGTGTGTTGACGCAGAAGTTCTGTATGGAGCCGCCCAGTATGTGCTCTAGCGCCCCGCCCCACTTCTTCTCCTTCACCTTTAGATATTGACCTAGGCGGAAAAAAAAATAGATTTCCTTATTAGGGCAATATATTGCCCTAACGTCCCGGGGCAGTTTTAGACGCCGAAAACGCTATAAAAGTTAGTTCAGGTAACTTAGTTTACTGTGTTCCCTGTTTAGTTACTAATCGTAGTTTAGTGCCCAAATTGTATGAACAAATGTATCATTATTATTATTAAAAAGTCGAAGTTTAGACGTTAATGAAATTTCAAATTCGTTTCGTTAATTTTCCGCAACATGGTGAGATTTTATAATTGCTGGTCTGGGCCTTTAGTAACTTATGTCAAATCCCATACATTTTTGATTTTGAACTTCTCGGTCGAAATTATCGATTGCACCTTGACTACCAGGCCTTGGCTTATAATAATTTACCGGGTGTTTTTTCAGTCACTATCCAAACTTTCAGGAATAAATATACTCTTGAATATAAGCAACTTTTACTATGGGATTAACTTTCCTACTAAAAAAATCACCTGTTTCCTACAAAATTTCTTTCTCAAGTAGGATAGTTGATCCCATAGTAAAAGTTATGTTCACGAGTATATTTATTCCTAAAATTTTGGATAGTGACTGAAAAAACACCCAGTATATTTCTGAAATTTCGGACAGTGACTGGAAAAACATCCTGTTTATGTGTGTGTGTTACCGATTGGCCCACGCGGCGGCTGCGAGAATTCGTTCCGTTTGACGGCGCGCGCCACCCGCTGGCAGAGCTCCACCATGCGCTCCCCGAACACCGCGAGCGAGTCGTTGCCGCGCGACTCCAGCTCGCGGAGCTGCTGCTTCAGTTGTTCTGAAACAGACAATAGAGATGAACAGACTGTCGCTAATCATGACGGTCATATATACGAAAATATGATACAAATAAATCAAAATACTGACTTTAAACACATATTCACGGGAGCTCCGCATATACGCCAGTGTGATATTATGTAGCTGATATCAACTTTAGAAAGCAAAAAAATTCAGTACAATTTTACGAGAATTGGGTATTTGACAACATGTAAAAATGTAGTTTTTGTTAATTAATAAAAAAATTATAGGTATTACAACTTGATAAAAGTAAAAAGAATTAGGATTTTACGTGTAGTTTTGTAATTATATGCATTTCGAAGTCACAAAAAAGTTGAAATATATTTTTTTTAAACATTAGTGTATAAAACCTACTAAATTCGTTTACTTACATCAATAATTATACAATAAGATTGACTATGGTATATATCAACATAAACGCGCAAAATTGCGAGATATCAGAAATTTCGTGCATACATTTTGTAGCAACTAGCCTATGACGTCTTTTTTAACGTCTCACTAGCGTGTGGCATCTTTTTAGTACGACTTTTGCATGGGGCGTTTTCACGAGACTCACAAAACTGCTTCAAACAATCCGCAATATCTTTGAAATTTTTGATTTTTAGTTTTCTATTCCTTTTGTAAACTGTCTTATTTTTTAGAGCACTATTAATTTATGAAATAAAAAATATACAGTCAAATACTGTATTGTGCAACCGGAGGAGTATGAAATTTAGTCGGTAAATTAAAGTTGAAAAATAGGAAGGTGTGCAGAAGGCTAATTTTTTTTTTAAATAACAATAAATTTAGAAACACATAAGACTTATAAAAATAACAATAACATACACTACCTCAGATTATTAACACATACTATCGTGCGTTTGATAGACACAATTTTGTTACACATTGACATTAATTGTCTATCAGTCACACAAGTCTGAATTGACTATTACATTTTTTTTCTTTCTAAAAGCCCCTAATAAAGTTCAGACCTAAAAATTATATGAATTATTATATTAGGCATAGTAGTATTTAGACCACACTCCAGATTTAAATTTTCTCCTAAAACCTACTAAGTTTGTCCCGCTGGTGGGAGGCGGCGGCGGCGGCGTTGTCAGCGGGCGCGGCGGCGTGCGCGGCGTTCGCCCTCGCCTGCTCCGCCTCGTGCTGCGCCGTGTCGTACCGTGCGCGCGCCGCTTCGGCCTTGGACCGTGCGGCAGACTCGGTCCGTTCTAGGGCTTCACGCTGGGACTCTACGCCGCCTGATCTGGAAATGCAAAAAAGGTTATCATATTTGACGACCTCTGTGGCTCAGTGGTTAGCGCGTTAGCGGTGACGGGTTCGAATCCTGCCAGGGAATAAAAAGTCTTCAGTGTTCCTGGGTCTTGGATGTGTATCAAATATTTCTATTATATAAAAAAATCTTTAATATATGTATAGTATTTAAGTAGTAAGTATATATCCACTGTCTGGTATCCATAACACAACTAGAGGATTCTATCCTGGTCATATTTTGGTCCCGAAAATTTCGGGATTAAATTCATTGAAGCCCGGGATTTACGGGATTGATAGATTTTTTAATAAGTCAATAAATTTGAATAAATAAGTTAACAAATTTAAATAAAAGCTCCGGAACGAAATAGAAAACAGCATGAAAACATTAAATCCAGAAACAAATAGAACAAATTTTTCTAAAATTATTAAGCAAGAAATGAATCTTTTTGAGGCTAGTTCCACTCGAGGTTATAATTTGGAGAAGACTTATAATTATTTATTGACGAACTAAAGAAGTTAATTTGAATAGTTAGTTTCATAAATTATTTACAAAAGTGCCTAGTTTATTTATTTTATAAGAAAAAAGTTTAATTTTGTTTAACCGTTTTTTTAAGATTTAAATTAAGAACCTTAAAATATATGCTCTGTCCTTACAAAACTAAAAGTTAAATAAAACATTGATTTTGATGTCTTTCTGTCAACACTTTCCATTAACAATACAATCCCAGGACTATCCCAGGATCCCGAGATTAACTGTAGATAATTCCGAAATCCCGGGATTAGAAAAATCGACTGGGGTCGAATCCTCTAAACACAACTTACCATGGGACCAGATTGACGTGGTGTCAAAGGTGTGGAACAAACATACATAGACTGCCAAAATCATTATCGGAAGGATTTTGGGTTGGAATTTTGGAAGGCTTCACCACAGTCGGTTAAGAACAGTGATACAAGAATGGCCTACACAGCAATGCTAACTAAATTATTTACTGTATATTGTTTATCTCTCGCTCCAAGTCCACAACTTTTCTTTTCTCCCTCTTGAGCAGATCCACTTGTTTGCTGGCGGTGTGCTGTGCGGTTCTAAAGCTCTCCTTAACACTACGCGCTTCATTTTCAATCTCTTGTAACTCCTGCTCCAATGATCTTTTCTCAGTTGTACCCTCCACAAGCCGTTGCTTCAGAGATCTGTAATTTTTATACAATAATATAGTTTCATTATTTTTCATTTCTTTATCAGAAATTCAGTATATTTTGCAGTTCTTTTATAAGATTACCTATAAGTAACATTATAAACATACAAATGGCTTTCTTTTAACCACCAACATGTAGGGTACAAAATAGTTCTTCAAGAATTTTTTATCTATATCTATACACCATTCTTATATTATAAAGAGGTAAAGTTTGTGTTTTTTTTTTATGCATTGAATATGCTCCAACTGAACCAATTTTGATGAAATTTGGCACAAATATAGACTAGACTACGGAGAACGACAAGGGCTTCTTTTTTGCGGAAAAGTGTATGGTTAGTGCGAGATAAACTTTTGCACACACGAAGTCGCGGGACAGTATCTAGTCATAAAATATAAAGTCATATTGATCACTCACTCAATGGTACTGTTGTAACTCCCGTAGTTCTCCTCCATAGTCCTGAGTCTGTCAGCCAGCTTCTGACACTTAGCACTCTGTTTCTCGCACTGTGCTTGTATTGATGCCGCTTCCTTCTCAAACTCGGTAATCTCACTCCAATAGTACTCATTTTGCAGTGCTTGTTTATGTGCCTCTATTTCATCTCTCGACTGCATTTGATCATGCATGGTTTTCCACTTTTTGTATTCCTTTTCTAACTCTTTACTTGCCTACACAACATAAGTTTTATGTAATAATTTAATTTATCTATACTAATATAATAAAAAGAAAATGTTTGTTTGTTTGTTTGCATTGAATAGGCTCCGAAGCTACTGGACCGATTTTGATGAATTTTGGTACAGATATAGATTAGACCACGGGGAAGGACATAGGCTACTTTTTATCGCGATAAAATGTACGGTTACCGCGGGATTTCTTTTTGCGCGCACGTAGTCGCGTGCAACATGTAGTAGAATAGGGAATATGCATAAAATATAAAAATAGCTTAAAATATAATAATATGATACTAGACAGAAAAATAAAGAAAATGGTGAGAAAATTTTCAGTATCTGTTGATAAATGAGCAAGATATGAGTAGTCAAAGTTTGTAATCTATCTCTTTCTAGCAAAACGAAATTTAGTATGAACTTGAAAGTTGTGTTATGTGACGTCACGATACACGTCGGATCTCTCTGTCTAATAGACCACTTTAAACGTTCATATCTTCGTTATTTTTAATGATATCAAAAAACTGAATTTACCATACGGTTTACCAAACAAAATAGATCTATATAAATAAATAAAAAAAATATGTGCATATTCCCTATTGAAAAATCAAACAATAAAACAATTTGATATACTAATTGTTTGGTTTTAAGTATGTAAAGCAATAGACAAAATTAAAAATTTAAGTAAGCCTCAGATTGTAAAGTGAGTGAAAGATGATGAATTATATATAGCTTTAAGAACACTCTTGATCATGTCAGCTTTAAAAAAAAAAGGAGATTAAAATCGTTTCATCCATTTTGGAGGTACAATAGCACAGACAGACACGCACACAGTTATGTCAAACTTATAATACCCCCCTGTTTTTGTCAGGGGTTAAAAAACAATTATAAATAGAATACCTCATTCTTTCTGTTCCAAATAGCAATAGCTTTATTGCAATTTTCTAGGGCTTTCACATAATTGTTCTCAGTTTGATCTAAATTTGTAGCTTTTCTGAATAGTGAATATTTCTTTTTTGCATCTGAGGCGTGGAAACTTCTGGCATCATCTTGGTTCAGTACTGATATAGGGTTGTCCACTTGTATGTCATGAGCGAGGATTATAGAATTCACCTCCTCAAATTTATTTGAAATGACTTCACCTAGAATGTATAAAATGTGACATTAGTTTTGAAATCATATTATATCTCCTCTAAAATAAATTACTACTCTATACTGAACGTAACAGACCTGTGGCTGATTTTACTTTGTAACTCGATCCTCCTGAAGCGTTTATAGTCCTGACTATTGTAATAGAATCACCATAAATGTCATGTTTGAATGCTTTCGGGCTGCTATTCTTAATTTTTATCTCAACAGTTGCTGAGTTTGTTCCTTTTTTTATAAAGGCTGAAAATAAAGGACATTCTCATAATATTTTTAGTCTGGATATTTAAAGACAAGACGTACGATGATGAAGAAAATCTTACAATGCAAATTGTTTCCTCTGTTGGTGGCTGACGCTCTGCCGCCAAGTCCGACCACTAAAGCAGATAAAATAGCACTTTTTCCACTTCCATTTCGACCGATGATAAAGTTAACATTTTTATTAAAGTTTATTTCTAAATTATCATGACAAAAAAAGTTTTTCACGTGAACGCTTAGTATGAGTCCATCTATGTCTTCATCTATAGAATCTAATTCCATGTTTTGTCAATACAAATTTCTTTTGCACTTTAAAACATATTATATTTTCGCCATTTAATGGACTTTTACATTATTGTATATTTATTTAAAACTATAAACACAAGAAAAACAAAATCGTTAACCATTCGGAATTCCCATTTCCCACTAAATTTAAACGTCAAAGTTGTTTTGACTTTTGGTTTTTTTTATAAATGGGCATAGAAAAAAATATGGCGTCGGGCGTCGGCATTTGCCTAGTTGCCTAGTGTCAAGTTAAAAAGGCGGGAAATAAAATTTTCGTTAAAGTTTTCAACACCGTATTTCTAAATCGTCAAGTCCTAAGTCTAGTCAAATTCCAAATAAATAGTCAGTGCAGTCAATGAGTCAAGTCAGTCGATTCAGTAGTGGTAGAAGCTTTACTGAAAGTTTCTAGAGAGTTTTGGCGAAAACACAAAATAGCACGCTTTTTAAAATTGTACTACTTGCTTCTTGCTCACACTTGTGCACGTCAACGAATATCTAATGGTTAATACATACATACATATAATCACGCCTTTTTCCCGTAAAGGGGTAGGCAGAGACCACTTTTTGCCACTTGATACGATCCTTACATACTCGTTTCGCTTCGTTCACTTTCATTCTTACCATCCATTCCTCCTCTTACATTCAACGTAGCGAAGCGGCTCTCCATGGTCCGCTTTTCACCTCCGCGAGAAACGAGACGTGATGGGTGGTGAACCACATCGCCGCCATTTTGGATAATTAATTTTTTATTATGATTATCCATTGCGTTTCCACGGATTGGAGGAGAGGGTAAGAATAGGGAAAGGGAAGGATAGGTGGTGTGGAAAGGAAGATTGGTAAGTTAGAGTGGGAAATAGGAAAAGTAGGATATTACCGCCCAGGAGGGTAAGGGATAGGACAGTAATAGCTAGGGAAGCCGGGGTCGCGTACCCGTATACTATACCACAACTACCGGACAGGTAAGTTGGGATGAGTATCCCATGACAGAATTATTTACAGCCTTCCGGATTCCGGACCATAAATATAGTCCCAGCCTTACAAATGAGAATAACATGTTTTCTGATAGAACTCAAAGGTAGGTAGCATAGAAGTCCCAAAGATTAAAATTATTTAGCGCCTTGTAGTGTAACCGAAGATAGAGCTATATAGGTAACTTATAGGTAGATAATTTATTAGATATATTATTAACCATAATATATCTAATAAATTATCTACCTATAGATTAAAATTATTTAGCGCCTTGTAGTGTAACCGAAGATAGAGCTATATAGGTAACTTATAGGTAGATAATTTATTAGATATATTATGAACCATAATGTATCTAATAAATTATCTACCTATAAGTTACCTATATAGCTCTATCTTCGGTTACACTACAAGGCGCTAAATAATTTTAATCTTTGGGACTTCTATGCTACCTACCTTTGAGTTCTATCAGAAAACATGTTATTCTCATTTGTAAGGCTGGGACTATATTTATGGTCCGGAATCCGGAAGGCTGTAAATAATTCTGGGCATTGAAAATAGACCTCTGCGCTAATACAATAGAGTTGAAAATCGAACACACGAGTGTCGTGTCAAATATCGATGTCATTTCAGAAAGCTCGACACTCGAAACTTCCATTTTAAACTCTATTGTATTAGCGCAGAGTTCTATTTTCAGTACTCTGAATTATCACTGAGGTTCCGGATTCCAGAGCATAATACAGTCCCAAAGTGTTACTCCAGTATGCTTATAATATAGGCATACTAGATAACGGATCAGACGGAGCGAGATATTTTGATTATTATTATTGTTATTAGGTATAGCGGCCAGTTGCAACAGAAATAGATCATCTGTGAAAATATCAACTGTCTGCTTATAGCTGCTACGGTTCACGACACAGCAAAACACATAGTCTGGTGACACACAGATGGACAGAAAGCGAATAGTGAAGTCTCAGTAGTGAGGGTACTAAACATTAAAAACCCAGTAAAACTTCATATGTGAGAAATACATTTTATGTCAAAATAAATAAATTATGTATACAGTGTGTACCACTACAGTAATATGAAAATAAAAATAAAAATAAAGAGTTTCTTATATTAATTATTCGAGTTTTTCTGGAATATTCTCGTTGACAGAAGAACAGGAACAGCAACAATCATCGACGAGTTTTGGCAAATCGTCCGGCCCGTGTATGTCCAGAGTGTTGGAAATGACCTCCATTTCGTCACTTAGATACGGATATTCCGACGCGAGAGTCTGCACGATATCTCTGAATTGATCGTTGAAAGCCGTAGCTTGTTCGTACTCAGACAGAACGGCGGCTTTAGGCTTCTTGACGCGAATCACCTGCCGCTTGACTGCTGTCGATAGCTCGTTCCCGAGACGTTGGCTGCGGACTACGCGTTCCAACAGCTGAAAAGGACAATATTATTTTAAACATTATTTAAGTTACAACTTACAAGGTTAACTGTCGTAGAAGAATACCAATGCGATTCCCACAGCCGCGCCAATGGCGCCGAAGGATCTGGGGGTTAGACGGTAAAAAAGCGCCGGGGGAGTCCGTCACACCCCCATAAAAATGTACAAGGTTTACACTTTACTGTGGCAGAGCCATGCTTCGGCAGGTTAATGGGTCAGCTGGACTAGAGATGACATGCGGCGACTTAGAAAATCGATGTAAAATAAAGTTTGCGTTATGTTTCACGGTTCATCTAGTGGGCAAAAGTACCAAATGCCCAATGGGACCTGGCGGTGAGGGTTACAGACCGACAATGCACTTGTGATTTTTACCCTTTATCGCGGCTGCAAGTGGACGGTAGTAATCGCTTACCCTCAGGCGATCCGTCTGCTCGGTTGACGGTATAATTCTATCGGAAACCCTCCGTGGTCTAGTGGTTAGAGCGTTGGCTCTCGACTAGGAGGTCGTGGGTTCGATTCCCGCATTGGAACAACAAAAAAAGTTGTTTCCAAGTTTGGTTAGGACAATGCAGGCTGATCACCTGATTGTCTGACAAGAATGATGATATCCATGCTCCGGATGGGCATGTAAAAAGTCGGACCTGCGCCTGATCTCTCGTCAGTCGTGTGGGTCATCCGTCCCACTGGATTACGAGAGTAAAGGAAGAGAGAGTGCTCTTGTGTACTACGCACACACTTGGGCACTATAAAATTACTCCTGCGTAACTGGCCCCGTTTCAATGAAACCGGCCACTGTCACCGAGATCGGTGTGGGGAGTTATTATTATCGGAAACCCTAATTATTACCTACCCATTGTTTCTGCTTGTCCGTCTCCCGGGTCTCCTTCATGAGCGACGCGACATGCTCCTCCAGCTGCGTGTTGAGCGCGCCGGTGTCCGCTATCTCTCGCTCTAAACGCTCCTGCTCTCGCTCTAAATAATCCATCCGCGCTTTCGCTTCAGCCAGATCCTAGTAAGTTTATTACATAAATCAGTTCAACGTTAAACTTTAATGATAGTACCTATGTTAAAGAAAATGTATGTAATCATCCGTCATTGCGTGCAATTCCCAATTCCTATTTTCATACGTTTCCTGTTATATCTACATAATTAACTTTGTGTTCAAATATTTCATTCTATTAATTACATTAGGATTGCCAACCATCCTGTTTTCCCAGGACATGTACTAGTTTTTACAGTGTTCTGGGTTGTCCTGGATAGTTTTAAAGAAGCGCCCTGATAAATTCATGTATTTTAAAATTCGCGCGCCATTTTTACAATTTTTATTTGTAATTTAATTTTGTTCAATTAGGTACTTTTATGAAAAAATATGATTATCTATAAGTATTACATTACATTTTATTTAATTTATTAAATTAACTGCTGCGGCTCTATTACTGTGTCCTGTTTTTAAACTGAATTGTCCTGATTTTTTCAACTTCAAATCTTGTTTTTTTTTTCATTTGGGGTTGTCAACCCTAATTTACTTACATGAACGTTTGTTTAAGATGAAGTATACCTTAGTGACCCTAGCTACATCTGCCTTAGCCAGCCTCAGTTTGTGCTTGTACGCAGCCTGTGGCGTCTGCGCAGAGCTGCCGTACACCTTCTCCACCGCGGCAGCCGCTCTGCTCTTCTCTATGGCCGTCTCACGCCGCGTCACGTAGAGAGACAAGTCTTCTGCTAACTTCTCACTGGTTTTGCGCAACTGGTCGCGGCGAACCTAAGAATTAAGAGCAATAATATTTGGCTAATTTGGCAAAATATGAAGTTACGACCACGTAGGTATTAAACAAAAAAAAATTACCCCTGAGTTGTCAAGCAGTGAGAAAGCTGATGATAATGAAAATATAGCTAAGAACAATCTCGATCAGTCAGCTTTCAAACAAATAATCGACATCTTAATCGGGCCTTTCATTAAAGAGCTACGATTTCACGGACAGAGACACAGACAGACAGACCCATCAAACCTATAACACCCTCCTTTTATATGGTTTGTTAAAAACATGTTATAATGCAACATTTTGGAGTAGGTTGTTTTTTAAAGGTTAAAGGTTAAAGGTTTATTTGTCAATCTAAAAAATCTTTTCCAGAATAATTTCATTGGAAAAGGTAAGAAGAGTTCTTAGGCAGTACTAAACTTGAAAGAAAGCTTACTTCCATTCTGTGTATCTCGGATTTCATCTGTCCTATTTCACCAGCCGATGACTTGGCGTCGTTGAGACTCTTCTTCAAGTCTACTGCCAGAATGCTCTAGAACAAAATCGTGAACGGAGAATGTGACTAGGTATATACATAAAATCACTTGAAATCACTTTGTAACAGTAAAGCTATTATGTAATACAGAAACACTATTTTTTGTTTTATAAAAAAATATTAAGTACCTAGTTAGGATTTTACACGCGTTCAAAGCTCCGAAAATTTTCGAATCCCACTTATTGTGACGTTAACCCGGAGTTCGCGCCGTACTACACACCCCGTTTCGCAAGTTTAACCGTCTGGGTCACTTTTAAGTTAAATATCTTGGAAAATAAATTACGCATTGAAATAATTCTTTTACGAGTATTTTTTAGTTTCTACGGAGAATTAAGAGGCTTGGCCATTTCGCTACATTCACTGTTACAAACAATTGCCACATAACTTGACTATAGAGTTTGAGAAGTTAGGCTTGTAGACTTAAGGCGTGTAGATTAGAGATCTGATAGATTTCTGACAGTGCGAGTCATATGGTATCGTCTTGGCATCACTTTATATGAAAATGTTTTTGGTCGGATTTTACTTCTTTTTTAAAGTTATGACAAAATTTTTATTTTATTGTTAGCATTCAAACCACGGATTCCTACAACAATTTTCAGACCTCTAGAGTAAAAATTTGCGTAGGTAAGTCTCTTACAAATTTTCATCCCCTGGTTTAAGGTGTTGGAGGACAAAAGTTCCAAGTTTGTGAATTTTTATGTTGTTTATATGCTAATACTAGCTTATATACTAAATTTCAGTTTTCTAGGACACCCGGAAGTAACCTATAATTTTGTTGATCATCAGTGAGTCAGTGACGAAATCAGGGGTTTTTAAATATCAATAAAATATAATATGGGTATAATATATTATGGTAATTTTAATTTAATTTTATAAAATCTAAACTATAAGACCTATGTAATCAAAACTTTACATGTTTAATTAGTCTGCTAATAGGAACATATCTTGAAAATTTCGTTTATCTGGTATTTAAATCCAAACCAAAGTTATGACGGTTCAAAAAATCGACGAAACGCTTCGAGAAAAGGTGGTCTGGTAGTGCCCTTGCGCTTCGCTTAGCCAAGAAGATCCGCCAGATATTTTTTTTACCTTCCTTTGCCAGATAAGTGCTTCCCGCTGAACACGATCCAACTCCTGGGTGAGGTTAATTTTTTCCTGTTCAAGCTCTTCTATCTCCTCTTCCAATTTGATTATTTCAGATTCTGCTTCCTGCGTAAAAGGAAAAACTTTTGTTAATATGCAATTCTTGTTCCTTCCCTAACTTATAAAGAAACTATTTAATTACTTTTACAATACAATACAATTTATCCTATAGAATAAAACAACTTAGGTCTTAGATTGTCTTAGATATAAATCTAACTTCCGAAAGTTCTACTTCCGTAGTACCTATATCTAGTAAAAAGGTCTTAGCTACCTAGACCGAGGAAGTAAGTATGTTTTAGTATCCTAGACCTAGTAAGTAGGTCTTAGTATCCTTGTCGTAACAAAACGTGACACAGTCCATAGAGTTATGTCGAGTCAGGCGGAGCCTCTCGCGGTAGTAGGGGGACAGTATCCACCAATCACTATCCACTGAATAATTTACCTTCAGGTTGGCGCTGTAGTTGTACGCGACGGCCTGTTGGTCCAGCTGCGCGCTCTGGTGCGAATCGGCCGCACTCTTTCTCTCTCGCTCTAGCACCTCGAGACGGCCGCGAAGTGAGCGCAACGTCCGATCCACACGCGACTTTTCCTCGATTATACGCTCGTTCTCCGCCTGAGTCCTCATCAACTTCTGCTCGCATATTGATATCTCTGCCAAATTATATTATTAACTTGTAGGTTATATAGCCCTTACAAATGTTGAATAAGTTAATGCTTAGATTTTTTTTGACTCGTGTGATTTAAATCTTTAATCTGAAGGTACTTATTGATGGTCGTAACCAGGTCGCAACAAAGCCGAAACGTCCGAAGACTAGAATTTTTCTCTTGTTCCTACTATTTTTCTGTCTAGAAATATGCTTTCGCTCCTCCGAGCGTATTATCATAAATCATGACCGTACGTTTGTTGATGATGTTGAGGTTGGTGACGACCTCGTGGTGCTGCTGCGCCAAGCGTACCACGTGCCCCTGCAGCCGCAGCCACTCATGCTGCAGTGTCTCCGCGCGCTCCCGCAGCGTGCGGATCTGTTGCTCTAGCTCCGATATGCGGCGTTCTTGGGGAGTCTTCAACTAAGGGTCAAATTTTATTTCGTGTATGTTTATTAGCTGTTTTCAATGATTTGCTTACAATGAAATTGTTTTAAATCTACAAAAATTTTGGACCACAGTTGAATCAGTGATCCAAATGTCCAAATTTCCAAACCAAATCACACTCTTTGGATGAATCCAGATGATGAAAGAGTGTGATTTGGTGCATTTTACATAGTAACAACAAAGTTACAACTTGCAGATCTCAATCAAATATTAAGTTATTTACCACATTAGGGCTACTAGTCAAGATGGATTCGATAATTTCGACAGCGAACTTCGAAATCAAAAATGTGTGGGATTTGACATGAGTCATCGCTTTATGATATGTCGCTTGCGATACCTTAATATGTCTAATCCCAAACATCTTGTTTTCGAACTTCACCGTCGAATGCATCTTGACTAAAGGCCGTACCATGGGCGTAGCCAGGGGGGGGGGGGGGGGTTTAGGGGGTTCAAACCCCCCCCGAAATGCGCCGGCTAGCATATAAAATAGAGATCTGACCTATATGTAACAGAAGCGTATTTAAAAATTTTGCGTCTCAGGCCAATTAACATAATATTTTGCCGCCCCATTAACCCTATCTGAAAGATGATTTTTGGAAGTTATTTTAGAAAAAAATCAACAGCCTAAATCAGAACTCTGATACTAATTTGTACTATATATAATGTATGTGTTTATGTTACATGCGTTCAAACCGAGAAAGCGAGCAAATGTTTTTCACTCCTTTGCCTGTTAAAATCTTTTTAAACCCTAAAAGACTGTGTCATGCGAAAAAATACAAATATCAATATCAAACCCCCCCGTCGGTTTTTTTAAACCCCCCCCCCACCCCCCCCCCCGAAACTAAATCCTGGCTACGCCCATGGGCCGTACACAAAATATATCTACTTGTTTTAACACTTACATCGAAAATCTCTTTCAGAGCATTATATTTCTTCGTTATAATATCGAGCTCCCGCTGTTTCTTGGAAAAGTCCATCGTCTTCTGTTTGTACTTCTCGTCTAGTTGGTGGAGTTCTTTTTCCCTGGCCTTCACTTGTGCGAGACTTTCATCTAGAGTGTCTTTATTTCTAGCCTGTCGGTTCCGATACACTTCGATTTCTAGCATTAACTTTGCATGATTGTTTTCCATCGTCATTAGAACTATTTCCTAAAAATACAATCAAACATATTTTTTTTTACATTCAAACAACACTAAAAAATTTATTGCATCGGATGTGTATTAGGACACAGCCCCGCCGCTTTTTTTATGAAATGAACCAGGAAACGAGCAGATGGATCACCTGATGGTAAACGATTACCGCCGCACATGGACACTCGCAACACCAGAGGAGTTAGTTATACTACATATATAGTGTTGCGGCTTGCGTTGCATTCTTAAAACCCCCTATTACCTCCCCTTGGGCCTCCGTGCTGCTTACCGCGAAATTTGAGTCAGCGGCCTTTTAACTTAAAATATTATAAAGCATAATTTAGCTTATGGAAAGAAAGATTTTACCTGCTTCCTAGACATTTCCCTCATTTTTTTAATACCGTTTGCCATAGACTCAACAGCCTTATCATTGAGAAGGCATTCCTGTAGATTCGTCAATATCTCGTTCTCCAACTGAAGCTTGATGTCGTTTTTCCGATCTATTTCCTTTTCCGTACCTTTCAATATGTTCACCATTGTTTGATTCTCCTGCAATAAATTGATGTTTAGTAATCATAACACTTAATAGTATGTATTTTCAGAAAAAACAAAATAAAAACGCTTTCGCCTACAGTGTCAGTTATATATAATTATCAATAATTTGTATGTGATTTACAATTATTGTATAAATCTTACAGTTTTAATGAGTTGTTCATCTCTCTCTGTCATTTCAATAGCCTCTTGAAGTTCTTGGATTTGTGTTTCCAAAGTGTTTCTTTTAGTGTCCTCAAGTTTTACTGAAAATATTAATCCATTTATGAAATAATCCAATTGTAACAAAATTGTTGTCACGGGATTATTAAATGTCTTAACATACGTGCTTTCTCCGCATGACCGATGTCGTACAGAATTTTTTCATTGTTCATTGCAATATCTTTCCCTTTTTGCATTTCTTCCGTTACTATCTTCTTCGTTATTTCCAAGTTATTCATAAGCGTGCGGTAGTTTTCCTGCAACGTTCTATAAACAAATTGACAAAATGTTCATTCCTTTAACTAAAACCCGTTTTGGTGTATTTAACTTGGCTTTTTCTATAGAATTATAGATAGTCCAACTCATTTGTACGCGCGGCGCTATGTGTGCGTGCGTTGGTAATTAATAATAGGGGATCGGACTACATCTGAAATGTGTAGTTTCGTTAATATATTCAGAAATATTGAGGCATTACTACCTGGTAAATGTAAAAAAAATATATATTATTTTATATGTAGTTTACTAATTAAATACATTTAAAAAGTACCAAAGAAAATTTTTTTTGCGAAATTGGTAAACAAAACCTACATCATTAATTTACTCACATCATATACAAAAACATTCATTATGGTAAGTATAAACTTAAACGCACAAATATGGGAGATATTTACAAATATATTCCGGCGGCCATATACTTCATATACTATAACCTAAAAGTGACGTCATTTGTAAGTCGACTTTAGTATGGAGCGTTTTTAGGAGGCTCGCGAAATTTTTTATACAAATCGCTGTACCTTTGAAAATATTGACTTTTGATATACGGTTTCTTCTGAGAAGTTACTCATATTTAAGAGTACTATTCATTTATGCAATAAAAAAAAATCAGTCCTATTGTACAGTTTCAATATTGTGTGACATTACGCCATGCGCACAAATGAGAAGATCTTATAAGATAGTTCTACTCATACAGATAACAGATTATGTTATATGTACCTACCTATAGTCATCTCTAACGGAATCATAGACCTTGTCCCTCTGCTTGATGTTTACTAGCACAGAGTTCCACAAGCTCACCAGACGACGCTTGTCCAGTTCCAAATCTTCCAATTCAGCGGCGTATGCTGTCACCTAAAACATGAGCAAAACAATAACATTAGACATTTACTATACTACACTATGGTCTATAGCAAATAACAATACAACTTTATTTGAATTTATTACAACTTGGTTTACCTTGTCATTGACCTTCTCCATTTCCACGTTCTTAATTTCCAGTTGCTTTTTGAACAGTTCCAGCTTCGACTCCAGCTTCCATACTTCGTTGCTTAGCCCAAATATGAACACATCCTGTTTGAATTAAAAAACAATATTTTAAGGGGTTTTTACGTGGCTTCTACCTGCTTAGATATTTATACCAAAAGAGCATACCTACAGATTCGTCTATTCGTTTGACTCCTATACTACAGTAAACTCACCAGCTGCCGCTTCTCGTCGGCCAACGTCTTCTTCTCGATCCTCATCTTGTCGGACACGCGCTGGCTGACGGTGAGCTCGGACTCCGTCTCCGTGCGCCACTCCTCCAGCTGTCTGCACAGCGCCGTTAGTGCCTCCAGCTCCTCGTTAGCTTCGCGTTCTACAAACATTTGGGAATATGCGAGATACTTGACCGGAGTGAAAATAAAGGCCTTATTTTCACTCCAGTCAAGTATCTCTTACATTTAAGATAGTTTTCAAAGATATATATCTTAATGGTTTTAATATATTTCAAAAATGATAACATTTACTATTTATTTAAATGGTAACTTTCGAAAGAAATGGGCAACATAGGGGGCATATCACTTGTAATGTTAACATCTTATTTTAGTAACAGGACACAAAGGGTTGAAGTGACTGGCCAGATGTCATCTGGAGCCAAAATAGATCTGGGAGTGCCGCAAGGATCATTTTAGGGCCTTTCCTAAACGATTTGCCTTCTTGTTAAAGATATACTAGAGATAGTGTTATTTGCTGACGATACTTCACTTATTTTTAAAGTAAAGCGACAGCAGTCGGACTGAGGTAAATAATGATAATGATAATAATGTAATAATGGTAATGAGGTAATAGGTAGTTGTCATCCTTTTTTTTTTTTTCTTTGTTTGACGTTCAGAAAACATAACCTTGTTTTTTATTCTGAATAAAAAAATGGTCTCCGGTCTTTGAAGCTCATATCCCTTGCGATTTACACTAGTATGGCTCTTTAACGGTAACCTTTTTTTCGGAAGGTAAATTAAGTTACCAGCAATAATGTTGTCGTCTAACTTCTGTTTTGCCCTCTTGTATCTCTCGTTCGCATCTTTCGCTCTCTCCTCAGCCTTTACACGATCAGCAGTGTTCTTCGTCAATATTTCTTCGTACTCTTCTATTAATACCTACAAAGATACAGTAAGTAAGTGAAGGAGACAACTTTATATTTTAAGCGTCTAAAAACTTTAATTATAATAATTTTTAATTATAGAAATCACTATTCGCATACCTATATCGATAATAATAATAGGTACTTTGATGGTAGCGCCTTACCCTTTGTGCGTTAGTGTCATGGTCACTCCTATAAATTGCTTCCAGATCTTTATCGTACTGTTCCTTGCTTAGACGTAGCTCTTCCCTCTAAAAATTCACAATAAAAACCATTTCACTGCACGATAAATATAAGTTTACTTTTTGGTCCAATTACTCCAACAATTAAGAACTTAGAATTTCTTACTAAGTTGAGAATCTCCTCCTCGGCTATAGCGTTTTCCTTCTCCAAGAAGTTTCTCAGAGTGTCCTGGAAGCGACTCATGAGAGGGTGAGAGGCTTCGAGTACAGTTGGCATTTCGGCTTCCTCTTTCTTGGGCACTCTAAAACGACAGGAGACTCTCAAAATACCATACCGTTTGAAACTATTTCAAAGGTTGTCTGGTTTCAATTTTTAAGGTAGTCTGATGTGCTATTAGAGAATAAAACCTAGGCATAATATCATTCACCTACCTAATATTGTTATTTCGGTATGATTGAGGAGCAAACAAACATTCATACATCTATTTAAACTTGAAAAGTTTCTTTAACGTACGTACGTGTGTTACTTTTAAGCGGTCGGCAAGCAACACACCTACTTGTGAGTTGTGGCCGCTATGATGTTAGAAGCATGCAAGGGCGGCGATAATTACTTACTATCAGGGGATCATTCTGCTCGATTACTTCCTATAAAATAAATTAAATTCAAAACTCATATCTTACTCATCAGTGGTGTGCCAGATCAATTGGTTCGGGCAGTTGGAGACCTCGCAACCACAACACTCGCACTGCTCAAGTGAAGCGTCCCCATCGCCTTGGTCTCTATTTTCCTATTAAAAAAAGTTTTAAATGCCTGGTTTCCGAGGTGAATTTCACATTAGAATACGTGTTTGGCGTTTATAGCCAATCGATAGCGCTCTTGTATAGTATACTGATACCTGCTTAATGGCAAATTCAAATCAAATCATTTATTATTTGCAGAAAGCACTGTTACAATAGGTGTTATAGGTCGCGCAACGGTTTATGAGCGCTCAGTGAAAGTGGAGGGGATCGTTCGCGCATGTGACCAATAGCAAATAATATATATTACTAACGTACCAATAGCGTGTCGGCAGCCACGTTCGGCATGCGTTCGGAGCATCCACACCTCCCCGCCGAGCCCGCTACCGCCAAACACACCCAAAAATTGACTTCTGCGCATACCCCCTCTACTTTTGTCGAAAGATCTTAATTCGTTGCGCAACCTATACAATACTCGTAATTATACATGGTTTTATACATTCACCTCAGTATCCTAGCATAAAATATATACTAATATTATATAGAGGAAAAGTTTGTTTGTTTGTTTGTATTGAATATGCTCCGAAACTACTGGACCGATATTGATGAAAGGCACAAATATAGAGTAGACTATGGGGAATGACATAGGTTACTTTTTATCGCGGAAAAATATACGGTTTCCGCGAGATTAACTTTTGCGTGCACGAAGTTACGGCAACATCTAGTATATATAATAATATATATTATGTTATTGTATTGGATTGAAGGAAGTAGGTGAAGAGAAATTCTGTTTTTTTTTGTTTAAGTTACAATACTTAGTACGATCACGATTTTAAGTTACTGCTTGAATATATCCATATTTTTTGTTTCAGTTACAATAAGTTTGGCTGCGCGCGTCACGAAAGCTTGGTGTGCGTGTGGTTTGAGGGACCCACCTGAATATCCCCAAAATAAGTATAGCAAGTTTTAGTAGAAGTCTAAAAAAAATTGTAGAACAAATCTGGGAATTTGTAAAAAGATAGTTTAAAAGATATAGCCCTCAGAGTGTGGTCCCTCAGTTCACACACCGCTATTTTCCAGATCTCGAAAAGTATGTGGAAAATTATGGTTTTTTTCACTACGGAATTTTAGTAGAACTTTTGTAAAAGTTTTTACAAATTTATCAAATACATAGCATTAGAAATAAAAAAGCTACAACCACCGAAGTGTGGTCCCTCAGTTCACACAAAAATGACATACTCATTTCGCGATATATTACTGACTTTTTAAATTATTTTTCTACGTAGAGTTTTAGTAGAAAATTTGTAGAATTTGTAGACAAAATTTCAGCAAAATCTATCGGCGCATTTGGAAGATATATACCATTATGTTAGGTCCCTCAGTTCACACACTTGTGTATAAGAAAAACTCAAATAACTAATAAACGAGAAAACTAACAGAAAGTCTACTATATTTAAATTTTAGTAGAAGTTTTTTTCTCTTGGATTAGCACATAAAATATTTAATTTCTTGCTTCCTAGCTGAGATAATGTTAATTTTTTGATTGTATGAAAATGCAGAGTAGGTTAGCACACAAGAGGCAAAATGAGGACAAATCCTATTATTATTGTGTATGTTATACTTTATTAAATTTACGTTTTGCTCGTGGTTTCGCCCCTTTTCACTATTTTAGGGGTTCATAGTACTACAAACAACCCATATACTTACCAATTATTAACTATGTACCTATTTGTGGTTTTGCTCTGCCCGCCCTTTTCTCTATCCGTTCTTTCTAACTCCTTATATTATGTATTATATGAATAAAAAACTGGCCAAGTGCGAGTCAGGCTCGCGCACAAATGGTTCCGTACAAAACGGCAAAAAAAAACACGTTTGTTGTATCGGAGCCCTCGTTAAATATTTATTTTATTTTGTTATTAGTATTTGTTGTTATAGCGGCAATAGAAATACATAATTTGTGAAAATTTCAATTGTCTAGCTATCGCGGTTCCTGAGATACAGCCTGGTGACAGACAGACGGACGGACAGAAAGCGAAGTCTTAATAATATTTTGATCCCTTTGGGTACGGAACCCTCATCGATGAAATTTCATATTTTTATTATACCTACCTATTTTCTATAAATAATCTTAGGACTTCAAATTAATGTCAAGCTTTTATGAAAAGGAAAAATTCCAGGGTCCAATTTTTAACCATTTGCATTGGGTAAACCTAAAAACATTTTCAGTATTGTATCAGAAGTATATTGCTGTAAGTAGAGACTTAGAGAGTTATTCGCCGAAGTAGTTTTTTCTCCAAGAACACTATTCCACGCGGGCGAAGCCACGAGCAAAAGCTAATATAACAAAAATATTAGGTGCAGTCATAATATTACATTGAGTATGTATAATCTTTGGTGCTGGGGGCGAGACGACGAGGAGACGAGGACGAGGGCTCCGATACAACAAACGTGATTTTTTTGCCGTTTTGTACGGAACCGTTTGTGCGCGAGCCTGACTCGCACTTGGCCAGTTTTTTATTCATATAATACATATGTAATTACATATAAGGAGTTAGCAATAACGGACAGAGAAAAGGGCGGGCAGAGCGAAACCACAAATAGGTACTTACATAGTTAATAATTGGTAAGTATATGGGTTGTTTGTAGTACTATGAACCCCTAAAATAGTGAAAAGGTGCGAAACCGCGAGCAAAACGTAAATTTAATAAGGTATAACATACACAATAATATTAGGACTTGTCCTCATTTTGCCTCTTGTGTGGTAACCTACTCTGCATTTTCATACAATCAAAAAATTAACATTATCTCAGCAAGGAAGTAAGAAATTAAATATTTTATGTGCTAATCCAAGAAAAAAAAACTTCTACTAAAATTTAAGTATAGTAGACTTTCTGTTAGTTTTCTCGTTTATTAGTTATTTAAGTTTTTTTATACACAAGTGTGTGAACTGAGGGACCCAACATAATAATATATATCTTCCAAATGCGCCGATAGATTTTGCTGAAATTTTGTCTACAAATTCTACAAATTTTCTACTAAAACTCTACATAGAAAAATAATTAAAAAAGTCAGTAATATATCGCGAAATGAGTATGTCATTTTTGTGTGAACTGAGGGACCACACTTCGGTGGTTGTAGCTTTTTTATTTCTAATGCTAAGTATTTGATAAATTTGTAAAAACTTTTACAAAATTTCTACTAAAATTCTGTAGTGAAAAAACCATAATTTTTCACATATTTTTCGAGATCTGGAAAATAGCGGTGTGTGAACTGAGGGACCACACTCTGAGGGCTATATCTTTTAAACTATATTTTTACAAATTCCCAGATTTGTTCTACAATTTTTTTTAGACTTCTACTAAAACTTGCTATACTTATTTTGGGGATATTCAGGTAGGTCCCTTAAACCACACGCACACAAAGCTTGCAGTTTGCAGTGGCTCCGCTTTTAGGTTGATAACGCTGATGATGGTAACGATGCTAATTCTTCTGATGTTGATAATGATGAAATACTGTAAAAAGAACTCTGTGCTAATATAATAGAGCTGAAAATCAAAGTGTCAAGTATCAAAATCAGAATTTATAACTACACGATTTTCAGCTCTAACAATACTATTTACAGTGCTCTTTTTTCGCGACCGCTAAAAACGCTCGTGGGAACAAGGGCTATGACTGTCCCCGCCGTATCACCACAAAAAAACTTTCATAATATTTGTTTCTCCCTATCTACAAAACCTACTGCGTTGTGACAATGAAAAAGTTACCGAGCCGCTATCGTAGAAGCTGCAGGTAGCATCATGGACCACACCGTTGGCGTCTCGCAAGCAGTCGCACTCGAAGTCGTCAGAACAGTGCGAAGACGGTGGCGGTGCGGACATTGTAATACAAAACCAATAATAAACTAGATAGTAAATACGGAGTAAATACAATGTCAGATTTGATAAAGATTAAACAATTTTTGTTGCTATAGCAATGATAGAGAGAGACGTTTGGAGAGACGCCTTTAAATTGGCGGGAAAATCACGAAACTATTTTTTTTTTTACTTTTTTGCAATTATTTTAAAAGTTACATCTAGTTACTAAAGGGCCATAATCAAAATTGGGCTTCCAGCAAATCCAGCACCGGTACTAATAGCCGTCATTAGTGTCAATCATTTAAAATTATTTTTGCCTACAAATCCGCGGCCTTGAGCTTGCGTGCTGGATGGTCAGTATGGCCCTTTACATAACAATAATTAAGTGCAGTGACAATAATTCACTTGCTCAATGCTCTTACAGACTACAGTACGAGTAAGATCAATAGTTATTAAATAATAACCAAGCTTAAAAATACTAAAATAAAGTTAAAGTTAGTTTAAATTGAAAGTTAAAACCCCAGAAAACGACAATATGCATCACTTACAATTATTACTATTGTTTTTAACCCCCTTCGAAAACGGAGGGGTGTTATAAGTTTGACGTACATCTGTCTGTGTGTGTGTGTGTCCGTGGCATTGTAGCTCCCAAACGGATGAATCGATTTTGACCTGGTTCTTTTTGTTTAAAAGCTGACATATTTTTAGTGTTCTTAGCTTTTCACAATGATCAGCTCGGGCACTGCTTGACAATTCGGGGTAACTTAATTTTTTTAATGTTGTTATTACAACAACTATAATTATAATAGTCAATCAGGCGACCCAGCTGCTCTTTTCCAACTTATTCAATTAAATAATCTTTGGAATTTTCAGATCCTACCACTTGCTACGACATAGAATAATGTCAGCTAAACTATTTTTACTCTGTTAACTGTTACTATGGTAACCACAGGGCAACCAAAACATAAACAAATAAAATACCCTTTGTGCACCTTAAAATAAATTATCTTTGTTTTATTGATAAGTGATTATGGTAATAAAGTTCAAGTAATATTATTAATAATGCTTTTCATTATATTGCTCTATATTTGTATATGCAAGTACTTATAAGTAATAACACATGAATTTCGCTTCCAGATTTTAAGTCGGTCAAAGCCAGCCAGCGAAAGTCGCTCTGGCAGCAGCTCTGCCAAGAAAGGTTTCCCGGAGCTAGAAGATTATATCTTGAAACGGGACTATGTCGGAGCACTCACTATGTTGGAAGTAATTATTCAGTTTTACTATAGAAACTTAACGTAGGCCAAGTTAGCTCATGAAATAAACGCACACATTACCTATCAAAGTAGAGTAGAATATACTAGAGCTAGTGTGTAGCAATGGCGTGGGGTTCCTATAACTCCATTCCTATCGGCTTCACTTACCACTTACCTTTTGAAGACCGTCATCCACATCCCTATTATATAGGCTAGGGCTTTCCCATGAAGGAAAACTAGCCTTTGCCACTGATGGGTAGTATGCTTGAGTCACACTCAAGACTATGCAGGTTCAATCCGAGGTTGAGGCGTGTCCAATGAGGCTTTTCTCAAAATATACGGACGATTAAAAACAGTGAAGGAAAAAAGGATACGCGCGATTTTCTTCACAAATTATAATCATAATTTTTTTTTTATTAAATTTTTACCCGAATACGGCGAAGCCAAAAGGAAAGATAATGATCCGGTTTTAATTAATGATGTGTCAAGATGATTCGGATAACAGAGGCTAGGTACTTATATTATGTTTTGGGTACATAGTTGGGTAGTTTTTAACATTTGATTATTTGTAATCAAATAATACCTACTCCATATTTACAATGAATACCAGGACAACATTATGACATAGACGGTGTTTTCCAGTTCTTCGCCGCCGACGGCTCCTCTGACGTATGGGTAAGAGTGTGGACGGCGTGGTGCTGGTTCCACCTGGCCGAGTATAGGCGAGCTCTCGATATCTACACCGAAGTGAAGGCCAGAGACAACGTCGACTCCAGGATCAGTGACACCATAGACCTGGATTTGGCTGTGTGCTATTTTTATTTGGGTAGGCAGCAACTGAAATAAATATGAAAAAATAGAAATGAGTATTATTATCGCGACCGATCCTATAGCTTTTCATTTTTATTGAGGTTTTACATAATTTCAGGAATGTATACGGAGTCCCAAGAAGCAGTGGAGAAAGCGCCTAAATGTCCACTAAAGGTAAAAGTTTGCTTCAATTTTCTAAAGAAAAACTCGAAGAAATTTTTAGAGAAAATCTTATCCTGTCAAAAACTGTTAGGCGTAAAATATTGTCATGACGTGACTATAATATTAATATAATACCACATATAGTATAAATACTTAGTTACCTACTACGTAAATAATACTTGAACCGTAAAAAGGTTATCATGATCTCACGTAGAGCCACGATTCTAATCCTTAACTTCACAAACTCTAATTCTTAGTCTCTATTTAGTCCATAGAATGTGACTATCCTTGGTCCTGTGTAACATATTGTACACCGTAGATGTTAATATGTACCTACCTACCCATAATTATATACCCAATTCTTAATTCTAAGAACCTAAGTATATTAAGTATGTTAAGTGCAAGTATGTATGAACCTAAGTTTTCAGGTAAATTAAGAGTGGTCGCCAGTCATTAATCAATCCCCTCTCCCCAGCACCGTCTCCAATTCCACTTAGCCCACAAACTCGGTGACGAGGAAGCTCTGATGGCGGCGCATGCGGCGCTACGCGACGTCCCGGAGGACCAGCTCAGCCTGGCCGCCGTGCACTATCTGCGCGCGCACTACCAGGAGGCCATAGACGTGTACAAGAAGCTGCTGCTGGATAGACGGTACGTTTGGCGAAGGTGGTCAAGGCCGTCACTAATTACGACGACGAAGTTTGAAAACAAAATTTGACATAAGCTTCGATAAGTGAAAGTATGTATCGCTAATCGCTGTCTCTAAGCCTTTACTCAGGAGGCGGGAGGCCACAGACGTGTACAAAAAACTGTTGCTGGATAGACGGTACGTTGCACAGTAAAAAATACAGGGAACTTTTGGAGAGCCATGCTTACTGAAATGTCTTGATAGAAAATTGGTGGGTGGTAGAGCAAATATTGCGAACACCCAACATCTCTATTTATGTACTTTGTTATAACGGACTAACATGATACGAAATAGCAGTAGCGTGGGGTTCCTAAAAATCCATTCCTATCGGCTTCACTCCAAATCCCTTTTACACAGCCTAGGGCTTACCTATGAAGGAGTGACGAAGGCATGGTTCAGCCCTCGCCACTCCGAAATAGCATCAATAGTATGTTAGTAATATTATAACTCATTAAAATCTTATTTATAATACGATTTCAGATACTACAAGAAATATGAAAACGATAATACAATAAACTGGATCAGGTTTCTAATTAATACTCCTAGGTACCTACCTACTACCTACATAATGTAAATCCTACAATACGTTTGTGATTTGAATTTGCTGTATTCTAATATAATTATCTTAGTAATATGTCACAGACTATAAAGTATAGACTATGTAGAATACAAAACTATGTAAAATAGTAAAATCATCTTTAAAGTAGTATTTAGAGCATGGAGCAAATGTACATAAATAAATAAACATTTATTCGAATTTTGGATATTACACTACACGACGAGAAATCAAATTGCACGTACACAAAAAAGGATCCATGAAATAAAAGAGACAATAAAACAAAAAACAAAACAATGCATATTAAAAAAAAAACAAACAAACCATAATTCAAATAAATAAATAACTTTCAATTAACTTTCATAGAACGAAAATTGGTAGGTAGTGGTAATGAACAAACCATCATCATCATCATCAGCCTTTTGCCGTCCACTGCTGAACGTAGGCCTCCCCCAATGAGCGCCAACCATCCCGATCTTGGGCAGCCCTCATCCATCCGCTGCCAGCCACCTTCTTCAAATCGTCGGTCCATCGTGCAGCAGGACGTCCTACACTACGTTTGCCTAAGCGTGGTCTCCACTCTAATACTTGTCTGCTCCATCGATTGTCTGTCCGTCTGCAGACATGGCCGGCCTACTTCCACTTCAGCGTGCTAATTCGTTGAGCAATGTCGGTGACTTTAGTTCTCTGGCGAATAACGTCGTTACGTATTTTATCCACCAGAGGTACCCTTAACATTGCTCTGTCCATCGCACGCTGAGCAACCTTAAACTTATGAACCAAGCCTACGTTTCGGCTCCGTATGAATGAGAAAATGAACAAACCATCGAAATGTTATTCACCCTGGAGCAAATGTAGAGCTCTATAATTGCTCCATGTGCTCTGAAGATAGTGACAGTGGATACTGGATACTCTACTGTCCGTGATATTCTGTGGGTACATTGTCAGGTGTGAGACAAACTAAGACATAAGTCTATAAAGCACATTTGCATATTATAATAATTATAATGATATAAACACCTAGTACCTACCAGTAAATATTACAGATATCTCTATATTTTCTCTATGATCTAGAGCCGCTATCCCCAACCCGCGGCCCGCGGGCCGCATGCGGCCCGCCGGGCCTTTATCTGCGGCCCGCGTAAAACCTGTAACCGTTAGATAAAGTTGTGAAAAAGCGTTCACAATTCCAAAAATCTCACTGAGTGAACATAATTATTTTAATACATATTTGTTATTTTATTTTAGTTTGTGTCGTTAGCTCATCTTAAATGTTTAGTTTCACTCTTTTAAGTACCTTGTGTTACTCTATTATTAAATCGTTAAAAGAGATGTTCTAGAAATGTATGAGGCGTGGGCCAGCCCTATGTACACTATATGTAAATATAGCTACATAATATAGTAGGTAACTGTTTCCTATCCTTTATTTTATTTCACTTCGTTTCAATGCACATTTAAAATAAATTCGTCAAGGAGAGCAACACAACGTAAAATAAAACATGGCGGATTAGATCAGAATTAACCAAAGAATATCATTTTGACAATGACATGACTTTTCACAAAGAAAGACGTATGACACTCAAGAAGATGTCTCTTCCTAAAACTATCAACTACGTCAAAAGTCAAGTCAAAACAACTGTCAATGCCGCCCTAAAATAGGGTTCTCGCATTAAAAAAACTCTTCAAATAATCATTTTTGTACGCACGTACCCTTTTTCAAATTACTTTTTTTGTATTTTTTTTAAATTCCCTTATATTTTTCCTATTTACCTATGTGGTGTACATAGAGCTGGCCCAAAATCAAACATCTCTTTTAAACAACATATTTTTTTGCCCCTAAAAATTTTTGGTTGCGGCCCGCGACACCAGGAGTACAACGGGTTTGTGGCCCGCGTAAAAAAAAGGTTGGGGACCACTGATCTAGAGTTTAGACTAGACACTTCGTAAAATAGCTATGTAGTACATAATATTTACTAAAAAGCCATATATTTATTACCTTTCTTACTTAACAAGCAGCCGCAACTTAACAACGTCACATAAGCATCATGTGTATTGTGTGGCCATAATCACTTACCACCAGACGATCCATCTGCTCGTTATGTCTCGTGATATTTCAGCACGTACATGGCGCTCAACGTATACGTTTCCCTGTGCTACTACAAGCTGGACTACTACGACGTGTCCCAGGAGGTCCTAGGGGTGTATCTGGCCCAGCATCCCACCTCCACCATAGCGGGGAATCTCAAAGCTTGTAACTTGTTCAAGTAAGAGAAACAATGTTTTCAATCGCAATACTTAGTTATATTATGGAAGTAGGTGCGCCCGCGTAAATATAGTATCCCAAGGGAACACTGTGCTTTCGGGATAAAGAGTAGCCTATGTCCTTCGAACTTCGAAGTAATCTAACTTATGTCTGTGCGAAATTTTATCAAAATCGGCCCAGTAGTTTCGGAGCCTATTAATTCAAACAAACAAACAAATCTTTCCTCTTAATAATAATAGTATAGATAAGTACCTAATTTATACTCTAGAAAATTGTTTTGGCCAATTACCCGAAATAGAAAGGTAATTATACCACTCCATGATAGAGCTGTGTGAAACATTCAGTTTGTTAATAATTGTGTGTAGAAAGAAATAAAATAAGATTTTAAAAATTGTGTAAATATATGATAGACAACAGTCTTCTTAATTTTTTGCTACTGATGTTGCTAAAGCAAGATCTGAATTTAATAAACATTTTTTTGTCATTGATGATTGATGTAAGTATGGTACTTGTATTATTCATAAGTATATTAGTAAAATAAACTTTTTAAACTTTAATTTCCATGTATTTAGATCTAGGCTCATTTTATTATTATTGTTAGTAACTTGTGTTTGTTGTCAAGTTTGTATACTATATATTCTATAGCTATTAGTGGAAACCTATTATTGGCTTAACTCTAACTGTGCTGCTTTCTACTTTCCTAATTTATAAGCTGTTGGTTTCCCGAATAAATAAATAAATAAATAAATAAATAATTTTTCTAGATTATACAATGGAAAGTCAGCGGAAAACGAACTGAAACAAATATCATCCGACCAGCACACTTTTGGGCAGGACTTAGTGAAACATAATCTAGTCGTGTTCAAAAACGGGGAAGGTGCTTTGAAGGTAAGACAATGTAGCATATAAGTAAATCGTAAAAACCAGCCTAGCAAAGAGTATGAAATATTAAAATTACCATACGGATTCGTCATTAGTTTCCCCTTACCACGCACCAGATTATACGCAATCTGTTTGAAAATAATAACCAGACTGACAAGATTTTACAAAGCAATCCAGAATATTCCAGAATATTCTTCCAGGTGTTACCGGAACTGATTGACGTGGTGCCGGAGGCGCGGCTCAACCTCGCTGGCTACAAGCTGCGGCGCCGGGAGCCGTTGGAGGCGCGGGCGCTGCTGGAGCCTCTGCCGCCCACGTCGCCGCTGCACTACATCCTGCGCGGCGTGGTCGCCGTGCGTCTGTACAACGAGACCGGTGACGTGAGTGGCATCATCACTAGCAACAGCAGCTGTTAGTAGAAGCATCGTCGGCACTGTCGTAGTCAACAGTTCGATAATCCTTTAACAGACCTACTACATATAGCTCAGAACTTATAGACCAATTCGTCTCGCATTGTTACCCATATCGCACGTGTTACCCAAGTAACATTTTGGTAATAAGAATAAGCGCTAAATGAGCTACTTAAGAGAAACTTAAAAACCTAAGGTTCTATAAAAGGTCTTAACAACTAGTGGTATAGCGCGCTATAACTATCTTATATATAACCCTCGATTGGGCCCACAATTTTAGAGCTTAAAGTGATATAATAGTTGTAGAAAAGTGATAAAAAGGTGAGAATAAAGAGTTACAATAGTGCTATTGAAGTAGTATTCACCATTTTAGGCGTATTATAAGCTACATAATACACAGGTTACAACTGCACCCTTTAGTAATAAATAATTTATAAAAATCACTCAATTAACTTTTATAACAACATATGAGTGCTCCTACGATACTATTTATAGCTCGATTGTATATTGTGCATAATAAGTAGTAATAAATATCACCCAAAGTTTTTTTTTACTTAACGTTTCTTTTACCGTCAAAAATGATAAAATATAATAGCAGTGCGCATATTCATGGCCGACAATCATGGCCGACATCAATTAATAATTTTATACATTATCGGTTTCATAATTATGAATTCTTCCTGCGGTGATAAGTATTCTGTGATAATATATACTAGTTTTCATCTCAATTTTGAAGCGCCTCAAAAATAAACAACATTTCATATTATTAGGTAAAATAAATCACTGCCAAGGCATTTTTTTTTATTTTAGTTGTGGTTGTAAATAACAATTCTCAGTACGTCTATGTATATTTTAATTGAAAACAGTAAATAATGTAAATCAATAAGTCGAAAAATAATATTTTGACCATAAATTTACTTTTAAAATTTTATAGGTTATGTTTATTTAATGGCGTAAAATCTACATTAGGTACCTAAGGTTCCTGATAACTCTTTTATTCCTAACGCAGTGTTAAAAAACTATAGCTAGCTTTTTAATGCCACTTGGAATTTTATAATGTGGGAGTAAATCCTATAATACAACCTGTAATGATTTAAAGGTGGTTTCTGACACTTGCAGCATCTAGCTCTATAATACCTATAGTTATCACTTCTTTAACTTCTATAGCTCTATAATACAAATAGTTATCACTACTATAACTTTCTTTTAGCTCTTAGGGCTCCATAGAACTCGTTAGGTGGTACAAGGTATTGACTAACTCTATTTAAGAACTTTAACCGTTTGTAAGTATTAGCAGACACCTTACAATTGGTGCTAGTGTTTTACGTTTCCTAAAGATGTAAGAGTAAGTTATACAAAAGTTCTGACAAACTCCGAGCTAGCACCTTAAGTTATATATTTTTCCTTTATTTCTATTAAGCCTCTTGAAACTTTAATTATTTATTCTTAACGCCGCAGTAGAGTCCAAAGCTATTGTCAGAGCTCTTATATGTCGTTTATAATACTTTAAGTGTCAAAAAAGGTTTCCCTTAGCGCCAAAATGTTAGTTGGGAACAAACGTCCACCGCCATTCTTCCAGAACGATCAGATTAAAGCTGCGCGTCCACTGCATCGGAATCGGAGCGGACGGAGCGGACGGATTTGTTGCTTTGTATGGATTTCTATGGTACTGCGTCCACTGGACCGGCATTTCTGCGCCTGCGACCGGTATTTTTGCCGATGACGTCACCGGCAGTGAACCCGTCATTCGGATACCGAACGTTTCAAGTTCAGACGTGTTTGCGACGACGCGACGGCTATACATAAATACTTATTCACGATGAATGACGATATTTTAATTACTTTAGTGGAAAAATATGATGAACTTTACAATCTAAAACATCAACATTATCATAACCAACTGAGGAGAGACGATATTTGGGATGAAATTGGGCAAATAATAAATAAAAATTGTAGAATATAGTGAAGTTCAAAAAACTTTTTTCGAGTCATATGAATGTACCCAAAAAATCTATTTTCATCTTCTAATAAATCAGAATATAATGTATGAAATTCTCCAAAAATTAATCTTTTTGAATTTATATTATGATTTATGAACCCATATCTTTCGTTTCCTCTTGTTTCTCTTTTCCTCTTCTGATAAAATACAGCTAATTACAACAATATCCTCGTCACTATCCTCCATAATGCAAATGCACGTTCAGGCTGACTGACTAGAAATAACTAAATTGCCGATGCTGAATCCGGATGCAGTGGACGCACCCCATCGGCATTTTGTAAATGCCGACGCTCCATCCGCTCCGTCCGCTCCGATTCCGGTGCAGTGGACGCGCAGCTTAAGACCGCCATGCAGAGTTTCCACGTGGTTGGCAGTTCTGCGGCAGAGTCGATCCCCGGCCGCCAGTGCGTGGCCTCCTCCTACTTCCTGGGCCTCTAGTCAAGATGCATTCATTTCGACGGCGAACTTCGAAATCAAAAATGTATGGGATAAGGGATTTGACATAAGTCATCGATAAGTGACATGTCGCTTGCGATGCGTTATGTCAAATGACAAATCCCATACATTTTGTTTTCGAACTTCGTCGTCGTAATTTTCGAATGCATCTTGTCTAGAAGCCCTGGAGGGCTAGACAAGATGCAATAAATAATATCGACGGCGAACTTCGTGAATAAAAAATGTATGGGATTGACATAAGCGTGCGTTAAATGACATATTCAGTCGTATCGTTAAAAAAATTGGTAGCCAAGCAGCCACTTTGAACGAATAGGTACGCTAACGATGCACTCATATAACGAATTGCTCTAACGCGTTTCTCCATACAATGCCTAGACAAGCGGCCGTAAGTGACATTTAGCAGATCGTGATCTTTATCTTTATCGACCTAACGATAAAGACATCCAGGAAGCTACCTTTACCGCCTCAACGAACAATATGGCGGATTTTTATTGATCAGGGCGCCTAGACAAATTACCTTCGTTAAAATTCGGAAAGATCTGTCGTATCGACTTCTCTTTTGAGATCACGACATTTTGTCCCTAGACAAACGCACACTGTTATTCGAATCGCAACAACGAATTGCTCAAACGTTAGTTGTTTATGATTTCAAGAATTTAGCCGTCAGTTGTGAAGTTGTCAAATGTCATATATTTTTTTTTTAATTATTGATGGCGTTACGGCATAAAACTATTTGTCAGTGTCAAGTTAAAAAGGCAGACAACTAGATTTAATGTAGGTACCTATATGATTTCAACACCGTATTATTTTCAAGTCTAATGTCTAGTCAAAGTTCAAAATACAAATAGTCAGTGCAAGTCAGTCGATTCAGTAAAACGGTACCTAGAAGTTTTATTGAAAGTTCCTAGAGTGTTTTGTATAAAATGGAATCAAATTTCAAGTGTAGATATTTACAATAAGAATAAAGTAGGTACTTATTTAACAAGGCCGATTATTACGGTTGTAAGGCTGGAACATGAAGCATAGATACCAGGAGTCCGAACGGTATAGGCTTTTTAATAATAATTATGTACACAATAATAGGACCAGATCTTAGTTCTCTTTTCTGCCGCTAGGCGTGCGAGACCGACGAGTACCAAGTGTTGCCAATACTATTATACCGAGTGTTGCCAATACTATTATTTATTACAATTATTTTTAAATTACCGTTAGGCAATTACCGTGTTCTACGGTATCTATTTTTCGAGAACAGTTTCTAAGAATTTCCTAAAACTTTTATATAATAAGATTTCAATCTTTCCAGAGCTGTCAATAGCAATTTTAAACTTCCCGCGTAATTTCAAACGAGTGCATGTCGAACCGTCGCGCGCTCTACCGGCAAAAATCTGTCCCAGTAATTGAGACCATTATTTTAACATTACGTTCGGACTCCTTGTTAACTATACTTCGTGGGCTGGAACTTCAATATGCACCGAAATCCGAAACACCGGGAAAAATTCAGAGGATTATAAATTAGACACACAATTGGATAACTGTTTATCTATTGTATGACTCCAGAGTTCTATTTTGAATAATTATATGATATAATACATTATTTAATTAATTATCTTCTAGTTTTCATTGATAATACAGATTTTATACAGATTTCTTGCCAAATGGTCATAGGACACACATTATAAACAGATTTTAAGAGATTACACTAAAGGCCATACTCACGGTGCGTCCAGCAAATCCAGCACTGGTACTATTATGAATTTTAATATTATCCGGTGTTCAGCATAAAATATGTGTACAGTCTGACAAGGATCTTTTGGCACGTGGACAAAATCAGAACTAACATCGCCGTCTTGTAAAATGTCACTTTTAGTATTAAATTGTATTGTTTTGTAGTTGCGACACATACCTTTTGGCACGTGGATAAAATCAGTAATAACATCGCCGTCTTGTAAAATTTCACTTTTAGTAATAAGTATTGTTCTTATTTGCGACACTCACGCCCCCATCCAAGTGCCAAAAGATCCTTGTCCGACTGTAGTGGCGTATCTATTGTCTTGCGAATGATACCATCTAATAAAAAAGAAGGAAAAGGTTTTAATGTAAACTGCATTTTTATTTAGTATTAAATGACTATTTCTAACTTTTTTAATTAGAATATGATATAGTTATAAACATTTGTTAAAATAATAATAAAGTACACTCGTTTTATTTAAGATTTTTCAAGTTACTTTTTAAAAATACCAACATTTTTCTGGTTGGCAACATGCAAGAACGAGACACACGGCCTCCCTTATGGCTATCTCGCTCGGCTCAGATTTGCCTCTATGATACGTGCATTGTGAAATACACTCTATTACCAAGGCAATACAGTTCTTTTTAGCAATTACAAAATACGGAGTCTTCTATCCTTAGGACTATATCCATGTCCTGGTAAAAAAAAAACTGGCCAGAAGAAGAAGAAGATGAAGTACAATTATTTTTGTTTGTTATCAAAATAACAATTTACCTAACTTAGGCCTTTACATCCGATGATGGATGATTTATACAGTATTCTCCGAGCGAAGTAACCACTCTTGAAATACTGTAGTGCCTGGGACAGTTGTTTTTTAAATATCGTATGATTTCCCAAGCGCATACGGCATTCTCACAACATAGCCACCCTAGTCCAGAGGAATGACTAGTCAATACGTCTGGGGCCAACTATGTGCGGGTTTCCTCACGATGTTTTCCTTCACCGGTAGAGTTGTCACATACCTTTTGCAAACCTTCATAGAAATCCCTACCTATGATACAGGTTCCGGCTTCCCTTTGAAGAAGCAGCCTTCGCCACTGATAGTGAGAAGTGATATAAATCATAATGTAATTATTAATGTATCAAAACCGCTACGAACCTAAGTTAATTTGTATTCATTCTGTGACAGGCTCTAACTAGTGCATGTAAATAATAATAATTATTAGCTGTGTTGATTTTTAAATTGTATAATGTTATTATTGGTTATGTGACTTGAGATAAAACTAATTATTTAAAGAAATATCTGCATTATGTAATTCCTTTGCAAGAAATAAAAGTATTTTTACATTTTAAGTTTATTTTCTTACTAAAACCATGTAAAACTTACTTTAAAAAGTAAAATAAAATGTAGATACTCTTGTATTGTTATTATTTAATCAATCCTAATACGGACACTT
Source organism: Glaucopsyche alexis (assembly GCA_905404095.1). Classification (NCBI taxonomy): domain Eukaryota; kingdom Metazoa; phylum Arthropoda; class Insecta; order Lepidoptera; family Lycaenidae; genus Glaucopsyche; species Glaucopsyche alexis. The sequence continues at coordinate 19,425,568 of FR990054.1, read as the reverse complement.
GATACGGCACGAATTATTTAGTCACAAATATACTATAGAGATTAAATATTAAGTATTTAATTGGTTAACACTACTTGACTGTTTATAATAGGTGTATAATAGCATAGATATATAATATTAAATTTGTAATAATTAATCAAAGTATAATAGCAAATATTTCAAAACTTTTATGAGGTGTTTGTGTCCTTCTAACCCATTTATAAGGCGAAGGTGTTGAGCATCGATGACAATAAAATATCATTACATTGAAAAACTTATAAATTTTAATTACTAAATACAAATCTTTATTTCTAAGGAAGTTTCAGAGAAACTTGCTTAATTATGAACTCCATTTGGTACCTAAATTATAGTAGTAATTTAGGTACCTACTATACACCTAAAGATTGCTTTCAGCTGATATAGTAGCGTGTAAAGATTACAAACTGCAAGTAAGCTACAAATTAAGAAATTTATATTTTAACAAAGTGTTGAATTATACTTGAATACAATCAATTACATATTAGGTATTGACAATAATTGTGATTTATTGAATACTTTAGATTGAATTCTTTTGACTTTATGCAATATAGACTACTAGCAGAAGGTGTTGTATAGACCCTTTAGGCAACTTTAGGCAAATCATTATTATTTACAAATAACAGCTGATCAATAAAAATCCGCCATATTGTTCGTTGAGGCGATAAAGGTAGCCCCCTGGGTATCTTTATCGTTAGGTCGATAAAGATAAAGATCACGATCTACTAAATGTCACTTACGGCCGCTTGTCTAGGCATTGTATGGAGAAACACGTTAGAGCAATTCGTTATATGAGTGCATCGTTAGCGTATTCGTTCAAAGTGGCTGCTTGGCTACCAATTTTTTTAACGATACGACTGAATATGTCATTTAACGCACGCTTATGTCAATCCCATACATTTTTTATTCACGAAGTTCGCCGTCGATATTATTTAATGCATCTTGTCTAGCCCTCCAGCTGTTATATGTAAATAATAATGATTTGCCTAAAGGGTCTATACAACACCTTCTGCTAGTAGTCTATATTGCATAATGTCAAAAGAAATCAATCTAAAGTATTCAATAAATCACAATTATTGTCAATACCTAATATTTAATTCATTGTATTCAAGTATAATTCTACACTTTGTTAAAATATAAATTTCTTAATTTGTAGCTTACTTGCAGTTTGTAGCCTTTACACGCTACTATACCAGCTGAAAGCAATCTTTAGGTGTACCTATAGTAGGCACCTACCTAAATTATTATAGTAGGTAACAAATGGAGTTCTTAAAAAACTTGCTTAGAAATAAAGATTTGTATTTAGTAGATAAAATTTATAAGTTTTTCAATGTAATGATATTTTATTGTATTGTATATATCGATGCTCAACACCTTCGCCTTATAAATGGTATGTAAGCACACAAACACCTCATAATAGTTTTGAAATATTTGCTATTATAAACAGTCAAGTAGTGTTAACCAATTAAATACATAATATTTAATCTCTATAGTATATTTGTGACTAAATAATTGAAATATTCTTTGCAATTTTAAAGAACTATAACTTTAAAGGAAGTGTTATTAGCTGGAGGTACTATTGCCATAAAAAACCTAACAGTTACTACATATTGTATACAAAATATTACAAGCGGCCATAACACTTTGAATTTGTTATAGGCATTGTCTTGCTAGAATTATTCATTCATTCTAAGAGCTTCGCTCTTGTCGGTGGAGCTTTAGCCTGCTCTAGCCTGATACGACACAATTATTTTACTTTTTTAACTAAGTTTTAGTAAGAAAATAAACTTAAAATGTAAAAAATACTTTTATTTCTTGCAAAGGAATTACATAAGTCATGGCTATAGCCAATAATAACATTATACAATTTAAAAATCAACACAGTTAATAATTATTATTATTTACATGCACTAGTTTGAGCCTGTCACAGAATGAATACAAATTAACTTAGGTTGGTAGCGGTTAGTAGCGGTCTGAACATAGGCTCTGCGAACTGAAAAGAAAACTGTTATTGTATTATTTTTATATACCTATGTACTAATAAAATTCCCTAATACAGTTGACCAATTAGTACAAATAAAATAAATACGAAAACACTTAGAAACAGATATTGCGCAACCTTCTGCGCAAAGTTCAGACTCGCCAAGATACATCGGCCGTATTGTACATTATGAAGATTTTATATCACTATGGTTAAACTACTTAACGAACAACATTATTGTATACCTACAATTCCTACAAATTATAAAGATTTAAAACACATTTTACTTATGTTATATTATGTATAAGGTAATGGTAATGTTTTAGTAGTCAAAAATCCTACTAATATTATAAATATAAAAGTATGTGAGTATGGATGGTGGAATGGTTATTACTCTTTCACACAAAAAGTTTAGGCTCTGGATTAAAATGCTACTTTTTAGACGACGTGAGGCACGCTTTGTTTCATTTCCTTGAAATCTTCGGTAGAACACGTCCGTCGGCTAGAACTCCTCCACCTCGAAGGTCGGTAGAAGATGCGTCGGTACTCTCACCGCAAAGAAACTGAAGTTGACGTTGTAGCGAGACTCCAGACGCTTGACCCTAAAAGTGAAAGACGTCTTCTTTAGGATATACTTAGTCCACAACGTCCTCAACCTTCATGGACCAGTGCAGATGGAGGTGGACTAGGCTCTACTCGAGTTCGCTGGGCGCGGTGCTGCTTCGCGGCGAGCTTCCTCGTTTCACCTCTCCACCAATATGAAGACTTGAAACCAACTTATTTAGGTTGTTTATTCTCATCTGTGTTTATCTCATAGACTTAGGGATAATAGTTAACGTAAATTGTTAATTTGTTATCAATAATCAAACAAAAGTTATTGTACTTCATCTTCTTCTTTTTCTACCCAGTGTTACCAGGATCATTACCTACACTATTTATTTGTAAAAGGTCATCCAGCCTGCAAGCTCAAGGCCGCGGATTTGTAGGCAAAAATTTTAAATGATTGACACTAATGAATGGATCTACTTGTTATTCCTAAATCCTATTTATTATTATTAGTACCGGTGCTGGATTTGCTAGATGCATCATGCACCGTGAGTATATTATAATAGCCATAGATATATAATGTCAATGTGTGTCGTGGCACAGAAATATTGTCAGCTTTGTAAGGATATAACGTATCTATGTAATAATTATTCAAAGATAATAGCCCTTTATTAGTACCGGTGCTGGATTTGCTGGACGCGCCGTGAGTATGGCCCTTTAGTGTAACATGTTAATATCTGTATAATGTTAATATGTGTTTCCTATGACCATTTGGCAAGCAATCCGTATACAGTCTGACAAGGATCTTTTGGCACGTGAACAAAAACAGAAAGAACAGAACTAACATCGCCGTCTTGAAAAATGTCACTTTTAGTATTATGTATTGTTTTGTAGTTGCGACACTTACCTTTTGGCACGTGGATAAAATCAGTACTATAATAACATCGCCGTCTTGTAAAATTTCACTTTTAGTAATAAATATTGTTCTTATTTACGACACTCACGCCGTCATCCAAGTGCCAAAAGATCATTGTCCGACTGTAAAATCTGTATTATCAATGAAAAATAGAAGATAATTAATTAAATAATGTATTTTAATAGAATATAATTCTAAATAGAACTCTGGAGTCAAACAATAGAGTTGAAAATCGTACACACGAGTGGTCAGTCACATGTCAATGTCAAATAATAAACAGTTGTCAAATTGTGTGTCTGATTTAGAATGCAATAATAATCGCCTGTGTTAATTATGTACCTACTTAATTCTTATTGTAAACACTCTAGGAACTTTCAGTAAAACTACTAGGTACCGTTTTACTGAATCGACTGACTTGCACTGACTATCTGTATTTTGGACTTTGACTAGACATTTCACATTAGACTTGAAAATAATACGGTGTTGAAATCATATACAGGCTACAATAAATCTATTTCTCTGCCTTTTAAACTTGACACTGGCAAATAGTTTTAAGCCGTAACGCCATCATAAAAAAAAATTAATTATGACATTTGACAACTTCACAACTGACGGAAAAATTCTTATAAATTGTAGACAACTAACGTTTGAGCAATTCGTTGTTGCGATTCGAACAACAGAGTGCATTTGGCTAGGGACAAAATGTCGTGATCTCAAAAGAGAAGTCGATACGACAGATCTTTTCGAATTTTAACGAAGGTAATTTGTCTAGGCGCCCAGGTTTCGCAGATCGACGATTCATTGAAATCCCATTAGACTTATACAAGGCCTGGAATTCTACAGAATTCATAACAAATTCATGCCTGCCGTCATTTCTCCAGGACGAGCAGATGAAGACGGCCATGCAGAGTTTCCACGTGGTCGGTAGTTCGGCGGCGGAGTGCGACACGATCCCCGGCCGTCAGTGCATGGCCTCCTCCTACTTCCTGGCCTCGCAGTTCGACGAGGTGCTCGTCTATCTCAACTCCATCAAGAGCTTCTTTGTCAACGACGATACCTTCAACTTTAACTATGCTCAGGTGAACTATCTTTGATTTCTTTGAACTAGTATTAAGATTATCTTCGTAAAAAACTAAAAAAATATATATTACCTACATACATTACATCAGCATTCAAATAAAAAAAGAAGCTACGGTGTCATAATACTATACAAACACACAGATATATCAAACGTTTGAATAATAACACATTGGGTAAAATTTTACTTTTTCTAATTTACTTGACAATATTAATTTCTCAGGCCAAAGTGGCGACGGGTCTGTACCGCGAGGCCGAGGAGTGTCTGCTGACGGTGCAGGACGAGTCCATCACCAGCTCGTTCACGTACCTCGCCTGCCTCTGCCGCTGTCACGTCATGAACAGGGAGGCGCACCTCGCCTGGGAGATCTGTGTCAAGGTCAGCTATTGCAGGATAATAACTCCCCACACCAATATCGGTGACGGTGGACGGTTTCATTGAAACCAGGAAATTAAAATTTCTCCTGCGTAAATGACGCAGGAGAAGTTTTATAGTGCCCAGCACTCTCTCTCCCTTAACTCTCGTGACCCAGTGGGACGGATAACCGACACGACTGACGAGAGATCGGGCGCAGGTCCGACTTTTTACATGCCCATCCGACGCATGGATCATCTTTCTTGTCAGACAATCTGGTGATCAGCCAAATTATTTTATTAAATTATTGCAGGATGTTTGAGTAAGCTAAGCTATCTTCTTTTGATAGGATGTTTATGCAAAGTTAGTTACAAAAATTACCTTGTCCAATATCGTCAATACTTAATACTATTCTCAGTTGCTCGGCAAACGGGGATGGATGTTCGGAGGCTCGTGGCAGGACCGGAGGGTAAAAAATGTGCTTAGGTACTTACCAACGTGTTTAAGCCACGGTTGATCATTTGGGGTCTTTCTCTTCTTTTCAAAGCCCGGGTCTTCCGAAACCGAGAAAATATCATATTTTAAATTGGAATTGATCGTAGCAACTCCGCTCTTTATGGCAGTTTGAAGCTTCATGAATATAATTGTATTTTAGATAATCGCAACTAAATCAAGCTCGCATACAAGTTTTGTGTGCTACAGTTATATTTGTTCACGTTGGGGTATTCAAAATTTCAAACACTCCACGTGATGATAATAATATAATAATAATATATAGACGCTTTCACACCACGTCAATCAGGTCCCGTGGTAAGTTCTCAAAGAACTTGTGTTACGGATAGGTACTACACAACGGAAATATATTTAATACTACATATTATACTATACTTACATAATTATACTTAAGATTTTTATTATAATTATAATACACAATATATTAAATACACATCTATGACCCAGGAACACAGAAAACTTTATGTGGGGAAAACCCTGGCGGGATTCGAACCCGCGACCTCCGGCTTGAGCGCCAACGGCCTAACCACTGAGCCACAGAGGTCGTCAAACGTGATATAAACAGCGGAAGTAAATTTGACACAGGCTGTCAAATTTACTTCATCACGTGGAGTGTTATAAATTTATACTTTACTCGATGTTGCCCGCGACTTCATGCGCGCAAAAGCTAATTTCGCAGAAACCGTACATTTTTACGCGATAAAAAGTAGCCTATGTCCTTTCCCGTGGTCTGCTCTACATCTGTGCCAAATTTTATCAAAATCAGTCCAGTAGTTTTGGAGCATATTCGATGCAAACAAACAAACAAACTTTTCCTCTTTATTATATTAGTATAGATTACTTAAACTTCTTGCTTTGCAGTCGGCTGGTACACCAGACAACTTCGCGTTGCTACAGCTCGTAGCCAACGACAGCTATCGGATGGGACAGTTCCTGGTCGCGGCCAAAGCTTTTCACATGCTGGACAGGTAACTGAGGTTTGATTGAAACTTGATAGATGTTGTAACTTGACTGCAAAAGTAACAAGAAATATGTACTTACACTAGAAAAACAGGACAATAGCGGAAAATTCACTATTTTGAAATGTCATATTTTAACTTTTATCTAATCACATCCCAGCTTTTCGCAATAAAAATATAAGGCGCCTTCAGTGCAAGATTTTCACTTTCGTGGTTTTTTTGGAACGACACTTTTTGCTATAGTTGTAAGCCTTGCGGCGTGCGCGTGTTTCTCCCTCTGTCTCTCTCTCCCTCTCTCTCTCTCGCTCTCTCTCATAGAGCTTCGTTCCATCCGGGTGTCCCTTGACACCTCTCAAGTTTTTTTTAAATAATTTAAAAAATATCTGGATATCACTTTCTTGCTGGTGTAGTATGCAGACCACCGTTAAAACTAGAAATGAGTAGGGATTTTCTACGGAGAAAAAGACAAAATAACGAACTGTAAGGATTTGAATCAATGAATGAGATTGTAGAGCATTTTTACCGTGAAACGTCAAGAGAACATTAATTATTTTCTTATTTTCTTGTAAAGCATAATAACCATGTTTTTGTATTTTAATAGCTACTTATATGAAACACGAGTGGAAACATTTCTTCGAAATGCTAAATTGTCCACATCGCCTTGTATCCGTATTCGTTTTAAACTTAAGCATATTAAATTGAGTCTTGCCTAACAATGAAAATCGTGAAAAGCTCGGAAAAACAATCGTAAAAATTCCCGCGCTCCATTATTCTGGGGCGGCTGTCTATTTCTTCGAAGAATATAGACATTAGACATAGATCGCCATGCTACGCCGGCTGGTCAGGCTTTAAGAAACTTTTCATTACATCTTAGACTGGACGGCGGTCCCGAGATGTGGGAAGGGCTGCGCGGCGCGGTGTGCGGCTGTGCGCAGGCGGCGGCGGCGGAGCGAGCGCGGGCCGGGGCCTCGGACCGGGGCCTCGAGCGGGGGCCCGCGGCCGCCGAGCTGAGGGACGCGCTGGCACTCCTGCGAGGGCCCCGCCCGCACGCCAGAGCAGACCACATCACGCGGCCGATTGTTAAGTGGGCGCAGCAGAACAGAATACCGATATAAATGAAGAAGCAAGAAGAAGAAAGTAGAAAAATCGTCACGCTTTAATTAAAATTTTGTAACTTGTCAAATAATTCGATGTAAGGAATATAATGTTATAAAATCTTATATTATAAATGTGAAAGTTTGTGAGGATGTATGGATCCGTATGGATGGGTGTTTGTTACTCTTTCACGCAAAAACTACTGAACGGATTTCGATGAAATTCGGCTTGATAGAATTTTAAGCTCTGGATTAAAACATAGGCTACTTTTTATCCCGAAAAAGTACAGTGTACCCGTGGGATACTATATGTAAGTTTGTATTATCTAATTTAATAACCGCCTCCTTTTTAGAAGTCGTTTAAAAATAAACATTACTTATATCTACTACGTCTTAAGTAATTATTTTGTGTATTTATTGCAAACTGTTATTTTTGCACTGCAAAGTTATAAATTGGTTAAGTCCACAGTGCGACTCGACCAAAATCAAGTTTAAATCAAGCAGTAAGTATGTGTATTACTTAGGTATTTCGCAAACATCGGATACGTGTTACGCTAACCCAAATATCTAGACTGGATCCTTGCTGCTTTGGCCAAACCACCGCCTAATACATATTTATTTCCGTTACACCTATGTTAAAATATATTTAGAACAACACTGTACACCTTGTTACGTGGTCTATGGTCTGAATAGCAAAAACTAACGTCCTACTAAGTACTAGGTATAATACAAATTTAAAGTTTGTGAGGATGGATGGATGGATGGAGGGATGGTGGGATATTTGTTACTCTTTTACGCAAAACTATCTACAGAACGGATTTGATTAGTTATGGATACGAAATTTGGCACGGTCGTATTAACACATACTTAGGCTACTTTTTATACTGAAAAAGTACAATTTTCCCGTGGGATGGGTACTTTATTTACGCGGGCGGAAATGCGGGAAAAAGCTAGATGATTGGTGATTAAAGACTAAAACAAAATCTTAGAATAAACAATTTCTAAACTGAAAAGAATAAGGAAAATCACTGTACGGTTATCGGTCGCCGAGACGCAGACGGATCCGATGTACCTCTTAAACAATAATCTGGGGAACGGTAGTACCTCCGCCAAGATAAGCCAAGCAAAGCGCAAGGGACTACCACACTACCAGACCATCTTTTCTCAAAGCGTTTCGTCGATTTTTTGAACCCTCATAACTAGGGTTTGGATTATACCAGATAAATGAAATTTTCAGGATATGTTCCCAGTAGCAAACTTATAAATATGTAAAGTTTTGATTGCATAGTTCTTATACTTTAGATTTTATTGATTTCTAAAAACCCCTGATTTCGTCACTGACTCACTGATGATCAACAAAATTATATGGCAGGTACTTCCGGATGTCCTAGAAAGCTAAAACTAATATAATGACTGTCAAAGCTGGAACTTTTATCCTCCAACCCCTTAAACTAGGGGATGACAGTTGAATTTGTTGGAATGGAAACTAACTGACGTTATATTGAAATAATTATGTATTTTCCTAGTATTCTGTAGTAATTTAAACAGGAAATCAAACATATGGGTACATGGGATAACAGCTTTTAGGCACACACAACAAATCTACGGTTTCGGTTACGACTTACTGCCATGTAATTACTAAATTGTCAATAGAATTCGATCAATTAGGAATTAGTTTTAAGTCTGTCTAGATTTTTATAGCGTTTTAGGTCACGCCTTAAGACCACCAAATAAGGTCTAAATTTATGAGATCACCTTTCTTGAACCGCCAAATCCGCTGCATTCCACCTGACTCACTAACATTGCCTCACTTTTAGTATTTTTTTGGGTCTGGGTAGGTAAGTAGTGGACCTTCGAGTTATAATTTAAAACGACTCTACCTTAAGTGAAATGAGAGCAAATATAGAGACTTAGTTTGCTATTAACTTACATGTGTTTAGGTTTTATTTTAGACTATCTTATACTAGAAGACTAGCGAGGTGACTGCACACTTAATCCTAATTATTATAAGAGAAGAGTGCATCGTCCAGAAAATGATGCGATGATAAATTCAACCTATGTTTTCTTACAATACATTAACAATTTGTCAAGAGCACAACAAACCATATGTTTAATTTGATGACTTAGGTCTTAGGCGCAATTACGCAGATGTTCAAACAGCATGCCTTCTCTTTCATAAATACGAAGAACGAGAGCGGAAAGAGAACGTGATATTTAAGCCAGGGATAACTTTAACCCACATCCGAACAAGTTGAGCTTATAGAATTAGTAACTTTGTTGAGTAAAATGCGATTAGGAGTTCCGCGATACTTTTTAAGGTTGTGTGACATGCTATAGTGTTTCCGAAAGAACTTTAACGAGAAACATCCGGTGTGTCATTATCTGTAACTCTATCTGGGCATTCATTAACTACTACGAGTACAGTTGCATACTGCAAAATTATTGAAAAATAAGAAATTGATTTGTTAATAACAAGTTTTTATTTGAATATTATTATTATTAAACAAAAATGAAAACCTACTTCCAAATAAATTAATTATTTTCAAACAAAAAAAGATAACCGATGTTTCCAAAATAAAAATGGATCACGCGGAAGCACCAGCTTTCAAATAAAAGAATCAATAAAATCGGTTCACCCAGTCGAAAATTCTGAGGTAAGAAACATAAAAAAAAAATACAGTTGAATTGAGAACCTCCTTCTTTTTTTAAGTCAATTAACTATCTAAAATTCTCTCAAATTGCAGGACTTTTTAGAGTTTTAGGTGTCAAGAACTAATTTGAATACAAGTTAAAATTACGCATCCTCTTCTACTAGATAACCCCAATGTACTCGCTTTTCACCTCTAAAGCTAACTGTAGAATAAAAACATCTAATTCAACAAGACCTAGGAGTTTGGTAAGAAAACAACAAGTAGGCAAAAAACTTTATTTATTTTTAAAACTAAACATAATATTTACATTTCCAACGCGTTAAGATCAGGTCCGTAGCAACAGTCAAAGCAGAACTAAATAAATTAACAATAGGACAATATCAAGGCACATGCGAGTCATCAGTACCGCTGGCGAGAAACCCAAACCCATCACCAAATACCCATAACAACAAAGGCAAACGCCATCAAGGAACACACTTCAAACAAAAGGCAGAGGCGTCTGGTAAAACCCAGTCACTCTGTCTCGCAATTCATTCGGACTCGCTCAGCGGTAGTAGGGTGGGGTGGGCTACCAGGGGTGTCCGATGGCGGGCAGGGTCAGCTTCGCTACAGGGGCAGCTACAGCCACGGGCGCGGGGGCCAGGAGGGGCGCGTGGCCCACCGCGATGGGCGCGTGGGCGACGGCGACGGGCGCCTGGAATAAAAATTACGTTGTTAGATTATGCGCACATTACGTATTTAAAGGCTTTTTCTGTTTTAATGACTTTCTTATATGGACAGTAGGTACCTTCCAAAATGGACAGACCCATATGATAATCCCCGCCTCTGCTAAAGAGAGTAGGGGAAGAAGGGAAGTAATTTTTTATGTGTTTGTATTTACAAACACATAAAAAATTGCTTTAGATAATTTTGTCTAAAGCAATTTACAAAAGGATCAGTGAGCCAAGCAGCGTAAATGTAACGATAATAATATTTTTTTTTTTAATATAAAACATGGGGACAAACGAGCAAACGGATCACCTGATGGAAAGCGATGACCGTCGCCCATGGACACCCGCAACATCAGAGGAGTTGCAAGTGTGTTGTCGGCCTTATAGAAGGCATTGTATGAAAATCTGTCAAAATCATGACAGCGCCCATACAAATTTCATTCGTTATCGTTACATTTACGCCGCTGTCAAATGTCCCAGCTAGGCTTCCAGTACCCTAAGCAGGAACATTTTGCGGTATCGTTACGTGTACGTAAGCGAGAAATATTGTATGAAAACCATGAAAGCGCCTCTAGCGGACGTAAAAGTAATAAAATTTTTCATACGATATTCCTTATATTTCTCGTTTTTGTTCCTGCTTGGGGTACAGGTTGAAAAAGTCAACTTACCGCGTGGGCATTGCCCGTCCTCTGTACTACAGCGTTGAATCCGTTGACGTGGTCGGCGGTGTAGGTGACCTTCCTTACGTGGCCGTCGGGCTCCACCAGGCTGTAGGAGCCGTGGACGACGCCGTTCTGCAGCGTCTCTTGCGCGTCCTTGTGGTCTCCGGTGGAGGGGTCCTGCACCCCGTACGCGAAGCTGTACGCTGGGTTGGGGTCGACGGGCTCCGCTCGGACTACCTGGATGTAGAAATAAACTTTTTTATTTTACTAGCTGTCCCGACAAACGTTGTTTTGCCCTACCTATGAACTGAAATTTCTCACCGTTTAAACCTTCCCTGAAGTGATACGATTATTTTAAGATCAAAATTAGCCAAATCGGTCCAGCCGTTCTAGAGTTTTAGCGAGATAAGAAAAATTACTCGTAAAACCTACAAGCTGTACCTAGGTGTTGTACAGTAGCCCAGGCGGGAACAATAATTGACAACTTCGTACTACGCTATCGAATGTCAATTGTATGGGCGCTGTCATAATTTCCATACAATTAACTTTCGATAACGTTACTAATACGCCGTGGTCAATTGTTCGTGCTTACCCCATAGTATTGGAGAGTATTACGTATATCTAAGACTTAAAGAAGCATATTTTCACTAAAAAGAAGGCAACGCGTTTGTGCGCATTCCTGTCTTCAGATGTGGAAACTTGGGAAGTAACTTACCCTAGGAGGTGGCAAGACGTTACTTTATCACGTCGCATCAACAACCACGCCATTTGTGCGAATACTTACGGGTGCAGCAATGGGCTGTATGGAGTGTGCGACGGGCGCCGCGTAGGAGATCGCCGGCCCGGCCAGCCCCAGCCCGTCGTAGATGCCCGGCGCCGCCGCCGCCGCCGCGCACAAGCAGCACACGATCAATAACTGCGGGAAAACAGGAATCAGAGAGCCTAGTCAAGATGCATTCGATAATTTCGAAGGCGAAGTTCGTAAACAAAATGTATGGGATTTGACATAAGGCATCGCAAGCAACATGTCACTTAACGATGACTTATGTCAAATCCCATACATTTTTGATTTCGAAGTTCGCCGTCGAAATTATCGAATGCATCTTGACTAAAGCCTCAGAGGCGTAGCTATATGGGATCAACGGGTCATCAACAACTGCGGGGAAACGGGCATCAGAGGAGGTGCTATATGAACTCAACGGGTCATCAACAACTTCGGGGAAGAGGCGTAGATATATGGGCTAAAGGGGTCATCAACAACTGCGGGCAAATGTGCATCGGAGGTGTAGCTATATGGACTCAAGGGGTAATGAACAGCTGCGGGGAAACGAGCATCAGAGGAGTAGCTATTTGGAATCAACGGGTCATCAATAGCTACGGGGAAACGGGCATCATAGGCGTAGCTATATGGGATCAACGGTTCATCAACAACTGCGGGGAAAGGGGCATCATAGGCGTAGCTATAAGTTATCAATAGGTCATCTATAACTGCGGGGAAACGGGCATCAGAGAACGTGCTATATGGACTCAACGGGTCGTCAACAAATACGGGAAAATGGGCATCAGAGGAGGTGTTATATGGACTCAACGGGTCATCAACAGTTGCGGGGAAACGGGCATCAGAGGAGTAGCTATTTGGAATCAAAAGGTCATCAACAACTGCGGGGAAACGTGCATTAGAGCAGTAGCTATTTGGAATCAAGGGGTCATCGACAATTGCGGGGAAACGGACATCAGAGGAGTAGCTATATAGGACGTAGATCGGGGGAACTTCGAGCTTAAAATCCCTAAAACCTTAAAAGCGTAGAGCCCTCTACGCCTAATTAACGCCTACGCTAACAGTTATGGAAGAGTTGCCTGTGTCTCAGTAGCGAAGGCTGCTTCTCCTTTATAGGGAAGCCGGAGCCTGTATAATAGGTAGGGATTTCTATGAAGGTTTGCAGAAGGTAAGTGACAACGGAAGCCGATAGGAATGGAGTTATAGGAACCCTTCGCCACTGCTGTGTCTATACTATACATTCCTTACAATTCTATAATCAGTATGATATCAAACATCTAAAAGAGTGAAAAAATGTAGATACTGCTATATATATGATAAAAACCTGCTATCATTAGATCTAACTTTTCAAGTAATTAAACGCACACAAAAAATATTTATACCTAAATGATACTAAGTATATTGCAAGATGGAGTCATATCCTTATTAGTACTTGCTACAAATATTTAAGTAGTTGATTAAAATAAAAATATTCAATTAAGTAGGCCTAATGTTAACGTAAATGAATATAAATATCTACATTAAAAAATGACTTAAATAATATGAACACTGTTAAAAAAATTGTAAGCTGCTCCACACATTTCTTTAACCTTATTTTTTTAACTTAACAATTTCATCAAAAATATTAATTAAAATTTAATAAATAAAATAATATAACCTACCTTAGCGTACATGACTGTCGGTCGCCGGTAGAACACAGATACAGTTCACACATGGACCTCGTATATAAAGGCACAGAAGTCGCGTGTTGCCCAACCAAGGATTTGCACCAGTTCCGCTACTCATATGAAAACTTAATGTATGGATTTAGCTTAGTAAGCATATTTAATAATCTAGTATATTTCATAAGGGCTTATAAAAGCATTGATACAGGCTTGTGACAGTTAATTTATTCTAATACAGCTTATTATATGCGAGCAGTAAAAGCTCTTTTATGAGTTTATCTTTTATTTTAATTTTAAGTTGATAATAATTTGCATCTTTTTAGAGTTTCTCAGCCTGGGTATTATTAATATGATGAATATAATACTAATGCTCCAATTATTGTTATCAATATAAACAGTAATTCTTTAGAGTCGAGAATTTAGCTGGTCTGGAAGTTGGAACGCAACGGCTTTACCACGCCACGGCGCGCGATGCGTTCTTCACCAATTCTCGTTGATATACCATTTGGAATTTCGCTGTATCATTCGCGCGCGAACGCATTGACGGCTGACGCGTACGGAAATAAGTCAGCACGTGGACCGATAGGGATTAAGTATACTGTATATCTAAAATAGTTAGAAGATAATATTTGGCTTCTGAACAGCAGTGAGGACGGTAGTGGCAGATGATGATGATGATTGTTGCTTTGCTTTATAGTAGAGTAGGGTCCTAAATTATGTCTCCTGTATTCCCCTTGCAATAGACAGTAGTCATACTATCTACCTGAGATACAAAGTACAAATCTATATTGTATCCTACTACTTATATCCTACTATAATAATAATAATAATATAAATGTGAAAGTTTGTGAGGATGGATGGATGTTTGTTATTCTTTTACGCATAAACTACTAAACGGATTGTGATGAAATTTGGTACGGTAGTAGTTTAGGCATGGGATTAAAACATAGGCTAAAGTAGCATTAACTACTCCATGCCTAACTTATCTCTAAAAATTGCAGTCTTCCCGTGGGATACTGTATTTACGCGGGCGGAGCCGCGGGCAATAGCTAGTACTAATATGAATGTGAAAGTTTGTGCGGATGGATGGATGTTTGTTACCTACTCTTTCACCCAAATAATACTCAACGGATTTTGATGTTAATTGATATGGTAGTAATTTGAGCTTTAGATTATACATAGGCAGTGATTACACATAGGGTATTTTTTATCCCAAAAGAACTGAACGTGGGCTGAATCGCGAGCAAAAGCTAGTTATGTACACTTTTGCCTTGACCACGGCTGTAACGACTTTTTTTTTTAATTTTAGTAATCCTGTAAAGTTCTTTCGATACAAAACATTATATTTATTTTAAAATCTGTTAGAAATTCACATAACTATGTCAGCCGCCTTGTACGGAGACTTTGACAGCGGCCCAGTGATCCGAATACTTGTAATCACTTAACAGACACGAGACAGGTTGATATTAAAACATTACGTTGAATGGAAATAAAGACAAGATAAAGTCTACTCCATACCACTTCTAGTCTAGGACAATGTCAACTTAAATGATGAAATGTGATTGTAGGTAATGGCCCGACTATGGCAAAACCAAAAGGAAGGTAATTTTTAAGGTGTAAATAAAATCATAATAATAGCCCAGGTGGCATAGGCTATAATTTACGTAGTTGGGTTACAGTTTTCTATATAATTTTTAGTGCTTATGGTTTCTTTTGAATGCTTCTGCGTTTGTTTGAAGGTCTAATTACCAGGCCATTAAATCTTTTAAAAAATGCTCCTGCGCGCAGCTGCGCCAATGCAAATATCTTCATCATCTTTGACATGATTCAAATATCGTCATCTTTGAACGACATCTAATTATTATTTAACGAATGATTTTGCTAGATGTTCTATTTAATAGTACTACATACAAGGCACAAAGGATTTATGGAAACACTATTTTCCCTCAAATATTTATGTAGCCAATACAATTAAAAAAAAAAACTTTCTATGTTTATCAAGGAATTTGTAAGTATTATAGTTGTATATAATACTTACAAATTCCTTGATGTTTATATATGCACACTTGTATAACATAAATCATTATGTATTCCATTAACTAACAATTAGGTATTACCCACCTCACACCTGTGCTCTATTATTTAAGCAGCAAATTCCTTTACAAAACATAAGCCTGCTCTACGCTCTAAAAGCTTTATTTTTAGCAGCCAATTCAGACGTTCAGAGACATAAGCTGCTCTACGCTCTAAAAGCTCTATTTTAGCTGCAAATTCCTTTACAGACATAAGCTGCTCTACGCTATAAAACTTTATTTTAGCAGCAAATTCTTTCACAAACACAAGCCTGCTCTACGCTCTAAAAACTCTATTTTAGCAGCAAATTCAGACGTTCAGAGACATAAGCTGCTCTACGCTCTAATAGCTCTATTTAAGCAGTAAATTCCTTTACAAACATAAGCTGCTCTAATCTCTAAAAGCTCTATTTTAGCAGCAAATTCTTTACCAAACATAAGCCTGCTCTACACTCTAAAAACTCTATTTTAGCAGCAAATTCCTTTACAAACATAAGCCTGCTCTACGCTCTAAAAGCTATATTCTTAGCAGCCAATTCAGACATTCAGAGACATAAGCTGCTCTACGCTCTAAAAGCTCTATTTTAGCTGCAAATTCCTTTAGGTACAGCTCAGATCAAACAAGGTACAGACATAAGCTGCTCTACGCTCTCAAAGCTATATTTTAGCAGCAAATTCCTTTACAGACATAAGCTGCTCTACGCTCTAAAAGCTCTATTTTAGCTGCAAATTCCTTTAGGTACAGACAAAAGCTGCTCTACGCTCTAAAAGTTCTATTTTAGCAGCAAATTCCTTTACAGATATAAGCTGCTCTACGCTCTAAAAGCTCTATTTAAGCAGCAAATTCTTTTACAGGCATAAGCTGCTCTACACTCTAAAAGCTCTATTTTAGCTGCAAATTCCTTAAGGTACAGACATAAGCTGCTCTACGCTCTCAAAGCTATATTTTAGCTGCAAATTCCTTAAGGTACAGACATAAGCTGCTCTACGCTCTCAAAGCTATATTTTAGCTGCAAATTCCTTAAGGTACAGACATAAGCTGCTCTACGCTCTCAAAGCTATATTTTAGCTGCAAATTCCTTAAGGTACAGACATAAGCTGCTCTACGCTCTCAAAGCTATATTTTAGCTGCAAATTCCTTAAGGTACAGACATAAGCTGCTCTACGCTCTAAAAGCTCTATTTTAACAGCAAATTCCTTTACAGACATAAGCTGCTCTACGCTCTAAAAGCTCACATTTCAATTTATTAATGCCCTTCATAATTTAATCTTGTCGTACATTCAGTCCTATTACTGTTTCTAGAGTTTTCTATAAATAATTTAACACACGTTGCAACTTGCAATATATTCGCCGCTTGCAATTTCGAACGATAACGAATGTTTGAGCTTATCAGTTCAGCCTAATTAATGGATAATATGTAGTTTGAAAGCTAGAGCTACGTATGGTAAAATATGACTATTAAGTATAGGGATTAGGGAGGTATTAAGTATTAAGGTAGGGAGATACTGTTGCAAATATGAAGTAACATAACATACAAAACCCAATTTTCAATTTTAATATACTTTATATGAAGTATATGTTCATAATTAGTTTCAAAGAAATGTACGCGTACGGTCGCCGACAAATCTGGTGTACCACTTTTGGACCCTATTGCCAAAGTAATAAGATCGAAAGTGTACACTGGACCTTACCTACAAGATATTCATCACACGCTTTTGCTGCCTCGCATCATTTCACGCTTGTGCCTATTTTTTTTTTAATTGACGTGTTTCATTGCTTTAAATCTTGTGGCTGTACTAAACGCCCATTCTATATGAAAGGTAATGAACTATATCAATATATTATGACCGTGATAATAGCGAAACATGAGCGAAACACGTGTGCAAAACTGTGCCAAGACTGGCCACCGTGTTACAGCTTTTATTAACCCATTCTTCAAAGTATTTTATTATAAGTTAGATACGTGTATGTAAGTGTCGCAAGGTTAATACAATAAGTGAAACTTATTACATTTATGTATTGACTTCTGTCGCGATAAATAGGAATCTTATAGTTAAGAAAGAACTGTTGAGTTGCGATTTTTTCATTTTGATGACTATTAGAGTTTAGAGCAGGCATGACCAACAGGCCCGGGCGCCTCATGCGGCCCGCGGACCTTTGCCATGCGGCCCCTGAGCTAATTTAGTGATCGACTTGGTAATCGATCAGTCGACTATTTAAAGTCGTCCTGCACACCTGATAGTTTATGGCAATATTTGGTAATGTTCGAAAAACATTGATTTTTGGGGTTTTGTGGACGAATTTTATATTTTTATAGATGTGCGACCCGTTAGCAAAGAATATAAGAATATACCATTACCCCCTTACTAATAAACGCGGCATAAGCTTTGAATAGTTATACAATATTTTGTCTCTTTCTATCGAATTAAAAATGTCACTTGTGTGACGGGAACAAAACACTGTGTAACTATTCAAAGCTTATACAGCGTTTATTAGTAAGCGGGCTAGGGTTTTGCTAAAATAAAAATATATAGTCTTGATACCCTTATCACAACGTCCTAAACTCCAAAGACACAGCACCGTCTCTTAACTCATATCGTGTAATCTCTACTGATTTCATCTTCCTCCTATTTTAATGTATGGAAGGTTCAAAGAAGAACCATGGAACTCCAGTCGCAGAAAACTCGTAAAGTTTGAATATTTATACGCTTTTTGAAAAACTGAAAGTGACCTCTTTCAGTTCTTCAAAAAGCGTACTAATATAAATATTCAAACTCGAAAATTATAGCGGGAAATACTTTTAAATTAATTTAAAATGTTTAATAAGTTAATCACAGCTATTAAGCTATGAATGATAAGCCATAAATTGCGTATCGGACAGACAACGAAATGTAGGTCGTGGATAAATTATGCCGAGTATGTAGTGCAGTTTCATATGACCGCGCCCATGCAGAATGCAAGTTCAATCTTAATAAACTTTAGCTAGAACTGGCTATTCAGAACATAGATACAATCATGAGCTCTAATAAGAGTCAAATTTTCAAAGAAATGTGCCTACACCTAAGTACAATGTTAACAAAAAGGAGAAAGTTGTATTGAAAACGTTCACGTTCAGTAAACCGGAAAAGCTACCGAATAAGTCCTGTCGTATACAATTACAATTTTTATGGGATCGAATATGTTACCATTGTTTGCCAATGGCACGTTGTTTCGACGAAGTGTCGTTTTTTTTTTTATAATAATATAATAATAATATCTATGGACACTTCACACCACGCCAATCTGGCCCCGTGTATCCGAAGAACTTGTGTTACGGGTACCAGACAACGGGGAGTATATTTAATACTTTTATACTATACATACATATATTTAAGATTTTTACTATATTATACACATCCATGACCCAAGAACACAGAAAAACGTTTTGTTCCTTCAGCAGGATTCGAATCTGCGACCCACTTGAGCTTGAGGCTTGAGCACCAAAGCGCTGAACCACTAAGCCACAGAGTTCGTCAAATTAATTAATCGTATAATTATTATATCGGAAAATTCTATAAAAATTCAGCCATGTTGACGTTTCGTTAAAACTTATTTATCACGTTCAAAACGTCTTCGGAGTGGTAACACGACCTCATAAAAACCCAGCGTGAAATAACGTTTGAGTAGTATTGGGTTAGGTTAGAACTTTTTTATTTTCGAGTTTTACTTTAAATTATGAAACAGGTGGGACCGTAAAAATCCAACACCTTTAAGACTGACTCCACATTTGGCGTGCGCGTGTGAGCGACGCTCATGCAGCGTCGCAATCGCAGTCGCAGCGCGCACGCGGCGAGCGCGCTGCGACTGGCGACCAGACAGTAGCGGGCCGCGGCGGGGCCAGTGGGCGGATGGGTAAGAACGCGACGCGAGCGCGTCGGGTGTGCCGTCAGCCGTGTGCGCTGCATACACGCCACACGCCGGCAAATCGCGACGATCACGCAGCGCTCTGGCGGTGATCGTCACTCTCACTCCCGAGAATCGTGCACGTCAAATGTGGGTCTAATTTCACTCAAGATAATAAGATTACAGAAAAAATATGGTTGTCTGTTAACGGCCGTAACACGGTTTACGGACGATAATTTTACGTGATAACGTCATCAAAAGCCGAACACTTATAGCTGGAGAGCTACTAAGAAATTTAGAGTAGATATTTGAGGCACGTTGAAACCGTGTCCTGTACTTCTCCTATTGTACTTCAACACGAGAATGCAGGCCTGGCTAGTCAGAAGCGGAACTTAGCCAAGTTACAAATTTTTGAAAAGTCCATTTTTTAATGCCAAAAATCCATGTTTGAGGCGCTTTGAAATTTTGATATACAGTTAGTATAATGTATAAGAAGTTGGGGAAAAAAAGGCCATGTAATTTAGTTGGAACTTTAACCTAGCCATGTCAGTTTAAAAGTAAATAAACTGACTTTCGATTCATGATTTTCTGACATCTATTGGTCATTTTATGAACTGCAATAATACGTATGGGCGAAAATGCGACATCTATGAAGCCCTCAAAGAACTACGTGGTCAAAAAATAAAATTGCGTATTGTGCAATAAACTTACTCGTCAAAATGTATTTATAAAACAAATAGGTATTAATGAAATAGAAATGGCATACGAACCAGCATAACCTACCATCTACATGTTTTAGAGAATAGTTTAGTTAACTATAAACGTAAAAGCGACATCTAGGAAGAATCAAAGAACTACGTGGTCTTGATAATTTTCGCAAAGTCGATATGAGTCGTTTTTAATTGATTTTCCTATAAAAATCGAAGACATCCATTCGTTGTTTATACAATATTGTGTGCAATAAAATTATATATTGTGCAATAGTCTAATTTACTCGACAAATTTTATATAATAAAAAAAATCTAGACACGCGGTAGTGTGTCAAGCCAAGTTCAAGTAACAGAACTGGCGAGCGGCACCGTGTGTAATATTACACGAACCATTTGGAGCCCAAACGGTTATTTAGATATTAACGTCCAAAAATCGTCATTTTGATCACTGACTAACCTATAGATCAAAACTCTAACCCAGTTCCAGATGACCTAAAAAATCAATATTATGTTTGTTCGCAGATAACTTCGTCGTTTATGAACCGATTTTCAATTTTTTTTTGTTATGTAAAGGGTTAATTTAATACATCATCACATTATTATGATATAAAAGGCTCTTCTCATAGTATTTTACACTAACTCGGAGATCTTTGAACATAACTCTGCCGTTTATGGACCTATTTGCAAAATTATTTTGTTGTAAAGGGTTTAATTCGAAATTGGTCCTTTAGTCACTAAAGTGGAAACCTGATGATGCGATCCATGAGGAATCGAGGGAACTCCTCGAAATTTATATCGATACATATAGTGATTTTAACTTTTACTCAATAACAAGGCATATGCTACCAAAAAATAAGATGTTGCACCTTGGTGCTTTTGGATCCTTGGTATAACCTGGATCCAAAAGCAGTGAACAGAACTCCTCAGTCTTTAAAGATATGTGTTTGGAAATTTCGGTATTGTTTAAAGAACTGCAAGAATATGCCAGTTTGTATCTTACAGTAATCATCATCATCTTATTAACAAATTAGTGAAAACTTAGCGCTTATTCAATTATACATTCGATCGTTTATTTTAGACGTCCTTAAGATGTATTAATAATAACTTAACAAAATATATCACTAAAATGTATGAAATTATTATTTTTAAACAAAAAATTAAACCGACTTCCAAAAGTACACAAAAAAATTAGTGTCCGACCGAAAGTTCGGTTTCGGTTTCGGTTTCGGCCGAGTTTCGGCCAAAAATCAAGTTTCGGCGGCAGTTTCGGTTTCGGCCAAAAGTGGCCGAAACTTTTGCCGAAACCGAAACTGATTTCGGAAGTTTTCGTGCACGCTCGCCTAACTTCGTTTCTTGCGGCAACGCTTTGACAACGCAACTGAATTTGAAAACATAATTAAATTACAGCGTGTCCCGACACCTATATCGGAGCCTTTAGTGGTAAAAAATATGGATTTTTTTATCGACAAATGCCCCTCAAATTTTATTTTTCTTTCACGTTTGTGAAATGGCAGCCGTTTTATTTTTTGGTAACCAAGACCCGGGCTCTCGTACTAATTCGACCACCACTACTCATGTGAATGTCCTAGGAACATAAAAAAGGTCTCATTTGATAGCTAAATATGTGGACAATAATTCACAGTTAAAATGTTTTAATTTTCTTTGAACAGAAAAACAAAAAAGGGTAATTAAAAAATATATATAGTTTTTTTTTTTTGGTGAATTATTTAAATTATTTGCTTTTTGTGAAAAATCTAGGCCATTAACCTGCTTGTTTTTTGTTCTAAAACGATAGAAGAGGACGTTTGCTAAACTAAAATACAAACCCCTTTACACTCAGTGCAATAGTTTAGTAGTTATAACAGTTTGAAAAAGACGACTGGCTGGCCCCCTACCTGAGATGATTCCAACAAATTGTTATAACGATATAGGTGTCGGGACACACTGTATAATTAATATTTTTTAGTGTCCGACCGAAAGTTCGGTTTCGGTTTCGGTTTCGGCCGAGTTTCGGCCAAAAACCAAGTTTCGGCGGCAGTTTCGGTTTCGGCCAAAAGTGGCCGAAACTTTTGCCGAAACCGAAACTGATTTCGGAAGTTTTCGTGCACGCTCGCCTAACTTCGTTTCTTGCGGCAACGCTTTGACAACGCAACTGAATTTGAAAATATAATTAAGGCTCATTCCACCGTTTCGTCCGGATCGTCATTCCAGGCCAGAAAACCTTATAAATATTACAGTCAGTCAAAATGTTTTAATTGATTAATTTCATGATTAATTTGATCTCAAAGACGCATGTTTCATTTGATCTCTCAGTTCATTAAATAAAAAGATCTTGGAACAAAAGCATGTCAAAATTTCATTCCTTTCCTTATCCAAATGATCACCTAGGTGTTTTCCAGATACTTTAGAG
Organism: Glaucopsyche alexis; assembly: GCA_905404095.1. NCBI lineage: Eukaryota > Metazoa > Arthropoda > Insecta > Lepidoptera > Lycaenidae > Glaucopsyche > Glaucopsyche alexis. The sequence goes on along the minus strand of FR990054.1, from coordinate 19,402,572 downwards.
TACTTTCTTCCAATAAATGTTTAGGTTTTTTGTACTGATATATCAAATTACTTAATAGCAATTAATAATTCATAGCATATTATGTTTAAGTGAGTGCGTAGTATATAAAGAATCGACATTTAAATTTTGTCAAACGAAAAACGTCATTCTCATCCACAAACTTTGCAACTGAAATTATTGTTAGTTCCCATCTCTATTTCTACTTTAGCTTAATGCGTACCTGTATTGTGTCTTTCCGCCTGCTGAAATAGTTCACCACCGAAGAACGTGCGCATCCACAGCGGAAAATATTTTCGGTTTATTGTTTAAAAATGGCTTTTGTCACAGTTAAGTACTTATTACATTCCATCGCACTGTGAAGATCCATGATCGAATTCATTCTTTTTTTATATAACGATAGTTTATAGTTAGGTTTCATCACATTATTCGTATTAAGGTTATTGCACTATTTATTCTGAAATAAATCTAGAAAATCTTACAAAATTTCATTCCTTTCTACTTCATTACATTCCATTCCCTTCCAAATTTTAGAGGGAGAAGATTAAGAGGATTTGGAAGGTAGTGATTTTTTTGTGAATATAAACTAATGAGGGTCGTGTTTTTAAATAAAATAATGTAAAACTCAATTAATATTATATCTAATGGTTCAGTATTTACTCACTCATTTGCTCATTTGTATTTTAATAAACGCCTTTAGCAGCGATTTACATCTAGAAGGTATGCGAATCCATTTACCGTATCAATTTTCGAAACCGTCAAAATAAAATAAAATTCACAAAATCACACCGATTCGGACGAAACGGTAGAATGAGCCTTAAAATATAAGGTTTGGTAAAATCAATTACGAATACTTCGGGCACATGCTCTACTACTTATTTAAAGATGTTTAAGCAGAAAAATAATTGTCATACTCCAAAAAATTTTTTTCTTTATATGGGCGAGTTTGCGTTTTGCGAAAAGTCACCCATACATGAGATGATTTTTTACTTTTAGTATGACAATTATTTTTCTACCCAAACGTCTTTACATAAGCAGTGGATCATGTGCCCGAAGTATTCGTAATTGATTTTACCAAACCTTATATAATTATTTTTTAAATATTATATTAAATAAATGATTACAACAAAATTTATATACCGTGTTTCCATTTCATGCCCTAATTAATGCAAAATAATGGATAAAATGCACCAAATTTTCTACTTGACCACGTGAGTTTCGGTTTCGGTTTCGGTTTCGGCCGAAACTGAAGCCACGGCCGAATATTCGGTTTCAGTTTCGGTTTCGGCCGGAAAACCAGTTTCGGTCGGACTCTAATATTTTTTTAATATTACATTAAATAAATGATTACAACAAAATTAATATACCGTGTTTCCATTTCATGTCCTAATTAATGCAGAATAATGGATAAAATGCACCAAATTTCAGTATTTTAAGGAATTTTCTACTTGACCACGTAAGTTTCGGTTTCGGCCGAAACTGAAGCCACGGCCGAATATTCGGTTTCAGTTTCGGTTTCGGCCGGAAAACCAGTTTCGGTCGGACTCTAAAAAAAATGAAATAAAACTTCTAAATAATTTCCGTTTTAAATTTAACTATTTTTTTTTACAATTTCTCTACTCAATCTTCTTAATTTTGAAGTCGGTACCAGCAAATTTGAACGTAAGTTCTATAAAATTTTGTAGGGTATTGTTTGTGTTGGTAGCGACTTTGGAAGTCAAACCGACGTTTTTGTTTAAAAATAATTCACTTAATTGATTCTATCAGGAAAACTTAACTTTGGTAATTATTTTGTAATAAATAAGTACCTACTATGTATAGTTTATGTACAAAAAGTAATGATATTCTATCAAAAACATAAATGTGAAATGAGAGTCAAGTTCAATATTATGATATATATACCTTGGTTGTTGACTTCAACGACAAAAGAAGTGAGATCTAAATGGGTGCCATTCCTATTGCCAATGGGTAAACAAAAAAAGTCGGTTTGACTTCCAAAGTCGCTACCAGCCCAAACAATACCCAACAATATTTTATAGAACATACGTTCAAATTTGCTGGTACTGACTTCAAAATTAAGAAGATTGAGTAGAGAAATAGTTAAAGTTTTAGCCCAATTTAAAAGGGAAATAATTTAGAAAATAAGTTTTATTTCATTTTTTTTGTGTATTTTTACTTTGGAAGTCGGTTTATTTTTTTGTTTAAAAATAATAATTTCATACTTTTTTGTGATAATATATTTTGTTAAGTTATTATTAATATATCTTAAGAACGTCTAAAATAAACGATCGAATGTATAATTGAATACGCGCTAAGTTTTCACTAATTTGTTAATAAGATGATGATGATTACTGTAAGATACAAACTGGCATATGCTTGCAGTTCTTTAAACAATACCGAAATTTCCAAACACATATCTTTAAAGACTGAGGAGTTTTGTTCACTGCTTTTGGATCCAGGTTATACAAAAGATCCAAAAGCACCAAGGTGCAACATCTTATTATTTGGTAGCATATGCTGATGTTACTTCAGTAAAAGTCAAAATCACTATGTGTGTCGATATAAATTTCGAGGAGTTCCCAAAAGCACCAAGGTGCAACATCTTATTTTTTGGTAGCATATGCCTTGTGTTACTTGAGTAAAAGTCAAAATCACTATATGTACCGATATAAATTTCGAGGAGTTCCCTCGATTCCTCATGGATCGCATTATCAGGTTTCCACTTTAGTGACTAAAGGACCAATTTCGAATTAAACCCTTTACAACAAAATAATTTTGCAAATAGGTCTATAAACGGCAGAGTTATGTTCAAAGATCTCCGAGTTAGTGTAAAATACTATGAGAAGAGCCTTTTATATCATAATAATGTGATGATATATTAAATTATTCTAATAGGGATGTTGCCTAGTGTGGAATTTCACAGTTATACAAATTAAATTTTAAAATTGTTGATTAAGGATACATAAATCTGAAAGAAATAGGTATTACGAGTGACGGGATTAAAAATATAAGCAAATAAAAATATTGTCCATCTCTTTCTCGCAAAACGATTCGTGACGTCACAACCTGCTACCGCCATAAATTTTGTTATGAGAAATGTATGGCGGTAGCAGGCTGTGACGTCACAGGCCAATATATCTCTCTCTTTCATATTGTAAATTTCAATGGTTTGTATCTAAGTTATTTTTTCAGGTATACAAAAATGGGTTCTGGATTGTTTATTAACATGTTGTCTAAAAAAATTTTTTTTCGGCAACGTGCCTATTGACATGGTGGCATATGCTTGCAGCTCTTTAAACGACGCCGAAATCCCCAAACATGTATCTATAAGGAGTCAGGAGTTCTGTTCTGTACCTTTGGGTCCAGGGTATACCTTGGAGCAAAATCTTACTTTTTGGTAGCACATGCTTAGACTTGTTCAGAAAAAGTCAAAATCACCATATGTATCCATATATATTTCGAGGAGTTCCCTCAATTCCTCATGGATTCCAACATCAGGTCACCACTTTTTTGACAACTGGACTAACTTGGTATTATACCCTTTACATCACAAAAAAAAAATTTGAAAATCGGTTCATAAACGACGAAGTTATCTGCGAACAAACATAATATTGAATTTTTAGGTCATCTGGAACTAGGTTAAAGTTTTGATCTATAGGTTAGTCAGTAATCAAAATGACGATTTTTGGACGTTAATATCTAATAACCGTTTGGGCTCCAAATGGTTCGTGTAATATTACACACGGTGCCGCTCGCCAGTTCTGTTACTTGAACTTGGCTTGACACACTACCGCGTGTCTAGATTTGTTTTTTAAATACAATTTGTCGAGTAAATTAGACTATTGCACAATATATAATTTTATTGCACACAATATTGTATAAACAACGAATGGATGTCTTCGATTTTTATAGGAAAATCAATTAAAAACGACTCATATCGACTTTGCGAAAATTATCAAGACCACGTAGTTCTTTGATTCTTCCTAGATGTCGCTTTTACGTTTATAGTTAACTAAACTATTATCTAAAACATGTAGATGGTAGATTATGCTGGTTCGTATGCCATTTCTATTTCATTAATACCTATTTGTTTTATAAATACATTTTGACGAGTAAGTTTATTGCACAATACGCAATTATTTCATTTTTTGACCACGTAGTTCTTTGAGGGCTTCATATATGTCGCATTTTCGCCCGTACGTATATTGCAGTTCATAAAATGACCAATAGATGTCAGAAAATCATGAATCGAAAGCCAGTTTATTTATTTTTAAACTGACATGGCTAGGTTAAAGTTCCAACTAAATTACATGGCCTTTTTTTTCCCCAACTCCTTATTCATTATACTAACTGTATATCAAAATTTCAAAGCGCCTCAAACATGGATTTTTGGCATTAAAAAATGGACTTTTCAAAAATTTGTAACTTGGCTAAGTTCCGCTTCTGACCAGCCAGGCCTGCATTCTCGTGTTGAGGTACAATAGGAGAAGTACAGGACAAGGTTTCATCGTGCCTCAAATACCTACTCTAAATTTCTCAGTAGCTCTTGGGCTATTAGGACGATCGTGCATCTCTATCGCTTGTGCCGCGATCTCGCTTGCTCGTTCGTCTCATACGGAACTCAGGCCACAGGCGGAACGTGGTAATTTTCTGTTCGTGCAGCCGGCGTTAATCGATTTATAAGACGTTACCACGTTAAAAGTTATAATAAATAACAACGTTTTTTTATTGAGAAAGTTATTTTACTTATGTATGCGTAATTAAAAACAAAATAACCTGCTACATAGTGTACTAGTAGTGTGTACACTACACACAAAGTGCGATGTTTAATTTAACTTAATAATATATTCTCTGAGTCACTATTAAGTACCTAGGTATCTACTTAGATTCAAACTTATTAACAAATCGTCAGAAGTGTTTCTACAGTCATTGTTCCTAGTAGTAAGTTTCTTGCTCAACCCATTTAGACAGACCACGCCGTATGATATACCGTCTTATTTCGTCTGCCACTACCATGAGAACAAAAAATGGAATAGCTAAAAAGAAATCATATACTTCTATAGGGGCTGTTCCAAAAATTTCGTTGCAAAATGGAACATAGGTGACTGCGGCCGCAGCTAGAATATCGATTATGACACTTATGTTTAACACATGGTTCGTCATGCCCTTTTGGAGCAAAGAAATTCGACGGGTTTTACAAATAATAACATCTGACACTTGCGTCCAACAAATTGCAACAAAATAAGCAGTTTGCGCTTTTCGTTCCAAAAATTTCCTATCCTGATAATTCCATACCGTGCCTATTGTGTCTTTTACCGAACTCGATGGGTTCTCCCAATTATTTCGCACGAACATCAGCGATCCAGGGAAAAATCCATGCTGCGCGAACACAACCAAGTACGCGTACATTCCAGCAAAGAACTGGATCATTCCAACTTGAAAATAAGCCATGTATATCAGTACTCCATTGACGAGGTGGTCAGTTGTCTTCCGGGGCGGTATAGACATGATATCCTGCTCTGAAGTCTCGTACGCGAGGCTCATGGCAGGCAGCAAATCTGTCCCGACGTTTATCACTAGTATCATAATCAGTGTCATAGGTAAAGGTATTCCGAAAATAGCATACAGTACAAAAGGCAGCATTTCTGGCGTGTTCGATGTAAGAGTGTAAGCGATGGTCTTCTTTAAGTTGTCGAAAATTCGTCGACCCTCCTTTATACCTAATACTATCGACCCAAAGTTGTCATCCAGTAGAATCATGTCGGCCGCTCGTATTGATACTTCGGTGCCGGTGATACCCATAGCTATCCCGATGTCTGCCTTCTTCAGAGCTGGTGAATCGTTAACACCGTCTCCGGTCACCGCTACGACATGTTTCAACGACTGCAATGTCTCTACAATAATGAGTTTCTGTTGCGGACTCGTTCTCGCAAATGTGATCTCATTGTATTTCGTGAAAGCCGCTTTCAGCTCGTTGGTGGTCATTTTCCGCAACTCGTTTCCAGTAATGACGGCAGATTGAAATTGGTTTTTGACGTGCTCCGGAACATCGGCCACTTCGATGTGATGCTCGAAGGCATATTCGTATGCATTAGGTTGTGTTATAGTTCCACATTTTTTTGATATCGCCAGGGCCGTGACCGGGTGGTCCCCGGTGACCATTATAACACGTATTCCGGCTTGGCGACAGAGCGCAATAGACTTTTCTATATCTTTCCGAGGCGGGTCTATCATTGAAATCGCTCCGATGAATCTGAAATTTTCCATCGGGAAATTTTTTCTCTCGGTGTCAAATATATACCCTATAGGATATTCGTGTACTGGCAAATTATAATCACAGTATCCTATGACGCGTTCACCCATGTTAGCCAATTTAATGAAACTGGCTTTTATCTCCTTTTTTAATTCAGGATTTAACTCGGAGTCTCCCTCATCCGTCAACAATCGCAAGCAAAATTCCAGTACTATTTCCGGAGCACCTTTCATTATTAAATAGTAACTGTTAGTCGCTTGCATTTCGTGAATGGTGACTTGATACTTGTAGGCTGAGCTAAAAGGTATTTCCGCGACTTTCGGATTATTATTTCGAGTTTGCGTAGCAGACCGATTGATTTCCATGTAACGGAGTATCGCCTGTTCTGAAGCATCTCCAATTATTTTCTTCTTATCTACTTGATCGTCATCGACGTTTTCGTCAGCGTCGTATGAAAAAACAGCTCTTAAATTTAACGAAGCGGCTAAACTTAGTGCGGCATATGCAGGCTGCGAGATATGCGAGTGGTCGTTTTTATCGAAAATAGTAAAATTACAGTATAAATGAGCGACGCTCATTTTGTTTTCAGTTAACGTACCGGTCTTGTCCGAGCATATGCACGAGGTGGATCCAAGGGTCTCGACAGCTTGCAACGTTTTTGCCAAGCAGTTCTTTTTCTTTAAATTATTAGCCGACAAAGTCATGCACACGGTCAACGTCACGATAAGTCCTTCAGGGACGTTCGCCAATATGATACCGAGCATGTACTGTAGTGCAGATATCCAATTGCGTTCCATATAGAAAACCATCGCGAAAAAGATGAAACCCATCGTAAACGCAACACCACAAATGAGCTTAATAAAATGTGTAATTTCTTTAGCGATTGGAGTTTTTGTTTTCTCGAGACCGGACACTAGGCCAGCAATTTTTCCCATTTCGGTCATCTCTCCCGTAGCCACGACGACGCCTTTCGCGGTTCCCTCGGAAATCGGGCATCCGTAGTACACCATATTTTTAGATTCCAGAGGATTCGAATGGGTACATTCTGGTCTATGGGTTACGAGCCTGGATTCACCCGTGAGAGCTGACATATCGGTTTTGAAATTGGTACAAGTTATGATTCTTATATCTGCAGGGACGATCTCTCCTCCGAACATTTCGACGACGTCTCCTATCACGAGATCACAGGTGGGAACGCTCAGTTTCATGCCGTCGCGTATGACGGTCGCATACGACGGGATCAACTTCTCGAAGCCGCTCATGACGGCCATGTTTCTCGCCTCCTGGTAGAATCCAAAGAGTCCAGTACCAACGACGGTCGCAGTAATTACGATTCCCAGGTACAAATAGTCCTTTTCGGAGTGCTCGGTATAGATATAAATGGAGCAGACGTATCCGATGAAATTCAAGATCGCCCCAGCCCATAGGACGCATTGAAACCAACCGAACAGGTTGCTTCGGAATATCTTCCAGTAGCGAGAAGTTTTTTCCTCTTTGAATATATTAAGTCCGTATAGCCCCAGCAATTCTTCGGCGAGGCTCTCAGTGAGTCCAGTGTCGATATTGGTGCGGAAGACCACTTCCAATTGGGACGGACTCAAGAAATGAACTGCGGTGAGAGGTTCCTCTTTCAAAACATTGAGTTCAGGTTCAAACTGGTTGCCGGTTCGCATCGTCGCGGCCAGCGAAGTGGTAGATCGCCCACGCATAGGCATCTTGTATTCGCAAATAACTATTATTTGTTCGTAGCAAGTATATTTTCCTGCAGTTGGCAGTTGCCAATAAATTAAAATCTATCAAATCAACCAAAGATCAACATTTGACATCTAAAAGACATTCGTTAAATTGACAGAGGAGTTACAGAGTAATTACAAAATTAGACTGGATCAAAGAGTATTTACTTAATTTATGCTTTGATAGAAACACATATCTAGGCCTAGAAACACACGTTGGCACTTAATGTGACATAATTTAATGATGCCAAACTCAGGTCGAAGGCCAGGTTTCCATACAAAACGCGCATGTCCCACACACGTGCTGACTCGTTCAAATGTGTCGCGACCACCAAAAAAACGCTCGTGGCAACTTGAGCTAAAGTATTGTGTGTTCCAGGTTAAGAAAATCTATAAGTTTTATTCGTTAATGTAATCGACCGCTAAAAGTTAATTGTAAAATGATCAAAAAGCCCTGGAAAACCAGAAAAAAAAGTTTTTGAGTTACAATATATTTATTTACTAGTGTACAACAGAGTATTCCTTACACAATATACATATTTCTTTTATATGCTAGTAATATACAGATATTATGCGTTTAGGTTTCGGACTATCAACCAAATAAAAATGTTCCACATAGCTTAACCTTCTTTCAAAGTCTTTGGACATTTTCTATCCATTTTTTTTTCTGGCATTCATAGTAATTATTTAAACAAATCTTCTAATAAATACGAAGTGAAACACCGTTAAATGGACAGATAGGAAATAAATATTACATAAGTACATATGCCTATTTTATTGTGTTAATATTATAATAAGAATAAAAAATAGCTATCAATATCACATAAAAACTCAGGGTCAAACAAACACTCAATTTTAAAAAAATCAGCGCTATCTGTTTGGCACTATTTTAAAAGTAAGAATTATTAGGTTTTTTGAATTAAAAAAACTTTTTTTATAACTAATTCACCTGCCAATTTGAAATAGAATCATTGGCTGTGTTCCGTTGAAAATAGCGCTTGTTAGCGCTAAAGAAAAAAAAACAGATTATCGGCCAGGCGACGTTTGCTAATTTCAATACTGCTAACATAATCCGCCATTTTGCTTATTTAATGCCAGCGGTCGCCCTTTTGCTTACGTTTTTCTGTTAGCGCTATTTTCCGCGCAACACAGCCATTATTTACGTTTTGGATACCAGCTGCGATTTTTGAAAAAAATATTAGTTTTAAACGTGTTACATTTAGATCAACTTAAATATATTTCTTATAAATTACATACAATGTTAAATGTTATATATCCGAATCACACAAACTATTTTATAAACTTTATATCTTTGGTAACATATAATTTGTACTTGCAGAGCGTTCATTTCTTTTTGTGATATGATTTCAAGTTCGAGTCATTAAAATAAAACAGGACGTTACACATTACATTCAAAACATAATTAATTATTGACACTTAAAAGGTAATATTAAAAATGTTTATTCGTATTTCGTAAAATTGTTTACAATCCCTGATTTACAGAGCTTAAATCTAATGTTCAAATAAAATGATTAATTGGAATGTTTAATACAGTTCGTGCTAAACATTAAAAAGCACAATATAATAAAAGTAAATAATAATAATAATTGGTCACTTAAACATGTGAAATAAAATTAAAAAATATATAATATGTCACCGTGAAATTGTAAAAACCGTTAGATTGTAAAATAACTAACGAGAAAAATTAAAAACTATATATTTATAATTTAACGAAAAATAATGTGTTAAATTATAGGCAGCATATTCGCGACGGAAGTCTAGCAACATTTTACAATTTCACTAGTTTTATTACAAACTAACGGTTTTTACAATTTTACGGTGACATATATACACTCGTATTATGACTAAAATATTTCAGTAGATAATAGCGTATACACACTAAGATTCGAATTGACGCATATTAAATAAAAATATATCTTTATTATATTAAATTATTTATAATACTTATTTTTTTTAATGTAATGGTTACGTACCTCAAAAGAAAAAAACAGAACCGTTATAAGATCAATTTGTTATTCGTCCGCCCGTTTGTCCATCCGTCTGTCTGTACGAAGACCCTTTTTCGGGAACTCGTGGAAATATCGAGTTTAAATTAAAACCGTACACGCAGGTCTCTTGAAGCTGTGATAAAATCAGACTTCTAAGTTGACGTAAAAACGACAGTATTGTAGGAATCAAAATACATCTAAGGCTACTTTCCATTGACCTAGGACTATGAAATTTGGCAAGAAACATCGTTATATATACTAAAATTAGAAGAAAAAATCTAAAGTAATAAAACCGGCCAAGTACGAGTTGGACTACCGCACTAGTCAAACCCTACGCTCCGTACCATTATACCAAAATTTTACATTTACATATTATTTCGTTATTTTTGTACGAATTTTTCCAAAGCAGCGCATTTTACAAGTTAAGTCTGTATAACTCGTAAACTAACAAAGTTATATAAGCCGTTATAGTTTTAGGGGGGGGGGTTATTTTAACCAAAAATGCGCTTTAAACTTGAATTTCTCACAAATGGATACTTAAAACAAAAAATTGTTTAAGCAACCTCGCAGTATTTTTAAAAGACCTATGTAATGATACCCCACACTATGGAGCAGACGCGAGAGAAAAAAGTAGGGGAGGTACGCCAAATAAAATATTTTTCGTGATTTTATTTTAGCACTTTGTCGATATAGTAAATACACATACCCATGCAAAGTTAAATCTTTCTAGCACAAACCGTTTGAACGGTAAGCCGAATACGATACGCTCTTGTCCGGTTTTTTATTATTTTGTCCTAAAAACTAATAAACCATTTGAGTACATATTTAATCGATCTTTATTCGAATGATTGAGCTGCATGTAATAACACTACCGTACTGCACTTGTAAAACAGTCTATCATATTTTAATGCACATAACCCAAATAATAAAAAGAAAAAAATACTAGTAAAATACCTAAATTCCGTTACTTACATGGAACTGTATAATATGCACTTGTGCCTACATATTGTGAGCAAGATTATTTTGAGATCATTTTATCGACATTTTAGATATTATAGTGACGGCGCGGCGCCTCACTACACTTATTATTAACTTGAAAACATAAAATTCATAGAGTGATGCGACCTTTTCTAATCTCGACATCAGATCAGGAACATGAGTTGGAGAAATAAAAATTATCACTGTTATTAACTGTAATTTTCAGTGTTAGCAACATCCCGAATATTTGGTATTCAATATTGATGCAGCACATAAAAGGAGCAAAAAGTAAAAAAAAACAGTAATAATACTATCGAAGACTACTTACTTTCGATGGTACAATGTGGTTACCAGCCCCATGGTATCCCAGGGGAGTAAATTCTGAATAAAATGGTTGTCTGTTAAGTCGGTTTACGGACTTTAATTTTACGTGATAACGTCATAACAAGCCGAATGCTTTGGCCCATCGTGCTTCTCTATCGCTTGTTCCGCGCTCTCGCTTGCAAGCTCAGCTGATGCAGAACGTGACTAAGGCGGAACGTGACTAAAGCGAAACGTGACAATTTTTCGTGCGTGCTGCCGGCGTTAATCGATTTATAAGACGTTTATATCACGTCAAAAAAAGGTTTAGAAGTCCCGTTGAACATACAAAAAGTAGATACCAGTAATAATATTAGTACCTGTCGAACGATGCAAAAAGTAAAATAATATGCACGTTTTCAACAAAAAAAAAAAGGTTTACAAAACCCAGCTAGCTACAAAGGTAATAACAATCAGCAGAGCAAACTTATCGTCCCATTATCGCTGCCTAGCAACAGCAGTCTATTGAGTGGCAGCACAGACATACAAGTTAGTACTCCCTTGAACGTGTCGGAGCGGAGCTTGGTGCTCGAGAAGGAGGCCTCCTGGTCCAGGGAGGTGTGTACCCCGATGCGGTTGTTGGTGGTCCCTGATATTAGCTCGTTGTAGTACACCGAGAGGCAGTGGACAGGCTCGGTTGTTCCTCTGAAAAATATCGTCATCATCATCATCATGACAATAGGCTACTTGACTCATATTTAATTTCATACAATGAAGGAATATTTCCTTTAATACTTGGCTTAGGAAAACGTATTTTAGCGATATCTCTTATAAAGTCAATATTTATGTATTTTGTTTCCTCTAATTCCATGCTATATTGAATAAGTTCAAAATGGCTTTCCAGTATTCTTTTCTATGTTTGTTCTTAAATTATTAATTTTTATATTTATTTATGTCAAAACGTCAAACGGAACGTCACACCGCCATTTTACTACTACGGACTGTATTCATTGGTCATTGTAATGTCATTGTATATCATAGATTACAAATAGTACAATTTTGACATCACAGCACAGATAATCTATCAACCAACATGGCGAATAGTGTTTTCGCCGGTTTTTAAAAAAATGTATTTTCAAAGTACTTTTTTGTAGTTAGGTTTTTAGGTTTTAAAATAATGTTATATTATTTTTTGTGTTTAATGAAACAATTACGAAGCGTTTAGGACCAAAATAAAAACAAGGTCAAGTAGCCTATTATCATTAATCATTGTCGTTGTAAACTTGTTGGTTGTGTTTTCGACAGCTTTGGTAGAGAAATTAACCATCGACAACCTCTGTCGCTCAGTGGTTAAAGCGTCGGCGCTTAAACCGGAAATCGCGGGTTCGAATCCCGCCGAAGGGACTAAAAGTTTTTGTGTTCCTAAGTATTTGATGTGTATTAATAGTAAATAATTTAGTGCTGTTTTTTCATTCACGACCACAAAAAACGCTCGTGGGAACGTAGCGTTAAAGTATATGTTATTGAATTTTTAATTACTTCAAATGTGCTACTAAATCTCCGTCGTCGACGCGCCACAGCGCCGTAGTTTGGTCCAGGCCCGAACTGAGCACCTTGTGCTCGTCCACCGCGGCCAGGCGGAGCACCTGAAATAAATTATTTTATTTTAATAATAATTATTATAATATGAGCGTATATTTAGTAACCACTTATGTATAACTTTGGCTGTTACCATAACAGAGATAAAATTAAGTGCCTGAAATTTCTACATCGCTAATTATATTATAAGGTTCGGTAAAATGAATTACGGATATTTTGGGCATATTATGATCTATTGCTTATGAAAAGACGTTTAAGCAGAAAAATAATTGTCATACTAGAAAAAAAAATCTTTATATGGGCGAGTTTGCGTTTTGCGGAGAGTCATGAGATACTTGAGATAATTTTTTACTTTGAGTACATAATATATGACAATTCTTGTTTTTCCTAAATGTCTTTACATAAGCAGTGGATCATGTGCTCAAAGTATCCGTAATTGATTTTCGGAGACATTATATAACATGCCATGCCATCTAGTAAAATCAGCCAGCTAATGCGACGCCTTGGCCGTTAATTATACGCCAGCATCCAACGAAATGGATGAATAATAACGAGCCAATTCATTGAGCGCAACGTTTAACGAATTTAACTAGACGGCTGCGACATAATATAATATATTTTGAGCATGTATAAAAATTTGCATATTATCGGTAAATAAAAACGTGTGCGGTATTATGCGGCATACGTTTACGGATGCGTGCGAGCGTACGGCCTTGCGTACATGAGTCCTTGTGCTTGGTGCTTGTTGTTAGTGCTTTGTGTTTGTGCTTGTATGCATATGCCTGTGCTCACCTCGCCGTCGTGCGCCCGCCACAGCGCGCGCGGCAGGCCGGTGCGCATGTCTATGACCACCAGCTGGCCGCTCGACAGCCCCGCGCACACCCAGCCGCCGCCCGGGCTGACACACATGCAGCGGATAAACGCGCTACCGCCGTTTATAACCTGAAAAAAAAAACAGATTAAATAGAAGCAAACATTTTTGGATTGTTGAGCGACAACATTTTTTGCAATGTTTTCACTTAAATACGTCTTAATATTGCTTCCATAGAAGGGAGCAACTACAAAAGCTTATAACAACAAAAATTTTAAATAAAAATTGATGTCGTTACATGCATCACATATTGTATGATGTCATACATCTTCGTGGCAAAAGATGAAAGAAACGATCACGCTAATATACCTTGAGTTCGGGCGCGTTGGCGGGCGCGCGCGGGTCGATGAGCCGCAGCGTGGCGTCGTTGGTGGCGGCCACGAGCGCGCACGACGGGCCCGGCAGCGCGCGCACTATACTCACGGCCGACTTCACGTTGCCTTGCCTACTGTGTGTTATGTACCTTGAGTTCGGGCGCGTTGGCGGGCGCGCGCGGGTCGATGAGCCGCAGCGTGGCGTCGTTGGTGGCGGCCACGAGCGTGCACGACGGGCCCGGCAGCGCGCGCACTATACTCACGGCCGACTTCACGTTGCCTTGCCTACTATGTGTTATGTACCTTGAGTTCGGGCGCGTTGGCGGGCGCGCGCGGGTCGATGAGCCGCAGCGTGGCGTCGTTGGTGGCGGCCACGAGCGCGCACGACGGGCCTGGCAGCGCGCGCACTATACTCACGGCCGACTTCACGTTGCCTTGCCTACTGTGTGTTATGTACCTTGAGTTCGGGCGCGTTGGCGGGCGCGCGCGGGTCGATGAGCCGCAGCGTGGCGTCGTTGGTGGCGGCCACGAGCGTGCACGACGGGCCCGGCAGCGCGCGCACTATACTCACGGCCGACTTCACGTTGCCTACTGTGTGTTATGTACCTTGAGTTCGGGCGCGTTGGCGGGCGCGCGCGGGTCGATGAGCCGCAGCGTGGCGTCGTCAGCGTGGCGTCGTTGGTGGCGGCCACGAGCGCGCACGACGGGCCCGGCAGCGCGCGCACTATACTCACGGCCGACTTCACGTTGCCTTGCCTACTGTGTGTTATGTACCTTGAGTTCGGGCGCGTTGGCGGGCGCGCGCGGGTCGATGAGCCGCAGCGTGGCGTCGTTGGTGGCGGCCACGAGCGCGCACGACGGGCCCGGCAGCGCGCGCACTATACTCACGGCCGACTTCACGTTGCCTTGCCTACTGTGTGTTATGTACCTTGAGTTCGGGCGCGTTGGCGGGCGCGCGCGGGTCGATGAGCCGCAGCGTGGCGTCGTTGGTGGCGGCCACGAGCGCGCACGACGGGCCCGGCAGCGCGCGCACTATACTCACGGCCGACTTCACGTTGCCTTGCCTACTGTGTGTTATGTACTTTGAGTTCGGGCGCGTTGGCGGGCGAGCGCGGGTCGATGAGCCGCAGCGTGGCGTCGTTGGTGGCGGCCACGAGCGTGCACGACGGGCCCGGCAGCGCACGCACTATACTCACGGCCGACTTCACGTTGCCTTGCCTACTTTGTGTTATGTACCTTGAGTTCGGGCGCGTTGGCGGGCGCGCGCGGGTCGATGAGCCGCAGCGTGGCGTCGTTGGTGGCGGCCACGAGCGTGCACGACGGGCCCGGCAGCGGGCGCACTATACTCACGGCTGACTTCACGTTACCTACTGTGTGTTATGTACCTTGAGTTCGGGCGCGTTGGCGGGCGCGCGCGGGTCGATGAGCCGCAGCGTGGCGTCGTTGGTGGCGGCCACGAGCGTGCACGACGGGCCCGGCAGCGCGCGCACTATACTCACGGCCGACTTCACGTTGCCTACTGTGTGTTATGTACCTTGAGTTCGGGCGCGTTGGCGGGCGCGCGCGGGTCGATGAGCCGCAGCGTGGCGTCGTTGGTGGCGGCCACGAGCGTGCACGACGGGCCCGGCAGCGCGCGCACTATACTCACGGCAACTTCACGTTGCCTACTGTGTGTTATGTACCTTGAGTTCGGGCGCGTTGGCGGGCGCGCGCGGGTCGATGAGCCGCAGCGTGGCGTCGTTGGTGGCGGCCACGAGCGTGCACGACGGGCCCGGCAGCGGGCGCACTATACTCACGGCCGACTTCACGTTGCCTACTGTGTGTTATGTACCTTGAGTTCGGGCGCGTTGGCGGGCGCGCGCGGGTCGATGAGCCGCAGCGTGGCGTCGTTGGTGGCGGCCACGAGCGCGCACGACGGGCCCGGCAGCGCGCGCACTATACTCACGGCCGACTTCACGTTGCCTTGCCTACTGTGTGTTATATACCTTGAGTTCGGGCGCGTTGGCGGGCGCGCGCGGGTCGATGAGCCGCAGCGTGGCGTCGTTGGTGGCGGCCACGAGCGTGCACGACGGGCCCGGCAGCGCGCGCACTATACTCACGGCCGACTTCACGTTGCCTACTGTGTGTTATGTACCTTGAGTTCGGGCGCGTTGGCGGGCGCGCGCGGGTCGATGAGCCGCAGCGTGGCGTCGTTGGTGGCGGCCACGAGCGCGCACGACGGGCCCGGCAGCGCGCGCACTATACTCACGGCCGACTTCACATTGCCTTGCCTACTGTGTGATATGTACCTTGAGTTCGGGCGCGTTGGCGGGCGCGCGCGGGTCGATGAGCCGCAGCGTGGCGTCGTTGGTGGCGGCCACGAGCGTGCACGACGGGCCCGGCAGCGCGCGCACTATACTCACGGCCGACTTCACGTTGCCTTGCCTACTGTGTGTTATGTACCTTGAGTTCGGGCGCGTTGGCGGGCGCGCGCGGGTCGATGAGCCGCAGCGTGGCGTCGTTGGTGGCGGCCACGAGCGTGCACGACGGGCCCGGCAGCGCGCGCACTATACTCACGGCCGACTTCACGTTGCCTTGCCTACTGTGTGTTATGTACCTTGAGTTCGGGCGCGTTGGCGGGCGCGCGCGGGTCGATGAGCCGCAGCGTGGCGTCGTTGGTGGCGGCCACGAGCGCGCACGACGGGCCCGGCAGCGCGCGCACTATACTCACGGCCGACTTCACATTGCCTTGCCTACTGTGTGATATGTACCTTGAGTTCGGGCGCGTTGGCGGGCGCGCGCGGGTCGATGAGCCGCAGCGTGGCGTCGTTGGTGGCGGCCACGAGCGTGCACGACGGGCCCGGCAGCGCGCGCACTATACTCACGGCCGACTTCACGTTGCCTTGCCTACTGTGTGTTATGTACCTTGAGTTCGGGCGCGTTGGCGGGCGCGCGCGGGTCGATGAGCCGCAGCGTGGCGTCGTTGGTGGCGGCCACGAGCGTGCACGATGGGCCCGGCAGCGCGCGCACTATACTCACGGCCGACTTCACGTTGCCTTGCCTACTGTGTGTTATGTACCTTGAGTTCGGGCGCGTTGGCGGGCGCGCGCGGGTCGATGAGCCGCAGCGTGGCGTCGTTGGTGGCGGCCACGAGCGTGCACGACGGGCCCGGCAGCGCGCGCACTATACTCACGGCCGACTTCACGTTGCCTTGCCTACTGTGTGTTATGTACCTTGAGTTCGGGCGCGTTGGCGGGCGCGCGCGGGTCGATGAGCCGCAGCGTGGCGTCGTTGGTGGCGGCCACGAGCGTGCACGACGGGCCCGGCAGCGCGCGCACTATACTCACGGCCGACTTCACGTTGCCTTGCCTACTGTGTGTTATGTACCTTGAGTTCGAGCGCGTTGGCGGGCGCGCGCGGGTCGATGAGCCGCAGCGTGGCGTCGTTGGTGGCGGCCACGAGCGTGCACGATGGGCCCGGCAGCGCGCGCACTATACTCACGGCCGACTTCACGTTGCCTACTGTGTGTTATGTACCTTGAGTTCGGGCGCGTTGGCGGGCGCGCGCGGGTCGATGAGCCGCAGCGTGGCGTCGTTGGTGGCGGCCACGAGCGCGCACGACGGGCCCGGCAGCGCGCGCACTATACTCACGGCCGACTTCATGTTATCCAACTGTAGAGATTGTTATAACATTTTCATTGAAATAATTATATAAAAATTAATAGTTAAGACAGTCAATATAACTCAAAAAAAAAAATATTTCCATGTAGGTTATAATATAACGCTTATAGAATTGTCCTACATGATGCCTACCACCGGTTCGGAAACTAACCCGGCAAGAAGAACCGGCGTAAGAAACTAGCTATTAAATAAATAACTATTGTAAATATGTTTTCGTTGAGGTTTATTAACTCAGTTTATAGCTGTTACTGGGTTTGGCCTACACGCATAGTAGGCCAAACCCAGTAAAAAAGTACATTTTACATTGTTTACAAAACTTGTATTCAACCAAATTTATATTGTATTTGTATTACTGATAAGTCCCATGCATTAAAGAGACTAACGGCCTGTTTCAATAACCTATCTATCGATAACTATTTGTTAAAAACGTCAATTTAGTATCGCAAAAAACCGTCAAATGATACCAAATGTGACGTTTTTAACAAACAGTTACGTTACGTTAGATGAATCTAATGATACCTCCTAAGTGACAAGCCGTTTAGGCTCTAGAGCAGAGGTTCACTAACTTATTCCGTCTAACGCCCACTTTGAAAATCAGTTCTTTTGTAACGTCCCCTTAGACTTTAGGGCATCCAACCAAAGCGCCCGCCGTCCCCCATCTCTTTTCACCATAAAACCTCAATAACATAATAGTCTCGTCTGGAGAGTATTTTTTTATCTCTTTCAAAATGAACCAATATTTAACATTGAGCAATAATAATACTGCTTACATCAGCGCCCTCTTAATTTTTCTGGGCCCCTTACCGCCCCCCTCTAGGCTTCCAGCGCCCGCAAATTGGCGTTATCGCCCACTTTGGGAAATACTGCTCTAGAGCATGCAAAAGAAATATACATCGTACTACTGTTGTGAAAGTTTGTGAGGATGGATGGATGTTAGTT
Organism: Glaucopsyche alexis; assembly: GCA_905404095.1. Classification (NCBI taxonomy): domain Eukaryota; kingdom Metazoa; phylum Arthropoda; class Insecta; order Lepidoptera; family Lycaenidae; genus Glaucopsyche; species Glaucopsyche alexis. Next base: position 19,383,920 of record FR990054.1, on the reverse strand, counting down.
AGTCTTTCACGCAAAAACTACAAAACAAATTTTGATGAAATTTGGTATGGTAGTAGTTTAAGCTTCGGAATAACACATATAAACTACTTTCTATCCCAAAAAAATACCGTGTACCCGCGTGGCATACTGTATTTACGCGGACGGAGCCGCGGGAAGAAGCTAGTACATACATACACTAGAAAAACATAACCCTCTATCTGGCACAGTCGGGTAAAAACTTTTCTAGAAACTGACCTGCGATACTACGCTCTCCATGAATGGATCCCAGATGTGCACCACGGAGTCGGTTGAGACGGCAAGACGTAGAGATTCAATGAAGGAAAGAGACAGTACGCCTTTCTTGTGCCCCGTGTACGTCCAGTTGCACTGCGTTACGGCGTTTCCGTCTCCCTAAAATATTTATGTTAACTCTCGTTTACTACAACAAACTAAACTTATAATGTCAATTTAAAATACAGGATATTCAGTAGTCAAGACGCGATAGTATAACTCAGGGTCAGTTCGATTTTTAAAATACATATAATCACGCCTTTTTCCCGTAGGGGTAGGCAGAGACCACTTCTTTCCACTTGCTACGATCCTAACATACTTGTTTCGCTTCGTTCACTTTCATTCTTAGTAAGAATGAAAGTGAACGAAGCCACCATCCATTCCTCCTCTTACATTCAACGTAGCGAAGCGGCTTTCCATGGTCCGCTTTTCGCATCCGCGAGAAACGAGACGTGATGAGCGGCGAACCACATCGCCGCCATTTTGGATAATTAAATTATTTTTATGATTATCCATTGCGTTCCCACGGAATTATTTTTAAAATAGTGATTCAAAATTGAACTTTATTCGGTAGATAAGAAGGTACACGTTTAATTGTAAGAGCGGCGCCGCGCTATGCAGAGCGGTCTAGTTTGACATTCGAACTCTTAGAGATTGTACAATACATTAAACGTATACAATAAAATTCTTATGTAGTGAATAAAGTTCAATTTTGAATAGCTATCTTAAATATGAAGCGGCGCGTCGCGTATCGTCTCGTTTTGGTGTGATCTGACGCTGATATTAAATTACATAACATGTAAGTAAATAAAAAACAAGCCTCGTAGTCAATTTACAGTGAAATCTGTACGATTTACACGAATATTTAGAAAATTAAGTAAGTAAATAGACTTTATTCTTCACATTATGTTGGGCCTAAAAGTGTGACGTCACGAGTGGATAATATATTTGAAAATGTTATCCGAGTCATTGATAACTCATTAGAGTGGACACGCGTTATTCGCCATGCTAGTTGCTACATATTTTAATTAAAAATTGATTGTTTGCAAAGTCAGTGACGTGTGATGAAGTGATAACGTCATCACACGTCCCGCGCTCTCGCTTGCACGCTCGACTCATGACAATCAGATGGAACGTGACAATTTTTGTGCATGCAGCCGGCGTTCATCGATTTGTAAGAAGTTATCATAGTTAGTTAATAGAATCAGGCATTACTTTGTGGAAATCCATAGCATACAATTTAATTAATGTTATTGGACCTGCAAACAAAGTTCATTAGTGACTAACGAACTTTGTTCGCAGACTTCACTTCCTGAGGATGCTCCTGGTTCGGGCCGAAACGCGCGTCGAGTTTTGCAACCTGCATGGTGGTATTGGGCTATGATCGATCTTGCTGACATTGTTGCTTGTGTGGTGGTGGTGTTTGCACGATCTTGTTTCTGATTGTACGCATAAGCAATGTGGGAGGAGAGAGGTGCTTTACGCATGCTTATGCGTGCACTCACACATTTGCTTGCAGGTTGTGGGTATTGTTTCGTGGAAAATTGCAAAGAATAACATTAAATAAATTGTAGACGTTATCACGTCAAAAGAGGCTTTGCATGAAGTTAATAATTGATCTAACCTGATTCCTCAGCGACCACAGCCGCACTGTCTTGTCCTTCCCCCCGCTCATGAAGCTGTGCTCGTTGTCTAGCGCGTGTATGGACCGCACGGAGTGCGTGTGCCCCACGAACGTTTGCAGTCTGATCTGCTTGAGGTTGAACCGCGGGTGCGCGCGGCCTATCTCGTGCTCCCAGTAGATTAGCCAGTCGCCACGCAAGTGTCTATATTCGAAATTTAAATTAAATTAATTTGAAATTTAAATCACGATCTAGGAAACACCATGGCTGTGTTCCGCGGAAAATGGCGCTTGTTAGCGCTTACTAGCGCTAAAAAAATGACAGTTGTCGGCCAGGACACGTTTACTAACTTCAGTAGCGCTGACATAATAATCCGCGAATTATAAATTTGAAATCAGTAGTGTTTTTTAGAGAATATCATGTCCTAAAGGAAAATAGCATTTACCATTGACAGCGCATACCGCTTAGCAATCACCATTTTGCTTACAAGTGCTTAGACGACCTCCGTGGCTCAGTGGTGAGCGCAGTGGCGTTTAGCCGGAGGTCGCGGGTTCACATCCCGCCAGGGAACAAAAAAGTTTTCTGTGTTCCTGGGTCATGGATGTGTATTAAATATGTGTATAATATAATAAAAATCTTAATTATAAGTATAGTATAAAAAATATTAAATATATTTCCGTTGTCTGGTACCCGTAACACAAGTTCTTCGGATACTTACCACGGGGCCAGACTGACGTAGTGTGAAGCGTCCATAGATATTATTATAGATATTATTATTATTATCTGTTCCTTATGTTTATTTATATATTGACTTATCAAAACTCCTCAAATTGACATACACGTTCTTTTAAACGTTTTAGCCCAAACCATAAAAACTACCTTTCATTCTTCAAGCCCGTCTCCATCTTGTACGCGACCACGTCGATCCCGTCTATATCCCATGAGGTTGAAGTCGAAACCTTTTTAGCCCGTATGGTGTGTCAGTCAAATGTCAACCTAAGTTTCAAACATAAACAATCTACCTTTCATTCCTGTAGCGTAGTATATGCGACCACGTCGAATCCTGAACCTGCGCCGCATCGTCGACCACGTCTATTATTTTCTCGATGTTGACGTTGAAACCGAAACCTTTGGAGCCCGTATGGTGTGAAAGTTAAATGTCCTTAACCAAAGTTTCAAACAAAAAATCTACCTGTCATTCTTGAAGCCGGTCTCCATCTTGTACGCGACCACGTCGAAGCCGTCAACTTGCGCGGCGTCATCGACCACGTCTATGCGGTTGCCCACGAGAGTGACGTTGGAGCCGAAGCTGTTGGATCCCGTGTGGTCGGATAGGTCTGGCCGGGGCGGGGCGATGTCGATATATTTCTTGGTGACTGGCTCATCACTAGCGTTAAATTAGACGATTATTTTATATGTATTTGATGGATGCAAATCACTGAATTTTACCATAAATGGCAAAATTTCATAATTAAAAACGTTAATTGGAATGAAAAATAAATATTTAAACTAGATTGAGCCCGCAACTTCGTACGCGTAAAATGAAATCACGCGGGAGCCGTACATTTTGCTGCGATAAAAAGTAGCCTATGTATGAATCCAAAGTCTAAACTACTACCATACAAAATTTAACTAAAATCTGTCAGTAGTAATCGCATGAAATAATGACATCACATATTTATATTTATATTGGTAAATGAAGTTATTGTCATTTGCTTAGTCGCATACTATATCTATCATTATCTATACGATATACTTACAGTATAGAATGTTTCTGCTTGTATTTAGCACAAAGGGCGCGTATGGTGTCGCCGTTCTTCAGACACCTGTCCAGACTATCTGCGCCGATGAACTTGGCGAACGTCGTGTACGCGTGGTACGCTAGCTCCTCGTCGAAAACCATCAGCAGTTCTTCTTGTGCCTACAAAATATGATGAAGAAATAAATATAATGACAGTTCTGGCAGATTACAGTATTCAGACTAGACCACGCAAGTGTATTTCGCGTGTAACTTCGCGTGTAAAGGAGGAGTAAAAATTACTTCCTTTAGCGGCATTTCCTCTCGAATATTCTCGGTGCCAAACGTCAAACGAAAACTAAAAAATGCGACGGGGTGGCAAGCGGCGACGACCGTTGAATAGCTCTTGTGGCGTCACAGTACGCAGAAAAATAATAGCACGCTTGGTTTCTAGACAGACGATGAGCCTTGCGTTGTCTAGTCAATATATGCTGTGGTATGCTTCGAATATTCGAGCACTACGTGTATCCAATAGGGACGTGTCCTAGTGTCGAATATCACAATCATACAAATTAAATTTTAAAATTGTTAAATAGCAATACATAAATCTAAAAGAAAAAGTAAAATAAAAAGTATTGCCTATCTCTTTCTCGCAAAACGATTTGTGATGTGTCACGTTGTGCTACCGCCATACATTGTTTAATGACAATTGTATGGTGGTAGCACCTCGTGACGTCACAGGCCAATATATCGCCCTCTTTCTTATTGTAAATTTCAATTGTTTGTATCTTCGTTTATTTTTAAAATTTATGAAATTGGGTTTTAAATTGTTTATTATCATGTTGTCTAGCATTGAATGGACGAAAAATATTTTTTTAGTCAACAAGCCAATTAAATTTCGGTCAATCTACCCGGGTCCGGAGGCGGCGGGATACTCAATACTCACAGTGAGCGTTGCGGCGTCGTGCGTGTCGGGCACGGCGGGCGGCGAGCACGCCAGCTCCGGTATGTCGGCCCGCACCGCGCGCCCGTCGCGCACCGCCCACTCGGCGGTGCTGCCGTCGCGACATATCTCCAGGAAGCCTTCCATTTTCGAATCCATCGGATCTTCCTCGGATACCTGTTTTTTTTTTTTTTTTTTTTTTTTCATTATGCGGAATGCGAGTTTTTGTCACTAGTCACCGTGAAGCAGTCAACTAAAATTTGTATGGCATAGAATTAGATACCATTATGCCATACAAATTGTAGGTTCATCACACTTCATCACGGCGAGTAGTGATATAAACTCGCACACAGCACACAGATTAGTGGCTAAGAAATTTAACATGATTCATTATACGGAAATAATAGGATGAATAATTAAATATAAATATTAAATATAAACTTAGTTATAAAACTTTAAATACTGTATTGTAAATTAAGCAACGATATATAATTTCTTACCTTATCTAAGTTAGCCTCTTCCTGCTTGGGCCAATTGTCAATCTTGCCGGTCGCCTTATCGAACGCCAAGAAAAACCTGCAACAAATAAGCTCTTTGGTTCCAATATCACTTCTATATCCTTCAATCAAAGTAAAAAAGTAAACAACAATATAATGTGTTGCGTATTTATAACAAAACATAATAGGTTATTAAATTATCTGTTTGATTGCTCTTTAAGTAAAATGAAACAAAATGCAAATGACAAAATTTAAAACACTGTTATAAGCTGATCTGAATGCATGTGTTGCACAGCTTTAAGTTTTTGATAATTATTATTTTATGGAACTCTAGGTTAACGTTTCTTAAACATGTATTAGTTTATAAAATATTTTGTGTTCGCGCCAGAGCGCGACGTTTATAAACTGGTCACACAGATCGTTTAAATCGGCCAATCACGCACGAGTATTGGCTGTCTGTCCTCAAGCCGCTGTCAAGAGAGTGACGACACTTGCTCCTGAGATTTCGCCCGCGCCGGAAGCATATCCCGAATTACACGAAACTAGTACCCGTGACGCGTTTGCGCATCTGTATGTGCGACCCGATCTCCTAAACTCAGCTCGCTAGCGACACGCGATAAACTACCGATAGACTCCGCTCAGTTGTGAAGTGCCTGCTGGAGAAGAATCCGCCCATATCTGGAACCACAGCTTCAGCCAGCTCACCATCAAAGGTCAGTGCTAGATCTAGTATTCTCCAAATAACCCTAAATCTCAACCCAAAAACCCCAATTCTCCGCGTGTACCTACCTACTTTCAGCTCATAGTCGCGTATGCGCACACTTGCGCATACAATTTTGTATTAAACAACCGTTTGTTCCTAAATAAACTAAAAAAAATACCTCTGCAAAGCGCCAACACAAAGCAGTTTCCGCGTCATCTCCGGCCCAATACGCAACGCCAGTGCGTACAGGGCGTCTAACAGTTTGCGTGCGAGCGCCGCGCGCGCCGCCGCGCCGCTTGGGTACGCGCACCGGCCCGTAGACGCCAGGCGCAGGGCGGGCTGGAGAATGGACTTCAGAAACGTGTCCTGATGAAAAAAGAGTAGATAAGCAGAGGGAGTTTCTAACCATAAATAAAAATCAACGTATTTACGTTTAAGAGCCAGAAAAATTATTAATTTTAAAGTTAATTAATTATTACTGTTTTTAGACAAAAAAAACAATACGATATATAAGGTTTGGTAAAATCAATTACGGAAACTTTGGGTACGTCATATACTGCTTATGTAGGACGTTTAGGCAAAAAAAAATTGAAACTCGTGGAATTTTTTTTATACAAAATTAAATTATGTTGAAGGAAATTACATCTATTGCAGTATCCACGCGCGAACAGATGTTCAGATATGAACTCGAATGACCTTTCCTGGGGTACGCAATATGTATCGCTGTCTCTGTCGTGCTACATCTGCTGTCCTTGTCGCGCGCGGACGCTTTATGCAAAAGATTTAATTTCTTGCAATATTTTAATTTAATAATTTTAGTTTCAATTTTTTTTACACGGGTTTAATTTTTGTTTCTTTTTTTTGCCCTAAACGTCTTTACACACGCAATATATGACGTACCCAAAGTTTCCGTAATTGATTTTATCAAGCCTTATATACATATTATTTACACCTCTTGATAGTGTTGCTCATAAAAAATAAAATCTGGAATGAAATGACATGTGACAAACTTAAGGAAGAAGCCTCGTATAAGTATTTTCCCTTTATACATGAAATACTGATAGATCATAGATATCTTATGATTCATAAGGCTTTTTAGGGGCTATTTTCAAAGATTTCAACTCGCTATTTTTCTGTGACAATTGTTTTTTTGTTACTACAAATTGAGACACCTTGTGCTGTAAACAAAGGCAGCTGTGACACAGTTCATACTAGTACGGCTGCCAATGTTTCCCTTATCAGTGTACTTTGTATAAATATATATTGTGTTCCTCTGATTGTGAAAAATTGTAATGAAATTAAATAATAATAAATAAAAAAATAAAAAATAAAATTGTCGCCTGCACCCGTTCGAGAAACTCTCCTTGTGTAAATCAGGACTTAGCTGCGATTTCGTAGCTTCCAAACAATGAGGAGCCTTTATTAGATAATTTCATGTGCATTTCATGAGACGAATGAATTTTTAAATATCGGCATTCGGCGGTACTTCAGCTGCGCGTAAAATCATATTACTCGTATTGTTAATATTGTTACGAACAATAAGACTAGCGCCATCTAGCGTCAACCAATGAAACCACTTGGTGCGAACAGGGACAACGTTTTCACGTCTACTCAATACTAGATGGCGCTACTGTGCGAATATTCCGGAACAATTCAACCAGTTCACGCGGCTAGCGAATATTTCTGGAACGGTCTGGAACTCGATTCGGCCCATATAAATACGCCACAGAGATGCGAACGAGTCAGTTCAGTTTCGAGCTACCTTCGGGTGATTTCGAGGCGAAACAGGCGATAAGTAAAAGTGATACCAGTGATTAATACCAGTGATACCCGCGACTTGGCTACGACTTAAGGACACTGTTAGTGCTTAGTGTTTGGACTTAGTGCTTAGTGTTTGGACTTAGTGTTTAGTGTTAGACCTAGTGCTTTGTGTTGGACCTAGTGCTAGGGAATAAAGTCTTCAAAAGAGTCAGCAGGCTTTATCTCCAAATCCTTCGAACCCCAACACGTAACAACTGGTGTCGGAAGTGAGATTTGGAGATGCCATTGACTCCGAGAGAGGACTTCAAGGAGGGCGTCAGAACAAGGGCACAACGAGCTGCGGAGGCCACACCCACTGGGGACCAAGCTCCGCCCACTGTGGGCCAAGCCCCGCCCACTGACCCCGCCCACCAGGACCCGCCCACTGACCACGCCCCCCAGGCTCCGCCCACTTTGACCCAAGCCACGCCCACCGACTCCGCCCACTGGGTCACACCCACTCAGGCCACGCCCATTGGCCCCGCCCACCGGGTCACGCCCACTCAAGCCCCGCCCACTGACTCCACCCACCTTGCCACGCCTTCCAGACAGGCCACGCCCACCAGACAAGCCACACCCACCAGCAGTACCGTGGCTCTTCAATTAGGAAATTTAATTGAAATAATGGAGCTGCAAAGGGCTGAAATTCGGGCAATGAAGGAATCACAAGAACGCAAGCTTGGTGATTTGCAACAGTCACAAGAACGTTTGCAAGAATCGCAAGAACAACAAAAAGATCTTCAAGAAAAAGCGCTTTGGGCTATAAATGATGTCAGTGACACGGTGATTAAGCTTCGAAAGGATGTCGACGTAGTGGAAGAACGAGTTACTGGGTTAGGATTGGACGTTGAAAATTTGAAAACCGTCCTCGCTGAACTACAGAAGAAGGTAGTGCACCTTGAAACCACGGGAGTTGCGACGTCAAGTGGAACTACCAGAGTGGCGCAAGGACCGAGAGTGAAAGTGCCGCCATACGACGGCACTACTTCTTGGAACGCCTATCGTCAACAATTCCAGACTGTTGCTACTGCCAACGAATGGACGGAAGAACAATGCCTGACCGCTCTCACTGTTGCGCTTAGAGGGCAAGCTTTGTCGATCTTGGAAGCACTGCCACATACAGGAAAGGGGTTCCAAGACCTGATGGAGGCACTTGAATCCAGGTACGGGGAGCGACACCTGGAGCACGTGTTCCGTGCCCAACTGCGTGACAGAGTCCAACGCTCAGGAGAAGGACTGCAACAATGGGCGTTGGAAATTGAAAAACTCGTCAGGAAGGCACACCCAAGAGCCGACACCAAGATGGTAGACACGAATATTGTTCAAGCATTTGTCGACGGAATCAAAGACCTGGAAGTCAGAGCTGCAGTGAGGCTTCGTCACCATGCCTCGCTAAGGGAAGCATTGGCGCATGCTTTGGAGGTCGAGGCTGTTCGCCACGACATACGGCAGACCCATCAGATCCGCGAGGTCTCCGTGGAAGTCAAGAAGGTTAAGGCTCCTATGAAGAAAAGTTCTGGAGCCATGTGCTACAAGTGCGGCGAGAGGGGGCATCTTCAGCTCAACTGCCCGCAGAAGGAGACCCAGATGGCAAGGATGAAAAGGATCGAGGAACAAATAGAGGAGCTGAAGAAGCAAGGGGCTTCGTCCCCTTGTCCGCGATCAGGGAAACGAATAAAAGCCAGGACTAAGGGGCGAGTGCTGGCTGACGCGGAGGAAGTTGCCTGGATGAAAAAGTGTAGTTCGATAACAGGCGCAGACTCAGCAAACAACAACAACTATGGATTAGTGACTGAGCTACTCGATGACTGCAAGAGTAATCTGACTTATTCGCAGAACATGAAAGCTAAGAAGTTTATACAGCGCTACGCGAATATCTTCTCCAGTCAAGAAGGGGACCTTGGAAGAACGTCGATAGTTCAGCACAGGATAGATACCGGAAGCGAGAGACCAATTCGTCAACGAGCAAGACGGATACCAATTGCAAAGGAAAAAGAAGTTGAAGGCCTTTTGGAGGACATGAGAAGGAATAAGATTATTGAACCGTCTGCAAGTCCGTGGTGCTCGCCTGTTGTATTAGTGAAGAAGAAAGATGGTAGCACGAGATTTTGCGTGGACTATAGGCGTCTCAATGATGTCACTAAGAAAGATAGTTATCCGTTACCTAGAATTGACGACACTTTAGATACCTTGAATGGCATGAAATGGTTCTCGACCCTAGACCTGAAATCTGGATACTGGCAGGTGGAAATTCATCCAAAGGACAAGGAAAAGACAGCTTTCTCGACCGGTAAAGGTTTATGGCAATTTAACGTCATGCCCTTCGGATTGTGCAACGCACCTGCCACATTTGAGCGACTCATGGAGTGTGTACTGGCAGGCTTAGTTGGAGAGGCCTGCTTGGTCTACTTAGATGACGTCATCATTGTCGGCCGCGACTTCGAGGACCATTTACGAAACTTGGAGCGAGTTTTCGCCAAGATAGAGGGAGCCAAATTAAAGTTGAACCCAAAGAAATGTCGTTTATTCAGGAGTAAGGTCAATTATCTCGGCCATGTTATCTCCAGTGATGGAATCCAGACAGACCCGGATAAACTGGAAGCAGTTCAAAAATGGCCTACCCCTAAGGACAAAACCGAAGTGCGAGCATTCCTCGGCCTATGCTCATACTACAGGCGTTTTGTTAAAGGATTCTCGGAAATAGCCAAGCCATTACATCGGCTGACAGAAGATAAACGACAATTTAGTTGGGATGAGACTTGTGAAGATTCTTTTCAGAAACTAAAGAAGCATCTGTGTGAAACACCAATCCTGGGGTATCCACGAACTGAAGGTCAGTTTATAGTCGACACGGATGCAAGCAACACGGCCATTGGAGGAGTGTTATCTCAAAAACAGGGTGAAAGAGAAGTTGTTATTGCATATTTCAGCAAATCTTTATCCAAGCCAGAGAGAAACTACTGCGTGACAAGAAGAGAACTCTTGGCTGTTGTAAAGACGCTACAACATTTCAACAAATATCTCATCGGCAGACAGTTTTTGCTGCGAACTGATCACGCAGCTTTGAAGTGGCTACTGCAATTCAAGAACCCAGAAGGTCAAGTAGCTCGATGGATTGAACAGCTTCAGGAGTATGACTTCAAGACGGAACACCGCAGCGGAAAGACGCATGGGAATGCCGACGCACTTTCACGAAGGCCGTGTTCGGAAGACTGCAAACATTGTGTTAAGCAGGAATCTAATGAAGTTACATTGAAGCTAACGAGAACAAGTCCTTTGGGTCTCTGGGAGAATGATGCTATGAGGGAGGCCCAAGAAAGAGATGACGACCTTCGGCACATCATTACATGGAAGAAACGGGGTGACGTCAAACCAATCTGGAGTGAGGTTGCACCCACTGGCGCTGTCACAAAGGCGTACTGGGCGCAATGGGACAGTCTGATACTTCAAAACGGAATACTCTACCGGAAATGGGAGAAGACTAACGGCAGAGAGTTCCATCTTCAGATAATTGTCCCAAGAACGAGAGTACCAGATGTTCTCCGTGAAATACATGATGGCGTATCAGGAGGTCATCTAGGTGTCAAGAGGACGTTAACAAAAGTGCGCGAAAGATTCTACTGGTTGCATTGTCGAGATGATGTACAGGATTGGTGCCGCAAATGTACTACTTGCGCTGCTGTAAAAGGACCACAGACCAGGAGCCGTGGGAACCTGCGGTTGTATAACGTCGGTGCACCGTGGGAACGGATTGCAGTTGACGTAGCTGGGCCATTTCCAGTAACGGAATCGGGAAACAAGTATTTTATGGTCGTCATGGACTACTTCACCAAATGGCCCGAGGTGTTCGCCATACCAAACCAAGAAGCTACAACAGTCGCTTCTAAGTTAGTCGAAGAAGTGATATGTCGCTTTGGTGTGCCTCTAGAAATCCATTCTGATCAAGGCAGGAACTTCGAATCGCAGGTGTTCCAGGAAGTGTGCAGAATTTTGGGCATGCATAAGACGAGGACCACCGCGTACCGTCCACAGTCTGATGGAATGGTAGAAAGATTTAACCAGACCCTTGAGAGGCATTTGGCGAAATTGGTAGACGACAAACAAAAGGATTGGGACAAGTATATACCACTCTTCCTTCTGTCATACCGAACCGCCGAGCATGAGAGCATAAAAGCTACCCCGGCGTATGTCAACTACGGTAGAGAACTACGAATACCAGTAGACCTATTGACAGGAGGGTCACCGGAGGAACCAGAGACCGTACAAGACTATGTCTGCGATTTAAGGGAAAAAATGCGCTATATACACGCCTTGGTTCGGGAAAATGGGTTACAGTCAAGTAAGAACATGAAAACCAGGTACGACCGGAAATCGAACACGAGCGGCTTCGAGGAAGGGTCACTGGTGTGGCTGCATAACCCAACTCGCCGGAAAGGGAAATCTCCAAAGTTGCAGACCAAGTGGGACGGACCATACAAAGTGCTTACCCGAATAAATGATGTGACTTATAGGATCCAAAAGCAACCAAGAGGGACAGGGACATTCAAAGTGGTACACATAGACCGTCTGGCGCGGTACCATGGCAGTAACAACGATGCTCGGGACGAGCATCTCTAAGAGGGGAGTAGTGTTACGAACAATAAGACTAGCGCCATCTAGCGTCAACCAATGAAACCACTTGGTGCGAACAGGGACAACGTTTTCACGTCTACTCAATACTAGATGGCGCTACTGTGCGAATATTCCGGAACAATTCAACCAGTTCACGCGGCTAGCGAATATTTCTGGAACGGTCTGGAACTCGATTCGGCCCATATAAATACGCCACAGAGATGCGAACGAGTCAGTTCAGTTTCGAGCTACCTTCGGGTGATTTCGAGGCGAAACAGGCGATAAGTAAAAGTGATACCAGTGATTAATACCAGTGATACCCGCGACTTGGCTACGACTTAAGGACACTGTTAGTGCTTAGTGTTTGGACTTAGTGCTTAGTGTTTGGACTTAGTGTTTAGTGTTAGACCTAGTGCTTTGTGTTGGACCTAGTGCTAGGGAATAAAGTCTTCAAAAGAGTCAGCAGGCTTTATCTCCAAATCCTTCGAACCCCAACACGTAACAATATGTTAATAATAATTATTGATCAACTATTATTTTTTTGATTACATTGAGCAGTGAGAAGTGATCAATATAATTATTATTCATCTTAAAGTTTAAGCAATAATTACGTGTTTGTGTACTTTTAAGTGAATATTGAATGTGAGATACTTGCTCTAATGTTGTTGGTGATAAATCGTTTGAATAAATTGACTTTTACCACAGCTTTTATGGTAAGCAGAAATTTGAATACGTACCTATTGTAGTTATCATAATAATAGATGATCAGAATACTATATATTATTATTTAATACGCATAGATAGTATCGTGGAAGTACTTTAGTATTATGATTATCTTACATTTAGTTAATTAATACATAGAAAAGTTTTATTATTAAGTAGGTACCAATTTTGTATATTGAAATATACCTAAATATAGGTATTAGAATTAGGTATTTATGATTTCTCTCGGACAACAACGGACACAACTCTACACACTAAACGCTTGTGACGACCTTGAACATCAAACATAATATGGTGCTAAATTTCCTCTCAAAAAAACTTGCACAACTCACGTCTAGCGACTAGGGCGAACTCTGAAGTAAAACAACCCTTCGCCACTGCGGTACACGTAAAGTGGGGATGATTTATTTTCCTCGCGTCTATCCCACAGTGTGGGGTATCATTAGATAGTTCTTTTAAAATTTTTGAGAGGTTGCTAAGACGATTTATTTTTAAAGGATCCGTTTACGAGATATATAAGGCGTAGGTATTGCATATATCATAACTTATGATATTGTGTGTGTGATAATATATCATAAATTTTGACATACCTGAAGCTGCTCCATAACTTTCACATCGGACATGAACGGCATGAGGTACTTGATGAGCTGCAGGTACGCGACGACCCCGCCCTCCAGCGGCGCGGACAGGCGGCGCCGGCAGGACGCTATCAGCTCGCCCATGTGGGGCAAGTACTGGAATATTATGAGCTGCTCGCCATACATCGCTGCAAGGGATTTAGAGGATTAATATAGGATCACTAACAGTGTGCTGAAATCGATTTTTGTCACATCTCGCCGTGAAGAAGTTTACTACAATTTGTATGGCATTTAGTTATCATTTTTGCCACTAGGGGCGTTGTTTCGATGCCATACAAATAGTAGTTAACTTCTTCACGGCGAAAACAGTGACTAAAACTCGCACACAGCACGCAGGCATTGAGGATACCCGAGCCCCAGCAGTGGGGATGTTGGTGATATTAGACATATAGGTTTCACAAAAATTTCTAGAAAGTTTTGTTAAGAAATTAATATTTCAAAAATTGTACCCCATAATGAATCAAATAATATAACCAATGAATGAATCTTTGAAATAGAGGATGAGGAATTGTAGGCAAGAAATTTAATGTTCATTAATTTGAATAGAAAGGTGCCATTAATTTATTTCTTTTTAGTTTGTCTCTTTTATTTTTACACTAGCTGTTGCCCGCGGCTCCACCCGCGTAAATACAGTATCCCTCGGGAACACTGTAATTTTTCGGGATGAAAAGTATCTTATGTCCTTTCCCAGGACTCAAAGTATATCTGTACCAGATTTCATCAAAATTGGTTCAGCGGTTAAAGCGTGACGAGGTAACAGACAGACACACTTTCGCATTTATAATATTAGTATAGATATTTTGATAAACAAACATAAAATACTCACCGACTATAGACGTGAGGCACCTTATAACTTTAACCGCGTTCTTGTCGCCCACAATCTTACTATTCACTATTGAGATCTCGTCAAATTCATCTTTCACCTCACTATCGCATCGACACAAGTTCTCTTTCCCAATATAACATAATGTCAGCATTTTCAAAAGATTTCTCGTTATATACCTACAAGTTAGTACTGGACCCAGTCTATGGGCCAGCCAAATCAAACTTTCTGAGCTCATGTCCGATATCTTATTAGTGTCGTTTTCTTCTTCGAATTTGTCTGACTTTTCTGTGTTTGTCATTCTATTATTGAAATTGAGATTTTGTGGTTGTCTATTGTCTGTGCTACTTGATTTTCCTCCATCGGCCGAAGAAGATTCGCCATCAGCGAAATGTAAATTACTCGTGAGCATAGGTTTAGGAATGTCCATGGTAGGTGACATTGTTTTTGATTCTATATCATGTCCATTAGACGAAGCGTTTTCTTTGATTGGCAAGCTTGTGAAAAATCTAGAATTTGACTGGGAAATGAATTCTGCGGCTGGTGATGGGGTTTGTAGTGTTTCTTTTGGCGTCAACGAATCTATAGACTCAGTAGGAGACCTACTCCTGCTACCACGACTCGGCACTCTCTCTTTATCCGTTTCGAAATGGAAAAGGTCCGTTTCACTCTTATTATCCGAATCTTTCTCTAGCAATACCTCGTGTACTTCAGCTATGGTTACGTCATGGTTTGGTGTTACTATCTGTTCGGATCCGCAGGAGGTATCCGGTGAAAAAATATCAGACGGGGCCGTTAAAGCATTTTTGACGTTATCGTCAGAATATCTCGGTTTTTTATTACACATTGTGCGATTATTACAAAGGTGACCAGGGGTACCGGTTTCAGAGGAAATATCCTTGTAACCACCTACAGCTTCTACCAAATGCTGGATGAAGTTATCCAGGAAGCATTGCAGACCAAGACGCACCATTAGCTGCAAGAGGAATATATGGTGGTACAATTTTACGAATTTCTGCTTACTCGCCAGTCCTGCTATGGCATACACATCAACATCAGTCAACTTATGATCTGTTCTTTCGTAAACATAATCGTCGTCTTCGTATAAATTTAGTATGTGCTTCAAAAGCTTGTCTTTCGTTTCTGTTGGACCTAACGCTTTACTTATAGTATCGAATAAATGCCAGGCGGCTAGTACTGATGTATCTTTATTTTTCAATAGTTGTATATAATGTTGAAGGAATATATCGAGGAAGTTAAACTGATTTTCGTTGGTGACTTGATTGACAAGAATCCCTAAATGTGTTATGCATGCCTGGATCTTCCCCTCTGCGATTCTTTGGACAAAGTATAACTTTGTCTTGTCCACATTTTGATATTTTTCACACTGTAAACCATCGCATTCGTATGTGTACATAACGTACAGCTCATTGCTAGTGAGTTCAAATTCATGTAACGTACTCAATAGGTTATATAAGATATGAAAATTCTGTGGAAATGGTATCAAATGCTGCATTAGCAACGGTTGTAGCAGCTGCGAAGGCGTTGGTGGGGGTAAACCTTTATCTGTTACAATTATATTTTCTTCTTTCCTTGGCTGCAATTCATTTCTATAAGATAATGTAGGCGCTTCTACGTTCAATATAAGAGACGCTATGTAACTAACGCATTTAGGTAACGCATTATAATTATATTTCAAAACTGTACGGCAGCTGCTGTATCTTTCTTGAAAATTGTTGTTATTCAATCTCAATGGACGCATATGATTGTGCAGAAATATTTCAACGATTAAGCACCCTATTACGAGCATATCTTGTTTTCTGCTCTCCGTTACGAACTGTTTGTATACACCCGCCGCAGTAGTATAACGCGTGTTGAACATTCTATTCTTTCTTTCCTTCATAACCGTCTCCAGACTGGCATCATTGAATTTCTTCAGATACCCTTGATCGTACGTCGCTAGGAACATATGATTCGTAAAAGCTGTTTCATCTGACACGCTTTTGCTCGCCTTTGGCTCCTGTTCTACGGAACACAAATTAAGTGACACATTGTCTTTATGCTTGTCCGTATCTTCGGCTTTGCTGAAGAAGCATTTTGTGCGAAAGTTGTCGAGAGTTTCAAGGGATTGTATTGTAGCTGCAGGGTTAAATTCCTTCGGTAGGTAAATAATGCCTTTTCCCATCTCAGATCTTTGTACTTTGTAATGTCTCGAATGCGAGGAGGCTCTTCCTTCACTAATACTGGCGTCGTCTTCGTGACTCTTGCACAGTGAGCGGGCTCTTGTACTACTCTTGTGTCTGCGCACGCGCTGCGTAGGTACTGTCAGCCTCGAGATGTGTTGGGGAAGACTGGTGGACTCCTCATCCTCATCGGACAGCTCGTCTGAAGTATCTCGGACGGATTTTTCTAGAAAAGGAAGAGTTGTTAGTTTAATCGTCAGTCTTATTATACATAGATAGATTTCACGAACAGAGCTGTAAATAATCTTAGGAATGACCTCCATATCTTAAGAACGTTTAGAATGTAAATAATCTTAGCAATGACCTCCATATTTTAAGAACGTTTAAAATCTCTTAAACGTTTTTCGCTGTTCGCAGCTCAGATTTGAAACTCTTAAGAAAAAATTACGGATATTTTGGGCATGTGATCTATTGCTTATGTAAAGACGTTTAAGCAGAAAAATAATTGTCATACCAGAAAATATAATCTTTATATGGGCGTTTAGGCGTTAGTTTGCGTTTTGGGGAGAGTCACCCACCCATACATGAGATGATTTTTTTACTTTGAGTATATCAATTACTTTTTTGCCTAAACGTCTTCACGTAAGCAGTGAATTGTGCCTGAAGTATCCGTAATTGATTTTCGGAGACATTATATTATGTTGATAAGCATTTTAATTAATACATATTTAAATAATACACAACAAAATAAGCATTTTTAACAGGTTGAAAAGAGGAATCTCTATACATTACACTTTCCCATTTATTCGCATGCACTACAGTGTACTAACTGGTCTCGCGGGGCGCCGTCCACCGCAGGCGGGGCGGCGCGGGGGGCGGGGCGCGCGGGCGGCGCGGCGGGTGCGGCGCGCTCAGCAACTGCACGGTGGCGCCGCGCCGCACGCGCGTGTGCCCGTCCACGAGAGATAGACACACGTTCTTCGCCTTTATAGCCGCAGTGCCAGATAGTCTGAAATATTAATATTAAAAATACGAAATATTAATAACGCTTTTAATACATCCACGACTCACGAGTCATATCTTAGTATATATTATCTTCTAAAATGGAGATGGGCTGAGCACATGATAAGAGGAAAAGACAAATGGAATAAAAGAGTGTCAGAGTGGCGTCCACGGGAAGAGAGGTAGACCGCAGAAAAGATGGGATGACGATATCAGGCAAGTCAATAGCAGATACGTGGAACAGATCAGAAGAACAGAAGAAAAACAGAAGGAAGTGAATGGAAAACGTTGGTTGGAAAGGTTGGCCTTTACCGACAGACAGATCTAGGGAAGTTAACAAATAACAGATTTTAATTTGAATAGTGTAATTTAGTGTAAAAGTATATTGTTAATTATTATTTTTTAATATGTATGTAAAACAGTTTATGATCTTTCAAATTCAGATTTATTTATTTACCAGTCCACAAAGATAAAACACAGATTACAATAAGTTGCATGCAATCCATATAAATCACATATTTAGGCGTATAATATTATGCTAAAATATAGGTATGTTGATCCATGAAATCTGAATAAAGCGATACCGCGCGACAGCCGCGTCATTGATTGCAATTTATGGATATTCGATAGCCGAGCGCAATTGTAAAAGTGTGGCGGTTGCGCGGCTGTCGCTTATATGGTAAAACAGCCTCCCGAATGCATTTAAGAAAATAAAACATACACATTTTTATAGTAAGGGGTCAAACAATGTTTTTAAAAAGGCAAACTTACTTGTAACCAAATGTTATATCTATCCAGTGATGTAAGTTTTCCGATACATGGGTACTCTCCAACGCTTCCCTATGTTTGGTGATAAAGTCTTCGGCACAAGTCGCCCATGTCGGTAGGCCGAGATCCTAAAAATTAAAAGCATAGAAGGCTATATGTATAGTGTCAAATGTCAGATTTGACAACTCTACACGATTTTCAGCTCTATTGTATTAACACACAATTCTATTTACAGTGCAGTTTTTTCTGTTATACCACCAAAAAAATCGCTCGTGGGAATGTAGCCTAACGCACAACAAATGTTAGCATATAAATATATAAAAGCAAACCTGACTAAGTACTAACTCGTCTATCAATGCACAGTCGAAACTACTGAACGGATTTCGCTGAAATTTGGCATACAGATAGTTGTTATGACGAAGGCATCCGCTAAGTAAGGATTTTTGAAGATTCGCCCTCTAAGGGGGTAAAATAAGGGATAAAAGTTTAAAACCTAATTTCACGCCGGCGAAGCCGCGGGCAATTAATGATAGTGTCAGTATATAGCCTCTACTCTATAGCCTTCCTTGATAAATAGACTATCCAACATGAATGAAATTTTATTTGGTTCTCTCTGCTGAAGCTCAATATAGGTATTTTTATTTTATGTAATATATTTAGTATTACTGACATTTTAACGATAACAATGACATCACTTAACTATAGACAATTAATTTATATTGTTTGACTGATGAATCGACTTTATTTTATAAATTTTTAATTTCATAATATGACATTTTTTTTCTCTTAATAATTAATTTAATTTGTATCTTATATTTAAGTTTAGTTAAAGCACATCCTTAATGATTTTTTTTTATTATTATTGTAATGATTATTTTAATTCTTTAATAATTATTATGACTATGACTAAAGTTATGGGTACTAAAAATACCATCAAAAAATATCTTATTTAACCATTTTCACTATAGCATGATTATATAATATAGATAATAAAATAATAGTAATTTAATATTTCCACGCCCAAGAGTCAAGAAATTGTAATACCTACTGTAAAAACAAATTGTAAGACCACTATGACAAATTTCATGGAAATAAAATTGATTTGATTTGAACATTTTTTTTAATAGAGCCAGTTATTACTGAGATTATAACGTTTAAACTACTAGGCTTAAACTGTTACGCTTTACAAGATAAGTGTAAATTAGCCTACCTACCGATTTAAAGAGTTGTATTTTTCATGCACATTTTATTAGTAAATAGTTTGTTATTTGAGCAAAAATTCTTCAACACTTACAGATAAATCTTCGTGTATGCTCTTAAACACAGTTGGGTCGGTGTAAAACTCCGGTATACACTCGTCTGGCGTCCACTCCTGCATACGTTGGATGGACGCTGGATACTCGGCCGGCACCCACTTGTTGCGGACATATTTACATAGGATATCTTTTGAAGTTCTGTAAAATAAGTACACCTTAAGTTTACCTAGAATGGAGATGGATAACTCGGAACAGAGAAGAGTGGAAGAAACTAGGGGACGCCTATGTCAAAGGGACAACCTGAGCAATAAAACGGTTGCTGATGTAATTATGTTTTTAAGTTTTAGTAGAGCAAAACAACATTATTTATTTTAGAAGCAATATAGGCTTTCATTATTATTTAAAAAATAAGAACGCTGCCATTTTCTAAGTAATATACGACCCAATACTTGAATGTTTTTATATCTCTCTACTTCTACTTAAAAGTAAATAAGGCTACCTTATAATAAATATAGAAACCTAATGTTAACTTTTTAGCAATTACATTAGGGAGGCCCAAATTGTGTCTAAATAAAGGATGCGGATTAGGCACCCATTTAAGTATCTGACTCTGGGTAGACATTTTTAACTTGAAGTGAATTTTTTAAATGTCACATCCATACAATATTATAAATTTAATAAAAACTTTTTAATAAAAAGTGCCCACGATAAAAAGTGTCCAAAACCCACGGGAACCGTATACGGTTACTGTACTTACGCAGGTGGAGCCGCGGGCATCAGCTAGTGACATAGTAAAATTATAATTGTTACCATTAAATTGTTTTCTCATAATTTTTACCCATCATCATTTCATCATTGAAGTTACAAGTTTTTTTTCTTTTGATCTATTATAAAAATATTTACACAACGGATTCAAAGTTGCAATCTCAGTCAGATGAATTTGGAAGGCTCTCTTAGCCATTGTGTAAAATTTCTTTTTAGTAAGGGGATGTAGTAACTCTGTAGAAATGTGTTTTATCGACGCAAGTGACAAGAATAGAAATACTGACAGATTGTGTAGACAAAATGACCAATTTCTTTTATCAATCTGTCATTTTGTCTATTCTTCAGTAGTAAACATTTCCATGGTGGTCATCCTATGTGTGCTGATCATTATAGTTATATACCCAATGAACAAGATTACCTGCGTGCCAAATAAACATAGCAAGTGATATCAGTTAGGGCATCAGTGACATGGTGGGGTATGTGACCTGAGCAGCTAGCAACATCATAGGTCATGTCGAGCTGCCTATCACCTTTGTTCAGCCTGTACTTCGACTTTGACAAGTCACGCCAGTTTCTGCCTGGAATATAAGAGTGTTTTAATCAAAGTAACATTTTATTATCAATGGTACCTAAATTAATAAAAGAAGAATGTTATTTTTTTTTTTAATCTAAATGAAATAAAATCGTGTAAGTTACACTATTTACAACTCAAGAATGACTGAACCGATTTGGCTGAAAATTGGTGGGGAGGTATCTTAAAATCAGGAGAACGACATAGGATACTTTTTATCCCGTTCCCAGGGAACTCAAAACTCGAGAACGGCTGGAACAATTTGGCTAATTTTGGTCTTGAAATAATTGTGGAAGTTCAGGGAAGGTTTAAGTAGTGAGAAATATTGGAAAAGGTGTAGGTTGTAGGAGTAAGTGTAGGACTGGAACATAGGTAGGTTGATTTTTAGGTGTAGTTATTTATTTATTCCAATTCATATTTAAGACAGAAAAACGTGTCGGGGTAGCTAGTTTTCAATATATATAAGCACAAGACTACTTACCACATCTAGATGTAAAGTCTGTTACCCAAGGTACCATAAAATGTGCCTGAGGATCATGTGGCGACCTTCCCGCTAGAATGTTCAAATGCAAGAGATAGTCCAAATTAGATATCCTTCCCTTAACCCACAGCATACACAGCTTCTCCAGCTGCACAGCATCATTTCTCCAGCGCCATTCCTCTGCTTTCTTTGGTTCATCGTTTGAAGTAGACGCTAAAGGTGTCTGTTTAACTCTATTCTGTTCACAAATTAAAGATGGATCCAGGCACTTTAAATTATTTGTTATTGGTGGTATTATTTGCAACCACAAATCTTCACATAAGAAAATATCTTGCAGAGTAACAGTACCTATGCTCAATCCTCTATCATATAAGGATTTTGAGAAATTTAAAAGTTGATATATAATTAACAAACCTCTAGCATACGTCTTGTCTATTATAGTTGGACTGAAGTTAAGGCAATCTAATAAATTGTTCTCGTAATGACCTCTATATACAATATAGAAATTATTGTCTGTTTCCACAGCAAAAATTGCGGCCAGTAAATTGACATGTGTTTCATATGATTTTAATACATGTTTATTAGCTATATCTTTGTACTCATTATACTTTGTTGTACCGTCTTTCACTCTCACAATATTGCAGCCATACAGTCTCACAATAATCTCTGATAATAGCTGGTCATGCTCTATTAAGTTTACTATAGTTGTTTCTTTTGGGATTTCATTGTTTTGACAATATTTCTTATATGATTCCTTCCATAAATATCTCTGATTGTTCTGTGATACGTACTGTAGAAGTTGAGAGAAGGTCAGGGGTATTTCCGAACTAGTTTCGTTTAATTTATACCGTGGAAGTGGCAAAACTTTTGAGATTTTTTTATCAATTACCTGTAAATATTTCACATGAAATGTATAAAAATTACAGTTATTTAAATGATGTATATTGGGTATGGCGTAACTAATATATACTAAACCTTAATAAACAATTTCTTCTGTGGATATGATACACTTTCACCTGTTTGGACTGAGTTATCCAAATTATATAAGGAATCGTCTACTTCTAAGTTCTTTAGCCAACTTCTTATCCAATTGTAGTGGACAACGATAGAAAATGTATTGGGTAAAGATGTGGCAAAAATATTTTTAGGGCTTAAATTTAAATCCTTAGATATTTTGTCCATTTCTACTGAAGTCTTCATAATTCTTTGTTTTGTTTTCAATTTTCAGGCCTTATCAGATTTGACATTGACGTTATTTTTTTTTAATATTAATATGGCCGTACAGCCTAAAAATGATTGCCAGTGTCAAGTTATAAAAATTAGAATTTTCCAAAGAAGAAGTTTAACTCCCCTTTTTAGGGTTCCGTGCCCAAAGGCGACTCTATTACCGAGACTTTGCTGTTTGTCGGTCTGTCTGTCACGAAGCTGTAAATCCATAACGGTGATAGACAGTTGAAATATTCACAGGTGCTTTCCTAAGGTGTTTTTATCAATGACTAAAGAATTCAAAGGACAGGCCCTACCTATGACAAAAACGTGTCCAATTTATCAGCTGATTATGAGCAAAAAATGGCTGCCGAACTAGAGTTGCAATTATGGGTATCGACAGTATCGATATTTTAAATTTTCATAAGTTTTACCACGAAGTATAGATAACAAGGAGTCCGAACGTAATGTTAAAATAATGGTCTCAATTACGGGGACAGATTTTTGCCGGTAGAGCGCGCGACGGTCCGACATGCACTCGTTTGAAATTACGCGGGAAGTTTAAAGTTGCTATTGACAGATCTGGAAAGATTGAAATCTTATTAAATAAAAGTTTTAGGAAATTCTTAGAAACTGTTCTCGAAAAATAGATACCGTAGAACACGGTAATTGCCTAACGGTAATTTAAAAATAATTGTAATAAATAATAGTATTGGCAACACTCGGTATAATAGTATTGGCAACACGCGGTACTCGTCGGTCTCGCACGCCTAGCGGCAGAAAAGAGAACTAAGATCTGGTCCTATTATTGTGTACATAATTATTATTAAAAAGCCTATACCGTTCGGACTCCTGGTATCTATGCTTCATGAGTTTTACAATAACTTACATGTATACGTAAATAAAAAACTTATTTTACTAATGACATTGTACATTTAACAACTTTTATTAATCGATAATATCTTTTAACGGACATCCAAAAAAGTATTCGATGCTGACGATATATTTAGGTATACATTCTATTTGTTCTAACTGGACCACTTTCAAAAAAGTTTTTGTAATATCTTTATTAATCATGTAAGACTTACCTTTATTTACCATGGGACAGAAGTGCCATTTCTTTATTGAAGTCAACACGCATAAGTATAGGTAATTAGTTAAGGATCTTTTAACTCCTAGGTCCTTATAGGTTATAATATTATAACCTCTAAGGACCTAGGAGTTAAAAGATCCTTAAATATTTATTGTATACGAGCTGAGCCAACTGTATAAATTGGTTTATGACATGAAATTATGCTTTTTTTATTCTTAATTTATGCATACGTAAGTAAAAAAACTTATTTTACTAATGACATTGTACATTTAACTACTTTTATTAATCGATAATATCTTTTAACCGACATCCTGAGTATTCTATGCTGATTGCTGAGGATAGTTTTATTCTATTTGTTTTATACCATTTTTTCAAAAAAAATTGTAATACCTTTATTAATCAAGTAAGACTTAACTTTATTTACCATGGGAAAGAAGTGCCATTTCTTTATTGAAGTCAACACGTTTATCTTTTATTATTTAAGGATACTTTAACTCCTAGGTCCTTAGAGGTTATAATATGGTTAAATATTTATTTTCATACGAGCTGAGCCAACTGTATAAATTGGTATATGAAATGAAATGGTGCTTTTTTTATTCTTTATTTAGGGACTTTTGATGTACAGCGTAAGTCAGTCCCATCGTAACCTAATCTTATACATAATGACAAGATGCTTTATTTGGTGAAAATATGGTTACAATTAATAGGTGTTACATTTTTACAGCTTGGCAAATAATTAGTCCTTGTGGCATCGACAGATGGAACTAAAAACTTTTTGAACTATCTAAGGTGGAATAGAAATAAAAGACAAAGGAATATATCCACTTATATTAAAATGAATAAGTCTATCCATTTCTAAATAAAATTAAGTTTGTTCAAAAACTGGCTATGCTATTCTCTTGACTGGGTCCGGGGATTAATATTTTCTTCTCCAGCTTTCAACCATAATTTGCTTATTGTATCACTTTTCGGAAACCTATAAAAAACAAGTATTATTAGTTTTATCATTTGTCAAATAATTTTGGTCACAACAATATTATTAAAAGCTATCAAACTTATATTTTTAAAACCACATCGAATACATTCAGATTGCTTTTTGAGACATAACACAAATGTAATTATTATGTTTTTATCGATGTAATTATTATTTGTACCTACCTTTATCGATAACTATTACAAACGGTAGGTAGGTACAACACTTTTCAATTACGTAAATAAATCTAATTACTTAAAATGCAATTTAAAGGACTGTTCTAATGAAATTTAAGTGGATATGAATATAATAAATGAAAAAATCAAATTGCAACGCAATTATTTCATGAAATGTTTATAGTATTGCATAAAACCGGCTACTAACCTGCGTAAATACAATTGAGGTTGATTTATACTCTTTAATGCATTGCACCTTGCAATATAACGTTTAGGCATGTTAATTATCACTTTTACAACATTCAAATAAAATTTTAAAGAATACGTCCTTATAATCTCTTGGAAATTCATAATTATACAAAACATAAACAACCTTTTGACAGGAGACCTACCACAGTTAATTGACAGTTAATGAGCAAATAATGGCGGATCGTTCCACATTTCGTTAATTGTCAAAGTTTTGAAGTCTAATGTTTCTAAAATGAGCAAAAACAAAAATATTGCTGTTTCTTCTAACATGAAAATTATTGCATTAGATAGAAAGAGACCAAATGATATTTCACCGTCTGTCTCATATTTCCATCATATTTGTATAAGCGCTAGTATGTATAGAACTGTAAGGGCCCCTCCATGTATATACCTCAATGGTTTTTATTGCCGCTATGATAACATTATATTCATAAATAAAATATATTTATCTTAATAAATATATATTTATCTTAGATTAATATTTATTATAGAACTTTGTATAGAACAGAATAAGATAAATATTTGACCCTTCCAACAAACGTGATTTTTTTCGAAATTTTGTGCGGAACCCAGCGTGTGCGAGTCCAGACTTGGCTGGTTTTCCAAATCGTCAAGGCGAAACACTCTAGAATCTAGGTACCTAGTTAATTGCTTTTGTTGGCGAATGAAATGTATGCCACGAAGATGACACGGCATTAATTTTGTATTAATTAAATTAACGAACAAATAAATTGAAAAACGTTACCATATATCCGTCTCTATATATACTATACTGTATTATCTATGAACGTTACCAACGTTACAAACAAAATGACCATCGTCGCTGCCGCGCCGCTTCTTCCTTTAACAGCGGCGCGCTGTTTTAAAATTTTACATGTTTTATTCTATGATTCACGGTGGAGCCTGTAGTTTATTATAGGTCACGAGTAGTTCCTGTATAAATTGTATGTGCCAAAATCTCATTCTAATCATCTTTTCTCATTATTTTAACCTATCCACAAAAACTTAAAATTACAAAAATGGGGTATAGTAGTTTTTGGTTGTTTTATATAGGCACTTAATGAATTATGAAATTTTAACAAGGAATATATTCAATATTTCATTTATTGATGAAAAATTAATTTTTTCGTCTAAAAAATATTTAATATACTTACAGATAACATACAGTTTCATATATCATTAGCAAAAATATAAATTGGTACAAAATACATCAACTACACTGATTGGTCCGCTGGGAATATAAACTTTCTAACTATCTATATATCATAATTTTCTCTGTAAAGATAAAATGTACACTTTCCTTATTCTTAGTTTAGGTACTGTTAAAACAATTTAGGCACCATAATACAAGGAATGTAATTATTAGTATCAAAAATATGCTTTTAGCTTATTTGAAAAAAGTTTCTCAATGATATAATTTTAAACAAAATATTAAGCTTTCATATACATATATAATAATATTCAATATGTCCTATTGGCGGTAAGCAGATTGCCTAGCGGAAAGTCGCAGAACTAACATATGACTGATAAAAGTACTGTTAGAAGTACGATTTTAAATTATTTTTTATATTTTGAAAATAATTTGTAATTCTTCAAGAATATAAAATAAACTGTGCCATAAATAGTGTGTGTGTTTTTTGTGTTTGCAAATAAAGAGTTTTCTATTATATTCTTAAGTTTTCATAGTTTATACAGTAAGTAGGTAGGTCAAATACGTCTATGAGGTAGGTACAGTACCTACTACGAAAATGATCCTTCTGGTTTTGATGTGCCCAAATAACATTCCACTTCATGTGGATAATCAAATACACCAGATGTGTGTGTAGCTAAGCCTTAACACCTTACTTCTTCAGATTTTCGTTCTTTTACACCAACACACAATAGCATTCCACTTTTAAAATACTGTTAACCTTCACAAAGTGGTCTTTTAGTATTTTTACCACTTCATAGATGTCCAACAATGAAAGCATGATGCACTTTAAAAGAATTATTTAAAAATAAAAATAAAATTGGCTCTTTTTACTATTTTACTATTCGCTCCGTGCACGACTTCAGCGCCACCTAGCGTTCGCAACTTTGTTGGCTCTGACCGTTCTGGCGTTTTTAAATTTTTTGGCGGCATTGTGATAAAATATTAAAACAATAATTTTCCTAAAGAGTTTTTAGCATGATCTATCAGCATGGAAATTTGCAAGTTTCTATCTCCTATAGTTTAAAAATGCTAGGGGGGGACCAACTTACAAACTATTTTGGAGGCCGATTACTCGAAAATAGTCAACTTTAAAAAAAAGTAACGTATGAAACCTTGCCTTTATTTTAAAAGACCTATTCTACGACACCCCACACGATGGGGTAGAGTGAAAAAATATTTTTCATCCCCACTTCACATGTATGGAAGGCCACCCCTAAAATATGAAATTATTATTTTCTTATGATCCCGAAACCGTGATCTATACACAATCTATAACTGTACCAAATTTCATCAATTTATATTCATAATTACAGGAGCTAGAGGCGCGGACAGACAGACAGACAGACAGACAGACGGACAGAGCGAAACTATAGGGGTTCCTTAAGTATTACGGAACCCTAAAAATACTATTGTGTTATTAATGTAAACTTCAAAATTACTGTGATTTGGGTGGACAGTGTTGTGTAATCATACGGGAACCGTACATTTTCCCGCGATAAGTAGTATCCTATGTCCTTTTCCTGGTTCTAAGCACCTCCCTACCAATTTTCAGCCAAATCGGTTCAACCGTTCTTGAGTTATAAATAGTGTAACTAACACGACTTTCTTTTATATAATATACTAGCTGTCCCGACACATGTTGTTCTGTCTTAAATATGAACAGGAATGAATAAATGACTACATCTACAATGCAACCTACGCCCTAAGCCTACACCGACAACCTACACCTTTTCCAATATTTCTCACTGTTTCAACCTTTAGCTAAATCGGCCCAACCATTCTCAAGTTTTGAGTCCCTCGGGAATAGGATAAAAAGTATCCTATGTCCTTCTCCTGGTTCTAAACTACCTCCCCACCAATTTTCAGCCGAATAGGTTCAGCCGTTCTTGAGTTATAAATAGTGTAACTAACACGACTTTCTTTTATATATTTAGATATATAGATTAAATATTGTTTTCAGATCAAAATAAGTATTATTTTAAAGATCGGGTTTGTGAGTATCACTCAATATAAAATTTCAACCACAAACCGTTTGTAAAGGAAAATTGTTGGTATCTGCTGGACATGTCCGAGATGTAGCGGAATTATTAAGAACAAAATAAGGACAGAGTTCTATACTTCAAGCCCGCATTATCAGACAAACATCTGG
Organism: Glaucopsyche alexis; assembly: GCA_905404095.1. Lineage (NCBI taxonomy): Eukaryota > Metazoa > Arthropoda > Insecta > Lepidoptera > Lycaenidae > Glaucopsyche > Glaucopsyche alexis. The sequence goes on along the minus strand of FR990054.1, from coordinate 19,355,488 downwards.
TTCTTTGATACATAGATATATAATATTAAAACTTTGATACCTTATAAAACGGTTTTAGAATTTTAGAAAATTAAAGATTGCTTCGGCATTGACAGATGACAAAGCCAACATTATTTCTACTTTTTGCCACCATGAGCGCTGCGATCGATTTTGATACCCCCACCTAGTACTTCGCACCCAGCGAATACAACGAGAGAGAAATATCAGTCATAGGATAGTTCCGAAATCCGCCTATAGGTGGTGAGCAAATAATTTTCAACTGCATACTTTAGGGACCGTCCATTAATCACATGATGTTTTTAACAACTTTTTAGACCCCTCCCCTCCCCCTGGTGATATGTGGTGAGGTTTTATACTACCCCCCCTCCCCCACCTAAGATCACGTGTATTTTTTTTACATAGTAAGCAGGTCATGTTTGAAGAAAACTTTAACTTAAAAAATGTTTTAATTGAATAATTTAAGCAAATAAAACTATACGAGTCATTTGTTTGGTAAGTATTTAAATAACACTACGAATCTAGAACCAATAATAATTTCGGTATGCATAGACTAGATTCGAAAATTAATACACATGATGTCTCCTTATACCCCCTCCCCCCTTGGTGATACTTGGTGATTTTTTTCAGACCACCCCTCCCCCTTTAGGCATCACGTGATTAATGGACGACCCTTTAGCTTTAAAAACATTTCACAAATGTTTTACTTTGATGATGAGATTCTCTTTTCATAACATTCCCACAGTCTATTCTTATACACAATGGCTTGGTTTTTCGGATTCTTAGCTTTAACAATACCCCTTCCAACAACAATTACATCTGCTCCGTTTTCTAGAATCACTTTTTCTGGTGTGTTATATACTTGTCCTAGATCATCCTTAGAGCTCTCAAGTTGAACTCCCGGCGTCAACTGAATAAGTCCAGGGTCCACAAAAGCATCTCTCTTCTGGCAGACAAATCCAGTTATCAATTGAGGATATTTGGTAGCCATTTTCACTGTTGCTTCTGTATAATCTGGTGTGATCAGATTGCCCTGAAGAACAAAAAAAATACTGTATTTCAAAACCGATTATGTATCATAATATATTATGTGACAAATTGATTAACACTTTAAAAATACATTTAAATAATTTGTTTGCTGCATATATTTTTTTTATTTATGTCTACTGTACATAATTATTATTCTCTTTAAAAAAATAGGCTTACCTCCGAACTCATTTCAGCTAATAAAAAGACCCCTCTCTCATTATCTTGGTCATTCAAGGCCTTCAAAATTCCTTCTCCGGGCAAGGAATGTGCAGTAACACAATCTGCCCATTCATTTATTCTGTATAAACCCTTTGCATGCTGTAGAGAAACAGTGTTGCCAATATCAGCATACTTTCTGTCTTCCAAAATCAAGAAATTGTATCTTTGTGCCAACTCCTTAATTTTCTTTGTAAAATCCAAATGAAAATCTTCAATTATATCAACATGGGTTTTTAATAAACAAATATGTTCTCCTAGGTCTTCCACGAGATTGAGTATTTGGGAGCAGGTTGTGAGATCCACAGATAGGCACAGATTTGTTTTTTTCACTGCCATAATATTGAAAAGCTTTTTTGCTATTATATTTGTGGCTTGCTCTGCACGCTTTTCATATGGTATCATTGTCCTTTGGAGGCTAGTAGCTATAATGAAACAAACATCTAAAAATTAATAAATAATAATCTTAAATATAACACACGCCCTGGCATGCACCCAGATAGATGGGCACATCTTATTTCGGAGTGGTACCAACTGGTCGGCGGAACAGAGGCAGACCCCAAGAAGGTGGAGCGACAAATTAGATGCCTTCAATAAGGACTAGCCAACCATAGCAAAGGATTGCGATATACGGAGGAAAAGAGAGGAGGCCTTTGCCCAGCAGTGGGACACAACAGGCTAGCATAATAATAATAAATATAACAAAAATGCAATATTTAGACCCAATTTCACCAATGCCTATTGGTATTGTTTGTCTTAATATCATGCCTTCTCTGTCATTTATACAGAAAATTAGAGAGAGAGAACATGATATTAACTTTCATAGGTGTTGGTGAACTTGGCATTTAGCATGTAATTGCTTACCTATGACTGGAGCTTGAACATTTTCTAAGTAGGCTTTAACATCGGCACTCATTTTTTCTGTGATTTTCTTATTCGCTACTAATATTTGAAGTAGCTGTGTCATAGTAAATAGTGACTTCAACTTCACATTGTTTTCTTCTAAATTTTTTCTTCCAGTTTGCTCCCTGTCCAATATTACAATTGCCTCCTCTGCCCTAAGGCCTTCTTTCCTGAGGTCATTTATAGTTTCCAATACACTGGACCCTGATGTCACGACATCTTCAATAATAAGGCACGTATCGCCTTGCTTATAATGGCCTTCAATCATTTTCTTGGTTCCATAGGATTTAGATTCTTTTCGTCGCATAAGCATTGGTTTTTTAGCTTTTATGCTAAGTAACGTAGCGACTGGCAGTGCCGTGTACGGAACACCACATAAATGATGACAATTATTGTCCTTGACTGCAAATTCGTACAGTAAATGTGATATCGCGTCCTATACAGAACATAAAACGTGCCTTAGAAACTTGGGGTAAAAAATAAACTTGATGTTTATATAATTATTTTGTTATAAAAACATATTATGCTTACCATTATATCAGGATAGCTTACAATTACCCGTAAATCGAAGTAAATGGGTGTCTTTAAGCCAGTTTTGGTAGTAAATTCACCAAATTTAACAGCGTCAATTTCAAACAAGTTTATGGCAAGACTTTCTAGGTTCTTTTCAAATTCCATTTTTACGAACGCAGATTTTCTTTTTTATCTTATTAAGTTTTTTAAAGAATGGAAAATTTATTTAGGTAGGTATTGAATAGATTTCAGAGAAAAATTTTGCGGCCTCAGCTTTTCGATCACATGTATATGACACTGACAAATGTCTATTGACAATGACATTGTATTTTTTAAATTATTTAAATAAATGATGTCGGCTTATAACCTGTTGCCAGTGTCTAGTTAAAAAGGCGGGAAATAAGAATATTCATTCAATTTTCATCACCGTATTTCGAAATCGTCAAGTTCAAGGTCTACTGTAGTCAATTAGTCGTCAGTCGATTCAATAAAGTGGTAGATGCTGAACTGAATGACAAAGTTCCTCGGGAGTTTTGGTGGACAACCCAAAATAGCACGCATTTTTGTAGAACTTGTATTACTTGCCCACATTTGTGCACGTATGCGAATAGCCAATGACGAACACGAAACAACTCTGTGGCCTAGCAGGAATTTTTGACAGTGGCGTAAAAGTAACGTTAACGAATGAAATTTGTATCTGCGCTATCATGATTTTGTATAATCGAGCATCCCCCAAGTTTCAGAACCTACCTAACATTTTTATTTTCAAAATTGACAAAATTCGCCCTGCAGAAATCCGTACATATTTAAATCATAGCCATGATCTAAATAAAAAAAATAACCATCAATGACACAGTTGACACTTGACATACACTTGACATTGGCAGCGTTTTTGAAAAATAAAATGTCAGTTTGCGTTTGCGTTTGTTCGGTGACGCAAGTGTTTCGACGGCATCAGACAAACGAAGTATTTTACTGTGACCTAAATTTAGTATTTTCGCTTGATAAAGGAATAAAAACAGAATTAATAGAAGCATAGACATTACATTTTCATAATATTAACTTATTTTAATGGTTATGACTACATGTTATATCGAAAATTAACTGTGAAAGAGTGTCGTTAAAAGTGGGTGAAAATAATAAAGTGATCTAAACTTTTCCCGCCTTTCTACGAAATAGAAATGTTCATCAGTCAATTGTACGCTCGAATTTTCGATTGAACTAAACAAAACGTGCATAAAAAAATACGTCAGTGCTACGAATAACAAAGCTATTTCGGAGCGTGTAAAGTGGGGTCGCAGCCCGCCCCCCACATGCTGGGGTAGGCAGCTGACAAAGGGTAGTCAACCCCTATTCGGAGGGTAGGGCTAAGATTACCGTTAGCGTTTCACATTGTGAGGGGAGAAACTTTATTTCGAGTTGCTTTTTATTTTCACATAGTCTGATCGCAACGCGGCCTACGACTTTTTTTTTGTAAACTATTGTACCTACAGAGTTCTATATGTTTAGTAATTTCAAAATAATTTAGCAAAATGAATGATATAGAAGGTAATTTTTTTAATTTTAATTTAAACAGTTAAATCCTTTCACTAATTAATGTCAAGTTATTTCAAGATATTTTTTATATTACTTTAATCATTTTAAGAATAACGATTATTAATTTATAATTCAGAATATTTAAACTATTTTAAACATCAAAAAAATGCAATACAATAAATACTTTTTAGACCTTTAATTTCTTATCTTTTTTTTCGTTTTGTTTGTTTAGAGAGAGAATCGGAGATAAGTGTTAAAAGACATTATTCTAATAGTAGAGTGGCAATAGTGAGCAACAATGAAGATGGACAGACAATATACACATGTGTAGAGTGCTCTCAGGAGTTTAATGAAAAGGATAATCTACAACTTCACCTAATAACGCACTACGATGAATATAAATTTGTGTGCGGAGTCTGTGGGAAAGGGTATGTTTTATTTATTTTTTCTATGAGCTTAAAGTTCTATAAGTTTATCTGTTCCATGGTTAACTTTTTAAAATATTTTTTGCTTGTCTATTAAGTTAATGTAATATTTGATAATTCTGGAATTGATCTGACTTTACACTTAGACTAGACAAATCAAATAATTTCCAAAATCTTCTTCAGAGGAGTACAATGGATATTTTCCTACATGTAAAAATTTAGTTTTTTTTTTTAATTAATATATAATTAGGTATTACAACTTGATAAAAGTAAAAATAATTAAGATTTTATATGTAGTTTTGTAATTATATGCATTTTGAAGTCACAAAAAATTGATTTTTTTTTCACAACATAATAGTTTAAAAACCTACATAATTAGTTTACTTACATCAAATAGAAAAAGATTTACTATGGTATGTATGAACATAAACATGCAAATTTTGGAGATATCAGAAATTTTATGCATATGGCCATACATTTGGTTGCTATATTGGTAGTGTGTGACATCACCTGCTTGTACGACTCTTGTATGGGACTTTGTAACAAGACTCACAAAAGTGCTTCAAACAATTTAAAAATATTGATTTTTAATATACTATTACTTTTCTAAACTATCTTAATTTTCAGAGCAATATTCATTTATGTAATATAATAAATACATAAATGAATATTGCATAAAAATACAGGGAAATATTGTATTGCTTAAATCTTACAATTTATATGTAACGCTAAGTTTGAAAACAATTTTCAGTTTCTCTTGCACTAAGCACAGCTTGTATGGCAAAAGCCAGAGATTGTATCTATATATTTTATTAAAACCTTGATTATTTTGCTATGAAATATATATTTTTTTATTTAGTACTATTAAAACACCCAGGCTTCACACAAGTGCAATAAAAATAAACATATAAACCTTTCTCTTAAATCACTTTATCTTTTTCATTAAAAGTTGAGTAGTTTAAAAGATGTAAGTGAACAGTCACGGTTGTTTGTTCTCCACTGTGACTTCATTTTATACCATAATAATAATATGTAAATTTTAAATTAAGCTTCATTGTTAAAAAAAATCCTATGTAGATAGGCCCGTTTATTTTAATAAGTTGTATTTTGTTGCAGTTTAAAACGTAGGGAACATTTAGAAAGACACATGCAGGAACATACTGGAATAAGGCCGCATGTCTGCCCCGAATGCGGAAAGGGCTTCAAGCGGAAGGAGCATCTCAACATCCACAGTGCCATCCATTCTGGTGTCAAAGTGCTAGCATGCCCCGTTTGTAATAAAAGTAAGTATTTATTTTTATTTATCTTCTTTTACATACCTTAGCCATTGTTGGTTCTCTGTCCTATGCTAGAACCATCAGCTCCCTGCAGGACATGATATTGACATTATCTAAAACTTGACTAAGTATTTATAAAACAACCTATAATTTTTAGTACAATTTCAACACATTACTCATCAGGGACTTATCTATGCATGTACATTAGTGTTTATACAATTAGTGCAACTCAAAATAGAGTTAACTTTTGCGCAAAACCGTTATTGTTTTCCTATATGGTCCTGTTTTGCGGAAAAGGTGTTATTATATGTACTATTTCACATGCGCTCAATACCTTTGTTGATTTACAGTAATATATAAAAAAAAATTGGCCTTTGCCTGAAGGCACACAGATTTAGAGAGCATATAAAGAAGAAACTATCACTGTACAAAATAAGAAAGAAAAAACTGTTAAAAGGCTATAAATAAAAAAAAAATATAAAAAATTGCAATACATTATCATACTTTGCTCAATACATGACATTGATATTTAAATACAAGCAACTTAAAACACATTTTTATTTTAGAGTTCAATCGAAAGGACCATCTTCAGAAACACATCCAGACGCACAACAAACACATAATGGAGCACAGTATATTGAGTGACTTGGGACTGACCAACATCAAGACGGAAGTCAATGATGAGGATGAGTACAAAGCTGGTGGATCTGATGCCGCGAATACAGAGAGCGACCAAACTGCTGAGGTGAGTTGTTTAGAAATACAGTACTTGATAGAAAAGTCAAAAGCATGCTTTGATCATGAACGTATAAAAAAGGCGGACACCGCTTCAGTAATAAATAGTGAAGCCATCAAAGTAAGACGGCCGTATCGTAGCGACACGTGCCGCACGCACACATTCACAGCAAAGTAAGACGATCGGCCGCCAGTACCAAAGAATATATATTACTAACATACGCGTACGTCAATGGCAATTATCCGTAAAACTCACACAAACGTAAGTCCCCGCCATTGTTAGGCTTCACTCAATGCTTAGCTCACCTTCCGTCCGCCTTTTTTTTAAAGTCCATGGCTTTGATAAGAAATATTCAATTTATAGAGCACTAGCTCTCCGCCCGCGTAAATACAGTATCCCACGGGAACATTGTACTGTTTCGGGATGAAAATTAACATATGTTTTAATCCAGAGCCTAAACTACTACCATACCAAATTTCATCAAAATTCAGTAGTTTTTGCGTGAAAGCGTAACAAACGTCCATCCATCCTCGTACACCCTTACTAATAAAAATAGTTATCCAGTAGATAAGTAACACAATGTTTTGTCCTTGTCTGTCAAGCGACATTTCCAACGCATAAGACAAGGACAAAACATTGCATTGCTTATCTACTGGATAAATATTTTTATTAGTAAGGGGGTTAGGTTAGGTTACTTATAAACGCGTATTAAATAAGTAAACGCGGTTAGTTAAAAAGAGGTAGATATGTTATAAACGCGTAAAAATGAAGACTCGAATTGGCCCGAGTCGGGCCAATTTTGGTTAGTGTGCTCCGCGAGTAATAGCGTGTTTTGTGTTACTATGCGACGTTGACACATTGACACGCGTCCGACGTCAATGTGTGTCGCGGCACAGAAATATTGTCAGTTTTGTAAGGATATAACGTATTAACTATGTAATAAGGTAGTAGGCCCATCTCTATGATCTGTCAAACGCTGCCAATGTGTAGATCATTATAGAAAAAACTCTACATCTCTATTAATGTATTGCGTTTTCACACGTGATAACGATATCCGATATTGCAGCCGAAAATGTGAGAGGCACATACATATGTTTTATATCTATATAACTTCTATACTAATATTATAAATGCGAAAGTGTGTCTGTTTGTCTGTCTGTTACGTCTTCACGCTTTAACCACTGGACCGATTTTTATGAAATCTGGTATAGATATATTTTGGAACCCGGGAAATGACATAGGATATTTTTTATCCCGAAAAGGTAGTGTTCCTGCGGGATACTGTATTTACGCGGGCAAAAGCTAGTTGAAACATATACCTGTCTTTGTCTGATCGGATTGGATAATGGGAAACGCTCTTATGCCGACGATATAAGTTTTTTTTTTTACCGACTTCCAAAATAAGGAGGCGGTTATTAAATGTCATCTTGAAAGTCGATATCATGACGTGGTCATCGCTTGTCGTCTTCGTCGAAAACCTATATTTAGCGTTAAATGTAAGATACAAAATGGCACCCCTAATACCCTCGAGACCCCCAGGGTCGAGGGTGGGTCCCCCTCCCTTTCGGTCCCTCACAAGTTATTTACTTTACAAGTAGATACCTACCTACTGGTATGTACTTTAAGGCTCACGGGCCTTATTTTGATAACATTCTAAAATTATAAACACGCTGTATGATTTTATGGCACGGACGCAACGGAACCTATTAATAATAATAATAATATCTATGGACGTTTCACACCACGTCAATCTGATCCCGAGGTAAGTTCTCGAAGAACTTGTGTTACGGGTACCAGACAACGGAAATATATTTAATACTTTTATACTATACACATATTTAAGATTTTTAATACACATCCATGACCCAGGAACACAGAAAAACTTTTTGTTCCTTCGGCGGGATTTGAACCCGCGACCCCCGGCTTGAGCACCAACACGCTTAACCAACTGAGCCACAGAGGTCGTCGAATTAATATGTTCGATCGCCGACAGATCGCAAATAAAAAGTATTTTATCCCGTTCCAGAGGGACTTAAAACTAGAGAACAGCTGGCCTTAAAACTAGAGAAGTTCAGGGAAGGTTAAACGGTGAGAAATATTCGAAAAGGTGTAAGTGTAGGACTAATACGTAGGTTACATTGTAGGTGTAGTCATTTATTAATTTCAGTTCATGTTTAAGACAGAACAACATGTGTCGGTACTCGGAATAGCTAAATTAATAATAAAATTATGTACACAATGGATAAGCTATACAATATTTGTCCTTGTATACAATAATAAAATAATATATATTATATAAGCGATTTTTCCAATTATGCATTAGACAAGGACAAAACATTGTATAGCTTATCCACTGTGTAAAAATTTTTATTAGTAAGGGGGTAAGTTACTTGTTTACGCTTAGGTTAAATTGGATTGAACATATTATATCTGGTTGATGATGCTCCTGACTCTTTCGAGTGCAGTTTAGTTAAAAATTGTTGAGTATTTAATAGTTTACTCATAAAAGTAGCTGTGAAGACCATTGCCAACCGGTTAGCATTACGTAGGTAGACTGCCCCGTGCCCACACAGGTTAGGTAGATGATAACGGTACGGAGCCCTTAGCCAAGGTGACATCGCTAATTACGACGGTGAAGTTCGAAAACAAAAATGTAGGGGATTTGACTTACGTATAGCAAGTGATAGAGCTGAAAATCGAACACAAGTGTCGAGTCAAATCAATCATATGTCATACTAGCTGATGCCCGCAACTTCGTTTGCGCAGAACTAACGAAAGCGGAACCCTATTTTTTTAAACGGAACCCTAAAATAAAAGTAGCCTATGTTAGACCTTATAACATCAGCTATCTGCTAGTGAAAGTCCCGTGAAAATCGGTCCAGCCGTTTCAGAGATTAGCCGGAAAAAACAGACAGACAGACCGACAGACAGACAGACGGACAGACAAAAATTTTAAAAATTGGTATTTTATTGTAAGTACCGAATATACTTTCAGATTAATTAAGTGAAAAGCTGTTAATTTGAAGTTACAAACAGACACTTCAATTTTATTTATCTGTATAGATGTATAGATAATATGACAGCTCGACACTTCGATTTTCAACTGTATTTTATGATAGCGCAGAGTTCAAATTTAAGTGCTCTGAATTTTCCCGGGATCGCTGGTTTAATTCCGATCATATTATAGTCCCAGGCCCAGCGTTATAGTAACCGGTGCCGGGTAGCCGGTCGCGAAATGTATGGCCATGTACACCGGTACGTGTGAAAGCTATCGTACACGGATATACACCTCGCGACCGGCCGGCTACCCTGCAACCGGAACGTGTGCAACGGCACTAAAGGCTTACTTACGGTACTGCTTGTTCTACTATTAATTCTTCAACACATTTCGAAACCACAAGAATATTAACACGTAAAAGAAACCGAAAAGTTATCCAATAAACATCATTTTAGTGAAAAACTAGCTGTTGCAGTACTGTATCCCACTGGAACACTGTACTTTTTCGTGATAAAAAGTGTGCTGTACCTATTTTAATCCAGAGCAAACTATACTACCATAGTCCATACCAATTTTCAGTTCAGTAGTTTTTGTGTGAAAGAGTAACAAACATCTATCCATCCTCACGAACTTTCACGTTTATAATGGTAGTAGAGTAGGATGTACCATGTCCTTAAACTGCTGGTCTGCCCCTATAAAACCATGTACCTAAATCCAAATACCACCGTCCGTAGATGTTAGAGCATTCTCTTATCTCTAAAGACGTTTCAACACCTTTTTTGGACCCAAATAGGGGACAAAAATGTTATATGTTAGGAAACATACACTATGTGACCACTTTTTACCCATATTTTTACCCCCGCCCCGCCCCTACGGTGTACTAATGGCCGTCGCGCGAGGTTTTCATAGAAGATGTTGACTACGTGAGTCGTGACTAAAACCCCTCCACCCGGTGACCAAGCGTCGCACCCGCCCCCCTAAACAGGTCACGTAGTACTTACGTACAGAGAAACAGCTTGTATAGAACGATCCAAATCGATCCAAATTTGAAAAAAAAAAAACGTTATTTTCGACGGCCTACAAATTTCCCACAGCCTCGTGGACACACCGTATGCTTTTAGTAGCGCAATCAAATCGAAGATAACTAAGTATGCTGTTTATCTGTTCGTCTCTCTTTAATCTGCGGTAAACCCATACCGCAGATTAAAGAAACTACTACAAACGCAGATTAAAAGGTAACTAAGGTAACCTACCCATATTCACTTAGTTACCTTTTATGGAGTTAGAAGTGACTAGTGTTAGTCAATGCTATTTCACCACGCTGCGCTGTACGCTGCCAAAGAGCTATGCCCCTACAAGTATCTATTGCGCACTACGGCACTGGGTAGGCACTAGGCATATTGCCCACGTTTCTTACGAAACTGCTGGTGTGAGAATATGCTGCACTCATAATTAAAGTGCCTCGAAACCACCGTAGTTTAGTGATTTGGTATTTAAACTTATAAGGTTTTCTTAGAGTTGGGAGTTTGGGACTCTATACAGCAGATGTTATTCACAACCAGTCCGGACATATAGATTTATAGTACCTATATATAATTAATATCAAATCTTTAAAGTTAATAAAGATAAATTTTCAACAATGTTATGTTGCAAACAATCGACAAGCTCAAACATAAAATATTTGCTTCAAAAATCAGAATAAAACGTTCGAGGCAAAATGATCATCATGTGAATCTGCTATCTTCTTCTTCTTCTATATATTTAAAGGCAAAGCTGATTTACTGATGTATTGACAAAGCACAGGGAAATTTGAAATTTTTCACACGTATTTCTCATATGACGTAGGCATTAGGGTGTCCCAGAAATTTCAAGTTCGATTTTTTTACGCATACCCTCTTAAAATGTTCGTATTGACCCAGTATAGCCTAGAAAAAAATATTATCGCATTTGATAAACGATAACCCGTGCCGGCTTGCGATTTTAATTTTCCCATACAAGTTACAAGGGGACAACCCTATGACCTGCAATTAAATGTTTCATTTGTCGTTTCATACGTGGTTTTTTAAGATTTCTTGTGTGCAATTGTTTATTGCGTACCTAAAGACGTCTGTAAAATTCAAGAGTAGTAAAAAATACTGCCTAGCCACCAAATAAATGATGCAAAATGCAAACACATCGTCAAGTTTTGGCAGTACTATTTGAAGTGTATTTTACATTATTTATGAAATCAAATTAACCGCCCGCGCCGGTTAAATAAACGTAATAAATATGATTATAAAACATAGACGTCTTGAAAAGAGGCCAGGTCAAGAGTACCCTAAACCGTAGAGCATGTATGAAGGGAATAATGAAAGTGGACGAAGCGAAACAAGTATGTGAAGGATCGTAGCAAGTGGAAAGAAGTGGTCTCTGCCTACCCCTACGGGAAAGAGGCGTGATTATATGTATGTATGTATGTATAAAACGTATTCTGACAACTTGAAAAATTTTACAATTGAGGAAGACAAATCATCTTCAAAGAAACAAAGAGAGCAAGGTTATACAATTGCAAACCATTGCTCAGATGTTTCAGACAAAAAAATTACGGAGAAAGAAAAAAAATTAGACAAAACCTATTACTAGAAGAAAAAAGAAAGTTTACATCTTGTACTTTTCTTTATTGTTTTATATTTTTTGTCTACACCACCCAAACAAAGGTTTCGTTCGACCCTAGCCGGGCTTAAAGGGAAATACAGATAGTATGTCTATATTTATATTTTATACTTATTAGTATTTTTTTCCATAATCAATTCATTTGCATGATATTTCGTATAAATTGTGTACGGAAAAAATAATGAGTTACGTATTTCAGTGTTTTCTGAAAATCATCCCCTAGGTGGGTATAGTAGGAGATGAAAGTTCAAAACCTAATTTCACGCGGGCGAAGCCGCGGGCAATTAATGCTAGTTTTAATATAAAATAAAGTACACATTTTGTGACTAAAAAATTCAGACTACTAACCGTTTTTTTTTTTTAATTTCTAAATGGTAACTCCATAGATATATAATATTAGTTATCACTGGGTAACTCTGTTGAACACGGTTACATTAATTACATCTGTGCATCTCTCTGTAATTAATACTAGACCGTACTAAAATAATTTACACTAGATATTCAATGTCGCTCTCATTGTCCGATAGGTTGGAAAAGTCACTTGGCAGACAATGACAGCAATAATCAAACTTTATCAGTATTCGGTAGAGGATAGTGTGCACCACTTGATTTTTGAACCTTGTTGTGATGGAAATAAGGCCGAAATGTGGTACTGCACACAATACTGTGATTTCTCATAAAGATTTCCAAATACATACAAGTATGGTGCGTCTCCACTGTCCATATTTAAACTACAAACTGTAGCCTCTCGCCATATTTTTATATTGGTTTTGAATGACTCCCCAATATTATGCCAAAACTTTGTCCTTGTATACGCCCGTTGTTACACCGCGCAACGGCAGTAAGATCCAAAAGTGGTACTTTTCGATCTTACTCTATTGTAATAAGTTCGAAATGTAGTACTAGAGGTGTAAAGTAACGAAAAAAGCGTACCCGTATCTATGTATTCTTTACTATAACAGTAGTACTCGTTACTATAGTGTCGTTACGTTACTCGTTATTTCTGATACCTCATGACATGCTATGTTATGTAGAGCAATGAATCAAGTCGTAATGTGTACGCGTATAGTATGAAATCGTGGTGTCGCAAAATTCGTAATTTGTAGAATACATTTTGATACATTACATACCAAGGTGCGTAAGGTGCATTTTTTCACGTTTCCGTATTTTGAATCACTTTTTGAATTATAACACGATACTACGAAAAATGCGAGTAACGAAATATGTTCGTGTGTAACCTTTCGTTACTCGGTACTAGATGGCGCACTCGTTACTCGGTAGTCGGTACCGAATACATGCGGTTTGCTACAGCTCTATGTAGTACACCACGTTTGTAGGCAACCGTAGAGGCGTCAGTATATCCGTTGGAGTAATTTTAGCTCCCCCCTACAGTGTGGAGCTGAAGGGGATCTCCCCCTAGCGGGGAGCTAAGAGGGTCCTACATCACCTGTGAACTGTGGGAAGTTTTTGTTCGAGTGGAAATGTTCTAGAATTATCTTGCAAAGGCCATTTTAATGCCAAATCCTCGAATATACCTATTACCTAATAGTGGTTTTAGCTTTTAGTATACGTATTAGTCCCGAATTCAAAGGATAATTTAGAGAAATACAACCTTTTAAAACTTGAATTATTTAAAATTTTATGTATGTGTAAGTATGTATGTAAGCAGAAAACTTAAATTGATGTGGTTTTAAAGCGTTAAGGCTACTATCTCACGAGCCTTTTTTTGCTGTCGCGACAAAAAAAACTGAACTGTAAATATAACTGTGCGCAATACAATAACATTTGACACTTGACACTTTAATTTTCAGCTCTATTGTATTAGAGCAGAGTTCTATTTACAGTGCAGTTTTTCTGTCGCGACCACAAAAAAACTCTCGTGGGTGCGAGCTCTTATGAAAATACGTATAATAAGTATGTAATTATTTTCCATTAAAGAAGTTTGAACCGCCTTCAAAATAGTATTAAGTAGTCCATACTGCATACATTATGAAGGCCTTTATATTTGCTTTATGATAATATTACTATTCTTAATATCATAAAGCATCTATATCTAACAATATAGAGAACTAGTTAATTTTTTATAAACAAAAAATTAAAACCGATTTTCAAAGTAAAAATGGGACCACACGGGATGCACCAGCTTTGAATAAAGAATCGTCAGAATCGGTTCACCCAGTGGATAGTTCTGAATTCTGACTTCTGAGGTAACAAACATAAAAAATGTAATCGAATTCGTCAAAGTAGAAAAAAAACCCTACTTTTTTGAAGTCGGTTAAAAATAGGGTAGGATAGGCTAATTACTCATAGTACTCACCTACCTTAATAATTATAATCAACTCAATTCTATCCATTAATATTTAGGTCAGCAACAAACCAACATACAATATTTAAAAGCAACTCGTGTTACACCGACATACGGCAAACCCGAAGCTCCTACACAGTACATAGCGCAGGGTAGATACATAACATAAAGTACATAACGCCACCCCGAATATAACCCAAGGGGGTAACCCCGTAGTCCGTACATAACCCCTTTCAGCGCACCCCACTTACTAATCCGCTCGGGGAGCGTACGCTAGCTGCTAACAAGCTGTTATTTTTACGATTTTTCATGTAAAAATATTTTTTTCTTTTTTCGAAACTACTGAAATATTCCTTCTGAAATAGTATAGCTCGTTATTTTTACGATTTTTCGTGTAAAAATATATTTTTTTTCTTTTCTCGAAACTACTGAAATATTGCCCTCTGAAATAGTATAGCTCCACAAATTCTAGTTACATTTTCTCTACAAAAAGTGAAAAAGACTTTTCCATGAAAGGTTAATAGAGTAAGCGATAATTATATTCATAAACTAGCTGTCCCAACACCGTTCTGTCCTGGAATAAATAAATAGATAACTACACCTACACCTCCAATATTTCTAACCGTTTACCTTCCCTGAACTGAATTATTTAAAGATCACAGTAAGCCAAATCGGTTCAGCCGTTGTTGAGTTTTAGCGAGAATTTGAAACTGCAATTCGATTTTCAGAAATTCCAAATTTGACCGATTTTTTAAGAGAGTTGCCATACAGATCTGCGTTCATCTCAAAAGAGGAGTTGTCACGTAATGATCTCTTGCACTGTCAGTCGGGCAAAAAACGCCAACGTCCAAGCATTAATATGTGGAGGACCAGAGCCTCTAGTCAAGATGTATTCGATTATTTTCGACGGCGAAGTTCGAAAACAAAATGTATGGGATTTTGCAAACGATATGTCACTTAGCGATGACTTAATATGTCAAATTCCATACATTTTTGATTTCGAACTTCGCCGTCGAAAATAATCGAATGCATTTTGACTAGAGGCCCAGTTTATAAAGACATATTTGCTATTAACTAATTTGTGCCGCCCGTACCAGCTAAAACAATCGGCTAATATTTTACGACTAGTCTTAAGGCCTTTCAAAGCATTTTGAGTAGGTAAAATTTTATGTTTGGATTTTAAAAAAAAGAGAGCTTCTATTCTCTAACAAAACCCCTACGGGCTAGGTAGAATTTTTTGCCCGTCCCACTCTCCAACCTACGCCCCTTTTGACTTATTTCGACCAGTTTCACAGAGTCTATTATGTCTGTCATTGTCTCTACCGTAGAACGTCGAGAGTTATTTTGAAATAGTAATGCTTTAGAGTCGGAAGTGATAAGGTAGTGATAGTGACACAGGGGTTAATATAGTCAGTTTAATTAGATACAGAGGGTTTGATAGTATAACCATTATCTTAGTATATACTAGTTTGTTCGAATGATGTTTTCTCTCATCGAGGAGGCTTATTATGAGGTACGTGATAATCCCATAGTCCATAGAGATTATATACATCTGCAATACCCGATGGTATGTCGGTATCTCGCATCAAAGTTGATAATCGTTACTACATCATAAGGACTAGAAAGAAAAAATCTTCAATACCGTGGCGATTGCTATGTTTTAACAGTAATGTTTTTTTTTTAGAAAAAGAAATGCTGATGATGATCATTGTTTCAGATGGACACAGACGCGAGTAATGATGGGAACCAATACAACGAATCCTTCGATCCGGCGTACGACCTGGCTAAGCAGTTCTTAGTGGCCAAAGACGAGATGTCCTACGATAACTACGTAAACGGCGGATTTGACCCTGAGAGACCGCACGTCTGCCCGCTATGTGGCAAAAGTTACAAGAGGAAAGATCATTTGAAGATACACAGTTGGACGCACAAGAAGAAGGAGAAGTTTTGTACGGAGTGCGGGAAAGGTGAGTGCTTTGAGATTTTGAATGTCTGTCCTTTCTGGCATATCTATGGAACGGCTAGACTGATTTTACAGGACTGTGGTAGGCGATAGCTGATACATTAAGAACAGCTTAGACTACTTTTATTTTAGAAAAAAAATAATTGTTGAAATATTTATAAAACATATTCTTGTTTGTTGGACGTTTCGAGGAGAAAAAGTATTCTGAATAGTTCTACTGTTGAGAACATTCGCTCTATGTATCAATTTTGAACCCTATTGCTAGAGAAATAGAGACGATATAGTTCCACACTGGAATTGTCCTGACTGTACATATTTCGTAACGTTATTACAGTAACGTAGCGTGCTATACGACCGTAGGGGGCCGTTACCGGTATAGTTAGGGGGGGATAGCGACCAAGCCCATTCTAATTAGTAAGTAGTAACTAGCGATAAAATCATGTTATTAGTTTTAACGTAGGCCCATCTATGACTAAATACTGAATTACCTTCGAAATTACGACCTCAGTGACTCAGTGGTTAGCGCGTTGGCGGTCGCGGAATCGATTCCCGCCAAGAGAATATTTTTTTATGTTCCTAAGTCATGGATGTGTATTAAATATGTGTATAATATACTAAAAATCTTAAATCGAGACCAAATCAGGGACGTCTTGAAAAAAGGCCAGGTCAAGAGTACCCTAAACCGAGGAGCATGTATGAAGGGAATAATAAAAGTGGACGGAGCGAAACAAGTATGTAAGGATCGTCCTAAGTGTAGTACCAAGTACCAACGCAACACCTACTGTATTATACAAATCACAAACGCATGGTAGTGTGTATAAATATTTTTTTTGTTAAATTTATGTATTTATATTTTATAAGCTTTCTGCACACCTTCCTCCCCATAAATTTTAACTGTGCCAAATTACATACATTATCCCCCGTTCGCACAATTCTCGTAAAACTGTACTCAAAATAAGTAATTCATATTGTATCAATTTAAATGATTAATAAATTGGTTCTAATTTCAAATTATCTATTAGAGCAAATAACCCAACAACCTGCTGTAAAATAGGTTATTACGTGTTAAATTCCACTTGGGGCATTTTTTGTAGAGCAGGGGTGGGGCCCAGAAAGGGAGGGCGGGGCCCTCCAGGAAGTATCGGCACGTCTCCATGGCAACACGATTCCCCCCAACGCTTTTAGGGTTTCACGAAGTAAAACAGGTCCTGGCCGAGTATAAGCAAAAAAGTTTTACACGTGTCTGGTAAAGGAGGCCTAAAATATCAATATTTAGAGTAG
The DNA here is from genome assembly GCA_905404095.1 of Glaucopsyche alexis. NCBI lineage: Eukaryota > Metazoa > Arthropoda > Insecta > Lepidoptera > Lycaenidae > Glaucopsyche > Glaucopsyche alexis. The sequence continues at coordinate 19,337,657 of FR990054.1, read as the reverse complement.
TGACTTTCACGCTTTAACTACGTCATCAATTTTGTGAATCTACACAGTGGATTTATTTCTCAACTAGCCGTTGCCCGCGGCTCCGCCCGCGTAAATACATTATTCCTCGGGAACACTGTATTTTTTCGGGATAAACAGTAGCCTATGTTTTAATCCAGAGTTAGTAGATACCAAATTTCATCAAAATGCCGTTCAGTAGTTTTTGCGTGAAAGAGTGACAAACATCCATCCATCCATCCTCACAAACTTTCTCATTTATAATATTAGTAATAATATTAGTAGGATACAAACACTGTTAGAACCCAGAAGTATAGGGTTATTTTTCTTGAAATACCCTTTATCAAGGAATAAATTACTATACCTGGGTAACTGTTCTGATAGATTTTAAAAAATAAAAAGAATCACAAAAATATTTGTCTGACCGGATTTTGAACCCACAACGTTCTGAATTTTCGAACAAAGCAAAAATTATACATACACATACCAAACTGCCAAAATATGGACTGACGTAACAGAGTCGAAATTATTGATATATTGTGGCACGACAAAAGAAAATCACATATACATAAAGCTGTAAATGCGCAGTTTCTCTGGGAACTCTCTGCATACTTAATTTCATGGTAATACTTGCAGCCGTTTTCGAGAAACCGATTATATATATTATGTCACCGTAAAATTGTAAAATGTTGATAGACTTTCGAGCGAATATGCTGCCTATAATTTAACACATTATTTTTCGTTAGATTTTAAATACATATATAGTTTTTAATCTTTCGACATATTTATACAATCTCGTATTACTTATACAAATACGTAATATACAAGATTGTCTCGTTTAAAGCATAATATTATTTTTATAAAAACTTTAACCCCACTACGGAAACAAATTAGCCTAAGTTACCCGGGCAGCAGGCTTTTACAACGAATCTATTGACAACTGACATCCCATACATTACAGCCGGATCAGGAGGGCTAGACAAGATGCATTAAATAATATCGACGGCGAACTTCGTGAATAAAAAATGTATGGGATTGACATAAGCGTGCGTTAAATGACATATTCAGTCGTATCGTTAAAAAAAATGGTAGCCAAGCAGCCACTTTGAACGAATACGCTAACGATGCACTCATATAACGAATTGCTCTAACGTGTTTCTCCATACAATGCCTAGACAAGCGGCCGTAAGTGACATTTAGTAGATCGTGATCTTTATCTTTATCGACCTAACGATAAAGATACCCAGGGGGCTACCTTTATCGCCTCAACGAACAATATGGCGGATTTTTATTGATCAGCTGTTATTTGTAAATAATAATGATTTGCCTAAAGTTGCCTAAAGGGTCTATACAACACCTTTTGCTAGTTGTCTATATTGCATAAAGTCAAAAGGATTCAATCTAAAGTATTCAATAAATCACAATTATAGTCAATACCTAATATGTAATTCATTGTATTCAAGTATAATTCAACACTTTGTTAAAATATAAATTTCTTAATTTGTAGCTTACTTGCAGTTTGTAATCTTTACACGTTACTATATCAGCTGAAAGCAATCTTTAGGTGTATAGTAGGTACCTAAATTATAGTAGGTAACAAATGGAGTTCATAATTAAGCAAGTTTCTCTGAAACTTCCTTAGAAATAAAGATTTGTATTTAGTAGTTAAAATTTATAAGTTTTTCAATGTAATGATATTTTATTGTCATCGATGCTCAACACCTTCGCCTTATAAATGGGTTAGAAGGACACAAACACCTCATAAAAGTTTTGAAATATTTGCTATTATACTTTGATTAATTATTACAAATTTAATATTATATATCTATGCTATTATACACCTATTATAAATAGTCAAGTAGTGTTAACCAATTAAATACTTAATATTTAATCTCTATAGTATATTTGTGACTAAATAATTGAAATAGTCTTTACAATTTTACAGAACTATAACGTTAAACTACACTTGTAATTAAAGTACCTTGACTGTACAGGGTACTATTGCAATAAATAAGTAAACCGTTAGGTTTACTTATTTATTGCTTACCACATATTGTAGACAAAATATTACAATGCGGCCATAACACTTTGAATTTGTTATAAGCATTGTCTTGCTAGAATTATTCATTCATTCTAATTTAAGAGCTTTGCTCTTGTCAGTGATGCTTTCTTCATTCGAGAGGAATCTCTGCACTCCGGGCGTTCTCTTGACCTCCTGATACGACACGACCATCACATTCGCCTACACCTGTCCATAAAAGTTCTCGGCCTTCCACGTTTTCTACTACCATCCCTTCAATTATTCCTCTAATAAAGTTATTGTGCCGTATCAAGTGTCCGTATTAGGATTGATTAAATAATAACAATACAAGAGTATCTACATTTTATTTTACTTTTTTAAGTAAGTTTTACATGGTTTTAGTAAGAAAATAAACTTAAAATGTAAAAATACTTTTATTTCTTGCAAAGGAATTACATAATGCAGATATTTCTTTAAATAATCAGTTTTATCTCAAGTCACATAACCAATAATAACATTATACAATTTAAAAATCAACACAGCTAATAATAGTTATTATTTACACGCACTAGTTAAAGCCTGTCACAGAATGAATACAAATTAACTTAGGTTGGTAGCGGTTTTGATACATTAATTAAATTATGATTATTTATATCACTTCTCACTATCAGTGGTGAAGGCTGCTTCTCCTTCAAAGGGAAGCCGGAACCTGTATCATAGGTAGGGATTTCTATGAAGGTTTGCAAAAGGTATGTGACAAGGGAAGCCGATAGGAATGGAGTTATAAACCCTACGCCAATGCTCACTATAAACTGTATAAACAACATTATTGTATACCTACAATTCCTACAAATTATAAAGATTTAAAACGCATTTTACTTATGTATAAGGTAATGATAATATTTAAGTAGTCAAAGATCCTACTAATATTATAAATATAAAAGTATGTGAGTATGTTTCTTCTTTTTTTCTTATCTCCACCAGTATGAAGCCTTGAAGCCAACTTTTATGTATAACGATACAGAATCGGCCAGCAGATCTCAAGTACATTATACGGACGCTCTAACGGTGAAGGAAAACATCGTGAGGAAACCCGCACATAGTTGGCCCCAGACGTATTGACTAGTCATTCCTCTGGACTAGGCTGGCTATGTTGTGAGAATGCCGTATGTGCTTGGGCAATCATACGATATTTAAAAACCAACTGTCCCAGGCACTACAGTATTTCACGAGTGGTTACTTCGCTCGGAGAATACTGTATAAATCATCCATCATCGGATGTAAAGACCTAAGTTAGGTAAATTGTTATTTTGATAACAAACAAAAATTATTGTACTTCATCTTCTTCTTCTTCATCTTCTTCTGGCCAGTTTAAAGTGTTACCAGGACATGGATATAGTCCTAAGGATAGAAGACTCCGTATTTTGTAATTGCTAAAAAGAACTGTATTGCCTTGGTAATAGAGTGTATTTCACAATGCACGTATCATAGAGGCAAATCCGAGCCGAGCGAGATAGCCAGAAGGGAGGCCGTGTGTCTCGTTCTTGCATGTTGCCAACCAGAAAAATGTTGGTATTTTTAAAAAGTGACTTGAAAAATCTTAGATAAAACGAGTGTACTTTATTATTATTTTAACAAATGTTTATAACTATATCATATTCTAATTAAAAAAGTTAGAAATAGTCATTTAATACTAAATAAAAATGCAGTTTACATTATAACCTTTTCCTTCTTTTTTATTAGATGGTATCATTTGCAAGGCAATAGATACGCCATTACAGTCGGACAAGGATCTTTTGGCACTTAGATGGGGGCGTGAGTGTCGCAAATAAGAACAATACTTATTACTAAAAGTGAAATTTTACAAGACGGCGATGTTATTACTGATTTTATCCACGTGCCAAAAGGTAAGTGTCGCAACTACAAAACAATATAATATAATACTAAAAGTGACATTTTACAAGACGGCAATGTTAGTTCTGATTTTGTCCACGTGCCAAAAGATCCTTGTCAGACTGTACACATATTTTATGCTGAACACCGGATAATATTAAAATTCATAATAGTACCGGTGCTGGATTTGCTGGACGCACCGTGAGTATGGTCTTTAGTGTAATCTCTTAAAATCTGTTTATAATGTGTGTCCTATGACCATTTGGCAAGAAATCTGTATAAAATCTGTATTATCAATGAAAACTAGAAGATAATTAATTAAATAATGTATTATATAATATAATAATTATTCAAAATAGAACTCTGGAGTCATACAATAGATCAGTGGTCCCCAACCTTTTTTTTACGCGGGCCACAAACCCGTTGTACTCCTGGTGTTGCGGGCCGCAACCAAAATTTTTAGGGACAAAAAATATGGTGTTTAAAATTAACGATTTAATAATAGAAAAACACGAGGTAGTTAAAAGAGTGAAACTAAACATTTAAGATGAGATAACGACACAAACTAAAATAAAATAACAAATATGTATTATAATAATAATTATGTTCACTCAGTGAGATTTTTGGAATTGTGAACGATTTTTCACAACTTTATCTAGAGCTGGCTTGTCGCTGCATGCTATCCTTATTACATCGTAGGCTGTATTTCAAGAACCACTTTAGCTAGAAAGCTGATATTTTCATAAGTCTTAATTCTGATGCCACTATAACAACATAATATCATATCTAAAAACAAGATAAAACAAATAATATAAGGATAATATAGGACCTTTTTATGATAACAAAACGCGATTTTTTGTCCTTTCTTTAGTCGATGGCAATACTTTAAATATTCACAAGATACTAAATTGATTTCTACTCCAATATATAATTCAAAATAAAAATTAATATAAAAGGGGTTTTCACAAAAAATACAATTTTTGGCTATTTTTTTTCCTAAAATGGCTTTTCCTCGGCTAATTTTTAAGTTACAGATTTCACGCGGGCCGCAGATAAAGGCCCGGCGGGCCGCATGCGGCCCGCGGGCCGCGGGTTGGGGATAGCGGCAATAGATAAACAGTTAACCAATAATTATTGTGTGTCTAATTTATAATCCTCTGAATTTTTCCCGGTGTTTCGGATTTCGGTGCATATTGAAGTTCCAGCCTTACAACCGTAATAATCGGCCTTGTTAAATAAGTACCTACTTTATTCTTATTGTAAATTTCTACACTTGAAATTTGATTCCATTTTATACAAAACACTCTAGGAACTTTCAATAAAACTTCTAGGTACCGTTTTACTGAATCGACTGACTTGCACTGACTATTTGTATTTTGAACTTTGACTAGACATTAGACTTGAAAATAATACGGTGTTGAAATCATATAGGTACCTACATTAAATCTAGTTGTCTGCCTTTTTAACTTGACACTGACAAATAGTTTTATGCCGTAACGCCATCAATAATTAAAAAAAATATATGACATTTGACAACTTCACAACTGACGGCTAAATTCTTGAAATCATAAACAACTAACGTTTGAGCAATTCGTTGTTGCGATTCGAACAACAGTATGCGTTTGGCTAGGCACAAAATGTCGTGATCTCAAAAGAGAAGTCGATACGACAGATCTTTCCGAATTTTAACGAAGGTAATTTGTCTAGGCGCCCAGTAGTTTAGGTGATACAAACATCCATACTTCCATACTAATATTATAAATGGGAAAGTGTGAATGTTTGTCCGTCTTTCACGCCCAAACTACTGAACCGATTTAAATGAAATTTGGTACATATCTAGTCTAGAGCCTGAGAAAGGACATAGGCTACTTTTTATCGCAGATAAATTTACGGTTCCCGTGGGATACTTTATTAACAGTTTCACGTAAACTACTAAACCGATTATCGTGAAATTTGGCACAGATATAAAGAAGACCACGGGAAAGGACATAGGCCTTTTTTATCGCGGGACGTATACGGTTCCCGTGGATCACTGTAGGTACTTAGGCGAGCGGAGCCGCGGGCATCAGCTAGTACATACATAGACTGCCAAAATTATCACTTTTTCTTTTGGCTTCGTCGTAAAATAGAGTGTAATGGTTTACAAATCACAATATTTTAATGTGAACCATTTTAGGGCCTATACATTTAACTTGTTAAAGCTTAAAGTTTATAACAAACATTTTGTGGGCGAACATAAAAAATAACAAAAGCGAGACACCCCACTAGGTTAGGTAGAGATTTTTTGTGCGTCGTTCCTCTTACGGCCCCATAATTTTTTCTGGATATTTTTTCGATACTAGGGGGCGTAGTAAAGTCCCCACTGGCTGAATACACATAATGTTGAGGGTGTATTTATAAATCGATTTAGTAAAAAAAAAATGCCGATACTGAAAAGAATTCTTCGAAAAGAATTATTTACTTGAAGCAACAAATAGTAATATAGAGTGGAATGACTGTGTGTTTGTTTCTGATAGTTAACAAAAAGTAGATTTTAGTAGGTGAGACTTCTCGAAAAATCAAGCGTCTGTTGGTATTTGTCTCTTTTCTCCAAACATCTCTTAACCCTGTCTTAATCCCTAATACGTCTTCTTAACTAATATTTATAATCTGAGCGATGGACAATCAGAAGTAAACTTCTTCGAAGATTTTGTCCAACTCACCACTATTATACTATATAGTATATACTATATAATACTTTGTATATACCCGTTAACCACCCTTCATCGAATACCGAAATAGTTGGTGCCTGGTGGGTGAAGTCCGCATTTTAAAGGGGGCTTTTACCTCCCCGGGGTATTTTGGGGTAAATGGGGGGATATCGATCGTCAGACGTGCGCATAACACCACCCGTTTTTGCGGGTTATGTGGTGCTTCGTATTAGGGTCTATACAATACATTGTTGGAACATATTATAAACTAGCTGATGCTTGCAACTTCGTTTGCGCAGAACTGACGGAAGCGGAACCCTATTTTTTTAAACGGAACCCTAAAATAAAAGTAGCCTATGTTAGACCTTATAACATCAGCTATCTGCTAGTGAAAGTCCCGTGAAAATCGGTCCAGCCGTTTCAGCGATTAGCCGGAACAAACAGACAGACAGACAGACGGACAGACAAAAATTTAAAAAATTGGTATTTTATTGTAAGTACCGAATATACTTTCAGATTCATTATGTGAAAAGCTGTTCATTTGAAGTTACAAACAGACACTTCAATTTTATTTATCTATATAGATGTATAGATGTATAGATTCCATGTAACCGTAACTTCATTAGATCATAAGTGCGTATTGAAACTATTAAGTCCAGTCTTTTCTTACGTAAAACCCGAAGCTGTGCAGGAAAGAGTTTAGATAAACTACACTCAGGTGTAGTAGTAATTACTATTTGCTATTTGTTTACTTAATTTACCTCTCCTGTTCTGCAGGGTTGCCTGGAAGAGATCGTTATAGCGTAAGGCCGCCCTTGCCCACATTTAGTCATAAGTTTAGTTTCTAGTAAAATAATTGTACCTATTTTAATGTGAGCAATAAAGTGTATATCTATCTACTAATTAGGTATGTAGGTGGGTACCTACTGGGTAGGCGACAGGTAGGTGCAGGCAGTTACGTGTAGGCGTATAAACTACAGTGCAATGTCGATTACGTATTTAGGTGTGGGGGGCAGGTTTAAAGTTAGATTTTTATGGTTAAGACAGGATAATGTCTATAGGGTCAGCTAGTATCATAGATTTACGTGAATTATCTTTATAGGACATACGTATAGCTTAAAGGACGTATAACGTTGCAGTCCTTTCAGTTATTTCCCCTCGGAGTTACTACGAGTGTGAGAGTGATCCTTATGACGTCGGCACTCGGCATAACCGTCCTGTCAGAGGGAAGATGACTTTTTTTTATTCCTTAAATTCCTTTACATAGAAAGCACACAGTACAATTGTACAGATATAACTAATTTATACTGCAACCCCTACACTAAGAATCTCTTGTGCTGTAGGGCTTGCCGGCTCTTCAATGTACATTTACTAGCAGGTTACATTATGAAGACATCGACAGTGATTGTAATAAAGGAACATAATTTTTATAACGCTTTATAACTCTGAATTGACTGTAGTATTACACAATAAACAGGTGGCTAAAAGGGTTGATAATAATTGACCGATAAAATCCTAAATTGTTTCCGAAGTAAAATCAACCTAAATATTGATGGATTTTTATCTTACGCACTTGTTGCTTTTCCGCTTTGCTCCCCTGTTGCTCTCATCTGTTGGACTCATCATCTTACGATCAGGCAGTCGGTTGCTTGTTTGTGCGTTTTAAAAGCAAAAGCTAGTAATTAATAAAGCATCCTTTTATCAAACTAGCATTGGTAAAAATTTAAAAATACGTCGCCATTTTAAGGGGTTGCGAGTGGTTGGGGGGAGGGGGGAGGGGGTTGGATTCGCCCCTCACCATTTTCACCCGCCGGAAATACTTGATTTCCTTAGACAAAATAAAAAACAGAAATTTGTAAAAAAATTAAAATACGTCGCCATTTTAAGGGGTTGCGAGTGGTTGGGGGGAGGGGGTTGGATTCCCCCCTCACCATTTTCACCCGCCGGAAATACTTGATTTCCTTAGAAAAAATAAAAAACAGAAATTTGTACAAACATTGTTTATTCCACTTTATGAACATGTTTTATAGCTTTTATTAATTCCACGAATGCATCTTTCCTGTATTTTATGTTATTTCGCCGCCACAAATATTCAAAAATAACATCTGCACAATTTTGTGTGTTATTAAAATTGTCCTTCTTAAAAAATCTTTTAACGGCCCTTCACTGGGACTCAATTCGTTGAGTATGAGTCCCATCTTCAGCTATGAATGGGTTGTCACGATCCGAGTGGTTGACTTTTTTGTCCATGTTCTGACAAGCAATCATATGCTTTCCAAAAATCAATGTGGATGGTGGTGCCAATTTCCACATTCTTTAATATAAGTGGCATCAAAACCTCAGCAGAGCGAATATTGTCTGGACACACTTCCAACCTCAAATCTTCAGATCCATCCTCAATCATACCTAGAACCCAATGGTCCTCAATAACAACTGGCTTCAATTATGAGTCGACGAAGCCCCGCTACGCGGGGCTCCTACTTCTGGGTGGTTTACAAAGAAATAACCACGATGGCTAAGGCGGTAGCTTCGCTGCGCTACGCTCCCGCCTTAGCCATCTAACCTAACCCAATGAAGTCGTATTGGGCCAACTCGGAGTAATACATTGCTATTAATTACCTAAGAATTATATACTGTTCTCATACATTTCCTATATCACATTATAATACTTATATAAAATATTGTTACGAACACACAAAAGCGCCATCTAGCGTCAACCAATGACACCACTTGGTGTGAACAGGGACAGCGTGGGGCCCCCTACTCAGTACTAGATGGCGCTACTGTGCAAACGTTCCAGAATAAATCTAACACGGTCACGCGACTCGGGAACTTTCTGGAGTCGTCTGGGACTCGTATCGACCGGTATAAATACGTCGGAAGAATGCGAGCGAGTCGAGTTCTTTTTGAGCTTCCGTCGAAGCGATACGGGCGATACCAGCGAAAACTAGCGATCGGGAGTTCGATTTGAACAGTGATGTGGCGATATCGATGTGAATACTAGTGATGTAATGATACCGTGAGTGAAACCCGCGACTTGGCTACGATTAAGGGACACAGTTAATGCTTAGTGTTTGGACTTAGTGTTTAGTGTTTGGACCTAGTGCTTAATGTTGGACTAAGTGCTAGTGAATAAAGTCTTCAAAGGAGTCAGCAGGCTTTATCTCCAAATCCTTCGAACCCCAGCACGTAACACTGGTGTCAGAAGTGAGATTTGGAGATGCCATTGACTCTGAGAGAAGATTTCAAGAAGTGCGGCGGGAGGAGCAGCTCCCGGGTGGAGGAGCGACCCCCGGGTGGAGGAGCGACCCTCGGGCGAAGGAGCGACGCCCGGGCGGAGGAGCGACCCCCGGGCAGAGGAGCGACCCCCGGGCGGAGGAGCGACCCCCGGGCGGAGAGGTGCGACCCCCGGGTGGAGAGGTGCGACCCCCGGGCGGAGAGGTGCGACCCCCCGGCGGAGAGGTGCGACCCCTGGCGGAGATGTGCGACCCTTGGCGGAGAGGTGCGACCCCTGGCGGAGAGGTGCGACCCCTGGCGGAGAGGTGCGACCCCTGGCGGAGAGGTGCGACCCCTGGCGGAGAGGTGCGACCCCTGGCGGAGAGGTGCGACCCCCGGGCGGAGAGGTGCGACCCCCGGGCGGAGAGGTGCGACCCCCCGGCGGAGAGGTGCGACCCCTGGCGGAGATGTGCGACCCTTGGCGGAGAGGTGCGACCCCTGGCGGAGAGGTGCGACCCCTGGCGGAGAGGTGCGACCCCTGGCGGAGAGGTGCGACCCCTGGCGGAGAGGTGCGACCCCTGGCGGAGAGGTGCGACCCCTGGCGGAGGTGCGACCCCTGGCGGAGAGGTGCGACCCCCGGGCGGAGAGTTGCGACCCTTGGCGGAAGAGTGCGACCCCTGGTGGTGGAGAGCAACCCCTGGCGGAAGACTGCGACCCCTGGTGGTGGAGAGCGACCCCTGGCGGAAGATTGCGACCCCTGGTGGTGGAGAGCGACCCCTGGCGGAAGACTACGACCCCTGGCGGTGGAGAGCGACCCCTGGCGAAAGACTGCGACCCCTGGCGGTGGAGAGCGACCCCTGGCGGTGGAGAGCGACCCCTGGCGGTGGAGAGCGACCCCTGGCGGAAGACTGCGACCCCTGGCGATGGAAAGCGACCCCTGGCGATGGAGAGCGACCCCTGGCGGCGGAGACGTGCGACCCCTGGCGGCGGAGACGTGCGACCCCTGGCCGAGAGGTGCGACCCCTGGCCGAGAGGTGCGGCCCCTGGCCGAGAGGTGCGGCCCCTGGCCGAGAGGTGCGGCCCCTGGCCGAGAGGAGCGACCCCTGGCGGAGACGTGCGACCCCTGGCGGAGACGTGCGGCCCCCTGGCGGAGAGGTGCGACCCCTGGCGGAGACGTGCGACCCTTGGCGGAGAGGTGCGACCCCTGGCGGAGAGGAGCGACCCTTGACGGAGGCCACACCCACTGGGGACCAAGCTCCGCCCACTGGCCCCGCCTACTATGCCCGCCCACTGACCACGCCCCTCAGGCTCCGCCCACTGTGGGCCAAGCCCCGCCCACTGGCCCCGCCCACCGGGCCCCGCCTGCTCAACTCCTTTGGGTCTCTGGGAGGAATGATGCTATGAGGCAGGCTCAAGACAGAGATGACGACCTTCAACACATCGTCACGTGCAAGAAACGTGGTGACGTAAAACTAATCTGGAGTGAGGTTGCACCCACTAGCGCTATCACTAAGGCGTACTGGGCGCAATGGGACAGTCTGATAAACGGAATACCCTACCAGAAATAACGGCAGAGAGTTCCATCTTCAGATAATCGTCCCAAGAACGAGAGTGCCAGATGTTCTCCGTGAAATGCATGATGGCGTATCAGAAGGTCATCTGGGTGTCAAGAGGGTCATTCAAAGTGGTGCACATAGATCGTCTAGCGCGGTACCATGGCAGTGGCAACGATGCTCGGGACGAGCATCTCTAAGAGGGGAGTAGTGTTACGAACACACAAAAGCGCCATCTAGCGTCAACCAATGACACCACTTGGTGTGAACAGGGACAGCGTGGGGCCCCCTACTCAGTACTAGATGGCGCTACTGTGCAAACGTTCCAGAATAAATCTAACACGGTCACGCGACTCGGGAACTTTCTGGAGTCGTCTGGGACTCGTATCGACCGGTATAAATACGTCGGAAGAATGCGAGCGAGTCGAGTTCTTTTTGAGCTTCCGTCGAAGCGATACGGGCGATACCAGCGAAAACTAGCGATCGGGAGTTCGATTTGAACAGTGATGTGGCGATATCGATGTGAATACTAGTGATGTAATGATACCGTGAGTGAAACCCGCGACTTGGCTACGATTAAGGGACACAGTTAATGCTTAGTGTTTGGACTTAGTGTTTAGTGTTTGGACCTAGTGCTTAATGTTGGACTAAGTGCTAGTGAATAAAGTCTTCAAAGGAGTCAGCAGGCTTTATCTCCAAATCCTTCGAACCCCAGCACGTAACAATATAATTACCTCGATTGTATTTTCTTTTTCTAAATTTCAATTCCATACATTTTGATCGGCGATTCTTTAAAGAAGCGATAAAGAAAAGATCTTGGCTCACTCCCTTGTACTTTAGCATAAAGATTACGTTCCGTTTTGCATAATTGCAATAATATTTAAGAATTTTTGAAAATTGTTTAAAAATATTTAGACGCAACTCCGGCCAGCCAAAATTTCTTTGGGGGGCTTAAGACTAACTCCCTTAAGCCCCGTACACCACCAATACTCTCAAATTCAGGCGACTCGTTATAAAATCCAACCCGATTGTTGAAAAATCCTTCGTTAGTTTCGTTTAAATTAAGAGTTTTTCAATCAACGGTTATGAAAGTATATACCTACGGCACTTACAATAAAAAGCAATTATAATTTAATTTATTTAATTTAAACATAAATAAAATTGAAGTGTCTGTTTGTAATTTAAAATTAAGAGTTGTTCAATCAATGGATATGAAAGTATATACGGTACTTACAATAAAAAAGCAATTTTAAACATTTTTGTCTGTCTGTCAGTCTGTTTGTTCCAGCTAATCTCTGAAACGGCTGAACCGAATTTCACGGGATTTTCACTGGCAGGTAGCTGATGTTATAAGGTTTAACATAGGCTGCTTTATCTTAGGGTTCCGTCTCCGTTAGTTCTATGCAAACGAAGTTGCGGACACCAGCTAGTATCAAATAATCTTCCTAAGTAATAAATCCTCTATACTTAGTTACGCATATCCCTTTAGATACCAATATATCCTTAGACATATACGTTGTACGCTCAAATGGCACATGCAGTTGGCCTGGTGACCCCACCATGGCGAAAGGCGCGCGAACCGGTACACACCACAAGGTCGGCTATTTTCGTAACAAGGATGATTGGCTAACTGTTGGCCTGGCAATGGTAGGGCCCTGAGTGACCTGACTCGTCAGCCCAAGGGTAGGTGCCAAGTGGGCTAAAAGTGTCCTTAAAATGAGATGAGAATAGATGCAAAAGTAACCTAACTAAGAGAATTTCAGGACATGTCTAAGGACAGTTCCGTAACTATCAACGCGCAATACATTTTATTTCAAAAGTTACTGTCCGATTTCACTCAAAATAAATTGCTTAGAGAGTTTTAGCATGATCTATCAGCAAATCTATCTCAAGCTTACAAATTTATATCTCCTATTAGTTTAGAAATGGTTGACTTTGTAAAAAGAAGAATGAAATCTTGCCTTTATTTTAAAAGACCTATTCAACGATAGCAGACGGACGAACAGAGCGAAACTATAATGGTAATAAAGTGAGTATTAGGTACGGAACCCTAACAAGAGGTTGCTCAAAAGTTCGTTTGCACAGAAATCTGTATTTCCCTTTTTTCGGAAATGAAGCAGCCTATGTGTTTCGTGCTCACCATGAAGAAGTCAACTACAATTTGTATGACATCGAAACAACGCCCTTAGTGGCAAACAATGGTAACTAATTCGATGCCATATAAATTGTTGTAAACGTCTTCACAGCGACTAGTGACAAAAACTCGCATGAATCACACTGAATACGTGTTTGTAAAAAATTGCTAGAAGTTAGAATATAGAACCCCTTGGCCCTTATATTATTATATTCTAACCCCACCAGTCCCCACTCCCCGCTGGCGCAGGTAGGACGTAGGTAAAACTAAAACCCTTTGGGGGTTTCGATCGATTTTGCGATGATTCACAATGCCTAAAATTCCCACATTGGGTTAATATCTGAAAAGGGTTTTAGGGCGTAGCAATATTATAATTTGCTATATATTGGCCGCGACTTCGTCGGCAATGAAAATCCCGCGGAAATAGTATATTTTGCCGCAATAAAAAGTAGCCAAGTATGTGTTAATCCAGACCCTAAACTAGTACCATATTTCATTAAAATCCGTACAGACTTAAGTAGTTTTTTCGTGAAGCAGTCGCAAACAACCATCCTCACTATATTATATTTATAATATAAGATAATATTTTTATACTTATGGTCCTCATTGGTATTATATAAATAGATTATATACATATCGACAGCTTTTACTGTGATAGTTGCAATCCTAAAAATGTTACATAAAATTTCTTAACCACGTTCCTGATATTAAAACATTGTTGAACGCTTTTTATCTTCTTCTATAAACATTGTATAATATATTCACTTAAAATTAGAATATTATACATACCAACAGGCTAACTGCTAAGTCCGTTATTCTAATATGTATTTAATAGTTTAAATAACCGAAACTTGTATTTAGTTTTGGTTATAACGTGTACAAGACAGCTGCGGGAAAGGAGTGTAAGAACTGTGGGAAGGGAAGTGGGTTCCCCCTTTCTTTGGGCCCCTTTTATGACCCCTTTTTGTCTGAGTCCCTAATACCACAAACTTACGGTGTTCCCTGTAACGGTAAGTTACTTACTACTTCAAACTTGAAAAGTATTAATACTCGTAGTTCGGACAGTCACAAAGTACTACCGAGAAGTGTCAAAGCTTATATTATGTTAATAAATAACCTAACCAAGAGCATGTCAAGACATGTCTAAGGAGGGTTCCGTAACTATAAACGCGTAATATTCTTTTTTTTAAATTACTCCAAAAGTTACTGTCCGATTTGGGGTAAATATTCACAAGTGGGGCTCCACCTTGAAACGACTGCAATTTTTGTTTGATTGCATATTTTCGTTATAAAACAGTCTGTTATGCAATATTAAGGTGGCGGAAGACCAAAAAAAAATGTAAAAAAAAAATTACCGCCCCGAAGACGTTTTTAACGTGATAAAAAAGTTCTAACCTAACCTAACCCAAAACTACACACAGGTTATTTCACGCCAGGTTTTTGTGAGGCCGTGTTACCGCCCCGAAGACGTTTTTAACGTGATAAAAAAGTTCTAACTTTTGTGAGGCCGTGTTACCACTCCGAAGACGTTTTGAACAAGATAAAAAAGTTCTAACCTAACTATCCTAACCCAAAACTACACAAACATTATTTTACGCTGGGTATTTTTGAGGTTGACATGTTTTTTATATTTTTTTTTTTTTTTACATTTTTTTTTGTCTTCCGCCACCTTAATATTGCATAACAGACTGTTTTATAATGAAAATATGCAATAAAAAAAATTGCAGTCGTTTCAAGGTGGAGCCCCACTTGTGAACAATTACCCGATTTGGTTCACAATAATTTTCCTAAAGAGTTTTTAGCATGATCTATCAGCATGGAAATTTGCAAGTTTCTATCTCCTATAGTTTAAAAATGCTAAGGGGGGGACCAACTTACAAACTACTTTGGAGGCCGATTACTCCAAAATGGTCAACTTTATAAAAAAGTAACGCATGAAACCTTACCTTTATTTTAAAAGACCTATTCTATGATACCCCACACGATCGGGTAGAGTGAAAAAATATTTTTCATCCCCACTTCACATGTATGGAGAGCCACCCTTAAAATATAAAATTATTATTTTTTTATGATCCCGAAACCGTGATCTATACACACATAACTGCACCAAATTTTATCAATTTATATTCATAATTACAGGAGCTAGAGGCGTGGACAGACAGACAGACAGACAGACGGACAGAGCGAAACTATAAGGGTTCCTTAAGTATTACGGAACCCTAATTAAGTAAACGCTTATATGTCACCGTAAAATTGTAAAATAACGAGATTGTAAAAATAGGTCGAAAGATTAAAAACTATATATTTATAATCTAACGAAAAATAATGTGTTAAATTATAGCCAACATATTCGCGTCGGAAGTCTATCAACATTTTACAATTTCACTAGTTTTATTACAATGTAACGTTTTTTTTTACAATTTTACGGTGACATAATTATACACTATACAGTACAGGCTACAGTTTATAAAAAGTGTGTCAGAGCCCAGAGGAGGGCGGACCTCAAATCCCTGGGAGACGAAATGTTGTCTGAAATGTTGTATTATATTATGTATTCGCGGCTTCGCCCGCGTAAAATTAGGTTTTAAACTTTACCCACCAACCCCCTAGGTGAGTAAAGTTTAAAACCAAATTTTAGAATTTTTTTTCTATAATCAGCCGTAACTAAATATCTTGCAAATATGTCCAAGGAATAAAAAGTTTCATACATACAAACTTTATCGTTTATAATATTAGTAACTAGCCGATGCCCGCGGCTCCACCCGCGTAAGTACACCCACGGGATCCGTACATTTCCCCGCGATAAAAAGTAGCCTAGGCTAGCTAAGCTTCTCAGGCTCTAGACTATCTGGTACCAAATTTCATTTAAATCGGTTCAGTTGTTTTGGCGTGAAAGACGGACAAACAGACATACAGACATACACTTTCCCATTTATAATATTAGTATGGATGGAAAGGATGATCAACGTCCAATGATCATGATGAGTATTGTTCAATTTAAATTTAGAACCGGGCACCGCCATCTTGGGTGAGCAGGGGGCCAAGCCGACCCTATTCAATGGTACCCAGTGACCTGCAGTGCCCACTCCATACGTGAGGCCAGAAGGGGAAAACTTATTGATAACAGATTTCTCTTTTCCCATATACTTATATGTACCGCTAACGGCTTAACCGATAGTTATCGGTTTAGCCGTATATAAATCTAATAATCATAAAATATCCCCAATTTGATAAATATAGATGTTTTAAACGGAACCCTAAGATAAAGTAGCCTATGTTAGACTATCAGCTATCTGCCAGTGGAAGTTCCGTGAAAATCAGGCCAGCCTTTCAGTGATTAGCCGAAGCAAACAGACAGACAGGCAAAAAATCTACACTAGTCTATACTAATCTGTCTGTCTGTTACCTCTTCACGCTTTAACCGCTGAACCGAATTTTATGAAATTTGGAATAGACGGGACCTTTCCCGGGACCCAAAGTATGTCTATTCCAAATTTCATAGAATATTATTTATCCCGAAAAAGTAGTGTTCCCGCAGGATAATGTATTTACTCTATGGCTAGCCGCACACACACCATATTATTGGCAATAATGCTCATATTGACAATAATATTCCTTGTGTTCGGGCCATATTTCCGTATTTTTTTGTATGTGTTGACTAGTATTGACAAATTTATTGTATCAATAATATTGCGTGTGTGCGGCTAGCCTATGGCTAGCCGCACACGTGCAATATTATTGATGCAATAGATTTGTCAATTTCTTCGTCAATAAAAGGTCCCCGCATACTTATCAATGTTATTGACAATATATTTTTTTTTTAATTTAAGCGGTCTAGTGCGAACCCTCTAACTGAGCAGAAGTTCTTAATAATAAATCTAGCTATTATGATGCGAAATGTTATGTATTGCAGTTGTTAGCATATTAGAAAAAAAGGAAACTAAAAAAAGCGATGGGTATAGGCTGGACGAGTAAAAGAACCGCTTTATGTCAACTTCTTTTTTACATCTTCCTTTGTGCTCGCTGGTTTGATTTGTTTGTAAATTTCTAGTAATTTATCAAGCGCAAGGTTCTTTTTTACCTTGTCCCAATATGCATTTGAGGAAGTATTCCATAATTCGGGACACGTTTCCAATACGCTAATAAATTCTTTTAAATATTCTTTTAAATCATTAAGTTTAATATTAATATTATTGGTATCAACATTTTCTTCGCCTGCATGATTTAATTTTAACGTTCACTCTACAGATTATACTATGACGTTCATTATAACAAGATGGTTTAGCGTCGTTACTCCTGCACAACTGAAATATTGCAATATGGCCCGCACACACACAATAATTATTGGCAATAACCCGATAATGTCGGCGTATTTCAGAATTTCCGGAAATTTTTCAATTATATTGAACAATACGGCAATATGGTCCGCACACGAGGAATATTATTGTCAATGTGAGCATTATTGACATTATTATTGCACGTGTGCGGCTAGCCTATGACGACGATTTTTAAAATCACACTACACTACACGGTTGTCTACACTACAGAGTACTCAGTACAGACTACATTATATTGACTGGTTAGATTTGTATGTGTATGTGTGTGTCAGTGATGTGTGTTGATAGGTCAGTAACGGTCCCCAACATAATATGTTATATGTTATAGTTATACAGATGTCTATCATCCCTACCCCCCCAGGGCGACCGAGATATCGACCGAGCCCCCCGCCCCCCACACGCCGACATATCCAAGTATTCCACCAAATATACAACACTATGAATAAACAAAATATTCATGGCGATATTCTGCTCTTAACTTTTTAGTGAGACAAAAATAAGGACGATCCAAATTTATAAAAATTGGATTTCGTTTTTGGAGTAAAGACTTTCAAAATTCACCTAAGTACTAATAAAAATACTGATATAACGCGTTTCAAACGAGAATAGGAACGTCAATTTTCCTTTTTCTGTCAAAGATAACTTGAAAAGTGCGATTTTCAGATAAACTTACGTGCATATAAAAATAGTCTTGCGTCGTACTTAAATAAAAACGTTCAATAGTAATAAATTATTATCTAAACATAAATTTAACTCTCATAACAGTCTAAATTCGAAACTATATGGCGCCGACTCGATCCTATTCTCATTTGAATCGCATTATAATCGTTTTAATAAATAAATAAAAAAGCAAAGAGAATAAATGACGACGATGACCTAAATTATTAGGTGTGTGTAATAAACTAATTTGTTCAATACTCGATAATGTACTGGATCGTCACTTGTCCCAATCCTTTTTTTATTTTAACGATTTTATTGCATTGGTAAATTATTTTTTATTAACGTGATTTATGCAGATCTGGTATAAGTATCACTTATCAGCGTAACCCTCCAAAATCAAGGCTACCAACAGGTTAACCCGTAATATTTTTGGAGAGTATTCTATTTTCGCGCGGAACAGATGTACAAGTGTACACTCAAACCTGCTGCTCCGTACCCCCTTCTTCCCCCTACGTCCGCAATATACCGGTCCCGTGGTGGGGCAAGGTGGGGGGCATCCCACGCCACATGACTCACAGCTGGTGAGTGCCGTGTGGGGTATGGAACATGAGTTTTGGCGTGAAAGGTCCTAAGCACAAGTGATAATACTCAAGCCAAGGGCATTAACGCTTGTATTTGTCACCGTAAAATTGTAAAAACCGTTAGATTGTAATAAAACTAGTGAAATTGTAAAATGTTGATAGACTTCGGACGCCAATATGCTGCCTATAATTTCACACATTATTTTTCGTTTGATTATAAATACTTACTTATAACTGTTTTTACAATTTTACGGTGACATATTCACGCTTATTTTCGTACAATG
Organism: Glaucopsyche alexis; assembly: GCA_905404095.1. Classification (NCBI taxonomy): domain Eukaryota; kingdom Metazoa; phylum Arthropoda; class Insecta; order Lepidoptera; family Lycaenidae; genus Glaucopsyche; species Glaucopsyche alexis. The sequence goes on along the minus strand of FR990054.1, from coordinate 19,318,292 downwards.
TGTACGATGCGTTGCGTTACCTTACCTAGCCAAGAGTGTGTCAGAGCACGGTTTATAGAAGGGTTTTGTATAAACGTGCAATGAACAAAAAATCATCTTCAATTCACGTGTAAGGGGAGGCCCCCACAAAAAATATAAATGTATGATTTATAATGCCATAGCGAATGTAGCGAAATGGCCAGGCCACATAAATTGACTAAGACGTAGAGTTTGTGAAGTTAGGCTTGTAGAGTTAAGGCGTATAGAGTCAGACCCTTGGTTTTACACGAGATCTGATAACTTTTTGACAGTGCGATCTTGGCATCACTTTACATGAAAATGTTTTTGGTGGGATAGGCTCCGAATAGACCGTTGTGATAAAATTTGGCACATATGTAGAGTAGACCACGAGGAAAGACATAGGCTACTTTTTATCGTGGAAAAATGTACGGTTTCTGCGAAATTAACTATAGCGCTCATGAAGTCGCGGGAAACATCCAGTATCTTATAGTTCACTTTATTTTTTACTTTTACTTCTTTCTACTAAATTAGATTGTTACGTATCAAAATGAAAGAAGAATTTATTTATAAAAACATTTTAAACCGGGCCAGCCAGCATACGCTCGTGTACAACCCCTAATCTGACCTTTATTGGACCCTCCCCTATTTTGGGGTGATCCCCTTGGGCTAGGCAGCGACTAGCGAGGGGCAGGGGAGAATGTAGGGGTTGCCAGATTATAGGGGTTTTGAGATTTAATTTATTTTAGGAGGGGGTATAGGTGGAGTTGGGACATGCGCCTTTTCGATGTTATATTTTTGTTTTGAAACTTTTATTTTGCTTAATATTTTTCGTTAGACAAAATTTGTGGGAGTAAATTGTAGAGTTTTGACCTAGTTTCTATTTTCATATTAACACTGCTTAGCCTACTGCTTTAATCTTTGATTAATTATTACATAGATACGTTATATCCTTACAAAACTGACAATATTTCTGTGCCACGACACACATTGACATGGGACGCGTGTCAATGTGTCAACGTCGTATAGTAACACAAAACACGCTATTACTCGCAGAGCACACTAACTAAAATTTCAAAATTGGCCAATTCGAGTCTTCATTTTTACGCGTTTATAATATATCTACCTCTTTTTAATATTATATATCTATGGCTTTAATAATAAACACCTTATTGTAAATACTAAAGCCTTCTTAAATTCAGCGCCGGTACAGGAGGGCTAGACAAGATGCATTAAATAATATCGACGGCGAACTTCGTGAATAAAAAATGTATGGGATTGACATAAGCGTGCGTTAAATGACATATTCAGTCGTATCGTTAAAAAAATTGGTAGCCAAGCAGCCACTTTGAACGAATACGCTAACGATGCACCCATATAACGAATTGCTCTAACGCGTTTCTCCATACAATGCCTAGACAAGCGGCCGTAAGTGACATTTAGCAGATCGTGATCTTTATCTTTATCGACCTAACGATAAAGATACCCAGATAGCTACCTTTATCGCCTCAACGAACAATATGGCGGATTTTTATTGATCAGCTGTTATTTGTAAATAATAATGATTTGCCTAAAGGGTCTATATTGCATAAAAAGTCAAAAGAATTCAATCTAAAGTACCTATTCAATTAATCACAATTATTGTCAATATGTAGGTACCTAATATTTAATTCATTGTATTCAAGTATAATTTAACACTTTGTTAAAATATAAATTTCTTAATTTGTAGCTTACTTGCAGTCTTAGATTAATAACGCCCTTGCAGTTTGTAACCTTTACACGCTACTATACCAGCTGATAGCAATCTTTAGGTGTACCTATAGTAGGTACCTACCTAAATTATAGTAGGTAACAAATGTAGTTCATAAATAAGCAAGTTGTATTTAGTAGATAAAATTTATAAGTTTTTCAATGTAATTATATTTTATTGTATTGTATATATCGATGCTCAACACCTTCGCCTTATAAATGGGATGTAAGCACACAAACACCTCATAATAGTTTTGAAATATTTGCTATTATAAACAGTCAAGTAGTGTTAACCATTAAATACATCATATTTAATCTCTATAGTATGTTTGTGACTAAATATGACTAAATAATTGAAATATTCTTTGCAATTTTACAGAACTATAACTTTAAAGGAAGTGTTATTAGCTGGAAGTAATAAAATTTATAAAAGTACCATGACTGTACAGGGTACTATTACAATAAATAAACCTAACAGTTACTACATATTGTATACAAAATATTACAAGCGGCCATAACACTTTGAATTTGTTATAGGCATTGTCTTGCTAGAATTATTCATTCATTCTAATTTAAAAGCTTTGCTCTTGTCGGTGGAGCTTTCTCCATTCCTCTCTGCACTTCATCCTTCTCTTAACCTCCTGATACGACACGACCATCGCCTTAACCTGGTCCATAAAAGTTCTTCTCGGCCTTCCACGTTTCCTTCCCCTCAATTATTCCTCTTATAAAGTTGTCGTGCCATATCAAGTGTCCGTATTAGGATAGTTGAAATAATAACAATAGGTACATGAGTATCAACATTTTATTTTACTTTTTAAGTTTTAGTAAGAAAATAAACATAAAATGTAAAAATTACTTTCATTTCTTGCAAAGGCATTACATAATGCAGATATTTCTTTGTTTAGCACTAGTTAGAGCCTGTCACAGAATGAATACAAATTAATTAGGTTGGTAGCGGTTTGATACATTAAATGCAAACAACATTATTAAATATGCATGAGAAATGCTTGAAATATGCACGAAAATTGGCAGAATATGCAAATTTAATGATAAATTTTAGGAACCCCTAAAAAAAGAGAAAAATAAGTTTTTTATTTCAAAATCAGCATAGGTACAATTAGTAAATTATTTTTTGATAGGCGATAATAGGTACAGTAACATTACATGACTATAAAATTATTTAAATTTTTTGTAAATGTAAACAATTAAGTAGGTATTTATCAAAATTTTCAGTGGTAAGATTGTGTCTTCGATTGTTTAGAATATTTTTGTTAGTGGAAAGGGTTCGCTCCATATCCACTGAGGTAACTGGGCAGAATTTGAACTTGGGTGCTATGTTAGTACTTATAGTTTCTGGCAAAAGTTCTGCCGTTCCATTAATGAAACTATCAATTTGACACAAGCTTTCAAAACCTGGGTTATTGTTCAATATGTTTTCAAACTTTTCTTGAAGTTTATGCGGCAATGCCATTGGCAACGTGGAGTTCATTGAGCGTATTTTATTTATTGTTTGGATAAATTCAAAAGCGTTCCGTGTCAAATTCGCGATATTATCACTTTTATCGCATTTCGGAACACAGGGTGGGTTCACTGCACTCGGAAAAATATTGTAAATGTACGTGTACCGATAATATTATGCATCATAACTAGATCTTAGGTAAAATGGCTTAAATAAGCAAATGCATATAATGCAATAATCCGGTCCCTAGTTCTTTATTACATAAGAATAAGTAAATTGTTAATTTGTTAACAAACAAAAATTATTGTACTTCATCTTCTTCTTTTTCTACCCAGTGTTACCAGGATCATTACCTACACTATTTATTTGTAAAAGGTCATCCATCCTGCAAGCTCAAGGCCGCGGATTTGTAGGCAAAAATTTTAAATGATTAAGGCCCACTTGCGCCAATCCGGGTTAAAGTTAACCCTGGGTTAAAAATCATGTTATCTCTCTTATTCTTCGTATTTGTGAAAGAGAAAGCATGATATTTTAACCCAAGGTTAACTTTAACCCGGATCGGCGCAAGTGGGCCTGACACTAAGAATGGATCTAGTTGTTATTCCTAAATCCTACTTAGGTGCATACTAATGCCGGCTTAATTAGTACCGGTGCTGGATTTGCTGGATGCATCATGCACCGTGATATGAGTATAGCCCTTTATTGTGTTACCAGGATCATTACCTACACTATTTATTTGTAAAAGGTCATCCATCCTGCAAGCTCAAGGCCGCGGATTTGTAGACAAAAATTTTAAATGATTGACACTAAGAATGGATCTAGTTGTTATTCCTAAATCCTACTTAGGTGCATACTAATGACGGCTTAATTAGTACCGGTGCTGGATTTGCTGGATGCATCATGCACCGTGATATGAGTATAGCCCTTTATTAGTACCGGTGCTGGATTTGCTGGACGCGCCGTGAGTATGGCCTTTTAGTGTAACCTGTTAAAATCTGTATAAAATGTGTTTCCTTTGACTATTTGGCAAGAAATCCGTATAAAATCTGTATTATCAATGAAAAATAGAAGATAATTAATTAAATAATGTATTATATAATATAATTCTAAATAGAACTCTGGAGTCATACAATAGAGTTGAAAATCGTACACACGAGTGGTCAGTCAATGTCAAATAATAAACAGTTGTCAAATTGTGTGTCTGATTTAGAATGCTCTGAATTTTCTCCGGTGTTTCGGATTTCGGTGCATATTGAAGTTCCTTACAACCGTAATAATCGCCTGTGTTAATTAAGTAGGTACCTACTTAATTCTTATTGTAAATTTCTACACTTGAAATTTGATTCCATTTTATACAAAACACTCTAGGAACTTTCAGTAAAACTACTAGGTACCATTTTACTGAATCGACTGACTTGCCCTGACTATTTGTATTTTGAACTTTGACTAGACATTAGACTTGAAAATAATACGGTGTTGAAATCATATACCTACAATAAATCTATTTGTCTGCCTTTTAAACTTGACACTGATAAATAGTTTTAAGCCGTAACGCCATCATTAATAAAAAAAAAGCAATTATGACATTTGACAACGTCACAACTGACGGCTAGATTCTTTCAAATCATAGCAACTAACGTTTGAGCACGTTTGAGCAATTCGTTGTTGCGATTCGAACAACATAATGCATATGGCTAGGAACATTTTGTCGTGATCTCAAAAGAGAAGTCGATACGACAGATTTTTTCGAATTTTAACGAAGGTAATTTGTCTAGGCGCCCAGGTCGCGCAACGGTTTATGAGCGCTCAGTGAAAGTGGAGGGAGTCGTTCGCGCATGTGACCAATAGCAAATAATACATATTACTAACGTACCAATAGCGTGTCGGCAGCCACGTTCGGCATGCGTTCGGCGCATCTACACCTCCCCGCCCGAGCTCGCTACCGCCAAACACACCTCTAGTATAAAACCTCACCACGTATCACCAGGGGGAGGGGAGGGGTCTAAAAAGTTGTTAAAAACATTGACGTGATTAATGGACGACCCCTAAGTCCTCTTCAAGGCCGCGGAGTTGGATTTGTAAGTTGGGCGGTCAGTATGGCGTTTAAAGGACTTGCTTTTAAACACAAGTTTTAAGCCTTCGCACATGAGTCTAATTTGCATAATCTACAGTTAGCAAGCTTGCAGGGCATAATCCTTGACTTGACAGAATATCTTACCGGTGCAGCTGGCTCTTACGTCTACTGAATATGCATATTATAGTATACACCTTTCGCATAAATTTAATGAAAAACGAAAGATCGTATATCCTATTCATTAAGGGCCACAATCTTCTAAATATATAAAAGGCAAACCTGACTGACTCGTCTATCAACGCACAGCCGAAACTACAGAACGGGTTTCGCTGAAATTTGGCATACAGATAGTTGTAATAGCGTAGGCATCCGCTAAGAAAGGATTATTAAAAATTCGCCCCCTAAGGGGTGAAAAAGGGTTTAAAATATTGTATGGAAATTGAAAACGGAACTCCACGCGGACAAAGTCACGGGCAAAAGCTAGCCTTCTGATCAATCTCAGGTGCTTATTAGTATGTTTTGTCTCTATCGCTCGATATAAAGTAACAAACCACAAAAATTCCGAATAAGGTCACCTACACTTATAACAAAATTGTGAAACATATATTATTGAATTAAACATAACTTATTCAATATGGTTTAATTTGTTTCGTTAGTAATTTATCGTTCAGACGAACGCTATATTACATGCATAATATTATGTATACTGGCGCGGCACCGTCAAACCCGATGTAAGTGCCTACCACTTTTATGCTAGCCAGTAGCCGTAAACCTAATGGCTAGCCGCACACACACCATATTATAGGCACTAATGCTCATATTGACAATAATATTCCTTGTGTGCGGGCCAAGGCTTAAGGGCCATACTGACCATCCAGCCTGCAAGCCCAAGGCCGCAGATATGTAGGCAAAATTTTGAAATGTTTGACACTATTGACACTAATGACGGTACAGTACCGGTGCTGGATATGCTGGATGCGCCGTGCGTACGGCTATGGCCCTTAAAAATAGTATTGACAAATTTATTCTGTCAATGATATGGCACGTGTGCGGCTAGCCAATGGTGTGTGTAACAGGCCTTACAGGTTTGTCTACACAGGTAAACCGGAGCGTGTATGTTGCACAAATGTGCAGGTTTCCATACAGTGTCAGCTCAAGCTTTTTTTTTTTTATGAAATATGGGGGCAAACGAGCAAACGGGTCACCTGATGGAAAGCAACTTCCGTCGCCCATTGACACTCGCAGCATCAGAAGAGCTGCAAGTGCGTTGCCGGCCTTTTAAGAGCGAATAGGGTAATAGGGGAGGGTAGGGAAGGGAATAGGGAAGGGGATTGGGCCTCCGGTAAACTCACTCACTCGGCGAAACACAGCGCAAACGCTGTTTCACGCCGGTTTTCTGTGAGCCCGTGGTATTTCTCCGGTCGAGCCGGCCCATTCGTGCCGAAGCATGGCTCTACCACGTATACACTTACGCTTACCTTACTCGTATGGCTATTTTGTGACCTTAATCGCTTTTACAATAAGATCGAAATATGGTACACGGGGTCTGTCAGTGACTTTAACTTTAACCTACTAAACAAAAATATTCACACAAGTTATTTTTTCTGTAATTCTGTGGTTATACTGGTTAGCTGTTCCATGTTGCTGTCTTGTCCGTCAAGTGACTTTTCCAACGTATTGAAGACAAAGACATTGCACAACTGATTAGTTGTGTAAATATTTTTGTTGGTAGAAGGGTAATTCGATAAGAAGGTTCTTTTAAAAAAATTAAAATACTTATGGTTTGAAGGTCGTCCACGCTTGATAATAATAACGAAATCTGGGGGCACGGCAGGCGGGGACGCCAAGACGAGCTAAGCGAAGCGCAAAGGCACTACCAGACCACCTTTTCTCGAAGCGTTTTGTCGATTTTTTGAACCCTCATAACTTAGGTTTGGATTATACCAGATAAACTAAATTTTCAGGATATGTTTCCAGTAGCAAACTAATTAATTTTTTTACCCTAGATCTAGAGGTCTGAAAATTGTTGTAGGGATGCATGTTATAAATAGTATCAATAAAAAAAAATGTCATAACAAATTTCAAAAAGAAGTGAAATCCCACCAAAACGTCATGACAAGACGATACCATATGATCCGCATTGTCAAAAAGCTATCAGATCTCATGTAAAACTAAACCTCCGACTCCCCCAAACTACTAACTCTACAAGCCTAACTTTACAAACTCTACACGTTAGTCATGTTATGTGGCTTGGCCCTTTCGGTCTTACAAGAATAGTATAATAGAAAAACACTACATAAATGTTTCACCTTACGCCCAAGCGAATGTAGTGAAATGGCCAGGCTAAGGCTAAGGTATTTTGACTAAGGTGTAGTTGTGTAGTTAGGCTAGAGTAGTGTTTTTCAACCTTTTTCATGATGCGACCCACCTTGTATGAAAAAATATTTCGCGACCCCCCGACCCTTTGTTTTTTATCATGTATGTGCGTGTATGTTACAAATATTCATTCCATACGACGTTTTTATGCGTCTCCGTAAGTAGGATTCGGATAAAAGTACATAATATAGTACGTCAAACATATTATTTTACAATTACATAGGTACTTACATCGATGATCAATTTATGAGTATATCCTTTTGTTAAAATTCTCTTAATAAATCAATATTTTTAATCTTTATTGTTTTTTACTAACGTTCTCTCGACCTCCGGCGACCCCCCTACAGAAGCTTCGCGACCCCCTAGGGGGTCGCGACCCACAGGTTGAAAAACACTGGGCTAGAGTATATAGCTAGCGGTACCGTAGGGAAGAGAGGGATAAAAAGTGGTTACGTAGTACGTTCCTTTACATTTTTAACGGTTTTTTTTAGAATTTAGAATTTTAGAATTTATTTATTTATTTCCAAGAAATTTGTTACAAGGTCTTACAATAATATTGTTGTTTATTTTTTCAGCGTTCCACACGTCGGACCAGCTGCTGGTACACGTGAACCTGTCGCACGTGAGACCTTTCGAGCACAACGGCACCAACGGCGCACCGCCTAAAGTCGTGAGTACTATTTCTTCTATACATCTATACAGATAAATAAAATTGAAGTGTCTGTTTGTAACTTCAAATTAACAGCTTTTCACATAGTGAATCTGAATGTATATTCGGTACTTACAATAAAATACCAATTTTTAGAATTTTTGTCTGTCCGTCTGTCTGTCTGTCGGTCTGTCTGTCTGTTTGTTCCGGCTAATCTCCGAAACGGCTGGACCGATTTTCATGGGACTTTCACTGGCAGATAGCTGATGTTATAAGGTCTAACATAGGCTACTTTTATTTTAGGGTTCCGTTTAAAAAAATAGGGTTCCGCTTCCGTTAGTTCTGCGCAAACGAAGTTGCGGGCATCAGCTAGTATGGAATAAGACCGGCAAACGGCTGCCCGTTTCATATCATCATTCATCACCTGATAGTACGCGATCACTGCTGCCAATAGACTCCGCCAATACCAGAGGAACTAAGCGTTGCCAGACTTAATCATATCTTTCCTTAATAATAATAAATACAAGCTTTTATTAACATAAATGCCATAAATATACAAATATTAAAATAAATTGTTCTTTTAGAACATTAATTGCTATCAACTTATATAACTCATACTATTTATACTGATTACTAATACAATTTAAGAGGAAATATTTGTTTGTTTGTGTGAAATGCGTTGATTTTGTGTTTGTTAAAATAATTCGTTATACTTATTAAGAATTTATTTAAAGTAAATGTAAAGAAAAGTTTTTTTTTCCTTAATAAAAAGTGTAGGTATTCCTAGGTAAAAATAACATAAAAGTTTTATAAAATATGCAAAAGATATTGAAAAAAATATTAAAACATCGAAAATTCTGGATTTAGGTGAGAAAATCCGGAGCAATTCCTAGTTGTGTCATTTTATTGCGGAGTTGCTAATGCTAGAACGGGAAGGTGGAATTCAGAAAGTACTCGTACGAATCAAACGAGCCCAAACTCGATGGGCCACCTACCAGCTCCAGTATCAGCCCCTGATTACCATAATATACAGAGCCCAAAGTCGGTAGGGTTGTAACGTTTTACTGCGAAGTTCCTGTGGCCGCCTCTCAGCTTTAGCATCAAATTAGCTCCATGTCATTATAAAATTGCATTGTCCTGCGATATACAAAATATGCATGCAAAATTTCAGCTCAATCGAAAGGGAAGTAGGTCTAATTTAACTTGTTAGGTTTGCCTACACACAAAGGGACAGGTGAAAGTAGACAAAATAGACAACCCTTCAAGATAGGGTAGGTTCACCCGTTGTCGCTATTTCTCCCCTACTACAAAAATACTACTACAAAACTAACCCATGCTTAGGCACAGAATACTTAATAGTACTTGGTTTAGGCTACAATAATAAAATACGATCACGTGTCCTTAACACGTCATGTTTACAATTTATTGAAAAAGTTTGGGGAGTAAACTTTTATTCAGCCTAGAACTTTAGATTCCTCAGAACGTTCTCAACGACAATGTTACGAAATTATCAAGTATTTAAATGTTTCGACACTAGCTAGACACCTACCTAAAACATGTGCTTACTGCTTACCTTGTTAATCATAAGGTATATTATTGCTTAATTTATAAATTTATAAAGATACTAGATGTTACCTGCGACTTCGTGCGGGCAAAAGTTAATCTCGCGGCAACAATTTTTCCGTGATAACAATAATAATTAGCCTATGTGCTTCCCCGATAGTCTGCCAAATTTCATCAATGCAAACAAACAAACATACAAACTAAAACTTTTGCTCTTATTAATTAGGTAATAATATAGAGTATAGATAGTTATTGATATTGATTAAATTTTGATAGTATTTAGGATGTTTCGATAAGTGACAAAGAGCTTTTAACAGCAGGTTCAATTTTATCGAAAAAATACCGACCTTCTAGGGGTCGAAACGCGGGGGGAGTTACAAGCGTTTGAATATTTGATGTTTTGGGTAACACCTTCCGTCATATTATACGTAAGGTAATAAACTAAATAACTATCTGAACTACACACAGCAAAGTCTCATTACAAAGGTAAATAGGTACTTATTATAATTTACATTTTTGAATAATGTATTTTAATAAAAAAAAACAAATACATTTGAACGTGAAGATATTTTTTCTCTCTCTCTTAATTTATCCTTATTTTTTTTAAATAGCCAAGATTTTATTCACTATCTACACACGCCGTGCCCCCAGATTTTTGTTTTTTAATTTTTACTGATGAAAACACCTCCAAGTAACTTCCGGCAAAGATGTGTGACGTCACAAACACACTAAACACATAGTAGTAGTGAAACGTAACATGTTTCTCTAATTAAGGTTATTTATGTCAAAACGTCAAACGGAACGTCACACTGCCATTTTGTCTGTCTATGTCACAGATTACAAATAGTACTAGTGTGACGGCACAGCACAGATAATCTATCAACCAACAATGGCGAATAGTGTTTGGGGTAGTTTTTAAAAAGTGTATTTATTAATAAAAAAAAATTATAGGTTTAGGTTTCAAAATAATGTAATATATTTTTTGTGTAATGGAACAATTATGAAGCGTTAAGGACATTAATAAAAACAAAGTCAAGTAGCCTATTTGATGTAAAGACCACCTAAATATTTGAAATTAATGAATAGTTGTAAAAATAAAGTAAAAAAAAAGTATTAAAAATACAGACCTAATTTAATCTGACCGTCCTTTACAGATCCAAAAGCCGCAGATCAAAAGCCCAGGCAACCACGAGTGCGGCATCTGTCACCGCAAGTTCAAGCGGAAACAGCACCTGAAGACCCACTACAACGTGCACACCAAGAACAACCCGAGCCAGCTGATATGGTGCACGAGCTGTAACGAAGGTAAGCCTGGGACCATATGATCCGAAATCCGGAACGCCGGAGAAAATTCACAGCACTGAAAACAGAACTCTGCGCTAATACAATAGAGTTGAAAATCGAAGTGTCGAGCTGTCATATATGACATTGACATTTGTTTTGTGTGTTCCATTCATTTTATTAGTGCAAAGTTCTATTTTCAGTGCTCTGAATTTTCTCCGACTTGCCGGATTCTAGGCAATATAGTCCCCGCCAAAGGCAAGTAATTCACAGCGAAAAGTCGTTCGTTTCGTGAAGAGAATGCATGATATTATAATCGAGTTCCTCGGAGAGGATGGGCCTCTATCTATATTCTATACTGATATTATAAATGCGAATGTGTGTCTGTTTGTCTGTCTGTCGGTCTGTTACCTCTTCACGCTTTAACCGCTGAACCGATTTTTATGAAGTTTGGTATAGACATACAGAGTCCCGGGATAGGACATAGGATATTTTTTATCCCGAAAATCTATTGTTCCCGTGGGATGATGTATTTGTTGGGCAGAGCTCGAATATGCACAGGAGCGATCTTTGATTGTGGTGAGAGAAGCGACTGATGAAAACCATCAAATAGACACAAACATTTATTTAAAAATGTCGTACTAAAATTATTACAATACATAATATAACATAAGGATGTTATTGGATTACAATTAGATCGTGACAAACTATGGTGACAAAACAATATGAAGCCGGCACCGGAAGAGGCACAGAGAGAAAAAAAGATAACAGCTAGTCATAGAGAATCATAGACTCAAATTATAATTATCTATTGACCCTGGAGGAATTATTGTATTGGGGTGTAGACAACTCAACAGTATTTACGAAGACGGAGCCGAAATCGAAATTCGAAACGAAACGATACATGACGTGCAGTTTATGACTGATGTGTATTAAACGTATATCTTTTTGTGTAGTGAATAAAGTTCAATTTTTAATAGCTATGTTAAAAATGCAGCGATGCGTATCGTCGCTGTGTGAACTGACCTTATACTCACATAAATGTCCAAGCATATTTCGATGCCTAACACAAGTGTCTTACACTCCCCAGGTTTTTACAACAACACGCTGTACGAGAACCACACGTGTCACGGGCAGGGCGGGGACGACGGCGCGGGCGAGCCGCAGCTGGACGCCAAGAAGGAGAACAACCCTATGGAGTTGTTGGAGGTACAAAATACATACACCCCTTACTAATAAACGCTGTATAAGCTTTGAATAGTTATACAGTGTATTTTCTTCTTCAATCGAATTAAAAATGTCACTTGTGTGACGGGAACAAAACACTGTATAACTATTCAAAGCTTATACAGCGTTTATTAGTAAGGGGGATAATCTATTGTTATACTAGTTGTCCCGACACACGTTGTTATGTCTTAAATATGAACTGGAATGAATAAATAACTACACCTATTCTACCAACACCTTTTCCAATATTTCTCCTACACCTTCCCTGAACTTCACAATTATTTCAAGACCAAAATTAGCCAAATCGGTTCAGCCACATTATATTTCACATTTGACTCCTCGGGGGTTGAATTTTGAAATATCCTTTATTTCAAAATTCAACCCCCTCGGGGGTAAAATAGGGGATACAAGTCTAAAATCTAACTTCACGCAGACGAAGCCGCGGGCAATTAATGCTTTATCTATATTAATGCTAGCTGTATCCAATAGACGTTGGTTTGTTGTTTCTACAGCGACACCTACAAGAAACAATTCTTTTCTCAAACACAGCTTAGAGAAATTATTCAATAAAAAATTATCTTATGTACTACTTAATGCCTTTAATAAAATATATATGTTTGATTTAATTTCCAGGTGGTAGTAAGCGAGTACCCTATGGTAGACCCCGCCGAGGCGAGCATACCGTCGCCGCGCCGCGTGTACGTCTGCAAAGTCTGCGGGAAATCGTTCAAGCGCAAGGACCACTTCAAGATACACCAGTTCATACACACCGGCGTGAAAACTGTCTTCTGTCCTGACTGTAACAAAGGTGAGTACGCTCGCACAGTAGCCTTGACTGCGGGCTCCACGTGTACGTGTGTAAATGACCACTTCAAGATACACCAGTTCATACACACCGGATTAAAAACTGTCTTCTGTCCTGACTGTAACAAAGGTGAGTACGCTCGCACAGTAGCCTTAACCGCGGGCTCCACGTGTACGTGTGTAAAGGACCACTTCAAGATACACCAGTTCATACACGCCGGTGTGAAAACTGTCTTCTGTCCTGATTGCAAAAAGGTGAGTACGCTCGCACAGTAGCCTTGACAGCGGGCTCCACGTGTACGACGTACGTGTGTAAAGAACCACTTCAAGATACACCAGTTCATACACACCGGAGTGAAAACTGTCTTCTGTCCTGACTGTAACAAAGGTGAGTACGCTCGCACAGTAGCCTTAACCGCGGGCTCCACGTGTACGTGTGTAAAGGACCACTTCAAGATACACCAGTTCATACACACCGGAGTGAAAACTGTCTTCTGTCCTGATTGTAATAAAGGTAAGTACGCTCGCACAGTAGCCTTAACCTCGGGCTTTACGTGTACGTAAAAGACCACTTCAAGATACACCAGTTCATACACACCGGAGTGAAAACTGTCTTCTGTCCTGATTGTAATAAAGGTAAGTACGCTCGCACAGTAGCCTTAACCTCGGGCTTTACGTGTACGTAAAAGACCACTTCAAGATACACCAGTTCATACACACCGGAGTGAAAACTGTCTTCTGTCCTGATTGTAATAAAGGTGAGTACGAAAAAAATATAAACGTGAAAGTTTGTGAGGATGGATGGATGAATGGATGTTTCTTACTCTTTCACGCGAAAACTACCGAACGGATTTCGATTAAATTTGGGATGGTAGTAGTTTAAGCTCTAGATTAAAACATAGGATACTTTTTATCCCGAAAAAGTACAGTGAAAGCATTCTATCACACGGGACACTGTATTTACGTAGGCGGAGCTGCGAGCAACAGCTAGTATAATAATGTGAATATCATTTACAGTGAAAGCATTCACTATACTTTATACCCACGGGGTACTGTATTTACGCGGGCGGAGCCGTGGGCAACAGCTAGTATAATAATGTGAATATCATTTACAGTGAAAGCATTCACTATGCTTTATACCCACGGGGTACTGTATTTACGCGGGCGGAGCCGTGGGCAACAGCTAGTATAATAATGTGAATATCATTTACAGTGAAAGCATTCACTATACTTTATACCCACGGGGTACTGTATTTACGCGGGCGGAGCCGTGGGCAACAGCTAGTATAATAATGTGAATATCATTTACAGTGAAAGCATTCACTATACTTTATACCCACGGGGTACTGTATTTACGCGGGCGGAGCCGTGGGCAACAGCTAGTATAATAATGTGAATATCATTTACAGTGAAAGCATTCACTATACTTTATACCCACGGGGTACTGTATTTACGCGGGCGGAGCCGTGGGCAACAGCTAGTATAATAATGTGAATATCATTTACAGTGAAAGCATTCACTATGCTTTATACCCACGGGGTACTGTATTTACGCGGGCGGAGCCGTGGGCAACAGCTAGTATAATAATGTGAATATCATTTACAGTGAAAGCATTCACTATACTTTATACCCACGGGGTACTGTATTTACGCGGGCGGAGCCGTGGGCAACAGCTAGTATAATAATGTGAATATCATTTACAGTGAAAGCATTCACTATACTTTATACCCACGGGGTACTGTATTTACGCGGGCGGAGCCGTGGGCAACAGCTAGTATAATAATGTGAATATCATTTACAGTGAAAGCATTCACTATACTTTATACCCACGGGGTACTGTATTTACGCGGGCGGAGCCGTGGGCAACAGCTAGTATAATAATGTGAATATCATTTACAGTGAAAGCATTCACTATGCTTTATACCCACGGGGTACTGTATTTACGCGGGCGGAGCCGTGGGCAACAGCTAGTATAATAATGTGAATATCATTTACAGTGAAAGCATTCACTATACTTTATACCCACGGGGTACTGTATTTACGCGGGCGGAGCCGTGGGCAACAGCTAGTATAATAATGTGAATATCATTTACAGTGAAAGCATTCACTATACTTTATACCCACGGGGTACTGTATTTACGCGGGCGGAGCCGTGGGCAACAGCTAGTATAATAATGTGAATATCATTTACAGTGAAAGCATTCACTATACTTTATACCCACGGGGTACTGTATTTACGCGGGCGGAGCCGTGGGCAACAGCTAGTATAATAATGTGAATATCATTTACAGTGAAAGCATTCACTATACTTTATACCCACGGGGTACTGTATTTACGCGGGCGGAGCCGTGGGCAACAGCTAGTATAATAATGTGAATATCATTTACAGTGAAAGCATTCACTATGCTTTATACCCACGGGGTACTGTATTTACGCGGGCGGAGCCGTGGGCAACAGCTAGTATAATAATGTGAATATCATTTACAGTGAAAGCATTCACTATACTTTATACCCACGGGGTACTGTATTTACGCGGGCGGAGCCGTGGGCAACAGCTAGTATAATAATATGAATATAATTTACAGGTTTCTACAGAAAGGACCATCTACAGAAGCATATGATAGTCCACGCGCGGTACAGGACCAAAGCATCGCCCAAACCGAAAAAGAACATCCCGGATCTCTTCCCCATAGAACAGCTGCCGCACGCCAGCTTCAACAACAACAAACAACACGACGACAACCACGACCAACACACACAGGAGAGCAACACAGACGTTGTTCCCGAGATTACGATACACGTAAGTAACTTTGACTTATTCAATTCGCCACATTAGTAAAAAATGTGGCGAGTTAGATCATATGGCATAGCCAGAATGGTGAGGCGCGGCACCAATGTACCAAAAATAATTAGTATAAAATTATTTTGGTTTTACATAATTTAAACAGACGGCTTTTTAGTATTTCAATCCTTAGCACAGAACGCTCGCTGCGCACATACATTAAAAAAAAACAAGTGCACTTTTCACAAATGGGAAAGTGTATATGTTTGTCCGTCTTTCACGCTAAAACTCCTGAACCGATTTAAATGAAATTTGGTGCACAGATAGTCTATGAAATTTGAAATTTGGCACAGATATATCGCAGGACACATACGGTTCCCGTGGGTTACTGTACCTACGCGGGCGTAGCCGCGGGCATCGGCTAGTGTGTGTATGTTTGTTCCACCATAGCGCCTCAACTACTGATCTGATTTCAATACATGAGGTGTCAATAGGTTCGTAATAATAGCCCGGGTAACATAGGTTATTAATTTACGTAGTCGGGTTATAGTTTTATAAAAAAATATAGTTATTGACTCTCATTATTTTATTCCTTCTTCTTCAGGCTCCATCGCACACAAAACTACGCGTGCCGCTGAAAATCAAAGTGCCCTATCAGATGGTAATGTCAATGGACAACGGCGAGAAGAGAGCGTTCACCGTAGACCCACAGACGTCCAGCTCCAGTGTGTAATATCCGCTGGCGTGGTGGACACGTGTGGTGGATCTATAACAGTGTATAATACTCCAGCTTTCCCCCTGTAGGCTGCAAGGGCGGTGAATACGTATGGTGGATCTATAACAGTGTATAATTATACTTCAGCTGTCCCCCTGTAGGCTGCTAGCCTGATGGATCTAATACGGTGTATAATACTTCAGCTGTCCCCCTGTAGTCTACAAGGGTGGTGGATACGTATGGTGTATCTATAACAGTGTATAATACTTCAGCTGTCCCCATGTAGGAGCCATAAGGGCGGTGGACACGGAAAGGTTGATCTATAACAGTGTAAATACTTCAGCTGTCCCCCCTGTAGGCTACTAGCATCGTGGCACGTATGTTGGATCTATAACAGTGTATAGCCGTCCCTCAGCAGGCTAGCGTGGTCAGTCTATAACAGCTTATAATACTACACCTATACAGTAGGCTAGCTCAGTGAATAATCTAATCCTGACATTGAGGAGAAAAACGTGATGAAACAAATTTGCTAAATACTCGGAAGGAACTGAAATAGTCCATTGGTGATAAGAAAAGAGTGTGTTGTCATGTCACTCAGTCTTTAGACTAATTAGGTCAAATTTAGATGCTTTCTTTTGGTGTTTATTGTTTACTCCTTAAGAAACGATCTTCATATATAAGCCCAGGGTATGAAAACCTATGGGAGTAAAATCGAATTCACGTTTTCACAAATTGCATTGCACAACAAATTTTCTTTTCGTGTAAACTCCAGTCGTGCGTCGGAACTGACACACACACTTTCGTTTTACTTATGCTATGTCGCCGATTGAGTGAGGATACTATCAGGCGATCCGCCTGCTCGCTTCCTAGTATGTGTGTTTTAAAAAAACAACAAAGGGCCGATTGACAGTCTGAATAAACTAGTAGTATGCGGTATGAATAAACTATAGTTGAATATTTAGTTACCAGCAAGTTAGTAGTAAAATTGTTTTCAATTTATGAAATTCAATAATGTTTAAAGCAATCATTAGTAATGATTCATTACATTCCTGTTTATGAAAAATTTTAGTGTGAAGTTTTTTGTCTGAAATATTTTATACATATTTGCTCTCTATATTATGTTTATAGATTTATGCTAGATTCAAGAAAGATCTTCGGCATGTGTGTAAATAGTAATTTATAATATTCATTCGTAATATAATATTAATTTAAAACATAATTGGGTGTCCCACAAGGATTTTAAATTTGTCACCTTTGTTATATGCTGTTCACTTACGTATAGTTATGAAAATTGTATTTCTTTTTTAATTAAATTATTCTTATAGGGACCAAATGCATTCTGAATTTAGCTAATGTTTTTTTTTATTGATTGGTGTAACGTTACTGCAAAGTGAATACATATGTTTGTTTTGATTTATAAGAAAAAAAAATATAATAATACCATACCAGTAGCAAATTTTTATAGTACTTACTTACTAGTTATATAATAATTTTAAACGTCCCTAATGTAAATACAAAAGTCTTTTTTTAAATACTTTTTAATATTTCACAAACTAAATCCACAACTAGCAACTTCAAATAAATCGTTATTTAGTTTATAGTAAATTATTCAAAGTATAATATGATCTTAATGCCTTGGTATTGAAATAAAGATAACACATGTTTTTATACGGATTCTGTAATGTAAAATATTGTTAGAATGATGCGTGAATTTTTTTTATTGCTTCTTCATGTTCTTTTGAATTTTCAAGCGTAATTTATACATTTCAAATGTTTTGTACATATCTGTAGACACATTTAGAGGGTATTTGCTGAATAAATAATAAATCTTATCCTAGGATTTTAAACTTTGACAGATTTGGCGCGGCAGTCGCTCACCCATCTGCTCTTAACGAGTCATTTACTATTAAGGCCCCTCGCCCAACGACGACTTTTTGTAGTGGTTCTATCGCGCATTTCGTAAACGATCGATAGCATCGCTTCTGACGCGCGTTAGTCGCATTTGCGACTACAGAAATAATGCCAACGGGGTACTAACGCCCTACGGCATTGCTACTGTATCGAGCAGCCTCCGTGGTCTAGTGGTTAGAGCTCGCCTCTCGAATTATATAATGCGATGCATGCGATAATTTCGACAGCGAAGTTCGAAAACAAATTGTATGGGATTTGACATAAGGCATTGCAAGCGATATATCACTTAGCGATGACTTATGTCAAATCCCATACAATTTTGATTTCGAAGTTCGTCGTCGAAATTATCGAATGCATCTTGACTAGAGGCCCTTTATCGCTACAAACAGTCGCCGTGGACGAGGGCTCTAAAATATCCCAAATTGTTGTTCTAAGGATAATATTTATTTTTGTTTTGTAGCGAAATGACGTAATCACAAGTGTAGGTGCCATGTCACGAACCAAATGCGTTTGAATTATATTGGAAGTTCCTCTCAACACTAGATAGGTACATTGTGATTCTATTGAGTAAGTTATTATGTAACATGGAGTACAAATAAAATATTTTGAACCTATATTTTCTATTTTTTTACATTGGGATTAGATAGATTCTTAAACGCCAATAAAATGTTAGAGTACCCCTAAATAACACGCTGTCACTCTCCGCTTGGCCGAATTACGAGAAGAGTTTGTTTACCTCTGTGGCTCAGTGGTTAGCGCGTCGGCCCTTAAGCCGAAAGTCGGTTCGAATCCCGCCGAATGAACAAAAAAAATTGTGTTCCTGGGTCATGGATGTGTATTGAAAATGTGCATAATATAATAAACATCTTTAATATATTATGTAGCCCTTATAAACGCTGTATAAGCTTTGAATAGTTATACAGTGTTTTGTCTCCTTCTATCGAATTAAAAATGCCACTTGTGTGACGTGAACAAAACACTGTATAACTATTCAAAGCTTATAGAGCGTTTATTAGTAAGGGGGGTATAGTATAAAAGCATTAAACTTATTACTATTTTCACTGTATGATACCCGTAACAGAAGTTTTTCGAGAACTCACCCTCACTCAGATTGACGTGGTGTGAAAACGTTCATAGATATTATTATTTATACTATAACTTGACGGCCTCTGAACTTAACTTGCATTTGAGTGTTTAGCTGATAAGTTCATAGTGTGGTCACCAAAAGAGAATATAATCACTACGTTTTACTAGATCGCACTGCTGGCAGTGTAAAAAGGGTATAACGGAAAAGAAAAAAAAAGCAATAATGAACAGATTTATTTTTTATAGATGCAACAATAATATTAAGTCTACTAATTTAAAGAGATCTACAAGATTGATAATTCGAACAAAACGCTATAAAACCTTTTAATTAACAGCATATAAAAATAACACTATTTTTTTTTTTTTTCAAAATAATTCGTAGTTATCACCAACGCTTTTATAACTTTGAATAAATTATATAAATATTAAAAAATTTGATCACAGAAAAACACCGAACTCTTAAATAAATTTGGCTAGTTAACGCTAAATTAAATGTCAATCGAATATTTACATTTGTGCCAATTTTACAATCACTCCATAGCAAGCAGTCAAATTTGTTACTTAGTAAAATTGTAAATTTTGGTCGCGATTGAAATTTGAACTTAAAGGGGAAGAATCTCTATAATTTTGGAGCTTGCTATAGTTTGATACTAAAGGCCTATTACGAATAAAATATAATATTTTTTTTACTACACAATATTATTTGTTAAGGTTTGACTATACTTATCGAATTTGCTGATTGTAACTGCTAAAATCACTGCATTGGAATTTGAAAATCTTCAAAATACAAAAGAATCAACAACAACCGCCTGAAAATCGGATGAGTGTAATTTAGTAGGCTATTTCTTAGGTCCATAATCTTGAAAAGGAAACCAAATTATGTTTCAGTTACTATAACATCTATGCTGTATACTGTAGAGTGAAGTCATATAATCCCCGACGCAAAAAGAGATGTTATAAGTTTGTCTTGTATATGTTAGCTTCCTAACGGATAAACCGATTTTGGTCCAGTTTTTCCGTTAAAAACCTGACGTGATCGAGATGTTCTTAGCTTATAGAGAAGTGAGCAGAGTGCTAAGTTTGCGTTTTTCTTTACGCATTTGATTGTGAGCGCGGTTGGCGTTTACAGTCGGACAAGGATCTTTTGGCACTTGGATGGGGGCGTGAGTGTCGCAAATAAGAACAATATTTATTACTAAAAGTGAAATTTTACAAGACGGCGATGTTAGTACTGATTTTATCCACGTGCCAAAAGGTAAGTGTCGCAACTACAAAACAATACATAATACTAAAAGTGACATTTTACAAGACGGCGATGTTAGTTCTGATTTTGTCCACGTGCCTAAAGATTCTTGTCAGACTGTACTATTAAATTTGTGATTTGACCTAGTTGTACACGCGACAACTAGATGGCGCTGTACAAATCACATACAAATTCCCAGTAAACGCCAAACGTGTTCACGATCGAATGCAAATAGAAAACCACACAGCACTAAGATGATATTAATCATCATCAGCTCACTGCTTTCCGGGAGTCGGGGGTCAATTAAAAGTGTAAAATTTTGCTTAAATTACTAGTCTTCTAATCAGAACGCGTCCTTGGCTGCGGCGATGAGCGTCATGAGGTCGTGCTTGTCGTCGGGTCAGGACGGTTCCAGCACGGGGGCTGGTACTGTCTGCTGTAAAACAAACATTACCATTTACATACATGTAGGATATTAATATATCAGAGACATAACACAAGGATGTAGGAAGTGAAAACTAAAAAAAAATATACCATTAACCGTACCTACGTACCTTTCTCAAAAGAAGTTGTATGTGTGATTTTATGTTCTAGTAATTAATATGTTAAAATTACATATAGTGTTGTTACCGCAAGACGGCGCATTTACAACATTTTTACTGCAGCAACATTGGCGATATGGAAGTTCAATATCAATGTTTTACGTCAAGCGACAGGTAAATTCACTTTTACGTAGTAATTATTGCTACAAGTCTGCTTACCATCATGTAAATTCATTGCCACCATTAAGTTATGACCACTAGAGACCAAAGTTGGGGATTTTAAGGACCAGGAACGCAAGATCGCAACAAGATTTACAAATGTAAATCCTCTGGTGTTGCGAGTGTCCATGGGATTCTTTTATCGCTTATCACCAGGCGATCCGTTTGCTCGTTTCCTGGTACATTTCATAAAAAGATACCTGTGATAGCGGCGGGGTGGAGGCCTGCTGCGACAGCTCGGCCTTCACCCGGCGCGCGATGTGCGACCGCGTGTGCTTGCGCAGGTGGTCCTTGCGGTAGAACCCTGCAATATTAACGATTCATAGTGTTTAGTATATTAATAAGACTGCTTACCCTCTCCGCCAGTGAGTTCCGTGAGAACGCAATGGATAATCATAAAAATAATTTAATTATCCAAAATTGCGGCTATGTGGTTCGCCACCCATCACGTCTCGTTCTCGCGGAGGCGAAAAGTGGCCCATGGAGGGCCGCTTAGCTACGTTGAATGTAAGAGGAGGAATGGATGGTAAGAATGAAAGTGGACGAAGCGAAACAAGTTACACAAGAATCGTAGCAAGTGGAAAGAAGTGGTCTCTGCCTACCCCTACGGGAAAGAGGCGCGATTATATGTATCTACATGTATGTATATCTATACTTCTATACTAATATTATAAAGAGGAAAACTTTGTTTGTATGTTTGTTTGTTTGTTTGTAATGAATAGGCTCAAAAAGTACTGGACCGATTTCAAAAATTCTTTCACCATTCGAAAGCTACATTATCCACGAGTAACATAGGCTAAATTTTATTTTGGAAAAAAATAGGGTTCCGTAAGATATTTGAGTTTTTCGGACACAAGGTGTAAAAAATCAACCAGAAAAGTTACTTATTTTGCGTACGCTGCCTAAACTATAAAATATAGAACCATAAAATGTTCCAATTAATTGTAGATCTTATAAATATCTACAAAAAAGTCCGCGACACACTATACCTATCTATGTCGAGTGAGGCACAACAACCATTTTTTTATTTAAAAATCTTGAATTTTTTTTGGACTACATTTAAACGCGTTTATTTTACTCGTGCTATTAATCCTTATCAAAATAAATTATTTCATCACTAAGTACAGTTTATGTAGATAATATTTGGTCTTTTAATGATTAAAATTGGATGTTTGGTTTTGAAGTTATGGCGAAATTAAAATATTACGATTTCTGCTGCACGGCCCGTTGCGAAGTGGGCGTCGCGTCGTCGCCAAGGCGTGCGAGTTTAGATCTATGAGTAAATTTTTTGTTTTGTGTTCGTTGTAACTATGATGGATAGATACTTGAGTAACTATTTATTTAGTGATTGTTGTATTGTTAGTTCTGAAAAGTGTAGGTATTTCATACGATAAAAGTATACCCACTTACTTATTTCATTAAGTATTAGTAGGTACCTATATTAATTTTTTTCTGTTTGTTTTGACTAAATTTCACCCGTTTTGTTAGAGGTTTAAAGACATTCTGTTATCTGTAGTATTAGTATCAGTATTGTACCCGTGCGAAGCCGGGGCGGGTCGCTAGTAATTTATATAATATACGTGTATGTGATTAATATACGTCCCTAATTTGGATGTAGCAAGTCGACACCCACCTTTCCCGCACTCGTTGCAGACGTGTCGCTTCTCGCCGGAGTGTATGACGAAGTGCAGGGTGAGCTGCTCCTTGCGCTTGAAGGCCTTGAGGCAGACGGAGCACACGTGCGGCCGCTCGGGGTTGTGAGACTGTTTGTGCCGCGTCAGGTGGTCCTTGCGCTTGAGGGCCGCGTTGCAGATGTCGCAGATGAACCTATGAACATTCATCTATTTTTTTAAAGCTCCTAGTGATTTACATCTCCCGAGATAGCAAAGTCACCAAGTAAGCTTTACACTAAAGTGCGTGCATATTATGTTTGAATTTACTGAGTGATACCAGTAATGATTTATCATCAGGGGGCCCAGTAGTGAGTAGTGTGAAGCCGCCATGACGAACTAAGCGAAGAGAAGGGGCACTACCAGACCACCTTTTCTCGAAGCGTTTCGTTGATTTTTTAATTTGATCACTGACTCACTGATGATCAACAAAATTATAGGGTACTTCCGGATGTTCTAGAAAGTTGAAATTTGGTATGTAAGCTAGCATAAAAATGTTCAAACTTGGAACTTTTATAAGAGACTAACCTATGCAAATTTTTATACTAGAGGTCTGAAAATTGAGAAAGGAAAAATATTGCCATGACAAATTTAAAAAAGAAGTTAAATCCCACCAAAAATGTTTCATGTAAAGTAATGCCAAGACGCTACCATATGACTCGCACTGTCAAAAAGCTATCAGTTCTCATGTAAAACCAAGCCTTTTACTCTACCAAACTTCTAACTCTACCCACCTTTAGTATACCAAGTCTAACTTCACAAACTCTAGACCTTAGTCAAGTTATGTGGCTTGGCCGTACGTCAACATGGCTGACATTCGCCGTGTCGCCCCTATGCTATGGGTTAATGAATAATGGTAGAAGGTAGTACCGTCTCTCCATGGTGTGTCCGACGAGGTGCTGGTCCAACAGGCCCCGCTCGGGGTACGCCATGTGGCACTCCGGGCAGCAGTACAGCGTGCTGCCGTCTGGGGGTTATAAGTAGTAGGTACCGTCTCTCCATGGTGTGTCCGACGAGGTGCTGGTCCAGCAGGCCGCGCTCGGGGTACGCCATGTGGCACTCCGGGCAGCAGTACAGCGTGCTGCCGTCTGGGGGTTATAAGTAGTAGGTACCGTCTCTCCATGGTGTGTCCGACGAGGTGCTGGTCCAGCAGGCCGCGCTCGGGGTACGCCATGTGGCACTCCGGGCAGCAGTACAGCGTGCTGCCGTCTGGGGGTTATAAGTAGTAGGTACCGTCTCTCCATGGTGTGTCCGACGAGGTGCTGGTCCAGTAGGCCGCGCTCGGGGTACGCCATGTGGCACTCCGGGCAGCAGTACAGCGTGCTGCCGTCTGGGGGTTCAAACATATTGCGATCATAAATCCTTGTAATATTTAAATCTCCTCATTATTATCTTTTTCTCATAGATTGACTTCTATCTTAAAATCTCAAACAAAAATTGACGTAAATTGACGTAAAGTCAATCCGAGGATCGTTGGATTGTATTGAAATATTGATCTCAGATAGCTAAAATAAGATTAAAATTGATTATTAATTTCGGGCGTTAGTGGTGATACCTCCCCGTCCTTTAGTAAACGATACAAAGGCCGTCGCCGTGCCCCACCCCGTCGCGTTTTTTTTTTTTGTTTTTAGTTTTCGTTTGACGTTTGGCTACCGAGTATATTCGAGAGGAAATGGCGCTTGAATGAAGTAATGTTTAATTCTCTTTTACACCCAAAGTTACACGCGAAGTAGATAGACTTGCATGGTCTAGTCAATAGATATCTGTGGTGACGACTAATATTGTAAATGAAAAGTATTTCATTTAAAATATTAGTCTGTATGAGATTGTTATGACGATCAGCCTTTGAGTATCCAACTATACGATCAGCGTATTTAATTAACGTTAATGTCATAGCAATTGGCATACTTATTACCTAGTTTCAGACTTAGTATACGGTATACCCTGGATTAGGTTATTAGGCACTTATTGGAATAAGTAATCACGGTTCTAAGCTTTGTAAGATTTTGAAAATAAATGTTTGTTTATAATTTTAAGAAATTAAGTAATAACAGCTTTTCACTAAATGCATATGACAGACGAACTGACATTTTTTTTTAAAATTGTTGGTCTATTAGTTTTATCTATTTGTTCCGACTTATCACTGAAACGGCTGGACCGAATATCATAGGACTTTCACCGGAAAATAGCTGATGTTATAAGGAGTAATTTAATAATGTACGGTTCCCCGGGATTTCCTTTTGCGCGGACGAATATGCGGGCACCAGCTAGTATTAAATAAAGAAAACACTACCCACCCAATGCAGTGGTCAATCGAATCTCGCCCGGTTTAGGCCGCGGTTTCTTCTCCTTCAACAGTTTTTTCTTCTTCTTCTTCTTAGCAAAAGTGGTGGCAGTGTTAGTATTGGTGGTGGTGTTGGTGTTGGTACTGGCGTTTGTGGTGGCGGGGCTGACGATGGTGGCAGTTTGTACCACTACGCTGTTGGCTGGGTTCGGTGGATTCTGTAAATAGATATACATATTAGGGGCCATCCACATATTACGTCACGCAACGTCACGTCACGTCGACTTTCTGAACCTCCACCCCCCTATTTCACGCTTTTTAGGATCCCTGTACCTGTATTTAACATGTACTGTCAAAATTTATTGTACCGATGAAAAAGTATTCCTGTATAATAAAGAGTCTGTTTGTTTATTTGTTTGCATCGAATAGGCTCCGAAGCTACTGGACCGATTTTAATTAAATTTGGCACAGATATAGAGTAGACCACGGGGAAGGACATATACTCCTTTTTATTGCGGCAAAATGTACGATTTCCGCGGTATCCCTTTTTGCGCGCACGGAGTCGCTGGCAACGTCTAGTAACTAATAAGCTCGTATACTCACGGCCGTGACAGTGGACATGGCAGGGTTGGCCGTAACCGTGACCACAGTGGGTTCGGTGTCGGCGCGCGAGTACTTCAGCAGATGGTGCAGCGGCAGCGGCAGCGCCGACAGGTAATCCGCCACGCCGCCGCCGAGCTGCCACGTGGAGGCGTCCGACACGTCGCCTATACCTGGAGTTGAGATGTTCTACAATGCGTCACACGAATACAGACGAGTTGTACTTCGGATAAAACTCAAAATTTTTATTTCTATGTAGGTTATAATATAACGCTTGTAGGACAATTCTATAAGCGTTATATTATAACCTTCATGGAAATAAAAATTTTGAGTTTTGAGTTTTTGATAACAAAGTGCCATCCGTCTGTAAGAACCATAAGCAACACCACGACAGTATGCCCTGTTGGTGGAGACATACCCACTGTATATTATCAAATTGTCCTCCGAATAAGTAGGTATACCTAATAGACGAATTAGCATGAACAAAGATACGGGCAACTTCTATAATAAATAATAATAAAAGCACAATTCGTTGAAACCCGACCAGCTACTCAGGAGTTATTTTTATAGTAGGTACTTGGGGCACTCCCTCTTCCTTTACTTCCGTAACCCAGTGGGACGGATGACCGACACGACTGACGAGAGATCAGGTGCGGAATCGACTTCATCGTATCATCTTTTTTGTCAGATAATCAGGTGATCAGCCTCCATTGTCCTAACCAGACCACAACATTTTTTGTTGTTCCAACGCGAGGCTTTAACCCACAGCTTTCGGATTCCAGAGCCAATTAAGCTCTAAACCACTGGACCACGGAGGCATATAGTAAATAAGAAAAATAATAATATCTATGGACGCTTTCACAACACGTCAATCTGGTCCAGTCTTAGATCTTTTAATACGGGATACGCCTTACATGAGCTTTCCCCTCTGCCGAGGTATAAGATTTTTGAATCTAATGCGTTCATAAAAACTATTTGCGTAATCGATTTTAATCATTATGTGCATCGGTATAGCATCGAAAGGACGTCCGAAATGCTCCGCTAAAAATGCCGATTTGTGCTCTTATGTCCTGTAAAAACAAGTCCAACACATCGAATCTTAAAAAAGATGGAATAACCTTTCATATATGAGTATTTTTTTATTTAATTATTGTATATTTCTATTTAAATGTAATTTCGTAAAAATCGACGATGTATCGAATAGCGGTATACACGAGACAGATAATCGTAGAATATTCGATTGTGGCGTACACCCCACGAGGCCCGCACTCGTTGTTGTTAGATATAGAATTTTAGTCTTTATTTCCTATGTAATAGATTCGAATTTTACTATGGCACTTAATTCTCGAAACATGGCGGAACTTTTTTATTACTTTTTGAGTGACGTGACAATCACTAGAATAACAATGTCGATAAAAATAATTTTTTTTTCTTATATTTTCTCGTATACTAATTTTATATTTTGTGATGTAAAAATATTGGATTGCTTTTACACTTTATACGACAGATCTAGCAAGGAGTATAAAGTGTGCATGTATGTACGTGATGTTTGTTATTTACCCCACCGCAACTTGAAAGGCTAAACAGGTTATTTGGATGTTTGAAATATGGACTAGGGTATCGTTATAAAATCAAGATGTTCCCAGCCAGAGAGACACAAGTATTCCTTGTTTGAAGCGCAGTTCATTTTTAGGGTTCCGTAATACTTGAGGAACGCTTATAGTTTCGCTCTGTCCGTCCGTCTGTCTGTCTGTCCGCGCTTCTACCGTTAGCCTAAGTATGAATATAAATGGATGAAATTTGGTACATTCATAAATCACAGATTAGTAATAGGTAGCTAGATCATAGATTGTGTATAGATCTCGGATTTATAATTTTAGTACCTGGGTGACTGTTTATTGTAATATGGTGGTGTTGAGGTGATAATCTACATAAACTTAAAAAGTAAAATGTGAACTGACAATTATTATTATTTACAATCGATTTCTGTATAGATCAGGTGTTTGAACTCAAACATTAACTACATTTTTTTAAACTTGTCTAAAAACAATAAAAATTAAAAAATTACTTATAAATATATAAACTTGAACATATAAAAAAAAACAAAAGTAAGGCCGGTGCCTTCAGGCAGCAGGTTTCGAACCCGTAACACTCGTTTCTTGCCATTGGCGTCTTAACCCGCTGGACCAAACGAACAGCGGCCGGCAGGACGAAATTAGCGACCATATTCTGCGTGGAAAGATAAACGCATTAAAACACGAACACGCATTTTCCCAAACATAAGATTAATCTAGATCGATTGTGTACCCCCGAAAACCCCCATATACCAAATTTCAGCGAAATCGTTAGAGCCTTTTCCAAGATCACGGTTATATACATATAAATAAATATACAAGAATTGCTCGTTTAAATGTATAAGATATTCTAGGTGTGGCTCTCCATGCATGTGAAGTGGGGATGAACTTTTTTTTTCTTTCTATCCCATCGTGTGGGGTATCGTTTAATAGGTATTTTATAAAGTCAACCATTTTCGAGTAATCGGCCTCCAAAGTGATTTATAAGTTGATCCCCCCTAGCATTTCTAAACTATAAGGCTGGGACTATATGCAACGGAATCCGGAGGGCCGTAGAGAATTCTG
The DNA here is from genome assembly GCA_905404095.1 of Glaucopsyche alexis. Classification (NCBI taxonomy): domain Eukaryota; kingdom Metazoa; phylum Arthropoda; class Insecta; order Lepidoptera; family Lycaenidae; genus Glaucopsyche; species Glaucopsyche alexis. The sequence continues at coordinate 19,289,419 of FR990054.1, read as the reverse complement.
ACCGTTGAAAATAGAATTTTGCACTATTACAATAGAGTTGAAAATCGAACATCCGAGCGTCGAGTCAAATGTTAATGTCATATATGACAGCTCGACACTCGAAACTTCCATTTTCAACTGTATTGTATTAGCACAGAGTTCTATTTTCAGTGCTCATAATTCTCTACGGCTTACCGGATTCCGTTGCATATAGTCCCAGCCTAAGACTTAAAAACTTACAATTTTCTATGCTGATAGATTATGCTAATAACTCTTTAGGAAAAATATTTTGAACCAAATCAGACAGTAACTTTTGAAGTAATTTGAAAAAATATTACGCGTTTATAGTTACGGAACCCTCCTTAGACGTGTCCTGATATATTCTTGATTAGGTTAGGTTATTTTTTGCTTTGATGTTTGCAAAAAAGGAGAGTTGTATGTATGTGAGTATTAGTGCAGTCTATAGTATACGTAGAAGCTATGGCGGTTTTAAAAAGCTTCACATAGATAAGTGGTAAATACAGCCTATAGGTACGCGTTAAGTTTGCAGTGAGTCATCAGTGCAAATGTCTAGAAAGCAATGACGCTTAGCTCGTGTTCACGTTTGACAATAAAGGTAAGCCAGTTTAACATTTGTAAATTGTACTGACGACTCACTGCAAACTTAACGTGAATAGACTGTATTTACTACTTATGTATGTGAAGTTTTCTATTGCTGCCATAACTTTTACGTGTAATATAATATAATATGTATATCGGAATTATTCGGAATGGTTTTATTTCAACAAAATACATTATTTTCAAATAACGAAGATGTGACCAATACAAATTCATATCGACAATATATCGATATAATTTGTATTGGTAACATCACTTAACATGTCAGTGTATTAGTGCGTACGCTACACTGTTATATTAGCGCGAGTCTTATTTGTGTGAAATAAATAAGCTAGTGTTGCAGTTTTATAAATGTGTGAGTTTGTAACGATTACAATATTTTTGTGAATGTGTGATTTTGTTTTCATTGTGGGAGTTACCCTCCCCGCACCAAAATTGGCAGAAAGTTTTGTTTGAAAATTTCCTCGCGTGCCTTATCTTGTACTATATAATCTAAGGGTCCAGTGCTAAGTTCTCGAAGAACTTGTGTTACGGGTACCAGACAACGGAAATATATTTAATACTATACATATATTTAAGATTACATAATACATGCATTTAATACACATCCGTAACCCAGGAACACAGAAAACTTTTTGTCCCCTAGCGGGATTCGAACCCGCGATCTCCGGCTTGAGCGCCACAGAGGTCGTCAAACTATACTCTGTCTATAACTCACTGATAAACTCAGCGGGCGCAGCCGCCGCCCTATCCTGGCGGTTCTCCTGCTTGATGGCGCGAGCCAGCGCCGCCGCCTCCTTCGGCTCGTGTAGCACCACCAGCAGCTGCTGCGTGCCCTGCTGCAGCGGCGCTTGGTTAACTACGAACACAGACAAATCGTCGAGCATACCTCCAAAAGACCTTTACGAATTATGTTTTAGCGGAAGGACTAATATTGCAGTCTCAACTAAACTATTTGTTAGTGTTAGTTCACTTAGTTTACAGAAAGTTACAATCTCGTCAAATATCTAAAAAATCACGACTATTCTACCGTAGCTTAGGCGATAGGAGAACCTGCATGCTATGGCTCAGGCCGGTTATACGGATATAATAATTAGTGATATCACAGAGTAGAAAATATAAGTATTAGGTCTTTACCTACCTATGAAATTGCCGCTTTGTATAAAAAAATTTAAACGAATTTTTTTCAAGTATTTTTATTTGTATTAATCGAAGTAATCACCATTCACCAATGCAATCAATGCATCTTTGCCAACGCAGTGGCAGTTTATTGATGCCCTTCTTAAAGAAATCAGCTGGACGGGAGGCAACAAATTCTTTAAAGTCATTTTGTACCTACAGCTGCTTCTCGGGTATTAATTTTTTTCCCGCCAAGAAGTTATCCAATTTCTGGAAAAAGTAGTAGTCTGTAGGCGCAAGGTCTGATGAGTAGGGCGAATGACGGAGATCTCCCAACCCCAGTTCTTGCAACTTGTAGACCGTCTGCTGTGCAGTATGAGGTCACCCGTTGTCGTGCAGGAGCAGCGGAGACGAGCGATTAACCAATGCTGGTTGGAGATGTGCCAGCTTCTCCATCATTGTGTTCAGTTCTTCACAGTACACATCTGCAGTAATGCTCACCCCGTTTGGTATGAAGCTGTGATGAATCACACCGGCGCTAGACCACCAAACAGTGACCATTACTTTTCTTGCGGTTATCAAACAGAATCCATTTTTCATCGCAGGTAACAATGCGGTTCAAAATTCCTAATTTGTGTGTCTGTTGAGCAGTGCGAGCCAGGCACGTCTCGACGCGTAATTCGCGCTGGCGATCATTGAGTTCGTGGGGCACCCATTTGTCAAGCTTTTTCACCTTGCCAATTTGACACAAATTGACTAATATTGTTTTGACGCTAACGTAGAAAGCTGCTGCTAATTCAGCCGTAGATTGTGTAGCTTCCACAATCGCCTTTAATTCGTCATTGTCGACCAAAGTCTTTGGGCGATCGCGAGGTTCATTTTTCAGGTCGAAATTTCCAGAACGGAAACGAGCAAACCAATAACAGGTGATGCGTTGGTTTGTAGTGTTAGCTCCGTAAACGTCGCTGATGTTGCGTGCCGCTTGTGCCGCGTTGCTGCCACGACGGTACTCATATTCCATAATTACTCGAATTTTTAACGTATCCATGATGACGAAAAAGATTGATTGAGCAAATTACTACTTTTGGAAAAATAATTCCATGTTTTTAAAAGAAAATTAATTTGAAATTAGAATTCTTAGCCAAACAAAAATTATTTTGATTTGAAATGGCCCTGCAGAACGGCAATTTCATAGGTAAAGACCTATAATTATTATAGTAACGTACAGAGAAACAGCTTTTATAGAACGATCCAATCGATCCAAATTTGAAAATTTTAACGTCGCCTTTAACGGCCCACAATTTTTCCACACAATCGATGCTCGTAGCAGTGCTACGAGCTATGCAGTAGCATAGCTGTTTATCTGTTCCTCTTTCTTGAATCTATGGTAATATCTTCTAATAAATCTAATTAGTAACACTTGAGCGATTCCGGATTCGTTTGCTCGTTTGTCTCCATAGTCTTCCTATAAAAAATACAAATGACTCACTCAGAAGGTCTCCCTGCTGCGACATCATAGTAGCCATGAGGTCGTGGTGGATGTCTTCGCGGTAGTCCCGCTTGTCTCTCTCGCCCTTAAGCTGTATGTTTTCGGGAATATAGCTCGCTTGGCCGCCGTATGTGATGTTGCCTAGGTTGACTGAGGATGCTGAAAGACGAAGAATGTTTGTAGATGGAAAAACGCTAGTGTGAGAGGCCCTAATGATAAGCTGGAAAAACACTAGGGTTCACGTCTTTGCTGGAAAACGATACTTGTTTATTTCTCTTAATTCAAAGATTATTATTATTTCTGATAGCTAGATATAAATAGAAGAAGTTAAAAAAAACTTTAATGAATAATAAGAAAAATTGAAAATAAAATATATACACTAGTAGGTAAGTAGTTAATAGTATTGCTAATAATTTTAATAACAATAATCACTTACTTAAGTACTGTTTATTAAGGCAAGTACGAAGACGAAAGTTTTGTAGTTGTCACAGGTATCTACCTGTGACAACTACAAAACTTTCGTCTTCGTACTTGATAAACAAACTCACCCGTATGTATGGGCGCGAGGCCAGCCAGCGCCACGGTCCCCGGCTGGGCCGAGCTGACCACCACCACGCTCTCGGCCTGGCGGAACTTGACCCCGTCTACCGTGACGCCACCGGCCGGCGCCACGAACTGCACGCCGCCCTGGTACCGCTCCTGCCCCTCGTACCCGAACTTCGCGGCGAACTGGTGTATGGTAGGAATCGCCGCCGCCGTCGGGATGTGACCCGTGAACGGAGTGAAATTCATCGCGACCTGCGAACATTGTTACGTGCTCACGCGATCAGGTAGCGACTACAAATGGCACCCAACCCCCGCCATTCTGCCTCACCCCAGTCTACGCTTCTAACACTTTATTTTTAACTGCACTCCCATCCCATCGCACCGAAAACGGGGTATTTCTCGACGCGTGAACGCGCTAGGGTTAATACGAGGGTTGTGAAAGACGGGTTACCTGATTTGTGCTCAGCTAGTAGTTTTTCATAGCGTTTAATATGTTAGTCGGGTGTAAAATAGTATTGGGGATGGATGGCGGTCTGCGCAGGGCGGTTGCGCGGCGGGTCGCGCAGGCGCGCTGGCGGGCGGCATAGGGGCAGTAAGGGGGCTCGAGTAGGGGTCGGCACATGTGTCCGACTTGTTGAGGACCCCACGGCATGGGACTGCTACGGGGATGGGGCGTGACCCCCATACCCATGAATAAACCCACGTGTAACGTTTATTCTTTAGTCGGTCTTAAGTAGCCTTATGGACAGGTCACGGCTTGAGGTCGCGAGGGAAACTTTACATTTACAAACATTAAAGATGGCTTCTTTATGAAACTTTATTATCGTTCTTCTATGATCAGTATTAAGTATGACGTATTATGAGAGGGAAAACTGCTAAGAAAACTTGCTTTGTACTCATAATATTTAGAACTTAATTAACCAATTTTTGTTTATTTTATTAATTTTGGAAGTAATTTTCTTTAACCACGAATTTAAACGCCTTTAAATAAGCCCATGGGTCAAATTATAGGCACTGAAACGGCAGCAGAGCGACAAGCAGCAACAGACATCAGTCATATAATTTTAAATAAATATAAATAATATTACTTTTGAAAAAAACAGGAGGGTCCCCGATAATAATAATATCTAAGGACGCTTCACACCACGTCTATCTGGTCCCGTGGTAAGTTCTCGAAAAACTTGTGTTATGGGTACCAGACAACGGAAATACGTATATTTAATAGAAATATAAATAATTTATATTTAAATAATACTTTTATATTATACACATATTTTACTTTGACTTTGTCCTCTGTTGTCTTATACAACGATTACATTTCGTAACAGTCCTGCCTCTCAGGTCCTCCTGGTATTAAATAACTCCTTATTTATATTTTTAAAGGTCGAATTAAAAATCAGATTTAAAAATTTAGCACTTTATTTTAATCTCATTATTAATAAATAAAAAGTTGTGTGTACAAAAATTACGTCTAAAAGGTATGAACCCCGTGGGTTCTTCTAATTTATTATGCTTTTAAAAATACTTGTTACTAAAAAAAAACTTATAACAACTAAAATATTGGTAAACATGCTAGGTTATTGTATACGTCACGCCGACATGCGTCTGAAGTTAGACGCTTGTGCAAAACATAAGACATTTATATTCCCAATCAATATTTAGAAAAATTGAAACAAATTAAGCATATAAATGATAGCAGGCTCATCAAGTATAAGGTTAGCCGTTATGTATCGGTTACTTGAAAATAAGTTTTATTGTTTAATATTTTAGACTTAGTCACGTGTTCTAATACCTTGATCATTAACGCCTAACTTCAGAGCAATTAGAGTGCGCACTCTGTCAATAAATTAACAGTAATTAATACAATATACAACATTCCTAATAGGTTTAGTAGGAAGTGGAACTAAAGTTATATTTTACATATTATTTTAGTCATTACAGTATATAAGAGCACCTTGTCTTTGTAGACAACAGTTCTACCAAAAACAGAGAGTAGCGGAGCGTTTTATAAAGCGATTGCGAAAACTACATAAAAGTATAATACATATATAAAAATAAAATAAGTTCGTATATATACATGATTGTAAGTAAATAATCAAATAATACTTGATCGATAATTTTGTATAAAAATTGATAACAAAATATATTTTTAGAAAAAAGCTACGTACCGCCACTCTCGTTGACAAAACACATACAATGCCCTAACTTATGGCCTAAGTACAAAAATATAATACGAAGACAATTTACATCTACATTAAAGCTGACAAATATCGGCGATTACAAGACTATAATCAACATTTTTGTCATTTCAAAAACTAAAGTATTAAGTATGTTTATAAATGTGATTGCGCGTGTTAATGACAGTAATTTTAGAAATTATTGCTGATTTTAGAAATAAATTTTAGCTTTATCACAGTTGCTATTTAATTGTTGGGAGATTCGAACACATTCGCAACTTTTCATTAATGTACCAAAGAAACAAATTGTAAAATTAACGGTACGTATTAAAAAAAAATTCTTTAATAAACATAAAATGCAACATCTTGCACAGCTAGATATTTTTTTGAACATGGACATGGTTTTTTTTTCATTATTATTTCAAAGGACTAGAGAACGATACAGTTTGATAAAAATGACACCGTTTTACATGACAAAATATAATCAAATAAAGGCTTGCTAACATTAATCGCTTAACGCTACGCTTATGCCCGTAATCTCACCCTATACACATCAAATGGACTGACAAATTTTTACAACTCTAGCTGTGTTTTTGTTTTTTATAAATTCGTTTCGTTACTTTTTAACGTTAGTAAATTTGGCAGTCAACAATGCCCAATAACGTTTACGTTACGAATGTAGTTTTATATTACGATTAATATAATCTATTAATATAAATCAAACAGGCAAGTGGATGACGAAGATCATCAGAAATATTTTAAGCCTAGGTTACACAGTGCGAGCCAGCCTAGTCAGTTACTGTAGTACAGCTACACACATTGGGTGACCGCATCGTACGAGCTACTATCATATGCGAGTCAATATTTCGAATACGAATTACTACAACCATGGAGAATAGAGGTAATGAGAACCATCTTGTATGGGGGATAACTTGAAAGTGTCCACCCGTAAGGACCAAATTATAGTTCGAAAACTCACCGAAATAGCGCTAGTGTAGGAAGTGGTAATGATATGAAGTTAGCAATAAGAGATAGAGTGAAGTTATTTGAAAGTTAGTTATTGGTTAGTTACTCTAATAATTTGTGGCCATATTGTGGCGCTCTTTTTGAAATTCTTCCACTTGCTACTATAGCACCTCAGGCCGAATAAAAGTATAGACATAACGTTGCGCTCAAAAAGTGAGGTATGTAATATGAAGACGATTTGGCGATATGAAGACGGCCGCGCCTTAGTCTGCCGCGAGTGACCGAGAGCACGAGACGTAGTTTTAGTGAAATAATAATTGTGAAATTATGCCGTCCTGCGTCATAAAATGCTACAAAAACTATTCATGTTTTCATAAAAAGTCGTCTAGGATTACTTTTCACAAGTAAGTATCCGATTTGGTTTGTAATTTAAACAAAATCGTAAAATGTTTGTCATAATTTCTCGGAACACGAATTCTTGACGCCATTGTGTCAGCGTTGCAAGTTAAGAACATTATCTTTTTCCCAAAAGTAAGGGAAGTTGTGATTTTTCGGAGACTTTACAATTAAGTGTGTTTTAGAAAATTTTACTATTGCATATTTAGTTTTGGAGTATATTAGGTTATATATTATGTCACCGTAAAATTACGTTAATTTTAAAATAAATTACTCTCATTATGTAAGTTAATTGTCTTTCATCTAAGTCAACCAATACAAATAAAACACAATACTACATTTTTTTTAATGTAATGAACCACGAAACGAGCAGACAGAAGGTCGATTCTGCTATTTTAATCCAACAATAATGCAACTTCGTTACTGTTTCGATACAGTCCGGAACCTATCAAACAGCAAAATGGTATTCAACTAAACTTCAAACACACGTCAAACGGAGAATTACACCGCGATGCGATTATCATTGTATCACAGCTTGATTATAGATTGAGCGAACCACTTATCCATAGAAAATGGTATTCTCGTATGTTTATAAACTTAACTCCAATTTGACTCGATCCGTCAGCCGGATATTTTTTTCACTTTGACATGTGGGGATGCCATGACATAAAAATATTTATTTTACGCAAAAATCTCTTTTTTTGCCTTCCCCTCTCTTACCACGCGGGAAATAATTTTCCGTCCGTCTCAGAAGAGGATAAAATCGTGTATGCGTACACAAATGTGCATAGCCATGCCCCAAATTCGATGATTTTGTGTAATGTTTCAAAAAACACGAGCAGGAGACGCGCCTTAACTGACAATAATTGGCAACACTGGATCGTACAAACGTCAAGCAACAGCTGTCTTTATACATGCTTTGTGCTCGCTTTATTTATAAATTCTAGTCAATATCATTGCAAAATGACTGTGTTGGGATTTTAAATTTACGAAAATAGTGTAGTAGAATACCGACTTTCGGTCAATTTATGATAACAGGATGATAAATTTATAATGAATTGATGGTAAATTGAAAGTCTAAGTTAATTAAGAGAATTGGCCCTCAGATCGCCTGATGGTAAGCGATTACCGCCGCCCATGGACACTCGTAACACCAGAGGAGTGACACTTGTAACTCCTCTGGTGTTGCGACTTGCGTTCCTGGTCCTTAAAATCCCCAATCCCCCCCATGGGCCACCGGTAACCTCACTCACTCGGCGAAACACAACGCAAACGTTATTTCCCGCCGGTTTTCTGTGAGATCGTGGTATTTACCTGGTCGAGCCGGCCCATTCATGTCGAAGCGTGGTTCTCCCACAGTTAAATAATATAACTTAATATAACTTTTACCAAAGTATGTTGCTCGCACTTGAGATTCGCAGCACAATGCTTGCAACATTTTTCTCTAGCACACATGCGCAAATCTACGATATCTTACACCGAGTTACGCACACAAAGTCGAGACTTTGCCTCACTTATTTCGTCCCGATTGTTTACGACGGCTACGTCTATACTTTTATTCGGTCTGAGTATAGCACCTTATCTTGCTCCCTTTCAACAGACACTTTTTAACTTTTTAATACACAAGATGGTTCTCCTTACCTCTATTCTCCATGACTACAACGGAAAGCGAGAAGTCGGAAGGGGAGTACACGATGCAGTAGCTGTCTACAACATCAGCAGCTCGCACTGTGTAACCTCGCCTTTAGTCACTGGGCATTTTAAAAACCCTCATACAGTTTACAATCTAATATCCATCCATATTTTGTGATCTATAATTTCTATGAAAGATTATTTTAAACATTGTAATTTGAAAATGAAATCAGGTACATCTAAAAAAACTCTACTATCATTATTCTTAAACTTGTCACATAAAGATATTAATCTAAACGAAATGTATGTATTATTACAACATAGTATGCTTTTATACAAATATCACAGTAATGATATTATAACAATAAAAGACCATATTAAAATATAGAAAAATAGTCAAAATTTGCTTTAAACGGTTACAATTAGTATTGTGTGGAGTCTGTTACATATTTTAACACAAGTGTGGAGTCTATTACATCTTTTTACACAAGTGTGGAGTCTGTTACATCTTTTTACACAAGTGTGGAGTCTATTACATCTTTTTACACAAGTGTGGAGTCTGTTACATCTTTTTACACAAGTGTGGAGTCTGTTACATCTTTTAGATTTGAAGATAAACTGTTTATAAAATCAAATGTCGTAAATTTTTTTTTTCAATCTCATGTACTTTACATTTTAAATTTAACTCTTTTTTAATATAACAATTAAAACCTGAAACACAATATTATGTCTATTACATAAATACATTTAATAAATTATACCTACTTTATGCTACACTTTAATTAGAACAGTCCATCTTTTCCAGGCATGCATGATTTGTGTTTTTTTTTTTTAACTTTTTTGTTATTATTTATACAGTAAGTTATTTTGTTAACACTAATTTGACTTTTTTCTGTATCTTGATGATTTGTGTGATATGTATGATAACATTTGCTGGATAAACGATTTTGATTTGTTATTAGTTGATTAGTAAATGACAAATATTTTATGGTTTATTTTAACAGCTGCCTATTGAAAGTCACTTTTATCCAGATCATTGAAATGGTTGGTCGGCAACATTATAGAACATTACACTGCAAAATTACATAACATCTTTATATAGAACTATTTTAAAAGTACATACACAATACTTTCTTCACACACAATCTTATCAAATTGTTTCGATTTCCTTACGAATATTGACCAGTCGGGTGTGTGCGGTAAGTACAATTGGCATCTTGAGCACTAGTCGAGAGAGCTCCTTCATCTACCTGAAACAAATAAAATTTCACGTTTCAAAATAGATGTAGCTTTGGAATGTATGTAAGAGATTATATATTTATATTTGTTAAAATCTGCAAATGGCTTGCGTAGGTATTTATAAAAAGAGGACTGGCAGATAATCAATTGCGCGTACGACCCCTTTATATCACTAAGCCCTATCAATTTTAAATCAGTTTTACGTTATGTAAATACTACATTTATTGAAATTTTATTATTTATTCGTTATAACAATATAACATTGTAATATTTTTACTAACACTTGTACATTTGTTTTAGGTGATTCAAGAGATGTTTAGATTTTTAGGTAACTGTACCCTTGTTGTTTTACCAGACCTACAATTTATAGAGCAGTCTACTTTTAAGTAGACTGCTCCATTAATTTGTTGGTCTGGTGAACTCTGACACTGGCAACTCACTGAGGCCGCCATAATTAAAGAAGAAAAAAAAAGAAAAGTATATCACTAAGCCCTTTTTTTTGCGCAAAGTTATCGTCATCGACTGACACTGGCTATTTCTCAAGGGAGGCCATTTTAAAGAAGAAGAAGAAGATTCCAGACAAGAGATTCTTGTTGCTGTGCTGGTATCGGGTTTACACACTGATTCGTTTGCTAATGGCGCCTGACGACATTATGGTTACATACAACTTGAAAACGATCAGACACTGACCTATTTGATTATTTAATTCACAACGTATATCACCAGGAGTCCGAACGTAATGTTAAAATAATGGTCTCAATTTAGGGGACAGATTTTTTGCCGGTACAGAGCGCCATTATTCAAGAAGTATCAAGCGCGATTCAGGACTGTGCGCCATTTGGTCCCCCACAATAGCATCTGTACGTCCAAAATTATAGCGCAGCCAGTGGCAGAAAAGAGAACTAAGATCTGGGTTTATTATTGTGTACATAAATACTATGGAAAAGCCTATGCCGTTCGGACTTCTAGTATTCTATAAATACTTCGTGATTTAATTATTGAAAGCGGAGGTGATAGGTCTCTCGCTCAGTGGCATCGACCGCCAGTGGTGTACTCACAATGGTGTAGGTCTCCACTGAGGCGGGGGCGGCGGCACGCGGTCACGAGTGCTGCGCGAGGAGCGCGTCGAGCGCGGCGTGCGCGTCGTCGCGCGAGCCCGCCGCCAGCGACGACATCACGTGCTGCGGGATATTGATCTGCACCGGCACCTGCATGTTCGCCGACGTCGGAACCTGAAACAATAAAAAAATTAATTAGTTTTTTTTTAATGAAATGAACCAGGAAACGATGGTAAGCGATACCGCCCACGCCGCCCATAGACACTCGCAACGACAATTATTACAAACTAGCCTTTGCCCGCGACTTCGTCCGCGTGGAACTTTGAGATAGGATATCGCTAAAATTTACCCGCGACTTCAATTACGTAGAAGGAGAAGCACTTCCACCTCACGACTGCCCGCCCGCGCCGCGCGCCGTACATTATTATTGCGTGCTTGATTATTTTATTACTGTGATGTCTTCTAAAATACTCATTGAAATCAAATGATGTATACGGCAAATAACATCTAGATTTAATGCTTGTAATGAATAACGTATTTACTTGGATAAGGATTAATATCATCTTTATGAAAACACCTTCACAAATAATGCCTACTTTTAGAACAGTTACCATAAAGAGGTAACCTTAAAAGATAGTCATATACAGTCGCGGACTTTTTTGTAGAACTTTTAAAGAGGAACAATTCTGTCATACATCATTTTAGCGAAACTTTAACTGTTTCCGCAGCGTACGCAGCGAAAGCTCTCAAAAGGAAAAAAAACCCTAATTTGTAACATTCTTGATTGGTGCTCCGCTCGTATCGTTATCGTATCTGTTCCTTATTTATAAGTGTTAAGGCAGAAAAACAATTGTCATATTTGAAAAAAAATCTTCCCTTAGAGTTAGATACATGAGACGATTTTTTTACTTTGAGTATGACAATAAATTTTTGCTTTAACGTCTTTATAATAACCAGTATATCATATTCCCAAATTATCCTTAATTGATTTTACCAAACCTTATACATGTGCTGTGTACTCACGTGTATGGTGATCTCGGGCAGCACCGTGCTGTTGGCGGTGGTGATCTGCAGTTCGGCGTGGTCGGCGGGGTCGGCGCCCTCGTCCCGCGCGCGCCGCGTCACGTGCGACCGCATGTGCTTGCGCAGGTGGTCCTTGCGGTAGAAACCTAATAGACCATAAACAAAAAAAAAAATTAAGTAACCCCTGAATAGTCAAGCAGTGATCATGAATAATTATAGCTGAAAACACTCTCGATCACGTTAGCTTTCAAACTAGTTCAAAATCGATTCATCCGTTTTGGATGCTACGATGCTACGGATATACACACGACAAAAATATCGGGAACTAAAAATCAATTGCAAAAAAAGTCTCAATGAGACGTCTTGGGACGCGTGGGTAAAAGCAAGCTCACAAAAAAGAACTCCTTTTTGTGAGCTTGCTTTTTCTCACCCAGTAAGTAGTAAGATAAAGTAACTACTTTACATAACCTTGAATAAGAGATATTCTGCTAGTGTCGCCTTAGAGCTATTTCTCTTAGATCTTTGTCGTTTAAAAAGAACTTTGTCCAATATGCAGTCGAACCAAGTTTGGTATTATTTACAACTTTTCGACTTTATTACTCGGCAATAAGGTTCATCAGTGGTAGAGCGGATCTGCCGACGACTGAAAATAATTTGATCCAATAAATTGGACATATCTACATCTATACCAGTGTTTTTCAACCTGTGTTTTTCAACCAGTGTTTTTCAACCTGGGTCGCGACCACCCCCAGGGGGTCGCGACCCGCTTTTGTACGGGGGTCGCCGGAGGTCGAGAGAATTTTAGAAAAAAAACAATAAAGATTAAAAAGATTGATTTATTAAGTCTCTTACCTAATAAATCAATATTTTTAATCTTTTATCTTATTATCTATTTATTTTCTCTATTTTAACAAAAAGATATGCTTACTCATAAATCGATCATCGATATAATCGATGTATGTAATTGTAAAATATTATATCCGAATCCTAATCATAGAGACGCATAAAACGTCGTATGGAATGATTAACATATGTAACATTGTAACATACACATACATACATGATAAAAAAGCGAAGGGTCGGGGGGTCGCGAAATATTTTTTCATACAAAGGGGCATCATCATGAAAAAGGTTGAAAAACACTGATCTATACTAATATAATAAAGAGGAAAAGTTTGTTTATTTGTTTGCATTGAATAGGCTCTGAAACTACCGACCGACTTACCGATTTTGACGAAATTTGGCACAGATGTAGAGTAGACCACGGGGAAGGATAGGCTAGGCACATAGGCTATTTTTTATCACGGAAATATGTACGGTTTCTGCGAAATTAACTTTTGCGCGCACGAAGTCGCGGGTAACATCTAGTACTTTATAAAAGAGAAAGGGAAAAAATATTGAATAAAGATTGGAACTCTCTCTTGTGCCATCACAGCAGGTAGAAAAATAATGGCACGCTTGGTTTCTATACAGACAATGAGTCAATAGATGTCTGTACTACCGACACTAGCCATACATAGGGTTGCCATCCGTCCGGGTTTCCCCGGATTTGTCCTAGTTTAATGGGAGCGTCCGGGCCGGATTTAATTTGCTATCCGGGTTTTTATAGGCAGAATTAGGAAGGCCTAAGTTTTTTTTTTTTTTTCAGCAATTATAAATCTTCCTTTCTTTTTGACATTGCCGTAGTCGGGTAAAAATTGTTCTATGTCCGGGTTTCGTACTCCAAAATCCGGGGTTTTCACGCGTCTTGTCCGGGGAGTTATATGTAAGATATGGCAACCCTTGCCATACATCTCCTTTCAAATGTATACATATTTGCATTATTTTCGGCCGGATACTGTACCTTTCCCGCACTCGCCGCACAGCTCGGTCTTGACGCCGGAGTGTATGACCGTGTGCAGGTTGAGGTGCTCGCGCCGCTTGAACCCCTTGCCGCACGCGCCGCACACGTACGGCCGCTCGGGGTTGTGGCCCAGTTTGTGACGCTCCAAGTGCTCCTTGCGCTTCAACCTACGAGTGTAATGAGCAAACATTTCAAAACCCAGGACAGGCTATGACGTACATTTCACAGGACAAATCTACATACAGTAAAAAGTAACGCCATCTTGGTTTCCACCACACTTCAAATGTCAGCCATCTTGTTTTCACCATATTTCAAATGTCAAAATGGCCCCAATAATCTCAAAAGAGACGCTTTTTGCCTCAACATGTCTCGTCTATAATTTAAACGTCTATGATAATGAGAATAAATCAGCCTGGCTATTCACAACCGATTAGTGAAGATTTCTATGTTTAGTTCCCAACTCCCCAAGAGAGCTCCGATATCAGTTATCTCACGTTGGTCTGCAGGTATACAGCGGGCTACGTAAATTATATAAACAAACATACATACAAATACTGCTAAAATCATTACCCTTCCTTTGGCTTCACCATAGTCCGGTAAAAATGTTATTTTTTTATATAGATAAGATATCGAATGTTCAAATGTTACTGACCCTGCTCCACAGATGCCACATATGAACCTCCGCTCGATCTTGTGTACGGTGAGATGTATCTCCAGCTCGCCCTTCTCCGGGAACGCCATCTGGCACTCGGGACAGCAGTACAGGGGGGCGCCGTCCGGGCCCGTAGTGATGATCACCTGCCCGGGTTTCGGACGGGCAGGCTTCAGGGGTTTCTTCCTGTATTTCTTCTTTTTCTTATTTTGTATGTGTATAGTGCCATCTGGAAATAAAATTAAGCTATGTTTTCGTAGTATCTTCACAGCCAGGGGTTGAGTTTCTCGTCTATATGGGGTTAGGTTGTGGTTTAGCTAGCCAACTACAGATTAGCAAAGAGTTCACGAGATTTCGAAAACTTGTTAATCTTCTTATATACTCCGTTACGATTCAATGTAGTCTAAATGTTAACAAAACTCAATATTGGCGGCTATAATGTGTCAAGTATAAGGTTTGCTAAAATCAATTACGGATATTTTGGGAATTTGATATACTGCTTATGTATAGATGTTTAGGCAGAAAAATAATTGTCATACTTGAAAAAATTTTTTTCACTTTCTATGGGCGTGTTTGCGTTTTGCGGAGAGTTACCCATACAATAGGTGATTTTTTACTTTGAGTAAGACAATTACTTTTTTGCCTAAACGTCTAATAAGCAGTGGATCATGTGCCCGAAGTATCCGTAATTGATTTTCAGAGACCTTATATTATTTAGTCACTGCAATAACTGCGGAATAGAGAAATAAAATTACATTAATTTGTTCAAATTTCATTTTCTTTGCTTACTATTACAATGAATCAGAACGCAGTATACGTGAAGGTTTTATTACGATCTTGTCACATTCAGTTGTCTGGTGTGTGTGAATGATAAAGCAGGTTTTAGTCATCAAATGTCGATACTAAAATTACATTTTTTTTTATTTACTTTAAGAAATATAGTATACCTTCATCAACTATTGCTTCAGTGATGTTGTCTTTTCTGTCCTCTTCCATAGCACTAGAATCGTCGATGACTTCATTCTTCTTGACTTCAGTGGGGTTCAGCCGCAGAAACTGTTGCAGCGAAGGGGGAAGCTGCTGAGTTTGCTGTAAATAATGTTCAAACTTCAATGTGTTTAAGTGTGAGGATTGAGAGTTTTTTTTTATATTTATATTTTTCGTGGAATCTGCCTGTGTCAATGCTCAAGTCAGCAAATAATTCTCCACTTTACTTATTTAACCAACTATACTTTAGCAATCGAGCCTTAAAAATTTACAACACTCGACTTACAAACATAGTTTCTAAAGATTATTCCTTATTTTGCGAAATGCTAATATATGCCCTGATGGCTGTAAAGTCGAACTTGCTGTGTACATATTTTAGTGCAGGGATTCCCAAAGTGGGTTCCGTAGAATAGTCATCAGGGTTCCGCCAATATGATTTATTATTATTTAGAAATAGAAAATAATACGCTGGTTACAAATATTATTTTGAAATAGCACAAAATATGTGATGAGAAGAACTCATTGACAATAATATTCCTTGTGTGCTTTTTGCCGTTGCCGTATTTTTTTTTTTTGTATGTGTTGTCTAGTATTGACAAATTTATTCTGTCAATTGTGGCACGTGTGCGGCTAGCAGGTAGGCATTCACGAGCGATCCATATGGCTCTCGCGCCATTGGCTCGATGCTCGATGTCGCGCCGAGCCAAATTCATGGCATTCACGAACACGCCAGCGAGCCGTTCCATTTGATCATTTTGAGTGTAGGCGTCGACAGCACCGGACGTATTCATAATGCTTCTTGTCCAACGGCTAAACGCAAACTAAAATCAAAATGGCGTCTTTGGCTCGCGAGTAACACCATTCACGAACGAGCGAGCCATATGGCACGACGGCTCAGACCGACCGAACCGTTGGTTTTCTGCATTCACGAGCGCGCCAATTGGCTCGGCGCGATGGTTATTTCGGCGCAGTTGGAATTCCATCGTGTCGAGCGATCCATTTGGACCGACAGTGTTTTCACATTCATGGACGAATTTTGGATCGACAGCGTGCCAAATAGATCGATGGATCGCTCGTGAATGCCGGCCTTTAGAGTTAGATCAACATACCTGCGGCGCGAGTGAATTGAGATATTTGACCAGCTCCGGCGACGGATTGTCGAGTTGCCACTGTATGTCACTTGCTTCAGTGCCTTGCGAACTTTCCTGGAAGAAAAGTTTTAACATGATGGAACACATACAAACACACTCACGCCCGTATGTGGAGACCACCGACCCCATTGGGAGCGTAAAGCCCCATAGAGGTAGGCACAGACCACAGTGTAAATCTATATTACAGATAATAACCTACTTTCCCGGTTTTAAGTGACGAAAGGTTAGTTGAGTACTCAAAAGTATTAGAGCACTTAGGGTCACTTCACACCAAGACGCGACGCGATGCCGCGCGCACTTTTAATTGTTATACAAAATCGAAATTGTGTCCGGATGCATATTGTGCATATTATTAAATATAACAAGATCTACAAGCATCATCGCGTCGCTTCTCTGTGTGAACTAACCCTAAGTTCTGTCTGTATCATACTAAATTTTATGAAATAAAAAAGAACAATATATTTTATAAGTATAACATTTTTCATTTTTAACAATAAAAAGTCGAAACCCCAGCCAGATGTGAAACGTTTAAATTAGGATGTCAGTAATCTATACTAATATTATAAATGCGAAAGTGTGTCCGTCTGTCTGTTACCTCTTTACGTTTTAACCGCTGAGCCGACTTTTATGAAACAGTACTGTTCCCGCAAAATAACGTATTTACGCGGGCGGAGCCGCGTGCAAAAGCTAATATTTGTAATAAATATAAGCATGTAAGGTAGCAACAGTACTTACCTCCTCGACACAAACAACTTCCTCTTTGATTTGGATATTTGAGTTGTTGTTGTCGGAGCTGGTGTTGTTGTTCAGTATTTTCTGCCCATCGGGTCCACTTATCACAATCTGTTGATCGGGCGTTATAAAAACCTGTAAAAATAACATAAAAACACTATATCTTAAAAACACGGCCTACGAATTAATAACCTAACCAAGAGCATGTCAGGACATGTCTAAGGAGGGTTCCGTAACTATAAATGCGTAATATGCTTTTTTTTAATTACTCCAAAAGTTACTGTCCGATTTGGTTCACAATAATTGCCTAAAGAGTTTTTAGCATGATCTATCAGCATGGAAATTTGCAAATTTCTATCTCCTATAGTTTAAAAATGCTAGGGGGGGGACCAACTTACAAACCACTTTGGAGGCCGATTACTCGAAAATTGTCAACTTTATAAAAAAGTAACGTATGAAACCTTGCCTTTATTTTAAAAGACCTATTCTACGATACCCCACACGATGGAGTAGAGTGAAAAAATATTTTTCATCCCCACTTCACATGTATGGAGAGCCACCCCTAAAATATAAAATTATTATTTTTTTATGATCCCGAAACCGTGATCTATACACAATCTATAACTGCACCAAATTTCATCAATTTATATTCATAATTACAGGAGCTAGAGGCGCGGACAGACAGACAGACAGACAGACAGACGGACAGAGCGAAACTATAAGGGTTCCTTAAGTATTACGGAACCCTAAAAATGAACACTTTAGATCAATGATCAGACCCCAATTTTCGTATTCAAAGTAGACTTTCATTTCACTTTCATCATATAATAAGTGAAGCGACATGTTATCATATACTGATTTTGTGAAGTTTGGACCAATTAGAACGTGTTTCACGTTGGTTTAACGTTTACGAGAATACCGGTTAGGCAATTTTAGCGTATCGGGACTAGATTGTAATTGCATTAGTGCATGTTTTATTTAGCAGAATTTACCCTCAGATCTGATATAATCTTTTTGCAAATAAAAAGACAAATGGTACACTATAATGCAACCAATTTAAATAGACTCCAACTTGCGTCGATACACTCGCTCCGTCCCATGTCCAGGGCACCTCAAGTACTGCAGGTGCGGCCGCAAATCAGGCAGAAAACCTCAAGCGGCGAAAGTATGAGAACCTTAGTAGGGATCTCATATTTGAACCGTTTGGGGTTGAAACCCTAGGTACATGGGGTCCGGGGGCACACAAACTTTTCGGAGAAATTTCGAAAAAACTCGTAGAGGCCACCCGAGACCCCAAAGCCGGCACCTATCTGGCTCAAAGATTTAGCATAGCCATCCAGCGAGGGAATTCTTTGAGCCTGATAGGCACTCTGCCTGATGGGGACGACCTAGAGGTTTTCTTATTTTTATAGCATATCTTGTACTTTAGTTTTATCTTTTTTAGTTTTTTTATTTCTTTCTTTCTTTTAGTCTGTAAATAATTTAAAGTAGATAGTTATTATTATTTTATTGTAAAATTGTTTAATCTTGTAATAAACATCATTATTCACTATTTAAATAGTGAATGTCACTTATTTACCACGCAATAAAGATATACATTTTGTCGAATTGTATACTTTTGTAAACAAAATTAATCTATACGTAAACGTATAGATTAATTAACTTCTGAACAACTTCTGCGTGAGAGAATGAGATAGAGTAGTATCTGAAAATTTATATTTTAACATTTTGAAAAAATGAAGTATCAGCCATTATAACATATTGAATAGGCTAGATGACTAAATTTTTTATATTGCGTAAATGAATGGTACTCTTAAAATATATGAGTAACTTCTTAGAAGAAACAGAAACAGAAACCTAGCTGTGACATCATGCCTAGGTTAATGTGTATGAAGTATACAGTCCCAGGAACATATTTGTAAATTGAACCAAAAAATGTGTGTTTGAGTTCATACTTACCATGATAAATGTTTTTGTATATTATGTTAGTTAACGAATGATATTGTAGGTTTTGTTTACTAAAAAAAACTTTTTTGTACTTTTTAGATGTGTCATAATTACTTTTTTACCAAGTAAGTTACATTTACCAAGGGGCCGTCCATTAATCACGTGATGTTTTTAACAACTTTTTAAACCCCTCCCCTCCCCCTGGTGATACGTGGTGAGGTTTAATAGTACCCCCCCCCCTCCCCCACCTAAGATCACGTGTATTTTTTTTTTTACATAGTAAGCAAGTTTGACGACCTCTGTGGCTCAGTTGGTTGAGCGCGTTGGTGCTCAAGCCGGAGGTCGCGGGTTCAAATCCCGCCGAAGGAACAAAAAGTTTTTCTGTGTTCCTGGGTCATGGATGTGTATTAAATATGTGTATAATATAATAAAAAAATCTTAAATATGTGTATAGTATAAAAGTATTAAATATATTTCCGTTGTCTGGTTCCCGTAACACAAGTTCTTCGAGAACTTACCACGGGATCAGATTGACGTGGTGTGAAGCGTCCATAGATATTATTATTATTATTATTAAGTCATGTTTGAAGAAAATGGTTATCTTAAAAAACAATTTAATCGAATAATTTAAGCAATTAAAAACTATACGAGTCATTTGTCTTTTAAGTATTTAAACAACACTACGAACAACCGATAATAATTTTGGTATGCATAGACTAGATTCATAAATGAATACATGTGATGTCTCCTTATACCCCCTCCTCCCCTTGGTGATTTTTTTCGGACCCCCCCCTCCCCCTTTAGGCATCACGTGATTAATGGACGACCCCCAAGTAGTAATGCATCAACATATTGAAGTATATTAATGAAATTTAATATTTTAGATGTAGTCATCATTCCTATTGTAATGAAACAGAAATAAGAATATGATTTTTCAATTACTTGATGCACATTTTGTGTAATATGCTCCTTGGTGTCTTGGTGTTGTTGTCTGTTCTGTATTTGCATGTCTTGCGGCATGGTCAGCAATTGAAAACCTTCAGGCAACGAAGATGATCCCAATCCTAGCAGTCCATTGGCATCCATGTTCTCTGGCGAGTATGCTAGCGTCAATAAAGCACTGCCTGTAATATTAAAAGTTTCATAGATTATTATAGAAAAAAAAAAAAAATCTTAGAAGAATCTATTTTATCTATTACAATTTTTTTATCTGATACTATAGGTCGATAGTAAATACTTGGCACCTACAACATGTACATATGTTACGTTGTGTGTTGTCTATGCATAGTCATGACGTAACACGTCACATAATGTTTATATTCACAGACGACACACAACATTACATGTGTACATGTTGTAGGCTCAGTTGTAGGCGCCAAGTATTTACTATCGACCTATAAGATAAAACTATCTATAAAAGTTGTATAACCCAGTTGTTAACAGCCTGCGTTGGCTAGTGGTTAGGTTCTCAACTCGGAGGGCGTTGGTTCGATTCCCGCATTGGAACAACAAAAAATGTTGTTCCCAAGTTTGGTTAGGGCAATGCAGGCTGATCACCTGATCGTCTGACAAGAAAGATGATCTATGCGTCGAATGGGCATGTAAAAAGTCGGACCTGCGCCTGACCTCTCGTCAGTCGTGTCGGTTATCCGTCCCACTGGGTTATGAGAGTAAAGGAAGAGTGCTCTTGTGTACTGCGCACACACTATAAGATTACTCCTTAATTACAGTGGCCTGGTTTCAATGAAACCTGCCACCGTCACCGAAATCGGTGTAGGGAGGTATTATTGTTACAGGTGATGTTGTTATAAACGGCATACACATCATTCAATTTCGATAGATTGACATGTAGGTCAAGGTCACGACTGTACATCTCTTTTCTGTGTATGAGACGCTAAAGCCTCACCTTGCTGGAAGCCCTGTATGGGTATCTGCATCTGGTATTTGGGTTGCTGCTGTTGCTGCAAGGCTATGTTCGGCCCCAACACTTGTATCTGTACGGTCGGCTGAGGATCACCTAAAGCGAAATAAAAGAGTAATTAAAAACACTCAACTTTGCACACAATTTTTATTCTTAGTGTTCTTAGGGCTGATTTTTCCATCATCAGATAACTCTTATCTGAGGAATAAATACGTGACTGATAGATTTTGTATGAATAATCTGTCAAAGTGACTTATTTATTCCTTAAATAAGAGTTATCTGACGATTAAAAAATCGGTCCTTAGTTATAATTCATCATCATCGGCTCGCTCATTGCTTGACATTTCGGGGGTCACCAAAAATTTTAATATTGTCTGTTATTATTTAAAGGAAAGCTACGATAGGATGACTTGAATAGGATTAATCTGTATTAAGATCCACTGGTTACAATGTAATAATCACTTTGGACTTTTTTTCTAACACTGATAAGCTTATGCTAGCTAAATACTTAGGGAAGAGATTTAATAGAACCTTGGCTTATGATATCATAGGATTTTGTATACCTTATAAATTAAAGAAGTTCGTGGAGGTCAGTAATCATCCTACTAATATTATAAATGTGAAAGTTTGTGAGGATGATTGTATGGATGGATGGCTGGATGTTTGTTACTCTTTCACGCAAAAACTACTGAATGGATTTTGATGTTTGGTACGGTAGTAGTTTAGGCTGTGGATTAAAACATAGGCTACTTTTTATCCCGGAAAAGTACAGTATTCCCGCGGGATACTCGATAGTATATATACGCGGGCAGAGCCGAGGGAAACAGCTAGTCCACAATAAAATAAAATTATTTCAGTTAAAAACACAAAAACACCTGTTGTCACATCTGTTACAGGTGTCTATGGGTGTCTGAAATTGCTGGCCATTAGGTCTGCCTGCTCTTTTACCATTCATACTTTAAGAAAAAACGTTGTGGTAGCTATGTTAACATACCAGGCTTTGCTCCAGGCAGTGTGATGGGTACAGATATAAGTTGCGGTGTGCTCTGCAATGTGGAGCCGTCGATGGTGCGGACATATTGCACACCATCACCCATGCCTCCTACCATACCAACCACCTGAAATATTTGAATATATATTAGACTTTATGGTTCAGGCTATGGGCTAGCGTAGGAGTAATTAAACTGTAGTACTGCTAAAGTTTAAGATTTTAAGACCTAGAAGTTTAAGAATTTAAGATTAAGACCTACAAAGGGAATATAATAGGGTATTTAGGTTTCATACTCTGATTAATATTTTTATGTTTTAAGTTTCATAATAATCACGACATTCACTACCTCTGTGGCTATGTGGTAAGCATGTTGGCGCTCAAGCCGAAGGTGATTTGAATCCCGCCGAAGGAACAAAAGTTTTCTGTGTTGTTATGTATGTGTATGAAATATGTGTATAGTATAATACAATCTTAAATATATGTATGGTATTAAAGTATTAAATATATTTTTGTATTGTACCCGTAACACAAGTTAATCGAGAACTTACTAAGGGACCAGATTGATGTGGTGTGAAAGCAACCATAGACATTATTATTATAATAATAACTTATAATTTAGAGACTTTGTTCTAAGAAATAGTGCTGTTGCTCGAAATACAGATAATTTTTATTGTTCGGACATAGATGACTTTTCATATTTTTGATCAGCTTGTTGTAGCTTGTATGCTTTTTATTATCCTGTATTGTACCAATATTTGATTAATAAATTATTATTGTAGAATTCTTGTAACTATAGTGGCAGATGTTGGTAAAATATGACTGATAATTATGACATTCTGATACGGCATTTGCTTGTGTGAAGTTTGGATGGTATGTGTAGTTATCATTATTTGTTTTGTCAGTTTTAACTATGTATTTAAATATATGTAACTCGCTATCTTGGGTATGATGTTTTTTTCAGTATGGTAATTCAGTTTTGTAATAAACTTTTCATTTGCGAAATTAAGTTACTAGCATTGTTTCTATATGAAAAGGCTTCACAATAAACAGTATAACCTATGATATTTTGTATGAACATAACGCATTATTATGTTAATTTGTAGTAAATATTAAAAAAGTTATACAAAATATAGACGTAATATTTCATAACAAAATTGTCCAAACTTTTGACTTGGTAGTTCAAAGTTTCATCAGATTTTGTAAGTCAATATTAATGTTAAAAGAATTTATTGCCTTTATCATCAATAGGCATATAGGAATTTGAAAGTTTCAATGTGATTGTGTTAGAAGTATAACTATGAGATATATCTATAGAATGTCTATGAAATATTGAAACAACATCTAAGTGAAAGTAGGTTTAGTACGTCTGGTGTGAACCAGACATGAGTAACAATTTTTTGTATCATACTTCTCATATTATAATATGATTTGAAACTCATTAAAATATTATGCAATAATTGAGTAATTATAAAAGTAATTATAAGGTATTGTATTAATATTCAGCAACAGTTTTATTCATACATATTTATTAATGTACTTTGTAGAACATGTAATTCATATGAAACATAAGGTTTATTCTTTGTATTTGATTTTAAGTTTTTGTTTGCCATTTATTAACCTGGTTATTACCTGTGATAGAGACCCATTGTTAGAAACATTCTGCTGAATCTTAGTCACAGGCAGCTGACTGCCAGTGGTAACAAAGTGAGTACCGGCAGAACTAAACGCAGAAAAATTCATATCGGAATCTTCGTCACTGAAAACAAAACGTTTTGCATAAAAATCTACAAAGAAATACTCCCAACACTGATGCAGAATTCAGTAGTAGATATAGTCAAGATCATGGTTTAAGATTATTCAGATTATGTTATTTCATCCAGCATTAAATAAGAAAACACCTTCTTCATAGCTATGGGTATTGCAATTAAAAAGAACCCTACCAAGAGGCATCATCTCTTGTAGGCATTTTCTGCATATCACACATAGTTGCACTTTTACCACCGTGACGGGTGTAAAAAACGAAAACAACCACTGTCCCACTTATTTCATTCACGACACGCGTATCCCCACAACTCGTCCCACCACCGCACGCACGGGACTCCGGGAGTTGGGAGGGCTCACACCACTACCGACCACCAGACGAGACACACTGAGCGCCGAGTGAGAGGCGCAAGATTGCGTCTTCAAGAAAGCGGGTCAAAGAAAGTTTTTTATGTCCGCCCATACTTGGCCGGCGAATACGACTGTGTATGCTCTAGCGTGGATACCACTTTCTCTTCGTACTTTCACAAGTGAGGTGTGGTTTCGGTTCAATAACTATAGGAAGCCTGTTTCGTTGGGTAATAATCTTACGTGCCTATTCTCGATAAATTATTATAAATAGGCCTAAACAACAGCCTCTTAAAAAAGAGAAACCTCGTAAATCTACGCCTACTTAGGTATATTCATACATTTTTTACGGATCGGTGCTTAGCGCATAATAAACAATTTTATAAATAAAAAATAAATCTATATGAAAGATACGTTTTTGTTATATTACAATTTGCGAGAAAAAAGTAATCGAACATTGGCTGTTTTTGCCAAGTTAGTGTTTATAACAAAGAGTTGTATGTGCGTCGTTACGCAATTATATATTTTGATATAAAAATATATATAACAAACTATGTAATTTCATAATATCATTGAAGCTCGGTTCATTCAAAGGTGCAGACTGCAAGGTTATTCACCCCTACCAGGTCTTTTTGCCCAGCTGAGCGTCCATCACGATTCACGCGCGATACGCATCCCCACCAAGATTACGGGATCCCCTCCAAATGCTTCGATACCAAATCACTCCCGCTCCCGACTCCTTCCACCACCGCCAGGGAAATTGTAGAGAGGAGGGGTTGTACGGCCCTCTCGCGCGGCACTCTCGCGACAACGTTCAGGGACGGCCACGCGCTCCGTATAACGGTACGACAGAGTACCGCTCGCTTAGAAATAAGGTCACGGATATTCACACGCACACATAATTCTAAATTCTTACCTCAATCACACAAGACGATCATTTGGCATTTATAATTATTTTCACTCAACAAAAAGTTAGTTTGCTATAAATTTAATTAACACAAAACGTAAACATTTCTTTCACTCCATTTACAACATCACTCCATTTACAACAAATGTTATCCACCATTGCTGTTTTGGTGTTTACACGAGTTTTCATTAGGTGGCGCACTTGTAGCTCTATTCCAATTCGTTTACGCATCTCATAAACTTGTATGATTGGCCAATAGACAAATTTCATTATCGTTATTGGTTTTTCATCTCTCATAATTCATATTTATTGCATTTGTTAATGGGTCATTAAAAAACTTATCTAATTCATAAATAAATTCGTCCGTTTAATTAATAATTTAATTATCATTACAAATTATGCACAATCACACCAAAAACACAATCAGCGTAAACAGAAACATTAAAACTAAACTATTAATACTGATATTGCTGTCCATTTCTTTGTAATCTCTCTAAATGCAATTCAAATAATAACTTATTATTGTAATAATAGCTGCTATCTGTTGAGCTCATTCCTGGATCATAGCTAGGTCTCCTTTCTGATTCTATTGAAGAACAAGGAGACGCAATTCCATTTTCACTGGGTCCATTGCTTTGATTAGAATCAGATGAGTGAGATACACTGTTACTTGTGAGATTGTTGTTAATATGTAGATTATTTATCCTCTTCGACAGAGGCATAAATTCACATGTATCATCTTCCCGAAGCCGTTTCCTGCAAAATAATAATATGTTTATGTTCACTCTATTCTCACGCACTCAAATTACAAACGTATTTTTTTATGGAATACCTATTGTCTGTCATAGCTCTAAATAACAAACTTGCATCGTTTTCAGTATTCGAGTTTACTCTGATACCCGGGCATTGACCAAAAGTCATTTGTGCTTCTTTAAATACTAATTTTATTAGTATTATTGAAAAACTTTATTAAACAAATCTAAAAAAATTACAAATTACGTTGCTCAAATCACAATGCTTGCTGTCAAACGCTTACACATGACATTTGACAGAAACACAGCTGTTCCTTTTTTCACCCAATGACTAAAGAATTCAAAGGACAGGCCCTACCTATGACAAAAACGTGTCCAATTTATCAGCTGATTATGAGCAAAAAATGGCTGCCGAACTAGAGTTGCAATTATGGGTATCGACAGTATCGATATTTTAAATTTTCATAAGTTTTACAATAACTTACATGTATACGTAAATAAAAAACTTATTTTACTAATGACATTGTACATTTAACTACTTTTATTAATCGATAATATCTTTTAACGGACATCCAAAAAAGTATTCGATGCTGACGATATATTTAGGTATACATTCTATTTGTTCTAACTGGACCACTTTCAAAAAAGTTTTTGTAATATCTTTATTAATCATGTAAGACTTAGCTTTATTTACCATGGGACAGAAGTGCCATTTCTTTATTGAAGTCAACACGCTTAATTAATAGTTAAGGATCTTTTAACTCCTAGGTCCTTATAGGTTATAATATTATAACCTCTGTGGGAATTGTGGGGGCCCCAAAGGGAGATCTCCGACCGAGCGAAGTGCTATGCTCGGTCAGGCCGAAGCCCACTGTAGTGGCTTTCAGATGTTCTATATATATCGCCGATCTTAGAAAACTTCGATAGCGCGATTCAGGACTGCTGATTGGTCCGCCACACCTCTAAGGACCTAGGAGTTAAAAGATCCTTAAATATTTATTTGTATACGAGCTGAGCCAACTGTATAAATTGGTTTATGACATGAAATTATGCTTTTTTTATTCTTAATTTATGCATACGTAAGTAAAAAAACTTATTTTACTAATGACATTGTACATTTAACTACTTTTATTAATCGATAATATCTTTTAACCGACATCCTGAGTATTCTATGCTGATTGCTGAGAATGTTTTATTCTATTTGTTCTTACTGGACCATTTTTTTTTTTTAATTGTAATACCTTTATTAATCAAATAAGACTTAACTTTATTTACCATGGGAAAGAAGTGCCATTTCTTTATTGAAGTCAACACGTTTATCTTTTATTATTTAAGGATACTTTAACTCCTAGGTCCTTAGAGGTTATAATATGGTTAAATATTTATTTTCATACGAGCTGAGCCAACTGTATAAATTGGTATATGAAATGAAATGGTGCTTTTATTATTCTTTATTTAGGGACTTTTGATGTACAGCGTAAGTCAGTCCCATCGTAACCTAATCTTATACATAAGGACAAGATGCTTTATTTGGTGAAAATATGGTTACAATTAATAGGTGTTACATTTTTACAGCTTGGGTCAGTCCCATCGTAACCTAATCTTATACATAAGGACAAGATGCTTTATTTGGTGAAAATATGGTTACAATTATTAATAGGTGTTACATTTTTACAGCTTGGCAAATAATTAGTCCTTGTGGCATCGACAGATGGAACTAAAAACTTTTTGAACTATCTAAGGTGGAATAGAAATAAAAGACAAAGGAATATATCCACTTATATTAAAATGAATAAGTCTATCCATTTCTAAATAAAATTAAGTTTGTTCAAAAACTGGCTATGCTATTCTCTTGACTGGGTCCGGGGATTAATATTTTCTTCTCCAGCTTTCAACCATAATTTGCTTATTGTATCACTTTTCGGAAACCTATAAAAAACAAGTATTATTAGTTTTATCATTTGTCAAATAATTTTGGTCACAACAATATTATTAAAAGCTATTAAACTTATATTTTTAAAACCACATCGAATACATTCAGATTGCTTTTTGAGACATAACACAAATGTAATTATTATGTTTTTATCGATGTAATTATTATTTGTACCTTTATCGATAACTATTACAAACGGTAGGTAGTTAGGTACAACACTTTTTAATTACGTAAATAAATCTAAAGACATAAAATGCAATTTAAAGGACTGTTCTAATGAAATTTAAGTGGATATGAATATAATAAATTCAAAAATCAAATTGCAACGCAATTATTTCATGAAATGTTTATAGTATTGCATAAAACCGGCTACTAACCTGCGTAAATACAATTGAGGTTGATTTATACTCTTGAATGCATTGCACCTTGCAATATAACGTTTAGGCATGTTAATTATCACTTTTACAACATTCAAATAAAATTTTAAAGAATAAGTCCTTATAATCTCTTGGAAATTCATAAATAAACAAAACATAAACAACCTTTTGACAGGAGACCTACCACAGTTAATTGACAGTTAATGAGCACATAATGGCGGATCGTTCCACATTTCGTTAATTGTCAAAGTTTTGAAGTCTAATGTTTCTAAAATGAGCAAAAACAAAAATATTGCTGTTTCTTCTAACATGAAAATTATTGCATTAGATAGAAAGAGACCAAATGATATTTCACCGTCTGTCTCATATTTCCATCATATATGTATAAGCGCTAGTATGTATAGAACTGTAAGGGCCCCTCCATGTATATACCTCAATGTTTTCACCTGGCAACTGATGTAAAACCTTTGGCATTTAGCAGGCGAAAAGAAAATGATTAAGTTACCGACATAATAATATAATAGAATAATGTGTTAATTTAATGTTTTATAATTATAATAAAAATATAAAACTTCATAAAAATTGTCTGCTCTCGTCCAAGATTATCATCATAGGAAATATATAGCAGTTGTTGCATTTTGCTATTCATAGATGGCAGTAGTATGCAGATAAATTGTATGATTTCACAAAAAAGTTTTAAATAATATGTATAGATGGTGCTGTGACGTAGGTTTGACCAATTCTGAAGAAATTTTGCAGACCTATATTATTGTAGACATGTCACATGAGTAGTTTTAATCTCTTTTTATACCCATATAATATGACTTATCACTTAGGGGTATAAAAATAGACTAAACCACCACCCTTATGAGGGCAACTTCAAATTTTGATTAAATTTAAGTTATGATTTGGCATTAAAATACATAATACATAATATTATGACCCTCAAATTTTACCCTTTTAAGACCAATCCCCATTGTTTAATAGCGATTTAGTACATATACTGTAACAACGCTCAGTGGCCGATAGCTCTTTTTATACATCATACAATATCTAGTAGGAACAGGAACAGCCTACTATCTAGTAGGAGGTACCTACTAGATAGTAGGCTGTAGGTTGTAGGTGTAGGTAGTAGGTGTAGGCCTAATTGTTGGTGTATAAAGTGTAAAGTGTAGGTGTGTATGTAGGTAGTTATTTATTTAATCCAGTTCTAAGTTAATCCAGAGACCAGAACAACGCTACGTCTGTTTGGGTACCTACTCCGTACAACAGCTAGTTTATTAATATACTAGCTGATGCCCGCAACTTCGTTTCGCGGCCCGCCTCGGGCGGCACTTTCAAGGGGGCGGCAAAACCTAAGTAAGGGGGCGGCAAAACCTTAGTAAGGGGCGGCAAAACCTAAGTAAGGAGGCGGCAAAACCTAAGTAAGCGGGCGGCAATACCCAAGTAAGGGGGCGGCAAAATTGACGTCCGCCCCGGGCGGCAGACACCCACGCTACGCCACTGGAGTGGTGTGTGATAGATATTCCAAAATCTGAGATTTCTGCCACATATTTTTGAACACACTTTTTACAACGAAAGTGTTATTTCACGCCAGTTGTCTATGAGGCCTTGGTAACTCCATCCGGCAACCCAACCTACAGACCTTCGTGATCATCGTTCCGTTCCGTGATCTATTATCTAGTGGCGCTCTGCTTATTGTGGTATTCGTACCAAATATGGACAGATACCGTTCCTAGCATTGTTACAAGATTTTGTAATGATGGAAGATACAATAAATTATTTTGATGGCCTTCATTTATTTTCATTGCAAAACGTCGACGAAGTCTAGTCTGCCTGTCTATACGTAGTATGTTATACCTAGTGAATCTAAAACCAACTCAGCATCCAAACCTACAGAATCATAGCAACGAAATTAACCGTCGTACCTATTATGGTTATGATTTACGAGTTACTTTGACAGTTCAACTTTCATCACTTTTTGTTCTCTTTCTGTAGGTACTACCGAAGAAGTTGCCGCTAGACAACATAAGATGAAAATCGACGCACACATATATTCACGTGTAATACGTAGTTTAATCATGTCTGCAATCGTTGCGGTCACTTGTGCTTAATTATTTTGAGGTATCCTAATGCAAATGAAAATGTTTAGAAACTAGTCGAGCAGGAACTTTGTCGATATTGTACCTAAGTTTATTAAATTTGGGACTCACGAATCACCCTAAACATTTACTGGGTCTTTTGGGCGCCTACTGGCTATTACAATGCTTAAGAAGTTGGTTCAGTATCCTACTAATATAATTATGTTAATATTATAAATGTGAAATTTTGTGAGGATGGATGGATGGATGTATGAATGGATGGATGTTTGTTACTCTTTCACTACTACTGAACAAATTTCGATGAAATTTTGTATGGTAGTAGTTTAGGCTCTGGATTGAAAAATAGGCTACTTTCTATCCCGTAAAAGAACAGTGTTCCCGTGGGATACTGTATTGACGCCGGCGGAGCCGCGGACAACAGCTAGTAAAGTATAAACCTCCTGACTTCTGTGCTTGAATAATAAACAGCGACCTCGACCCTACATTATGTGAGTACCGAGCTACCGAGTACCGAGTCAGCTAACGAAAGTGCTTCAGAGACAATGAATACTTAAGAGTTGCGAACTTGCGACCCGGCACTTTGGAATATTTGTAAAAACGTCGAAAATTTTTATTGGATCATACAATATTGACAAAGTTACGGCTCGACCAGTTTTTTAAGCATTTTCCCTTTGCACTAAGTTGCTTCAAAATACATAGACACAAAGGAAATGATCGCATCGACTGAAGACGTGGTTTATCTACGTACCTACCTATCTACTGATTGAACTGGTTTTTTTTTTAATCATTGTTACAGATTTTTCCTACAGGCTCCTGTACAAATTAAAAAAATACAATTCAAGAGAGTACAGTTGAGTTTCTAGCAGCAGACTATTAGTAGACTAACTGCTAAGGCTGGGGCCGCTTGGCTTACTAACACCGCACTTGGCGTAATTAATACTAGTGCACGTTGAATTTTGGATAAAGTTTCTACAGTACCACACTGTTTAATGATTGAAGTTTGAACCAATTTATCATAATACATATTTTTATTTTTTTAACAGCACTAAGGTGACACAAATTAAGTAGATACGGTAGATATAAATATATGTACCATAAATGTAAAATAACAATATTTATATTTGCAAATACAATAAAATTTGTATAATAGTGTGCAAGCAAAGGCAAAAAAATATTTTATTACAGTAACGATAGAAGTTAATTAATAATTATAACAACAATTGTTTTAATTGCATACAAAAAGCTAATTTGTATTGTAGAGCACGAGGTATTTTTGGAAAGGTGCAGTTCTGAAACGAGCTGAATTTAGTGTAATTATTAATGTACTCTAGGTACTTATATGGAGGCTTGTCATGTTCTCATTGACTACATCTACTTTCTCTATTCATATATGTCTGTTACTTTCACGCGCTCTGTCGAGAGCTGAGATGGTTCGCAAAATGAACATGTTACGGTTACTTCGTTAATTGCAAGAGGTGATAATTCTCTTCGATCAATATAAGTAGGTATTGTCAGGAATTCCACTTTGTCAAGTGTCGAGGGACTGCCGACGTGTTTTCTCGTAACCGATTCTACATCTGTACCAAATTTCATCAAAATCGGGCCAGTGGTTTCAGAGCCAAAATGAAAACAAACGAACATATAAACAAACTTTTCCTCTTTATAATATTAGTATAAAAGTATAGATATAATACACTAGTAGCATGAAATTATATTTTAAACGTATTGACTCAACACCTTCTGCTAGTTTGATTGACTCTATTTTTGATATCAAAAATTGATATTCGGGTTACATGATACTTGCTATAACATGACGAATATCATGATAGAAAAAGTAGAGGGGCAAGAGGAAGAGGAAAAATTACTTTGAACAAATAAAAGAGAAGGTTAACATGTCGTATCCAGAAGTAAAAGTAAAGCACAGGACGAGAAACATGGTGATGACTCCGCCGACTCTTAAAATTTAAATGAATGAATGGGTTACACCGTCTTATGAATTATGATGTACCTAACGCGTCGAAAGCCGATTAACCACAGACGATTTGTGCACAATATTTTGGATGTTGCACATAGGCAAAGTATGTAATATAATATTACTAACGTAACATAGGTCAGACATGACTCACTTAGAGATGACTCTACATTAGTTCTGTTCTGTGATTATTTACTATAAAACTTCGGTCTAACTCTATTGCAAGCATTCGAATTTATAAAATGCAATTAACATATTAATTAGTCACAACATGACGCGACTGCAGACGTAAATAAAACGTTTTAGGAATAAACCGCGAGGTCGATATAACCTCAAAATTCCAGGAATCGGGGACTGCTCTACCTGCGTGGTGGGAACCGCGATCGACCGATGTCTGGGATTGAACATGACAAAATTAAATACATAGAGGCTAAATACTAGCAAAATACTTAAAAAATTATATTTCAAGAGCGACAAGTTTGAAATTTTTAATTTCGAACACTGTGTTTGATAAAAAATATATATTTTTAAACTAATTTTTATTTTTATCATATTAATTCATGAAAAAAGAATGGGCATTTTGCATTTAACACAATTTAAATTACTGCCCGTAGCACGTGATATTCTGTCGTTTCATTGTTAAACTATGGAAAAAATGCTGACACAGATATGATTGCCATTGAACTGAATGAAAGCGAGGATTTTAACACAATTAAAATTCTTCACAGCAATTTTCCTCTTGTTCTGTGTGTCAGTCGACCACGGAGATATATCGTGACGAATACGATAAGTATCTTAAGCGTTAATCTATTATAAGCAAAAGACTTAATCTATGAAGGTATGTGGCGAAGAAAATCATAGTAGAAGTTAATTAAAAGTCGTAGTAGAAGCACAACCTATGGAACTTACCTAAGTAAAAAATTGGAAAAGAAGTAGAATCATAGTAGCATAGAAGAGATACTTAAGCCCAGGATTTGGAGTTTTAAAGACTTAGGCCCACTTGCGCCGATGTAGGTTTAATTTAGGTCTGAGCCTGGCCTGGGTTAAAATATTATGCATTCTCCTTCATAAATAGAACGAGAGAGATAATAACTAATCCACACCGATATCGGTGACATTGGCCGGTTTGATTGAAACCAGGCCAGTTACGCAGGAGTATTTTTATAGTGCCCAAGTATGTGCGCAGTACACAAGAGCACTCTCTCTTCCTTTAATCTCATAATCCAGTGGGACGTATAACCGACACGACTAAGTAGAGATCAGTGTTGGTCTAGTGTTGAGGGTCCACGGGTGACAGTAATCGTTTATTTTATCAAGCGATCCGTCTGCTCGAAATATTTAGATACGGACCCTACTTCTCGAAGTAGGTTTGATTATCGATATCCACTATCTTGCCTACTCGATTAAAATTATTTTCATCCAATATCTAGATTATAGATGTTTTCTTGGCAAAATTGGAAATTATTCGCCTACGTCTGCATTCTAGAACTCTACAACACGACCCAAATATTGTGGCGCCCACTGGGGTAGCCATGTATTTATTACTCTCTATCTGTTCAACTTTTTTTAGAAACATGGCTAAGCTATTTCACATTAGGTAGTATGTATTGTGTTTACACCTTTTTCGATAATTTGAAAATAGGAAAAAACTATAGGCACCACAGCAACAAAACACAACAAAAACAGTCAAGAACATAGATATATAATATTAAAAAGAGGTAGATTTGTTATAAACGCGTAAAAATGAAGACTCGAATAATTAATCAAAGGTCAAGAAGGTATTAAAGCGCGATGTCATTAATTATGTCGCTTTTTGACATTATGACATCTTCTCGACTCTCGTGCAAATCGCGATTCTCGACTACTAAGGTCGAAGGCTAGTCGGCTGTCGGCAAAATATCTGCAGACTGGTTCCCCTACTGCGTCAGTACACGTGCCCTGGCGACGTGACGGTTGGTGACGGCACGCGGCAGTGATGTAACTCTTGACGCGCAGACCTGACACCTGCCAAGGTCAAGTGACGTCATGGCTTTTTTAAAAGGTTTGGGGAGACTTCATGCCTAAAATTAGACAAGATTACCCTTTTGCTAGCATTGAGTTATAAGTACTACGTAGAAACTAGTACTTATAACTCAATGCCATCTAGAATAGGTAGATTTTCTATATAAGTCTGGGCGTGTAGTGATGATAATATTAATGATATTGCGAGTTCATTCACAAAGATTCCCACAACAATACTCTGAGAATAGAGTCGAGAAAACATTCCCAATTTCCTTTTCTCACGGAACGGAACGTACCAGTTGTGTCTTTCACTATAATTCCGTAAAAATATAAAATTACATTTAACAGAGACCTTTAAAAATCGATTTAAAATGTAAAATTACTTCCTAGTTCCTACATATTATCATTTATGAGCTTACAGGATTTTGTGCAAAGTGTATCTTACTGTTTACAACAAAGGCTTAAATAATATAATGAAAACTTTTTTGTGGTCACGACTCAAGACAGAAAAACTGCACTGTAAATAGAAATTTAACGCTAACTATAATCGAAGTGCAAGTGTCAAATGTCACATTTAACAACTCTACGATTTTCAGCTCTATTGTATCAACGCTCTAGTGGGAACGTAACCTTAGTCTTGAAACAAGCGAAATAATTTTTATTTCACGCACAAAATTGTCACCAAATTATGCTTAGAATGTAAAATGTTGGTGAAATGTTTATTCTATTTGCATAAAACATGTAATTACTTATCTAGTCTCATATTGGAAGCGGGGTCGTTTCCTCCGAACCATAATCAGTCAATTTCCGTTAGCGAAATCAAATCCGTTGTGCTTTGAATTTAAATTCTTAACGGTCGTACTCGAGGCCAAAGACACCAAGCCAACCGTGCGATCTCCCACCCAGTGGTGTCAACCTCAGGGGTTTCCCCCTAAATCTAGGGGGAAAAGTTTTAAAAAGGGGCAATTTTAGGGGCAGAAAACCTTCAGGGTTTTTTTTAGGGGTCTTCAATTCAAACTAAACCTGTATTAATTAAAACTAACAAATTCCTATGCCCTGTGCGTAGAACTGAACGCACGATACAAATTGAACGAAGTGGGGCTCTTTCTTATAACAAGCTCAGTTATGAAACTCTCGTCTGTCTTACTTGATCTGAGGTCTTAACAGATAACTGTGTTGAGGGATAGGATATCTCACTCATTCATACATCGTTGCGTTCCGTCCATTCGGTTCGTTTAAAATCATAAAAGTTATTTAGCATCCTTTCGGGTTTGCAAGTTTTCTTTTGTGTATTAAATATAACTGTGTTTGTGCTATTATAAGACAAGAGTGTGAATTTGAGAACAATGCCGAGAGAATATGATAATTATTATTTTTAAACAAAAAATTAAACCGATTCCAAAGTAAAAATACACAAAAAAGTATGAAATAAAACTTATTTTCTAAATAATTCACCTTTTAAATTTAGCTATTTCTCTACTTAATCTTCTTAATTTTAAAGTCGATACCAGCCCAAACGATATTCGACTTTTATTTTTATTATATTTATTATAATTATTATATATAATATTCGATATATTTTTACCGACTTCCAAAAAAAGGAGGCGGTTATACGTTCGGCTGTATAAATTCTTTTTTTGATGTAGAAGGTATAATCCGAAGTTGGTCCCATTTTCAGAAAATTGGTGACCTGATGATGGGATCCAAGAGGAAACAAGGGAACTCCTCAAAATTTATATGGATACATATGGTGATTTCGACTTTTTTTGAAGTAGTCCAAGCATATGCTACCAAAAAGTAAAATTTTGCTCCAAGGTATACCCTGGATCCAAAAGTACAGAACAGAACTCAGACTCCTTATAGATACATGTTTGGGGATTTTTGGGTTGTTTAAAGAACTGCAAGCATATGCCACTTTGTCAGTTAGAGTAATCATCATCATCACCACCACTATCACAGCATACATCATCACATTATGATGATAAAGAAGGTATTTCTAATAGTATTTTACACTAACACGGAGATATTTGAACATTACTCTGCCGTTTATGGACCTATTTACAAAATTCCTTTGTTGTTGTAAAGGGTTTAATTCGAAATTGGTCCTTTAGTCACTAAAGTGGAAACGTGATGATGCGATCCATGAGGAATCGAGAGAACTCTTCGAAATTGATATCGACACATATAGTGATTTTGACTTTTTCTGAAGTAACACAAGCATGTGCTACCAAAGAATAAGACGGTGTACCGAGGTATACCCTGAATCCAAAAGCACTGAACAGAACTCCTCAGTCTTTAAAGATATGCGTTAGGAAATTTCGGAATCGTTTAAAGAACTGCAAGCATATGCCACTTTGTAACTTACAGTAATCATCATCATCATCTTAATAACAATACCTAATGGAAGCTTGGCGCGTATTCAGTTATACATTCGATCGTTTATTTTAGACGTTTTTAAGACGTATTAATAATTACTTAACAAGATATATCACTAAGGGGCCGTACATTAATCAGATGTTTTTAACAACTTTTTAGACCCCTCCCCTCCCGCTGGTGATACGTGGTGAGGTTTTATACTACCCCCCCTCCCCCACCTAAGATCACGTGTATTTTTTTTACATAGTAAGCAGGTCATATTTGAAGACAAACTTTAACTTAAAAAACAATTTAATCGAATAATTTAAGCAATTAAAAACTATACGAGTCATTTGTCTTGTAAGTATTTAAACAACACTACGAATCTACAACCGATAATAATTTCGGTATGCATAGACTAGATTCGAAAATTAATACACGTGATGTCTCCTCATACCCCCTCCTCCCCTTGGTGATACTTGGTGATTTTTTTTCGGACCCCCCCTCCCCCTTTAGGCATCACGTGATTAATGGACGACCCCTAAAAAGGGTGAAATTATTATTTTTAAACAAAAAATTAAACCGACTTCCAAAGTAAAAATACACAAAAAAGTATGAAATAAAACTTATTTTATAAATAATTCCCCTTTTAAATTTGGATATTTCTCTACTTAATCTTCTTAATTTTTAAGTCGGTACCAGCAAATATGAACGTGAGTTCTATAAAATGTTGTAGGATATCGTTTGGGCTGGTAGCGACTTCATAACTAAGAAGATTAAGTAGAGAAATAGCCAAATTTGAAAGGGGAATTATTTATAAAATAAGTTTTATTTCATACTTTTTTGTGTATTTTTACTTTGGAAGTCGGTTTAATTTTTTGTTTAAAAATAATAACTTTGGAAGTCGATTTAATTTTTTGTTTAAAAATAATAATTTCACCCTTTTTAGTTATATATTTTGTTAAGTTGTTATTACCTATTACGTCTTAAGAACGTCTAAAATAAACGATCGAATGTATAATTGAATACGCGCCAAGCTTCCATTAGGTATTGTTGTTAAGGTGATGATGATGATTACTGTAAGTTACAATTACAAAGTGGCATATGCTTGCAGTTCTTTAAAAAATGAAAATTCCAAACGCCGCGTATTTAATTTTGTATAAAAAAAAATTCACGAGTTTAAATTTTTTTTTTGCCTAAACGTCTTTACACAAACAGTATAAGACGTACCCAAAGTTTCCGTAATTGATTTTACCAAACCTTATATAAAGACTGATGAGTTCTGTTCAGTGTTTTAGGATCTGGGGTATACCTTGGTTTCAACATCTTATTTTTTGGGAGCATGTGCTTGTGTTACTTCAGTAAAAGTCAAAATCACTATATGTGTCGATAATCGATATAAATTTCGAAGAGTTCCCTCGATTCCTCATGGATCTCAACATCAGGTTTCCACCTTAGTGACTAATGGACCAATTTCGAATTAAACCCTTTACAACAACAAAAGAATTTTGCAAATAGGTTCATAAACAGCAGAGTAATGTTCAAAGATCTTCGTGTTAGTGTAAAATACTATGAGAAGTACCTTTTATATCATCATTATGTGATGATGTATGGTGTGATAGTAGTGGTGATGATGATGTTTACTCTAATTGACAGGGTGGCATATGCTTGAAATTCTTTAAACAACGCCGAAATCACCAAACATGTACATAAGGAGTCAGGAGTTCTGTTCAGTACTTTTGGACCCAGGGTATAACCTTGAAGCGAAATCTTGCTTTTTGGTAGTATATGCTTCAGAAAAAGTCGAAACTACTTCAGAAAAAGTCGAAATCACCATATGTGTGCATATAAATTTCGAGGAGTTCCCTCGATTCCTCATGGATCCCATCATCAGATCTCCACTTTGATATCAAAAGGACCAATTTGGGATTACATCCTATACATCACAGAAGAAAAATTGAAAATCGGTCCACATGCGGTACAGTAATCGTCGAACATACAAAAAAAAATAAAAAATATATATACAGCCGAACGTATACCTTTTTTGGAAGTCGGTAAAAAAATATCAGCAAAAGTATATCAAATCCTGGGAGACAGATCCCGTACTGAAAGGTTGTAAATGAGAGTGAAAGGGGCGACATGATATTATGAAGTTCTAATTTCAGAGTAAGCACTTCAGGGTAAATGCATGTCTATTAAATAAAAATTGCAAATTCAATAAAAAAATATTTATTTATAAGTTGCGAATAACTTGGACAACAAGTAAAATATCACAAAAATATGTTATTAAAGCCTATATTTAGGGGTTTTCAGGGGTATTTAAAATAAAACATGGGGGTTAAATTTGGAACAGGTTGGCAACACTGCTCCCACCCAATTATTTTGCCGCATGACGCCGTTCCTTATCCCACACGCTAACACGTCCTATTGTGAATGCCATAGCCCAATAAGACATAATTTCAACGTCGTAAAGGAGACCCAAAACTCAAAAGATCACCAAGTCGGGACAGCCTTCGAAAAAAGCGAAAAGTAACCTTAAGGGTTTTTGCCATTGATATTTTGACTGATAGATAGCTGCTTATTTGATTTTAATGCTCCTTCCACTTTTTTTTATGTCCATGCCCTTCCATATATTATATTCTTCTTGCAAGGAATTTTCTGCAATGTACCTACTTAACATGAATGTAACAAAAAACGATGCTCGATGGCATCTAATTATTTCGATGCAAATTATGTACCTACCGAAAGTACCTACGATTTATAAAAAAAAATATTATAACATCCAGATTGCAGGCTCATATTAAGTAGGTACTTAAAAGTTGTTGACCTCGAAATACGATTTTTTGGTAATTAAATACATTTTTGAATCCTAATACTTACGTGCTAAAAATAAACGGCATTGTTGTACAAAAAATGCCTCCCACATGGAACATGTGTCGAAAAAGGCAATACAAAATAAGCGTGGTTTGTTCGAATGTGATGCTATATTTACACTAACCTATCGAAAATACAGTCAATATTTGTCTGTAACCGTTCATCCGGTTGCGATAAAACCATGTGACTTTCTAGATAGCATTGCAATTTCTGGGATATCAACGCCATATTTTGGAAGAATTGTTTTTTCAAACTTTACCAGGAGCAGCTATTTTGTCATGATTTATCCTTGACATGATACGTGACGAGGAAAACAACTAAATATTTGTACAAGAAAACATGAAACAATAATGTGGTAAATGCTAGGCATTTAATAAACTGTAAATGTTCTTAAAACAGCTCCTATCCGGCCTTATACGAGCCTTAAACCAATTAACCACTATTTTTTAATCCTTCCTAAATGCTAAGAATAATTATTATTTAATAATACTGATAATAATTGAGGCAATACCCACCAATGCATTCTCATGTAAGCTCATTTGGCATATCAAATCGACGATCACAATGAGAATGAGGACACTTGATCTCTCGTTTTGTTTTTAACTCTACTATTCATAGGGCTGATTCTAAAAGTTTTAGCACTGGAATACGTGGAAAGTGGCTACAAGAATATTTAACAACCAACAGAATATTAGTGCAAGAAATACTACCTACCTAATTTACCAACTACAACCAGGAAAAACAGGAAGTCAATTCAAGTGTAATCTACACTAATATTATAAAGAGGTAAACTTTGTTTGTATGTTTGTTTGTTTGTTTGTAATGAATAGGCTCAAAAAGTACTTTTTTTTTTATGAAATAAGGGGGCAAACGAGCAAACGGGTCACCTGATGGAAAGCAACTTCCGTCGCCCATGGACACTCGCAGCATCAGAAGAGCTGCAAGTGCGTTGCCGGCCTGGACCGATTTCAAAAATTCTTTCACCATTCGAAAGCTACATTATCCACGAGTAACATAGGCTAAATTATTTTGGAAAAAAATAGGGTTCCGTAAGATATTTGGGTTTTTCGGACACAAGGTGTAAAAAATCAACCAGAAAAGTTACTTATTTTGCGTACGCTGCCTAAACTATAAAAGATAGAACCATATAATGTTCTAATTAATTGTAGATCTTAAAAAAAAACTACAAAAAAGTCCGCGACACACTATACCTATCTATGTCGAGTGAGGCCCAACAACCATTTTTTTATTTAGAAATTTTGAATTTTTTTGGACTACATTTAAACGCGTTTATTTTACTCATGCTATTAATCCTTATTAAAATAAATTATTTCATCACTAAGTACAGTTTATGTAGATAATATTTGGTCTTTGAATAATTAAAATTGGACGTTTGGTTTTGAAGTTATGGCGAAATTAAAATATTACGATTTCTGCTGCACGGCCCGTTGCGAAGTGGGTGACATTCTGTAGTATTAGTATCAGTATTGTACCCGTGCGAAGCCGGGGCGGGTCGCTAGTGTGTAATAAAACCATGTGACTTTCTAGATAGCATTGCAATAATTTCTGGGATATCAACGCCATATTTTGGAAGAATTGTTGTTTATCAAACTTTACCAGGAGCAGCTATTTTGTCATGATTTATCCTTGACATCATACGAGACGAGGAAAACAACTAAATATTTGTACAAGAAAACTATTTTTAAATAAAATTTTGTAATATACATACTAAGGATTAAGGGACACTTGAATTTAGAGGTGAAAATTCCGGAAAGTTTCCGAAATTTTGGAAATTTTCGGGAAAGTTTCAGGAAGTTTACTTGAAAACTTCCTGAATATTTCCCCATGAGGAAGTTTTCAAAACTGATCATTTATCTATTAAAAATAGTTGTTTTGAATGTAAATTACACTAATATTAGATAGTTTTTATAGTTTAGATTCAATTGAACACAATAAGCACGAACCTTGACTCAACGCCATCTATTGACACCAACATGTAGGTATTTGGTTATGTTTTATAAGGTCGTATTAAGTCTATGTTTTCTTTTTATTTAAAATTTAACTTATTGATCGTATAGTTCAGTGTACCTACCGTGCCTATGTCTCGCAGCGATTCAGTACGCAATTTCAATTTTTAAATACCTACACTATCGCTTTATCTTCTTATTATCTTCTATTATACGAGTATAAAGTAACAACGCCTGACTGATTCATCAACGCCGAAGCAAAACTACTGAAGCTAGAAACGTAAATTTTTGACCGTGGCTTCCTTTTGTGACGTGTAGGTCCACTCAGAAGGAATTTTGCGAATTCATCCCTTAAAGGGGTAAAAAGGGGTATCAACGTTTGTATGTAACTTTTTTGTTTGTAATCAGATCTGTTTGGAATTTCGTGATGTTGTTCTTTGGCATGATTTACTAAAACTCTAATTAAATATTTTCGAAAATTCGATCTTTTAAGGGGTAAAAAGGGGTACTAAACTTTGTATGGGGAAAAAATATTAAATTAGCGTTTAGGCTTGGAACTTTGTAAATGGAGTCCTGAAAGAAATTAATAAACATGTGTTTAATTATTTTTCGATATTCAACCCCTAAAAGGATGAAAGGGGGTATGAATATCTTTTATTTTCATCAACGCCGAGCCAAAACTATTGAAGCTAGAAACGTAGTAATCGGACCGTAGATTCCTTTTGAGACGCATAGGTCCATTAAGAAGGGATTTTGCGAAATTCACCCCCTAAAGGGGTAAAAACTGGGATACCATAAAAAAAGTTACATACAATTGTTGATAAACAATTGTATGTAACTTTTTTTATGGTCAGATCTGTTTGAAATTTCGTGATGTTGCCCTTTGGCATAATTTGCTAAAACTCTAATTCAATATTTTCTAAAATTTGATCTCTTAAGGGGTAAAAAGGGGTACTAAACTTTGTATGGAAATTTTTTATTAAATGAGCATTTCGGGTTGGAAGTAACTAACTAACATAAAAAATAAGCGCATGTTTCATGATTTTTCGATATTCAACCCCTAAAAAGATGAACGGGGATATGAATGTCTTTTTTTCAGAGTCAAACAATGCTTGACCATTTTCCATATACATCTGTTGTATGTTTTTGGAATGGTCCTTTCAAGCTCTTTATTTTGATAACAAACACCTTCTGCAGTCAGGTAATAATATGCACAGACAGCCAAAATCATTATCCTTTCTTTTGACTTCGCCGTAGTCGGGTATAAAGGTTTTCGTTTCCATTTACTATTTCCACGCAAACAAAGTTGCGGGTACCAGCTAGTATTATATAAAGTAACAACGCCTGACTGATTCATCAACGCCGAGGTAAAACTATTGAAGCTAGAAACGTAAAATGTGGACCGTGGCTTCCTTTTGTGACGTATAGATCCCTTAAGAAGGGATTTTGCGAAATTCATCCCCTAAAGGTATATAAACGTTTATATGTAACTTTTTTGTTTGTGGTCAGATCTCTTTGAAATTTCGTAAGATTGTTCTTTGACATGATAACCTAAAACTATAATTCAATATTTTCTAAAGTTCGATTTTTTAAGGGCTAAAAAGGGGTACTATACTCTGTATGGGGAAAACATATTAAATAAGCGTTTCAGCTTGAAACTTTGTAATCGTAGTCTTAAAGAAAATAAATAAACATGTGTTTCATGATTTTTCGATATTCAATCCCCAAAGGGTATGAATGAAATTTTTTTCATCAACGTCGAGGCAAAACTACTGAAGTTAGAAACGTAATATTTGGACCATGGCTTCCTTTGGCAGTGATTTTTGCGAAATTCACCCCCAAAAGGGGTAAAAGACCCCTGAGACCCCTTCTCAACATTTGTATGTAACTTTTTTGTTTGTGGTCTGATCTGTATGGGATTTGGTGATATTGCTCTTTGGCATGATTTACTAAGACTAATTCAAAATTTTCTAAAATTCAATGTTTTTAGGGGTAAAAAGGGGTACTAAACTCTGTATGGGAAAGTTTTTGGAATGAGGCTTGGAACTTTGTCAATGTAGTCCTTAAAGAAAATAATTAGCACACGTTACATAATTTTTCGATATTCAACCCCTAATGGGATGAACGGGGGTATGAATGTTTTTTTTTGAGTCAGACTCATACTTGACCATTTTAGTATACCTATGTGTTCTAGATTTTTGGAATGGTCTCTTCAAGCTCTTTATTTTGATACCAAACACCTTCTGCAGTCAGGAAATAATATACATAGACAGCCAAAATCATTATCCTTCCTTTTGCCTTCGCCGTAGTCGGGTAAAAAGGGTTTCGTTTCCATTTACTAATTCTATGCAAACGAAGTTGCGGGCACCAGCTAGTAGTTAATAAAACAGTTTATAATAAAATTATTGACTACATGAACTCACTCGTATATCTGGTTAAATTTGTCTTCATAATGAAATTATGTTATTTACTAAAATGATATACATAAATAATTATTTACTGAAATTATAATATAAAGCTATATTCTAAGGGTGAAATTGAAATCATTCGACAAACTTAGAGGGTGTGTTCAGACAATGAAACTGTCAGACGTAAAAAGGACGTAAAACAAAATATACCTAGTTACAACTTTTCATACTAAAGTCAATCAAGTGATCTGATCTAATCTGAATAGTAATTTATTATCATTATTAGTCGTGACGAGTCGGGGGTCGACGTAAAGACAAAATTTTTGGTGACGAATCGAAGGAGTGACGAGTCGGGGGTAACTCTTGTATGGAGAGACACATTTTTATTTAATTTTTCCTTAGGTAAATTGTTTAGATTTTAGGTACAATCATCCCTGGTAAGTTATATTATATAATATTATTCATAAATATTCTAAAAGTTATATATTTTGAAAACTTCCAAATTTGGAAATTTTCAGGAAGTTTTCAGGAAGTATTCCTTAGAAAAGGAAACTTTCCGGGGAATTTTCATCTCTACACTTGATCCCCCGAGACCCCCTTAAAATTGCCATAAAACATTTTAAAAAATTTAAAAACGTTGATATAACCTTCATTTATTCCTTAAAGTACCTATTCGCATGTTATGTTTTAGCGTTAATTTTAACTTAACATTTTGCACCGCCGCTTTCTATGGTTTT
The DNA here is from genome assembly GCA_905404095.1 of Glaucopsyche alexis. Lineage (NCBI taxonomy): Eukaryota > Metazoa > Arthropoda > Insecta > Lepidoptera > Lycaenidae > Glaucopsyche > Glaucopsyche alexis. The sequence continues at coordinate 19,244,459 of FR990054.1, read as the reverse complement.
GTACTCTTGCTTGTGTATTAAAATATTTTTTAACTGTACCATGTGCACCCGGGAGTAATTAAAAAAATCATAAAAGTCGATTAAAATTAACACTTTTATTTAAAAGAAACGAAGGACAAAAGTAGATAATGAACCAAAATTTTAACCCTGCGACATGACGGAGCAACCCGGTTGAGAAAAAGTCAATTTTCAAGTAGTTAATAGAATCAGGCGTTACTTTGCGGAAATCCATAGCATACAATTTAATTAATATTATCTATCCCACCAAAAACATTCTGTAAAAAACTAGCCAAGTCTCGATGGAGCTGCTTGTTTATCTCTAAAAAGTAATGAAATCAAAGTCGTGCCAAGTCTAAGGATCCTTACTGCGATTTATTTATTATTATAGTTAATGTTGTGTGACTTGGCCGTTGAAAATTCTTTATACGTTACAAGTCAATTTTGTTTACACGTAATGTTATATCAGATTCTGTTGTAACTACCTATGTTTGTTAAGCGAGATAATAGCCCATACTGGTATTGGTAATTGGACGCTAGTGTCTTATTTTAGGCTGTTGTTGATTGTATAACACATGTATTGGAGCAATGGTGTCATGGAGCCCCTTTTGTACCCTTGTGTACTCTTTAACGGCCAAGTCACACAACATTAACTATAATAATAAATAAATCGCAGTAAGGATCCTTAGACTTGGCACGACTTTGATTTCATTACTTTTTAGAGATAAACAAGCAGCTCCATCGAGACTTGGCTAGTTTTTTACAGAATGTTTTTGGTGGGATTTCACTTCTTTTTGTAGAAACGTAGGAATATTGATTTATTTTACTAGATTTTAGTGTAATTTGTTTATTTAATTTGTGTAATGTTCGAGTAGAATGAAGTTAATTGTTCGACTATTTCTTCTTGTAAACTTGTAAGTATAAGTATAAAAGCCAGTCCAGTCTTATCCAGAGTTTTCCTTTAATTTTATTTATATGCGTATTAAAAGCAGAAGGGGAGGCATTTGCCCAGCAGTGGGACGCTACGGGCTAGATTAAATTTGAAGATGTGTCCCACTTCACTGGATTTTTGCAATGACAGTCGATTTTTTTATGTACCAATAGTAGAAGGGGGCATTACCATATCTCTTATCAGCTGAGACCAGCTGAGGGTTCTTCATCAGATACTTCAGACCTTCGATTTTTGACATCAAATGAAGTGGCCCACCAAGTTGAATATTTTTTGTAAAGGCAGTATGTCGATCTCTAATAGTTTGGTTGGGCTCTTGTGTTTTCTAATAAGGGTCACTCCAGATCTTCGATTATCCTAGTTTTTATAGTTTTCCCTTTATGTGGCCATTAAACCCTACCTCTGTACCAAATTTCAGCTCTCTGAGTTTATGGGAAGTACTAGTTTTATTCTGATGATCATGAGTGAGTGAGAGTCATAAATGCGAAACTTTGCTTTCGTTTAACTTCGGAACTAAATGACCTACAGACTTAAAATTTTGGATTTTAAGTATGTGATTATACTTTACTGGATGAGGATGATGATTATCTAGAGGTTCTCAAATAGGGGCCTGAAAATGCGGCGAAATGGTTCCAGTAAAGAATGGTACGGCAGTGTTTGCTTCGCGCTCGACTTGGCGGGGGCACTGCCGTGCCCCCAGATCGACGTTCTGGTCTTATCTAGAGGTTCTCAAATAGGGGCCTAAAAATGCGGCGAAATAGTTCCAGTAAAGAATGGTACGGCAGTGTTTGCTTCGCGCTCGACTTGGCGGGGGCTCTGCCGTGCCCCCAGATCGACGTTCTGGTCTTATCTAGAGGTTCTCAGATAGGGGCTTGAAAATGAGGCGAAATGGTTCCAGTAAAGAATGGTACGGCAGTGTTTGCTTCGCGCTCGACTTGGCAGGGGCACTGCCGTGCCCCCAGATCGATTATCCTAGTTTTTATAGTTTTCCCTTTATGAGGCCATTAAACCCTAACTCTGTACCAAATTTCAGCTCTCTGAGTTTATGGGAAGTACTAGTTCTATTTTGATGATCATGAGTGAGTGAGTGAGTGTCGTAAATGCGAAACTTTGCTTTCGCTTAACTTCGGAACTAAATGACCTACAGACTTGAAATTTTGGATTTTAAGTATGTGATTATAGCTTACTGGATGACGAAAATTTCTGCGTTCTGGTCTTATCCAGAGGTTCTCAAATAGGGGCCTGAAAATGCGGCGAAATGGTTCCAGTAAAGGATGGTACGGCAGTGTTTGCTTCGCGCTCGACTTGGCGGGTGCACTGCCGTGCCCCCAGATGTCTACTTGTCTAGCAATATCGCGCGAAAAAAATTCCCCCAATCTGGAAGCAAGATTTCAAGATTAAGGAGGCACTAGGCTAAATACAAAATGTAAGAACTGCCGAATTTCAACCAGTGATCGAGCTGATGATGATGAATTATAGCTAAGAACCTCGATCATAGATTACTTATCTATGTCTACTTGTCTAGCAATATCGCGCAAAAAAATTCCCCCAACTGGAAGCAAGATTTCAAGATTAAGGAGGCACTAGGCTAAATACAAAATGTAAGAACTGCCGAATTTCAACCAGTGATCGAGCTGATGATGATGAATTATAGCTAAGAACCTCGATCATAGATTACTTAATAGGGTAACTATTTTCGATCACGTCAGCTTTAAAAAAAAACAGCTCAATCGGTTGAAGATATCTGCTACAAAATTGAGTAGCAAGATTCCACCTGCACCCGAACTATGATAAAGTGCATTTGCAAGTGCAAAATGTTAAGGTATTGCAAGTTAAATAAAAGCTTTTAAAAATCTAGTGGAATGCGTCCTGATGGACTACTGATGCTAATCTGCGAGGCATCGATCTCACGAGTGTCTAACGACTACTACTTTGAGTTTCGTCCTCTACGATTAGACACTCGTGAGATCGATGCCTCATCCGCCCGAGACCAGCCGAATTGGCGCTGGATCCATCGAATATGGTGCGCAAAACCACTTGTCGCAAAAGAGAAAAACAATTTCCCAACCCTAAATTATGTAACCCACAATAGCAAAAACAGGTACGTGTCGTGCCAGCATGAGCTCACGAAGAGCAAACAGGTACACACCACGCCAGCATGATTGATAGTGGCCTCGTGTTGGAACGCAAGTCATTAGGATTTCTTTAATTGTTCCTTCCTCTGTCGATCGGTAGGTTCTAAAACATCCACCGTATAGAACGTTTCGTACTTTCTGGTACTCATCAGGTCAGCGAAGAAGCTGACTACGTTTGTAAGTTTTAAAAATCCGCATTTAAAACAGGTCCGATCTTTCGTTTAGGATCTACGATGCCACGGACACACAGATAGACAGACACGTCAAACTTATTACTTATAACACCTCTATTTTTGCGTCAGGGGTTAAAAATAGAGTTCTCGCGGAAATATCCGATATCTTTTCTACGTAAAAGAATAATAAAGTATTGACTATTGTGTAATAGGTACCTACACCGTACAACATACAAGAATATTGTAATGCTTTAATTTTGTAATTATAGATATTATATACATAATTATGTTAACTAATATGTAGAGACACGATACATAAATAAGCCTTTCGTTTTCACTGTATGCGTAATCTCCTCCACATGCATAATTTCCGACGGTAATTCAAATTTAATTGACTATTAATTAAATATCGTAGTAAGTAATAAACAAAAGAAAGTGTTAGAAACTTTCAAAATTACTTTATGTTGGTGTTGCTGACAAAAGTAGATATTATGTAACAATATTCTGTTTCAAATAAATTCGTTTAGATGCTGGTGCTCACGTCCGTCCTACTAAAAATTTACTGATATAATTTTTTGTTGATAAATTGATAGAAAATATACTTTTCATACCACCTGCTCGACAATGTTCGATTATATATCACGCAATCTCAACGTAAAGCATGTCATTGACTCCCAAGGGAGATAATGTTGTATGAAACTCCCAAGGGATTAAAGTGTTTTGAATTTGGAACGTTAAAATTCGTATGAAAATTCCTAGTAGATACGTATCTATCATAGAATTTTTCAATAATAATAATATGGTACCTATTGCTGAGAGTTTATTCGAAAATCGAACTGGCCACCTATAATTTTAATATTCTCATGTGTCAAAATCGTCAGTCACAAGTTCCTGAATCTTTAAGTACTGCTCCACCACAACTTCCATTTAAATGTTCCTAATAAAAATATTACTCTGTCCCTCCATAACTGGACAAATGTGTCGAATATCAATATAAATTTTTAACAAAATAAATATTATATTTTTGTAGCCCTGGGTTTTTATTGCCTCGCAGTAGGTATGAAAAGTAGAGTATGCACCTCTGGAATAAAGCCTGTCTTCGTCTTGGGCAGCTTGGACCCCTCGCTTTACTCAGGACTCTACATAACTCCCTCGTTTCACTCGGGAGTTAAGTTTTAACTCCCTCGCTACGCTCGGGAGTTAACTCTAGAGTCCCTCGTTACGCTCAGGGTCCAATATGCTACCCGTGACGTAAGACACTGCTTTATCCCCTTGGTGCATAATCTACTATTATGGCTAAACTGCCAGAGTTGAACTCATACCCCCTTACTAATAAACGCTGTCATAAGCTTGGAATAGTTATACCGTGGTTTGTCTTCTTCAATCGAATTAAAAATGTCACTTGTGTGACGGGAACAAAACACTGTATAACTATTCAAAGCTTATGACAGCGTTTATTAGTAAGGGGGATAGAGAACACCAAAAGCTACTTACATATCCATACTAATATTATAAATGGGAAAGTGTGTATAACGACTTTCACGCCAAAACTACCGAACCGATTTAAATGAAATTTGGTAAAAAGTATCCTCAGTCCACACTTAAACTGCCCCACTTTTGGGGTTGTTTGTAGGCAGTCGAGGTTCGACAATCTTCTGAAATCAAGATGGCGCAACTTTTTCTTCTATGAAGATTTTTCTTTTAAACGTATATCTTAGCCCATCATCTCGCGTCCAGTACAGACTACTGACTTCGAAAGGCATAATGTTTTTTTTTTTTTTTTTATGTAATGAACCAGGAAACGAGCAGACGGATCGCCTGATGGTAAGCGATTTCCGCCACCCATGGACACTCGCAACACCAGAGGAGTTACACTTGTAACTCCTCTGGTGTTGCGACTTGCGTTCCTGGTCCTTGAAATCCCCAATCCCCCCCATGGGCCTCCGGTAACCTCACTCACTCAGCGAAACACAACGCAAGCGTTATTTCACGCCGGTTTGGTGGCGGCGTGTGAGGTCGTGGTATTTACCCGGTCGAGCCGGCCCATACATGCCGAAGCGTGGCTCTCCCACAGTTTAGTGTTTACATTGTACAACTGCGGTCAGTGAAGACTACATTGAACTATATTCATAGAAACTATTATTATGTTGCGTGGCTACATACTTAACCTCAATTCCAAGGTAAGAGCATGCATGCACTTATAAGGTAGTCGGTTTTTGCCGGTTTTTATCGAGGGCTTCGCCTTGACTCGTAGGTACTTCCTTCCGCCAGATGTTTCGTCGTATATTTAACTAAAACTACCAAAATGACAGTTTAACTCTCCAGCATTAGTAAGCAAGTTGGGGTCTGCAAAGTGCAAACGATTTCAAAATATAACGCAGACAAATGTTAATAGATACTTATCCCTATTAAAAATCTAACTAGCGTGTATAACTGTATACATACATATAATCACGCCTCTTTCCCGTAGGGGTAGACAGAAACCACTTCTTTCCACTTGCTATGATCCTTACGTACTTGTTTCGCTTCGTCCACTTTCATTCTTACAATCCAGGGCGGATAATATTCTGGATCCTCTAATATTCAACGTAGCGAAGCGGCTCTCCATGGGCCACTTTTGGCCTCCACGAGAACGAGACGTGATGGGTGGCGAACCACATCGCCGCCATTTTGGATAGTTAAATTATTTTTAAGATTATCCATTGCGTTCCCACGGATTGGGAGAGGGTAGGAATAGGGAAAGGGAAGGATAGGAGGTGTGGAAAGGAAGATTGATAAGTTAAGTGGGAAATAGGAAATGTAGGATATTACCGCGGAGGGCAAAGGATAGGACAGTAATAGCTAGGGAATCCGGGGTCGCATACCCGTATACTATACCACAACTACCGGACAGTTAAGTTGGGATGAGTATACCTACTGCATAATATTTCATTATACCGATGATTTCAAACAGCGTGGACCTTTTACCTGTATATAATTTACTTTGGCAGTCAGTGGTAGATGAGTAAAGTACAAAGATACCTTACAAAGTGTCATTGATGAACAACTGAGGCCTAGTTTCCATAAGCTTTGTTGTCCGAAAACATTCATAGACCATACTCGTAGAAAACTCCATACAAGTCCCGCCATGTGTTCAAGCGAAAATATGCCATAATAAGTAAATAGGATTTGTTTTAATTATGATTTCTCCTTTGGTGGCACTGTCCACAAGGTTTCATGTGTCTGGCCTAAAATGGCGCTGTAGCGGCTTGACACACGGCTAGACCTTTTACGGATCTGCAGCCTTATAGAGGGCTGCAGCGAAGGCAATCTTGATATGGGATTGAGCTACTTTGTTTATCCAATTTATCGGTTATGGTAGGGTTTTGTCAATACGTACACGGTACAGCACGGAGCATATTATAAACGCCGCAAAATTTAATAACCTAGAAAAGAGAAACACATAGAAGTCACTCACAAACTACATAAGGAGTCAGTAGAGATTTTGACAGACACTGTTTGGAGTTTATGACTGTTTATGTCAAAATCTTTACTAAGTAGCTCTATAAGTAGGCAATAAAGGTCTCTGAGTGCGGCCGTTAGGTGCGCATTTTTAACCGACTTCCAAAAAAAGGAGGCGGTTATACGTTCGGCTGTATATATTTTTTTTGTCTTTTTTTTTTTTTTGTATGTTCGCGGATAACTCCGCCGTCTGTTGGCCGATTTTCAAAATTCTTTTTTTAATGTAAAAGGTATAATCCGAAGTTGGTCCCATTTTTAGAAAATTGGTGACCTGATGATGGGATCCATGAGGAAACGAGGGAACTCCTCAAAATTTATATGGACACATATGGTGATTTCGACTCTTTCTGGAGTAGTCCAAGCATATGCTTCCAAAAAGGAAGATTTTGCTCCAAGGTATACCCTGGATCCAAAAGTACAGAACAGAACTCCTGACTCCTTATAGATACATGTTTGGGGATTATGGCGTTGTTTAAAGAACTGCAAGCATATGCCACTTTGTCAATTAGAGTAATCATCATCATCAACACCACTATCACAGCATACATCATCACATTATGATGATAAAGAAGGTACTTCTCATAGTATTTTACACTAACACGGAGATCTTTGAACATTACTCTGCCGTTTATGGACCTATTTGAAAAATTCTTTTGTTATTGTAAAGGGCTTAATTCGAAATTGGTCACTAAAGTGGAAACGTGATGATGCGATCCATGAGGGATTGAGGGAACTCCTCGAAATTTATATCGACACATATAGTGATTTTGACTTTTACTGAAGTAACACAAGCATATGCTACCAAAGAATAAGACGTTGTACCAAGGTATACCCTGAATCCAAAAGCACTGAACAGAACTCCTCAGTCTTTAAAGATGTGCGTTAGGAAATTTCGGAATTATTTAAAGAACTGCAAGCATATGCCACATTGTAACTTACAGTAATCATCATCATCATCTTAATAACAATACCTAATGGAAGCTTGGCGCCTATTCAGTTATACATTCGATCGTTTATTTTAGACGTTTTTAAGAAGTATTAATAATAACTTAACAAGATATATCACTAAAAAGGGTGAAATTATTATTTTTAAATAAAAAATTAAACCGACTTCCAAAGTAAAAATACACAAAAAAGTATGAAATAAAACTTATTTTATAAATAACTAGCTTTTGCCCGCGGCTCCGCCCGCGAGAAATGAGGTTTTTTGGCCACTCCCGACTGTACTCTAAGTTAAATCTGTATCTTCCTTATCTTACGTTCTCTATTTAATTACTAATTGTTTGTCCGAAGCACTATCATACCATATTTCATTTAAACGGTTTAAATTCTTAAGCTATGAAAGACGTTAAAAAAATATACACAATAGTACATTATCCCTCGGGAACACTATTATATATCTTTTTGGGATAAAAAGTAGACTGCACGTTTGTCCAAAGCGTAAACAACTACCATACAAAATTTCATTCAAATCAATTCAACCTTTTAGCAGTAAAAGACAGTCAAAGTACACAAAATAATACATTATCCCTCGGGAAGACTCTATCTTTTTGGGATAAAAAGTATCTTATGTCCTTTCCCAGGACTCAAAGTATCTCTGTACCAAATTTCATCAAAATCGGTTCAGCGGTTAAAGCGTGAAGAGGTAACAGACAGACAGACAGACAGACATACTTTCGCATTTATAATATTAATAAGTATGGATATGGAAGTATGGATGTACACAAATTAAAACATTATCCCTCGGGCACACTGTATATTTTTGGGATAAAAAGTAGACTGCGCGTTTGTCCAAAGCATAAACCACTGCCATACCAAATTTCATTCAAATCAATTCAACCGTTTAGCAGTAAAATACAGTCAAAGTACACACAATAATAATACATTATCCCTCGGGAACACCGCAAATTTTTGGGACAAAAAGTATCCTATGTCCTTTCCCAGGACTCAAAGTATCTCTGTACCAAATTTCATCAAAATCGGTTCAGCGGTTAAAGCGTGAAGAGGTAACAGACAGACAGACAGACAGACAGACAGACACACTTTCGCATTTATAATATTACTAGTATACTAGTATGGATAATATTAGTATGGATAAGTATGGATATGGAAGTATGGATGTACACAAATTAAAACATTATCCCTCGGGCACACTGTATATTTTTGGGATAAAAAGTAGACTGCGCGTTTGTCCAAAGCATAAACCACTGCCATACCAAATTTCATTCAAATCAATTCAACCGTTTAGCAGTAAAATACAGTCAAAGTACACACAATAATAATACATTATCCCTCGGGAACACCGCAAATTTTTGGGACAAAAAGTATCCTATGTCCTTTCCCAGGACTCAAAGTATCTCTGTACCAAATTTCATCAAAATCGGTTCAGCGGTTAAAGCGTGAAGAGGTAACAGACAGACAGACAGACAGACAGACAGACAGAAAGACACACTTTCGCATTTATAATATTAGTATGGATTCCCCTTTTAAATTTGGCTATTTCTCTACTTAATCTTCTTAATTTTGAAGTCGGTACCAGCAAATATGAACGTGAGTTCTATAAAATATTGTAGGATCGTTTGGGCTGGTAGCGACTTCAAAATAAAGAAGATTAAGTAGAGAAATAGCCAAATTTAAAAGGGGAATTATTTATAAAATAAGTTTTATTTCATACTTTTTTGTGTATTTTTACTTTGGAAGTCGGTTTAATTTTTTATTTAAAAATAATAATTTTAAATTAATTCGCCTCATCATAAGTAACAGACTCTTGAACAAAGCAGTTCAAAGCAAGTCGCGTCTTTACCAATTCTGGCAACCTTGCGAACTAGGGCTATTATTCGAGGGCGATTCTCTGCCTGAAAACCAACCCCTGCATATTTAGAACATAACATTATAGGCTTCTAACTTCTTAGATCTCTTTTTAGTACTTACATTGTATTTAAAGTCTACCACGGTCCACGCCGCGCCGCGCCGCTGACGGCAAGCCGTGTATTTCCCATTGTATTGTCTGGTTTTTCAATTGGCATAGCGCCAAGTAGAAAACCTTACGTCTATGCATTTGCAAGTGACTCACTCAAGTCTCAAATCACAATGCATCGTGAATCGCGATTTGTGTGCGTGTGGAGTGTTAACTCACAGTTATGAATGCAAAACATGTTCAATGAACTTGTGCCAGCCAAATGGCTTGCCTCGACCTTGTCCGATAGGGTTGCCAGATGAAAAAATATTTTGCGAACGTAGTGTATTACCACAGCCTATAGAACTAGTGGTATTACATTCTCTTTGCTTCAGTGGCTATTATTATTATCTACTAGGATTTACCTCGACTTCTTCGTGGTTGTTCGTGGTTTTCAGTTATTGATGTAAAAGTACAATTTTGCTTTGCAGCTTCTCACCTTAGAATCTAACTTGTGGTACACCGTAGATATATCTGGCAGAGAGCTGTTTTTACAGAGATGAACAAACCGTAAAATAACACTTTGACTTAAAGGCCGATTCTCGTACTTAAATGTTCAAAATACAGTGTCGCTCTAGTCTCGATGCAGTGCTAATTGCAATCGTATAGGCACATTTTGTTACATGTGCGTGTGCGGTGTTTAGCATTAGTGCGATATCTTTAGTGTTATTCTAAATAACCACCCGTTTTAATAACCTATATATAATCTATACATATAAAATCCTTTGTCCTGAATGACTGACGGATCAACGCACAGCCTAAACCGCTGATCGTAGAGACCTGAAACTTGCAGGGCTTGCTCTTTGTAATGCGTAGGGATCCGATAAGAAGGGATTTTTCGAAATTCGACTCCTAAGGGGGTGAAAAGGGGGAAAACAGTTTGTATGGGGCAACGTGATTCCTTGGTTCAATCTACTTCATATTTTCCACAAACATTATCTAACAGAATTGATGGAATTCGTGTATCATAGTTTATTGAAATTCGTCCCCTAACAGGAATAAAAAGGGAAAGAAAGTTGTTTGGGAGCGATTTGCTTTAAAGTTGATATAAATACTCCTTAGTGATTTTGATTTAAAGCTCCCATTCACAAGCGATCGATTGATTTAGTCTTTACAATTTAAACATTTACTGGATTCGTAGTTGCAAGTAAATCGGTTTAGATAAAAATTTAATATAGTCTGAGATCCTAGGATCACCTTAAGGCCGTGTAGACCCAATTTACATGACTTTGAATCGATAATAAACAAACAAATAGTAACTTTAAAAAGCCAAAAAAAATATACATTGTTGTTTACTTAATGTTCTTTTACAATTTGTGGTTCAAAACATAATATTGAAAACTTCACTCGATCAAAAATAATTCCGAAGAGGAGGCTAAATTTGAATATTTTTCTTTTTGTTCATGAAGTTCATGATAGTTTTACTTTCAAAATCATATCTACGAAAAGCTAATAACTTAAAGAAGAATAATTTGTGGTTACATTTTGCATGTTGGTTTAATTATTTTAACATTAAATAATTATTGAAATGCAGCGTGCGTAAACCGCTTGAGTCGCCCCACAGTCGCCCGCTAGGCGTTGACGAGGACAGACCTATGTCAGTTTTGCTAGCGCACGGCTTACCCGCGCATTTATCGAACAATTCTTTCGTTTCTAACGCAGTGGAGGAAAGTCAGTTTGTTTTGTTTTTTTTTTATTTTTGAACTAAATTATACATATCATACACGATAACATGTTATATTTTATCGTCGCCGCGTCATTGCTTTTGCCAGATGAGACGACCTCTGTGGCTCAGTGATTGAGCGTGTTGGTGCTCAAGCCGGGGGTAGCGGGTTTGAATCCCGCCGAAGGAACAAAAAGTTTCCTGTGTTCCCGGGTCATGGATATGTATAATACAATAAAAATCTAAAGGAAAGTCAGTTTGTTTTGTATTTTTTTATGTTTCTTTTTATTTTTGAACTAATTCTATACAGATAAAAAAAATTGAAGTGTCTGTTTGTAACTTCAAATTAACAGCTTTTCATATAAGGAATCTAAAAGTATATTCGGTACTTATAATAAAATACCAATTTTTAAAATTTTTGTCTGTCCGTCTGTCTGTCTGTCTGTCTGTTTGTTCCGGCTAATCTCTGAAACGGCTGGACCGATTTTCACGGGACTTTCACTAGCAGATAGCTGATATTATAAGGTCTAACATAGGCTACTTTTATTTTAGGGTTCCGTTTAAAAAAATAGGGTTCCGCTTTCGTTAGATCTGCGCAAACGAAGTTGCGGGCATCAGCTAGTATATCTATAACTATTGGTTAGAAATGTCAAATTTGTATCGCAAAAAATATGTAGTTACAGATAGATAGGTTATTGAAACTGGCCGTAAGACTAAAGCAAAAAAAAAACGTACAAGCTTTTATAACTTTTGATAAGTATTCAGTTACCCACTCGACTCGAGAATCAAGTATTCAGGCAACTTTCGAGTTTCGAGTAGTTTACCAACAACCATTACCGGCACTCGTAACTACGGTCTAACAAATAATTGACTTATTTACCCCACTCTATTTCATGCAGCATTTACTTTTGATGGAAAGCGATTACCGTCGCCCATGGACACCCGCAACATCAGAGGAGTTGCAAGAGCGTTGCCGGCCTTTTAGGAGGAAATACGCTCCCTTCTTGAAGGTTTGGATGGAAATACTGATGGCGACAGTTCATTCCAGAGTTTTACCGTGCGCGGCAGGAAGCTTCTGTTAAAACGCACGGTGGAGGACTGCCACTCATCGAGGTGATGAGGATCATAAATATTTTGTCGCTTGGAACGGTGGCGAAAAGTTGCAGCAGGTATAAGTCCGAAAAATTCCTCAGAGCACTCCCCGTAATATAACCGATAGAGGATGCAGAGCGATGATACATCTCTACGTAGCTCTTTGGACACTCTTAATATGTCCTCCACAGTCCTTTGTGGACTTAATAAAATTGTTAGTTCAATAAAATTGATCATGTAGAAATACAAAAGGTGGTATTATTTCATGTCATCTAAGAAAAAAACTACTTTTTAGAAGATATTACAAATTACATGTGAAAAACAATAAGCTGATATTGCCGACTTTCAAATTATACCTAACTAGGTAGGTACTTATATTTCTATAATTTTATCCAAATTACTTATGAAAATTAAATACCAACTTGTGTCTAAACAAAAATTTATATCACTTGAATATGAAAATTAAATTTAAAAAAACAGCCAAGTAGGTATGTAGTATGTACTAGTGGGACTCTCGCATGAAGGATTCCGTACGGCGCGGGCGCGGCGTACCATTATCTGGGGGCAGGGCAGTGCCCCCAGATAATGGACGAGCTAAGCGTACTTTGACTAAGATGTAGAGTTTGTGAAGTCAGGCTTGTAGAGTTAAGGCGTGTAGTTAGAAGTTTGGTAGAGCAGAAGCTTGGTTTTACATGAGATCTGATGGTCAATTCTGCTAAATTAAAGCTGCATGAAGAAGCAAATACATTTATTACAATCTAGACCATCGTACCCTAAAACTGCCAAACGGTATTCTCGTAAGCGTTAAACAACAGAAAAACGCATTCTGATTGGCCCAAACTTCACAAAATCACTTTATGATAACTATGTCGCTTCACTTATAATACGATCAAAGTAAAATGAAATTCTACATTAAATAGGAGAATTGAGGCTCAGATAGCTTTTGACAGTACGAGTCATAATATGGTATCACCTTGGCATCACTTTACATGAAAATGTTTTTCGTGGGATATAAAATTCAACAAAGTATTAGAACTACTATCGAGCACAGCAGCTAGTGTTTAATATCGAGCAAAATATATAAAAAATCACTTGTATGGAAATTGGGAGCCCCTCTATATTTATTAACTAGCTGTCCCGGCGAACTTCGTACCGCCTTAGAATTAAATTTGTTGACGTACTGACAGCAGCGCCACCTACCGGGTCCAATTGCAAATCTAAACCATTCTCGAATCCACTTGAACACACACAAAAAAATTCATTAAAATCTGTCCAATATGAATAATTTTCCCCCTTTTGTCCACATTTTCCAGTGATTCTTCGCTCCTATTGGTCGCAGCATGATATTATATAGCCTGAAGCCTTCCTCGATAAATGAACTATCCAACACCACAGAATAGATATTAGTTACAACCAACACAAAAATATTTTTTCAATTCGAACCAGTAGTTCCTGAGATTAGCGCGTTCAACAAACAAACAAACTCTTCAGCTTTAGAATATTAGTATAGATATTTTAATGTTTTTAGTATTTGTTGTGAAAGCGAACACAACAGAAATAAATCGTATGTGATCAACTGTCTAGCTACCGCGGTTCATAAGGTACAGCCTGGTGACAGGCAGACGGACTGACAAGGAAGTCTTGGTAAGGTAGGGTTGCCATCCGTCCGGGTTTCCCCGGATTTGTCCTAGTTTAAAGGGCGTCCGGGGAGCGTCCGGGCCGGATTTTATTTGCTATCCCGGTTTTTGTAGGCAGAATTAGGAAGGAGTAAATTTTTTTTTGATTTGCAGCAATTATAAATCTTCCTTTTTTTTTTGACATTGCCGTAGTCGGGTAAAAATTGTTCTATGTCCGGGTTTCGTACTCCAAAATCCGGGGTTTCCACGCGTCTTGTCCGGGGAGTCAATATGGCAACCCTATGGTAAGGGCCCTAAAAACAGCCAAAAGAATTTCAAAATTTCTCCCTTTGAAGCTCCTTTCATTATTGAAACCTGAAAACCAACTTTCAAAAATGTATTTTTTTTGCTTTCCCCTTCTCTCATGAGTCATTACCGACTAAAGTTGAACTTTCAAACAATTATGTACCGTGACTCGCCTCTATAGCTGTAAAAATATAATTTACATAGTTTTTGTTGTTTAATTAAGTAATGCTACTCATTATTGTAGTCGGTTTGTACTTCGTTATTTTTAATTACCTACCACGACGCTTAAAATGTCTTGAAAGTTAAATTTTGCTTCTTTGCAAGTTAATAAATATATAAACAAAAAAGTAGGTAATTTATGGGAAATTAGCATTTCATTTGGCTCTATCAATATACATATATTTTTAGGGTTCCGTACCTCGAAAGGAAAAAACGGAACCCTTATAGGATCACTTTCTTGTCCGTCCGTCCGTCCGTCTGATTGTTTGTCAAGATCCTTTTTCTCAGGGACGCGTGGAGGTATCAAGCTGGAATTTATACCAAATACTCAGGTCTACTGTCCCTTGGAGCTGTGAAAAAATCAAACATCTAAGCCAACGCAAACAAAAGATACAGCCGTTTAGGCTGGGACTATATGCAACGGAATCCGGTAGGCCGTAGAGAATTATGAGCACTGAAAATAGATCTCTGCACTAATACAATAGAGTTGAAAATCGAACATCCGAGTGTCGAGTCAAATGTCAATGTCATATATGACAGCTCGACACTCGAAACTTCCATTTTCAACTGTATTGTATTAGCACAGAGTTCTATTTTCAGTGCTCATAATTCTCTACGGCCTACCGGATTCCGTTGCATATAGTCCCAGCCTTATGCCGCAAATTTCCGCAAAATTTCAAAACTCACAAGGGAATCAAAACCTACAGTTTCCGTGAACTTAGAATCTTGAAATTTGGTACGAAGCAACGTCTTATAGCACAGATAAAGGAAAAATTGCAAAAACTGTAAATTTTTAGTTACATCATATACCTAATATAATTTTAAACTTACTACCCTTACTCGATTGTCGCGATGGGTGAACTTTTACTTTTTAACTACATATTTGTACGGAACCCTCGGTGCGCGGGTCCGACTCGAGCTTGGCCGGGTTTTTAGTAAAAACTCTACAATCTACAACTTTTATCATACTAGGATAACGCGTTGCTGTATAATTTTATAAGACTCAATTTTTATCACAAATTCTATGAACAAAATTACGTTATCCTTATCATCATTATGTTGTCATATCAGTTATCACAGTATTTACATTAAAATATGTAATATTTAAGAAACACATACGTTTACAGTGTAAATGACTCCTAGTGATATCTATGGATCACTTTTTGAGAAATTTATTTAGATCCCTATTTCATGGAAAGCTAAGAAATCGTGGTCTTATCAGGAAACCATCGAAAGAGAAAAATATGAGTGCAAAACTTTTCAATGGACATCAGGAATTTTCATGCTAGAGGATACAAACTTTACTGTAGCTCTCAAAAGAATAAGATTTAAATTCGGAATATTAATGAACTAGCTTTGGCCCGCGACTTGTCCGCGTGGAGTTCGGTTTCCATACAAAATTGTAACCCCTTTTTCACCTCCTTAGAGGGTGAATTTTCAAAAATCCTTTCTTAGCGGATGCTTACGTCATTACAACTATCTGTATGCCAAATTTCGGCAAAATCCGTTCATTAGTTTCGGCTGTGCGTTAATAGATGAGTCAGTCAGGTTTGTCTTTTATATATTTAGAAGATTTAAACACAAACTTTGCTGTTAACTATAGTTCAAAATAATGCGAAAAAAATATAAATTAATTTCTAAAATCGAATACAAACAAAAACCAAAAATTTCAAGCAACCCTAAAAAGTCAAGTAGTGGGCGAGCTGATGATAATGGACTATAGCTAACTGCTAAGAAGTAAAAACACTCTTGTGAGCTTAAAAAAATCTATATAAAAATAGTTTGTTCCGTTTCACGGAACTTACCAAAATCGTCTGTTCCGTTCGACACACATACAAGACATGATAACTTTAAACACTCTTCTGTTCTCGTCGGGGGTTAAAAATTATAACTAACACACAAATATGTTATACTACTATATAATCCTACTAATATTATAAATGTTTTGACGACCTCTGTGGTTCAGTTGGTTGAGCGTGTTGGTGCTCAAGCCGGGGGTCGCGGGTTCGAATCCCGCCGAAGGAACAAAAAGTTTTTCTGTGTTCTGGGTCATGGATGTGTATTAAATATGTGTATAGTATAAAAGTATTAAATATATTTCCGTTGCCTGGTACCCGTAATACAAGTTCTTCGAGAACTTACCACGGGATCAGATTGACGTGGTGTGAAGCGTCTATAGATATTATTATTATAAAAAAAAAATGTGAAAGTTTGTGAGGATGTATGTATGGATGGATGTTCGTTACTCCTTCACGCAAAAACTACTGAGCGGATTTTGATGCAATTTGGTATCTTAGTAGTTTAGGCCTGGATTAAAACATAGGCTATTTTTTATCCCGAAACATGATTCCGTTAGGAATAAAAAAAAACCTAACCAAGAGCATGTCAGGACATGTCTAAAGAGGGTTCCGTAACTATAAACGCGTAATATGCTTTTTTTTTAATTACTCCAAAAGTTACTGTCCGATTTGGTTCACAATAGTTTTCCTAAAGAGTTTTTAGCATGATCTATCAGCATGAAAATTTGCAAGTTTCTATCTTCTATAGTTTAAAAATGCTAGGGGGGGGACCAACTTACAAACTACTTTGGAGGCCGATTACTCGAAAATGGTCAACTTTATAAAAAAGTAACGTATGAAACCTTGTCTTTATTTTAAAAGACCTATTCTACGATACCCCACACGATGGGGTAGAGTGAAAAAATATTTTTAATCCCCACTTCACATGTATGGAGAGCCACCCCTAAAATATAAAATTATTATTTTTTTATGATCCCGAAACCGTGATCTATACACAATCTATAACTGCACCAAATTTCATCAATTTATATTCATAATTACAGGAGCTAGAGGCGCGGACAGACATACAGACAGACAGACAGACAGACGGACAGAGCGAAACTATAAGGGTTCCTTAAGTATTACGGAACCCTAAAAACCTTCTAAAAATAATTACGCTTCGCTTCAACAAGCGTGGTCATAATTATTTTTGGAATTAGCGAAATTATGGAAACATTAATAATAATAATTTAAAATAGTGGTTTACGTAACCTTCTGAATTCTAGTGACGATGTTTACACCTCAATACACTGATAACAAGTTTACATTTCTGTTGATCGTGTATTGACTCTGAGTCATCTCGTGACTCGTGACTCACGTTCAAAAATAATTAATAACATTACTCATACAATCTGTCACTTGTCCACTCTATTATTGGATTTTTCTATGTCCCATGGTATCCGAAAACGGTCCGACCTATTGTCTGATCACTGCCAATAACAGCCGCCTATAATTATTACTGTGGGTACACAAGTCACAACCTACAACACGAGTGTTAGGTGCTGCGGCCTGCAACTTCTTGAACAACTTCTGGACTCTTCTTATGTTAATTGTTATAGGTAGTAGATGTATTATATTCTGGTATTCTTCTTTATTGATACATAAGCGAGATATATAGGTACATAAACTTATGATACAAGTCTTATGAAAGAGGCTAATACAGATATTTGTCTATAAAAGGCTTTTACGCTGTCATCTGTCAATATGCAACGATATATTTTATGCAACAACGAGGTGCAACCATGGTGCGACAAGTTGCAAGTCAAATCTATAAAAAATCATGGAGGTACTTTCTACCAGTGGCGTGGGGTTCCTATAACTCCATTCCTATCGGCTTCTCTTATTAGTTATTACTTATTAGTAGTGTCCGACCGAAAGTTCGGTTTCGGTTTCGGTTTCGGCCGAGTTTCGGCCAAAAATCAAGTTTCGGCGGCAGTTTCGGTTTCGGCCAAAAGTGGCCGATACTTTTGCCGAAACCGAAACTGATTTCGGAAGTTTTCGTGCACGCTCGCCTAACTTCGTTTCTTGCGGCAACGCTTTGACAACGCAACTGAATTTGAAAACATAATTAAAATATAATTAAATATTAATTATATTTTAATTATGTTGCCAAGTTCATTTAATATTACATTCAATAAATGATCTCACCAAAAACATTTTCATGTATAGTGATGCCAATACGATACAATATAACTCGCACTGTCAAAAAGATATTAGATCTCATGTGAAACCAAGCTTCTGACTCTACCAAACTTCTAACTCTACACGCCATAATTCTACAAGCCTAACTCCACAAACTCTACACCTTTGTCAAAATATGTGGCCTGGCCATTTCGATACATTCGCTTAGGCGTAAGGTGAAAAATTTACGGACTGTTTTTCTGTTATACTATTCTTGTACGAACGAAATGGCCAAGCCACATAATTTGACTAAAGTATAGAGTTTGTAGAGTTAGGCTTGTAGAGTTAAGGCGTGTAGAGTTAGAAGTTAGGTAGAGTCAGAAGCTTGGTTTCACATGAGATCTAATATCTTTTTGACAGTGCGAGTTATATTGTATCGTCTTGGCATCACTTTACATAAAAATGTTTTTGGTAAGATTTCACTTCTTTTTGAAAGACAATTTTCAGACCTCTAGAGTAAACATTTAGGTAAGTCTCTTACAAATTTTCATCCCCTAGTTTAAGGGGTTGGAGGATAAAAGTTCCAAGATTGTCAATCTTTATGTTGTTTATGTGCTAAAACTAGCTTACATACCAAATTTCAGCTTTCTATGACATCCGAAAGTACCCTATAATTTTGTTGATCATCAGTGAGTCAGTGACGAAATCAGGGGTTTTTGGATATCACTAAAACCTAAATTATTAGACCTTTATAATCAAAACTTTACATGTTTCATTAGTCTGCTACTGGGAACATATCCTGAAAATTTTGTGTATCTTGTATAGTCTAATCCCAAGTTATGAGGGTTCAAAATATCGACGAAACGCTTCGAGAAAAAGTAGTCTGGTAGTGCCCTTGCGCTTCGCTTAGCTCGTCTTGGCGGGGCACTACCGTGCTCCCAGATTACAGCAAAATTAATATACCGTGTTTCCATTTCATGTCCTAATTAATGCAGAGTAATGGATAAAATGCACCAAATTTCAGTATTTTAAGAAATTTTCTACTTGACCACGTGAGTTTCGGTTTCGGTTTCGGCCGAAACTGAAGCCAAGGCCGAATGTTCGGTTTCGGTTTCGGCCGGAAAACCAGTTTCGGTCGGACTCTACTTATTAGTTATAGCTTTTGCCCGCGACTTCGTCCGCGTGAAACATTTACTTTGGGATATCGCTAAAATTTACCCGCGACTTCATTTACTTAGAAGGAGAAACGCTTCCACCTTACGACTGCCCGCCCGCGCCGTGCGCCGTACATAATTGCGCGCTGGACTATTTTATTACTGCGATATCTTCTAAAATACTCATTGAAATCAAATGATGTAAACTGCAAATTTCTTCTAGATTAAATGCTTGTAATGAATAACGTATTTACTTGGATAAGGATTAATATCATCTTTATGAAAACACCCTCACAAATAATGCTTAATTTTAGAACAAATTTGGTTAGCATAAAAAGGTTATTGTGAGCCAACCTTAAAAGATAGACATATACCGTCGCGGACTTTTTTTTAGAACTTTTAAAGGGGAACAATTCTGTCATACATCATTTAAGCGAAACTTTAACCGTTTCCGCAGCGTACGCAGCGAAAGCTCTCAAAAGGGGGAAAAAAAACCCCGATTTTGAAACATTCTTGATTGGTGCTCCGCTCGTATTGAACTTATCATGATGCTATATAGCCTAAAGCCTTCCTCGATAAATGGACTATCTAACACAAAAAGAATTTTTCAATTCGAACCAGTAGTTCCTGAGATTAGCGCGTTCAAACAAACAAACAAACAAACAAACTCTTCAGCTTTATAATATTATAGTATAGATTACTTACCTTTTGAAGACCCTCACCCAAATCCCTATTATAACAGGCTAGGGCTTCCACATGAAGGAGAACCATCAAAATCCGGTAGTTTTTGCTTGAAAGAGTAACAAATATCTATCCAGTATCCATCCATCCATCCTTGCACACATTTATAATAGCAGTAGGATATCGAAAGTCCCAATATAATATTATGAGCCTTTGACATGTTTATGTGAAATAGTTTTTGAGTTATGAGGAGGTCAAACGTACACACGGTGCTGCTCGCCAGTTCTGTTGGATACTATATTGTTAGCTTGGCTTTACACGCTACAGACTACCGTGTATGTCTAGATTGCACAAAGATTTTATGTCAGTAACTTAATTTTTTTAAACCGGTAAATCGGTAAAAGTCATAAGAGCCAAATTAAAACTTTCACTGTCGTAAAGATTACTCGTAATAAATCAAATATTGCACCTACATCATTAATTAATAATTAATATCTCATTACTCTTTAGAAAATAGTTTAAAATGAGTGAAAAAACTTCTGGTGGCTTTCAGATTCATCTATCGATTATCTCACATTTTCTGAATAAAATTAGGTCATTATCACAGCCTTAGATCACAATCTACAGCTTCTATTATTTAGTTTATTTAGTTAGTCTAACCATATCTAACTATTATTTAGTTATTGACTAATAACTATAATAGTTAGGTATTTACTTAATTTATAATCTAGATTTTAGGCTAAATAACACGTAATCATCATCAGCCTTAAACTTCAACCGTGGGAAAAATACTTATGCTTTAACTAAAGTGGAGAAATACGACGGCCTTACAGAAAACGCTTGCGTTCTGTTTCGTAGACTGAGGCTACTGGAGAGTGGGTTTGGGGTTTAAAAAATTGGGAAGGTACTTGTATAGGTACGTACTTGGGCGTACATGGACAAGTACTTACGTAGTAAAAACTTAAAAAGTGAACAAAACTGTATTAGGAGTTGTTTTTCTAAAGATTTAAATTTTCAATAATAACCAGTATTTCAAGAAAGTGACGAGTAGCGTTATAAAGTGTAATGTTAGTCAGAATTGTGAAATCACTTATTGCGTTTCGATTGAAAATCATTTATGACGACATTTTAATATGACGAGTCGTTTTTCGGAATAATCTCCTTTCACTTATTTAATTCAGAAATGACTAGTAGTTAAATTTATTTTTTAAATTTGAATCGACTTCCAATAAGGAGGCGGTTATATGTAGGGTGTCCCAGAAAGTATAATGGTCAAGCCCAGTTTTTTAGGGTTCCGTAATACTTAAGGAACCCTTATAGTTTCGCTCTGTCCGTCTGTCTGTCTGTCTGTCTGTCCGCGCCTCTAGCTCCTGTAATTATGAATATAAATTGATGAAATTTGGTGTAGTTATAGATTGTATATAGATCACGGTTTCGGGATCATAAAAAATTAGTAATTTTATATTTTAGGGGTGGCTCTCCATACATGTGAAGTGGGGATGAAATTTTTTTTTTCACTCTACCCCATCGTGTGGGGTATCGTAGAATAGGTCTTTTAAAATAAAGGCAAGGTTTCATACGTTACTTTTTTATAAAGTTCACCATTTTCGATTAATCGGCCTCCAAAGTAGTTTGTAAGTTGGTCCCCCCCCTAGCATTTTTAAACTATATGAGATAGAAACTTGCAAATTTCCATGCTAATAGATCATGCTAAAAACTCTTTAGGAAAATTATTTTGAACCAAATCGGACAGTAACTTTTGGAGTAATTAAAAAAAAGCATATTACGCGTGTATAGTTATGGAACCCTCCTTAGACATGTCCTGACATGCTCTTGGTTAGGTTAGTTGTTCTATATATCTAAAAGGTTTTTGGTGCACATCCGATTACAAATAAAAAAATATACTAATTTCGAATAAAAAATATACTAATTTCAAATGCGATACTTCGGAAAAAAAATCTGACATCACCAATCGTAATCTCTTCTTTTTAACCGACTTCCAAAAAAGGAGGCGGTTATACGTTCGGCTGTATGTGTTTTTTTTGTATGTTCAACGATTACTCCACCATCTGTGGACCGATTTTCTAAATTCTTTTTTGGTTGAAAAGGGTATAATCCGAGGTTGGTCCCGTATAATATATATTTATTACTGTCTATGTAGACAGTTCTACATAGACAGTAATAAAGTTGTCTACATGTTTTAAAATAATTAACCCTTGTATTGCTATTTGCTAGAGATCATTATTTTAAAACAGTCTATAAAAACCTTCAAGTGTCATTGCACTTGTAAGAGTTCAGATAGAATTAGTGTCTGCTGACTTAAGAATTAGAAATAGGGAAATAGCGAACTTTATTCAAGACAATAGTTCAGTGCTCTTTGTACCTAATATAATAAATTCCTTAAACATTTTCCATAATTAATGATTGATTGGTATCTCGAAATTAAAATTTAACCATCAATATTATATTATTTATATACTATTCCCTTCCTCCTTCATTAAGTAAAATTGCGGCTTCGTTTTTAAAGCTTAAAAGATTTATTAGTCGAAATGAGGACAAAATTTTGTGGCAATAAATTGTAATTTGGGGCGAAACTAAATTGCATTGGAAAGTGAGGGCGCGGGCTGAGTCACCATGGCTGACGCAGACTGCACAGGGGTGCAGAATCGATATGGGCAGACAAAAGCATTTATGTACATAAACACTTCACACCAGCACCACTTTACTTTGTAGATACAGAGTACAGTACCCCCCAAGCAGGATTTTTTTGCGATATCGTTATGTGTACGTAAACGAAAAATATGAGGAATATTGTATGAAAATTTTAGTCACTTTTACGTCCGCTAGAGGCGCTTTCATGGTTTTCATACAATATTTCTCGCTTACGTACACGTAACGATACCGCAAAATGTTCCTGCTTGGGGTACTTGGCTACAGGCACAGGGGCGACACTCTCTACAAATGCCAGCTCGAGCACCGGCGAATGTTAGCCATGTTGATGTAAGCCTAAGGTTGACATCGAAATATGTAATTGTAAACGTCGCGTCAGACCAATCTATCAATACATATTATTATGAAATGACATTTTCAATTATGTCAATGAACGAAAGCCCCGTGAACGAAAGTCCTGGCTGGAAAAAACTCACGCCCCGCTCGCCGCGCGCACCCTTGGCATACGTCTAGCCACGCACACAGAGCTGCTAGCTGTCATCTGTCAATCGTGTAAGTCTATCGTATGTTCTTGCTATATTTCATTAGCTAAATTCTTTATTCAGATACTTAGTCATGAGTTTTGTTTTTTAGACATAAAATATCTTAAATCTAAAAATAATTCAAAACAACTCGCTTAACAATTTTCAAAAATTTTATTTTTAAATACATATATGTAAGTCAAAAATTTCTCTTGTAAGAATAGAAATATTATAACAAACTAAAACTTAAGTTATTACAATTACAACCAAATAACAATCTTTAATGAGAAAACATACATTACTAATCAGACTTCAGAGAAAAATATTTTTAATGATTCCAATAATAATTTGCAAGCCGTTTCGACAACTTCTTCTATATCTCCTTTGTCATTGTATCTCTATTCTTTTAGGACTGCATAACTTTCACTGCAATAATTACTATATTATTGCAGTCCTAAAAGTTTTTTAAGAAGCTGTTAATTTCGTAATACTCTACAAAAAGTCAAATTACCAACAGAGGGCTTCCATGATTAACTTTCAGTTCACACCATGTTCAGTGAGTTCAGTCTTTAAATTACAAATAACAATTTTAGTCCTCTCCATAATCTATAAGGCTCTTGACTCTTGAGTAGGGTTACCATATCTCAGGATTTGTCCTGAGATTTCAGGATTTTTCGACTCTTCTCAGGATTCCGGCCGGATTTAGCAAATCTAGTGATAGCTCAGGATTTTCTATAAAACACAGGTTACATTTTAAAGATCTCTCTTATTAAACTACTAAAAATAATTTTCTTTTAGTAACAATTGCAGTTAAAATCAATACTTATTTATCAAAGTGAAACAAACTAAAAATAATCTTCTTTTGGTAACAATTGCAGTTAAAATCAAAAAAGTCGCGTAAAACGCGTGCGCAAGATAATACGTTTTTGAGAGAAAATTCTCAAGCTGTAGAAAATCTCAGGACTTTTCTAGGAAATCAGGCCTTTTCTCCGGACTTTTGATTTTTTCATCTGGTAACCCTACTCTTGAGGCAATGTGTAGGTATATTGTAGAAACTTTTTAGACAACATTATAATATAGGTTGCAACTTGCGACTGCAATATTATATAGGTTGCAACTATATTATATCATAGTATGCCCAAAATATCCGTTATTATTTTAAACAACCTTATATTGTATAAAAGTCTTTACTCGTCATTAGAAGAATAACCCGAATTTGGGGTGACCGGCGATACTTTACCTGGGACATTCCCAGATTTTTTCGGATTTGAAGACGAAGGATTCAGTTCCGCTAGCTCCAAATCGTATAGTATATTATTGATACGACGCTGAGCTAATAGTTTGTTACGAGGGTTAAGTTTCCTCAACTTATGTGCTACAAGTTGGCCGTATACCCCGCACTCGTCCCTATCGTCTATACGCGTTCTATCTTCTTCTCTGTATACTTCGTTGCCTTTTACGTTTTTAAGCTGAGCTGGATAGAGGAATTCGTGTTGCATGTCATACGCTTGTGAATCTGGATTCATTTCTTGCAAGTTTGTGCAATCGAAGTGCTGAAAAAAATATATGATTGTTAGTAACATAATAGTCTTTGGTCGATTCAGGAGGACGACTCTAAATACAATAATATAATAAGTTATGATAAAATCGAACAAAACTATTCCATACTTATTAATTAATACAAAGTGATAGAACCACTATTCAATCAATTTTCTTAGGTGCCTGTTTTTTATTAAAGCAGTGTACTAGATGTTTCCCGTGACTTCGTACACACAAAAAGAAATTTCACAGGAAAGTACATTTTAACGCGATAAAAAGTAGCGTATAATCAGTATCCACCGTATATCCTTCCCTGTCACCTTTTCTATATCTGTGCCCAACTTCATCCAAATGAATGTGAGTTTGTTTGTTTCATTGTTACGCTTTCAAGTAAAAACTACTTAACCGATCATCATGAAATTTGGCACAGATATAGAGTAGACCACGGGCAAGGATATAGGCTAGTTTTTATCGTGGTAAAATGTACAATTCCCGCGGGATTTCCATTTTCGCGTACGTAGTCGCGGGGTACATCTAGTAGAATATAGAGAATATAGAATACAGATGAACATTAGATTTTTTGTGACGTCATTATTTGTTCTATAAATCGAAGCCCAAATGATTCGACTCGAATCTATTTTCGCACATTAACCTAATGCTCTCGTTAGATAAAAAACCCGTTACAGTTATCTCGATGTGTCAAGATTACGACTCACGAGTCGCCGTGAGAGAGAGAGACAAGTTTCGTATTGTAATTTGTAGTGAGCTGAAAGCCTCAAAAATGACCTATTTATTATAAGTCTAAAAACCTATTATGTATAAGAAAAAATATTAAATACGTCCTTTTTTTTACGTATATGTTACGTATTACATAAATAATAATTATATATCTGCTAGATGATTTTTTTCCAACTTAAGAGAAAAGTGGTATGCTCAAGTTAGTTATAGTTAATATAAATATAGTTTTTGCGAAAATTGAGTTACGATAGTAATAAGTACCTGTGGTAATACTACGTAAATTAATTGTAACTGGCACTTTCGATCATTTACAGGGAACTGTTATCCCTGTTATCCAGTTGTATGCAGAAATACACAAAAATGTAGGTATAGGATCTACCGATTCCGATAATCTACGTTTCAATACTTTGAAACATTTTTGATCTCATTTTCATCCAAGCAAAATAGTAAAAATGCTTCGCCGTAGTCGGTAAAAATTAAGACCATGGTCAAGGTTTGACATAATAATGTAAGTCGGCTATACATGTTGGCCTAGTGCCAATGCGAACATCGGCAAAAAAGTACAAGGCACTTGTGCTAATGTCCACACTCTGGACAAGTTCCTTGAATGCCAAATGCCAAATGCCAATGCAGGCGGCCAATGTAGACTAGTGTTTTGTCGAGCTGCCCACACATTGGCCGAGCGCGGACGAGTGCTTTTGATTTGTCCACAAAAACGACAACCGACAACTGTCTGAATTGAGGGAAGTGATCACGAGTGACGGCGAGCGAAGACAAGTTTCGGCAAATAAGCTCTACACATGTTGGCGCTGAGCTTCACTCGGCCAACTAGGCGAACGTCACCACAGACGACAGTCGACACCGAGCGACGTCAAGGCAAAGCAAAAAACGTTGGGCCAACATGTATAGCCGCTAGAAAAGAAGGTGCAACTAGGGTTACCGAGGGTTAAAAAGCCGGATGCAAATGTAAAAAAAAATCTGATTTCTGTTAAAAACTCCGGTCTTTGTGCGTAACAGTGCCGGATTTAGCAAGCATTGCCAGCGCATAAACCCCCTCCCCCCCACTTTACAATGAATGATCATTTCAGACTGCCAATAAGTATTAGATTAAAGTGACGAAAGTGGATAATTTTAATAATTAATAGTAGTCCTTGGGGGAGGCCTTTGTCCAGCAGTGGGACAGCATTGGCTATTAAAAAAAGTAGGTATTCTGTTTTTTTTTTTTTTTTATTGGAAGTTGTTTGATTACTTAATTTAGAGAATTTACGAGTATGTAGGCTACATAAAAAAGATCTATCCCTTGCTACATAACGTAGCGAGGGATAGATCTTTTTTTTTTTTAATTCACTATTGTCTTTTTATCGACATGATTAAAAATCCGGTCTCGAATGAAATCCGGGAGGATTCCGGTGACCGGTCTCTATCCTTAAAATCCGGTCAGAGGGTAACCCTAGGCGCAAGCGCGAGCGTCGCGTCGCGCGGTGCAAGTGAGTAGTGTACTAGTGTTTATACCGACCCATAAATAAAACTATGTAAGGAATTCATCGGCGCGCGCGCAGGTTCTCGAGTGAAAATACTGGCTAGTTCTACTCACAGCGATTTCCTCTAACGCGTTTAGTACGTTTGCTTCTTTTGGTGTCATCGAGTCCCGAATAAACGATATCGCCTTGTACGCAAACCATGTCGACTGGTAGTTCTCCATGGTCAACACCTTGCGATACTCCTTCGCGAAGTACGATCGCAAGCTCTTTATCTTATTTTTTAAACTTTTAATGTCTAGTTTATGTTTTTTGCTGATCGCTATCAACGCATTGTTCCTCTTAGTTTGGTTCGCGTAGAATCTGTGTTTGGAATCCCATAGTTCCTCGTGTTTCTTGTAATCTTCTATCAGTTCCAACGTCTTTTCTTTGTCTTCTGTCATTGTGGAGAATTGGCGTGCGTCACTCGCATGCGCTATCGTTCAACTGCTAGTCGGTTTCGACATTCTCTACGCATGCGTCATCGTGGGCTAACGGGGCGATATGGGGCGATGCGGTGTTGCGCGACGTTGCCGCTGTGTGAACGTGTGGAACTGTGGAGGGCATGCAACGGCGCGCTCCCCGCGTCGCTACCGCTCGCTCTGTTGCGCTCCGGTGCGTTTACGTGCCCACTGCCCACCGTCTCTGTCAGCTGCGTTGAATCTAGTTTTACAACAGATGGCAGACGAAACTTGTCTCATATGAATTAGTTTTTCATTGATTAAAAAAAAAGTTCATACAAGTTTATGATTTTGCATACGCTCATTCAGGGTAACTTTGACAGTTTGTTCACAAAATTCTTTTCTATTGTTATAAGTGGGAAGCAATTGGCGCTTAAAATTTAATAACAATTCGTGTACGTAACATACTTCGTAAACGAAATCTAAAAAAAAGCAGCTGTCAAAAGAAGATAATATCAAAAAGTTTTGTTTTTAACCGCGCGCAACATAATGGGTAAAAATCAGTGCAAAACTTTGTTTAAAAATCTCGTTAACTTTGCTGCTATCAAGGTATATAAAAACATTTAAATGTAATAACTTTATGGTTTTTTTGACTTGTCTATGACCCCACTGCATCAATATTTGATAAAAACATAAATTATTGTCACCCTGAAGTTGTAAATTAATTAAAAGTTAGTTTGTGTCAAAGTTACCCATTATGGGTGGTAACTTTGACACACGACAAAATTGCCGGTTTTTAATATAATTAGTCATTTTTAACATATTTAACATATTTAAAGACTTTATAAAACTTTATAGCATGAAAACCAACCTGAGAGCACAGATTAACTAAACTCTTTTGACTAATTCTTAACATAGTAGTAAAAGTTTGTTTAAAAAATATGTCGATGATGATTCAAAGTTACCCTGATTGACTGTACCTAATATATTAATATTATATACCTACTTTTATTTTGTTAGTATTAACCTAAACCTTCTTATTTTATTTATTTTGATGAAATCTTATTAATTTTTGTAAAACTGTTTATCAGCAGTTAAGTGTTAACTCACCTATAGTATTGACTCGAACTTAATCTTAGCTTATAACGTTTATATAAGTAATTACATAAGTATTCAATGCATAAAAATTAAAAAGCAGGAAGATTTAATTAAAGCGTTATGCAAATGACTTCCTAGTTCCTACTTATCCAAAACTTCCAACAGACCTAAGTAATAGGAATCTGCTTTTAAAATAAAAGATACTCGTACTGAGCTCGTACTTAATAATTACTATGGATCTATCGGTAATATTTTTTAACCAGCCATTTCCTGAAGGTTCTACATAAATACAAAAATCAAAAATGTAGGTATTTCCGAAAGCTTTTCCTGCAAAATATTAATATTGATATTTGATAAGTTAGCTGTTAGATTAATAATAATGCGGATTGCCAAGTCATAGAGAAAGTGCTTTGGGGTCGTCCATTAATCACGTGATGCCTAAAGGGGGAGGGGGGGGTCCGAGAAAAATCACCAAGTATCACCAAGGGGAGGAGGGGGTATAAGGAGACATCACGTGTATTAATTTTCGAATCTAGTCTATGCATACCGAAATTATTATCGGTTGTAGATTCGTAGTGTTGTTTAAATACTTACAAGCTAAATGACTCGTATAGTTTTTAATTGTCTAAATTATTCGATTAAATTGTTTTTTAACTTAAAGTTTTTCTTCAAACATTACTATGTAAAAAAAATACACGTGATCTTAGGTGGGGGAAGGGGGGGGGGGGTAGTATAAAACCTCACCACGTATCACCAGGGGGAGGGGAGGGGTCTAAAAAGTTGTTAAAAACATCACGTGATTAATGGACGGTCCCTTTCCAGATGGATAATTGGATACATGTTAAATGAGAATGTGATAATTGTTAGTAAATACTTTACACAACGTATGTAATTAGGATACTGTAATTACTAATTACACTATCTACACCCATTATCTATATTCTATACAGATAACAACTTGTAAACGTCTCAAAACCTTCGAAACCACACGCCATAATGGCTTCCAATTTAATTGTAAACGTATGTTTGTAAATTCCCTTATTCCCACGCATCTTTCAAACGTCTGGTGTGGACACGCACTTCACTTCGCCTTTTCATACTTCGGGTTACTTCGCGGAGCACTTCCTTGGCCTACTTCGGGAGTGGTCTGGACGAGGTGTTATGCCCCGTCCAGACTGCTCGCGAAGTATGCCGAGGAAGTGCTCCGAGAAGTAAACCGAATTATGAAAAGGCGAAGCGAAGTGCGTTTCCACACTGTCTTATACGGCCAACCTCGGCCTACTTCACGAGTAGTCTAGACGAGGTGTTAGATTTGTCTCAAAAACCGCGTTTTCGACAGTCGAGTTTCAGATTTGACTTGTCAGTCTTGTCACTCTTATGTTCGATTTTCAGCTCTGTTATTCTGGTATTCTATTTTCAGAGTTCTCTGAATTTGGCCTGGCCCTACGGATTCCAGATCATATTCCACTCCCAGCTCCCAGCCTAGTGATTTTTCTATAATTTTTTAGCATTGATTAAATGAAACTTCGCATAATCGCATGCAATTATTGCAAGTTCATAGTTTTGCGTTTGCGTAGTCGGGATAAGTTTTTAACTTTTTAATTTTTAGTAACTTTCTGTAGAAGTACAATGAGTCTTTAGTGTAAGAGAAATCAGATATATATACACACTCATTATACTGGCTAGACTTAACAGTTAGTATTTTTTGCAAGTTGTGCACCAACCGTTAACGATGTGAGAAAAAGTGGATACCGAGAAAATTAATTCCCTTATCACGATGATGCGAAGTTAAGTTTGATTTAATCTATGCTCAAAAATTATAGAAGAATAATTAGACGTAATCTAATTTCACTTAATCTTCATTAAAAAAATTGGAGGACATCTTGGAATTCTGAGTTCTGATATCTGTCCGTTTCCGAAATTAATGATCAATGGGATATTTTAAATTCGTGACATCTGACAGCTTTTTGACACGACAAGGACCGTCGGGCTACCGAGCGCCGCCTGGTGACAGAAAAAGTATTGAAAATTCTTCTTGGCCGTTTTTGATACCACTTACACCACCAGATGACATTTTGTGTGTGTTGAATCTGCCCCTTAATTAAAAGTTATTAAAAATTTAATGATTTTGGAACCAAATTATATGAGATAGAAGCGGTCTAGGATTTAATTAACTTGGTTTGGTTTGAAGATACAATTAATTTGTACTTTGTAGTCAGGTTGTGTAAAACAAAGAAATTAAAAATAAATTTTAAATTACATTCGGCATTTTGAAACTAAAATCTAATCGTTTTGCCACACGGCCGAGGCAAAGAATATATATTGGCCGAGGCTTCAAGTTTCGCTTTTTCTTTTTATTAGACGTTTATTAGTTCTAGGTTCTTCAGTCTTCACACTCAGCTTCTTAAATCTTTGTAAGACAGACAGAAACTATAAAATTTAATTGCTTAACTCGACTTATAATATTTAATTGCTTCATTTTACAACTTACACCACATGACTACAAATTAACGCACGTATTCAAACAATCTCTTTTTTTTTCTACTTTTACCACAGATTACTAAATACCTAGTTATTACTCTTTTACTTTGACATAATTGTGTTCGGAAACTATTATTGAATTGATGTTGTAATAAAACATACATTGTAAGTTTAGTTTTTAGCTGTTACTTGTAAAGTGTCACCGACTCATAAAATTACGAAACCAAATTCCACAGATAATAAAATATGAATTATTGTAAGATTACGATAATCAGCTAGGAAATGATTAGCAGTTGTTTAATTTTTCGATGATTAAACACACTTAACTTATTTATGTACCTACCTAAGTACCTACTATCTAATTTCATGTAAGTAATTAAATTACTAATAAGATGATTAATACGACTATAATTATTTATTTCCTTTACATAAGTGCTTACCCTTAATACTTAAACCGATGGTTTGATGTAAACCGACTTAACAGACAACCATTTTTAGGGTTCCGTAGCTAAATAACAGTCACTTCTTTCCGAAACTATAAGAACTATACCTTTGAAACTTGGTATGTATACTGTGAACTGAATAGAAAAAAAAAACAATAAATTTTGGGGGTTCCCCATACTTAGAAGTTAGAACTGAAACTCAATTTTTTTTTTCATCAAACCCATACGTGTGGGGTATCTCATATCTATGCATAGGTCTTCAAAAATGATATTGAGGATTCTAGTATATTTTTTTTGTAAAAAATATATTAGAATCTCTAGTTTGCACGAGAGACACTTCCAAAGTGGTAAAATGTATGTCCTGTAACTTCTAAACGAAAATTGGTTTGAATGAGATCTAGTAAGTACTTTCTTTTTTATTAACTTAACTAAAAAAAATACACTGTACCTATTATTAAAACATCGGTCAAAGTTACAACGAACTACAAGAACTTTTATATTATGTTACTTGCTGCTACGGAACCCTTAATGGGCGAGTCCGACTCGCACTTGGCCGCTTTTTTAGCCCCTTGATTTCCAACCCCCGTCCTTATAATGATGCTACATAGGACGAGGGATGGAAATCTAGGGGTTGAACATAGAACAACACGGAAGAAACCGATCCATCTTGGTTCTTCTTGAATACATTTTCGATGTTCACCTTTCAAAGAAAACAAAATTATTTTAGGTACACATAACGCAACAAAATTAGGATAGGAATTGAATACCTTTTATTTTTTAATTAAGTACATACCTACGGTCTGTCTAGATAGTTTTCATACTTAATACCTACTTTATATAGGTAGTATATATGTCACCGTAAAATTGTAAAAACCGTTAGATTGTAATATAACTAGTGAAATTGTAAAATGTTGATAGATGGACGGGAATATGCTGCCTATAATTTAACACATTATTTTTCGTTACATTATGAATATATAGTTATGAATCTTTCGACATATTTTTTTTACAATCTCGTTAGTTATTTTACAATCTAACGGTTTTTACAATTTTACGGTGACGTATATACAGAAGAACTAAAACAGGACTTACTGAAAACACTTGTCAACACACAACAGTGGCAAATGGCAACTAGCAGTAAGCAGCCACTCGACAACAGACATTTGCAAAAAATATGAGTTCAACGACCCCTGCGGGCGCCATGCATTACGAATGATTCATAAAATAAACATAATCAAATTAGAATATTATAATTTTGTCTCTTTGGAGTAAGTACATTACGTCTAATTATGTGTAGACACTAGACATACATAAATATATTTTTTAGTATTATTGTAAAGGAAGCTTTCAACTATCGCAAATTCGCGTTTAGTTATCTATTCGTATAATATGGTTATTGGACGTAGTGACAAATGATGCAGACGT
This sequence comes from Glaucopsyche alexis, assembly GCA_905404095.1. Taxonomy (NCBI): domain Eukaryota; kingdom Metazoa; phylum Arthropoda; class Insecta; order Lepidoptera; family Lycaenidae; genus Glaucopsyche; species Glaucopsyche alexis. The sequence goes on along the minus strand of FR990054.1, from coordinate 19,211,225 downwards.
CCACTCTATACCAAAACAAGGTCTAAATGCAGTACACCGGTTTCTCCCCGACTCACAGTGTTCTATTTGACTCAAAAAATTTCCCTATGCTGTTTATTGCATAAATCGATGAAGAAATGCATTTTAAATGCAAGAGTAAAACACCCACGTGTCTATTTCAAATACTTTTTTTTATAAAAAATAATTTATGTTTCGTGACCTCGACGTAAAAAAAAGACTTAATAAATTCTGTAAGCGTGTCTGATCAATATATATTTTTTTGATTAATATGGTTTAATGAAGGACCTTTAGGCGCATATTTTCCATGTTTTATTTTTTGAAGATCACTTCTGGTTACCGAGTTATTAATTTTTATTCAGTTTTTTGTTTTTATTTTTTTTTCTCCCAAAAAACTCAAAAGTGCGACTTGTGACTGACACTGAAAGATTGACCTTTAATGCGTCTATCACTGATAAAAAAATCAAGTTGCACTATGGAAGCGTTTGGGAGTTAGAATAAAGGTCAAATGGTACATTTTAGGGTTATCACTAAGGTCAAAAAGTAGGCGATCGGACTTTTTTTTTATTGTATAAACGTATAGTACTCTTAAATATGAGTAATTTCTCAGAAGAAATAGTATATCAAAAGTCAATATTTTCAAAGGTTTGTATATTATGTCACCGTAAAATTGTAAAATAACTCAAGAGATTGTAAAAAATATGTCTAAAGATTTATTACCATAGTCATAATTGTAAATCATTTGTAAATCATTTGTACACAATTTTGTAGTTAAAGAAAAAATTTCATTAATTTGAGCAAAAATGAAAGGTCAAGTTGAATGACACCCCTAACACAATATTTTGAAATTCGATTACTCGTAAACGCTTCCATAGTGCAATTTGATTTTTTTATCAATGATAGACGCATTAAAGGTCAATCTTTCAGTGTCAGTCACAAGTCGCACTTTTGAGTTTTTGGGAGAAAAAAAATAAAAACAAAAAACTGAATAAAAATTAATAACTCGGTAACCAGAAGTGATCTTCAAAAAATAAAACATGGAAAATATGCGCCTAAAGGTCCTTCATTAAACCATATTAATCAAAAAAATATATATTGATCAGACACGCTTACAGAATTTATTAAGTCTTTTTTTTACGTCGAGGTCACGAAACATAAATTATTTTTTATAAAAAAAAGTATTTGAAAGAGACACGCGGGTGTTTTACTCTTGCATTTAAAATGCATTTCTTCATCGATTTATGCAATAAACAGCATAGGGAAATTTTTTGAGTCAAATAGAACACTGTGCGACTGTGCAAAGAGCGGAAAATAATATTAACAGGATAATAATATACTCTTTATTGACCCAGTACAAGTGTAATGCCTAAATATAGCACACATCATCAGTTCTACTGGGAATTATTATAGGTAGGGCTGCCATCTGTCCGGGTTTCTTCGGATTTGTCCTAGTTTAAAGAGCGTCCGGGGAGCGTCCGTCCGGGCCGGATTTTATTTGCTATCCTGGTTTTTGTAGGCAGAATTAGGAAGGCCTAAGTTTTTTTTTTTTTGATTTGCAGCAATAATGTGTCCATAGAACAGTTTTTACCCGACTACGGCAATGTCAAAAAGAAAGGAAGATTTATTATTGCTGCAAATCAAAAAAAAACTTAGGCCTTCCTAATTCTGCCTACAAAAACCCGAATAGCAAATAGAATTGGTTTCGTACTCCAAAATCCGGGGTTTTCACGTGTCTTGTCCGGGCAGTCATATGTAAGAGATGGCAACCCTAATTATAGGTAGCTCGAGGTCTCAGTTCTCACTTCTCACGTAGTCACTCCTAGAAGTCCTAAAAGAAACAGATAGAGTCCTGACTCACTCCAAGGTTGATATGTATTTAGTAGAATAAAAGAAGTTTAGGGTGCAGTAGTAACTGGTATAATATGACTAAGCGGTAACGTAATTTTTTTGGGTTTCTTTGGGGCAGAATTTCTGCAATCGAAATCTGCGACTCTAGAGTCTCGACTCACAAAATGAGATCGTTTGGCCTCATATTAACCTTGCCAGTAGCAAAGAACAAAAATTACTTTAAACGTACCAGTAGTGAGTACCTACCTAATAAGTACCGAGTAGGGTCTAGGGAGGTTATAACTTGTATTCATCTTATATAAGGTTTGGTAAAAGCAATTACGGATACTTCGGGCATGTGATCTGCTGCTTGAGTAAAGACATTTAAGAAGAAATATAATTGTCATACTCGAAAAAAAATTTTGTCTTTATAAGGGCAAGTTTGCGTTTTGCGGAGAGTCGCCCATACATTAGATGATTATTTTAGTTTGAGTATGACAATTATTTCTCTGCCTAAACGTCTTTATATCACGTGCCTGAAGTATCCGTAATTGATTTTTGGAGACCTTATATACCTACTTATTCAGCTGCTGTAGAATTATGTTATAATTAGGCACACCGCACAATACCTAAATGTATTATATTTTTTAGGTAAGCACCTATATTAAATGTTCAATGAAGGATATACAAGGCAAGGGTCATTTAACATTGTTTAGGCTTCAACGAGCGAGCATTCATAGCTCGGATAAGTACGGCCGCCGACAGCCTCGGTGACGACATTTCAATCTTATTACTATGGTAATAAAGTCCAAAATTGGTACACTTTGTCGGTGACCGAACATACACCATGTCACACCCGTAGACATATCGGGTATACGTGGCCAGCCCTGGGTCTTTGCCTTTTTCATCACTGATAGCGATGTTATCAAGGCAAAGCCTTATCAGTACACTGCGCTACCATATATGGTAACGTAATTGGCTATTGGTGGGATTTCGATAAGCGGCATTTTATATAGTCAATGCCGGCGATTCGCGCCTCATTTTTGTGAAGCCTGCTGGACCAAGCGGCTGTTACTAGTCACTTAACTTTAATATTATTTTATGTAAGTTGTTCTGTTATTTACTTATTTCTGAATTATTTTATTAGTGTTAATAATGTGAAGTGTTTAAATTAATGCTTAAAATAAATAAAGTGCAGTGAATTTTTCGGTTTTAATTCGGTAAAGTACTTGCGTGTACCCTGAAACTTTTCTAGGGACGGGCCTCGGAATTCGCAAATTTTTATCGATAGTTTTTTAATCATTTCATTTCACCATGAGTAATTCACCTTTTTATTATTATTTATAATCATTTAACTTTGCTTGATTTAAAAAAAGGTGGTGTTGTTTTGTAAAACTATACCTAGGTAGATAAAATGTAATCAGTATTATAGAATAGATGTAAAAACACGTACCTAGGCTTATTTCAAAACGCGTTATCGTTGATAAGTGATATCTAGCAACAAGATAACAAAATTCCAATTATATCATAAACCTCAAGCAACATGTGATAAAACTATTAAGTACGCGCTTATGTAACATAGAATAAAAATTCATAATCACATAAAATTATGTTTTTCGTCAAAACTCAACTGTATTAGTTAAAATTATTATTTATTTAAAGACAACAATTTATTTTAGTAGCTGAAGTCGTGTAATAAGTATTATTATGCTAATTATACAGTGAAAGTACAGTTAAATGGCCGCTATGAAGAAATATAAATTAAAACATTTTCCATATTCCAAATTTGCAAACGCGTTAAGTTGTTTACATAAGTTGTATGACGTACCTACCTACATATCGATAAAAATGAATTAGTAATAGGTATGACATAACTTCCAAATTTTCCAACGGTTGGTTAAAAACCGAATGTGCCTACTGCCTAGTGACTACAACATAAATATAAATAGAAAGCTTATATTTCAAACTATTGTACATTCTCCATTGTGTTATAACTTATAGGCTACAGCTACAGAAATATATTTTTACATTTCTACATGTTCAATATTTTCTATATTTTTAGTCATCAATTGACTCAAAGAATGATTTTTTAATTCAAGATATTAATTATTATAATTGAATAAAAAAGAATAGAAAAAAATATTATGCATATTTTTATCCGTAAAAATCCCTAGAGCCCTTGTTCTAGAATCCTAATATCGTCTTAGATATCGTAGAAAACAAGTAATATTTAAATTATTAAAAGTAATATTTTTGTATTTAATTTGAATTGAAGTGGGGTATAGACAAGCGTACATAGTATAAGACGTTTTATATATTATTATGTATTAGGTAGGAAGACGGGGACATGAGCAGAATAAATCGTAACTTAAACAAAGACGTGTTCTTCATTTACAATGTCCGGAATTTAATCCGGCCGGCGATAAAATAATATATAACGCATTTCATTTTTCGAAAACAATTCAACAATTTACGAACGGATTTGTGACTACGAGACGAGATACGAACGAACTCGAGAGTTAATAGAGAAAGAGACTTATATAATGAAACTAGTCCAATGGCAATGACCGCTAACTGTTAATATTCATTAAGTCTATTAATATCAATAAATAGATCATATAATCATTTATTATTTTCTTTTTCAGACTAATTCAAAATGTGCGACGAAGAAGTTGCCGCGTTGGTAGTAGACAATGGTTCCGGTATGTGCAAGGCCGGTTTCGCGGGAGACGACGCTCCCCGTGCCGTCTTCCCGTCCATCGTGGGCAGGCCCCGCCACCAGGGCGTCATGGTCGGCATGGGTCAGAAGGACTCCTACGTAGGTGACGAGGCCCAGAGCAAGAGAGGTATCCTCACCCTGAAGTACCCCATCGAGCACGGTATCGTCACCAACTGGGATGACATGGAGAAGATCTGGCACCACACCTTCTACAATGAACTCCGTGTCGCACCAGAGGAACACCCAGTGCTGCTCACAGAGGCGCCCCTCAACCCTAAGGCCAACAGGTGTGTACCACGCGTTGCAACTTGCAAATGTAGCTTTTTATGATACAAAAAGTAAATGAAAACAATTTATTATGTTCGTCTTATTTTTTGGTACTCATCGATATCTTTTTTTTTTGTTACAGAGAGAAGATGACACAGATCATGTTCGAGACCTTCAACACACCCGCCATGTACGTGGCCATCCAGGCCGTGCTCTCCCTGTACGCCTCCGGTCGTACCACCGGTATCGTGCTCGACTCTGGTGACGGTGTCTCCCACACCGTGCCCATCTACGAGGGATACGCCCTGCCTCACGCCATCCTCCGTCTGGACCTGGCCGGTCGCGACCTCACCGACTACCTGATGAAGATCCTCACCGAGCGTGGCTACTCGTTCACTACCACGGCCGAGAGAGAAATCGTACGCGACATCAAGGAGAAGCTCTGCTATGTCGCCCTCGACTTCGAGCAGGAGATGGCCACCGCCGCCTCCAGCAGCTCCCTCGAGAAGTCCTACGAACTTCCCGACGGACAAGTCATCACCATCGGAAACGAACGATTCCGCTGCCCCGAGGCTCTCTTCCAGCCCTCGTTCCTGGGTATGGAAGCTAATGGCATCCACGAGACCACTTACAACTCCATCATGAAGTGCGACGTGGACATCCGTAAGGACTTGTACGCCAACACAGTATTATCCGGAGGTACCACCATGTACCCGGGCATCGCCGACCGTATGCAGAAGGAGATCACAGCCCTCGCGCCCTCAACGATGAAGATCAAGATCATCGCCCCACCAGAAAGGAAATACTCCGTATGGATCGGAGGCTCCATCCTTGCGTCCCTCTCGACCTTCCAACAGATGTGGATCTCCAAACAGGAGTACGATGAGTCTGGTCCCTCAATCGTCCACAGGAAATGCTTCTAAGCGCCAACAAAAGACTAGTCGTTATGATGCCTACACCGAGGCCCTGCTAGGGTGGCTCAAATTACTCTTGTGATGTAAATAATAATTAAGTGCGAGTGCAGTATTTAATGATAGGTTGTAAGGTATCGTAATATGCATATTACGTAAAAACGGATCGAATCCGTATTTTTTATTTGACAAAGATTTTAAATTATTTATTGAAAGTGACTAACAATTTTTATTAAAACAAAGAACATACCGGTATATTTTTGTTGTTTTATTAACACCAAAATTAAAAAGTGAAACAAGAACATCACTAGTATTAGTTGTTGGTTATTACTATTTTCATTCTAACATAGCTATCAACATCCCACATTAGCCATGAATTAAATGATAAATGAGGTTGTTTCGATGGGTTACTGCTAAGCCAAGAGTAACCCATCGAGACAACCTTACTCTGAATTAAATCAATAAGTGGCTCATGAGTCATTTAAACTGATGAAAAACGCAGCAGAAGTCTTTAGATTCGTCACCTTCTTCTCATAATACTCTATTATGAATCTCATTTAAGTAAGCCTGCCTCTCTGAAAATGAAAATGAAAATTTTTATTTCCAAATAAAACTTAAAAAGCTATTTTCGGAAAGTCAACAAAAAAAGCTACCACCGGTTCAACCCTAACCCGCCGAGAAGAACCGGCGTAAGAAACTCGCACGGGCCCATCTTTTAGTAAAAAGATGGAAAATTGTTCTTTTAAAAGAAATATATATTTTACATTGTAAATTTAAATCTATGTTAAATATAAAATATTAACTATTTTCTCTTTTATATTTTTGGCGCTATAAAATAATGTTACAAACAATCAAGCTTAAGTATTGATCGGCTTGGGCCTTATATTAAATTGTCATTTAAATGGTCATTGCTCATTAGAAACATTTATTTACCTTATTCGCATAATATGGCAACATAAATCATAATCTTGTGGTTTTGAGGTTTCATGATGTCACCCACTAAATAAAGATTTATTTTCCTCTTTCCTGCAGGATAATAGTTACTTTAATACTTGTATATTGAATTCTTGTTTGTACAGGAAGTTTTCCTTCCGTCTAATAGCTCACATTATATTGTTTTATTTTATACATATAAATTTTTATTCTATAGCATAATATCCTAGGATCTAAGAACTGATAGATTTATGCATATCTAATTATCTAGTAGTTATCCGTAAATCGTTATTTCTTTTTTTTTATAGATTTTTAAATCATAATTTTTGCATAATATACAATTTTTTGGTAGTAGAAGCGTATAATATAATACTTACAATCTCAGATTATATAATTTATACTAATTTATATAATCTGAGCTTCCCATAATCCAAATATGTCAAAGTTCGAAAACCTCAACTATATTCAGATATTATTAATTCATTTAGCCATTATCATACCTCACCCATAGTTCTAGAAGCTACAGTTCCATTATCATTATTAACCATTGCATCATACTCACGTGATATCGATCCTTTTATGTTTAAATATCATTAGAACACTCCCGCTGTCTGAGTTGTGGTATGAATTATGATACGTATTTAATGTAGTGACCAAAACTTATTTTTGAATTTTGTTTAAAAGTGACTTTTGCATAACTGAATCAATTTTTTTAAAAAAATAACTCTGTAACAATAAAATAAAAAAGTTACAGTCTATGAACAGGTATAAATATGTTTGTTCCATCGTAGCGCGGGGTCAAAGCCGCCAAACTATATTTAATTATAACTACATTTAATCGAATTTAATGAATCTAATGAGATCAATACTCAACTCAATAGATCTGTAATAATAGCCCGAATGACATAGGTTATGTTTGCGTAGTCGGGGTTTAGTTTGAAAATTTTGAACTTTTACTGAATGCAGAATGAATTATAAGATTCCAGGAAAATAAGGTTGACTTCTGACTTTTTTTCTTGTCATTTGTTAAAATGTAATACATAATTGAACATTTTCTCGTAAATCTGTACTGGTTCACGTATTATCAATTAATAATTATTATGTTTTAAAATATCGATATTAACGAATCACTCTAATCGCTATACATCACTAAAACAAGGCCGCTGAAATAGGTTTATAATTTATACCCCTCTTTTTTAATATTTATAATACGTATAAACTTACAATTTTTAATTTCATTCAAATATTATGATGACAAAATATATGAAAACATAATATTATTATTATTCCTAATTTATGACAACTCGTTTCAAGGTTCTGGAAAATTACGTAAGTATTTAATTTGACATCGGATCGGAATTTGACATTCTTTAAAATGTCAAATTAGAATCGCAGTCCAATTATTACGCTCAGATTCATCCACGGTTTAGAACTCAGTCCGATACGCGGAACGCTAATTTCGTGCAATTTCACTGAATTTGACATGATACCCAGGCCTAATATTTTTATCGATACCTAGTCGATACGTACTCGATGGCCCATGCCATGTCTATTGAATAGTAAAATATGAAAAAATAAAACACAATATTCGTTTATTGAACACGTAACACGGGCACGGCCCGATGTTAGATGTAAAAGATTTTATGCAGCATTGAACGTGAACTGGAGCATTGAATGTGGACGCGTAAATATTTTTAAACAGCAGCGTAGTTTTCATCAAAACAAATTGTATATCAATAGATCGGGTATTTTAGGCGTAGACGAGATATCTATAATAAGACCGACACACCCACTGTCTGGGTTCCGTCTGGCGCGTGACGTCTAGGGATGCTCGATGATCATCGATTTTCGATGATCATCGATGTTAGATGATAAAACATCGATGTTTTAACATCGATATTGCATTATTCAAAACATCGTAACATCGATGTCACGGACACACATAATCGGAAACCCAGTTAAAAAGACTTGCGGTAAAATATTTAACCACTATTGTGATATCAACGCCATCGGAGACAGTAACCCACGGGAACCTTATATGTCCCGCGATAAAAAGTAACTTATGTCTTTCCCCATGTTCTACTTTATATCTGTGCCAAATTTCATGATAATTGGTTTAGTAATTTTTACATGAAACCGTAAATAAAGTATCCCATGGGAGCCGTACATTTCCCTGCAATAAAAAGTAAGTACCCTATTTCCTTTCCCGTGGTCCGCTTTATATCTGTGCCAAATTTCATGATAATCGGCTTAGTAGTTTTTACGTCAAACTGTAAATAAAGTATCGCATAGGAACTGTACATCTCCCTGCGATAAAAAGGAGCCTATGTCCTCTGTACCTCATTTAAATCGGTTCAGTAGTTTTGGCGTGAAAGACGGACAAACTACTTTCCTATTTATAATATTAGTAGTATAGATGTATTGATAACGGACGGCCGTGAAGACGTTTGCAAAAAAACATCGATGTTGCCTGACATCGATGTTTAGAGCTCGATAAACATCGAACATCGATGATAAGCTATCGATGTCATTATCGATGCCAACATCGATGTTTTTGCAACATCGAGCATCCCTAGTGACGTCATGATGCAGCTATTTCAGGATGCACGGTCCAAAGTTCAGGAAGGTCGAAAGACGTAACGCCATTTACCAAATACTCTTTATCAAAGATTTCAAAACTAAAGATAGGCTTTAGCGTACTTTTGACAGAATAAATCTTCAATATAAACAAGAAAAGATTACGCCATCTTGATTTCACCATACCTCAAATCTCAAAATTCCCCAAACAACCCTAAAAGTGTTTGGGACCCCAACTATTTAGGAAAATTATTTTGAACGAAATCGGCCAGTAACTTTTGAAGTTATTCGAAAATAGCTATTGCGCGTTGATAGTTACGAAACAGCACGGATGTTGCTTAGAGACATGTCCTGAGTTCCTGACATGCTCTTGGTTAGGTCAGTGCTTCGATTAGGTATTTCCTATCAAAATTCGACGCGATCTTCGATCAATATAAGTAGGTAGTTACCAAGGAATTTGTAAGTATTAGTTGTATATATAATACTTACAAATTCCTTGGTAGTTACTAACTACAATAATGTCGATCAAGGCGATAAGCACTACACTCGAGATGACACAGTGTCACACAAGGAGCGACACTGCGTAAACTGTTTTAAAGTCTGTGTAAAGTAAATTAGAATTTAGAATAGGTATAGTGCGATTCAAATGAGAATAGGATCGAATCGGCGCCATATTGTTTCGAATTTAGACTGTTATGATAATTATATTTATGTTTAGATAATTGATTACTATTTAACGTTTTTATTGAAACTCGATGCAAGACTAATAATATTTACATGCACATAAGTTTTTTATGAAAATCGCACTTTTCAAGTGATATTTGACAGAAAAAGGTCATTGACATTCCTATTCTCATTTGAAACGCGTTATACCTACCTACAGCGAGTAGAGAAATGCTTTCGATCGTAATTTGTGATACAATTTAATACAATACAAATTGCTTCATTAAAATCATCTTAATTTTCATCATTAAAGACCTTTCTTCTCTCAAACCGCTTATGTAAATTTGTAGAAAACCAAGCGATAATTAGGAACGATAAACCAAATTAATAATGTTGCGCTAGCCACTTTCATGTTTATCATTAAGTTAATATGGAAAATTGTTCAATTTAATAAGGAGTCTGACGACCTGTGTGGCCCGGAGATCGCGGGTTCGAATCCCGCCGAAGGGACAAAAAGTTTCTGTGTTCCTGCCTCCTGGGTCTTAGATTGTATAGTACCTATAATGAGTATAATAAAAGTCTTTAAAATGTGTATAATAGGTATAAAGTATTAAATATTATATCCTGTTTTCCTGTACAATGTACATTTTTCCTTTGTCTCATGTCTGGTCTAGTAGATACCTGTGGGTTGTGAATTTGTGATACAGGTTTCTCGGATAGTTAATACAGCTGGATCAGATTGACGTGGTGTGGATATAGTTGTTATTATTATTGTTACATTTATTAAAGTACAATATAATTCAATGACATAAAAGCTTATCTTGTGTGATTCGAAACTTATAAAATTAGGTAGCTACCTAGGAAGGTAGGTAGGTAGTAGTAGACAGACTAGTAACTTCACAAACTCTACATCTTAGTCAATTTATTTGGCTTGGCCTTTTCGTTCCGACAAGAATAGTATAAGAAAAAAACAGTCAATAAATGTTTCACCCGAATGTAGCGAATGCCAGGCCACATAAATTCACTAAGGTGTAGAGTTTGTGAAGTTAGGTTTTACATGAGATATGCGTGCTTAGGCCGGGACTCCGGAAGCACCGGAATCCGGAAGGCCGTGAAAAATTCTGAGCATTGAAATAGATCTCTGCTCTAATACAATAGAGTTGAAAATCAAACATCCGAGTGTCGAGTCAAATGTCAATGTCATATATGACAGCTCGACACTCCAAACTTCCATTTTCAACTTTATTTTATTAGGTAACACAGTTCTATTTTCAGTGTTCATAATTATCTACGGCCTACCGGATTCCGTTGCATATAGTCCCAGCCGTAGTGCGAGATTTTGTCACTACTAACTAAGTTAGCTACATTTGCCACTAGGGGCGTTGTTTCGATGCCATACAAATTGTAGTTAACTTCTTTATGGCGAGTAGTGACAAAAACTCGCACTCGGCACTAAGATAACTTTTTGTCAGTGCAATCTTGGCATCGCTTTACATGAAAATGTTTTTGGTGGTAACAATATAGTCTACAACTCTAATATTGCAATATAAAAAACTGACCTCAGTTTTGGTTTAACAAAGGCTCAGGTCTGTCTTAACTTTTGCATTTGGTCTGAGGCTCTGAGCAGTTATACAGACCAAGCGGATTTTTCAGCAAAATTACCTAACCTAAATTTTTGGGACTCAGGGTTAAAGTCGGGGAACGGTCTATTTAATTATGAAGTAAGGGCAAACTGCAAAGGGCCACACACCGATCGATTTTCTGGCCGAAATATACGAAATACGATTTGTAATGATAATAGAACCACAGCCTATGGAACTTACCTATCTCTTTATTACGCTGTGATAGAACTATAGAGTAATAAATATTATCTACACTAATATTATAAAGAGGAAAACTTTGTTTGTATGTTTGTTTGTTTGTTTGTTTGTTTGTTTGTAATGAATAGGCTCAAAAAGTACTGGACCGATTTCAAAAATTCTTTCACCGTTCGAAAGCTACATTATCCATGAGTAACATAGGCTAAATTTTATTTTGGAAAAAAATAGGGTTCCGTAAGATATTTGGGTTTTTCGGACACAAGGTGTAAAAAATCAACCAGAAAAGTTACTACTTATTTTGCGTACGCTGCCTAAACTATAAAAGATAGAACCATATAATGTTCTAATTAATTGTATTGTAGATCTTATAAATATCTACAAAAAAGTCCGCGACACACTATACCTATCTATGTCGAGTGAGGCACAACAACCATTTTTTTTATTATAAATCTTGATTTTTTTTGGACTACATTTAAACGCGTTTATTTTACTCATGCTATTAATCCTTATCAAAATAAATTATTTCATCACTAAGTACAGTTTATGTAGATAATATTTGGTCTTTGAATGATTGAAATCGGACGTTTGGTTTTGAAGTTATGGCGAAATTAAAATATTACGATTTCTGCTGCACGGCCCGTTGCGAAGTGGGTGACATTCTGTAGTATTAATATCATTATTGTACCCGTGCGAAGCCGGGGCGGGTCGCTAGTATTAAATAAAGAATGTTCTAGAAACAATGGTACATGACTACATGTAGGTTATACTTGCGTATAGAAGTTGTATCCTGAGTAGAGGTGGGCGCCGACCTAAAATTTGCCGGCGGCGGCGGCCCGGGGGAAATTGGTCGGCGTGGCGGCGCCGCGCCGCGGCGTAGCTGTTTTTGTAAAAAAACCGAAATTTTTCGCGCTGGTTCGCACCGCGGCGCTAAGTGCTAACTAGCTATCGTGCTATTGCTAGTTGCTAATGCTAAAATCCGATGCGAAATAATTTTGATTCGACGCGCGACGCGACCCGAGAGTTCACGATGCCGCGATGTTTCACGAATTAATACGAGCGAGTGAGAAGAGAAAATACATTCAAATTCAGTCAAATTTCGTCAGTTTTTTTTTTCAAAATAAAGTTAATTGCATACGTTTAGGTTCCATTATTCAATAGTTGTTTTTCTACACTAATATTATAAAGAAGAAAACTGTATGTTTGTTTGTAATGAATAGGCTCAAAAAGTACTGAACCGATTTCAAAAATTCTTTCACTATTCGAAAGCTACATTATCCACGAGTAACATAGGCTAAAATTTATTTTGGAAAAAAAATAAGGTTCCGTAAGATATTTGGGTTTTTCGGACACAAGATGTTAAAAAATCAACCAGAAAAATTACTTATTTTGCGTACGCTGCCTAAACTATAAAAAATAGAACCATAAAATGTTCTAATTAATTGTAGATCTTATAAATATCTACAAAAAAGTCCGCGACACACTATACCTATCTATGTCGAGTGAGGCACAACAACCATTTTTTTATTTAGAAGTCTTGATTTTTTTTTGGACTACTTTTAAATGCGTTTATTTTACTCATGCTATTAATACTTATCAAAATAAATTATTTCATCACTAAGTACAGTCTATGTAGATAATATTTGAATGATTAAAATTGGATGTTTGGTTTTGAAGTTATGGCGAAATTAAAATATTACGATTTCTGCTGCACGGCGCGTTGCGAAATGGGCGTCACCAAGGTTGGGGTGCGCGTGCGGGAGGGAAGTTTAGATCTATGAGTAAATATTTTGTTTCGTGTTCGTTGTAACTATGATGGATAGATACTTGAATACCTATTTATTTAGTGTTTGTTTTATTGTTAGTCATGAAGAGTATAGGTATTTCATACGATAAAAGTGTACCCACCTACTTATTTCATTTTAGTAGTTTTAGTAGGTACCTATATTAATTTGTTTCTGTTTGTTTTGACTAAATTTCGCCCGTTTTGTTAGAGGTTTAAATACATTCTGTAGTATTAGTATAAGTATTGTACCCGTGCGAAGCCGGGGCGGGTCGCTAGTTATTAATATTTTCGTATTGTATGTTAATACTTAATGAGCGACGCGACGTAATGAAAAAACATTATCATTTCACAAAATACAGCTATTTATGATCATTAAAAATCGATTTTAGCAAATAGCATAGCAATAGCACGTAGCATGCTAAGACATGAAAATTAGCATGCTAATGAAATTAATGAAAAATAACATTAATTTCCATTACTACACAGCACCCCGTGCCCTGCCCGCCCGCTCCCGGCGCCTAGCGCCCGGCGCGGGCCTGTTTTTTTTTTGAGTCGACATCGATCGGCGTGAGTTTTTGGATACTCGGCGGCGGCGGCGGCGCATGCATGGCGGCGCGGCGGCGCCGCGCCGGCGCGGCGCCCAACTCTAATCCTGAGTACTGATGGGTGGCGAACCACATCGCCGCCATTTTGGATAATGAATTATTATTGGCGGAGAGGGTAGGAATAGGGAAAGGGAAGGATAGGTGGTGTGGAAAGGAACATTGGTAAGTTAGAGTGGGAAATAGGAAATGTACCGCCCAGGAGGGGAAGGGATAGGACAGTAATAGCTAGGGAAGCTACTATACCACAAAATACAGGTAAGTTGGGATGAGTATTGTCACCCACTGAAAATCCTTAGGTAGGTATATCAGCAGGTTCTAAGCCACTTAAATCTATACTAATATTATAAAGCTGAAGAGTTTGTTTGTTTGTTTGTTTGTTTGTTTGAACGCGCTAATCTCAGGAACTACTGGTACGAATTGAAAAATTCTTTTTGTGTTGGATAGTCCACTTATCGAGGAAGGCTTTAGGCTATATAGCATCATGCTAAACTCAATACGAGCGGAGCACCAATCAAGAATGTTACAAAATCGGGGGTCTTTTTTTCCTTTTGAGAGCTTTCGCTACGTACGCTGCGGAAACGGTTAAAGTTTCGCTAAAATGCTGTATGGCAGAATTGTTCCCCTTTAAAAGTTCTAAAAAAAAGTCCGCGACAGTATATGTCTATCTTTTAAGGTTGGCTCACTATAACCTTTTTATACTTACCAAATTTGTTCTAAAAGTAAGCATTATTTGTGAAGGTGTTTTCATAAAGATTATATTAATCCTTATCCAAGTAAATACGTTATTCATTACAAGCATTTAATCTAGAAGAAATTTGCCGTTTACATCATTTGATTTCAATGAGTATTTTAGAAGATATCGCAGTAATAAAATATTCATGCGCGCTATAGTACGGCGCGCGGCGCGGGCGAGCAGTCGTGAGGTGGAAGCGCTTCTTCTACGTAAATGAAGTCGCGGGTAAATTTTAGCGATATCCCAAAGTAACTATTCCACGCGGACGAAGTCGCGGGGAAAAGCTAGTTACTTATATTGATAAAAAGAAAACGTAAGAAATAGGCAAGCGGACTGATTTTTTTTATTGCATAAATGAATAGTACTCTTAAATATGAATAACTTCTCAGAAGAAACCGTATATCAAAAGTCAATATTTTCAAAGGTACAGCTATTAGTATACAAAATTTCGCGAGTCTTTATACCAAAAAAAATTTTTTTTTTGCGAAATTGGTAAACAAAACCTACATCATTAGTTTACTCACATCATATACAAAAACATTCATTATGGTAAGTATGAACTTAAACGCACAAATATCGGAGATATTTACAAATATATTCCTGCGGCCGTATACTTTATAGTTTATACCTATTTAATACACTTTAATCCAATAGTGACGTCATTTGTGTGGCGATTAGTATGGAGCGTTTTTAAGAGGCTCGCGAAATTTTGTATAAAAATCGCTGTACCTTCGAAAATATTGACTTTTGATATACGGTTTCTTCTGAGAAGTTATTCACATTTAAGAGTACTATTCATTTATGCAATAAAAAAAATGTCCGATTGCCTATTGTGAGTCAGACCAGTCGGGGCTCCGGACCTTATTGACCTGAATTTCTGCAGATGAATAAGTTCTGATTATGTAAGCATAACGTAAAGAATTAATCGCCATATTATTATATGCAGTGAGTGACCATCGAACGGGAAAACCATAGACCAAAGATCCAAAAGACATTATATTATACAGAGTGAAGTCAATGTTTAATATAGACCCCCCTCTTGCTTTGTAACTTCTAAAATATTATAAAAGTCTTATTTACTTATTTTTTTAGCTTTTTAAATTTTTATTTTGTATTTGAAGGATGTAAAATTCAAACTGAATCTTGGCGATCTGCAGGACAGGCGCCTAGTGCACTGTGCAGGCGTCAATGTTACACAAACCTAACGAGTCTGTGTAAATTTTGATCTAAATATGCCTGTACTGAACAGAACATTATAGTATTCAATACTCAATACTAATACAGACAATATGCAAAGTTTCGCAAATAAATTTATATTGTAATCTCTCAGAGTCTCAGGAATACTAAACAAGTAGTACGCCCTAGCAATTAGCAACATCATCATCAACATCAATCGGTAATGGCTTGCTAATTGCCATCAAGCGATCTGCTCGTTTCTCCCCATATAAATGCATTTTATCATCGTCATATCTACTTTTACCCCTATCTTCGAACCACCCCCGGCGGTCAAGGGCGGGGCGCGATCGATGCAACCCTCAGTCTGCCCAGCCGCGGCAGCTGGCTAGACATAATATAGTATTATGTACACACGACAGGCCCCACTATATGTAGACCTCTGATTACAGAGAGCTCCTATTGAAATAGAGGGCAAAGTATAAGAGTCGGTCTCGTCTTCGCTCGCGATTTATCTGCAATCTGCATCAACATTCAACAGACAACATGCAACGAAAGCAGTGAAAACAATTTAACAGTACTCGCCTGTAGGTCTACAGTTTAAACACTAATCTAATAAAAAAGGAAGGTTTGATTCTGTGTTTGTATGTTTGTTTGTATTGAATAGGCTTCATATTATATAATGGACCGATTTTGATATTTGGCACAAATATAGGGTAGACCACGGGGAAGGAGCCTGTATATTTTTTATTGCAGCAAAACGTACGGTTCCCACGAGACTTTCATTTACGCGCACGTCATCTAGATGACTGTGTAAACAAAATGTGTAGACCGTAGGTAGGTACTACACAATATATTTCTGTCAAATATTTAGGCTCCATGCACACAAATAACGCACTACTGCATTGCGACAGCAAACTTCAAACCTGCTTCACCGTCATAAAAGGCTCGATATCCGCCATTTTTTGTTCGCGACAGGTACGAGTTCCGTGCAGGTTTTAGTCCTTTGGGATTCAAGCCCATTTCAAGGGCAGCGACTCGCGATTCAAGCGAAACTGTTTGTCAGGCACCATCAACACCATCAACAATATTCGCTTTATTTTTATTATATTCATATTTTTTTTCAAATTATCGTATGCTATTGCTATAATACACGATGATGATGATAAATACTTCAGAATGTTTAATATTTAACGGCAACCGTTATCGTAGCAGCAAATATAGTTTTTTGGGTAATTCCGAAAGTGCAAGGAATGAAAAATGACTTGTGCGACTGGTTTTACGGCTATTCTATGAATCTAGCCAGATACCCATACTACCATGTGCGTGTGGGGCTGGGGAGGGCCGAGGGGGTTTGTAATGTAAAACTCAAAAAAATGTAGCCCCGTCCCCATGCGAGTTTTTTACGCCGGTTCTTCTCAGAGGGTTAAAGTTGGACCGGCGCACTATGTGGACTTTAGGCCATTTTCGTGTCATAAATCTGTAACTTTTTTGTTTTTCAAGATATTTACATGATTTTTTTTATATTTTACTCTTGAATACATACACTTTCAAATGACGTTCACTTTGATCCTATAATTTTTTTATTAAATCCGTTAAAAAATACGCCAAAATAATAAATTGAGAATTTGAATAATCTCATACTTATTTTAAGCTTATTTTAGATAATTTTACAAAAAAAAATATAGAAATGAAATTTTAAAAGGTACTTTAGGTATGAAGTGACAAAAAATTTATACTATTTCGAAAAAAATCATGAAAACATGAAAAAACATACAGTCTTTGTAGCTATGTTTTTCGAGTTTAATACAATAATTCCTAGTAAATATGAAATTATTTAAATTTTATATGATATTCTAAGACATAAATATAACAAAATAGTCGCTCAAAAATTATCTAAAAGTTCTACAACTTCATCTAGAACTCTGACTCTTCCTAGAAATATGATTCTTTAAACTCGATGTATAAATATACGAAGTATAGTAAATTATGTGTAAAACGATTTCGTTAGTGGCTTATTTCTTGCATTTTCTTATGTGGTAAAGTTCAGACTTTAGTTTAGACCTATTTTAATATTTTTTCCGTAACTCCCTGGGCGCCTTCAGAGAGTTGCCCAAAGGGCAACACAGCAAAATTAAGCATTACACTTTCGTCGTGAATTAAGACTTTATACATAGAAGAAGGCTATTTACCATTTATATACATAATAAGTATACAATTGTGTTATTTCTAATGCGTAATGGCCAAAATTTGGTAGGACTGATATTTTTTCATACATACATTCACATTTTAATGTATAATATTATATTTTACGCACTGAAACTGCAAAAACTATTGTATTCTGTAAATCTGCATTATATTTACTACAAAATAAGACTATTTTCAGTACTTTAGCAGATTTCATTAAATGTCAAGTCGATAATTGAAGAGAAGACAAAACGATACAGAACATACGTCTCTAGAGGTGTTATTTACTGAAGAAAACGATATTGATCCTATCTACCGTAAAAAACATATTTCAAGCATTCTAAAATGGTATATACTTATATGATTCTCTCCAATTAATTAGACGATAAACAAAAACTCATCATTTGCATCGCATAAAGAAGGAAAACATACCTTCACATTTTTACATATTAACACATGTTGCGCACTGATGCCGCAACAAAAAAATTCACCATGTAAATCTACATTAAATTTGCTATAAAATAAGTGTAATTACAGAACTTCGGCAAATTTCGCTAACTGTCAAAACTCTAATCGAAAATGAAACATAAGAAAAAATGGCATACTACGAGATGTACGCCTCTAGTGGTATCATATATGCAGAAACCCAATATTTAATTAATTTATAATAAAGAACATATTTTAAGGTTTCCAAAATGGTATAACACTTATATATTCCATAGAGGAAAACTACTATAAAATCAAAGTTAAATTTCTACATTTCAAGAATAGTTTTCAACAAATTTCCATTCAGCAATTTTGAGCGTATTTTTTTTCAAAAATAGGGATAAACAGAAGTGTTTATCGTTTGTATTTAGGTAGATTGGACCTTTGTCTACAATTTGAGGTATAATACATGTACCTCTGCCACTTTTGGAAAAAGCATTTATGGCACGGCTTTCTTAGGAGTGTCCACATAGTGCGGCGGTAGCTTTTCTGTTGACTTTCCGAAAAGCTTAAGTTTCATTAGGATTTTTTTTTACGCTGGGTCGCCGGGAGGGGTTTTAGATTTTTGTCACGTCGCGTTGTCAACATCATATTTTATGAAAATCATGCGCGACGGCCATTAGTAAGTAGGTTAGACTACCTTTTATTTGGTCTGAGGGTACTACGTGAAAAGGAGGAGAGAGGAGGTCTCGACATATTCTACGGATGGTCACCGTGGGGGGAGGGGGGTAAAAAGTGGTCACGTAGTATGGTTACGTTCCCTTATATTTCTTTAGATGGCAATAACTTAAAATTATCTCGTCTAGACTCTGGCTAAGTTAGAAAAACTGAAGCGGTCCTGAGGTTTATTGACAGACAATTTGTATGAGAATCTCGAAAATAGAAGCATAAAAAAGACGATTGAGTTATAAGTATTACATTACATTACAGTACAGAAGAAATGAATAATTTTATGAAAACTTTTCAAAAGCTATAAAGCAGGAGTTCCTAATCAGTGGGGAGTCGCCTCCCTAGGGGGATCCTCCCTCGAGATATTAAGAGAGGCAGAATACAAATGAAACATAATATTATGTATTTTATTTATTTCCATACAAAAATATATTTTTATGTAAGTAATTATAACTATTTATAAAAATACTTTTTTTGCACTAAAAATACATACTTCTATCACATGGGGGTATGAAAATTATTGAAAGTATTATTTATATTATAATCTAAAGTAAAAAATGGTTGGGAAACCTTGCCTTTAAACTTTAAAGTATTGTCGCTCAACATTCAACAGTGAAATTTCAGAACAAAACTACTTTTGTTCTGAAACCTGCGTATTATTAGTAAGCTAATAAACATACATATATGTTACGCCATCTTGGTTTTCTACATACTTCAAATGTAAGCCATATTGTTTTCACCATACTTCAAATGTAAGCCATCTTGTTTTCACCATACTTCAAATGTCAAAATGGCCCCAAAAATCTCAAAAGTGGACCATTTACTGGACACAATTATTGCCTCAACGTGCCTAGTCTATGAATCTATGGTATTACCATTTATCAGGTAGCAAATGAAAAGACAAAGGCCCTAAACATATTTCCTGCAACATTATTTTGCAATAAAGTTTCTCCACACTTGTAGAAAGATATTTTTGTAACCAGCCAGAAAACTTACCATAAACTTATGAATAAACTAGATATTGCCTGCGACTTCGTGCCCGCAAAAGGAAATCACATAGGAACCGTACATTTTGCCGCCATAATAAGTAGCCTGTCCCTCCCCGTGGTCTACTTTATATCTGTGCCAAATAGCATCAAAATCGGTCCAGTAGTTTCGCGGAGCCTATTCAATTCAAACTCAAACTTTTTATTTCCATATAGGTTATGATTTATGAAATAATGCCTATAGAATTGTCCTACATGATGCCTACCACCGGTTCGGAAACTAGCCCGGCGAGAAGAACCGGCGTAAGAAACTCGCACGGGGCCACCTTTTAGCAAAAAGAATGCAAACAAACATACATACAAACATTAGGTATATTTCATACATACATGTTATATTATACAATATGAAAATAAAAACATGGTGTCTAACTTCTGAGCTTTCACACCATGCGTTTGGATTTCCGTTAAATCTTGAATGTGAGTGACTCAATAGAGGAAACTCGGCAAACACGTAGAATTACAAATGTGTTGAGACTTGAGTCGCCCCTCGCGATACAAGTCAACGGCTGAATACATATTATTAAGGCTTACTCATCATGTTCAAACAGCAATAGTTTGAACTTCGATGATTTCGATAAATTAAAAAAATATAGAATTATGGCAAATTTCACGATACACCAATCACGATATCGTTGGGGTACAAATAAGTAGGTAAGTATAAATTATTTTCTAAATTTTCATAATAAAACTTTTTATTATTTAACTAAAATTATCCTTATCACCTGGACCGACGATTTGAAGAAGGTGGCTGGCAGCGGATGGATGAGGGCTGCCCAAGATCGGGATGGTTGGCGCTCATTGGGGGAGGCCTATGTTCAGCAGTGGACGGCGATAGATGATGATGAATGATGATGATGATGATGGTCCTTACCAGTTATCACTATTCGCTGTTTCTAAACTGAATGCAAAAAGAACAACTACCTACTAAAAGTACATTGTACCATTGTACCTTTCATTATTATATAATACATCTATTAATATAGTACCTTCATCTTTTTAAATATGTAATATGTACATCTTTTTAATATAATACATCTATGCATTGTACTAAATATAAGCAAAGTGATCTATGGTCAAAGTATTAGAAAACCGTGGTAGGAAAATGTACAATAGTTTAGTAAATATTTAGTAAAATCTTCTCAATTTTCAATAAAAGGCGTTTCCTTAATGATGATGATGAGATATTTAATAAATTACATACCTAGATGTATTATTATATTAAAATAATAAATCACAAATCACAATTACCTATTCATAGTACAATGCTTCATAGCGAAGCTTATCAGGAAACTTGGCACACAGAGAATACTTATCAAAGGATATATTGACGCATGCTTTGAATAATAACATTGCTCATATTGTATTAAACATGGTCTTGTATAGTTATTTACAGAATCACATCAACATTGTAAATTATAAATAGCTGCTGTAGCCTATGGCTAAATTTAAATAAACTAGAGGTCGGTGTGGACGAAATTCGGCTATATTAATATTATATATTTGTAAGTTTGAATATTATAAGCTAAAGTAGTGTTAAGTATGTGTTAATTCAGACCCTAAACTACTACGGATTAGAGATTACCATACCAAATTTGATCTTAATCGTTTCAGTAGGTAGGTACCTAGTTATTGCGTGAAAGAGTAGCAAACAGGTCTACACATAAAAACTTTCGCGTTTTAAATAATATTTAGGTCCACTTCCAGAAGACTCCATCCAGTCTTTATTTTATCCCGTCCTTTAGAAGAGCTGATTTTTTCTGCCTGTACGGGAAGGTATTGTGCGATTCAAATGAGAATAGGGTCGAGTCGGTGCCATATTGTTTCGAATTTAGACTGTTATGCTAGTTAAATTTAAAAAAAAATTACTTACATAATTGATTATTATTTAAAGTTTTTATTTGAATTCGATGCAAGACTATTAATATTTACTTATATGCACATAGGTTTTTCTAAACATCGCACTTTTCAAGTAGTCCAGTAGGAATCGGCGCATGAGTACCGAAAACTATTCCACCTCAATTTTTTTAATGCGATCCTCTTCAAATTGCCCTCCTAATGATATAAATGCATGTTGCCATCGCGGAACCCGGTGCCATATTGTTTAAACCGAAATTGTTTAAACAATTACAAGGAATTTTTATTTTTCAACCGGACAATTTTTTTTTCTATTCTTTATTGAAATACCTACCAATAAAAAAGGTCCTATGACTTTTAACGATAAAGTTAATATTTTTAAAGATATGAATTTTAAAAGGTTCGAAAAATCTCAAATTTGGGTACCTACTTTCGACCCATGAAAAATATATTTAAAAAAAACATAATGTCTAAGTAATATATTTTTTTAATTCTCTATACAATTGTTAATAATAATGTTATAAGAGATTTAAAAAAAATTCATTGTTTATATCTTTTTAGGGTTCCGTAATACTTAAGGAACCCTTATAGTTTCGCTCTGTCCGTCTGTCTGTCTGTCTGTCTGTCTGTCTGTCTGTCTGTCTGTCTGTCTGTCTGTCTGTCTGTCTGTCTGTCTGTCTGTCTGTCTGTCTGTCTGTCTGTCTGTCTGTCTGTCTGTCTGTCTGTCTGTCTGTCTGTCTGTCTGTCTGTCTGTCTGTCTGTCTGTCTGTCTGTCTGTCTGTCTGTCTGTCTGTCTGTCTGTCTGTCTGTCTGTCTGTCTGTCTGTCTGTCTGTCTGTCTGTCTGTCTGTCTGTCTGTCTGTCTGTCTGTCTGTCTGTCTGTCTGTCTGTCTGTCTGTCTGTCTGTCTGTCTGTCTGTCTGTCTGTCTGTCTGTCTGTCTGTCTGTCTGTCTGTCTGTCTGTCTGTCTGTCTGTCTGTCTGTCTGTCTGTCTGTCTGTCTGTCTGTCTGTCTGTCTGTCTGTCTGTCTGTCTGTCTGTCTGTCTGTCTGTCTGTCTGTCTGTCTGTCTGTCTGTCTGTCTGTCTGTCTGTCTGTCTGTCTGTCTGTCTGTCTGTCTGTCTGTCTGTCTGTCTGTCTGTCTGTCTGTCTGTCTGTCTGTCTGTCTGTCTGTCTGTCTGTCTGTCTGTCTGTCTGTCTGTCTGTCTGTCTGTCTGTCTGTCTGTCTGTCTGTCTGTCTGTCTGTCTGTCTGTCTGTCTGTCTGTCTGTCTGTCTGTCTGTCTGTCTGTCTGTCTGTCTGTCTGTCTGTCTGTCTGTCTGTCTGTCTGTCTGTCTGTCTGTCTGTCTGTCTGTCTGTCTGTCTGTCTGTCTGTCTGTCTGTCTGTCTGTCTGTCTGTCTGTCTGTCTGTCTGTCTGTCTGTCTGTCTGTCTGTCTGTCTGTCTGTCTGTCTGTCTGTCTGTCTGTCTGTCTGTCTGTCTGTCTGTCTGTCTGTCTGTCTGTCTGTCTGTCTGTCTGTCTGTCTGTCTGTCTGTCTGTCTGTCTGTCTGTCTGTCTGTCTGTCTGTCTGTCTGTCTGTCTGTCTGTCTGTCTGTCTGTCTGTCTGTCTGTCTGTCTGTCTGTCTGTCTGTCTGTCTGTCTGTCTGTCTGTCTGTCTGTCTGTCTGTCTGTCTGTCTGTCTGTCTGTCTGTCTGTCTGTCTGTCTGTCTGTCTGTCTGTCTGTCTGTCTGTCTGTCTGTCTGTCTGTCTGTCTGTCTGTCTGTCTGTCTGTCTGTCTGTCTGTCTGTCTGTCTGTCTGTCTGTCTGTCTGTCTGTCTGTCTGTCTGTCTGTCTGTCTGTCTGTCTGTCTGTCTGTCTGTCTGTCTGTCTGTCTGTCTGTCTGTCTGTCTGTCTGTCTGTCTGTCTGTCTGTCTGTCTGTCTGTCTGTCTGTCTGTCTGTCTGTCTGTCTGTCTGTCTGTCTGTCCGCGCTTCTAGCTCCTGTAATTATGAATATAAATTGATGAAATTTGGTTCAGTTATAGATTGTGTATAGATCACGGTTTCGGGATCATAAAAAAATAATAATTTTATATTTTAAGGGTGGCTCTCCATACATGTGAAGTGGGGATGAAAAATATTTTTTCACTCTATCCCATCGTGCGGGGTATCGTAGAATAGGTCTTTTAAAATAAAGGCAAGGTTTCATACGTTACTTTTTTATAAAGTTGACCATTTTCGAGTAATCGGCCTCCAAAGTACTTTGTAAGTTGGTCCCCCCCCCTAGCATTTTTAAACTATAGGAGATAGAAACTTGAAAATTTCCATGCTGATAGATCACACTAAAAACTCTTTAGGAAAACTATTTTGAACCAAATCGGACAGTAACTTTTGGAGTAATTAAAAAAAAGGCATATTACGCGTTTATAGTTACGGAACCCTCCTTAGACATGTCCTGACATGCTCTTGGTTAGGTTATTTTAATTGTTATTTCCGCGCGCTCACAAGTATGCGTCGCTTACCTTTAAGTACAGTTATATATTATATACTTCGGATTTTTCACTACATTGTCTTCAGTTTCACAAAAAATACATGGTAAGGTATCTTGGGAACAACTAAAAACGACATGACACTCACATTTATTGTAACGAAAAATCATAAAAACTAAAAATATATCCATCTAATAATGTTAATAATACACGAAATCACTGAAATGGGTGCAACAACATTTAACAATCTTAAATCTTGAACGAAATAAAAAAGACTGAATAACTATGAGTAAAAAACAAAAGATGAGAATCGACATGCACTAACTTGTATTTTTATTTTAAATGTTATATACAATCAATAATTTTGTCACAAGAACAAACAAAGATCTCGAGGTTTTATACAAAAAGTAACCTTGAAAGAATAAAAAACAAAGAAAAGAATCTTTTTCTTACTTAGACACAATCATACACACACTATGATACATATACGTAAAATTATTTTTATTTAATTCATACGAATGTTTTTTCTAAACATTCAAGTGCGTACCCAATATATTTTCATTATTTATAAATAATTGTGATTTCAAAAAATAGTCAAATACCATTATATCTTATTATTGTTGATATAAATGCAAAAATTACTATGATAATAACAAAAAAGTAATATAAACTGATAAAAAAGTAATTTTAATTACAGTCAATCAGGGTAACTTTGAATCATTATCGACATATTTTTTAAACAAACTTTTACTATGTTAAGAATTAGTCAAAAGAGTTTAGTTAATCTGTGCTCTCAGGTTGGTTTTCATGCTATAAAGTTTTATAACGTCTTTAAAAATGACTAATTATATTAAAAACTGGCAATTTTGTCGTGTGTTAAAGTTACCACCTAACTTGGGTAACTTTGACACAAACTAACTTTTAATTATTTTACAGCTTCAGGATAACATTAGTTTATGTTTTTATCAAATATTGATGTAGTGGGGTCATAGACAAGTCAAAAAAACCATAAAGTTATTACATTACATTATGTTTTTATATACCTTGATAGCAGCAAAGTTAACGAGATTTTTTTTTTAAGTTTTGCACTGATTTTTACCCATTACGTTGCGCGCGGTTAAAAACAAAAGATTTTGATATTATCTTCTTTTGACAGCTGCTTTTTTTTAGATTTCGTTTACGAAGTATGTTACGTACACGAATTGTTATTAAATTTTAAGCGCCAATTGTTTCCCACATAAAACAATAGAAAAGAATTTTGTGAACAAACTGTCAAAGTTACCCTCGTGATTCAAAGTTACCCTGAATGACCGTACATGTTTCGATTTATGCTTAAATAACTTTTGAAAAATTGATTTCAGAAATTTTTTTTATTAAAGAGAGCAATAGGGTATTATCCTATGATGAAAATATACATCAGATTGTTGATATTTTATCGCTAAACATTAATTTAAACCACTTTAACCAACTTTTTACACAAAAATATGTATGATTTTTATAAAATATCAAAAATAAAATTATGAATTTTTCACGTTTGACCACGTGACTAAAAACGCACGAGATTGGAATGTGACGTCATATTCTTGTACTTCTTTTTTTTGGGATATAATTAATCGAGCGAACAAAAAATAAGTTGGCGGCTGCACGTGAGCATACTGTATTACTGAATTTGGCAGCGAATTAATATGTTGGCGACTAAATTACTAAACTGGCGAAAACACTCGGGTGACAAAAGATTCTAAAGTCGGCAGATAAAAAGAGGCGAAATTTAATCCAAATTAGCACCGACGTTTATAAGTTGGTGACTTAATTTCCGAGTTGGTGACCATTATACCATATAAGCAGCTATAAAACCAGATTTGGTTGATAAATTAATGGCTGCTAAAAATTCAATTTGCAGGCTACGGAAAATCCTATGTTTGGATACTGTTGCAGTATGTTTTTCTTTGTCATGGGTGTCATTTTCTAGGTTTCTGGGGGTGCAGAATAATATGAAAATAAAATCTCTTTCGTAATTCCACAATGGCGTAAATTTTTGTTATTAAAATTAACAAGGTTGTCCTTTTCCCGGTTTCTGGGGGTTCTGATTACAAAATTGTCTTCCATCGTGAAGAAAATATGATGTTGCGGAGATTCTAAGGGGGACGAAATTTTCCTTATTTTTTCAATAGTTTGCACCGTTTCCGAGATAGAATCAATTTTATAAAAAAAGAAGTAATGCTGTACATTGAGATACGACGGATGTTTATAGCTATAGAAATGTTGGAAAATTCAGGATTTTCGATTTTTTTTTCTCCCATCAAGAAGAAAATATGATGTTGCGGGGTTTCAAAGGGGGGCGAAATTTTCATTATTTTTTCAATAGGATGCACCGTTTCCGAGATAGAATCAATTTTATAAAAAAGAAGTAAATGCTGTACATTGAGATACGACGGATGTTTATAGCTATAGAAATGTTGGAAAATTCAGGATTTTCGTTTTTTTTTTCTCCCATCATGAAGAAAATATGATGTTGCGGGGTTCCAAAGGGGGGCGAAATTTTCATTATTTTTTCAATAGGATGCACCGTTTCCGAGAAAGAATCAACTTTATAAAAAAAGAAGTAAATGCTGTACATTGAGATACGACTGATGTTTATAGCTATAGAAATGTTGGAAAATTCAGGATTTTCGAAACATTTTTTCTCCCATCATGAAGAAAATATGATGTTGCGGAGCTCATGAGGGGGGCGAAATTTTCATTATTTTTTCAATAGGATGCACCGTTTCCGAGATAGAATCAATTTTATAAAAAAGAAGTAAATGCTGTACATTGAGATACGACGGATGTTTTTAGCTATAGAAATGTTGGAAAATTCAGGATTTTCGAAAATTTTTTCTCCCATCATGTAGAAAATATGATGTTGCGGGGTTCCAAAGGGGGGCGAAATTTTCATTATTTTTTCAATAGGATGCACCGTTTCCGAGACAATCAATTTTATAAAAAAAGAAGTAAATGCTGTACATTCAGATACGACGGATGTTTATAGCTATAGAAATGTTGGAAAATTCAGGATTTTCGATTTTTTTTCTCCAATCATAAAGAAAATATGATGTTGTGGGGTTCCAAAGGGGGGCGAAATTTTCATAATTTTTTCAATAGGATGCACCGTTTCCAAGATAGAATCAACTTTATAAAAACATAGTAAATGCTCTACATTGAGATACATTCCTAGATGTATAAAGCTATAGAAATGTTGGAAAATTCAGGATTTTCAAATTTCTTTTTCTCCCATCATGAAGAAAATATGAGGTTGTTGGGTTACTAAGGAAATTTAAAATGGATGACATTTTTGTAATCAGCACCCCCAGAAACCAATAAAAGGACACCCATATTATTTTTATGAAATTAAGTATGTCCGCCATATTGGAATTTCAAAACGAATGTCATTTTCGTATCCAGCACTCCCAAAAACCTGGTAAACGACACCCATATCAATTTTACGAAAAATAAATATCCGCCATTTTTAAATTTCAAAATTAATCTACACAATAATCTACACCTCCCTAAAACCGAGAAAAATAAAAAAAATGGGAATTTTGTACGCTCCTTTATGGTTTTTTTGTGTGCGCTCGTTTCGCTGCTTGTATGGTTTTTGAGTTACCTACATCAGGGAAAATATATGTGCCTATTCTTAAATTAAATGTGTACTCACAAATTGTCGCCAAGATGGTTATTTAGTCGCTAAAACATAATCTGTCTGCCAGTTTGGAAAATTCAGTGGTATTATTTAGTCACCAGATTAGTAATTTTTTTGTTCCTTACATTCTTTCGCCAACTTGGTAATTTAGTATTCAATATTGGGTATTTTCACATCCAAAATTTAATTG
This sequence comes from Glaucopsyche alexis, assembly GCA_905404095.1. Classification (NCBI taxonomy): domain Eukaryota; kingdom Metazoa; phylum Arthropoda; class Insecta; order Lepidoptera; family Lycaenidae; genus Glaucopsyche; species Glaucopsyche alexis. Next base: position 19,182,645 of record FR990054.1, on the reverse strand, counting down.
TTTTGTCGCAAGTTTAAATACATGCCTTTTTTTTTAATGGCCTCCCGATTTCCATAAAGAATAGCTAGCACCAGAATCATTAATGTCAGCGAGTAAAAGCCACTTTTTCCGCATTTCAGTGTTCTTTTGTATGGTTACAGAGATTTTCCCTAGTGTTTTAATAGACGTATTAGTGCATTTTGGCAATACGCACCATTTATAAGGCATTTTTAATAGGTTTAAAACATTTACTTACAAACGTGAACAGTAGGTATTCTGGGATTTGGCATTTTCAGTGTAATTCGACAATTGACACTTGACAGTTACAGTGTTACAAGAATGTGACGTCATGACAACACATTATAGCGTTTTCGCGCCTATAAGTAATATTAATTTAAACTTTTAGGCTAATTTGCAAGGAAAATAAAGAAATTCACAAAGAATGGTTCAAACTGCTAATGTATTTTGGTATTATGAACAATTTGACATACTTTTCAAAAACTTGGAAAATACCCTATTTTATTATTAATAACATTGCTCTCTTTAACAATCTTGATAAAGTTGATAGTTTTTAAGATAAATGATAAATAATGATTCAAGACACAGAGAGGCCGATGCAACGCATGAGTCAGAGACAGAGGTAAGCGACGCATACTTGTGAGCGCGCGGAATTAACAATTAAAAAAAGATATAAACAATGAATTTTTTTTAAATCTATTTTAACAATATTATTAACAATTGTATAGAGAATTAAAAAAATATATTACTTAGACATTATGTTTTTTTTTTAATATATTTTTCATGAGTCGAAAGTACCCAAATTTGAGATATTTCGAACCTTTAAAAATTCATATCTTTAAAAATATTAACTTTATCGTTAAAAGTCATAGGACCTTTTTTATTGGTATTTCAATAAAGAATATTAAAAAAAAAATGTCCGGTTGAAAAATAACAATTCCTTGCAATTGTTTAAACAATTTCGGTTTAAACAATATGGCACCGGGTTGCGCCATGGCAACATGCATTTATATCATTAGGAGGGCAATTTGAAGAGGATCGCATAAAAAAATTAAGGTGGAATAGTTTTCGGTAGGTACTCATGCGCCGATTCCTACTGGACTAAAGTGATATTTGACAGAAAAACGGTCATTGTCGTTCCTATTCTCATTTGAAACGCGTTATAAGCACTATTCAATTTGATTTCGGTCAAAGGCAATTTTTAGTTTCTAAACCACCGATATTAGAAACGGGTAAAAATATATTCGCATTTTTCCCCCCACGAAATTCTTAGTAATTTTGTGCACGTCTCCATTGCACTTTGATGAAAATGAAAGCGAGATTCCTGCCCTTGACCTATCAATTATGGCCCCCATGTTTAGGAAGTATGGGCCCTAGCGAATAGGCTGGGGACAAGTCGAGACTCGAGGGGTCAGCTGACTCATATCGAACACGCGTCAGAAAATGACTCACCAGACGTAGTAGCGATAAGCGGTTATTAAGAAATACGAGTAAATAACTACACAGTTTTTGTATTAATCATCGCAACTTCTTAGTAAAAATGTTAAACCAGTGAAAGCCTGTAATATAAGGATAAAGGACGGTTTTTAGTCATAACAAACGTCTTCATTAAATAGTAGGGTAGTCCAAACTCCGAAATGAATGGTAACTGCATAGAAAAACGATGCAGAAGTTATCTCTGTGAAATAGGGAAGATAAAATTGGTTGCAGGCATTTTTGTAAGTAGATAAGCATTCTAACTTTCATGCCTGGCAATTTGCAACATTGCTGCATCGCTATTTGTTATACAATGCATGTGGTCGCAAAGATGAATTTGCAAATTGATGCATGTAGGTAACCCTTTTTATTAAAGCACATCATATATATTTTTTTTATATTTGCTTAATTATTTAAAATATGTTTACATTTCAACAATTTCTCCGAATTTTAAAGCTGCTGCAGAGGGTTTTTTGTAGTAGCAACTATAAGCTATATATACCTAATATGAGTGTTAGAAAATTGCAATTTGTACGCAACCAACACTCGGCACTTACGAAAAAATGAGTAGGTAGGTAGGTATTCATCATGTGAATCAAAATGTGCTGAAAAGCTTTCTCCAATCTTAACCTCTCATTGACATAGACGAATGGCAAAGATTTTAAGAACTGATGTATATTAATAAATGAAGTCAATGACTGGTCAAAAATTTAGAAACTAAAAAGTTAAAAAACTGTCGCGGTTAAAATGTTGCATCAGGGAAAGTTAATATATTTTCAATCCATCCAAGTTCCAACAGACATTTCTATTAATGAATATTAATAATAATCAACATACCTATTTCTAATACAGAAACTCTCATTTGTTTTGACCTTAACTGAAACGTAATATTTTATCGCGTGATATAACTTACGTAAATTGTAGCATTATGTTAACATGAATAATAATTTACATAGATGATAAAATAACGAAGAGCAGCATTATCACTTATCAGTTATCACAACTGACGGTACTGGCACTTGTTATTAGGGCCGATGTTTGGCATAGTGATTAGTGACAGACAGTTGCATGCGATTACGTCCATGGCATGCGATTGCAATACATAATTCTGTATTCTGTATTTCTATATCTTGCATTGGACTGCAAAGCAAGCATGGCTGTTGGCGTAAGTCGGCGGCGTAGTGTGTAATGTGTTTACAGCTTACACACTTACTGCACTAATTACTTGATGAGTATTATCAGAATATATATTATCGATGAATGGGAGGCATACAAAGAGACTAAAATCCAGTTAAATCAAATATCACTAAAACTGCTTACTACACCTACTTCATAAGATTCTTTCCAACTTAGTCACACAGCCTAACCACGCCTAACCAATAACCATAGCACTCGATATTTAAATTTAAAAATTAGTTGTTTTGTTCCTAAACGCACACAAGGATTAAGTTTGTAAATTAGTGTGTGAGTAGCGTGTAAGTATAGTAACGGTTGCCGTCGTTCACCAATCACAGTCCTCTGTCCATATAAGGCAATTCAGACGGTTTATCACTATGACTTATTAGTTATGACCAAAGAGGTTCCAACTACCAATACTAAAATTTCCTATAACCATTCTGTCAGTCGAGTCATTCGAGTGTCATCCATGTCACGAAATTATTACGCGAAAAATTAAATTTTATATATTTAATTTGCAATTTTATTGAAGCTTAGAAAATAGCTACAGTTCGAAAAAAGTTTGTAGGTAAGGATTATTTAAAATATTTATTAATTTTTAAGTTAAGTTAATACTTCAATGGTTTATGATTTCTGTTTCTCGCGAAGCCTGATATTTTCCATTTTTATATACCGTCCTATATTTATATTTTATTGTTTACATGTTATTGACATACCAATAATCTAATGACCTTACACAAGCCTTACACTTCCAAGTGATACAGTCAACGAACTTCTATATTATATTTGTATCTATATTATAACGATAAAAGCGTCTAGCTTTGGTTCGGCGACTTGCGGGCTTTGGTCTGTTGCCTGTGGCATGTCTGAGTACTCAGTTCGCCACTTCGCTGGAATCGCAAACTCGCAAGCTTGGGTCGCGCTAAGATCAATGTTGCCATTACAAACACATGCAAATCGACGCATTCTATAAAATCACTCGTGTGACTAACCTTTTATGGAAAGGAGAAAAGGAGCCGTAAAAGGAACATAAATTAATTAAGTAGGTAGTATGAATTTTTTGAAATTCACAATTCTTTTAAATTAAAATAGTACCTACCTCTAGTAATTTCTTTTGGGAACATCCATTTTAAAATGCAACTTAAACATGTACAACCAGCTATTTATTTGTATTGTATGTTTATACTCCACGTTTAAATACAAATACAATACATTATTTTATACTAGATAAACACTGATAGATGGGAGTCACACTGTCACACATAACTTAACTCACACTTTATTTATTATGATTCTAGGATTCAAATTCTAGGTAGTCTAAGGTTATGAATAAAGGCTTAGGTATTCATTATTTTTACCTAGCTGATTTAGCAAAATATCATACTATTTTGTATTTGGTAGTGATGTATGCTGCAGTATGTAAGTTAAGCAGGTACCTACCCGGTTAATCAAACAACCATCTTTGTATGTCAATAAAATTCCTGCCCAAATATTATGGTGAATATTCAAGTACGCTGTACGGCTGAGTCAACTACTGAGTTACGGACTCTTACAGACTCGCTAGATATGGCGAGAATTTAGATAAATGGCAACTTCGATGAGGCCGTTATCAAGTAGTGCGCTATCAGGGCCGGTTGCGACGGCGGGCGAGGGGAGGGGGACGCGCAGGCTCCCTGCAGCGCAATACCATATATGGTAACGAAAACTCAGAATACCTCTGATTGGTGGAGAGCCCGCCGCGGTCGCGCGCTCGGGGGAAGGGGGCCCCGAACACCAGCCTCGTTTATATACTCCGTTTGTCTCCACCGCCAACATTCCACGAAGTGTACTCGAGTTGAGGTGTTGTGCAGCACGACCTAGGCTGTGCAATAGATATATTAATTTATTTTACTTAGGACTTATTTAATTAAAGTAAGTGTCGTATGTGTATCTATGTGAAATGAGTGCATCTTTAGTGATTAGTGTCAAAATAGTGTAATGCATGTGCGGATCACACAAAAGCCGGCATGACGCCGCTTCGGGATACCGGGAACGCCGGTTGCGGTAGGGCGTGGTCGTGGCATAACCGTTAAATCTTCCAGAACTTACTCTACTACTTTATAGAATATCTTGGAGGATTCAGTGCAATGATTTATCTGCCGCGTGTTACGCCACGTCTGCCGAGTAGACTCTTATTAGACGGAACCTTATACGGTCTCGGCCTCGCCGCGTCGGTGGGCGAAGTCCGTTCCACTTAGTGGAAACCATAAATAGAAATACCTATCTTTACTTTTAAGTTATTTTACGGCTTTACTTACGTATGTTTTAATTTTGTTTCTTATCTTTACAGACTAATTCAAAATGTGCGACGAAGAAGTTGCCGCGTTGGTAGTAGACAATGGCTCCGGTATGTGCAAGGCCGGTTTCGCGGGAGACGACGCTCCCCGTGCCGTCTTCCCGTCCATCGTGGGCAGGCCCCGCCACCAGGGCGTCATGGTCGGCATGGGTCAGAAGGACTCCTACGTAGGTGACGAGGCCCAGAGCAAGAGAGGTATCCTCACCCTGAAGTACCCCATCGAGCACGGTATCGTCACCAACTGGGACGACATGGAGAAGATCTGGCACCACACCTTCTACAATGAACTCCGTGTTGCACCAGAGGAACACCCAGTGCTGCTCACAGAGGCGCCCCTCAACCCTAAGGCCAACAGGTGCGTTTTTTTTCTAATAAGATGAATAAATCTTAAAAGTTCTGCCAATAATCAATTTCCCAGTAATGGTTAATTAACTTTATAAAATCGCGATTCACGCATTCGAATACGTCACCGCGTCTTGCTTATTTGATCTCGTATCTCAATAGACAAGTTGTTAACTCGAATTATTTAAACTTGTAAATTATGAATAAAATTAAAAGTAGAACATTAAAAGCTGAGCGGCGTGCATTCCCGATTGCAAAACAATTTTTTACGCAAGATCAATGCTTCTAGTTGGTTATCATAAATACTGATGATCATTGTTTGTTTGTTACAGAGAGAAGATGACACAGATCATGTTCGAGACCTTCAACACACCCGCCATGTACGTGGCCATCCAGGCCGTGCTCTCCCTGTACGCCTCCGGTCGTACCACCGGTATCGTGCTCGACTCCGGCGACGGTGTCTCCCACACCGTGCCCATCTACGAGGGATACGCCCTGCCTCACGCCATCCTCCGTCTGGACCTGGCCGGTCGCGACCTCACCGACTACCTGATGAAGATCCTCACCGAGCGTGGCTACTCGTTCACTACCACGGCCGAGAGAGAAATCGTACGCGACATCAAGGAGAAGCTCTGCTATGTCGCCCTCGACTTCGAGCAGGAGATGGCCACCGCCGCCTCCAGCAGCTCCCTCGAGAAGTCCTACGAACTTCCCGACGGACAGGTCATCACCATCGGAAACGAACGATTCCGCTGCCCAGAGGCTCTCTTCCAGCCCTCATTCCTGGGTATGGAAGCTTGCGGCATCCACGAGACCACTTACAACTCCATCATGAAGTGCGACGTGGACATCCGTAAGGACTTGTATGCCAACACAGTATTATCCGGAGGTACCACCATGTACCCGGGCATCGCCGACCGTATGCAGAAGGAGATCACAGCCCTCGCGCCCTCAACGATGAAGATCAAGATCATCGCCCCACCAGAAAGGAAATACTCCGTATGGATCGGAGGCTCCATCCTCGCGTCCCTCTCGACCTTCCAACAGATGTGGATCTCGAAGCAGGAGTACGACGAGTCTGGTCCCTCAATTGTACACAGGAAGTGCTTCTAAGCGCACACTCGGTGCGACACTGCCGCCCCAGCAGCAGTCCGCGGCTCGGCCGGTCCCGCGGCCGGCTGCTCAACTCAGGCTTGTAATAACCGTTAATTTAATTGTACGTAAGATATTATATGTAATTAATTAAATGGTAATAGAAACGGCAGAACGGAGCGCGGCGCCGCGGGCGCGCCTCTTCTGCCGGCATCAGTACTGCATTCGCCAAAGGATCTGTTTTGTAATCTCATGAATGATGATTGTATGTGCTGAAACGAATAAGACTACTTTCTTACTAGGTCATTTATAAATTATAAAATATGAAAATACAAAAAAAAACTGAAAAATTTGAACTTGTCTTTCATTTGCCGTCCTTGACATTGGTGCATGCTGCATAAGGTACGAGATGCATCTATTTATATTCCGTATGCACGAGAGCAACGCTCGGCATTGACCTACGTACCGAAATAAAACTTCGTGAGAGCGCTTCTCGCTCTTCTAAAAATAAATCTGGAGGAGTTCCCTCATTTCATCATGAGCGATGTACGTACCATGTTGTCATGACGCTGCAGTTGTATGATAATAGACACTAAACATAAAAGGGTAATAGAATAAAAAATGTATAAATTGCCATACATTACAATGATAATAATTAGGTAGGTACAAGGTAGGTACCAATCAACATTTTTTTATTGGCTTTCACTTAAATCTTGTCAGCGGCGCGGCGTCTCGGCGAGCCGCGAGAAAAAGATATAATAAGAGCGTTGTCCATTGTCATCATCCCGATTTCATTAGTCTTTCGCTAATTTAGACCCATAGCACAGAATAAAATATAATAGTACCTACAGTACCCATAGTCATCATCATCAGGATACTTTAATATTATATTGTCCATCATACTATTGATTTACGTACGATCTTTGAAGTAATCACGCTCCGCATAATTGTCGCATTGGAATAATAATACTATCTATGGACGCTTTCACACCACGTCAATCTAGTCGCGCGGTAAGTTCTCGAAGACACGGAATACGGGTTCCAGACAACGGAAATATATATAATACTTTTATACTATACATAATATATTTAAGATTTTTATTATACATATAATACACATCATAACCCAGAAAAACAGAAAACTTTTTGTTCCCGGATTCGAACCCGCGACCAAAGCTTTAGCGCCAACGCGCTAACCACTGAGCCACGGAGGTCGTCAAATGATGATTGATATGATATTCCTTTATTTAATCTTAATATGTAGATTGTAAGTATGTATCTTGTTCATTGTTGATAGTTTATTAGGCTGAGGCCTACCAGCCAGAGACCCCATTAGTGCGTTGCGACTTGCGTGACGTCGCGTCGCCGTCGTGGCATTATAATGCGATAATAATCCTATCCGTGCGGATTATACATAGCGTTATGCGATTACCACCGAGTATAACGCGTTTCAAATGAGAATAGGAACGTCAATGACCTCTTTCTGTCAAATATCACTTGAAAAGTGCGATTAAAAGAAAATCTTATGGGCATATAAATATTAATAGTCTTGCATCGAATTTAAATAAAAATGTTAAATAGTAATCAATTATCTAAACATAAATTTTACTATCATAACAGTCTAAATTCGAAACAATATGGCTCTGACTCGATCCTATTCTCATTTGAATCACACTATACCGACCATAAACACTCGCCACACCAGAGGAGTAACACAAATTATTTCTAAACAATTTTGGCTCACACTAGTCACTACTAACTTTACAGTGTAGTAGAGCCAAAATTGTTTATTAATTTCGTCCAAGTGCAATAAAATACATACATAAGGTTAAAACTTTTATTGTACACATCACAAGAAAAATAGGTGCCTACAAATAAGTGCTAACATGTTTACATAGAGACTTCTTTAAATGTTTGTGCAGTATAAAAAGTAAACGTTCGGTCCCTTTTTTCAGTAAAAAAATAACATATTCCACAATTTTGATTAAGAACAAATACAGTAGTAAACATTGTCAATAAGTATTTTGCTTTTAACACAGGCAGAAGGATACTTATTAGTAATTTGCCTACAATTTAGATTTAAAGTTTAAGTAAGGCCACCACACATGTTAGGTGTCGGTGATAATGATCTTATGGTCACTATTTCCCACTTCTTTGTTCTTTTTTAAATAATCGACATCAGTTACCAGAATACATAGCAAATAAAATACCACAAAATAGGACTCATTTTAACGTTTATAAATATTGTAACATTCTTTATATCTAGTCGTTTGTGTGTAAATAGGTTTTTTATGTTTCAATTCTCAAATCCCTTTCGCCCTAGGTATCTCTCTAATGCTAGATATATATGCTTGCTGAAAAATATTAAGATCTAAGGGCAAGACAATAACTTAATCCAGTATTAGGTGTCTCAGCAAGCGTACATTATCTGCATTAGAGACTGGGTGGTGGGTAGGTAAACATCTAATTATTATGTTCAAACTGTACGTTATAATTGATAACGTTACTATTTATTGTATTATTGTCCTTAAGGAACTTGAACAGGAAAACAACGGAGGTATATTCATATATTGTATGTAACTTATCAGAAAATAACGACTGAGTCAACTATTTACTACAACATTATTTTCGCAGAACTTTCCACTGTAATATTTCCAATTCCTTGCAATCTATTTCTGCTAAATCCCTAATAGCCAAATCTATACTAATATAATAAACAGGAAAAGTTTGTTTGTTTGCATCGAATAGGCTCCGAAACTACTAGACCGATTTTGATGAAATTTGGCACAGATATAGAATAGACCACGGGGAAGGACATACGGTAAAGTCCTCTTACGGTTAATTTAATAGTTTCCGTTTGGAAACTCAAGACGAATGGTCTACTCTGAATGTTGATGCTAAACAGGAAGATTTTGATACTAAACTAAAACCCATATCAGATGTGAATAAAATCCAATGTATAATAAAATAGGGATGGCCTAGAAATAAGGCACGAAATGTAAAAAATCAGTATCCGAAAAACGATTAGCCAAGACAATGTTAACTCGAAACTTTGAGATTTAAGTACCTATTGCATACTGAAGAGTTCATTAAATTCCTACAAACACTTTACAAGAAGTCAGTGGCGAAGGCTGCTTCTCCTTCATAGGGAAGCCGGAGCATGTATAATAGGTAGGGATTTCTATGAACGTTTGCAAAAGGTAAGTGACAAGGGAAGCCGATAGGAATGGAGTTATAGAAACCCTTCGCCACTGCAAGAAGTATTGTTGTGCAGTAGGGTGACCTACATTTATGATTTTTTAAGATTTTTCAACTTTCAAACACTTCAGCTTTTACAATTTTACGGTGACATACACAACACTTGCAATTTTTTTATTCAGAAGGAATAAAAAATCGCCTAGTATATTACAATTCTCTGGGCGTTATATAAAAAGTAACAACTGTGAAGTGGTTAGTGGTAACTTAGAAACTTGTAAATATTTTTATAAATCAACTTAACGTTTAAAATTTATTTACAAATAGTTGAAGCACACTTTAGGCGACATTTATTGTGAAATATATCCTATAAAAATACTTTTGAAAGACACTTTTGCAGGTTTTAAAATCCCACCTGTCGTCAAATGTATGTATCAATTATAAACTTACTTTTAATTTAAAATACTCATGATTAGTGTTTCAAAATTCTCAAATTGGTGGGTAAAAATAACGGAAATAATATGCAGAATTAGTAGCCAAATTGTGCTGTGGCCAAAGCAGAATCTTAAATACTACAGTTAGATTCAAGTTATGTAGGACGTTATCATTACAACTACAATATTTTGAGACGCAACAACTCTTAGATTTAGTGGCGTTTAACAACTATATGGACTAGGAATCCTTTAAATCTATTTAGCATAACCTTAAAAATAGTTTAGTATCTTAAAAGGACGTTCCTATTTAGATTAAAATACTTTAAGCAACTACAAATTTACTTAACTCAATTGTTTCACAAACTTAAATTAAGGAAAAAAAGAAAATGAAAAGAAAAAGACAAGACTCCAAAGAAAGAAAAAGAGTAAGAAGGTATGTAGAAAGATCATAATCGCAACAGCTTTTAATTTAGCAACTAATTTTTATGTACAACTATTTAATTTTATTATAAATCCTTATTTGTTTATACACTTACATTATTCATGATATTTTTCATTATTTCACACAAAAAAAACTCGTTAAAATTTTTATTTTAATATATTGCCATTGTTAAAAATTTAATTTGGTATTTCTATATATTCTTTAATTGAACACTTATTGAGTCCCTTAAGTCAATTTCTAAAAGCGATAAATACTTAATAAACGTAGGCCGCTATTTATAATTAAAAAAAACTAAAAAAAAAAAAACAATCTGAACCTTAATTGTAAATCTTATAAATAAACTAAATCTAAACATAAATATTCATATAAAAGTATTCAGAACAACTAAGCGTATTTCCGCGACATTGTGCGACGTACTACAAGTTACAAATCGTTTAACTAAAGAAAAGGACTGAGACAAAATAGGTTTACATACGACTCGTCAACTAATCATAAGTAGGCTTATATGTCTCTTCCTGTCTTTATTTAAGCGATTTCAATTAAATATTACATATATTGTTTAAAACATAATTCGAGTTTGGCAGTAGCATTTGTAAAAAATTGGTATCATAAACCATAATTTAGATTTCGGACAGTTTATCGTTTTCTAATGATTGTGCTGGGTGCGAGATCTTGTCACTACTCATAGTGAAGTTAACTGCAATTTGTATGTCGATTGTCATCGAATAAACGCCCCTATCGATAACGCTTATCGACAACAATAATGCGCATCACTATGCTCGCCCATAAGGCCCGTGAGTGGGAGAGAGAGCGAAATACTCGCTTCACCGCTCCGATAATTTATGACCCAAACTGCACGGACAAAATAACTATACTATAGTGGCAAACAAATGGTAACTAATTCGATGCCACACAAATCGCGGTTGACTTGTTCAGTAGTGACAAAAACTTGCATTCAGCACACAGCCTGCCTGCCTGATGACTATATAAAATTACAGGTGGGAAATAAAATAAACTTTATATGATATGACTCTGTACTATAGTCTATACAGCATTGTTTGAATTTGTGACTGAGCTCAGCTTAGTCAAGAACTAAATATTTATACTGGTTTGTCATATATTTTTGCCAGTTTCTTTCAGTTGAACTATTTGAAGTCTAACTTCATAAATAAATTATTTCCCCACCTGTGTGCACATAAAGATCTAAAACTTATAATAACTTAACTATTAAATAATTTAAATCGAAAGTCTTACTCATATTTTTAACCTACACATTTCGTCACACTACCATAGCCTTTGTCCATAGACAATATTTTGTACCATAGATTCCATTTACACATTCCATTTTCAAATTTAATCGTCCATCTTTGGCTAGATCCTGCGGGGCTATTTACAATTCTCGTTCAATAAAGATTCGAAATCTTACCGCGCGGTTATTGGTGAACGCTTTGCGCGTAATACGTTTATTGGTTGCCGTGCAGGGAAGTTGTCGAATCCAAGTCGAAATACGCATTGTGAATAGATTTACTGATCTTTGTACTTTTTAACCGTTAAGGCCATACATAACTAACGGCCGGTTTCAATAAAACCTACCAATAACTATATGTTAAAAACGTCACATTTGGTATCATTTGCCGGTTTTTCGCGATACGAATGTGATGTTTTTAACAAATAGTTATTGGTAGATAGGTTATTGAAACGGGCAGTTAGTCAATCTAGAATTGAGTTTTTGCACTAAGTTCTTAGTTTATGTTTCACTGACAGTATGGATATTTTTCACCGGGTTGCCGTGAACCCTGAATCTATAAAGACAGGTGTACGTAGGGTTGCCGTGGTTGCTCTCAACCCGGAGTTCTATGATGTCATGAGCAACGGGGTACTCGACTCCGTCTATAGTTGTAAGCTTTGGGTGCTGTACAGGGAAGTGTTGGATGGATGTTCCATTGGCATCATACATGTATGAACCGAATAGATGCGGATCGGGATCATATTCGCCTTGCAGACCCTGAAAATATATAAAAAATAGCTAAACAACTACGAAATTATCATAAGAATGCTATATTACTAGGATATATGCTACTTTTTATCCTACAATGAGCGTCAAATTAATATGTAATGATGAAAAGTTAGCGTGTCATTCTCAACGTTACTAAATGATGATTAATGATGTATAAAAATGAAAATATATTTGTAGTCTGTTCCTGGGCGGTTTCGCCAAAATATGACAGTGGTGAAAAATATGTATATTTATTTTAACTACGTACAGAAGTAATTATTTTGCAAAATATCGATTCGCTATAGTGTTTTTTGTTTAATAAAGCCAAAATTTTGTCAAAATTTGCTTCATTATCCTAATTACTTGAGTTTTAAGCGGCTTGTAATTGATTTAAATTCCATTCCGAAACCAGGAACTTGTGGTGCTACAACCAAATAAAACAACTGTATCATTTGTCATTTGCTTTTATTACCTTCTTAGAAGTATTTTAAAACAAAAAAAACATACAATCTTAAATAATAACATGTAATCACTTAAACAAATTCAGTCTTTAGTTCAATTACGTTACTATTTGGTATATATATAGGATTTATTTCCCGATTAGTCACGAATCCTTCGCTTTATAATGAATTACCTATTTTAAGATATTGAACACAAACTAAATAAACATTAAAATATGACAAAAAACCTGTCTCCGTATAGTAAAAAAATAAATAATCAAATAATAAGTAGTCATCTAAAATGGGACAGTAACCGAAAAGAGATCTATAATCACGGAATGGATTTATAAAGGATAGTTCACATGTTGAAAAAAAAAAGCAAGTCAGTAGATCATCAGACACTCAAACTTGCAGTATTGAAAAAGTAAATAGGTTCAGAGAGGCATAACAATTGTAATTTTTACCCACCGGAGAAGGAGAGTAATGCTTATTAATTATTTTTAATTATATTTTTTCATTATATTTCTTGGCAACAAAAATACAATTTAGTCACCAAAGCATTTAAAGCAAATGTAATCAAACATATTTTGGCCTTCAGTGCAAGCAATGCAGAACCTATTTTTACAAGCCATACCAGTGTCAAAAGAAATTTTCCGATCTATTCAAATAGTATGGTACAGTACCATACTATTTGAATAGATCGGAAAATTTCTTTGACACAAAAAACATTGCAAAGTACGAGTTACTACTGTCCTTATTGATTTAGATTGTTTTAAGGGTTTTTTGTCACGGGGATTTTCAATTTCACATGAAATGCGTAGCCTTTTCGGCATCATATTTTCATTTAAATCCACTAAACAACTTCGTTTGAATAAGTTAAGTTTATCCGATTTCAATTTGTTTGGTGAAGTGTCGTCCCATACATGCATTTGTGCGAGTTCAACTCATATGTTAGCTTCGTTAACACGTCAGTCATATTTTTCACATCAGCAGGTACCACTCCAAATTTCTTCAAAGCCGCAAATAACATGTCCATATTGCTGTGCTTTATGCACATACAAGTGTCCCTGTTCTGTATGCTAGGTGACAAGACGTAAAAGGGCTTATATTTGAAAAAAGTTGTGAAATTATAATTTCCGCCTTCTTTTTTGTAAATTTTAAAAAGATTTAGCAATGTGTCTGTCAGATATCGAATTTGTTGTTTCTTCACACGGTAGCATTGTTTCCTTGAGCATTCCAGTGCCCTTTTTAAAGTATTAATTTGTTTCAGGGCTGCATTATGCTTACGTTTAATTGCACTTAGCCTTGTTTGTTGTCCTTTGGGAATTATCTCCGTACCCTTTGTAGGTTGTGGATTTATTTTAGACGAGGATGCCTGTGTCTCTTTTAAAGCTTGTTTTTTAGCCAGTTGTTTTCTTTTCTGTTCTCTCCACAATGCTTGTCTTTGCTTAACCTCTTGCTCGGACAACTCTGATATTTTTTACTTTTTGATTTTATTCTTTTTAGATCCTTTTTCTTATACTCTTCATACTTCTATGGTTTTTTTTTTTACTTTTCTCTGTACCTCTTCATTTTTTCCGCTGGCGTAAGAGCCATCTGTAAAAGTAAAAAGATATCAATGTTGTAATGTAAATGTTATGTTACATCTATAGTGAAACCGCTGTAGTATCAAAAACCGGCCAAGTGCGATTCAGACACACGATTTACGATAATTATAACACGGACCCCATGTGCTAGATTCTGAATCGCACTTGGCCATTTTTTTATAATTTTTTGTTATACTCTCGGTCTCGGAGGAATAAAGACAGAAGATGTCTTACACGGCAGAGAGGTAACGCCGTGTAAGACATCTTTAGGACCAACCATACCATACAACCAAAGTTCGACACGTTCTTATTCTCATACCTTTGATAAGCAAAAGAGTTTGTTTGTCAAATGTATGAGAATAAAAATTTTGCGCGTAAATAAAACTAGTTCAGTTTCAGTTTCCCACCAAATGTGTCGAACTTTGGTCAGTGCAGAGCTCCTCGAAAATTCTAGTTTGTGCGGTTGATAACTAGTAAAGAACATGCAGGTTGAAGAAAGATTGCGTTACTTTCCTTATATATGTCATCGTAAAATTGTAAAATAGCTAACGAGATTGTAAAAATATGTCGAAAGATTATTAATTATATATTTATAATCTAACGAAAAATAATGTGTTAAATTATAGGCAGCATATTCGCGTCCGATGTCTAGTAACATTTTACAATTTTACTAGTTATATGACAATCTAACGGTTTTTACAAATTTACGGTGGCATATATAGTTTTCTGTATTGAACTCATGTTTATAGCAAATAACCTAACGTAATATCAAGTTACGTCTTGAAAACGGTCTATAAGTGTAACATCCACTAAAAACCATTTCGCAACGTAATTAAATGAACTTATTTTTATATTTTCTTACTTTGTGATGTACAACTTACGTACGGTTATCTAGTCAATAAATTGTGAGGCCGTCGCGCGACGCAAGATGTTTCGTCCCTTTTTGGAATCTGATGGTACTGTAACATGTAAACCAAGCTTTATGTTTCCATTCCGTGACCGTTTTCATTCCGCTTCTACGAAACCGTCGAGTAGGTTTCGGAATGGAAGTAACGGACTCCGCGACTGTGATGTCTTACTAAAAATTTAGTAATAAATATAATTACATAAACTGTTTTGGTTTACAAACTGATTTCGACATTAGTGTTGTGTTCTTTTTAAACAATTGTAATAGAAAAACAACTGTAACTTACCATGAATTTCGGTTTCGGAATATGGAAATTTCAAAGCACAGTCTCCCAATAAACTCACTAAACTAGTCTCCACGCCGCAACTGAATGACTAAATTCATGGCGACGTGTTTTTTTTTTAATTATGTGTTGCCAAATTTTTAATTAAATCCCATTTGGTAGTTTTACTCTTTTTGTTACTTCGGAAATCTTGGTTTCGGAATGGAATTTTCCACTTAATCAGTTTTTCGATGTTATATAAATTTAATTTTTTGAAGTTATTAAATCAAGAACAGAGTAAAACAGTTATATTTTATAGTGAAATGAAAATCTTCGGATTAAAATGAGACATGGAAGTTTATTGTCTTTAAGATTTTTTTTCAAGAAAACCGGTTTTATTTTCTACTTGTTTGACATGGGACATCAAAATATTTTCAGATATTTTGATTTTTAAATGCTCTAATTATTTTATTTTATTAGTTGCCTCATGTTTTAAGTTAAAATCATATATAAAAATAACTGTTTTAATCAAACACTGTCAACTTTTTCTTAGATCAATGAATCCAGCCAAAAACGAACGATTTAAAGTTATGGGACACATCAAAAAGTCAAGGTGAAAACTTTGACGAAATTGCCCTCCTATGTGTAATGAAATTCCAGATAGAAGCAGGTAAATGAGTCAACTATTAGTGAATACTTAGGCTATTTACCAGTGGCAAGGGCTGGTTCTCCTTCATAGGGAAGTCCTAGCCTGTATACTAGGTAGGGATTTGGATCAGGGTCTTCAAAAGGTAAGCGGTAAGGGACCCAACAAGCAAAATCAGTACTTGAAGTATTCTCCAACACTACTTTTTCTTGTGCTTATAAGATACTTATAGTTTACTACATTGCTGGATTTGGGTGCAGTTATAGGAGCATTGTTTTCTTATAACTCTCTTATAATCAACTTATAGAATGTCAATTAGCCCTATAGTATACTTAAGGAAGCGCAATTATTTCTATAATGTTCTGAGACTACTCATTTTTAAGTACAAACACTCTTATTAGTATCTGACATAAATATCTTACTAAAGCAATCTTGTTTGTAATGCTCTAGTAATATACTTAGTTAAGTTATTAGTTATAAGGACATTTTATAAACTTTGGTTATTGCTTGTGATAAAAGGAAATATTAAATATGTAAGTATTCTTCATTCTAATTTATAGTAACTGCATAACGTTAACACTCGTAATAATATATATATACGATGTGGGAACTCGACGGGGAAGTCATTTTTATTGTAAATGTGGGCTAAGATTTGATTAATTTTACAACGCGCTTTGAAAACTAGCAGTTATAGTATTTACTGTAAAATAATTTTTCAATGATTTTTACAAACATTCGCCATTTTCTATAAATACTCTGCGTTGAGTATGTTATAGAACAATTTTAAGTAAATTAGTACTTATAGTAGTTTCGATTAAGATACATTTCCTCCATATTTAAAAAAGTTTAGGGTTCCTCATGTATTCGGACTACTTACTAATTTTTCAATTTACATTGCTAGAAAACAATTCCATATCTATAATAAACTATTTTCTCAGGACAAATTAGAACAGCTAGAAGTATAATGTTTATTAATTATGTGATTGATCAAGTAGCTTATAAGGTTGTTTGATTTTATAACGCTCTTATTAAGCACTATTACATTTAAAAGAGTCTTAAACAAGACAGTAACGAGACTAACTTATAATTATCTTCTATAAGAGTGTTATAACATCATCCTTTCTTACAAAATGCTACTATAAGATTTCAAGACTATTTAATCTTTCTGCAGACAATTATAGGATACATATTCCTATTAGTGGTTTATAAGGTAATCTTGTAGTTAACTATAAGATTGAGTAATAAAAACAAATGCTCTTGAGAATATATACGCTTGTGAAATGTTATTATAAGTAAAAAAGTCCTATAACTGTTTTGTAAGTAGTCGTGTAGCAAACTATAAGACTGAGATATAAATCCTAATGCTCTTGAGTATGTTAGAGCTTATCTTATGCTATTATAAGAGACACAGTCTGCACCAATGCCTTAATAAGAACATTATAAGAAGAGGTAGACTTATAATCTTTCGTTATAGGATTACTTTGCTTGTTGGGGAAGCCGATAGGAATGGAGTTATAGGAACCCCTCGCCACTGCTATTTACACTTAAGTATATGAACGACCGAATCCTTATCTTCTTACATATGAAAATAAATTGGAATTACAATGTCTCGCTAAGAGCTGATTCACACCGAAATAGCAGCGGAGCGGCCAGTAGCTTAACTGTCATATAATTTAAAACTTTATCTTCATTAATATAAAACACAGTTTTGTCTCAAACAACAGCTGCCGCGCCGGTGTTCGGTGTGATCGGCCCTAAAACTGGAGAACGGCTGGTCCGATTTGGCTTATTTTGGTCTGGAAGTAATTGTGGAAGTTCAGGGAAGGTTTAAACGGCGAGTTAAGACAGAATGTGTGTCGGGTAGTAAGTAGGTATATTATAAAATTCTCGTGTCACAGTGTTTGTTAGAGAACTCCTCCGAAAAGGCTTGACCGATAATAATTATTGAATTTTGCAGGTGTATTCGGTAGGTATGAGAATAGATTGAAAGGTATTTTTCATAACCCTAAGTAATAAGGGTAAAAAAAACCTATAATTTTTTTAAATTATTTTATGATATGGCACTAACATACATAGTAAATCCTCAATTTCCATTCTTTTAACACCAACCCCAATGGATGGACCCCAATAGTGATATTAATACCTACTGTAATAATGTACAACCCTCAGTGGTCGATAACTCTTTCACACATGCAGTAGGTTGTAGTGGGAGGTAGTAGGTGTAGAAGCAGCAGGTGTATGTGGGTATTATTTATTCTAGTTCATAGTTAAAACAGAACAACATCTGTCGGGGCTACGTAGTGAAAATATATTATTTCCTACATATTGCGTAGTCGCGCGAGGTTCTTACACCTCGCCGGTTCTGCTCGCCGTGCTCCGGATATTGTCATGTACAATTGGTCAATTTTATAAGTGTTATTTTACTAACCAAATAATGTGTTTTGAGTTTGAGTAGATGAATTATTACTACAATGAGTTTTTTATTCTACAAATTACATATTTTACTTATTACACCTACAAGCAGTTTTAAAATAATGTAGCAAAATCGTCTACAAAATGAATTTACATCTAAACTTACCTATTATTATGAGAATGAAAATAAACTCTTTTTAAATTAAACACAAAGGTTTTTACACTGTGGTATGACAAGCAATTAATTTATTAAAGTTTATTGTAATACATATTAGAATTACAATTAACCAAAACAATTTTTTTAATAAAAACGTTAAACTTGCAGGGACAAATAAAATAAAAATAAAAAAACGAATTTGATAAACGCAAAATTGTGATGGCAAGCCTAGAAGAAATGAGCTGTAAAAACTGATAGAAATTTTTGCTTACACTTTCAAAGTTGTGATACTATGACACTATGATATGATACTGTAACCCCCTTATTTTTTTAAAAATCTTGTTATTGATAACACATTTAGGTGGTGTAGACCAAAGTCTATACAACCTAAATGTGTTATCAATCATAATCTAAATAGAGTTTAAGAAGTTAAAATGAAATAATAATGTTTACCTAATGATTTCAAACATGATTAGCTATGATGACTTTTGATAAATATCTTCATCAAGAAAAAGTTGATTTGATTTTTTGATTTTTTCAGAAGAATTGTCAATTAAATGCGGACTTATTCGACCGCGGAAGGCAAATAAGAAAATGACAACAAATGTCAAATCTCAACTGCCCCAAACAGCCCAAAAAGTGTTTAGTTAAAGTGTAGAAATGGCGGATTACGTTAGCAGTATTGAAGTTAGTAAACGTGTCTTGGCCGATAATGTTTTTTTTTTCTTTAGCAAGCGCTAACAAGCGGTTTTTCCGCAAAACACAGTCAATTTCATCAAATTAAACAATTTAACAATAAAATAATAATAACTACCTACTTTAAATTATTTGCAGACTAAAAGAAAGAAAGAAAAAAAGGAATTTCATCAAGTTTTACAATTTATGCCAAAAAAAATACTCACGTATACAGAAAAGTTTTTCGGCGCGGACTCTATCTTGCCGTCGACAGCCAGCAGTCGCGACATGTGCTCCACAGAGAAACCCGTCACCTCGATTACGGCGTATGTCTTGATCACTGGAACACATTTAATGATAAATTTACTTTCAAGTATAAAAACAAATTATACCGGAATAGTTTCAAAGCACAGATTAAAGAAAGAGGAACAGATAAGCTACATAGTTAGCTTTCGATTTGACTGCACTACTGCAAGCATGCGGTGTGTCCACGATTGTGTGGAAAAATTGTGGGCCGTTGTTGAAGGGGACGTCGAAATTTGGGTCGATTTGGTCGTTCTGTGAAAGATGTTTCTCTATACGCAAGTATATATATATATTTTCTACTCTGTGGTTTCAAAGGCCGGCACTCAGTGAAACGCAAACGTGATGGCACGCCGGCTTTCTGCAACGCTATTATTATTCCGATATATATGTCACCGTAAAATTGTAAAAACCGTTCGATTGTAAAATAACTAAAGAGATTGTAAAAATATGTCGAAAGATAAATATAAACTATACCTAAACGAAACTATATATTTATAATATAACGAAAAATAATGTGTTAAATTATAGGCAGAATATTCGCGTCGGAAGTCTATAAACATTTTACAATTTCACTACTTATATTACAATCCAACGGTTTTTACAATTTTACGGTGACATGTACATACAATATGTAATAGTCTAGCCTACCTTAAACTAACGTAGATAGTCCCCTAGATATTTCAGAAAATATTTGCTCCAGTAAGGCTCACAGTCAGTAAGTAGCGATAATAGCCCACGCCCATTTCGGTGACGTGGCCAGCTACGTGAGATATTTTATAGTGCCCCAAGTGTGGCGCAGTACACAAGAGCACTCTCTCTTCCTTCTCGTTACCCAGTGGGACGGATGACAGACACGACTGGCGAGAGATCAGGCACAGGACCGACTTTTTACATGCCACCACTGGACCACGGATGCTGTTACCTTCATGACCTAGGCACCAGTAGCGTGGGGTTCCTATAACTCCATTCCTATTGGTTTTACTTACTACTTACCCTTTGAAGAGCCTCATTAAAATCCATAGCTACCTATTCAACAGGCTAGGTCTTCCCTATAAAGGATAATCAGCCTTCGCCACTGCTAGGCACTATATACTGACCTAAGTACCCCGGGAAGCCCTGGAACGCCCAGCACTCGGCCGGCATCGCTCCCGGCGTGAGCGCGTTGCGAGGCGAGGTGTACGACCACAGCACTGGTATACCCAGCACACTGTACTGTTTGGTCTTGATCTGGTAGAGCTCCGTGCACTTTGTAGATAGTACTTGACCACCTGAAAATAAAACAGTATCAAGTATGGAATACACATCGCTTTATATGTATTACTTTTACTATGCAATGTATAGACAGCGATTTACGAAAACCTATTACATAGTACGTATAATACGGATCCTCTATTATTGCAGTACAACTCTAAACAATCTTTTTAGATATTTGTGTGTGCTGTTCTTTCTGTCTATTAGTTGGTGCACAGTAATCTAGAAAAGGCCTTAAATCACTGAAACTTATCACACAGAATTCATTTAGATTTTATAGTAATAATACCGAAAATAATCGGATATTCTGACAGTTTTTTTTTTCTACACGAAGTCGCAGGAAACATCTTTTATAGAATATATTACAAAGGTATAAATAAATGATTTACCTGCAGATTCCAAAGCGTAGTCAACTAGTCCGGTCTTATCAGCGTCGTAAACTTCGAGCATGCCCGCTACCAACTTCTTCAGAGCATCCAGATCTATAGAACCACTGTGCGCAGGTCGTATTTCTATCTCTTTCACGTATTCCCTCACTTTCTCCACAATCAACTCCATCTGTCTCTTTTCAATGATCAGTAGGTATTCTTGTATAACCTGCTTTATTCTGTCCTCGTCCATTTCAGGTTGCCACGTAGCTATTAACCTTTGTATCATCTCTTGACTGATCGTTTGCATCTGTTCAGTCGTGGCGTATATTTTGTCAAACCGCTCCTTTAGTTTGGCCGCCACTGCGTCAGTGTTATCTTCGTTCAAGATCTGTAGGATGTTATTCTGTAGGTATTTGAACGAGTACTGTTCGACTTTAGTTTCGAGATTGTCGAATTTATTTAGTTTCTGATCGAACGACTTCAGCTTCGAATCGACATTCAACGCCCAAGTCTCTAATGCTGCAACGCGCTTCGTCAAATCTGCATCCAAAACTATTTCTGGTGGCTTGTAATTGTCTGTCGGTAGATCGATCAAATAGTCCTTGTACGTGTAACCTGAAAAAGAAATAAAAATTACTAAAGTGCTCTCTTCTCTGTCCTTCCCACATAATCAGAAGGAGAAAGATACAGGGAAGGACAGAGAGTTTACAACAAACGAAAAAATGTTCTAAAACTCACCTAAATGTTGAATTCAATAGGTGATGTTTTGCTCTATCCTTCCCTGTTATGGACGTCTTTAATTCACCAAGTGAATTCGATTTTAAATAAAATCTCGCATTCTTAATCTAAATTAAAATTCAGAATGCGTATTTTGTACTTGCCTCGAATTCACTTCGTGAATAATTTGTAGAATCGACGTCATGCAAAAATGTCTGCAGGGAAGAATTATGTGGGAATTGGGGAGGAAAAAACAGTTTATATACACATAAATAATATATTTCTTAATCAGCATAAATATCAAAAATATTTATAATTAAACGTTAAAAACTTTAACATCTAAAACCCCACATAAAAAAAAATAAAGAAATATATTTCTTGTTACAATATTATGGAATTATTACATTAACCTCCTTACTAACAAATATATTTAAACAACTTACTAGCTATTCAATGTTGCTGTCTTTGTGAGATACGTTCAAAAAATCACTTGACACACAAATACAGCAACACTGAATAGCTTATCCGTTGTGTAAATATTTTTTTAGTTAAATATCTAAAGCATATATGGCTTCATTCATTCATTGCCACTGTAATGTATTAAAATATTTTAGTAGACACATTTAAAATAATTTACTTTTTTTACCAAAAGTCATGTAAAATAAGAACACTTTTACTATTAAGTATACCATTTAAACCACAAGTATCTACATATATAATATAGTATGTAGGTTAAATTAAAATGACGCATATATTTGAATTTGAATGTTATGTGAACATAAAATATCTCAGTTGAATTGTACATAAATGAAAAAAAAAATGCTTAATTTTTATATAGCTTTTTAAAAAATGTCGTCACTGGGTACTTTTATATTTTTCTTGATTTTTTTACAAATACTTGTATACTTATTTTTTTTTGACAATTAGTAGATTGTTACTTACATGTAAGATAAAATATTAATTAGGACTAGTTGTCATACCCGTGAAGGTACAACGACGAATATAATGATAAAATAGAGAATCTAAGCTAAGAACTATCATGGCAACAGATTACAAAAAGGTACGAAGGCGTAAAAGTTGAACAGAACATTGCCCCTGAAGTTAGTCGTAAAGGGACTTGCAACAGCTTCACTTCGATGATTAAAAAAGCAAAGAACTCCAATAAAATACTCTCAAATTGCAAATAAAATACGAGTAAAAATAATAGCTTTAAAATAAATAGAAAATACCACAATTTTTGTACTCTGCAAATCTTAAAAATAACTTAAAATAAATTCCTTTTTAGCACATATACAAACAATTTTAAAATTTTCCAATAAAAAGCAAATTAAGTACACACACGTGTTAAAATGAATTAGTTTACTCACAATTTTGTAGTACTTTTTTTTTAAATTTATACTGGCCAATAGGTTATTTTTTTATTTTCTAAAATTATTGTAGTAACTAAATTTCTTGTATCAAATATGACATTTTTAGTAATGTTAGTAGATTGTTATTGACTCTCTTTAACATTCTTCTATTAACTCAAGCTTTTAAGGACGACTGTTGAAGCATAGTATGTACTTATCTGAGCAAATAAAGTACGACCAAGACATCAGTCTTTCGGCAATCGTCGTTTTTCATACATTTGTTATTTCCATAGAAAACCGAAGACCATTAGCATCATGGTTTTACTGTAGACATCTTTTAAATGTAATGAATGTAATGTATCTATATAGCAACATCATTTTTTTTTTTCAATAAAATAATAAAGCTACAAGATTTTATACATAAAAAAAGGTTTTTTAGGAAACTAACACCAGTATCGTAAAGATAATTATAAGTTGTCAACGAAAATTTAAACCTAGTAATACTTTTAACAAGCCTCTAAACAAAACATTTAAAGCATAATTGTGAATATTTATAGAGATTTTAATTATTATATTTAATATTTATTTTTTGCATCATACTTTTGTTATTTCTCTGTAACATAGACTTACCAAAATATATTTTCTGAACAGTAGGAACGTGCAGGCGAACGAACAAACAAATATTTATTGTAAATATTATATAGCAACCTATTTTTATAAATATTAATATAATTAATATGATACTCATTAGTCTTCCAATTATTAATTTAAATACCTAAATAATACAAACTACAGGCGGAATATAAACAAAAATTATCTAGGACTAATAGGGTATTTTCCAATTTGTTTAAACTGCTTATATTTAAAGATTACGACGAATGATTTAGCAGATAAATAAAAATAATTACTAACTCGATTTCACTTGTTGTTTACACAAAGTTGACATCACACAGTAGACGTCATCGAACCGAGCGTTTGCGGTAAATTCAAAACCATTAAAATTAAATTCGACTATAATAGGCAAGCAGACTGATTTTTTTTATTGTATAAATGAATAGTACTCTTAAATATGAGTAACTTCTCAGAAGAAACCGTATATCAAAAGTCAACATTTTCAAAGGTACAGCGATTTGTATACAAAATTTCGCAAGCCTCGTAAAAACGCTCCATTCTAAACTTAAGGCCGCGTAGACCCAATTTTACATGACTTTGAATCGATAATAAACAAACAAATAGTAACTTTAAAAAGCCAAAAAAAATACACATTGTTGTTTACTTAATGTTCTTTTACAATTTGTGGTTCGAAACATAATATTGAAAACTTCACTCGATCAAAAATAATTCCGAAGAGGAGGCTAAATTTGAATATTTTTCTTTTTTTCATGAAGTTCATGATAGTTTTACTTTCAAAAATCATATCTACGAAAAGCTAATAACTTAAAAAAGAATAATTTCTGGTTACATTTTGCATGTTGGTTTAATTATTTTAACAATAAATTAATATTGAAATGCAGCGTGCGTAAGCCGCTAGAGTCGCCCCACAGTCGCCCGCTAGGCGTTGACGAGGACAGACCTATGTCAGTTTTGCTAGCGCACGCCTTACCCGCGTATTTATCGAACAATTCTTTCGTTTCTAACGCAGTGTAGGAAAGTCAGTTTTGTTTTTTTTTTATTTTTGAACTAAATTATACATATCATACACAATAACATGTTATATTTTATCGTCGCCGCGTCATTGCTTTTGCCAGATGATACGACCTCTGTGGCTCAGTGATTGAGCGTGTTGGTGCTCAAGCCGGGGGTCGCGGGTTTGAATCCCGCCGAAGGAACAAAAAGTTTCCTGGGTTCCCGGGTCATGGATATGTATAATACAATAAAAATCTAAAGGAAAGTCAGTTTGTTTTGTATTTTTTTATGTTTCTTTTTATTTTTGAACTAATTCTATACAGATAAATAAAATTGAAGTGTCTGTTTGTAACTTCAAATTAACAGCTTTTCATATAAGGAATCTAAAAGTATACTCGGTACTTATAATAAAATACCAATTTTTAAAATTTTTGTCTGTCCGTCTGTCTGTCTGTCTGTCTGTTTGTTCCGGCTAATCTCTGAAACGGCTGGACCGATTTTCACGGGACTTTCACTAGCAGATAGCTGATATTATAAGGTCTAACATAGGCTACTTTTATTTTAGGGTTCCGTTTAAAAAAATAGGGTTCCGCTTTCGTTAGATCTGCGCAAACGAAGTTGCGGGCATCAGCTAGTTATACATATAACCATACACAATAACATGTTACATTTTATCGTCGCCGCGTCGTTTCTTTTGCCAGATGAGACGACCTCTGTGGCTCAGTGATTGAGCGTGTTAGTGCTCAAGCCGGGGGTCGCCGGTTTGAATCCCGCCGAAGGAACAAAAAGTTTCCTGTGTTCCCGGGTCATGGACATAATATAATATACAATAAAAATCTATAGGAAAGTTTGTTTTGTATTTTTTTATGCTTCTTTTTATTTTTGAACTAAATCTATATACAGATAAATAAAAATGAAGTGTCTGTTTGTAACATCAAATTAACAGCTTTTCACATAATGCATCTGAAAGTATATTCAGTACTTACAATAAAATACAAATTTTTAAAAATGTCTGTCCGTCTGTCTGTCTGTCTGTCTGTCGGTCTGTCTGTCTGTTTGTTCCGGCTAATCTCTGAAACGGCTGGACCGATTTTCGCGGGGCTTTCACTGGCAGATAGCTGATGTCATAAGGTCTAATATAGGCTACTTTTATTTTAGAGTTCCGTTTAAAAAATAGGGTACTGCTTTCGTCAGTTAGGCGCAAACGAAGTTGCGGGCATCGGCTAGTTATAGGTACATATAACCATACACAATAACATTATCGTCGCCACGTCGTTGCTTTTGCTAGATGAGACGACCTCTGTGGCTCAGTGGTTGAGCGTGTTGGTGCTAAAGCCGGGGGTCGCGGGTTCGAATCCCGCTGAGGGAACAAAAAAAAATCTGTGTTCCTGGGTCATGAATGTGTATAATACAATAAAAATCTTAAATATGTGTATAATATAAAAATTATTAAATATATTTCTGTTGTCTGGTACCCGTAACACAAGTTCTTCGAGAACTTACCACGGGACCAGATAGACTTGGTGTGAAGCGTCCATAGATATATTATTGTGTATTATGAGAAAAAAGTAGCTGATGCGTGGAGTAGCCTTAGTACATTATTGAATAAGCCAGTAAACAGTTTTTATGAATTTGTAACATCTACCATCTTCTTTGCCGTACTTTTCGTTTCTTTTTATTTCGATTTCTGTTTTTACAATAATAATAATAAATAACTCCCCACGCCGATTTCGGTGACGGTGGCTGGTTTTATTGTAGCCTAGCCAGTTACACAGTAGTATTTTTATAGTGCCCAAGTGTGTGCGCAGTACACAAAGGCACTCTTTTTTTTTACTCTCGTAATCCAGTGGGACGGATAACCGACACGACTGACGAGAGATGAGGCGCAGGTCCGACTTTTTACCTGCCCATCCGACGCATGGATCATCTTTCTTGTCAGACAATCAGGTGATCAGCCTGCATTGTCCTAACCAAACTTGGAAACAACATTTTTTGTTGTTCCAGTGCGGGAATCGAAACTAGAACCTACGACCTCCGAGTCGAGAGCCAAGCTCTAACCACTAGACCACGGAGGCTGTTCTATTTACAATAAAATATAAGGATACGTGCTCAACATCCGTCATGCTTGCCTTTGCAGAACACACCAAGTCACTCGCAAGTAGGGGTTGCAATCCGGATACTTCGAAATTCTAAAAATTCTAAAAATCCGGATTTTCATTTAAAAATCCGGATTTTCGATTTTTTCGAATCTTGGTTACTACTATGAATATTACATATTTTAATTATTGTAATTAGTATGTACTCTAGACGTACAATATTTGAATAAGGGATATAATTAATCGAGTGAACAAAAAATAAGTTGGTGACTGCACGTGAGCATACTGTATTGCTGAATTTGGCAGCGAATTAATATGTTGGCGACTAAATTACCAAACTGGTGAAATCACTCAAGTGACAAAAAATACAAAAATCGGCAGATAAAAAGTAGCGAAATTTAATCCAATTAGCAACGATGAGTTGGTGACCATTATACCATGTAAGTAGCTAATGAAGATTTGATTGATAAATTAATAGCTGCTAAAAATTCAATTTGCAAGCTACGGAAAATCCCAGTTTTGGATACTATTGGAGGTTTTTTTTCTTTGGTATGGGTATCGTTTTCAAGGTTTTTGGGGGTGCAGAATAATATGAAAATAAAATCCGTTTTAAAATTCCAAAATGGCGTATATTTTTTTTTTATTAAAAATGGATGTCTTTTTTCATGTTTCATATGCTGATTATAAAATTGTCTTCCAATGAAATTGGATTTTCCAAAATGGAGACTATCCAATCTTCGTAAAATTAACATGTAGTTTGTAGAGAGACATGAGTTCATGAGAGAGGTGCCAGCTATGTAAGGTATAGAAACTTTTCGAAATTCAGGATTTTCAAATTTCTTTTTTTGGCATTCATGAAAAAAAATATGCGATTTCCGGGTTAAGGGGGAGGAAATTTTTATTATTTTTCCAGTAATAGTATTATTTTTCCGCTTCTAAAATAGAAGCGATTATAGAAAAAAAATATGGCAATGTTCTACTTTGACACGAACAGTGTATACAGAAAAAATATTTTCATTATTTTTTCAATAGGATGCACCGTTTCCGAGATAGAATCAATTTTATAAAAAAAAATTAAATGCTCTACATTGAGATACGAGGGATGTATAAAGCTATAGAAATGTTGGAAAATTCAGGATTTTCGAATTTCTTTTTCTCTCATCTTGAAGAAAATATATGGTTACGGAGGTATATATATGGTTAAGGGGGTGGTAATTTTCATTATTTTTCAAGTAGGATGCACCGTTTCTGAGATAGAAGCCATTATAGAAAAAAAATACGATAATGCTCTACTTTGAGACACGAACGGTGTAAAACGCTATAGAAAATTTGGAAAATTTAGGATTTTCAGATTTTTTTCTTCCATCATGAAGTAAATATGATGTTGCGGGGTTTCTAAGGGTGAGGTAATTTTCATTATTTTTCAAGATGCACTGTTTCTGAGATAGAAGTGATTATAGAAAAAAAATATGGCAATTCTCTACTTTGAGATATTATGAGCGATGTATAAAGCTATGGAAATTTTGGAAAATTCAGGATTTTCAAATTTCTTTTTCTTTCATCATGAAGAAAATTTGAGGTTGCGGGGTTACTAAGGAAATTTAAAATGGATGACTTTTTTGTAATCAGCACCCCTAGAAACCAACAAAGGGACAACCATATTATTTTTATAAAATTAAGTATGTCCGCCATATTGGAATTTCAAAATGAATGTCATTTTCGTATCCAGCATCCCCAAAAACCTGGTAACGACACCTATGTTAATTTTGCAAAAAAATGAATTACCGTTATTTTTAAATTTCAAAATGAATCTACACAATATCTACACCCCCCCCTAAAGTCGAGGAAAATTAAAAATTGGGAATTTTGTACGCTCCTTTGTTTTTTTATGTGCGCTGGTTTTGCTGCTTGTATGTTTTTTGAGTTACCTACATTACGGAAAATATATGTACCTATTCTTAAATTAAATGTGTACTCACAAATTGTCGCCAAGATGGTTATTTGTTCACTAATATAATATCTGTCTGCCAGTTTGGAATATTCAGTGGTATTATTTAGTCACCAGATTTGTAATTTTTTATTCCTTACATTCTTTAGCCAACATGGTAATTTAGTATTCAATATTCGGTATTTTCACATCCAAAATTTAATTGTTTTGTCGTGATTGTTTTCCGTAAGTGTTTCGTGTTGTGCGACAAAATCCGTAAGTGTTTAAAACAATGAACAATATTCGCGTAAACATAAGAAATCAATATGTTTTGTCGTGAGTTTAAATACATGCCTTTGGATAATTTGATATTATTTGTTGTCCTGTTGAAATTGTTGACACATTTTTCCATTTATTCAAGTTATTTGGTAGAACATAGTCAATCCATTAAATGGTGATGCGAGGGATGAAGATCTGCTAAAATATTATGGCCGCTATATATGTATATGTATGGACTGTTTCTAAGATACTTACCATTTTATATTTTTTCAGTAGTAGTACAGTTCAGTAATAGGTGATCCAATTTATAAAAACACTGAATATGGTTTTAGTTTCACTTGCACAAGTAGTAAGAAGTATAATAAGCAAATCCAAACCCAATTAAAGCTTTGTATTTTTATATTTATTGAATTCTTACTAACGAAAGTCGAAACATATTATTGCAATTTCAATTTCTGCAATCATAGAATGCCAAATTAATATGACAGCTTAAAAAGAAATGTAGTGGTTTAACTATATTTAATTATCTTCTAAATAATGAATATCTAAGTCCAAATACCTAAATCTTATCTCTATGATATCAGGAAGAAGTTTTGGAGTCGATAATACCTGACTGGTTGGTTTAAGATTAGAGAGAGTTTTGCCGAATGAATGAAGGTAATATTTTTTTTATTATTAAAATTAATTTGATTGAACTAAACTAACCTAAACTAACGAGTCAGTAGCAAAACTAAATGAAAATCAACGCTCCTGTTTTTGCGTAGAAATAATTATTTTTAGATAATATTTTAAAGATAAATATAGGTGTCAAAAATAGCACCAACGATTTGTGTAAACCACTGTTATTTTTTTTTAAGTAATGTAGTTTTCATCTTATAGCGGAAACTTCAAAGTGCAATGAAGAGTAAGATGTTACTGTTTATTTGTAAGTAAAATGTTAAAATAAAGATCTTACAACAGTTATAGATTTTAAATTGTGCTTAGAATTGCTTATTATACTTCTGTTAGTTTCCGAGGGAATTAAAAGCACCATTTACATGTTTAATTATTACCCAAACAGGTGGGTGGTTTTTAATTTCAATAACTCGAAAGTGGTCCAATTTCGTCCATACAAAATTATTTATCCAGCCCCATTTTTCAAATGATTTGTCTTCACTCCCCGGATCTCGATTTAAAGGATTTTCAGTTTCCTACGTTTTATTAAACTGTATTAATTTTCGTACGTTAGTACTTTCACATAGAAATGGAACTTTACGAAAACGGTAGTGGTGAACTGTGGCGTAGATATGTAAAAAAAGCGTTAAAAAGATCACAGGCTATTCCACTTTTTTATAATTCTTTCTGCTGGAACATTTAGTAAATAACAATATATACATACCTTATTTAAAATAATATACTAACTATAAAACTGAACATTGTAGGATTTGAAACGTAATCAAAAATATTTCTAAAAATGAAAAAATAAATATAATTAAGTATATAATTTTGATAAAATCTCAATATGTTTTTATTTATTCAGATTGTAATTCTAATACTTACAACTTAAAATAAGAATTTATTTAAATTAAATTATAAAAAAGTGACTCTTTTTTTACTAATGAGTAAGTTTTGCTACAACATAGTAGTAAAATTAACATTAAAGTTTTATAAAATATGCAACAAATTTAAAAAAAATGAAAAAATCTGAATTATCCGGATAATCCGGATTTTTGGGAGAAAAATTCGGAAATCCGGATTTTCAAAAAGTCAAACGTTTGTGGAGGTTTGGATTTTGCGGCAAGTGGCAAACGTGCGGACTCGGCAGTAGGAATACATTTTTTGCAAGTGTCTGCCTAAGTAGTTACCATCAAATCGTTAGCACCTATGTACCTGATACAGTATTTTTATCTCACGAAACGACACGTACTTTAGTGACCACACGAGCTAACGATAGGTACTCGTCTCCATGCACACATCGAACACAGCGTGTTGCGTGCGCTATGTAAACGGCTCAAGTTACCCAAAAAATATGTATAAAATAATTATTCCTCTTTAAATGATGTAAAAAAATCTTTTAAGATTGACTCACTATAACCTTTTTTATGGTAATCAAATTTGGTCGAAATTAATGCATTATTGCGCCATCAGTTGACGCGGACGAAGTCGCGGGCAACAGCTAGTCCATAGTAATATTATAAATGGGAAAGTGTGTGTTTGTCCGTCTCTCACGCCAAAACTACTGAACCGATCTAAATGAAATTTGGTACACAGATATTCTAGAGCCTGAGAAAAGACATAAGCTATTTTATTATCGCGGGGAAATGTACGGTTCCCATGGGATACTTTATTTACAGTTTCACGTAAAAACCACTAAACCGATTATTATGAAATTTGGCACAGTTGAAAAGTAGACTACGGGGAAAGACAAAGGCTACTTTTTATCGCGGGGAAATGTGCGGTTCCCGTGGGATACTTTATTTACTGTTTCACGAAAAAACTACTAAACCGATCATCATGAAATTTGGCACAGACATAAAGTAGACCATAGGGAAGGGCATAGGCTACTTTTTATCGCGGGACATATACGATTCCCATGGGTTACTGTACATACGCGGGCGGAGCCGCGGGCATCAGCTAGTAATTGAATAAAATTTAAGCATTTTTTACTTAGGTACCTACCTATAATATCTATTCAAATTATGTGTGCTATGTGTTGCATTAAAACAGTTACATATGGATTTTATTATCTTTTTCAATACAAATAATAAAATAAGATGACCTACTGCCGACACGACTACACTGTAACACTTTGGGTTCATATAAGTTCACGCCGGCGACGTAGGCGCGCGGCTCGCTTTGCGGCAATTGCGGGCAACTCTTGGAAGCGTTAAATGCCTATTTCGCTTGGTCTACCTGGTCTTAACCTACAAGACGTGGTTACAAATTCAAATTCAAATTATTTATTTCAGATTAAAAATCCATAGTATGTTAGTAACAGTTGTCTTAAAAATTAATGTTAGTAAACAATTTAATGATTAATTTCAATATAGGTACAAGAAGATAAAATCACAAGTAGGGAAAACGAGCTGCCGGGGCATGGAGCTGCATCCAATGCCTCAACAGCTGGGAGTCCCATCGACTACTCAACACCTTCAAGAGTCTGTTCGGGCTGTTCCTTACGCGAGACCACAGCGAGGCGCATCGCTTCCTTAAGATTGCGTAGAAACAATCTGTATTGGCCTCCGCAAACATGGTAGAAGCACTGCAAAAACGCGACAGTCCAAACAGCATCCTGAATATGTTATTGTATTGCACTCGTAGCGCGCTGTGTGCCCGTCTCGTGAAACTAGTCCACAGGCCGCACGTGTAAAATGATTGACAATATGCTTTAAAGAGTGTCAATTTGGCCTCCTTACTACATCGTGCGAACCTTCGAGCCAGCATGTTGCCACGCACACACAGAGCCCTACGCTCCCTCTCTATATCCTCCGTATCTGATAGAGAGCAGGTGACCCAGTGGCCCAGATATTTAAATCGGTCTACCCTCCTCAGTGGGACTACATCACTTGTAGTTATATATATGGTGTATGAAGTATACGGCCGCAGGAATATATTTGTAAATATCTCCGATAATTGTGCGTTTACGTTCATACTTACCATAATGAATATTTTTGTATATGATGTGAGTAAACTAATGATAGGTTTTGTTTACCAATTTCGCAAAAAAAAAGTACTTTTTAAATGTATTTAATTAGTTAACTACACATAAAATAATATATTTTTTTACATTCACCAAGTAGTAATGCCTCAATATTTCTGAATATTAATGAAACTAAATTATTTCAAATGTAGTCCGAGCCCCCATTAGTTTAATGAAAAAAAAAAACATTAATTAATTAATTATTATTTTTATGTTAAATCGTTCGTCCCAATCTTTAAATATAAGCAGTTTTAAAAAAAAATAAAAAATACCCCATTGTGAAAAATAAATTTTCATATCAATGGCACAAAATGTAAAACAGTCCTAAGCTGTTTCTTAAATATTTTTTTTAAATTTAAAGCTTTCACTGCAACCAAAATGACTTTCTTATAATAAATGACCCAAACAGTACACCTTTATAATTCATAAGATAAATACATAACAATATAATAAGTTACGATTGTATCGATATGTTTTAATATATTAACGATGACAAAATCACGCGTTAAGATTATCTCCAAAAAATATATTGTTAGATATTCATACACAATAATATATAATATATAATATGAGAAATATAATTACATATAAAAATATTTGTTTGTTCTTTCTTTACAATAGACAATACTATAATCAATAATGTATTTCATCCGACATAACTAGACCACACCCTACGTATCTCCTCCCAGCAACTCTCGGCGACCACTGACACATAACTCGACGCATCTGCCATTCTGTTCTGTACCACCTCTTTGTACACCGTGTAAGTTTTGGTCACCTCTGGCAACGCTGGCAAACTGTCGTACACGTTTGGCAGAGTTATGTTAATTTCTGGCACGGATATATTCAATTTCGGCAGTATGTCCGGCAATTCGATCGTTGGCAGAAACGGCAGAGAAAATTCCGACAAATCTACGTAGAAATCTGTAAAGTTTGGCATAGCCAGGTGTTCCATGTTTTCGTATGTGTAGTGCACTGAAAAAAGTCGATTACTGTACAACTATGTCCTATATATCCATAAAAAAAGTCTTTTTTGTGGACCAGTTTTGCGTGCAGTTTAAATCTCAATACACAATTTTGTCTAAACCAAGTCTAAGCCTTAGTTTCACCAAAGTATTGATACGACGTTTAACACAGATCTGTCTGTCCCGTGTTAACGTTGAATGAGAGAGAACGATCAAATCCAAGTATATCGAGTAGCGCGTTTGAAGACATTTGGTGAAATCGGGGAGTAGTTACTTTTATTACCTACCTATTTAGCTATGCTTCCAAAAATGTTTCTACCGTGTCATATTTATGGAACATAACAGTTATTTAAACTTCGCGCTAATTCGAACACGCATAGACACAAACAGTACCTAGTTTTAGGTATTTGTCTGTTTTAGCTATAAGACTATTCATAGTACAATCTGTTTTCTTTCTTCTTGTGTATTGTAATGCCCACTTTTTTTTTTATTCATTATTATCTAATATAAAATCCACTTGCCAGTGATTGCCACAGTGTATGTACCAAACCCCTTCGAAATTCAGATTTTTACTAAAGTTTTGTGTATATTCTACCGAATAATAAAAAATAGGTCTGAGAATAAGTCCTTGTAAAATATATATATTATGAATGATCTTTTAGATGGCAGAACAACGTTTTCTGGGCCAAGTAGTTCTGTGAATACGTCGTAAAATATATTTTCTACCAAACGAAATATATTTTAGATGGCAGAACAAAGTTTTCTAGGCCAGGTAGTTTTATAGTATAATACTTACAACCATATCCACAAGCCGGTAGTAGCAGCAGCAGTAGCCACGCCCACCAGCGTCGCTCAGATGCCTGTTGTTTCTTCTTCCCGCTGTCGCTCATGTTATCGGACGTGAACTGGAATATTATATACAAAAATAACTGTATAATATTTGAAGCAAAAATTTCAGTACAGTTACGATAATAGGGAATATGCATAAAATATAAAAATAGCTTAAAATATAATAATATGATACTAGACAGAAAAATAAAGAAAATGGCGAGAAAACTTTCAATATCTGTTGATAAATGAGCAAGATATAAGCGGTCAAAGTTTGTAATCTATCTCTTTCTAGCAAAACGAAATTTAGTATGAACTTTCTATGAAAGTCGTGTTATGTGACGTCACGATACACGTCGGATCTCTCTGTCTAATAGACCACTTTAAACGTTCATATCTTCGTTATTTTTAATGATATCAAAAAACTGATTTTGCCATACGGTTTACCAAACAAGATAGATCTATATAAATAAATAAAAAAAATACGTGCATATTCCCTATTGTGCAACCGAAGAAGTATGAATTTGGCTGGTATGTAGAGGAAGCTAATATTTAAAAAAATCATACAATTAATAAAAATAACACCAACACACACTTCCTCAGATTATTATTATTAACAGACTAGCTGGTTCCCGCGGCTCCGCCCGCGTAAATAAAGTATCGGGTATCCTGCGGGAATACTGTACTTTTCTGGGATAAAAAGAACCCTATGTTTTAGTCGAGAGCCTAAACTACTACCATACCAAATATCATCGAAATCCGTTCGGTAGTTTTTGCGTGAAAGAGGAACAAACATCCATCCATACATCCTCACAAACTTTCACATTTGTCATATTAGTAAGATAGTAAGATTATTCAGTGTGCGCTGTGCGAGTCTTTGTGAAGAAGTTAACTACAATTAAAAAAAAAGGCAAAAGTTAACTTCTTCACGGCGGCGCGACGATCAGTGATAAAACTCGTACGCGGCACACAGATTATAATAGGTTGGGGAAAAAGTCTTTTCGCATTATAGTATGTATGAACTTGTCATAAAATATCTTGGGCTATACCAATTGTATCTGGCTGATTTTGGTATCATTAAAAAGTTTTAATTTTACAGAAGACAATTCCAAATTCAAATTAGGTAAATTTGAGATTTTCATTTGTTTTTCTTATTGGTAAAATGAGTGATTCTTATGAAGAATTTCGATACATTTTAAAATTTTATTACAAAAAAGGTAAAAAAGCAACACAAGCCGTGAAAAAAATTTGTGATGTTTATGGACCTAATGCAGTATCTGTGAGAGTAGCGCAAATTTGGTTTAAGCGTTTTCAATCCGGAATATCAAAGATGCACGTCGCTCTGGTCGCCCTGTTACGGACAAAACTGTTGCCATTTTTGAAAAAGTGGAGCAAGATCGGCATATTAGTAGTTACGATGTAGCTGAAGAACTGGGGATTGACCACAAAACGGTTTTGGCGCATTTGAAAAAAGCTGGGTACACAAAAAAGCTCGATATTTGGGTGCCTCATGAGCTCACTGAAAGAAACCTAATGAACAGTGCACTCATTTGTGATTCTTTATTACGACGTAATGAAACCGAACCATTTTTGAAGAAGCTGATAACTGGTGATGAAAAGTGGATCACGTACGACAAGAACGTGCGAAAAAGATCGTGGTCAAAGGCCGGTCAGGCTTCACAGACTGTGGCGAAACCCGGGTTAACTCGCAACAAGGTGATGCTGTGTGTGTGGTGGGATTGGAAGGGCATTATTCATTATGAACTGTTACCGCCAGGCAGGACCATCAATTCTGAACTGTACTGCGAACAACTGATGAGATTAAAGCAAGAAGTTGAGAGAAAGCGGCCGGAATTAATCAACAGAAGGGGTGTGGTTTTTCACCATGATAACGCTAGACCTCACACATCTTTAGCCACTCAGAAAAAATTACGGGAGTTTGGCTGGGAGGTGTTAATGCATCCGCCGTATAGTCCAGACCTTGCACCTTCAGATTTCCACCTGTTTCGGTCGCTGCAGAATTCCTTAGGCAGTGTCAGGTTGACATCACAAGAGGACTGCCAAAACCACTTGTCGCAGTTTTTTCATCAGAAGCCCCAAAAATTTTATAGCAATGGGATCATGTACCTACCAACAAGATGGCAAAAAGTTATCGAACAAAATGGTACCTATATACTTTAGTCACTTGTAAATAAACTTTATAAAAAAACCTTTTGAATTTTTATATAAAATGCGAAGAAACTTTTTCCCCAACCTAATTTTATTAATGCGTGTTTAACAAACAATAAGGTGTACAAAATTAGCACTCACCGTTTCAGTGACAGTAGTGACGGTGGTGGTAATGACAGTTTTGATGACGGTGTACACCCAGTAGAACGGCGCCGCCACGGCTGACGCTGTTGATAACACGATGCCGGCTGTAATCGTAAACGATTAGGTTAGGTTAGTTAGGGTATTTTTAGTGGGTATACCGTGGGTCTCATTAGCCTATACGGGAGTCCCACATCACCACTCGGGTGCCCCCTGCGCCTGGGTGGTATGCGTAATCAAAATCTTAAATTTAGAAATATGACTAATTTGAGAGTATTAAATATACTTTGCGGTGTCTGGTACCTGTAACACAAGTTTTTCGGATACTCGGCCCGTGCCGAGTATCCGAAAAACTTGGCCCCGTGGCCAGATCGCCGTGGTGGGCGTCCATAATTATAACATATTATATTTATTTTCCACTGATGTTGCCCGCGACTTAACCGTACATTTTCCGCGATAAAAAGTAGCCTATGTTCTTCCTCGTGGTCTACTCTATATCTGTGCCAAAATTCATAAAAATCGCTCCAGTAGTTTTATAGCCTATTCAATGCAAACAAACAAGCAACCTCTTTATCATTATTATAGAAGTACAGATTAATAACATACCTTTTGGTCTTCGCTCAGTATACGGGTACCGATGGGACGGCCCGACCACTTTCCGATACGCGTTGCTGGTGGTCGTGGTGATGGCGGTTACGACGCTGAGCAGCAGCTGCGTAATCCACCAGTGCTGTTGTTGTTTGTAGGGCGAGCGTATGTAGGCGTCCTCGTCGTCCGAACTGTCTATCGTCTGTAATTATTTCCTCCTTATTAGATAACTAGATGTTGCACGCGTCTTCGTGCGCGCAAAAGGAAATCCCGCGGTAACCGTATATTTTTGCCGCGATAAAAAGTAGCACATATCCTTCCCCGTGGTCTAATCTATATCTGTACTAAATTTCATCAAAATCGGTCTAGTAGTTTCGGAGCCTATTCAATTCAAACAAACAAACTTTTTCTCTTTATGATATTAGCACAGCCTATAGAACTATTACCTACAGTCGTCCAACGGACACGTCTAGACAGAGCAATCGTGCGGGGCGTGCGGGGTGAGAGAGGGGCGGTAGCGAGCCCAAGCTGCCATACACTCGCTTGGGACACGTCAGCCGGGGTTGACGCTTTTTAATTTGATTGTTTTAAGTGGTTTGCGACAGTGTTTCGTTTGAGTTGTATGTAGGTACTTATTTACAATGGTCAATTATATGAACAGCTAAAGAAGATTAATTTTAATACATAACCATGCGCCTGTTTCCCGTCAGAATTTTTAGTAAAATTGTATCTACGTATGAGAATTTACTAACTACATCGTCAAATTCAACAATCGCAATCTAAAAACTAGTAAATCCAAATGTCGAAAATTTTCTTTCAGTTTCGCATTTGTAGCTTTTGCAGGGTTCGTAAATATCCGATATTTATAATAAATATCAAAATATCAGATATCTTTGATATATATTATATTACTAGCTTTTGCCCGCGACTTCGTCCGCGTGGAACAGTTACTTTGGGATATCGCTAAAATATACCGGCGACTTCATTTACGTTGAAGGAGAAGCGCTTCCCTGCCCGCGACTGCCCGCCGCGCGCCCCATTATTTTATTACTGCGATATCTTCTAAAATACTCATTGAAATCAAATGACGTATACGGCAAATTTCTTCTAAGTTAAATGCTTGTAATGAATAACGTATTTACTTGGATAAGGATTAATATCATCTTTATGAAAACACCCTCACAAATAATGCTTAATTTTAGAACAAATTTGGTTAGCATAAAAAGGTTATTGTGAGCCAACCTTAAAAGATAGACATGTACTGTCGCGGACTTTTTTATAGAACTTTTAAAGGGGAACAATTCTGTTATACATAATTTTAGCGAAACTTTAACCGTTTCCGCAGCGTATGCAGCGAAAGCTCTCAAAAGGAAAAAATAACCCCCGATTTTGAAACATTCTTGGTTGGTGCTCCGCTCGTATTGAACTTAGCATGATGCTATATAGCCTAAAGCCTTCCTCGATAAATGGACTATCCAACACAAAAAGAATTTTTCAATTCGAACCAGTAGTTCCTGAGATTAGCGCGTTCAAACAAACAAACAAACAAACTCTTCAGCTTTATAATATTAGTATAGATATATATATCCGATTATATATCCGATATTTTTGATTTTTTGATATTTTCAAAATTACATACAAATCTCATAGGTACGGTATGTTTTTTCGTAATAGTTGAATCGAAATAATTTGTATGTCTGATAATTTGAAGATAGGGAAGTAAAATTAAACTCATTTATTTATTATTGATATTAAAAGTTTTCAAATCAATTAAAAATCAACGGTAGATACTTTTGAGAATCAATTTACATAAACCATAAAACCATAAAATGACTTTTGTTTATAACCAGAAGAAAAAAAAGTGTATTAATTTTATCAGTCGAATTAATTTTACACATGGTATAAATGGTATAACAATAGTATAATAACAAACAAGGAATTTTCTTCCGAAAAACAGGGGGTCACGTGGGTGTCATAAGCCGTTACAAGCTGCGTCGACGGCTATGATTAGTTAATGTCGTGTCAAATAGCAAGTTTTTGATGACCTAGGCTTGTGAAACTCTCGGAAAATAAGACCTGTGTTGATGTAAGATTGTTTACATTTAAAACATTCTTTTACATTTTTAAATATCAATATCAATTTTGATATAATATATCAAGCATAAATATCAATTGATATATATCATGATATATATACGATATACCTATATCAATTGATATATATCATGCTAACCCTGAGCTTTTGTATACGCATTTGTATTTTTTATAATAAAACTCTTCATTAATACTTCTATATATTTTTTTTTGTTTTATTCCTAGTACTCTACATACACATACTACGAATACCTACACAAAATGTAGAACAGATTATAATAAAACACAATATTATTGTGACAACCCTGCAGCAATGACGAATACCTACACAAAAGCGGCATTTCGCGCGACTTCAAACGCGTTGGACCACTGTATCTCTTTATTACACTGTGATATTAGTATAGAATTATAGATTAGCTTTTTCCCGCGGCACCGCAAGCGTACTTACACTGCGGCCGCTGTATCTTGACGGGTCTGAACATAGGCTCTGCGAACTTTAGCGCATGTACAACTCGTGAAGAAAACTGTTATTGTATTATTTTTATATACCTATATACTAATAAAATTTCCCTAATACAGTTGACCAATTAGTACAAATAAAATAAATACGAAAACACTTAGAAACAGTTATTGCGCAACCTTCTGCGCGAAGTTCAGACTCGCCAAGATACATCGGCCGTATTGTACCTAGCCAGACCTGCGCCTGATCTCTCGCCAGTCGTGTCGGTTATCCCTCGGTTGATGCGCACACGGCTGCACAGGTATTAGGCTGGGACTTTATGCTCCGGAATCCGGAAGGCCATAGAAAATTCAAAGCATTGAAAATAGAACTCTGCGTTAACAGAATAGAGCTGAAAATTGAACACACAAGTGTCCAGTCAAATGTCAATGTCATATATGACAGCTTGACACTTGACACTTCGATTTTCAACTCTATTGTATTAGCGCAGAGTTCTATTGTCAGTGCTCTACATTTTAGCCAGCGTTCCGGATTCCGGAGCATTATATAGTCAAAGCCTTAACCGCGCGGTTTCCGCTACAGTGATCAGCTTTCTGGTCCGGCACCACCAGCGAGCGGTGCGACATGTTCGGCACCGCGACCTGCCCCGGCATCAGCTCCACGCGGTCCCGGAACAGGGGAGAACTAGGGGGGGGAGTACGTACAGTGATCCTCTTCCTGGTGGTGCCGGTCCGCCAGAGCTGCGCGTACGGTATGTCGGGCTCGTCCACCGTGCTGGGTCCCTTCTCCCTACAGACGGAACTGCGACAGCGAGCGGCGCGACATGTTCGGTACCGCGACCTGCCCCGGCGCCAGCTCCACGCGGTCCCGGGACAGGAGGGAGCTAGAGAGGGGAGGGGGGAGTACGTACAGTGATCCGCTTCCTGGTGGTGCCGGTCCGCCAGAGCTGCGCGTACGGTATGTCGGGCTCGTCCACCGTGCTGGGCCCCTGCAGGCGGAACTGCGACAGCGAGCGGCGCGACATGTTCGGTACCGCGACCTGCCCCGGCGCCAGCTCCACGCGGTCCCGGGACAGGGGGGAGTACGTGTAGTCCGTTTTCGGGTATTTGCTGGAATAATGAAATGAAAGAAGGTCAACTACAATTTTTATAAAACTACTAGCTGTTGCCCGCGACTTCGTCCGCGTCAACTGATGGCGCAATAATGCATTAATTTCGACCAAATTTGATTACCATAAAAAGGTTATAGTGAGTCAATCTTAAAAGATTTTTTTAGATCATTTAAAGAGGAATAATTCTTTCATAGGTACATATTTTTTGAGTAAGTTGAGCCGTTTACGCAGTGCACGCAACGGAAGCCCTCGCAAATAAAGCTCAAATATGAATATTTTTCCCCGTTTTTGCAACATTTTCACTGATGCTTCGCTCCTGTTAGTCGCTGCGTAATGTTATATAGCCTTCCTCGACAAATGGACTATCTAACACAAAAATAATTTTTCAATTCGATTTAGCAGTTCCTGAGATCAGCGCGATCAAACAAACAACGTAAGCCCTCAAAGATGAATAATTTTCCCCGTTTTTTCCACATTTTCCACTGTTCTTCGCTCCTATTGGTCACAGCGTGATGCTTTATAGCCTAGATCCTTCCTCTTTAAATGGACTATCCAACACAAAAATATTTTTTCAATTCAAACCAGTAGTTCCTGAGATTAGCGCGTTCAAGCAAAAAAACTCTTCAGCTTTATAATAATTATAGCTTTTCCCCGCGACTTCGTCCGCGTGGAATAGTTACTTTGGGATATCGCTAAAATTTACCCGCGACTTCATTTACGTAGAAGAAGCGCTTCCACCTCACGACTGCCCGCCCGTTCCGCGCGCCTTACTATAGCGCGCATGATTATTTTATTACTGCGATATCTTCTAAAATACTCATTGAAATCAAATGATGTAAACGGCAAATTTCTTCTAGATTAAATGCTTGTAATGAATAACGTATTTACTTGGATAAGGATTAATATAATCTTTATGAAAACACCTTCACAAATAATGCTTACTTTTAGAACAAATTTGGTAAGTATAAAAA
The DNA here is from genome assembly GCA_905404095.1 of Glaucopsyche alexis. Classification (NCBI taxonomy): domain Eukaryota; kingdom Metazoa; phylum Arthropoda; class Insecta; order Lepidoptera; family Lycaenidae; genus Glaucopsyche; species Glaucopsyche alexis. The sequence goes on along the minus strand of FR990054.1, from coordinate 19,140,147 downwards.
GGTTATAGTGAGCCAACCTTAAAAGATAGACATATACTGTCGCGGACTTTTTTTTAGAACTTTTAAAGGGGAACAATTCTGCCATACATCATTTTAGCGAAACTTTAACCGTTTCCGCAGCGTACGTAGCGAAAGCTCTCAAAAGGAAAAAAAGACCCCCGATTTTGTAACATTCTTGATTGGTACTCCGCTGGTATTGAGTTTAGCATGATGCTATATAGCCTAAAGCCTTCCTCGATAAGTGTACTATCCAACACAAAAATAATTTTTCAATTCGTACCAGTAGTTCCTGAGATTAGCGCGTTCAAACAAACAAACAAACAAACAAACAAACTCTTCAGCTTTATAATATTAGTATAGATTATAGTATAGATAGCTGATGCCCGTGGCTCCGCCCGCGTAAGTACAGTAACCCACGGGAACCGTATATGTCCCGCGATAAAAAGTAGCTTAAAGTTGTAGGAGCACGAGGAAGAACACTTCCTCGTGGTCTACTTTATATCTGTACCAAATTTTATGATGATACGTTTAGTAGTTTTTACGTGAAAGTGTAAAAAAAGTTTTCCACGGGAACCGTATATTTCTCCGCGATAAAAAGTAGCCTATGTCCTTCCTCGTGGTCTACTTTATATCTGTGCCAAATTTCATGATAATCGGTTTAGTAGTTTTTACGTGAAACTGTAAATAAAGTATCCCACAGGAACCGTACATTTCCCTGCGATAAAAAGTAGCCTATATCCTTTCTCAGGCTGCACTCTCTGTATCTGTGTACCAAATTTCGTTACAATCGGTTCAGTAGTTTTGGCGTGGAAGACGGACAAACAGACACACATTTTCCCATTTATAATATTAGTATGGATGTATTATGAAGATAATATGTATTATATACAGCATTCGCAAATATTTAAGTGCCTACTTTTTCAAGAATAGATTTTCATCAAATTTAACTTTTTAATTCTTGTCAGATTTATTTTTCAACATGATGACAACATAATATTATGTCAAAATAAAAATAAAGCTCCCCACTCACGGGCAATCGATTGCTTCGATCAAATTGGAAATTAATTCGTATTTGAAAGTAAATTTCTAACGATAAACTATTACACAAAATGATTAGTGTAAGACCTACCAGCTAGTTTTTGCTGTGGGCGTCAAAAATCGGAACAAAATTTACTCATATATATACGAGTTTCATATAAAAAGTGTAGTAAGGCGGTCCTAGGATCTTAGGCTATATTCAATTTTTATCTAAACCGATTTCCTTGCAACTACGAATCCAATAAATGTTTAAATTGTAAAAACTAAATCGATCGATCACTTGTGAATGGGAGCTTTAAATCAAAAGCACCAAGGAGTATTTATATCAACTTTAAAGCAAATCGCTCCCAAACACCTTTCTTTCCCTTTTTATTCCCGTTAGCGGACGAATTTCAATAAACTATGATACACGAATTCCATTAATTCTGTAACTTAATGTTTGTGCAAAATATGAAGTAGATTGGACCAAGCAATCACGTTGCCCCATACAAACTGTTTTCCCCCTTTTCACCCCCTTAGGAGTCGAATTTCGAAAAATCCCTTCTTATCGGATGCCTACGCATTACAAAGAGCAAGCCCTGCAAGTTTCAGGTCTCTACGATCAGCGGTTTAGGCTGTGCGTTGATCCGTCAGTCATTCAGGACAAAGGATTTTATATGTATAGATACCCCAACTACGTAAATAATATCGCTTATGCTACCCGTGCGTTATTACCAGTACCTACGAATATACACCTATACACCCTATTTATTAAAATTGGACCAGTAGTATAACAGTGGAACAAACATATATACTTCTATACTAATATTGAGTAAGGTCCGAAACTAATGGACCAATTTTGATGAAATTTGGCAGAGGTGTAGAGTAATCACAGGGTATGAAATAGGCTACTTTTCATCGCGGAAAATGTAGTTTCCGCAAGATTAACTTTTGCGCGCACTAAGTCGCGAGTAACATCTAGTACATACATAATATTACATACATAGACTGCCAAAATAGTAACCTTTTGGCTTCGCCGTAGTCAGGTTAAAAGAAGTAGAAATATTGGTACAGTCATTAAGGAGTCAACAGGATCGTTCTAGAAGATCTAGAAGGATCGTTCAGATTAAAATTTATTTTTTACAAAGAGACAATATCAGTAAACTCCATTCTGATTCATTCACTCCACATGATTCAATGTAATCTAAATATAAACAAAATAAAATGAAATTATTGTGTCAGTGTATTTCTTTAATGCATGGTAAATAATTAAGTCACATTTAAATTGGTAGCATTATAGCTGCTCATATTGAGCTTTGTATACTTAATAAACAACAAGTCGTAAGATAATTAATTGGATAATTAGGATCTTTGCAAAATTCCTAGGTTTGTTGCAAAGAGCCAGTTTATTTTAGATAAATTATTCGTTTATTTTAGATATAATTTTAGATATTATGGGAAACTTGTCTGTGAAAAAAAAGGTTGAGAAACCCTGTTTTATACAATACATAATATTATACATACATGATTTAAGACATGCTTATACTACGCCTTCAGCTCTTCACCATTTAAAACGATCATAAAACACCAATTTATAACTGTGAAACACACAATAAGCTAAGTAGCACTGCACCACTGAGAAGTGAGAACTAATGGCTGACATTTTCATTGGAATAAATATAGATTGTGGGCATACGACAGTGTACTTCAATTCTTAGAACAATTTGCACCGATTCATAATAATAATACCTATGGACACTTCACACCATGTCATTCCGGCCCCGTGCTAAGTACCTGAAGAACTTGGTGTTACGGGGGCCAGACAACGGACATCCCGTTGTCTAGTCCCGTTATATTTAATACTTTAAAGATTTTTATTGTATTATACACATAATATATTTTAATACACATTCATGACCCAGGAACACAAACTTTTTTCGGCGGTATTCGAACCCGCGATCCCCGGCTTGAGCATCATCGCTCTCAACCACCGAGCCACTGAGGTCGTATTTTTTCTGAATTTTAGAATATGACTAGTTCTTATCCGCGGCTTTAACTGCGTGTGCTTCAGTTTGAAACTCAGCTTCCACAGCAGATTTCAAGTTACAGCCCTTCTTCGTACCAATTTTTGCGCGATAAAAATCGTTAAAATATGTTGACACAAGCGCCGTGTTTTAAAACCGATTTAATAGGCCATAAAAAACGCTTTTGCGAGCTCTTTGCGAACAAGGCTAAGTCTATCGGTAAATGTAATATGAAGTGTGTAAATACTAAATAGCACTTAAATTAATTCAGAACTTCCTAAATCGCAAGCTAAAATGTTATTAAAAAAAACACTTCAACTTAAAAGTTGGCAAAGACAATTTCAAATTACATTTGTATTTAGATCACTACATAAACAAAACACTAACCTGATTTCATATTCAATTGTCTCCACGTCAATCACTTTTACCAAATTCTCCATTATCAACTTAATTTAAAATCTAGTCCACAAACTAAATCAAACATAATATTAAACGACAACATCAGGCAACGGTTCCATGTCATTTGAATGGTTATATTTTTTCTTTGGCTACCTGATTTTATGCTATAAAAAATAACGAGATCAAAATTAATGTTTGCAATGTTATATTTACGAGAAGAAGAAGAAACTTAATCTGTATAATGGTCGTTAAAAATTACAATTATAAAGTCACTACCGCATTCTATGATGGTTATTTTAAACCCCCGACTATTATATACGTTATAAGTTTGACGTGTCAGTCTGTCTGTGTGGCTGTCCGTGCCATCGTAGATCCTAAACGAAAGGTCCTAAGGCATTTTAGATGCGCTTTTTTGTTTGGAAGCTGACGTGATCGAGATGGTTCTTAGCTATAATTTATCACCATCAGCTCGCTTAGTCAAACTCAAAATTTTTATGATTGACAATCCTGGGGTTAATTAAAAAAAAAATGTTTTACACACAGTGATTGCATTCTTAATTACCTAAGTACATTACGGCCGCTGTATCTTGACGGGTCTGAACATAGGCTCTGCGAACTTTAGCGCATGTACAACTCGTGAAGAAAACTGTTATTGTATTATTTTTATATACCTATGTACTAATAAAATTTCCCTAATACAGTTGACCAACTAGTACAAATAAAATAAATACGAAAACACTTAGAAACAGTTATTGCGAAACCTTCTGCGCGAAGTTCAGACTCGCCAAGATACATCGGCCGTATTGTATATAATATTATGCAATCGGCTGACTGCTGATATTAAAAACGTAAACATATTCGTACGTATATTCGGTAGTCGGTACTGGATTACATTGATCGGTTTTATTCATTAATGTCAATTCATTGACGTCATCTAATGAATGAATTGCAAACAACTTTCGTCTACGAAGTACGAGGACACAATTAGCGCACTGGACATCCTCTATGAGCAATAAGACCATTGCTGTCAGGAAATAACGGCAATTTGGTATCATAATAAAAATTTAAAAATATTATTTATTATGTACTATCGAACAAGAACGAGCTATTTCAATTTAAAACCCGATGTGCCTCTTTTGGACCTTCTTTCAATTACATTTTTAATTCCATATTTCAATAAGATTGAAATGTGAAACACCGAGTGTGATGGCGACCGAACCTTATCTTAAATTCATTAATCTTATTCGTCGTTGTCTGTCATGTACACTATTTATTTATGCGCACAGAGCAACCTAATTGGTTGCTCATAAATATTAATTTCTATACATAATTATATAGATAAATAATTATGATTGGTAAATTAAATTTATGTTGACATAGGTGTGAAGATTTATTTTATTAAATAAAGCTTAGAAATACATAAAATTAACAAAAATAACAATAACATTTTACCTCAGATTAATTTGATTTTATCTAAGAGGCAAAAGAACCCAAAAGTTTAAAGTTCAAATTAAAAAATAAATTAATTAGTATGGGTGAATTTCGATCACAGGGCGGCCCCTTGTATAGTTTATTACCTAAAAGGGGCAAAAAAGTGCAGATGTCCATCTCTCAAAATAAAAAGACGGCTGGCGCTACCGACAGCTGCCCCCAATTCCGGTAATAAGTTCAAATTCGTCCTTCAAAAACATGTTTATATAAATGTCATGTGTTTGCAAGCAAGTAACGGCTATTGTCAACACTAGGTACTTAAAAAATGTAGCTTTCTTATTGCTTGTAGATTCGGTACTAGCCTAGATATGCTAATTGCTAATGGAAGAGTTTTCATTTTCGGTAATAGTAGTTGAGCAGCTTATAGCAATCTAGTTTGAGGTAACACAAACCGTCGTATGTCACCTTTATATTATCGATCCTCATCATCATCGTCAGGGATGGCCAGTAGCGTCAATAAAATGTTGGAAAGAGAAATGAGTTGGTACCGCGAACGAGCTGTCTGTGTGTCTCGACCTGTGTTTACCGTACACATTTGCACATTTGCCGTCGCAGGAGCTGGGGCACGTGTTTATATATGTCACCATAAAATTGTAAAAACCGTTAGATTGCAATATTACTAGAGATATTATAAAATGTCGACAGATTGTCAAATAAAAAAATCTCTTTACAATTGTACGCATTATTTTTCGTTATAATTATTATTATGAAAAAGCAAACAAATATGGCGGCGCGGGGCACTTGCCGTTTAACCAATCGGACGGTAAATATTACAATATAACGAAAAATAACGTGTAAAATTGTAAGAAGAAATTTTTATTTGACAATCTGTCGAGTGTCGACATTTTATATCTCTAGTAATATTACAATCTAACGGTTTTTACAATTTTATGGTGACATAAGTATACGCTCTTTTAACACACTCACTTCCAGTACTCGCCGGCCATCTTGTACAGCTTGTAGGGCAGGTGCTCGGTGTTGGGCTCGCGGTCGAGCAGCACGCTCGCGTCCGCCAGCGCCTGTTCCGCGAACGAGCTGTCCGTGGAGCACGCGCTGTACGCGGGACTGCTGAAACGGGTTGACCTGGTGGACCAAAGACTGGTGTTTAGATAAGTCTTAATAAGGGGCCATCCACATATTGCGTCACGCAAAATTTCGATTTTTTTCCCCCCCCCCCCCCCCATATCACGCTTTTTAGTATCCCTGTACCTGTATTTAACATGTACTGTCACACTTAGTATGACCCCCCCTCCCCCATCAGGTGTGACGTAATATGCGGATGGGCCCTAAGGAAGGAATAATGCAAACTGCAAATGTATCACAGGTACCAAAAAGAGCCAAGTAGGAACATCAAGAAGAAACCTAGACCACGGTGACAAACTGATTCAAAAAGAGCCAGAAGAGTCAAAAGAGTACCTTCTGAATTTCGAGTAGATTAGTACTTGTACTCAGTTTGTCACCGTGGTCTAGGTTTCTTCTTGATGTTCCTACTTGGCTCTTTTTGGGAACAGTGTGTACAACTTTACCACTTTGCAATGATACTCCGAAATAAAGCTATCAATATATTGTAATAATGAATATTAAGATTGGAGAATTATATTAAGGCTGAATACCTACTGAGGTATTCAGTAGGTCTACGGACGATAATTAATTTGTAGCAGGCACATGGTGTCTGTCGGTTAATATTTGAATTAAGATAAATTCCAGATGCTCGGTCGATTCATGGTCATCCGCAATAAGCGAAGTTATTTATACTCCTTCACCTGTCTTGCATATCGCACATTGATAGCGCAAGGTGACGTTCGCGAGTAAACATATTACATATACTTAAGGATCATCGTGTACATTTTAATGCAAATCTACGAAATTATACATGATATTTTTAGCATCATTTCTTTGTAAACAAGATAATTTGTGACTGGTCGAGTTACAATCATCCTTAGCGACCGTAGCTAATGTGGCTAATTTTCTTTTCAATTATCAACACAAGTGGTTAGAACTGTTATATTTATTTCCATCATTTAATATTAAATATATTTAAAATGTTAAGATTCGAACCTACCCTAAATTATGTTATTTTGCTAAAAGAAGGCCCTTATCCTTTACCCCGCCTTAATAAGGTACACGCTTTATCAGAATCCGCACATAGTTGGCCCCAGACGTATTGACCAGTTCATTCCTCTGGACTAGGCTGACTATTTTGTGAGAATGCTGTATGTGCTTGGGCAACCATACGACATTTAAAAACCAACTGTCCCAGGCTTTACAGTATTTCAAGAGTGGTTACTTCGCTCGAAGAATACTGTATAAATCATCCATTAACGGATGCAAAGGCCTAAGTTTTTTATCAGAATCAACAGTCAGGAAGTCTTGGCCGAATACGAGATAATGAACTTCGTTATTTCTCACCTGTCTTGCGTCACATTCCTCACGTTGATGGGGCTGAGGGTGACGTCAGCGAGCGTGCGGTACCCGGTGCTAGTCGACACACGCTCATACTGGCTGTTTATCTCGTTCTGTGGACAACATCAAAGTTTAAAAAAAACACATCAAAGGAGGCTAAAGATGTGGCAGTCGTAAAGTTTGGTGTTTTGGTGTGAGCAAGGTTTGTTTGATTACATTAAATGGCTTTCAGATTTTACGGGCGCAAACATTGATAGGCGTAAAAGTAGATAATTTATATTGCTAAGGCCCAGTTGCGCAGATATGGGTTAAAGTTAACCCTGGTTAAAATATCATGTCTTCTCTTTCATAAATACGAAGAACGAGAGAGATAACAATTAAAATGATACTCATTACTCAACCCAGGCTGAACTTTAACCGAGATCTGCGCATGTGGTCCTTAATATCATAAATAAAAACATGACCTAAACCAGTATCTTGAATTCTAGGGCCTAGGCGAATAAATATCGAAGCGAAACATACAAAACTTTCAGATTCCCAAGCAATTTATTAAACTGCGCAAATTTTCTTATACCAATTCTACAATTTACAGTCACTGAAATTCAAATTATCTTAAAAACTAGGGTCATGTACCTAGCAGAAGAGCTTTCAAGGTCAACGCTTGATGACGTTACGCACGAAATCAGTATGACATCATCGATAACGGCCGAGTTCGTTGCAATATTAGACCGTGAATCATACTCACAATTGTTACGCTACGTGCACATACAAATGGCGAAGTTTTTTGTGGTATTTGGGGAAGAGATGAACCACGATATCATTTATAACAGTAGTTTTATTAGGTACTTACCGTAACATGAATAAATGAGACCTTAGTCGTAACATGAATAAATGAGAATGAAGAAACCAATGTAAGGGCTTTAAACTCTCAATTTACGAAAGTGATATCACAAGGAAGCGTCTTGTGTCACATGAAAACGGTAAAAGAGCAAAGCGTGTTCCTAATTAAGTAGGGGTTTGGGCTTTGGCCATTGTAAAGCTGAAGAAGATAGGTTAGGTTTGAGCGTCTGCGTCTGTTAAAAGTATTTGTTTTCTTTTTTAAATGAGACGATGAAAATTGCAATGTAAAAGAAATACTTCACTTTACTCATCGATTATAAAACTAACCACTTGCCTTTATGTATTACTTCCTCTTGATAACTGCTAAATAAAAGCTTATGTTGTTTGTTTGCTTTGGCAGATGGCACTCATGTCTATCAATCTCTCCTTTTAGCGTTGTTATTCGATAAAAGGGCCTTTATTCCACACATACTGTCTCTTGTATAAACAGAGGCCAACGGGAAAGGATCTGAGCTAATATAAGCTATCGATCTAATGGCATATTATGTCTGAGCAGTTGCTGTTAAGTGTTAACCAAGACAATATTTTATGTTGTAAGAAACCGCAGCCCTAAAGCAGTCTTTCTCTTTACTACAAATAACCAGATTTTTCTGCTTAAATCTGGCTTCAACCAGTTCTTACCGAATAGAAGTTAAAAAAAATCATGAGCCGAAGCAGATCTTACAATGATTTTACGTTAATCAGTAAATTGACTTATTTTTGATCTATCTAATTTAAATAATTTAAGGTTTAGACTATTTCATTAAAATAGCAAGCTTGAATTTGCACTGAATAATGATTTTGTTACAAAAAGTCACTTAATAATTGGTGAAAAAGAAAAGCGGGCCTTAGTTACTAACGTACCAATAGTCAATACCTTAATATCTAAACAATAACCTAACTAAACTAATCATCATTAAGTTTTATAACGAGTTCAATATGCAAACTAATTCAAAATAATAGCACAAACACATAAAATTAATTATCAACACAATATATTAGTATAATGACTAAACGCTAATAGAAATTAGAACCGACCTTCGCCATAATATCGACTAAACTACGTCATGCACCATAGAAACAAATGTCTTACCTCGAAAAATACTATATTTACACTGTAAATTGGGTCAAGATTTGAAAGAATTGCACTTTTAACTTTACAGACGACTAATTCTCAGTTGAGTAGGGGTTATAGTGTTCATATGGTTGGACGATTTATAAATAACCGACGCGGGGGTTTTGGCTATATTAGTTTGAATTTCCTCTTGTAGCGCCATATAATATAGTTAATACATAAGTACAATAATGTACCTACAGGATATTAGTGAGTAATAAAGGAGATAAAAATACCCGACTGAAGTTTAACATATTAAGCATAAGCAAAATTTAAAAATTTAAGTAAACCCCGAATTTTTCCGCAGTGAGCGAGCTATGACGATGATTTATAAATTATAGCTAAGGCTGCTAAAAACACTCGATCTCGATGTCTTGCTTTCAACAAATAAAAAAGTTCTTCCGTTTGGCAGCTACGAACATGACATGCACAGACAGACAGACACGTCTAACAGAACCTCAATTCTCGTATTTAAAGTACACTTTCATTTTACTTTGATTGGATTGAAAGTGAAGCGACATGTTACCGGATTTTATAACGTTTCGACCGTTTAGAGCGCGTTTCACGTTGCTTTAACGTTTATAAAAACACCGTTTGAGAGTTTTAGCGTATCGGGATTTCATTGTAATTGTATTCATGCAGGTTTTATTTAGCAGAATTGCCCCTCTTGGAACTCTCCTCTGTTTTCAGGGGACAAAATTAAAATATAAACTGTGTTGTTATACAAAGTAAGAAACTTTACAAAAAGTTCACAATATGTGTTCCAAATTATGTTCCTACTAATATAAGCCTAATATGACCCATCACCTAACATATTTTTTAATATATTATCTTGTCTAGTTACTAGCAAGTCTCTCATAGGCTCTTGCCAACTAAATTGTATGGCCACAATAATGCGGGCTGGACACACAATAGGTCAATTAAGATCTCCGATACGATTCTAATGACTAAGCAGACCGTTAAACACTTTATCACAAGAATGTATACCAACATCTGAGAGTTTTATTTAGCAGAATTGACACACGCACGCACGCCACGCTAAAACTGCCAAACGGTATTCTCGTAAACGTTAAACCGGCGTCAAACGCGCTCTGATTGGTCTAGACTTCACAAAATCAGTTTTTAACTAGATAGATAACATTTCGCTTCACTTACAATCAAAGTAAAATGAAAGTCTACTTTAACTACGAGAATTGAGGTTCTGAATTCTAATCAAACATACTACAGTCTCGAGAAATTATATTATGGCATGTATTGTTCTCTAATCACACTTCTTTGAAAACACGTGCTTAGTGTTGCCTGCAGCTGCTTGTGAGTGGTGGGTGACTAACATTTTTAGCAGGCATGCGTCTCAAATTGGTCGTTTTACTTCTACAAGATATAATAATCAAAAGTTAAGAACTTATAACCCGACTATGCAAAATAAATCCTTCCTTCCTATCCTTCCAGATCCCGTAGATATAACCCTCCACTGTCAGTCCCAGTTTACAACACTAACTATAGAATAAATTCCTTCTTGGTGCGAGCAACTAACACTTTTAATGCATTATGTAAGGAACGTGACTAACACCCATATCATTAGTTGTTACCTCGAGATTTCCTCCACTCGACTCAACCTCAATCCACGAAAGTTGTATCATTAGTTCAACGAAATTCCCTCGACTTGAGGAATTTCCTTACACGAGTGGAGGAATCAACTGTCAAACTTAAGGTACCTCAGGACGTACCTTGAGGCTCCCTCGAGCGTCTATTTCCGACATTTATATCAATTCTTTTTACAAACAGAGTGGAATTATTTGAAGTAATTACGCAATTACAGAGGGATACTTATTTAAAGATAAGCATGGAGGATTTTTTGGATCTTTACTTTACGAAAATCCGCCACTGCCTTTACGAAATTCCGTATAATTATACAGCGCATAGATTAATCATTCAGTAAAATTTGGATCGAGTTTTAATGGTTACTGTAGGTGTTAACATAAAAAAATATATTTTTCCATGATTATTTATCTCCACTCAACCTTACTGGAGGAGCAAATAGCCGAGGTAGAAATTATGTTTAAGAATACCAAACTCGAGGAACTTCTCAAGGATACCTCAGATGAGGTTGAGTCGAGGCGGATCTGAGGAAACAACTAATGATACGGGTGTTAGATCCCTTTGCTGCTAATGTTGCTATAGCAAGATCCAAATTTAATATTTTTTTTTTCGTGATTGATGATTGATGTAAGTATGGTGCTTATATTATTTATAGGTATATTAGTAACAAAAAAAAATCTAAACCTAAATTTCCATGTACTTAGGTTCATTTTTTATTATTGTTAGTAACTTGTGATTGTTGTAAAGTTTGAATACTATAAATTCTATCCCCCTTACTAATAAACGCTGTATAAGCTTTGAATAGTTATATAGTGTTTTGTTCCCGTCACACAAGTGACATTTTTAATTCGATAGAAGAAGACAAAATACTGTATAACTATTCAAAGCTTATACAGCGTTTATTAGTAAGGGGGTATAGCTATTAGTGGAAACCTATTATTGGCTTAACTCTAATTACTGTGCTGTTCTCTACCTTTTTAATTATATAACCTGTTGGTTCCCCGAATAAATAAATAAATAAATTATATTGCCTATATCACCCGGGGGCCGGGCTATTATTACGGATCTATTGACACCTCATTTATTAAAATCCCGCTCCTGAGTCCTGACTAGCCATGGTCTGCGTTTCCGTGTTGGGGTATAAATTATAATAGAAGGGGTATAGCACAAGTTGCTAGGTTGCCTCTCTCTCACAGTTGATAAACATCAACTGTGAGCTAATATAAGATGTTTTTTATTTGGTAACATTTCGGTAGCAACTAGCAGCTGCATTTTCCTTGACATATTTCTTTGGTAATATGTGAAGGCAAAAAATGTGCAAATTAAACAAAAAAAAAAAATTGTATTCTGTCTGTGGCGCATGTTTATCGAGTGCATAGATAAAAAAGTAATTACGTTTACAAATTTTATTTTATTGTCTTGTCGCGACTCGCGTCTCGCGGCGCAATTCCTAAAATTGTAGGGGTAGGATAGATAATAGATATAGACGGTATGAAAACGATAACTTTTGAAGTTCTAAAGTCCATCAAGTCTACTTAAGTCGAGTAATTTTATTCAAGAATTTGAAATTACTAGTTTTGAACATTTTGGTATTTTTTCTAAAGTGTCACACGACACAGTCCTCCTAATAGAGACTAGCAAACGTAAGTTGAACCTGAGAATTGGCAGCAATTCAAAAAAAAATCTAAGGGTGGCAACATTTTGATTCCCATGAAAAAAAAAACAACCTGATGAGTTAGGTACTTGCTAATTAATTAATTAGTACTAACACGATAAATAAAACGTGAAATAAATTTTTCTACCCTTCTCAAGCTAAAACCACAGATTTTTTGTCAAATTGACAACGAAGGTCGTATTTATACTCTTTGTCAGACTCTATCACTCTACTCCTAATATCATTATTTTTAAATCTAGAAAAATCACGTGCACAGTCCTTGGAAGTCTGGCCTAGGATTATTTTAGGAATAACTTTTAATCTAACGTCTCGACGTGTAAACACTTATTAGAAGCTAGTATAATAAAGTAAAGAACGCAGTTTAAACTTTAACTGCAGTTTTGTACTTACTTTGACACCATTTTAATAAGTAATTAACTTTTTATGTGTTTAACTCAGTACTTATTAATTTTAGAAATATGCATGGAAAGTAGTACCTTGTCGTAAGGTTGTAGTAAAGAATGCGTGTTTCTTATCTTCCAGCTTTTCTTATCTCAAAATTTATAGTAATGTCAGATAACAAAATATCTACTTCGTGTTTCATCAAAACTTACTTGTAGTGTCTCCTAAAAATATTTTCAAGTAAAAAATAAGAAATTGTATCTACATGATGTGTTCCTACTTCCTAAGTGTTTCCTGTTCCTACATTTTCCTTTTTTAACCGACTTCCAAAAAGTTTTAGTATGTTCGGGTGCGGATTTTTTTCTTCAATTTAATATTCAGATTTGGGCCAACACATTCTAGGATAAAATTCTGATTTATCTAATGTTATAAATATTATCTATAAAATTATATATATATATTTTTTTTTATTGGTATCCAAGACATACAAGAAAATATATAATATTATTTTGTTCATAGTCATCATCAGAAGCCCTACAGGGGCTTATATGTTGATGACTTAACAATATTTTTTTATACTTTTTAAACTCTTTATTAACACTAGTGACTTAACACTAAATTTTATAACTATTTTAATTAACACTGGTGACTTAACAGTAAATGTTGTACTTAACTATTTAAACACACTGAGAACAAAGTGGAGTAATATACATTATGCGTACATACAAATGCTGCATCCAATAGCATTTTATCACAATCTATTGAAGAGTGTGTTGACTGGTGTATATGTGGTGTGTGTGTGTGTGTGTGGTGTGTGTGCAGGGGCGGATCGTGAATTTGTGAGGCCCTGGGCTGTAACTACTTAGGGGCCTATCTAAGTAGGTACTCAACTAATAGCCATGTCAAAAAACTTTTTCTGTAATGATATTATTACATATTCTTTATCGCACAAAAAAGCATAAATATTACTTAAATCTACGCAAGTGCTAGTTGTACAAAAGGCGACCTTATTGCTGTGGTAGCAATCTCTTCCAGGTAACCTTTGGGTGAGAGAGAAACCGAAATAGGATATATAATATATATAAGAATATAAAAAAACAATAAAATAAATTTATTTATTTATTATGAATTAGTAAAAGAATTGACAGGTTATGTGTGTGACGGTTATGTTTTATTACTATTAAAATATAATCGGAATGAAAGTACAATACGAGAAAAGATGATTTCAGCAAAACCTAAACGTATAAAAGGTATTTAAGGCTTGGGTTTTTCTATAAATATAAAAGTATTGGGTATTTCGGGCCATCAAGCAAACTATGCTTGCGTGCGAAACAAGGGCTCGAAGGTAGCTTCATAATAATAAATCACCAAGAGATGACGAAATAACCACAGAGCTGCTCAAAGCAGGAGGAACACCTGTCTTGACTGAGCTCCTTAATTCCGTCATTCACACTGGCACTACCCCGGAAGTATAGAGCAGAAACATGGTGGTTTCATTTTTAAAATAGGCGATAACACCGACTTGAAACTACCGTCCCATTCCGCTCCTGAGCCACGTTTATTAGCTATTATCGAAGGTTATCTCGAATTATCCTTCCCAGAAGTTCAACGACTTTCAGCCAGTGGAGCAGACCGGGAACCACATACATACATCGAGAACTATAATTAGCTTCTCTGCTTAGCATATGCGGACTATAAGAAAGCCTTCGATACCGTCAAGACCTGAAGGACAATTCTGCTAAATAAAACCTGCATTAATACAATTACAATCAAGTCTCAATACGCTAATCTCAAACGGTGTTTTTATATAGGTAAGTTAAACCAACGTGAAACGCGCTCTGATTGGTCGAAACGTCATAAAGTAAAATTTAATTCTACTTTAAATACGAGAATTGAGGTACTGGTCTGTGCTGGAATTCATGCAGACATGCCTCGTTGACTGCCGATAATATTTCGAGTTGTTAAGATGTTTGTTCAAGGCCGCAACGATTACCGTCCAAGTAAAAAAATTGCCCATAAAACGGATCCAACTTCGTCAAGAAATGAGACAGGTAGATGTTATCTCTTCGAAACTGTTTACTAACGCGTCGTAGAACGTTTTCATGTCACTTGATTGGAACGACCTGAGACTGAACATAAACGGCCAATACATCTCACACTGATGAAATAATCATTATGTCAGAATATCTGCAGGACCTGGAAGAGATGCCGAACAGCCTAAGCGATTGTTCAAGACGGGTGCGTCTCGGGATAACCCTTAACAAAACCAAAATTATGCATATTGAACATATTCTCCAGAAACCTGTCGTCGTAAATGAAGTTACTACTAGTCTTAAAGTTAAGAAGCAAGAATACGTATATCTTGGGTAAACTCTCATTCAACTAGGGCGGCATAACTTTGAGAACGAGGCAAATAGAAGAATAAGCTTGGGCTGAGTTGCATTCGGGAAGCTCCGGAACAACTACTACGAATTAAAGCACTGACATTGCTCATAGAATTAGCACGCTGAACTGGAAGTGAGCCGGCCATATTTGCAGACGGACAGACGGTTGATGGCGCAGACAAGCGTTAGAGTGGAGATCATGCTTAGGCAAACGTAGTATAGGACGACCTGCGGCACAAGTTGGCTGGCAGCAGATGGATGAGGGCGAGATCGGGATGGTTGGCGCTCGGCCTACGTTAAGCAGTGGGCTATTGTGTGTATATATAGTGGGATGATGAAATTTCCCCGTCGATAATAATTAATATCGACCTCTGATATTGAAAGGCTTGTTTAAATAGCATTTCCTTTTCCTGCATAATAAACATAATTTTGATAGGAAGACGCCACGGTAACTTATGTAGCTTATTTTTTTTATGTACACGGAAAATACAGAAAAATATAAGGTACTTAATACATACAAATCAGGTATAAGTTTAACTTTATTACGCACAAAATAAAAGTTTTTTTTCAGTGTCCTTTATTCTAATTTACCTTTAATTTTAAAAGTTAAATTAATAAACTAGCATATTCCAAAATTAGTCACCAAAAATAATTTTTACATTAAAAATAAATAGCCTATTAAAAAAAATACGTTTTATTTTTGAATGCTTTAGTAAAAAATAGACACAAAGCTAAATAAGCCAATTAAATTTTTAAAATTTTGGAAAAAACTGACACCGTTTTTTAATGATTAATTAACAAATTAACAAAGGCTTACACTTACTATTATAGTCAAAAAAACAAAAAATGGTCTATTCTCCAATTACATTTTAGGCGTTTACCAAAAATCAAGAATTTTGGATTAAGCCACTTCAATTCTGAAGGTGCGATATGTATAAAATAACCAATATTTTTAATAAATATAATATTCATTTTTAATACCCTAAAAAAATTAATGAAAATCAGCATGAAAAACATCCTTTCACCTTTATTTTCCGCCTTAACTCAATTCTTAGAAGTATGCAATTTTTTACAATGTTTTCTTATGACAATATCACGTAAAAATATCGCCCGTAAACCGACTTTACAGACAGCCGATTTTTTAAATTCAAATTATCGCCTATTGTTTTTAGCGGAGTTTGGGGGCCCCTTGTAACCTCGGGGCCCTGGGCTGCAGCCCAAGTAGCCCTTAGATAGATCCGGCCCTGTGTGTGTGTGTGTGTGTGTGGTGTGTGTGTGTGTGTGTGTGGTGTGTGTGTGTGTGTGTGTGTGTGTGTGTGTGTGTGTGTGTGTGTGTGTGTGTGTGTGTGTGGTCTGTGTGTGGTGTGTGTGTGTATGAGCATGGATGTATAGCACCCTAGCCCTACGACCTTGTCTTGGGATCAGTATAAGAACTACTAGGGTGCTTGTCTAGTAGGTATATATAATGTATAAGTAGTGCAGTATTAGGCCATACTGGTTTGGCTATATATGTATTTACCATACACATAGTGTGTAGTCAGTCTAAAGAAATAATGTATTTTATAAAACAGTTTTTACATTTTTTACTTTCAGATATGCTTAAGTATATCATTATGCAAATTGTTAATTAATTTAGCTAGATAGATAGCACCCTAGCCCTACGACCATGTCTTGGGATCAGTATACAGAACTACTAGGGTGCCTGTCTAAAGTATAAAAGTAGTATGGTATTAAGCCATATAGGTTTGGTTATCTGTGTATGGGTAAGCATATTCTTTACAGTCTAAAGACAGAAAGTATTTTTTTAAACAGTGTTTTACATTTTTAGCATTTTTTCCTTCTAGATATTGCTTCAGTATATCATTAGGCAAATTGTTGAGCAATTTAGGTAATGTATAGGTGTAATGTCTTATTCCATAAACGTTATTACATGTAGGGAGGGTGTATCTATTATATTTATTTAGTTTTCTTAAATTTTCTGGTCTATTTTTTTCTTTTAATACATTCAAGTTATGATGTTCTTCCTTTAATATTGAGAATTTAATCTTGCTTTGAATTGGAAGTATGTTACAAAATTTAAATAATTCTATATAATTATAACTAAACTTTTGTTTTATTCTAGTTGGTACTATGTTCTTAAGTAGTCTAATTTGCAGCTTAAAGATGTTATTCAAAACTGTTTTATGAGCTCTGCCATATGTACTTAGTCCATAGGCAATAATAGAGTCAGCAAGTGCCAAATACAGCAGTCTTAAAGCTTTGTAGGGCATTCTATGTTTAAGTATACATATTTTTCCTAATATTGTGCGTAATTTATTACATATGTAAGTGACATGAGGTTTCCAGTTCAATCTGTCATCTATAATAAGACCTAAATATATGTGACTACTGACAAACTCAATCTGTGGGCAGGCACATGTAGTTACAGGCTGTTGGTGTAGGCAGTTGTGTTGGTGAGCCATGATAGTGGGCGAGTGATTGGTTTTATTATGGCTAGTATGTATATGTATGCCCTTGGTTTTTTCAGTATTAATCACTAGTCCAACATCATGTGCCCATCGGCACAACATATTGAAGTTATTTTGTGTAATATTTTGTGCAATTTTCAGATCCCTATCAGCTGCAATCAAACAGGTGTCATCGGCAAATTGGTAGACTGATCCAGATTTAATTAAATTACACATTTCGTTTACATAAATTAGATATTCAGTTGGCCCGATTATCGAGCCTTGAGCGGTGCCTTGCTCTGTCACTGCTGGCTGGCTCAACACATTACATACTTTAACACATGTATTGCGATTAGTGTGATAATTTTTTAACAAGTTTAGAAGGTTACCTTGTATTCCACAGTTATACAATTTATCATATAAGGTTTTGTACTGTAACATTTCAAATGCTTTAGTAAAGTCTATGAAAACAACAATTATATGTTTTTTATTGTTCATATGATCATTTAGTTCATTTGTGAAATTGCATAATAATTGAGTGGTACTTTTCTTTTGTTGAAAGCCATACTGATGTGAGTTAATTATTTTGAGTTTTTCTAAGTAACTTGTAATTTCATCACTTAAGTAACGCTCAATTATTTTGTCCACACATGACAATATAGTAATTGGTCTATAGTTTTGGTATTCTCCCTGTGATCCTTTTTTGTAAACAGGTCTAATCATTCCAGTTTTTAATTTATCTGGGTATACACCCGTATTTATACATGTGTTAATTAAGTGGGTAATAGCAGGTGTAATGGTAGCGGATATACTTCTTAAATCAGATGCTTTAATTTCATCAATTCCTGGACTTTTACTAATATTGAGCTTATTTATAATTTTGAATACCTTATTATTTGATGCCCGTTTTAAATACATAGACACATCTGTCTCACAAGAGTACAGGTTGGGGTTCAATGTTTCCTTGCCACAAAAATTGGAGGCCTTTTTGACTCCTTCCTGAAACTCTTTTGAGAAGTTATTAGAAATACAAGTCCTGAAGACTTAGTTTAAAGGATTTTTGTATAGTGTCATCAAGGCCACATTTTTTATTTCCACAGATTTCATTCATAATATTCCACAATTTTTTTGAGTCTCTAAAGTTTTCAATTATTTGTAATTTTATGTAAGAGTTTTTGCATTTATTAATATATTTATTAGTTTTATTGCGATAACTATTATAGATTAATCTGTTTTTTACATTGAGAGGGTCCTTTTTCCATATTTTATATAATTCCTCCCTTACTTTACACATTTTTTTTACTTTACTGTTTATCCACTTACAATTAACTCTGTTAGAATGTTTTACAATACAGATATATTTATTTTTATTGTATATTTCCTTAAACTTTGAATGAATATAGTTATATATTTCATTTGGATTACTAGATTTTAATACCGCGCTCCAGTCAACCAATTGCAAGTCTGCTGTGATAGCTTTGTTATCAGCTCGTGTGATGGCATGCAGGGAATTGTCAGGGATCATTGTGCCATTACTGCCTTCAGGCGATAGTTGAAAAGCACAACCTATTATGTAGTGGTCAGCCAAACACACCTGTACAACACTAGTGTAAATGGGCATAGAGTAAATTGAACGGACAAATATGTGATCAATACAGGAATGAGTCATTTGATCCATATATTTTTCTTCACGTGTATAATCAGTTATTCCACATGCCAAGCCTAATTCACTGAGGTTATTTAAGTAATTTGTTTGTTCAATACCCGACTTATTAATATCCAGATTCATATCACCTACTAATATTATATTACTCTGTGTGAAACCACTAAGTATACTATTTAGCTCCTTGATAAAACTGGTTTTATTGTAATTAGGTGGCCTGTATACCGCACACACATTTGTTATTGTGTTGTTTGTTTTAATATATCCTTGTATTGATTCAAAGCTAGTAGTTTTGCAGTTAATCCGAGTAAAGCTTAGACTTTTGTGAGTGTACAAAATCACACCCCCTCCTTTACGGTTTTTGCGTAGATTTGTGTGCATATTATAATTGTTTAGTGTGTACAAAAGTGACATTGTTTCTTTTATATTTACTTCTGAGATAATAATGAGATCAATAATTTTAGGACTAGTACTAATAATATATTCTAGGTGCGAGAAGTTTTTTTGAATGGACCTTATGTTGGTGTGAAAAGTTAAGAATTGATTGTTATTAGGTAAAGAGTTTACATATGATTGCCAATTACAGTATTTTTTTTCTATGATATCAGTATAACAATTTGTATCCATTATTTTGACATATTTAGATAGGTTAAATCGACTATTACAAAATGTAGAATATTTTAACAAATTTAATATAAATACCTCATTTATTTTTGAGTTTGTCAATGTCAGCAACCGACCCAATTACATGAATTCTATCACCATCTGCCTTCCTTGCCAACACTGTGCCTCGTTTGCACCATATGTATTTGAATTGTTTATTTTCCATTAGATCTGTCTTAGCCTTCCACAAGAGATATGAAGTTGCAGGTGTGAGTGCCTCGCGTAGATAAATCCTTGATTTGATGCCGTCTCTTCCTATGTCGCTGTGGGTTATTGTAGTGGTTTTAGCTGTATTTAGCCACTTGTCACGGAATCCATCCAGGAGGGTGACCACAATAACATCATTTTGGTTACCTTTTCTGGTTTCTTTGCGGAAAACCGTTTTAATTTGGTTGGAATCTTGTTTTAGCTTGTTGCATATAATATTAACTATGTTGATAATGTCTTCGTTCTCCTCCTTGGCTATACCGCAGATCTCCATTCTATTTTCTATCTGTTTCTGTTCTAAAGCGTTGATTTTCTGCTCCATAAATTCATTTTTCAGTGTCATATGTTTTATCTGGTTATTGACGTCCTTACATTGGCTCTGCAGTGACTTAAAGTTGTCCTGGAATATGTTGATGTTGTCTTGAAAGTCATCTATTTTATCAGCGTAAAACTTCAAGCTACGTTGCATTTCGTCTTGGATAATTTCTCTTATTTGACGGCGCATATCAGTTACTTGGCGGTGTATGTCCGTTATTATTCTGCTCGTATCTGTGCCGGTCAATTGAATCTCGTCGGAGTCTGGCATCGATTCTTCATCTGCCTCCGGTAGTATTACTGAGATTCTCATCCCTTTTGTTTGCGATGCACAGGAGCGGCACTTCCAGTCAGCGGATTCCGTTGCACTTAGTGCCGTTATTTGTTCAATTGTAAGCGATGCACACGCAGCGTGCAGCCATTTTGAACACTTGTTGCACTGTATGCTGGGGCTTCTTCTGGAGACGAGCTTTGAACATATTGAGCATTTTGCCATTGCCGCTTGTAGTCTCTTAGGTAGTGTAATTTATGAAACACTCGCAATTCAGATCGAATATAAGAAAGAAACTCGAGATTATCAAGTTTCCTTTTAGAAAAAATGGCGGTCGGTGAATTATCAGTGTTTGCTACAGAACTCCTACGAAACGGTTTGACCGATTTCTATGGAATTTATTCGGTAGACGGTAGGTTGTAAGCTATTTTTCACCCTTCAGTGATATTGGTTGTCCCCAAATTTTTATTTTTTTTGCCATTACATTTTATTATTTCATGATTTGGCATTAAAATGCATATAGCCCTCAATTTTCACCCTTCTAACATCAACCCCAATTGTTTAATAACGATAGTACTACTGTAATAATCTGTAGATGTTTGTAGAAAGTAATTTGTTTTCCAGTTCATAGTTAAAACAGACGTCTGTCGGGTACAGGTAGTTTATTATAAAATTGAATCTAGTGCCACATTGTGTTATCATCGAATTAATTTTGTTTTTGTCTATCATTTATCAATATTATCAATGATGAATATTAATAATTAGCATTTGCCCGCGGGCCTAAGGCAGTAAAATAGAGGATGAAAGTTAATTCAAAACTTTCATCTCCTATTTTACTCTCTTAGGGGTTGAATATTCGTCATTACTCAATGCATACATTTGTATCGGCCCAACGCGAACGTCAGTTTTTCACGAAATAAATCCCGCTTATTTTTATTAATCTCGCGTTTAAAAGTGTAAATTTAATGTTTAATAGGCGTAAACAGTTATGGTTACGTGTGCAGTAGGTACCTGGTTGTAATTCTTCTAGGAAAGAAAATCCACAGAATTATTAATTTCATATGTAAGTACAACTGAAAGATTTAATTCTCTAAATGTTGTTTTGGAACTCTGCAAAAGGAAATGATGCACAAATGAATAGATCATAATATCGCATTTTAATATATTCATGTTCTGAATGCATAGGATTTGAATTCAGCGAAATATCAAATACGTGAATTTCTTATTTAATTTCATATAGAGTCTGTATGCACTGCACTACAAGTCCTGTACAGATACACGTTACACGCACACTAGTGTAATTTTATTTTGGGCTCGCCTGACTGAGTCTATTGCCGATCTACGGTAGTTTATGCTAAATCTATGGTGTTGACTATAATTGAAGCCGAACAACACATTGCTCATGCGAATGTCAATTTTGTTTCTCAATACACCTAAACGTTTTATTTTTATTTTGGGCTTTGGAATGTAGTTTATACAAAAAGTATGGCATGCTAGTACCACGTGCGGTACTTGTTTCGAAACCATCTGCTGTGCTAAAGGCCAAGTCCAAAATGGACGAGAGCAGCGGCGGCGCGCGCCGCTGTCTTGGTTCTTTTGATGTATTAATAATTTATACTTATTAGCAATGGGGGTATTATTAAATATGAAGCAAAAAGGGCAGTTTTTACGAGAATTGTGCAACCGGAAGAGTATGAAATATGGCTTGAAAATTTTATGTGTAGAAATTAATTTTTTTAATTACCTATGCTTAAACATGCGTAAATAACATCAACACACACTATTTTAGATTACTGAAAAAGCATGGTGCGTTTGATAGAAACAATTCGATAAAAAAAAAAACTTCCTTTATTTATTATATGGGCGAGTTTGTGTTGAGCTGAGATTTTCCCATACGTGAGATGATTTTTTTGCTTTGAGTATGACAATTATTTTTCTACCTAAACATCTATACATAAGCAGTAGATCATATGCCCAAAATATCCGTAATTGATTTTACCAAACCTTATATACGCTACTAGTTTTCCCGAGAAAATGTACGGTTCCGGCGAAATAAATTTCATGAATACAACTGTAATTTTTCTTTTGAGTGTCAAATTAAAAACGTAACGTACAATACGGCCGATGTATCTTGGCGAGTCTGAACTTCGTGCAGAAGGTTGCGCATTAGCTGTTTCTAAGTGTTTTCGTATTTATTTTATTTGTAGTAATTGGTCAACTGTATTAGGGAAATTTTATTAGTACATAGGTATATAAAAATAATACATTAATAGTTTTCTTTACGAGTTGAACATGCGCTAAAGTTCGCAGAGCCTATGTTCAGACCCGTCAAGATACAGCGGCCGTAGTGTAATGTTCTTTATTTGAATTGACCCAGATACAACTTTCTATTTAGGGTGGGGTTCTATTAAGGGAGCAGGGCCATAAAAATAAATCAACACGACACGACATGCTAGTTGCTACTAAATTGGGTCAAACTATTGATATATTGACAATTGTTGTATTTGTTCTTTTGTTCTATAGTTAGGGCTTTTAGCCAAAAATCAAAATAACTTGCGCAATCGGCATTTTAGGGTTCCGCACCCAAAGGTGACTTGGCGGGTGACGTCATCAAACGTTGATCTTGAAAGCTCTTCCGCTTACTGGGGTACATGACCCTATACTAAGACTCCGCTATCCGTCCAGGCTCAATCTCATGAACCATGAATCGTGATAGCTAGACAGTTGAAATTTTCACAGAGCATGTAGGTAGGATGTACCTATTTCTGTTGCCGCTATAACAACAAATATTAAAAACCGAATAAAATATATTAAATATTTAAGTGAGGATCCCTACAACCAACGACACATGTGATTTTTTTGCCGTTTTGTACAGAGCCCTTCTCGCCATACCCGACTTGCACTTGGTCGGTTTTTTTTTCCTTAATTATTTTCGATTTTGTTTAGATTAATTTTTTTTCGCTGTGTATTAGTGCGTTGAAACTGAAAAGTTTACTTTATTTAATACTAGATGTTTACCGCGATTAAAAATAGTACAATATGTCCTTCCTTCCCCGTGTCAAATTTCATCAAAATCGGTTTAGTAGTTTCGGAGCCTATTCAATGCAAAGAAACAAACTTTCCCTCTTTATTATATTAGTATAGAAGTATAGATATAGATTAATTAAATGATTATAAAAGTCTACAGACTATAGAAATCACAAACAAAGTATAATATTAAACGGATTTAATGAAAGGAAGCAGCCAATATAGCTACACCCTACAACTTACAAGTACATGCTTTCTAAACGGTCAATAAAATTAGGATTATTAGAGGACGAATTCTACATGCCAGTGGCGAAGGCTGGTTCTCTTTCATAGTTCCGCATGTACAATAGGGTGGTCTTCGAAAGGTAAGCGGTAAGTGAAGCCGATAGGAATGGATTTATAGGAACCCCAAGCCACTGCTACTAGGGAATATTATTCGAATATTCGAATATTCGTTTTATTCGAATATTCGATGATTTTATTATTCGAATTTGACTGGGTTCAATATTCGAATATTTCGAATAAAACGAATAATAAAAATATTTTATTTATTTTTCAAAAATAATGTTAATAACAGTAATAAACTTGTACATAAACCGGAAAAGTTTCGTTATTTAATACATTATTTTTATTATTTATTAATATTGTCGTCAATAATATCCTAAAACAGATTTTACTACACTGTTTGTGAAAGAATACAAAACTGTTTTTAAATAAAAAAAATATTTAAAGTGAATACTTCCTACAGGCCTCAGCGAAAGAAATCCATGCTCACACGCTTGTCAAAATAACCTAACCAAGAGGGTGTTAGGACATGTCTCTGTTACTGTAAAACGTAATATGATTTTTAGTTTCTTAATCTTAATGTTCGATTTCGTTCAAAATAACTTTCCTAAAGAGAATTTACCATGATCTACCAGCATGGAAAATTGTAAGTTCCTAATCCTCATAGTTCAGAAATGACAGAGGGGGTGAAACCAATTTTGAGGCCGATTACTTGGAAATGGTTGACTTTGTAAAAGTAATGTATAAAACTTTGCCTTTATTTTAAAAAACATAATATTCAACACACACTTCACATGTATAAAAAGCCGGGGTGGCTTTCCATACATGTGAAGTGTACTTAACTATATAATAAAATTATATTTTTTATCAAACCAAAACCGATATTTAGACGCAATATACCTAGAAGAGCAGATAGAAAGAGAGACAGGCGGACGAAAAGAGTGATACGAATAAATCGTATCATACGATAAAGGATACCTAGTTAAGTTAATTATTACAGTATTACACTGGCCTGCAAAACTAATTACAAATCGTTTAAAATTTCATTCTTTTCAAAATATTATCTATATATTTTGAAAATATATAGATAATATTTTATTATATATAGATTTATCAGCTTTCTTTAAAAGTAATAAATTATATATTTTATATCAGTATATTATTTTTATCTTTACACAAAAAGATACAGATATCAAGTCATGGGGTACTCTTCCCAACTTACCTGTCGGGTAGTTGTGGTATAGTATACGGGTATGCGACCCCGGCTTCCCTAGCTATTACTGTCCTATCTATATAAGGCTGATCACCTGATTGTCTGACAAGAAAGATGATCCATGCGTCGGATGGGCATGTAAAAAGGCGGACCTGCGCCTGATCTCTCGCCAGTCGTGTCGGTCATCCGTCCCATTGGGTTACGAGAGTAAAAGGAAGAGAGAGTGCTCTTGTGTACTGCGCACACACTTGGGCACTATAAAATCACTCCTGCGTAACTGGCCTGGTTTCAATGAAACCGGCCACCGTCACCGAGATCGGTGTGGGGAGTAGTATTATTACTGTCCTATCTCTTGCCCTCCTGGGCGGTAATATCCTACATTCCCTATTTCCCACTCTAACTTACCAATCTTCCTTTCCACACCACCTATCCTTCCCTTTCTCTATTCCTACCCTCTCCACCAATCCGTGGAAATGCAATGGATAATCAAAAGTAATTTAATTATCCAAAATGGCGGCGATGTGGTTCGCCACCCATCACGTCTCGTTTCTCGCGGAGGCGAAAAGCGGACCATGGAGAGACGCTTGGCTACGTTGAATGTAAGAGGAAGAATGGATGGTAAGAATGAAAGTGGACGAAGCGAAAGAAGTATGTAAGGATCGTAGCAAGTGGAAAGGATCGTAGCAAGTGGAAAGAAGTGTTCTCTGCCTACCCCTACGGGAAAGTGGCGGTCCTGCCTACCTCTACGGGAAAAAGGCGTGATTATATGTATTATATGTATGTACAAAAAATAACCATTTTAATCTTAGTATTAAAGCCTAAATTTACATGTTATATAAAATTGCGTATAACTCCTTGAGACCTAACAACAGGTTGCAAAGGATGTTTGTCATATTGAAAACGAGGTTTTGGAGCCGAATTATGCAATATTCTCTCCCATTCTTATATCAAGGCGTGTTTAGTGCTGTGAGAGTACTAACTGCAGGTGACAATTTGTGGCTTCTGACTAGTCTTCTAAGCTCTTATCAGGGTATACTTAATCGGGTTGAGGTGAGGACATTAAAGACAATCTTTAAGAATCTCTTGACCATATCTTTCTCCAGGTAGAGGTCCAATTGTCAGGCCACATACTCAGTGCGGATTCCTGAAGGTATGCCAGCCCATTGTATGTGTACTCTGCCTGAACAAGCTGGACGCTATCTGAAAAGTAGGCTTGAATATATCGCCTACTAGGTCACGTTTACTTAGCCTCCCTTCAGAAGTTCACTTTAACTTGTGAAGTTAAAGTGAGTAAATCCACTCATTTGGGACGAAAATTTTGGACTATTCTCGTTCATCCTTTTGTATCTATTCACGGACGTATCACAGTGTTGCTACTCGATACTAGGGCTCTCGAGTTTGGTCTTGAGGTGAGACCACTCGCCCTTCGTCTCGGTATTTAGGGTTTCAGATTTACTTAAGCAAGTCTTCTTCACTGTGCTGTCAGTAACATAGTCCCTTCGGGTCTGAAGAAGCTGTTTCTGAACTTAACTGCATTAAAGTGTTAATTTTCGACAAGTGGAAACAATTTAACGGTCTTGCCGAGCGCTGAGTCTGCTATTAAAGTCTTGCACGGCCTTGTCAAATGTTTTTCAATCTCTTTGTGCCGTCGCTTCATCTTCTGAACGGTTCGTAACATGACACACTCCGTTCTTGCAGTACAACACCTGATGCCTACTTCAGTACCTACTGATGCCTAGTTTCAGAAAAATCATCAACACATTCTTTAGGCTATGATACAATTTTTTACTACTAATCAACTGTTGTCTAACTTCCTTACTAACAAACTAACATAAAGAGACCCATAAACATGGTTAACTTGAAAATGGAAAAACGTTATTTTTGTTTTAAAGATTTTCTACCCACTTTTTACTAACTATGAAGTGTTTTGTTATGATAACATAACATAACATTAAAATCTTTTTAAGTGCTTTTTATTTTGACGGTTTATCTTGTTTACTTATTACTACTACGGTTTATACAGCAGGATACTCTTGTGTATAGAGTTTTCAGCTGCATTATATTAGAACAGAGCACTATTTACAGTGCATTTCGATTTCTGTGCAGTGTTCCAACTCTGCAAATATATTTCTCTCCAATCTTAAACAAACTGATATATACATAATAAAAAAATATGTTCCGTAATATTAGTGTTCTTTATACATTAAAATATACTACCAAAAGCTTAATTTAAAGAGTCGTACTGTAGGTCTGACTTTTTAAATCGATTATTTATGTTGAATCAATCAATAGCTTAACTCAATTTAAAACCAGAAAATACAAACCTCTAAAACAAACCCCAAAAATTCTCTCCCCTACAGGATTTTTTCCTTAATTTTTGGGAAAAACCACTTAGTTGGCAACCAAATCCATGGTCTGCTCCAGACCTAAGCTGTTCATGTGTTAATAATTTTAATAAGTTGTTGCAATTTAGTATTTAAAGTTTGAAACATAAAATAAGTTTTTTTTTAAATTAAAAAGACGTTGATTTTTTTAGAGTAATTTGTAAAACACTTCACATTTTAGTATTATTAAATATGCAGGTATATATAAACGCATTATATTACTAGTATTTAAAGTTTATTACCAATATTCGTATTATTCGAATTATTCGAATTTATTCGAATAGTGTTTAGCCATTATTCGAATTATTCGAATAGTAAAATTTGTCGAATAATAACATTCCCTAACTGCTACATACCAAAGACTTCTTCTGAGTGCAATCCACATTTTTATCACTGTACAGTGTACACTAAACAGAGCTGTTTAAGAAACATTCTCTTGGAGCCTACTTAGGGGTCGTCCATTAATCACGTGATGCCTAAAGGGGGAAGGGGGGTCCGAAAAAAAATCACCAAATATCACCAAGGGGAGGAGGGGGTATAAGGATTAAGGAGACATCACGTGTATTAATTTTCGAATCTAGTCTATGCATACCGAAATTATTATCGGTTGTAGATTCGTAGTGTTGTTTAAATATTTACAAGACAAATGACTCGTATAGTTTTTAATTGCTTAAATTATTCGATTAAATTGTTTTTTAAGTAAAATTTTTCTTCAAACATGACCTGCTTACTATGTAAAAAAAATACACGTGATCTTAGGTGGGGGAGGGGGGGTAGTATAAAACCTCACCACGTATCACCAGGGGGAGGGGAGGGGTCTAAAAAGTTGTTAAAAACATCACGTGATTAATGGACGGTCCCTTACAAGTTGCACTTTAACTTTTAAGCATCAACCTGCACTCAAAAAGTAGCCTTGAGCATTTCGAATTAGAGTAGGTTTTTCAAACGAAAAAACAGTCATAGGATAATAAACTGGTAGCGTAGGTGCGTTGGGTTCAAATTGTTATTTATGGTAGATTATAATTGGTATTCAATTAGAGTAAATAAGGTGAACGACCTCCGTACAGTCAAGTCTAGTCACGATAGTTACTAGACCAAATAAGTCTAGGGTCTCAGACCCAAGTGATATTTATTAGGTACCTACCTACTATGGAATGGGTTATGGGCCTGGTTGGCCTGGTGTACACTTTGTCGTGAATCGTGATTCGTGACACTGTTTCAAATGCCAAAGATTGGAATTCTTAGGTGAAATTGTTCTTATGGGTTGCATTTGCACACTGTAGTAATGTTATGCAAAAATATAATATGTGCTAAACATTCATTTTACCGGAATCATAAGGTTAAAATTCCGTAGAAATATAAGAACTAAAGGGAGATATCCGACCGAGCGAGGTCGGAGGTAGTGTGCTCGGTCAGGCCGAAAAAATCATAACCAGATTTCGGATGGTATGACTTCGGGCTTAAGTATTTTAGAGATATGCAATATTAGCCTATTTCTGTCAGACCAATTAGGTAGGTGCAATCTATACTAATATTTTATGCCGAAAAATCATAACCGGATTTCGGATGTTACCTCTTCACGCTTTCACCGCTGAACCGATTTTTGGTATAGACATATTTTGGGTCCCGGGAAAGGACATAAGATATTTTTTACACTATACAGTCACAGCCTATAGAACTATTACCTACAGTCGTCCAACGGACACGTCTAGACAGAGCAATCGTGCGGGGCGTGCGGGGTGAGAGAGGGGCGGTAGCGAGCCCAAGCTGCCATACCAGCGTTGCCATTTGGCAACTTTGGTTGCCATTTTGGCAACATTTGACCCTTCGTGGCAACCAAATGGCAACCAGGCTCAAATGGCAACATTTTGGCAACTTTTCGACTTGTCGCGCGATCATCAGTAAAAACTAAAAAAGTATCGAATAACCTTCGCAGAACTGAACACATCGAAATGAATAAAATCAAAATCTTGAACACAAAATTCCCAAATGAAAACAATTCATAATTAGTAGATAAACAAATTGTACCCGTATTTCTACATCCAAAAAGTCTATTTTAGTGAAGCTAGAGATAAAAGTAATTTTATAAAAACTCTAAAACAAAAATGGAAGAAAGTGTGTGTCTGTAAGCAGTGTGTAGTGCAGTGCAAGGAAAGCTTTTTTCCTGGTTTTCTAATACTTTCGTTTTTAAATCTATTTATAAGTTCTTAATTTTTTTTATGTTTTTAATATTGGATTTTATATGCATGGGCACTTACACATTTTCTAACTTCCCGCTAAGAAAATCTAAGATTTTCAAAAATCGGGAAGTTATTGGTTTGACCCCGTTTTGTAACTATCGAATTCTCATCAGATCTCGACGTTCTGAGGTTACAGGAAGCTTCCCTGACTACCCCCGCGAGGGGTCACTATGTCTGTATTTATGTATGTATGTGTGTGTGTGCGTGTGTGTGTGTAAGTATGCAAACCTCATAACTTTTGAACATTTTGACCGGTTTTATTGCGCCTGGCGCCACTCGAAAGGGCTTGGCCAAACTTAGATTTTGAATACAATTTGGAACGATTTGGACAGATAGATTTCAAGAAATCTCGAAAAACTGTGATTAAAAAAAAATCCAATAACTTTTAAACGGCTTTATCGATCAACTCCAAAAACTAATCAGCTCTTAACCTTTAAAAACCACGTCCATCGCCGCTAAAAATCGGTTGACTCGTTCGAAAGATATTTTGAAGGAAATAAAACCGAAAAAAGTGTTTTTTCGGAATTACTCCGAAATTTTTCATCAAAAAAATTTTTGTTCTCGATTCTTTCAAAGGACATGAAAAACGGTAAATATCGGTTGATTCATTTCCAAAGTTATGACAGTTTGAAATTAAAAAAAATGTGTTTTAATCTTATAGAACTTTGTACAGATTTTTTCTAATGGCAACCTTTGGTTTGAGATGGCAATATTTGACCCTAAAAATGGCAACCTGGGCTGAGTAGGCTCTGGCAACACTGTGCCATACACTCGCTTGGGACACGTCAGCCGGGGTTGACGCTTTTTAATTTGATTGTTTTAAGTGGTTTGCGACAGTGTTTCGTTTGAGTTGTATGTAGGTACTTATTTACAATGGTCAATTATATGAACAGCTAAAGAAGATTAATTTTAATACAAAACCATGCGCCTGTTTCCCGTCAGAATTTTTTAATAAAATTGTATCTACGTATGAGAATTTACTAACTACATCGTCAAATTCAACAATCGCAATCTAAAAACTAGTAAATCCAAATGTCGAAAATACCTTTCAGTTTCGCATTTGCAGGGTTCGTAAATATCCGATATTTATAACAAATATCAAAATATCAGATATCTTTGATATATATATATCCGATATTTTTGATTTTTTGATATTTTCAAAATTTTTGACGACCTCTGTGGCTCAGTTGGTTGAGCGTGTTGGTGCTCAAGCCGGGGGTCGCGGGTTCAAATCCCGCCGAAGGAACAAAAAGTTTTTCTGTGTTCCTGGGTCATGGATGTGTATTAAATATGTGTATAATATAATAAAAATCTTAAATATGTGTATAGTATAAAAGTATTAAATATATTTCCGTTGTCTGGTACCCGTAACACAAGTTCTTCGAGAACTTACCACGGGATCAGATTGACGTGGTGTGAAGCGTCCATAGATATTATTATTATTAATTACATACAAATCTCATAGGTACTCTGATATGTTTTTTCGTAATAGTTGAATGGAAATAATTTGTATGTCTGATAATTTGAAGATAGGGAAGTAAAATTAAACTCATTTATTTATTATTGATATTAAAAGTTTTCAAATCAATTAAAAATCAACGATAGATACTTTTGAGTATCAATTTAAATAAACCATAAAACCATAAAATGACTTTTGTTTATAACCAGAAGAAAAAAAAGTGTATTAATTTTATCTGGTATTAAATGGTATAACAATAGTATAATAACAAACAAGGAATTTTCTTCCGAAAAACAGGGGGTCACGTGGGTGTCATATGCCGTTACAAGCCGCGTCGACGGCTATGATTAGTTAATGTCGTGTCAAATAGCAAGTTTTTGATGATCTAGGCTTGTGAAACTCTCGGAAAATAAGACCTGTGTTGATGTAAGATTTTTTACATTTAAAACATTCTTTTACATTTTTAAATATAAATATCAATTTTGATATAATATATCAAGCATAAACATCAATTGATATATATATCATGATATATTTACGATATATATATCAATTGATATATATCATGCTAACCCTGAGCTTTTGTATACGCATTTGTATTTTTTATAATAAAACTCTTCATTAATACTTCTATATATATATATATATATATATATATATATATATATATATATATATATATATATATCGAAGGCTCCATTAGGATATTTATTACAATATTATCGAATAGCTCAAACGCTGAACGATCAGAAACGTGACAAGTTCGATGCCACGTATCACCAACCAAAGAGCATATAATCACCACGTTTACCAACTCCCGTATTTATCCTGAGATTTTATAATCCCGTCATTTTCCAATCCAAGCAAATAATACCCCAGTCTCCATGACAACCCTTATTTTTCTATCACATCTGTCATTACTGGCATCGAACAAGCCCAAATAGTAAAACTATTTGACGTCTCCAATCAAAGACAATCTTAGCTTTAACACGCTCCGACACGGCCATTCTGACAATTCGCACGTCCCTGTGCGAAACAAATCCGTTGACACTCCGACAAGATCACCCTGGTGACTCTGAGATCCTTGTGTGAAGAATATTTATGTGCATCAACGCTCCGACACGGCTATTCTGTCCATGCACACGTCCCGGTGTGAAGCGTCTCACGTCTTCGTTTCAAGTTTCTGAAAAAAACATTTGACAGCACAGTAAAAGGTTCTCACTCGGTCAACCTGACCTCGGAAAATTAATAAGAACTGCTTTAATCCATGGACATAACATTTAATTTTATCATATTCTAACACATCAATACCTCCCTCCTGTGTCAATTACACTCTAATTAACATCCTTCATCTAACCTCTATCTAGTGTTCTCAGAGTTAAGTTTTAATTTACATTTTATACTCTCAGATTAAACACACATGAAGTATACAGATACAACACAATATCAACCATAATCTTGCTACCAAATAAATCATGACATGCTTTACCACACACTTCACACTTTACATGTACCAATCTCAATATCGAAAAACGATGCTGTTATATTCCCATCATGTACAATACAAGGCCACCTCCCTCCGGTGCACCTCACTACAAAAAAACCACTGGGTTGCCTCCCTCCGGCACCCAGTCACAAGGCCACCTCCCTCCGGTGCACCTCACTACAAAAAACCACTGGGTTGCCTCCCTCCGGCACCCAGTCACAAGGCCACCTCTCTCCGGTGCCTACTCTCGTCAAGTAATGGGCTGCCTCCGTCCGGCACCCAATCACAATCCTCGCTCGCAATCCACAGTCGCAATTCGCATTCGCAATCTACAGTTGCAATTAACAGGTGCAAACAAAAATATTCACAGTTTACATCTTTTAACAAACAGTTTACAATGTACTTCAAAATCTTAATGTCTTTTGGACCGCTTAGATTATTACCGGATTGAGCGCGCCGAACATCTTGGTGAAATAACTAAACCTACTATTAAACCAAAAGCTAATATCATTTTACTTTAGTGCTAAACAGAGCAGTCGTATTGCATACACGTCACGAACTTTTAACAAAATATTTTTGCATTTAACTTTTTTTAATAATTTATACATCCAGAAGCAGAGACGGGCGAGCAAAAAAAAAACATTGACCGAACCGGTAGCACATTTACAAGAAATAAATAAAGATTTAGTGCCTCACATGACTATCGACTACTTTAAAAATTATTCCACATAATTCGAAAAAAAAAAAAAAAAAATACTGTCGCAAAAATGTTAGACCGGGCAACCCGATCGTCTTTGTTTTAGGCTCAAATTGTAGCTGACTAAATTGTCCAGAGGAATTTTTCGCAAATTTTGAAATAATTCTCCGTTTCCAAATTATCGCGCTCCAAAAAATATAAAAAAGAATCTGAATAAAATTTAATTTTTATTTCACTGTTTCAGCCATAACTTTTTCCGTTTTTTTTTTTTTTTTTTTTTTTTTTGTGAATACGCGTCCTTTGAGCTTTTTGAATATCATATCCTTCACAACTCTCCGAGATATAAGGGAATCTTAGTTTTTCATGAAATCGGAGCTTGCACTGGAGCGAACGAAAAGAAAGTTACAATGTCAAAAGTATTTCGTATTTTTTCTAGCTATACACACTGCAATTAATGTTGAAGGGTCAGGTGTTTCACAATACTCCCGCCGAATGTAAGCAGTTGTAACTTGTTACACTAAGTTAACATAACACATATTAGGACGATTACGCTAAAGATTGATATCAATATAAATTTTCAAAGTTTCTGATGGAAATTATACGTTTCTTTCTCATAAATTTAATAATCGTTTGGTCGTAAGCAACTTTGGTGCGTTTATAACGAACGACAAGGGTATTCAACTCGAGGTTCATTTTCACGTTTACAGATGAGCAATCGGATTGTTGATGGAAAATAACCATAGCCGTCGCTTTTATTACCATACCAAAAGACTCATAAATGCGTTGCTAGTCGTTAAGATAATCTTAGGTCTCCTGTCGCACAATTTTTAAGTATTTTTGGTTTTACCTAAGTACCACAATATTCTAGGCAATTTGATTTTAGCATGTGTAACAATATACATTCGAAGCCCACAAAGTAAACCAAAAGGTCGATTCTACTAATCAAATTCCGTAACAGTACAGTTACGATCCAGTCCTGATAATATATTAAAACTGCAAAAATGGCACTCCCACAAACGTCTAACCAACGTCAAACCCGTTTTGATTGGGCACAACTCCAAAAATCAGTTCATGACGTCAGGACTAGTCATCCACAACTCAACAAAAGCAAACTAAAAGTGTAAGTCAACTACGAGAATTGGGGTTCAGAATAACTGATAGTTGACACAGAGATGACTGAATATACCAGTAGTGATAAACCTCCTCCTGACATTTCATAAGCTTACTTCTACATCTGTTACTTTCTGGTCGATATCCTTTAACTTCATTGGAAGTAACTGCAATTTTAAGTCCACGGTTTTAATATGCGCAAGTAAAATTCAGGCTTCTGAAACTTTGCCATTACTTTCTACTTAAAACTTTACCGATCAATAATTCACAATATTTATAAGTACAAATAGCTCATAAATATCAGATAAAGTAAGATCAGGACAAAGATTGGTGATTTGCTTTGATGTTCGTTTTCGCAAACTAGAGTATGTATGTTGTGTCTATATGATGACGTTGCCATAGGTTGACATTTCCGGTTAGGTTCAAGTGGTTCATTTTTCTGAAGGTTTGGGGGCCGTTATACAAAATACTCCATAGACCTTAGGAAAACAATTATTATTAGCAAAATCGGATATTAACCCCTTCATTATGCCTGCTTTTTCTTAAAACAGAAACCTATGTTCAGAAGATAGATGATTCGTCATTTCGTTAAATAATAGTAAAAAAAAAACAGTCATTCGTATCGTATCGAAATAAGTTGTTATTTCTTTGTTCTAAGTAAACATTTTTTTCAATGGCTCGGCTCTGATCACTAACATTCCCAACGCTGGGGCTCGGATCTCTCATCAACTGGAAGTTGCATCAGTCCACCACACTACCTAATCACAGAACACTTATTACGGAGAAGAATGTCGACCTCATACAAAAAAAATTGGGACCAGATAAGCGCCTCTAGTGAGCTGCCTCTTAAAAATTTTAACCGCCTTCCAACAAAGGAGGACTACTTAATTGACTATATGAATATGGCGACAAATTTAAGATACGTAATTATAGTTTAAGATATCGTTAAATTCCTCTTTCGAATACAATTTGATATTCCAACAAAACCGATTTACCATCTCCATAAACAATTCATTAATACTGCAGAACAATATATTCATTTTTTTTGTTTTTCTTTCGAATGGGGCTACGTTAATGTCATTTAAGTTGTTTTAACTTAATCGGACTGGTGACTGCCATTTGGCTAGTCTTTATGGTACAATACATTAATCACTCGTGAGCCTCATGTACATAAGTCTAGCGTTTTCGATAGCGCGAGGCAGAAGCGACATAGTGTCATCTGTTGTGGTTTTAAGTAGCTTTTATGTAACGTTAACCCTGTAAGACAGAGCGATATATTGAAATGTCGCCATTCTCGTTGCACCGAACTGCCCCCTTGTACCTAATACTAAAACCAAGAGAGAATTTATGCAAACAATAATTATCTGTCAAAATAAAATCATCCCAAAGTACATACGTATCATTCCAAATTAATAAACAATTTCACTTGGTTAGACAATAATCTAGCGCCTGACACATGAATTTTCTACTACTATCTACTATCTATAAGTATCATGTGAATCCTTATTGCAAAGTTAGATTCTGACAAACGGTCAAAACTGTATTTTCAATTTGATCCAAAGGTTGCGAAGTACTATAATTTTATGTTCGTTTTAAATATTCTTTTTACTTTTGTCTCATGAAATCAATTGTAAGTTATTATGTACTCAAATAAAAATGTCATTCGTGAGAACGCGCAAGATCACGCTCCTTCTATAACATAACAAAGATTACTTAAATTTGCAAAATTTAAACAACTATGTCATACATTCTTATAGCATCATTTGCAAAATAGCAGTACACTGTAAAAAGTAAATTATTACACTCATGCACATCGTCTCAGACTTCAACAGGCTACGCGTAGCTATATAAGTAGGTAGGTACACACATATGCAGTCGTTCCATACACAAACTAGTATCTAACCTAAAATCTTAGTTTGAGATGCGCTAACTCGGTTAGACCATGAAGCCATTAGCAACAAGAGAAGCAACATCTTATATGATCTTTATTAGCTAGGTAATTTTGCTATGTGTATCAAAATATGAAAGAGACTTCATAAACAATACTAGATCAATTCTACCAATATTTCGAGAAAAATGTCGTAATGGAAGGAATACGCTCACCACAGTTATTGAGTGTCCAAGTTGGAATCTTTATGCCCAATACATTATCCTTTATTCTTATTTACCAACTTAAGAGAGCAGAACTGCATCTGCCACGTGATTTATCGTCAATACCCTCCAAGTATGTCAATAAATAGTGTCCTTGTCTCCCGCTGTAAAATAAAAATAAACAATACATGTCATATCTCAGAATTGCTATTAAACTAGCTTTGATGTTCTGATGCAGCTCAACGTCTTTAACAAAACTTTTCCTTATGCAGGACAATCAATTGACTTGTGTCCCTATCAACCACAAACAAAGTATTTGCGAGCAGTGTGTTGACCACAGGATCTTATATTCTCTAGTTTTGGCTTTCCATCTCTTATGTTTGTTATTATTATATTTTAGCGATCAATACAATTCAACTTCAAGTCAAGAATCTTGTGTACTAAGTCTCCGCTACGGATTAACAGTAGTAAATACACTCTTCTGACTCTAGTGTCATTCTGATCGGTTTCGATCTAATATTCTATTACTTTCGTCGGACAACTTTTAGTTTTCCCCACGTTTTGGACTCTACGCATTTGTTCATTTGCGATATAAGCAATTTGCTCATCCTGCGTGTCATTCTCATTCTGCCCTTTGCACGTTATGCTCCGAAGGGTCTTTCTATGTGGGTCGTGAGTTTCATCGCACTTCTGATATCGAAGGCTCCATTAGGATATTTATTACAATATTATCGAATAGCTCAAACGCTGAACGATCAGAAACGTGACAAGTTCGATGCCACGTATCACCAACCAAAGAGCATATAATCACCACGTTTACCAACTCCCGTATTTATCCTGAGATTTTATAATCCCGTCATTTTCCAATCCAAGCAAATAATACCCCAGTCTCCATGACAACCCTTATTTTTCTATCACATCTGTCATTACTGGCATCGAACAAGCCCAAATAGTAAAACTATTTGACGTCTCCAATCAAAGACAATCTTAGCTTTAACACGCTCCGACATATATATATATATATATATATATATATTTTGTTTTATTCCTAGTACTCTACATACACATACTACGAATACCTACACAAAATGTAGAACAGATTATAATAAAACACATTATTGTGACAACCCTGCAGCAATGACGAATACCTACACAAAAGCGGCATTTCGCGCGACTTCAAACGCGTTGGACCACTGTATCTCTTTTTTACACTGTGATACAGTAAGGTAAAACCTGCATGTGTTCGCACATTATCCAACTATTGTAGTGGATTATAACATAATATTGTAATTCTGTACATAATATGCACAATTATAATAACAAAGTACGTAGATGCTACATTACGTTGCGCGACATTCACCTTGAAACACAAGCCAAAGTAATGACTCAACAAGTAGGGCACATTACTGACACAAAATATTATGTATTCTATAACGCACCGTAGTCCGTCGGTGTATAATATTTTATATTATAATAAAATTATCGTTATCAGATAAACATTTGTTCCCAGGTGATTATATGAACTGTGGAAATTTGTACAACTAGATGTTGAAAGAAAATCCCGCGAGGACCGTGGCCTGCTCTACATCTGTGCCAAATTTCATCAAAATCGCGAATTCGAATTTCGAACATACAAATAAACAAAAGTCTTCCCTCTCTATAATATTAGTATAGTTAATGTAGTTGCAAAAATATAGTCGTCATTTTTATTTAAGCATTGAGTTTGTAAATCATTAATTTATGTAGTATTTATAAGCAAAGTGTGAACATTTATGAAACCATCTGTGACCAAGGCATTGTAGAATATATTATGTTCATCATTATCAGCCTATCGTCTTCCACTGCTGAACATAGGCTTCCACCAATGAGCGCCAACCATCCCGATCTTGGGCAGCCCTCATCCATCCCCTGCCAGCCACCTTCTTCAAATCGTCAGTTCATCGTGCCACAGGACATCCTACACCATGTTTGCCTAAGCGTGGTCTCGACTCTAATACTTGTCTGCTCTAACAACTGTCTGTCCATCTGCAGACATGGCCGGCCCATTTCAACTTCAGCATGCTAATTCGTTGAGTAATGTTGGTGACTTTAGTTCTCTGGCGAAATCAATCGTTACGAATTTTATCCACCAGAGATACCCTTAACATCGCACGCTGAGCAACCTTGAACTTGTGAACCAGCCTTATGGCCTGTATTCACTTTGATTAGTGCGAGTGCGAGTGATTAGTGTTTAGTGCAGGTGTGTAGTGCGAGTAGTGTCCAATACTGTTTAGTGGCTCTGTTTAGTAAATTCATTTGAAACCATGTCCAGACGTGTTTAGTAGGAGGCACGCGGCGAGTGAGGGGGAAGCGGGGCGCGCGGGCCCACCCCGCGCGCGCCCCTTCCCCCTCACTCGCAGTCTACTCGCAAAAAAATAGAACACGCTTCTAATCACTCGCACTAAACACTCGCACTCGCACTCGCACTCGCAGTCGCTGTCCACACGTGTTTTCTACTAATCACTAAACACTCGCACTACGCACTCGCACTCGCACTAATCAAAGTGAATACAGGCCTTTACGGTGAGTGACCACGTTTCGGCTCCGTATGTCATTAACAGTAGAAGGTACAATCATTACCAGTAAAGAATACATGTTACATAATATTATTTTTAGGGTTCCGTAATACTTAAGGAATCGCTCTGTCCGTCTGTCTGTCTGTCTGTCCGCGCCTCTAGCTCCTGTAATTATGAATATAAGTTGATGAAATTTGGTGCAGTTATAGATTGTGTATAGATCACGGTTTCGGGATCATAAAAAATAATAATTTTATATTTTAGGGGTGGCTCTCCATACATGTTAAGTGGGGATGAAAAATATTTTTTTCACTCTACCCCATCGTGTAGGGTATCGTAGAATAGGTCTTTTAAAATAAAGGCAAGGTTTCATACGTTACTTTTGTATAAAGTTGACCATTTTCGAGTAATGGGCCTCCAAAGTAGTTTGTAAGTTGGTCCCCCCCCCCTAGCATTTTTAAACTAGTAAAGTAGTAGTAGTAGTTTCTATCTCCTATAGGAGATAGAAACTTGCAAATTTCCATGCTGATAGATCATGCTAAAAACTCTTTAGGAAAAATTATTGTGAACCAAATCGGACAGTAACTTTTGGAGTGATTAAAAAAAAAGCATATTACGCGTTTATAGTTACGGAACCCTCCTTAGACATGTCCTGACATGCTCTTGGTTAGGTTATTAGTCTTTCAAAACTAAAAAGTAACTCTAACATACCTGTATAATTTCTTTCCTGTGTCCTCTCAGTCTGTCCAGGCTCTCTTCTGATGAGTAATCCGAGGTCTTGATCAGTTTTTCCGATCTTGTTGCTTGTCTCGTCTTGTGGACTGGCTGTCCTTCTTCCACCTCCTCATCGACAGGGTCTATAGTGCTCTTCTTTGAATTTTGTTGCAGTTGCCTATAAAAAAAGTTAAATATACACTTTCTTAATAATAATAATAGGTCTACCTACATAAATGTTAGAGGCTTTTTTTGACAAAAATGAAATAAAACATTATAAATCATATGCCCAAAATATCCGTAATTGATTTTACTGAACCTTATTTCTCAGGAAATTGTATTATTTCTATTTTCTTAGATAGATTTTTTTTAAATGAGCACCTGGTTATCGTGGTTATAAATAATTTGAACTTGTACAAAATAATATGTACAAGAATTATGTTGCCTATTATTTTGTGAAAACAATTAAGTTTTGTTTACATTAAAGGTCAATGATCTGAAATTCTGCTAAATAAAACCTACATTAATACAATCAAGTCTCGATACGCTAAAACTGTCAAATCGGTATTCTCGTAAACGTCAAACCAACGTGAAACGCGAGCTGATTGGTCGAAACTTCACAAAATCTGTTTACAACATGCCGCTTCACTTATAATACAATCAAAGTAAAATTAAAGTCTACTTTAAATACAAGAATTGAGGTTCTGGTATTGATTATATTGTTATGTTTGCTGGACACATTAGATTTTTATACATAACATGGCTTTAACATTGACTTTTCTGTTGTTTTTATGGCAGCAACATAAATACATTTACTGTGAAAATCTCAACTGTCTAGCTATTGCGGTTAATAAAATACCTGGTGACAGACAGACGGACAGTCTCAGAAATAGGGTCCCGTTATTACCCTTTGGGAACAGAACCCTAAAAAGTTAAATGTTTACAAAACATAGCAAGTTGATGATCAAACGAACTTCTCAAGTGAATTTAACGGAACGGACGTCGAATTTCGACTTTTGAGTCTTTTCTTAATAATCTATTTTACTAATCTTTTTACGATAACTATAAAATTTTTCCTGAGCATTACGCTTCAACATGTTAATTTTTCAAATGCTCATTGCCTTGCACGAAAAAGTAATAAGGTTGACAGAATATCTGGTATAGTAACAGGTGTAGCTTTTTAAATTTGAAATTGATTCTCTAAAAACATGTGAAGTTGCCAGTATGATGAAGGGAACTACCTTGTAATTATAGCTTCGAATGAAGCGACTCATATAATTATAATGTTTATTATCATTGTTTTTAAGTTTCCCACAGTATTTCTTCAATAGTGTGAATGCATGTAAAATATATCTAACTGTAAATTACAATTATTAAAGTTGCACTAGGTCCAAGGTAAACGGAATAAAATTAAGTATATTGTTAATTTGTTAAGTACTTACTTGAATATTTTTTAACATTATCAGTTTACTATACTTAAATAATAAATTAATATCATGACCTCACCCTTTTTGAAGCTGATAAATTAAGTAGGTAGCTACCATGATTACTTTAATACATTAAAAATCAAATGTTAACAAAAATTTTACAGTAAGACAATATCAAATCATCCTTTTTTAATATGTTTTAAGTTAAACTCAAACCCAGAGTTTAAACATAAATATAGATTCCACATTTTCCATACAGCCTTGTGGTCAAACTAAATGTGTTTCCATGAAGGTTGCAGTAGTATTGACCTCAGACAAGCCTTCTCACTGATGTCACCATGGAATACAAATAGTGACACAATAAGTGACCTTCTGAATGTAGTAAAGCTTGTAAACAATCTGTTTATATATGACTATATAAAGTCTCAACCTAGCTAAGCTTGTTTTTTTTTTTTCAATAAAAACAAACTACAGGCTCAATGTTAGTATCCTTTTTACCCACATAATATGACAATTATTATACTCAGGACATTTATAAATTTCCTACAATTATTTTAATAATATATAATTGTTAACAAAGTCCATCATGGTTTTAGTAAACTAAAATCAAGTTTGCTGGACTGGTCTAGTCACCTTCATTAAACGATATGGCAATATGGCCCACACACACTGGGAATATAATTGTCAATATGAGCTTTATTGTCAATAATATTGCACATGTGCGGTTAGCCATTCCCTTGCCCTTTTAATAATGTTGTTTATTATTGCATTCTGCCCGTCAATTTAAAAAGTTCAATGATAGCTATGCTTGTTAAGCTCAACTAAGTTGATTCCTTACCTAAATACGGAAAAAACTGTGCAAATTATATAATGTATTGTTTTAAGTAGCACCCAAAACGCAAATATTTGTAATTATATTTTATGTTTAGGAGTTACGACTTTATATAACAATAGATAAGAGTTACCAACGGCGAAGGCTGCTTCTCCTTCATAGGGAAACCGGAGCCTGTATAATAGGTAGGGATTTCTATGAAGGTTTGCAAAAGGTAAGTGACAAGGGAAGCCGATAGGAATGCCTATAACTTATAGGAACCCTTCGCCACTGAGAGTTACACTCAAATATTAATAGCTGCAGCCATTAATATTTTAGTGATATTGCAGATTTTGGTTGTTACTTTTTTTTATATATACAGAGCTCAGAATAATATTGTTGTGATAAGAAAGCTCACATACTTAATTCTGATTTCTATCTTATTAGCAGATAGTAAACTAAAACTACATGGAAACATGGAAGTTGCAAAGAAATCTATCTAGAGATAAATACATTTCCATGGTTTTTAGGAGTGCACTTCTAACTAGGTTTTGTCTGTCATTAAAATTTTTGGAATAGAAATAAGGAGCTTTTTAACTCAAATGTAATAATGTAAAATATAGATATAATAAATAATAATGAAAAACATATTAATATGCTACAAAAGGTACTTAAATATGTTTCTGTTTACTTATTTCATTTAAATGACCAGTTGATTTAAATATCACTGCAGACCATTAGCATGTTATTGTTATAAGATAATAATTAAGAATTTCTTAACAATGCATAAACTTAATTTGAATTACAATACTTCTATGATTAAGTTATTGGTTTTAATTTGCTTGTACAAGTCTTATCAACACAGAGGATTTCAGATTACTAATTTACCTAATTATTATTATTATTAGCCGTTAGTGTCCCACTGCTGGGCAAAGGCCTCCCCTCTCTCTTTTGACAATTTGCCTAATAATAATGACAAAATGAATATTAGTGTCTGAAAGTCTGAAACACAATATTAGCGATAGGCAACTTACTTTATTGGTGTGCTCCTTTTAATGGGCGTTCTTCGTCCAGATTTGTGATGAGTGTGTTCTTCTACTTCTGTGCAATTCTCGTGGTCACAACTAGACCGCAAAAAGGGAGTTTTTGATCTCGATCTCGATCTCAAACCACCAACGATTGAGTTCTCCATACTGCTATTGTTAACTCTTTCACGGTTCCTATTTAGCTTATTTTTAGCACATATCTTAAACTGTTTATTAACCTTGATCCACTTCACTTAGAAATGCAAGATAACTTCACACTACGCACTCAATATTGCACAAGAAAATCTATTTTTACGGTTTTGAGCAATGCCGCCAAATTTAACCTTAACTTCTTCTTAAATCTTCTGAAAGTTTTTGTCTCTAATATAACAATTAAGAGTTAAATAACATACAAAACATTACAGTTGATAAACATTTGTATTCAGCAGCAGAGTTTTATGAAAATATTACAATTTCTTCTGTTTCGTAATCTCATACTCGCCGTATTACTGCCAATTGCTGCCAAGTGCCAAACATAAACTGAGATGACGTCACTATCAATAAATAAGAAAAATACGTTAGACCTGAGTTACTACAACAAAAAAAATATTATTGCCGTTCCCACGAGCGACTATATTTTGTGGTCGCGAGTCGCAAGAACAGAGAAAATCTGCTCTGTAAAATATAGAACTCTGCACTTAAATGCAATAGAGCTGAAAATCGAACTTCGCTTCAATACCGCGAAATTGGATTTACAGGCTGGACAGTAA
This sequence comes from Glaucopsyche alexis, assembly GCA_905404095.1. NCBI lineage: Eukaryota > Metazoa > Arthropoda > Insecta > Lepidoptera > Lycaenidae > Glaucopsyche > Glaucopsyche alexis. The sequence continues at coordinate 19,095,921 of FR990054.1, read as the reverse complement.
GTATGGCGCTTTATAATTTACATTAAAGCAAAGATCAGAACAATGAGAAACAGTATAGGTCTACCAGAATCTGATGGCATTTTAAAAAAAATAAAAAATGTGATTTTCATATGGCAATGTCAAGTATGACCCGTCAAATCAAAGTACGTGATCTGTCAACAGCTGTTAAAATTTTGTGATTATGTTCTTGGAATTTGTTGTTTTTGTGAAAATATCCAAAAAGGCAATTCGATCTCAAGCGAGAAATATTGTTTTCTATGTCTATAGTAAAATACAGAAAGAAGAATGTGTAAATCGAACTCAATCTTATAATTTAAAGCTTGTGGTAGAGTTGACCGGTAAGTTAGAGTGAACTGTTTTGATACTTTTAGTTTTTTTATATTTTCTTAGGTAATTATTGTGACTTCTTTAAATGTGTTTCCAGTACTACTATAAGGTGAATCGTAGCTGATGGCACATCGAATGATGGTTTGTTTTCCATGCCTGGTAAAAGGAGGAGAGGAGGAAAAAAGAAAATCAATTTAAGACAGTTTCGATTTATAGTTGATTAAGAATTAAGTAAACGAGTTCTATACAGTTCGGAAGGAAATTACAACATTAAATAAACTGTTGCTAATTTAATTGTATGTTATTCGTAATAAATAAGTATATAAAGTAATTCACGATTGATTTATTTTTCATGAAATATCATTATCATTACATAGTATAAAACAAAGTCCCTTTTTTGTCTGTCCCCTATGTATGCTTAAATCTTTAAAACGCAACGGATTTTGATGCCATTTTTTTAACAGATAGAGTGATTTAACGGGAAGGTTTTTAGGTATGTAACATGCATAACATAGTAGAGGTACACAAATAATTTTAGAGGTTTCTAAAGTCCTAAAAAATCACATATTTTGCGCTTACATTGAAAATGCTGGCTGAACACTACGAGATAGATCAAAATTATGTACTACAGTTGTATTCATCTTTAAAAAGCCTACAAAAAAGTCCGCGATGGCATATGTCTATCTCTTAGGGATAACCCACAATAACCATTTTTTTTATCCTTTACTTTGATTTTAATTAAATAGCTTATTTACAAAGCGATTTTAAGCAATACAGTATTAATCCTTATCCAATTAGGTACCTTAAATACATTGTGCATTTAAGATAGATCAATACTGCTCTTTACGGCATGTAATTTAAATGAATATTTTCGAAGATATTACAGATTTAAAATGCAGGGATATAGTGTTGCTGCGCGGCGCGGGCGCTCGCGTTTCTACATCGATAGCGCTATCGAAAACGCGGGACGTATACAGTATAAAGAGGTTCACGAATATTTTGAACTGCAGCACAGAATACATAATAGTAACTGCAGTTCTTAATTCTTATGGAATATCCAGAGGTGGTTTGTCAGTTTTGTTGGAATGTCAAATAACTTTACTTACTACATAGTACATAGTATTTATACTATGTAGTAAGTAAAGTTTGTTTTAACAAGTCGCTTTATCTGTCTGTCCCTATGTAGGTATAGTATATTGTATGCTTAATCTTGTATGCTTAGATCTTTAAATCTACGCAAATCTTTAAGTATTTAGTCTTTAAGATTATGGTAAAATTTATATTCAAGTGCCATAAATATAATATTATGTAAGTATATTATCAAGTGGTCGCGCATGTCGTGTCGAGGTTATAGGGTCCCATTTTTAACAATTTGCATTGGGCAAACCTAAAAGCATTTTCAATATTGTATCAGAAGTATATTGCTGTAAGAAAGTAGAGCGTTATTCGCCGAAGTAGTTTTTTCTCCAAGAACACTATTCCACGCGGGCGAAGCCGCGGGCAAAAGCTAGTTTTCTATATTATACAACGAACATTCTTCACACAGTCTTATTATAATTCATGTTCAATAATACTAAAGACATAATTAAAAATTAACCAGTATCAAGATCGTTTAATCCTGTTTCCCCAGTATTGCACACTACAAAATTTTATTTCCCTATTTGCCATGAGATTCTGGTACACCTATAACACACAACAGCATTCCACTTTTAAAATACTGTTGTGTGTTACTGTTGGCGTAAAAGAACAAAAATTTGAAGAAGGTAGGTGTTAAGGCTTAGCTGTACAAACTTCTGGTGTATTTGATTATCCAAGTGAAGTGGAAGGACACGACATCAAAACCAGTGACGGATTAAGACTACTTGATGCCCTAAGCAATCCACGCCTGTGGGCCACTAGCGGGCAGCGAATAGGCAAGCGGGAGCGGGGTTATGACTCTATTTTTTTTTTTGTGCTTCTTCTGGTGCCCCTTCAGACGTGATGCCCTAGGCAATTGCTTAATTTGATTAAGGGTTAATCCGTCACTGATCAAAACCAGAAGGAACATTTTCGTAGTCAATAACCACTTCGTAGTACTCTGATTACCTCATAAATGTATTTTACCTAGCTACTGTAGGAAAAATATGAAAACTTATAGCATAAAATATATAGAATGTACGCGCAGAGCGCGAACCTTGCTAGATCTGTGACTTATAGAATAGAATAGAAAACTCTTTATTTGCAAACAAAAAAGTTTGGAAAACAGTTGACCTAAGGGCCATCCGTGCAACTTCACGCTAAGCGCTTAATTTTTATCTAATGCGTCATTTTTGTGCTTATCGAGCTCAAAAATAAAAGTTCTTCTAAAATTTTCACTGATAATTTTCTTTCATCAGACTTTTGAGCTCATAAAACACTATTTTCTTAAATTTCAAACTGTTATAACTTTGGAATAAATCAACCGATTTTTACGTGATTGGCGGAAATCGGTGCAGTTTTTCATTCCCTTTAAAAGAATCGACAAAAAAATTTTAGATGAAAAATTTCGGAGTAATTCCGAAAAAACACTTTTTTCTGTTATCTTTCTTCTACGATATCTCTCGACCAAATCAACCGATTTTGACCAGATTAGCGGCGATCGACGTGGTTTTTTAAGGTTAAGAGCTGATTAGTTTAGAAGCCATTTAAAAGTTATTCCAAAAAAAAAACTTTTTTTTAAATCTAAAGTTTTTTTAGATTTCTTGAAATCTGTTGGTCCAAATCGGTCCAAATTGTATTTAAAATCTAAGTTTAGCCAAGCCCTTTCGAATGGCGCCAGCCGCAATAAAATCGGTCAAATCGTTCAAAAGTAATAAGAGGCTTACATACAATAGATCTAGTACCTATGGATAAAAACTCCGAATTTTGTAATTACTAAAAATAACTGTATTACCTTGGTAATAGAGTGTATTTCACAATGCACGTATCATAGAGGCAAATCCGAGCCGAGCGAGATAGCCAAAAGGGAGGCCGTGTGTCTCGTTCTTGCATGTTGCCAACCAGAAAAATTTTGGTATATACAAAAAGTAACTTGAAAAATCTTAGATAAAACGAGTGTAGGTACGTTATTATTATTTTAACAAATTTTTATTACTATAATATATTATATTCTAATTAAAAAAGTTAAAAATAGTCATCTATTACTAAATAAAAATGCCGGAATTTTATATATAAATATTAGCCGGAAGATGATCACGTTAGTCATTGATGTAATTGCTCCAATTGTAACTCACATCTTTAACTTCTCGCTAACGAATGGTAAGTGTCCGTCAGTATGGAAAAGCGCACAGATAATTCCTTTACCAAAAACAAATAAGCCCAGTACACCTGCTGATTTTCGACCAATTTCAATTTTGCCATTTTTATCAAAGGTTCTGGAGAGGTTGATCCATCAGCAGTTAACGCCATACGTCAATAATCACAACCTTTTATCACCTTTTCAGTCTGGCTTCCGACCGGGACATAGCACAACTACGGCTCTAGTTAAAGTTACAGATGATATACGTAGTGCTATGGATAATAAATTGCTAACTATTCTGGTTTTGTTGAATTTTAGCAATGCTTTTAATACTGTGGATCATGACATTCTTTTAAGCAGACTTAGAACACTTAATCTGTCGCCTTCGGTGATTGGTTGGCTTACAGAATACCTTTCGGGACGCCGGCAACGTGTTCGTGTAAACGACGAGTTTTCCTCGTGGTCCAATAACACTGCTGGTGTTCCGCAAGGTGGTGTATTATCTCCCCTTCTTTTTGCATTATTCATTAACTCCATATGTGCCTGTATCTCTTCTCTCTTTCACCTGTATGCAGACGATCTTCAGATCTACACCCAATCTTCCTTGGACAGTCTCTCAAGTAAAATTAACGATCTTAATAATGGCCTTGATGCTATCTGTGAATGGAGTAAGTGCAACGGCATCTCAATTAACCCCGCTAAATCTCAGGTTATTATTATTGGCAGTCCAGGGTTGGTTTCAAAAGTTGACCCCCGGTGTTGGTTTGCGGTACTCATGTTCCATATAGCAGAAAGGTTAAAAACTTAGGTGTTCTAATGGACGACAATTTATCTTGGTCAGACCATATAACGTTGGTCAGTAAGAGAGTACACGCGGTATGGCACTCCCTCAGAAGACTTAAGAACTTGCTTCCAATCAAAACTAAAATTTTGCTTGCCGGGTCCTTGTTTTTACCTATATTGGACTACGCTGACACGTGCTTCGTCGATCTTACTGAAGACAAACTTAATAAGCTTGAACGTCTCCAAAATTTAGCAATCCGCTTTGTCTTCAGTTTGAGAAAATATGACCACGTGTCAGATTGTCGTTCCAGGCTTTCCTGGTTACCTATACGCCTTAGGCGAGACTCTCGAGTGCTCTCTTTTCCGTACTCTATACTCTTCGATCCAAGAACACCTTCGTACCTTAAAGATAAATTCGTCTTTCGATCCAATAAGAAAGAACTACGATCATCTGCTAACCTCCTTCTCAATATCCCGGTTCATAATAAAATGTTTTGGCTCTTCCTTTATTGTGCATTCTATACTTTTATGGAATTATTTGCCTGTTAATTTCAGGCAAGCTAACAGTGTCGACTCTTTTAAATCATCGATTAAAAAGTATTATTTATATAAGTAGTGATATTGTATATATTATGATATAATTTATAGTATTGTTTTAAAATATTATTATTGAATATAAAATATATGTTTGATATATTTATGTATGTATCTGTGTAATTGTTGTATGTATTTGTGTATATGTCTTAGTTTCATAGTTTGTAAGAATATTGTAGTGTTTAGGTATCTATTAGATTTGTTTAATATTAGTTATACTCGTGGGGTTTCCTGTATGTTAATACAAAACTGATTTTGCACATTGCCCATTTTGTTTGTCTGTGTGATACAATTTAAATAGTTTCCTGCTTGTGGGTTGCTTGGAAGAAATTGCTGCATAGCAATAAAGCCGCCCTTTATGTTTGTACTAAGTTAAGTTATTTGTAATTTTAAGTTTATTTATTGTATGTAAGTATGAACGCAATAAAGAATATTCATTCATTAATTCATAAAAATGCAGTTTACATTAAATCCTTTTCCTTCTTTTTTTTATTAGATGGTATCATTCGCAAGACAATAGATACGCCATTACAAATATTTTATGCTGAACACCGGATAATTTTAAAATTGAAAATAGTTATTATAAATAGTTACTTCATTTATCTCCGTAACTATGTTTTTATTATTTAATTGATGATTTAACAGTCAAAATGGTGAAAAAATGTTGTGTATATTCTTGTCGAAGTGAAAGTTATGCTGGTTGCAATATTTCGTTTATTAGTAACATTAGTAAGTTAAATGTAATGTTAGTCTAGTTACTCTAATATTAAAGTGTTAACATTAAAGCAACTGACGTTATTAAGAATTATAACTGTAGGTACTACGTTTTGTTATAAACTAGTGAGTAGCGACTCGCCTAGAATCGTAGTAAGTACTGAGAAAAAAACGTGTGTAGTCGAGTAAGGCTTTTAATGATAATATTATACAGTTTTTGTAGATTTCCCATGCGACGCAAGAAATGTGACAAAAATGGCTCAATTGTGTTTAAGTAAGGCAGAGAATTACATAAAAATCTGTTACATATTAATGCAGCCGTCACTTCAAACCTTCATGATTTTACACTATTCAATCTCGTCGACTTTTAAAAGCCTCAGCTGTATGTCATTCAGTGTTTCACAATTTGTCTCACACAGCTTTGCAGTTTGTCTACACATGAGAAAATATTATTGTCACCCTACTAGAAAGGGACACACGGCCTCTCTTCCAACCTCTCGCTCGGCTCTTTTTTGCTCACAGTACTCGGTCCTGTTGTTATTTCTAGGTCCATGGCGCGCACACAGCGCGCACATTAATTAGTAAGTACTCAGAAAAAAAACGTGTGTAGTCGGAGTATGTAAGGCCTTTAATGATAATATTATACAGTTTTTATAGATTTCCCAACAATGAAGAAATGCGACAAAAATGGCTCAATAGTGTTTAAATAAAGCAGAGAATTACATAAAATTCTGTTACTGTATGTTAATGCAGCCGTCACTTCAAAGCTTCATGATTTTACACTATTCAATCTCGTCGACTTTTCAAAGCCTCAGCTATATGCCATTGATGCCATGCGCTTTGCAGATTGTCTCACACAGTAGAAAATATTATTTTCACCCTACTAGAAAGGGACACACGGCCTCTCCTCCAACCTCTCGCTCGGCTCGGTTTTTGGCTCACAGTAATCGGTCCAGTTATCATTCCTAGGATCAAGTTACATACTTAAGGCGTGACTCCTGTTCGAAACATTACACAGAAAACATGAAACAAAAACATTTGTTTTCATACACAAGCTGTCTCCAGCTACAGAAAATGTTTTTGGTCGAAACAAAACATTTTGTCCAGACACGATCTAAGTTCCGACGAGGAAGACGTATTAGCGCTCGCAGTTTTAGTGATTGTAGGTGTAGAATCTAGGAGAAAAGAGGGGTTCTGAAAAGGCCACTTTAGGTGTTTCATAAAAGTATTTTTTTAACTCATAAATATGCGCGCCATTTTACGCATTTCTATTGAAAACTGACAAAATTGGTGTTTTTTAATTAAGTCGGCCATATATTATGAGCGATCACAAAAACAAACACAAAAAACACAACAAGCAAAACTATAACCCTAAAAAACCTGTACCTAGGTGTCATGTGAACGATGTGAACACTAGGTAAGAAATGAAACATTTCTTCTCCTCTCTACCCGCGCCGGAATGTTTTCCGTCCGTCTCCGAAAACAAAAACATTGTCTATTCCTAGACAAATGTGTATAGCCACGCCCCAATGTTTCATGTTTTCTGTGTAATGTTTCGAACAGGAGTCACGCCTTTACACACACACACACACACACACACACACACACACGCACGCACGCACGCACGCACGCACGCACGCACGCAACAACGCACGCACGCACGCACGCACGCACGCACGCACGCACGCACACACGCAAACACACACGCACACACACGAACTTTGAGATCTAATGAGAATACGATTTTTGCAGTAGGACCTGTTCAAAAAGGCGGCTTTACAGACACAGACTACTTTACAGACTACAGTGTATAGCAGTGAGCAGCTTATATATTTTATATTAAAATAATTATAACATTGATGAACACAACAGTCCGTTCCTTTTTTTTAAATAACGTTTGTGATCTTTTTAAAATAAATTTATAGCACAGTTTATTTTATATTCTTGAAGAATTAACAATTATTATCAAAATCGTTTAAAATCGTACTTTAACCGTACTTTTATCAGTCATACGTTAGTTCTGCGAAAGGTTCTGCGACTTTCCGCTAGGGAATCTGCTCACTGCCAATAGAGTCTGGCTACTGAAAGATGAGACTGGAAAAAGCCGGCAAATTCAAAAAATCGACGTATGGAAACCTTGTCTATAGTCGGAATTATAGTTTTGATACTTGATTATTTATGACAATAATATTATATTTTGTTGTCATAAATAATCAAGTATCAAAACTATAATTCCGACTATAGACAAGGTTTCCATACGTCGATTTTTTGAATTTGCCGGCTTTTTCCAGTCTCATCTTTCAGTAGCCAGACTCTATTATCTCTGGATTCTGGAAAACTTGCCAGCAAAACGTGGCAAAACCCAGCAAAACCGATGTTGAAATTTTTACGGTGCGCGAAAAATAAAAAAAAACTAACATCAAAATTCAAATGGCGGTTTATTGCGTTTGTTTTGAACAGAAAAGGAATTGAATTATATTGAAAATTATAAAAGTTATAGTAAATAACTTCGCTTTACAATGGAAATCGATTCAATATTCAAAACTATAAAGAAATTGGGTCATGCAAGTAGTAAACGGGAGGAACTGCGTGAATATTGTAAATCAAATTGCGAGCAGGTAATTAGACGATTCAGCAGTTTGTATGCAAAACCAACTTAGTTTTATCAAATTAATTTTAACAAAATATCATCGTTGTGCAAAATTGCAAATATATCTTAAACCAAAATTACATTACAAGTGTAAATCACGATGAACTATTTTATCGAGAAAAATCATAGTTAGTAAAATAGTAAAAAGCCTTTGTTTTTACTTAAGGTATTGAAGTTTTTGGCAAGACGAATACTAAATAGTGATGGAGCCAACATACTCAACTGTATATTGGATGGATTTGCAGAAAACAATAAAGTTAAGGTATGTTGACCTTTAATAACCCTAGCTGTATGCCGGTAATAACTGTATAACTTTTTCCTTTAGGTTATTGATATAGTGTTAAGAACAATAAGAAAGGAAGCAACTTCCATAACACATTCCGGAGACGTGGTCAGCCGGTTGTGTTTGGAACTGCCCAGGCTTCCTGTGGAACATTTGTTGCGGTGGTGCAATGACAGCGTACAATCTATCATTGATGATAGCGATGTTAATATGATGTAAGTATGAATCACGCAGTTATAATGATATTAAGAATATAAGAATAAGAATAAGAATATTTTATTTGCAAAAATATGGTACAAAAAGATGGTATTTAATATTACATGGAACTCATATTTTGTCGGTTTTATCTCGACGTGCAAATATTTTGTTTAAGGTAAACTTATAATATTATCATCAAATTAGTGAGGAATTAAACATATTATTACAAATTATAAAATTACATGCACAAAAACAATTGCAATTAGATTTCAATTATAAAGATGTCATGATCCGTCAATATAAACAAAAAAAAAAGTCAATATAAAAAGAATACAAAATATTAAAGTATCAATTATTGTCATATTAATTCTATATTTTTATCATTTATAAATTCATTTACAGTATAATACATTCTGTTTAGTAGTAATTTAAATAAATTATTTTTAAATTGATTAAATGTTAAACTTTTAAGATTATTAGGCAGTTTATTACTTATACGAATAGCCATACAAAATGCATTCTTAGAGAACATTGTAAGTTTTTGTTTAGGAATGTATAACTTGTCTCCGTTTCGACCTCTATATTCAAAATCTTTATTTTTCGGAAACAAATGTGGATGTTTATATACAAAAATGGCCGTTTCAAAAATATACAAGCAAGGTAATGGCAGCACATTTAAATTTTTAAACAGCGGCTTACAACTATCCAAATACCCTGCACCATATACCGATCTTATGCATTTTTTTTGTACCTTAAATGCCCTAATAGCCTCGGACGAATTACCCCACAGTATGATACCATATCGCAAATTAGATGACACGTATCCGTGATAAGCGGTAAGGGCGGCATGTCTTGATGCAATTTGCCTTAATCTATTTAAAGCATAAACGAATCTGTCTAATTTTGTCACTATTATGTCAACGTGGGCTTTCCAATTTAGATTTTTGTCAACAGTTATACCTAGAAATTTGGTCATAGTAACTTCTTCTATTTTAGTGTCATTGTTATTATTAAAATTACATGTAATGTCAATTTTTTCTTCTTTTTTATTAACAGTTTGAAATTTGATATATTTTGTCTTATCAGTATTAATATTTAAATAATTGTTATTTAACCATTTAAGTATGTTATTAAATTCCGTTTGGGCGACAGATTCCAATTTTTTTTTGTCTTTACATTTAACTACTAGCGTTGTATCATCTGCAAATAAAATACACTCCTGATCTGTAACATCTGGAAGATCATTTATATAAAGAAGGAATAATAAAGGCCCTAATACGCTTCCTTGTGGAACACCGCAAGTTTTGCTGAGAAAATTAGAAGTATAAGTTGTTTTGTACTTATTTTCTATTGTAGTTATTTCGACCCTTTGTTGACGATTTTTAAGGTAGCTTTCTATCAAGTTTAATGCTATTCCTCTTATTCCGTATCTTTCAAGTTTATGAAGTAATAGTTTGTGATTTACACAATCGAATGCTTTGCTCATATCCAGGAATATAGCCAAGGTAGAAATCCCTTTGTCGAGGCTTTGAGATATATGTTGAATGAGATTAAAACAGGCAAGGGCTGTAGAACTATTTTTTCTGAAGCCAAATTGTTGGGTACTAAGGAGACCATGAAACCAAACAAATGCCTGAATCTTATCTACCATAATTTTCTCAAAAATCTTTGATATTATTGGTATGATAGAGATAGGTCTATAATTGCCTAATTGATCAGTAGGACCCTTTTTGTATAAAGGTTTTACTATGGTAATTTTTAGCGCGGAAGGAAAATGTCCTTGGCTCATCGATAAATTTATAACGTGTGCCAATGGTACGGAGATTTCTTTGGCACATTTTTTAATAACTTTTGTACATATATCATCATACCCTGTAGCGTGCGTATTTTTTAATTCCTTAATTTTTTTAAGTATGTCATTTTCGGTCACCGGTGTCAAGTAGATGGATTTAGAGAAATTGGTCATATAATTAAATGGATGCAAGTTATTTATTTTGTCAATTCTATATAATTTAGGTATGTCATTAAAAAATATATTAAATTCATTACAAATTGTAGAGAGGTCCGTAATTTTAGTATTATTAATGTTTATCTCTCGAATTCCTTTATTCATATTTTCCTTATTCTGGGAGTTATATTTTATTAAGTCCCATGTTGTTTTACATGCATTCTTTGATTTTTGTATTAGTCGTGTGTTAATATGTTTTTGCGAGGCCAGGATACATTTTTTAAGAATTTGGGAATAACATTTATAATGGTGTTTTTTCGTGGTTCGATTAGAAGAATCAAGTCTGTACCTTAAGTATAGGCGTCGTTTATTAATACAGCATCTTTTTATGCCTTTAGTAAGCCAAGTATTTTTTATAGGTTTATTAACTTTTTTAACGTTTATAATAGGGAAACATAAGTTATAAAATAATTTTATAAGCTCATGAAACTTATTAAAGGCGCATTCTGCATTTATTTCCTCTAAAATTTCAGTAAAAGACAAAGCAGACATGCAGGCTTGAAATTTATTTATATTCTCCATGCTCATGTCTCTTTTTTTTTCAAACCATACTTTAGGTGCTATTAAAGATTTATTTATAAAATCCAATTTAAATGTTAGGCTCTGTCCTGTCTCATGATCTGATAAACAAAGATAATGAACTTTTGCTGTCTCAATTGTTGCTAAGTTACTGGCAATCAAATCAAGACAAGATTTTTTACGCGTTGGTTTATTTATATGGCTTATAAGATTATAATTAGATAATATACTAATAAGTTCCTTGGTTTCCTTTTTGCTTGTTAAAATATCAATATTAAAGTCTCCGCATATTATAATATTTTTTTTGTTTCTGTGTAATATACGATTAAGAAGAGAATCTAAATTATATAAAAATGTCGTTGTATTAGACTTTGGAGTTTTATATACACAAATTACTATTAAGTTTAGTTGCAATATTTCTACAGCACAACATTCAAAATTATAGGGGGTTGATTCATTAATGTCAAGTATTTTAAATTCTATGTCATTTTTTAACAGTATACAGGTACCTCCCCTCCGTTCATTTCTACAAAACGCAGACGCAACAGTATATCCTCTTATTTTTAAGTTACTAATAGAGCCTTTTTTTATAAATGTTTCTGTTAAGCAAATTATTTCTATGTCATCTAATTCTCTATTTAGTTCACTTAATGTAGCTTGGAACAAATCTTGTTTGCCTAAAATACTTGCAATGTTTTGATGAAATAATGTCATTTTTTTGTTAGAGAAAAAACATATTAGTATCCCGTCTTGGTTCGTTCGTTATTTTATTAAAATATGAAGGTATTGTCTTTTGTTTAAGATTTTTTTTATAACTATCACCATTATTTATCGACTGGACCGTACTGTGTGTAGGTTTCTTTTTAGCTACTTTTGTTTTTGGTGGTGCAAGATATTTAGTTTTGTGTATACAATCGACGCCATTTGAAATAAGATATGGTTGTTCTAGGTTATCCTTAATTTCTAAGCAACTACATTCAGTACAATTATTGTTAATTTTAAACATTAAGTGCTTTTTACTACAAGCGAGCAGGTCTATTTCGACATGTAATTTAAAGCTTAACATTCTTGTGAACCTTTTACGATTGTTTAAAAACATGTTACAATTAGTATACTTAATACAAATACAATTATTATAATTTTTTACAATTAAATTTATATTATTATTTAACAACATTTCATTAAGGTGAGGATTGTATTGTACATAATTAACAAAAACAATTTGGTTTTTAAACATATATAAGATATTGCATAAGTTGGATAAAAAATTATATGGATTTTTATCGTTGGTCCCAAATGCTAAAATAACTATATCCTTTTTATTAAGTGTCGGCAACAATTTCTCACAAGAAGCATATATTTCGGAACTCAGTGCATAAGGCTTAACTACACCGAAGATGTTATATGTGTTGTCGTCTTTCCTTTGACGGTCGTAATATATTTGTGAGGCTAGACCACGAGCCTGTTCGTCACCCACCACGTATATTGATTTTTTTCCAGTTCTTGGTTCCGAATGGTAATGGTTTTCGGTGTCTGCTAGTTTTTCTTGAAGAAAAGAATAGTTTTCGACTGAAGGTGTATTGTAATTGGGTGATAATAGCAATTTTGTGCAGTTTTTAGATACTCTATCTTTAATTATATCTGAGTTATTCATTGGGGAGTATCGTGATATGTTCATACGAATACTATTGAGTTTTTTAAAGGTCGGGGTGAGAGATTTTTGAATACAGGTTTTTTTATTTGGCGTAGTTGCAGTGCTTGTAATATTTTTTAAGAAAGAAATTTGTCTCTCTTTATCAGATATGATTTTTTTCAATTCCATACACTCCATGTTTAGGTTAATAATTTCGTTATGGGCACTTGCGTTGTCAGATTTTAGTTCTTCAATTGTTTGTATTAATTGCGTGACTTTAGACATATAATTACTTTCGTCCGTATCTGGAACACTTTTTGAGGATGTATTCATATCTTCCGAAAGGTTAGAACTACTAAATGATTCATTTAAAATTACGTTGGATATGTCCATATCCGAATTTCTCCGTCTTATTGTGCGTGGTTTTCTAAACGTGATATTTATGTCTTCCATTATGATTATTCTTTTTTAACTTTTTCAGTATTTAAGCTGCTTCGAATATCCGGTAGATGGCGTTATACTTGTTAGAGTTTTATTGTATCGTCGATATTGATTTCAAAGTTGTAAGTGGCGTCCTCTTTTACTCGTTATTGAATTAATTTTAGAGAAACAGAATATCAGAATATTTAAAAGAAAAGGCTCTGAATCTCTGTCAGGCTGGGATCGAACCCTGTTCTTATGGCATGCGCAACTCCGACTTGTGCCGTTTCACCAACTATCTTGTACTCGCTGTGGCAAAATTACGTATTGACTCTTTCATGTAGAGCAAGACAGCTCAAGTCGTTATTGTATTCAAACAGCTCTTTTTTATCTACCCTTAAATAAGAAATGTTCAGCGTTAACTTTAGAAGATCACTTAAAATCACTTTAGCTTAGTTTTCAATTATAAGATTAGGTTTAAATTCACTTATCTGGGTTTATCACAATAATTTTAGAGATATTGTTCATTAGTTTTCTTTTTATATTCGTAAAAAAATAAATAAATAGTCACAGTCTGTTTTTCACTTTTATGAGGCACACACTCAACTTTTTTATTGGATAACGTTTTCCCGGGATTATGGTAATATGTTCATTAATTTCGTATAGCACACAAGTTAAGTTACTCACTGTTTATATTTTAAAAAATATTTTTTCGCGGAGCTAATACGAACATGTCAAATGACAGCTGTCACAGTCACAGTAAAGTTAGACTGCTACCTTAAACCTAACTGTGTGTGTGTGCATCACCACCATACCACTTGTATCGTGGTGGTGCGCACATCCATAGTGACTGCTTGATAGGACGTCTGTTATTGTTCTAGGCGGGCTTAGGCTCAACTCACACTGGTGCAGAGTCATAGTTTGGGTATATCAAAATACCGTTGTCAAATAATGTTGCCCATGACTTTGTGTACGCAAAAGTGAATTTCTCAGAAACTGTCCATTTTTCTGCTATAAAAAGTAGCCTATGTCCTTCCCCGTGGTCTACTCTACACCTGTGCCAAATTTTATCTAAATCGGTCCAGTAGTTTCAGACCCTATTCAATGCAAATAAACAAACAAACTTTTCCTCTTTATTATATTAGTATAGATTCATCTGTATTATGGAAATATAATAGCTTGCTACATTGCTTACATGTATTTGTGCATTTGTTGGCATATTTCAAAATGCAATGTAAATTTGTACCTTAATAACGCTTCGACTGTGAGCAAGTGTGAGTTGAGCCTACGTCATTATTGAGAGGAGCTTGAGATTTTAAAATTATTATGTAGATAGTTAAAATTTTCACTATTTTTAAGCTAAATCAAACGATAGCTTTTAAAGCTACATAATTGCTTTTGACAAAAATATCTATTGCATGTTGATACATTTCAATTAAAAAAAAAAAACATTTGCAGCTGGAGGGATATTGTACCAGAATGTTTGAATGTGATATCATCACAAGAGAAGGTTAAACACTGTGGCACCGAGATGGCCGGCGTGGAATATAAAGTACAGTGCGTGCATACACTCTGTCAGTGTCGGTGGCAAGAACGACATCTGGTACAATTAGCAACTATGTTTAAGTGAGTCTTAAGCAGAAAACAAGTAAACAGCAGAAAACAAATCACAATTAAAGTAGTAGAAAAAACTAAACATTTTTAATACTCATGTACAGAACAACCATATTCTTAATGTCTTTTGGAGTCTTCTTACACAGTCATTTCCTTAAAAAAAAAGAAGATTACCGTAAGACATTAAGTTTGTGGGTGTAGTGTATTTTTTTTATTAGTCTTGTGTGAAATTTGGCTAAATTATCAATGTCACTATCTTTTCTATATTTCAGAGATATGCAGTTAGCGCGTAATGATCACAGGCAGGTTGTGAACAAAATATGCTCATATATTATAGACGTACATCCCGACACTCTACCTCCCCTGGTACATCAACTTTTGAAGTAAGAGCTGCTTTTAATCTTTGCTAATAATACACAATCCTGAAGCAAAATACCTGAGCAACACACTAAAAAGACCTAAACAAGATTGAGAAAACAGACTACACTATGAGCTGAAAGTGTAAGTGAAATAATTAACTTTAGGCGATGTAGTAGGCGAGACCCTAAATAAATGCCCTAAAAATTTATTTAAAATGGGCCCCGCCTGCTACCAAACATAACGTCAATTATTTCACTTAGGATTTCAGCTCATAGTGTAGTCTGTTTTCTTAATATTGTTTTGGTCTTTTTAGTGCGTTACTTAGGTATCTGTCTTTTTTTTCAGCTGGGTTTTTAATTTATAAATAAGAACCCTTAAGGTTCTTTATTACACCAAATACAATAAATAATGTAATTTGAATTGTTTTAAGGTTATGTAAACAATACAATTTGGAAGTGGTGTTATCCCACGTGAGTCACTATTTCAACATGCGTATCTACAATAAGCTGGAACCTCCTCCGCAGGACTCTGAGTCTACAACCATGGATATTGATGATATCGGTAAGTATTGTCTTCGGCAAACATTAACGTTAGAATGTAAGTTGTAAAGTCCTTTGTTAGCTATTAAATGTGAAAGTTTGTGAGCATGGATGGATGGAACTACTGATAATATCTGGGGGGCAATTCTGCTAAATAAAACCTGCACAAGTCCCGACATGCTTACACTCTCAAAAGGTGTTTTTATAAACGTTAAACCAACGTGAAACGCGCTCTGATTGGTCGAAACGTTATAAAATCCGTTCATTGTAATATTTCGCTACACTTTCAATCCAAACAACGTAAAATTGACTCTTTAAAGACATACTTTAAATACGAGAATTGAGGTTCTGGTATGGAACTACTGATAATATGAAATAAATTATTTTAATTAATTCTTAGAATAATGGCCACTTAAAAGCCACTGGACCATGGAGGCTGTTTAAAGACATATTCACATCACAAACAACTTCACTCTAAACTCTACAATGTTCTACTTTCCAGTGCCGTACAGTCCCGCTGAGTTGAGCCGGTGCCTCTCCACCTGCCTCTACCATATGAGCTCGGGGGCGGAGCCCGAGGTGCTTCGGCGACACATTAAGGCGTGGCCCCGGACGCAGCTGTTGCGAGCACCCATGCTAGTGAACCTCGCGCTGGCCGTCGCGGACAAGGGCGCGGATTATAGGACCGTGTGCTTGGATGTTTGTACACTTTTGCTTCATCTTATTTTTTATTAATCTTATAAAAATATCATACGAGTATATGTGGATGGATTATACGTATGGGCTAGATTTGTAGATTATACGATGGATACATATGGGCTACTTCCCGCCTTCTTTTTTGTCTTGGAAGTCAAAAAGTAATAAAAAATCTGAGAAATTATTCTAGAACCTACACAAAGCATAAAATCTTAAGAAACAATCTCATTTTCATAAAAAATGTCACAGAAACTATTTTGCAATCTTTCATTTTCTTGTATTTTTTACTGACCCCAGTTTTCATCCAAAAAAAAAAAACTCCTTACCTAGCCATAATATTTAACAATTGTATTATAAGTGGTGTATTTCCTGACTTAATGAAGCACAGTAAGGTTGTGCCTCTCTTCAAAGCTGGAAATAAGTCTGACCCAGCAAATTATAGACCGATATCGATACTACCGACTTTTAGTAAAATATTTGAAACACTTTAATATAAATAATTTATTGCATACTACACAATTCGGTTTTACTAAAGGTCGGTCTACTACAGATGCAGGCATCAAGCTTCTCTGTTGTATATTCGAGGCTTGGGAAGAGGCGCAGGATACATTAGGAGTTTTTTTGCGACCTTTACAAAGCATTTGATTGTGTAGACTATGTTACACTAGTCAGAAAATTGCACCACTATGGCATAAGGGACTCAACTCTTAATCTTTTGAGTTCTTATCTTTACAATAGGACTCAAAGGGTAGAGGTTAATAGTAAAAGGTCCACTGGGACTAAAATAGAATTAGGTGTCCCACAGGGATCTATCTTAGGTCCATTTCTTTTTCTCATCTACATAAATGACTTGCCTTATCTAGTTCAAGATAGGCATGAGATAGTACTTTTTGCTGATGACACTTCACTTATATTTAAAGTGAAGCGACAACAATTAAATTACGACGAGGTAAACAGTGCTCTCTCACGTATAGTAAACTGGTTTAGTGTTAATAATTTACTTTTAAATGCAAATAAAACAAAATGTTTAAAGTTTAGCTTGCCAAATGTTAGGCAAGTACAAACCAATTTACTACTTAATGATGAGAGAATGAACATGGTAGACTCCACTGTATTCCTATGTATTACACTGGATTGTAAATTACAGTGGGGTCCTCATATTGCTAACCTAGCAAATAGACTCAGTTCTGCAGCATATGCAGTCAGAAAAATTAGAGAAATATCAGATGAAGAAACGGCGCGCCTTGTATATTTCAGCTATTTTCATAGTAGAATGTCTTATGGCATACTTTTATGGGGAAATGCTGCCGACATAAATTCAATATTTGTGCTGCAGAAGCGAGCTATCCGTGCTATTTATAAAATGTCCCCTATTGAATCTCTGAGAGAAAAGTTTAAGGAAATAGGTATTGTTATGGCCCCGAGCACACAAATCAGCTCGGAGGCCA